>CM046665.1:22018710-24833001 GCA_025594165.1 Tamias sibiricus
TAATGAATTATCTGGCTTTATAACAGTGCCTAATTGCTTTTTTTTTTTTTCCTATGTTACATCCAGGTATTACTTTGTTTTTCCCGGGATACGTCTGTATTGGGTCACTTTGCATACAACAGTGCTTCACCACCGAAATCGTACATAAGAGGTAATATTTTGGTAATATTAAGGAGGTTTTATTTAAGACTTACAGAATCATGCCAAGAATGTTTATTTTATACCTTATATTGGTTTTGCCAATTTTTAATTGTAAATTACTTTTTTCTCAGTTGACGTTAACTGTCTTTTCATACTCACTTAAATCAGTACAACTTATCACAGGTCCATTAGATGGTTCCCAGAAGCAGCATTTCAGGGACTTTCTCACTACAGAAGATATTTTGCCATCTCGATTTTCTCCAGTATTGCTGTTTTTGTTATATCTGTTGACTTTTCCTAACTAGGAGTTTATCACATCGATTTGCTCTTTCAATTTTTTTAACTTTCTATATTCCTTCTTTCAAGATGCCTTTTAAAGTAATATATGTGTCATTAGCTCTCTAATTTCTATTTTAGTAACTTCTCTTTATCACTAACTGCTTATAAGATATCACCATTTCAAGATCCTGAAAACTGAACTAATTTCAGCTGACAGACCTTCTCAACTCCTTTTCATTAAGTGGTGAACAGCCAGCATGGAAAGCTCATTGCCTTATTGCATATGGTTTCTCTGTGTTTCCTTGAAGAATGAAACTATTTCTCCTGTTTCCTCGGTCTGACCTACCTGCCTGGTGGCTCCAACTCCTGCCTGCCTAGGACACGCTACTTCACCTTGTATTGGATTTAGACTCCACATACCCTGGGGCTCTCTTAATTTCCTTGTTTCTAAAATGAACTTACAGAAACCTGCCAAAAACCTGATTGTAGAATTTAATTACCTAATATAATCACCTGTAAACACAGCTATGATTTTAAGGCCCTCCATTGGTTGATAGTCTTAATCTAGCTAACTTTGCTATCCTGATTATTCCACAATATGCCATATTCATTCTAGTCTCCATATGTTCCTTTATGTGGAAAGCTTTCCATTCCCCCACTCTAAAAAAATTCTGGGACTTTGAAGAATTTGCCTATATCTCACCATGTCCACCAAAATGTCATCAATTTTTCTTCTGGACTCTAAACACTTAAAACCTGCTTTAAAAAAAATGAAAGAAAGAATAAAAAGTTAGCAAAAATAATCTTAAGATTTTGCCTATATTAATATGGTTGAGAAACTATATACTGTATTTTTGTTTGACTCTCAGCATCTAGTGCACTAATCAGTTTGCTTTTCATTGTTCTATTCCCTCCTTACTCAAAGATTAGTTCTATTGTTTCTACTCTATTCTAAACTTCTCTCCTCATACTTCTTATTCTTATGTCCTCTCTGCCACTACCCCTAACAAAAACAAGAAAAAAAATTTTAATTAAAACCTTTTTAAAAACCCAGTGTAAGAGTGATTTTTTTTAAAAACTTTTTTTTTCTTTGCTCCTGGGGATTGAACCTAGGACCTCACACATGCTAAACAAGTACTCTACCACTTAGCTACATCTCCAGCCCCTTTTCTATTTTACTTCAAGAAGGGGTCTTGCTAAGTTGTCCAGGTTTGCCTTGAACTTGGAATCTTCCTGCCTCGCCCTGCCAGGTAGCTGGGATTACAGGTGTGCTCCTTATACCTGGCTGAATATCTTTTCAGTAGACTCAAAGGTGTTAGAAAAACAGTCAAGATAAAAGCTACCTAGAAATATTCAATGAAAGGTGGGACAAACTGAGAACCCGAAAAGCTTTGAGGGAATGCTACTTTGTAAAACTCTTACAAACATTTGATTATAGTGAATATACTTTCTAGGACCTTCTGATTACAAATATTTAGCCCCATTCTCTGATCATAGAAAATATGACTACTGTACAGCTAAAGATATTTAACTTTTAGCTTTTCAGCACATTTCATAGAAATGTAAGCTAATGAGATATTGTGAAGTTTAGAACTTGCTTTAATGACTATATTAGAATTATTTATATTTAGCAAAATAATGCTATGCTTATGGATTTTTCCCTTCTTACATGCTTAAGGAGTTTGAAAGTATTTGTTCTATTATTTATTTTGTATCACTTCCCTTGTGTTATTGACTTTAATTAATAAAAGAGTTTGCTATTATCAAAAGATTGGCAAATTTTCAAATTCCATATTATGAAATAAAATAAAATCAGACTATAGTAGTCTTGAAAATTCCATTATTAATATATTCACATAATAAGTTAATTTTTAAAAATGGATTTAAATTATATTGAAACCCTCTGTGGTTTTCTCTTCCAGGAAAACTAGGATTAGAAGAATATGCCGTCTTTTATCCACCAAATGGTAAGAGTAATGCTATTGCTTCCTCTAGTGGAAAATAAAAGAATTACAACTTCTATAAAATAGGAATGAGGTTTTCTTATTCTCTGTCTTTAATTCTCTGTCTTTATTTGGAAAATAATATATCATCTAAAATAAATCTTCCATGGAATACATATTTCAATGAATCTTTCCATACTGAACTATGCATAACTTCTCTGGTTCTCCTTTGGACCAATAATTTGTGAGAAAGCTGAGTAGGCTTATTAAGTCAGGGTGTGTAGTTTTCATCTGAGGAACGATAGTCTAGCTGGGATCTTCCTTTTGGCATTATTGGAACAGTGCAGTAGTCAAAGAAGTGAGTTTTCTTGTGCTGCATTTTATTTTCATAATTTGACCAGTGTGGTATTTATGAAATACAAAGATTATGAAGAGGTTATCACTGAAATAATCTATTTTGAAGTGACCAAATATGAATGACCTCATATTTAATATTTAGATATTAGATAATCATTTGAGATTGTTAGGCAGTTTTTAAGATATGCTTCTTGGAAAAGCAGTATATAGCAGTCCTTATTATGATGATATTAAGTTGCATCCTGAAGAAGTTCTTTTACCCCAGCAGAGTTAAGAACATGGGCTTTGTAATCAGCAGACCTGAGTTCAGATCCCAGTTCTGCCAGCTCACCCTATGATCTTGTGCAATGACTTCTCTGAACTTCAGATTCATCAAATGTAGCATGTGGATTATAGATTAAACAAGATATGGTCTGTAAAACAGCACAATGCCTGACACATAGTGAGTTCTCAGAAAATGTAGCTGTGAATGAGTGTGTTTAGCTCTACTAACCACCAAGTCTTAAACTGGCTTTCATGGCGCTGTTCTCTCCCAGGGCCTCTCAATGTGGAGTCCCTGTTTCATTCATGGGTTATCTACTTCTGCCCCTCCTTAGACACCTTATCATTGTTCTGCTGCTTTCCCTAGGGGCTTCCATTTGCTTTCATGGATCTATTTGTTAATTATTCTAAAATTTCTATCTCCATTTCTGACCTCTTTTGTGACTACCTCAAACTTAACATGTCCCAACCTAAACTATTTTATCTTCTTATGCCCCCAAAAGGAAAAGGGGGGAAGCTAAAATTTAAAAACTAAACAGTGTTCCTTTTTCAATTAACTACATTATCATCTATCCAGTAACTCAAAGAATGGAGCCTGGTAGTTACCCTAGATTTCTCTCATCTCATATCCCAGTCATCTGCAGTTTTATTTTCTACATACCTTGGACCCTCTTCTGTACCAAGGATACTGCCTCGCCTTCCAGGTTCACTATCTCCAGCTTAGTAATTGCAACAACCACCTGCCTGGTCTCTCTTCCTTGTCTTCTCTAGTTATGCTCTATCTTATACTCTGCTGGATTATACATCTAAAATGAAAATCTGAAGATTGACATTTTTCTTAAAATTTTTGTTTTTTTCTTTCTTTCTTTCTTTCTTTTTTTTTTTTTTTTTTTTTTTGTTGTTGTTGTTTGTCTGTTTGTTTTGTGGTGCTAGAGATAGAACCCAGGACCTCATGCAGGTGCTCTGCTCCTGAACTATGTTCCTGTAAGAATTTCCTTAATGGCTCCTGTCCCTTAAGTAACATCCAAGTTTCTCAGTTTGACATACATATGAGGACCTCTCAAATCTTATCCCTGTATAATCTACCTCCTAGCATCATTTTTCATTGTTTTTTTTTTAATCATTGCAATATCAAATTATTTCTTCTTGTTACACATAGCCACATACTCTCACAAAAGAACTGTGCTACTTTCTACTTCAATACCTCTCCTGTTTCCATTCTTAGAATAACTTTTCTCCACCCAGCTGCCATCCAGGCTCAGCACTGGCGCTTGCCTGAATCCCCTGGCTGGGTAAAGAGCCCTTCCTCCAGGCCTTCATAGGGCCTGGTGGAAAAAACCTTTGGTATCTCTTACTATATTTTCTCAACACTGTTTGTTTATACTTTAACTCAAGCTTCAGAAGGTTCAGGATTATATTGTTCCCCAGTATCTAGCATTTAGTAAGAATGTAATGAACATTTATTGAATTAAATTAGAGAATTGTTAATTTTAACATTTATGTGTGTGCAAATGTATATAATGTAAATTTTTATATATGTTTATATACATATATAATTTTTGTTACATCAGTCATTCCAATTAACTTTCTGATAACTTTTTTTATTTATCAAAGAAATAGGAAATAAAAACTAAATGAAATACCTCTGAATAGTCAAAAGCAAAGTTTATGGATTCTAATTCTCTCTCTACGAAGGACAGCTTTGTCAACTAAGTTTATAACATACTAGCTCTTATTTAACACATATGTCTAACAAACTTGGTTTATGCCTGCTGCAAAAATAGAAACATGGAGAGAGACTGATATAAATATGAAAAATGACTAACAACAGTGAGAAGTGAAATTAGAGACCTCATAAAAGAAAATATTAAAACTATAAAACAGTATTTGAAAGCATTCCAGTAAACCAGCCTGGGACTATCTTATGTTAAACCAATAACCTTATACCCTTTGAAAAGGTATCACTAGGTTATAAGTTATAGCACATATGTGTGTATATATATACATATAATTCATATATATATTATATATGTATATGTCATATATGTCTGTGTACACACACACACACACAGAGAGAGAGAGAGTTGTTATAGCAGTAGCAGCTAACATTTTTCTAGCAGTACTAAATATACCAGGCAGTTTGTTATATATATTACACGCATTAATTCATTTAATTTTACAATAGCCCCATGAGCCAGGTACTTACATCCCTATTTTTTATTTTGTTTTGTTTTTTGATTTTCATTTTGGTACCAGGGATTGCACTCAGGGGCACTTGACCACTGGGCCACATCCCCAGTCCTTTTTTGATTTTATTAGAGACAGGGTCTCACTGAGTTGCTAAGTGCCTCGCCATTGCTGAGGCTGGCTTTGAACTCTCAATCCTCCTGCCTCAGCCTCCCAAGTGCTGGGATTACAGGCGTGTGCCACCATGCCCAGCTACTTATATTCCTATTTACAAATAAAAACTGAGGCCCAGAATAAGAACCTGCTTGGCTGGTGAGTGGCAAAGCCAGATTTTGTCTGGCTTCAGAAACAATATTCATATCACAATGGCCTTAAACCCTGAGAAAAGTGGTTAATATATTGAAAAAGTGAATGATTGCATAAGATAGGTTTTAGATTTTCATTCAGAATAAAAAGTTTAATCCAAAGTAAGATAAGTTGGCATCTGTTCATAAATTTGATTTTATAGAGTATGTTCTTCTCTTGGGTTGTTTTAGAACTTACCAGAATTAAGGACTCTTTTCTGTAGGCAATGATTCTTAAGTTGCAGAACAAGAAAAGACAAAGACCAGTCAATCTACTGTCCCTTTTTTCTTTACCTTAAGCAATACTAAGCAACATTTTTATATTACCCAGTTTGTTTTCCAACCCCTGCCAGAGATAATATTACTGTGAAATCCCAAGGACACCTGTACCACTACCTGCATGCAAACTGGCCTGTCTTTCTTGGCCTCCAGAGGGAAATGCAGATTTGTCTGCAGCTCTCTGGCACATTCAGTCCTTGACAAGGTGTGTGCTTATAGTGGGCAGAGATTTTCATACCACCAATGCCACACCCACACCTGAGATTACCTTCTCTAGGATTGAAAGGACAGGCCATAGTGCATCAGGCATTTCTCACTTCATTTGAGGAATCAAGTGACTCTTTCTCTAGTAGATTCATTAAACAATTGGTAAGTAACATTTCTGAGTTTAGTGAGACATCTCGCAGAAATTTTAAAGCTTTTCTTGTTTGTTGTTGTACAAGTTATTCAATATGTATGAATAGTCTTTATTCATTTGATAAATATTTAGCCCTGTTGTGGCTCATGACTATAACTAAGTGATCCACATCAGACACAAATAAAGTACTTGCTCCCAAGATGCTTACATGCTAGTAAAGGAGACATATGAGGGTAGGGGGAAGGATAATTTTAGACAGTGATAAGTGAACAATGAAAGAAAAGTGGAAGTTATAGGAAGTTAGGGAGAGTAGGGCTGTTTTAGATAAGGTGGCCAGGAAAGGCACCTCTGAGGAGGTGGAATAGAACAAAGACCAGCGTGTACAGAGTGAGCCATGCAAAGAAGTAGAGGAAGAGTGTGTCTGAAGGTCAAAGGTAGGAACAAGCTAATGATTTGAAGAGCACCAAGATGGCCAGTGTGACTGATAATGAGCTGATACGGGTAATATAGGAGAAATAGACAGGGTCCAGGCTAAGAAGACAGGTCAGATAAGAAGACAGTTGATTTAAAGGACAGTGTCTGTTAGTTTCTTTTCCCCACCCCATTGGGGATAAGCTATAATTTCTTATTTCTTTTCATGTCTAGTGATTTGTTTCATTATTGAAAATCAGCAATTTTTTAATATATGGTTGTTTGTATTTATTTTTTTCTTCCCACATTTTTATTGGTGCATTATAGTTGTACACAATGATGGGATTTGTTGTTGCATATTCATACATGTACATAATATAACAATATGATTTCGACAATATCATTCCCTAGCATTTTCCCTCCCCCTCTTCTTCCACTCACTGGTCCCTTTCCTCTACTGGTCTCCCTTTGAAAATGGGCTGTCTTGACTCTTATAATGTAATAACTCTGGAAGTCAGATTGTCTCCCCACCCCAGAATTCATTATTGTTGTTGTTGTTTTCTAATAGTTGTTTATTTAATGACTTTTCTCAACTATTTCTATAAAGATTGTCTTGTATACCAACTGAAGTCTCTGCTCCATTAGTTTTATGGTCAGCTAGTGATTTGACAGAGATTCCTTAAACATCTACAACCAAAATATCAAAATAAAACACACTCTCCCAGACTTTGAAGATTAGCTTGGAGTGGATCACTCCTTCAAGGCTTACCCAGGACATTTACAACTTTACCTTAGCCTTCACTTCCTCCTTGTACAGGGCCTGAAAATCAGACAGAGGTGAAAGCCTAAGGTCTTCTCAGGTCTTTTCCAGATCCCCCCAGGAGCTTTTCAAAGCCTTATTTTCTCATGTAGATCCTTCCCCATCCTCTTCATTCTATCGCTTTTCAGTCTGTCTATTATTTGCCTTATCTGTTATTCCTCGTAACTAGGGGTATTGAGGGAGAAAATCTAGTATTTGCTTTTAAACACTCTTGACAAATGATGCCTGGCAAGCCACTTCTATACTAAGAAAGCTCTGAGATTAGGCAGATGAAACAAAGGCAAATTTGAGCCAGTTCCTCAGGTAGCTACTAAACAGGTCAAAACACACAAACACAAATTTTTGATCCAAGATCTATATTGTTCCCTCCTGCACCAGCAAGTTACACCTGGAATGTGGTCTGCTGTTTTCACGACTGCTGCCAAGCTGGAGTGTAGGGGATAGAAGGCAGGTAAATTAAAATGCTAAAATACTATCTTACTAAGATTCTTTTTTCATTAAGCATTCCCTTGGTTGTTGTAAGTTTTTTTATTAGATTCCAGAGTTTTAAAAAGTTGATTTTAATATTCTTGCTAGCTTAACCATTGCTTTGGTGGAGGGTCAGAGTTTAGGAGTTCCCTATTCTACTCTTCTAGTGATGGCTCTCCTCTGATTCCTCATTAATATTTTTATTTTTTTTCAAATTTATTTTTTATTCTAAGTTGTTAGAAATGACAGCAGAATGTATTATATTTCATATTATATTTGTAGAGCACATTTTTACATATCTCTGGTTGTATACAAAGTATATTCACACCATTCGTGACTTCATACATGCACTTTAAAAGATCATCCTGACTAGTATGTAGAAAAAAAGTGTCCCTTGAATGTAAGCTGCAGGAGAACAAAGACCTTAATTTTCATAAGCAACATAGCCAGCACCTAGAATTATGCACAGCCTAAAGTCTGTTCTCAGCTAACATTGAATGAGTGGCAAATGAATTGAGGGAATGAATGTAGGAATGAACACAGAATACAGAAGATTTCAAACAGAAATGAGTAGAATTTTCCTAAACTTAGAGGATAAACAACAGATAAGTCTGCCTAAGACTTAAGTAATTTTTAAAAAATCATTTGTTTCCTGCAAGGTAGGAAAAATAAGTAATTGCTAGAGAACACTGGTTAAGGAAGTTTCAGGATTCTGTAACAGTGATTTGTCAGTTAGGGGCCTTCACGAACCCTATACATACACACACATCCCCCAGGGAATATCTGAAGACTTGTCACAATGGGTAGGGGGTCTAGGGGGATGCTGTTAAACATTCTACAGCACACGGAACAACCCCTCAGAACAAGGGTTAGGAAGGGATCTTAGAAGAAATAATGAATCTTAAATCTCTTTGATAAATAGCAATGTACTTTGTCATCTACATTAATTAATTTGAAAACACCTCATAATCCAAAATCCGTTTGAAGTATAAATTTACATATAAATCAAAAACCTCATTAAAATTTTATTTCAAGTATGATTTTTAGATTGGTATTTAAATATGGTCCTATTCTGATGTTTTGGAAAATGATAACTACTAAAATAAAGTTAACAGTTTTAGTCTGGGAGTTTTAATTCAGAAAGTAATGGAAGTAGCTAAAAAAAAAAAAAAAAACTATCCATTATTTTCATTTTTACTGTTACTGACCTGTTGGTTATATGTGGAATGAGAATAAACAGAGGAAATGACCATTTCAACAAATGAATTAAATAAACTGTCCTAAGTAATCCCAAATGAAAGAGTGTAACAGTTTGCTTTCAGCTGGGATGAAGTTGAAGTGGATTAGATGTGAGTTATAAAATCAGTGAGGAAAGGAAGGGAAAATATTTAGTAAGTGCAAAGCATATTAATATTTGGGGTATTTTCTGAGTCACATTTGCTATTTATATCTCATCTAATTCAAGATTTATTTTTGTTGACAATGTTTACCATTCAGATATTTGTCAAGGCCCACTAAGTCATCTTCCTATGATATTGAATACAATAGGCAGTTCATGTTGGACTTTCTTCAGATGCATAAGGGAAGGCAAGGATATTAAATCAGTTACTCATAGCATGCTCCTAAAACTTTGAGGCCAGATACAAGAAGTGTCCCCAGCATGCTGATGCCTCTTGGGCGCACTCTTGGATGACAGCCAGGTAAATGAAACTTGACCTTTGAGAAGCTGAAGTGATGAGAGGCAAGGGAAAGGACTTTGAAAAGACTGGCCAAGAACATGATAACTCTTAGATCAAAGAAATGTTCTAGGTGGTATGTGCCCTAGGGTGTTAATGGATTCCTCACTGCTTCTTAGGCCTCTTGCTTTTGTTTGCCAGAATTTGACTTTGTTCCTCTTCAACAAAGCAGACTATGTAGCCTTTTTTGGAGCCTTATGCCCTGGCTAATCTTGGCTAAGCTAAAGTATGCTCTTATCTAATTCAGACAGAAAAAGAAATAGGTTTTCTTAGGTTTAAATTCATACTTAAATGTGGTGCTCTCCCTTCTGAGAGCATAAAATAGTTAGGGGTTAATGAGCATCTGTGGTGCACTAAATGTCATACTGATACATTTGAAATACATTAACTCATATGTATTTCATTGCAACCCAATGAAGTCACTCTTGTTTATCTGCATTTTCAGAAATGAAAATAGGAATTGAGAGAGAGTTGGTAATTTCCCAAAGTAAAAAATATTCAAGCTCATGTCTGTATGACAGCATTGATCATTTAGCCTTTCAACACCAAGTTATTGGAGCCTCCTTCCATTTCTGTATCTTACATATTCATAAATGAATTTTATATTTTAATATTTTATTTGTGATCCTTTATAATATTTATAAATGCTCAAATTTACATTATTAACAATATATATTGAGCTCAGCATCTCATTTGTAGAAAATACTATGTTGGATACTGAAGATAATACACAGAATGATATATGGGTCTTCACTTCAAATAGCTTATAACCTAGTTGCTTATAGAGCAACTATAGATTCCAGAACTTGGGAAAAGGTAATAAAAGAGTGATTAACCATGAGTAATATTGTTTAATTGGTGCTTTATATATACAGTAGGATTCATTATGTAATGTTCATACATGTACATAATTTGATCAGTCTCATTCCCCAGTGCCTTCCCTTTCCCTCCCCTCTTCCCTCACCCTGATCCACTTGCTCTACTCTGCTAATCTCCCTTTTATTATTTTTTATTATTTTAGTTATTTCATTATAATTATGTATATAAGCAGAATTCAACATAGTATGTTCATTCAAGCATAATTTGGTAGATTTCATTTCCCAGTACTTCCCCCTACCTATCTCCCTCCCTCTTGCCTTTCTTTACTCTATTGGTTTTCTTTCTGTTTTCATGAAAACATGTATTTTGTAATTTTCATGTATTTTGTAATTTCTTTTATTTTTTCTCTCTTTAGCTTCCACTCATGAGAGAGAACATTCAATCCTTGGCCTTGTGCATCTGACATTTCATTTAGCATGATGTCCTCCAGTTTCATCCATTTACCAGTGAATGATATGCTTTCATTCTTCTTTATGCCTGAATAAAATTCCATTGTGTGTGTGTGCGTATGCGTGTACCCCATTGTCTTTATTCATTCGTTTGTTAACAGGCACCTAGGCTAGTTCCATAACTTAACTATTGTGAATTGTTCTGATATAAACATCAGTCTGCAAATGTCACTATAATATGCTGATTGTAGTTCTTCTGGATAAATGTCTAGGAATGGGATAATTGGGTTATATGGTGGTTCCATTCCTAGTCTTTTCTTTTTTTTTTTTTTTTTTTTTTGTGGTACCGGGGATTGAACTCAGGGGCACTCGACCACTGGGTCACATCCCCAGCCCTTTTTTGTATTTTATTTAGAGACAGGGTCTCACTGAGTTGCTGAGTGCCTCGCCATTGCTGAGGCTGGCTTTGAACTCGCGATCCTCCTGCCTCAGCCTCCCAAAGTGCTGGGATTACAGGCGTGCGCCACCGCGCCCGGCTCCATTCCTAGTCTTTTGAGGAATCTTCTTACCACTTTCCAAAGTGGTTGTACCAATTTGCAGACCTACCAGCAATATATAAGTATATGAGTGTACTATTTTCCCTATATCCTCGCCAGGACTTGTTGTTTGTATTCTTGGTGATTGCCATTCTAATTGGAGTGAGATGAAATATCAGTGTAATTTTGATTTGCATCTCCCTGTTTGCTAAGGATGTTTGTTGCCACCTGCAGCAATGATACCGTGGGAAAGAAATCGGAGGCAGACTGGGAATGAGTGGTTCCTTTATTGTTCCTTCTTCTTCTCTTCCTTTCTATCTTCTCTCTGATTTCTAATTCCCCCCCCCCCCATGTTCCTCTCTACCATCTGGTTAAATACTCTTTACCCATCACAGATGCATTAGTTCTCTTAATAAGCATACACGTGTCTCATCACAAGCTCAACTTAATGCTACAGCATCACAGATGCATTAGTTCTCTTAATAAGCATACATGTGTCTCACAAGCTCGACTTACAGGTGCCCACGAGCACAGAAAAATTCTTAGTCAATTACTATAAAGGTCAGGTGTAAGTTGTAGTAAACAAAGCCTTGCTTCCGACAAACAAGTAAGCGCCACCTCTTGGCTCTCAGCCAGCCGCCATCTTAGAGCTACTTCCTCATCAAAGGCTCTTATAGATGTTGAAGATTTTTAATATATTTGTTGACCATTTGTATTTCTTTTTTCTTTTTTCTTTTTTTTAAGAAATATCTGTTTAGTTCATTTGCCTATTTATTGATGGGGTTATATATAAAGAACTCAATTTTTTTTAATTATTTGCTCAATCTATAACTAGTAAAGGAGATAAACTGAAATAGCAAAGGCAGAAGTTCAGAAATGATGGGTGTTCATAGGGAGAAAAAAGACTCAATCAAAAACATAAAGAAAGAGACTTGAAGAAGAAAGATGACATTTGAGTTTTCTTTCTAGGTGCCCTCAAACCTAGGGTTGATGCTTGTGTTGTCATTAGGAAAACATATTGTCTTTCAGTGTCATTCTAATCTGGTTTTAGTTTTCAGTTTCTAAAGAGCAGAGTACCTTAAAGTTGGTTAAAAAAAAAAAAAATCTTCCCATTGGAAGATCTTCATATGTGCAGTTTTTGTCAAGTCTCACAATTTTTTTGGCATTTATTTTAGACATAACTGTTAACATGAATTTTAGTTAGCTTATGCTTCAGAGACAATCTTAGTCCCTTTATGCATCATACAGGTAACTGCAGCTCTGGAGGTTGGTTCCTAAGGTCACCCAGCTGGTTTGTGTTAAACCCACAGTGAAGTTCTAATCTCCTGATTAAAGACAGTACTTTTCTTGCTGCTTCTCTGTTCATAATTTATTTATCTATTCCCCATTCATTCATTTAGAAAACATTCATCGTCAGTATGTGTACAGCACTACAAGATGTATACAGATGGGGCTGGGGTTGTGGCTCAGTGGTAGAGCACTCACGTGTACAGCCCGGTTTCGATCCTCAGCACCACGTAAAAAATAAGTAAAGGCATTGTGTACAACTAACTAAATAAATAAATATTTTTTAAAAAGATGTATACAGATTAATAAAACACATTCCCATCATCTGAACAATCTGCTAACCAGCTAATTATAACAAAATATGGTGAAATGATAAGTGTTGGAACAAGTGGCAGAAAATCCAAAAGATGAACATTTAATTATGATTATGAAATCAGAAAATGTTTCTTTGAGGTTATAACCCCTTGGTAAGGTTCTGATAGACTGAATAAGTATGTAGAATTATCAAGCTCAAAGCTACCAAATGTAAAAGTGCATGATGAGGTCTGGTGATGATAAATCATCTAGTATGGCTATGACACACAGGGTATGGAGTCTGGAGGGAATGGCAAAGGGAAAGTAGATGCATCTCAGGTTTCAGGACATGATTGTAAGTGTTTAGGGCCAGGCCAAAGGTTTTGAATTCCACTCTGTAGACATTTTGCCAATACTATAAGGCCATAATGTGAATTCCATGAATACAAGGACAATGACATGTTCATTTTAATATCTCCAGAGGCTGAAGAGTAGCTTTTTATATGTTGGCTAATTTAATAAGTAGAAGCTCAGTAAATATTTGATAAATAGATGAATAATCAGAGGTAAACAGTGGACGTAGAGGTCTTTTTCATGATTCATCAATATTTTCACAAGTTAATTTGAACCACTTCAAAAGTTGGTTTGGGAGCTGAGAGTTTGGAGGAAAGAATACCAATCAGGAGGTTCTTGCAGGATGGTAGAAAAACAGTTCATCAGAACCTGATTATAGGACCTGGAAGTAGGTAAGGAAATAAATGGCTAAGAATGGTAGAGGCAGATTCTCTAGGGCTTCATATACTCATTCTGCAAGCATTTAATGAGCACCTATTATATTCTAAGCACTGTTTATCTCTGGGGATAGAGATAAATAAGAAATATTTCCTGTGCTCAAAGGAGTTATTCTGTTGGGAGAGAGGAAAAATAAAAACTGATGATAGGGCAGGAAGATAAGGGAAGGAAAATAACGTGTGTTAAGTACTGATTTTGTATCAAGTGTTGCGCTATACATTATCATATTTATCCCCACTGTCTCATTTGTATTGTCACCATTTTGTAGATGAAGGTAGATTCATTCTTAACCTTTACAGGGCCTAAGACAATGGTAAAAATAAAGGCCTGGGGCTGGGGTTGTTGTGGTTCAGCGGTAGAGTGCTCGCCTAGCATGTGTGAGGCCCTGGGTTCCATCCTTCGCACCACATAAAAATAAATAAGTAAAATAAAGGTATTGTGTCCAACTATAACTAAAAAATAAACATTTAAAAATAAAATAAAGGCCAACCTATCCTATACCTAATTATTTAAAAGCTATAGTCAGATTAATAAACTGTTAAAGTCTACTTCATTTTCTTGCCTTGACACATATACCTTCATAACAGTCTGGAAGGCCAGATTCAAATTCAGAATTCTCAGACTATCAGCTGTCCCTAGCCCATAGTGTCCCACTCTCTTTTCATCCTGTATAGGTTTTATGCTTCCACAAATAGCCACCCTTTTGTCACCTCAGTGTCCTGGAGAATACACCCATCAGTAGGGTAACCACCAAAAAGAGCAAGCCCTGGGAGCTGGCTTAGGAGCCTTTGGCCTGGGAATTTCTGGCCCTGGGATGTGATCTATAAGGGAAGATATGTACTCTGAGATAGGGGTAGAGATAGAGGAGGGCCAGAGCAGGACTTTCAGCCCAGTCCTAACTTCCTTTCTCTAAGAGCATTTTGAAATGAGAAAATGGGTTAGGAAACTTACCAACGTGTCTCCAGCAGAAAGTGGTGGAGCCAGAACTGCACAGCATCATCAGCACACCAGAGCGGTACCTCAGCCAGGCCAGTCAGCTGAAACACGAGTGCTCCTGAATTCATCGCTTGCAGTGAGGAGTGGGGTACTGTTAGGGAGATCTTTCTAGGAGGAGTATTGTTTAAAATCTTGAAGGGGTGAGTCAGGGACAGGGCTGAAGGTACAGGAGAACATTATCTATAGCCCTTGTCCTGCACCCAGAGACAGGAAGGGTAATAATCAATCTGGGAGAGTTAGAGGTATGTTTATGGGGTAGGGAAGAAGAATAAAGCTGCTGACATTAGATTAAAGGAATAATGGAAGAATGAGTTAAACATCATTACCCTAAATACATGTATGAAGATACAATTGTTGTGAAAATACTTTGTGTAAAACCAGTGACTTGAAAAATTGTGCTTTTTATATGTAATACAAAATGAATTGCACTCTGCAAGCATGTATAACAAATTAGAATAAAATAAATAAAAGAGTTAAGCACCCAAGAACCAAAGGGGGGCATATGACATTTTGGTGATAGGGCTAAGGGAGAACTCCAGAGCAGAAATGGCTCAAAGTTTTCTGCCTTGAAAGACGAGGGAGGTGGCAAAATATTTATAGAAATAGGGTCTCCAGAAGGAGGCTCAGAATACTGGGCTTTTAAAGTTTGGATTGTATGTTAATGATGAGAATACTGTCAGAAAGAGAATGAAAACAAGTCTGATGGAAGGTAGCTATGCTTAAAGAATGGACAGGAGAGGTAATTAGTCAAAAACAAAAACTCAACAGTAGAAGTTTCTCAAAGACACGGAGCCTGACTTGCATGATGTCACCAGTGCTATGGTATGGTTAAGTTTGAGAAGGAACTTTCAGTTCACTCAAAGAAAGAAGACCCCCCTACATTTAGCAATAAGAAATCAGGGCCATAGAGATGGAAAATTGTTTAAAAGCATTTCCTGGTATATGAGGAAGTGTAGGGAGTGAATAGAATTAGTTTTCTTCTTCTTTTTTTTTTTTAAATTAAGTTGGCTTCAAAGGAAGGAGAAAGATATATATATTGTATATATATATATATATATATTTTGTCAAATATATATATGCAATATATATATTTGACAAAAAATTAGGGTCTGGGAAGAAAGTGGACTTTTGATGATGAGTATGATCATAATGTGAAGATATTTATAATATTCTTGGCTGAAAGTTTGCAGTGATATGAGAGACTAGGTAAATAAATATAAATATATAAATATTTTGATACAACTTACCCATCCATCTCTAAAGAACAGACCCTACCACTGTCCATCTCAAGATTAGATATGTTCTATAAACTTATCCTTGTCTCTGACAATCATCACAAGAAGCCCAGGGCTTCTAGGTCACCCTTTCTAGTGAGTCTCACCTCTGTGTCTTCAGTGCTCTCTTACAGTGAGGCCTGCTCTGCCCCTCCCTAGCCTCGACTTCCCATCATCCCTCTCCCCTCCATTATTTTTCTTCATAGCATTTAAAACTATCTGGCATGTACTCACTTATTTTATGATGACTTTCCTTTCCATAACAAAATATCAGCTCCAGTACTTAGACTAGTGTTCAATACATATTTGTTGAACAATGCACAGAGAAGGGGTTGGGGATAATTGATAGAGCAGGATTCCAAAGCAGGTATTGGCAAATGTTTTCAACAACCAGCCAAATGGTAAATCTTTTAAATCTTGTTGGTCACAATCTCTGTTCCATATTATTCTTTGTTGTTTCATAAATAATCCTTTAAAAATGTAAAAGTCATTCTTAACTCACAAGCCACATATAAACAAACTGCTCAGTGACCTTAGCTTACCAACAGCTGTTGAAGTCAGGAAACAGGATTCAAAGCATAGGGTAAGATAATAGCTCTGAAAATGAAAAGGAGTGTGTCTTCCTCTGAAAATGAAAGTGAGAAAAAAATGAAATATAAAGAGCAGACAAAGAGAATTCATATCAGTGACAGTCTTCTCATGCAGGAGAAGTAAGGTCTGCTTGCAAAGTGGTAAAGTTCTAAAGGAATATGTTGGCAAATTATAGAGATCAGTAAGAAAATTGATAAGCATAACAGGATTCAGCCAAGTTAGACAATATAAATCTGTGCAGTGTGCTGTAAAACTGAGGGAAGATGGGAAAAGTTAAGTCCCAAGAATTTTTGTTTGTGATGCTAACAAACTTCTGAAGCTGGCCTGGCATACTAGTTAAGGGGGAAAAAAATAGATTTCTCGTATGTTATTTTTAAATTTAGTTATTTCTAGAAACAAAAGTGAACTACTGTATGAGTGTTAATACCAACACTAACATTTATTCCATGCCTAAGTTATTTATTAATGACTAAGCAATGGTCATTATCTCATTAATCATCCTAAGTAGGTTTTATCATTATCTCTGGTTTACAAAAAAGGGAGCTGAAGCTTAGAGGAAACTTACCCAAAGGCACACAGAGCTTTTAAGTGACAGTCAGATGAAGCCAACCAAATTTGGCTGATACCCAGTCATGTTCTTCACTTATTGCAATTTGGTGCTGATTAATGAACTGATAATCAACATGGCAGGAAGTTTCTAGTAACAATTATAGTTCTCACCCTGTCTTAGTCAGCATTTTTATATTGTCTTAGATGAGGACATAGATAGTGCACATCTCAAATTTTCCAGTAATGTGAAATCAGGAAGAATAGGAACACATTAGATAACAGTCATGAGAATCCAGAGTTATGGAATGGTTCACCAAAGAAAATTTTAGCAGAGATAAGAAAGTAATCCTTTACTTAGGTCCAGAAACCACTGCCTAAATGTACTGTCTTAGGTGCAGGGTATGTAGGGAAGAAAAATGCCAAAAGGTTTTAGCCATTCCCTTTAAGGTCTATGATGAACGGTGGCTTGCCCAGAGGAAAATTAATAGGAAGCTATTTAGGACCACTTCATCTGAGGATCAATTAAAGAAACTCATAAAGCCTTAGAGCTAAAAGCTCCTCTGGTGATGGGGCTAGAGAGAAAGCAAATGTTTCTGGAAGTTTTCATATACTCTAGAAGATAAATTAGACTTGTTCTGTGTGACCTTTGTGGTCAGAAATAGGAATAAGAAGTAGGCATTACAGGGAGCCAGAGTTTGAGTTGGCATGAGAAATAATTCTCCCCATATTAACCAGTGCAAAATTATACTCATTGCATTGGGAGTTACTGCATCCCCTATTGCTGGACATGTTTTCAACTGAGACTGAACTATCATTTCTTAGAACTTACTCTAGATGACCTGCCAACACTAAGTCTTTGTCTCTAAACATGTCAAATGAATAGAACAATTCTATACCATTTTTCAAAAAAGTAAACTCATCTTTCTTCTGTACTGTTTGCAACCTGATTTAGTGCAGTGATAGATGGACAGTGATACGTGTTATAGAAATAACTGTTTTGAATCTAGGCTGTACAGATTCTGATTTTTCACTTGTAGTGTGACAAGATGTTTAGCACACTGAGTTACTCATTTGAGTATTTCTCTGAAAAGGATGTGTACTTTACTTGTGTGTAATTCTTGCCAAAGGTTATACTGAATTTGTACTATTTTCCTGCCAATATTTCTTCTACAACACATCCCATATATAAATTGTAGCAAGTTCCCTAAACATCCACGGTATTTTCTGTAAAGTAATGTTTTTCAAGAAGAACCTTGAAAACCCTATTTCTATTCTAAAACCCTAATCCTATTTGTGGTTTTAATTCTTTAAAATTTACCTAATAAACAGAGGTATACTACTTATTGAAAATAAATACTCTTTATTTTTTAGGTGTCATCCCTTTTCATGGATTTTCCATGTATGGTAAGTTGGGCTTTAAAATATTCATTGTGTTTATTACACCTTGGAAATTTAAACATAAAGTTAACACTGTGTGTTATATCACTACACACCTAACAAATTATTATGAGCGTTTCTAAACATTAAGTTTAGTATTTGCTTATATGTCCAATTTTTAAAAATCAAAAATAATAGGTCATTATAATTGTTTAGTTGATGGTTGGTTGTTGTGTAGATTAGAATTAGAACACACTAAATTTTTCTGAGGTTTACCATCTGATTCTAATCCAGTGGAACAGAGACACACATTAAGTTAACTCTAATAGGTATAAAATTAGTTTGCTTAAATTCCTGAACTAGTTCTTATGTGAGTCTTAAAAACAAAACAAACAAACAAAAAAGAATAAGTCAGAAAGAATCTGAAGGGAGGACAATACTGAATTTGAGCCTATGATTTCTCCAGATTACTGGTGTGCACAGCAACAGTGATATTGGAGCATTTGGTCATCCTCTGGAAAAGGCATGTGCAGAGCCAGGCGCAGTGGCGCACACCTGTAATCCTAGCACTTGGGAGGCTGAGGCAGGAGGATCATGAGTTCAAAGCCAGCCTCAGCAATGGCGAGGCACTTAGCAACTCAGTGAGACCCTGTCTCTAATAAAATACAAAAAAGGGCTGGGGATGTGGCCCAGTGGTCCAGTGCCCCTGAGTTCAATCCCAGGTACCCAAAAAAAAAGAAGAAGATTTTTTTTACACATTATACATAATAGCTTAAATTTTTTCTATTTCATAGCTATATAAAGGAATTCAACATAAACAACTGTGTTTTCCTAATAATCAATTTTTTTTTTGTATTTTTACGTTTGTAGAAATGTGATTATTTTTCAGTTTTTTTCTTCATTCCTTCATTGGAAATGGTCACTAAAAACTTCTAAACTCATAAAATCTTCAGATTCAGCTTATAGATTTTTATGTATCAATTTATGTATAAATAGGTATAAAATATGCATCATTTTAAAAATGTAAATAAAATCTGAACTTTCACTTTGAATTTATATTAATACCATGTATTTGTGCCACATTGCTTTCTCTTAGATTGTTATTGCAATTAGGACATGAATTATTCTTTTAAAATGTGTGGAATACCCTAATTTGGATGACTTTAATAAGCAACCACTTATTTTGATGTTTTAAAAATTATTTTTTTAATGGTAGGGCATGTTTGTCTTCTTAAACTTTATATGTCTCTCTATAAAATATATATTACATGTTTTTCTATGTATATACATATAGTTATTTTTATATTTATTTAACTACCTCAAAAATGTTTCTCACCCTTCAGAAAATATAAAATTTTTTATTTGCAACGATAGTTTTCAGTGACTTATTAATCATTATATGTACTGCTCTTTATCTCAAATAATGGAATTTTTAAAAATATTTATTTATTTGTTTTAGTTGTACACAATGCCTTTATTTTTACGTGGTGCTGAGGATCGAACCCGGGCCACGCACGTACTAGGAGAGCACTCTACAACCCCAGCCCTGGAATTTTTATACTTACTGACATTTAAAATAGTTTACCATTTTTCCTTTCGCTTTGTCAAAAAGAAGAGAGCTAAATTAGCCCACTGATATCCTTGCTTTACTTAATGCCTACTGCCTTCTGGGATGTACCTGCAGATTATAAAGCCCCAGAACTTCTGATTTGTTGAATTTATATTATTTAAATAATCCTATAAGCAAGACATTTTTATTAAAATTAATATCTAAGTAATGCAGTTTTGTCTCTCTGCATAATAAATGTGTTTGTGCTACATAAAATTCATGAAGCTTGAAAAGAAGGCAAATGTGACAGTGTTTGTCAGCATAGAATAGTCCTGTGGCCAGGTGAGTCTCCCAGAGTAGCACTTTCCTGCTGTGGGATTTCTGGTTGACTTGACCCACCTGTGTATAATTGCCAAGAACTAGGTGCAGAAGAAAATATACTTCAGTGTTCATTAGAGAAATAAGTTCTCTGCCAGAGCGTTGTTTTAAGTCAATGAAAAGTGTCTTGCTCCATATAGAGATATGCTAATAGAGACCAATAATGTCAAGATATTAGTCATAATCTTTATTTTCAAGTTGTGTTAATTGAAGTCCTTGATTCTAAAAGATAGTCATATTTTACTTACCTAACTTCCAAAATTAAAAGCTTTGAAAAGTCGCTTGAATCCTTTGTGGGACGAAGTAAAAATGAATTGTCTAATTGTCACTTTCTTATTACTTAAGGAAAAAAAGGAGTTACCAACATGCTGTTGTAAATTCGAGGACAGCTGAGGCAAGACCCTGTCTCAAAATAAAAAGGCCTGGGGATAGAACTCAGTGGTATAGCACCCCTGGGTTCAATCCCCAGTAGTGTAAAAAAAAAAAGAGAGAGAGAGGAAAAAAGGACTGGATTTTATGCAATTCTTAAATATTTCTTTTAATTTTTAGTATCCTTATATAATTCTCTTCTGTCATGTTAAAACGGATAATAGTTTATAATTTAATGACTCAACTTTCACCTGTGCCAAAATGAAAAAACTAGATATGATCGTAAACTTGTCTATAAATGAATATACTTATTATAAAATATTGACATTGTTTCATGGGCTTATTTAAAATTTTTAGTAGTTTGGAAGTATTATCAATTAATTTTTTTTCTTTCAGTTGCACCACTTTGTTTTCTATATCATGAACCTTACAAATTGTATCAGATATTCCGTGAGATGTATGTACGCTTTTTCTTCAGACTTCATTCCATCTCTTCTCATCCTTCTGTAAGTTCATAAAAAGTTTGGTTCTAATCATACTCCAGTCTATTCTTTCCTTTAAGAAAAGCCTCCTACTCAAATTATAAAGCAAGTTTTAATTTGTGATGTCAAGCAACATAGTTCTGTAGAATAAACAAAAGAGAAGAAAATCATATTTAAATATTTTTGGTAATAGGAAAAAGTCTCTTCTCAACTACATTTAATTTAATCTTTATATATTCAAAGAACAAACATAGAATATCTGCATTACTACCCTTGACAAAGATGCCTGCCTTCTTTGCTGATTTGCTCATCTGTGAAATGAGGTTAGTACTATATCATCCGTGGTGCTGTAGAGCAGTCTACAAAGCACATAGGGTAGTTAAGACTTGGCTCATTGCAGGTACTAAGTAAATAAATGGCTGCTGTTTTCTTTGTTATTGTTAATAGTTATCATCATCTCTTTTAATGAAAATCAAACATTTATTTGTGTCCTGTTTTTCAGTTTCTTGTTATACTGCTTATCAATTACTGTCTTAGATAGATATTTTCTTTGTATTTATTCAACGTAAAGCACCTTTGACCTCAATATGTGGGTCAAGGAAAAGCTTACCGGGAGTTGCATATTTTTGTCTGTTTTATTTTCCACTTCTTTATGCTATCTTTCCCCCCTTCCTGTAAACCTGAGTAAAGGCAGTCTTTATTTTCATTGTGTTATGCTTTTCCCCAGCTTTTAATCCACTTTGCCCTACCTGTGGTTTACTTGACTGCCTCTCTAGGAGAAATATTCAATTGGAATATGTGTCAAAGCTACCATGTTTCTCCAAAGAGAAGATTGTGTTGCTGCTACTAATCAAATAGCTGCTTTTGTCCCCCTGCCCCCATTTTGAGACTATATCCCTAATCCATGTTCCTTATGTACAGTTTTGTTCTCCTGCATTGCTAATGAAACTTGTCAAGTAACAGAGTCACAGATAAACAAAGCACCACCAATTATCTTAGGCTTCTTCTTGGAGAATTGATTTAGTTATTACCTTACATTAATGGTTAATATAGAATAATCAGAAATGTTAATAATTAATATTAATAAGTCTCTTCTCTAATAGTTTTTTATTAGAATCAGATTTTTTTTACTCTCATATTCTATGTCATTTAATGCTTCAGAATTAAAGAAAAAAAGAAAAAACTGACTGTCCAGTTCATTCCGTGGTGTTCTCCCTATGCAGAGCATGAAGCCTGACCCCGAGCAGCTCTGTATATTCCTCCTCTCTGTATGCTGGCCCTGAGGTGTCTCTTTTCAGCTAATTGATTAGGCCAGCCCTGCCTCTACCCTTTGTTTATTCAGTGGAATAAAGACAGGCCGTCTTTTCTGGCTTGCAGCCACACTGAACTATTTGGAGCCGTGTCAACTTTATTTCTTTAGAAATTCAAAAAGAGGATTAAAACTTCTTTACCAAGATCAACCCCAAGGAATGCTAAGCTGCAAAAAAAAAAAAAAAAAAAAAAAAGGCTTTATTCAGAGTTGTCAAATAATAAACACACTTGAAAAACCATCTGCTTAGTTACTTCTTGTACTTTACAAATAATGCTCTTTACAAAAAGTAGATTTTAGTTTTAAAAAAATTTATATTAAGTAATCAAACATTCTTGTTTGATAACTTCCTGATGCAAATTTCAAGCAGTCAGCACTCAGTCTTTTCAAAGAAGGAGTGAGAAGAACAGCAAATATTTTCCTCAGAGGGTGAGGCTGGAGAGAAAGACACATGTAGAGGGAGTAAAGGATGTGGCCATAGCACCAGGAAAATACTTGAAAACTGGAATGCATTCAGAAAAAAAGAAAAAAACAATAATGTTGCTGGACCTACATAATAATATGTGGCTTACAAAGTAGCAGGTTGTCTGTAAAGTGATGTTACCCGGGACTCTCCCAAGTATAACATAGGGGGTTAGTAGGGAGGCTACTGTGTTAAAAGGAGACTTCTTAGCATGTCTGTGAGTACACAAAGAGAGATAAAATTGATCTTTAAATACAGTGTTAGAGATCCATTAGTGCATTCTCTGCTTTTGACCTTTCAGCAATATAAAAAGAATACTTCTGTTCATAGTGTTTTGTTTTCCATTTTGAGTAATGAGTTGGCATAGTTAAATTTTAAATACTAACCTGTTTCTCTTATGATTCATAATTATATCCAGGGTATTGTGTCACTCTGTTTGCTGTTTGAAACCCTTCTTCAAACATATCTCCCTCAACTCTTTTATCATCTACGAGAAATTGGGGCTCAACCGTGAGTATTTTTCTCTGTCAACAAGAATAGTTCATAGACCCAACCTAGGTGCCCTGCAACAGATGAATGGATAAAGAAAATGTGGTACATATATACAATGGTATATTACTCATCCATAAAGAAGATCTTATGGCATTTGCGTATAAATGGATGGAACTGGAGACTATCATACTAAGTGAAATAAGCCAGTCCCAAAAAACCAAAGGCCAAATATTCTCTCTGATACATGGATGCTAACACACAATAAGGAGTGGGGGGCAGGTACAAGTTCATTGGATTAGATAAAGGGGAATGAAGGGAAGAGGGGATAGAAATAAGAAAGAGTAGAATGAATTGGACATAACTTTCTGTGTTCAAAAAGGAATACACAACCAGTGAAACTCTACATCATGTACAACCACAAGAATGAGATCCTAATTAGAATAAGTTATACTCCATGTATGTATAATATGTCAGAATACTCTACTGTCAAGTATATCTAAAAAGAACAAATAAAAATAAAATAACAAATAAATAAATAATAAAAATAACACAAATATTAGAAAACAAAGGAACCAAGTAAATTCTAATTCAGGGAATTAATGATATGCTTCTTTGACAGCAACCTTATCTTCTTAAAAATCTCCTTATTTTACTTCAGTTTTTGTTTTTGTTTTTTTTATTGGGGGGGAGTTGGGTTTTTTTTGGGGGGGGGGGTTACCAGAGATTAAACACAAGGGGCTTAACCACTTAACTACATCCGCAGCCCTTTTTATTTTTTATTTTGAGACAGGATCTTAGTTGCTTAGGGCTTCCATAAGTTGCTGAGGCTGGCTTTGAAATTGGAATCCTCCTGCCTCAGCCTGCCAAGTTGCTGGGAATACAGGTGTGCACCACCACACCCTGCTTGTCTCAGTATTTATCGGTAGTTTTTCATGTATAATAGTATGTATGTTAATTAAATAGAAATATGGTTCTTAAGTTTCAGGAGCATAGGATTTCACTGCAGAGTTCATAAAAGCTACAAAGCAACCCCCCCACCCCATCCTACCCCACTCCCCCCCCACACACAAAAAAACAAGAATAGTTTCACATCAGAAAGCTATTTTTTCATCATAGTAAAGTACTTGCAAATATACAGTAATTCTTCAGAAAAATTAAGCTAACAATTTTTTCAATAAAACAATAATTATCAAGTAGTAAATTGTAACTGCATTGTGCAAAAAAATTCTTGAAAGAATTACCAAAATCCTAATAAAATCTTATTCATTAGGATTTTTATCTCTGGTACAAGAATCACCAAAATGAACTAATTTCTATTCATAAGGAAAAATGTTAGCCAAAACTGAGGCAAACGTTTTTAGAAACAAATACAACCTAAGAAATGTGATAATGCTAAAATTAAGCCAGGATAGAATAAATTGATCAGAACATCCTATGAAAGCTCTATAGGTTAAAGTCTTTTGTTAAAGGAAACCAAATTGTTTTAACTACCCAAGGTTGTCCTGGGATTTCTCCTTCTAGAAGTTTAATTTTCTTCTCTGATCTCAGTGTAAGTTAGAGGTAAATATGTAGAATAGCTCTGGACTTCAATATTATAGTTTCTGTCTCTTTTTAAAATATTTTTTCAGTTGTAGATGCACACAATACCTTTATTTTTGATTTATTTATTTATTTATTTATTTATTTATTTTAGTTGTGGATGGACAGAATATCTTTATTTATCTATTTTTTATGTGGTACTGAGGATCGAACCCAGTGCCTTCCACATGAGAGGCAGGCACTCTACCACTGAGCTACAGCCCCAGCCCCTTGGTTTATTTATTTCTATGTGGCACTGAGGTTTCAACCCAGTGCCTCACACATGCAAGGCAAGCACTTGACTACTGAGCTACAACTCCAGTACCTGGTTTTGTCTCTTTCTAAATAACCATGTCTGAAGTAAAAGAAGTTTCAAAATGATTTATCAATGTTTTGTTCCTGTCTTCTCCTCTGAGCTACCATGTTTCTCTGTTAAAAAGGGCCCATTTGAAAAGAGCTTTACTCTGAGGCCACAGAAGGAGTTAAGGAGAAATAAAATAATGTATTTTTCTTCTCCACACTATGCTTTTTTCACTAGATTGAAGACATTTAGTTTATTGCTAGAAACTAAAATTCTGGTATTTTTTCCTAGCCTAATTTATACACTTTAATCATTAAAAGGAACAAATTTCATGACTTATGACAAATATTGACATTCTTATGGAGGAGGAATTATTAAAATTCCTATAGTCATAGTATAAATCAGTTTTTCAAAGGTTTTCATAAATGAACTGATTCTTTTGGAAGGTTTTTAAATTTTTATTTAATTTCTTTAATAGCTATAGAACTAGTCAGATTATTCATGTCTTCTTGAGTGAGCGTCAATAGTTTATGCATTTTATCTAAGTTATTGTACTTATACACAGTTATTTATAATATTCCTAATTATTCTTAATTATGTTTTCATACCTGTAGAATCATTGCTGACTTCACCTTTCTGATGATTGAGATTAGTATTTGTATCATCTCTCTCTTTTTCTTGATTATTCTGGCCAAAGGTTTATTCAGTTTATTCATCTTTGAAAGAACCAGTTTGGGGCTACATTGATTTTTCTCTTGTTTCTGTTTCAATTTTATTGATTTCTGCTCTTATATTTATTCCTTTATTCCTTATGCTTGCTTTAGGCTTATTTTGCTCTTGTCTTTCTGCTTGTTTAAGGTAGATGTTTAGATCATTGTGACCTTTTTTCCCTTTCTTATATAAGCATTAATATTATACATTTCCTTCAAAGTACCACTTTACCCCACCTAATAAATTTTGACATGTTGTCGTTTCATTTTTATTCAATTCAAAATGCTTCTTAATTTATCTTGTGACTTCCTCTTTGACCATTGATTATATGGAAGAATATTGTTTAATTTACAAATATTTGAAAAGAATAATATCTTTCTGTTAACTGACTTATATTTTAGTTCTGTTGCAGTTAGACACCATATTTTATATGATTTCAATTCTTTTAAATGTGTTGAGGTTTAGCTTTTTACTCAAAATATGATATCCATCTTGGCAAATTTTCCATGTGTACCTGAAAAGAATTTTTTGTTCCACGAGTATTGGGCAGAACATCCTATAAATGTCAATAAAGCCAGGTTTGTTGATAAAGTAGCACAAATCTTCTGTGTACTTCTATACCCTCCTTAATAATTTTCTATATACTTTTTCTATTGATTATTGAGAGAGGAATATTAGAGTCTCTAATTATAATTGTGGATTTTGTCATCTTCTTTCACTGTTACATATGTTTTCACTTCACATATTTCAAAGGTCTGTTTTTAAAAGAACTGGTACTATTATTATCTTGTGTCATTCTTTATTCCTAGTAATAAATCTACTTTGTCTGATATTAATATAGCCATTCTAACTTTCTTTTGATTATAATTTTCATGATATATATATTTTTTTATTCTTTAACTTCTAACCTATCAATTGTCAATGTCTTTATTTCTTAAGTGGATAGTATAATGTTATTGGTATGAAATGTACTATCTTAATAGAATTTCCTGTTTGTTCCATGTATCCTTTTATTTTTTCTGCCTACTTTTGAAAATTGAGTAGTTTTTATACAATTTTATCTCTGCTATTGGATTATTATTTGTACTGTTTTTTAAAAATTGTTTTCAGTAGGTGCCATATGATTAAAGTATATATCTTTAAGTAATCATATTCTATTTCAAATAAACTCCAGGCCTGGATGGCTTCATTAGCAAATTCTACTAAACATTTCAGTAAGAAATAATTTTAATCCTTCTTTTTCTCTGTTTGCTATTAAGATCTTTTGTTCTCAGCAGTTTGATCATGATGTATCTAGGCATGGATTTTTAAAATTTTTCCTGTTGAGGGTTTGTTGAGCTTCTTAAATCTACACATTTTATGTCTTTTGCCACATTTGGGAAGTTTTCAGCCATTAGTCCTTCAATATTTTTTCCTGCACCAAACAAATTCTCCTTTTCTTTTGTGATTACAGTGACATAAATGTTAACTTTTGATGATGTCCCATAGGTCCTCAAAGCTCTATTCATTATTTTTCAATACTTTTTCCTCTATGATTCAGACTAAACATTTTTTCTGTTGGTCTGTACCCAAATTCAGTCTTTCCTCAGACTTTTCCATTTTGCTATCAGACCTATCTAGTAATTTGGTTTTTGTTTGTTTGTTTGTTTCTCTGGAGTTTTTTGGGTGTTTTGTTTCTTTGGTTGGTTGGTTTTTGGTTATTATATTTTTTAGTCCTACAATTTTCATCTGGTTCTTCTTTATTATAACTCATAGAACTGTACATTTATAAGGGTACATTCTACTTACATGAATTATACCTCAATAAGGTTTGTTTTTTAAAAACAGATGTTCTGTTATCTATGTATCTATGTTTTATATATATATATATTTATTTATTTATATATGTATCAATAATACATTGAGAATTTTAGTAAAATAAAACTAGTTGAAGATAATAATCTAGACTTAAAAGTCAAATACAGTTTTCAAGTATTAAAATATCTAGTGGCCAAAAGTTTCTTTGCATCTATAAGGAGATACTTTAAAACCAACAAAAAATCTTAATTTGTCAATACTGTTGCCTAAATGCAGTTCATCATGTTAGGCCAATAGTTATCTGGTATTGAGGAGTTTCTGAAACTTGGGAGTCTTTTTAGTCTTAAGAGAATTAGTACTATGACAGCAGCCAAGCAATTTTGGGGTCTCTTTTGCCTTTTGGGGGGGGGGTAACCAGGGATTAAACCCAGGGGCACTTAACCACTGAGCCATATCCTTAGCCCTTTTTATTTTTTATTTTGAGACAGGGTTTCACTAAGTTGTTTAGGGCCTCACAAAGTTGCTTGCGATCCTCCTGCTTCAATCTCCTGAACCCCTAGGTTTACAGGTGTGTGCCACCGTACCCAGCTCTCTTTTGCTTTCTTAAGAAAGTAGTACAGATATTTAGCAATATAATGTTAGAATAATTTCAACAAATAGTTTGACTAGCATTTATCAGTATCAATCAATTACATGCTCTTAGGTAATACAGAAATATGAGGGACTGTTATTTCCCAAGGTACTAGAATTAAGGAGTTAATTTCCTGATTTCAGAGAGAAACTGTAATTATAATATAAGTTACTTATAAATAGTGGGATCTCATACTTCTTAGAATTATTTTTTGTAGCAAAATGGGATTTAATTGAATTTTCTGGTTGATCTTTCAGAGTTCTGATAACCTCCTTACTAAAATGAAGGATTTGAAATAAGAAATCTTTTTCTAAGGTCTGTTAGTAGCTTTAAAGCCATTTGTTCTTTAAAACTCCTATCCATTATTCGGTTTTATTCATCCTGTGAAGCCATTTGACTGAAATATAGGAATATAATTTATTGAATTGAAAAAATATAAAACCATGGAGATTCCTCAAAAGACTAGGAATGGAACCATCATATGACCTAGCTATCCCACTCCTTGGTATTTATCCAAAAGAATTAAAGTCAGCATACTATAGTGATATATACATGACCATACTTATAGCAGCATAATTCATAATGGCCAAGTTAAGGAACTAGCCCAGGTGTCCATCAAGAGATGAATGGATAAAGACAATGTGGTATATATACACAATAGAGTTTTATTCAGGCATAAAGAAAAATGAAATATGTAGTTTGTAGGAAAATGAATAAAATTTAAGAACATAATGTTAAGTGAAATAAGTCAGAAAGTCAAGAGTCTTGTGTTTACTCTTATATGTGGAAACTAGAGGGAAAAAGGAAAAGCAGGGGAGGGAAGGGGTCTCATGAAATTTGAAGGGAGATCAATAGACTAGAGAAAGGGAACAAGGGGGAGAGAGGAAAGGAGAGAAAGGGGAAGTACTACAGAATAAAATTGACCAAATTATGTTGTGTGCATGTGTGAATATGTCATAGTGAATCCCATTATTTCGTATAATTATAATGTACCAATTTAAAAAACAATTATTAGAAAACAAGAATTTTCATGGGAGACAAAAACATTAAGTAAATATATTTTACAGAAACAGGAGTGAAAAGCAAGATTGTTTAATTCAAGTACATAAATAAACATTAGCAAAAAATATATATAAAACCTTTAAATACACAAATATTTTGAATAAAAATTCAAGTTATCATGGCTTGCCTGAAATTAAAACTATTAGAAGATCAGCTCATTGATTATACTCTGAAGTGGGCTTTATAATGACTAGATACAACGTAAAGGAGGTCCCAGCATACAAGTATTCCTCTTAATAGCCCAAGACTACTAATTGGAGGCCTTGGAATTTCTCACTGCTGCACTTTTGCAGCTTTTAGGGAAAGGTTGGAGTTTTAAATATCCAGGTGATCTCTAAGACTCTTAGAGGAGTTGTCTTAACATTATAATTGGTTGGGCTGTTCTGATATTGCCTTTTTTGTGAGGAAAAATAATCCAGTGATTAAAATTAGTTTTCATTTTTTCTTACCTAATAGACTTCGCATATCATTTAAATGGATGGTTCGAGCTTTCTCTGGATACTTAGCTACAGACCAGCTTTTGCTGTTGTGGGATAGAATCCTAGGATATAACTCTCTGGAAATTCTTGCTGGTAAGAGTAAATGCTTTCTTGTGAAACACATGTTGTTTCTATGGTAAGGTCCCCTTCCTTCCTAACAATTAGAGATTGAGTCTACTATTGTAATTTCTAATGCATAATAAACATTTAGTATATTTATCTGGTTTAGAAGATAAGTACTGAGATCCTGAAGTCAATATTTCAATCTAACTGCCCAATACCAGTCTACTCCTAGTCTTTCTTTCTTAGTGCTTTCCCTCCCTACCCCTCTCTTTGTCCAGCCAGGGCTTACTATCTCCCAGCACCTGTGAGTTCTGGGCAGCTTCTTTAGCATTCTGTTCTCTGTGCCCTTCTCAACTGTACCTAAAATCCAAACCAAGACTGAGTTTCCCTGTAGAGCTGAAATCTCAGCTCTTCAAGAGGGTCTCAGATTATACTGAATTCAAAACTTTTTGCATTTTGCCAGTAGTCTGTGACTTATGTTCTAGTGTCTGAAATTGCCCTTTTAGGTATTCTTTCTTGACAAAAAAAAAAAAATTTTTTTTCAGGAAGCCAGAGTCATCTCTAATTAATAATTAAGCAGTTCATGCAACAGATATATACCAAGGCAAATTTGTAATACAACAGGCACTTATTTCTTATTAATTACATTATTTTGCTTCTCTTAATTGCAATAGACTCAGTTATTTTTATCATTGGGATTATCATGAAACAAAAATAATAATTAGGAAGTCTTCACAACAATAGGTTGATAGCAGAAAAGTTGGCCTACTATTTTCTTCCTTACCTGAAATATTTAATATTTTAAAATCACCTCTATACACTATGGTGGAAATATTGCTTAGTTGAAGAAAAATATGGCTCAAATATTCTCTAGGTACCATATTAACATTTTTTGAATGCTAAGAGGTTATAGTAACTGGGTGGCATTTAAAAAAGGAAAATTAGAATAATAATAAAGTACCATGAAAATAAATAGCACCCCTGTTGTAATCAGAGATTCTCACTGACTGAGATGTTTTTAACTCCTAGTATCCTTCTCTCAACTCTTTTTAAAGCCCATACAAATATGAGTGAGAAAAAAAAATGGTCTGCCCTCTTCTTTTTTGACCAAATGATGGTGATATGTATAATCTAGAGATAGAAGGAATGCTAGAGGATATCAGGGTAACTTTTTCAAACATTTCTGACAAGCAGTTCTTATCCTCTGTTTGAACACTTCAGTATTGGGTAATGTGTGTCTTAGCAGGAGGTCCACCATTTCATTTCTGGATAATATGACTTGTTTAAATGTACTCCTTATAAACCAAGGTCATTTTTATGTTTTTTCTACTATTGTATCCTCACCTCCCCCAAGTCTTCCATTTCCAGGCTAAGCAGCCTGATTTTCTGCTACTGTTTCTCAAGGGACAGGACTGTAGATGTTTCACAAAATAGCCCTACTCTGGGTATGCCAGATACTTTCATGAGTATCATATTTGATATCATTCCAAAAAAAAATTAAAACTGTGAAAAAAAGGAGCTCAGTATAAGAAAGTACTTTCTAATAATTAGAACTTTCCAAAAGTAGAAAGAGCTCTTCAACTATCCCCTGACAAATATAGAGGTTTTATAACTTGAAAGAAATATTGAATTAGAAAGCCTTCAAGGCCTCTTTCGATTTAAAATCTCTTAATTCATTGCCTTATCACCTCCTCGCAGCCTGAAGGAAAAAAGAAATAGATGTCTGTGGAATACTATATTTGCTCTAAACCAGGCACTATGCTATGAACTAAATATATTAATGAAAAACATACTGATGAATAGGTAGAAAAGTAATCCACACTATTTCATCCATCTGCTTTCCCTGAGTGCCTTTTTAAAAATCAACAGGAAAGAATTCTAGAACATCTAGAAATGGAACTGGACAAATCTGAATTCCCCTACTGTGGAATTCAGATAAAAAGCCACAGGGGTAGATAATTTCATATGGAAGTATACAAATTTGCTTTATTTCATACATTTTTGGTATGAGTATTTTGGGGCCACCTTTTTTGATCAAGTGAGTTACTGGTCTTTAAGAATATTTTAATAAGCATCACTGGCTTAAATTGCAAATTAGAACCTTTTAAAAATATTTATTTATTTTAGTTGTACACAATGCCTTTATTTTTACGTGGTGCTGAGGATTGAACCCGGGCCGCACACATGCTAGGCAAGTGCTCTACCGCTGAGCCACAACCCCAACCGGCAAAGTAGAACCTTTTAAAGAACAATTTAAAGCAGTGGTGTCGATGTTCATAATAGTATTGCTTATAATTAGTGAGAATAGTTTAAAAGACAAGACAGGAATATTACAGTGTCCACATTTCATACAAAGCATGATTTTGATCAAAAATATCTAAAAGTATAGATCTTTTCTCCTTGGCAAACAAACCTGTTCTGCAGAAGGACTGGGCAGATTAAACATGAAGCAGACAGAAAGGAACTTCTGTGATGTGACACCAAGATAAATAAAGGTTATGAGCACATAAGCATTGTGGATGCTGAGGTCAGTTAGTAAACTGCTTTCTTCCCCTCATCTTATCAACTCTTGGCAAAACAACTTCCCACCATGTAAAGGTCTTTCCTGATATGGTAGAAAATTTGCACATCCTGTCAAGCTTTTGGCAACTCAGTTCAGTTATACACAGAAAGGGTAGTAGTGATCATATTCCTTAGCTTCTAAAATGTATCCACTGTCTAAAATATGATTTCACATATTAGGAAGCTATATAACTGGCCCACAGAAAATGGTTTCCTTTGATATTCTTATAAACGTGAAGCTCCATGACTTTAAAACACTTTTCTTTTTTTCAGCTAAAAAGAAATTCTTTGTCCCAAATCTCTTGTTATACATCGAGTAGTTTCAGGTGATTTGAGTTTAAATTTTGTTTTACTGCTATGCTCTATTCTTGAGAATTTTCCTCTAACTGGTTCTAATGCTTCTTTGCCAGACTGTCCAAAATCTCTTGTTCCCTAAAAAAAGTACCTGAGCTTCCCAATCATTGGTTGCACCCACCCTGTCTTGGGAAGTTAAGAAGCCTGCCTCCTACTAGCCACTCCTCGAGCACAAACCACCTGCTGCCAATGCCAGGACACCATGGTGTCATCCTGCTTGCCATCTCTGTGGAACCATTCTGAGAGGCAGCAGAGCACATCCTGCATAGAAAAGCGCATGGATTTCCATGTCAGGGATGAGTGATTACTGCTTACCTCAGTCTCATTAGTGGCACGCGCAGTGGTTAGATGCATAGGTTCAAAGCCAGAGAAAACTATTGGCTCTGCTGTTTTCTACCTGAGTGACTCTGAACATGGCCCCAGCTCACTGTGCCTCAGTTTCTACATTAGGAAAATTGAGCTAATAATAATATTTAATTTATAGAATTGGCATAAGAATTAACTATCATTATTTTCATAGTAAAATATATTCTTAAAAATTCACATTTGCATGAAGTTTGCAATATTCCTAGAACCAGTTTCCAAATAATTTTTAATATCTATCACAATTAGTTTCCTAAATTTCAATGAATTTATAAGTAGGGAAAGCACTACTACCACTGGTGAGGAGGGAAATAAAGGGAAGAAATCAAGTACGGTCTCCAGGCAATTTCATCTCCTTATCAGGGTCACCTGCTTCTTACTTTACAGGGGTCCTTCTGTTGTTCATGATTCATTCTCACATATAGTTTTATGGTAATTTATTAATAAGTGTTTCATTTTAGCCTGACTTATACTTTATGCAGATTTTCAATGGAAGTAATCTCAGTGTTTTCTATGTAATGTATATTATTGAAATTCAAATTGTTCTATAATCCATTTTTCAAAATTTCATCTTCTTTTTCCTGTAGCCAACATTAATGTGTCAAGATCAATCCCAGAGCAGCCCTCCCACAGATACATCCATTTTAACATGAAGAAGGTCAATGCTGAGTATATAAAATATAAATATAACCAAATATTATAAAAGCTTTTTTTTTTTAAGAAAATGTTGTATTTCCATCAGGACACTTGCTTGGTACATATAAAATGCAATATGATATACTTAAAAATTTGGCTTTTATTGACTTTCCAGAAGCTTCCCCAAGGCATTACACCTGTGTCAAAATAAACCTTTATTTTATGAGATAGTCATTACAGCATCATGCCATTTTAAAACTGTTATAATTTAGTAATAGGTATGAAAGAATCATTGTATAAAATGATTTTTTTAGAACCTCTGAATTTTCCTTTTCCCCAAAAGTGGCATTCAGTTTGTCTAGCCTTCAGTCACGGATCTCTACAGTATGCAGTTTCTTCTTATCACAAGACCTTAACTCAGAATGCAGGGGTGCAGCTGTGTCAAGCACTGGTCCTGAGCTTTCTGAGTGTCTTGTGGGCATAGCAAGAACTTTGCCAGCTGTTGAGTAGGCCAGGAGTTGAAATAGTGTGCATTCTTTTCCAGTCCTGGCAGCTGCCGTGTTTGCTTTCCGAGCAGTGAACCTGATGGAGGTGACATCACTGGCTGCAGCTGAAGTAAGGATAAGTTTCACTCAGATGGGATGGAAATAGTTCCTGAGAGATTGCCAGGCTCAGTCACTAGTATCTGATGCATAGGACACACTTGTAGCCAATTTTTTAAATCTGGTAAAACCTGTAAGTTCTGAACTAATATTAAGTGTTCATATTTTCCTGATCACTTGAAAACGACCTTCTTATGAAGGGGTAATAAATGAGTTTATCATAGAAAACAATTATAACCATTATAGCAAGCAGATACCTAGTAATTTTTATAGAAACTGTCGAAGCTATGTTACATTTTCTTATTATTGTTTACATCCATACATTATACTCAGAGAACAGAGAAAAGCCAGTTGAGAGAGTTAAAGATTATGTGTCTGGATGGTAAATAATAAGGACATAACAGCTTTTTTGGTTATTTTAAATTGTGAGTTAGTTATTTAAAGCTGATTTATTTTCAGTGGTACAATTTACACCTGAAATGTGGTTCAATTAATAGGGCTTACCTTATTATTCTATTAGTTATTGCTAATAGAAATGTAAATTTTATCCCTAAAATAGCTGCCAACATGCTTTGTTTAAAGGAAAAAGGATGTTTATGTGTCTTGCAACTGAATAAATATTAATTCCATCTAAAAATTATTTCCTGAAGTCAGTTACTCCTTAGACTATAATAACGGGTCTAGGATTCACAATGTACGTTTATTTATAGAAGCAAGTTGAAATGTTAGACCTCTTATAAACTCTTGCTACCTTGTATATTTGAAGAAGGCTCAGGCTGTGAAGGTCTAGGTTATTTTCTACTGCACATTTTAGCTTTTTGCACATGTACTAACATTAATGCATTCAGAAAAGAGGGGAGTTGTAGCTTTTGTACAGAAAGTACATTGTAATGGTATTTCTATTATACCTTATTTCATAGACTTCACTTTGCTATTAATAATTCTTTTTGTTTTTCTGTTTCAGGCAGTTCTTGCTGACCTTTCTACTTTAAAAGTTATGCCTCTTCTTCAAATTTTCCTGTTTGCTACTGTCACCTGATTTCTTCAAGGTCATTGACAAGACATCTAGTTTTTCATTAGAAACTAATCATGAACTATGCAAACTCTGCATAAAACCAAAATTAAACTTTGCATATAAGCCAATAAAGATCATGTTCCCTCCTCAGTTAAAGCTAAGTCGTTTTTCACTTTTTGAAACAATAATTCTGCACACCAAATATTGCATTGCATGCTGCTGATTTTCAAGAGAGAAGCAATAGACATAACTTCTGCTAAATTGAGCTTACTATATGTGTAATCCTGGCGTGTTAAAGGCATGTAAGAATATATGCAATAAGAACTAAAGATACTGTAATAAACTTCAAGAGGTCATGTAGCTTCTTGGACAATTTTTTTATGTCAGTGTATAAACTTTTCCCTAGATAATGTATTATAAATGTTGTAAATGTGTAATAAATTGCTCTTCACCCAGATCCGGGGTAGAATATGGTGTGATAAGGCTTGAAAAAGATAACACTTTTGGTATCAGCAACTTTTCACTCACTAGGGAAAGGTTTAATATTATTTTCTCCATCTGGCAATATTTTATTCTTCACTCTCTGAAAGTCAGAACATTATAGAGGTTTCCTTCTGCACTTCTCAACCTTCTGTCTCTTGTTTAGAAGCTGAAGCTTGTTGTCAGGTTCTTTTTTTTTCCTAGAAGAACACAAAGAGGACACCCCAGGGAATGAAGGGAAAGAAGAGCCAAAACCACATCCATTGCTGCTGAAGCTTGAGTTAACAAGATCCACTTCTAGGCTGAGCAGCTGAGACACACACCAGGTATAGGAGATAGACACTCAATCCAGAACTAAAGACATTATGCAAGGCATTGTGTCATATTTTGGTCTTTATTATAAGTCTAGGGCCTTATTTTATATTACTTTCTAAAGAACCACCTTTTCAGTAATATGGAATAATAGTATGTGAAAAAAAAAATCCAAAAACCATTGTTTTCTGACTGTAGATTCAAAGTCAAGGGGCTGATCACTTCAGTAAAACTGTAAATCAATAGATTAAGACTCTTGTTAGCTGGGATCTTATTAAGCTTAATCCAAATGTATTTCATGAATATTTTATTTTGAAAGTATGTTAGGAAAGGTATGAAATTTAGCACAAAAATTTAAAGGTGGTGAAGTTTAGTATAACTAGTTAATTGATTTGAAAATCTATATAGTTTTATTCATCAGGTATTTGTTGACTTAATAAGTAGTAAATATTGTGATTGATTTTGTTTTTTCCATGATGATGATCAAACCTGATTGACTCTTAATAAATCCCATTTTACTGCTTTTGAAGGTGACACATTTATAATATGCTTTGCCGTTGAACATGTACAAATGCACATACATGGAGAGGGTAAGCACACATCTATGACTATTGTCCCTGACCTCCCTCATTCTGAGAAAATGGCAAGAATACTGGGAAGAAAGTGTGGATTAAATGATCACTGTCAAATGTGTACAGATACTACCATATTTGGCTTCCTTCTTTAGAGTATTCATAATCTTTTTTAAAAGAGTGATGTAGTCTAGTACAGAAGATTGTGGAATTTGGCCCTAGCTATAGGTACTTAAATAATTAAATCTCTTTTAACTGCAATTTAGGTGGGGGAGGGAAGTAGACAGTAGAAAATTATTATATCTGCTCTGTTCACCTTACAAGATTATAGAAGAACAAATTAAAAAATATATTTGAAAATTATTTTTTAAACTACAAACCCCAAGCAAATATAAGATATGGTTGATAACTAATTTCATATGTGACATTTTAAAGTCAAATGATACAGATAATATATGAAGAACGCCCAATTATTTTAGCATTTGTATTATTTTTCTTGAAAATTTGAGACCATGTCTGTAAGAAAATAAGTGGACTGTGACATAGCAGGTTCTGTGACATAGCAGATTCTTTCATTTGGTACAGGTGGCTCTAGGCAGTAATTCTGAATCTCAATCCCCAAACCAAACCTGGTAAGCAACCACGTTTTACTGCTACCACAAACCTCTCTGCTATGCACTGCTCTTTGCTACTAGTTAGAATACGTAAGGGGAAATCAGGCTCTTCCTAACTCCATCTCTAACAGCACTTTCTCATGCTACCTCGCCTGTCTTCCTTCCATTTGCATTCTCCCATGTCATCTCCTATCTGCCACTTACACTGCCTTCACATCTGCACTGCCAGTGATTTCAGGATCTGAGTGACTAATGGTAATTATTCTGTCTATGGCCATTGGCACTGATGGCAATAGATTTCAATTGACCCACTAATTTAGTATGCTGTGACCTTATATTTGGGAGAGTTTATTTAATAATTTTTTTATCAGAATGTGTGGTAATGCAGTGTTCTGCATAATTGAAATTTCCAGCTTGTCTTAACTGCTTAGCACCCTGTCACACTCGGCATGTACTCTCTCATTTCCCAAAGAAACTAGAAACCAGTAGGCTTGAGCCTCCTCAGCCTTCAACTTCAAAGCTTAACTTTGTTCCCCATGCTTAATTTCTTCCTTCTTGTCTCAAAAAGTGTCTAATCTATTCCTATAGTTCTGTAAATACAGGTTTGATTGGGTCATTTCTATGCCTAAAAAAATTCACCAACTCCTCATTGCTTAAAGGGTAAGTCCAGATTCTGTAGCGTAACAGGAATAATTCTTCACAGCTGGATCTTCTCATTTCTGTGCTCCCACTCTGATCCATTATCCTAAACTTCAGCATCACCAGATTGCATGCTGATCCTAGACCAGCTGCAGCTATTCATTTTGTCTCTGCCAGAAGGATCCTCTCCATTTTTTAAGGTACCCCTCAAAAACTCTCTTCTGTTGTAAAGATACCCTGGAGCTTATAAATTAGAATTATTCCCCCCTCTTTGTTCTCATAAAACTGTTCATCTGTTCATATGGTGCTTATAATATCGAGGGTTTTTTTTTTTTTTTTCTGATTGTCACTTTATTCCCAAGGAAATTTTCATCAACTCATCTTACATGTGGAAGTTACAAGAAGAAATTTGTCCATGCGAGTTTGTATCCTCTCACTTGATCCCAAATTGTTTGCATGTTTTTCTTGAAACATATAATACCCCTTCCACATCTAGACTCCCTTCTTCCACAAAGGCTCTAATTTTTATTTGGAGTTCTACCCCCTCCACCATGTGCTTCAAGTGAGGCTACTCCCAACCCTAGGATCTATGGATTGGCCAATGAATTACCTTTTGCCATTCCCCTGACCACAGGGATTGCCCAAGGATCGGGGCAGTCTGCAAAGAGTAAGAGCCAATGAAACACCATTAGAAAATTTAGTTTAATCTTTCATGGAAACTGTAAAAAAGGATGCAGAGTCTGAGCTTTTGCAACCTAGGAATGGAGAGTGAAAAGCTGCTCTTTGTCTTTGCTGATCCTCAGATCACATGCCACCAGGCTTCCTATGAACCATTTTCTTACAGGAGTCAAAGGGTTTTCCTTGGAACAGAAGGATTCTAATTGCTGACAGTTATTTCCCTTTTAGGTGATCAGTTCTAATATGGGTACCATTAGGTACAGAACCCCTGTCTACACATTGCTCAAACTAGAGTAGTAGTATTTTGTGTGTGTGTGTGTGTGTTTGTTTTGTTTGTTTGTTTGTTTGTTTTTGTACCGGGGATTGAACTCAGGGGCACTTGACCACTGGGCCACATCCCCAGCCCCTTTTTGTATTTTATTAGAGACAGGGTCTCACTGAGTTGCTAAGTGCCTCACCATTGCTGAGGCTGGCTTAGAACTCGCGATCCTCCTGCCTTCAGCCTCCCAAGTGCTGGGATTACAGGCGTGCACCACCACGCCCGGCTAGAGTAGTGTTTTTTTAACCTTCTTTCAATCAAGACACAACCATGACCTTACATGGACCTTAGTAGGTTTATATTCTAAACCTACTAAGCTACTTGAAGTACCTAACATAGGGTATATATTTTGCCTTTGGCCATTTGCCCACAGCTCCCTTTGCTTAGAATGCCTTCTCTTCTCTCTACCTAACTCTAACTTGTACCTCAAAACCCAACACAGGGAAGACTACTCCTCTCATGAACCCTCCTCAAATTCTTAATATACATATGTTGTATCATGATCATGTTAGCTCATCTTTCTTTTCTACTAGTCTGACACACCTTGTCTAGTAGAAAATGTTTTTTTTTTTTTCAGCTTTTAAGTCTCTAGAATCTAACATAATGCTTGCCCCATAGTAGACTTAATAAATGATTATCAAATGAACAAGTGAAGTCAACTAATTTAATTTACTTACTTTACTGATAAAGGAACTTGCTGTGGTCAAATAATAGCTTACCTGTCCAGTGGTACCCAACTGTTTTATCTACTATGTTGATTTGAGATGTTGCCTATGGAAGTTCAAAAAGGAAGAATTATTTTGAGTGGAACAAAACGGCAAATGCTTCACTTAATTATTTTCATTTAAGTCAACTTTATTATGGTATAATTTATGTACAATAAAATTATATATTTTAAAATAAACTTCATTTTAAATGTGCAATTCTACAGGTTTTGACAAATGTATGTATCCATACCACCACTACCACAATATGTACCCATACCACAGAACATTTTCATTACCCAAAACAGTTCCCTTGGTGCCCCTTCCCATTCATACACACACTCACTCCAAATAATCAGTGATCTGCTTCCAATTCTAAAGATTAGATTTCCCTTTTCTAGAATTTCAACATGTGTACTCTTCTGTGTCTGCCTTCTTTTACTCAACATAATGTTTTAAGATTCCTTCATGATATTGTGTAATCAATAGCTCGTTCCTTTTTATTGTTCAATACAAGCATTCATAAGGATATATATATATCTTCATTTCTCTGGGGCAAATGTGTAGTAGCATAATTTCTATGTAATATACAAGCACATGTTTGACTTTCTAAAAAGCCCCCAAATTCTTTTCTGAATTGACTCTGCCATTTTATATTTATACCAGCAATCTCTAAGAGTTCTAGTTAATCCATATCCTTACCAACACTTGGTATCAACATGTTAGTCATTCTAATAATTAGTTTTAATGTGCATTTCCCTAATTACTAATGAGGTTGAGCATCTTTTCATGCTTATTTTCCATTTATATGTACAACATTCTTTTGTCAAGAGTACAAATCTTTTGATCACTTTTAATTGATTGTCTTATTATTGTAAGTTGTAAAAATTCTTTATTCAGGCTACATCGTGCTTTGCAAAAATCTTCTTCCAGCTGATGATTATCCCATAATTTTAATTATTCTTTTAAAGATCTAAAGTTTTTATTTTATTGAGGTTCAATTATTTTTATTATTTATATTTTTTGCATCCTATGAAATCTCTTCATAACTCCAGGTCACACAAATTTTTTTCCTATGTTCTAAAAACTTTATGGATTTAGGTCTATGATCCATTTTTTAAGTTAATTTTTGTATATAGTACAAGTAGAGGACTGAGCTCATGTTTTTACATATGCATATATACATCATTTGCTCAAAAGGCTACCTTTTCCTTTTACATCTGCACTTTGTTTAAAACCATTTAGCATGTATGTTTATGCTGGTTTCTGAACTTTCTGTTTTGTTTTATGGGTTTATGCCTGTCTTTATTCCAATGCCACAGAGTCTTGATTTTTATAGCTATATAGCAAGTCTTAAAAATTGGGTAGGGTAAGACCTCTGTTTGCCTATGTCAAAATTAATTTGGCTATTCTAGCTTCATTATATTTCTAAATAACTTTTAGGATCAGTTTTTCAATTTGTACCAAAAAGAAAAGAAAAAACAAAAACAAAAAAAATCCTGCTGGGATTTTTATTGAGAGAGCATTGGTTCTATAAATCAGTTTGGGGACAATTGATATCATAACAATATTGAGACTTCTAATTCATAAATGGCGTATCTCTCCATTTAGATCTTGTATGATTTTACACAGCAGTATGTTGTATTAGTATATAGTGCACAAATCTTGTTCAGTGTATCTCTAATTATTTCATATTTTGATGCTAATGTAAATGGTATTTTTAATTTCTGTTTCCAGTAGTTTTTGTTAATATATAGACATACAAATGAATTTTTATATTGACCTTGTATCCTGAGATCTTGCTCAATTTACTACTGGTACTGTCCTCTTTTATAGGCTTCCCCAGGATTTTCTACATACATAACATCTATAAATAAAGATAGTTTTGCTTCTTTCTTTCAAATCTCTATGCCTTTTATTTTATTTATTTATATATTTTTTTGCTTCTCTTACCAACTAGAACCTACAATTCAGAAGTATTGCAGCTCACCTAATTTTAAATGAAATGTACTTCTTTCCTGAACAAATGTAACAAATATTTTAAAATATGTATAAGTATAGATTTTGCCAATTTAGATATAAACATCAAGGGAAGTAAGACAGATTCAGAAAGAGGGTGGGGAGAGACATTGACATACAGTGAAATAGCCTGGGGAAGTTTTATGTTGCTGATCATCCCAATGACTTCTTAAAATCATTCTTGTAGGTTTCAGGTATTATCAATGTGTTTGTCACGATAATTAGAAAATCATTTTTTATTACTTCAACTGTTATTTATCCTTAAAACTTTTCTCATACATATGTGGTATGCATATATTTATTCAAATATTAAATGCTTACTTTTAGCAAGGTACTGTGCTGGGCATTCAGTGAAAATGTGATTTATGTGATTGCTTTTTCAGTAGTAAGAGATAGTACTCCCTAAGTAAATAGAATCTTAGCATGTTTTTCTCAAAGTAATGGCTCCCTGCTTCCTATGGTAGAAAAAAAATGATGTTCCTCCCAGAGATGTTATATCCTAACCCCTGAAACCTGTGAATATATTACCTTACATGACGAAAGGGACTTGCTGATGTTCTTAACAATTTTGAGATGGAAAGATCATCTTGGATTGTCAGATGGCCCAATGTTATGACAAGGGAGGTTGCTTACATGTGAAAAAGAGAGGAAGAGAGTGTAAATAAGAGAGGGAATTGAAGGTACTATGCTGCTGACTTTGAAAATGGAGGAAAGAGCTCATGAGCTGAGAAATATAGGCAACCTGTAGATGCTGGAAAATGCAAAGAAATGGCTTCTCCTCTAGAGTATCCAGAAGTAATTCAGCACTGCTGAACCTTGATTTTAGGACTTTTGACCTCCAGAAGTATAAGATAATAAAACAGTGTTCTTTTAAGCCCCAGAGTGTGTGAAAACATGTTACAGCAATAAGAAGAAATTAATCCACTTCCTCTCAGATAAATTTAGTTCACCAGATTAACTATTAACATATGACAGTAATAAGTTCACATTGTTTTAATTCTTTTTTTAAAATAAAATAGGTGATTTTATGTGTCTAGTTTCTCTAGGTTTTATAATGATCAAATGAGGCAAATATGTAAAAGTATTTTGAGGACTACTTTCTACTATTCTGGTGCTGATACGAAAAAGACCACAGAACACTGGGCTGTAAGCTGCCTGTCATGGCCAGCCATTGTGCCGCGGGAGGAAAACTCGGAGGCAGAGTAAAGCTATTACTACTTTATGGCTTTTACTTTCTTAGAGAGAGCTTAGAGAGGGAAAGAAAGATTTTTAGAGAGAAAGATTAGAGAGAGCTTTTCTTAGAGAAAGATTATTTTTTAGAGCTTCTTTCTTCTTTCTTCCTCGGGAGCCTCGGCCTAACTCTGACCAGTCATTACTTCTTCTATCTGGTTTCTCTTCTGTAACCGCTCTGCCTACGTTCTGGCCGCTCTGATTCTTTTCTTCTCCGACCTGAACTCTTCTTCTGACCGACCGAGCGACTGCACGACTGACTGAATGAATTCGTTCTCCTAACTCGGACCGCTTTCACCCGGTTATATACCTTCAGCTTTGCGGGTGCCTACAGGTGTGTCACATACATATCAGGTGGAACTTATGGCTTCCAGCTAGCTGCAACAGCCCTTCCTAATTAGGGCTCCTTCACTGGGCAAGTGCAAGGAAGGAAGAGTTGATATTTGGGAAAATGTTATCATCAAGCTCTAATGTTTCCTTCCAGGTGGAGGCCTCTCACTGGTGTAGTGCTCCTGTTCTGTAGCTGGCTCCAAACCCCTCCTCCCTTGGAGAAGAATGAATTAGATTATTGGCAGGTTGGGATAATAGAATGAGCATGTAAAGCCAACTTCCTCTCTTCTTTTTCTTGGGATCCAAAGAACATGTTCTGTACTACCCCTCTATTGCCTAAGCATTACAAAGTCTGGATCCCATGGTATGGGGTTGAGGGTGGAGAGACGGGATGGCTGTAGATGTTTAGTGCTGCCTATAACTAAGTAAATATGTATAAGAGTTGGTTTTTAAAAGTCAGTTTTTGCTTTAAAATGAAGTCACATTTTCTGAAATTAACTTTTCATTAAGAAAGATGATATGTCATTTTCTTCTGCTATTATCAGTATAGGCTTTAATTTTCTCTCTCAGGTATTGCAGAACTCAGGTCATGAAAAGCATGCTGCTTATTGGACTCCCAATCTCACTAAACAGGACAAGGAAGTTGAGGGTTGCAAAGAAGCAACCATAATGATGGGTCATGTAATATAAACTAGAAGAGAAATAAAAGGTAGGAACAGATGGTGATGGATATGAATAAACAGGAGTGGATGGATTCAAGGTCAAAACAAGAAATAAAAAAAGCACTTTTGAAGGAATGGTCCTTTTCAAGGCAAGTAATTTGAAAGGTTCATATTTGTAGATGTTTACATTTGAAATTTTGGAGATTGTACCATTTTTGTTGATGCCCAGATGTAAGGCATGATGAATAACTGGAGTAGGGAAAAACACTGTTGAATATATGAGAAAGTTAAAACACCAAGAGTCCGTGGTATGAGGTGAATCATCAACATACACATTGAAGTCACCAAGAAGAATCACAGAAGTAGGGATAAAGAAGAAAGCTGAGTTATAAGCTAGCTTTCCTGAGAATAAGAAGGAAATACCCAGAGACTACTAATAGATTATAGCAGGATGGAGGGGGCAGAGTGATATAACCAGATGGTGTGAGCCTCCACAGAGCAGAAGGGGAAGGGAGAATAACACTCTCAACTTGGCATTAAGTAGTTAAGGATGGTGCTGAAGCACTTTGGACAAGAGACAGAAAACTTCCACTTAAAAGGGTTATAGAGGAACTGTCCTCAGAATATATAGCCTTTTAGTTAAGTGAGAAGGTGAACAGAACCTTCAGAAAAGAGGTTAAAAAATAGTTTATTGAACTCACATTGAGAATTGGGAATGCCAAGAGGTGGATGGTAATGGTTCACTTGGAAGGGAATCCAGGTCTGAGGGTTAAGGGTGGAGAGTGAGATCAGATGAAAGGAAGAAAGTTCAAGTAATTGATGTCTAGGGAACTTGGAATCTGATGGAAAGAGATGTATACATGGGCCAGTCTTCTCAGAAGTGACTGAGTATTAACCTCCACTGCTTGGTCCAGATCATTTCTCCATGTAGTGGGGCAGCTGCCTCCTCAGAAAGCCTAGCATAGTCTGTTATTGTCAGCTTCTTTAGACACAGGATCTATGGTTGTCTCTGCTTTAGCACTATGCTAGTTTGGTAACTCAGCTATTTGTTGCTCATCAGTGAATTTAGTTCTTCTCTCTCCCTCTTTTGGCTGCTGTCTATTCACTGTTTCTACTTGTTCATGACATGGAGAGAGACTATTTTAATTGTTCAGACAAGAGGACCTCTTTTAGAAATGGATAATTTGTGCTATTTCACAAATTATCTCTAATATGCATCTTAAATTTACACCCATAACATTTATAGTATTCCACCAAAGACTTGGGTGATGGACTAACCCAAGGAAGGATGGAGGAAGAGAAGAAAAGGAGAAAAAGGGATTGGGAAAAGGATATACTACTTTTTGTCTTGATGGGTTTCTTTCCCTAGAGTAGGAGAAAAGTGAATGAATGAATCTTTTATGTGTGAGAGCCTAAAGAAAAAGAAAAAAGTGGAAACATGTTTGAAAAGAAAGAAGATTTGGGTCCAAGGACAGCTAATAGGACTCCCTCCCAAGAGTTGTCCCCAAATTTGTCAGAGATCTGGATAATGCCAGACTGGAGGTCAAGTGCAGAAATGTTCCAAGGGGGCCACTATGTGAGGGACAAGAGACTACTCTCTTGGGCAAAAGGCCAACCAGCACTTTAGACCTAAGACAAGGTCAGTGGCCTCAGCCAGAGAATGAGAGCAACACTCTTCTTGACATTCCAGACTCCTATTACCAGTATGAATACTCAGCCACTATAAAGGACACCTCTCAGCATTATCTTCAGTTCTCTTTTCTAAGAAACCACCAGACACCCATTCCCTGTGAAAGAGGTAGTTGAAAGGTAAGGGGGGGGAGTTTTTATACCTGTACTTTGTGGAGAACCATGTGTATTAGCAACCCTGTACTGGAGACTAAGAAATTAGTCACCACTATTGCAAACAAATATTTTTAGAACCTCCCCACATTTTTTTTAATTACACTCTTCCAGAAGTAGACTTGAATCCCAGCTCCACCTGTGCTAGCTTTGTGACCTAAGATTTATAAGCCTTAATTTCTTCATCTATAAAATGCAAAATCAATGCTAAATGGGCTGGTTACTGTGAAGATTAAATGAGATAATGAGTATAAAACATTTAACACTAGATGCTTTAATTATCAAGAAGAAAAATTATTCTTATCCTGAAAGAGGTATACAATTAATAGCTATATAATCATGTAAAAAATAGTGAGCTCAGAACACTAGGACTCTTCAGCAGTGCTCTGCCATTTTTAGGGTTTTATGATCAATAAATTTGGGGAACATTTGATACTATATTTATCTCATGGAAATTTATACTACACACTAGTCTATTAAGGATTCCTTCAGTAAAGCAACCTGATTAACTGCCTTACCCAGAGTTCCTTAACATTGCAGAGACATAAACTAAGAACATGTTATGGTTTTAGTCTTCCTCAAAATACAATTTGGGAAGATTTCTACTTGTGTCCAGGATAGATATTGTGGACTGAATGTGTCCCCCTAAAAGTTTGAAGCCCTAACTCCAATATGATATTAGAAGGTATGATCTTTTGAGGGTAGTTGGGTTTAGAAGAGGTCATAAAAGTATATCTCCCATGCTAGGATTAGTGTATAAGAAGAGGAAGAGATTGAAGCTCCCCAAATGTTCACAAAGAAGAGGTCATATGATCACTCAGTGAGATGGCAGCCACCTACAAACTAAGAGAAAAGGCCTCTGAATTAATCCATTACTGGAACCCTAGTCTTGTACTTTCCAGCCTCCAGAAATGTGAAAATTAAGTTTCTGTCATTTAAGTCACCCAATCTATGGTACTTTGTTATAGTAGACCAAATGGACTAAGATAATGGAGTAGCCAGAATCAGATCTAATATTCACCTGAAACAAACCAAAAGATCCAGACCATCTAAAACAACAGTCCTCAAAACAAGGGAAATCAAGCACTAAGAAGAGTGAGCCTTAAAATTGCCCCATCTTACTGTCCATAGAAACTTTCCATTATGCAAATTAGGAAGAACCTGGTGATCTCCTTGAGTTGAAGAGATGGGATTAGGAATCCAAGGAGGTACAAGGAACAAGAGTTGAAAGAAGAGAGTACAAGAGAAGAGAGTGATGTGCAGTAAAGGAAAATTATGGATCTACTAAAGATTTCCCTCAATTATTCCATTGGGAACTCTAATCATAACATGCACATAAGGAAGCAACCCAAAGATGAAAAAGAACTATTTAAATGGTTTAGAGGGAACAATCTCTTGAGCTCCAACAGGGGGGCCAGGAATAGTTCCTGTTCTCACCAACCAGAATAGAAAACTTCACAATTCATGGGGCATTAGGTAGAATACTCAGAAAAGTTTTGCCACTTCAGTGGGAAATATTAATCCTAGACTAAATGCTGTTCTGGTCCTTCTTTGCAAAGCTTAAAAGTAATATCCAAGAAGATTAAATGATTTTCCAGTAATTTAACCACTCCTAGAACTATTTATAAGAATACAAATATATCCAGCATTCAACAAGGTAAAACTTTTAGTATTTGCTAAATAACAAAAAAATACCAGACATGTAAAAAAAAAAGGCAGGGAAATATGACTCGTACTAGGAACAAAATCAGTAAGTCAAATCTGATTGAAAATAACACAGATAACAGAGTATGTTAAGATTTTATGAATATGTTCTATATGTACAAGAAACTAAAAACAAATTGATCTCATTAAGTGGAATCATGGAAGTTTTTTTAAAGTTCCAAATCTTCTAGAGAAAAACAATGCAATGTCTGAGATAAAAAGTAATTGAACATTTTAATAGCAGGTAAGACATTTCAAAAGAAAAGGCTAGTGACTCATGAAGACAGTGAAACACAAAAAGAAAGAAAAAATATAAAAAGATAATCAGTGAGCTACATGTGAACTTTAAACAACTTAATATACTTGTTATTGAAATCTCCAAAGGAAGAGGGGGAAGAATATCTGGAAAAAAAAAAAAAAAAAAACAGTTTTCCAAATTTGATGAAAAATAAAAAGCTTTTATGTCCAAAATAATCGTCAAAGCCCAAGTTCAAAAGACATAAAGAAAACACAATAAATTTGTTTAAAACCAATAATGTATTAAAAAATCTTGCCGGGCGTGGTGGCGCATGCCTGTAATCCTAGCACTTGGGAGGCTGAGGCAGGAGGATCGCGAGTTCAAAGCCAGCCTCAGCAATAGTGAGGCACTTAGCAACTCAGTGAGACCCTGTCTCTAATAAAATACAAAAAAAGGGCTGGGGATGTGGCCCAGTGGTCGAGTGCCCCTGAGTTCAAGTCCCCGTCCCAGTACCAAAAAAAAAAAAAAAAAAAAAAAAAAAAAAAAAAAATCTTAAAAGCATCCCAAAGAACAAGGATAAGAATGACAGTATATTATTTGTCGGAAACATGCAAGGTAGAAGATACTGGAACGATAAAGTACAAAAAAAAAAAAAAAGTTGTCAATCTAGAATTCTTTACCCAGAGAAAATACCTTTCAGAAATGAATGTGAAATGAAGATTGTTTTTCCCCATACAAAAGAATTTATTATCAGGAGATTTGCCTTAAAAAAAATTTAGGGCTGAGGTTGTAGTTCAGTGGTAGAGCATTTGCCTCGCACATGTGAGGTACTAGGTTTGATCCTCAGCACCAAATAAAAAAATAATTAATTAATTAAGATATTGTGTCCATTTACAACTAAAAATTTTTTTAAAAATTCTAAAGGAAGTCTTCAAGCATTAGAAGCTTGGCACCAGAAGAAAATCTAGATCTACATTAAAAAAATGAAGAACATTGGAAATAACTATGTGGGATGTATCTATAAGAGCTTTTATCATGTTATTTCAAACTATTCTAATTTTTAAAATAAACCATAAAAAATAATAACAGTAAATCATGAGGCTTATATGGAAGTAGGGACTGGGGGTGTAGCTCAGTGACAGCATGTATGTTTAGCATGAGTAAACTTAGGTTCAATCCCTAGCAACAACAACAATAAAAGGAAGAAAATGTATAATAACACAAAAAGAGCAAGTAGGGCAGAAATGTAAGTATGAAGTGTTAAGGTTCTTATTCTATATGCTCATGGGATATCACTTGAAGTTAACCCATAAAAAACTAAAGATCTTTATAAAAATCCTCAGGTAACCATTATATTATACAGCAAGAAGTTACATATTAAGTCAAAGGAGGTACAATGGAATCATAGAAATAGGTACTCAAAAGAAGGTGGAAAAGGAGTAAAAAGGAAACAGCATATAAAGAAAAAGAATAGACTAAATCTATCAATAATTACATTAAATGTAAGATTTAACTGTAGACAAATTAGTTAAAAGGCAGAGATTATCAGATTGCATAAAAAGAAAACCAAACCTAACTCCACACTCCCTTCAAGACCCAACTTTAATATAAAGACACACTTAGGATAAATGGATGTGAAAAATAGAGCATGGTATCACTAATCAAAAGTAAGATGGGGAATTTTCAAAGGAACAAGCATTATCATGATAAAAAGTGAATTCATCAAGAAGACATAACAGTTTTAAAGTTTATGCACATAATAGTTTCTAAATATGTGAAGTAAAACTGATAGAAGGGGACAAGACCAATCTACAATTAGAGGTTTTAGTATCTCTTACCATTGGTAGAATATGTAGAAAAATCCATAGGGACATAGAGCAACATTATTAACCAAATATATTTATGCTACACTCAACCCAACAACAGCAAAGAATATTCAAGTGTACACAAAACTTTTATGAACATAGAACATATTTTGAGCCACAAAATGAGCTCAACAAATTCAAAATAATTCAAGCTATGTTCTCTGATTACAATGAAATAATATTAGAAATCAGTAGCAAAATTATCTGAAAAAGTCTTGAACTATTTGGAAACTAGCATACTGCTAAATAACCCATGTGTCAAAGAAAAAATTGAAAAGGAAATAGAAGTATTTGAACTTAATGAAAACTGATATAAAACACCAAAATTTTGGGGATACAGCTAGAGCAGTGAGAAATGTAGGCCATAAATGCCTGTATTAGAAAAGGAGAAAGGTCTCACATTAAAATCTTAGTTTCCGTTCAAAACCTAGAAGAAAAAAAAACAACAGGTATGTGAAAAGGTACTCGGCATTACTACTCATCAGGGAACTGCATATCAAAACCATAATGAGACATCACCTCACATCTATCAGGATAGCTATTACTTTTTTAAAAAGATGTGTTGATGATGTGCAGAAATTGGAATCGTGCATTGTTGTGGAAACATAAATGGTGCAACCACTATGGAAAACGTTATGGAGTTTCATCAAAAAATAAAAAATAGGGCTGGGGATATAGCTCACTTGGTAGAGTGCTTCCCTCATATGTACAAGGCCTAGGGTTCAATCCCCAGCACCACACAAACTTTTTTTTTAACAAAAAAGTTATAATAGAACCATATGATCCATCACTCCCCTTCCTGAGTATTCTAAAGAACTGAAATCAAGATCTCAAAGATATATTCACACTCCCATGTGTTACAGCATTATTTGAAATAGCCAAGATATGAAAACAACCTGAATTCCCATTCATGAATAAATGGACAAAATGTGTAGCATAAACATACAATGGAATACTAATCAACCTTGAAAAAGAAAGAAATCCTGCAATATGTGAAAATATGGATAAACTCTTGAGTCCCTGAGGATTGCTTAGTGAAATAAGATAGAAAGATTAAACACTACATGATTCTACTTACATGAAGTTTCTAAAATCATCATACTCAGAATTGTGATAGTCAGGGGCAGATGGAAGGTGCAACAAAGAGTTACTTTATGATAGGTATAATGTTTCAATTGTGCAAGATCAACAAGTTTTGGAGATCTGCTGTTTAACGTGTGCACAGTTAATACTATATTGTATACTGAAATTTAGTACATTTAAAGTATATATACTTAACAAAAAAATTTTAAATAAAAAATAAAATGCATATACTAGGGGGAAAAAAGAGAAAATTAAACCAAAAGTGAATAGAAAAAAGGAAATAAGGATTAGGACCAAAATTGATGAACTAGCCTAAAAAAGAGAGCAACCAAAATCCTGGTTCTTTAGCAAGATCAATATAACTGATAAGCCGGGCGCGGTGGCGCACGCCTGTAATCCCAGCACTTTGGGAGGCTGAGGCAGGAGGATCGCGAGTTCAAAGCCAGCCTCAGCAATGGCGAGGCACTTAGCAACTCAGTGAGACCCTGTCTCTAAATAAAAAAATACAAAAAAAGGTCTGGGGATGTGACCCAGTGGTCGAGTGCCCCTGAGTTCAATCCCCAGTACCACAAAAAAAAAAAATATATATATATATATATATATAACTGATAAACATCTATACAGAGTGAGGGGGGAAAAAGACAAAAATGACCAATACCAGAAATGTCAAAGATGTTATAACTACAGGAAACATTTTGAAAAACATCATACCTATGAATTTGACATCAGGTAGTTTTAGCCCTGTAATTTTGTTGTTGTTAATTAAGTTGCTTCAGCTATACTGGATTCTCTGCATCTCCTTATTGAGAAGTCTGGCTTCTGGCCAAAAATCTGTGTGATTTTTTTCTGACCTAGCCACACAAGTCTTTACCAGGCAGATCTCCAGGAAGGAAGCTGTCGTCCCTATACCAACACTGCAGTCTCTAAACGGAGTTGTGGTCATTAACTCAGCATTTCTATTCCAATACCTATATTTGGAAGCACTTTCTCTTGGTTGAGGAAGGAAAGACTAAAGACACCTTTCTCCACTTTTTCACTCATATTATATTTCTTTTGCCTCCTGGTCACCAGATCTACAATATTTCAGAGCCTTTTGTCTGGGTTCCTTTCCACTAAGACAATTCCCCAGTGATGCTGATCTACCCAACTGTCAATCAGAGCTCTAGGGTGGGGTGGAGAATAGATGGGATAAGGGGAGGCAGCACTTTCCCTAGATTACCCTCTTGCTTATACTGTCATAGTAAGTGATTGAAGGCTTGACCGTTTCTTTCATTTTGGTTTAGTGCCTTAATGAGCTACTCTGGCACCTGACAGCTCAGTACTCTCTTGGCTCAGCTTTTAACATTTGTCAAGTTATATAAAAAAGTCTTTTGGGATCTTGATTGGGATTTTATTTAATCCATAGATGAATTTGGGTAGGATTGACACCCTTAAATCCATGCACACGGTATATCTATCTATTTAGGTCTTTTTAAATTTCTCAGCAATACCATCATAATATATCTCTGCATTGTGGTCAATGTACAGGTCTTACGCATCCTTTGTCAGACTTTTCCTTAAGGGTTTTTGTGGGTTTTGTTTTGTTTTGTTTTAAGATAGAATTTCACTAATCGTCCAGGCTGGCCTCAAACTCCTGATCTCAAGTTATCCTCTTGCCCCAGCCTCCTAAGTACTATATATTTTATGCTACTGTAAATGCACAAATAAACTGGTGATCTCAATTTCTGTTTGATTGCTGCTAACATATAAAATATAATTAGGGCTGGGATTGTGGCTCAGCGGTAGAGCGCTCACCTAGCACGTGGGCGACCCGGTTTGATCCTCAGCACCATGTACAAATAAAACGCATTGAATAAAACGCATTGTATACAACTAAATCAAATAAATAAAAATATTTTTTAAAAAATATAATTAATTTTTGCATATTATTCTTGGATCCTGAAACCTTGCTAAGCTCATTTATTAGTTTCTAGTAACTTTCCTTGTTGATTCCCTAATAGTTTCTACATAAATGATAAGATTTTCTGTGAATAAAAACAGTTTTATGTCCTTACCAATATCAATGACTTATCACTGACATTTTCTTTTCTTTTTCTTTTTCTTTCTTTTTTTTTTTTTTTCTTGCATTGGCTCAAACCTCCAGTAAAATGTTGAGTAGAAGTTGTGAGTGAACTTCTCCATATGTTTCTCCACTAAGAGCAGGTTTTTCATAGGTACCTTTTGTCAGATTAAGGAAGTTCCCTTCTATTACAAGTTTGTTGAGTGTTTTGATTAGAAATTGATGTTGAATTTTGTAAAAATGCCTTTTCTCTTTCTCTTGAAATACCATATACTTTTTCTTTTGCGTTTGAGTAATTTGATACAGTACTGCTCCGGTTTGAATTATACCTCCAATATTCATGTTAAAATTTAATTGCCAGTATAACAATGTTGGGATGGACCTTTGAAAGGGGAGTAAGCTATGAGGAACCCACTTTTATGGATGGGGTTAGTGCCCAAAAGGGCTTTCAAAAATGGATATTCTCTCTTTGCCCTAACTAGATGTCAGAAACTTGATATTGGGCTTCCCAGCCTCCAGAACCGAGAACCAATAAATTTGTTCTTTGTAAGTTACCCAGCCTTTGTGCTGTCACAACAGCACAAAACAGACTAAGATTAATACATTTAGGAAGCTAGAATATGCTTATTTCCCCTTTCCTTTTCAGTTATCAGGTAATGATTTCTTATTATTCTTAAGTGGTGGTCAAGTTTTTTAAATATCATTGTGGACTCATGGATTCAAACATATTTTATGGATTTTAATCCATTGCAGTTCTTATCCTATTGAAGCTCCAATTGCCCATCTTTGGTTCAGTGACAGCCTCTTTAAGGTGATTGCTCAATTCGTTCAGCATTACTCTGGTCGTCATTGAAAGCTTGTCTGTTGTCTGGTATGATGAGGTGATTCAACATCATCTTGTACATTTTCAACCTCAATTGTAAATCAGCCAAGTTCCCAAGAAGTTCTGATATTTTTAAATGGAAAGCTGTTTGAAGGTTACAATCTAGTTGTCAGGGTTATTCATTCCTCCTAGGGTTTCATTGTTATTAGGTCTTTTCAGGTGTTTAGTGGCAACTTCAATTCAAATACAGATTTAGTGTTTTCACATAAGTTCATATATTTTTTCTCTTCTCCACACTAATAAACATGGTTCTCAAGGATATAATAGGTGATGAATGAAATACTGTATTATTCATTTGCTCTATCCAACAATTCACATGCAATAATCCCAAAACAACAAAACTATCACCCCAAGATAAAAGTTTTTAAATGTCCTTGTCATGTGTTCTCCCCATTCTGGCCCATTGTTTGTCGTCATACCATATGTACACTGTCAGAACATATGGTCAGAACCTGTACACTTAATTCTTAGTTTTACTTCCACAAGTAACTAGAATGAATACCCACCATCAGTACTTACATCGATTTCTTGCTAGTTGTTTTAGTTTTCTGAAGCTTGTTTCCTAATAGATTCCTCCAAAAGGGCACATATGGGAAACAACATCCCAAAAGTTCACATGTTGGTCACAGCTTGTATGTGCCCTTTTACTTGAAAGTAAATTTAGTTGAAATAAATGAATCTCTCTCTCTCTCTCTCTCTCTCTCTCTCTCTCTCTCTCTCACATCTCATCTCAAATTTGTTACTTTATTATCTTCTTGCTTAGAATTAGCTAGTCTGATTTTTTTTCCCCTTGTAACTTGCTCTTTTGCCTAGATTTCCTAAGGAGTTTTTCTTTTTCTTTAAGCTGAGTCATAAGCAAGATATGGCCTGGTATTGGTTGTTTTGTGTTTGTATTCTGAGGCTCATGCATGGTGTGCTCTTTCAATATGTAATTCCAAATCAATTTTCTTTTCCTTTAATTTCAAGAAAGTTTTAATTAATTTTATTTTTTAGAATTTGTGATATTTCCTTGTTTTTATTTTCATCTACAGAAATCTTGGAAGTTGGTCATTTTATATCTTACATAGCTTTATAAGGTTTTCTTATCCCTATTGAGAAAACTGATCATTAGAAAGATTATACAATCTGGTCAAGGTTCCACAGCTGGTTAGGGGGATAACTAGAACCCAGGTCTGCTCAACTCTGAATCCCACAGTCTTTCTCCCATGCCTCTGCTGCTTGGGTCCAGGTACAACAGCACTAGGTTTTTCCTGTGTTTTACTGTTTTTTCTTCTAATAGGCACTCTCATATGCCTTAAAATTTTGCTTCTTGAAGTCTGATCCTTGGACCAGCAGCATTGGCATTGCCTGGGAGCACTTAGAAATGTGGAATCTCAGTTGCTCCAGGTCTATTGAAAGAGCCTGAATTGTCCCAGGTGATTTTTATGCTAGTTAAAATTTGAGACATGCGGGACTAGGAGAAAAATTCAAAGGCACTTTTAGGCAATTAGTTCTCAAACTTTACAACATATGAGACTCCCTTGGAATCATTTTAAAATTCAGATTCCCAAGCCACAACACCTACCAATTAAGTCAGAATGTCTGGGGATGGGCTCCAAGCATCAGCATACAGTATTTTTTAACTCCCCAGCTGATTCCAAGCAGCACAGCCACGTTTGGGAATGTGTTAAAGGCCATGCTCTTGGTCTTTCATGTTCTTAGGAATGACAGGTGCTGAGTCAGGCGACCCAAGGTAGGGACTGAGAGTCTGTATTTTTAACAAGTTCCCAGATGGCAGGTGCTGCTGGTCCAAGAAGTTTCTGGAGTAAAATGAAACTACTTGGGGCTTTCGTCAGCCATATCAGTAAGTATAAATAGTACAGAATCAAGGCAAGCCTCTCTAAGGCCTGTCCTAGCTGAACTCCAGGTGAGATAAAATAGTGAATTCTGGAGAAGAGGAGGGGGTGCTGTAGGTTCCTGTATGGCCCTCCAGGGACTTCACACTTGGTGTGGGGTGGGTCTGTGGTTCCTAGGGCTGGGCAGCCAGTATCAGGCTGCTGCATGCAGCCCCGGGGCAGGAGCTCTTGCCCGCACACTTTTTCCTCCCTGGCTGTGCCTTCACCATCTGTCTACCCACCCGCTAAGTCTGCACTCGTCTTCCTCTCACTTGTACCTGGCTTCATGTGTCCAGCTACCCAGGAAGTACCTAGGGCACTTATTGGTCCTCCATGTGCTTATTTGAGTTTTGGGCTAAGACTGCAAAGTCTTGGCCATACATTAAGGAACTTAAGCCAGGAGAAGAAGAAGGGCCCGGAGCTGAGTGCCTAAGAGACGCAGCATGACAGAACTTGACTTGTTTTTTACCCTGACTCCAACTCATGACACGAAAGACGCGGCCTGACGACTGTGGTGTGGCGGGACTTAACATGCCCTGCTCTCACTCCAGCTTAAAATTTACATATTTTTCCCTTTGGCAAGACCCAAGCAACTGTCATCAGCAGATTGTGAGGGACTTGCCTAGCACGATACTGGTCCAGGAGCCCAGTTTTAACTCACATCCCTTGGCCTGTAGGGCTGAGTGCGGATGCTTGGTGGTGAAGCAAAGGCTGGGTGGGCTCAGGAATCTCCTCAATTGTCTTACCAGGCCATTTCTGAGAAGGTGGAACACTTACTAAAATTCCACAGGGCCAAAACTTGACCTTAATTTAGATGTGGTGACACGTGTCTGTAATCCCAGTGACTCAGGAGACTGAGGCAGGAGAATCATCACTTCAATGCCAACCTGGCCAACTTAGTGAGACCCCATCTCATAATAAAAAAGGGCTGGGGAATGTAGCTCAGTGGCAGAGTTCAATCCAGAAAAAATAAAATGTTGACCTCTACAGTAGAACGAACTAATTCACTTTCTCTAGGTTTGCTAGAAAGGAAACAATTGGAAGAAAAGGAGAAAACTGACCTCAGAATATCTCCAGTGTGAAGGCAGCCAGGTAGGGGGTTTTACATCTCAGTCTTTATGTTGGGACCATCCTGCATTTTTCAGCTGGAGCTCATTCTCTGACACTTTTCTAAACACTAACTACCTGGCACAGGTGTAATGCCTTGCTAACACTGGTCATCCAAACATAACCTGTTTAACTTCTAGAGTAACTGTTTCTCCCCCCAGATTTTTGAGACTCTAATTTCCTGCTAGTTTCAACCCATTCAGGAAAAGCCACTCTGGGACCTAAAAGCATTCATAGTAGCCTTCATAGTAGCCCAAAGACTGAGCAGATTTCTCGGCTCTGCTGAGCTCTCAGGTGATAATTAATCCTTGTAGTTCCCCAAAGGAGAGCTGGAGAAAGGCCTCATTTTCCAGAGGAGATGGTTCAGCCTCCCCAAGACTATACCCCAACTAGCAAGTGGCCAAGTATGCACAGTGAGGTCTGTTCAGCCCCTTGGGCAAGGACTCTGGTCTTCTCTGACCAGTCCAAGTAGGTTTAAGTTCTTCTCTTCATTTCCCCCAGCCTAATAACACCTCCTATTTAAATATAGGCTTTTCAGGGCTAAAGTAGAAAAAATTTCCTGGCACATAAGTATTTGACCTAGTGAAACCTCACTTAGGGGGTAGCTAGTTAGACAACAGGGGGCCAGGGAGGAAGCCAAGCAACTCTGGAGGGAATCCCAGTGTGTACAGCTAGGCTGTCTATAAGATTAAAATGCTTCAGAGGCCATGCAGGCCCTCTGGCAGCTTTAAGCATCCAATCCGATGAACTTTTAAGGCCTCTAGGATCCAGTCCTTGAACCAACTGCCTTGGAAAGCCCCAGAGTTAAGGTCCATGCTCTCATGAGCTGGTTCACAGCTTCATCCTTGGGAGGTGGCGTCTCCATCACCTGGGAACCTGTTAGAAATAATCTTCACACACTGTCTCATTCTGGCGGCGGAATCCACTAGCACTCTGGGTGATTAGGGGGCCTGCTCCATTCAGAGGTCCTCTGCTCTAGTGAAATCATCTCCACTTGCTCAGCACCTTTAAATCAGGCTGAACCTGGGTCCCACAGAAGCAAAGGAGGCCAGGTGGCCAAGTGGGTTTTCAAGTCACAGCACCAAGTTCTGAATATTAACTCTGCAACTTGCTAGTTGTGCACACTTGCCCCAGTCTCTCAGCTCTGAGTTGGGAAATAAAGCCTCTTCCACAGGGAGGGCAGGAGTATGTGGCATCTCAGTGTTGTCTCTCACAAACCCAGTCTATCTAAAGGGAAGTCTGCAGAGCAGAACCTACTGTCCCTAGGGCAAACATCTGCAAGACAGGAGACGGCCACAGACACAGGATGTTACTGTTAATGTGCTTTTAATTAATATTTTAAGTGGCTCCAGGTCTGCATATGTTCAGTTGAGCCTTTGAGTCCTAAGGATAGAATTTTTTGCAGAAATATATTTTCCCATGCTGACTTTTACCCAAATAGTTCAAAGATTAGATTAAAATGTTCTTAAAAAGTGAAATTTCATGCATTTGCTCTCCTTTTATTTTGTTTATTTTTCTCAGGATGAACAAATCATGTGAGGCTTGGCTTTCTTATATGGGTTTTTCTTTGGTATTTATAATTCAGGATTAATAAAAAATAATAAAACTAATAAACTAATAATAATATAATAAAATTAATAAAAGATTTGAGCATTTTCCTTATCTCTTATTGCATGCTACAGTGCTTTTTGAATTATATATAATATATACATACATATATATAATCTTTAGCAGAAATTTTAAAAATGCAGAGAAACAGGAAGAAAAAAAAAATATACCCTACTATGCAAAATCATGGCCAAGGTTGTAGTATATTTTTGTGCTTTTTTCCTGCTCACATGTATAATGTGTATATATACATTTAAAATGTAATGGAATCTTATTTGTATTCTGTTGTGAACATACTACAGAGGAAGGATGGATTCTTCTCACTCAAAATTTGATTCAGATGTGAAAACTGATGATCTTACACACACACATACAAGAGTATAGAAAGTTTAACACTCACCAATGAGTCTCTCTGGGTAGAGAAGAACAGGGCAGGACCCAAGGGCAGTCCAAAAATGCCTTCAAAGAGTAGAGAAAAGGGACCAACTTGGGGTGTGAACTGCAGTTAAAAGGTAAGGCTGGGGTGAGGCTTCCTGTGCAGTCACCTTGTGTGGCATGAACTTCCTACTAGCACGAAAGGAGGGTGCACCTGGGTTCTCTAATCAGCCATCCAGACATGGACTAAGGGCAGGGGGCATGGAGACGGGGAGCTTGAGAGTGGCCAGCAGCCAAACATCAAAACCTTCATTCTACTCTTAATTGTATGCACAGTTTTGCATCTGTCTCCTAGATTTTGCACTATACATTCTATACTTAAGGGAAAAAAAAAAACTTAAAACAAAAGCTTAATTATCAAACTGAATTTCTCTTAACATTGGCATCACGTGGCTATGCCAGTGCTCCTTATAAACTGATCATTTATTTGTATTCTGGAAGAAAAGGATGTGTGGATTAAAAACAGGGTTTTTCCCACCCTTATAAAGCAAACAAAAGGTCATGGAAGAATAAAATCCAGCATTTCCTGAAGACAGTGCCTCAGCAAACTTGCCTTGAAAAAGAAATATAACTTACACAGGAAAGAGAGTGCAGACAGTTTTCTTGTTTATGAGTATACTTGAATTTTTTTTTATGATCACACATGATTCCCAACTATACTGCAAAATATGACTTCAGAATGTGTGAGTCATATATCTAATCTACTTTTTAAATATTGGTCCTAAAGAACGTAGGTATTTTTTTAATCCAACAGTTGGAGTCCACGCCTTGTGACAACAAAAGAACTCAAGTCAGCTTCAAACACGGATCCTAACTAGCCATGGGGCTATTTTTTCCATCTGTAATAAAAAATGTTCCAGCATCTTTAATGACCGAAGATAATCCTCTGTCGTCATCTTGTGCATCTAGGTTATACAAATATACACACTCCTTTGAAGAAAGGTTCTGGCCCGTTCATGTCAACTGAAGGTCAGATTATGGAAAACTGGCATTGTTACAGCAAGAAATGAAGCTGATTATGTTTTCTCTTGGTATTTTGAATAAAGATTCTCACTAGGATGCAGTTTCCAACTTGAAGATTCAATTAAGGGCCTGAGGAGTGATCACTTCTAGATTGTCATCACCGACAGTGACTTGCCAGCATTAGAGGAGCAGCCTGCTGAAACGCATGAGGGGGAACGTTTGGTTTCAGGCTGAAGGTCTCCTGAAAAGTGTTTTGAATGGCTCAGGGAGATCAGAACAATTTGGAATGCTTTACACCAAGATAAAGGGCACTTTTAACGAAAAGCTATGTAATAGAAATAGTAGCCAACCTGATTTTTCCCCTTTTATGAAAAAAGAAATTGTCATTTCCAAGAATAAAGTGGGTATGCTTTTTGAACGGAAGGGTAAAGATTGGCAATACAGTGTCAAAATAACAGCTAGATGGGGAGGTACAAGAAGGGTGGGGTGGGGATGAATTGAGAAGGCGTGCTCTTCACAGTTTGGGATTTAGAGAAGGGGGGTTTCTCAGACCTCTCCTGAGATGCACGGCTTGGGCAGCCATGGCAAAAATGCTCCAGAAGCACACTTCTGGTGGCTGCCATCTCTAGGAGTCTTCCATTAAGCTTCTGTCCTGGTCATCAGAAATCCAGTCATACTGCTTCCTCCTGGGACCCCTGTCTGCTAACCATACTGAAGGATTTTTTAGCCATACAATGACTTTGGCTTCAAATTGCCTCTGCAGTTTTCTACCTTCCATAAGAACTCCATCCTGACCAAATATAGGAAGCAGCCTGAGTGAACTCCTTCATACCAAGCTGGGTGTGCAGAGGTAGACTCTCTCCCTTCTCTCTATCCAAGCTATGACAAAGGCTGTGGCGACTGACAGCATCGGAGCAAAGGTCACCAAAAGCCCTGAAGGATTCCCTAGGGCTTCCCCAGGTGAGCTGTCTAAAGAACAATGGGGGTGGGGGCTGGGGTTGTGGCTCAGTGGTAGAGCGCTTGCCTCACACGTGGAGACACTGGGTTTGATCCTCAGAACCACATAAAAATAAATAAACAAAATAAAGAGATTGTGCAGGAGCCCTGTTTGGGGAGATTGTGTACATAATAACTAAAAATATATATATATATATATATGTCATGTATACACACATATACACACACACACACACACACACACTCACACACATATATAAAAGACTTGGTCTTTGCTACCATCTCTGTATCCTATAAGTTGTATGTGGGGAAGGCAGTGAGAGATTAAAGACGATTGTCTAAGCCTCCTGTCTTGTGGCACACAATCATGTTGTGTCCACCCAACACCTCTGGCAGGAGCCAAAGTATCCAACCGCAGATCTTAGGCCATGGCTGGGTCTCCATCATCGTGCTTCTCCAGGCTACTGCAAGCATTGGGCTGGTGAGCTAGGCAGACCACCCAGTGGCAGCCTAAGACACAACAGAAACCTTTATGATGGACATTCCTGAGTCAGTTCATGGTTGGCTCTGGATGTGCCCAGGAGACATTTCTGAGTGTTCTCTGTTCACTTCTGCTTTCCTCCACCCACTGATATCCTCAGGCCTCCAGCTGCTTGGGGTCAGGGCTCTGTGGGATGGTGTTCACTCTAGGCTCAGAGCAGGGGTTTTTAGGTCTAACCAATTAAAAATGGGTCTTGTGACTATTCTTAAAACATAGAAGATGTTAACCCTAGACCACCACAACACGCTTGAGTATCGCTGTGTATCTTGGATAGCAGGTTTATGTTCTAGTTTTGAATACCTTCTAATTTATGAAAGGAGATAATCTCTGCATTTGGGAACACTAAAAAATTACTTTTAGAGAATTAAAAACTGCCCTGACATAGCTTCAGGATAAGCTCTAGGTTATACTACTCTCTAATAGGAAAGGGTGAGTATTGACCATAAGGTAACAATAACAATAGCCATGATTGATTAGACATGCCGTATCCTGTGCCAGTGTCCTCCCGAGTTCCCAGCACCACCAACAAAGAAACTAGCACCCCATCCCCATGTGTTAAAACAGGTTCAGAGTGGCAAGGGACTTGCTCTCCGTCACACAGCCCTCTACACCCAGGACTGCCTGCCTTTGTTCCCCTACTCCCTCCAGCTATTACTTTGATATGGCAGTGACAATCCTTGCAATTCAATTCAAAATGTTTATATCTCAGGGATGGCAAGTTCTTTAGCACTATAATGATTGCCTGATATTTCTGCCAAATAGCTTTGGGAGGGGGGATAAAAAGCTTCTACAATAAGAGACCATGCTGAACCATGCATGGGACTTCAGAGAATAAAAGAACTCTTAAGGGCACCTGTCCCACAGGATTGCAGCAGCAGGATTAAGTCCAGTGATGTCCAGAGAACAGATGACACATGTTTGTAGTAAGTTTATACTGAAAATGTTAACTGTCACCATGACAATGGCAACATCATAGTTATTGTTGTCAAGAAATTCTAAGGGCTGGATCTTAGTAGTAGAGTGCTTGCCTGGTGTGACCACAGTCCTGGGTTCCATCCCCAGCACTGGAACAAAAACTTCTCAGTCTAGTGTAGGAAGCACTCAGGTAAACAGATGACCACAGAATAGCACAGTAAGAATGATGCATGAAGTGTGACCAGGACCAGGGAGAGGAGAACAGCCCAGACTGGGGCCAGGGGGAGTGGTGGGGACCAAAGCGTTCCGACAGAGACGTGCCGTGCACACGGCACGGATGGCACATGACTGGAAATACCGCTGCCCATCTGTGTGGAAAGGAAGAGATCCGGGTTTAAACAACTGCTGCCTTCGTGGTCTTCCTGGGTGCACGCGCACTCCACAGCTCCAGGGTCTCCGGGCGCTTTTGAAAAATAGCACTTAGGATGCTGTCGAGTGTTTTGGATTTGTATTCCAAGCATCCAAGATCCTATTGTAATATAAAGGGGCAGGCAGCAGGATGGAAAGAAAAAGAATCATGGTTGCTCAGGAAACCGAACACGACATTTCCTGTGATTACAATCTCAAGGCTACAGTTCCATGTTCATGGCAGAGTTTTCTTGATGGCAGTGTTTCCCTGTGAAAAGGTTTTGAAAGTTTTAAACTAGGATTCCATTGAGTTCAGTGAGATACCGACTGAGTACTCTTAACGAGGGACTCATCATTTCTTGGCCTTTCTTGAGCTGCCTTTGTTTGACCTGCTTACCCGAAGACGCTGCCTCCTGGCTCCTCATTCCCTGGGGGAAACAGCTGCCCAAAATAAGCAAGGGGAGTGTTCACAGTCATTAGCCAGTTGTCAGCATCCAATCTTTTCAGCTGCAGGGCTAGCTAGGCTTTGCCAGAGACACTGTTCTTTGGGCTTCTAGTCTAGTTAAAGAAGTAGTGCCTACACTAGAGAGGGAGAAATGCCACACAGGGCTGACACAGGGCTTTGGAGGAGGGAGAATGTTGTCCTGCTACATGCAGGTATTTGGAGGAGGCACAGCTAGATGAGCGGATGGGCAATTGAAGGCATGGCAAGGTGATGGCTGGGCATGGGAACGCAGCAGCTAGCAGAGTAGATGTGAAGTCAATTGGACAAGAACTCTTGTCATTTACTAGTGACATGACTTTGACTTCAGGAGGTTTACCTTAGCTTAACAGATAGGGATGATGATATTTAACTTGTAAGTTTGTTGAGGGAATCAAATACCATAGGGTGTGTGAAGCCCCTGGCTTATGGTGGACACTCAGAAAGAGGGAGGGTGCTTATTATCATCGGTGATGGTAGACATGGGTGAGAGTCAGGCCTGAAGAAAGGAGTAGGAAGGAGGAGAAGGGCAATCTCTGATTCAAGAAGAGCAAGAGGAGGGTGTGGCCTGGAAAGGCAGAACCACCATCAACGTCACTAAGCGCGGGTGACTGGAGCCACAGGTTTTGGGGGATGGAAAGGCAAATTGGGGCCCCAGTTAGAGGACATGAAGTGCTAGGGAGTCTTGGCTTTTCCCTGGAGGTCGGTGGGGTTACTGAAGATTCAGAAGGAAGTAGTAGGGCTCCCTGAGGGACCCCCTTTCCTCTGCAGCCTGACCTTGACAACATCCGGACTTCCTCTGAACTTGGAAGCTCCCATGTTTAATAGTATTTATAGTTCTCCTTACCTTTTATAAGTAGCCATGGACTTCCTGTGCCCAGACAGCTGCGGGACTCTCACAGCCAACTCTCTCTCCCATCCCCAGGGAGCAGTGGAAAGGCTGCTACAGGCAGGAACTCTCAGATGACAGTTTAGAAGCAAATGGTGTTTAAAGATTAGATGGGACAAGGGAAGCAAGGGCCCTTAAGCCTCTTTCATCAAACGCTACCTGTGAATCAGAAGAGCAATCTGTGGATCTGCTGTGTGACTCACCCTCTCAGAGAAACTGCGGAGAAGGCCCGAGGCCAGCTGATCTAGTTGCCACTAGAGGCTCCCGGGCTCTGGGTGTGGGGAGGAGCTGTGCTTTCTGACCACACAGACAGCAAGGCAGGGAAGCTGACAGAGGAAGGAGGGGGAGCTGGGGCATTTCCTTCCATAGACGGCAGCAGAGTCAAGGGGAGTGATTTTTTATTGCCCTTGGTAAGCAGGAGTGTTCCAGCTGACAGTGCCTAGTGTCTGCCTGGTCTTGATGGGTGGTTCGTGGATACCCATCAGGAAGTCTGTCAACCCCTGCAAAATCAGGTGAAAATGTGCATTTTCTGGGGAGAGGACCCATAGTTTTAATGAGATACATTTGGTTTTAAGAGGCCCCCCAACATATCTTTGGACATGGTATCAACTAATTTTGCCCACAGAATGTGATTTGGTGCTTCATCCAAAGTCACACCATCAGTGGAGAGCAGAACAGCCTTCAGGACCCTCTCTGCTGCCTTGGTCCCATGAAAGAGCCTAAAATAAGTGACCTGTGACATTCTGAATGTCACAGAAATTAAGTGTGTCAAGAAGGAGTACTTTGAAAGTCTTCATGCCACTAACCCCTCCCCTCCTTCCAGCCATCTTCTCCTTGCAGAGACCCACACACACCTATTAGGCTGGCTTCCTGTCAAGAGGACAGTGTGCTCTTGATGACAGGCATTAGCAATTGCAAGATTGCAAAGGCTGCTTTGCAATTACCAAGCATGCCTGGGGAGGGGTGGTGTTCCTGAGCCTGGCCATCTTGGCTGTGCACCCAGGGAAAAGAGCACATTGAGAGTGACAAGGAACATGAGTGCTCTCTGGGGACCTGGGGCGTCACTGTTACTTTTTTTTCTGCTCTTATTTGCATGACCAGTTGTCACCTCAGACTGATTCAGTGGCTCTGCCCCCCAGTCATACTGATAAAACACCTATACTCTGGAAACTTGACAGCTTGGACTTGAATCCCGACTCTGTCACTTACTACTGATTGGGCAAGTTTCTTAACCTTTTGCACCTTGTTTTCCCATGTGTAATACTAGTAACCTGCCTTTGGCAGAGACGGCTGTGTGCCAGTTAAAACCCATTTCTGCCACACAGGGAGACTGTTCTAAATCTTGCCTTCCTTGTAGTTAGGTTTGCTGTGAGAGTTAATTATCTAGCCAATGGAATGTGAGTGGATATGATGTGACATTTTCGGAATTGGGCCCATAAAAACTTCCAGGGTGATCCTCCAATCTCTCTCTTACACCACCTGCTGGCTGAGGGTGTCTCAGAGGACACGAGGTGGAGTGGCTGGGGGAGTCTGCAGGATGATCTAGCTACCAGATGGAAGAAGCCTGGGCCCCTGAGTCACCATGTGGAAGGCCAACTGCCAAACACCTCCACTGAACCATTGCTTGAGTGAAAATAAACTTTTATTCTGTTAAGATACTGAGAATTTAGGGTAGATTTTTACAGTAGTTAGCCTATCTCATGAGACTGTTGTAAGAATTAAATTAATTAGCATATGCAAGCCCCTAGAACAATGCTTGGAACGTATATAAATGGACTATATAAACAATTGCTATTGTTTTGATAGATGGATAGATAGATATTGGAAGAAAGCAAGATTTATTTGAGGAGGTTGCAAAAGCTGTTGGCCACAAAGTATTGTTTTCTAAATATCTGACATAATATTAACAAAAATACTTTTACTGTATAGCTGTAAGTTTTGCATTTTGGTGGCAAAAGACAGCATTGTAGGAAAATATGTTGAGTCATTTATTAGCACATTCCTAAGTTCCTCGAAGACAAACAAAAGAATTATACCAGGAGATATAATTCTGGATGAGACAATGAAACATTCTTTTCAACCAAATGTGGATTCATGCAAAAATAATATTCCCACATTTCCACTTAAATAATGATGAAAATACTTGCTTGAATGGAAGATGAATGAATGAATGAAGCTGATAACTGGCTTCTCTTTGTAGTGCTACTATTCTGAATGTTGGTGTTTCTCTTACAGGGCTTTCTGTCCCCATTACTAAGATGTAAACCCCGAAGTCAACTTTTAGCTCTTCTTTTGACAACTGAAATGTCTTCCTGTGGCCAACCTGATGCCAGTTTCCTCCTCATGCTGCTGCCCACTCCCAAATCCACCCTGTACACTTTCCCCAGAACAATCACACCAAAATCCTCCTCTGTCACTCATCTCTCCCCTGCTCCCAATTCTGTATGGCTTTAGGCTAGTTCCCACAGAGGACCTCAAACTTCTCTAGAGAAGAGCTGTTTCATAGTAGAGGAGAACAAACTGGTGCTGTGCATTCTTTAATCACTGATTCAATTCATTCAAACTTTTTTTTTTTTTTTTTGAGTATTCGTTATGAACCAGGGATACAGTGGTGAAGAAAACAGGCTAAAAAAAAAAAAAAAAAAAAAAAAATCCTTCTTGGAGCTTACATTAGGGGAATAGAAGCTAGAAATATGTGAATAAATAAATCCATTGGGTTTGGTGGCTCACACCTGTAATCCCAGGTTCTCAGGAAGATGAGGCAGAAGAAAGGCAGGTTTGAAGTCAGCCTGGACAAATAGTAAGATCCTGTCTCAAAATAAAAAGAGCTGGGGCTGGAGCTCAGTGGTAGAGCATTGTCCTAGCTTCATTCAATCCCCTGTACCAGGAGGAAGAATACTTAAATCGTGGTGTGTTATTATATAGTAAAATGTATATGTAAAGAATATATCAGAGAAGGTAACAGTAGATATCAGGAGTAGGGCCGGAGGATGTCATTTTAAACATAGGGACTCACTCACTGAAAAGTGGTATTTAAACCTGAGAAGGTGAGGGAACAGGGCATGTGTGCATTGGGGAGGAGCATTCTGGGAAGAGGAAATCAGGCAAGGGCAGGCCTGTGAGTAAGGAGCAGCAAGGAGTCTTCTGGTGTGGCTGGCATGGAATGAGTAAGGAGAAGAGTCCAGATCAAGAGAAGCCATGGGGACCACCAGATGGAGGCTGGCTTTTACTCCAAGCAAGTTGGGAAGCCAGGGGAGGGTCCTAAGCCAAGGCATGGTATGATCTGATGTCATTATGAAAGGGTCCTCTCACTGCTAGGTGGGGACAGCCAAACGTGAGCAAAGTGGAAGCCAAGAGATCAAGACAGTAATCTTGGCAAGAGGAGATAAAAGATGGCAACTTAGGCCAGGGTGGCACAACTGGAAATTGGGGGACAGAGAGTTGCAGGAGTCCTAATAAAGGAGATAGCTAAGATTGCGGTAAGCTGTGAGCCATAAGCATTACCACCTTCCATGGTCTCGTGAGACTTGGCCCGGGACATTGTGGATCGGGTCGGAGCCATTTGCATGATCTCACGAGACTTGGCCCGGGGGATTGTGGGTCGTCCTCAGGGCCATTTTTGTGGTTGTTGTTAGAGGAGCGTGGACGGCGTGTCGGGGTGTTGTTGGAGCCGGAGAGAGAAGCTGGCAGAATAAAGAGCCTGTTTGTTTCCAGTCTGCCTCTGAACTTATTCCCGTGGCTTTGTTGCTCCAAGCAGCCATCGCTTTAGGTGGCACCAGGTGGCGGCTCGTATGGGGACTTCAGAGCGGACAGGTAAGAACCGAAAGGTCTCTAAAGATAGGTTCGAATATAACTGAATCCCAAGTGATAGAGGCTATGGAAAGACTCCTTGATATACCTGACTCCATTGTCAGTGAGGAGGATTTAGAAAAAGGTGAAAGTGATAAAAAAAAAAGCGTAGCTTCCACTGGGTCAACTAAGACCTGTAAAGAGAGTATTAGAACGAGTCCCCAAAATGACAAAAATCCAAGCTATTAGAGCTATTTGGGAGTTATTGGAGATAGCTGAAGAATACTTGCTCTTCATGGAACCTGGGACTCAGGATATTGCTGTCAGTGAAATTAGCAGTAGTGAGGAATCTAGTAAAAGTGATCCTGAGAAAATGAGGAAAAAGAAACTAAAAAAGACCAAGAAAAAGGACCGTCAAGTAGAGGAACCACTTGTGTCCTCTACTCCCCCATGGGTGGAATCCATTACAGAAAATATGAAGGGTATTACTAGGCGTTTGAATACCCTAGAAACAGAAATTAAAATCTTTCTGAGCGCTTATGCACTCTCGAGGGTAACTCACAGATACATTGGGAACTGCCAGCATTTGAAAAGAAAAATAGACAGAGGGTCCATCAGTCAGTAGATTTCAAAACAATAAAAAATCTCAAAGAGGCAGTAATGATTTATGGGCCCCAAGTTCCTTTCACATTGAGTATGCTGGAGTCCCTTAACACCTTTAGCTTAACCCCCTCAGACTGGAAAAGTCTATGTAAAGCAGCATTAAGCGGGGGGCAATACTTGGTTTGGCGATCGCAATTCCAAGAACTTTGTATAGAAACGGCTAAAAGAAACACAGCTGCAGGGTTTGGAGACTATAATATAGAAATGCTCACAGGAGAAGGGCAGTTCGCAGACTTACAGGCTCAAAAAGATTATGACCCAGGTGTATATGCTCAGATAAACGCAGCTGCCTTAGAGGCATGGAAAACTGTACAAGGACCTGGGGATCTACAAGGTAGCTTATCAAAAGTGATTCAAGGACCTAATGAGCCATATGCTGACTTTGCTGATTGACTTTTTTTTTTGTGTGTGTGTGTGTGTGTGGTACCGGGGATTGAACTCAGGGGCACTCGACCACTGGGTCACATCCCCAGACCTTTTTTGTATTTTATTTAGAGACAGGGTCTCACTGAGTTGCTAAGTGCCTCCCCATTGCTGAGGCTGGCTTTAAACTCGCGATCCTCCTGCCTCAGCCTCCCAAAGTGCTGGGATTACAGGCATGCGCCACCGTGCCCGGCTATGCTGATTGACTTTTGAGAACTGCAGGTAGAGTGTTTGCAGATGTTGATCAAGCTATGCCATTAGTTGTTCAATTAGCATACGAAGATGCTAATAAATACTGCCAGGAAGCCACCAGGCCGTGGAAAAATAAAAAGGATCTTTCCGTATATATACAACTATGTAAAGATATAAATGACGACTTTGTCACAGGAAATGTGATTGCAGCCTCAATGAAAGGTGCTTCCCCTCGAAATTTCACAAAGGCTCAACCTAGACATTATAATCAATCAGGATATTCCAGGCAAAATTATCATAATCAATCAGGCTATTCCAGGCAAAATCCCAAAAGAGAAATAAGACCAAGCTCATACCATGCCCCAGGCCACTGCCCCAAGTGTAAAAAGGGAAATCATTGGGCCAATAAATGCCATTCAAAATTTGACATCTATGGAAATCATTTGTTCAGGAATTCAAAAAACGGGGCACAGGGCCCAATGCCCTGGGGCCCACAAATGTACGAGGCATTGGAGGAGGAGTATCCTCAAGCATCCACTCAGATGCTTCCCTGACACAATCCCTACTACCCATCCACTCCCTCGCCAGAGGAACAGGAGGAAATGCAGGATTAGACCTCTGTTCCACCACCCGAATAGTGTTAACACCTGAAATGGGGGTTCAACTGATTCCCACAGGAGTCAGGGGAACTCTTCCCTCAGGGACTATAGGACTTATTCTCGGGCAAAGTCCTAAAAGCTTATTAGGTTTGCAAGTGACCCCAGGTATAATAAACTCAAGACTACAAAGGGGAAATAAAAATAATGCTTAGCTCACCCCAAAGTATAAGTTCTGTTAATCAAGGAGATGGAATTGCTCAGTTGCTTCTCCTTCCCAATTTACATAATTCATTTAAAATGAGTATACCTCAAAAAAGGAACAATAGAGGATTTTGTTCCACTGACTCGGGACCTATGGCTTGCTGGGTTCGGGATTGTTCAAGGAGGCCTATGTGTAAAATAAAAATCCAAGGAATAGAGATGGAAGGACTGATAGATACTGGAGCTGACTCTTCCATCATTAATCTATGGCAATGGCCCAAGCACTGGCCTCTGAACTTATTCCCGCGGCTTTGTTGCTCCAAGCGGCCATCGCTTCAGGTGGCAACAGAGAGTCACATGATTTTTCTGACCACTTGGAGGTGGAATCTAAGGATAAAGGGGAATCATTTATGATTCTATGGTCTGAAGCCTGAAAATATAAAAGAGCTGCCATTTAATGAGATGGGGCAGGAGCGGTTTTATTAAGGGAAAATGAGGAGTTTCCTTTCTGGGTGTGTTGTCTGAGATGCATGGTAGACATCCAAGTGGGGGTGTCAAGTATGCTGTTGGAATTCAGGGGAAAGGTCCAGCCAGAGTTATATATTCAGAAGTTGTCAGCATATAAACAACATTTCAATCTGTAAGACTGGCTGAGATCGTATGTCAAAACATGTGGATGGAGCAGGTATCAAAAGAGGCCCCCATAGTAAGTAGACTGGGAAAAGAAAAGAACAGGCAAAGAAGATTGAAAAGGAGTGGCCACGGTGAGAGAGACCTTGGCAGAATACGAAGTCCTGGAAGCCAGTGAAGAGAGTGTCTCCAGAAGAGGATGAGAAATGAGGTCAGATTCTGCAGAGGTCAAATAAGCTGGGGCAGATAATTGACCATTAGATTTAGCAACATGGAGCCCACCAGGGACTTAACAAGAGAAAATGAGGAGCAAAAGACTGATAAGAGTAGATTGAAGGGAAAAGTATGATAAGCAGAGGTGGAGAAAGTAAATTTAGACACAACCTGTTGAATGAGTTATACTATAAACAAAGCCAATTAAACAAGTGTAACTGGCAGAAATATAGGATCCTTCCATGAGGAAGGAAGTCAGGAACCTTGAGAGATGTATCTGGGAAGACCAGAGAATTAAGGCCTAACAATGTGTGGGATGACTTGACCTCTCTGCCAAGAGATCCGATCCCCATGGAAAATGGCACCCTGTGGCCTGTGTCTATCAGAATTCATCCCAGGATATGGGACAGAAGCCCAATTCAAACTCACTATGCAAAAGTGGAACTTGACTCACATAATAAGAATGTTCAAACAGAATGAATCAGCTCCAGACACGGTGATCAATGGTACACATAATGTCATTAAGAATCCATCTCTTTCTCTCTGTGTTTCCTTGTGTTGGTTTTATTCTCAGACTGGTTTTAAGTGGCAACAAAGACAGCCTCTGGAAGCTCCAGAAAATCTTCCTTGATAGTGCCTGAAATTTCAGGACAGAGAGATCCTCTTCCCAATAGTTCTAGCAAGCCCTGGTTGGGGGAGGGTAGGCAGTAGTTTGATTGGCCCATCTTAGGTCGTGTGTGTGTGTGTGTGTGTGTGTGTGTGTGTGTATTCTATACTACTCATTTAAATTTACTTTTGTAAGGAAAAAGTCCTATTTTAGTCAAGAACTATTGTTGCTATTAACAATTTGCAGGCTGATCTTATTAATTCCCTCAAATGAAATTAAAATTAAAAAGAGTGAGAAAAGTAAGCCAAAAGAAACTAAGATGAAAATTTTTAAAAATCTAGCATTATTGAAATAGAAATCAACAGAATAATAAAAGGATAAATAAATCTAAAGTTTAATTATGGGGTACTCTACCACTGAGCTACATCCCCAGCCCTTTTTATTTTGAGACAGAGTCTCCTTAAGTTGCAGAGGCCAGCCTTAAACTTGTGATCCTCCTGCCTCAGCCTTCCAAGTCACTGGGACTACAGGCATTACATTCCATTATGGCCAGCTTCAAAAGTAGTTGAGTATCAGAAAATATATCAACATTATTCATTACTATAACATTTCTTCAATTATCTATTTTTTGTGTTACAAATGACCCCCTAGCAGTTTAAATCAATAATAATGTATTATTCCTTGTGATCCTGTGGTTTGGATGGAATCAGTTGAAAAGCTCTACTCCAGTTGGTGTAAATGAGTCACATATGTGATTGTTTTCATCAGGAGTTTGGCTAGGACTAGAATGGCCAAGATGGTCGTCATCGAGTAGTATAGTCCAAGCTTTATTGCAATACTGTTCCAGTCTTCCAAGGGATGGGAGAGGGTTTCCAAGAGAACCACTTCTATTATTCAAGTGCTTATCAAACTCTGATGCTTGCAAATGTCCAAATGGTTAAAGCTACATAAATGTCCCAAATCAATACGGAAGAGAAGCACATGGATATATGGACACATGGAAGTCTAGTTCTTGGGGGGGGTCACTGAAAATTCGAGGTCTACCACAATACTAAAAGAAAAAAAAATTATACCATCATACCTACAAGTGCCAAAAATGTGTTTATTAAAATTTAGCAGTGATTTCAAATAAAAACATTAGGTAAAATATGTGGAAGCCAAGAGCAAGCATTTATATTGACTCATAGGAAACCACTAATGTTCAGCTCTTTTAGACTCATAAAACACCCATTTCATATGGCTTAACCTAATATTAACTTAGGTGTCAAAGTGCTAAAACACTTCCATTAAACTCAAGAACTTTGAAAGAAAGTTGTAATCATTATTATTTAATGTTGTCTTGGGTTCTAACATATTCATTGAGAAGACAATATGAAGTAACTGATATAAATATTGAAAGAGTCTAAACTGTGTTGATGATGTGGCTAGCTACCCAGAAAACCCAAGCAACTTTATAAAATTCTACAGGGATTAATAAAAGAACTAGATGTGTTCTCTCTTCTGGCAGTTGGTACCTAGAAAGGAGAATACAATCATGTTTCATTCGCCATAAAACAACATTTTTATTATAAATTCAGTAAGAGGGACCCAAAATTATGGCATTGTATCAAAGATCTAAGCAGATGGGAAAATATTACCATCTCAGTTAAGAAGGCAATAGACTTTAAAAGCTCATCCTACAAAAAAATAATATATAAATGTAATGCAATGACTATGAGATTTCCAGCAGTGTTGAGAACTGGATAAAATGTCTCAGAATATATAGAAGGATGAATGCCTGAGGATAGTTAAGAGAAAATTTTGATTAGGTAAAAATTTAAGCTTAAAAAGTATACAGTAAAAAACTTTCTCTCACCATCTACCATATCTACCCAGTTCTCTCTCAATCCCTTCCATATACATCCTTCCAGAATTTCCATATACATATGTAAGCAGATATGAATACAGAATCCTATTTTTTCCATATTTTTACACAAACCACAGCATATTTTACACACTGAATCTTGCTTCAGTTTATATCTCTGAGATATTTGTATTAAAGGTATGAAAAACTTTTTCATTATAACCTCACTACCTAAGGTCTTTATTTTATAAACGTACCATAATTTAACTAATTGCCTATTACCGAAGTTGAGGTGGTTTTTAGTAATTTGTTACTACAAACAGTGCTGCAAAATATATATCTTTCTTTCCTAATGAAAATGTATCTGTAGAATAATTTCCCAAAAGTAGAACTGCTGGGAATATGCATTTGAAATTTTGCCAAATTGCCTTAACTTGGGGTCATCCCACAGGGTCATGGTCTGAGCAGCAATGAAAAAGAATGCGTTCACCCAAAGCCTCATCAACACAGTGTGTTACAAAACTTTTGGATTACTGCCAATTTGAGAGGCAAAAAATAGTATCTTAGCATAGTTTTGATTTGTATTATTTTTTTTCCTGTTAGGAGTGAGATTGAGCTTCTTTTAAGAGCCATTTGTATTTTCTTCTCAAAAACTCTTCTTATTCTTTGTTCATATTTCTGTTAGATTGAAAGACAGACAATGGATCAGTGGAATAACATAGACTCCAGAACAGACCTACATATCTACACATTTATATTTCAAGTAGGATAAAGAGTTCTTTTTCATATCTAGAAAAGGTACCTTTACAGACAGGAATCAAAGCTGTGGATAACCAGGCTGAAGGGTAAACAATTAGCACAAGAGGTGATTGAAAAGTTCTAAAACTGGATTGCTGCAGTGGTCACAAAACTGTCAACTTACCAATGTTATTTAACAAAGGCAACGTTTATGATATGTTATTCCTTGATAATGCTGTCTTCAAAAAACCAATTTTTCAAAAAAAAATTATTTTTTGAAGCTAGGAGTAGTGTCACACCTGTAGTCTCAGCTATTGGAAATGTGAGGTGGAGGGATCTCTTGAATGTTCAAGTTCAAGGCCAGCTTGGGCAACATAACAAGTCCCCTTCTAAAACACAAAACAAAACAAAACAAAAAAACGAAAGAAAAAAGAAGAGGGATGGTAAGGGGATTTTCAATTCACTGAATAAGGATTGGATATTAAATTAATATGGTAGGGAGCTGAGGCTGTGGCTCAGTGGTAGAGCGCTTGCCTTGTGAGGCAGTGGGTTCGAGTCTCATCACCACATATAAATAAATGAACAAAATAAAGGCCCATCAAGGTCTAAAAAATATTTTTTTTTTTAAAAAAAAGTAGTATGGTAGAATGACTGATTGTCCAGTCAGAAGAAAATAAAAATGGATCCTTCTCTTATATGTAAAAATAAATTCTAGGTGACTTAAAGACCTATATGTAAACATTTAAACAAAAGTAATACCAGACCATAGAAAATCTAAGGTGAGTGAGAGCTTTGTAAGTAAGACTAGAAAATTGGAAGCTAGAAAAGGACAGATATACACATTTGACCAGATAAAAATCAAAAACTTGTGTTTGGAAAAAAATTTCAGAAACGAAATGCTATGGTCTAAATGTATGTATCTCTCCAAAATTCATATGTTGAAATCCAACCCCTAAGGTAATGGTATGAAGAGGTGGGACTTTATAAAGTGGTCAGGTCATGCATGCTCATAAAAGAGTCCTCAGGGAGCTTGTCCACCCTCCCAGCATGTGTGGGCGGAGAAGGAGCTGTCTGTGAGGAACAGGATCTCCAGACATCAACTCTGCTGGTTCCTTGATCTTGGACCTTGCCTCCAAAACCAGAGGCAATACATTTCAATTGTTTAAAAGTTACCCAGCCTAGGGTGTATTGTTTTTACAGCCTCAACAGACTAAGACTCTAAGCCAAAAGATTGAGCAGAAGGGGAAGATTATCAACCCAGAGATCAGACAGGGAATGAATAGCCATAATATACAAAGAACTCTTATAAAACGAATAAACAAGACAGAGATAACCACCCCAACAGAAAACTGAGCCAAGGATCTGAAGACAATTCACAGAAAAGTGATTGCACGTGGCTGACAGGTATATGAAAAGAGGCTGCAGCTCCATCAGATTGGGGACATACTGTGAAAAGGTACAATGATACATCAGTCTACTCTGATCAGAGGGAAAAGAGACTGAAAATCCCTGTTGCTAAAGGGAACTTGGGGACTTTTGTACATTTCTGCTTGGAAATGTGTGTAGGTACAGCCACTTTGGAAGTCAATATGGCCACATCTGTTATGACTAAGCTATATATATCATTGACCCAGAAATCTCAGTCCCAGGAATCTATCCCAGAGGAGTAAAAGCTTCGAAATCTAAGGGCATATTTATACAGAAGAGTACTCTATTGTAAACAGTAGCAAAAATTAGAAACAGTGAATCATCTACCTGAGAAGGGTTGAATAAATTAGAGTACAGCCGTACCATAGTTATATGCAGCCATTAAAAAGAATGAATTTGCTGGGCTAGTGGTGCACACCTATAATCCCAGTGACTCTGCAGGCTTATGCAGGAGGATCACAAGTTCAAAGCCAGCCTCAACAATTTAGCAAGATTCTAAGCAATTTAGCTAGAACCTGTCTGAAAATTGAAAAATAAGGGCTGGGATATAGCTCAGAGGCAAAGCATTTGCCTTGCATTCACAAAGCCCTGGGTTCGATCCCCTGTTCCAAAAAAATAATTAATTAATCAATTAAAATAAATTAAAAAATAAAAAGGGCTGGGGATGTGGCTCAGTGGTTAAATGTCCCTAGGTTCAACCCTGGTACACAACAAACAAACAAACAAGGAATTAAAACTAAACCAGGTGAATTAAAAGTGGTGTTATGTGGGCTGGGGTTATAACTCAGTGGTAGAATGCTTGCTTAGCACATGTGAGGCACTGGGTTCAATGCTCAGCACCATATAAAAATAAATAAATAAATATATCATGTCTATCTACAGTTAAATTTTTTTTTTAAAGTGGTATTACGAGCCAGGCGCGGTGGCACATGCCTATAATCCCAGCACTTGGGAGGCTGAGGCTGGAGGATTGTGTGTTCGAAGCCAGCCTCAGCAATGGTGAGGCACTTAGCAACTCAGTGAGACCCTGTCTCTAATAAAATACAAGAAAGGGCTGGGGATGTGGCCCAGTGGTCGAGTGCCCCTGAGTTCAATCCCCGGTACCAAAAAAAAAAAAAAAAAAAAAAAAAAAAAAAAAAAAGGTATTACATATTAGGGGGAAAAAAGCAAAATATAGAACACACACTCACACACTTAAAACAGTGGCAAACACCTTGTATGTATCCTTATAGATGTACACTGGTGTTTATAGTATGGAAGAAAACATTGGAAGAATAATGTCTTAGCTTGGATGCTATAACATAATGCCATAGACTGAGTGGTTTAAATAACAGGCATTTATTTTCTACAATTCTGGAGCAGAGATGTCCAAGATCAAGGTGCCAGCAGATCTGCTTCTGGTGAAGACTCTTCCTGCCTTGCAGAAAGCTGCCTTCTCACTGTGTCCTCATATGGCAGAGAAAAGCCGCTCTGAAGTCTTCTTCCTTCTTACAAGGATATCAGTCCCATTCCTGAGGGCTCTCGCCTCATGATCTAATTACTTCTCAAAGCCTCCAGCTCCTAATACCATCGCTTGGGAGGTCAGGGCTTCAGCATGTGTTTTTGGGGGAGGGAAGATAGGAGGAGACACAAAAATTCAGAACAGATTAGTTCTCAGTCCTCTATACAGGTTTCCTAGGCACCAAGGAGGCATTGTAGGGTACTACAGAACAACTCAAAAGGAAAAGGGAGAAAAGAAGAAAATAAATCAATATTTCTATGAGCGGAGTCAGCATACCTGACAGATAGCTCTTGCATGGAAGATTTCTTACTGTTTTTGAAATGGAGAAATGCCGGCTCAGAATGGATTATTTCCTGAGCCAGGGCCCCACAGCAAGGCAATTACTGAACCATAAATACTGCCCAAGCCTCCTGACTTTCCCATGTCTTGAATCGGAACCATTCCCAGATAAATATAACTAAGTCATGGGCGTAAAATCAATGAACTCAAACATATAAATGACAAAGGCTTGGCTCTGTGAACAGGGAGTTTGAAACTGACCTTGTGACTAAAGAGTTCTTAAGTGTCACTTGAGGGGTAGAATGAAGGTGGCGGCCTTCAGAAGGGAACAGAACAAGGCAGAGTGGCTGGAGCCACAGGAATCAGCCCCTGGTCTTGCTTCCAGTTGTCCCTTGTCTGTTTGTGGCACACAGTGCATTTGGAGGGATTAGCAGGGAGTAGGAGTGGGTGAACAGATGCAACAGATTAGAGAGGAAATCTGTTCCTGGGTGGCTCTTGGCAAGCTGGTGGGGTTGCTGGCAGAACAAGGGAGGAAAGAGGACTACTGGGGAAAAGGAGAATAGGGAAATGTCTCCATTTCACTTCTGATTTTGCAAACATCAAAAATCTTGTTTCGTTTTATGAACAAGAATCTTTGCTGGCATGTCTAGATACACTCTAGGTAAATTACAAGCAAAGCAAAGAGGGAGAACTGAGAAAAGGAAAACATGGAATTTTCTGGAAACCAAGTGACATTCATTCAAGAGCAGGCTGACTCAGCGTTTTCAATGCCTCATTCACAGGACTTGTCTTTGAGGACACAGTGATCACACTCAAAACAAAAAGAAAAAAGCTCCGTTTCTCGGATATTAAAAAAAAAAAATGTGTAGCTGGTGCCAGATCTTAGGCATTGACCCTGGCATCCAGAGTCTCTGAAATGTGACACCCTCCACGGCCTCTCATCCAGAGGGAGGGAGCTGGGCAGACCTCAGCTAAATGACAGCGTGGAAGAGCTGGGGAGCACCCTGGTCTCTGCCTAGGTGCCTTTGCTCTCACAGGCCTGACAGCCAGGCTCGGGAGGCCAGCTTGGCCGGAGCAGCTGCAGAAGAGGCCAGCGGGCCGGGGGCCTTCCCTTCTCCTGCCTCCACTGGCCCTCAACTCTGCCAGGACTCCACTGCCCCAGCGCTCACCCTGGGTGCCTTACGTGGAGCTCTCCAACGAACGGGAAGTGGTAGACAGTCCAGAAGGCAAGATTTATTTTATTTAGAAAGGTTGAAGAGGAAAAATTTAAAGCCGATTTAAATATTTACTCGAAGAGGAGATGGATGGACAGCTGAAACATTCGAACCTAGACTCAGCCCCAAAAGTGGAGAGTGGCTTTTCTGAAGCAAGCCTTGGAGAGGAAAGAAATCCCCAGGCAGAAAGAAGGAAGGAAAGGAGGCCCGAGGTTCATGGAAGCGGCTCAGGGCCTTGATGGAGTGGCCGAACTCCTTCCTGCGGATGCTGACACTCCCCAAGAGATTCTGGGCAAGTCACTTGGCTCCTCTGAGGCTTGGTGTTTTCATCTGAAATGTGGACTGACCTCACAGAATCCTTAGGAGATTTAAAACCAAGCAGGGTAAAGTGCTGGCACTTAAAAATTGCTTAGTAGTAGTGAACTATTACCTATTCACATTAGTCCTGTTCAAGGGACAGATTCCTGAGCCCTCTTGTATGAACAATCAGGGGGTCTGTATTGAACATGCTGTCTGGGGGTTTCTACTGGGCAACCAGGTCTGGGGACACAGTCCTGCAGTCCCAGGCGGCTGTGGCCAGCAGGATTCTCAGTCTATGTGGCCTCCTTCAGACTCAGTCCCCTGGCTCTAGAAACAATGGATCCCCAAGGGCACAGGAAACAGCCTTTGTCTGCCACCACTCCTCAGGGCCCCTTCCTCCTGTCTCCCTGAGGGTGTCCTCCTCCATCCAGTCACTCAGACCAAAAGTGAGTGCTTTCTTTTTCCCTCTGATCCTTCCCCCTTATCAGTCAGTACTGCCGGCAACACCGGCTTGCCCTGGCCACCCCACCTGTGCCCACTGCTGTGCATTCTCCCTTCACAGCCAGAGACCTTGCTTGGGTAAGTGAGCCCCAGGGCTCCACTGCAGGAGAATTTTCAAAGTGTTAGATGCAGGCTCCTCAGCACAGGGTCAGGACCCTCTCTCTCTGACCTCACCTGCCTCTGGGCTGCCTGGCACTGGGCTCCACCACGGGGGGCCTCCTTTCTCCCCCTCAAAAGCATGCCAAGTTTGTGCCAGCCTCAGGGCCTTGGCAATGGCTTTTGCTTTGCACTGGGACATTTGTCTTCATCCCTTCTGGTCCCCAGCCTTCCCGCAGTTGCTGCTTTCTCCCGAGCTCAGTCTCTACTTGGACGCCACCTCCTCAGAGAGACAAGCCCTGACCTCTGCTGCCCAAAGAACCAGCCCTGGGACCTTTGGCATGCTGTCTTCCTCTCTGAAACTCAGTCTCCTCATCTGTAAAGTGGGGTAATAATAATAGTACCCAGCTCTTAGGGTTACTATGAGGCTTAAACAAGTTTAAATGTACATTTCTTAAAATCGTTTCAGATGCTTTGTAAATATTCAATTACTGTAAGGCATTAGCTCATAGAATTGCAGTGATTCACATGTGTGTCTGTCCCCTCAGGAGACTATGAGATCGCAGGGGTTTTACTCATCTTTATATCCAGGCCAACTGGCAGGGTGCCGGGCATGAAGAAGTCACCTGTCCTGGGTTGTACAGTGTCCTCTCCGCCAATTCTTTTCCACACAGAACCTCATAATGTACCCTTATTTGGACAGAGTCTTTGCAGATGCAATTAGTTAAGGTGAGGTCATACCCTAGGTATAGGCCAGGCCCTAAAACCAACGACTGGTGTCCTTATAAGAAGGCCATGTGAAGATGCACAGAGACACAAGCGCAGGGGAGGAAAGGCCAAGTAAGGACCAAGGCCAAGATTGAAGCTATGCAGCTGCAAGCCAAGGAGCCTCAAAGATCGCCAGCAAAAGCCAGAAGCTGGGAAGAGGCAGGGAAGCATCGTCCCTGAGAGCCTGCAGAGAGTGTGGTTCTGCCAGCAATTGGATTTTGAACTTCTGCCTTCTGGAATTGTGAGAGAATACATTTCTGTTGTTTCAAAACGCCCAGTTTTGTGACCCTTTGATATGGGAGCCCCAGGAAACCAGCATAACACCCAGTAACTGGGGAGCGAGTGAGGGAATCAGACACCGTCTCACAGCGCTCTGAATCCCCTAGCAAGGCCAAGGTTTTCCTTCTCCTTTATCCTATCACATTCCCAGGGAGCATGTCGGGTGCCGAGAGACAAGGCTCCCTCAGGAAAGAGTGGGGACCCAGGGTTCTCCCCCCCTCGACTTAGAGGCGAGACGACCGGCACCCCCCCACCTCTACCAAGGGCATTTCAACATGACCTAAGATTCCAGAACCTCCACCTACCATCCAATGTCCTCTGTACAAGCAGGGAGGAATGTCTTTCACAACCAACTCCATTTAAGCCCTGCCATTGTTTGGACAGTAGGAGTGACTGTGTGCCAAGTTCTGGGCACACACTGAGCCCCCTAGCCCTGCCTCTTTGGGGAGACCTCACTTCCTCTCTCAAACCATGTCTATTTATATATGTATTGAGCTGCGTCGTTTTCCCAAGGGGGTCATTTGGCAAAGATAAAAATGGCTCAGAGAAACCACAGACCAAAATACTGTTTCTGACTAGAACCACTCACCCCTCAGGTTGCCACTTGCTGGGCAAGTTCATTCTGTCCCCTCCACACATGACACTATTAATTCACCAGGGACATGAAAGCACTTAGCTCCTCTAGGTGCCCCCCCCCCCATTCCTGACCTTTCAAGGTCAACCCCTATGTTCTAGAGGCCAGGCTAGGGATTGAAGATATATTTATCTACAGAATATGTCAGGTTTATAGGACAGTGCAGACTCATAAAAATAATTACAGCTGATCTAACTCCATGCCAGGCACAATTAACTTCATTCAATGTTTATTACAATCTTCCAATGAGGACTGTTAACTCCACCTGGAGATGGGGAGACCGAGGCACAGGGGATTGAAATTTGCAAGAAGCAACATCATGTTATCGTAAAGAGATCCAATTTGATTCCTCTGAGTGTGCTTATCCTTATTTGTTGTGTTTCTAAAAATAAGAAGTATGGATTTTCTGAGCAATAATCCATTTATTCAAGCAGAATAATTTGAAATTTGGAGTTAGTATGACATAGATTGCATTCCTGACTGCCCTAAGAGCTGTGTGAGTTTGAGCAAGTCAGTCATCCTCTCTGAGCCCTGATTTCTCCATCTGTAAAGGGATAACATATAAGTGTAGCCTGGTACACAGTAGGCCTCCCTCTGCCCAAGTAGATTTTAGATGAAACTCCACATTTAAGGAGATAGAATATTTTCACCTTAGGTCAAAAGTGACACCTCAAGTCAGATCATTATTAAGAAATCTGGGGCTGGGGTTGTGGCTCAGTGGTAGAGCACTCGCCTAGCATGTGTGCGGCCCTGGGTTCGATCCTCAGCACCATGTAAAAATAAATAAATAAAATAAAGATATTGCGTCCAACTATAACTAAAAAATAAATATTCAAAAAAAAAAAAAAGAAAAGAAAAAGAAAGAAAGAAATCTGAAGCTAAAAGGGACCTCCAGAAATCAAGGAGTTTGATTCTAAGAGCCAACTAAGCTATTACAAAGATGTTATGGTAAATGTGAACCATTTGGTCATTGCTGAGCAGGAGTTACTTCTTATTTGTTGGAAAGGCATGCTGTACTAAGTGAGCACTGGGCTTTGATCGCAAAGATAAGATTCAGACTCCTGGCTCAATAGAGAGTGGATGTGGGCACCTGCTCTGCTCAACTGGCCCAGTTATTCTGGGGCCAAAGGAATACAGGGTCTTTGAAGAAATTAGTGTGAGTGGTGAGGAGCTCACAAATAAAGGCACAGTTGGGTGACGCAGTGCCTTGTCATGAAGCAGTGACTGTCCTGGTGCTGTGGACCCGGCTAAGTGTCTGTCCACTTCTCTCCCTGCTCCATGCCCTGGGAGATGCTGCTCTTGACCAGCCACGTCCTAGGGCTTCCTTGTCCTCTGTGGCTGGGAAACTGGGCAAGAGCAGGGACACGGTGTTTCGGCCCTCAGCTTCCTGCCAAGCAAGCTGAAACTTGGCAGGGCTGCAGTCTCTCCCTGCTCAGGTCCCGTTGAGCAACCTCTTCCCCTGACTCCAGCGCTCACCGGCGCGACCAAGTAGGTTAGCTGAGAGGCGATCCCAAGAAGGACTGTTTGCTGGGAGCAGTGAAGTGGGTCAGGGGAAGGCGAGCAGGCCAGGTCGAGCAGGCCAGGCCGAGCGCAGCGATGGGCAAGTCGCGCGGCTGAGCCGCCAGCCCCGCTCTCTGGGAAGAGTGGCGAGGAGACCAGGCCCCCTCCTCTGGGAACCTAGGACCATGGCCTGGCTTCCCCGTGTGGCTGCTTCCTGGGGCTTCCCCTGCCCTCCTGGCCCTCACCTCTGTAATCCCTTGGCCAAAGTCTCTGCAGTTTCCCCCTTGAGTGTGCCGGGTCTTTCCTGCCCTGACCCATAACAAGAGTGAAGAACCAAACCCGGCCATGTTTTCCCACGCTGTTCTGTTTGAGTCAGCAGATCTAGCGGATGCCTTTATCCCACCCACGTCCCTCCTCACCCGCTGTTCCTGTCCGTGGCCACGGCTTCTCCGGGCACCTATGACTGTGTGCCTGAAGGACAAGGGTCTCCCCCGCGTGCCTTCATATAGGGCAGGCGGCAGGGAAAGGGACTGACACCCAAGAGAGCAGCCCTCAATGATGGCTGAGGGGAGCTGGAGGGTAGGACCCCAGCCTCCTCAATCCTTGGGTGGGATGACTCTGAAACATGTCTTCAGTTTTCCAGAGGCCTGACCGGGGCTGCTCAGGGCAGCGACCTGCTCCTCAGTGTACAGTGCCTTCCCTTTCCTGACCCACTTCCTGTCCTGCCTCCTCCTCCCTGTGCTCTGTCAGCTTTATGTTATGACACCAAATACCTGACAGAAGCTAAGTATGAAGATAAAAAGGGTATTTAGCTCACAGTTTTGGAGGTTCGAGTCCGAGATTGAGCAGCCCCGTTGCTTTGGGCCTCCAATGGCCAAAAGCAGAGCGTCAGGTGACAATGGCTAGAACACATGTCAGAGTGAGTGGTCGCATCGTGAGGAAGAGAAGAAGAGGCAGGGGTCCCACAAGCCCTTTGGAAAGTATGCCTCCAATGTGCTAAGGCCCTCCATCTCAGGTTCCCCACACCTTACAATCCCAGGGTGTGCTTGCTTACGTACGGACCCATGGGGGACACTCACGCATGTCATAGCACCCACTCCCCTAACAGTGCTCAGGATCATCTCTGGACGAACCTACTTGCACTTGAGACTTTGTTCCAGAATCTGCTTTGCGAGACCTCAACCTGAGGAACCTGCAACATGATCGAAGTCTCCTCTGCGCAGGCCACTTAGGAGGCGCTGTGAGCTCGATGCCTCGATTCCTCGAGGAGGTTTGCAAGACCTTCGGGATCAGGCCTCGGCTTGCGCTCCGGCTACCCCTTCCCCATCCCTTCTCCATCCACTCCCTGACTTGACTTCTCTGTGGCAGCCACGCTCAACTCTCTGCAGTTCTGGGAACTCATCCTGATCCTCCGGTTCTGGCCCTGCGCCATGACTCTTGTGTCTGCCAGGAGCACCCTTCACCCACCGCTCAGTCGTGTGCCTCCCACTTGTCTGTGAGGTTGCAGCTTTCCTGACCGCCCCCAGCAGACTCCAGAGCCGGTCAACGTGTCCATCTCTTGTGCTCTTGGCCCGCCTCGTTCTGAGATTGCCCACTTTCTCACACTGGACTAGAAACTCCAGAACGCAGGAACTCTGATTTATCTTCAGACTCCCAAGCCACCCACTGTACTGGCAGAGTAGGTTTTTAAATGTAGGATGAATTAATGGGGAAAAAAAGTAGTAAATGAACAAAACATTAAATTTTGTAAAGGGAATAAATTCCTCCAAACCAGGCATAAAGGTGGCTATTATGAGGAAAGTCCAGACCACGCTGCAGGCGGCAGGAGAAAGAAGATGGCTGCAATTACTGCATTGAAAATGAGGTGAGCATCGGGCCTGGAAGGTCTTGGGGGATGGTGATGGCGGAGTAGAGGAAGTGGAGGTGAGGAGCAGGAATGGAAGCATCCCAGAGGCAGGGAACCCAGAGGACTTTTCTGAGCCAGCTGGGACGTGAGCAGTGACCCAGGGCAGCAGGCCTGTGGGTGCCTGGCAGAGCCCCAGGAGCAGCCAGTGAGGCATAGGTGGGGTGCTTCCCTGGCCACGGGCGTCCCAAGCCAGTGACTTTGCTTATTGTTTCATCTGCTGACCCTCCCCCAGCACTCCATCTTCCCTTCCTTCCTCAGCTTCCTCTGTTACTGGGTGAGGCTTCCTGTTAAGTCGTTCTGAGAACTGTGGTTTTCAGAGCTTTAGAGACCAGGAATTCCTGCCAGCAAAATCACCACCAACGATCCTCACTGAATTCCAAGAAGCCATTCCTCACTCTGCTGAGCCTGGGCATAGCAGGCAACGCCACCCCTTTGAGGTGCAGAGACTGGAGGTGTCCTCTTCACCTTCAAGGGCCCATACTTCACAGGTCGCTCAAGGCCACTCGGGAAGAGTAGTGTGTAATCCCCTCTGTTGTCAACAACGCCAGATCCGAAACACCAGGATGCTTGCTATTTTAAGGAATCCTGCTGTGAATCATTTCCAGGACAGAGACTCTTTAAAGTGAATTGCTATCCTCTTTTGTCTTTAAGTTAATATTTTCTGAAAACAATATAAGGCAAGTTCTCATTTTACTAGAATCCAGAAAAAATGCACATGAATAAGTCAGTAGGAAAAGAAGGATGATCCAAGGACAACAAGTGTTCACAATAATGACCTTAAAATTCAATTTTGAGGGGCAAGTTGAACACCCAAATTCATGTGGTAGCAAACACTAGCCTGAACTAATGGGAAGTTATTTATAATCAATATTTATCTCAGAGTGAATATTCATAACTTTTGCTGCAGAAATCTGAACATGTTTGCTGGGCAACATTATGTAACACACAGTTTATGCACGCAGTTAACTGTTCTTTGTGTCTTTCTAGAATACAAAATATTCTGAATTCTAGAGCATACCTGGCCCAAAGGGCTTCAGACAATGCATCATGGGCTGAGCCCGTGTAAATTATGTTCAACTTAATTTTAGTTTTAGAAGTTTTCTAGAGTATTCCAATTTTGTGAAAGTTGGGGGCTAGCAATTCCCTTTTTATTGCTCCACTTCTTTCCCACCGGCTCCAGGATCTGTACCCCACTCCCCTGCCTCACCCAGAAGAGGAGGAACCCATGTGGATGGTCTTACTCTGGCTCCCAAAGGGGCCAGTGCCAGGCATTGGCTGGACAGCTCAGGGCCAGCGGGGAAGGAGGCCAGGTGTTTCCTCCCTTCTTCTTCCTCTCTTGAGTGTCCATTGCTGGCACTACCTGCCTGGCTTCCCAGGTCACTGCTGCCAGGAACCCCACCTTCGCAGCTCCAACACCCACTGACCTGTGGAACCCTGTACCTCCCTTTCTGCCTTTGGCTCTTAGGCATAGTGACTGCTCCCCACTCCTGAAGGCTCTGAGCACTTCAACCTCCTCATTTGTCCTCTGCCCACTGCCAGCCTTATAAGCAGCCCCTCGTTAGAGTCTCTCCCTCCATCCACCTTGACGAACAGTTTCTTGCTACACATCGACTGGGGTGACAAATCAGAGGGTCCTTGCAGTACTCACATTGGAGGATAGGCTGACTTGGGGCAAGTCGCTTCACTTCGTGGGTCCTAGATTTTCCTATTAGTATAGAGGGGACATTAATGCCTATTTCCTAGTGATCTGTGATAATAAAACAAAATCAATGTATGTGAAAATGTTCAAGCAACTCTAACTTGGAATGCAAGAAACTTAAGAACTCTTAAGAGAGTAAAATATTTGATTATTCCAAATATACTGTCCCCAGCTTCTCTGTGCAAAAGGGCATTAGCTTGTTTTTTAGCAAGGTATTCTGATGCACTGTGCTAAGACTGGAAGGGGCTACAGGTGACCACTCCTTCCTATTTGTCTATTTCAGGACACTGCTTCCTTGGCTCCCTCTGCTTAATCTGTACATGGGAGTGTCTTGGGCAAAGGCTTCTGTGCTTGAATCTCACCCGCATTCTCCTGCTTGGCCTTGTCCATGTCCCACCATGCTGCATTTGGAGTTTCATGTCCAGTGTTCTGGTTGCTTGATTTGCTTTAAAGTCACAGGGTTCCCAAGAGCCTCAAGTCGTTTTAATAAGCAAAGAGCTCTATTTAGCAAGAACTCTCTGGCTCACCAACATTCTTTTCACCTCCTCATCCCAATACTATCTTAAGCAGGAATCTCCCACGGATGGCTTTTACCAATAAGAAATCGTTGCCTTGGCTTTAGAAAAATTTACATCAATGTTTTGTGGCCAAAATTCACCAGAAAAAAAAAATTTAACTCTCTCCTGTTTTTTAATCATATAAGCTTGGCCTTAAAAGCAGGACTTTTCCTGGAGCTGGTCATTCCAGCACCACATGGGTGTGTCCCACAGAAGAGAACAATCAACACGATTAAGTTACTTTGAGTTCTTAATTGATTTTCCAGAATTTCCTCTTCCTATCACAAAACACAGCTTTCTGAGCAACATATATGCCTCACTGTGCTGGGGGCAGAGAGCTTTACTGAGCAAAATACATTCTGGAAATAAAGATGACTTCATATGGAAATGACTAATAGATACTTTTAGCCTCCTACTATTTACCTTTATCAAACCTGATGCCAAAACAGACTTGGTCTTCATGTTACACACTTTAAGAGTTGTTCAAATTCTTTTGATTCCTGGAGTTTTGTTATGCCCAATATGAGCTAGAACTAAAAAGGACGTTCTCCACAAGTTGGCATTGGTCAGGCTAATCATGGGTAATTGTAGTTAATTACTATAAGTTGGTACAATTTTCTTCTTGATAGTATATAGTTATACCTTTTAAAAAAGTTAATCTCTTTTGAGTAAGAGATGGCAGGACACCTCTGAAGTGTGTGGTAGCCTGCATGGGGAGCCCTACATATTATTACCTCCTAGGCCTGTGACTGTGTTTCCTTCCCTCTCCCAGGGCCCACAGAATGGATGAGTAGATAAAGTGCCCTATGGGTGAGTCAAACTGAATTGAAGTTCAATTCAGCAGAGCTCTGGCCCTTTCAGGGAGAGTTAGCAAACTTTTTCAGTAAGGGCCACATATGTTAGGCTTCGTGGTCACTGTGGTCTCAGTTCCAACTCCTCAGCTGCCGTTGCAGTGCAAAAGTAGTCACAGACAATAGGAAAGCAAGCAAATGGGGGTGGCCATATTCCAATAACACTTTATTTATAAGGGCTGGGGACATAGCTCAGTTGGTAGAGTGCTTGCCTTACATGCACAAGGGCCTGGGTTCAATCCCCAGCAACACACCACACACACACACACACACACACACACACACACACACAAAAGAGTTCTGCAAAACTTTATTTATAAAACCAGGTGTTGGGCTAGATTTGACCAGGGGCTTTTAGGTTGCCAACCCCTGCTTTACTTTCTTTTAATAGAGCAGTTGCTACATTATATTGTTATATTGCCTATAACTTGCTGTCTCCTCCATAAACCCATGCATTTTTTAATAAAGAGTCCGTTAGACATTTTCGAAAGGAAGTCCAACCTATCAGAAAAATAACTGACTCGGCAAAAGTCATCAGTGAATACAAAAGTGGGAGAGATTAATGAGAAGCAGAAGATCTCTGAATATCTCTCCACAACACACTCATTAGTCACAAAGAGGAAAATTGCAACTGTATAGTGGAGAAAGCAGACAGAAAGCTCCTCGATCACTTGATCACTGTTCATGCACCTGATGAGATCAAGCAACACCACAGACCTTATTTCTGTGATTTTCCTGCCAAAAATAAATAGCTAGAATCAATCACGAGAACACATCAAACAAACACAGACTGAGGGAAAGAACACATAATATTTGGCTATAATCTTCACAAACATCAAGGTCATGGCAGACAAAGACTGAGGAACTGGACCAGAGAAGAAACATGTCAGGTGAATACAGCAATGGTCTGGGACTTCCCTTTCATAATGAACTCTGTTGGGAATGTTGGCAAAATCCACAACAAGTTCATAGACTGAACAGCATTTTGTTTCAAAGCTAATTTCCAGATTTCGGTCATGGTACAGTGGTTATGCCCTTGTTTTCAGTACAGATGTGTAAGTACTTACAGGTAAATGGGCATATTGGCTGCAACCATGGGGACCAATCATTTTGGTTTCCCTGGGATCGACGTGGTTCCAAGATGGAGGACTCCCAACGTTAAAAATCAGGAAAGTCCCAGAGAAACTGAGAGAAGTTGAACATACTAGTAACATTGGTTCTCAAAAGAACAAAATGGTGTGTATGTGTGTAAAGCAAATGTGATAAATGGTAACATTTTGGGTACACAAGTAAAATATTTTATACTATTGTTCCAACTTGTCTATGTCTGCAATTATGTCAAAATTAAAAATCAAAAGGAAAAAAGTCCAACATAGTTTGAGGATATATTCTCTAAAGCAGATTTAAATTTTGTTTTTGTGTCATGGCAATAATTGACCAGAGTAGGCACCACACTAATCTGCATCCCTAGGTTGTGGATTGTTGCTCAAATAGCCCCCACAAATACAAGCCACACCCCTTCTATGCCCTAGCCAGAATGTGGGAAGTTTGTCTTAGACTATCACATTTTTAGACCCCAAAGTATGAGGCCAGTCAGAACACAACTGAATGTTCATTGTTAGGTGACCATTGATTCTTTTTAAAAAATATTTATTTATTTGCTTTAGTTGTACACATGCATTTATTTTTATGTGGTGCTGAGGAATGAACCTGGGCTGCGCACGTGCTAGGTGAGCGCTCTACCACTGAGCTACGACCCCAGCCCAGTAACCATTGATTCTAATTGCACCTTTCCCTTCAGGAAGATGTTTTCAGAATCATAAGTACTTTTAGGTAAATGGGCATAGTGGCTGCAACCAATCCTCAAAACCATCACCTTAGGGGAGACTTGAGGAAATTTGTTGTATGGACCAAGGAGGAAAGCAAGCCATAAAGAACTTAAATGGTAATTCCAGCAATGGGGAAGGCTGAGGCAGGAGAGTCCGAGTTCAAGGACAGCCTCAGTGGCTTAGTGAGCCCCTCAGCAACTTGACAAGACCCTGTCTCAAAATTAAAAAAAACGAAAAGGACCGGGGATATAGGTTGGTGGTAAAGTGGCCCTGGGTTCAATCCTCAGTACCAAAAACAAAACAAAACAAATAAAACAAGTTGCATTCAGTTTGTGTTGTATGAATGCCTTTCTACATGTATGTGTTTAATTTCGACAAATATGTGTGTATAAAACGATATGCATATACACACATTTGGTGTTAACAGAAAGGCCAAGGCCAAGGTCAAACTTTACAGTGCATAAGCATCGCCCAGTGAACTTGTTAAAATGCATATTTCAAAGTCAGGGGACCCACAAACACCTAGAATCTTGAAGGCCATAAATCAAGCCATTCCCAGCAATTTCACCTCAGGGAATAAGAATTATTACTTTTAACTTCAAAATATTTTCATATTATGTGGATATTTTTAAGCAGGCATGTACCCCTTTCATACTACTATTAAAATGTGTTTTTAACCCCTGCCCAATGCCAGTCCTGTTCTCGCAGGCCTGCTGCCGCCTGGCACATTCCTGGCAGTGCGGTAAGGCCCCATGGAAGCAGAACCCCAAAAGCCCTCTCTCTGTAAGAGAGCGTCCTCCTCAACCTCAGGTGTGTGGGTAAGCCGCAGGCTTAGCTCATTTGAACAAAAATCATCTGTGCTTCTGGAAACAATGGCTGTGAGATCCCTGAAGAAATGGGTGTCAGGGAGACTGCCGCTCAACATGCATGGGCAGGTTGTGACCTCCTGAGAGAGCCACTGGAAGCAAGGGCACAAGAAATCCCCAGTAACTGGTTCCTAAAACAAAAGGGTTGCTAGCTCTTTCTCCGCGTCAGTGTTCAGGAGCAGCTTGCTTTCATCTTGGGTGTGTTTCCTCCCCCAGGACAGCAGGTGTGGGAGACTCACACGTGGACATGGCACGTGGGAGGTCAAGGCAGAGGGGTGGAAGGTCCACTGGTGGGAATGGGAAAGGGGCCTGCTGGTGTGTCCGGGCTCCTGGAGTGCCCTTTCCAGCTCTGGGGTTGTTTTGCTTCCATGTCCTCTGGATGAAGTAGGGAATAGTGGAGAGGGGTGGGAAGTATCAGCACAGAACCGGTAGGAATTCATAGTCTCAGCCTCTCATCATTTCTCAGTGTCTCCACCACACACAGCAATCCACTGCCTCTCGTCTGGGTGACTGCAGTAGCTACAGTCATTGCCATCACTGTACAGAAACTATGGATTTCCTCCTTTCTGTTCCTGCTACCTTTGTGGGATTGATGCTACAGCCACAGACATCTTTTTAACCTAGAAATCAGATTCTGCCATCCCCTTGTCTCTGTGGCTTCCCATCCCACTCAGAATAAACTCCTTACAATGGCTCATGAGGCCCATCTCATCTGACGGCTGATCCCTCTCTCCCTTCATCCCCGGCTGGTCTCAGCCTTGCCCACTCCTCTGCAACTGCCCCCCACCCTCACTGCTCCTCAGACTACCCAAATGGTTCCTTCAACAGCTCCTGGAATATAGCAGGCCCATAACTATCTGTTGCCTGGGTACTGAATGATCTGGAATTATTCTCCTCAGGCTTGTGAGCCCCAGCCCCTGCATTGCACTGGCGTAGGGATGCAGGGCTGATGTGATACATGCACAGAAACACCTTTGCAATCAAGCATGCCTGTCACTAAGCCACCAGAGATCCCAGACTCGGACTGCCACCTCGTCCTTTGTCTCTCTTGAAGGTCTCACCTCGCCTCTTTGCACAGATATTTGAATGCACTTACCTTCCACATGAGACATCATCTTGGCAGAAATTTTTTTCTAAGTAATATTATAATGATGCTTTTGAAATCATTTGGCAGTGAGTGATTCATTTAATTTGCAATTGGCTCTGATTCTCAGCAGTCATCAGACACTTGGGAATTCTTTTAAAGTGAAATAAAATCTAACCTTAAGGTTGTTTTCAGATGTAATGAAATTTGTACCAACAATCAATTCAAGAGTGAATGAAATTGCTATGGTTCTATGCTTCTTGTGCATTTACTTAAGCACTTATTAACTTGGGTTTTGTAGCCCTCTTGGGTAGCTTAGAGCAACAGTTGTTTTCTTTCGAGACCCAGATGCATTATGGGCTCCTGGAATCTCACGGGGCCTAGGTCTTGGACCTAGAAAATCCAGCAGATAAAACACTTCTGATGGGAATCAGAGGAGGAAAATGAAGCCTTGCTTTTTCACTGCCTGTGAAGGCAGGTCCTGGAATGGTGGCAAGATTGCTGGGAAAATTTGTGACTGTGGTGAGAAGTCAAAAGTCAGGACTCTCCACAGGAGGTGCTGGAGGTCCTTGTCCCTGTCTACTCATCCTGCACAGCCCTCCTGAGTCCCCATTCTCCCGATGTGGCAGGTGGACAGTTTCCTTCGGTGGCCCTCCTCTCTCCACTACCACCATCATCATCTCCTGGGCCCTGCTGGCAGAAATGTGCTCACTGACATTTTATGACACTTTTGCAGAATTTTGTTGACTCATGTGAGACAAGATGGGGAATTTTTCTGCAGCAGTTGCTACATGGGAAAACTGATCAGTCAGTCACATCATGTGCCAAGTCCCGCTGTTGTCTGCATAGAGCATTTTAATCACTTAACCTTCACAGCTGTCCCTCATTTGCAATGACATTCGCCTTGGAGATTCCCCCCCCCCCCCCCCCACCCCCCGTTAAGCTGTCCGTTGCTGAGGTCTTCTTGTTATCACATCAGAGGCTGGCTCTGGGAGGATCCTTCCAAACAGCTTTCTGGAAACTGAAAAGAAACCATCTCATTCCTAGCCTGTGCCTTCTCCAAAAGCAAGTGACTGTCCTAGTGGACAGATGTCACCCCAAGCAGACATGGATCATTTTGTTTGTTTTTCTTGCTAACCCAGCACGACTTTGAACCCACTCTGTAAATAAGAGGAGCACCAAACTCTCTACACTTCCTGCTTAACTCCCAGTGTGCTGATATTTCAAAGCTCCATATGTTTCCCTAAACAAAGTATCGTGTAAATACATGGAAAAAAAAAAAAAATCCCCTGTTTTCAGGTTATTAGAGCCCAGGAGAAGAGAAGCTACCTGTGGGCTCTGGAGGGCCCTTGCAGGGTGTTCTGGTCATTTCTGCCCCTCTTCATAGCAGCAGCCCTTTTGAAAGGTTCAAAATGGACATGTGGTTAAAGACCTGTGATAAATCTACACTTCTGCACTGGGGATACACTAGTCCACAAGCAAGAAGTCTTTTCAGTAGATATTTACCATTCAGAAATGAACAGTAGCTAGGGTTTAAAATATGTCACCCCATTATATTTGGGCAGGACACTTGCCTGTTCCCTGCGTAGTAGCACAAGTGGCTCCCTTCCCTGCCTGGCTTGTCCTTGGGAAGGTACCCTCTTCTGTTCTCCGTGGTGTCTGGATGGGAATGACTCTGCCCAGGTGAACCCTACCTGGCTCAAGCCAGTCAGCATACCTCATCCCTCTGGCCAGCCACATTGGTCAGGAACGGGCCTGTGATCCAATCTGGGCTAATGAAAGAGGTGACCATCACAAAGACTTCTATGGAAAACCCTGAAAGACAGTCTCTGTCCCTGGGTGGCACCTGGCAAATTATGGAGAGATAAGGATTGGACCCCCCGCCCCCCAAGAAATTTGTTACTGTGGGGACAGAGCCCAGAGTTGCCAGGGGACCTTTGGTGGACCCTGGAGATGAAGCAGCACCACTGCAGAGATTGGAAGAGGCAAGTCCTGGGTAGCTGGGTTCACTGGGAGCCAGCCGTACCTCTGTACTTGCAGGTATGTGAGCCAATACATTCTTTTTGTTTCCTATCACTTGCCACCACCAGAGGCCTACATGGTGCAAGGCTGGGAATGCTCTTCCCAGCCAGGATGAGGCAGCATCTGAACAAATTGCAAACCTGTGGTCCACATGTTTTTGTTTCTTTGCTCTATTATCTCCCTGGCACCCCTCCCTTATCCCTTTTTCATGGAACCCTGTTGACTCTTAGGGTGCCTCCTTGCCCCCTCTGACTCCATGCCATCCAGACAGACCCCACATCCTGGCTTCAGTGATAGGCCCATAACCAATCAGGGCATTCCATTCTCAGGGCAATTTGCTTGGACCAGGGATGGGTACATGATCTCAAGATGGCCAGTGAAAATAAGGCCCAGGCCCTTTATTTTAACTCTTCTTGAAAAGGCTATTGGCTGAGTTTGCCAAGGATGGATGATAGAAACATTTTCGTGGACATGTTTGCCACTGCCACATGGGAAGAACATTCTTAGAAATGCAGCAATAAGGAGGACAGACAAGACATCAAGAGACAGTGAGAGAAGGACCAAGTTCTAACAACACTGTGCGAGGCCTGGATCCCGCCATAACTAAAGTATGCTGCTATTCTTTACTGTTTACTGTTATGAATGTCTGTGTTGATAAATCTTTGCCCACATGCATGGTCATTCCTGAGAATAAATTCATGTGGCCATATGTATAATAAATTCCTTATTAGGATTCTTTTTCAATTTTTTGTTTGATAATGTTTACATGAACATTATATATATTTCTGAAAGACAGTCTCTGTCCCTGGGTGGCACCTGGCAAATTATGGAGAGATAAGGATTGGACCCCCCGCCCCCCAAGAAATTTGTTACTGTGGGGACAGAGCCCAGAGTTGCCAGGGGACCTTTGGTGGACCCTGTATATATTTCTTTGTGTAGAACAAACTCTAGAATTTGAATTGCTGAGTAAGAGGTTATGTTTGCTAAGGCTTTTGATACATACAGCAATAGTACTCTGCAGAAGATTATCTGAATTTGTCCCTCTGTAGCTCCGCTGCACACGCTGGCTATTACTGCTACCTCAATTACTAATCAAGATGAACATTTTTTTTTTTCAGAGATAGGAAGAGCTATTTTTATTGTGACATTCTTGATTTGTCTCTTGATACCCAGAGATTTGGGATTGTTTTGCTTTTCTTCCAAAAGGACCTGGATATATAAGGGTATGTCTCAATATTTATTTTTGCTATTTTTCCAACGATATTTTCTGTTTATGTAAAAAGAAAAATTCCAGGCCCTGGTTAGAAACACTCATTGTCCATTGTTCTGAATTTTTGCTGCCAATTTTCTCTATCACTGACCTGACCTACCATAAATTAAATAAAATGACCTGAGAGGTACTGTTGTGTAGTCATAGTAGGTTAAAAGGGGAGCAGGGTTTGAACCTAGACTTTCTAAATGCTATTACTTAGCATTTGTGTGACAACTACATAAAATTACTTAAAAATCTCTATAACTCATTTTCTTCATCCATAAAATGGGGATACTAGTACCTACATTACTGGATTGTTATGATATCAGTAAGATTAGTAAAGCCCTTGTATCAAGGTCTGGTACAAGTTAAGCCCTTAAAAAGCATTAACTAGCCAGGCTTAGTGGTGCTACTGTGGAGACTGAGACAGGAGGATCCGTAAATCTGAGGTCAGCCTTACCCACACAGGGAAACTCTGCTTTAGAATAAAATCTGAAGGGCTGGGGACATAGTTCAGGGGGAGGGCACTTGCTTGGCAAGCACCAAGATATGGGTTTGATCCTCAGTGCTAATAGTAAGGGAATATAATAATAGCTAAGCTGAACTGAATGTTTACTGTGGTAGGATCCAAACATCCATTTGACCTTCGGCAACTCTAGCTCCTTTTTATTTATTATTTTTTTTAATAAATGAGGAAACTAAGCTTCAGAGGTAGCCCAAGCCTCCTTGTTAAAATGTGGAAATGGGCCTCAAGCCCACCTCTGTCGCCTCTGGGAAGTATATAAGCATCTTTGTTTATTTAAAGACCACACTTTGTAATTAAAGGAAATTTTAATTCCTTCTCTCCATAGAACTTCATGTTCCACCTGTCATCATGTAAAGCTTGTCAGAGCCTTTTTGCCCAGCTACTTAATACATATTTCATGATGGTAATAATCATAAAAAGTAGGATGTTACATGTATCAGTGCCCTTTACTGTCAGCTTATAGCAGGTGAACATTATTTGGAAAAAAATGAATGGCTTCTCTACTAACCATGTTTTTGATTCCAAACAGACTACCCTTATTAAGATATTGGAGTTGTTACAATCATAAATACTTCAGCAAAGTCTGGCATGATGACATTTCAAGGTTTATAAACCTGTTAGCAGGCAGGAAAGATGACTGTTTTTACTTGAGGAAGGTTAGTGCCCCATGCTGGGTCGATGTTTATAATGGTTCTGGGTGTGGGCAATGACGTAGATAGAGAGGATGAAGGAGAGTGGATTGTTATTAGCCATAAAAGATAAACCATTCCAGAGAATTAATAATAGTTATGACACAGGAAAGAACCTCCCAGCCATGCAGTTCAACCTCCTGCTGAGATAAGGGGCAAGTCTCTCCTCTAAATTGGTTACATAATATTTTCTTTTCCCCCTTGGGAGATTTCACAACCTCTTTTATAAACTGGTAATGTGCTTATTCAATTGTATCAGGGGAAAGGTAACTAATTTTTAACTTTTAACCATGGTGACTTGGTTGATTGCTTGGTCTTCCGGTGACAACTCTGGGGAACAGAAGCTGGCTAGTTTCATAATCTTTCTTTGACTCCTTGTCACCGATTTGATCTCAATGAGTGACAAATGCTCACACAGATTGAAAATGCTTTGTTTTCACTTTCACTTAGTTACAATACCCATCTTTCTAGGTGTTACTATTTCAAGGGTCTGTCTTCCCTATCTGAAAATTCTTAAATCACTTTGATATTATTCCCCAGGATCTTGTTTGGCAGATGTGTTGATAATTGTGGTATTTATTAAATGGTAAGATGGAAACTGCCAAGTGGTACAAATCGAATTCCTCAGCCCTGGGTCTGGTGCTCATTAGGCGTTTGGTCCCCAGGGGTGTTACCAGAGTTCCTCTTCGGTCAAATGGGCTTGGCAGAGGACCACAGGCTCTGTCTGTCAACACAAGGGATGCCCATTCTGATTTCTGATCCTGGGTGGATGGTGCACATCAACTGGGAAAATGAATTTCAGCCTCTTAGGCTGCAGCCTCAACTGTCTCAAATGGAGGCCACTTCACCTGTGAATTCGAGTTTGGCCTGAAGTAGGCTCTTCCAGTGGTGTTTTCAGAAATCCTTATGGGGCCAGAGATGAAATGAAGTTACAGAAACAAGTGTGGCTGTTTCACATAATCTTAGAACTGACAGTTTTGTACTGAAAGATTATCACATGGAAACCACTTTGCCATTTCCAAGCCATCTTTGGACTAGCCTGTCGTGTAAGAGCCTTTGATGAGGAAGTAGCTCTAAGATGGCGACTGGCTGAGAGCCAAGAGGTGGCACTTACTTGTTTGTTAAAAGCAAGGCTTTGTTTACTACAACTTACACCTGACTTTTATGGTGGCTCCTGGGCACTACGTACTGTAGCATTGGGTCGAGTTTGTGACACGTGTATGCCTGTTAAGAGAACTAATGCACCTGTGATGGGTAAAGAGTATTTAAACAGACGGTAGAGAGGAATGGAGGGTGGAATCAGAGAGAAGATAGAGAAGGAAGGAAGAAGAAGAAGGAACAATAAAGGAACCACTCATTCCCATTCTTCCTACGATTTCTTTCCCGTGGTATTGTTGCTGCAGGCGGCAACACTGTTGCTTAGATGGCAAAATACTTGACGAAGCTCAGTTTAAAAATTTCTAAGATATTGTTCCCCAAATCTACGCATATCCAAGTATAATGCAGCTTAGTAAAGGGAGGGACTCTGGAGCCCTGCTACCTTCAGGTCCTTGCCTCTTCTTAGCCACGTGAACTTGGACAAGTTATTCAACCTCCCTGTGCCTTAGTTTCCTCATTGGTAAATCGGGATAAGGAAGCTAACTTCCTTCAAGAATTATAGGGATAACCTGATAAATTCAGAAATGTAAAGGACTTAGAACAGTGCCTGGAAATGCTGTGTTTGGCCTTGGGACAGCGCTGGCACTTGGTAGGCACTGAGTAGAGGTCAGCTTTTAGATGACCGTTATGGATGATGGAGGCCATGACGCAGGAGACTGGGAAGAACTCAGGAAGGAGGAGCAGACAAATCCATTTATTTTTTTTTTCTCCTTAGTCATTGAGTGCATCCTCAACCTTTATCAAACCAATTATCTTTCTTGAGAGCTGTGCACTTTGCCTGGGCTTCCACAGTTGCCCAGTGCCCGAGATTGGAAGGAAATATGAAGCTCAAATAACAACTAATTAGAAGGAGCTCACTTTGAAAAATTGTTTGCTTTTAAATGGAGCTTTAAATGAGCTCATGGGAAGTTTATTATAAAATGCTTGCCTGCACAAAATGCCTTAATGGGAAAAGCCATATTGCAGTTCAGTTGTTTAATAATACACAGGCGTGTCCCTCCTGGGCCTCTGTTATGGCTATGGTGGGAGGTAAGAGAGAGGAGAAGGAAAGGGATAGGAATCTGTCACATGCAGATGTGTGGTATATTCTGATTTTCTCCCCTCTCTCATACACAAAAAGGCTAAACTGATTACATACTTATAGAAACAATTATGACTTAATAGAGCAATTATCTAGGCTAAGAAATGAATTACCAAGTGTACAAGGTAAAAGTTTATTAGAGGCAGGTGTGTTTTTTCCCCTTCATTTTTGCTTCATCAGGACTCAACCCTGCTGCTGTGTTGGGTCCTAGCAGTATTTTGTGGTGTATGTGGACAAAGCATGGCTGAGTACCCAGTGGTGGGGTTTTGCACTCGGGAATTACTTTAGTAAGCAATGTAACCTGACGCAGGTGACAGCCCAGCATGTTCCAGAATGACAGGACACTAGCTTACCTTTGGCACCCCAACCACACCTATCAGGCAATAGAGGAACCCTCTAGGGACTGGATTCAAGGGATCAGTCTCTATGATTTGGCCATTCCATCTGGCTTGGGCTTCCTGGTCTTCATTGGCCATGATCCCCAAAGGAGATTACTGTATGAAGCTGACCTTCCCAGGGCAGTACTCAATCTCATATTTGAATTTGGAAGGAAGATTATATGACTGTTTATTCAACTTGACAGGTCCTTGCAAATCACCTTCTCCATCATCTCTGAATAAATAATGCTTATTTACAGATGAGAACGCCCTTGTTTGACCAGGACTCCTGAGCACTGCAGGCAAGTCTCACATTCCAGGGGAGATGTCATCAGAGGGTTCTCAAGCTCCTATCTTTGGGCTGAGGTTGTGGCTCAGCGGCAGAGTGCTTGCCTTGCATGTGCGCAGCCCGGGTTCGATCCTCAGCACCACGTAAACATAAATGCATTGCATTGTGTACAACTAAAGTAAATAAATAAATATTTAAAAAAAAAAAAAAAAAGCTCCTATCTTTAACTTGGCTGGATTATCTTTTTGGTACCTTGGTGTCTTTAAATGTATGTAACATCCTACCTCAGTAGACCAGATGTTCCTCCAAAACTGACTTCCACCATACGGTAAGGCAGAGACAGACTGAAAGGATGAGACATAGGTAAGTCCTCATAATTAGGTGTGGGCCCAGAGTTGGGCAGAGTTTGCATATTACTGAGATTTCTATCACCTCTCACCTCTGCAGTAGGATCCCGGAAGCACTAGGTTGCAGCTTCCACAATTCAGAGGATCTCAAAGGTTTTTATTTGTTGCCTAAGATCACACAAAACCAGGACTCAAAGCCCTTTCATGCTTAAAACCCCTTTAAGGGGCTGGGGTTGTGGCTCAGTGGTAGAGTGCTCATCCTTTAAGTCTTCTGATTTTATAAATCAAAGTGACCACCTGTGATGTGTCATTTCCTGGATGCTGGGACTGCCCGGAGGCCCCTCTACTCCACCTGCTCCTCAAACTGGTTTGTGCCTGTTTTCTGTGCATGGAGACTCCTCTCTTGGTAAAAGAGAAAATTTCCAGAACTGAACAGTTTAGCTTCAGGCCTCTGTGAACTCTTGAAACAATATATGAATTTTGAGTGTGTATGCATGTTCCCTTTTTTGCCCTGAGGAGAGGAAATGAAGGTCTTTGCAGGTGCCCCAAAGGATCTAGAACCCACCAGAACTTTAAAAGTGATGGCTTTTTCAAATACGTTATTTTAAGTGATGTACTATTTAGGGTGCAAGAAGACCCATATGCATGCAATCACCCATGTCATATATATATATCACAGGAGAGGCAACTGGAAACTTCTTCTAAGGGTTTCTGTAGAAATAAAGAAACTCAGCAACTATTTTCCTCCTTTTATTCAAAATAAAATATCTACACTAATGACAGAATATCCCACCTCAGATGCTGTATTTCTTACCTTCAAAATTAAGGAGGGCTGAGCACACAACTGACAGGAATTCTAAAACAAATTCTAGAAAAAGTAATCTTTTAGAACAGAAGTCATGAAATATTTTCAGAAAAGGGTTAGATAATCAATATTTTCAGTTTTGCCAACTCTGTGATCTCTTGCAGCTACACAATTCTGCTGCTGTTGTCATAGATGATATGTAAACGAATGGTGGCTTTAAATAAAACTTTATTTACAAAATCAAGTGATGGGCCAAATTTGTCCCATGCCAGCAGCTTTCTGATCCCTGTCTTAAAAGTTTAAAGATGCCATCAAATGAAAACCATTAGGTTCACACACCTCCCAGGTTTACCATACATACCAACTTCAAGCTGCTTTGTGAAAACAAAATGCCTTATGATATTATTGTTCTGTTGGTTGTTGTTGCATTTAGGTGAATGTAGTTTCAACAAATATTTTCACATGCCAGACAAGTTAAACATCTAACATTTAAAACCAAGAACTCCACAGGCCACCATTTTTTTCCAAGGCATAGGACAAAATATAACTGAATTCTTTAAGCCATGATTTATCTTTCCATGCAACTCAGGGAAGTCAGAATTTTGGCAAATGACTAAGGTAAAACAATCCTTTTGCCCTAAGGCCTCACTCTGGGTGGGAAATCCCTCCCTGATCCTCCACAGGTAGAATTCTATTTTTTCTATAAACCTGATATCTTCAGAATCACAGGCTTTGGCATTGCAAATACTAGCTGGTTGTGCCTGCCAGGGTTCAGGCTTTGGCTTGTCCAACTGGGGAGAAAACCAAGGAGGATGCCCCAGAAGTCTACAGCTTCTGTCCCTCCCAGGGCAAAAATGATAGGAACTCTATCTTATATTTACCTTCCCCATCTGAAATAATTAGACATTTTGTCTTCCTACTAAACATATTTACTTTTGCATGCTATCTGGTGAGACCCTCTCATCTTCACGACAACAGGTAGTAAGGTTTTTAACAAATCACTTAAGAGGAAAAGGGGAACAGGCTGGCCAGCCAGTGAGCTAACAAAATATCAATCAAAACTGAAATCATCCTTACGGATTCAAACATACCCTGCAAAATTAGTGAGTGCTGAGTCTTCTAAAGGAAAAGCAATCAAAACGTTAAGTTAGAGACAAAAGACTTCACATTGCTGGGAACCAAATTTATTCAAATTGATGTGAGTGACCAGACTTCACAAGTGCCAAGGTAGAAGGTGGCACAAGCAAGGAATTAGGGTTGCAGTCAGGTGCATAAGATGGCAAGAAGGAAAGGGTTTCTTTGCGGGGGGCAGTCAGTTTATAGAGGTATGATTTGCAAGAGGTAAAACCACCCTTTTCAGTGTATAGTTTTACAAGTTTGGGCAAGTACAGAGAGTTGCAAAATCATATCTCCATCCACACAAAAATTCCCTTATGCCCCTTTGCCGTCAGCCGATCTGGCCACTCCCAGCCCTTGGTAACAACTGTCCCTTGAGTTTTGCATTTTCTAGAATGTCAGATAAATCATACAGTCAGTGGCAGTAAAGGTGAGATTTTAATCTCAAGCAAAAAGGAGCTTTTTTTAGCTCCTTTTGGAAACATCTCTAAAGCATCTTAAAGCAGTCAGCAAAGTGCTATTAAAAATTGCCCCAGCTGGGCGCGGTGGCGCACGCCTGTAATCCCAGCATTTGGGAGGCTGAGGCAGGAGGATCTCGAGTTCAAAGCCAGTCTCAGCAATGGCGAGGCACTTAGCAACTCGGTGAGACCCTGTCTCTAATAAAATACCAAAAAGGGCTGGGGATGTGGCCCAGTGGTCGAGTGCCCCTGAGTTCAATACCCAGCACCAAAAAAAAAAAAAAAAAAAAAAAAAAAAAAAAAAAATTGCCCCAGACGATGGAACTCATGCAGGTTTGTCATTTCCACACAAAATGTTGCCAAACATTCTGATGTCTGTTAGTGTCCAGGAAGGAACTGCACAGAGTCCCTCAGTAGGTGGGTCTATAGAGACTTACTAAATGATGGCCTCGTGCCAGGAGCTGTGCTTACATTGGCTCTGAGCTGTGACTGTGGAGCAGTGGACATCTTTGGGGCTCATTCTCTGTGAAATCCAGCCTACCCAGAGGTGGGTGCCCCAGTGCTGAATGGATGCTCTGTCATGATGTCTTGTGGACATAATGGGTTAGACCACAGGTGAATCTCCAACTTAAGGAAGCATTCATTCAACAAATACGAATTGAATGCCTACTGTGTGGGGGGAGGGTAGTCTCAGGAGTAGACTAATATCTGCACTCAAATTGGGGATATCAGACTTTCCCTCCTGGAATTTTAAATTGGAAATAAGAGACAAACATCAGTCTGGGATGGGGGCTGGGGGTACACACACCATGCATGCATGAACATGGCAAAGGCCCAACTTGAGGGAAGGTGTGCAAGGAGGCAGAGGTGGGAGACTCCGGGGTCCTGAAGAGAGAGTAACACTGCTCCCCCTCCCGTGTCTTTCCTTCCTCTGGTTGCTCATTTTCATTCTACCCTGTGGAATCTTCTCTTATCCACTAAACAATAGTATTTCTCAAGGTTTTGATTCCTCATCTCTTTTCATTCTATATATTTTACCAGGGTGATTCTGTCCATTTCTGTATTTCATAAGTTGCCGAGGCTGGCCTAGAACTTGTGACCCTCCTGCTTCAGTCTCCCCAGTAACTGGGATTAAAGACTTGCTCCACTGTGCCTGATGATATATATATATATATATATATATTTTTTTTTTTTTTTTTTTTTTTTTTTTTTTTGCGTGTGTGTGTGTGTGTGTGTGTGTGTGTGTGTGTGTGGTACTGGGGATTGAACTTAGGGGCACTCAACCACTGGGCCACATCCCCAGCCCTTTTTTGTATTTTATTTAGACAGGGTCTCACTGAGTTGTTAAGTGCCTCACCATTGCTGAGGCTGGCTTTGAATTTGCGATCCTCCTGCCTCAGTCTCCCAAGTGCTGGGATTACAGGCGTGCGCCACGATGCCCAACAATTTTCTATATTTTGAAGAGCCTCACACTTAGATGATACGTGCATCTTGCTCCCAAGATTCAGGCCCAGTTATCCTACTTTCTATTCAGAATCACCACTTGGGTGTGCCATATTCACTGAGCTCCATGTGTGCAAAAGTGAACACATATTTGTGTCTTTACCCGCAATGGTATGCAGGATAATGGCTCCCAGAGATGTTCATTCTCTAATCCCTGAAACAGGAATATGCTATATTACATGGCAAAAGAGATTTTGCAGACATGAGTTAAAAATCTGGAGATGGGAAGATGATCTTGAATTTTCTGTGTGGACCCGATGTAACAACGATGGTTCTTATAAAAGAGAACTAAAGTCATACAGAAGAATTTGAAGATGATAGTCTGCTGGCTTTGAAGATGAAGGAAGAGTCCAGGAGCCAAGGCATGCAGGTAGCCTGTAGAAACTGGAGAAGACAAGGAAATGGATTCTCCCTAGAGCATACAGAAGGAACACAGTCCTGCTAATACCATGATTTTAGCCCTGTAAGACCCAGAACATATATTACATCCAGAACTGTAATATAATATACTTGTATTAAGTCCCTAAGTTTGTGACCATTTGTTATAGCAGCAATGGAAACTAATACACTCCCTAAATTTTGTTACAGCAGCAATGGAAACTAATACACTCCCAAAATATTACACCTTTCTATTTTCTCCATCGCAGCTGTGCCATTTCCATCCATGCAGTTGTTCAAGGCAAGGTAGAAATGTAGGCACCATCTTTGACTCCCTATCTCCAAGGTGCTCATATCAGCCCAATTTTCTAAATACCTCTTGAATCCACCCTTTTTTATCCAATGTCATAATCTAGTCTCTACCACTATTCGTGCTTTTTCTAATAGCTTCCTAAATAGTTCCTCTGCCTCCCTTCTCTCAGTTATCATCCCTGAAGTGAACATGAACTTTCTAACATGGGTACCCGATCATGTCACATCCTACTATCAATCTTCAGGGGCTTTGTCCTTGGACAAAAGCCCAAACTCCTTATTGTGACTTGCCAGGCCATGCATTCTATGACACCTACACCCCATCTAGCCCTATCCCTCCCCGTTCACTTCTTTTTTTTTAATATTTATTTTTTAGTTGTAGTTGGACACAATACCTTTATTTTATTTATTTATTTTTATGTGGTGCTGAGGATCGAACCCAGGGCCACACATGTGCTAGGTGAGCGTTCTACTGCTGAGCCACAACCCCAGGCCTTCACTTTTTTTTTTAATATTTATTTGCTTTTAGTTGTACACAATGCGTTTATTTGTACGCGGTGCTGAGGATCGAACCCGGGCCACGTACATTCTAGGCGAGCGCTCTACCACTGAGCCACCACCCCAGCCCCATTTCTTTTTTTAAAATTGTATTTGTTCTTTTTAAATATACATGACAGCAGAGTTTATTTGGACATATTTATACAAACATGGAGTACATCTTAGTCTAATTAGGATCCCAGGCTTGTGGTTGTACCTGACGTTGAGCCCATTCACTTCTTTTCTCCCCTCTAAACAGCATAGGATATGCTGGCCACACCACACACATTCTGACTCTTGCATATGAAATGCTCTCTCTCCTCTGGGTCTTTCTACATAATTTTCCTTCTATCAAGAGCAGTTTTCCTGTACCTCTCTGGCGTCAGACTGTGGCTTCCTCCGGAAGCCCTTCCTGACCTTCCCAGTTTGGTTTAAAAGCCATTCTCTGTGCTCTGACAGTTGTACTTCCCTAATCTTAGTGCTTAGCAATCTGCATTGGAATTGCTTGTTCAGTGGCATCTCCCAGCCGCACCTTAAATTCCACGAAGCTCCAGAGGAATGGATGGCCAGTCTGTCTCACTCCTAGTTGTATTTTTAGCACCTAGCCCAGTGCCTGGCTCAGAGTGCTTCTTCAACAAACATATTTTAAATCATGTCAAAGAGACCGATGGACAAAATTCAAAAGAGGGAGAAATTTCCTTTAGCAGAGGGAATTAGGGGTGGGGGCAGGAAGAGGTGAGGTGTCAATAAACATGTGGGGAAGTCCACGGTATTTGAGTTAGCCCTCGTCCAGTCATTCACCTGTTGTCTTGCACCCATACTTGCCCATCTATATTCTGCTATGTAGAGGTGGGACTGGGCGTCTGAAAGCTATACATCCTAGGCTTCCTTATCAGCAGGGCCCAGGGGGATCAAAGGCAGCAGGAAGAGCTGTGGCTTGGAGGCAAGGATTGCTGGCCGTTCCTGGAGCAATGGCAAAGGTGGGGCTCCTGACTGCAGCAGGTCCAGCCTGCTCCAGGCACACCCACCTTGGTACATCTAGAACAGCCAAGCAGCCCTGCAGTAGGTGTAGGTTTAGGGGCTTCAGCCCCAAGATGCTTAGATGAGTCTTCTTTTCTTGCTCCTTCTGCCCCTTTCCTCCTCCTTTGGGCTCTTTTAGTACTTTCAGCACCTTCTACACCCATTACCTGTACCAACTGTCCTGTGTTTGAAACACCTGGAGTGGTTTCTCTTCTATTTGGATCCAGACCAACACCACCTTGAAGGCAGGGTAGGGGAAGAGGCAGAAAGACACTCTGTGGAAGAGACGGCCATGAGCAAACCAACACAGGTGGGAGAGCTTGGCAGAGTTTTGGAGAGTGCGGAATCATCCCATCTGGCTGGAGAATGGCGACTGAACACAAGTGTGGCGAGTGGAAAAGCCACAGGGGCACACAAGGGGTGTGTTGTGGAGAAACTCAAATGCTAGGTACAAAAGCGTGGACTGATTTGGGTAAGCAGTGGAGATTCGCTCAGGACCATGCTTGGAGCTGGCCACGAAGAGACAGTTCTGATTCCTGGTGAGTGTGATGAGTTGGAAAGAAGGAAAGTACACAGAAGTCTCTCAGAAACATGGTATGTGGAGGCCGAGGCACCTGGCTGGATACGATGAATGAGAGAGGAAAAATCCAGAATGGCACAACAATTTTCCCCCTGCTCAACTAAAAGTTGGGGTCACAAGGAGATGCCAGGAAGACTGGATGAAAGCAGCCAGGAAACTATGCAGACAGAATAATCAGCATTTTGTGGTATAGTTCCTTGAGTTTTCACTCTTGTGATCTCATTTTGTTTATATTCCTATTTCCTAGCTCTACCACACATGTCATTGGTCTGTAAGTTGGCAAAGAGGTCGTGCCCACATGACATGACTTGGCAATCACTTGCACAGAAGAGAGAACCAAAAAAAAACACGACACTGGATGAGATCATGCAGGGTGAGAAAAGCCATGTTTTCAAGGATGCATTTTGGTGGGTGGGGTGGGGAGATGATGAGAGTTGGAGATGAGAGAAAGGCTGGTTAGAAAGAAGATAAACAGCAGCAAGGTTGGTAGCAGGAGGACCAAGACAGTTCTGTGTCACATAAGCCAAGGGAGAAGGAGGGTCCATAGGACTTGACAAGACTGTCACATCCTGCAAGGCATTGAGGGGAATCAAGTTGGAAGAAAATCTCCTGGGTTTGCAGATATCAGTTTCAGTCAATTAGTTGGGAACAAGAGTTGTATTTCTCATGGCTGAAAAGTGGCTGAATAGGAAGGAAGGTGGACGGTGAGCATGCCTATTTCCCTTTCATCTGTCCCCTTTCCCTTCTCTCTCCATGGCCCACCCCAAGTCCTTTCTTCCTCCCTCAGCATACTCCAAGTCTAGGCTGGGCCAGTTGTGGGGCTCGTTGTACCAAACTAGCTCACAGATTTGCAGGATTGGACTTCACTAGACTCTTAGACACTTGGCCATTATCAGCTGATGACGCAGGCAGAAGGTACATTAGCATCCAAGATTCGAACTTAAAGTGGTCGATACTAGCTGAAGGTTTATTCTTAAACACGTCTAGCAATTTATTAAGTAGAATTGGCTGACTTCTATAACTTCATGGAAAACAAGAATAAAGGAATGATATCGTTTTCTTCTTTTTTAAATGTAAGTGTAGCTTGTCTTGTGTACTTGACAGTCACTCAGAAAAATCACATCAACACATACCATTAAAGCTGAATACTGCTTGCCTCGCAAGACCCCAGTGAACCCTGCAGACCACATTCTGAACAGTTGGTGAGAATAGGCTGGGGTGGGGGGAGTGAAGTCTTCCTGTGCTTTGACGAGCGGAAGCCACAGTCAAAATCTGACTAGTTTGCAAGGATTCGAAAACCTGACCTAAATCACCACTTAGATAGAATCTGTGAACAAACCAAATAGCATTTCCAGTAGCCTCAAGCAAGAGGCATTAAAGCCCTTACAGTTCTGGGAAGTACCGCTTTGGTCTAAGGTGCACTTGATCAAGATAAACTCTTAGTAAAATGCCGATCCTACTAAATCTAAAACTAAATATGTTCATACTAAAATGTCAGCCTTCCCAATTACATTCTGTATGAACACACAAGCCTGAAAAACACCCAAACAGCGGAGCAGTAGGTGGAAACAGCTGTCATCATTGATTTCAAGTTTGGTTTATTCAGTAATTGAAAGGGGGAATGTTGCTTATTCTACACAACATCTTAGGATTTGAGGGTTTTACCTGTTATTTTATAAAACAACAACAAATAAGGCTGTCAAATCATTTTCTAGATTTTTAGAATAGCTCCTAACCCAGCTAACTCTGCTTTGTTTCTACAATGCAAACACAACACTATTTTCTAAAACTTGCTGCCAAATACTATTATCATAGGACGCAATTTTTCAAGTAGCTTAAAAATATAAAACCCCCTTAATTAGTCTTACTCTGATTTTTTTATTTTTTCTAACCACCAATACCAGCAGCAATAAATATAGTTGGTCCTCTATATGTTTGGGTTTTGCAACCATGGCTTCAACCAAGGATTGTTATTAATTATTTGGGGAAAAATAATCTACAGACTTTTTTATACAATACAGTATAAAAACTATTTGCAGAGCATTTACATTGTATTGGGTATTATAAGTAACCTAGAGGTGATTTAAAGTATATAGGAAGATGTACATCAGTTATATGCAAATATGCAAATACTATGTCATTTTATTCAAGGGATGTGAACACAAGGGTCCTCAAGGGTCCCGGAGCCAACCAACTCTCCCCAGGATGCTGAAAGACAACCTTGCTCATGATGGATATCTTTGACTATGGCACTTTCCTGTGGAACAAAATCCCAGTTAATTTCCACTTCTGATCTAGAATTGATTTTTTTTCCCCTAAAGTGTAAAATTTCAAACAGAGATCTTGCTTCATTTCATGTCTCTTTCCTTCTTTATTTAGTCATAGAGGGTGTGTGGGAAGCAGCATGAGGGAGGAATAGGGATAGCTGGGTGGGTTCAATCTACTTTTTCATCACCCTCCTTTATGACACAAAAATGCTTGAAAAATTTGTACCCTCGCTGTCTCAACTTCATCACCTCCTGTTCACTTCCCAACCCACCGCCATCTGGCTTCCATCCCAAAACTCCATTCAGACTGTTCTCATGAAGATTGCTGATGTGTTCCTACTTGCCAAATCCAGTGACCTATTTTTAGGCCCCCTCCTAGGTGACCTTTCTGCAGCATTGGACACACAGTGCACGTGCCTGCAGCCGGCCACAGTCTTCTTGGATGCAGCTGCGAGCCACGTACCTGCCCAGGCAGGCGCCAGTGAGTCATAGGAAAGCCTGTCAAATGAGTGGCATGTGTCTCTTGTACGGGAGCAGCTGCTGCTCATCTTTGGTTGACTTTGGCCATGAAGAAATGTGGACATAATATTGTTAAATCTTTTGTTTGGGCTTTTTGTTTTGCTTTGCTTTTGGTAAAGAAAAGCTTGGCTTTTATGAGAATGTTTCCAATTTCTAAATATTGGCTCAAATTTTCAAAATGCTCCTAGGACAAGTAAACATATCCATAGACACCCAAGGAAAGGTTTCTGCTGTAAATGATTCTCTGCTTTTCTTGACTTCTGGGCCTAGATCTCTCACTCTCATTCTTCTGCCTACTCATTTCTGCCATTTATAGCCCTTTCTCCCCCACTTTCCTGTGCTGGGGCTCCCCACTGTTCTCCCTTGGTCCTCTTATTTTCTCATCCTCTTGGGCCATGTCGTAGGCTCAAACCAGTGCAGCTGCCCAGGGTCTCACACGCAGAAGGGCTTCGTGCCTGGGGTTTAATGCTCTGCAGCTGCTGTCTTGAAATTCTTATAATGTTATCTTTGAATTTGCATTTTGTGAGAGAAGCCTGATGGGACAACAGAGGCTGTTCTGGGGACTCAGCATTGCAGTTTGAGCACGATCCTTCTCCTCACCGCCCCCCTGACAAGGATTTGTGTGCCCTAGCTCCTCCACCCTTCTCATCCTGGGTCTTCCTGCCCTCCTCTTCTACCCACCCTGCAAAGACTATTGCTGCCCTCCTTCTTGGCAGGGATCTGAGTGCAGGGAAAGGAGAATTGACATACTTGCACCTGCCCTTGGATGGCATCTCTGGGCAAGGCCTGGCAGCAGAGGCCATCCCCACCTCAGGCTGGCAGCAAAAATAACTCAGTAATAGGGGCCAGCCATTCACCAGCTCCACTCCAAATATTCAATACATTTGGTGCAGAGGTTGCCGTACCCTTGGCATTGCCCATCTGCCTGAGGTTGGGACAGCTGACCCATGGGCAGTGGAGATGCTTTTCCTGCCCCTCATTGAGAAGAGGTACATGGGTCTGAGGGCTGATGGGAGTCGGGACATGGCAGCCATCAGGCCCAAGTTCATGTGGACCTTCCAAAACCCAAAGTGGAACCACAGGCACTTGAGAGAGTCTGAACTCACTTTGAAAATGTCCCCAGATCCTTTATGTCACTCCCTTTCTTCCTCCTTCTAATTTCCTGGAATCTGACTTGCATTCATTCCTTCTGACTGGCTTGAGGCAATCTCTTGGGGTTGAGCCACACAATACGAACTGTGTGATTTCAGGGGTTCCACACAGGAGCGAAACTGTCTGATTTTAACATTTAAAACTGGTATTGCACAACATAAAATGGATGGTAAAATCAATGCCTACAAGTCAAATTTTTCTTTATTTAGAACATGAAATAGCAAATGAAAAACACCACGACACGGAGAGATGATAGAGAGAGAGATGCTACAGATACAACAAAGAAGAGAAAGGAAACACTTTTTTCTTGAGTACGTTAGTACCTTTAGTAAATGTAACGGTACTTTTTTTTCCTGCTTTCTGAACAAGGAGCCTCACATTTTCATTGCCCTGGGCCTCGCCAATTGTGTATCTGGTCCTCCCCAGGCCCCCATGGGCTGCTGGCCCCCCGGCACATCTTCAGGCTGGACTCAGCTTTTCCTTTCCGGATCTGGGTTCCTGGGGACACACTAAGCCAACACACAAAGGAAACCCACACTCCATGTTTTCTCATCTGATGTCTTCTTCCCCGTCTGCTTCTTCCCTTATATTTTCTTTATCTCTTAATGAAATGTCACCCAAGCACCCTCGTATACCACTCTAGTTGCTCAACTATTGAATGAATGAATGAAATCTCTGATACATTTTCAATTCTCTCTGTTCTCTCAATTGCCCCATGTCCAAGCTCTATCAGTTCTGCCAAACATTCACATTCCCAGGCTCATGTCAAGCCACCCAGATAAAGGGCCTGCCTTTGACTTGCTCATAGTCTACTCGGGGAGACAGACACATAGATGAGTGATTACAATACAGTTCAAAAAATGTTTTAAGAGCAGGCTGTGGGATCACAGAAAGAGGAGTGATGAATTCTGCCTGGGTAATTTCAAAAAGGCATTATGTGCCGAAGGTTTGGAGAATGGCCAGGGATTTCAGGCAGCGCGTATGATATATTTCTGAGGATATCTGGGTGGCTAGAAGTTCATTTTGAGCACAGACTTGTCATGGAGAAGAAAATGGGGAAGGAGAAGTAGAAAAAATAATTCCCTGGCAGAAACATGATATAGTGGAGATGAACAAGTTGTGAAATAAATCCTAAGTTACAATTTTTTAGAAATTTTTTTAGTTGTAGATGAACACAATACCTTTATTTTATTTATTTATTTTTATGCGGTGTTGAGGATCAAAAACAGTGTCTCACACATGCTAGGCAAGCACTCTTCCACTGAGCCAAAACCCCAGCCCCATAAGTTACAATTTTTGAAGGAAAAAGTGTTAACATGATACTTTTTCAAGCTTCATACTTATTTAGTTAAGGTCCACTCAGGGAGAAAAAAATAGCAGTGCCATGTTCAAGCAAATCTGTCTCCCAAACTTTCCAGTTATATCATACATTTGGTTGAGACTCTTCTATATTCACTTAATCCTCTCCCCAGTGCCTTACAAATAACCTAGGTTCCATGTATGTGTCAGATGTTAAAATTAAACATCTCCAGGAGTCAGAAAAGATGGTGCTGGAGCACCCTGGTGAGAACACTCTGATAAAATGTTGTGCTGACATGATAGCATTTACTAAATATATTTTTCAACAACATTAAATATGAAATCAATGATAAAGTTGTTAACCTAAAGTTTATTTAAAATTGTATTAATAGCGGAGAAAGAGATCTTTAAAATTAAAAACAGGATCATAGCAAGCAGAATTGAGATTGCTCCAAAAACCAGGGATAGAACCAACAAATGATCCAGCTATTCCACTCCTTGATATTTTCCCCAAAGATCTCAAATCAGCTTACTACAGTGATAGAGCCACCTCAATGTTTATAGCAGCACAATTCACAATAGCTGAACTATGGAATCAACTCAGATGCCTGTCAATAGATGAATGGATTAAGAAATTGTGATACACAAACACACACACACACTGGATTTCTACTCAGCCATAAAAAAAGACTGAAATTCTGGCATTTCCAGTAAATGATGGATGGAAATGGAGAATATCATGCTAAGTGAAATTAGCCAAACTCAGAAACTCAAAGGTCTAATATTTTCTCTCATAGGTAGTAGCTAGAGTAAAATAAAGGAAAGCGGTGGTGGTGGTGGGAGTAGAATAATATAAAGAACCAATCAAATAGAAATTAATAGATAAGTGAAAGAAAGTCAAGAGAGTAGAGGGAGGAGAATGGGAAAGGGGAGAGAAGACAGGAGGGAAAAGGACATGAGCTGAACTCAATTTCCATGCATGTATGAATTTGTTGGGATGAACCCAACTACTATATATAACAATAAAACACTAATAAAAAAAAAAAAGGTAAAACATAAAGGATCCAGAATGGAAAATAAGCAGTTACTACTTAAAAACAAAACAGAAACATAAACCAAAAAAACAGAATCATGGAATTTTGCTAAGGTCAGGACTGGTATGATCTCAAACTATTCTAAGTGTGGAGACTTATTTCAGGTCAGCTAGTATTTGCCTTTATCTAAGATGCGAGTCTAGCTCTCTAGACACTTGGTAAAGGGAGACCTCTCTAGCAATTCAATTCCTAAATTAAGTCTTCATGGTTCCATTCGGCTTTAGAACAACTAGACCAAATCATCTGGGGGTGTTTGTTAACCATGCCAGAGTCCTGGGGGTGTAGCTCATTGGCAGAATATCTGCCTAGGCCTGGCTTTGATTCCCAGCACGAAAAAACAAAACACAATGGCAGTTCTTAAGCCCCATTCCAGACTGACTAAATTAGAATCTCTGGAAGTTGGGCTGAGGAAACTGCATCTCAAGTAAGCTCTGTACCCCCAGCCAAGGTGATCTGCTCTGCATTCCAGATCTTAGAAAAACTCTATTTTCAACATAGATGCAAGAATTTTAGATTGCCAAATAAAATAACTTTTCATTTGTCTTTAACCTGATTGAGAAAATGAGGAGTTTCTTGCTAAATGAATTTTCCAGAATTTCAGTTTACCTCCTAAGTCCTAAAGCTTAAATATTTTAAAACTTTTAATAAAAATCCTTCCAAACTGTATTATATAATGTACCATACTCAAATAAAATATATTGCACAAACTGAGATTTTTAAAAATTTGTGATCCAGGATCATTATTATAAATATCCATCATTATAAGAAGAGCTTAAAAAGTCATTTTAGTATGTAAAACTGTCTGATTCTACACTAAATGATTCCGGCCAACTGTGTTTTATGGTGTTACATTTGCATTTTTGTGTATTGTTTAAATACTTTTCTTGTTTTTTTTTTTTTTTTTTTTCCCCCTGTCAGGTGGCTTTTATTAATGCTACCACTCCTTTTTTTTTCTTTACTTTTCTGTCTTTTTCTCTTCAATAAGTCTAGGAAAGCACGAGGTGTTCTTTATGAGTGAAGTTCTTGTGTGGGTGGAAGCCTCAGTTAGGATGCTTTTCAGGTGCAATAAGCCACAATTCAGATTAGCTTAAACAATAGGGAATTCATTATTTTACCTAATGAGAACCTTTGTTTTACACAGTTGAAATCAAATTGTATATACATGTTTTATCCTGTTTTTTCTTCACATATTGTATCAAACCATTTTCCTATGTAATTAAAATCCTTTATAAATATACATGTACATTGCATTTCACCATATTAATTAATTAATAAGTATCCGTTGAGAGTCTTCTAGGTGCCAGGCACAGGAAGGCGGTGGAGATAAAATAGAGAGCAAGAAGAAACAAGGTCCCTGGTATCGTAGAGCTGCCAGTTCTGTGGGAGTGCATTATCTTTTATTTGACCATTATTTTCTTTGCAAGAGCTGTTTTGCAATTATAAATAACATTTTGATAAACATCTTTGCTTAAATTTTGGCTCAATTCCACAAGAGTAATTTCTGAAAGTAGAATTTCCAGGTCATTTAAAAACATTTTTCTTTACTGTGCTAAAATATACATAATATAGTTTTAACTATATTTAAGTAAACAATTGGCTATATTGGCATTAGATACATTACAGTATTGGGAAACCATCACTACTATCCATCTCCAGAACTTTTTCATCATCCCAAATGGAAATTCTACCCATTAATAAGAACAACTTGTTCCTCCCTACTCCAGATTTGGAGGTTTTGTTCTACTTTTTTGTCTAAAAAAATGGACTGTTCTGGGTACCTCATTTAAGTGGAAGGATAAAATATTTGGCTTTTTACATCTAGGCATTTCCCTTAGCATAATGTTCTCAAAGTTCACCAGAATTTCATTCCTTTCTAAGGTTGAATAATATTCCATTGTATGTATACACTATATTTTGTTTATTCATTCATCTATTGACAGCATTTGGATGGTTTCTACCTTTTGGCCATTATAAATGTCTATTTTTGAATAATTTTATAAAATGTAATTTAATTGTTTAGGTCTACTGATAGCATATGTAATTCTTCTTCATTCAGTTGCTTAATTATATTTTTTAAACATGTTAATTATTAGGAGAGGAAAATCTTACGTTGCTTTAGTTAGCATTTCTTCATTTATTAATCAAGTAGATAATTTTTCAACTGTTCATAGCTCCACTTTTGGGAAATGTCTCTATGTTTTCACCCTTTGATATATTAGTATCTTAAGACTTTTCTTAGTGTAAGAATTTTTTAACATTAAAATTCTTTTCAAGCTGGGCGCCGTGGCGCACGCCTGTAATCCCAGCACTTTGGGAGGCTGAGGCAGGAGGATCGCGAGTTCAAAGCAGCCTCAGCAATGGCGAGGCACTTAGCAACTCAGTGAGACCCTGTCTCTAATAAAAAAAAAAAAAAAAAAAAAAACACAAAAAAGGGCTGGGGATGTGGCCCAGTGGTCAAGTGCCCCTGAGTTCAATCCCCGGTACCACAAAAAAAAAAAAAAAAAAAAAAAAAAAAAAAAAAAATTCTTTTCATTGTCAAATATATTTCATATTTTTCCCCAGTTTATTTTAGCATTTTAATTTTGGTTGAGGTTTATTTTATTTTTGGGGGGCAGGGCATTGGAGATTGAACCCAGGGGCATTTTACCACTAAGCTACATCTCTATCCCTTTTATTTTCTATTCTGAGGCAGAGTCTTACTAAGTTGCTTAGTGTCATGCTAAGTAACTGAGGCAGGCCTTGAACTTGTGATCCTGCCTCAGCCTCCTGAGTTGCTGAGATTACAGGTCCACCACCATATCTAGCTGAGCTTCTTTTTGATATAGAGAATACTTCTCCTTTTAATGGAATCAGATTTATCAGTACTTTTGTAAATTATGTAATTTAAGCTCAGAAAAAAAATTCCCATAAAAGGATGTTTCTTCGCTGAATTTCTGCATTCAACACTGTACCCATCTGGAGTTGGATATGTGGTGTAGGATGATCTACATTTATTTATTTATTTCCAACCAACTGAGCTATATCTATGGATACTTTTAAGTGCTAGTTTTAACCTTTCTGCTAATCATTCCTTTAGAAAGTGCAGTTGTCCTTCAGTATTTATAGGGGATTGGCTCCAGGACCACCTTTGGAAGCTAAAATTTGCAGATGCTCAAGCCTCTTCTGTAAGATGGCACATGCACACTGTATACTTTAGATCATCTCTACATTACTTATTAAATAATGCAATGTAGATGCTATGTAAATAATTATACTGTATTATTAAGAGAATATTGACAAGAAAAAGAAGTTTGTACATGTTCATTTTACATATGCATTGTTTTCCCTGTGTACTTTTGGTCTGCAGTTGGTTGAATCCGTAGATGTGGAACCCCCATATCTGCAGCTCAAAGATGTGGAGGGCTGACTCTCTGTCTACCTTTTGTATTTTAAAAATTTATTCATTTTGTTTTTTGTTTGCTCATTCTCTCATCATTCTTCTTCTGCCTTCTTGTTACTGATTTTCTGGCTCCTCCCTGTACCCCTTCCCTGCCTGCTCCTAAGATTGCTTTACATTCTCTCTCAGTAATCTGGCCCTGGATCACAGTTCAGTTTCTACCCATATGTGAATAGCATTTTAAAAAATTTGGGTAGAAACTCATACTTTCATTCCAGATCTGTATGTTCAGTCATTGATTAATTCAATGTCCATTTAATATTAATTGAGCACCTACTCTCCCTTTTGAGTTTCGAGGAATCCAATACCTATACTCTAGGAACTTAAATTATTGTGGCTGAGAATTACAATAGTGTAAGTACAGAGAACCTGTAATATTTCAGGTGGTGATAAGAGCTATGAGAAAATGAACTCAGGCAAAGAAGCTAAAAAGTGTGGGTGGATGTGAAGGTTGTAATTTTAAATTGTGCCATCAGAGAAAGCCCCACTGAAAGGGAGACATCTGCGTAAAGAACTGAACCAGATGGATGAAGGAACAACCATTGTGGATTTTCTGGAAGAATATTCCAGAAGGAAAAGCAAGTGAAAAGGACCTGAGGCAAGGTTGTGCCTGTTTTTCTTTTTCTAAGACTAGTGAGGAGACTGAGTGACTCCAGCAGACTGAATAAGGAGGAGAATGAGGAGGAGGAGGTAGTGAGGTCATTTAGGGCTGGATCATGCAGGATGCCAAGGACCATTTTATTATTTTTAGTCCAAGCTATTGGAAGGCTTAACAGAGTGAAATGACATGATCTCTGGCAGGGATGTCAAGAATCAACATTGGAGGGCTCTGGAAAACAGGGAAACTAATTAAGAGAAAACGGCCATCATCCAGGCAAGAGACAATGGTTGCTTATGCCAGAGTGGTGGCTCTAAGGTAGTAAGTAAAGCCCAGATTATTCTGTTTTGAAGGTAGACCCACAGGATTTGCTGAGTGATTAGGTGTGGAAATGTGAGGAAGTATGAAGTTATCATTGACTGAGATGGGGACTATGGAGAGAAGTAGATTGTGGGGAGAATACTGGGAGCATGAATTCTGAACATAAGAATTTGAGAGGTTGTATTGAGAGCTTTCTATTACTATAACAAGTACCTGAGATAATCAACGTATAAAGAGAAAAAGGTTTTTTTTTGGGTTCACAGTTTGGGAAGTTCCAGTCCATAATTGGCTGGCTCTAATTCTTTGGGCCTGTGGTGAGGCAACACATCATGGCAGGAGCACACAGTGGAACAAAGCCACTCACCTCATGATCAGGAAGCAAGAGGATGAGAAAGGAGCCTTGACCTAAGGATCTCCCACCAGGAAGCACCACCTCAAAGTTCCACCAACTCCCAGCAGCACCATCCTAAGGACCCAGCTTTAACACATGGGCATTGGGGGATAGTCAACATCCAAACCGTAGCAGATGTTAATTAGAAATCTAAGAAGAGATATCAGTATGAGTCTGGAGTTCACAAGATTGGCCCAAGGTAGAGATTTGAATCTGGGAGTCATTAAGAGGTGGTGTTATAATGGTTAACTTTGTGTCAACTTGACTGAGACGTGGGGTGTCTAGATATTGGGTAAAACATTTTTATGAGGGTGATGAATGAGTTTAGTTTTCTGTTTGAGGGTGAAGTTTACGGAATGAGCCTTTAGAGAAATCACTCTTCAAATTGAGTAGTTTGAGTCAAAAGTATCATTGGGCTCTCCAGCTTGCAGACCTTCTTAGCTTCCAATCTTTGAACAGGTCCTTATACTAAATATTTCATCTAGAATTCAATCTATAGATTGAGATACAGGCAATATACAATATATTCTATTGTTTATTGGACATAGATTGTTTATTGGCTTATTGGTTATTGCAAATATACATTGATTCTGCTTCTCTGGTAAACCCTGATTAATAGATACCATTTAAAACTCTGGAATTGGATGAAATTGCCAAGGTACAAATATAAATAGAAAAGAGATATACACCTTGAGTTCTGGGCACCCCATCAGTTATTAAAATGTTTACTTTTGTATTTGCCTCTACCAAAGTCATGTCAAACTAAACATGTCCCAAATTCAATTGTCTCTCTTCTTTTACTCTTTACTTGCATGAATTGAACCACCATTTTGCTATAACAGAGGAATTAAAACTGAGAGGACAGGGCTGGGCTGTGACTCAGCTGTAGCGCACTGCCTGACATGTGTGAGGCACTGGGTTCGATTCTCAGCACTTTCTATAAAATAAGAATAAAGATTGTCGCTAAAACAAATATTAAAAGAAAACTGAGAGGACAGAGTAAACTTATATGGGTTTAAGTTCCTCTGTGATTATTAAAATTGCACACTAAATTTAGTTTTGAGTTCACTGGCAGCCAAAGAAGGAATGCCACTTAACAAATTATCAAAAGCCTCTTTGCCATCATTACTTCTTACCTTTTACTTTACAATAAATAGTAAGTCACTGACTTTTCCAAAGATTCTCTCCCACTCATTTCTATTCCTATGAGTAAGCCTCAATGTGGTTTTCTTCCATTTATTGACACATTTGCTTATTAAGTGGAAATGGGTTTTTAGGTTTAGATATTTCAAACTATAATACAGTGTACCAAGTACTTTCCAAGGGGATTAATATTAAAAACACACACACACACACACACACACACACACACACACACACAACTTGTAAGAAGGGGCCTTCATGATGCCAAGATCTATTATTCAATTATGTAGATGTTAATGTTGAGCAAAGTATGGTGGCTCTTCAAAAACTGAATATTTACTATTTTACAAGAAAGTTCTTACTTTATTTAAAAAGGGTAAGGTGATATTACTTCTGATTAAGGTGTCTTCCCTTTAACCTTTAATTTGGCAACCACTTCTTGTCCTTTATAAGTCATCTCAGCTTGTTATCTCCTCTAAGAAGTCTTCCTCAGCACCCCAGTGGACCGTGGTAATGTGTCATTCTGTTTTTACCACTGTTATCACCTTTTATAGTAAATACATGCTAATTTGTCTCCATCACTAGATGGAAATTTTCTTGGGAGCAGGTGATTTTTAGCCTCTGATGCCCAGCAAGCAGCACATTGATAGATATATGTGAAAGAATTAATGCTCTTTGCAAATTATTATTTGATTTCCATCCAGACAAATTTAGGTTCTTTTGTTGCCCACTGGACTTACAAATTCATGTTGTCTCAACTTTAAATATTTATTTTCTGGGTTTTAGAGTCATTCAGGCACACCTATACCTGCAATGTTTGGTTGGCTTTAAGGGAGAGTGACATTTTCACTAGTTTTTATAGCTAATTCATGTTAGTGAAAAAATTTTTATCAGGATTTATACTAGATTACTATTGCTTGTCAAACCATATTCTCTGTCACTATGGAATTTTATTGCCTACTATTTGCCAGGTACAGAAATTTGGGTTTATTATTTTGCATGGGCATTGTTATCCAGATTCATATGTTGAAGTCCTAACCCTACTACCTCAGAATGTGACCTTATTTGGAGATATGTTATTTTCAGTGGTTATCAAGTTAAAATGAGGTCATTCCAATGACTCGAAATCCAACATAATTGGTGTCATTATAGAAAGGGGAAATTTGGAGACAGACATGTGTAGGGTAAAGATGATGTGAAGAGATACAGGGAGAAGATGTTTATCGACAAGCCTAGGTGAGAGGCCTGGGACAGATTGTCTATCACAGCCCTCAGAAGGAACCAACCCTGTTGACTTTTGGATTTGGGGCTTATAGCTTCCTGAACTATAAGACCAAACATTTCTGTGGTTAAAGCCACCCAATGAGAGGTACTTTTATGGCAGCCTCTGATGGTTAATTTTAGGTGTTGACTTGACTGGATTAAGGAATAACTAGATAGCTGGTAAAGTATTATTTCTGGGTGTTTCTGGAAGAGATTGGCATGTGAATCAGTGCACTATTGGGGAAGGTTCACTTCATGTGGGCGGGAGACGGGAGACATCCATTTGGGACATGGACAGACTAAAAGGCAAAGGAAAGATGAATCTGCTTTATCCCTTCTGGAGTCTGGGATGCCTCAGACATCAGAACTCCATGTTCTCTAAACTTTGGACTCCAGGACTTCCTCCAGTGGTCCCCCAGTTTTTTGGGCACTTGGACTATGATTGACATTTACACCATCAGCTTCCTTGGCTTTGAGGCATCAGGCTTGGACTGGGCCACACTACTTGTTTCCCTGAGTCTCTATCTTGCAGAGAACCCCTCATTGGAACTTCTCAGCCCCCATAATTATGGGAGCCAATTCTAATAAATCCCCTCTTGTCTGTCTATTTATCTATCATGTATCTCATCTAGCTATCATCTATTTCTATCATCTACCATCTATTGATGGTAACTCCATTCTTCCAATTTCTTAAGGCAAGAATTTCAGTTTTTTTGCTTTCCTTAAATTTTTTTGAGTTGTTAATGGACCTTTACTTTATTTATTGATACACAGTGCTAAGAATCGAACCCAGTGCCTCACCCATGCTAGGCAAGCGCTCTGCCACTGAGCCATAACCCCAGCCCTATTATCTATTTCTTTCACCTTGAAAATCCGAACTAATACATATCCCTAGCAAATTAATAAAGGCATGTAATTTACTTTCTCAGTGTCAGAAAGTGGACTGCTCCCAGGGTTGTCTGGTTCCAAAGACTTTTCTTTTTATTATGAGATGTTTTGCCTTAACATTTCACACTTTGGATGAGGGGTGTGAGGGGTATAAACCCATGCTACTGAATTTCCCTTGTAAATTTAACCTGGATTTTTTTGGCCATTAAATTAACTAAACTTTCTTTGCTGTTTATTTAAATATTTATCTTATGCTACTTCTATGAGTAGTGAAGTCTATAAATTTGCTCCTTCCTGGGGTAAGAACCATTTGTTTTATTTGAACCTGTTTAGTACATAGAGAACAAGACGGGAAGAATGTGTTTGGAGCAAGTATAAATAATCTCATGGCTTTAAATATAATTTCTATGCTAATAATTCCTGATTTTAAATCCACAGTTGGGGCTCTTCCTCTGAACATCAAGCCCATTGATTTAATTATTCACTAGTGTCTCCATCCCCATGCCCTGGATGGCTACTAAACATCTCAAATTGCACATATCCCAAACTGAGTTTCCAGTGTTTCCAGCCTCTTCTTCTCAAAATCTTCCCCACCTAAGTTGATGGTAACTCCATTCTTCCAATTTCTTATGGCAAGAATTTCAGTGTTTTTTTTTTTTTTAAACTTTTCTCTTCATATCTAATATTTACACAGAGGTGTTCCAAAATGTGTCTGTGATGGGGAAGTAGAATAATTAGAGTTTGAGGACCAGCTTCAGTAGCAACGGATCTATATGCTTTGCTAATTCTTTCTTCAAAATTTACCAAGAATTGTACCACTTTTCATTATCCTTTCTGCCACTAATCTGGTCTAACTGCCATGATCTCGTGTCTGGATTGTCTAGTAGCCTCCTGACATTCCTGATCCTGCTGCGAAGCAACTACAGAGATTTGATTTAAACACATCACATCAGTCTATTCAAAATCTTCCAATGGTTTCCAAACTCATTCAAAGGAAAAAAAAAAACTAAAGGTCCTACTACCTGAGAACTGCATGTTCTAGCCCCTATTACTTTTCTCATGTCCTCCACTATTTTCTCTCTTGAATGCTCTAGCCACACTTACCTCCTTGGTATTCCTGAATAAGTCACACACACCCTTTCCCCAAAACCTCTCTGGTTCCTGGAATCCTCTCTCCCCAGATTTCTGTATGACTATCCCAAGTTCTTCAGCTTTTTTTCCTCAAAAGACACTTCCTATCTTCTTGTTCAGCCCACAGCACTTATCACCATCTAATATGCAACTCACTTTACTTACTTATCCCACATATTTTCAGCTTCCCCAATTAGAATGAAAATTCAATGAGAGCAAGTATTTTCTTTCCCTATTGCTAATGAAGGGCCTAATAAAATTTGACTAAATAGCACTTTTTTCCCAATTGGAGAGAATTTAAAATCTTACATTTTAAATTCTTTTCTCTTCTAGATTTGCAATAATGCTCTGGCAAGGTATGCCTCCAAAATTTGAATATCCATTCTCCTATGCTCTGTTTTCCTTCCGTTCTATGTCAGAAGGCTTTTCCTCAAACTCTACTTTAATTATTCTACTTCCCCATCACAGACACATTTTGGAACACCTCTGTGTAAATATTAGAGCATTCAGACAAATATTTAATTATACCAGTTCCTGGCAGCTGCATTATGTGAGATATGAGATTGTCTTAGTCCATTTTCTGAGGCTAATAATATAATACTACAGACTGGGTAAGTTGTAAAGAAGAGAAGTTTATTTTGGCTCATAGTTCTGGTCCAAGATTGAAGGGCCACATCTGGTAATGGCCTTCTTGCTGGCAGAGTTCTGAGGGTATCACACAGTGAGAGGGAGAACTGGAGAGAGCTAGCCAACTTGGCTTTTATAGCAGACCACTGTGTTAGTGACCAGAATACCTGACAAGAACAACTTAGAGGAAAAAAAAATTTACTTTGGCCTCAGTCCTTCGTACGTTGACTCCATTTCTCTGGGTGCAAGTGAGGCCAAACATCATGGTGGAAGGGGAGGGAGGAGAAAAACTACTAACCTCATGGTAACTGGGAAGGGGGGAGAGAGGTAGAGAGGGAGAGAGAGAGAGAGGTAGAGAGGGAGAGAATGAGGGAGAGAGTGAGAGAGGGAGAGAGTGAGAGAGTGAGAGAGGGAGAGAGAGAGGGAGAGAGGGAGAGAGAGAGAGGGAGAGGAGAAGAGGGAGAGAGAGAGAGAGAGAGAGAGAGAGAGAAAGACAGATGGGAGGAATAAACAAAATCACAAAACACATGTCCCCAGTGACCTAACTTCCCCCAGCCATGCCCCCACCTGCCTATAGCTACCACCCAGTTAGTCCATTCAAATTATTAATTCATCAAATGGACTAATTAATTCCCTGATTAGATGATAGCCCTCATAATCTAGTCATCTCACCCCTGCATTAACAGAAACTTTGGAGGACACCTCATATCCAAACCATATCACCCACTTTCAAGATAACCCATTAGTTCATTAATTGCAGAGTGGATTATTCCATCCATGAGGGCAAAGCCCTAATCACCTCTTGAAAGTCACACCTGGTTTTTCCCGCTTAATGTCTCATAGTGGAAATTAAATTTCCATCTGAGTTCCAGGCAGCAAATCATACTTACACCATAGCTGAGATCATTCGTAAATTCTCTTGATTTTCATTTTTTGAGGGAAGAACATCTTGAAATTGTTTTCTTGTAATGGTTTTACCACACCAGGGATTGTAGAACCAGTATCTAAGGGTAACAAATATTATTAAGTTATTAACAAACATGTATAAATGAATGAAATAATACCTTTTTATTGCTACGGTATGGCTGTAATTCCTTAGATCTTAAACTAGGTATTATTTTATTCATCCTTGACCTTAGCACCTAATATAGTACCTGATCTCTAAAACACATATACAGTATTTGATGCATGAATCACAAAGAGCTTCTTTTAGTTCCCAAGGCCTTTTAAGCCTTAGTTCTCCTATCTTCCTGCTATTATCATTATGTTGAGTCCAGTTTATGTGACTCCTGATTTGCATTCTGTCTGATACTATTATTGTTCAGGAACATTAGACCACAACACCATCCTCACAGGTGGCATAAGGGAGGTTTTAATCTTCCTCAGAGAGAAACTGTTGAGCCTGTGGCTGCCCTGACAGTAGCAGCCAACATCTTGTGTTGTTCCACTTGTTCCAGGACCCCACGCTGCTTTTGGGCATCCCTTAGTAATGCCTTTCCTAGTGCCTTGAGTCTCTAACCGTTTTTTTTTTTTTTTTTTCTGTTGGACTTCCCTGTTGTTACAGAGGTGGTTGACTCTGCTGGGAAGCTGCAGGCTGCAGGTGGCCGGTTGGGGAGTGCTACTGGCTGTCATTCACTTGCTGGCTCAGCCTGTGCATGGATAATGCCTCTGCTGTTCAGGCATCTGGCTTCCCTAGCAGCTGCCTGGAGAGGCAGGTGGCATGATTAAAAAATGTGGGGGAGTTCATGTCTCCTGGAGGAACCTTTGGCTGATGGGAGCCAAGAGCGCCATTTCTCTCCCTTCTCCTCATACTGTTCCCAAACACAGTGGTCCCCCAAGTTCTCTCTTGGGACGTTGTGTGAGATGAAACAGCCAGCTATCTTTGTTGCAAAGTTGTGGATAGCTCAGTGATTCATCTTGATTTTCTTCTTCCTTCCCTGCCTCCTGTCTCTTTTCTCTTCTCTTTTGCTTCTCTGGGGTTGTATTCTCTAAGGAATTGTTGTTATATAAGTGTTTGCATTAGGTCCCATTTTCCAGGGAACCTAGACTAAAATATCATCTTTGTCCCTTTAGGGAGGTTGCTAATGATTTGGATTTTAAATGTCCCCCCAAAGGCCCATGTGCTAAAATTGTGGTTGCCAGTCCATGGCACTACTGGGAGGAGATGGAACCCGCAGGAGGTGGGGCCACCTGGGGGGTGTGCCCCTTGAAAGGGTTATTAGGACCCCAATTCCCCCCCTCTACTTCCTAGCTGCCATGAGGTGAAGAGTCTTCCTCTGACAAGAAATGAACAGTTTTCTGCCATGTGTTCCTGACACCTTGATGTACTCCGGGGCCATCAGCCCAAAGCAACTGGGTCAGTGACCAGGGACTAAAACCTCTGAAACCATAAGACAAAATAAACCTTTCCTCCTTTAATTGTTAGCATTGTGTTACTATGACCAAAATAACTAAGACCATACATTAAAGGAGCAAAGACTTATTTTGGCTCATAATTTCAGAGCTTTCAGTTGTATGGTCGGTTGGCTCCATTGCTTTGAGCCTGAGGTGAGGCAGAATATCTTGGCAGAAAGGTGTGATGAGGAACCTTCTCAGCTCATGACAGCTGGGCAACACGAGACGGGTGTGGAAGAGACTTGGGGTAAGACGTAATCTCAAGGGTACACTCCCAGTGAACACTGCTATATTGGGGACCAAGCCTTCAAAACATGAGTCTTTGGGGGGTACGTCATATCCAAACCATAACATTGATTTTCTCAGGCAATTTTTCATAGAAATGTAAAACCAACACATTGCCTTGAAAAGATTTTTATGTACTTTGGTTGCATGTGCTCTCATATATTTTCTTGTGTTCTTTCTTTCCACTTTTCTCTTTTGCACAATTTAACTAAAATCCTTAAGGGCTTAGATAATAACAGCTCACTATGTACTAGGTACTTTTACATCATTTTCACCTCACAACAACCCTATGTGCTGCTGTTACCACCTTTTTACTGAAGGGGAAACTGAGGTTAAGATTTTTAACACCTTGACCCTTACACTAGCAAATGGCTGTTTGAACTCCAAAATTCATATTCTTAAAGACAGCATGCTTTAAACATGCCCCCAGCAAGAACATGGCTTCCTTGGTATTAAAAGGTTAAGAGCTCTTCTCTTTATGAAATGTTTGGGTTCCAAATGGCTTTACTTATGACCATTTTTAAATATATTCAAACTCAACAAGAATGGGTTTAAATTTGTAGTTTCTGGGTGGATTTTCCACAAAAGAAGAGGGAGGTGAGCAGCCATTTGACATTTTAAAACAGACTCTCACTTTTCTTCTCCCTGCTAATGTTATATTCTATGACATTTCCCCCCCTAAATAGATGTTTTGCATGCTTCAAGATTGAAAGTAGGTAATTGCCTTTCAGATAGCCTCTCAAGAGTTTCAGGGAACCCCTTAGTGGCTTCCTGCCTCATAACTCATAGATGTTATGGACATCTTTAAAATTAAGTTTAATAGGGAAACAATAATTGTGTGCACTTGTGGGGTACGATGTTTTCATTTCGTTAAACATTGCAGATATAGTCAGATGAACTAATTAACATATCCACCACCTCACTATCATTTTTTTTGTGTGTGTGCTGTGAATGTTAAAAATACTAATTTTTGGCTTGGAGGTGCAGTTTACTGGTAGAGCACTTGCGTATGATTGAGGATTGGATTCCTAGCACTGACAAAAAAGTCTTTAATACAATATTAGCAAATCATATTCAACAACAAATTAAGATTGCACATCATGACCAAGTTGGTTTCATTTCAGAAATGCAAGGGATAGTTTAACATACACTAACCAATAAATGTAATTCACCATGTAAATAAAATTAAGGACAAAAATCACATACTCATCTCAATACATGCAGAGAAAGTCTTCTACAAAACTCAAAGGAATTTACAACAATTCCATTCACAATAGAATTAAAAAAAAAAAAAAAAAAACTCAGCCTAAGGAAGACCTTCCATGTTCATGGATAGGCAGAATTAATATTGTTAAAATGGCCATATTACCAAAAGCGATGTACAGATTCAGTGCAATCCCCATCAAAATACCTATACCAATGACATTCTTCACAGAAGTAAGAAAAAAGGTCCTAAAATTCATCTATAAGAATAAATAAAAGACCCAGAATAGCCAGAGCAATTTAAGCCGAAAAAAAGCAATGCTGGAGACATGATCATGATACTTGACTTCAGATTATACTGTGGAGATATAGTAACAAAAACTGCATTGTACTGGCACAAAAACAGATCTATAGACCAATGGAACACAATAGAAAACACAAAGACAAATCCACACAGACACAGTCATATGATACTTGACAAAGGCACCTTAAACATACTTGGAAGAAAAGATAGACTTAACAAATGGTGTTAGGAAAACTGGCTATCCATATGTAGAAGAATGAGACCAGATCCCTCCCTCTAACATGCACAAAAGTCAACTCAAATGGATCAAAGACCTAGGAATTAGAACAGAAACTTTGCAATTTGCAGTAGAAAATGTAAGAACAACAATCCAACACATAGGCATAGGCAATGACTTCCTCAACAGAACCCCTAAAGCTCAAGAAATCATACAGGAATTAATAAATGGGATTGCATCAAATTAAAATCTTCTGCACAGAAAACAATTAATGGGAAGAAAGAGCCTACAGAATATGAGAAAATTTTTGCTAGCTCCCTTTTTGACAGAGGATTAATACCCAGAATATATAAAGATTTCAAAAATATTACCAGAAAAGACCCAAATAACCCAATTAATAGATGGGCAAATGAACTAAAGAGACACTTCTCTAAAGAAGAAATACAGATGGCCAACAATATATGAAAAAGTTTTTATTTTTAATATCATCTTTAACAATTAGGGAAACGCAACTCAAAACTACAGTGAGAGTCCATCTCATTCCAGTTAGAATGGTAGCCATCAAGAATGTAAATAATAAATGCTTGAAAGAATATAGCGTAAAAAGGAGTTTTTTATTTTGTGGCTGAACATTCATTTCTGAAAAGATGTGACTGTCCAACAGATTTATAAATGCCAACTGAGCTGCACCCTCATTCCTTTTGAGAAAGGGTCTTGCTAAGTTGCTGAGGGTCTCACCAAATTTCTGAGGCTGACCTTGAACTTAGAAACGCCACCCTCACTAAACCTCTTTAGAGAGTAAGGGTCTTGCTAATGAGCTACTTAAACTATCACTTTTTAGTTTATTCAACAACTTAAGGAACATATTTATACACGGAAGCATCATCGTTTGAATGCTGGAACCATCACATTAGTTGTTTCACTCTAGAGAGGCTCCCAAACTTCTCAGGACCTCAATTTTCATGCAAGCTTGTGTAAGGAACGGGCCGGAAAACAGAATAAGTGGCCTGTACACAACAGGCTTTCCAGAGGCAAAGACGGCTCTTCCAATTTCCCCAAGGGGCTGAACCATGAAGAGCAACTGGACTTATTGACGATGCTCGATCAGCACCAAGATTCCAGGGACACTTAGTTGACGCCCAGAAATTTTAGTCGCAACTCGCCCCTGGTGTCAAAGCGTGGTGGGAGAAGCCCCTTAGGAGAGGAGACGCCTGAGGAAGCCCCTTCCGGTTAACCTCTAGCCGGAATTCCCCACCGCTCCTCTCCACCCGGACTGGGACTCCACGCCCACCGCGCTCCCCAGAGGGACCGCCGCCGCACCGCCCACGCAGTGACGTCACCGCGCGGCGGCCCGGCGTCCGGACGCGCCGCCCACGGAGTGGGAGCCGGAAGCCCGGGGATCGGCCGCGCGCAGAGCACCGGGAGCCTGAGCTCGCGCACCTGGGGAGAGCCGTCCCGAGGCAGCGGGCATGCGCAAGGCTGCCGGGTGGCGCAGGCGCTCTGCCTCACTCCCCCCCCACCCCGAGATCCGGTCCTTCAAGGTGGATCTTGCGGCGCGTCTTGGGCTGTCTGGGCCGCTGGGGATCCTCGGTAGAAGAAGAAGCGGAGCGAAACCGACTCTGGCGAAGGGCGGGTTTGCCTCTGGTGTAGGGAGGGGACGGGTGCTCAGATCCTGCTGTGCACCTGTGCTGGGCGCGCCCGGAGAGTTTGAGCTTATTTGCAGGAAGGTGAAATCAAACAGCATCGGTGAAGTGCAATTCGTTTATCCTAAACCAAGAGCACGCTTAGGACACATGGCCAGGGCCTGGGGCCAGTTCTCCCCGAAAATGACAGATATCTGTGTGTGGACATCGAGCAAAGGCTTTCCCTAGTCTCTCTTCTTCTGCCACCAACAACCCTGTGGGTCGGGTACCACTGGCTCGCCAACTTACAGCGGGGGAAGCTGTAACAATTTACAATTTAGGTGGGGAAACTGAGGATCTAACAGCTGAAAAGTGTTGAAATTGCCTTTTCTACCAATTTTGTTCGATTAGCAAAAATCAATCCTCACCATCACAGCACTGAAGTCACGAGTGGGTGAAAATGAAACAGTAATGAATAGTAAATCTGAAGTTTGGACATTAAGAGGTAGAAGCAGTCGACAAGGCAAAGGGTCTCCAGATATATTTCGAATGGGATTTGTCAAGAAGAAGTGAGAGAAAAAAGCTTTTTGGGTGGGAAAAGGGAAAGGCAAAGGAAACCTGAGAAGAAAGGGAAGCTGTTGCTTCAGCTGGAGCCTTGTGTTTATGTTTGGCTTGCAAACAGAAACGTCTATAATTCTAAGGATGGGCTTTTCTTCCAAAGCAATGAACTTTCTCTTTTCTGTATCTAGGTTTATTCTTTGATGCATAGTGACGCTATACAAATAAGGCACATTATTGTTACTCCCTTAACAGAAACTTCTGTGTCCATGACAAAGATAGTAAAAAGATATGTTTATTCCTGGCCCCTGCCAGGCTGAGAGGTCTTTTCAGTGATTGCTGGTTCCCTATCTGTGGCTCCAATCATGGGAAGAATAAACACAACTCCAAATCCAGTAGCTTTTGAGCGCCAACACCTTGTCCCTATCTTGAAGAAGAAGAAGAAGAAATGCTACATCATCTTTGTTTAAAGAATCTTGGCCCCAGTGATTTGCTAATTTGTTCGTGGTTTTATTCTGTTATTTCTATAACACAGTTTGCACTGCTCAATTTAGCAACTGATTACTACCTTGTGTTAGCCTCTAATTGTTTAATGGGTGTAAATTTTATCTGCTAGGCAAGACTGTAAGATTCCCTAGGCAGGGGCTGTAGCTATCTCATATCTCTGAAAGCTTACCTAATTGACTTTTCCAAGTTTCCCTCTCTTAATTCTCTGTGGAATTCCCAATGTCCAGTTTCTTGCCTGCCACAAACTAGGTGCTTAGTAAATCCCAAATAAATGGTGCTTTTTGAAGAACAGGAAACAAGTCTGTTATTTTCTCTTTTCCTGCTCTCCTAGCCAAAGTATCTGTTGTTGGCACTCAACAAATGTATGACTTCATTGCTGTGCCTTAATCTCCCTGGTGCTCTGTAAAGAATTGCCATAGAACACCATGCCCCCAAGAAGTCTGTCAGGAAATAATTGTTGATAGATTGATTAGCCTCAAAGATATTCCCAATTCTTTTCTTCAGTGGGCATTGGACTGACCACAATGAACAATATTCACGGTTATCTTAGATTGTCTAAGAAATTATTTAGAAGATTGTGTAATTTGAGTATCTTCTTGACTTTGGGAAGTAACCAAAACCAATAGAAAAAGCCCAAGACCACAGCAAAAACCAATAGCAAATGGGACCTATGTGCTTAAGAATGCTGTCTTCAGTCTTAGATAACTTTGCACTCCTAGAATAGAGAAAGTCTATGCGTGTATTCTACATCTTGTATTTTGGGGGCTGTAGGTGTAGCTTAGCAATAGGGTGCTTAGCATGCTTAAGCCTTGGGTTTCATTCTGAGGGTTATCACCACTAACCCTCACACACACCACCCCCATACATATTCTGGTTCTTTTTTCTTCAAACCAGTGAAGCCCATTCTGAACAGAATCTACTAGAGAAACTTGATGTTGGATGCACAAGAACATAGTTTCATTCCTGGTTTACACTATAGTTGTTCTGGCAACTAGACAGGGAAGACTGGGACTGGGTTGGGTGAGGGTAGGGTGGTGAGTTCAAGTGGTATTTAACATAGACAAGTAAGAAGCTAGAGTGAATTCTTATATAGTATTTCCATTCAATAGCTCCATGTATTAGTTGTGGGACCGTGGGGGAAAGCTATTTAACATTTCCTGGCCTTAGTTACCTCATTTGTAACATGGCGATGATAACGACAATACTTTTAGTTACAATGTGCACATCTGTAATCAGTGCTTAGAGCAATGCTCCACACGCTGGCACATGGCAAGTTTTTTGCTCAGTGTTTGACAAGTAAATAAAAAACAAGCGTATAATAACTTCCCTTTCACACAGCTGGCCACTTGTAAACCCCACCTATATTGAAGTCAGGGGGACGCCGCTGTTTTCGATACAAGGCTTTCCTGAGCAATGCAATTATTTTTGCTGCCTTCCAGCCTGCTGTAACTCATTCAGGAGATTTTGGACGTCGGTACGCTTCTCTCGGTCTGCGGCCGCCCCAACTTTGAATCGTGGAGGAGGTGTGGATGGGGGAGGGGGACATACCACCTCCTTCCCCGCCCCCTAGTCTAGCTGCAGAGTTAGGAACCGCCCAGCCTCACTCACAGCCGTCCCGGAACGCCTCTGGGGGCCGGGCTGGGCATCGCGCACGCGCAGTGCAGTAGCACCGCGCCTGCGCCGTGGAAGGGCTGAGGGAGGCGGGGGATTGGTATGTGAGCGAATGTGTGAGGGGAGGGAGGCGTCCCGGCCGAGCGTGGTACTACGACGAGCGCGGGCCGGAGGGGGCGGGGGGATGCGCCGCGGCGGCGGCGCGGGCGCTGGGGCTGGTGTTTGGCCGGGCCAGAGCAGCGGATCCCGGTGTCGCCGCGGCAGCAGCGCTGGTTCCGCGCACGGCCCCAAGACGCCGTACCTTTCTGCCCCCTACTTTTAAAAAAATTTTTATTTTTAAATAACCGGAACCAATGAACACAGCCGGCACCCGAGCTCCGGAGGCCGCCGGTGTCGAGGGGACCAGGCTGGCGCCCGGCGGGAACCCATGTCTGAGGCGGCGGGGGCGGCCCGCGGTGTCACCCGCGGCGGCGGCGCCTTGCGGAGCGGGCGAGTGGCCGGTGGCCGGGTCGCCGCCGCGCTTTACCTCCGCTTCTCATCCCGCCGCGACTCTCGGCCCGGTCTCGGGCTGGTTGCAGCGGCAGCGCTGGGCTGCAGTGCTGGTGTTGGGGCTGCTGGTGGCCGGAGCGGTGGACGGATGCGAGCTTGTGCCAAGGCACCTCCGCGGGCGGCGGACGGCGGGCTCTGCCGGGGCAGCCGCCTCTTCTCCCGCTGCTGCGGCGGGCGGCAGCTCGGCGCTCCTGACAGGTGAGGGCCTGGGGGCGGCGGGCGGGGCTCGGCGAGCTGCGGCGGGACCCCTGTCCCCGGGAACGGCCCGCGTCCCGGTGGGCGCCAGCTATTCGACGGTCCGGGCCATTGCGCGATGCCGAGCTGGGCAGCTTAGACGGTGGCGCCCCGCGCTGCTCCGTCGCGGTCCCTTACACTTCGGACACCTTCTTTAGCTCACCCCGCCCTCGACTAAGCCTCTCGACGGCATTCGCTTCCCCGCCCTTCTGTCGGGCTCCCTGGTCTTCCAAGCTGAGCAATGCGTGGTTTCTCTTTCGTGCTGCGAAAGAGCCACCAGGGTCTGCAGGGTACTGGGCTATTTTTTTTTTTTTTTTTTTAAGCTGCTAGAAAATAAGTCAGCAGCAACAGCAATGCGGTATGATTCCGTGCTGCTGCTTTTGCAAAGGCAGCTGGCAGCAAGTCTCACCAGTTGAAAGCCCCGTTGAGCATAGCGTCCCAGGGGAAGCTGCTAAAGAGGATTCTTTGAGAGCCATAATACCTAGTGGTATTAGTGGTTCCGTATTAGTAATAAAGAAACGTCTGAGTCGAATGTATATTTTTTGAGGGGGGAAGGTGATCCTTTTAAAGGATGGAAAGTTATTTGCTGGTGATAGCATCCCTGGGTGACAGAGGGTGCAGAAATCTCAGAAGGTAACCAGAAATATACCTGAAAATTTACTTAAGTGCAGGATATTTGGGACTTGTATTTGAGCAGCACAGTTCTGGTAGATTGCCGCAGCATCTTTTAAATTGGAATGTTCTAGCAGTTATTGCCAACTTTGAAATGTGTTTGGTAAGGTTAAGTAGAAAATTGTATCATTTTAAAGCCTTTCATTGTCTTGTGTAACTGATCTGTTGTTGTTTAAGTAATAATATAAAGATCCTGAAATGATTTCTTTGGGAGAAGTAATGGCGCAAAAGTAATGTTTATTTTTATTAGTACTTTATTTATTTTAATAGATCTGTAGGTTTTCTGCACTAGTTGCCCGGTTAAAGAGGGAAAAGTAAACTGGAACAAGATGACCCATTATTATTTAACCGAAGTGATAGTCTGACAGGCATCTAGAAATTACTAACAGCTGCTCTGAGAAGTACTCAAGAGCTATATTCTTTAGAACTAAGCAGCTATTTTCTGGGATATATGACAGGATATTTACTCTTCGAATGGGAAAAAGGATTTGGTAAACTTTGTTAAGCACTTTGGAAGTTGTAGGGCACAGAACATAATGATCAGCATATTTAATTTACTGGAAACATATCAAGGTCTATTAAATGAAACTTGAAACAGCGAATCTATCACTGGTTCATTTGGATAAAAAAGAATAATAGTAGGAGAAGCATAGTGTCTTTGAGCGAGAGGATAGATTGATAGTTATATGCTTCAATAGTTTTTATTCTCCAAATAAAAACATGGTAAGTAACATAGTGAAGAACAGAGATTCCCAAAAAAGTGACTAGATAAGTCTATAATTTGAAGGTTTAATGCTTCAGGTGGGAAGGGGAAGATAATTTTTTGGCTTCTAGAAGGTGTAGGAGTATGGTTCTTGCTTTCTCAAGCAGAAAAATTTGATTAATAAATAGTTGAATAATGCTTTATCAAAAAGTAATTGGCAGAAAGGTAAGCAATTCAGAATTTCAGCATTTATTGACTACTAGTAAGCATTAATGTTCATAATATCAAGAAAATTACTTCAAATGGAAATTTTATTTTTTATTTTTATTTTTTTTGTGGTGCTGGGGATTGAACCCAGGGCCTTGTGCATGTGAGGCAAGCACTCTACCAACTGAGCTATATCCCCAGCCCTGGAATTTTATTTTAATAAGCTGTTTATAATCCTACCTTGTAAGATCTATGTTTCTGTAGTTGTTTATGATATTTTGAAAACGGCACTCCTTATTGGGAAAAAATGTGATCTATAACAAAATTAATTTGTGCTGTAGTGCTTTAAAGTAAATTTACTAAAATAATGTTAACCCTGGAATTATTTCTAATGCATTTAATCTTCCTTTTGTTGCAATATTGATTTTAAGAAGTTAATTATTTCCATTTAAAGTTAAGGTTATAAAACTACACAGTATAAGATTATAAAATTACACAGTATGCAAGTTGAATTGTGGTAATTTTAGTAAGTTTATGTAAATGTAGTCAGTAGCACTTGTATCTGGAAAAGGTAAATTGAAAAAATGTTGAAATTAGAACATATGGAAAATTGCTTTGAACTCTATGGACTCCGTAGGACTCCTTCCCATTCTTAAGAATGTATGAGTAGTGCTTTCTTCTCTGATTCCATTTGTAAATGTTGTGCTAAGCCCAGAGTATAATTTATTAGTGCTACTGTACACTTCAGGAAGTAGAGCTATAGACCAAACTTATAAAATACTGCCATGTCACACTCTAGGCAGTGTTGATAGGTAGAAATGGAGTAGAGCATCTGTAATAAACCTAAACTTCATGTGAATTTTGAAAATTGAAAATTCTTGAAAAAATTGTGAAAGAATTGTTCTCTCTGGCTCCTGATAAAAATTGTCATTTAACTGTCAATATTCTTAATAGCTCTGTAAAATGACAGCCAGAGTCACTTTTCCGTTTTCCTCTTGATTGATAGTTTTAATATTTATCTTTAGAAACTTCTTAGGAGTTGCTGATAAAATGTAGAAAACTATCTTTTCCACTGAAGTTTGCCTCCCTAGGGTTTCACTTTAGTGTATTTTAAGAATAAATTGCCTTTTAATCATCTATTTTGTGCTTAATTTTGAGCAAAGTGTTTTTGTAGAAAGATAGGTGATAACACATCATCAAAATAAACACCCATTATCATAATGAGTAAAAGGTTCATATCTTTTTCTTTTTTATATTATGTTTTCAGAGTTCAGTGTGGAAATGTTTGATAATGTAAGACCACTAATTATAATGTTACGTAGTAAATATTTTAAATCTTATGTGTTTGTATATTTGTTATTTTTATTTTATTTTAGGCTCTTACTTTGGAAGTGATTGAAACATAAAGGAAGTTAGGGATTGGTGACTTTTAGCTTGGTGATTATATTCTAAAACAGTACTTTAATGATTTAAAACATTACTTTTCTATCCCTTTTGCCTAACAGACATAAAATCAGGTAGTGATCTCATTGGAGAGTGATTGATCTCATCCAGATATGGTATGGTTCCTGAGAATAGTTTATGAAAGGGCAATAACTATATATAGTTGTTATACATATACATATATATATATAACTACGTATAGTTATACATTATTATTATTATTAATTATTATTGGTGTGTAGTGGTAGGGATTGAACCTAAAGCATCCTGCATGCAAGGCAAGTGCTTTACCACTGAGCTACATTCCCAGTGCCACAATTCTTTATTCTGTCAAAATATATAGAATAATTAAAACATTCATTTTTTTCTTATACATAGTCGTTTCAGAATTATTTAAACAAAATTTAACTTTAAGATATTTTCTTCTGTACATCTTTCCTAATGAATTAAAGTCACATTCTTTGGTACTTATGTAAAGGTTTTATCTCACTAATTTGGTATTGTATTAAAATCTCAATGAAAGTTTAAAATAGTCATAGTTCAAAGTCTTTAGAAGAACCACTCTAACCAGACAACTATGTTGTGGGATAACACAGCTGTGTTGCGGGGCTGTCATTGATTTAGATGGAAGTATCTCAAGTTAGCATAGCCTTTGGAAAAAATCTTAAGCCAAACTTATAGTTATTTCACCTGCATTTTTAATAATTACCCAGTAAACATTGTTCCCTTATTTATTTTCTTTAATTAGTAGTTGACTCAAGTGTGTTGTACGCATTTTGCTTTGAGTGATATTTTACAGTAGACATGTTAATATTCATATTATGGTATAGTTACACTTGAGTGTAGCTCACATAGTACTAGTTATTAGAAACCTTTTTGAATTGAGCTTATGATTTCCTAAAGCCTGCCGCTGCCGCCGCCGCCGCCTCCTCCTCCTCCTCCTCCTCCTCCTTCCTCTCCTCCTCCTCCTCTTCCTCCTCCTCCTCCTCCCCCCTCTTTCTCCTCTTCCTCTTCCCTTTTCCTCCCCCTTCTCCTCCTCCTCTCCTCCTCCTTCTTTTTATAGTGCTAGGGGATCCAACTCAGGGCTTGTGAATATGAGGCAAATACTCTACTATTGATTGAGCTACATCTCTAGCCCAGAATCTTTCTTTTGATGTCCTTCTACTGTATCCTCCCCCCCCCCCCCCCCGCCGCCTCCTTCCTTATTATATTACCTGTCCTTTTATTTACCAGTTTTTGGTGGGTCATTACTGTACTTGTATTGCGAACTGCAGAATCGAAGAATCTGCTTTTATCCATTTGATCTAATCTATTCTGAAAATTTAAGAATGAGTAGTAGTTATTGGTTTGGAAACATTGCATCCCTTGATATTCTCCTTGAGAATACTAAGAACTCTTTGTTCTCTGTTGGGGATCTCATAGCACAGGAATAACTCAAAGTCCCAGTTAGAAGCCTGGCTTAAATATTTTGCTTAATTTTATGCAAAAGAAGGATCCACAAAGGAATTCTTCAATTTGCTAAGGTCTTGATTTGTGATTGCATACCTAATGATTTTTTTAGATTATTTTTCTTTTGAGTAGCTATAAAGCATTTTTGGGTATTGGTTTAGTCATTGGTAGTGATGTGAACACTTTCAAAATAATTCTTGGAGATATATATTTATGCATATGATGAGTAAAGTATAAACTGACTAAAGTTAAAATTAACAACTAGTATGATGAATAGGGCATTTTTGATATTCTTTAGAGTTTGGACCTTGTTATGAACTAACTGTGAGATTGTTTCTGAATCGATCAAGTTTCATCAATCAAGCGATTATTAAACACATATAGACTAACACTAGGAATGAGAAAGAATACAAAAAAGTGCAAGGCAAAAGTTGCCTGTTGGAAACTCAGGCTAATATGGATTAGGTAACAACAGGTACATTTATTAAACTGTTACTCGGTGTCAGTGTTGTGCTAAGGGCTTAATATACATCAGTGTTTTTTTTTTTTTTTTTAAATATTTATTTATTTACTTTGGTTGTACACAATGCAATGCATTTTATGTTTACGTGGTGCTGAGGATCGAACCCGGGCCGCGCACGTGCGAGGCGAGCGCTCTGCCGCTGAGCCACAACCCCAGCCCTACATCAGTGTTTTTTATTCTTAGTCTAATCCTGTTAGATAACTGTCTTATTTATTGTCATACAAGAGATAAGAAAACTTATGCAGGATGATCCCTGCACTTGTCACATTTACTAAGTAACAGAATTAGCTGTTGACCTAGGTTCCTCTGGTACCAAAGCTTTGATTTTTAACTGGTATGTGGTATGCAGCTTTATACACATACACAGCTAAACATTATATGAGACAAATTTGTTTAGCATAAGAAAGGGCTGCAAACTGTTGGGGAAAGAAAAGCTGTTAGAACACTTGTACTATAGTATTTGAGGTTGACCTTGGAAGATAAGACTTCATGTGGAGGTGAATGAAAGGGCTTTCTAAGAGGACACATATATAAGAATAAGTAGTAAGATAATAATTTTCTTTAGGGTTTTGCATAGGGTGTATTGTCATACAAGAGATAGAAAACTTATGCAGGATGATCCCTGGTAAGTAACAGAATTAGCTGTTGACCTAGGTTCCTCTGGTACCAAAGCTTTGAAAGTATGTGGTATGCAGCTTTATACACATACACAGCCATTATATGAGACAAATTTTGTTTAGCATGCTCAAACTGTTGGGGAAAGGAAAAGCTGTTAGAACACTTGTACTATAGTTGACCTTGGAAGATAAGACTTCATGTGGAGGTGAATCTTTCTAAGAGGACACATATATATAAGATAATAAAGGGTTTTGCATAGGGTGTATGTAGAGTAGTGGTGTGTTGAAAGTTGGGCCTAAATTGTCAAGTCAGCATATTAAACGTGTTGAAATCAGATCTAAAATTGGGGAACTCAGCCATGTATTGGGGAGTATGGGAAACCATAGAAAAAATAAAAGTGCATTTTCTTTTTTAAAAAATATTTTTTGTTTTAGCCGTAATTGGACACATAATACGTTTATTTTTATTTTTATGTGGTGCTGAGAATCGAAACCAGTGCTCTGCACATGCTAGACGAGTGCTATACCACTGAGCCACAACCTCAGCCCCTTGTACATTTTCTTGACACACCCATTTTACTAGATTATTTGGGAAACATTAAATATTTAATTACTAATAATTTAAAAATTAAAAAATATACCGAACACATATGTTATGGAGAATATAAATTTTACTTTAATATTTAAGATAAAACAGAAGACATTTTGAATGTCCAGAGAGTCCTATTCATAAACTTGGCATTGTGATCTATTGTTCTGTCATTAGGGATTGAGAGACATGGTAGTGTTTAAACATGAGGAATCTCCGTGTTTGAGAATGCTAATTCTCTTTGGTGGAAGTGAGGAGATGATAGAGACAGGAAGGCCAGCCAGGAAATAGTATAGGAGTTCAGGTCTTGAGCATTTATGCATTGTCCTTGAAATTGTTTAGGGGAAATTTTAAAAAATTTGCTTTATTTTTAGCTTAAAGAGAAATCTGGCCTTTAATGGAAGTCTAAGAAATAAAAATATTACCTTTTAATTTTAAACACTTTGACTTTCTAGAATGATTTAAGTTAGTACACGCCCTTGAAAAATCCAAGGAACACATCATCATTTTATTTCAAATGTGCCTATTTATTAATATGAAAATTAGCTACTTTAGTATATGATTGTACTTGTGATGTATTGTAAACTTAACAGTTATATTTGCCAGTTCTTTAACAAACAAAATAAAAAACTTGGTAGCCAAAGATAATATATTTGTATGTGATACTTATATAAAGCCTTTAGTATTCTATATTAAAAAATGTGTGTTTATTCCTTAATATGGAATAACTGTGGGTCTGGGTTCAATCCCCAGTACCGTGAGGAAAAAAAAAAAAAAAACAAAACACAAAACGTTTCCAGTTTGAACTAAAGTTATAATGAATCAGATTTGGCCTCCCTCTCCCATGAATAATTGTCTGTGAATACTAAATACTAGCACGTTATTTCTTTCAGAATTAATTTTTGAATTAACTATTTGAATTCTTTCAGAATTCTGAAATTTTGAATTTAGAATGTTTGAATTTTAAAGCTTGATCTGTAGATGATGATTTGTAATGCCAAATTTAAATGGTTTGATCTTTTCCTTATCCTCCTGGATATTAGTAGGTACTGTGTATTTAATGTTTCTTGATATTTTCTAATCCTACCTTTAGTAACCATTTTCCTTTATTGGTTTCTTTGTTGCTGATTTTAAGGGTAGATCTATCCTAAGTCTCTGTTCTTGGTCTTGTGTTGCTCTAGCAGAACATTTCCTCCTCAGAGAACTTCATTACTAGGAAAGTTCTAAACTGGGGGTGGGGAACCTTAAGCCAATGATTGATTTGACTTGGTGTTACTTCATTTGGCCCTTGAGATGATACTGCACAACCATGGCTCCAGTCCTGAGAATAATTTCCTTTCTGCTAGGCTATGCAAACTTTATCATTTAAAGTGAAACAACTTTAGGATTAAGGCTAATAGCAGTTCTAGGATGTTTAATTGTGGCCATTCAATGTTTTTTAAAGATAGTGGTAACTGTCAGTTATACTTTATCCCAGCTTCCCCCCTGAGCTCAGGGAACTTCCAGCCCTGTTAAGAACCATTTATTTGGACTAACATTATATAACTCAAGCGCCTGTATCTGAGTGTTTCTTTTTGCATTCAAGTTTATCTTTATGTGTCCTTATGAATCTTGGCCTCTGTGCAACTTTTTACTCTACTTGTTTTCACTTTTTCTTGCTTTCTCCGTGATATTCCTCAACTTGCTATTATATGGAAGTGAAACTTCTGAAACTTCAAAAACTATTTTACCCAATTAATGCTGAGTTTTTGATTTTGGAAATATTTGTATTGGTTATTCTATTTATGTGATTACAAAATACTAAACAACTTCATCAAAACACCTAGAGTAAGGAAAGTGATTTGTAGTTGTTTATTAAACGATTCTCAGTAAGTAAAAATGTTTTTAGAAAAACCCTTACTTGAATTTTTTTATGTGTCACATTGCACATTTCAGAGCCATGTTTTTGCTCTCAAGTTTTATTTCTACTGCTGTTTTTCTTTCTTTCTTTTTTTAAATATGATGTGGTATAACTAGATAATCTTTTTCTTCTCTATTCCTGTTCTCCAGCAAAAAAGTTCTGACACATACATTAATGACATGTACGTAATTTTTCCTCCATTTTCTTACTTTCTTTGAACCATTGTCATCTTAAGCTCTTTCTACTCTGCCACATGTATTTAGACTGAGTCAATCCTTGCTATTTCTTCTTTCTGGGTACCAGCTTTAAAAAAAAACAACCCAAAACCAAAAACCAAAGAACCAAAACACTGGCCAGGCAAGATGTCACATGCCTATAATCCCAATGGCTTGGCAGGCTGAGGCAGGAGGATTGCAAGTTCAAGACCAGCCTCAGCAATATAGTGAGGCCCTAAGTAACTTAGTGAGACCCTGCCTCAAAATAAAAAATAAAAAAGGCTGGGGATGTGGCTCAGTGATAAAGCACCCCTGAGTTCAATCCCCAGAACCCAAACAAAACAGAACAAACCAACCAAAAACCCAAACTTTTGTGCAACTGCAGTTATAGGTATCTTGTGCTATTTTTGAATTTGCTGTTTTAAATATATCCTTTGATGTGCATTTATGTTTGTTTCTAGGACTGTCAAAAAGGGATTCAAAAAAGAACTGAAGATTAGAGTGAGAAAGTCAGTTTTTGAATATGTGTGTTTGCGTAAAGTATAAAACATACATTTAGTTACTCTTTTCTGCCAACCACGATGTAATTGGGGACATAAAGATGCTGCAGTTGATCAGTTTTATCATTGCAGGAACAATGTAAATCTGAAAATTGCCTGAGAGTAGATGTGCATAGTGTAAAAAACTACAGAAATACTTTGTAGCTTATCTATTTGTATTGCTACATTTACTCAAAAGATCTTTAAGAGCTATCTGCACTTTCATGTACTTTTCAATATTATTCACAGTAGCCAAGATGTGGAAGCAACTTAAATATCTGTCAGTGAATGAATGGATAGAGAAAATGTGATACACACACACACACACACACACACACACACACACACGGGAAAGAGTGTGTGTGTAGGGAATGATATTCAGTCTTAAAGGAACTCTTGCCATTTGTGAGAACATAGGTGAACCTGGAGGACATTATATTAAATGAAATAACCCAGACACTAGGTTAAAAAAAATACTATATAATCTCACTTTTATGTAGGATCTAAAAGTGATCTAGAGTAGAATGGTGGTTACCAGGGGCTGGGGAGAGGGGAATATGGAGAAATGTTGGTTAAGGTGTGCAAGTTTCAGTTATGCAAGAAAAATGAATTCTGGAGATGTAACGTATAACACTATGACTATAGTTGTCAGTATTATATAGTTGAAATTTGCTAAGAGGATAAATCTTAAATGTTCTTACCACCACCACCAAAAAAAAAAAAAAAGTAGTTAATGTTTGATTATAGTGAATATTTCACAGTGTGTATATATATATCAGATTGTGAAGTTGTACATCTTAAATATGTACTTTTAAATTGTCAACTATATCTCACTGAAGTTAGAAAAAATAGAATATTTACTAAAAGTTTTTTTTTTGTTACACATTTGAAGTATTAAACATAAGTCTCCCTTCTTCTTTGAAACAAGGTTTGATATAAGTAAATGGAGTTCCTTTTTTTTTTTTTTTTTTAACTATGTATCTTCTTCATTAAGAGTTTTAGTCAGCTTTTTCACTGCTGTGTCTAAAAGATCTGATCAGAACAATTATACAGGAGGAAAAGCTTATTTATGGGCTCAATCTTATTTTGGTCTCAATCTATAGAAGGCTATCTCCATTCCTTGGGGCTTAAGATGAGGCAGGACATCATAGCTGAAGAGTGTGGCAGAGGGGAGATTCCACTTGCCAGATACAAATGTATACCCTAAAATCACCCCTCCAATTCCTACCTCATTCAGCCACACCCTACCATTTCAGTTACTACTCAGTTAATCCCTATCAGGGTATTAATTCACTGATTTGGTTTAGACTCTTACAACCCAATAATTTCTCTTCTGAATCATCTTGCATTGTCTTACATGAGTTTTTTGGGGACACCTCACATCCAAACCATAACATTAAACAAACCAAAACTTCAGTGGGTGCTGTGTGCTAGATACCAGTTAAGGTGTTTGGAATTTCAAGATCAGTAATATATTTAGCCTGCCTTGTGATCTACTAGAAGCTATGCCCACTTAAAGGTTGATGATACATTCTGATGAGGGTATAAGGGTATGTGCTGTATTTTCCTGAATTACAAAGATGATGTTGAAGCAGGTTATTAGTGAAGAGTCCTGTCTTCCCTTTTCCCCGTCCCAGAGTAGAGGTGTTTGCTGAGAATGTATAAGAGTTAGATAGGGAAGTGCATAGTGTGAAAGTAGGAAGCATAGGGGATGACATTTATCATAGATACTGGCATTTGAGAATGTTAGATGTGATTGGGAATGGCATATACCTAGGATGACAGAGTCTATGGTGAGCATGCTTACAGTGAACCAGCAACCATATTTGTATGTGGGGTTCAAATTATGTCAGGAAATTTTATGTCTTTTATTCCATAGGAGATTCCTTGTGAGGTTATTTTTAGCCACATAATAAGTTATTACATATAATGGAAATTTAGGTTTGCTGTCAAGTAGTTTGTACCTTAAAAATTCTCTAGTGCCATAGATCTTTATGTTAAAGCATAGTGTATGATTAAAGTTATATCAGGAACTGAGAAGCAGAAGAATTAGAAATTCTTAGTAGTGTAAGTTTCATAGTCTGTACATACATCAGATCATGACATTTTAAAAATATGTACACTTTTAAATTCTCAAGTAAACCTCACTAAAATTAGAAAAAATAGACTATTTTTGAGATCCTTATAGCTCAAGGGTATTATGAGTGTGTTCTTTATCACTGGTAAATAACCAATTTTTGCTATTAAATATTCTGACATCTTAAAAACTACTCCTGCAAAATATGTGATTTCTGAGGCCCAGTGATATATATTTAATGTATGATTTAAAAAAAGTCAGTATCCTCAATAAGTATATTTGCCTTTATGTTCATGAATATTCCTTAAGGGATGGACTGTGGTTTTTAAGATGCATAGTGTCTTATATCTAGAACTTTTATCTGAGCCCAAAGTGTGTTTCCACTTTTGTGTAGTTGATTAAGAACATAGTCTCTAGACTCAGTGGGATTTACTGAATTTGAATCCCAGAGTGGTTTGTAATTATAGAGTGCTTTGAATTGAACCTGGCAAGTGTAAGTATTCAGTTATTATTAACTGTTTTTCTTTTTATCCATAGATACAGATGTATAGAGTTATAGAAATGTGCTGTGATCTAGAAAGGATTAAGATGTTTTCCTCTGGCATTTATTTTTTCAATACTGGGTTTTGAACCCAGGGCCTCACAACATGCTAGGCAAATGCAGTACCACTGAGCTATACTTGCAGTCCTTTCTGTTGTACTTGAAAAAGTTTGGCGACATCATTTGTGGCACTAAAACTGTGATCTAAATAAACACATCATTAATTTTCTGAGATTAGCTAAAACATCATAGGAATATGAAGCTAAATAACATAGTGTGGTTAAGGAGTATTATGGTATTTTTAAAAAAGTTAGTTGTATTATTTGTGTAAGTCATTTTGTATCTTTGCCAACTCAGAAATTTAAAGCATTTGGAGTTGATGTGAGACTTAAAAGTCTTTAATTTCTGTTTAAAGGTTTATTATAGAAAATATAGAAAATTCAGAAAAGTAAAAGTAGAAAATACATCTACTTCAACAACTAGTGATAACAACTGTACTGTATATATTTTATTTCTTTTTTTATACCTTTACTTTATTTATATGTGGTGCTGAGGATTGAACACAGTGCCTCACACATTCTAGGCAAGCGCTGTACCACTGAACTACAACACCGCCATCCAAATTTTATTTATTTTTATAGTTTTTTAAAGATGTGCATATAATATTCACACATACTTAATAGGCTCATAGAGTAATCTCCCCTTCCCCCCCATGCTTATCCATGCTAAGTACAGTCTTATAGAGTAATGTTTAAATGAGAAATCAATAAATATTTGAATACCAAATATTATTATAGGTGTATGATAAGTATTGAGAACATTGATGAATAAGACCAGTGAGGCCCTTGTTCTCATGGAGCTTGCATTTCAGTTGGGAAGACAGAAAAACAGTATTTTAGAGTTTGTGAGAAATACTATTAAGGAACAAAATATAAAATGGTGTGGATGATGTGGGGTACTTATTAATATAGGTAGGCTGGTTAGGGAAGGCTTCTGAGTAGGTCACATTTTAGGTGGCATCTGGAAGGATACAAGAATCCAAGTCCCTGAAGAGTTGGGGAATAGCATTCTACACAGGGAATAACTTGAATGAAATCCTTTAGGCAAGAAGGAATTTGAATTATTTGAAGAAGTAAAAGAGTGTCATTTTATTTATTTATTTATTTATTGGTACCAAGGATTTAACTCAGGGTCACTTGACTCAGCCCTTTTTTGTATTTTATTAGAGACAAGGTCTCACTGAGTTGCTAAGTGCCTTGCCATTGCTGAGGCTGGCTTTGGACTCGTGATCCTCCTGCCTCAGCCTCCCAAGTGCTGGGATTACAGGTGTGCACCACTGCACCTGGAAAAGAGTGTAATTTTAAATGAACATCTTGAGAGACTAGGAGAGTAGCATGAGGTCTGGCTGAGAAGAGGGTAAGGCCAGATGGCACAGAGCTTCCTGGAACCTTGTAACCTTGTTTAGGCTTATTCAGAGAGCAATAGGAAGCAGTTGAAGCATTTTAAGAAGGCAAGTGAAATGATGACTATGGCTTTTTAATTTGTTTGACTTGCATGATTGTCTAAAAATTGTGGTAGAAAACAAAACTAATTTTAAGTGTACAGTTCAATAGTGCTAAGTATATTCATAATGTTGGGAAACAGACTTCAAGAACTTTTTTGTCTTGTCAGGCTGAAACTGTACTCATACAACTTTATTTCCCCTGGTGAGCACCATTTTATTTTTTGTTTCTACTTTAGAGACTCTGAATAAGTGGAATCATGAAGTATTTGTTTTATTGTGACTAGCTTATTTCAGTTAGCATAATATCTCCAAGATTCTTCCATGTTGTAGCTTGCAGCAGGATTTCCTTCCCAAGACTGAATAACTTTCCATTTTATGTGTATGCTATTTTTCTTTACCCATTCATTCATCACTGTACACACTTGGGTTACTTCTACTTTTTGTCTAATTGTGAATAATCATAATGTTGCTGTGAGTATACATGTGCAGGATTGTTTTTGAGATACTGCTTTCAGTTCTTTTGATTGATACCTGGGCGTGAGATTGCTGTAGTACATGCTGGTTCTACTTTTCATTTTTGAAGTACCTCCATAGTGTTTTTAATAGTGTTTACACCATTTTACAATCTCACTAACAGTGTACAATAGTTGCAATTTCTGCGTGATTTACATTTTAAAGATCATTTGCCTGCTGTTTTTGGGGAATGAATTGTTGGGTTCAAGAGTGGTTGGAGGGGGCCTGGGGTTGTGGCAGAGCGCTCGCCTCGCACATGTGTGGCCCGGGTTCGATCCTCAGCACCACGTAAACATAAATGCATTGCATTGTGTACAACTAAAGTAAATAAATAAATATTAAAAAAAAAAGAGTGGTTGGAGGGAGATTTATCTAGGATGGTGGTTATTATGAGGCCAGTTTAGAGCTGATGATGCCTTGAATTAGGATTGTAGCAGTAGAGTTTGAGTGAAGAGGAAGGGTTATCTAGATACTTTGGAATTAGAATTGGTTTGTCTTTCTGGTGGACTGGGAATTAGGAGTGAAAATAGGGAGGAATCAAGGACTACTCCAAATTGCTGTCTTCCAGGGTTCTTAATGACTTCCACAAAGGTAATGCTGGTAGGAAAATCTTTCTCAAGACTCTCCAGCATATTCTTTTCATGTCCTTTGGATCAGGCCAACGGACATAGTTCCAGTTATTTAGAACAAAGGTGTTTCAACTCCTAGGACTGGAAAAAGGGGCTCACCTTTCAGAGCACTTTGCTGCCTCATATTTGAATAACATGGAGTTTCTTTTGGAAAGAAAAAGGGAGGAGATATGCTTTTGAATTAGTTTTGTGAGTTTAGGGAGAGTATCCTGATCTTTTTTGCCTCATGTTTGAAATGGAGGTATAACTGTATCATAGGGTTGTTATGAAGATTATTTAAGATAATGTTATTTGAAGTACTTAGCAAGGAATGCTCAATAAACATCATTTTCTTTACTTGACTTCTTCACTGAACTATCATTTTTTTTTTGACTTTGTTTCTTTTAAAGTTACCCTTGTTTTTCCAATCAAGTAAACACAAATCCTTGGTGTTCCATTTAACCCTTTCCTCAGTTCTTTGCATTCTCCTTGCTCCTGTATTAGTTGTGCACTATACCATTTGGATTGGATGAGGCAGTAATCTTGTAATCCACCTTGTACTTTCTTATAAACTACTTTCATTAATAAAATTTGTAGTGTTTCCTACAAATACCAATTAACTCTAAATGTGTTAAGTTCATAGTGGAGACAAACCAAACCCCTGCTGATATTCTGTATATCATATAATATACTCCAGCAAAATAATACACTCTTTGTCCTACTTTTCTCCTTCATCCCTTTCCTTCATGTTTCTCTCATCCTAGAATATCTTCTGTCTTTCAGGGTTTGTTCCAAAAGTTTATTCATTCATTCAGTAAATATTTATTGAGAATGTTCTGTGTTCAGTGCCCTGTTGTTTAAGTTGGAGATATACTGATGGTCACATGGCTCCTGCTCTTATGTGTTTTATTAGTCATAAAGTCTTGCCAGCGTTACCCTTGATGAGTTGTGGCTTCTTGCACCTTGGAGTTTTCTTAACACATAGTATATACCCTTTTTGTGAAATTCTAATTAGCAATAACTGTCTACTTAGTTGTAACATACTATTTCTTTTTTCCTTTTTTACCCACTTAAGGTATCTATTATAACATTTTTCTTTTAAAAGCTGTACTGTAGCTTTATAAATACTTTTTGACCCAAAGGATTTGTCTTTGTAATCTATTGTCATTGTTGATAGCTTTCATCTTATAATGATTATTGGTTTACAAATATTACTTTGACACAGGGTTCAACATTTAAAAATAGATAGTCTGCAATATAATATGATTTTATTATTGACATCTGTTGTATTTAATGTTTTTATTGGCACGTGAAAATTTATGTGTTACTTTTAGGAATAACTGTGGCCCACCTTTGTTTGTGACTACTAAGTTCAAAGGGAAAAATGATAAAGATCAACTTTCAGTTCTTTATTTACATAAACTGAGGATTAATGTAGTACTCATGTGGCTTAAATCATGAATTCTCTACTTAGATAATTTCACATCTTTTAGTAAGTTTAGGGTAATTTAAATGATGTTATTATTTAAAACTCTGGAATTTTATTCAGCTTGTAGTCTTAGACTTTAAAAAAAATTTAAAAGTGAAATTAGGAGTTGTAAATTTACTAAGTATTAGCCATTAGTGGTAAGGTTACAACATGCTTCTTTTTTTGGGGGTGTGTTTATTTAACAAAGGTTTGAATGCCTACTATGTCCTGGATATTTTCTAGGTGGTGGGAAGGGTACCAAACTAAACTAATAGTGTCTGTTTTTAAAATATCACTTTTAATACCCTGGTTATTTGTTGTTAAGTTGTAGTTATACTTTATCTCCAGTGATGTGATCTTTGAACAAATTTGCAACTTCCTCATTTATGATTGCCTCTGATCTCAGTATTCACTAGTTTCCAGATTCCTTTAATTGAATCTGAGTGGCATATTGGTTTTATTTATTAATTTTTTTTACTTATTTATAATATCAACTATACAGGTCATGATGATAAATCCTTTGAGTTTTATGCAAAGCATATACATTTAAACTGAAAAAGCAAGTTAAAATGTTTTTCATCAATTGGTAACAAAGAAAACCCATTTCAAAAATTGTAAATATAAGTAAACCAGTACCTATAGGAAAATTTTATAGCGTTAAGTATTTGTTCCACACTAAAGATCAATTACAACTATAATAAACCTGGAATTAGGGGCTGGGGTTGTGGCTCAGCGGCAGAGCGCTCGCCTCGCACGTGCGCGGTCCGGGTTCGATCCTCAGCACCACATAAAACATAAATGCATTGCATTGTGTACAACTAAAGTAAATAAATAAATATTAAAAAAAACCTGGAATTAGAGTCCAAATCTATTAACTATTTGTCTCACATATGCATAGCCATATGCCATGCAATTCTTTTAAAATTTAAAAAGAATTTTAATTAATTTTTTGAGACAAGGTTTTACTATGTTGCCCAGGTTGACCTCACACTTCTGGGCTTAAATGATTTTCCTGCCCCAGCCTCTTAAGTAGCAGTGTGTGCCATTTTCCCAGCTACAATATTTTATGGGATGTATGTTATAATCTTGTAGGAACATGCAAATATGTTTGTCCTCTGAATTTATTTAATTGTACTTCGAATAATTTATGGTAGATTGTTTATGCCTGTTTATAAAAGTATCTGGTAGCTTTGGCAGTATACTGAAATTTTTTTTTTTTTTTTTTTTGTGGTACCAGGGATTGAACTCAGGGGCACTCGACCACTGGGCCACATCCCCAGCCCTTTTTTTTTTTTTTTTTTTTTTTTTTTTTTGTATTTTATTTAGAGACAGGGTCTCACTGAGTTGCTAAGTGCCTCGCTATTGCTGAGGCTGGCTTTGAACTCGCGATCCTCCTGCCTCAGCCTCCCAAAGTGCTGGGATTACAGGCGTGCGCCACCGCGCCCGGCTAGTATACTGAAATTTTAGTTTTACATTTTAAGTCTTTAAAAAAGTTTTTTTTCAGGTGGGTGGTTGTCTTAAGAGTCATCACAAAACCTGACTATTGAACTATAATGATTAGGATTGTTTTTCTTCATTTTCTAGATTAGTAAAAGAGTAAAAAAGACATTGTGGTGTTCTAGAACCTCTAATTTACAATGGAATAATATGAAAATTGACTCAGCTCAAGAATGAACAACTTGTAAGTCTTTGTGTTCAGTCTCCAAGATTTCTAGATAAACAGCAGCTGTTTTTAGTTAAATACAAGTCTAAAGTAAGTAGTTAGTTCCTTTCTAATCATGATGGAAATGTTCCTGAGTAATTTTATCCTAGCACAATTTGAAACTGAAAAACTAGGACATTTTGGAAGAAAGAAGGCTTCAGAGTGAGAATCTATAGTCCATTTGTTAAAATATCTAGTAAAAATCATTTACATGTTTTGAATAAGTACTTCAGGAGAATTTACTTCTAATTTATTATCCTTTTATAACAAGGAAAATTTTGGGATTTCTTTCTGTAGGTTATGATATGGTTTAAAACTGTTTTTAAGTTGTAGGTAGTATATACACTAAGGAGTACATTACTGTGCCACTCAGCATCTAATCTATTGAAAAGTCAGGTTGTCTTTTCAGATAGTTCTTTTGTCCTGTTTTCTTTCTTCTCCCTTTGGTACTTAAGTATATTTTAAACCATTTGACATTGCCCCAAAACTGTGTTCTCCCCATTTGTTTTCTTTTTTTTAACACCTTTTTTCTTGAGGTGGGTATGTTGACTACTGACCCTAGGGCCTCATAGCAAGTGCTCTACCACTGAGCCATACTCCAAACCCAACACACATTTTATTTCATCTTTACATCAGTTCTGATACAAGAGGTATAAATTGTGTAGAGACTTTAAGAGAGTTTGAAAGTTCAAATTTATTCTGTGCACTGTTTTGTAAATTTGACTTTTCAAAAGTGTATTATTACAATGTTGACTTTGTGTCAAAAAAAGTTGTTATTACAGTGTTCTAATTGTAATAAAAATGTTAAAAATCCCTCAGTCTATGTAGAGATTCCTTTTTGTACATCTTCATTTGTCAAAGATAAGAATTTTTGAGATCTTGCTCTGGGCTACTGTATATGTAGCGGTGACCCATCGTGACTTTTTTTTTTTTTTAATTTATTTTTTAGTTATAGGTGGACACAATATCTATCTTATTTTTATATGGTGCTGAGGATTGAATCCAGTGCCTCACACATGCTAGGGGAACCCTCTACCTCTGAGCCACAACCCCAGCCCCCAATTATGGCTTTTGATAGATCTTGTCAAAACAGACTATTTGTCATGCTATTTTAGATGATAGCAGTTATAAAGCTGGCCACACACAATTACCAACCACAGATATGTATTTATACATTTTGCTTTTTGATTTTTTTTATATAAGTCATCTGCTTATAACTGTTACACTTGTGCAACTGTTGACAGTATACCTGAGTGATTATGCTTGCAAAATGTATATATTTTATTGTATAAAGTGGCTTATGAACTGTACTGTCATGTTTTTATAGATTTCTTAAACAAATTCCTTTTTAAAAGTATAAATGTCTTTGAAAGCATTAAATTTTTTTTCCCAGAATTACATTTTAGGGGTTTTGATCTTCTAGCATTTTAGATGTCAGGGATTTTAGACTTTAAGAATTATGATCCTTTGGAATTTCAACATTTGGGAATATGACATTTGGGGTTATGTCTTTCATGGTTAAGGCTCAAAACAAAGTTTCTTACTCCTACATCAGAGTTGTTAGTTACTTATTTCTCTTGGTCTAAGCTTCTCTTACAGACTGACTAATCCTGGTTTTTGGAATATGTCTCCTTGTGCACTGCTTTCTGGTTTAAGATTCTGTTCACTTATTGTGGCATTTACTCATCTTTCCCATCTAGCTCTTGACTTCCTAGTGATGAATCCTTTCTGCCTAGTCTCTCTTGGTTGTTTCTCTCCTAACCATGTATGTCTTGCATTGCATTCAGGTTGACTCATCAACCTGTGAGTAGGCCAATAAGCTCTTCCAATTATTTTCACAAGTCAGAAATTATTATTCTAGTCAATGTACTTGACTTTCTATAATACTGAACCCTCTATACTTTTTATTGCTGTGTTAATTTGTATCGAAAGACTATTAATTCTCCTTGGTTGATTCTGTAATCTGTTAAAGAACACTTTTAAAAAATTTTATCTGTGATGAAGAATGCATAGTTTTGAGGAAGAATCATAGAAAGACCTGGCCTGCTGTACCATTTCTTTTATCTGCCTATTTGTTGATCCATAAAACATTTATTGAATATTATATTCTGAATGCTGAAATATTATTACTAGGACTTTTGGTTTTGGCAGCTTTAATTTATTGAGTGCAGTCACTATGTTGTTTGTAGGATTACTTTTAATCCTGTAAGTAACTCAATTAGAGCAGTAGGTATTACCTGTAGTAATTATTTGAGTAAACTGAAGGCCTAAATAGTTAAGCAGCATGCCCATTATCTCACAGATGATGGGAGAAACAAATCTTCCACAAACATTAGTAATATTCCACCTGAGGGCTACTCCATAATATACTTAACCATTCTTCTGTTATTAGAAAGACAGTTTAACTTTTAGCTGGCAAACAGTAGTCGGAATAGTATAAGGGTTGAGGTCTTTAGCCCCCCATACCTGAGATGGACCTCTTTTGTCCAGCAAAAGAGGCTAGAGGGGCCTACCTCAACGATGAGACTAGATAGGGAAAATAAAGGCTACTGGTATTCCCTCCCCCGCCTTTAGAAGACACAGGAACATACCAGGGAGCCCGGTCAGCGGTCAGCACTGGAACTCGTTTATTGAAAAAGGTGGACAACGTTTTATAGTGGACAGAAGCCAATCAGTAAGCAGATAGAAAACAAGTAAAGAGCACGGGCACACCTCATAGGGCAGAGGATTCTCACGATACGTCACAGCCACGCCCCCTGCTTAGCTAGGTCTGTAACAGGGCGTGGCAAGCAGCCAGAAAGCCAGAGTTTTCCATCCCTTTGGCTGACGTGTTCAGAAGACCTGACAAGTAGTGATTCGGCCAGAATCATAAGGTCTATACTCGATTATTCTGGGATCTCATGTTCCACATTTTGACGATCTGTCAGTAAATACTATGATTTCTAACCACCACATAAATTTTGTGTTTCTCTACCTGCTTCCATTGCTATTACTCTAATCTAGGCCACCATTACCTTTTCCCACAGGGATTCTTGCAGTAGCTTCTTCCTTGTTACCTTTTAGCCTACAGTCCAGTCTCTCAAAAGCCTGTAAAAATGCACAGAAGATAATTTACTTCCCCCTTTTAGTGGCTCTTCGTATAATTATGACAGTATAGAAATGTGATACCCTGTGCTGCAAATCACTCCATGATCTGGCCCCTGTCTGTCTCTAGTTTCATTCCTTTTTATGTTCTTCATCCATTTGGCTTGACATACTGCTGCTAGAATATGTGAAATTCTTTCCCTATTTCTGAGCCTTGGTACCTGAGGCTTCCTGTGTGTGTCTTGATTTTTCCTCAGCTTTTTGTGTGGCTGGCTATCATTATTTGCATTTTGTTTTTGTATTTTTTTCAGGATTTTTTTGGAGTCCTTCTGTAGGAACGGTCTCATTCCTTGCGGCCATTAGTAAACACACCAAGCATTTTGTTCCTTTCCTTTATAATACTTAAAACCAGAAATTATATTTCAATTTATTTATTAAACTCATCCCTATTTATTCACAGAAATGTAAGCTGTGAAAGAGTTGGGCCCTTGTCTGTCTTGCTCATGAAGTACTTCTATAGTGCCCAGTATATCATAGGTCCTCCAAAAGCAACTTACAAACATCTATGTTTATAAATCTTTTTGGCCTTTTGGATCTTAAGGGTACATTCCCTTTTTGGCTAATAAATGTCTTGATTCATACCTTTTGTACATAAGCTTATTTCTTTATTTTTTTCTGTTAAGGATAGAATGTCAATGTAGAATTAAAGAAAATATTTAATGCTTTTTAACTGTATATGTTAATTTAAATATTTCAGAAACAATTTTAAAAATAGTTCTTATGATTCTTAAAATGAGTGGTATATTTTCCCAATTTTCATTCTGCTTTGATATAAATAGACTTTTAATTATGAGCTTGGAAAATACAGACAAGTGTAGTAAAGAGAGTAAAATGAATTGTACTTTTCAGGAAGAACATTTTGGTATTATTTTATTTAAAAAAATATTTATTTATTTGCTTTAGTTGTACACAATACAACACATTTTATGTTTACGTGGTGCTGAGGATCAAACCCGGGCCACACACGTGCTAGGCGAGCGCTCTACCGCTGAGCCACAACCCCAGCCCTGTATTATTTTTTATATACAGTGAATATTTTTATGTAGTTGGGCTATGGTCTGAATGTACATATCTCCCCAAAATTAATGTTTTGAAACCTAACTCCCCAGGTGATACTACTAAAAGGTGCTTATTTGGGAGGTGGTTAGGACTTAAAGGTAGTGCCCTCATAAATGGAATGGGGTCCTTTATTAAAAAGGGGCTTTAGGGAGCTTTTTAGCCATTTTGCTCCTTCCTTCCTTTACATGAGGACATAACAACAGGGTGCCATCTCTAAGACATAAAACCCCTCAGCATATGCTAAATCTATTGGCATCCGATCTTGGACTTCCCAACCTCTAAATGGAGAGCAATACATTTCTATTGTGTATAAATAACTCAGTCTAAGGTATTTTGGTATAGCAGCCTGAATGAACTAAGACAAGTTAAAATCCCCTTGGGTGTAATTTTGCATCTTTTTAAAATGTAACATATTCCATCCTCTTTCTTAACTACTAAATGGAATGGAAGATGTAAATTGTTTTTTTCATTCTTACTGCTGAACAGATTCTTGTTAGATTGTTTCCAGTTTTTTGTTAAAAAATATTGTTATAAATGTGTTTATAAATCTTTTCGGCCTTTTGAATTTTAAGGGTACATTCCCAGAAAAATACTATTAGTTTCTATTTTAAGATTAAAAATAAGTCTATTTTAAGATATAAGAAATATACATTTGTAGTTTTTTCTTTACTGCCAGATTACTTTCTGGAAGGATTGTTTTTTGAGTGGCCAATGGTATTTTCATTGAAAAAGAATGTTTGCTATTTTGTGTGGCATATGTTTTAATTTCTTTGATGTTAAAAGAGTTAGAATGCCTTTTCCTTTGTGTCTTATTGAACGCACGATTAAGAGGTAATGTGTGGGCACAAGATCTCTTCTTTTAAGAAACTAATGAGAGGATGAAGGTTGATTTCTTTCCTGACATTCTTTGAAAATATGATTTTATTAAAAATGTTGAGTTTTCCAGTAGGTTAAATGTGCTTCATTTCTTCCAGTTTGGTTTAATTCTGAGCTGTTGGTAGTTATTTTTTTTTTTTCCCTTTTGTATTTCTAGTTTTATCCAGAAACCTAGTTTCTTGAATTTCTTAATTTAGCAACTCAGATTTTGGAGGAGTAACTGTAAGTTGCCACAAATATTACAAATGTTGGTTGCTTTTGTTTTCTGGTGCCAGTTCTTCTTGACTGTGACCCTTTTCTCAACATGATGAGGTCTGATCTGTCATATCTAGTTGCATAGTTGGTCTGCAGTTTGCCCTTACTGTTTTAAGTGTGACTTGAATATGTAAATCAAGGGATTACCCCTGTGTCTCTTTGTACCATAGGGGCTGGCAAGCACAGAAAACTGCTCTGTGGAGTGAGAAGGGAGGGTGGGGATGGAAACACAACATGGAATAAAGGAATGAACCAGGATTTACAGTAACAAAACCCCTGCATTTAAATTCTGCATTGTTTACCAACTCAAGGTCTCTGTGCAGTTTCTCTTCAGTGTGGGGGATCATCCTATCTTTCGAGGTCACAGTAAAGATTAAGTTGTACACACACACATCCAACACACACACATACATGTGTACCTGTACTATATGGTATATAGTTTGGTATTCAGTAAGTTAACTGTTTTTTTCCTTGGGAAGTAGAGGAAATACAGGAATGGAGTGTGCTGTTGTATGTCAGGACATTTCCTGAGGTGCTGAAAACATACAGTAAGTTATTTGTGGTGGGCAAAGCAGTTTTCATAGATTTATTCTCTGCAGTGGAAGTAGAATTGTACAGTTAAAATGTAAGATATGAAAAGACTTTTTGGTAGTTTTTAGAATGAGAATTTCCTAATACATTTATTGATTTCTTTGAAGGAAACTTAATGCTGTATCAAATAGTGTTCCTTTTCTAATGGATAGGAGAAAAGCAGCATGTAAGGTATTGTAGTGTGTTGTTAACAATGCTGAGTGAGTCATGTAAACCTGCAGGGTTGTGTGTTTGGAATGCCATTGATGATTTCATGTGACATGACCATCAAATTGATCCTTAGTACTTATTCTCTGAAAAGTTGCTGTTAACAATAGCATTATCAAATTGTTACCTGGATTAACACCTAGTGTTTTAGTCAGCTTTTTTGCTGTTATGATTAAAATACCCAACCAGAACAATTTTAGTGTAGAAAAAGTTTATTTCAGGGCTCACTGTTTCAGAGGTCTCAGTTCATTGATAGTTGGCTTTATTTCTCAGGTCTCCAGGTAAGGCAGAACAATATGGTGGAAGAATTTGGCAGAGGGAAGCAGCTTATATGATGATCAGAAAGTAGAGAGAGATTCCATTTGCCAGATACAAATATGTAGCCAAAAGCCATGCTCCCAATGCTCCAGTTCCTCTAGACACACCTTACCTGCCTTTAGTTGCCACTCAGTCCTACCAGGGGATTAATTCACTGATTGGGTTAAGGTTCTCACAACCCAATTATTTCCCCTCTGAACCCTCTTGCACTGTCTCACATGTGAGCTTTTGGGGAACACCTCACACCTAAATCATAACATTCTGCCCCTGGCCCCCAAAAGCTCATACTCATCTCATAATGCAAATGAATTTTGTCCATTCCCAAAAGTCCTCATAGTCTCAACAGTTCAAGATTGCCTAAAAGTTCAAGTCCAAAGTCTGCTGTGGGGCTCAAGGCAATCTTGCATTGTGAGCTCCTATAAAATTAAAAGCAATTTACAAGTATCTAATAATGGTACAGAGTAAACATTTCCATTCACAGAATTATGGGCATAGAAAGACGGGATAGGACCAAAGCAAGACTGAAATCCAGCTGGGCAAACAAATCCTGTAGTTCCACATCCAGCATCTGGAGCACATGGCATGGTGATGTTCAATGGGCTTGTGTAGCTCTGCTTCTGAGGTCTTATTGGTTGCAGCCCAAGTGGCTTTTCTGTTGGCTTGTCTCTGTTCAATTCCTGCAGCTTTTCTCAGCAAATATTCCGTGGTATTGGCATTTCTCAATCTCAGGGGTCTCCATTGCAGCTTTGCCTTCCTCCTCTAATCTCCACACGTCACCCTCTCAAGGGGTGCCCTCAGGAACTCTGACCTTGTTGGACTTTGCGTGGCCTCCCAGGCCTTCCTTTGAAATCTGGGTGGAAGCCTCCATAACCCCCTAACTTCAGCATCCTGCAGTATTGCAGAACCAGCATCATGTGGTTGATGCCAAGGTCTGCCACTATCTCAGCAGCAAGAAGGATTCCCCACTGGTCTCTTCTCAAGAGAATTCTCACTTTTACTTCCTTGAGTCTGAGATGAGTGTGGTCTTGCCAATTCCTGAGATGCCCTCAAGCCACCTTTCTTACTGTCTTTGGACAAAGTCTTCAGCATTTCTTTAGTGGCAGTAATGTCTTTTAACAACTGCAACTTCCTTGACCCCAGTTTTACTCCTGCCTTTCATGTCCAAGTTTTTCAAATCTTTCTTTCTGTTCCTGAATATCACAATAAATTTGACTAAAAGCTACCAGCAATATCCATGCCACCTGAATGCTGTGCTGTCTAGAAATTTCTTCAACTAGTTTAAGGAGTCAGTCACTTTAAAAATCAACCTAATAGAAAGTCTCAGGATATGGGCAAAATGCAGACAGTTTATTAGCCAGAACATAACATGAGTGGTCTCTGATTACCAATAATAGTGTCCTCCTTTTCTTCTAAATCCTCTTGAGTGGGCTGGGGTTGTGGTAGAGTAGAGTAGAGTATTCTACTCAGCGGTAGAGTATTCACCTAGCATGTGCACAGCCCTGGGTTTGATCCTCAGCACCATGTAAAAATAAATAAATATATAAAATAAAGATAGAAAAAATTAAAAAAAAAAAAATCCTCTTGAGCCCTGTCATCGATGTCCACAGTTCTTTTGGCATTCTGGTCTTCTGAGCTCCTACCGGAATCAGTCATTAAACTGTGCTTACAATGTCTAAAGGATTTCCAGCTTGCCCTGCTAAATATCTCAAAATTCCTCCAGCAATCCATAATGCTCAAAAAACTTCTGAATGATGTGGTCAGGTTAGTCACAACAGTAACCCCACTACTTGGTACCAATTTTTGTTTTAGTTAGCCTTTTTTATTTTTATTTTTTTTGCTGCTATGACTGTAAGATCTGACTAGAACAACTGTAGAGGAGGAAAAGTTTATTTGAGGGCTCATGCTTTCAGAGGTCTCAGTCCATTGATAGCCAGCTTTATTTCTTAGGTCTCCAGGTGAGGCAGAACAACATGGCAGAAGAATGTGGCCCATGATGATCAGGAAGCAAGGAAAGAGACTCCACTTTCCAGATAACAAATATATACCCCAAAGCCACATCCCTACCTCTTCCAGCCTATACCCCACCTGCTTCCAGTTACCACTTTGTTAATCCCATTAGGGGATTAATTCACTGATTGGGTTAAGGCTCTCACAACCCAATTATTTCCTCTCTGAATCCTCTTGTGTTGTCTCACATATGAGTTTTTGGGGGACACCTCATACCCAAACCTTAACACCTGGCAAATGGATAAGTCTCTTATAAGCCTAGAAAGTTTTCTCAAGTGGGACTGAAATAATGAGCTTAGATACCTGAGTTCTCTGCTCTCTGGAAGAGAAGGTACTTGCTCTAGAATGTACTCACATGGGAGTTGGACAGAGGACTTACAATCTGTCATCTTTATCAGAACTTGTTTCTGTAAAAAGTCCCTATCCCCTCTTATGTGGGAGATTCTTTGAAGGAAATAAAATAAATAAAATGTGATCTCCAGTAAAATGGATTTATGCCATTTGCATTAAGGTGAACAGTATATATCTACCTAATAGGGTTGTTGTAAACAGTAGATGAGATCAGTATAGGAAGAACATTCAGCATGGTGTTTACTATATATTAACTCTTATAAAGCCTTAGCTGTTAAAATTATTTTAAAATCCTACAGTTCCTTTCTATGGTGATGCAGTGCTCTAAATGGTTACTTAATTCTTAAAGCTGTTTGTAATAAAGAATGAACGAAGAACCAGGATGGGGCTGGAGTATGATTATTATTATTTTTTACTACAGCAGCTGCTTTGAGAAATTCAAACACAAAATTAACAGTTAATGATATTTCTTTATAAGTAAGGTGCAAGTTATTTTCAGAAGAGGCACTTGGCTGAATTTCAGTGCTCTTCTGTCAGTGGGCTATAATAGAATCACTATGAAATTTAGCATTATTGGGGAATTGAGTATCCCACATTGGGTGAAGAGCCAACATTTATTTAGTGCTTACTGTGTGTCAGACACTGTTCTGAATGCTTTACATGTGAAATAACTCATGTAATCCACACAAGTTTGTAAAGGAAATCCCCCTTTTATCATTGAGGTAAGAGAGACTCAGAGAGGTTAAGGGCAAGTTGACAGAACTGGCAGGTGGTAGGGATAGGATTCTCACAGAAGGACTAGTACTCTTGTCTTTTGAGTGTTTGAAGATTTTCTTTGAATTATAAAGCCTGTTTCAAACCTTTTGGAAGCAAATTATTTTCTAAGATGTGATATTTAATTCCCTACCTTCTTAGAATGTGCTGAGTGTAGTTAACAGGCGCAATGTTAGTGTACATGCCAAAATATATTCTTGAGGACTGTTAGTTTCTGTTGAGCTGTTCAACCTTATCTTTCATGGTCTTGAACTGCTGTAATATTTTTATTTTTTTAATAAGCTTTTACTTAAGCATAGCAGTACAGAAAAGGGCACAGATCATCTGGATATAGCTCATTTTAAAAAAAAAAAATTTTTTAAAAAAAATATTTATTTATTTACTTTAGTTGTACACAATGCAATGCATTTATGTTTACGTGGTGCTGAAGATCAAACCCGGGCCGCACAAGTGCGAGGCGAGCGCTCTGCCGCTGAGCCACAACCCCAGCCCCAGCTCATTTGTTTTTTAAGAGTCAGTACTCACTTGCTGTCAGTACTCATATCAAGAAAAGTAACAATAGTGCCCTTCACCCCAGAAAACCCTCATCCCCCCCTTATAACCACATGTGTGCCAGCCCAAGGTTAGCCACTAGCTGTTCTTTAATACCATATATCTGCTTCCCTTTTTTGAGTATAGTTATCAGCCTATGATTATATCAGTGTTTATTGAGCAGTTACATATTTTTTCATTTTTTGGGGTCTGCCATGGCTGGAAGATATATATGAAGGCTTGATATTGGCAGCATGAAGGTTCTCCTTTGAGTAAAACGTAGAGTTTTAACATATGATGTTTGTGACATAGTTTTCATTTATGAAGATTTATTTTTTTCAGATTTATCTGTCTTCATGAGGTGAAGTCAGAAGGTAATTTTTAGATAAATGACTTGTATATTATGCTTATTAGATGAAGGAGTTTAGGAGCAGTGAAACTAGGGTCCAGTGCTATTTATATTATGAAAATGAAGCTGAAATTAACACATAGAGTATAGGCAGGGTGTGTATTCTCTCTCACATACCCATACACTCATGCATATACAAGGTACTGAGAATACCATGGTGGTTTATTGAAATTTCATACAATTTGCTTCACACCTGATTTTTAGAGAGAAGATTTTTAAGAAACCAATCACCATGAACAGTTCTTTTTGTTTGACAAACAAGGAAGTTGGGAGTATGCAGCTCATAATTTGTGGTTAAGTGAAAGAGAACAGATAGGTGGAACATTTCTTTTCCTTCTATATTCACTATAAAACCAAATCAGACAAATGGAAGCAGAACTGGGCAATATGTGAAAAATTTTTGTTTGAAGTTTTGCTATTTAATAGCATATTCACATTATTGGAAAGATGGTTTGAAATTTTAACTTAAGGCCAACATGTTTTTTCACATATGCTTATTAAGCACATTTAGACATTATTCTAGGCATTGGAACAGTGAATGAAAGAAAACAATGAGCTTACACTTAAGCGGGGGTACGACAGTAAATAGTTAACTAGGTATGTACATGTGTCAGAGGAGATCAGTGTTATGGAGAAAAATTATCAATGATGTGGGGAGGAGGATAGAGGATGCCAGTGAAAAGTGTATGTGTATGTGTGCTATTACATGTACAGTAGTCTAAGAGGGCTTCAGAGGTGACATTTGAGAAGAGGGAAGGGAGGGACAGTGATGTGGGTACCCTTCAGTGGAGGAAATGGCAAGTGCATGGGCCCTGATGTACAGCATAGTTGAATTTTGGAGAAACTTCTGGAGACCACTAGGTTGGTGGGGAGAAGCAAAGGAGAGGAGTAGAACAGGTTAGAGAAGTAGTCAAGGCCAAAACGTGCAGGGTCTTGTTGATTGATGGAATGACATTGGCATTTACTCTGACTGAGATGAGGAGCCACTGCAGGGTTTTTGAGAAGAGATATGATATGATCTGTGTTTTAAAAGGATCACTTTTGCTATTTTGTTGAACTTAAAAAGATTTTAGAAGGGCTAGTCTCCAGGAGTAGGGAGACTGATTGCCAACTTTAGTCCAGGGAGGAGAGAGCAGTGGAGCTCCCTTGCTGGCTGTGGCCTTGGTACTGGTGATGCTGTATGTAGATACCATATGCAATAAAAAGTGAAATCCTTTCTCCTCTATTGTCCTGACAATCAAGTACTTTGTAATATGGACTTCATTATAAAAGCTTATGCTATGTTAAGGATTTAAGTAGTTAAAATAACCTTATTGTAGTATTCAAGTGCAGAATATTACAGGATAGCATAACATCGAACCAAATAGTTAAACCTTTTTTTTTTTTTAAATGTATCTCCCTAGTGTCCCTGATTCCTTTAAAGTATAGAATTTATTTTAATTCTTTTCTTTCTTTTGCTGATATTGCTTTCATTTCTTTTAACTTCTTTTGTTCTCTTTAGTCTTTTTTTAAATATGTTGATATAATTACAAATAAATAATTGATCTGCTTTGTCCATATGTTAAAAGGTTTTCCTTAAGTAATTTTTAAAAAAATATTTATTTATTTGCTTTAGTTGTTCACACAATGCGTTTATTTGTACGTGGTGCTGAGGATCGAACCTGGGCTGCACATGTGCTAGGCGAGCGCTCTACCGCTGAGCCACAATCCCAGCCCCATCCTTAAGTAATTTATTTTGACTTTTCTTTCCTTATTTTATATAATGCCTTAAATTCTCTTAAACATCTCATTGTTTGCTACCTAAATTCAAGTTAATTTGCTTGATTACATAACTAGAGTTTACTTCATTTTAAATACTGAGAATGAATTATTACGTTTCCAGATAACTTTACTTAGTGAGTACTTAATTTCTTTTGCTTTATTCACTTCAGGTTATTTTTTTTTTAATTATCAGAGACACAATATATAGAAGTATTTCTTTGAATTTTCCTTTCTCTTTACCTTCTTTACCTTCCTCTTCTCTTGGGAAAAAATTGGATAGAAGCAAATGTAGTTTTATCTGGACCTGTGATGTACCAAATAATGAAATCCAGGAACTTTTGTGAGGTAAGCAAAAGCTTATCTTGGTTTTAATAAATGAGACTAGGAAAGACAGTTAAAGTACTAATTTACAATCTTGGAGTAGTACTTTTTTTAAAAAAAAAATTTTTTTTAGTTGTAGGTGGACAACAATACCTTTATTTTATTTATGTCGTGCTGAGGGATCAAACCCAGGGCCTCACACATGCGAGACGAGTGCTCTACCGCTGAGCCATAGCCCCAGCCCTGGAATAGTACTTCTTAAAGTCATAAGAAATCTTTGTAGGATGAATTATATACTAGAAAATTTGTTGTGTGAGGAAAAAATGGGGCTCAAAACATGTTTACTTTATGTGTTCACACAGAATAGGAATGTTTAAAATTTCGAAAGTACAGAGAGATGCAATAGGCAGATGGTCTCTGCATCCTCTTCTGGGAGATGATTCGTACAGTTGTCCCTTGGTATCCATGAGGCATTGATTCCAGGACCCTTGCAGATGCTAAACTCTGCAGATGTCGAGGTTCTTCCTATAAAATGGCATAGTTACTTACATAGAACCTAAGCATATCCTCTGTATACTTTATATCATTTTCTAGTACTTATTATACCTAATGCAATGTAAATAGCTGCTATAGAGTTTTGTTTAGGGAATAATGACAAAAAAAGGTCTGTACACATTCAGTTCAGATGCAGGTCAACCCCCCCCCCCCCCCAATATTTTCTGTTGAAAGTTGGTTGATTCCAAGAATGCAGAACCTGGGGGATATGAAGTACTGACTAATTTCTGTTTGGGTTAGATTTGTTTATCTTGATAAGCCAAAACCAGTGCTTGTGGTTCTAGCATTATGGACTCTGAATGGGAAGAAGTGGACAAAGCTTCCAAAGCTTAAAGCTTAAACTGCATTGGTTCTGTGTAGCCTTCTTTATTAGTAGATGAATGACATGTAGGGAAGGCAAATCATATCCATAGTGTTCCAGGAAGAACAAAATGCTGTCCCTTCCACCATGGAAGTGGTCTAGTTTAATTGTATGGGAACTTGGTGGCTCATTGTTAAGCATTCAGTATCTGAGAAGGCTCGGCTGAGTGAGGCAAAATCTGTTTCTCAAAAGAAGAGTCACTTTCCACAGAAGTTGGCAGTGAAACTTAATGAAACTTGCAGAACATCAGAGTCTTGGGTACAGACAAATTTTGAATTAGTTTGAAAAAGTAAGTGCACATATTTTTGGCATTTTCACTACCCCAGAGTCATACTTATTGTAAGCATGTTTCAGGAATGATGATCAAACTTGGTGTATTAGTTTTCTGGCAGCATAGTATGATGCCACACAACATTGTAAAACAACATGTATTTATTATCTCAGAATTGCTGCTGGCATGGTTTAACTGGGCTGAAATTAAGGTGTTGGGTGGGCTGTATTTTCATCTGGAATGGAGAGACCTTTCCAAGCTCATTCAGATTGCTGGTGTAATTCAGTTTCTTGTGATTGTAGTACCTTTTCTTACTTTTGACCAATTGTTTTTAATGGTAATGGCCTGCTTGATTCTTGCCACGTGACTCTCAATTACATGGCACTTTGCTCCCTCCAGGCCAGTATATGAATCTCTGCTGCTCTCATCTCTTGACCTCTTTTAGGTGCTGATACAGGATAAATCCCCTTTGAAATGAACTCAGAGTCAACTGATTAGGGCCATTAATTATGTTATAAAGTCCTTTTTGCCTTGTAATGTAACATAATTATGGTGGTGATGTCCCATTATATTTACAAGTCTTGCTCACTTTCAAGAGAAATGAATTATGCAAGGGTGTATGCAACAGGGGACAGGAACCTTTGGAATAGACCTAGATTTCTACTTTCTACACTCTGATTCATGCATTCAAATTTCAGTACCTCATATGGAATGCTGCTTTGACTTTTTTCATCTCTATTTTATAAACATTGACTTTTAAGAAAATATTTTTATTTTGTACTAACTATAGAATCACAATAATTGGTAAAAATTATACCAATTATTTGTACTTATCCTGTGTACCCATCATGATATTGAGTCTTCCAACTAAAAATTGAAAGTTTTCCCTAGAGGTGACATCTTACATAAATATAGTTTATTATCAAAACTGGAGAAAATTGATATTAGCATAATAAAACTAAGTAGATCACACCTTACTTCAGTCTCATCAGATTTGCATGCATTAATATATAAATTTTGATATGTCTCTATAATTCTCTGTGTAGATTTTTATAAGGACTACCACATTCAAGACATAGATTGCTTCATCACCACAAAGGAGTTCTCCAGTGTTCCCTTTTATAGTCACACTCTGCTTTTGAATCCCTGTTCTTTAATACTGTTGTCTTTGAAAATGCTTTATAAGTGGATATTGATATTGACCTTTTTCACTCACCATAATACCCTTAAGGTCCATTCAAATTACTGAATGCATTAATAATTCTTATTTTTTATTGCAAAGTAGAATTTTATTTTATGGCTGTACCACAGTTTATCCATTCATTGAAGGCCATTTGGGTTGTTTTCAGTTTGGGCATATTACCAGTGAAATTCCTATAAACACTTGTAATCAGGACCTTGTGTGAATATACTTCTATTTCTCCAGAATAAATGTTCAGGAATGTATTTAGTAGGCCATATGGTAAGAGTATGTTTAATAAATTGCCAGAGCACCTGTGCCATTTTACATTTCTAACAGAAAAAAATGGGAGATTGTTTCTCTGGGTCCTCACCAGCATTTGATAACCATGTATATTTTTACTTATTTGTTCTTATAGATGCGTGATGGTGTCTCATTGTGGTTCTTCTTTTTTTTTTTTTTTTTTGTACTGGGAATTGAACCCAGGGGCACTTAACCACTGAACCACATCCCCAGCCCTTTTTTGATATTTTATTTAGAGACAGGGTCTCACTGAGTTACTTAGGGCCTTGCTAAATTGCTGAGGGCTGGCTTTGAACTCTGGATCCTCTTGCCTCAGCCTCCCAAGCCACTGAGATTACAGGTGTGCACCACTGTTCACAGCTCATTGTGGTTTTAAATTGTGCTTCTCTAATGGTTAGCAATGTTGAACATCTTTTCCTGTATTTGTCATCTCTTTGTATTCTCCTTCATGTATTTTGCTCATTTTTAATTCAGTTTTGATTGGTTTTTGCCATAAACATTTTCAAGTAAATATAAAAGTTGATATGTTAGGTTAATGAGTGCCTATTTTCAAGTTTTAATAGTTACCATATTTGCCCTTTTGTTTGAGTGTTCAAAGAAGATCAGATACAAGAATATTCTTACATTTTTCCTGGAAATACTTCACTATTCATTGCTGCCTTTATAAGGGCTTTTGAAAAACATAACCATCAAGGATATCATCATATATAATTCAACAATAATTCTTTTTTTTAAATAAAAATCACTTTAATTTGTATAAAGTATAAATATAGCATTAATCTGATTCTCATTATAAGCATGCAACTTTTAATCCCCCTTAAACATTAAATATTCTTTTTTAAAAATTTAAAAATTTATTCTAATTTGTTATATATGACAGCAGAATGCATTACAGTTCATATTAAGCATATAGAGCACAGTTTTTCATATCTTTGGTTGTACATAAAGTAGAGTTACACCATTCACGTCTTCATACATATACTTAGGGTAATGGTGTCCATCTCATTCCACCGTCTTTCCTACCACCATGCCCCCTCCCTTCCCCTCCCACCCCTTTGCCCTATCTAGTGTTTGTCTAATCCTCCAATGCTTCCCTGCCCAAACCCCATCATGAATCAACATCCTTATATCAGAGAAAACCTTTGGCATTTGCTAACGTAGCATTATTATTCTCGAACTCCATCCATTTACCTACAAATGCCATGATTTTATTCTCTTTTAAAGATGCTGAATAATATTCCATTGTGTATATATACCACATTTTCTTTATCCATTCATCTACTGAAGGACATCTAGGTTGCATCCACAGTTTAGCTATTGTGAATTGTGCTGCTACAAACATTGATGTGGCTGTGTCCCTGTGGTATGCTGTTTTTGAGTCCTTTGGGTGTAGACTGAGGAGTGGGATAGCTGGGTCGAATGGTGGTTCCATCCCAATTTTCCAAGGAATCTCTGTATTGCTTTCCATATTTGCTGCACCAATTTGCAGTCCTACCAGCAATGTATGAGTGTGTCTTTTCCCCCTCATCTTCGCCAACACTTATTGTTTGTATTCTTTAAAAAAAAAATTTTTTTTTTTAGTTGTCAGTGGACCTTTATTTAATTATTTGATTTATTTATATGTGGTACTGAGAATTGAACACAGTTCAATTCTCACATGCTAGGTAAGTGCTCTGCCACTGAGCCACAACCCCAACCCTTGTTTGTATTCTTGATAGCTGCCATTCTGACCGGAGTGAGATGAAATCTTAGAGTAGTTTTGATTTGCATTTCTGTAATTGCTAGAGATGTTGAACATTTTTTTCATATATTAGTTGATTGTGTATCCTTTTCTGAGAAGTGTCTGTTCAGTTCCTTGGCCCATTTATTGATTGGGTTATTTGTTGTTTTTTTAGTTCTTTATATATCCTAGAGATTAGTGCTCTATTTGTTGTGCTTGTGGTAAAAATTTGCTCCCAAAATGTAGGTTGTCTATTCACCTCACTGATTGTTTGGCTGAGAAGAAGCTTTTTAGTTTGAATCCATCCCATTTATTGATTCTTGATTTTAATTCTTGTGCGATAGGAGTCTTATTAAGGAAGTTGGGGCCTAATCCAACATCATGGAGATTTGGGCTTACTTTTTTTGGTACAGTATCTCTGGTTTAATTCCTAGGTCCGTGATCCGCTTTGGGTTGAGTTTTGTGCATGGTGAGAGATAGGTGTTTAATTTCATTTTGTTGCATATGGATTTCCAGTTTTCCCAGCACCATTTGTTGAAGAGGCTATCTTTTCTCCAATGTATGTTTTGGGCACCTTTGTCTAATATAAGATAACTGTAGATATGTGAGTTTGTCTCTGTCCTCTGTTCTGTACCACTGGTCTACAAGTCTATTTTGGTGCCAATACCATGCTTTTTTTTTTTTTGTTTGTTTGTTTGTTTTGTTACTATTGCTCTTAAGTATAGTTGAAGGTCTGGTATAGTGATGCCACTTGCTTCGCTCTTCTTGCTGGGGATTGCTTTAGCTATTCTGGACCTCTTATTTTTCCAGATGAATTTCATGACTGCTTTTTCTATTACTATGAAGAAAACCTTGGGATTTTGATTGGAATTGCATTAAATTTGTATAGTGCTTTTGGTAGTATGATCATTTTTACAATATTCTGCCTATCCAAGATCATGGTAGATTTTTCTATCTTCTAATGTCTTCTTTGATTTCTTTCTTTAGTGTCCCGTAGTTTTCATGGTAGAGGTCTTTCACCTCTTTCATTTAAGTTGATTCCCAAGTATTTTATTTTATTTTTTTGAGGCTGTTGTAAGTGGGGTAGTTTTCCTCGTTTCCCTTTGAGAGGATTTGTCACTATATACAGAAATGCCTTTGATTTATGGGTGTTGATTTTATATTCTGCTACTTTGCTGAATCCATTTATTAGTTCTAGAAGTTTTCTGGTGGAGTTTTTTGGGTCTTCAGGTATGGAATCATATCGTCAGCAAATAGTGCTAATTTGAATTCTTCTTTTCCTATCTGTATCCCTTTAATTTCTTTTGTCTGTCTAATTGCTCTGGCCAGTGTTTCAAAACTATGTTAAATAGAAGTGGTGAAAGAGGGCATCTCTGTCTTGTTCCAGTTTTTAGAGGGAATACTTTTAATTTTGTTTCATTTAGTGTGATGTTGCCTTGGGGCTTAGCATAGATAGCTTTTATGATGTTAAGAAATGTTCCTGTTATTCATAGTTTTTCTAGTATTTTGAACATGAAGGGGTGCTGTATTTTGTTGAATGTCTTTTCTGCATCTATTGAGATGATCGTATGATTCTTATCTTTAAGTCTATTGATGTGATGAATTACATTTATTGATTTCTCTATGTTGAACCAACCTTGCATCCCTGCGATGAATCCCACTTGATCGTGGTGCACTATCTTTTTGATATGTTTTTGTATCCGATTTACAGAATTTTATTGAGAATTTTTGCATCTATGTTCATTAGAGATATTGGTCTGAAGTTTTCTTTCTTTGATGTGTCTTTGCCTGGTTTTGGAATCAGGGTGATAGTGGCCTCGTAGAATGAGTTTGGAAGTGCTCCCTCTTTTTCTATTTCCTGAAATAAATTGAAGAGTATTGGTATTAGTTCTCCTTTAAGGGTCTTGTAGAACTTGGTTGTGTATCCATCTGGTCCTGGGATTTTCTTGGTTGGTAGGCTTCCGATGGTGTCTTCTATCTCATTGCTTGAAATTGATCTATTTAAATTGTGTATATCATCCTGATTTAATTTGGGCAAATCATATGACTCTAGAAATTTGTCAATGCCTTCAATATTTTCTATTTTACTGGAGTACAAATGTTCAAAATAATTCCTAATTATCTTCCGTATTTCTGTAGTGTCTGTGATATTTCCTTTTTCATCAGGTATGTTAGTAATTTGAGTTTTCTCTCTCCTCTTTGTTAGCAAGGATAGGCTTTGTCAGCAAGGATAGGCTTTGTCAATCTCATTTATTTTTTCAAAGAACCAACTTTTTCTTTTGTCAATTAAAAATTTTTTTGTTTCAATTTCATTGATTCTTAGCTGTGATTTTAATTATTTCCTGTTTCCTACTGCTTTTGGTGTTGGTTTGTTCTTTTTTTCCTATGGCTTTAAGATGTAATGTTAGGTCATTTATTTGTTGACTTTTTCTTCTTTTAAGGAATGAACTCTATGCAATGAACTTTCCTCTTAGTACTGCCTTCATAGTGTCCCAGAGATTTCGATATGTTGTATCAGTGTTCTCATTTACCTCTAAGAATTTTTAATTTCCTCCTTGATGTCTTTTGCAATCCATTGTTCATTCAGTAGCATATTATTTAGTCTCCTGGTGTTGGAGTAGCTTTTGTTTTTTATTTTATCATTGATTTCTAATTTCATTCCATTATGATGTGATAGAATGCAGGGTAGTATCTCTACTTTTTTGTATTTGCTAAGAGTTGCTTTGTCTCGTAACATATGGTCTATTTTAGAGAAGGATCCATGTGCTGCTGAGAAGAAAGTGTATTTGCTCATTGAAGGATAAAATATTGTGTATTTGTCAGTTAGGTCTAAGTTATTGATTGTATTATTGATTTCTATAGTTTCTTTGATCAGCTTTTGTTCGTAAGATCTATCCAGTAGTGAAAGAGGTATGTTAAAATCACTGAGAATTATTGTGTTGTGGTCTATTTAACTATTGAACTTGAGAAGAGTTTGATGAATGTAGATGCTCCATTGTTTGGGGCATATATATTTATAATTGTCATGTCTTGTTGTGGATGGTTCCCTAGAGCAGTATGAAATGACCTTCTTTATCCCTTTCGATTGGCTTGAAATCTACTTTATTTGGTATGAGGATGGAAACCCCTGCTTGCCTCTGCAGTCCATGTGAGTGGTATGATTTTCCCCAACCTTTCATCTTCAGTCTGTGGCTGTCTATTCCTATGAAATGGGTCTCTTGGAGGCAGCATATTGTTGGGTCATTTTTTTTTTTCTTTTTTTTTTTTTTTTTTAATCAAATCTGCTAGTCTGTCTTTTGATTGGTGAGTTTAGGCCATTAACATTCAGGGTTATTATTGAGACATGATTTTTATTCCCAGCCATTTTTGTTTATTTTTGGTATTTAACTTGACTTGGTTTTTCCTTTGATTATTTTTTCTTTTAATGTAATACCTCCCTCTGCTGATTTTCACCATTGTTTTTCATTTCCTCTTCATGGAATATTTTGCTGAGGATGTTGTATAGTGCAGGCTTTCTAGTTGTAAATTCTTTTAACTTTTGTTTATCATGGAAGGTCTTTATTTTGTCATCAAATCTAAAGCTTAATTTTGCTGGATATAAGATTCTTGGTTGACATCCATTTTCTTTCAAAGCTTGGTATATGTTGTTCCAGGATCTTCTAGCTTTCAGGGTCTGGGTTGAAAAATCTGCACATAACCTAATTGGTTTCCCCCTATATATAATTTGATTCCTTTTTCTTGTGGCTTTTAAAATTCTTTCTTTATTCTGTATTCTAGGCATTTTCATTATAATGTGCCTTGGTGTGAATCTGTTGTGAGTTTGTACATTTGGCATCGTTTAAGCCTCTTGTGTTTTGTTTTCCACTTCATTCTTCATGTTTGGGAAATTTTCTGATATAATTTCAGTGAATAGATTGTTCATTCCTTTGGTTGGGAACTCTATGCCTTCCTCTATCCCAGTAACTCTTAAATTTGGTCTTTTTATGCTATCCCATATTTCTTGAATATTCTGCTCATAGTTTCTTACCATCTTCACTGTGGGTCTACATTCTTTTAAAGATTTTGTATTTTATCTTCATTGTCTAAGGTCCTGTCTTCCAAGTGGTCTAATGTGTTGGTGATGCTTTCAATTGAACTTTGAATTTGGTTTATTTTTTCTTTCATTTCAAGGATTTTTGGTTGTTCTTTTTAGAACCTGTAGCTCCCTATTGAAGTACTCTTTTGCAAGGATTTCTGGTTGTTCTTTTTAGAACCTGTAGCTCCCTATTGAAGTAATCTTTTGCTTCTTGTATTTGCTTATGTAGCTCTTTATCAAAATATCTTTTGCTGCCTTTATTGCTCTCTTATATCCTCCTTTAATTCACAGAACATTTTAATTATCTACATCCTGAACTCCTTCTCTTGTCATTTCTTCTGCTGTGCTGGCCATGGATTCTAGTAGTGTAGTATCTTGATTTGTTTGGGACAATTTCTTCCTTGTCTTTTCATGTTGTTTGTGTCTTCCCTTCTAGTACTGGGGATCTGAGGTGTTACTGTTTTACCCTATAGGCTTATCGGGCCCTTGCAGTGTTCCAGTACCTCTCCTGAGTATTTGGTGTTCCAAATTGGTAGTTGCCCCAACTAAATATGGTGATGGAGGTGACCTAAGATGGAGGAGGCTGCTTTCAGTGATGGGGTGTTGGGTCAGGTAAGGGGAGCTTGGTGATGGCATTGTTTGATCTGTTCAGAGATGAGCTCTGTGGTGTGCAGTGTTGCAGCTGTTGGCTGTCTTCAGAGCCTGTGGGATGTCCCCAGGTGCAGGCAGGCTATCAAGAGCATAGGGGACTCAACAGTAATTCTTAATATCACCTAGTAACTCAGTCTAGATTTACATTTATCTTGTTCTCAATTATGTGTATTAAAAAAAAAAATGGTTGGTCTGAGTCAGAATTTGCACAAGAACTATTGCATTTAATTATGTCTCTCCCAACTCTCCAAACCTCCACCTGTGTTACTAGGGATGGAACCCAGGGCCTATTGCATGGTGGGCAAGTGCTCTACTATTGAGCTATAACCCAGCCTCTATGTCTGCTGTTTTCAAAGCATTTCTCTTCTCTCTTCCCTCAGGCAGTTTACTTGTTGGAGAAATTGGATCATTTGTGCTCTCCACTAATTTGGATTTGGCTGGTTCTTTTTTTATTGTATCATTTACTTGTTTTTCTAATTCTGTTTCCTCTAAATTCATTATTAAAGTTATAGGCTTGGTTAGATTTGGTTTTAAGTTTTTACACAAGAAATCTTTCAGAGTATACTTTCCAGTTAGTTGTATCACATCATAAATCCCTTGTTTAGTCATTCCACTTTTCTACTACTCAGTTTGATCAATGGTTCATGGGTTGTCAGCTCCATCCATACCTTGCAGAATTTTTTGTTAATCTTTCACCTAATAATAACCATTGATAATTGTTGCTTAGATCCACTATTACATTTGGGATTGCAAAATAGTGATTTTCTAATTTAGTTGTTATGTGTTTATCAGCTGGAGTATCAAGAACTTTCATCATTTTTGGTTCTCATGAAATACAGTTTATGCCAGAAGGGCAGGAAAAATGCTCATTTTTCTCTCCCGTATTTACCAATTTTCTAGAATAGTGATTTGGTAATCTACACCTACAGGACAACAATGAGAGAGTTGTTTTGTTTTGCTTTGCTTTCCCTTTATCTTTTTTATTTATCATTTTGAATTTGTGAATTTATTTTTTTTTTTTACATTTCATATTATAGAGCACATTTTTACATATCTCTGGTTGTATACAAAGTATCTGATGCTTTCTTTTTTCTCTTTTTATTGATGCATATGTTGTTACATATTTGTATCTGCACACAATATAATAATATAATTTGGCTGATACCATTCCTCAGTATTTCCCTATTTGATATTTTTCAAGGACATTTTCTTTAATGTTTTATTTTTTATTTGTGGGTATTTAGAAATATAATTCATTTTTGTACATCTTTAAAAATCTTTATCAATCTTGCTAAATCTTTGGCTAGTTTTTTTAAGATTATCATCTACAAATGGAATTTTTTATTCTGCTATTCAATTGTTTTTCTTTCCTTAATGTAGTAATACAGGATTCCAGTACTATTTGAGTAGAAGTGAAGGTAATGCATCTCCTCTCTTGTTCCTCACCAGTAAGAATAAGAATGTTGTTTGCTATAGATTTTATATCAGATTAAGGATGTTCCCTTATATTCCTATACTTTTTTTTTTTTTTTGGTACCGGGGATTGAACTCAAGGGCACTCTACCACTGGGCCACATCCCCAGTCCTTTTTGGTATTTTATTAGAGACAGGGTCTCTCTGAGTTGCTAAGTGCTTCGCCATTGCTGAGACTGGCTTTGAACTTGCAATCCTCCTGCCTCAGCCTCCCAAGTGCTGGGATTACAGGCGTGCGCCACCGTTCCCAGCTCCTATAGTTTTTATCTTGCAGTAATGTTTAGTTTTATGGAATATTTTTCTGTATCTGTTCCTATAATCTTATGTATTTTCTACCTTTAACTTCTTAGTGTGAATTATATTAATTGATTTTCTTATGAGCTCAACTTTGTCATGAAGTAGTATTGTCCTTTTTGTTGTTCAATTTAATTTAATAATATTTTCAGAATTTTACATTTATGTGTGAGTAAGGCTGGCTTTTATAGTTTTCCTTTATAGTATTATTTTCTTGGTTTTAACTCAGTGTTTCTCTTATTCTCATGACAAAGTTTCTTTTTTCTCTTTTCTGGAAAAGTTAGTCTAAAGAGTAGACTTCCTTTCCTTTTGATAATAGATACAACTCATTAATGAAACCGTCTGTGTGTGGTAACTTTGTGGGAAGAATTCTCAGATGGTTTATTATTTAGTTGCTTGATGAATATAGGTAGATGAATTTTTTCACCATGACAAAACTAGTAGTTGTAAGTGAAAATTCAATCATCGATTTAATACTTTTTACTGAATAGCTTGAATTCATCTATTTTGTTTCCATTTGTTGAGATATATGCTACTTTGTAAATAATTATGTAGCATATTGAATACATTTACATTTAAAAAATAGGCAATGTACTCTGATGTAGTTGTTCATATTGTATTTTAAACTTTAAAATTTTATAAATTTTAAAATAATGTATCTTTTGAGAGTCTTTGAAGGACTTTGAACTAGGTTCTACTTCTAACTCTTTTCAGTTAACTATTTTGGGTATGTCTCTATTTTCTGGGCCTCACATTACTCATTTGTAATACAAATACACATTTCATATGGTTTTCATGAGGACAAAGCGAAAAATGCTTTATAAGCTATACAAAGCTAACTAACAGGTAAAATGCTCAAAGAAAGAGTTAGAAGGAACCTTTGGAATTTGAGTCTTTAGTTTATAGAAAATGGAAGATCAGGAAGCTAGAGAAATGGTGGAGGTTATCTGTGAGTATCAAGTGTACAGAGATGACTTTATAATCCAGGCTTCCTGCTTCCCAAATCATTAGATGTTTCCTATTTTTGCCTTTTTTTAAGTGGACTACTAGGAAATAGAGGCTTTGACTTCTTTAGTTACATAGTTGAATGTATCATTCCCAAGAGTTTAATAGAAAAGTACATGTGACATTAGGGGGAAAAAGGAATTTTAAGACTTTAGTTTCTTAAGTTACCAGTAATTAAAACTGCTGTCAAAGTAGTTTATTGAATTTCTCCCCACCCCCAGAATCTACACAAAGAGAGTCTTGTTAAAACTTTTCAGGGATTAACATTAGTCTAATACAGTAAGAAGTAAGGTCCTGTGTGGCTGCTGCATAATTTTGTGCCATAAACTCAGTTGAAATTTTACTTTAAAAACCATTACTTCATTGTAATTTTAGTAAAATATTAATTTGTAACTGGCATAAAAACTTCAGAGACTAATTGTTTGGGAAAGGTAGTTCCTTGAAATGCATTCTTTTTTAAAACTTCATTCTTTATCCTTTCTAAATATACTCTGGAAAATTAATGTTTCCTTCAGCTTCTTAAAGTTGAAAAGTTTGTTATTATTTGAGCTTTGAGAGTTCAATATGTTACCTGATATTTGAGAATTCTTATCCCCCAGAGAACCTGCTCCTACCCTGCTCTGTTCTGCTGTATTATATACTGAAGTGATGTACAGGGCAAGGAAATCACAGCCTGCATTCCCCCCTTCCCACCAGCACAACCCCTCTTGATAAAGCACAGCACATATTTCAGTTGGTAATCCTTACCCCAGTTGTGTTGTCTGATCTCAGTTAAGAATTTTTTCTTTGCTTTCTTTTTCACTCCTTTCCTTCCAGGAAGTTTGCCGTCTGTGAAATAATGAGATAACTAGGGTCATGTTTAAAGGTTTGCTGTGGCAGTTTTAAAATCTCAGACATTCTTGGCTATGTGGCTTTGTAGAAAATATATGTAACATATTTAAAATAAGTTCTTAAAAATTTTACTTGTCATTTTGATCACATGTACTTTTTATAGATAAAACCATCATGATGGATTTGTTTATAACTTGAATAAAGTTTCTAGGAACTGTAGCTGTGTTCTTTATGTTTAAACGATGATTTCTATCAGGAGTCAGTAAGCATTTGTGTAACATTAATTATCATTTTATTGCCTTAAAAGTTGAAGGACAAATTGCTAGTTTAGCTGTTGTATAGGTTGTACCTTTTTTTCCTCTGAAAATGAAAACATTTTCTTTTAGAAAATGGATTACATACATCTTCATCACAAAGTTGTAACTTGTGATTGCCATAAAGAAGAGTTAGTCCTTTATATAATAGCTGGTCTTTTGGGTTTTGTGGCTGTTAGTTTTATTACAGTTATACAGGTTTTCTTGAGCTATCTATTGTTATTTATATTTTTTCATTGTTCATAGGAACCTATCAAGGTGAATATTGTATGCTAACTTTTTAGCTGAGAAAATTAAGATCTAAAGATGTTAGGGTTTTGATGATTACATTCTTAGTAAATTGTGAAATTGAGATTTGAGCTCAGTTCTGACAGAGTTGGTAGACTTCATTGTGAAATTTTGCTTATTACTTTGAGAAATGGCTTTAAAATCCCAGGCATCTTGTCCGTGCAACTTTGTAGAAAATACATGTAGCATATTTCAAATAAGTTCTTTAAAAATTCAATTAGTGGAGGATGCAGGTTGGTAGGTAAAAAGTTACTCAAGTTACTTGCAACTATAATAGTTATATATAAATTCTGTAAGAGTGGAGAAGAGTGAACATCTGTTAGGAAGGTCAGTACAGTTTTATGGGTGAATCACTGGTGAAACGATTCTTCAGGGATCAGCTTGTGCCTAATATTTCATGCTGTGGAGTTTAGATTTTATCCTTTTGGGGACTGGGAGGTGGTGAAGGATTTCAAGTGAGGTGACCAGGTTCATATTCTTAAGAGAGATGGTTGCATAAAGGGGGCTGCATTTGTAGTGTGGCGGTGCTAGAGACAGGGAGTCCATTACAAGAAGGCTGTGGGAGAGGTGATGAGGTTGTCTCTCAGGGGAATGGTGGAGAAATGGAGAGGATGGAACTAGAGTTGAGCTTGTGATAATTAGACAATATATATGCGCTGATCTTAACTTATTCCACTTTCTGTCAGAAAATAGTGAGAACTAAATGTTTGTATTTAGAAAACTGATCCATATTCCAATCATCTTCAGACTGCTGATTCCTGCAAATAACTTTGCTTTTAATTTCTAAGAGGATAGATACATTTAGGATAGAAGTCATATCTTTTAGTATGAAAGTTGTTTCTTTAGATGGAAGCTAAATTTGTGCTTGGATTATGGTAGTAATGGAAGTAAGACTTTCAATATAGGACTTAGTAACAGCTGTTAAGGAAGCAAAGCTACTATTACTTAAGATGGTCAGCACTGCTTTATGAATTACTTCTTTCACCTCATTCTGAATCATTCGAAATCATTTCTTAGAAATTTATGAGTTCTGCAGGCAGGAAGAATGCAGTAATTGTCAGTCTTTTGACAACATGTCCTCCTAGGCCAAGTTCTACCTATTTGATGCCACCCTGCATCTTGTCCTTTTCTCATATCCTGAGCTGGAGAGGAGTTGTTTCAGTATTCCAATCTGTTATATGGTAGGTGTTTTCTCAGATTATCTGTAAGCAAAGTTGTTCTTGTTAATGGGGTTCAAAATAAAAGTTTATGATAGTATGAGTATTAGTTTTCAGTATCTTATCATTTGAAAATTTATATATCCAGATGTGTATTTTTCTAAAATTGCAAAAGAAAATAGTAGTTATCTGTATACTTGCTTAGTGGCATCTTCATGTTGTTAGGGTTGCATATTATTATGAAACTGTAGAGAGTTCTATGACTTAGTAAAATTTGCCTTGTAAATATTTTTTCTGTCTCATTCTATTAGCACAACCTTAGTTTAGGCTTTCTTGCTTGGGATAATGAGACAACTTTTCTCCCTGCTTGTAATCCCTTACCCTCAAATTCCTATTCTGAAACTGCCTGAATATTATATACAAAACAGAAACCTGATACAGTCCCACCCATTTCTCCATGAATCCCTTATTTCTAATAATGAATTCTGTTAAGTTATTAAGAGTTGTGGCATGAGCAGAGAGGGTCCTTGTATAATTAATTGCCATGAAGTCTGCTAGCTCAGCAATTTTGTGTATAAAAATGTGCATGGGTGGACACACACATGAAGTATGCTTGGTTTTTATAAAGTGTTTTAATGAAATGTTTCTTATATGCTTTAAGTACTATTTTATTTATTTCCTATTTCTGAATAATATTTGTTGAACGAGTTAATACAAGTGAATGTTAATTGAGATAGGGCATAAATTATAAAAAGATAGAAAACAGGATATATAACTGATAATAAATTAGATAGTGGCATATATTTCTGTCAGTTTTCTTTATCATAGTAAAGGCCAAACTTAGCTGAGGTTTATAGAGTGCTAAGAATTATAAAAGGCATTTTCATATATTATGTTTGGAAGAAAAACAAAGAAGGCATCAGGTTATTTCTGATACTGTAATGATGGGTATATGACAAAAAGAACGTCAAATTCTATACCACCCATTTGATTCTCTTTTGTTAGGGAAGTAATTGTTTATTCTTGTTTTCCTGATCTCTGAGCGGTCTTAGAGACTAGGAATGGTGTGTGAAGACTGACAGTTTTTTTTTTTTTTTTTTTAAATTTTTGAAGTATAATTGGCATATCATAAATGGTTCATCTTTTAAATGTACAGTTTGATAAATGCTATGTATACCTATGAAACTATCACCATAGACAAGATAGTGAACTTAACCATTATTCTAGATATTTCTTCATGCTTTTTGTAAGAGGAGACTGGGAAGAAAAATAAAGATGTTGTGTTGTCCAGAAAACTAAGAAGAAAATAATCAGCTGTGGTAAATGCTTAAAGATAGGCAAAGTAACACGAGAAATGAGATGGACCCTCAGATTTAGTAATGCAGAGGTAACCCGTGATTTTGATCAAGGCAGTTTGGGTGGAGTGCTGAGTAAAAACCTGATGGGAGTGTTTAAAAAAGAAAGGGAGGAGAGAAATTGGAGATGGCCAGGAATGTTTTCAGTATATTTTCTGCCAAGGGGAGCAAAGAAGTGGAGCAGTATTGAAGTGGGATTAAGAGTCTTTCCTCTGGGGCTGAAGGTCAGTGGCAGAGCACTTGCCTAGCATGTGTGAGGCACTGAATTTCATCCTAAGCACCACATAAAAATGAATGAATGAATGAATGATTACAAAAAGAGTCCCCCCCCTTTTTTTTGTTAAGAAGTGAGAAAATCCAGCATGTTTATATGTTAATATCAATGATTAATTAGAGTAACATGTTAAGGATAAATTTCTGTAGTGATGCTGTTGAAGGGATAAATGGGATGAGATTTAGTTTATAAATGTCAGATTTTTGTATTATATAAAAACTTGGATAATTTATCTGTGGCAGTAGGACAGAGACAAAGTATGAAGATGCCGACCCTGGAAAGTGGTTTGATATATTATGGGAGCTTAAGGATAATCTCTTTAGATAGCTTCACTGAATTTTTTTCTTTTCCTTTCAGCAAAGTGTGGGAAGTAATATCATGCTCTGAATAAGGATGAGAAAGAGGCTTTTGGGGTTGAGGATCAAGAAGGTATGAAATAGAGTGGGAGTGTGAATAAACCAGGGAGTTAGAATATGGATTCCTGGTAGCATTAAGGGTGCAACTGAGGTCTGTGGTTGTGAATTTAGAGTGATCAGCCATGTTTAGATACATGGTGTCAGTGCAGAGTTGGTGGAGAATTACACTGAACAAGGATATAATTTTGTTGAGTATGATGAAATGAGAGAAGGACAAGGAAGTTGAGGGTGTTTGTAGGGAAGTGACTATGAGTGCATCTGCATAAGCTATGAAAGAAAGGCAGGAAGACTGCAAAGGCTGAGGAACAGTAATCTGTGCAAGTGATGATGGTGGCAGAAAGGGCAGAGTAGAGCCTACAGATTTCCAAATGTTGGAAGGGATTGTCTGTGAGAAGAGGAGTGACTTCAGAGTTTCTGGCCTGAGCAAAATTTTAACATTGGAGTTGCTGTCAACTGAAGTGTTTGGTACTTTGTCCCAGCATATGGTTTGGTTATGTTTTGTTGATTGTTACATATAAAAATAATATTTCTATTACAGTTTAGCTAGCCAAATATAAATATGAACCCTAGATCTGTGAGCACACATTAAATTTTTATATTGATTCATTAATTCAGTAAATGCTTGTTAAGTGCTTGCTACTTTCTAGGTGGTATTATAGGTGATGGAGATGTAATGATGAACAAAATACATCAATCAATAATTTGCATTGGTTTTAGTTTATATTGAGAAGACAATATTTTAGAAAATCTATAAATGAGTTTACTGTGTCAAGTAACTGGTTCAGTTTGGCTCTGTGTGTGTATAAATAAATTTATGTCAGTTTTATGTCTTTAAAAACTTTCTCTATAAACTAACATTGTTATTTTTTAGAGCACAGTTAAATATTTAAGGCATTAGCAAATTCAGTAAATATAAAACAAAAATATTGAGGACTGAAGAAATAGAATTTATATTATACTTTATAGACAATGTGAACCTTTTTTTAAAAACTAGAACCTAATTCCTCTTTGGACCACAAATGATATTCTGCAGATTGATTACCTGAGCAGTCTCCAAAGCTTAAATATATCCTAAATGGAAGAAATTATGCTTTTACTAAGAATATTCAGAAAACATTATACATCCTTTGGGGTAATTCTTTTGGGTTATACATTAACATCATGAGTTTTGGACAGTGTCTGAGTTGTTGGAATGATATGTACCTTCTTAAGGAGAATTTGAATAGGAAGGGCAATATTACATGCCTATATATTGATTAACTCATTTAATAACCTTTAGTGTTATTTTTCATAAAACTTGAGCGAGAGTGCCAGCACTCTTAAATCATTACCATGAGAGTTGAAATCAACACCTTCAGAGAAAAAAAATGTTAGTTTACATGCTGGTTATGAATAAAGTTTATTATATATGAGCAATCTCATATAAAACAGAAGTTTCTACCTACTATTTTAGAACAAAAATGGTTGCTAGAATTATATTCTATAAAAATTATGTGAAAAAGTGCAAGTAGAAAAACTTGCTTTGGAAAGTGAAGTTGATTTTAAGAGTTAGGTGTCAATTCTCTCATAAACTATTAAATAGATGCTTTGATTCAGCTTTTTGCATGAAACCTTTTACAGGCTGTTAACTATATGGACACCTTCCATTTCTCTCTGTTGCTTTTGGATGTCTTCAAGAGGCTATTTTTTTTAAAAAAAATTTATTTATTTGCTTTTAGTTGTACACAATACGTTTTTACGTGGTGCTGAGGTTTGAACCTGGGCCGCGCATGTGCTAGGCGAGCGCTCTACCACTGAGCCACGACCCCAGCCCCTTAAAGAGGCTATTTTAAAAAATTCTAGGAACACATTTTTAAAATTCACATATACTATTATAATGTTTCTACTTTAATGCTTTTAATTATCAATAAAGATTTTAGTAAACTTTGTAACTATATGTTAGAGCCCTGTATGTTGGAAGCTTAATTTGCAAACCTTCAGTGTGGAAGAATTTTGTGAGAGTTCCCTCTCACAGGACAGGACAGGACAAAACAAAAACAGTGACTGTGTTTTGAGATTTTTTTTTTTTTTTAATGAGAAAAGGGATTGATTGACATTTTAAATATACATTATGTAAGCATTTTTCAACTTGGAAGTATGTGATTTACAAATATCACTGTGAACACCAAGTATCTAGCCAATAGCACATTGTACATATGGCTGACTCTTTCCTCTTTGATTATGATGGTACTATAGCTTCTGTTATGGAACATGAAGAGGAATAGCCAACGATTTTTGTTGCTGAGACCAAATTAGCGCTGTACTAGACTCTGTTTCTGGGTTGGAAATTTGGATTTGTTTTCATTTTAAAATGATAAGAACTTCCTAAAATAATCACTTGAACAAACAAAAATCTAATGAGCACATAGCGATACTTTTATCTAAATGAGCACACCCCCCCCCATTTCTGTTAAGTGATACTTTCAGTGAATGTGTGTTTATCTCCCCCATTTCTGTTAAGTGATACTTTCAGTGAATGTGTGTTTAGAATTTCTGTTTTGGTTGGGATTTGCTTTGAGAATATTCCTTTTGAGGATTTTTTAAATTGGGAAAGTTTTTCTTTTTTAAATATTTTTTTAGTTTTAGGTGGACACAATACCTTTATTTCATTTATGTGGTGCTGAGGATCGAACCCAGGGCCTCACACATAGGAGACGAGTGCTTTACCGCTGAGCCATAGCCCCAGCCCCTAGTTTTTTCTTTTGATAGGTTGTGGGATATAAGGAAAGATAAAATTCTTTGAATTTGGACAGATGTGGGTTGAATAGCAACAAAACAAGTTAACTAGCTGTTTGACCTTGGGGAAATTACTCCAAAAATTTTGCTTTATTCATCATGAGAAGTATGATACTGGCAGTGTTATTGAGAATATTTGAATTAGATGGTCAAGTCAACTTCCAGGTAAAGTCATACAATAAATACTGTATTCCATCTGTATCTTCTCTCTTTGTAGTAGTTTAGGGTATATTTGGTTTTGGAATGAGCTGGATGGTATTTAGAATCAAGTCTATTTAAGAAAATTTGGGCTGGGCTTAGTGGTGGAGCAGTTTTCTGGATGTGTGAAGCCTGGGTTTGCTCCTCTGCAAAGGGGGAAAAATAAGGTAATTGTAACGGTAATATAGTAGAAAGACTAGACCTTTTTCAGGAGATTTAACATTGAATTTCTATTGTGCCATTCATTCGCTAATCACTACAAGTACCTTTTTGAGTGCTGTTTGTTTTTTCCATGCCAGGGTGGAGACTATGGTCTTCCATGGGATAGGCAAGCCCTCTACCACTGAGCTACATTTCCAGCCCTTGAGTGCTGTTTATTGAGTTCCAAATAGGTACCACACACTGTTAGGTGTATTTTATATCTCATTTAATTCTAACAGCTGCCTTGTAAGGTTGCCATTATTGCCATTCTGCACATGAGGAAATTAAGGCAAAGAGGTTAGATAACTTTTCCTGAAGATATACAGTAAGTGGCAGGGTGATAATGCATTTAATCTTTCTTTTTTCACCTTATAGTGGCCAACCTTTACCTTCTGTAAAATTCTGGTACTAATATTATTTTACTTGAAGTTAAATTTGCGTACTGAGAGAAGTAAATGTTTTGCTCTTGAATCTGTGCCTGGCGGTAACAACAGTGTTCTCTTTATTTCTCTAGTGGTGATATTGGGAGTCTAGTATTAATGATCTTTGTTCACTGTGGCTTGTATTTTGGTTGTAAATCTTAAAAATTACTATTGAAGTAAAATATGTATAAAATAAAATTCACCATTTTAGCCATTTTTTTTTAAATACTTATTTATTTGCTTTTTAGTTGTACACAATGCATTTGTTTTTACGTGGTGCTGAGGATTGAACCCGGGCCGCACACGTGCTAGGCGAGCGCTCTACCACTGAGCCACAACCCCAGCCCCAATTTTAGCCATTTTTAAATGTAAAATTCATTGGCACTAAGTACATTCACAGTGGTGTTGTAGCTGTGAATTATTCTTACCTCTCAGACAACACAAAATACATAAAAATATTTAAAGTTCTACACTGTATATAACATTGTTAATCAAAATTTTGTGGCCTGAGATATGGTCTTGAAGGAGCCCATACTTCTTGGAATCCTGATGCCCAGTTATTTTGGTTATGTTGCTTTCAGTGAATGAGATTTTTCTGATTTTTGGAGAGAAGTTGTGAATTTAATTCTGTGATTCTGTGTGTTTGCACCCAAGTCCTCTTTTGCTTAAAATGTTTTTGTTAAGGTTTTTATACATCCTGGGAAACCAGGATTCAATAAATAAGTATATGCATGCACCTGTTATCCCCCCCCCCCCCCCCACCTAGTCAACATTGTTTTCCCATGACAGATGCTACTGTGCTGTAGACAGATGTATTATTGCTTTCTAGGAGTATATGGCATTTTAGAAAATGGAAAAATTAGGTAGCTGTCAGTGCACATAGAGACAAATAGAGTTGTGTGAAGCTTCCTGCTCCTTTATTTACATACACTGAAGGAAATGTCATTAACCATTAATATAAACGTAGATAACTTTTTTTTTATTTTTTGATAGAGGAGAGCTTTGGGAAATGAGCATATTAGATAGTTTTGATGCAGATGCATTACTTCTGACCTCTACTTCTAGAAAGGCTCTAAAAAGATTAGCAGGAACTTAAGTTGCTTTGTGATGGTGGTGGGCAGGTGGGGGAATAAATGGAAATAAATAATCAGGAGATCAGAAGTGGTAAAATTTAAAATGCCTCTGGAAAGAGGGAAGGAACCTAAGGAAACAGAGTTTATACAAGATAACTATTTAAAAGCAGTAGGGAGATACAGGTGAATTTAGCAATTTTTAGGGGATTTTCTTTTCTTTCTTCTTCTTTTTTTTTTTTTTTTTTTTTTTTTTTTTTTTTTACAGTGGGAAACTTTTTTCTTTTTGCTGGGGTTCAGTTTAATTAGGCACTTTTTATACATAGTGAGTGGAGAGATTTGGAGCTCCAAGAGGTAGTAATCAGTGAGAAGAGGTTTTCAGCAAACACCATTAATTTTCTGTTTTTTAAAAAACTTATGCTATAAGTAAATGCATCTGTAGTGGATTTTTAGTCCTCCATTGGTAAGATCTATCTTCTTCAGTTGTTGAACTTTTCAGAAGTCTGAGTACATATTAGAGATTTTGGAGTCCTCTGCGTATGTTTTTTGTAGCATCCTGGTGTAGCATTGGATACACTTAACCAATTACAACTTTCCTTTTCTCATTTGTTGTTCTGGCATGTAATATGCTTTCAATACATGCTAGCTTATTTATTTCTTATTTTTTTGGGGGGGGGGGGGACTGGGAACTGAACCCAGAGGAACTTTACCATGAAGCTACATCCCCTGTCTTTTTATTTTTTGAGACATGGTCTTTCTAAGTTGCTTAGGGCCTTGCAAAATTGCTAAGGCTGACCTCAAACTTGCAATACTTCTTTCTCAGGCTCCTGAGTTGCTGGGATTACAGGTATGTGCTGCCACAGTTGGCTAAATGCTTGTATACTTTGAATGATCATCATATGCCAAATAATAGAATAATAGATTGAAATTTGCTTCTTTCTAAAAAAATAGTATGCAGCAGCCTTTATTATTTTATTTTTTGAGAAATATCTATTAATTCCACTATGTGCTAGGAGTTTGTAGTATGATAGATAACTTTTATGTAGTAAGAGAGTAGTGGGAATATTAGGAACACTGTGCCCTAAAGAGGATATTTTGAAGAGAAGGAAGACATCATTTATACTCTTTTTGAATTTGAATCAGGTGTTTGGTGTATTGAAAATGACACTGAATAATTGTCCCTGAAGATCTTAGAGAACATTTGCTTTAAAAGTATTCAGATTGAATATTTGACTTGATAAGTGCTTAAAGGGGTAGTAATACATACAAACTTTCTTTTTGTTGTTGGGGTTGGGTACTGGGTATTGAACCCAGGGGTACTTAACCACTGAGCCACATCCCCAGCCCTTTTTTAAATATTTGTTTAGAAACAGGGTCTTGCTGATAATACAAACTATTTATTTAAAATTTTTTTTTCAGTGGTAGTAATTAAAATAATCTGAATCATTTGATTTGTAAGTACTTGCCAAGACAGTAAGCCAAGTTCTTGGCAGCAGATGGTTTGTATGCAGTAGTGGGCCACAGTCATTGGTTTGTGCCTAAGGGTCACCTTAGCTCCACTTCTTAGTTTTTTTTCTGCATGAAATATACCAACTTAAAGAAAATTATAGGAGGGAAATTAGCTCTAGGGATTACATTTACTTTTTTCAAGTTCACTTTTTTTTTGGTAGGAGCTCTTGTTTTGTTAGGTTTCTAAACTGTATTCCCTACATATATTAAGATGACAAAATAGAAAATATGGCATATTTATTCCTATAGTGGAGGCTTCATGGAATTACATTTAAAGTATTTTGCAACTCTTGTGTTGTTTGGCTTGGCTCCATCAAATAGAGGAGAATTGTGCCTTTCTTTTTACCTAGATGGCTTTTAGGCCTAAAATGTCAGTTTCCTTTCTTTCACTGCGTTTAGTTATTTTGCTGTGACCTTTTCTTTTTGTCCTTACTGCCATCTCTGTAATTTGTATTCTATAATTTCCTGCTTGCCTATTGTAATAGACATTCTTTGATAGCAAATATATATCTCCAAATTAAAATAACATTGATACATCCTACCAAAGGAGATATGCTGATGGCAAATAGTCATATGAGGAAATGCTGTACATCATATATCATCAGGGAAATGCAAATCAAAAAAAATGAGATATACTGCACACTTATTAGTATGGCTAAAATCCAGAATACTGATAATACCAAATGCTGGTGAGGCTGTGGAGCAATGGAAACTCATTTGTTGCTGGCGGAAATATAAAATGATACAGCCACTTTAAAATACGGTGGCAGTTTCTTACAGAACTAAACATAGCCTACCCATACAATCCAGCTGTTACCTTTTTTGGGTATTTATGCAAAGGAGCTGGAAAATTGTATCCACACAAAACTTGCACATGGATGTTTATATACCAGGTTTATTTTAATTGCAAAATTCGGAAGCAACCAAGATGTCCTTCAGTAGATGAATGTAGAAACGAACTGTTGTACATTCAGACAATGAAATATTATTTAGTGCTAAAAAGAAATGAGCTATCTAGCCATGAAAAAATGTGGAGGAATGTTGAGTGTCTTTTGTGAATTGAAAGAAGCCAAAATTAAAAGACTCCATATAATGACTCAAATATCCTGGAGAAGTCATTGCTAAGGAGGCAAGGGAAAGAAAAAAGAATGCAAAGTGCCAGGGCTTAGTGGGGAGCAAGGGAAGAATAGGTGGACTATAGAGGATTTGGGGGGTAAAACTGCTGTATATGTTGCTGTAATGGTAGATACATATTATAAATTTGCCTAAACTCATAAAATGTATAATATTAAGAATGATTCTTAATGTAAAGTAAGGTTTCTGGGTGATAAAGATGTATCAGTGTAATTTCAATAATTACAAAAAATATATAAAAAATAAACAAAAACAACTATATACTAAAGCATTTGCACATACAAAATATAAATTGTGACTTTAAACTTTTTTGTGACATCTTTTATTATGGGGCAGTCCTACTGTTTAAGTCAGCTTTTTTGCCACTGTGACTAAAAGACCCAACCAGCACAATTGTAGAAGAGGAGAAGTTTATTTGGGGGCTCATGGTTTCAGGGGTCTCAGTCCATAGACAGCTGGCTTCACTCCTTGGGACTCCAAATGAGGCAGAACATCATGGTGGAAGAGTATGGCAGAGGGAAGCAGCTCACATGATGATCAGGAAGCAGAGAGTCAGAGAGATCTTCACTTTCCAAATACAAATATATACCCTATATACCCCAAGCCATGTGTCCAGTGCCCCACCTCCTCCCGCCACACCCTATCTGCCTTCAATTACCACTCAATCCTACCAGGTGATTAATTCTCTGATTAGGTTAAAGCTCTCATAACCCAATTATTTCTCCTCTAAACCTTCTTGCATTGTCTCACACATGAGCTTTTAGTGGACACCTCACATCCAAACCAAAACACCTACTTAACCATTGATTACTTCTTTCAGAATCCTCTTACTGATGATGTTCATTGTGTTTTACTGATAGCCTGTCTTTACAGATGCACATCCTATTGCTTCTGCACCCACACTTACTAATGTTTTCTTTCTTTCCTTGGGGAGTGCTTTTGGCACAGTAGAAGACAATTATTTGTTATGTGATATTGGCGTGTGCATTGTAGTTACTTAATATCCTTACCCCACTACTTGTCCACTGTCTGCCAGTAGCAGTTGAGGTGGGTAAAAGGAAGGAGGTCAGAGCATTCACAGTTGAGAATCAGTCTGTAAGCCAAATTGTACTATTTATGGGTTCCAGAGCTCATCTTATTACCTGTTTGATTGTGGTGCTAGGGATTGAACCTAGGACCGCTTGGCATGCATGGTAGGCAAACACTCTACCACTGCTCCCTCCTATTTGAGTTTGTTTTTAGTGTCCCTTTTTCTAACCATACTTACTAAAATCTAGTTGCTCTTTAATAAGGCCACGGGATATGAATTGCTTACATGTAAAAATCAGGCTAAGGATTAGATACAATCATAACATATAATACATATGTTAATAATAATGTATGTGTAGTGATGGCACAAAGAATGTATAATAATCAATAAAACAGGCATAGTTCTTGACCTCATGGTGTTTCATTATTAGAAACTTTATTACTAGAGTTTAAGAGCCTTACAACGACTATTTTAAAGTTTACCTTGTTTATATTTGCAGAGTGTGCTGTATATTTTGGTCAATAGGTATTCAAACAATAATGTTTAACAATGAATAGACTTTATACATTAGAGGGGAGCATTGAATAGTTTGAAGCAGAAGTGTAATGTTACTAAATTTCTACTAATTAATTAGATTTAACTTTAGCACTGTAAAGAGGTGAGGAGTTTTATTGTCAGTTTCTACATTTTAGTTTTCTAATCATCCAAGTAATTTCTTGAAAGCCTTTTCAAATATTTACATTTAAAAACCAATTAGGTAAGTAATTCAGTAAACAAATATTTTTTGGGTACATACTGTGTGCCAGATACTGCTCTAGGCACTGGGGAAATAGGAATGGTCAAAACAAAGCCTGTGATTGCATGCTTGCATTGTAGTGTGGGAGTTAGTTAGCAAATCAAGAAATCTACAATGTTATGTACCATGTTAAAATTATTTGAGGAAAAAGAAAACAAGCAGAGAGTAAAGTGAAAGGCTGTTTTAGGTAGGGAAATAAGGTGGTCTCTGAGGAACATTTGAGTTGGAATGAAAATAGTTAATCAATTGTGGATATATTTGGGAGAAAGAGTTTTTTTTTAGGTAGAGGAAACTGCAGCTAGGTTCATTCAGTGAGTAACTTATTAATATTTTCCCCTTTATTGTTACTTTAGAATATTCTGTAGATTCTTCCTTAATTTAGCCTTCCCTGTTGTTTCTCTTAATTATCTAACTAAATGGAAAGAATGCATATTTTTTAGGAAACATGAAATGTATAATACTTAATTTCTTATATGTATGTGTGTTAGCTTTTCATTGCTGTGACAAGTACTTGGGGGAAAGCAACTTAGGAGGTTTTTTTTTTTTTTTTTTTGCGGGGGGTGGGGCTGTTTTAGAAGTTTCAGCCTATGGTCTTCTGGCTCCAAAGTGGAGACATCATAGTGGAAGGGTATGGCAGAGGAAAGTTATTCAGTCATGGCAGCCAGGAGGCAGAGAGAAAGAGGAAGGGGCCAGAGACAAGATTTAGACCCCAGGAGCATGCCCTCAGTTACCTACTTATCCACTTATGCTTCAACTCCCTACAGTTTTCCATTACCTCACAATAATCCATTCAGATCATTAACCTATCAAATAGATTAATCCACCAATGAGATTAGAGCCCTCATGATCCAATCTTTTTCCAAAATCTCCACCTCTGGATATTGCTGAATTGAGAACCAAGCATTCAATACATGAGTTTTTCAGGGCCATTTTCAGATCTAAATAACAGTATTATTATGATATATAATAGATGGTCTATAGTTGCTGATTGCGGACTTTAGCTATGTCCCATTCTGTTGCAGATGATTCCTTTTTCTCAGTACAAAGTGCTGCTATAATCCAAAGTAAAGGAAAGAGTGCTCATCAGATAAAACTAAAAACAACAACAACAACAACAACAACAACAACAAAACATGCAATATCATGTTTGACACAGTATAAGGGGAGGGAATCTGTCTTAGTTGTTGTGCCCAGCACCAAGCCATGAACATTACAGGCACTTCAGATCATATTTAAATGAGTGAATTCTGTTTAAATGAGAAACATGCAGTAGGTATGGAGTACACAATATGCAATAGCACATTTTGGGTAGCTAAGGGAGGTGTCTATAAAATATTGGCAAAGGAGAACAATTGTGGTACTTCAGCAGTAGTCTTTGAAACAATTATAATGGATTCAATGTAGGCATAGATCTTTTCTTACAGGTTGCATATTTTAAAAGAAAGGTGGGCCAGTTAAGCTGATGAAAATGAAAAAAAAATTAGAGGAGACAATAGTAGTGATCATAATTTACAACTATTCTGTTAGATTTCTAGGACTTAAGTTATTGTACTTTAAAGGAAATAGAATTCTCTGTGGAAAGATGGACCAGTCTTGCTGGTCTTCAGCTCCTGTTTTTCCTTCTGCTGCTCCAGTTTGGACATACCTCTAACCCCTTGAGCAGTGTTCATTATCTACTTTCTCTGTTCCTTGGAGGCATGGACTGGTGAGGCTACCAGAATGACTGTGGCAGTTTCTCACCACTGTCCCTTTCAATTGTGCCTCTAGTCCATCTACTTCCCACTATTACCAGAGTGATCTTTGTGTAATAAATTTGATTGTTGGTCCCTGCCTCAAAATGCCTTAATGGGTTCCCATAGTCATTAGGATAAAATTGTAAATTCTGTAGTATAGAAAACAGATTTTAGAGAACCAGCCTTTTACCAATGTCCTACCCATTTTTTTGTTGTTGTTCCTGTGCTGAGCATGGGAACCCATGGCCTTGCACATGCTATGCAAGTGCTTGACCACTAAGCTACATCTCCAGTCCCCACCTATCTCCCCCACCTCTCTTTTTTAATATGTATATTTTTTTCTGTATTCTAGACAAATTAAACCACTTGTAGTTCACTGAATGTTCTATATTTTTTTCATGTCACTGAAGATATGCTGTTCTTGCATGTACCTATTTCTTGTCTTCTCAAGGTCATTAGCTACACGTCATTTAAAAAATCTCTAAATTTATCTTCAGAAAACTTTTACTGACTTCTCTTTCCCATTCTGGATTAGGTAAATTTTTCTTCACATTCCCATAGCAGGCTGTTTCTTGGCTGGATTCATGCTGCTGTAACAAAATACCACAGACTGGGTGATTTTAAATGATAGAAATTCTTTTCTCACAGGTATGGAGGCTGGGAAGTCTATAATCAGGGAGTAGGCATCTGGGGGAGGGCCTTCATATTGCATCACCCCATGGCAGAAGGGCAAACCTGAGGGAGAGACCAAGAGATCAAACTCACAGCTTCAAGCTCAGAATTAATCTATTCATGAGGATGGATCCCTCATAACCTAAACAGCTCTTACCTCCCTGCACTGATGCACTGAGGGTTGAGTTTCCAACACATGCTTTTTGAACAATACATTCACCTTAGCAACGTGTAGTCAGTGTTCTCAGGCATATCTAACAGTGTATCCTAGAAGTCTACATGTCTTTTCTTTTTAGACTGTAAGCTTTTTCAGGGTGTGGGATACTTGATTATCTCTTTAATTCCTAATGCCTATCATTGCCTTATACAGTATAAAAGCTGAAAGTTTGTGACTGGGTTAATATATGAAGTAGTAGAATTTATCAGATATCTAAAATAGGCCCAACCAAGCCTGGGTTTTAGAGAACATGTGAGAAGTTGAAGAACATGGTACCTGTCCTGTTCATAAACTTAGTTATATGGAAAAAATGATATGTAAAGCAATTAAAGATTAATAAAGTACAGCATTAAGTGAGGGCTTAGGTAGAATGATTTGAAAATTAAGATAAAATAAAACAATTCAGTTTGTTTGAGTATCTGTTCCCTACTTTGTTTTTCTCCTTTATACCACTACTAACATCCTTATATCTTTTATTATTTATCTTGTTATGCCCATGTTACTTATTAGAATATAAATTTTATGAGGATTTTGTCTTTTCTGTTAATTATGGTATTTCTAGTGTCTGGCACACGATAGCTGCTCAATACAGCTGGGTGAATGGTTGGAATAGAGTTTGGAGAAGGAAGTGATGGTTAAGAGACAGTATTTATGAAACATTTTATGGAGAAATTACATCATAAAGTAGGCCTTGGGAGTATTTTATTTAATGAGTTGATAAGTGTTCATGTAATATTCATTTAAGTAAATAATTACCAATTTTATTTTTATGTGAAGTTTTTTAGGTTATATGTTGCTTTTAATTTTCTCTTAAAACTTTCTAAAGGTTATACAACCTCACTGTTGACTCAGAGAGTTTGACAACAAAGCTTATTTGATCAGAGTGAGTGATGCTGGTCCTTTCCTTACAACCAGTAGCAATAAACATATTTACTTTATATGTTTATTAGAAAATAAGATATAATTGTAAATATGAGGTCTGCTGGAGACAATTATGTTTTATATAGATCTTCCCACTATTCTTTTAGTACCTGAGCACTTATCTTTTACTTTGCATCCATCAAAATGATAATGAATAGAAATGAAATCATAGCCATATCAGGTTTCTTCTGGTTGTTTTGCAAATTAGAGACCATAATTAACCATTCTTAGGTTTTACCAATTTTTTTTCTTTTTAAATTGGGTACCAGGGATTGAACTCAGGGGCACTCAATCACTGAGCCACATTCCCAGCCCTTTTTTGTATTTTATTTAGAGACAGGGTTTCACTGAGTTGCTTAGGGTCTCACTTTTGCTGAGGCTGGCTTTGAACTCTGGATCCTCCTGCCTCAGCCTCCTGATCCTCTGGGATTACAGGTGTGTACCACTGTACCTGACTGGTTTTGTCAAATCTTAATCAGGTTTTAAATATTTGTATGTGCATACATACGAGCTGTACATGATTGATAATCACATCATTTCCCTATTTTTCTTCTCTCTCTCTTTCTTCTTTTTTTTTTTTTTTTTTTTTTTTTTGTAGTTCTGGGGATTGAACCTAGAGCCTTGTGTGAGACAATTGCTCCACCACTGAATTCCATCTAGTCCATTGTTCTTTTTTATAAATTTCCTTTTCGCTTCCATTTTGTTCCCTTTCATAACTAAAGAAATTAAAATCAGATTTTGAATTTAAACTATAAAAATGTTAAATTGCCAAAATATTTTTTTTGCCTGTTACCTGGAACATGTAGATACTATGGGTTTGAATTGTTTTTTAGATAAGAAAATTATTTGTGTGTCTCAAGTGCTGGCCTCTCACCATATTCTTCTTTTTCTAAACATCAAATTAGATATTCGTAGGCTCTCATCACTGCGTTATACCTTAATAGGCATCTGATCTGCTTGCTTTATTTTAGAGATGAGGTAAGTAAGACCAAGTGACAAGTGATTTGGCCATTTAACTGGTGGCAATTCATAACAAGGACAGAATGATATAGTAGGTTTTAAACTGTTGATAAGGAAATTAACCAGGCTGTAAGTCCAGTACTGTTTCTAGAAATACATGTAGTTTTGATGACATTTTAAAATGATATTATTTTAATGACATAATAGAATAGTAGCAGAAAGTTCTTAGAATTTGTCAATCTACCAGTCTTCCAGACAGGGTGTGAGTAAAATTTGGCAATACTTGTTTTGGTATATTGGTTTTTATTTCTATTATATCAACAGGAGTACTTTTCATCATTCTGATTTTAAGCCTTTGGAAAAATCCTACATGATCTCTAACTTGTTAGTTTTTGAAAACTTGAACATGAGGATTCACACATATTTCATAGGAAGAGGTTTAACCAATAAATGTATATTAATGAAAACATGAGGAGCAAGACTTAAATAATTCAATCATTTTTTTCTTATTTAACCTAAAAGGTTATACATATTTTCAGAAAGTCATTGGAATATCTTAAATAGAAAAATGAAAAAAGAGTCTTATGAATATTCTACATTTCCTTTTTGTTTGTTTTGTAATTTTTTTCCCCCTAGGACTTAGATTTTAATTAAATCAGCACACAAAAATAGCACCTTGTATTCTCTTATAGATTTTTTTTTTAGTGTGTGTGTGTGTGTGTGTGTGTGTGTGTGTAGAGATCTGTTTTTTTTTTTTTTTTTGAGGGGGTGAATAATTAGTAAATATAATGGATGAGAAGAGATAATTAGAGATATAGAAGACTTTAGACAATTTGAAGTTAGTACTGGTGTCATTTATGATTGTAGTTGCCTAATATTAATGCAATTGGATTATTAAATTTTGGTTAGATGTGTTCACTTATACTTTTCATGTGAAGAATACTCTGACATTTTAAAGCTTCTGACGTGGTATGAAGTTTAAAAATATTGTTTTCCAGAACTATAGCCTGTGTTTTGGTATGACAAGTTAGTAATTGTCCTTTGTTCTATTTCAGATCCCTGTATGTCACTGAGTCCACCATGCTTTACAGAAGAAGATAGATTTAGTCTGGAAGCTCTTCAAACAATACATAAACAAATGGATGATGACAAAGATGGTGGAATTGAAGTAGATGAAAGTGATGAAGTAGGTGGAAAGCTTTCTGCTGTACCCTTCTATGACAGAGTGACTGTGTTTCTAGTCTAAAATTTTCCCCTTATTCCTCATGTGACTCAGCTCCTTCATCTTTAACATTTTTAGCTTCTCTGTTTTCACATTATAATTTTACTCTATAGACTTATGCAGTTTTTCTCTTTTTTTTCTGCCCACTTGTATATAAGTCTTCCCAGTTTTTAAAAAAAATCTTGGGTTTCTCAAACTTATATTCTGTTCTGACTGGATATTGCTGCTTTACAAATCACCTCAAAATGTAGTGTCTTAAAATGATAACAGTTTATTATTTCTTCCAATTCTGTGGGTTTACTAGGCTCAGCTGGGTAGTTTTTTTGTTCTCATAATTCTGGACTGAGGTCACTGTGGTAGTTGGCATTCATTTGGAAGCTCCTGGGTGCTGGAATATCTAAGATGGCTTCTTCTGGCTTCTACTCTGTCTGTACCTCTTATCATTCAGGAGTCTAGCTAAAATTTTATTACAACATGGCAACTGGCTTCTAAGTGATAGTGTTCCAGGAAGATGAGTGCCCATGTGCAATTATTTATCAGGCCTCTGCTTACCACTTGGTAATATCAAATTGGCTAAAGCAAGTTTTTTTGGCTAAGCTAAGAATCTGTGCAGGAGAGAATTGTACATGATACAGGTAACCAGAAGATGTGGTTCATTGGAGGCCATCAATTTAGTACAAATTGTCATTAGTTTTAAGTATTACCATCTTGCTCCTGACCTAGTTTGCCTCAGATTCTCCATAGAAGTTGTTTCTTTGACTGTGGTCTCATTCTAACAAATCCACTGTTTTCAGGCCTCTTCAGCCTCTTATGTTGTATTTATCATTGTTGAGATGCTTCTTTTTCAGTTTACATAATAGTAATATTATTTCCTACCTTATTGTCTCATGTTTCATAGATGTGATTTCCTTTAATAACATTGTTATGTAGTAATAAAATTCTCTAAAAATCAGTTGACTTGCTTCACCTGCTGTTCAAAACATTTACTTTTAAACTGGTCAACTGCTTTCAGGTCATTTCTGATTTTTCATCTTTAACTCAATCTATATTCCTGATCTCCACGTATTGCTTTCTGTCAGACATTTTTAGAGGTCTCTTACTTTTGCTTTACATTTAGTATATTTAAAGGAAAATTTTGCTCTCCTAATTTGAATTTGTCACTATCCAGTGGTGTTTCTGGACCTACCTCATCTCAATTTTTATTCTTCCAAATTAGGAGTTGGCAGATTTTTTTTTTTTTTCCTATAAAGGGTCAAGTCACAGATTGTGCTGTGTCCTCCAGAAACATATGTTGAATACCTTAGGATGTGACCTTACTTAGAAATCATGTTATTGAAGTAGTTAAGATGAGAACATAGTAGAGTAGTCCCTTAACTCATTATGACTGGTGTCCTTGTAGGAGAGGAGAATACCTGTATACACACACACACACACACGCGCATACACACACACAGGAGAGAAGACAGCCAGGTGACAGTAGAGACAGAGATTGGGGTTATGCAGCTGTAAGTCAAGGAATGCCAAGGATTACTGGTAGTACTAGCAGCTAAGAAAGATTCATGGAACAGAGTCTGCTGTAGAGCCTTGGAGTGAGCGTGGCCCTACTGATACTTTGATTTTGAGCCTACAAATCTGTGAGAAAAGATATTTCTGTTATTTTTAAGCTGTCTAGTTTGGTACTTTGTTATGGCAGTTCTAAGGAAACTAATAAAGGTAGTTAAATATTGTATGTTTTGTGGGTTATTTGGTCTCTAATATAACTACTTAGTCTGCCACTGTATGGAAGCAGCCATAGGCCATACAAGAACCCAATGGGCACAGGAGGGCATTCCAGTAGAATTTTATATGCAAAAGCAGATAGCAGGCTAGATTTTTTTTTAAAAAAAATATTTATTTATTTACTTTAGTTGTACACAATGTGTTCATTTGTACGTGGTGCTGAGGATCGAACCCAGGCCGTGCGCGTGCCAGGTGAGTGCTCCACTGCTGAGCCACAATCCCAGCCCAGGCTAGATTTTGCTTGTATTCCAATCCCTGTTATAAGATCTTATGTCCTTAAAGCTTATGATCTTTTCTACTTTTGCTACTAACCCTTATCTGTTTTAGTTATTTGCTTGTTCTGCTTTTTTTAAAAAAATGTTTTTAGTTGTTGATGGATCTTTATTTTATTCATTTATTTATATGAGGTGCTGAGAATCAAACCCAGTGCCTCACACATGGTAGGCAAATTCTCTACCGCTGAGCCACAATCCCAGCTCTGCTTGTTATGTTTTAATCTAGGTATTTAGTGTCTTGTACCCACATTACTGTCTCCAAATTTTCCTCTCTAATCCATCATGATTATCACTTTGAGAGAGTGTTTTCTCAGCTAAGAAATTTACAGTGATTTTAAATTGTCCATTAGATCAGACTTTAGCTCTTCAGTCTTACATTTAATGCCTGCTTATAAATTTTGAGACAGTAGATTCAGAAAGAAAGCTTACTTCACCTATCTTTTACTGAGCCACCTATTGGTTTCTAGAGATTGTGTGAGGTAATGGTTTTGTAAAGATGAACAAAGACATCTGGTGTGCCTTTACCAGTCATTTTATAGAAAAAACACATTGATTTGTCCTGGAAGAACCTGAGGCATGGTTAAGAATAGTAGTACGTAAGAGATAAGACATGAGAAAGCAGCAAATTAAGGGTGGGGTGATTCATGGATATCAAGAAAGTAAGGCACCAGTGGAGACCACAGAAGAGCTAGTGAGACAGTGAATCAGAGGTGGTAGAGTTCCATACCCCAGGTGCAAAGGGCAGGTGAGTCACAGGGCAGCTCTCCTGGTTTTCAGACCTTCTTGAAAACTAAAAACAGTCTCTGCATTTCTTCATTTTTTGATATCTGCTCTTATAAAGTCATTCTTAGGTAGTTATCAGAAATGTTATTCCATCCTGGTGAAAATTATGGATTCTTAGGTAATTATTTTAGTCAGATTTTTTGCTGCTGTGACCAAAAGACCTGACAAGAACAATTTTAAGGAGGAAAAGTTTATTTGGTGGTGGTGGGGGGTGTCATAGTTTCAGAGGTCTCAGTCCACAGATGACTGATGCCGTTACTCAAGGTCTGAGGCAAGGCAGAAAGAATTTCCTGGCAGACAGGTGTGGTGGAGGAAAGCAACTGGGAACTTGGCATCAGAAAGTGGGATTTGGAGAGAACTCTCTATTCTATAAGGACAAAATATATACCTTAAAGGTACTTCCAGGGACTCATCTCCTCCAACCACACCCTTCCTGTGTACAGTTACCACCCAGTTAATCCCAACCCAGGGGATCAATGCACTGATTAGGTTAATGCTCTCTTAACCCAATCATTTCACCTCTAAACTTTCTTACATTGTTTAACACATGAACTTTCTTGGAAACCTCACATCTAGACCATAACAGTAATGAGGTAAATCTTCAACTAAACAGATTAATATAAGTTAATGAAAAAACAAAGTACTAGTAGCTCTGATCCAAATGTAGAAATGTATATGGTTCAAATACAATCCTTCACATAGTATTGTTAAATCACTTAACATTTCTTTTTTATTTTTATTTTTTGGTATTTTGGATTGAACTACTGAGCCACATTCCCAGTCCTTTTTTATTTTTGTATTTTGAGTTAGGATTTCACAAAGTTGCTTAGGGCTTGCTAAAGTTGCTGAGGCTGGGCTCTGAACTTGTCATTCTCCTACCTCAGTCTCTTGAGCTGCTGGGATTACAGGTGTGCACCATTGTGCCTGGCTACACTTTTTAAAATGAAAAAAATCAAAGGATTTTTAGAAGCCCAAAGTAGCTCTCATATACTGTATTTGTTGGATTCTAGGCAGAGGCTGCACCTCCCAGGCAGAAGGCCACACCTCCCCAGGTGCCTTGTGAAAAGCTACAGCTCCCAGGATCCTCAGCGTGACCAAAAACCTGACCAGCAAGTCCCTTGTCCACTACCACTACCTCCCCCCCATGACCTCTGCTGGCCTATAGGACAAGGACTCACTCCAAGGGGGTTTTATGGCCCCTACTCTATTTAAGCCAGCCCCGGACTGAACTCTGCTCTTTTTCCTGTTCTTGCCGCCTTTTGTTCCTGCTCTCCGTTCCTGCCTGTCCCTATTCCCCTCCATCCCTACCCCCCCCTTCCCTTCCCTTCCTTTCCCTACCCTTGCCCATGTGGCACCCCAATAAACCCTTTTATTTCACTAACACGGTGTTCCCAGCTAAGTTAACTATGTTTCAGCAGTTTTCTAACAGTATTTCTCCAAACTATTTTTTTTATGTCATGTTATCAAACTATTAGGAAAAAGATTTTGTGTAGGCTCTCTCTGATCAAAATTTTAAATAAATACCTGTATTTAGTTGTATATATGTGTATTATAGATTTTATATATACACACATACAAACTATCATACCAGTGTTGTATCTTTTTAAAATGTTCACAAAAATATAAGTTTTAAGATATGAGATAAAATTAAATATAAGGATAAACTTAAATATTTTCTCCCTCTCTATTGGATTAGCTTGTGTATCTCTCTTGGGTCCGGACAACCCAGTTTGGAAGTCACTACACTAATGAATTATAAAGCAAGGTCATGTCGTAAGTCACTTAGACTATATTCCACTTTAATAAGAACAGGGGACTGTGAGAGCTTTTTGAGAAAATAAGTTTCAGAGATACTGCTAATGTTAGTATATATTTTCTAATTTCTACCACAATCATATAACATATCAGTTACAGATATTCTTATGATGAACACTCTGTTTTTCATGACTGAAGTTAGCTCTGATACTTGTAATACCTGCAAGAAATGACAAAACCCACTTATTTGTACTAATTTAGAAAAAAAAAAAAAAAAAAAAAAACTACTGGAATGAATGAGGCAGAAAATTTAGATATTTTGATAAGGGAAGAAATGATTAAATTCTGTATTTTTTTTGAAAAAATCCTTTCCTATAAATATGTTCCAATGATTTATTTTAGCTACAACTTTTATTAATTTTTGAGTTTAATTTGTATTTGGAGTGTGTTTAATTATTGATCTGAAGACACCTTAGAAGTAATGTTTATAACACCTTTAAACAGAAGTCTGTGGAATTAAAACTTACGTAGGGGGACTACTCAAAAGTATTTTAATATTTAACAACTCACCAAAATATTTGTTTGTCATTTTGGTTACCTCTTGCTTGTTTACTTGTGGTTAACTGCAGTTTAAACTATTCAAATGATAATGAGACTATATACATGTTTTGGAAGCAAAGTAGAAAAAACTGTTGGGCCACTCTAGTAGTTTATCTTTAGCCTACAGAATAAGGAAGTGACAAGCATCCTGGGAGCCAAGTCCTTGGGCCTCAAGAGAGACTAGAAGTGGATGAAAAGAATGTTGACATAGCTTGGAGAAATTGTTCTAATGAATAAATCAACAGATGCTCCCTAGACAAGCAGCATAAGTGTCAAGTGAAAAAAATGCAAATTCTTGTGTACTACCTTGGCCTTGCTTGAATCAGAAACTTGGAAGTGGAAACCAGCAATCTGATTCTATAAGTCCTTTGAGTGATTCTTGCATTTGATGAAGTTTGAGGGCTACTTGATTTAAATTTCAGGACATTGATAGTAGCTGGAACCTCTTTATGAACCTTTTATGAGCACACAGTATATTTATAAATCTTATTTTCTTATGATTTGATCCATGAAAAAATGATTTTTAACATCTTTGCACCGTAATAAATTTTTATTCTCCTCCTTCCCTCTTCCTCCTCCTCCTCCTCCTCCTCTTCCTTCTTCTCCTCCTTCTCTTCCTCCTTCTTCTTATTTTTGCTTTTATAACAGCTTTTATAATTTCAGGAACAGTATTATATTTGGCCACTGTGATGGTCTTGGAAAAGACCATGTTTTTTGCCCCTGTATTTTGTGATTTTAGCTTTGTCAAGTTCTACCTTAAAAATGTCTTCAAGTAGTTTCTGTGGAATGATGTGCTTCAAATGGTAAATAAATAACTCTTAAATGCAACTTACTGATAAACTTGTAACGTGTGACCTGTAGTATGAGATCTATGTATGAGGAAACAAAACCTTCTGAAATCATTTTATGGCTTCACAGAACTTTGAAACATTTAATTCAGTACCTTTTGTCTCTTTCTGGGAGTTATTGTAATCCCCACTTCAATCAATAAATCTTTTAGCCTACTCACTCAAATTCTTTTGGCTTTGTTTAGTCAGACCTCATAGTAATTATATATTTTCATTAAAAAAATTATTTCCTCTTCCTGTTCCATCATTTTTTTTTTTCATTGCTGAGGATGGAACCCAGAGCCTTGCACTTGCTAGGCAAATGCTGTACCACTGAGCATGCCCCCCAACCCCTGTTCCATTAATTTTTTATTTACCTCAAACAAGCATTCATAGTCAGTATAGTACAGACTGAAAGGGGGCAGAAGAGTAGGAGTGTGAATCAGGACTGTGCATCTGGACTTCTCTTCTTTAGTTCTAGCCTGACTGTACTGCCAGTCCTGCTCTTCTCCTCCCCCTCCTTCTCTGAGCATTTTTAGAGGATCACAGCATGACATTGCATTTATGTAATATATTTATTTGATAGTTTAGCACACTTCACATATTGTCTCAGCTTCTAAAAGATGTCTGAATTTGGGTGGGTACAGAACCTGTCTATTCCCATTAACACTATTACCCTTATATTATTGTTGTTACAGGTAGAGTGGGCTATATAATTCATCATCCTAACTGGGTTACCCTTGAGTGTGAAAGGGGATGCTATTAATAATAACATCAAGACAACAGGTGTAAATGAGGCCTGTTCCAGGCCAACAGGCCATATAATTACTCTCACCATATGGTGTATCTTAGTCTGTTTCTGTTGTATTTAACCTTTACCTGTGTCTTGTTTTCTCACAAAGTTGTTATTGAATTGAAAAGTATTGTGCCAAGATTTATGCTTTTTTTGTGTTATCAGGGATTGAACTCAGGGGCACTTGACCACTGGGCTACACCCATAGCCCTTTTTTATATTTTATGTAAAGACAGGGTCTCACTGAGTTGCTAAGTGCCTCGCCATTGCTGAGGCTGGCTTTGAACTCGTGATCCTCCCAAGTGCTGGGATTACAGGTGTGCGCCACCCCGCCCGGCTGATTTATGCTAATATTAAAACTTGTATTTATTTCAGTTCATTATTCTGAATCTTTTCATATAATATACCTTATTTTCTAGTAACATTTCAGAGACACGTAGACATTTTTAATTTCTATTTTTTCTTAGAAGTTTAAATTTTTTTATTGTTTAGAAATAGAAACTGGAAAATATTTCTTATTAAAATTATATTCATTGATCCCTTCATTGACGTTAGAATTTTTTTCTTTTAGTAGTAAATTTCTTGGCTTTCCCAAGTTTTCTTACTTTAAAAAAAAAATGTGTTTCTCAGCTTTGTTTAGGTATAATTGACAATAAAAGTTGTGTATAAGGTATACAATATGATGATTTGATGCATGTGTGTATTGTGAAATGATTACCATAGTCAAGCTAATTGATACATCTGTCACTTCACGTATCAGAGGGTACAAACTTTCACTTATAAGATGAGTAAGTTTGGGAATCTAATGTATAACTGGTGACTGTAGTTAATGACACTGTATGATAAACATGAAATTTGCTATATCTTCAGTATTCTCATCACATACACAAAAAAGTAACCAAATTTTAATATCTGAAGAATTTTATATAGTAGTGTAAGTTTTTTATGAACCTTCCAGAGTTTAGCCTGCTGGAATTTCTCCGAGAGTTTAGAGCTGTAGTCACTAACCATGTAGGCTTTAGGAGACTCTTTTTCTCTAGAAAACTGTTTGGGTGTTCTTTTTTTTTTTAAATTTTTTTTTCAGTTGTAGATGGACACAATACCTTTTTTTTTTTTTTTGGTACCAGGGATTGAACTCAGGGGCACTCGACCACTGGGCCACATCCCTAGCCCTTTTTTGTATTTTATTAGGGACAGGGTCTCACTGAGTTGCTAAGTGCCTCGCCATTGCCGAGGCTGGCTTTGAACTTGCGATCCTCCTGTCTCAGCCTCCCAAGTGCTGGGATTACAGGTGTGCGCCACCGCGCCCAGCTGGACACAACACCTTTATTTTATTTTTATGTAGTGCTGAGGATCAAACCCAGTGCCTTCCACATGCTAGGTGAGCACTCTACCACTGAGCTACAACCCCAGCCCTGTTTGGGTGTTCTTTAAAGGTTTAGTACTGTGAAGTTGTTCTTATCCTCAGATAACCCCAGCATATGTGATGTAAGCTCATCGTTTATGAAAAATTTATGTTGTCTCACATTATCTTGGCAATACTTTTTTTGAGATGCTGGTCTCATTGTTTTGTAGACGAGGAGACTGAGGCTTAGGGAGTTGAGTTACTCATTACATAGTATGTGTAAGAACTGGAATTTGAGTCCAGTTATCCCTCCCAGCTCTTGTTCGCTCTGTAACATGTTAAGACATAGTTCCAAATTACTGTTTTTTTTTTTTTTTTTTGCTTTTGACTTTCCAGTTTTGAGCTCTGAAAACTGAAAGAATTTCTCTGCTTATATACTTAAACTGTGTTTGTTATTGACCTCAGTTTTAGTTTGAGACTTCTGGTTATTGATATCATTGGCTCCTTTACTAAAACCTCATTCCTTGTTTGTCTACTATATTTTGGTTTTAATTTCTCTATAGAGACTTATGTTTTGAGTATTATCTTGAGGTTGGCTGGAGAATCCACCTTACCTGTTTCTAAACATAACCTTTCCCCCTACTTATTTAAAACTGTGATATATAGTTTGGGTCTGGAATGTCCCTAAAGGCTCATGTGTTAAAGATTTGGCACTTAGCATTGGGAGTTGGTGGGACTTTTAGAAGGAGGAACCTAGTGGAAGGAAGTTAGGTAATAGGAGGCATGACCTTGAAGAAGATATTGGAACCCTGGTGATTCTGTTTCTTTCTTTGCTTCCTGGACACCATGAGGTCATCAGGTCTACTTGCAACATACTCCTGCAATGATGTACTCTGCTACCACAGTCCTTAAGCAGTAGGGCCATAAACCGTAAACTAAAGTAAAAATAAACCTTTCCTCTTTTTAAGTTGATTGACTTTAGGTGTTTGCTATAGTAACAGAATGCTGACTAACCCTGTATTAGACTTTCTATCTTGGTCTTTATGGGTCTGGTCTGCTTGAACTGCTCACAGTCTACCATTGTTACTACTAAGTATTGAAAATTTGCTGTATACTATCCCATTGGCCTTGTAATAATCTTAGTGAGTCTGTAGGGCAGAAACTGATAAGGATAACTTTTTAAAAATGAAAGGATCTATTACCTTGATCTTGAAAAAATTTTTTAATTAAAAAAATGTTTAGTTGTTGATGGACTTTTATTTTTATTATTTATTTATATGCAGTACTGAAAATCAAACCCAGTGCCTCACTCATGCTAGGCAAGTGCTCTACCACTGAGCTACAACTCCAGCCCCTGAAAATGTTTAAAGGAATTGAAATAGAATATCTCAAGGTCTTTCACTTTCATTATGAATTCTTTTAAATTGACTTTATGGATTTATTATTTTTTGTATTATAGAAAAAATTCAAGTTCTATAGGTGCAGGAATTTTTATGTTTTGATTTTTGTTTTATTTTCATTTTCTCTTTATTTTATTTTCCCTGTTCTTCTTCAGGGCTTGGGAAATATGCCTGACATTGTTGATCATTCAGTTAAACATAAAGCAGCTAATGTTTTCAAATTCCTGTTTAAGTTCAGTACTGTACTAAATGTGGGGCAGATTGAAAGTGTGAATATAAACCCCCATGAACTTATTATCTAATATTATCTAGTAGGACATATAATGCCACATATATATAAAACAAAGCACATTATGACAAATTATGTCTAGGGATATGAATGAATTGTGGAAATTTCTTGTGTTTCAAGGAGAGAGTACACTTCTGTTTAAGAAGTATTATGAAAAGCCTGGTATAGAGTCCTTGAGTTGAAACTGTGAAATAGGTACAGTTTTCACAGGTTCAGGTGATAAGTAGGACATTCTAAGATATGGGTTCAGTAGAGCTGGAATGCAGAGCACTAGTTTATACAGTGAAATTACTGTCCGACTGGAGTGTTAGTTAATGTTAGTTTGTTGGGGATAAAACTGAGAAGAACTTGGTTGGTCTTATTCCTTCTTCCTGTTTTGTCTACTTATCTGATTGATTAGTTGTTCTTGATTTTCTTGACCTCTGAGTGTTTGTATTTGACTTTGGTCCCCTCCTTTCACTTTCTAGAAGCTTTCTTCAGGCTCATAATTATTACTTCTGCATGTGTTTAGTCTTGACTTCTGTCCAGAATTCCCACTCTCATGTTTGGTCTGCTAGGATCTCCAACTTGGTTCTAAATGCTAACAAACTACATTATTTTCTCTCTAGAAATTTTCCTGCTGAACTAATCACTGCCTTCCTTAAAAAACTGTTCCTATTTTTCTTTAAATGTGTTGTCATTTTTATTGTTGGCATCACCGTTTTAGCTATAACTCTGGCTCAGTGCTCTAGTCCCATTTTTTGTCTGCATTCTTCTCTGAGTTCTTGAGTTTTATTAGTGTTTGATTTCAGACTGTTTTTGCCAGTATTTTCCTCCTTAAAATCCATTGTGACCTTTATTACTTGGTAGAAACATTTTAGAATATGCTGTATTGTGTTTCTCTCCCCTATCTGAAAACTTATATTGGATCCCCATAGTCCAGTGGTTTCAAACCATTTAAAATTTTTTTTTATTAATAATAGTAGTATGTATTACAATTCATAGTGCACATATATAGAATCTTTTTACATACAACTGTTTGTATACAAAGTATATTCGTACCATTCAGGTCTTCAATCATGCATTTAGGATAATGATATCCATCTCATTCAAACCACTTTTTACAACACAGGTGGCTGAGCCCATCCTCAGAGTTTCTGATTTGATAGGTCTGGGATGAAACTCAATAATTTGTCCTTTTAACAAGTTCCTAATGATGCTGATATTCCTGGTCTAGTAGCCACACTCTGAGAACCACTGTCATAGACTACCAAATTTAGGTTAAACTTTTTAGTTTGGCATTTATAACCTTTTATAATAGAGTCACAGTCTACCTCTGCAGCCCTGGTCATTTACTATGCAGCTTTTTTGTGTACTGATACCTCAGCAAAAGTGAATTATTGACTTGTGACTTTTGGTATATATTCTGTAGTCTCATACCTACAGAGACATTTTACTTATGATTTCTGCTAGTCTTTTTCACTTTCATTTTGCTTGTCAAAGTACAGCCATCTTGTAAGATTAATTTTCATTTTAAAATTTAGTTCAAATAGAACTTCCTTTTTATACAGCTGTCTCTGGTTTTCTGTATTTTCTTCCATCATTATTCTTCTAAGCCAAAATAATCTTCTGTTTTGCACTGGTTTCCCTTGTGGTATTTATTCTTTTGTAGTTTAGCTTGACCCTTGTTCCCATTTTATTTCCTTTATCCAATTCCATGCTTGGGGTTTACCTGTTCTACATTAGTTACATAGTATGTACGTCTTGATAGAGGGAATGAAATTATTTTTATAAATTGTAACTAGGAGAATTAGAAGCCTTCATTCACTAAATATCCATGAAGGATTTTCATGTTTCAAGTGGGTTATAGTTACTACCCTGAACCTCATTGATAGGAGTATTTTAAATTCTTCTAAAATTCTTTGTATTCCTCCCTGAAAAAAATCAGCAAATGATAAAGACATTTGAAATTATACAGTGTGTCAAATTAATGGGATCTTTTAATGTTTGGCTTTCCTAAAGTTCCTAAGAGAGGAACAGTACATTTGGAAGTAAATAATATCTTTTTAAATGGACAGAATTGTGCCTTTTTAAGATAATGAATTTCTTCAAATTTTTGATTACTTAATTTTTTTCCTTTTTTTTTTTTTTTTTTAAAGTTTCATACAGTTTAATGCAAGAATTTGGGTGTACAGTTGGGTGAATTTAAAAAAATGTGCATACCCATGTTTGTACCATGCAAATTGAGATACAAAATATTGGGGTCCTCACATTTTAAGACTTATTTTCTTTTGTACATGACAGTGAAGAGAAATCTTTTTGTGTTGCTGTATTATCTAAGTGTAATTGATCAGTAATTTTTCTTTAACTCTTCATTGCTAGTTTATTTCCCATGCTTTGTAGTGTGTTTAAAATCTTATGCCAGTGATCTGGTCCCAACCAATGATCTAATTTGGGGTGGGGAAGTTTTTTCTCTCCTGTCATAGGTCATGTAACCACAGGGAGCTCACAATCTGCATTTGTGTCTGTAAACTCTGTTTTTTCTCATATTATTATGGATTCAGTTTGTGTTCCCTACAAAGTGAATTCCTTTGCTTGTGTACTTGATCTCATCTCCTCTTCCTAGGGTCAGGCTTTAGAAATTTTCTTCTCTCCAACAACTGTATTTTCCATTATATTACTGGAACTTTCCCATCTGTCTGAAACTTATCATTATTTTTCCTACCCTTAAACACAAAATAAAAACTTGTCTTGACTCTACTTTTCCCTTTGATTATTGCCCTTATTACTTTCTCTTTTGATTTCAACAATCCCCCTCAAAAGTACTTGTGTATTATTTCTCTCATTTTTTTCTTGAACTCACCTGAGCTTTTGCATTTGTTAGTCCATAAAAACTGTTTTTGTTATGTTCACTAGTGATATCCATGTTGCTTTGCAGTTGAACATGCTTTCATTTGAAAATACTTTCTTCTACTTGGTTTTCAGGAAACCATACTCTCCCTATTTTACCTGTAGTATGTTGGTTGTTTCTTTTAGTTTCTTGGCTGGTTTTGTCTTTAATTCCCTGTCCTTATGCTTCTTTTCCTATTTATGCTCTTTGATGATCTTGCCTAATTTCAGGGCTTTAAAATACCCTTTTTTCTTTGGTATCCTGGATTCATATATTGTACTGCATAAGCATCTCCATTTGGACATCTAATACTCATTTTAGATTTAACTATTCAAAATTAAGTCCTCATTTTTTGCTTTTCTCTTCTCTGTTTTCTTTGCTTCTTTCACTGGAGTTACTGTTTAAATAGCTGCATCATAATAATCTTTGAGTGGGCAGAAAACTGGCATCATTCTGGATGTTTTGTGATCTCATCTGCTATGGTTGGTTATTGCCAGATCCATTAATTTATTAAAGGTTGCAAAATACCAGTATTTTAATTCTGTTTTTTTTAAATTAGCATACTTCTTCAAAGAGAAATTTTCATGTATCAGTTGTTTGTATATATTTATATAGGAAAGGCACAATAAATACTTGATTTTTTTTAATCTGTATAGATTTTTAAAACAATCAAGTGGTTTTTAAGGTTCCTCAGAGCAAACAAAAGAGATATGTGTGTGTGTGTGTGTGTGTGAGTATCCTGAACTTGGGGATTAAATGAGCCTCATGCTACTATTATTATCTCTCTTGTTGCTTTAATTGTCCCATTTTTGGAAATGGAAACTTACTTAGGTTTGTACATGGATCCTTAGTAAGTAATCTTTGATAAACTTGTTTTCTACTGTGACAAGATGTTTCATGTTCAGTCTGTACCTTTCTGGCCCTCGATTTTGCTCTTTAGCCGTTTCTTCAAGGAGCCTCTATTTCTTTTATGGAGGTAGAGATGGAATCTGACAGATGACAGTCCTGGTGTTCGCAATGCTGAGTTATTCATTGATTCTTTATCTTTTCAGTAGATAAGGCTTGGAAATATTTTGTTACTTTTTTTTTTTAAAGAAAATGTGTTCTATGAATTCACTGTGGTACTAATGGTTCAGATTTAGTACTACAGGTTTTTAAATTTAATTTAATTGATCTTGTCCCTGTATCTTCTTATAATCATACTGGAAGTCTTGACAGTACCAGGATGATTATTTATTAGATTTATCCCACAGTATGCATATAATAGTCTCAGGATATAGTGTTAATACCAACTACCGGATTAGAAAAATCGTTTAAGTCTTTTTCTTTCAGTTCTTATTTTGTTTAGAAGGTATATACCGATAGGCATATATGATCAAAGTCTGTGGGCTTACTTTAATTGTATGGTTATATCACTAACTAGATGTAGTTAGGTTTAATTGTTTTACCTCACTGATGATTTTTATTTTATTTATTTAATTTTTAATTTGTGTTAATTAGTTATACATGACACTAGAATGCATTTATGTACTTTGATAATATATACATAGATGGTATATAATTTCTCATTTTTCTGAGTGTACATGTAGAATCACATTAATCATGCAGTCATATATATAATAAAGTAATAATGTCTGTTTCATTCTACTATCCCCACATCTTCTTCCCTCCCCTCCCTTAACTTCCCTCTACCTAATCTAAGGTAACTCTGTTCTTCTCTAGTGCCTGCCCTTATTGTGAATTAGCATTCCCACATATTAGAGAAAACATTTGGCCTTTGGTTTTTTGGGATTGGTATATTTCTCTTAGCATGATATTCTCCAACTCCATTCATTTACCACCAGCAAATGCCATAATTTCATTCTTCTTTAAAGCTGAGTAATAGTCTACTGAATATATATAGCACATTTTCTTTATCCATTCATCTATTGAAGGTTGGTTCCATAGTTTAGCTATTGTGAATTGATCTGCTCTAAACAGTGACATGACTGCATCACCTTAGTATGATGATTTTAAGTCCTTTGGGTATAAACAGAGGAGTGGGATAGCTGGGCCAAATGGTGGGTCCATTCCAAGTTTTCTGAGGAATCTCCATACTGCTTTCCATAGTGGTTGTACCTATTTGTAGTCCCACCAGCAATGTATGAGTGTATCTTTCTCCCTCCACATCTTTGCCAACATTTGTTGTAACCTGTATTCTTGATGATTGCCATTCTGACTGGAATGAGATGAAATCTTAGTGTAGTTTTGATTTGCATTTCTCTAATTGCTGGAGATGTTGAACACTTTTTCATGTATTTGTTGATCGATTGTATTTCTTCTTCTGTAAAGTATCTGTTCAGTTCCTTAACCCACTTATTGTTTGTTGTTGTTGTTTTTTTTTTTTTTGTGTGTGTGTATTAAGTTTTTAAAATTCTTTATATATCCTGGAGATTAATACTTTATCAGAGGTGCATGTGATAAAGATTTCTTCCCAATCTGTAGGCTCTCTCCTCACATTATTGATTGTTTTCTTTGTTGAGAAGAAGCTTTTTAGTTTGAATCCATCCCATTTATTGATTCTTTATTTTACTTCTTGTGCTTTAGGGGTCTTGTTATGGAAGTCCGATCATAGGCCAATGTGATGCAAATTTGGGCCTACTTTTTCTTCTATTAGGCACAGGGTTTCTGTTCTAGTGCTTAAGTCTTTGATCCACTTTGAATTGATTTTTGTGAAGAGTGAGAGATAGAGGTTTAATTTCATTTTGCTACAAAAAGTTGGTTATTTGAAAAAAAAAAAAAAAATAGATAACTCCCTAGCCATGCTAATGAAGAGAAAAGGAGAAAATTCAAATTAGTAAGATGCAAAATGAAGAAGGAAGTATCACAACGGATATATCTGAAATACAAAAGATAATTAGAAACTATTTTGAAAATTTATTTCAAAATGACATGATTCTATATCTAGAAGATCCAAAATATTCCACCAAAAAACTTATAGAATAAATAAATTCAGTAAATTAGCAGGATATAAAATCAATACCCATAAATCAAATGTATTCCTATATATCAGTGATGAATTCACTGAAAGAGAAATTAGGAAAACTACCCCATACACAATAGCTTAAAAAACAAAACAAACAAACAAACAAAAAAACCTTCTGGGAATCAATATAACAAATGAGGTGAAAGACCTCTACAGTGAAAACTACAGAACCTTAAGGAAAGAAATTGAAGAGAACCTCAGAAAATGGAAAGATTTCCCATGGTTTTGGATAGGCAGAATTAATATTGTCAAAATGGCCATACTATCAAAAGTGTTTTACAGATTTAATGGAATTCCTATTAACGTTCCAATGACATTCTTCATAGAAATAGAAAAAGCAATCATGAAATTTATTTGGAAAAATAAGAAACCCAGAATTGCCAAAGCAGTCCTTAACAAGAAAATTAAAGCAGGAGGCATCATTAATACCAGGCCTTAAACTATATTACAGAGCTATAGGAACAAAAACAGCACGGTATTGGCACCAAAGTAGACACGAGGACCAATGGCACACAATAGAAGACACATAGACAAACCCACACAAATACAGTTATCTCATACTAGATTGAAGGTGCCGAAAACATTCACTAGTGAAAAGATAGCCTATTCAACATATGGTGCTGGCAAAACTAGAAATCCATATGTAGCAAAATGAAATTAAACCTCTATCTCTTACCCTGTACAAAATCTTACTCAAAGTGGATCACTGATGATTTTTAAAGATTACCTTTAAAATTAATTTTTTAAAAATTGTTATAAAATATTTGACAGCAAACCATAAAATTAGAAGAGGAAGGTTATTTTTAAAGTGATGGAACAAATATGGTATATGGGACAGGGATAGAAGTTGTTTGTATAAACACTTTGTTTCATAGATTGGATTGTGAAACCATGTAAATTAATTTTTATTCTCTTAGAACATATAACTTTGCTGGTTTCAAGTAGCAATATACTTTTAAAAAAATACTTTTAATTTGACTTTTCCTATGTGATAGGAAGTATGTTTTGTACATGTGGAAATTATTTGTTTTGTCCTTATGTACCCACCATTGATCCATAATTGATACCAAATAAATATTTATGTGAACAATTGATTACATTGTGCTTTCATGGTATTTTATCTCAATGCAAATTAAAGTTTGTGTGTTTATTAAAGTAGAAGCCAATACTAAATACTCAAAAGAAGTAAAGAAGAGCTTTAAATTAGTATTTCCAAAGTTTATTTTCACTTTAAAAAAATTATTTTATTTTTGGTACCAGGGATTGAACCCAGGGGCACTTGACCATGGAGGCACATCCCCAGCAAACCCGCCCCCAGGTCTTTTAAAACAGGTCATCCTAAGTTGGTTAGGGCCTTGCTAGGTTGCTGGGGCTGGCTTTGAACTTGGGGTCCTCTTACCTTAGCTTCTAGAGCCACTGGGATTATAGGCATGCACCACCGTGCTTGTCCTGTTTTCACTTTTTTTGGCAATGATTTTTCCTAATAACTTGAAAACAGTCTTTTAATTAAAGTAATAAAATGTCTAAGTTAACAACAACCACTGAATATCTGTTTTTCTCAGTGATTACCCAAATCATGTTTCTCCAGAACTCTATTAACTATGCATCTGTGTGCCTCTGTGTACTGATTTGTGATGGTGACTTAATATAGAGTTTGAAAATCTAATGTGAAGGTGAATGTTTAAATGAAAAAAATGTGTATGGTGTGGGTGGGGAGTCTTTGAGAACTTTTTGTGCTTTCTGGTTAGTTTTGCTGTGAATGTAAATCTTCTCTAAAAAAGTCTTATAAAAGTGAAAAACAAAATAATAAATGTACTCACAATCACAAATACTAGTAGTAGACTTGGAATCCATGACAGATTTAGAAAGTTATAGTGATGTTGGTTAGATTGATGCTAGAAGCCTCACATGTAAAATTGTTGTATTGGTTATGATGTCATTATGTAAGCTGCACATGCAAAATCATTATTTTTCTTCTGTTGGTATTAAGGTGAAGCAGGTATAGGTGGTTTCTGACTTATGATAGTTTTGGATTACATTTTTTTTTTCTTTACAATGCTGTGAAAGTGGTCCATATTTGCTAGAAACTGTATTTTGAATTTTGAATATTTGATCTTTTCCTGGGCTAGGAAAATTCAGTATAATAGTCTCTTACAATGTTCAACATTGGGGCAGGGAGCTGTAGCTCCTAAACTCTGCTATTATGAGAATAAACAATAACTCTATAATGTTCTGTGTTGCTAAGCTATGACGTGTGGTAGATGTATTAAATTTTTTTTCACCCATGATATATTCAGCTTATGATGGGCTTAGTGGGACAGTACTTCAGTTTAAGTTGAGAAGCATCTGTAAATTCAATTAATAGAATGGATATTGCGGAAATAGAATTATGTATTATTAGGTTGAACCTTGGGGAAATATTGACACCATACCACGTTTTATTTATTTATTTGTTTAGGTACTGGGAATTGAATCCAGGGGCACTTAACCAGTGAGCCACATCCCCAGCCCTTTTGTATATTTTATTTAGAGACAGAATCTTGCTGAGTTACTTAGGGCCTTACAAAGTTGCTGAGGCTGGCTTTGAACTTGTGATTCCTCCTACTTCAGCCTTCTCACCCACTGCGATTATAGGCATGCACCACCACTCTTGGCCCATATTTTGAATTATAGCATGATAGCATTGCAGATATTTAGGATATTAAAGTATTCCTGTAAATACTGCTTAGGTAATTTTTAGAGAAAATAAAACTAGATCCCTGCATTTTTATCTTACATCAAAAATAAGTCAATTAAAAATTAAATGATAAGGGCTGGGATTATAGCTCAGTGGTAGAGCATTTGCCTCACATGTGTGAGGCCCTGGGTTCAATCCTCAGCACCACATAAAAATAAATAAATAAAAATAAAGATATTCTGTCCATCTACAACTAAAAAAATTTTTTTAAAAAAGTTAAATGGTAAAGTGAAACTACACAAATTGGAAGAAAATATAAGTGAAAACTTATTAGAATTTCTGATAAGAACCATTTAGTTTGCTTAAGTGGTCTAATCAAACCTTGGTATGGGTAAGGAGGGGAAGATTCCCAGATAGAAGGAACTGTTCAATATAGCTCTAGTGTGCTTGCTTGCCTGCGTGTCCTCGCCCGCCCCCCCCCCCCCCCCCCCAATAGTGCTAGGGCTAGATCCAACAGGCACACACTTGCTAGGCAAACAGTCTGCCACTGAGCTACACCTCCAAGCCTGTGGTTCTGTTTTTTACCTTTAGATATTGTTTCCTTTCTGAAGGAGGGATCTCACTATTTGGTGCCACAGGTTTTTATTTTTTATTTTTTTGGTGTGTTTTGTGTGTGTGTGTGTGTGTGTGTGTGTGTGTGTATGTATATGCATGCATGTCCTTCTGAGAGCTTACAGTTCTGTGCACTCTTTTTCTTCCCCTTTATCTGACTTCAGTGTAGCATATGGCTTTCCTGTTGATTCACATAAAGTGAAAACAAAATTTGGATGGCTTCATATCCCTAAGTTTTCATTTTCAGTTAAAGCATAAGTTTTAGTCACCCTTTTCTTTGCTGTGACCACAATACATGAAGAGCAATGTAGAAGAGGAAAATTTATTTTGGCTTATGGTTTTAGAGGTTCAGTTCACAGCTAGCTGACTCCATACCTTTGGGCCTGAAGTGAGGCAAAACATCATAGCAGAAGGGTGTGACAGAGGAAAGTAGCTCAGAACATGGCAACCAGGAAGGAGACAGAGGATGAAGGGGCTGGGGAGAGCTCTGTCTTTACTAGCAACAGAATATAAACTCCAAATTGATGTCCCCAGTGATCTGCTTCCTCCAGCCACAACCCTACTTGCCTACAGTTACCGCCTGATTAATCCAACAGTGGATTAATCCACTGATTAGGGCACACCTTTCATTTCACCTCTGAAAATTCTTGCATTGTCTTACATATTTGTTTGGAGGACACTATATTTTTAAACCATAACAGCATATGTAGACATAATAATGTATAGTTAGATAGTCTGCTTTATAAAAGCAGTGTCCCAATTTGATTTTTGTGGTTCCTTATGTTTACAATTCCCCATTTGTTTCTAAAAGCATTCCATAATAGGGCTATGATACATGAAAGAAATTCCATTATAATTGGCTGAAGTAGAAGAGGAAATGTATTAAGTCACAGGAATAGAGAAGTATAGCTGGATTCATGTTCTCAAACATCTCTCATCTGTTTTCTTTGTTGGCCATATTCTCAGGCTGTCTCTCCCTGTATGGTGCCCAAATAACTATTAACAGTCCTAAGTCAAATCCTACTAGTTTTATAGCCTCAGTTAATAAAATTTATTTTTTCAGGCATTCCAGCAAAAGTGAAATGATTTTGGCTCTAATTGATCTGACATGATTATATACTGTAAGCACAGGAATAGGGATATTCTAGTTGGCTAGGCTTCGTGACATACACCTCTACAGAGGAGAATAACTGGTAGACTATGAAATATAGTTACAGATTGCAATAATATTCATAATAATGATCCTAACTATTGGTAAGAATGTTAACACATTTAAAAGTACTCCTTTTGAAAATACTTCATTTAAAAATTCTTTTATTTCAGAAAGTTTTCATTAAAATTGATTAAAACTAGCATGTTTTTTTCTGAAAGAGGCAGTCTTCAGTAGACTAGATATACTTTCATTTTTTGACATTATTGGATAAATTAGGTATTACTGTACATACTCTATAATCTTTTTTAAAAATAGGAAATTATAATTACTATCTCTATGGTGCACATGACTAGTTTCAAGCTTAATGGGAGAGAAGCTAGTGGCTTCTAAGAAGTGGAGTCTTTGATTTACAGAAAATGCTTGTTACCTTTTAAGAAATATTTTTATTAGTACATTTAAGTTACGTGTAATAGTGGGGTTTGTTTTGATATAATCATGCAAACATGAAATGTAATTTTCTCAGTTTCAGTCCCCAGTACTTCCTCTTTTCTCTCCTACTTCCTCTCTCTGTTCCTTTACTGTACTGGTCTTTCTTTTATTTATTTATTGTTTTTAAAATTGTCGTCTTTTTGAGGATTGAAGGTGAGGAAAACTGTACAATAATTAATGTAGAGTGGTGACGATAGATAAGCCTTGGCTTGGTGAATCAGCACTGTACTACAATGTGTTCTTTTTTGTTTCTTGGTAGAATATATTTTTTACTTAAACTGTAACTCCCTGTAACAGTTTGTACTTATTTAGGATGAAAATTTTTTTTGTTTGTTTGCATATTCTTACTATTCCTTTATTACATAATGAATCCTGACAAATTAATTTTTTGATACATTGTCCATAATCTGGATTTGGTATGCAGATTTATAGTTAAAGGACTTCTCTGAAAACCAAGTGTCACTAAACTTTCTCAGAATTATCAGTGTCCATGTTCTTATTTCAGATATTTTGAAGCATAGTAATTACAGAATTTTCTTTGATGTGTTCTGTTTTATGGTCTAAATTATGGAGTTTTATTTTATCTCACAGTTCTATATGTATTTTAAGGTAGTTGAGTAGTAACGTTCTTTTATTGGTAACTAAATAAATTAATTCAAGAAATAGGACCTAAATTAAGGTGATGAATACTAATTAATATAATTTAATATAATTTAGAGTTTCTTTTCAATGAGAAATGTGTAGTTTATTAAAAAATATATATGAAATAAAAGCTATGGAGTAGTTATGAAATTAGTGTCCAGGTTCTGTTTTTAAATAAACTGATGATAACCTTTAATCACTGTGCCCAGGGAATTGTTCTGAGATAGTTTTAAATCTGCTTCCACGTGCCCACTCTGAAATACCACCATCTTGCTTCAGGGTCTTTATTGTTGAATTTGTATGTATGTATATTAATGTATACAGGTGCTCACAGTTTAATCTGTAAGTACTGTCTCTCTTTCTTGGCTGCTTATCTAATTTTCCTGATGACCTCCTGCATTTCCCATTCACTAACCAATGTTACTGTTTATGATTTTCTCCCAGAATATTCTTTTTCATTATGTTCATAACATTATATATAAACATGGAACATAATATGTTTATTAGTCAGCTTTCTGTAACTGTAACAAAATATCTGAGATAATCAACTTTAAAGAAGAAAGATTTATTTTGGCTTACGGTTTTGTGGATTGCAGTCCATTGGTGGCTGGCTTTGGGCCTATGATGAAGTACTATGTTATAAAAGGAACATGGAACAGAGGAAACCTGATCATCTCATGAGCAGAATGAAGGAAAGAGAAAAAGTTCCACAGTTGTCTTTGAGAGTAAGCACCCAATAACCTAAGACCTACCACCACCAGACCTTACCTCTTAAAGGTCTCTACACCTTTCAAAAGGCCAAGCTGGGGACTATGCTTTTAACACATGGACCTTGGGGTACATTTAAGATTCAAATTATGGCAACAAGTTTTAACATTTTTATTTTACAAGTATTACATCAATCTAATTGACTAAGCTATTTTAATGAATAATCATTCTATATGATTATATCTTATAAATATAGCGTAGCTTTCTTTTAAGTACTTGCCAACTACTTCCTAAGCAGTAGTAGCATATAAACATAAAACACATTACTATTCTCAGTGACAGATACTATAGATAACTAATAGGACCTTGTTATAACACATAATCAAATACACTTCCACTGCTAGTACTCTACTTAATTGTATCTCCAGTATCAAAAAGAATCACTGGTAGCTACTTCATAATTTAAGCATTCAGACTAAATGTAGTCTTTACATTTCTATGACATGAAACAAATTCGATTAGTTCTACAGAAAGTAAAAACTTCTGAAATGCAGAATTCATGTCTTATTGATATTCTCATGTCTACAAATACTGCATACCTGTAGTATAATTTAAAGAATCCCTTGCTAAAATTGCCCTCCAAAAAGATTATACTAGTCTGGGCTTCCATTGCTATATGAATGTGTCATTTCCTGTACGTCATTTAAAGAGCACATCTTTCCCCCCCACAGCTTTATTGAAATAGTATTAACCTACCATAGTTGCACATACTTCCCTGCGTAGTTACATTGCCAGTAATCTTAATGTCTTTATGAAGATTCAGATTTCCATCTGGTATTGTTTTTCTTCTGCTTATAAGATATTTGAAAATAATTTAAACATTTCTAGTAGTACAGGACTCCTGATGCTGACTTATTTTAGTTTTTGACTATTCAAGGAATTTTGTTTTTCACTTTTATAAGTAGTTGCTAAGCAGTAGTAGTGTATAAACACACACTTCTCAGTGTTAGAAACTAGACATAACCAATAGGACCTTATAATAACACATAATAATATACTACCACTGCTAGTACTCTACAACCTAATTAGAGCTCCAGTATCAAAAAAGAACCAGTATCTGGGTGTGGTGTCTCACTTGGAAGTCTCAGGAGGATTTCCAGGGCATCTTAGCAAGAGTATATCTCAAAATAAAAAGGGCTTGGGATGTGACTCAGTGGTAATGACCCCTTGGATTCAATCCCTAGTACTATAAACGAAACAAGAACAAGAACAAAACAAAAACCAGTGGTAGATACTTCATATATATGTATTCATACACCCATATATGTATGTGTCATACAGTGCTTAAGTGTTTTCTGCATTGCTTTGCATCTGATGAAAAATCTGGTCTTTACCTTTGTTCCGTTGAAAAATCTTTCTCCCCTTCCCATCCTTTTGCTTTAAGATATTTTCATTATTCCTGGTTTTGAGTCTTATGTCTCAGTGTGTGTGTGTGTGTGTGTGTGTATTTTTTTTGGGGGGTGCTGGTGTCTGAATCCAGGATCTTCACATGCTAGGTAAGTGCTCTATCTTTGAGCCACATCTTTGATCCTTTGGTGATTTTCTAGTATCTGTGGGTTCATAGTTTTGTTAATAAGATTTAGAAAAACTTTGGCCATTATTTCTTCAGATACATTTTTTTGTCACCCTCTTTCCTCTACTCAGTTATATGTATTAGGCTGCCAAGATTGTTCCACAGCTCACTAGTTTCTCTTGCATATTTTAATTGAGTTTGCTAATATTTTCATCTTCCACATTTTGCCACTAATCTCAGTGTACATTATGGTTTAGATATGAGGTGTTCCCCAAAGCTTATGTGTGAGATAATGCAAGAATGTTCAGAGGTGATATGATATTAGATTATGAGTGGTGTGACTTAATCCATGTTTTAATCCCACTGTAGGTAGGTAGGGTATGGTTGGAGAAAGTAGGTTAGTGGGGGCTTGCCCTTGGGATTTATATTTTGTCCCTGGTGAGTGGAACTGTCTCTGCTTCCTGTTGCCATGTCCTGAGCTACTTTCCTGGATCATACCCTTCTGCCATGATGTTCTGCCTCATCTTGAGCCCAGAGCTGTGGAATTAGCTGACTTTGGACAGAACTCCTGAAACCATGAGACAAAATAAACTTTTTCTCCTCTAGGTTGTTTTATCAGGTCTTTAGGTCACAGCTACGTAAAAGCTGACTAAAACTGTATTTTTCATCATATAAATTGCAGTTTTCTCGTCTAAAATTTTGATTTTTTTTAAACTTTAAATTTATATGTCTCACCTTATCATGCTCATTATTTATCCCAGCTTTTTGAGCATGTAGATCATAGCTAAGATACCCATTTGAGTGTCTTTCTTTTTGTACTGATTCTCTCATTTGTGCCGTTTTTGGATTGGCTTTGATTGATTGATTTTTCTTCTAATTTCAGGTTGCATTTTCCTGTATCTTAGCATGTATGTTAATTTTTCACCAAATGCCAAGCATTGTAAATTTTACCATTTGCAGTGTAAGGTATTTGTGTTCTATAAATGTTCTCAACTTTGTTCTAAAACTAGACTAAGCTTACTCAGAAACAGTTTAATAATGTACCAAAATTTTTTACACTTTATAAAAAAATCATTTAGTCCAAGATGGTAACCTTCAAAGGGTTACCATCTTGCAGACAAGGAAACTAAAGCACAGAAAATAAGTAACTTATGAAGGTCATAAGTTCTTACAGAGTTTTCTGAATAGTCCTGTTGGTGTGGACACACCAACCATCCTGTTTGAGCTAACAATTTTAGGATGAAGAGAAAAACATTGGTAATTCATGCTTTATTAGTGTGTTCTTGTGTGTGTGTGTGTTTTCTTTTTTCTAGGAGTTTGGGAATCAGTGCATTCTTACAGAACATTCATGTTAGCACAGTGGTGAAAAACTTTGAAATTCTTTAAAATTTTACCTTCAGTATTGGATTTCCTTTTAAGTAGCTGCATGAAATAGAGTAAATGGCTAACTTTTCCTTAGTCTTAGTTTTCTTGTTTGTAAAATTGGGAACTATAGTAGTACATTTTTTGGTTGTATATTCTTTCCTCTGAGATCTTATGCAAGCTATTTAAAAATTATTTTCAAGACAGAAGAATGCTACAGTTGTTTTTAAGGAATCCATCTGCTTTAACTGACTCACATATCAGACCTTGGACATTGTGTTGTTTTGATGACAGGTGTCCTTTGGGACTTGCTTTACATTGTCAGGAGAGAGGCTGTGGTTTCCTTCTCCATCTCAATGTTATGTAGTTTGTTTCAGAATATCCAAGAGTACTGGTCAATCTTACCCTAATAAATGTCTGGTAATCTCTAGAATGTGTATTAATCCCATCAGTTTAGCCAGGGTAAAATTTACTTATTCATGTTAGGTTTATTTACATAGGCTTGCAAAATATTTTTTGTGTGCACACTATCTATGGATTTTAAATGTAATCTTCAAAACCATATGCAGTTTTATTCCTTGTACAGAATAGAAATAGAAGGCTGAAGAGAGGTTAAGTAACTTGCAAGTATCTAATAATATGACTAGTGGAGTCAGATTTTGAATATATGTCTGTCACACTGCAAAGTCTGAGTGCTTAACTGTGGTGATAAGTCATATCTCCTGGGTATTGAGTTCTCTTAAAATTATAGTTTAAAATTTTTTTTAGTTATATATAATGTTAAGATACATTTTGAAATAATCCCCAAAATATGAAGTATAATTTGCTCTAATTTAGTCCCCAGCACTTCTTCCCTTCACCCATTGGCCGCTCCCTACTCCCCTCCTTTACTCATCTTTCTGTAATTTATTTATAGTTGTTTAATGAGTATCTTGTGGATATATTTAATGTTGGGATTCACTGTGCTGCATTCATGTGTATACATAGAAAAGTTTGGTCTGATTAATTCCAGTGTTTTTCCCTTTTCTCATTCATCTTTCTTCCTGCTCCTCAATCCCCTTCATCCACTTTACTGAAATTCCCTCTCCTTTTTTTCCCCTTTCTCTTTAATCCCCTCCCCTCACCCCATTTTGGTTTAGCTTCCACATATTAGAAAAAACATTTGACCTCTGACTTTTTGGACTGGCTTACCATGATAGTCTCCACTTCCATCCATGTACCAGCACACGCCATAATGTCATACTTCTTTATGGCTGAGCAATACTGTATTGTGTATATATACCACATTTTATTTATTCATTCTTGTGTTGAAGGGTACCTAGGTTGGTTCCATAACTTGAATTGTGTGGATTGTGTTGCTATCAACATTGATGTGCCTGTGTCACTGTAGTGTGCTGATTTTAAATCTTTCAGATATATACTTAGGAGTTAGATAGCTAGTTACATTCCTAGTTTTTGAGGAATCTCCATATTGTTTTTCAGAGTGGTTGCACTAACTTGCAGTCCCACCAACAGTGTATGAGTGTACCTTTCCCTCTACATCCTCACCAACATTTATTATTATTTGTATTCTTGATAATTGCCATTCTGACTGAAGGGAGAGGAAATCTCATGTAGTTTGAATTTCATATCCCTAATTGCTGGAGATGTTGTACAGTTTTTTAATATATTTATTGACCATTTTTATTTCTTCTTTGGAGAAGTGTCTATTTAGTTCTTTTGCCCTATTATTTATTGGGCTGTTTGTTTTTTTGGTGTTAATTTTTTTGAGTTCTTGAGGAGCAGGCGGCAAAGACCTTCTCCCATTTTGTAGGCTCTCTCTTCATACTCTTAATTGTTTCCTTTGCTGTTCAGAAGCTTTTAAATTTTATGTCATCCCACTTAATGATTTTTTATTTTATTTTTTTATGCTTTGGAAATCTTGTTAAGGAAGTCAGTTCCTGTGCTGACATGCTGGAGTGTTGGGCCTACATTTTTTTCTAGAGGTTATAGGCTTTCTAATCTAATTCCTTGGTCTTTGATCCACTTTGAGTTGACTTTTGTGCAGGGTGAGAAAGAGGGGTTAAATTTCATTCTTTTACATAGGGATTTCCAGTTTCCCTACCATCATTTTTTGAAAAGACTGTCTTTTCTCCAAACTGTATTTTTGGCATGTTTGTCTAGTGTCAGATAACTGTAATTAAGTGGATTTGTTTCTGTGTCTTTTGTTCTATTCCACTGATCTTTGTGCCAGTACCATGCTGTTTTTGTTACTATAGCTCTGTACTATAGTTTGTGGTCTGCTATTGTGATGCCTCCAGCTTTGCTCTTCTTGCTAAGGATTGCATTGGCTGTTCTGGGTCTCTTATTTTGCCAAAAGAATTTGAGAACTACTTTTACCAATTCTGTAAAGAATGTCGCTGGAATTTTCATGGGAATTGCATTGAATCTGAATAGTGCTTTTGGTAGTATGGACATTTTGACAATATTAATTCTGCCTATTCAAGAACATGAGAGGTCTTACCATCTTCAAAGACCTTCAATTTCTTTTTTTAGGGTTCTGTAGTTCTCATTGTAGAAGTCCTTCACAGCTTTTGTTAGATTTATTCCCAAGTATTTTATTTAATTTCTAAAGGTTATCGTGTATGGGATAGTTTTACTAATTTCTTTTTCAGTCGATTCATTATCGGAGTACAGGAACATGATTAATTTATGAGTATTGGTCTTGTATTCTGCTACTTTGCTGAATTTATTTATGAGTTCTAGAAGTCTTCTGGTGGAGTTTTTTTTGTGTCTTCTAAATATATGAATGTGTTGTTAGCAAACAGATAGTTTGAGTGCTTCTTCTCCTATTTGTATCCCTTTAATTCCCTTCCATTGCCTTATTGCTCTGGTTTGAGTTTCAAGGACTATGTTGATAGGAGTGGTGAAAGTGGGCATTCTTGCCTTGTCCCTGTTTTTAGAGGAAATGCTTTGAATTTTTATTTATTGACAATAATATTGGCCTTGAGTTTGTCATATATAGCCTTTACAATGTTGAGGTAAGTTCCTTCTATCCCCAGTTTTTCTAGCATTGTAAACATGAATGGGTCCTATACTGTGTCAAATGCTTTTCTGCATCTGTTGAGATAATTAATTATATGATTTTTGACCCTCATGCTATTTTTGTGGTGAATTACATTTATTGACGTCCATATATTGAATCAACTTGCATCCTTGGGATCAAACTCCTTGTTCATGGCACCTTGTCTTTTAAATATGTTTTTGTATATGGTTTGCAATATTTTATTAAGATTTTTTGCATCTATATTCATCAAGGATATTGGCCTAAAGTTTTCTTTTATTGATTTGTCTTTGTCTGGTTTTGGTATCAGGGTGATACTGGCTTTGTGGAATTAATTTGGCAGTGTTCTGTCCTTTTCTGTATCACGGAATAATTTGAGGAGGCTTGGTATTAGTTCTTCTTTAAAGGTTGGATACTGCTTTTCTGAGAATCTTTCCTGTCCTGGACTTTTCTTTATTGGAAGACTTTAGATGGCTGCTTCAATTTCATTGCTTGATTTGTTTAAGTTTTCCACATCCTCATGATTCAGTTTGGCTCTGTCACATGTTTCTAGGAATTTGTCAGTATCTTCAAGATTTCCTAGCTTATTGGAGTAAAAATTTTCAAAACAATTTCTGATGATCCTCTGAATTTCAGTAGTGTTTATTTTGACATTTCCTTTTTCATCTCAATTTTGTTAATTTTAGAGTTTTCTCATTTTCTTTAGTTTGTCTAAGGGTTTATTAATCTTGTTTATCCTTTCAAAAAACTTCTTGATCTTTGGTATTTTTCATTTCTCAAATTCATTGATTGCAGCTTGATTTTAATTCTTTTTTTTTTCCCTAATGATTTTGGTGTTATTTTTTTTTTTTCTGGGGTCTTGAGATGTAATGTTAGATTATTTGGTATCTTTCTATTCTGATATATGCACTAACTGCTATGAACCTTCCTTTTAGAATTGCCTTCATACTGTCCCAGAGATTTTGTTAGGCTTTATCGTTATTCTCATTTTCTTTTAATTATTATTTTATTTCTCTCCTAAATTCATCTGCTATCCATTCATCATTCCGAAGTGTGTTATTTAATCTCCAGATGTTAGAGTGGTTTCTGTTTTTTATCTTATGTTGGTTTCTAATTTCATTTCATTATGAGCTGGTATAATGCAAGGTATTATCTCTATTTTATTTTTATTTTTGTATTTGCTTTTTGACCTAAAATACAGTCAATTTTTAGAAAATGTTCCATGTGCTGCTGAAAAGAAAGTGAATTCAGTATTTGATGCTTGAAATATTCTATAAATGTCTGTTAGGTCCTTAATTGCATTTTTGTTCTGTAGAATCTTTACTTAGTTTATATCTGGATGATCAATCTGGATGAGAGAGGTGTGGTAAAGGCGCCTGGTATTATATTGTAGTCCTTTTGATTGTTAATATTTTGAAGTTTTTGTTTTATATATGTAGATGCACCATTGATTGGGGCATAAATATTTACAATCATTATATCTTCTTGTTGTATGATTCCCTTAAACAGTATGAAGTGACCTTGTTTGTCTCTTCTGATTAATTCTGGCTTGAAGTTCACTTTATCTGATATGAAAATAGCAACCCCTGTTTGTGTATGAGTCCCATGTGAATGGTATGTCTTTTCTTATTCTTTTACCTTCAGTCTGTGGATATCTTTGTGAGGTGAATCTCTTTGTTTTTTAATCCAATCTGCCAATCTGTGTTTTTGATTGAAGAGTTTAGACCTTTTACATTCAGTGTTATTATTGAGGGATTATTTATACTTCCTGTGATTTTTTAAAAAATATTTTAAATATTTATTTATTTGCTTTAGTTGTACACAATGCGTTTTATTTGTACATGGTGCTGAGGATCGAACCAGGCTGTGCGTGTGCTAGGTGAGTGCTCTACTGCTGAGTCACAACCCCAGCCCCTATTTCCTGTGATTTTGATTTATTTCTAGTGTTGAGATCAGACTCCTTTAATTGACTATTTTTTTAGTGTAATTCTTCCTTATACTGGTTTTCTTTCTTTTTTAAAAATTAAAAAAAAAACAACAAAACACAACATTTATTTTATTTATTTTTATGTGGTCCTGAGGATTGAACCCAGTGCCTCACACATGCTATGCAACTACTCTACCACAGAGCTATAATCGCAGTCCCTCCTATGCTGGTTTTCATTTTTATTTTTCATTCTTTCATGAAATATTTCATTGAGTCTGTTTTATATTGCTGACTTTCTGGTTATGAATTCTTTTAGCTTCTGTTTACCTTGGAGGGTTTTTAATTTATCTTCAACTCTGAAGCTTAATTTTGCCAGGTATAGTATTGTTGATTGGCATCCATTTTTCTTTCTATGTTTGTTACATTATTCCAAGCTGTTCTGGATTTTAGGGTCTGGATTCAGAAATCCGTTTAATCTGGATTGGTTCTAAATGTGACTAGCCATTGTTTTATTATAGCTTTTAAAATTCTATTCTCATTTTTCATGTTAGGCATTTTCATTATAACATGTCTTGGAGTGGATCTATTGTGAATTTGTATATTTGGAGTCCTGTATGCCTCTTGTATTTGAATTTCCATCTCATTCTTAAGGTTTATAAAATTTTCTGATATTCATTGAAAAGATTATATTTCTTTAGCTTGTATTTCAGAGCCTTTATCTACCCCAATGATTCTTACATTTGGTTCTTGATGCTATTTCAGACTTCTTGAATATTCTGTTCATGGTCTCTTAACATCTTTTCTTTATGGTCAGCTGTATTTTCAAGATTAAATACTTGGTGTTTGCGGTCTGAAAATCTATCTTCAAAGTGTTCTAATCTTTTGGTGATGGTTTCTATTGAATTTTTAATTTGGTTTATTGAGTCTTTCATTTCCAGAATTTCAGTTTGGTTCTTTTTCAGAATCTCTCTCTTTATTGAAGTGATGTTTCACTTCCTGGAATTTCTTTCTAATTTCACTTCTTACACCTTCCTTTAGATCATATAACATTTTTACCATGCACTCTCTTAATTCTTTGATATTTGCTCCACTATGGTATCAGTGGAATCAGTTGTTGAAGCATTATGAGTTGTGGTGGTTTGTTCCTTTGCTTTTTCATATTGTTTGTATACTTACCCATCTATTTGCTATTTTTAAGCATGGGACTACTTCGTGAACTTCTCTCTTTTTAGAGTCTTGTTGTGGAGTAATATTTAGATATTGATACTTTAAATCAGCGTGTGACCTCTGTTGATCCCAGTATCAGTACCATTTTAAGAGATACCACTGGACCCTATTTAGATTCACTTCACTGTCAAGCCTCACACTATTTAACCTTATGAGAAATGAAAAGCTTGTTGATATTGTTCACCATAGTTCCCATAGTTCCTCAAATACAGGTATAAACTTGTAGTAAAGTTCTCTTAATTCTTCTTGTCTTTCACTGCCTCATTTCTGTGCTGTGAAGAGATCAGGAATTACTGCAGTCTTCGTTCTATAATCTTCTCTTTTGCTTTAAAAATTGTGTTTAAAAATGAAAAGGAAAGCTCTGCGTGGTTGTGCACTCCTGTAATCCTAGCAAGTTGGGAAGATGAGGCAGGAGGATTACTAGTTTGATGCCAGCCTGGGCAAATTAGCAAGATCCTGTCTCAAAATAAAAATAAAAAGAATAAAATAAACAAATGAATAAATAAGGTTGGGGGTGTAGTGCACTGGTAGAGCTCCCCCTGGTTTCAGTCCCTAGTACTGGATTGGGGGAGTGGACTGGGATTCAGATTTAAAACTTGGAAATTAGGATAAAAATGGTATGATTCAGGACTTCTGAAGTACTGAAACTGCCAAATCAGCCCCTGGGATAGTTCCTGGTGCCATTCCTTTCTCTCTGTGGTCATCTCTGTTCTTCATTATTTTTATCTCTGCATATTTATCAACTTCATCTATTTCTTTTATTCCCTGTTCCATCATAACTCCCACGAAATGGTAACTTTCCAAACCTTATTATCTTAAAAATGGTAAGGTATATTTATCATCTTAAAAATTCAGAGTCATGACCAAGGGACTTTTTATGATCATAGTTGTAGTTTCTTGTGGGAAAGAATCCTGGTATTCTGGGACAGTCTCAGCCTTGTTTTCTAGGTGAGTGTCCTTTGATTAAGTAGCTGTGGAAGTATGTGGTAGTTGAAGTGAGGATGAATGGACACATTTAGGGATCTATATTAATGTTGGTGGGTAGTTCCCTGTGAAAAGGTATGGATTGAACAGAACCCCCAAATGAGGTCTATAATAACATGTATCAAATTTCATTAAAACAGTGTTATTAAAAATAACTTGGGACAAATATAAGATGTATGTTTTAGGTATAAGAAACTGAAGTCACTTTATTATATAGAACCCAACTACCTGACACTGAATATGTAAAACAAGTTCTTTTAATGGTAGAAGAATTTATTTAAAAAGAATCATCTGGATGAATCTTTTTGAAAAGAATAATTAGTAGTCACTCATTTAGTGAACACTCTTTTATTATTTTATTATTTAGGGTTTCCTATGGTAAACTTGCATATAATTGGATATGTTGACAGGGAACTTTATTTGCTGTCATATTACTTAATGATTTTTTAAATAAAATTTTAGATTCTTAATTCATGGGTTTCAATAAATAAAAAATTGTATGTCTTTTGTCCATACATTTTCACATATTGGTGATTTTTTAAAAAAAATTCTTTAGTTAGGTGACCTCATTTACAAAGTTAGTGATTTTATTTAGAACTTTAGAAAAGTCTGAAAAGCCAGAATTATACTCTTCTTCGTTAGTATATCAAGAAGCAAGTTTAATGGAAGCTAATGATTAATAGTATAGTTAGATCAGTAAAACATTTTTCTTCTTAATTTCATCATTTAATAATTCTAATTATAGTGTTTTTAGTCACACTCTTATGATCAGAATGTTAAAAATCTGTAAGATGCAGAATAATATACTTTTACTACATATAATTTGTTATCAGTTGCATTATCCCAGGGTTGTGTTTTAAAAGAATTTTTAGACAATAATTCCAGCAATAATTCCAGGGGGAATGTAATTCATTCTATTTAGTTTTTACTTAGCTTTCTTAGGAAGATATTTGTTTTTTACCAGTAGTGCATAGCTATCTTGACAATGTCTTTTTTTTTTTTTTTTTTTTTTTAAAGTTCCCGGTTTTGGTTATATTTTATTTTGTTAGGCTCATGTTGGGTGTATATTCATAAACTCATTCTGGTTCTTCTAAAATATTAAATAGCTAGAATACAATATCAATTATATGTGGAAGTTGTTAGAAAACTGCTGAAACATAGTTAACTTAGCTGGGAACACCGTGTTAGTGAAATAAAAGGGTTTATTGGGGTGCCACATGGGCAAGGGTAGGGAAAGGAAGGGAAGGGAAGGGGGGCTTAGGGATGGAGGGGAATAGGGACAGGCAGGAACGGAGAGCAGGAACAAAAGGAGGCGGCAGGAACAAGGGCAGAGTTCAGTCCGGGGCTGGCTTAAATAGAGTAGGGGCCATAAAACCCCCTTGGAGTGAGTCCTTGTCCTATAGGCCAGCAGAGGTCAGGGAGGGGGGGGTAGTGGACAGGGGACTTGCTGGTCAGGTTTTTGGTCATGCTGAGGATCCTGGGAGCTGTAGTTTTTCACAAGGCACCTGGGGAGGTGTGGCCTTCTGCCTGGGAAGTGCAGCCTCTGCCTAGAATCCAACAGAAGTAATCTTCTTTCTGAATTATAATAATTCTGAAGCCCCAGAACTATACTCTGGGCTTCTAAGTATTTATATGATGAAGAGGATTTTCCTAGTTGTTCTTAATACTTATTATATAAATGAAACACTTGCCATTTGTTCTAAGTGACTGGATCATTTCCAGGACACACTTCCTCTCTGCTTTGTCCATCATCATGGTTTTTTTAGATAAAAACAATTTGTGAGCATCTTAGTAGCAATGATTTTTCCAGGCATCTCTACTAGATCAGTCAGGAAGAATAGGTGAGATGAAAGGAGTAGTTGGAGCAATTAGGCACCCTTTAGTATAATTTTAAAAAGAAGCAGGGAAATATTTAGAGCAACAGATATATAAATGCTAAAGTAAATGTTTTGGATTAGTGCTATGGAAACCAACAGTGATGAAGGACCAGATTTTGAATTTCCAATATCTTATGGAGAGGTAGTATAAAATGCATGATTCATGTGCTTTGAAAACATTGCCTAATTACTATAAAGATAAGTGGCCACAGCCAGTTTCAGTATCTAGTAGAGACCAGAGTCAGTATGATGATTGACACTAGTCTCTTGGTCACGTTAAATAGTTTGTTGATCTTAAAATCTTGTTTCTGTATTTGGTATTCAAGCTCATTGAAGCTCAGAAAAGTGAAATATTTGGTTGATATTATATCACTGCTAAATAGTTTATTATAGAACAACTCTAGTCAAAAGCAAAATCTCATCTTTTGTCTGAAGATGAGGTTAAGTGTCAGTATAAAAAAAGTTAGAAATATATGCCTCTGAAATTGGGGCTGTGGAGGATTTTCACTTGTTGCATTTAGGTTTCTGAAATAATCCTTACATTTTTGGAATCAGAAAAAAATCAATTTAGGTACCAGTAAAACAATAATGAAACAAGAATATCAGAAATATTGAGGTTGAAAGAACATGGAAAAAACTATCAGTTTTATATAATTAAAGGCTTTATAAGGGAGAAGTATCAGGAGATAAGCCTAAAAGATTGTCAGGGAAAAGATTTATAAATGATAGGTAAACCATAAAAAAAGAATTTGCTTTTTTTCCCCCCATAAATATTTATTTATTTGCTTTAGTTGTGCACAATGCAATGCATTTATGTTTACATGGTGCTGAGGATTGAACCCGGGCTGTGCACGTGCCAGGCAAACGCTCTACTGCTGAGCCACAACCCCAGCCCAAGAATTTGCTTTTTATTTGTTAGACAGTGGGAAACAATTAAAGAAGTAACATAGAACTGGTTGGTTTTTAGTAAGGATAATTTTATTACTTTCTCTGTGCATGCACACACCCACATAGTATTTGTTGTTGTTGATGGTGGTAGGGTACCAGGGATTGAACTCAGGGTCACTTAACTTCTGAGCCACATCCCCACCCCTGTTTTGTATTTTATTTAGAGACGGTCTCACTGAGTTCCTCAGGGTCTCACTGAGTTGCTGAGGCTGTCTTCCAACTCATAATCCTCCTGCCTAAGCCTCCTGAGGTGCTGGGATTACAGGCGAGGCCCACTGCGCCTGGCCCTGTATATATTTTAAAGTAAGGTTAATAGAGGGTATACTTCAGTTTTTTTAAAATACACTAGTTCTGAGTATTATAATCAAATGCCCTTAAGTTGTAAGTAATATTTTAAAAGGAAAAGAGAAATATGATGCAGTAATTGGAAAGATTGGTATTATGTTTTAAAACAACCTCTTGTAAAAATGTGTAACACTGAGGCAATATATTATGCTCTTGAGTATAACCACTGCTTGGGTTGGAAACTCAACTCTGCTGTTCATTATTTCAACTTTGGGCTTATTATTTAATCTCTTCCAGTCTTGGTTTCTCATCTGTGTCTTAAAGATAAATAATATTTTTCTTATAGGATTGTCATAAAGCTAAATGACTCTATGTATATGTATATGTTTGTTTTAGGTGTATAGACATACTTGTTATGTAATTTCTACTTGGTAAATAAACACCGATGTTTTTATTGGCATAATTAGTAGAAGGTACTTCACAAAATACATGTAACAACAAATATGAAAAATATAACGCTAGAATGTAAAAAATATACCAGTTATTTGAAAAATATCCATTGCATATAAAATTTTTTAATCAAGACTAAATAGTTAATTTTAGTATATTTAACATAGTGTTTTCTTTTCTATAGTTTATTAGAGAAGATATGAAATATAAAGATGCTACTAATAAACACAGTCATCTGCACAGAGAAGATAAGCATATAACTGTTGAGGATTTATGGAAACGATGGAAAACATCAGAAGGTAAGACTATTGTAGTGATTGTGAGCCCTTATCTTCTGCACTTCTGCCCTGCTTTTGTTAATTCACTAATTGCATATTTTACAAAAAATTTTTTTAAAAATAATATTTATGTGAGAATACTTATATTTTAGTAACTATTCCAGTTTTTATTCTAAAAAGTGACTTTTATCTTTCTCAGATTTATTAAGCACCAGGCTGTTTTCAGATAATTTAATACTTTATATCAAAATGAATAAGATAGATAACATATGCCCAAGGAGCTTAAAGTTCTGAAGCATTGTTTCAGCTACTAAATTGCATTATTTAAAAGTTTTATCAAATAAATAGTGTAACTGTCAGCTTTTTTGTCCCTGACTAAAATGCCCGAGAGGAATAACTTAGAGCAGGAAAAGTTTATTTTGGCTCATGGTTTTAGAGGTTTACTCCATGATAGGCCAACTCCATTGATCTGGACTCAAGATAAGGCAGAACATACATCATGGTAGAAGGGTGTGCTAGAGCCCTGCTCACCTTGTGGCAGCAGGGAAACAGAGTAAGGGAAAGGGGCTGCAGGTAAGATGAACCCTTTCAGGGTATTTCCAAGGGACCCACCTCCTCGAGCTCTCCAAAGGGCTTGGACTGTCCTGCACCTTTAATCTTGCCTGTTAATGCTCTTGCCCCACCTGCCTACTGCTACCATCCAGTCAGCCCATTCCAACTATTATGGACTGATTAGGTTGTAGCTCTCATAATATAATCATTTCACCTTTTTACCATTCCTGCATTTACAGAGGAGCTTTTGTGGGACACCTCATATCCAAACCATCACATTCTTCCCCTAGTCCTCAAAATCTCATGTCCATCTTACCATGTGAAATCCATTTAGTTATCTCCAGGAGTCCCATAATCTTAACAGTGTCCAAAAGTCCAAGTTACATATATCCAATATACAGTGGTACAGAGTAAATATTTCCATTTTAAAAGATAGGAATAGGGGCAGAGAAAGAAGGGATGGATCAAAACAAGACCGAAACCCAACTAGGCAAATAGGTCCTATTATTCCACCTACAGTTCCTAGGAAAAAAGGCAAATAAATATGCTCTCCAAAGGGCTTGGACTGCCCTGCACCTTTAATCTTGCCTGTTGTGCTCTTGGCCTCTCCCTTAGCCTGATTCTTTCTTAAGCCAGCAGCTTTTCTTCAGCAAACAGTCCACTTTACTGGCATCTCTTATTCTGGGATCTCCATTCCAGCTTTGGCTTTACCTTCACAGCTTTACATACCATTCTCTCCGGGGCAATCTGCAGGGATTCTGACCCTGCTACACTTTGGCCTCCTAAGCCTTTCTTGGAAAATTTGGGGGAACCTCCATGATTCCTTAACTCCAGAAACCCACATTCCTGCAGAATGAGCACCATGTGGATGATGCCAAGGGCTGCTGACAGCTTAAAGAATAAATAGCCAGGCCTCCTTGGACAAATGCTGCAATGGCCTCTGAGTGCCTAGGTGGCTGAACACGGTAAAACAACTTCCTAGGTCCCCCTGTGCAGGAATGGTGCCCCCATAACATCTCTTTTTACACTAATTTTCTCTTATATATCCCAAGCCTATAATGGGTGTGGTCTTGCAAATTCTTGAGATGTCCTCAAACCAGCTCTCCTATTGTCACCTCTTAGTGGCTATAATCTCTTTAAAAATCACCCTTCTTGACCAAAGTTTTACATGCACTCTCTGGTCAAACTGAGTTTTTAAAATCCTTTAGTTCTTCCTTTTGATCATGATTCTCACAGTAAACCTGGTTAAAAGCTGCCAGCAAAACCCATGCCACTGACTCAATTCTGTGCTGCCTGGATATTTTTTCTGCCAGATTAATTAGTTCATCACTTTTAAATTTAGTCTCAAACAAAGTCTCAGGACATGAGCAAAACAGATAAGTTCTTTTTCAGAATGTAACATGAATGGCCTATAGCCCGATTCCAAGAAGAGTCATATTCAATCCTAGGGCTACAAACACCCGCAGCGTACTGTTTACTGATCCCAAAGAAAGAACCTGTAGGACTCAATAGAGAGATTTGAGAGATTTTATTACTCATGCATTCTTCTAAGGCAGCAGCCAGAGTTATAGTGTACCCACCATCCTACAAGCAGAAGGAATGTAAGTGGTAGGCTGCATGCTCACTGTGCAGTTGGAGTTCTTCAGATGTCTTACGAGTACAGTCTTTTACTTTACAGCCATAGTCACTGTGCTTTGATTCTCACCTAAAGATTGGAGGTCAGGGAAGTGGGCAACTCTCCCTCTCCATTTCCTTCATTATTCTTTAAAGTCCTCCTTATCTCTCTTTAGTCTTTCCTAGACATTAATTAGTATTTAACCCAACACCTGTCCAGCTTCCCCTATTTTCTTAATTATCGTATTCTTTTGAGTCCTTCTTATCTCAGTGCAAGCTTTCCCAGGCTCTGATTAATGTTTCCTCAAAATCCCATTCCTTTAGCCTTAGAAACCCCTTAAGGGCCCTCACAGTCTCATACTGCCTCATGTTTTCTGCAAAGCCCTTGGAGGTAGGGGTCTGGAGGCACATTGCATTCATATTCTACAATAGCAGTACAAATAGCATGAACCCATCAGCAGACATGCTAAGGTTATGAAGATAACATAGAAGGTATTGTGCCATGCTAAGGGAGGGGAAGATAACCATTTAGAGAGCGTATCAATTGAAACAGCATCAATAGCATTAATTTGTTGAGGCACTTGGTTTAAAGCATGAGTAATACTGTATTCGTTATCACTGTATATACTTTTTTTTTTTTTTGAGAAAAAGGAAAAAGATATATTGCTTTGCTAGCAAAGGAGAAACACAGGGGACTCCTGTCCCAAGGTTGTGATTCTGCCCATAAGCAGGAACTGGATGCTTTTAAAGAGGTGACTCAAAGGCTATCAGTTATATATACTTAACATTCTGTTCCTAAAACTGCGTATTGCACCTTGTGCAGCCATAATCATGTATAGTGCCATTTTGTTTTATAAAACCATCTTTCTTGTGTGAATAGTTTTTCTCATTTAACAAGGTTGTGTTTAGTCTGATGAAGAGCTATTGAGCAGTGTGGGAGGCTAGAGCCAGTACCTGAGATTCCACATCAATCGCTACAGTTGGTGGAGAAAGAACAGCTTATGGGTAGACCCACCAGTAGGCATGGTGCTGCATTGTGTGGCATACCTTTACACTCTCCCAGTTCCTAGGCGTATGTGGTAGAAGAGGCAGAACTCAGGCTAGAATATAAGGCATGTACATTGTCCGGTCCAGGGGTAAAGCAGGTAAGGTCATCCATAGGGCCCACATATCCACAGTGTACCCCATGGCAGGGGGAAAGCCCCATAAATAATGAGGGATGATGGGGTTGAGGCCATCTGTTGAATTGACTGTATTCTCACACAGAGGGTCAGGCATAGAGACCACCAACTAGTTATCATGACCATATTGGTGACACAAAGGAAAGCTGCCTTTTTAGCTATAATTTGAGTTGCTACCTTCCATGAAGGCCTATTCCATTTATAAGTATACTCAGGTACTCAAGAGATATGTAATGTTTCTCTAATCAAAGCAAAAGTCTTATTTAGTGGCCATTTGGTGGGTGAGTGTTTTTAGTGCAGTTTTGTGTTAGTCAAGTCCATTCTGTTGCATTTACAAGTTGGGCCACCCAGGGAAGTTGGTGTGCTGCTATCACAGGGAATTCTGAGCAGCTCCAACAGTTGGTCTGGTTGGCATGATGTGCAACTTCTATTGACCAGTCCAGGAATAGGTTACTTGTTGATGATCTATGGAGAATATGACAGGTATATAATAGGCACCAGTAATGATAAATCAGCTCTGTGAGGCAGTATACAGGTTACTGTACACTGTTAGAATGTTGCCTACATAGTAGGCTTGCCTGGACAACTGTACTGTACCAACCTATCTGTTTGTGCTTCAGGGGTAAAGAAAGAATAAGACACCTCTAGAGTACAGAACTGCCATAAGCTGATAGCATTACATGCACTTGTGAGGGCCAGGTTCCCAACACAGTAGGCTTTACTTGTAAATTTTGATATTCTCTCTCCCCTGTTGGTCAGTAAGGCAAATTATTGGGGACTGCTTGTACATCCCCCATGGGGCCAACTCATGCTTCTTGTCTCCAAAGTGATGACTTGAAGAGCTGGCAACAGTAGGTAGTTACTTTTGCCCCAGACTGGTTTGAGTGTTCTTTATCTATAACTTTAATGCTATTGGACATGGGCAAGATAACATAGAAATGTCCATGGTTGGCCTTTCCATGTGAAGGCAAATGGGTATTGACTCTTAGGGGCTGTAGCTATTGCTAAAGAAGGCATTAGCAAGGTCTAGCGCATAGTTCTAGTTACCAGTTGAGTGCCGAGCTCATTTAGAGTGATGGCTATGTTGGGAATGGCTGCATAAAGTGGAGGGATCACCTTATTTAATGCCCTGTAGTCCACTGTCAAGTTCTGCTTGTCTTTCTTATTGTCTATACAGGGGAGTTAAAAGTACTGTGGGTTAGGCTAATTATGTTTACTTTAGCCAATTTACATATGGTCTCCATTAATTCTTGATGGCCACTGAGGAGCTGATATTGTTTGGTGGCAACAATTCAGTGGGGTATAGGCAAAATAGCGTGCGCGGGGTGTCGGGGGTAGCTGAGTGTGGTGGCGTTCACCTGTAATCCCAGTAGCTCAGGAGGCTGAGCCAGAAGGACCACATATTCAAAGCCAGCCTCAGCAACATAGCGATGCCCTAAGCAACTTAGTAAGACCCTATCTCAAAATAAAAAATAAAAAGGGCTATGGATGTGGCTCATGGTTAAGCATCCCTGGGTTCAATTGCTGGTGCCAAAAAACAAACAAACAAACAACAAAAAAACCCAAAACAAAAATAGCGGGGTAGTGTTTAGCACACCTTTTAATATTGACTTTACAGCTGACACATGCTTAATCTCCCAGCAATACAAACAGAACTCCCCCACAAGACATCAGCACCTATTGTATATTAAGGAACCAGAGTTGGTAGTGGGTGGGTGGAAGGTATCTGTCCATGCTGTAATGTTAACATTATGTCTTAGACCCTCACTTCCCCCCAATCCCATATTCAACAGCAGTTAACTTGCTTGAGAGTTTGGCAGGATTGCCACATATCAATGCCACTCAGCTCCTATGTACACCAATGCTTGTACTCTGAATATTTCTTGAAGACCAATGTGTTGCCAGTTTTGTGTATGGTCTCTGATTCAGAGATGGGGCTTGGGCCACTGAACCTTGACCTCTCCCCTAATTGTCCCACAACCATAGGAGGCTCAAAGACTTCTCCAGGGGAGCTGTGGACTCTGCTTCCATTATATCTTCTAATAGGAGAAGCTTGTCTTTGTCACTTTTTGAAGTGGAAGTCCAGTCTACCTTTTCCTTATTGACAGGTAATGGATGAAACCTCTTGGGCTTGGGCAATTGCTTCCATACCTGTTATAGTGTGGCATTAAGTTGTTTATCTACTTTCCTTTCATCCATTCCTTCTGCAATTAAGTCCACCTACTTAGGTCTATGACAAACTTAAAGAGGTCCTTCCGGTTTGGGCTTTGTTTTGCAGACTCCCATTTTCTGCTATAAACTTCTAGATTTGCTGACACATTGTACTGCTTGCTGGAGGGACTGCCCTGTTAATAGGGATGATATTGATTACCTGAGCACTATAAATAGATGGAGGGGCCACATGTAACACTGCATTCCTAATCCTGGCAGTAAAAATCATAACTGTCTGTTCCTGGGAAAAGCTACATATAAATAGTCTGTTTCATTTACATTTCTCAGAAATAGCTCTGTAGTTCTTCCATACCATAGGGACCCAGGTGCCTCTAGGCATAGGAACATCTCCTGAATTTGGCCATATATTGTGAGTGGTGAAAAGCGTCCAAGCTAGTAATGACCCCGCAGTATCATCAGCAGCACTGGTGTAAAGCCCCTGATGTAAAACAGGGTGAGCAGTTTCTGAAGCCACTTTAGAACTATAGTTCTATATCATCCCCTCTGCTCTACCATCCCACCAGTGGAGCAACCATGCCAGTATATTTTCTTTCATTTTCTGCTTGAACTTGGACTCCCAATTTTACCAGCTTCGTGAGAGTATAGGGTCTTCTGGTAGTATGTACAAATCTCTCCGGAGTAGGGAACAGATCTGGATCTGCCCACTCAGGCCACTCCTGCTGGGTCTTTAACTTTTGGATCATTACTGATCTAGCTTCTATTATATTGTCACTCTCCACCTCAACTTCTGAGTCACTAGAAGTAATGGACTCTGTGAGTAGATCCAGTCTGAGAGTGCTAGTTTTCACTGACTCTCTAATATGGACTGTGGGCTTGTGATAACCCTTTAGTTTAGCATAAAGGCATGCCATAACTGAAGACACTCATTATGGACTACATGCTTGCAGTGTCTTCTCAGTGCAGCATAACGGCATGTCATAACCTGCAGACACACCTCTGTCAGTTTGAAGCCAGACAGCATATCCCTGCTGTCAACCTGCTCTAAATGGGCTCCTCTTTCTAGTTTCTACTCTTCCTGTACTCTAGGAATTCAGCCTGAGTTGCCAACTCCCATTATCTGGCTAACTTTAATGCACAAAGCAGTGGCTATGCCAGTGCTGCCATGCATTCTTTGTTTCCTTTCACCTCCCACTGCTACTTGTATGCTGTTTCCAGTACTCTAAGTAATCCCTCTGGTGTTTTCAGAGTGTTCTCATACTCACTTGGTAGTCCCCATCACTCTAACAGGGAAGCCCTCTCAAACCACATCAAGGCTTATGACCAGCCTGGGATTTCCCCCACAGACCCCATGTTTTTTTCCAACGCCACAGTCAACTCAACATGTTCTTTGGAATCCTGCCAGCTACACCAGTTGTTCAATCCCAGGGCTGCAAACACCCCAGCATACTATTTACTGGTCCCACAGAAAGAACTTGGAGAACTCAACAGAGAAGTTTTGGACATTATATTATTCAGGCAGTCCTCTGCAGAGGCAGACAGGATTACAATGGAGTACTATACTGCTTCTACAAGCAGAGGGAATATATGAGCTAGGTTGTTATGCTCGCTGCACAGGTACAATTCTGCAAATGTTTATGAGTAGTCTTTCACTTTTCAATCACAGCCACTCTGCTTTGATCCTTACCTAAAGATTGAAGATAAGGGAAGTGGCCAACTTCGCCTCTCCATTACCTTCACTATTACATTCTTTAGAGTCCTACTTATCTCATTGCAAAATTTCCTAAGCACTATTAGTGTTTACCTCATTGAGTCCTTACTGTTCTCTGAAACCTCATGAGCACAATATCTTTCTTGTATGTGTTTGGTCTTCTGAGCTCCTTACAGCATCCCCCTTTAAGTTCTGCTTACAACATTCCAAAGGTTTTCCAGCCTGCATCTCCAAATGTTTTCAAACTCCTCCTGCAATCCAGCTGCAAAGGTTTCTGAACCCTGCGGTCAGGTTAGTCATAGCACCAACCCCACTTCTGGTACCAATTTCCATATTAGTCAGCTTTGAGTCACTGTGATCAACCTGGCAAGAACACCTTACAGGAGGAAAAATTTATCTTGGCTCATGGTTACAGAGCTTTAGTCCATGTTGCCTGAATCCATTGCTCTGGGCCCTAGGTGGGGTAGAGGGCATGGTAGAGAAAAACTACTCTTTTAATGGCATCCAGGGAGCAAACAAAGGAAAGGACTTCAGTGAAGATGAACTCTTCCAGGATATGCCCCAGTGACACCCACCTCTTCCCACTCTGCTCCACTTGCCAAAAGTTTCTGTGCAGTCAGTCAGTCCATTCAAACTAGTATGGACTGACTAGATCGTGTGTCTCATAATCTAACCATTTGCCTTCAAATATTTTTGCACTTTTGGGGAACAGCTCATATCTAAACCATAACACTAACCCAGAGTTACCTGTTTACTTATGGAGAATATTTTCTAAAGTCTTTAGGAGGCCAGAACTTTTAGGCTTTTCCTTCAGTAAGTCCTTTATAATGTCTTCTTTTTCTTTCCTTTTTTTGTTTTTACAAAGATGTAGGGTTTTTTTTGGTGGGGGGAGGGTTGATGGACACCATCTCTTAATTTTATTTCTTTATTTATTTTTATGCAATGCTAAAGATTGAACCCAGGGCCTCACATGTGCTGGGCTAGCACTCTACCATTGAGCTACACTCCTGCCCCAATTTACGATGTCTTCTAATGAAGTAGCACCTCTTTCTCTGCAGGGGCTTTATTCTAAGACCATAGTGGATGCCTAAAACTGCAGATAGTACCAAAGTTTAATTTATTTTGGACTTAATAAGAGATTAACACAATAATTATAAAATGGAACAATTGCAACAATTATAAAAGTATGTGAATAGTCTGTCTTAACTGTCACAGGGTGTGTAACATATATAGTGTGGATATGCTGAACAATGGGACAATTCATTTTCTAAGGACAGCACAAGATTTTGCTACACTACTTAGAACAGCAGTTTAAATTTCATGAGTTGCTTATTTTTGGACTTCTTCAGTAATATTTTAGCATCGGGGTTGGTCATTGGTAATGGAAGTTGTGGAAAGTTAAAACTATGTGTTTAACTGAAGTTGTCTGATAAATTATATAATTTGTATTGTATTTCTTTCCTATACCTAAATTCTCAAGCTCTTTTATGGATAAATATTCTTTTTTTTTTTTTTTTTTTTTTTTTTGTGGTACCGGGGATTGAACTCAGGGGCACTCGACCACTGGGCCACATCCTCAGCCCTTTTTTGTATTTTATTTAGAGACAGGGTCTCACTGAGTTGCTAAGTGCCTCGCCATTGCTGAGGCTGGCTTTGAACTCGCGATCCTCCTGCCTCAGCCTCCCAAAGTGCTGGGATTACAGGCGTGCGCCACCGTGCCCGGCTAGATAAATATTCTTTAGGGCAGGAAACATTTATGACCTAAAAGCTTAATTCTGTCACTAATTTTAATTCACTAAACTTAGTAGGAAAGCTGCTAAAATAAAAAAAAAAATACAAAAATATCCAGTAAGCTTAGATTTTTTAAAAAAAATATCAGAGTTAACCAAGATATCTCCCCCCACCCCCATGTTTCTATTCTTTCATGACAGACAATTATGTTGTGTCATATAATTTTCTCTGCATGTCTGAATGACATTAAAAGGAACCTAGGACAGATTACCAAATAGGAGTATAAAGAAATAATAAAGTTTACTGTACTGTCTACAATAACATTTGCAAATGGAAAAAATACAGAAAAGTATCTGATCAATGCTATTTTTCTTAATGTGAAAGAAGGTTTATATCTTGCTTACATTTTTGTCCTCACTTTTTAAAAAGAGGCATCTATTTGAATATGCTGAGAAAATGAAAGCAGAGAAAAGAAAAAGTAGAAAAACAAAAAAAAAAAAAAAGAAAAGAGGAAAATCACTGAGTTAAAGACGCATAGAGTTAAAAAAACAAAATCTGTCTTTATTTCCTTTACCTACTCCATTTAAAAATAATAGGTACTTTGAAAGAAATGGCAGTAGAAATAAAACAGCATAAATTTCATGGAGAAAAGTGATAGGATCACAAAAAACTCAATAACCGACTTATTATTTCAGTAATATTTAGATATAATTAAAGGAACTGGAGATCTGTTCACAGTCTGTCGCTGCTAGTGCCATTTAGGATTTGGGAATATGATCCAATGAATAGAATTTTCCTTAACTCTGCTTTAACAAAGAAATAAATATTTGGCAGTTTGACTCTTTTCCTATGGCCTGGTTCAGTTACTATCATCTGTGGCCTGGATAATTGCAGTAACTGCCTAATTGGTCTTCCTGCATATGGGTAGGGAAGGTTTAAATGTATTGTTTTCCCTCCATGTTTTCAATAATTTTAGTCTGTGAAATGAGCTGACAATGTATAGATTAACAGGGAAAAAAGCAAAGAGATCTATCAATATGCTTAAGCACAGAAGCCATATATAAGATATGGGACTCAAAGAGGGGCAAGATGGCTGAATTTTATTTAGAGCTAAATGAAAGGATAGAGGAGTGGGCTTCTTGGAGAAAATGAGGTAGGCCAAACTGGCAGAACAGGAGAGCGTTTGTCTTGTTATACAGATGAAGTCTCCCAGGTAACAGACTCTCTCTGGGCCACCTGTCTGATACCTCATCTCTTATTTGTCAAAAAACAGTATTTCCGCCCCCCCCCCCCCCCCACCCCCAACAAAAACAAATGTATTTCCTACAGAAAGGTGGATGTCAGATAGAAATTCCTCTTTCTGCATTTGCTATTTACTGATGTGGACTTCTTTTTACAAAAAGATAGCGTTTCACAGCCATTCCTGTGTCTGCAGGAGTTTTTAGTTTCTAAGAATAACCAACTTGAAATTTGTCAAATAAATGTATTTGGGATATTATACTTGTGCTGTGCTGTAGCCTGTTCTTCACCTAGAAAGGTATTCTATTTAAAATATAAACCTGATCTGTTCAAACCCCTATAGCATCTCAGGTCTTCACAAGGACCTGCTACGTGCTCTGCCCTCTCCTCCCATCTCTCTCATCTCTCTCGTCTCTTCTCTTTATCCATCTCCTTCATTCACTGCTTCATCCAAGCTGGAGCTCTTGCTGTTCTACAAATGCGGGAATGGTGATGTCCTCATCTGCATAAAATCTTTATCAAGGACATTGTTTCTGTAAGGTCTACTCTGATTACCCTTTTTAAAATAAGCAAACCACACCCCATTTTTACTCTTTTTTCCCCCTAGCACTTACGATCCTTCTTACTTAGCTTTATACTCGCCTTCTAAGATACTACAGAACTGACCTATTTGTCACATTTATCTCCTTTCTGCCCACCACCCATGTAAACCTTAGAGAGCAGGGGTCTTTTAAAAATTTTTTAAATTTGTTCTCTTTAGTTATACATGGTAGTAGAATGCATTTTGACATTTCATACGTACATGGAATATAACTTCCCATTTTTGAGGTTATACATGATGTAGAGTTACACTGGTTGTGTATTCATATATGAACATGGGAAAGTTATGTCCAGTTCATTCTACTGTCTTTCCAATTCCCATCCCCCCTCCCTTCCCCCAAGTCCTCCCTGTCCAATCTGGTAAATAGTCCCTCCTCCCCACTGTTGTGAGTCAGCATCTGCATATCAGAGAAAACATTTGGCCTTTGGGCTTTTGGGTTTTTGGGATGAGCTTATTTCACTTAGCATGATAGTCTCCAGTTCCATCCATTTACCAGCAAATGCCATAATTTCATTCTTCTTTATGGTTGAGTAATATTCCATTGTGTATATGTACCACGTTTTCTTTATTCATTGATCTGTTAAAGGGCTGGTTCCATAGCTTAGCTATTGTGAATTGAGCTGCTGTAAACATTAATGTGGCTGCATCAGTATAGTCGACTGATTTTGAGTCCTTTGGGTATATACTGAGGAGTGGGATAACTGGGTCAGATGGTGGTTCGATTCCAGGTTTTCTGAGAAAACTCCATACTGCTTTCCAGAGTGGTTGCACCAATTTGTAGTCCCATCAGCAATGTATGAGTGTACCTTTTTCCCCACATCCTCATCAACATTTATTGATACTTGTAGTGTTGATAATTGCTATACTGACTAGAGTGAGATGAAATATCAGTGTAGTTTTAATTTGCATTTCTCTAGTTGCTAGTGAAGTTGAACATTTTTTCATGTATTTGTTGACTAATTGTATTTCTTCTGTGAATTTCCTGTTCAGTTTCTTTGCCCATTTATTAATTGGGTCGCTTTTTGTTTGTTTGATTTTTGGTGTTAAGTTTTTTGAGTTCTTTACGTATCCTGGAGATTAGTGCTCTATCTGTGGTGCTGGTGGCAAAGATTTTCTCTCATTTTATAGGCTCTCTCTTCACATTATTGTTTCCTTTGCTGTGAAGAAACTTTTTAGTTTGATACCACCCCTTTTTTGATTCTTGATTTTACTTCTTGCACTTTAGGAATTCGTTTCCTAAGCTGACATGATGGAGATTTGATCCTACTTTTTCTTCTAGTAGGCGTAGGTATCTGGTGTAATGACTTGGGTTTTTGATCTGCTTTGAGTTGAGTTTTGTGCAGGGTGAGAGAAAGGGATCTAATTTCATTTTGTTACATATGGATTTCCAGTTTTCCCGACACCATTTGTTGAAAAGCCTATCTTTTCTCCAGTGTATGTTTATGGTGCCTTTATCTAGTATGAGATAACTGTATTCATGTGGGTTTGTCTCTATGTCTTCTGTTCTGTACCATTGGTCTTCATGTCTGTTTTGGTGCCAATACCATGCTGTTATTGTTACTATAGCTCTGTAGTATGATTTAAGGTCTGGTATTGTGATGCCTCCTGAGAGCAGAGATCTTTGTCTGTTTTGTTTATTACTATATCGTCACATAAGGGAACTCTGACCTTCAAGTTTTTGATCCTACCCAATGACTATTGAGATCTTTTGTGATCCTGGAGAATGTTTGTGGGTTGGTTTTAGGGCTTAAGCCCTTTTCAAGTGAATAGCCTCTTCCACTTCTTTTTACCTAGACATTCTTCTTAATCTAAGATATAACTTGTGATAGCAAGATGTCCCCTCAAGTCCATCTTGGGTCTAAGTGTACTCCTTTTCCTCTGGTTCCAGTCCACCTATCCTTAGCGGTCAAGTAGTAGAGTCAGGGCTTCTACTGGCACAGTTGCATGGAAGGGAAGGAAAAAGATTCAAGCAGCATAAACCTCCCCTAAGAAGCTTTATAGTGACAATTGATTTTCCCAACCCATTTCAGACTCGTTTTATTAAAGGGGTCATTTAAGGTGGAGCATTGTTGCTAGAGCAATGGTGGGACACCGGATGCCAAATATGCAGGGTTCTGCTCTATGTTTTGTTTCTGTTTAAGATGTCTCTTGGAAAACAAGTGGTTCCTCTGAAAAGGTTTGAAATCTACTGAAGAGGAAATCGGAATGAACCTTGAACAATAATCTATAATTCAAGGTTGTTTAGTTGAATATATACAAAAACATGTGTAATAACACATGTATGCACATAGACATTTATTCTTTGCCCCCAAATGCTGTTTCTCCAGTGGTGATTTGTACCTTCTTCATTCTGATATTCAGTAAATATTTGTTGAATTAATGAAAGTATAATGCCTTTTGAACATTGAATGCTCCATAATCCAATACATCAAATATTTTGACTATAGGCATTTCTGTTATAATGTAATACATGTATTCCTAAACAATGTACCTTTTGTAAAATTTATGAATTTAATATGATAAGAGTTTAGGGAAAAATATGGGTGAAGCAGACTACTCAAAACCTATGCATCTTTGTAACCAGTGCACTAACGGTATGAGTAAAAATACTAGTAATACATGTAAAAAGAAAATTTAAATTCTTAGCCCATGAGTAGTATAGTAGATATAGGAATTTACATTAGAAATAATAAGTGAAGATAACCTAATGGAAAGGGGTACTGTATTAGGTAGAGTTGAAATTGTTAAAAAAAAAAAATAAATAAATAAAAGGAAGAGAAGGACAAAGTGCACGAAGATGAGAATTGAGCAGTAAGCATTTCTAAGACAGAGACTGTGACCAAATTGAGATAAGAGAAAGGAAAGGAGAATGGTCTCAGCTTGCCAGGTTGATGGTTTGTATACTTTGTATCTATGCTATTTCTTGGTGATATGCAATGATAGTATTTGGAAAAGTCCCATGCAAAATGATGGGACTTTTATATTGGCATGATCCCTAATTACCAGTTGTACATAGCTAATTCATGTTATAAAAACATGTGCAGTAGACTGGCATATCTATAATGTGCTAAGCAGTCGTTGCACTGGATCCCGGGTATTAACTGTGACTTAAAGATGGGTGTGGGCTCTACAGAGCAATTTACTGAGTAGGAAAGATAAAGTAAGCAAATAATGGCAATATAAGGCAATATGTGCAATAATAGAAGTAAGTTTAGGATAGGAGGTACATCACTAAAGGGAGTGGTTAACTTTCTTGTAAAATTATGTTCAGAAGGCATGTTTGGTGTGGACTAAAGAATGACCAGGAGTTCTCAAATGATATATAAGGAGGTATACCATAAACTGCAGCACCTTTATAACTTCTTTAGTTACCTGAATATTTGCTAGAAGTGGAAGTGGAAGTGCAAGGGGCATTCTGTAGAATGATGTGGACTTTCAAGCTATATAATTTCAAATCCTGTCTCTTTTTAAAAAAAACATTAGTACTGAGTACATTTAAAAATTCACTTAAGCCAGGCCTGGTGGCACATGCCTATAATCCCAGCAGCTGGGGAGGTTGAGGCAGGGGATTTGCAAGTTCAAAGCCAGCCTCAGCAAAATCGAGGTGCTAAGCAACTCATTGAGACCCTGTCTCTAAATAAAATATAAAAAGGGCTGGCAATGTGTCTCAGTGGTCGAGTGCCCCTGAGTTCAATCCCCAGTACAAATGAATGAATGAATGAATTCACTTAAAAATGTGATTCTTAGTAATGTACTGAAAGTGCTTGGCACCCCTGATAGGTACTTAGAAAATGTTGATTTCTCGTTTTAATAATATTGTATAAATAAAAATGGTCAGCCATATTTAAAATTTTGTGATATTTTAAAACTTGGTCTCATAATATTCATATTTACCATCATAGTGTGCAAATGATGGTGAAATATACTTACACAGTTTTTCTTTTAGAATGTTATACACTGTGAAAAAGCAAAATTGTGTTATGCAGAAGATGATTCTGACTTCAAGTAGAAAAATATCAACAGTGACCTGATAGTAATCTTTTGTGTGTGCAGAGAATGCTTGATCAAGTTGCACATGGGGTCAGTCTAATGCAAATGATAGCCATTTAGTTAACTACTATTAGATTTCATAAAGATTGTGATAAATTCTGTAAGTTTTAAGAATTACTTGATAAAGTTAAATTATAGTCAGGTATCTAATGAAGAAAAATGTAGATAGAAAATTATTGGTGGTGTACAAGATTTGGGGGGCTGTAAATAGATAAATTGATTAAATAATGTACTGTTTTTAAAACAGAAACTCACTGGTTTAGTTATAGAATATGGTTCTATACACTGAGGTAATCATTCCATCCTGCTTAGCACAGGTCTTATCCTACCTAAAGCCACTGTGTTATTTGAGACTTTACAAATTGAATAGCTATTTGAAAGTATAGGAAGGTTTAATTTTTTTCTTCTAAAGGATTAGGATTCTAAAGGAACTGAAATAGTCTGAGAGAAGAGAAGATATAGACATTTAGTAATGGTTGTTTTCAAGTGTATATAAAGCACAGCCAGAGAGAAAATGAACAAGTGTATTTTAAACATGACATAAAAGGAAATGTAAAGGAAAATAAATTCCTGACCATGGATATTAAGTTCCTAAAAGTGAGGGGAATTATAAATATTTTATTTATATAGGTTCTTTATGTTTTTTAAGGTTTTTCTTCTGTGGGTGAAATATAGGTGGATTTCTAAATGTTGATAGATAAAATATACCAAATTATTGTTGGTTTTTACATACAGTAAAAAAAGGCAAGTGAATCAGGGCATATTGTTTAGTGTTATCCACAGAGTAACTCAGAACAGAAGCTTTGCAGATTATCAGGTAACATTATGTTATGGCATCCACCATCAAAGTTTTTTTTTAAATTTTTTAAATTAAAAAAAGTTTTTTGGTTGTAGATGGACACAATACCTTTATTTTATTTGTTTATTATTTTTTTTTATGGGTGCCAGGGATTGAACCTGGTGCCTCATACATGCTGGGCAAGTGCTCTACCACTGAGCCACAACCCCAGCACCCAAAACAAAGTTTTTATTCGTGGATATAATATGCATAGCAGTCACTAGAGGAATATAAGGAAGTGTAAGATAAAATATTTCTCCTCAGGGAGCTTAACAGTATTTTGCTCATGCACAGATGAAAAGTTAAATGGCAATCCAAGATGGTTTGATTAAATACTCTGTAAGTGGTACTATTTTAGGATTTTAAGAGAATGGGCAGGTTTATTATGTGGAAGACTTCATTGGGGGAGATGGCTTCTCAATGAGATTTTCAAAGGTATAAAATTTTCTTAGAAGTGAAAAAGGGATATACACATTAGGAAATTAACACAAGTAAATGAGTAGGTGTATTTGCTAAATTATTCAAATAAGCATAATTTACTTTTGCTATTAACATGTAGTTCTTAATCTTTCTGGATCCTAGTTCTATCATCTGTTAAGTGGGGGTGAAAATTGTTTACTACCTAAGATTGTTGAGAACAAAATGAATGTGTACATGTAAAATGCTCGAAACAGTGCCTAGCACAAAGCAAATGAATACCTGTTGTTATTGCAGTTTTTGTAATAAAAATGTGATCCATAGTGCTGAAAAGAGGCCTCCAAGTTGGGCATTAGTGATGGGTCAGAGAGGGAGAACAAGACTGTGTTTTAACCTTCTGTGCTGCTCCAAAGGATGGCAAGTAAGATTCCACTCATACCAGGGTTTATCAATCCATAGTGGTTGCCTAGAGCACTCTATTAAAGAAGCTTGGTTTGTGTCTGGTCTCAGAAGGAAAGAAGGATATTATTGTAGCAGTTACAGATTAGCAATATTTGCTGTGTTTGTGGGAGGTGGTAGTGTGCCTAACATTTTAATCATTGTTGTAGTAAATTTTGGGATCTATTGCATTTCCTGTTGTAGAAAGCCTTGTAATATAGAATTGTTATAGGAAGATGCATTTACTCTATGCAGGAAGATTAGCATTGCTTAATGTGATGTGGACTTGAGTGGAAACAGCAAAACATCCTGAATTCTGAGAAATATCTTAAAGGAACTGTTGGATTAACTTTTCCTCTGTTTAGAATAAATTCCAGTTTTTCTTTTTTCTTTTTGTGATTTTGGATCTATTGAGCTTGAAGGGGTTTGTTTAACTTGTGCATACAGTTAACATTTTTAAAAATTATTATTAAGTGCTTATGAGCAAGACATTGTTCTAGGTGCTAAGGATGCAGAATATGTCCTCTCTCTTTGACCTGTCCACAATCTGATAATGGAGAAAGATCTATTAACAAGTAATTAAGGCATATGCTATGATCTGTAATTGAGATTATATAGAAGGAACTGGGATACTAAAAGGGGAAGCATATCTGTCTTGCGAGTTAAGGGGTATTGCATTTATCTTACCATGGGACATTTATCTTCCTCACTTGTAACCCCTTTACTGGGAAACACTCTGCTAGATTAATACCTCTGAGAGTATTTGTAAAATAATATAGCACATTTAAAACACAAAAGTTTTTACTATGCTACAAATGATAATGCTACAAATTGCAATACTTGTCACCTTCCATACAAGACTTAACAGATTTAAGAGAAGCTTCTGTTATTGCTAAGTGCCATTAAATAGAGATATTGGGTTTTCATTATTCACAGAACCAGTTTATACACAAGGGAAGGCCTGTTCTTGAGGTGGCTAGTTTTTAGAATGACAGATGTCATCATATGCACCACTACAAAAGGTCTTTCATAGTGAACATTTCTTCTGTGTTAAAAATAGGTGACACAAACAAGTGGTTCATTTACTCTATCAACCAACATTTAAGGGAGCTTGGTTGCTAAAAAAGTAGTGTTTAAGTATTTTTTGATTAGTTTGTACATGAGGTAACCATTGTTCTACATTAATCAGAATTGTTTTTTGTACCGCATACTAAGTATGTACTTGATTCCTTTATAATCAGACAGCTTTCTTTATATTACAAATTTATCTAAATGAGTTCAGAGCTTTCACAGTAAGTTGCTGATCTGTCTTAATCATGATCCCATGTTAGCATTTCAATGTCTTTGTCCTTTTCATTTCAGATGTACCAATCAGGACTGTGTTGGTTTTATGTTTTCTTCTTTCCTTTTTCTCTTTTTCTTAAAGTGTTGACGTTCTTTCTTTTACTTTAGGACACTTGAATTTTGGATTTTGGGTTATTGCATATACTAATGTGCCAGTATTAATAATGCCTTTTTAATTTGTTGAAGATACTTTTTTTTTTTTTTAAATAGTGATGATTGAGCCTAAGAGCACTGTACCACTGAACTACATCTGCAGTCCTTTTAATTTTTTTTTTTTAATTTAAATTTTGAGATGATAGGGTCTTGCTAAGTTACTGAGCCTGGTCTTAAACGTGTGATCTTTCTGATACAGGCTTATACTATGACACCAGTCCATGTGCCTTTTTAAATAGACCATTCTTTGTTTTATTTTGAAGTAGAGACCATCTCTCAGAAGAGGATGCAGAGATCACCTGCTTCTCATACACATCTCTTTGTGCTTTAGAAAATTTGACCATTTCTATTCTGTAGACACATAGAAATAAACATGCTTTGAACCTCATTTTTCTCATATAACAAGTTTACCAGTATATTATTCATCATATGAGGATTTCTTATGATTTAAGGAAGTACTATTTTAAGATTGATTGTGAATTTTCCTTATTATTATTTGCTTAATACACCTGAATTATTCTACATTTTTCCTCTGCTGTGTTCACAGACTCAAGGGATACCTCAAGTTTGGAGTACAGTAACAGAACCTTCTGCAGAAGGTAAAAATAAGGACTGTCCAGTTTTCACTGTTTGTGATGGACTATCTTGAAAACAGCAGGCTTTTTTGAACATCATGTTGTTCTTTCCTTTTTTTCCTCCATTTCCCCAACAGTTGAGAATCAGTTGCATATGATGTATGTTCAGTTTTGCCTTATCAGCTCTTGGTTTGGAAAGGGGATGAGTAGAAGGAACTCCGGATATGGTCCTGGATGGTCAAATGTATGTTATTGTAGGCAATTCCATATATTAAATTCTACTTTACATGGGACATATGTTTTCTTCCTGCTGCTATTGAATAAGGGACTTATTTTTTGATAATATTCTTCTCTTTGAAAATGGTTAGTTTTTAAAAAAATCTTTCCTTTTCAATCAGGTTTTAGCTTTACTTAGGTTCCACTAAATGTTACTTAGCATTTTGGATTCAACTGTAATAGAAATAAAGTAAATAATAAATAACAATAAAAATAAAAATTTGAAAGATTAGATAGGTTCTTCAGTTTGAATATAGCCTTGGCTTGTTTCTAAAAATTGACATTTTTTATTATTCTGAAATGTGTATTTATATACATATATTACATATATAAATATGCAGTTCAGAGGAAATGAATGATGAAAAAGTAGGATAAATCACATAGCATTTTTGTATACCTCATACTTTAAAATCTTTTTTTTAACTCTATGGATGGTTAGTCTGGATGGAATAAAACACACGAAACTTAGACTGTCTAACTTTCTCATCTAGTTTTTTATTTTAAAGGTAAGATTATCTTCAATAGGAGGTCCTCAGCAAGCAGTTCTCTAACATTTGTATAGTCCTTTGTTTCTTACTTTGCTTCAGCATGAATTCTTCCAGAATGTTGGAAATAATGAACCATTTAGATACTTTTTATATTGTAATGTTTTAAATTAGATACTTAAGTTACTAGTTTGAATTTTGAATCTAGATTAGTCTGAAAAAAATGAAATATCAAGTACCAATATCTCATGAAAAGAGATTTAGTGTTCACTTCCGTCATGAACTTTTGGCTTTACCATGTAATTGGATTTTTAAAAAAAGTATAAAACAGGTATTTATCACTAGTAGTTAAGAGCTATTCAAAGGGTGTATTCTAAAACAAAATGAACAATATAGAGTTGTGATTCACTCACATAAAGGTATAATAGTTAAAGTCATGAACTGAAAGTTTATTAAAAGAATGGGAAAGAGACCAGCCTTGGGAAATGCTGGCATAATGCAAAGTCAGAAGATTGACTAATGAAATCAGTAATGGCTGTTAGAGACATGGAAGGAAACTCAGGAAGGTAGTGCCACCAAAGTATAGAGAGGAGAGTTTTTAGTTAAGGATAGACGGTTGAATAGTTGAGGGCATAGTCTGTCATTTTGCAAACTATCTGCCAAGAGTCCTCAGGAAGAATATTCCTTTTAGATCTCACTAATAACAATGCATGTGAGTAGAAGTACTTCTGAGTAGAAACTTTGTGTTTATGTTGTGAATACCGTGACTAACTTTGTTTCCTTCTTTGCTTATCTTTTATAGCTATGATTAAGGATGTCTAGTATTTTGTACATGCTCTTAACTCAGCTTCCCTTTGTTATCTTGTTCTATCAACATCTTTCATGGTTTTTCTCTTTACAATGTATAAATCTTTGTAACGAATTTCTTTTCTTCCCCCTATCCACAACTTCCCTTCTTCCCAATAGTGGGGGAAATGGAGAGGAAAGACAAAAAGTGGTTAGCAGTTGGATATTGAGAAATAGGATATGTGGGGGTAAAAACACATTAGATTGGACAAGATGATAATCACTGGTTAAACTTTATGAAATTAATTTAAACATTGGTATGGGGAATGAAGTCACACACACACACACACACACACACACACACACACACAGAGAAAACCTTAAGAATGATTTAAGTGGAAGCAGTGTAGGGCCCATCAATGGATGAATGGATAAGTAAAATATGGAATATAGTACAGTGAAAATATTAAGTGCTATGAATCTTAAAAAGGAAGAATGTTTTGAAATGTGCAACATGGATGAACAAATACTATATGATCCCTGCTTGTGTGAGATACTTAGAGTAGTTAAAGTCATAGTCATAGAAAGTAGAATGGTGATTATCAGGGACTTGGGGGAGGGGAGAATGAGAGTTATGTAATGGGTAGATAGTGAATTTCACTTTTGCAAGATGAAAAAAGATGAATCGTGGTGATGGTTGCACAACAATATGAATATACTTAATATCACTAGATTATACACTTAAAAGAGTGAAGGTGGAAAATTTTATATTATGTGTATTTCCATCATAATAAAAACAGATTTAAGAGAAAGTATATATGAAGTAGAAACAATGGGTAATATCCTACTTAAGAAATGGACAAGAAAATGAAAGGAAATTGAATAGTAGTTACAAATAGGTAATATGATCAAATAAAGCATTTTCTTAGAAACTGGTAGATATGACTGTGCTTAAAAGAAAAAGGAAGGCATTTGACATGTATTTTAAGTTGAACATATTAAAAAATTTCAATTCAGCAAGTACATTTTGAATATCTATGCTGTATAAAAGGTGGTCTTACTACTTCTTTCCATTTCACATCAGCATCTATTTCTTCATGGATAATTGTCTTGGTTCATGAATTGAAAAGATTTTTGTTGGGTTAATAAAAAATGAATTTAAATTGCTCAGACAGTCAAGAAACATTAAAAAATGGTTTTCCATTGATGAATGGAGAGTGGTGGCAGTGACTCAGGTATCTCACTGATCATTTTCAAGTCCTTTTTAGAATCCATTTCCAATGAAAAATTCCAATGACAGTCCTTGTCAAATACCTTGAACTTTCTGGAAGGTGATGTAGGTGTGATGGGAAAAGGGGGAATGGAGGGGTAAGTGTTTAGAGAGGGGAGGCCAAAGAAATTCCTTAACTTATAAATTGGCTTATGCATTTGTTTGGTTTTTAAATTATATGTTAAGCATGTAGTATTCTAATGTTATTATTTTCCATGTTTTGACCAGTACCAAATATTTTGTGGCAGAGTTTTAATGATAGTGCTATAGCTCTCCTACAGTGAATGATAGTAGGTTTTTGTGTACTAGCTGCGTACCTACTGATCCAGAGCCTGTGACCTCAGCAAATGTAAGCATATCACAGATTACAGTGTGAGATAGTTAAAGATTGATCTGCTTTAGTAGTTGTCTGAATTTCTCTCATCTCTCTCTCTCTTTTTAAAAAATATTTATTTATTTGTTTTAGTTGTACACAATGCTTTCATTTTTACATGGTGCTGAGGATTGATTGAACCCAGGCTGTGCACGACCTAGGCAAGCACTATACAGCTGAACCACAACCCCAGCCCCTCTCATCTCTTTTTAATGAGCATGCTTAATTGCATGAATCTGACCATGACACTAGACTGTATTCTCTCTTAGATGTGTAACTGGAAGCTTTGAAAGAAGGAAGGTTAAGTTTTAAGTTAGTATATTTTAGGACTAGGGCTTGTTCTTTGAATGGTTTTTTAAAAATGCCTAAAGAAATAATCACTCTGGTTTCCAGTGGAATCTGCACTGTGTTAAATACTGGAAGCTGAATATATCACAAAACCGAATGCTTAATAAATTCCTGTGTGTAACTGTTCAGCACACTTTGTTGAGTGGCTTGGAATTACAGTATTATATGCCTTCTTTTTTACTATAAAACTTTTATTTTAAAATTTATGTGATTGTCCATTTTAGTAAGTGTTTCCCCCCTGCCCCAGGACACTAGGAGTGCTTTACCACTAACTGGGTCTGATCCCTTTTTATTTCTAATTTTGAGACAAGGTCTTGCTAAATTGCTCAGGCTGGCTTTAAAATTGTGTTCTTCCTACCTCAGCCTCCCAAGTCACTGAGATTACAGGCATGTGCCACCATGCCTGGCAAACTTTTTTTTTTTTTTTTTTTTTTTTTTTTTTTAAGTGGCAAAAGATAGTGGTTCAACTTACCTCAAGTAATGAGAAACTTTGTTGTAAGAATACTGATCATCAGTGATTTGATTGATTGGAAGTGACAAAAATCAGAATCACTTGCTCCATTCATTCATTAAGAATTTATTTAGTTCTTTCTCTGAGATAGGCATTATTCTAGATTTGAGGGATGATATATCAAACAAAATACATATCCTGTCCTCATGGAGTTAATATCTTTTAGGGAGACAGTAAAAAGTTTGTGCACGTGTGGGTACATCCACACAAAACTGCTGGTAAGTTATAAGGACAGTGAGGGACCAGGTAGGGCAAGGGCTATTTAAATTATATATGTGGTCAAGGAAGAATTCCCCAAAGAAGTCATTTGTGGTTGTAGGTGTGCTTGATGATAGAAAATGAACCAGGGGAAATCTGGGTGAAGTATATTCTATGTTTGGCAACCAGCAAGTTTAAGGCTGGAATGATCTCAAAGTATTTTGGGGACTGCAAGAAGGCTACAATACAATAGGTAGAAGGTAGTGAGGGATGGGGAGAATGGTGAAAGACAAATAAGATCAGGAAGATAGACAGGATCAGATCTCATAGAACCTTGTAGGGCACAATGAGAATGGGACTTATTTTAAATATAATGTAAGTATATTCTAAGTATAATTGCATTTAGGAGTTTTGAGAAAAGTAGTGATGTCATTTACTTTTTGGAAAATATTACTATAGTTACCATGTGCTAGACTCGTAGGGAATGGCTCAAGAGTAGAAGGGGGAGACTTGTTCTTGCAGTGAACTGGAGAGAGTTGATGTGATTTCAGGGGGAGGTGGCAGAGAGATATGATTCATGATGTGTTTTGAAGGAACCTTTGGCAGAATTTGCTGTAGGATTGCATTCAGGGTATTGTGGGGAGCAGGGACAGTATTAAAGGATGATTCCTAGATTTTGTATGTCTTTGTTGTTCGAATTTGGGGGGCTGGTTAAGGATAGAAATTCTGAATAGGCTCGTGGGAGATTTTTTGATGATGCAAAAAGGTAGAAGACTGGGGGCTATGAACTCAAAAACCAGAGAAGGATCCAGGAGAGAAGACTGAGAAGAACTGGCCAAGGAGAATGGGAGGACTTGGGGGCCTGGTAATTTAGTGAAGAAAGTGTTTTAAGAAAGAGAGCACAGTGATATCAAGGATGGATCCAGGGCTTGTGCTTTGAGTCAGCATTGGGAACTCCTCATGGCACCCCCCAACAGGGATTAATCGCCTGATGCAGGTGAAATTCCCCCTGAAGCTCTGCCAAAGATCCCACACAGCACCTGAAATGGGTGTGATCTGCCAAGATGTCAATCAGCCTGCTGACTGCAAGACATAAGCAAGACTCCACCCTTGAAACCTTACCCTTATCTTTGATGTACCCCCTTAAATGAAGCACCAGAGCCATTTTTTCTTTGTCTAGTTCCAGAACCCAAGTGGACTAGATCTGTCAAGCGCTTCGCTTTCTGTAAATATTTCTGAGTATTTGTGCTTACTTATTTGCTAATTATTTGGGATTGTAAGTCTTATGGTAGCTTGGATTATCCTGGGCAGGTAGAAAGACCCCTTAATGAGATGCTAGCCTTCAACCTCCTGATATACTAGCCTTATTATAGAAGTCTTTTCATGTTCTTTCCGCCTCTGTTTTTGGCTATAGTCTCAATAGAACAGTCAGAGATATTGCTTAGCGTCTTTCCCACTCAAATCTCAACAGTTGATTCATAGTAAAAGAGTGCTGCAATGGCCTATAAGATGCAACCATTAAAATATGTATATATTTTAGATTGTATCTGTATTGAATATGTACTGACTTTTCTTGTCATTGTTCTCTAAACAATGCAGTGAAACAACTATTTATATAGCACTGGCATTGTGTTTATATTATAAGTCATCCAGAGATGATTTAAACTGTATAGGAGGAGGTACATCTGCTATAGGTAAAAGCCACACTATTGTATAGAAAGGTCTTGAGCACCTATGGATTTTGGTATCCACGAAGAATCCTGGAACATACCCTTGGGAGTCCCAGGGCCACTGTATATGGTATGTACTACACATGAATATGTATGTATGTAACATTAGTTCATTCATTCATTCACTTATATATTTATGTGCTTCTAATGCAAAGGGTAAAGCTACTGAATTCTACCTGAGGTCAGCAAATTTGTTCAATTTTTTCCCCCTTCTTCTCATTCAATTCTTAAGCCTTATTTTTTCTTTTATTTGAGTATTACACAAGATCTTCAATAATGCATTTAATAGTAGTAGTGGTAGCAATCTTACCTTGCAATGAATTTAAAGGAATGCATTTCAAATTTCTCCATTAAATATAACATTAACTGTAGGTTTTTGTTGCTTTTATTTATCATTTTAAAAGGTTTTGTCAACTGTAATTATTAAATTTTACTTAATATTTTGGAATCCATTAAAAAAAAAAAAAAAGAAGAAAGAGAGCACAGCTGTGTCAGGCTCTGGAAAGAAGTTCAGGTGAGTTGATGACAGTGACCTCATCATTGGATAGGCAGAGTAGAGGTTAAGGCTGTTGGTGGTCTTGACAAAAGCAGTTTTAGTGTACTGGTGAAGTGAAGGTCTGATTGGACTGATTCAAGAGGAAGTAGAGACAGTAAATGTTTTTGACTTTCAAAAGGAGTATTCATTTTCAGAAGTAAATTTTAATACCTGCAAGTAAATATGATGTGAAGAAAGTTGTTTTATATTTTAAAATAGGAGGTTTTACAATGTGTTTATATACGTTTAAATTTTTTAAAGCATTCTTTTTTTTAACATTTATTTTATTTATTTATTTTATGTAGTGCTGAGGATTGAACCCAGTGCCTCATACATGCTAGGCAAGCGCTCTACCACTGAGCCACAACCCCAGCCCCATGTGTTTATATTATTATTATTATTTTTTAAAAAAAATATTTATTTATTTGCTGTAGTTGTACACAATGTGTTTATGTTTACGTGGTGCTGAGGATCGAACCCGGGCCATGCACATGCTAGGCAAGTGCTCTACTGCTGAGCCACAACCCCAGCCCCGTGTGTTTATATTAGTAATAGGATGATCCAGTTAAGAAATAATTGATCAAGTTGCAGATCAAGCTATCCTCATTTAATAGGAAAGTCCTGGTGTCTGGTCAGTGATTTAATTCACTCTGGGTGGTCTTTCTCTTTTTCTTTCAGGATTTTCTTATCTCCTGCTATTTCCTAGAGGTTAGCTCTGTTGCTGTTGGCAGTTATAGGCTTCCCTTTTTCTAGGATCATGACCAAAAACAAATAGGAGTCTTCCTTACTTGATCTAGTTAGAAAAAATGCCAGAAAGTAACTGGCTTGGGTCATGTGGCAAACCTAGTTCTGTCAGTCTGATCTCCATAATGAGGTCATTGTTGTGATTCAAAAGTTTGGTGATTAAGAAGCTTGTCTCAGAAGAAGGCAAAGAGAGAAGGGTACCTAGTAGTCACTCAGCCACCACAGATTGATGAGCAAGAGCAACTAGACTGTGAGAAGAGCAGATAGAGGAAAACTTCAAAAGGTTATTCCAGATTCAGGGATGTGTGGGTCTGGCAGCATAGTTCACATGATATAAAATATAGTTATTCTTTCAGAATAATCTGATATGTTCCTGATACTTACAGTTCAAAACTTTTGGACTATAAGTAGATTTTTTTTTTCTGTTGGACTTCTCTTAATTAGTCCCACTCTGAATTTCATGATAATTGAGTATATCCTTTCCCAGATAGGTGTATTATTAAATCCCATTTTGGTATTTTACTGACATAAGCTAGGATAACTCCTCACAACTGGAAACTTTCAAAATTTTCCTGGCTGGTATGTACAGATTTTCACTCCTGTCTGGTACTTTCTACTTTGACAAAGAGAAAGCTTGACTGAGTTCACCTAGAATCAACATACATGTCTGTACTGAGAAAAATGAACCATCGGTATTTTTAAAAGCATCATTGGAAGAAGAGAAAAGTGAATTTGAGGTGGCGAAACTTAGGTGCTGACTTAGTGTGGAAATCTTGAGAAAGAGATGCCTTCCAAATACCTACAAATCCAGGGATTCAGTGTTTCTTGGCATATGATCTCTATACAGTCACCCAAAGCAAATATTTATTAACTTATCACATTAGCAATCATCAAGAATACCAACTATTTTTTATACTTTGAAGCATACGAATGTAGAAGGTTTGTATAGTATTCTATTTTCATGCTGCACTAGAGTGGCGTTTGGGTTATTAGTGAATTTTTGCCACATGAGGCCTTCTCTCGAGGGAAAAGGTACAACTATAAAATTAGAGAGTCATTAATAATAATTAAGGTTTATAAAGGCATCCAGAGAATTATCTAGGAAAGTATTCTGTAATGAAATTACAAAAAGTTTTATTAAATTATAAATAGGTATAGGTAATACCTTGCTATTATCAAATCTAGGAAAAACAACACTTTTATGTGTCTTAAATTATACTTTTTTAGTTTATAGTACTATTTTCATTTTTATATTTGTTAATATAAGTCTTGATTCGAATTTTCTCAAAAACAAATTCATTGTACCTGAACATTTTTTCATTTTTCTTTTTATTAACAGGAAGCCAGGATCAGAATTCTGAAAAATCAAGTTGGCACAATATTGATATTAGTACCGTTTGTTTAGACTGAAGGCATGTGTAAACTGAAAATAGTTACTTTTTGTATTTATCTTCTAGAATATAAAATTTTGTTTATTTTATAAGTAAATTGGTTAGGCAGGATTTAGAGGTCACTTTTATTATTTTTATTTTGTTGACACTTTAATTACAAGTATTTTGCATGGAATATCAAATACAGAAGGGCAATTCTCAATTTATAATTAAGAAGGATTCTGAATTCAGTTATTTGATAAAAACTTGTTGGTTTGTCTTCAAACACTATTTAACTAGAGTAACAGAATTACTTTCTTTTACATTGGCACAGCTGAGAACCTGAGAAAAAATTAAGAGTATTTCTGGCTCTGGGAAGCACACAAGTTGTAAGACAACAACCACAAAAGAACAGAACTGGGAATTATTGAGTAAATATTTAAAAAGGCAAAAATAATCTGAAACAGGTTGAAAGGACATTGTTTTCAACTCCAGCTCATAAAAGTTGAGTAATAATAAAGAGGAATGTTTTAGTAAATCAAACCAATATAATCACCATGTTCCTAAAAAGGCTTCTAAAATTTCTGATTATTTCCAATTTCAAAGTCAAGAAAATAATCAGTTTTCTTTAATGTCTAGTTTTTAAAATATCACAAGTATTTTTATAGTCTTTTGGTAGATTAACATCATAACTCCATGCTAGAAATAGAAATTTCTAATATTGTGTATCTTTTCAACTTTTTACTGAATGTCGAGCAAGAAGTAAACACAGTATGGGTTCTGAGGCCTCTAATCTTTTTAATTATTGATATCTAGAGAAACCACAAGGTGCAGCAACCTTTCCTAGGTAGACCAATATCTCAGAGTGAGTGAGAGCATGAAGTTTGTCTGCCTGTGTTCAAGCCTCTGGGTAACACCTACAAGACTAGTAACCTTGGACAGGTAACTCTTTGTCTCCAACTTTCCCCATTTGTAAAATGCAGCTGGTAACAACATCCATCTTAGAGGATTGTGTTAAGGATTAAATGAGTAAGTAAATAGATAGAGCTTAGAACAGTGCTTGATAGCTAATGGACTAAGCTCTGTTAGCTTGATAGCTAATAACTACAAAGACAGAAAATTTTGTGTTCTAAATTTTAATTTATTAATTGAAAGGGAATTCAAATTTAGAGAAAAGTTGCAGAACCAGAACAAAGAACTTCCATATGCACTCTTTTTCAGATCCTGACCCCACCCATTTCATTTTTGATATATGCACATGCTTAGACCTAGGTTATATATCTTGAGATGTATAGACAGTCACAGAAACGATTATTTTCATTACATCTTTTTGTGTGGCACATGGTGTCAATTTGTTTTGATACCAGCTGTGTTACCTTGGTCAACTGATGAAGATATGCCTACTATGTTTCTGTAACTCTAAAGTTACTTTTATCTCCTTTTGTAATTAATTCATATATATACATACATATATGTATGTGTGTGTATATATATATGTATATATATACATATATGTATGTATATATATATACACATATATATATGTATATATATATATATTTTTTTTTTTTTTTGGTAGAGAGATACTTGGAGACTGTGTTAAAAAAAATCCCATTCTGGATATTACTTTTACCCACTAACTTTAGCATCCATAGATCTTTCTTGCTTCAATTAATTATTATTTTGGGGGCTGGGATTGTATCTTAGTGGTAAAGCACTTGCCTAGCATGATTGAGGCACTGGGTTCAATACTCAGCACCGCATGTAAAGAAATAAAGGTCCATCAACGACTAAAAACATATTTTAAAAAGTTATTAGTTTGATGATTGCCATGTGATAATTTTTTTGAATTCCATCATCTCTTCTGTTTATTAATTGGCATTCTACTGTAAGAGATTTAAACAGATTTATTTTTAATATCTTGTCTTATGAAGATAGTGGGAGATAACTGATATAACTAAGAAGTTGAAGAAATAAGTCTCAGCTTTAAGACTTTTCTGAAGATTGGCCTCATTCATGTATATCACTGTAGACTTCTAGTTTCCTGTTTTATTTTGTGGATTTTAATTTGTTACTGTCATTGTTATTTTGATCCTCAAGTTATCCCAAATTTGATTAGTGGAACACCTTCCAAGCTGGCTTCTATATCCTTTTAGAAGTCTCCATGAGTTTTTGAGCCTTTCTTACTTTCTGGTTCACAAGGATGTTACAGGTTCATTGTATTATTTGCTAGTCTTGGTCCTGGAAACAGCCATTTCTTCAAGGAGTCTGATTACTTTTAGGTTGAAGTGGTATTTAGAATCTAAGATTTGGGCACTAGAAACCAAGTTTGGGTTGTATTGAAAAACCAAAATTTTAGCAAGGATGTTTTGTTCCTACAGAGAGATTGTTCCCAGGCCTTTTCAGTGGACAGAGTTAAGAAATACACACACTCATGGACACACCCCACCCCCTTATTTCTCTCTCTATATTAAAAACTATGAATTCAAACTGATAACGCATACCTTCAGTTTTAATTTCAATCCAACGCTACTGGGTTGATTCTACCTTAACCTTTCTCTATTTGTCCCTTTAAATGACAATGAAAGACCTGGATGTGTCCACATTTTGCAGATTCTGGCCCCTCCATTAGCTTGTCTTCTCATCCTTATATGGGATTTGGCTACTCCTGGGGAATTGAAAGTTTGTTCAAATGAATTTGAGGATTGGAAAAAACTCTGGAAAAGTATGAGTGAATACCATTCAGTGATTTGTGTAAATGAGGCCATCTTGGTGAATTCACTTTTATTATTGAAACTTCTCATTCGAATAGTTTTGGCCTTCTTGCATAACTCCCTAGCCATTGACAAAGGTCTTCTGTGAATGAGGATCCCATTTAGTAACTTAAATATTTTAACCATTGTGTTAGCGCTCATAATTAAGTGAATTTTTCCTAAAAGTTGTTTTGCCACTAATATTAAAATCACCAGTGTATATACCAACTGAAGAAGTTTTAGTTGGAAAAATGGTATATACCAAGTAAATGTATCTAATATTATTTATGAATTGTTATATTTTTAAATGCTAAAAGCACCAGGAAAAATCATATGTAATGGAGATCAAACAGAAGTTTTCTGAGTGAAGTTACCTTGAAAATATTTCTGCTTTTGGAATTGGTGAATTTTTCTATTCTTCAAGAAATTTATGTGTTTTGAATATGTCTCCTTTGCCCTGTATTATGCCACAACTAGCAGCGATAGCTCAATTTATAGCTGTTCTTTAATTGAGCACCCTTTAGAATAAGGGATTTCTTAACTGGAGGGATTTATATTCATTTTCTGCTGAACTCCCTCTAAAAATTAATGCATTTTATTACATCATGCTTTCTGCTAGTCTTGGTGATAATTCCTTAATGCTGGTTTTTATTTATTTTATCTAGTGTCCAATAGTAATTATTGGACTCTGTAAATATTTGCTAAATGAATGAATTTCAAATTGCATGTACAGCACATCTTTTTAAAAAATGTTCAGATTTCAAGAGATAGCAAATTTAATGGCAGAAAATTTAAGCAAATATTTTAAAGCTATATTTTAAAGTATAATTTATTGTTAAAATATATTCTTTGGAAAATAGCATGTTCTTCATCTTATGAAGCTTAGTCAAATTTGAAGAAGCTCTTATTTTATTTAGAAATGCTACTGAAAGAAACAGTGAAGGACACCATTTTCCTGAGCGCCTCAGTTAACAGTATCATTTTGTTATCTGTTTATTCATTGGCAAATACTGAGTGCTTTCTGTGTGCCTTCCAGACAGTAAAATTTTTTTTAAATCATATAGAGTTGCTGTATTTTTGACATATTGAGAAAATAGAAATGAATAGGAAACATTTTCCTTATAGAAAAGAAAGAAAGAAAAAAAAAAGCTGGGTGTAAAATGGAAAAATGAATAACCAGAGATTAGCCACTTTGTACCTAAGGTGATAAATTTCTTCAGTGACACCTCTATATCAGATGTCAAGAAAAACTTGATTTAAACATTCATCCCCTTTTAGCCATTAGGTACACTGCCTTTATTGAATCATTTATAAAGAAAATATATTCCTGGAATTTCCTTAATTACACCATGTTTCTGTTCTGTCATAAATCACATTGGTAGGGCACATTTGTAAGTCATTACATGTACATTTTGTTAATCTTCAAAATAATTTTGGGACAATATTTCTCAGATCCCTGTTTTTAAGATGTCTTTGTTATCTCTCATCATCTTCATGGAACTAGATGTTGATGACACATTTAAACTAAATGATAATAAGATTGTGGTTTGTAATAGAAAAGGATATAAAGCCTTCCAATGGTGCCCCTTGAACTATTGGGAACAGAACACCCTAATAATTTTTAAGTGCTAAATATTTAAACATTTGTCAATATTCACCTAGTGTCTCTAAAAATTACATACAATTTTTTCATGATACAAGGTAAGGAGATGGTGAGCAAAAGCACTGGTATAACTACTAACCTCTAAACTTCCCAAGTTCAGGGTGTGGCTTTAGGTATCCAAATATAGCATGTTGCAGGAATTTAGTCCATGTTACAAAGACTTTCTCATGCTGACCAGTGTGCAGATGAGAAGCTCACATTCTGGCACTATTCTAAAGATAAGTCTGTCTTGACTGTGCTGAGCAGCTGATGATCTGAAGTATCACTCAGAAATGACACCACAAGGTCTATGAAACTGACTGAGTTATGATGAAATGTGGAGGTCTGACCTTCTTCAGCTTTTACATTTAAAAAGCTATTTTTATGTCTTATTTATATTACATTTAATTAAAAAATTATTATCTAAGCCGTGGCTATATTGCATCTTAGGTTAGTTGACTTTTCCTGTGAGAAGTATGTCATCTGTCAGTGTAAAGAGAACCTCTTGAGGATTTTTTATTTTAACCTTTAATTTCTCAGTTTGAAGTTCAATTTGACTGGTAAATTCTAAAGTGTAGTATTTTATATAAACATACCAAAATTTCAATTGATTTTCAGTATACTAAGTCTTAGATTATATGTCAGAGAAGCCTCAAAACAGAATTTCTTTCCCTGAACATTTCTTACGGCAAACTTTAAATATAGTTAGTTTTATTAATAGTGATAATTATTTATTTCTCCTCCCTGACCCACTCACCAAACCTTTTGATATTTATAAAAATGTTTTCATGCTTTAATATAAAGCAGTGTGTTTAACTGTCCTGTGTTGTCTCTGCTGTTATATCTCGTGATATCAGAAGTTGATTTATTTGAAATAACTATTATGCCCTTTGCAATTTTAACATTAAGACATATAGTACAAATGTTTTTTAAGTCTTACATGTAGGATATTATATTTATCTCCCCTAAATACTAGGGGAGCTATTCAAAATGAAATGCAGAATAAAGGTAATGTATGTGTATGTTATATCTAATCTGTCTACCACAGCTGATGGTAAATTTGACTGTATTTTGAAATTTTCTCAGAATTCAGTATAGATTCAGAAGGTGAAGGGTGAGGAAGAGGAACATGTTAGTAGAAAGTTGGGCTTTGAAATCCATAATGGTTTTGAATCCCATGGATCTTCCTTAAACACTCTGGGCCACAACTTCCTGCTCTGTAAACCAAGGACTAATATTACTTCTGATATTTACTTCATAGTGTTGTTCAGAGAATTTTGTGAAATAATTCATGGAATGCTTTTAGGACAGTTAACTGGAAATTTCTAAGAGCTCATAAAACATTAGCTACTACTATTAGTAATGTCTGTACATGCTCCAAAATGCTTTGTAATTAGAAGTGATTTTTTTTCCCACAGAATTTGAGTGATTTCAAAAATATCTTTAAAAGATTTTTTTGGAGTAGCATGTGGTTTTATTAAATATAACAGATGAAAATTTATATGGTGATACTTCACTAAGCTGTTTTATATTTTTAGGCCTGTAAGTTAATACAAGTATATGTCTAAGTACACTGAGTACATTTGTTTTATAAGATTGCCTTTCATACATAAAAAGAACAAGTAAATTAATATATTTTAGTCTTTAAAATTTTCTTTTACACTGATTTGTGTATATCAGGTTTGCTTAAGTCAGGGAATGGACTGGGAGCATACAATTCTCCTCTGCTATAATCAATCACATAGCTATAAATTGGTGCCTCCATTATGTTATAGGTCTCTGTGGTCCTGGTTTAGAACCAAGGATTCTCCAGTGCTGCTTTGTTATGAGACAACCTGAAAATAGTATTGTTTGTCTTTCATACAGCTATGGGTATCAAGTAAACAAGTAAAAACAAAAGAATTCTGGTTATTTTTTAAGTAAGAAAAAAGTCATTTACACATTCAACTAATATTTAAATGGCACCTTTATGCTAGTTTCAATACTGCTTGTCTTATGGAAGCTCAGAATATAGAAACACTAGGAACATAAGATGTTAGCAAATGGTTACAAAATAAGGCAGCACAGACCATGTGCCAATGTGCCATTTCATAGAGTAAATTCTAGTTGTTCATGGGAGGAAGAGATCACTTTGAGCTAGAGCATTTCATCTAGTGAATAACCTAGTTGTACAACTGAGTGTGTCCCTGGGCATGATTTGTGTTTGTATTTTTTTGTTTGTTTCTTTTTTCTTGTTTTTAGAAGGCTGCTTCGGCTGGATGGCCATGAGAACACCAGTTTCCTTATTTGTCTGTTGGTGTTTATACTTCCATTCTCCTCAGTATTAACACCCCACTGTTTTCACTTTTTAGGCCTCATTTTCATCTTTTTCAACTGCTGTTCCAAAATACTTAGGTGGTGGTAAGAATGACAGGAGAGGAAGAAAGGGACATGTTTTGGTACAGAATCAGGAATCTCATTCCCTATTACAGGGATAATGAAAAGGAGCATCCTCATCTTGTGAAAATCTAAATGTGTGTCCTCTACATCCTAATCCCTATACCCATGCATCTCCTGAAGTTTTGGTTCTATTCACTATCTTGTCTCCACTCTCTCCTGCATTCCCAGCCCCCTTAGCTCTAGAGCCCTTCTCCATAAATTCACTTGTTCTTTGAAATCTTGTCTTTTAGGCTGTTAGAGATCCTCTTCCATTTCATAGACATCTCCTTCTTGGTGACACAGCTCTATAAATCTCCTCCAGGCCTTAAGTAGTTCCCAATGTGTACCTGATGTCTTTGGGAGATTCCTCAGACCATTAATGTGATTGTCGGTGACACATTGCTCATTTATAACATTACACTGTCATATTATTAGTACTATATGTCTGGAAAGTTTGTTTTGAAGAGAAATTATTTCAAATTTTGGTGTAAGCGAGCTGTTCTAAACCAAAAGCCATCTATATTAGCAGTTACCAGAAGATCAGAGTTTGAATTCCAGCTCTCCCAGTTATTAGATGTGTGTGGCCACATATGTGATCGCTTGGCTTTTTTTGGCCAAGGTTCTATGTATAGAAGGTAGAGTTAACAGTTATATTTCAAAGGTGGTTGGTTATAGGGGTTCAGTGAAAATATATAGTAAAATGTAAAGCTTATTAAAGGAATGAAGTATTAGTGTTAATTGTCAGTGTTTGTTAAAAGAGTAAGTTTCTGTCCTCCAGGAACTCATCATAATCATCCAGAGAGCAAGTCAGGCACAAACAATTACAGTATAGAATGTGGAGTCCTGTAGCAGACATATGCACTTATTATCAGAGAGCACAAACAAAAGCAATTATAATCTGGAAGTGGTTGGATCAGAAAAACTTACTAGCAAAAGGAGTACCCAGTATGAGTTATAAAGACTAAGAAAGAGCAAGCCTGGCAAAGAAGGAAAAAAGGAGAGCCATTCGAAGTCGAAGAGTGCTGTGGTGCACAGGGGAATGTCATATTCAGAAAGCTGCAGATAAGGCTGCAAATGTGAATGGACCATTAACTGTCTATTGAACCTGCCCAATCTGGTTATCAGGACCAGAGGCAAAGCTATTTATTATTGCACAATGGTCAGTGACTCCAGAAACATTTGGTCTGAGACCTGGGTTGGTAATTTATTATTTTTTCCTATTTTTATTGGTGCATTATAATTATGCATAATAGTGGGATTCATTGTTACATATTCATATGTGCATACCATATAACAATATAATTTGATCAAATTGTGGCCACTTATTAATCTGCTGTTATCTAATAAAGAATTTCACTTCCATAAAATTTTAAGGTCAGTATGTTGATTAAAGTGCCTACTTCAAAGAGTTGTTTCAATAGTTATTTGAACTAATGTTTACAGATCTCCTATTATATAATAAAAGCTTAATAAATTTTAGCAATAGTTTTTATTAGTGTACTGAAAGTTCTTAGAGTCACTTTTCCTCTTGCAGCTTTCTATAATCTGCTCTTCTGGATTAACTGTTTAGTTAGCAGTGTTTTAAATACCAACTTTTAAAAAGAGAATGAAATCATAGAAGCAAAATTTGAATGAATTTAAAAATGTTCTAGCTCAAGTTCATTATTTCCTGTGTTAAGAAATTTAACCAGCGTTAAATAACCTGCAGTGTTATCACCATGAACTAGTGGCACAGGCTGGGACCTGAATCAGGTCTCTTTGATTCCCTAGTTCATTCTGTTAATGTTAGAATAAATTGCTAAAAATCTCTCTGAGATGCCAGCCTCATAGCATTGGCTACAATTTTGAGGGGGAAAAAAAGGGCAGAAATTGTCATTTCTGTAGCTTTTTAAATTGCAAGGTACATTTTAAAAAGGAATATCATGTCCTTCTGCTTCTGCTTTCTGATAGAAGTGCTACTAAGCAATAGCACATGTAAAAGACTAATTGGAGGTGGGCAAGAAAAACTAGGTAATTCTTAAATGAATAACTACTTTGCCATCAAGAATTTCTAATGCAGACAAATCTGTTTATTTGTATCTTCTCACTAGAATGTAAAAATTGATTTTCACAATACCTATTATTAAACATGTTCTACTCCACTTATTCAGTAGCCTCTAACAAATGATTTGTTGATTTGTATACCAAGTACTAGGTATTTGTTTAAATCCAAGTACTGTGGATAGAACACCCAACAAGCAATTCATACTTCCTTTATGGGAGAAACAGATGCTGAAAGAATAATCCTACAAATAAATAATAATTAGTTAAATTCTGTATAAAATGTACAAAATGATTTAAAACCATATTAACAGTATTTGGAAAGACTCACCTGAGAAACTGAAGTTTTAGCTGAGGTTTTATGGAGGTTCAATAAAATAAGTAGGCAGAGATATAGGGTGGGGGGGTTAGAAAGGGTTTCATACTGAGGAAATAGTAGGAGTATAATCTGCCCTAAGAATTGAAAGACAACCTGAGTATTCAGAGAAGAGAACGCTGATATAAACTGCAAGTCCTGGTCATGAGAGAAGATATGAAGGTGTTTACTAGGCATTATCAAAGAAGCCAGACAATGGAAGTTGAAGTAAACCTCCCCACAGAACAATTCTGTTATGTGTCAGAATTTTGCTGTTTTAAAGATTGATTTTAAAAATGAAAATGCAACCACATTGAAACCACTGTAATTTTCTGCTTATTAGATAGAGAAATACTAGGATTTAGGTATTTGTTTAAATTTGTTTTATTTATCATTTTTCTTCCTTTCTGTACTGTCTCATTGGGAATTGAGGGAATATTTTGATGTGCTAAGTGTTTTTATTAGGAACTTTTACTATGGAATAATCACAGAAATGAAAGAGACTCTTTTCTTGCTTCGTGGCTGAGGATTTTGTGTGGGTGTGTGAGGTGCAGCTGTGCTGTGGTTTTCTTGGCAGTCAACAGGCTAGATCTCAGTGCAGTTAATCTTGAGTAGGCAAAAACCTTCAGAGTGAAAAGGCTACTTTGAATGTTTTAAATTCAGTGGAAATCACTCAGGCCTAGACTTTGGCTGATGTCTTCATTTATTTGGCTAAATGAATATAGCAGCCTTAGACTTTATGGCAGACTTTATGGCAGGAACGCACAAAGAAGAAAACATTAAAAAACAGTCAAAGCTTTATCTCATAATAAAATTATCACTTACTACACAGTTTTTAAATAAGGTTTTTGTTAGCTAATTTTGATTTACTTTTTCTCTCAAAAGAACACTCAAAGAAAAAGGGATATTGCAAAAACCTAGCTTTGTGTGCAAATGCAAATTTAGAATTTTCAGTAGTTTATCAAAAAGATCTTTTCTCAGTTCTATTTATACATGGATGGATTCCCACATCAACTTTTATTGTTCACTTGTTTTCTTCACTCTTCTTCATCCTCTTGTGTGGTCTATAATCAATTTGTTTTCTCAAATCCTCAAACAGCCGACATTATGGAACTCTGCTTTTATCGGGTGTATTTGCATTCTTTATTTTGGATAAGCTTTATACTCTACAAGCAAGCAGAAACCTCATACCAGTAGTTAACTGATTGTTTACATCTTCACTGACATTTAATGGTATTGCTTTCAGAGTGGTGTAGAGTTAGGTTCCATGGTTATTTTGCCTGAGTTCAAATAATGTCTTGGTCTCACTTTCTCTTCTCTAAAATGAAGATAGTCATGTTAGCACCTTTAAAAAAAAATGTTTAAAGGAAAGAGTGCATATAAGAAGGATTTAATGCAAAATAAATGTCCAACGAAGAGTTATCTTTTTATTCTTGGTTTTTGTCTAGTCTTCTAGAATCTACTAGTAGGTATTTTCACCCTTTTGAGTGATCTCATTCAAGATCATCTCTTTTCTGATGATTTCCCATTAATATCTCTTTCGCCAACCTCACTTTTCCTCTAAGCTCTGCACTTGTAATGTGACCACTATTGTATTATGTACATTTAAATATCTAATACATACTTCAAGCATAGCATGTCTAAAACCAGAACTTTTGATAGCTATCACCTTTTCCTACTCACTTTTCCAATCGGTATCTCCTGTTTTTTTTTTTTCCCACCTCAGTTAATGGCACCCCCTGTGTTAGTCATCTCTCTGTTACTATAACAAATACCTGAAGATAAATCAGCATATAAAACAAAGTTTGTCTCACAGATAATGAAGGTTTAGTCCATGATAAGGTGGACACATTGCTTTTAGGTCTCTGATGGGGGCAACACATATGGTAGGAGTACATGGTGGAGCAGAAGCATTCACCTCATGCGTAGGAAGTGAAAAAGAGGAAGAGACCATGATTCCACAATGACCTAAATCTTCCCATTCATCCACACCTCCTTTGAAGATTCCATCACCTCCTAATAGCGCCATGGGATGGGGACCGAGATTTTAATGCATGGACCTTTGGGGAACATTTCAGATCTAAACTATAGCATACTTGTTGCACTTTTGGCTTTCCTCTAGCCACCAATCCCTGTCCATTGGATCAAACATAATATTCGCATTATCTCCACAAGATCTCATGAATCTGACCACTTGTCACCAACTTCTCCATTACCATCATGGTTTAAGGCACTAACCTCTTTTGCCCAGACAGTGTGTAAGAAATGGCCTCCTTATTTCTCCCTGTTTCCTATACAATCCATTCTTTGTATCAAACAGTGCTATTTAAAAACCAGATTATTTTAATCCCCGTTTTCTTATTGAAGTTAGAAATATATCCACAGAGTTCTTGATAGTCTTTCACAACCTGGTCTCTCTTTGACTTCTGACTGTCTCTCAAACACAGCTGGTTTACTCATATCCAAAGGTTTTCACACTGGTTTCCCCACTGTTGGCATATTCTTCTCTCAAATCTTCAGAATGTGTCTTACTGTAACTTTTAGGTCCCAGTTCAGATGGCAACTCCCCGGAGAAGCTTACTCCAGCATGCTTCCTTTCCTTCTTAGTAACTCATCACTGTCTGAAATTTCCTTCTATCTTCTTCTTTCTTTTATAAGTTGCTCCATCTAAACCCCAGAGAAACTTACATTGTCCATCTTATACACTGCCATATGCCACAGTTTAGATGGAAACCCAGTACTCAGAAGGTTATCACCCTAGTATGTAAATGAATGACTGGGTGAAGAATGAACAGGCATATATCTGATATATTTTCAACAATAGGAAAATGAGATTATTTCATCCTGTAAAAATTTGGATAGGTGCTTATAGTTGGTTAAGCTAATATTTGTCCTGATTTCTTTTATGTCTTTTTTCTGTTTTAGATTGTAAGCCGTTAAGGATAAGAGGTTTTATATCTCATTGTTTTTAGCTTCTCCTCATAAAGTGCTAGATATCATTTTAATGTTTACCATTGATTAAATTAAATTGAAAATTCAATCTAACATCTTTATTTCATCTAAAGTTATATCATGTATATATATTTAATTCTGAAGGTGGTTTGTTTAAAACATCTTCCTCTTTTATCACTTGCAGTTCATAATTGGACCCTTGAGGATACCCTTCAATGGTTGATAGAATTTGTTGAACTCCCTCAATATGAGAAGAATTTTAGAGACAATAATGTCAAAGGAACTACACTTCCCAGGTGAGTGTTATCCAGTTGTGTTTTTCCACTCATGGAGAATTATATGCTAGATGTCATTTTTCATTACTGAATCTACAAATTACATTTGTGGCTGAGGGCACAAAGGAAATATTATAAATACATCCATTCTTTAATCTTTTCCAAGATAAGCATTTAAAATTTATATTTAATTTTTCTCATCTAGCTAATCAAGCTCTTAAAAAGTTTGTTCCTAAGGAAAGAGATTTTAAGAGAAGATGGATCAACTATATCAGTTTTAGACAACATCAAAGGGTCAACATTTGAGCAGCTATCTGGTAAAGCTAAGAAAAACTTAGTCATTTGATAACAACTCATTTCCATGAAGATACCTATTTGAATGGATTAATGTATAGATTTTTCTTAGTTAGTATTCTCTTAATGACAATAACCAGTTAATCATGGTGGCCATAGCCATATCTCAATTAAAAATGAGTTTAGGAAACAAGAAATGGTAACAACCATTTCTAAATGTATGTTATGTAGAAGTATTTTATGTTATCTCATTTAAGCCACGTGATTAAAATAAGAGGTAATATCATACCCATTTTAGAGACCAAAAAAACCCCAACAAGTGAGAGACAAGTTAAATATTTTGCCTAAAGCAATATTTAAGCCCACATAGCTCTGATACCAAAGTCCAGGATATCTGTTTGTCTCTTAGATATCTGGAGCCAGTTGTTAGTTTTCTCAATTGTATATTCTAAATTTCCATTAGCTAACTAATAATCTTTAAAGGTATAAATGTTAAAATTTGCAGTGATTCTATCAGAATATTATCCTTAGAAGTTGCTTTTTATGTTCCATTTCCTTCTGAATGGTTTCCTTTATCAAAAAAGATTCTAATCAGTTATTACAATAAAATTATAATGTGATGAAATATACCCATGCCTACATGTCCAATTTAAATAAGCAGCTTTTGTTGCTTTCAGATTAGTATTTTGGGTCAAGTTGAAAAGTGTCAGATTTTCTTAAATATATTCTAAACATTAACACCAATGTTTCTGACTTTATTATACCTATGACTAGAATGATGGTGAAATTGTGGGGATAAGAATCAATTGAACCAATACTGAGTATCTTTTATGTTCATGGTGCAACTAGATACTAGAAAGAAGACAAAAATTAAATAAAATTTAATTTTTGCTTGAATCAAGTTTCTAAGTGAAAAGCAGCTGAAACGTTAAAATAAAATCAGGTTGTTTTGCCGGGCGTGGTGGCGCATGCCTGTAATCCCAGCACTTTGGGAGGCTGAGGCAGGAGGATCGCGAGTTCAAAGCCAGCCTCAGCAATGGCGAGGCACTTAGCAACTCAGTGAGACCCTGTCTCTAATAAAAACACAAAAAAGGGCTGGGGATGTGGCCCAGTGGTCAAGTGCCCCTGAGTTCAATCCCTGGTACCACAAAAAAAAAAAAAAAAAAAAAAAAAAAATCAGGTTGTTTTGACTTACATATTTTTACCTTAGATATGAGAAATTCATAGTATTTTTCTTATGTGAAAGTTTATTTATTTAACAATAACATGAAATAAAATAGGCTGATGCATATTTTGTTAATAAATATAATAACTGCTTTATTATTTGGCTGAGTAAAGGTTATCAGAGGTGAGCCAAATTCTGGTGAATTTGTGGAGACAATATCACGTGTGTGTCAAGATCAATGTTTTAAAATAGTAAACACGTTACTATGGTAAAGAGTTGTAAATGTAAAAGTTTAGATTTCAAGTCAGTCATTTGAAACTTTTGTGGGAAAGAAAAGGGAAAGCAGTGCTCCTGTTCAAGCCTCTTTTATATGGTAAAAACAACTACATGAATTTAAAGGGGCAATACCAACTTACCTCAATTACTACTTGAGTTCTAGAACTTTGTGTAGGGCATCTGTAGACATAAGAGCTAGTAATAAGAATGTATAAGAAAATGTTTTACACTTTCAGATAGTTGTCCTGCAATAATGCATCACAGGTTGAGCCTCACTAATCCAAAAACCGAAATCTAAAATGCTCTGTAGTCTTTTGAGCACTGCCATGGGACCAAAAGTAGGCAATTCCACTTATGACCTCATGTGACAGTTATAGTTAAAATACAGGTGCACTAATACACACATACACATATACCTCTGGTTTATGTGTATATGGTGTATATGAAACAAATGAATTTTGTGTTTAGATTTGGGTCCTATCCCAAAGATATTTCATTATGTATATGCAAACATTCCAAAATCTATGAAAATCCAAAATTCGAAACACTTTAGCTCTTAAGCATTTTAGATTCTTTCTGGGACATTAAAATCCTGTTACATTTGCTTTAGGTAGTTCAAATTGCATAAGTAATTTTATGTTAGCTATAATGGTTATCTTAGGCCTTTCACTGTTTTATGTATTCTGTAATTCTTATTGAAACCCGACTTTCTTTACTTCTGCTGGAGGATGGGGTCTGTGTAAGCCTGAGGCCTCTGCAGTGGAGAAACACTATTGTAGTGTTAGCAACCAACCAAGGCAGGGGACGTCTGCCCACCTCAGCCCTGAGGGTCACAACGGGCAAAGTTGAAGAGTGTTGTATTGTAGCTCTTGATGGTGGGTTATGCAGCCCCCAGCCACTCACTGCCAGTTTACTCCGGGTTTCTTATCTGGTGAATTCAAACAATGAAATTCATCATCAGGGAAGAGTGATTATTAGGATTTATTCACATAGGAAGAAAAGAGATAGGGCCAGAGGGGGTCCTTGGGGGTTGCCACTTGAGTGTGCTAGGCCAGGGGTTAATGTAGCACTTGGGTCAAGCTGTTGGTCTGAATTTATGCTAATCATGGTTTGGAAAAGTAACAACTCTGTTGTGCAATCTCCATTTATTTCTGCCCCACTTCTCTTTCCCGCTGCTTGTCGGGAAGTGGGAGGTTGATGTTGGTGGATCCTGGATGCTCTGCTGTTGGGGCCACGGTGCTGTGTGGAGCAGGCAGCCAGGCTGGGGTGACCCTGGTGTGATGTGGCAGGTGGGCAAATCTGGCTCCAGGCCTGGCACGTTGGCCTCTGTGCAATCAAGGCCATGCTCACCACCTGTGCTCCAGCCCACCAGGCTGCTACTCCAGGACAAGGGCTTGGCTTCATTACTGCTAGAGTTTATAGTAGGGCTTTCTTCTCCTGGCATAGCCTCCTCATTCCTTTTCAACATCTGTGGTTTTCCCTGACTTCTTTACCCACTTAGGTTGATCAATCTCTGAGCTCATATTGAATGTTGCATAAATTTTGTGATATAGTTACTTTCTACCTTATCTTATTGTCTTTCTTAAATTTAGTTTGTTGATAGTATTGCTATTAATTCATGCGTTCATTCAGCTGTCATACAAACATTTATCAAACTTCTGATTTTGCCACTTCTGATTTTGCCATTCAGGCTTTGGGGATACAGAGGTGAGACATAGTTTTTGTCTCAAGCAGTTCAATTGATGTGGTGGTAGAAGTATAGAGGAAACATAAGGGAAAGGTATCTATGGAGAAGATGAAGGAGGGCATTTTGAAAAGGGAAAGTAAGAGTACTTTACACTCTAACAATCTTATAGAAGCCTCATAGGAAGGAGTTTCTGTAATTTTCCACACTCAAGAGATTCTGATATCTTCCTAAATAAAATGTAGCAGTTCAGAGACATCTTTGGGCTCATACGTATTTGGGTTTGAATCTCTGCCTTACCTAATAATTATGTAACCTTGGGCAAGTTATGCAACCTCCCACAAATATTGTCATCCATAAAATGGAGATATTATATATATATTATAGGATTTTCTTGAGTATTAAGCCATTGGCTTATTTTTATTATCACTATTAATTAATTACATTAGTATTATTATTGGACATAGTGTTATAAGCTCTTTATTGGCATCATATTTGGTTGTTAAGAAATCTTAGTGGAGTATTGGGCTGCTTGAATTTGCATTCCCAAAGTGATTTGTCTTCCTTACTTCAGTCATGCCTTTAGGCTCCCTACGTGCTTTCTTCATTGCTAATAAAATGGTTCAGAACTGCTTTTTACATAAATCCCTCTACTCATCTATCCTAATCAAAAGGGACTTTTACTTTCCAGTTATGACTTTGGTGTACTAGGTTCAATTTTTAAACAGGTTAAACATTAGACTATATGGGTTTGTTTTAAATAATTTTAAACAAAGAAATGTGACCTAAGTTGAGAACTATTTTAAAGTCTAAGCATGCTACTGTTATATATACAACAACATTAAAAAAAAAAAAAAGTTACTTTCAATGTTATGGTTCTTTGTGGAATGATTAGTAAAAAGCCAGAATTAATAAGATAAAATACTGTCAACTTTACAGATTTCTAAATCGTAGTTACAGTAGAAAGTAACTGTAGGAAACAACAGTTTGTCAGTATAGTCTTTTAGTAGCTGAGTTGTATTGAAAGGGTCTTGAAATGTGATAAAGCATTAAAGTACATGGATAAACTTTTAATGGTAGTAGTCACTAATGTGTAAAGTATATTAAATATGCTGCTCAAATATTTAAATTCATGTGCTAGAAAAGTTTCATTTTATATATATGTATTTTTTAAATGAACAGGATAGCAGTTCATGAACCTTCATTTATGATTTCCCAATTGAAAATCAGCGACCGGAGTCATAGACAAAAACTTCAGCTCAAGGCCTTGGATGTGGTTCTGTTTGGACCTCTGACACGTGGGTATTCTTTCTCATTCAGGGTGATGTAACAGCATAGTCTCATCATCTCTGTTATTTAAGGAAGGAGAAAATAAGAGAAGTAGTAGACCACTAAGAATTTTCTATTAACTGGGAAACAAATGTAATGTTATCTTAAAAAATACTATAGACTTACAGGAGGAGATTTCCTACCACTGCAATATAGCATGTCAGTTTTCAAAGGTGGTTATTAATGCAAAAGTTATAAAAACTATGATTAGGTGGTAATTTGGAATTTCTAGATTTGAAGTTTTTGATCATTGTAATGGTTTTAATATTGATGTTATAGCTACATATTCACTGAAGAACCTTTTAAAAATACTGCAATTTGGCTTTTATAACTGATGGTGTGAAGTAATAGATTCTGATGATTTCATTAATCATCAAAAAAAGAGGATTTTTTAAACATATAGATTGAAAACAAAGTGCTACTCCAGCTTTATAAAACAACAAGACTATCCTGGCAGAAGCACAGGTGGTAATGTTATTTGATTGCTTGGAAGAGGAACATTTAAGAAAGTTTTACATTCTATTTGTAAAGAAAATAAACCTAGTGTTTCTTCACTTTGAAGGGGATACTTTTTTTTTTTCCCCACAGAAGGGAAGTTTAGTATGTTTATTTCATTAAATTTCAGATTTCAAAGAACTTTGGAAGAAAGTGTTTTGAAAAGTACACCTTTTAGAGGAATTATGTTTTATTTTTAGAAGCCAAAAATGAATAACAAAATTAACACAAGAAAAATGGCCTTTACAAATGATAAATCAGGAAACTAATGTTTATCCTACTTGAATTTTTGGAGTGAGGAGAGTTTCTGGTTTCTTTGATACTTTCTTGGGGATGGCCCTCCTAAGAAGGGTTACTGTAGTGATTGAACAGATTTTATGAATTTCCTGGTGGTTCTTTTTTGGCTCAGGCTGAGAGACCAACTGGCAAAACAGCTGGAACTCCTGTTTGTGATAGTTGGTAGAAATCACAAACACTAGGAAATAGAATACTGTTGAAATGCCATGTGTTCCATAGATGTGATCCTCTTACCAAGCTTTCCCTTGTCCTGAGTTCTCTACTGCATCCTCTGGGGGATTGTCTTCTGTGAGAGTCTTTTTTTTTTCTTTTTTCAAATGAATGGTGAAAATAGAAATTAAAGTGTAGAATTGTGTCCATATGCAATTTGGCCAGTAATATTTATATTCCTTTTCTTAATCTGGAAGTAAGACACTTTCTGAGTGAGAGAATACTGCATTATCCAGTTATCTGAAAAGAAATCAAACTGGTCTCAAAGAATGTTGTAAACAAATATTTTAATAAGAAAACCAGTTAAGAAGTTGATGATGCATTACGTTTTAAATGTATTTGTCTTAGAATTATTATTTGAGTAAGTATCAGAGTCAGAACATTCATAAAAATTTAGCAATGTCACATGACCAGAAATACATTTGAAAGGAGTTCTCACTTAAATCCTTTCCAGTTTATGTGGTTATTATAGAGTTTAAGACTTGACCATCTTTTATTGTTATTCCTGGTGATTATATTTTGCCCAGTCAGAGAATAGAACTCACAGTTGAAATAGAACCTGAGCCGAACCTCTCAGTTGGAGGCAGAAATAGAAACAAATTCTTTTGAGTTTGTAGCCCTCTACAGTGCATGATAGGTGAGGATGTGTGCTCTTGAAATAAGGAAATGAAGGGTCTCTGGCCTAGAACTTGCTACTGTTGCAAATGTGAGGAACCCTGGACTTATCAACATAGGGACTTGGGATTTCTGTGGAGCTCTTCCTTTAACCAAATATGACAAATGTCTTCCTGTTGGAGGCCTGGACATTTAGGCAGGTTTCTACTATAAACTATATCTCTTTGGAACATTAAAATAATACATTATATTGTGTTAACTATCATTGTGTATCTCCCTTCCAGACAGTCCCTGAAACTCAGTGTGTAGTAAGCAGACAGGGCTTAATTAAAAAATTACTTCAGGGGCTGGGATTGTGGCTCAGTGGTAGAGCGCTCGCCTAGCACGTGTGTGGCCCGGGTTCGATCCTCAGCACCACGTAAAAATAAACGCATTGTATACAACTAAAGCAAATAAATAAATATTTAAAAAAATTACTTCACTAGTGCTTTCTGTATTTTGTGTCACTGAAGACAGTGGCTCTAGCATCTTCCTCTTTATTTTTAGACATAGTGCTAGGGTAAATGTCATGCCTAGCAGGTCAGGGTTGGAGAACCTGATTCTTTTCTCCAGTAACCCTGTATCTTGGGCAAATAACTACCTAAAATACAATACTTGATATGACCTTTTGATATAAGATTTCTCAGCCTTAGTACTATTCATATTTTGGGTTGGATAATTCTTTATTACTGGCAGAGGGGATGTGGGGAGGAAGTTCTCTTGTGCATTGTAGGATGTTCAGCAATATCCCTGTCTTCTACTCCCTAGATGGCAGTAACAACCCCCCAGCCCACTTCACCCCAGTTTTGACAACCAGAAATTGTCAAATATCTTCTTGGGAGTAATATCACCCACTGTTGGGACCACTGATGAACAGTTGCATAGCTATGTGCTTGTGGAAAATGCTTTTTTGGTGAATCAATTATTGGGTTTCCAGTTTGTGACAGCTGCATAACTTGACTGAAGAAAAGATGTTGGAATGATAATGATGACACTCATTTTATGACTCCCTTCATCCCACAGGCTCCCATTTTCACAGCACATGATTGGAGATACTGTTGCTTTTTAAAGGGTCCCCATAACTTTGATGACTGCTTCCTCTACCACCAGCAGGGACATGATGTGTCCATGTGCATTTGTTTCTGCTCTTCTATAGGTCTGGTATATCAGATACTGTTAATAAGCACGTAGATTATTTGAAGAAAGAATTGGGAAAGTGGTAGAAATTGCATATAGGAAGGAGATCTTTAAGTTTTTTTGTTTTGTTTTGTTTTGGTTTTGGTTTTAGTTACATACTACTTTTTTTTTTTTTTAGTACCTCTGTGTATTGAGGTTCTGTTATACTTAAAGATTAATCTAATGATCTGTGATTCTCTTCATAGGCCCACCTCATAACTGGATGAAGGACTTCATCCTCACAGTTTCTATAGTCATTGGTGTTGGTGGATGCTGGTTTGCTTATACACAGAATAAGACCTCCAAAGAACATGTTGCAAAAATGATGAAAGACTTAGAGAGTCTCCAGACTGCAGAGCAGAGTCTAATGGATTTACAGGAGAGGTAAGTTAAAAGAAGTCACAATTCTTGTTTTCTGTGCAGAGAGTAAAAGTTGTAAAAATGTATGAGCAGGCATGTAAACACATTTAGGTTAGTACATGCATCAGGATTATATGCCTATTTTATTTATTATTTTTAGAAAATATTGTCATAATTACAAAATTTATAATAAATGATACTTGGGAATAAATAGATTGAAGATCAATGGTAGCAAATCAAATATAGATGGAACTATATAAATTTTATTTTTAATTTGCCTTGTATAATTACAAATTTTTAAAAAGTTTCTTTGCAGAAGACTATTTCCCTACTGTTCCTGGCTTTTGAGCTCAAGATAACTAAAATAGCTGAATAGTAGGTTGCCCAATAGTTTCCATACCCAAATTAAAGATTAATAGAAAATGCTGTGAATTTATTAAAATATGTATCAAATTGCATGACACAGTATTTTTTTCTTTCATAAAAGTGAAATTTTTGAAATGTTTGTGAGGAATTTTTATTTTTATTATCCTCCAAGGCTTGAAAAGGCACAGGAAGAAAACAGAAATGTTGCTGTAGAAAAGCAAAATCTAGAGCGCAAAATGATGGATGAAATCAATTATGCAAAGGAGGAGGCTTGTCGACTGAGAGAGCTAAGGGAGGGAGCTGAATGTGAATTGAGCAGACGTCAATATGCAGAGCAGGAATTGGAGCAGGTACTTATATTTCTAAAAAAGTATTTGTTAGGATATTTGTATTGCCCCTCTAAGGAGTGAGGTCCTGTTTTTGTACAGTTCTCTACCTTTAGTCCATTGTATACTGTTCCTCAGTTAATGAAAGAATCATTTATTCTTATTGTTACCATTGATCCATGTCCAAAATAGTAAGTAACAGAGTAGCTGCTGAAAAATAAAGTTACCATCATGTTCATTCTTTCATAAAATTTTATTTCATGTTGTGGTAATTGTCTTGAGTATGTTTAAGGTGTTTGTTTAATATCTGTAACATATTTGGGTTGTCACTTGGTAAAATCTATCCAATTTTGAACTTCTCTGCAAAGATAAAGGATCTATATTAGGCATCCCTTTGGGTTGTGTTAAATGGTTTTAGAACATATCTGCTAAAATATTCAGAGTCCTCTGTAAGATATCCTTCCTGATGTTGGTTTTCCCTCTTGAGTTACTCAAATTAGAATGCAGGCATTCAGGCATTACACAGGGTCCTTTGGACAAGGTTGGATTCTGGGGGAATTTAATTATGTGCATATGCATTGGTTTCCTGTTCCTGCTGTTAAAAAAAAAAATTACAAACTCACCAGTATAAACAAACATAGGTACATTATCTTAAAGTTCTGGAGGTCAGGGTCGAAAATGGGTCCACAGTGTTGTGATCCTACTGCATGTCCCCAGGAAGGGTCTGTTTTCCATTTCTAGAGACTGCCTGCAGTGGGAGGCTTGTGGCCCCTTCATCTTTGAAGCATGTCACTCGAACCTCTGGTTCTATTAACCCATCTCCTTGGACATTGAGCCTTTCTCTACTGATAAAAAAGGGTGAAGAAAAAAAAAAAAAGATGGTAGAATGAGATGGATATCATTACCCTAAGTGCATGTATGAAGTCACGAATGGTGTGGATATACTTTGCATGCAACCAGAGATATGTAAAAATGTGCTCTATATGTGTAATATGAAATGTAATGTATTCTGCTGTTATTTATAACAACTTGGAATAAAAAATAAATTAAAAACATGAACAGAATGAGGATTGGGAGACTTTCTCAAATTTGGAATGGGTCAGTTGTAAAACAGGGAAAGGAACCTCAATGTTCTGCCTCCCTCTTGGTTGTATGCACTCCAGCCTTCCCTTGATCATTAAAGAAGAAATGAGAATTATGTGATAAGTGAGTTTTAATTTTAGTTTATGGGAAAATATGTACTGTGCATTACAATTTCCTTCCAGATTATTGTTTCAAGAGGATTTGTCTGACTGTTCTCAGGCTCAGTCTTTTGTTAGTTTACTACACTTCCCCTCACAGCCCAGACATGTTTTCTTTTGTATCTCTTCTCTGTAAGGAGTTTGTTCTTTTCAGTTGCCTCTTAGATATATTTTGTAGCTGTGCCTCATTTACCTGGCAAACTTAATCTGTACAGACTTCAGTAAAGAATCAGGGAGTTAACAAAAAAAGGCCTAGGAAAAATTATGTTGTGTCCAATAAGTAGATATTATGCCCTTTATACTCTTGTGAGAACTCCCTGCCTATTCCCACTGAGATGTCTAGCTGTTGGTTTGTTCCCAGGACTAACAAGCTTGTTGACTTATTTCTGACCTTTGCAGATAAGAAAGAGCAAATCAGAAAGATCTGGTAGTAGTATTTCACGGGTGACTGCCTCATGGTGGGGGAGAAGATACAGTATAAGAAAAAGGGGCCAAAGATCATAAGCATTCTAATCTGAGGTTTTGGCATTAGGACCTTGCGTACCTTAGTTGACCCCACGGTTACAACTATGAACATAATAATCCTAATTAGGTCCCAAGTAAATAAGTGATTGTTTAAATGGCGAAGTGGATATTTTAGGAGAAACTGTCCAACATAATTATATGTATAAAAAACACATTCTCTGAGTGCTTACTGTTTGCCAGAGTGTATGCTACACACATTGCCAATGATTTGCTCATAAATTTTAATCCTTAAAATACATAAATATGTGTAGATGAAGTATGTAGGGAGGTAAATAACTTGGCTTAGGTTACACAGCTGTTATGTGACCAAGGCAAGATTTCACATTTCCTATTCTAACTTTGTGTTTTCCCACACTGTTCTCAAAAGCTTCATTGATAGAAGTTAGTTTTAAACTGGGAAATTAATTCACATACAATGGCACATAACCTACAATTCCATATAATTAGAAGCATTACTATATTTTTTTTTGGGGGGGGGTGTTAATTGACTTCTCAAAATTAGAAGGCAGGAAAATCTGGTATATATTTTGTATAGTGTTATTTTCCCCTAAAATAAAGACTTTTGGTTAACTAATAGTACCATATCATATTTTATTTGATATAAACAGTTTTCCTATTAGTTATTTTGTTCTTAAAAAAAAAAAAAATCTGGGGGCTGGGGTTGTGGCTCAGTGGTAGAGGGCTCACCTAGCATGTGTGAGGCACTGGGTTCAATCCTCAGCACCACATGTAAATAAATAAAATAAAGGTCCACTGACAACTAAAAAAATTTACATATATACATCTTAAGAAGCATATTATAATCAGGATAAGTAATCAATGCCCCTGTTCTACCTGAGACAGTCACTCTTAAGAGGGAAGGAACTTGCCAAAGATTTCAGAGGTAATAAATAATAAAATTGGGCCAAGAAGCCAGGTTCTCAGACATTTAGACTGTTTCTTTTTGTGGCATATTGTTACTTGTGACTGTTTTATTTCTAACATACAAAAATTATGTAAATAATATCCTGTTTTTAAATAGTAATTCCTCATGTGTAAAAGCTACTAGTTACTCACTTTCACTTTGTCCATTCTCATCAGTACAATATAATTCAAACTAAGGGTTAGGATTTAGGTCATTTGATAAATTTATGAATAATTGCAGAGAAAACAGTTAAATAGTTGCAATTATTGTCAAGTCAGAATTTCCACAAGTTTGAGACATTATTTAATCATGAGTGTAAAACAGTTTTCATCCTCAGTTCATGCTAAAAATACATAGATTCTCTGTTAAATGTGTTTCTGTTGAGCTTTTTCCTCAGTTCGTGCTAAAAATACATAGATTCTTTGTTAAATGTGTTTATGTTGAGCTTTTTCAAAGAGGAAATTTATGGAAATAACATTAAATAAAACACGAATATAAAGAATAACTTCAGTGGAATATATCAAGATACTCCATATATTTCCTTAGAAATGAAAATTGTATGGAAATTTTAGTTTTAAAATCTTGTGAAAAAAAGGGCTTGCTGATATACACTTTGGTGATAGTGTAAAGAACAGCATGTCACAGGACTTGAGCTCAAATTCTGTCCTCTTGAGAGATTAGCAGGGACACCACACAGCTTAGCCAACCATCTTATTAAACATATTGTCCCAGGCACATTGCACAATGAATCATGCCAGGCAAATGTTGACTAGAATTTGCTTTCTGTGAATAAGTCCTGTCTTACCCTCACTTTTAATATTTTTCTCTTTTTGAATCATCTAATTTAGTGTCACTGGGAAGTTTTCAAAACAATTTTGGAGTTTTAAAAAATATTTTTCTCATAATTCTTTTTTCGTCAGAGTCTGACAGTTGTTCTCTTTCTTTATCAGGAGTTTGTGTATAGTCCTCCTCTTAGTTTATTCTGGCACACAATGAAGTTTATTTAAATAAACTGGGTTTGTTCAGGTCAAACATTCATTCCTCTGCACTTTAGTTGGGAGGGAGTTGCAGTTACCTTGGTTAGCTTCGAGGTAGATGATCTGCAGTTGTGAGGCACCAGAAGCAGGGCCACCCTGGTTCACTTGTTGCTTCATCTGAAGGTCTTGAGTTCTATAAATGCTATCATGTCTTCACACGTCTTTAGTTTGTGCTCTCACTAGTTTTAAAATAAATCATTGCAAGAATAGATTATCTCTTTCTTCCATGTCATTTTTCTCAGCGAAGCTTTCCTTCAGCTGTTTTTCCTTAGCTAGTATTACTACTTCGCACACTAAGCATTGTGTTTTCTTCTGTTAATTGCCTGGCTCCCTTAAAGGGAAGGTCAGAGAAATACCACAACATCCTTCCATGAAGGTACTCATAGTTTCGCAAGGAAAATCAGTCTTATTCAGAATGTATTTTCTCAGAATTTACACGATTGATACCAACTTTCTGGTATATTAGCTGCAGTGGATGGAGTAGAAGTGGTAAAATGGAGTGTAGTAGGCAAATACACTTGTAGCAGTAAGAAATAAGTGGCCATAAAGAAGGTGCCATGGAAAACTAAAGAAAGAAAGTATAACTTTCAAAAACAAAAAAGAGTGTACAGTTATGAAGCTATAGTAGGGCCTTCTGGGAACATTAGAAGCAGTATTAGGTACCCATCTGATTTTGGACATTTCTTCATATTCCTACTTTATAAATAAAAATTGCATTATAGGAAAAGTGTGATCAGTTTTAATTTGCCTATGCCCTGGATTTTTTATTTCAGTGAGCCCAACTACTATAAAATATAAAAACTAAATATTGCAGTTTAAGTTAAGCCCCGTTTGGCTTTACAAAGTTGCTTAATGAATATAAGATACACTTAAAACTTCAGCTTTAGTTTTAATATGAGAAATATATTGTATTCCACTTGTTGAGTTAAAAATATGTTTGTAAAGAGCAAAATTGCTTTTTCTTTTAGTCTTTGTGCTAAAAATATTCTAATCCTCCTTTCTCCATGCCTCCCTCCTTCATTCTCCCAGGTTCGCATGGCTCTGAAAAAGGCTGAAAAAGAATTTGAACTGAGAAGCAGCTGGTCTGTTCCAGATGCACTTCAAAAATGGCTTCAATTAACACATGAAGTAGAAGTACAGTACTACAATATTAAAAGACAAAATGCTGAAATGCAGTTAGCTATTGCTAAGGATGAGGTACCTTTATTTCATCATTAACTAAATATGTTTCTTAGGCTGAATTCTAGGAGGTTTAGTCAACTGAATACAAAGATCTGAATGAAAGTTTTATTGTTGGAGATTCTTTTTTTGAATTAGAATTTATTTTGTAAATTGACTCTTTTAATTATAGACTATAAAGTAAGATTGCTGTATTTAGAGAAGTGTATAGCTTTCACAATGGCCTTAGTATCCTTTAAAAATTATCATTATTATCATAATCATAAATGTTTTATACAGAGCTTTTCTCCTCTAGGTTGCTGCTTCATATCTGATTCAGGTTAGTAGTTACTAGAAATTAATGTTTGGCACTTAATAAATTGTGTGGAATAAGAATAAATCTTAATCTGAATTCTAGAAAAAAAATTAAAAAAAAAAACTCAGTTTACTTACTAACACCTCCATTGCAGTAGGATATATTTAATGTTTTTCTGTTAGTTTTAATAGAAAATTCAGGTCTTTCTCAGCCGTAGAAATAAGAGAAAAATTCTCCAGAACACAATTTTGAATTACATCGATTGCCTTAGGAAAGCATGCTTTTTATTTACTTGTTTCCTTTTTTTGGAAAACAGTTATATCTTGGCTAATATTCTCCACTGGTGTTATAATTATTAATATATTCTAAATCAACATAAACTTTATTAATATATGCATATTCCTCCTCCAAACATAGTCTTATTTTTTTTTCCCCTGGGATTTCTAGGCAGAAAAAATAAAAAAGAAGAGAAGCACTGTCTTTGGGACTCTGCATGTTGCACATAGCTCCTCTCTGGATGAGGTAGATCACAAAATTCTGGAAGCAAAGTAAGAATTTTTTTTAAACCTATCTGCTTATTTGCTATTATTTTGAAATGCATACATTTGAATTTATCATTGAGCCATACACCATTACATAATTTACACTGAGATTAGATAATTTTTTCTTGAAATTAGTTAATTGCTATGATCTGTTTGTGTTACTGCCTTTACAGTGTCCTATTAAAAATTCTTTGATACAGCAAGTAATTCCTATATTGACATTTTAGGAAAGCTCTCTCTGAGTTGACAACTTGTTTACGAGAACGACTCTTTCGCTGGCAACAGATTGAGAAGATCTGTGGCTTTCAGATAGCCCATAACTCTGGACTCCCCAGCCTGACATCTTCCCTGTATTCTGATCACAGCTGGGTAGTAATGCCCAGAGTCTCCATTCCACCCTATCCAATTGCTGGAGGAGTTGATGACTTAGATGAAGATACACCTCCAATCGTGTCGCAATTTCCTGGTAAGTAATTAGTTCAACAAAAAGAGTTGGTATGTTTTTTTAAAGTAGCTTTGTCTACCATGTCCTTTTATGAATCATGTATTTTGAAACCTTTGACAAAAATTTAGTCCATCTTTCATTTTCTTTTTTCTTTTTGTTGTTACTAATTTAAGTGTTTACTGTTTGAGAATACTATATGATGTACGCATATATTCTTTATGTATATTACATTTTATATACATATACTATTAAAAACATGAATGCCTGATTGATTTGCATAATTGACCAACAAAAATTTCTTTGAGCAACAGTTTTATATAACTCATTATATTGAATGTTGACTGTAGGACTTTGCTTTTATTTTGTTATTTTGTGGTACTGGGGATTGAACCCAGGGGTGCTTTACTACTGAGGCTACATCCCCAGCTCTTTTTAGTTTTCATTTTGAGACAGGGTCTTGCTGAGTAATTGAGACTGGCCTGGAATTTTCAATCCTCCTGCCTCAGCTACCTGAGATGTTCGAATCACAGGCAGGAACAGTGGTGTTCCCAGCTAGGGCTTTGTTTTTAAAATATTGCTTTTAATTAAATTGATGTGAGGGGGTCACACTAAAAACATAATTGACAGTAAGGACAGCATAGTATAAATGCTAAATCATTGTCTGAATGAATTGCTTAATTTTGAGGGGAAATTTCCTTTCAAATGGCAGCTTAATCTAAAATATAAATATAAATTTGGGGAAGATCTTGGAAACCTGAGCTTCAGTCCTGGCTCTGTAACTAACCAACTATGGATTTTGAGTCAGTCTTTGATTTGTTTTCAGTAGAGTTACCATTTTCAATAATTGTGGTTTTTACCATTATATTTTGGTTTTTAAGGTCTGTCCCTTTGTTGAAAGAGTATTATTGCTCTGCTCTATGTAACTCATGAAGTAATGAATCTGTTTGCCTTTTAGGAAAATCAAACTGTTTGTTTAGAAAAACTTTTAATTTTTTTATTGCTATAAAGTAGAGCTCTTCCAAAGATAGCTTTTTTTTTGCATGTGAAGTTTTCATTATATTGCTTAGATGTGCTCTATGCTTTGAAAATGGTGGCATTGTGAGAATACATTTCAGTAGGAAGGTGAAATTTAATTTCACTTTGACTTTTTTGTAGGTGTTCTGAATGTATAGTTGTGTCTTCATTTACAAAACCCTTCTCCTTGTTTTTTTTTGCCTGCCTGCCTGATCCATTTTTCCAATATTTGTGACTTTTTAAAAGCCGTATAGACAGAGCAAGGTTCTGAAGAATGGAGGACAGAATTTAGCTGTTGATTGGTTGAAGACTTTTTATGGAAAATTTTAGTTTTTGAAACCAGTGAAATCATGATATGAGTGTTTTTTGGTTTGACTTTTCCTATCCAACCGTTATAGCTTTCCTGAAGTTGGGATTTAGAAACAGTTCTAATTTCATAAAACAGTTTTATGAAATAAAGCTATTAATTTGCACATTAATTCTCAGTCAGTAACTGTGTGCTTTGTCATTGCTTTGGTTTCAAGGCTCACCTATAAAGCTAGAATTGTGAGGCAGTTAACACTTAAAGCAGGTAGGAGGAGTGGGCAGATGGTAAATGCAGGGAACACTAGAAATGTGTGAGCTCATTCATTTCACTTGCCCCACACTGCAAGTTAGTGGTGGTTACAAAGATATATCTAGATCCAAGCTAGCTCTACAGTTTGAATTGTGTTTGCTTATTTGAGTTATATGCCCTTAAGCTTGTCAAATACAGCACCAATTCATAAGTACATGTATTTGTTTACTGTAACTGTTTAAAGTTGCAATTTTTCCTAAAAATCTGTAATTACTCAGTATCAGAATTGTGCTTGAAGGTACATTCCCTAAATTAATGAGTTTTTTCCTTTTGCCTTTTTAGAAAACACTCTTTACTGTGTTTGTGTGGCAAAATAGATATCCATGTATTAAAAGAAAACACACTAAATGTGAACAGTTGGTCTAAGCTTTTAAATGATGTGGTAAACAGAGAAATTTGTAATTTTTTGAATATGAAAAAAGTACAAGAGTTGGTTTGAATTATAATATTTTAGAAATGCTGCGATCAAATTCATTATATCTAAGAAATAACTGAAGTTACAGCTTACAGTTTGAGAACTCTGCTTCCACCCAGGGGGACCTCAGTGGTACTGCATTCTGCTTAGTTATAAAAGCATAATTTTTGGACCTGATAAATGGGAAGCTATTAACCATAGGAGTAGAGTCCAGGGTAGAATGAAGCTGCTTCATTTTTTTATACCTCCTCAGCAGTTTATTTTTTAACCACAGGGATGTGTAAATTTTATGTTTGAAATAATAACAAGAATCCTTGCCTGTGGGATGTTAAGAGCAAAGTGAAAAAATTCTAGCACATTAATATTGTCTGTGTTTAATTATATGTGAAAAAAGTACCAACAGTTAGCTCTTTGTGAGTAGGAGAATGGAGGATAGTTTTTTCCTGTTTGTTAGGATCTGGTAAATGCTTTCATAGTGGAAATATAGTAGCAAATTACTTAAAATTTCTTATGAAGCCCTTCACATTTACTTAAAACTAGTGAAAATAATATGCCCATCTGCCACAAAGAGAAACAGATTTTTAAAAATTTACCAATTCATCCTTCTCTCTAAGTGAACCATTACAGATATTGCTAAACCACATCATCTCATTCTTCTAAATTGTGCATTATTTTAAAGCCTGCTATACTTGTATTACATATATATATATATATATATATATATATATCCATAGCAATATATGCCATTGTCATGTGTTTTAAGGATTTACATAAATGTTATCAAATTGTATATACTGTTTTTTGTAATTTTTACCCTCAAAAGTGCATTTCAAATAATTTCCATGTTTATATGTATCTACATATTCAATTCACTGTAACAGTTTAACTCATATTAAACTGAGAGGTTCTTTGTGCTTTTTTGCCTTTTCAAATAGTACTGCAACAAGCATCCTGATTTGTTCTTCTTTGCACAGAACTCTCGAGTTTCTCTGCACAGGCACCTATAGACAGATCACTGATTACTTCTTATTAGTCATTGCTGACTTGCTCACACACCCACTGTTTATGAGTGCTTGTGTACCTCTGTCCTCACCCTTACTTGGAATGATTTTATTTACTTGCTTTGCAAATTGAATGAGTGTGAAACAATACCTCGCCATTCCTAAAATTGTTATTTCATTGATGTTTGCTAAAGTTGAGTACCATTTCATCTTTCAGCATTTGTCATTTAACTTGTTTTCTCTCTGAGTTACTTGTGACTACCATGGAATCCTTTCAAGATATCTTGCTGATTTGGAAGTGTTCTTTATATTTTCTGGTTATTTGAGGGTTGTAGATATTTTCTCCTAGGTTTTGACTTTTTAATGACAAACTTGTGAGTCCAATTTTGTCTTTTTACATCGTTTTCAGAGATAATAGATTGTAGTTTGCTCTCCCATAACTTTTTAGGTTTTCATGTAATCCCTCAATCCTTTAATCTACCTGGAGGTTATTTTGTTTGCAGTGTGAGGTTGGAATCCAGATCTCTGTTGATGTGGGTCTAAACAGTTGTTCCTGCTGACTTGTTTAAGGCCCCTTCTCTCAGTAAATACAGGAATACTTGTAGCTCTAGGCCCATTGGCTCCACTCTAGTTGCCTAGTTGCTATAGCGTTATAGTAAGCATTGTTCAGATTCAGAATTCCCACTCTTAATCAATTATTCTTATACATTTTAAGATCAGCTTATGAAATTCCATGAAAAGTTCCACTGGGGATTTTTTGTGTGTGGAGGTCGAGGGGAAAGTTCTTTGAAGTTTTGTATTTATTTAGGAGAATTACCGCTAATAAACTCTACTGAGGTCTTTTATATCTTTAAATAAAATTAGTAATTTATTTTCTCTGTGCTGGTCTTGCATGTTCTTTTTAAAAAGATTAATTTCTAAGAACCTTGTAGGTTTTTAAATTTTTTTATTTTTAGTTACACGTATTACCTTTCTTTTAAAAATGATGTCAAATTGCTTGTTGCTGATAAAGAAATGCTGTTGATTTTAGTATATTGATCCTGAATGCAGAAACATTGAGTTCCTTTACTAGATATTTTTTGTGTGGACAATAAGAAGTTATTTTTTCCTTTCCCATCCTTACCACCCACCCCCGCCCACTTCCTTGTCCAAACTTAGACTTCCATTATTTAAGAGTGGTGACTGCAGGCATGTTTGCAGCTGGGCACTGTGTGGCATGCTTGTAATCCCAGCGGCTAGTGGGGCTGAGGCAGGAGGATCCTAAGTTCAAAGCCAGCCTCAGCAAAAGTGAGGAGCTAAGCAACTCAGTGAGACCCTGTCTCTAAATAAAATACAAAATAGGGCTGGGGATGTGGCTTAGTGGTCGAGTGCCCCTGAGTTCAATCCCTGGTACCAAAAAAAAAAAAAAAGATCTTTATAATATTTCAGGTTGCATGATTTTTTTTTCCTGTTTTTGTTAGATTACTTTTTAAGTTAAGGAAACTAATTTTTATTCCTATTTTGCTAAGAATATTCTTTTTCTTTTAAATCAATGGGCATTAAAAATTTAACATTCTTTTTCTGCATAATTTGAGGTTATCACTCTTTTGCTTTATTCTATTGAATGTTAATCCATTTAAGTAATTTCCAATAAACATTAGTGAAAGTATAGTTGTTTCAGTGTTGTCTTTTCTTCTGGTTTATTTATTTTGCAGTGCTGAGGATTGAATCCAGAGCCTTGTGCATGCTATTATTAAGTTATCTCCAACCTTCAATATATTATGTTTATTAAATAGTTGGATTTGGTTTGGTATATTATTTTATAGAGAGTTTTTGCATCTGTAATCATATGTTGTATTAGCCCCAAATTTTCCTTCCTAATACTGTCTTTGTTTGATTTTGGTATCAAGGTTATATTAACTTCATAAAATTAAGTTAGAGAAAACTCCTTATTCTTCTATCCCATTCTCTTATACCCTTACATAGGTAAATAGTAAAGTTGTGGTTAAGAATTGGAATTCTGGAACAAGACTGCTTGGTTTTGGATCTGTATTTCCCCATATTTTAATGGTGTAACCTTGTGGGAGGTACTCTGTAAATGAAGTAGTACCTGTAAAACACTTAGAACAGCCCTGCCCTAGAATAATCACCCAGTTAATGTTATGAAATTTGTTCTAATATAATAGTATATAAGATACAGATTATTTGTTCTTTGAAGGGTTTAAAGACATTTCCTATAAATTGACTTGGTGTCAGTGTATTTTGATGGGGATGGGGAAAAGACAGATTTTTAAACTACTGATGAAAGTTCTTTACTTGTCAAAAATATAGATCTGTTAAGTTGTATGTTTCTAGAATATTGTCTGGTTTATTCTGTTTTAAAAGTTGTTCATAATATTTTATGATTTTTTAAAATGTCAATTATTTCTATAAATCTTTGTGTTCCTTATAAGCTTATTTATGATGCCCAGAAGCATTACTGATTCATAGTTTATTTGATTTCATTCTTTTACTCCTAAAAAAAAAAACTGTTCGTTTTCTTGATATTCTCCATCTATTTCTACTCTTTTCTTTCTTGGAGTTTCTGTTTGTTCATTTTAATATTTATATACTTTAGCTCATGAATGTTCAGTCTTCTTTTTTGTTATGTTCCTGCTAAGACTCCCTTAGCCACATCCACAAATCGTAATATGTATAATTTAATTATCATCTAGATTTAAAAGGTTTCTAATTTCTAATGTGACCCTTCCTTGAAATGTGAATCATTGGAAATTATGTGTTTTGGTTTCTAAATGTATATATGTTTTGTTTGGTAACTATTTTTTTTTTAAATAAAAACATCTTTGTTTATTGATTTGTAGTTGCCAACATGGTTAAAGAATGGTGCCTGTGTGACCTTTATATTTTTGGTATTTCCTGAGATTTGCCTTGTGACTTAGTATTAGATGTGTTTTGGATGTATCACAGAAATCTTGTTTTATGGATTCTGTTTCTCATACCTCTTTTCAGTTTATCTATTATCCTCCTGAACAATTAAGGATCTTCAAATGCTTTCATTTTTATATAAACCCCCCTTTTCACCTTGTATGTTCATATTATTTAGTATTTTGTTTTGTGTGAAATGTCCTTCAACAATTGTTGCTTCAGTCATTGTTTAGATACATGTATGTGTTTATTTCCCTATTATTCATTACATTTTGCTTTTTGCTTCCCCCCCACTTCTTGAAAATACATTCTTCATCAAAAGTTCTTTAATTGAGCAACCTGGAGTGATGAATACTCTTTGGTTTTTGCCAGAGAATGCCTTGAGAGAGTAATAGTTTAATTAGATATTGAATTCAAGAATAACAGTTTGACACTATATTTACCAAGAGTATCTTGAATTTGTCATTGTAGTGGTTAAGAAGGTTGTGGTCAGTCAAGCTCTTTTAATTTCTCTTTTAGGTACTTTGTTGCTTTTCTCTGATTGCTTGAAAAATATTTCATTGTCTTCTGTTTTGTGGTTTCACTACAAGCTGATCAGGTGTGGATTTTTTTTTTTTAAAGTTCTCTCTTTTTTTGGCTAATGTTTGATATGTCTCTTGATTCTGAAGAAACATGTCTTTTGTCACTTCTGAAAAAAATTAAAAATTATTAGTTTGAATAGTTTTTTCCTTATTTTTAGGCACTACTTCTAGAGTATTAGCTATATAGAGATATTGTCTAATATTAGCCTATTATTTACATGTTGGATCTTATTTTATTTTCAGTGTCTCTTTAACTTGTCTTTTTATAGTCTTTATCTACCTGTGCTGCATTCAGAGAAATTTCCTTATATCTGTCTTTTAGATTACTAATTCTTTCTTTAGCTTTGTTTAATGTTGTTTAACCTATCTTTCATTTTTAATTCCAGTGATTGTGTTTTTCATTTCTATTAGTTCTTCATTCATCATTCTCTTTTTTAATGCTTGATTCTTATCTCATATTAAAATTTACTATTTTGGGATGATTTTAAAATCTTATCTTTTTAGTGTTTATTTGACAATCCTATTATGTGTTGTTCTTGATTGATTATACAGCTTTTTTGCATAGTAAACTGCCTTCTCTATCCTACAACTTTTTTACTGAGCTATTTTTAAATTATGTCTTGCATTCCCCCCCCCCCCCCAATAAAACACTTTGTGAGAGGTTGGAGTGCCCCTCAAAATGATTTTCTTTGCTTCTGGAAGTAGTTTTAATGATATCATCAAATCATTGTCAATTTTTACATTAACCTTTCTAGGTTAGGATTTCATAGATCCTCTGGTAGTGTTAACTTTTACTCCAAACTTATAGGACATACAGATCCAGATTATTAAATTTTTCATAGAACCCTTAAAATCCCTATATCTAGAGGTGATACAGTGAAAAAAAATTTCCTTATTCATTGGTAAGATTTTTTTTCCTACCACACCATTTCACTCAGGAATGTAGCCATACTAGGTGCTCCCATACAACTCTTAATTCTTTACCTTATGTGGACCCCAGTCCAATTTTATATCCCCATGTTAAGAAGCCCTAAGCTCTTGGATTAATGAAACTGATAACCTTCCATCAATTATAGCATCACTCAGAAACCTATTAGTCTCTTTGTTTTGGCATCTGAGAATTTGCTTTTATTGCTTACAAGCTCAGCTATGCATTTAAACAATTGCTACATTTTGTCCAGCATATTGAAATGTTTCAAAGTATTTATGTGCGTGTGTGTGTGTGTGGGGGGGGTTGGTTCAAGAGATTGTGGTCAGATTACCTTTGATTGCCATGTTGCTGGAACCAGAAAGTATATACTTATTATTTTAGGTTGTGGATGATGGGATTACTTATTGAAAACAATTTTTTTTTCCTCTGTGATAAGAAACACATCACAAAGAAGTTTGTAAATATATGGTTGTACTAAATTGCTGTTTCTTTAAGTAATCCCAAAAATCCTGAAAAAAAATTGTAAAAATCCTAGGTGTGAATGGATGTCTGTCTTCATTAGGAATTAATAATGACTTGAAGGTACCATAAAACATTCATGTTTACATGTAAGGCAAAGCTTGTTACAAGGCCAAAATTTACCACTTTTTAATATTCCATAAATTTTATGATACAACTGTAGTCAGCCCTGTGTAGGCTCAACAACAGGACTATGTTAAGTGTATATGACTTAATTCCAAATGTATGTGACTCTAATAAAAGGATATTTCAAGACAAAAGAGATAGCAACATATGTAAGAAATTTATGGAAAATGTTATTGAGTTGTAATAAATAATTTATACATGTGACCAATTTACTGATTCTCATCTTTTGTTTTCTTTTTAGTAAATTACTTAGAATTTTCCTCACATAAACTATTTAACTCTTTTTTTTTTTTTTTTTTTTTGAGGGGTGGTACCAGGGATTGAACTCAGGGGCATTTGACCACTGAGCCCCATCCCTAGTCCAATTTTGTATTTTATTTAGAGACAGGGTCTCACTGAGTTGCTTAGCTCCTCGCTTTTACTGAGGCTGGCTTTGAACTTGCGATCCTCCTGCCTCAGCCTCCCTAGCCACTGGGATTACAGGCATGTGCCATTGCACCTGGCCTTAACTCATTCTTACTGCTTCTTCTTCTTCTTATTTTAAAATATTTATTTATTTGCTTTAGTTGTACACAATGGGTTTAAATGGGTTTATTTGTACGTGGTGCTGAGGATCGAACCCGGGCCGTGCACGTGCTAGGCAAGCGCTCTACCGCTGAGCCACAATCCCAGCCCTCTTACTGCTTCTTTATGCAGTATTTTTTATCTTTGTGGATAGTACTCATTTTTCCAAACAGTATAGCCTGATTCCTCTCAGACTTTTCTGTCAGTCTTAACTTTGAGTATTGCTTTTGTTGCATATTTCAAATAACCAGTGATTGCTGGGAATCACTGCAGTATCTACTGAGAATTGTAGAATTTAGTTATATGTATAACATTGATCACCTTTTTTTTTTTTTTTAAACTATTCACAAGACATGGTTTCTTTGGCAAAGTGAGAATACTGGACTAAAGATTTATACTCAAATCTATGAGTCATAAATTATAAGTGAAAGAAAATGCTAATGTTTGTCAAATTATAAATATTTCCATGTTATGTCATTTGTGTTTGGAAAAGGCCTTGCACAGTATTAAGGAAGGTAGTAAAAAATAAAAATATTTTCTTTAATTTTACTTTATTTTTTCTCCTTTAATCCGTCAGGCTATTTCTGTGATTATTTCTGTATTACCCATTGATTATTCACTAAGTACTTACGAAGCATCCCCTTTTCCTTAGTACTGAGCTAGGTGGTATGATACAATGTTTCATACAAAACACCATTATTGCCTTCCTGGAATTTACGTTATAGTGGAGGACAGATGAGAGCCATGCACTGATATGAGTTATGGATGCCATGGCTCCTCTTGTTGAGGGAGCATTATAGGGCAGACCTTGATGTCAAACTCGAAGGGGCTGGAGGAACTGCCATTTAAGCAAATACCTGGAATGGGAGGACAAGGGAAAGTTGGAGAAAGGAGTCTTGGAAGCAAAAGAGAATACGATGCTTCTAAGGAGCCAAGAGTAGTATACTGATCCCATTATTCCTATAACAAAAGAGAGGGACACTACAAAATAGAAGCTAGTTAGTTAGGGCAATCTAATCCATATTAAAGAGTTTAGTTTTTAAGGGTTTTACACAGTAGAATGTCATTTTCCTTTTCCTTTTTAGAGTGATCATGCAGGTTCGGTGTGGAGAAAACATTGGAAAGAAAAGATCAATTAGGAGGCTGATAGAATAGTCCAGTGTAGTCCATCAGCATGGAAGTGTAGGGGAGGGGACAGATCTGAGAGATGCCAAGAAGATAGAATTAGACATTTGACAGTTAACTTGACATGGATTATGATAGAGGAAGAAGAGTCAAAAATATCTGAATTTACAATTCAGATAACTGGTTGGTGGTAGTATTATTTACTGGACATGTGATGCAGAAGATGAAGTGAGTTTGGAGAGGCAGATGTTGAATTCAGTTGGGTATCTGTGGGATATCCAAGTGTCCAGTAGGCAGTTGGAGATGAGTCTGTAAGTTCAGGAGAAAGATTGAACCTGGAGTGACAGATCTGGCCTAAGACTACAAATGAGAATTAAAATCATAAGAGTTACATTAAAACCTCATATGTTTATGTTCACTTCTGTTTAATTTTTAGCCTTATTTTCATTTTTGTTCCTTTTATTATTTTTTAACTTTACTAACGTAGGTGGTAGAGAATGGTATGATTATATAATTGCTTACTTCAATAAAGAAAGATTATTGAACAGTGATATATCAGTGGCATCAATTCTCTTGTATATTTGTAGGGACCATAAAGAGAGATTGAACCTTAAGAGTGTTCTTGTTTATCTGTTCTTCAGGGACCATGGCTAAACCTGTTGGGTCATTAGCCAGAAGCAGTAGTTTGTGTCGCTCACGTCGAAGCATTGTGCCCTCCTCTCCGCAGTCTCAGCGAGCTCAGCTTCCTCCACATGCTGCCCTCGCCTCACACCCTCGGCATTCCCACCAGCCCCAGCACACCCAGCACTCATTGCCTTCCCCTGATCCAGATATTCTCTCAGTGTCAAGTTGCCCTGCGCTTTATCGGAATGAAGAGGAAGAGGAGGCCATTTACTTCACCGCTGAAAAGCAATGGTATTGGCAATGGGTAGATTGCAGGGCATGCTGCCTCTGGGTGGGATAGGGGTGGGGTTAGAGGTGGGGAGTGGTGCATTCTATTTGTGCTGCTGTATAGCAAGTTACCATATACTTGGTTCTGTGGCTTCAAACAACACCCATTTGTGCACACTCAGTCTGTAAGTCAGAAGTGCAAGCCTGGTGCGACTGCATTTTCTCTTTAGGTCCCACAAGGTTAAAACCAGCTGTTGGCTGGGCTGCGTTCTCATTTGGAATTCAGGGTCCCCTTCAAAGCTCATGTACTTGTGGTAGAATTCAGTTCCTTTAGATTATAGGACTGAGGTCCTGTTCCTGTGTTGGTCTCAGCAAGGGGCCAAGACCAGTGGCCAGCAAAGTGGGGCTGCTCTCAGGCCCTAAGGGCTGCCCTCCATTCCTTGCCATGTGAATTCCATCTTCAAAGACAGTAACAATGATTTCCCATCTGTAAACTCTTTTGCTCTGAATCTCTGACTACATCTCTGATTTCTAGACTCAAATTTACTTACATAGATAATAATCTGTATTAAGAGCAACTTGTTTGAGGCCTTAATTTCATCTGTAAAATCCCTTCACCATAGCATTTACATTTGTGTTTGTTTGAATAACTAGGAGAAGCTGTGTGTACATCAGGGACTAGGAATTTGGAAGCCATCTCAGAATTCTGCCTCCTGTGGAGATGTAGGTAGATATTCGATCACTGCAATCTGTTCCTAAAGAAATAATTCAGGTTTTGTATCCCCATTGCAATTGGAAAGTTCAGTGCAACTTCTCTTGGTTAGCACTTCATATTTACCCTTTTGTATACCTTTGCAGTGTAACTATAGTCTCCAGCAGGATGTCTGTACTGACTGAACTGTGTGGCTTCTGAAAATTAGTAGGAAAACTCTGGAGCTACACAGTCTAATAGTATGCATGAGGCTCTAGGTTTGATCCTTAGCACTGCCAAAAAAAATAAAAATAAAACAATAAAACTGTTAAAAATATAAATAGTACACAGGATTAAGTTCAACATTCCAAAGGAAATATGGTGTAGAAAGAATGTAAAATTTTTTTTGTATTTTATTAGAGACAGGGACTCACTGAGTTGTTAAGTGCCTCACCATTGCTGAGGCTGGCTTTGAACTCTCGATCTTCCTGCCTCATCCTCCTAAGTGCTGGGATTACCGGCGTGTGCCACCACACCTGGCTCCTAAATTTTAAGCTATACTGTACCTTCACTTTAAGTCTGACTATGTGGGAGAAGCAGCAGTACATTAGATTATTATTTGTTTTGGGATTCAAATATTAGGATGAGAAGTGACATTAGAAATCAATCAAATTTTCTTCCTTGAACATACAAAAATTGAGACCTAGAGAAACTTAGTGACACAGTTGTAAGGGCAGCACCAGTATGGGAATCCAGGTGTCCTAACTTAGATCAGTATTCTCTTCACACATTGTTTAGAGACTAGTTTTTTGGAATGTTTTTAATCTAGCTTAAAATTTCACACACAAAGCAGAAATGAAAGTAAATGTATAAAATTGTAAGTAAATCAGCTTTTGACTTTGGAAGCTGAACAGCTTCAGGGAATAGTGAATTATCCTGTTCAATTAATGGACATTCATTCCAAAAAGGTGCTTCATGAAAATGTCCCTACTAATGTTTGATTCCTGAGAGTAGTCCTTTCTTTGTATTTCAACTGCCTCGTGCTTTCTGTAGTACTACTCATCATCAAATTGTTGAAGCACTTGAAAATCATGCAGCATATGTAGATGTATTATATGAAAGTGTTATTGAAGTCTTTATTAGCCCAGAGGATTTTGTACCTTCTGGGAGCTTATAGTAAAATTAATCTTTCCATACATGGAGGAATAAAGTAGATGGACATGACCAAATAAATTCAGCAATATAATGTATATCTAAAATGGTGTTAACAGAAAATACTTGTCAAAAATAAACATCAGAGTAAACATGAATATAAATAATATGCAAAGTGACAATAGTAAATAGACCATCAAAAGAGAGTGTTCATTCATTCATTCATTCTATAAATATGAATTTATTCTTTGCTTTGTGCAGTGCACTGGTTAATAACTTTAAGTTGCCAAAGTAAGTGAGATCGTCCTGGCCTCCACTGTAGATCATGATCGTCCTGGCCTACTCCAGCTGTAGATCATAATCATACGGGTTCTTGCCTTTCTATCATGTCCTTGTCTCGCTTTATTTCTTTGACCAGTTACTTTTTACCTTGACTGTACCTGTCATTTTGTAAGCATATTTTTCATGAAGTGAATGAACAGTATTCAGATTGGGCTCAGTGCATTCCAGAGTAAATAAAACATGGTTCCTGATTTTCAAGATCTCATTCTGTTCATCCATCCATGCGTTCATTCATTCATTCAACATATTTGTATTCATTACTCACTGTGAGCTGGCCAATGTTCCAGTGCAGAGTTTACAGAATTTAAAAAGACTACCCCTCCTTAAATTCCCTTTCTTCTGGGGATACTGACTATAAACTGGTTAATATAAAATATCTGTCATTGGTGCATGCTAGGATGGTAAAGATATGTAAAAGAAAAAAGTACCTAGGGGAGGCATCTCTAGGGAGAGAGTAGTAGCCCCTATGACATGGAGAAGTAAGCCATATGGAAATAGACAGATGATACCAGGCAGAGGAAACAAGTACAAAGCTGTGGAGATGTCCCAAGGTGGGCATATTGGAAGAAGAAGGAGGATGCCATGGTTGAGTGAGGTAGAGGAAGGGCACGTGACTGGAAAGAACCAGGGAACATATGTCCCCTGCAGGGACTCATAGGCTTAGATAAGACTTTCTGAATTTTACTCTGAGTGAGAAAGCATTGGAAACCCTTGAACAAGTGAATAGTGTGCTAATTGAATTTTTAAAAACCACTTTAATGGCTTGTAAAAAACTAACAGAGGGAAGAACAAGCATGGAAGCAGAGACCAATTAGGAAACTGTTGTAATCATTTAGGTGAGTTCATGATGGTTCTGGAAGATGGATGGCAACAGAAGGGCTAATAAGGAGCAGTGAATTTGAAGGAATGACTGATGACATTTGTTGCAGGACAGTTGCTGGGTTGTCAACTTTAGTTTTCTATTTCTCTTTCCACTGTGGAGAAAGCTTGGGGAGACATTGACAAAGGAATTATTTTTTTTTTGAGAATTTATTTAATATCTGCTTTTAAAAAAGAGGTCTATAGAATTGCCTTTTACTGCCTACCCATTCCACTTTGCCCCATCTCAACTCATTGTCCTCCTTTTAGAGCTTAGAGCTTACATATTTGTATAGTATATTCCTTTACCGCCTTAGGAAGCTATTATTTCATCAAGTTAAGACTAAAAAATTAAGTAAAGAGACTAAAGCATGACTAAAATTCCATCTTTTCATATATATAGTACTAATTCTGTGGTTCAAAAAGAAAAGTACTGGAAAAAAACCCAGAAATTTAAAATGTTAAAAAATATATGATGGTCTGGGGCCGTAACTTGCCTGGCATGTGTGAGGCACTGCACCATATAAAAATAAATAAAGGTCCATCGACAACTTAAAAAAATTAAAAATTAAAATAAAAAAATATACAATATTCTAACATTTTCGTTTCTCTGACAATGGAAAAAGGCATAGCTTAAGTTATAATATCTCTTAGGTGTTAACGTTTCATTGTTATACTTTTTTTGTGGAAAACAAAACATAACACTGAGTTTTAATGACCTATGTTAAAGTTGTAATTTTCTAATTTTTTAGAAATGTATATAGAATCGTAGCATTTATCTTATTAAATTTCAAAAGATAATCAGTGAAAGTCATTTTAGTTAGAATGTCTGCTGGGACTCTGAACAACATACTCATTTAAACTTTTTCCCTTTATCTCATTCAGGGAAGTGCCAGATACAGCTTCTGAGTGTGACTCCTTAAACTCTTCCATTGGAAGGAAACAGTCTCCCCCTTCAAGCCTTGAGATATACCAAACATTGTCTCCTCGAAAGATATCAAGAGATGAGCTCTCCCTAGAGGATTCCTCCAGAGGAGATTCACCCATAACTGCAGATCTTTCTCGGGGCTCTCCCGACTGTGTAGGTCTGACAGAAACGAAGAGTATGATCTTCAGTCCTGCGAGCAAAGTATACAATGGCATCTTAGAGAAGTCCTGTAGTATGAACCAGCTTTCTAGTGGCATCCCAGTGCCCAAACCTCGCCATACATCATGTTCTTCCGCTGGCAACGACAGTAAACCAGTTCAGGAAGTCCCAAATGTTACCAGGATAAGCAGCATCCCACATGACCTATGTCATAATGGAGAGAAAAGCAAAAAGCCATCAAAAATCAGAAGCCTTTTTAAGAAGAAATCCAAGTGACCTGGCTGACTTGATGGAATTCTGTCCAGTGGCATCTGTAAACTTCTCCTACCCTCACTCCCTGCTTTTTTGTTTTAATTTTAGGAATGTAACTCCATTGGGGCTTTCCAGACAGGATGCCATAGTGGAACGTCCTTAAGGGCAACTGTCTACTGTCTGCTTATTTAAGTGACTATATAATCAGTTCGTCAAGCCAGTTATTACTGAAAAATCTTAAGAGATGAGACCGTTTACAGTAATTTCTGCCTATTTATTTCTGCTTTGTTGTTAGTGATGTGTATACAACATTTTGTTGAAAGCCACTATGGACTTACAAGCTTTAATGGACTAGTAAGCCAGCATGGGCTTGCAAAAATTTCTTGTTTACCAGAGCATCTTCTTATCTTTCCACAGAGCTATTTACATCATGGACTAAATAACTTAAAAGACATAAAACTAATTGCACTACTCTTTTCCAGACTGGAAAAAAAAATTTCTGCAAGTGAAACTGTATAGAGACTATGGATAGGGGACTGTTTTCACTTTTAGATCAAAATGGGTTTTTAAGTAGAAACTAGAGTTTCTAATTGACTTGATTTCTGGAAATGAAAACCCACGCTTTTATTATGGGACGCTTCTTTAAATGCATTTATTATTATAAAGTTTCAAGTCCTGCTGTAAAGATCATGTTGTTTTGTTTTCCCCAGGGCTTTCACTGTGATTTACTGCATTGCAGGCTGTATGATAAAATATAAATAATTTAAAGAGAGAAGGCTCTTGATTCCTTATGCAAGTAAAAGAGTTGAAACTTGATCTAAGGACTTAAAACATTCACAAGTTTAAACCGAGGTGGGGGGCGTGGGGGTTCCGGCACTTGTTTACAGACTTTGAATAACGACAAAGGATTTATGGCTTGTGAAAAATTTGTACTGTGGAAAAGATAATAAATTGGAGACATTATTGTGTGGGATTGTGCTGATTTTTGTTGATAACACTCCTCAAAAAACAATGTCTGTTTTCTGGAGAGCTTTGTAATCTGTCTTGTTGCTCAACTGCAATATAAGAAATAGTGATGTTTGGAAGTAAGTTGTCAACAAATGTCTTTCTATTTTATATTGTTTGTCATATTTTTATGTAGTTTGAAATGTTTAAATGTTCTAATATCAAGATTAACAAATATAAATTTATGGTGCATTTAGATTGTGTTGTATTAATTTGTAAAGTTCGGTGTTCATTAAATCAGTAGGTTATTATAGGCTAGCTTTATTGTGAGAAATGTCTCATACAGCAACAAAGAACATTAATATCTGGGTTTCTGCTTATTACATCTTTAAAAAATCAATCATAAATGATCTGGTTAATGCAATGCGGAGGGTGTTTGGGTGAGCAATTCATAAGTATTAGCTAGAGTGGTTTTTCTGCATTATGGCTAAAATATATAATCAGGTGAAAATGCTGATAAGCAAGAGGTTCCTTAGACATTTGCCCCAAAGAAATGCTTTAATTGCTAAGAATATGAAGAATTTCAGGAAATTTCCTGTAAACTGGGATTGTTTGTTTTCTTTGGTCCTGTTGTCAAAAACTGTTAATTAAGGTCTTAAATGATGTTTACATAAGCTGATACTTGCATGTTTAACAGACCAAGTCCTGTTAAGGGCAGAAATTGATCGAAATGAATTCATGATTTGTACTAATAATAAGGTTAGGTAATTGGAAAGGTAGAGTTTAGGAACGCAGATATAAAGTTGTTTAAGAAGGGGAAAAATTGTGCATAAACAATTGAAAAGTATCCTGGAAAGTTTATTTAGAATGAAGAAATACCTTTTTCTTTTTCTTATGAAACAGGAGGGGTTCTTCCTTTTGAAAGTTGCAGAAGGGGTGGAGCTTTGTAGTTTGATGGATGGGAAAGGTGAAAGTCACTGGAGCCTGGAGTGAAGCTGGGAGAAGAGCTGCAACAAGGGCACTGCCTTGCCAGGGCTGGAGTGGTGCTCTGAATCAGGCTGCACTTCCGCTTAGTCCTCGGGAGCGTGGGCCACCGAAGTCAGGGAGTCCTTGTTTAAGTGCTGCTTTTCACACTCTTGTTTATAAACAGATTCAGTCAAAGGGTATTTACTGCATTGTGGTATTTGTAATATTTATTTTGCATTAATACAATACTCTATATTTGTAAACTTAACAGAAAATAATTGAGCTTTGGGAAGCCACAATAATTTCTGTATTATTTATACGTGAAAAGTTGGGCATTTCTATAAATTTTTAAAATTACCCACTTGTTGCCTTATTTTAACCTTTCAAAATTATGGTGTTTTCCTGGTTTAAAAAGTAATACCTTCCTTACTATTAAAAAAAAAAAAAAAAGGTTCAATGATAGCAAAGAATAAAGAAGAGAATAACATCAACCAGACCAAATTCTACTACCTAAAATAACAATTTTTAGTATTTTGATATGTTTTCTGCTATTCTACATAATTGAATTGAAATCCTACTATACATTCGCTTTTATGCCATGCTTTTTCACTTAATAAAAACATTTCTCCAACATCATTAACAACTCTTCATAACAACATTTTAATGACTGTATAATAATCTGTCATTGTATGGATTTGCCATACTCTTTTTTAACATTTGTCTGCCATAAAACATACCATTACCAAATTTATGTGAAGTATTAGCATTTAATGTTTACTGAGCACTCTTTGCAGGCATTATTTTAAACTCTAATATATATTCTGAGTTAATCTTTACACCAACCTGGTAAGGTAGGTATTTTTAAAAATCTTTTAAAATCATCAATTTACTGATGCAAATAGTTCAGCGAATTAATAATTTGCCAATGGTCACATATCTAGTAAGTGGTAGAGCTGAATCCTTACCTCCTAAGTCATACTGCATACATTCTAATTAATACTTTGATTTCTTAGGATATCTTTAAAAAGAAATATGTAGAAAAGTATAAAGATAACTTTAGTTCATATGTTTTTATATATGTACTTTTGTATACACGCGTGCACACACGATAGACATAGTTTGGTGGATAGAGGAGGTAAAAGCTGTGCACACATAACACATGTCTCACATGCATACATTGGGTGTAACAAGTTTTAGGGTTTCTTATCCATGTAGCCATGTGGGTATCCATTTCTCACAATGTTTGAGTGTATAAATACCATTTTCCACACCATTATTTGGTTAAAATTTGCTAATCTGATAGGTAAATAATGTCTAGTGAGGTTGGAAAGTTTTTAAATGTTTTATTAGCTTTGTATATCTTTCATTTTAATGACTTGTTCATGTTTTTTGCCCATTAAGTTCATGGGGTCCTAGTGTATTCCTAAATCTTCTATACAGTCTTTCATGTGTAGTTATTGTGTTCTTCATTTACCATCTAAATTAGTGATTTTTAAAAATTGTGTGTGCATTTTTCATACTTATTTAAAAATAAGTGAAAGCAAACTAGGTTTAAGTTTTAGGCTTATTGATCGCCTGCTTTTAGATCTTGAAGGGAAGAGTTTCACTTTGTTTATAGGGACAAGATGGATTTTTCCCCAGAAATTATGTGTAGGACACAATACAGGTTCTTCTTAATCCATTCAAAAAATGTTTTATAGCCTACTATGTACAGAGTGTTGTAATAAGCCCTGAACGTTTAAAGGAAATGTGGTAGGCAGGTGCTTACTTCAAAGGAGCTTGGTATCTATAAGGGACACAGATACTTGTATGTGGTAGAAATGTAAAATGAATGTTGAAAGCTGGGGGTTCGTGGAGAGGGATTATATAGCTAAAACGTATTTATTAAAGGTAATTTAACTTAATGGTGCTCTTTTGTTGAGGACAGGGAGTCTTGGCCAACAAAGGACAAAGAGCACGTTAGTTTTAGGGCTTCTTCTGATTAGTAGTCTGGTTTCAGCAAGTGAGCTTGCAATCACCGAATTTCAGCAAACTACGCCATAATAGCAGTTCATGTGTTGTTTGGGGTAAGTTGTTTGCCAGAAACACAGCACCTGAGCAATCCCAGAGAAGCCTGCACTGTGGGGAGTAAACACTGTGGCCTTGCCACTTCCCCAGCCCTCACACAGGGCAGTCTTTGTTGAAGGACACTTATCTGGGCAGGCTTGAGTCTTATCTTGAATCAATTGATGTCAAGTGGGCTTCAGGCCATGTTGTAGGATTTCACCTGAGTCCCAAAATCTAGTTTACTTGAGTTCTGGCAAGTCTCTCAAGTGGCTCTCAAAGGGTTCTCTCTGTGCCCATGTTTGTTTGTAGGCCCAGATAGAATAGTAGAGAGAGGCCTCAGTCCAGATCTTGATGTATTAACGCTGTGCTGGGATTGAGACCAAGTCTTGAGTTAAAGAGTTCTGACTGCCAGATCTCCCAGCATTCTCGAGATCCAGATTTTACTGGGTCTACTGCAATGTCTCATCAGCTTCCAGAAGTTGGGGGGAGCAGTCAGCTGAAGGTATGACAGACAGTTCACCTCTACCTAAAGCAGTGCTGTAGGTATGCTCCAGGGAATTACCCTGGTCCAGCCTGTCCAGGTCCTCAGTCCTTTAAGCAGTGGCTGAGCTTCTGCCCCCTGTGGACATGCCATGCGTTGGTTCTAACTTCCTATAAAACTTGTCTCTAGGAAATCTCATTTGAGCCAAAACAGTTCTTGGTCGCTTGCTTCAGATTGTCTCGTTTTGGTTTCAAATAATTTTGTTATGTAGCAGACATCCAGTGTTGCAGTTTTCTTAATAATACCTGTATCTATTCCAAAACACCAACCTTTTTAATCGAAGCATCTTTTTTTAAAAATTTATTTATTTTTTATTCTAAGATGTTATAAATGACAGCAGAATGCATTGCATTTCATATTACACATATAGAGCACTTTTTTACAAATCTCTGGTTGTATGCAAAGTATATTCACACCATTCGTGACTTCATACATGCACTTAGGGTAATGATATCCATCTCATTCTACCATTTTTTTTTTTTTTAATTCACCCTTTTGCCCCCCTCCCTTCCCTCCCTCCCCATTGGCCATTCTAGTGTTCCTCTAATCCTCCCATGCTCCCCATCCCAACCCCACTGTGAATTGGCCTCCTTATATCAGAGAAAACATTTGGCATTTGCCTTTTTGGGATTGGCTAACTTCACTTAGCATTATATTCTCTAACTCCATCCATTTTCCTGCAAAAGCCATGATTTTATTCTCTCTTATTGCTGAGTAATATTCCATTGTATGTATATACCACATTTTCTTTATCCATTCATCTACTGAAGGGCATCTAGGTTGGTTCCACAGTTTAGCTATTGTGAATTGTGCTGCTATAAACATTGATGTGGCTGTGTCCCTGTAGTATGCTGTTTTCAGGTCTTTGGGGGAAAAGACCAAGGAGTGGGATGGCTGGGTCATAAAGTGGTTCCATTCCAAGTTTTCCAAGGTATCTCCATACTGCTTTCCATATTGGTTGCACCATTTTGCAGTCCCACCAACAATGTATGAGTGTGCCTTTTTCTCCACATCCTCTCCAACATTTATTGTTGTTTGTGTTCTTAATAGCTGCCATTCTGACTGGTGTGAGATGAAATCTTAGAGTGGTTTTGATTTGCATTTCTCTAATTGCCAGAGAGGTTGAGCATTTTTTCATGTATTTGTTGATTGATTGTATGTCTTCTTCTGGGAAGTGTCTGTTCAGATCCTTGGCCCATTTATTGATTGGGTTATTATTATTATTATTATTATTATTTTGGTATTAAGCTTTTTGAGTTCTTTATATATTCTAGGGATTAGTGCTCTATCTGACATGCATGTGGTAAAAATTTGTTCCCAATTAGTAGGCTCTCTGTTCACCTCACTGATTGTTTCTTTTGCAGAGAAGAAGCTTTGTAATTTGAGTCTATCCCATTTATTGATTCTTGTATTAATTCTTGTGCTATAGGATTCTTATTAAGGAACTTGGGGCCTAATCCAACATGTTGGAGATTAGAGCTTACTTTTTCTTCTATTAGGTGTAGTGTCTCTGGTCTAATTCCTAGATCCTTGAACTTTGAGTTGAATTTTGCGCATGGTGAGAGATAGGGGTTTAACTTCATTTTGTTGCATATGGATTTCCAGTTTTCCCAGCACCATTTGTTGAAGAGGCTATCTTTTCTCCAATGTACATTTTTGGCGCCTTTGTCTAATATATGATAACTGAAATTATATGTGTTAGACTCTGTGTCCTCTATTCTGTATCATTGGTCTACCAGCCTATTTTGGTGCCAATACCATGCTGTTTTTGTTACTATTGCTCTGTAGTATAATTTAAGGTCTGGTATAGTGATGCCACCTGCTTCACTCCTCTTACTAAGGATTGCTTTAGCTATTCTGGGTCTCTTATTTTTCCAGATGAATTTCATGACTGCTTTTTATATTTCTATTAGGAATGTCATTGGGATTTTGATTGGCATTGCATTAAATCTGTATAGTGCTTTTGGTAGTATGGTCATTTTGACAATATTAGTTCTGCCTATCCAAGAACAGGGTAGATATTTCCATCTTCTAAGGTCTTCCATAATTTCTTTCTTTAGTGTTCTGTAGTTTTCATTATAGAGGTCTTTCACATCTTTGGTTAAGTTGATTCCCAAGTATTTTATTTTTTTTGATGCTATTGTAAACAGGGTAGTTTTCCTCATTTCCCTTTCAGAGGATTTGTCACTGATATATAGAAATGCCTTAGATTTATGGGTGTTGATTTTGTATCCTGCTACTTTGCTGAATTCATTTATGAGTTCTAGAAGTTTTCTGGTGGAATTTTTTGGGTCTTCTAGGTATAAAATCATATCAGCAAAGAATGATAATTTGAGTTCTACTTTATCTATCTGTATCCCTTTAATTTCTTTCATCTGTCTTATTGCTCTGGCCAGCATTTCAATTACTATGTTGAATAGAAGTGGTGAAAGAGGGCATCCCTGTCTTGTTCCAGTTTTTAGAGGGAATGCTTTCAATTTTTCTCCATTTAGAATAATGTTGGCCTGGGGATTAGCATATATAGCTTTTACGATGTTGAGATATGTTCCAGTTATCCCTAGTTTTTCTAGTGTTTTGAGCATGAAGGGGTGCTGTATTTTGTCAAATGTTTTTTCTGCATCTATTGAGATAATCATATGGTTCTTATCATTGAGTCTATTGATGTGGTGAATTACATTTATTGTTTTCCGTATGTTGAACCATCCTTGTATCCCTGGAATGAACCCCACTTGATCATGGTGTATTATAGTTTTGATATGTTTCTGTATCCGTTTTGCTAGAATTTCATTGAGAATTTTTGCATCTATGTTCATTAAAGATATGGGTCTGAAGTTTTCTTTTTTGGATGTGTCTTTGCCTGGTTGGGGGATCAGGGTGATGTTGGTCTCATAGAATGAGTTTGGAAGTACTCCCTCTTTTTCTATTTCCTGAAATAAATTGAAGAGTATTGGTATCAGTTCTTCTTTGAAGGTCTTGTAAAACTCAGCTGTGTATCCATCTGGTCCTAGGCTTTTCTTGGTTGGTAGGCTTCTGATGGCATATTCTATTTCGTCGCTTGAAATTGGTCTGTTCAAATTATGTATATCATCCTCCTTAAGTTTGGGCACATCATACAACTCTAGAAATTTGTCGATGCCTTCGGAGTTTTGTATTTTGTTGGAATACAAGTTTTCAAAATAATTTTGAATTATTTCCTGTATTTCCGTAGTGTTTGTTGTGATATTCCCTTTTTCATCATATATATTAGTAATTTGAGTTATCTCTCACCTTCTCTTTGTTAGCCTGGATAAGGGTCTGTCAATTTTATTTATTTTTTCAAAGAACTAACTCTTTGTTTTGTCAATTTTTTCAATTGTTTCTTTGGTTTCAATTTCATTAATTTCAGCTCTGATTTTAATTATTTCCTGTCTTCTACCACTTTTGGTGTTAGATTGTTCTTTTTCTAGAGCTTTGAGGTGTAATTTTAAGTCATTTATTTGTTGACTTTTTCTTCTTTTGAGGAATGAACTCAATGCAATGAACTTTCCTCTTAGAACTGCCTTCATAGTGTCCCAGAGATTTCAATATGTTGTGTCTGTGTTCTCATTCACCTCTAAGAATTTTTTAATCTCCTCTTTGATGTCATCTGCAACCCATTGTTCATTCAGTAGCATATTATTTAGTCTCCAGGTGTTGGAGTAGCTTTTATTTCTTATTTTATCATTGATTTCTAATTTCATTCCATTATGGTCGGATAGAATGCAGGGTAGAATCTCAACTTTTTTGTATTTGCTCAGAGTTGTTTTGTGGCCTAGTATATGGTCTATTTTAGAGAAGGTTCCATGTGCTGCTGAGAAGAAAGTGTATTCACTTGTTGAAGGATGAAATATTCTATATAAGTCAGTTAAGTCTAAGTTGTTTATTGTATTTTTGTGTTCTATAGTTTCTTTGTTCAGCTTTTGTTTGGAAGATCTATCCAGTGGTGAAAGGGGTGTGTTAAAGTCACCCAGAATTATTGTGTTGTGGTCAATTTGACTCTTAAACTTGAGGAGAGTTTGTTTGATGAACATGGATGCTCCATTGTTTGGGGCATATATATTTATAATTGTTAAGTCTTATTGGTGTATGGTTCCCTTCTTTATCCCTTTTGATTGACTTTAGTTTGAAGTCTACTTTATTTGATATGAGGATGGAAACCCCTGCTTGTTTCCTCTGTCCATATGAGTGGTAGGATTTTTCCCAACCTTTTACCCTCAGCCTATGGATGTCTTTTCCTATGAGATGAGTCTCTTGGAGGCAGCATATTGTTGGGTCTGTTTTTTTGATCCAATCTGCTAATCTATGTCTTTTGATTGGTGAGTTCAGGCCATGAACATTCAGACTTATTATTGAGATGTGTTTTGTATTCCTAGCCATTTTTATTTTTGGTATTTACCTTGACATAGTTTCTCGTCTGATTGTTTTTTCCCTTTAGTGTAATAACTCCCTCTGTTGATTTTCATCATTGTTTTTCTTTTCCTCTTCATGGAATATTTTGCCGAGGATGTTCTGTAGTGCTGGCTTTCTACTTGTAAATTCTTTTAACTTTTGTTTATCATGGAAGGTTTTTATTTCATCCTCAAATCTAAAGCTTAATTTTGCTGGGTATAAGATTCTTGGTTGGCATCCCTTTTCCTTCAGAGCTTGAAATATGTTGTTCCATGATCTCCTAGCTTTGAGTGTCTGAACTAAAAAATCTGCTGTGATACGAATTGGTCTCCCCTTATCTGTGATCTGATTCCTCTCTTTTGTGGCCTTTAAAATTCTATCCTTGTTCTGTATGCTAGGCATTTTCATTATAATATGCCTTGGTGTAGATCTGTTGTAATTTTGTACATTTGGTGTCCTATAAGCCTCTTGTATTTGGTTTTCCAATTCATTCTTCATGCTTGGGAAATTTTCTGATATTATCTCATTAAAGAGGTTGTGCATTCCTTTGGTTTGAAACTCTGTGCCTTCCTCTATCCCAATTATTCTTAGATTTGGTCTTTTGATGCTGTCCCATACCTCTTGTATGTTCTGTTCATGGTTTCTTACTATCTTCATTGTGTGGTCAACTTTATTTTCAAGAATATATACTTTGTCTTCATTGTCTGAGGTTCTTTCTTCCAGTTGATCTAGTCTGTTGGGATGCCTTCAATTGTGTTTTTTATTTGGTTAATTGTTTCCTTCATTTCAAGGATTTCTGACTGTTTTTTTTTTCAGAGTTTCAATTTTTTTTTTTGAAGTAATCTTTTGCTACCTGTATTTGCTCTCTTATATCTTTATTGTAGTGGTCAATTTTTGCCTGTATTTGCTCATTTAGGTCATTCTTTGATTCACAGATCATTTTAATTATGAACCTTCTGACCTCCTTCTCTGACATTTCCTCAACTTCGCTGAGCATGGGTTCTGTTATTGTAGAATCCTGGTTTGTTTGGGGTATTTTCCTCCCCTGCTTTTTCATGATGTCTATTTACTTTACTTTTTGGAGTGTTGATCTGAGTTATTACAGATTCTTTCCTATATTTTTTAATACCCTTGCAGGTTGTCTGTGCCTCCCCTTACCACTGGACTATCAAAACCAGCCACTGACCCTCAAAGTATGCTACCTGAAGCTGCTTTCACACTGGCGCGGGCTGCACTGGTTGAGTCTGAGCTCCTGTGGTGGTCTGGGGCTAAACCCCATTGAGGTGAAGGTCAGTGCGACTGCCCTGGGCCCGCCTGGGCTATGGCAGAGTTGGTAGGTCTGTCCTTGCTGTCTCCTGCTCTCGGGCGGAGGTCAGCAGGACTGGCTGGCAGCTGGTCGCCCACCAGCGGGCGTCAGCAGGACTGACCTGGGACTGGCCACACTTGGGTGAAGGTCCGCGGGACTACCCTGGGCCAACCTGGGCTCAGGCAGAGTTGGCAGGTCTATCCTTGCTGTCTCCTGCTCTGGGGCGGAGGTCGGAGGGACTGGATGGAGCCTGGGCCTGGTGGCACTCTGATGCAGGACCCCGGGACTCGAAATATCTTAACTCTAAAATACTCACAGAAGTTAATTTTCCCACCTGTGAGAATGTTAGCTGAATCCCTCTTACCCTCTGGCCCCAGGGGTTGGTGGCACCAGTGTGTAGGGAGTTTAAAGGTCAGTACTACAGGGCTGGGAAAAGGTTTCCAAAACAAGAATGTGGCTTTTTAATTTTTCTTCATAAAAACTCTACTAATGTGCAAGATACGCCTCTGTAGCCCAAAAAGTACAATGGCAAGAAATTAAAGCAGGTTTGAGTAGGGACAAAATGAAGCCCATCACAATGCCAGAGGTTGGTTGCCTTTGACCTTTAAGAGTGAAAAAAGGAAACCAGAAGTCAGACTGGACCTGGGATCATGAGAAACCAGGGATGGAAAGAAAAGGGAAAGGGTGCACTTAGTGTCAAATCACCAAAGCTTGTCCATTTAATCTCTGAATATTTCTGTCAACGCCTCTTCAGTATCTATGCTGGGGCCTTCCCTTCTTCATTTTTTATTTGTTAACTTCAAAAAGCTAAGTGAACTCAGCCTCACCCATCATCCTTTTGTTGGTAAACTTTCTAAGTGGTGCAGTGGATTTCCTCTGAATAAAATATAAACTGAACAGAGACTACCAGGATCTTCATGTCCTGAGCCCTGCCTGCTGCTCTGACCTCATGGTCTGCTGTTTGTGGACATTCCCTAACAGAGCATCATGCAGTTACAGAATGCACAGGGCTGCTTCTCACCCACTCCCTGACTGCACTGGCTGCTGCTTTTGCTTGCAACGTTCTCTCCCATCTCGGATAACTAACTCTAACCTTTGGCTCAGCACAGGTATACCCAGGAAGCTTGTCAGACAGGCCCCTAGTCTGAGTAAGATTTCACTTTTGTGAATGTCTAGAATTTTCTATTTTTATTATGGCACTTGTCACATCACACTAAAATGACCTGTTAACTTGTTTGCCCCACGAACCTTGCCTTGGCTTTGAACTCTGAAGGACTGGCATTTTCAGCACTGAATACCTTACATGCCTGATGAATAAATAAATAAATGAATAACACACTATTGTTGCCTTCAAGTTCCAGGTTGTTAAGGGCCTTGACAAATTTAATAATTAGAAAACAGTTCAAGACTATTTACAATATAGGTGAACATTGTACACTATATTTATATTATCTCATATGGGGGATCCCAAGAACAGAAGGGATCAAAATGGCATGGAGTGACCAGCATGTTTTCATATTGTGATGGGGATGAATGGCTAGGCCTAACAGGAGGAACAGATTCTTTCCTTCCAGGCTGTGTTCTGATTTTTGCTTAGCGAAGTTCCTTAGCTTTTCTAGTCCTGGTATCTCCTGCATCCCTTGAACTCAGCATTTAATGGCTCTACAACATACCTGGTCATGAATGTGATTTCTTGTATTATTGTACTCTGTTCTGTCAACAAATACATAGTGAGATTCTTCAGGGCGCTGGTCCCAGTGCAGACAACAACAAAGATAAGCACAACCCTTTTCTACTTTGCTGAACAAATTCATAAATACTTAAATTTCCATGCTTGTTATTAGTGCCAAAATGAGAAGGTCACAAGGCTCTAAGACTATTTTTAGGAAGTCTAATGTAAAGGAGTAAGAAAGCCTTTGCTGAGAAAGTGACATCTGAGCTAAACCTTGCAGTTAGTAGAGAGCAGACAATGAGGACAGACTTCTGAGCAATCCAGGTGGTGGTAAGGCCACGTGTAGAAGGACTCCAGGAGAGAAAGAATCAGGTGTGCTTAGGACACCAGGACACTGAGAGGAGGGACTGGAGTGAGTGGGCAAGACTGGTCAGTGGCTTACAGGCCATATGGAAGACTTTGGACTGAATCCTAAGATCCATGAGAAATCAATAAAAAGGTTAGGGATAAGGACGATGATTTTCTTTTATGTCTTCATCACTTCCAGATAGTTAGGTAAATACATTGGTTTATATATTCCTAAAATTCTCTTGGCATCTGTTACTAAGCCAGATAGTTGGATTTAAATTACTTAGTGACTGGTTCCCAAATGGAGGGGATCAAGCGTGGGGGTGAGGATGAACAGGACCTTCAGGGGGTTAGTGAGAACCCTAAGGAGAACATGGGTGCTGTGGGATGTCAGAGGCTTCGTACCAGCTCAGGCTGCCACTGTAAAATAGCATCTGCTGCAGGTCTTTTCTGCATGCTCACGTGGCAGAGGGAGATCAAGAGATCTCTCTCTTCTGCTTACAAGGCTACCATTCCTATTGGACTAAGACCCTACTTTTATGACCTCATGAAACTTTAATTACCTCCTTGTAGGCCCTATCTCCAGGTAAAGTCACTTGGGTTTAGGGCTTCCATGTGTATCTGGGGTGGTGGCAAAATTCAGTCCATAACAGTTTCCATAATATGAAACCCCTGTGGTCATGCCTCTCAATTGAGGTGCGAATCAGTGGCACTAGGGGAACTGTCTCAAAATTGACGTGCAGGGAGTCTATCTTGCAAGTTTCTGTTTTGATTCATTATGTGTGGGGACTCAGAATCTACATTTTCTAAAAATCTCCTTGGAACAATTTTGTTTGTACCAGGTGGCATTTACTACATCTCTGCATTGTGTTCTTGCCGTGTGAGCTAGAGGCTCTCCTTCCTCCTCCTCCACTCCTCCCCCGATCTAGGACATATTTCCTCCCCTCTTTGCATCATTCTCTGGGATCTATTTTTCCCATAGGAGAAATCTGGGGGAACCCAACTTGCTCGGGAGCTACACTGGCACACTGGCTGACCTGCCTCCCCCTGCCCTCACTCTGTGTCATTTGTTCGGGTTGGCTGACGGAATGTGGAACAAACTGAAATCTCCCATGCATGACTGCGTGGGCATGGAGCATGTCATTTTATCAGCTGGGTCACAGGGTCTAGACTTGGAGGAGGAAGAGAAGGGCAAAGGAAAAGTGACATGTGCCCGCTGGTGCTACTCCTTTGTAAAATGCTGTCCAGGAACTCTCAGTGACCTCTCTTTCAAGCTAATGAGGCAGAACTAGGTCACATAGCCATCATCAGCCAGAGGAGCTGGGGAGCATAGTGGGCTGGCATTGATTGACTATCTCATTTTACATTACTGGCATCAAACACAGTTGGGGTTCTACTGATATAGAAAAGGGGAGTGGGTTTGAGTGAAGAATTAGGCCCAGGGACAAGCTGTGTTCTTAGGTCCTGCTTCACCTGGGAACGCTGCTCTTTAGAGCTGTGTGTGGCACATGCAGGTGCAGGTGGGTGAATGTAGGAAATGTCACTGGACATGTGCATGGTCTTGAGATAAATTTTAAAATTCTAGTGAACCATTGTATCCATGAATTTCACAACTGTGGGACCAATTATGAATTTACCAACTATGGACTGAAAATATTTTCTAAAAAATTGCTTCTGAACATATACAGATTTTTCCCAATGTCATTTCCCCCCAAAGTATAACAATTATTTATTTATATAGCAGTCACATTGTATTGGTTGCTATAAGTAACCTAGAAATGATTTAAAATATATAGAGGACATGCATAGGCTATATGCAAATACTATGCTGTTTTATATAAGGAACTTGAACATCCATGGATTTTAGCATCTGTGGGGGGGTGTGGTCCTGAAACCAGTTTCCTGAAGATACTGAGGGACCTCTGTATTTGAGTTTCCACCATGGGCCAGGAACCATTCTAGATGCTGGAAATATATCAGTAAATAAAGCAGACAAAAAGGCCCACACTTGTTGCTGTCTGAAGCGATTGCCGCTTAGAGCAACAACGCCACAGGAATAAGTTTAGAGGTGGACTGGAAACAAACAGGCTCTTTATTCTGCTAGGTTCTCACTCCGGCTCCAACAAGAACTCTAACACGCCATCCACACTCCTCCAACCACACCACACAAACACCGACCCGATCCACAATGTCCCAGGCCAAGTCTCACGAGACCATGGAAGGTGGTAATGCTTATGGCTCACAGCTAACCGCAATCTTAGCTATCTCCTAAATTAGGGCTCTTGCACACACTTGTGGGGCTTGCCTTCTAGTGGGGGAGAAAAGAAACACTGAAATGCAATATGTCAGATGAGGCAACATGGTTGGGTGGTGGGTTGCAATTTTAAGCTGGGTAGTCAGAGAAGACTAGATTTTGGCATTTGAGTAATGACATGAAGGATGTGAGGGACAGAATCATGCAAATGCCTGCGAAAGAGCATCCCAGGAAGAGCAAGCAGGGACAGCAGGTGCCAAGGCCCTGGGTGGTTCTTTGTATTCCTAATTTATGTCTGTTTGATGGAGTCACAACAGTTTCTATGTCTCCTTTATCCCATGGACATTGGTACAGTTTTGTTATCCTTGAATGAGCACCTTTGCAGTGGCACCTGCTGCTTTTTTCCCCCTTTGGAAAAAAAGGTGCCTCAGGGCACACGTTGACAAATTGTGAGACCATTTTCTGAGATTGCTCAGCAAAGGCAAGAGAACACAAAATCCTTAGTCACCTTAGAACGCTGGGAAGCAGCGTTCCCGGATGTGCCTTTTCCCATCCCCACCCCCTAAGTCCATTCCCTTGCTCTTCAGGGCTGCGAGCTGTAATACTTATGAACGTGGACTTGGGAGCCTGATGAGTCTGCCTGTGACACTGGTAAATAACCTAACCCCTGGAGCCCGCGTCCCTATCCTGGAAACAGGGATTCAGAGCCACTTCACTGTTGGTCTGAGTGTCACATGAGGTGAAGAACACAAAGGGCCAACCAGCTCTAGGTCCCTCACAGGCTACTTGACTGTACCCTTCTATTCTTCCTTGTGACCTTCAGCCCCTGGGTTACGGAGATGATCTGCTCCAGTGCTGTCCCTGTGAAAAAAATAACTTCTTACTCCTTACTGGTGTGTGAGGGCCCCATGTCACATCCTCAGCGAAGTTCATGTTTGCCAGCCTGTCCCCACACCTCACCTCAAAGTCTTTTGAGAGACTAAAATGAGACCTTTACCTATTTGAGTGGCAGATGTCAGCGTGTTCATGCCGACAGTTTGTCATCACCTGGCACTGTCCAACTGTGCACTTGTCCCCGCCTCCCACCAGGCTGTGGCCCCGTCCCCTGCTACTCCAGGTGCTGATCCTTAGCTCCTGTCTTCCCAGCCTGTCATGGATCTGACCCTTTTGGTTCCACTCATGCTATCTGTGTCCCTCAGACACACCTGGACTTCCTGCCTCCCTTTCCTACCTGAATTTCACAATTCCTCTTGGCAATCACCTGTAGCTCCCTCCTCCGCGCCCTTGACTTCCCGCTGTAGTTAGTGCAGCAAACTCCGTCATTGGCTCTGACCTTGGATTATCCCATCAGCTTGCTTTCTGATTTCTATCAGTGATATTGAATCCTTAAATCTCTTCACGTCACCTTCCTCATGCTGAGTAACCAATAGCTTCTTTGGTATGAATATCTCCAAATTCTTGTCCTTAACTTAGAAAGTTATATATCTCACACACACACACACACACACACACACACACACACACACACACACACAGCCATCCTTCTTCCTTCACCATCAGAGGAAAAGTTATTTTTCTAGCCAAGAGTCATTTAGCCAGTTATGTTTTGAATTTTGTGTTCTCTTGCCTTTGCTGAGCAATCTCAGAAAATGGTCTCACAATCTCACTAATGGTCTCATCTTTACTGTATCTTTAAAATTACATACAAAGTAAACCCTAACCTTCAGGTTATAATACCTTTATTTGTATCTCACCAACAATGGATTTTACTTTAATTCCCTTCAAACAAGAATAATTCACACTTTTCTATCATTTTTCTACTACTAACATCTACACTTAAAAAGTTGATAAATCAAATATGGCACACGCACTCCCTGAGCATCAGAAGAACCCTGGGAAGTCCTGCTGGACAGCGTCCAACACACCCCGGGGGCCTGTTTCCAGACTTTGGGTACTTTTTTTTTTTTTAATTAGTCATCCCATGTGATCATAACTGATTCATGAAGATTAGTTTTGATCCCTGTTATGTTTAGATCTGGATTGTCCTCAAAGTCTCATGTATTAAAGGCTTGGTCTCCAATCCAGCAAAGTTCAGAGGTGGGGCTTTTGGAAAGTGGTTGGATCACGAGGTCAGTTGGATCAATCCACTGACTGCTGAGTGGATTCTGGGAGGAGGGACCTAGCTGGAGACGGTGAGTCCCTGGGGATGTACCCTGGAAGGGTATTACTTGTACCTGGCCCCTTCCTCTCTTTCCTGACTGGCTTCCATGAGCAGAGCAACTCCCCCACCCCACCCGCCCCGACTTCTGCCATGATATTATGCCTCACCTCAGGCCTAAAGCAATGGAGCAAGCTAACCACAGACTATGCCACGAGTCAAAGTAACTCTTTCCTCCTTTACGTTGTTTATGTCAGGTCAATTTGTCACAACAATGACAAGGTGACTAACACATTCACAAAAGCTGGTTTCACTTTATTTTGTTCTGATTCATTTATGTTGGTGAAACAAGATGTGTTTATTAATATACCTATATTTCCTTGAAATATATGGTCAGCAAATCCAGTGTTACGTAGTGTGAAGCAACTATTAAGGCAAAAAAGCTAATCTCTGTCATGAGAATTCATGGGGAATTGAGTATATTTTCAATAGACTCGTATTGCTCTTATTTGTGCTTAGGTTCTGAGGCTAGAAAACTAAACCCAAGAAATTAATTTCTACCTGTTTTGCCTGGAGTACCTGTAAATGTGCATGGGTTTCTATCTCCTTGAGCTTCTCTCTCCCCAGCCCATCTGCTATCGTACTTGGTCTGCTAGGAGATGATTCTCTCCACTACCTGCAAGTTCAGGACCACAAAAGCTTAAAGACAGACTAGTCTCCTGGGATAGTTCTGTGAGTCTTGGTTCCAACTATGAAGCACAACTCCTTTTCCCATTAATTCTTCTGATTATATCCTGGTTAACAAGAATAACAAGAACCTTTTCTCAACAACTACCTTGCTTTTAAGTGCTAATGGATTTAGTAAAATGTATTTGTTCCTGAATTTTGAGATGTCAGTGAGAACAAAACACTATTCAAATAATATTTCATTGCAGTATGCAAAAACATAGTCTAAAACAGGCAGTCAGCAACCTTTTCTTACAAGAGGCCATATGGGGAAATGTTTTCAGTATTATGGGTCGTGGGTCTTCAATGTAAGACTGTGCTCATATCTGCCATGGTAATTTAGAACAGCCACAGACAACATGTAGACAATAAGCATGCTGGAGTTTGCCTCTCATGGGCTGCATTTGACCTGTAGCAAGCGGGGCTTAGCCATGGACCATGGTTTGATGATCCCTGGTTTAAACAAAGGTTAAATATAGGTCAAAAGGAAGATGTATGACTTCATTATATGTCCAAAGAAAATAGAACATTAAAAATAATACCAACACACAGTAAGTGAATAATATTCCAAACCAAATGACCACAATTATATTCATTTTATCAGTTATTCAGTTCTGTGTAATTACAGGTTGAGCATACCTGGGATTACATAGAACTGAATGCTAAATTCCAAAATCTGAAATGCTCCCAAATCCAAATTTTTTGAGTGGTGACCTGATGTGAAAATTTCACACTTGGCCTCCTGTGACGAGTTGCAGTAAAAATGCAGCTACCACACTGAACATATTGTGTCAAATGACCTTCAGAGCATGTACCTAAGGTATATATGAAACATAATTGCAGCTTTGTGTTAAACCTGGGCTCCATCTCAAAGATATTTCATGATGTATATGCAAATACAAAAATTTGTGTATTCTAAAATAAAAAAAAATCTGAAATCTGAAACACTTTTGGACTCAAACATTTCAGATAAAGGGCTAATCCACCTGTATTTCTTGCTGCACTTTATCTTGGGTTTGCCTTCTGCTTTTGTGAAGTCGTTGCTTCTGTACTAGGAAAAAAAAGAAAAAAGACTTCTAGAGCTGGGAGTCACTCCCCAGCTGTCTCAGTGGCGTCAGCTTGAAGCCTGCACCCATGAGTGTGCGACTTACTGACTTACTCACCAAGTACAAAGGCCTTGTCTCTTTCATTGTGGTGAAATTCACTCCTCATTCTGAGGACGTTGGCTTTTGTTAAAAGCCTGCTTTTCAGCCGATTGATGATAGTGGAACCCTCAGGTAAATAAGAGAGGGAAGCCAGAAGTTGATGAGGAGACTGAATGGTGGTGGCACCTTTTATTTTTTTATTTCCTCGACAGTAGCCAACAATAGAAGAAAGGAGGAGGAGGAAATCATCTATACAGATGTAAGGAACAACTATTTTTTTTTTCAGTTTTGGGTGAATGTTTCATGAACAGGTAAGAACACATGGCAGGAAGGGTCCTCTTAAAATGTAGAGTCTTGGAGAAACACATTCACCCAGGGAAAGCTCGAGCTTCTCCTTTGCTTCACAGCTTTTCCAGTTAGCCTTCAGGTATCTCTTACCTTAATTTTCCCCCTTGAACCAATCCTTTGCTCTTTTATCAACTGTGTGTTTTCTCCCTCGTGTCATGTCAAGTGCCATATACTAACAATTTGTATTTGTATACATTTCACCTCATAATCCACCTCCTGCAGGTCTCAGCCACTAAAATTCAACCTGTTCAAAGTGGAGCTTGGTGGGTCGTCCATTTCTGACCAAATAGTGTAACCAGTCCTCCTTAAGTAGACGGAACGTATAGAACAAGTCGATATGTATGAGGAAATCAGTTTACTTTGAAACCAGACTGCGTTCTTTGAAAGAGGGAGAAACAGACCACGTGAACCATATTGTGGGAGCAGTTTTTGAACTCGAGCGCACGCAGTTGGCAGAGGATAGGATTTCTCATGGCTTTGCTGAGGGCTAAACAGCACATAAACAAAGTGTACCTTCCAAAGGCCTGGGAGAGACCGGCTTCTGGTTGGCTAGAAGTGATGTGCTTGCTGAGAGACATTCGAGTTTTGGCCAATCCAGAATGACACATCTGCATCAAATACTTCAGGCATTTAGTTGAGACTGCATAAAGGCCTCCAGCTAGGAGGAAGGACCACGCCCGACAGCAGAGGTTAGAAAAATATCGTCAACTTAGGCTGTGGCTTCATTTTTGTGCATGCCACAGGCTGAGCATGGTTTTTACATTTTAGAAATAGCAGGAACATCAGGAGAGGGTAGGGGAGGAGGAGCAGAAGAAGGAAAAGGAGATGGAGGAGGATGAGGAGACCATATTTGGCTCATGAAGTCTAAATAAAACATGTACTGCCTGGTCCTGTAAGGCAGCATCTGGCAAACAAGAAAACAAGCAGGGAGCCACACAAAGAAAGACTGGAAAAATACGAAACAAACAGCAATATAATATAAACCCAATCATATTAATAATTACTTAAGGTAAACCGACAAAAATCAACTTTTAAGAGGTAGAGACTGTTTGACTAGATTAAAAAAAAGTATGTTCTTTGAAAGATAAGCTATCTATTTTTGATGCAAAAATAGAAAGGAGGGGAAGTGATGTACTGTAGCGTTGTAGGGTAAGGACTCTTGTGCCCTTGTACCACTTTCACATAGAGTGGGACTTCAGAACCAAGATCATTTATTCCAGAATTTAACAAGGGAACTTTCATAATGAGGAAAGGGTCATTCACCAGGAAAATACACACATCCTAAATATGTATGTATGTATGTAAATGATAACAGAGCTTCGACATACATGGAACAAAAACTCACAGAATTAACAAAGCCACAATTATAATGGAAGATTTTAACACCCTTTCTTCACAAATTAATGGAACAAGAAAATAAAAAAAAAAAAAAAAAAAAGATCTCAGAAAAAGAAGAGAAGAGAAAGTTGGAGGGACGGGTTGGCATCACTACCCAGGACTCTTCCTCCTGGTCTCTCCCCCTACACTTGTGCGGACTGTTCTTCCTTAGCTCTTCTGCTCATCAGAAGTGGGGGGAATCAGCTAACTACACACACCCTTATGCCCTTTGTTGTGTGGTGGGATAAGCCTGCAACTATTTGGTCAAGAAGGGACACACAGAACATGGACCCTCATCTCAGGGAACTGAAGAGAGAAACATCGCCCCTGGCCTGGGGCTTGGATGGTGACCTGCAATAATTTATTTGCTTCATAGAGACACACGCCAAGCCTGGCATCACTGTGCACACAGATTTTTTTCTCTAATTTCCTTTGGCTATTTGATATTGTAGCCATTGTTATGATTTTTTTCCCCTTGCTCGTTGTGATGACTTGAAATCAGTATTACAACAAAAGCCCTTGTTTTCCTCTGACAGTTCCTGTCTTTGGCTATTATTTTATTTATTTATCATTTATTTCTGGTACTTTCTTCTTCCTTTTCCTCCACTGCATCTTCTTGGGGGGATTTCTCTGGTGCAGATTCAGTATGTGGTGAGCAGGGAAATAGCTTGCTGTATTTGCATGTAGGCGCCTGTTCATTAGCTCCTAGAACACAGAGGCCTGTGAATTACAGAAGCTAATGTGGTGTTAAAGTCTTGTCGTCTCACTTGACTAGACTGATATTTCAGTGGGTGGCATGAAATCTCACTTGATAAATTTTTAAGCAGGTAACAACCTTCTAGGTTCCTTCTTTTCTCATTTACCAGTATTCACCCACAATATTTTTTCTTTCATTCCCAAAGTCACAGACTGGCTGCCCTTTGAGCCAAATCTGGCCTTAAGCATATTTTATTCTGATGGTACAGCTCAATTTTAAAAAATTTGCTCCATTAAAATAACTGGAGTTTTCACAAACATGTACAAAATTTCAGCTTTCCTTAAACAAACAAAACAAAATAACATCAGAAAATAGAAGACCAGGAAATACTAAAACTGGGTCTGCTGATGAGTGGATGTTTAGGTTGTGTTTCCTCAACTCTGATTTTCTTCCTGTTGCACACTTCAGCACCTTAGAGAAGTGAAGAAAAATTTGGAGATCTTTGATCTAGGAATTGCATTATTTAGAAATCCGAGTCTCTTTTCCTATCATCATCACATATACCAGGCATCCCCTTATTATGGCTGTTTTACACATCTGTAAGAAACCAATCAGGGAAAAAAAAGAGAGGGCTGTGGTTCCTCACAATATCCTCTAGATGGCAGTATTGCACTAGTGTTAGCTATTCCTCATTCGGCAACCTTCAAATTGCTAATTATATAATTTTTCAGAGGAAATAATTTTTGTTTCTAAATTTATTAAAGTATTTTTTCAATAATGCCAATTTTTTCCAGTAATCAGGTAAAGTCTATAAAGTTGCAATTTTTAAAAGAACAAATGACGAATCTTGTCCCCCCTCTTTGGAGCTCCCTGGGTTGATAGTAGAAACAGAGCATATTGCAACGTAAAATTGTCACGATTATGCGGGCTGTTCATTTAGAGCTTGCTTTTGCACATGCACTCAGCTGCCACATCTGTTGTGCACATTGGAAAAATAGCCCCTTCCCCCGTACAGTTCGAAATATCAAATGTTTCACATTTGGAGCAATTTCTTTATTTTGTTTTGTTCATAATGAATGTTATCCACAAATATGGGAAGCAAGGGAGCAGGCAACAGTCTGTGTTGCAAGGGGAAGGCTCGTAGAGATGTCCATCCACACAAGTAGACAAATGTGAGTCTGTGCCAGCCTCTTGCATAACCAAGGCAAGTGCTGTGAAGGGAGAGTTATATGTGTTAATTAGATTAATGGTTTGCGAACAAATCCATTTCAGAGTAGCTAATTAAATATTTCAATTTGAGTTATTTTGTGTAATTTGCTTTGGTAGGCGACAGATAAATATTGAGTATTCAATTTTATCTTCAAGCACAACCCACTAATATTTCACTGATTTAATTCTTGGGTTTTGGTGCTTTGGGCTTTGAAAGCACCCTCTTTCGGTACTGGTTGATCCACTTGACAGCTCAGAGTCAAGCAGTTCTCTTTGATAAAAGCCTGGTCAATTAAATCTTGGACCAGTCCAAGGATTGGAGCTTTTTTCTTTTTAGTGTCTGCTTACATCCTAAAGTTGGAAGAATCCAGGTCTCTCCCCTTCAATGTTCAAGTGTCAGAGTGTCACTGCAGCCTGGCCCTTCTGTCCTGTGGGAGCTTGCTCAGGTTTGGGGACGTTGTGGGAGGCATTGTGTCCACATGCAGAAGGGCCTACTGAGGGACAGAGCTAACTGTTGGGATGTTTTTCCTCCGGGTGGGTCAAGGGGAGTGCAGCACTAGGAAATGCAGCCAGACAGGGGGACAGGACTGTCAGGTGGAGGTCTGTCCTCTCTGGTGAGGAGAGTGAGTCCTTCTCAACAGCCCTTGGGGCAGGGGCTAGGATTTCATCCAAAATGGCGCAGGAGCCCAAACCTGTATGCCTCTGGGGCTTCTCCAAATAACTTAACCCAGTGTGCAAAGTCCTCCCTGACCTGGCTCTTTTGTCCTGGGGACAACAGTCTTACTTGTCCTGGGTCCTGACTCCTCCCCACCTCTCATTCTGATGCTCTGAGTTTTGGATCCAAGGGACAGTTTTCGCTCCACCCCACTATGGCCTCGCCCTGTTTCCACAGCCTGCTTTGAATGTGGCTTGTGGTTCAAGTTGTGTGTTGGCTACGTCAGCTGCGCCCTTGGCTCTCAGGGGCCTCCCCTGCAGTGTGTGCTGGGGGACCCTGAAGAGTCAGACAAGCAGCCTCCCTCTCACTCGTGCTCCCCAGGCCCTGCTACTCCCTTGCCCTTTCCTTCCCACGATGCCTTCTCTCTTCTGTGTCCGTCAGGACCCAAGACAAGTCTGGAGGTATTTGACCAAGGCTTCCTGGACCACCTCTGTCTCCACAGAATTCTCTGAAGTCTCCAGCTCCTAGTTCCACCCCATTTGATGTGGAAAGACTCCCCGACATTAGTGAGATCTGGGTTCAATTCTCAGCATCACAAAAAGAAAACAAAATTATTCTAAGAACCCTTCCCTTCCGCCCTGCAGACATAAGTGGGGCCTTTTCCAGGATTTCAGAGGCTTCACCTCTGGGTAAACGCAATCTGAGTCAGAGCAAATAAATATCCACCTTCTCTGGAGCATTTAAAATTCTGACAACCTCTCCAGTTTCATGAAAAATTCCAAGATAAGTCACTTTTTATACCTACATTTATTTTCCACACAATTGCCTTTGGCTGGCTAAGGGGACCTTGGTATGGGAGGCACCAGGTCTGATTTGTCACCTTAGGACAATCTCCTCTCACCTCAGGTCTGGAAGTCCCAGGTCAGACGCAGCTCCCCTGTCAAGTGCTCAGGGCGTCATTGACAGCATTCGCAAAGTTTGAATGACCCGAGGGAACAGGAAGAAAAGAACAAGGTGGGAAGTCTTAGAGATTGTTGAGGGAGAGCAAGTGTTTTCTGAGGAGAGGAAATGGAGGCTGGCATTCAGGTAGAGGAAGTAAAGTATGCCAAGATATGCAAGTATAGAACCGTCTGCACGTGCTTCCTTCCTCCCAAGCCTCTGACACTCGTGCCTTCTTTAGAAGGTGCTCACCATAATCTCAGGCCCCAGTGACTTTGACTCTTGTTGCCTCTCTTTCCTTTGTTTTATTTGTTTTGGTGGTGCTGGGAATCAAACCTAGGGCCTCCCACGTGCTAGGCGAGTGCTCTACCACTGAGCTACACCCCAGCCCCCATCTGTCTCTTCCTACAGGGTGCACCTGCAGGCCTCTGGAGAACGGTGTGTCCATTTCCATGTCCTGTCAAGGCCCAGGACAGAGCTCAGTAACCACTAGGACACGACCCTGCCAGGGGGAATCCAGAAAGGATGCAATTAAAACTTTAAGGTTACCAGCTTCTTCCTGATTCTGCAACAAAGGAAAAGATACTCCTTCATAGCATGTAAAAGGTGGGGAAAAAAAAAGATAAAACAGCTCCTGTCTCTTCTGGTGGAAAACAAAGGGAAGTTTGCTTAAATATTACTCTGCCTTTTCAGCATGTAAAGTGTTGTTTTTCTGCAAAATGGGGTTTTTAATATTTGATAAGTTTTTGAGAACACCGCACAATATCAACTCTGAATTGTTGAGCTCAGTTCAAAGGCTTGTGTAAATATTTCTAAAGGAGAGCCCCATTAAAGAGTCCAGTTCCCCGCTTAGCACCTTAACTTTATTTACACATAAACCTTGGGACGAGTCCCACTTCTCGACTTCATGCTCCTTCAGAGGCGGATGCTGGAATTTTTATGGACCTCAAATCTGGGGGTTTTATTCCTCCAGTATCTTCAACAATAAAGCCACGCTCATTGCCGAATAAAATTTAAAACCGTCTCCCAATTGTGTAGTTGATTTGAATGAAATCTATTATGTCTGCCTTACTACACTGTGATCAGTGATAGATGGCGGGGGGGGGGGGGAGTTGAGGACTCTGGGGACTTTGACACTTGGCGTGCTAAGTGGAGCTGCGACGTGCGGCCATCTATCATTGTGGAACACGGGAGGCCTGCTGCAGGGTGGCGGGCACACGCCCTGCACGGGACAAGGCTCCTGTTTGCTTGGATTAGTCCTGCGATGCCTTCAGTACAGACTGTCAGAGAGGATCAAATTTGCTGAGAAAAATCGTATTGCTTCATGTGTAGACATATCTTTATAGAAAACATTTTTGGTGTGTGTGTGTGTGTGTGTGTGTGTGTGTGTGAAGCCAGATCATCTTACCCACACAGATGAGCCCGTATTGGATCACACTGCCAACCATGCCTATGGACACAAGTGTGAGTTCCTCTGTCTCCGTGTGTCCCTGTCTCCCTGGTCATACATAATGACAGCTGTGGGGGTGGACAGCTGCTGCTTCTTTCTTTTGTTTCCTCTCCTTAAGAATCGGATTGGAAGAACCTTCCCCTTGATTTGGTGGCCTTCTAGCTTGTCTCGCTCGCTCTCTGTTTTTCCTGATTCTTGCTTGGTTAGGGAACACTTGAAGCTAGGACTGGCTTAGAATTCTAACATGTTTTCTGTCCCCAGAGTCATTACTGTCCTTAATTAAGCCACAAGACATTGCTGGGGTGGGAGCAGTTAATAATCATCTCTTTTGGATTGCCTGAAGTGTATTTGGCTCAAAATAAAATACGGATCAGGGTACATTTCTTTCCCTAAGAGCTTGGAATTACAGAGAGATTGTTGTGCTGAGCAGGGCTCAAAGCAGCAGGGTATTTGAAGACTGGCTTCTGGTTTTTCTCCAGCCACTCACAGGGAAGGGCTGAAGGATGATTCAGGCACTGGTGAGTCCTTTTCTGAAACATTTGTGGCTTCGAGTTCCTGGTGGTGTGGACCAGGCCACCTCCTGCCAAAGATGCAAAAACATTCCTCATGGAGCAAAAGGTGGCATCTAACATGATCTTAGTTTTTTAACTCTCGGTTTCCCCGGAATAGTCTTATTAGCTTGTAAAGGAAAGATGTTTTCCAACTTGTTTCAGGAAATAGCCCTTGAAAAATTTGACTCAGCAGGTAACTGAAGTCTTATATTGGGTCACTTCATTTCTTTTTACAAGGCATTAACATGCTGGATTTGGAAAGAATTCTTGAGAATGTCAGGACAAAGCTGAATTTCTCATTGCTTCTTATAGGATCTTTTTTATCCTTCACTTCCAAATAGGTCAGAAAAATTAGAGTTGTGTTTGTGAACTCAAGAGCCACTAGTTTGTATTTCTCAAATGTCTGAAATGTGCGCTGTATGTGGCACCTATTTTAATGATTTACTTATAAACTGGCATCAGCAATCACCTGAGGAGCTATGCAAGGTGGGCAAATCCTTTACCGATATCCCATGTTTATTCCGTTGTGGGTTCTTTTGTATCATATTTATAACCCCATTCAGGGAACACCTTATTTTTTATCATTACCAATCATTTCTCTTTGTGTCTCTCTATAGAAGTCCATTTCTTATGTGATAGATTCCTGGAAGATAGTCTTTTAAAATATGGTTGATTTGACAAATGCTTTGTAAATATCGAAATTATAAGACATGATGATAAATAAATGACTGTTTCTAATCCCTAGTGAATGCACGTAGGAAAGTCCATTATTCCTGTCCACCTCCATCCCCACCCAGTCTGTGCCTCTTATTTCTATCTCTGTTACCTTACAGACAATAGAGCATTTACTTCTTTTTAAAATTCTTCACCATCAATTTAAAGGGCTTGTTTTCACTAACTTACAAACAGCAGCCTCTATCCTAAGTCAAATAGAGTTGGATGAGCATCTTGCCATAGGACTGCAGAGAAAGAGGTTGGAAGGGGGCAAGAAAGAATTAGCATCTACTGACTGCTGCCCTCTGCCACGCCCTCTGCTTAGGTATTTAATGTCTCTTTCACAATGACCCTGTGAAGCAGATATCAGATGCCAGGAGTGAGACTCAAGCTCAGTCTTTCTTTCACCCAGGGCTAAACAGTGGCAGAGATGAGATTTGAGCCTGTCAAATATGGCTTTGGAATATAATCGAAAGGATTTAGTAAGTGTGGGCAGATAGGAGGGACAATGGAGGGTGGAAGGCCATAAATTTCTCTGAGTAATGAGCAATTAGTTAAAACACATGTTAGGACATACATCATACATTCCCCTATCATCCACAGATACACAGATTAATCTCAGGACCTAGGAACAAAGAAGCAGTGTTGTAGCTTACAGGTAGAGAAAGCACGATGTATGTGGCTCTGGTCCCCAGGGAACCTCAGGATGTGTGCCAACAGCTGTGAGCTGCAGACCAATCCCCAGGCACAATGACACACTTGTCCCCTGGCCCTCCAGTGCCCCACTCTGCCTGTCATCCTCTCTGAAGAGCTCCTACCACAGGCATGACCTGAATTTGTGGGTAGCACTGCTTCTCCCCACAAAGGCCAGCCTAGCCGATTGGCCACCCACCATCATGGCCTCTTTCCTCCGAGCATCCGGTTCTTCCAGGAAGCCTCATGCAGTGTTTTCTGATTTATATCCTAATCTGCTGGGAATGTGACGAATACCTTCCCAGGCAGAGCCTAAGTGACACACAGGCCTGAAGGGAGAGAGTGGGAGTAAAGAGAAGTCCAAGAAAATTAGTTCATGAATGTTTTCTTGCAGGTTACAGGTGTTGGATGCACCCCTCCAGGGTCCCAGAACAGCTCCTTCCGCAAGGTAAGTGCTCAATAAGCATCGAAGGAGATCTAAACATTACAGAGCCGTCCTCCAGTGTGTTCACCTAGGAAGTCAAGCACTCCTGACTGGCTCCCGGTCTTATGTCACCCACAGTGTCTGTCCCCTTTGCAGGGGGTGGCTGCAGCTAGGCCTGTGCAGCTCTGCAGGCTGCCCCTGGTTCTCATTGCCTGGGCACAGGGATATCTGCCTTGCAGTCTCTGTGGTTTTTTTTTTTTTCAGTGAATCGAGTAGTTCAGGAGCTTTCTCTGAGAATTCCTTCAGCTGCCAAGGGACGTGGACTCCACTTTGGCTGAGTGTTGGTGGAAGTGCATTCTGTTTGGAAAAGCAAACCGGAGCTCACCTCCGAATTGGACATTGCTGTGAAAATACGAGGCCCTGGCTGAGATGGGGCTCGTGCACCCTCCTTCTCCCCCAGTCCCCCTCTCTCCCTCAGTGAGCTGTTCTGACATTTGGGCTCGAGAGTTGCACGTGCTCCAGGGTTGCACGTGCTCCCTGAGGAAGTGGTGCCTCTGTGAACAAAGTGCAGAATAAATGCAATTAGAACTGGCTCATCTTGGACACCTGAAAGCTATTTTTAAAAACTGCCCATGGACACCCACAGCAAATGCAGAACAGTGAAATGAAAAACTTCCAAGAAGCAGAACTGCAAATTCCTCATGCTTGATCCAGATGCCTCAGACTTTTCTGAAGTGGTGGGAACCCAGTTCCGAGCAGTTCCACAGCCACCGTAGGCAAAGAAACCTGCATGGCTGGCGAGGTCCGCAGAGCTGGGAATGTGTCCAGTGAGTGTGACAGCCGAGTGACCTTGGGCAGAAGCTTAATGTCACTTTATATCCCTTTGCCCACTTTACACATCTGTCAAAGATGCATAATAACCCGTCCTCATCTCATGTGGGGGCTGAGGATTAATTAATAAGTGATTGTAAATTACTTGGCGCTCCTCGGAGAAATGCATTCTAGAAGTGCAAAGAATTGTTATTATCCAGCAATTCAGCTGGCCCAGAAGCAGTAATGACTTCTGGGAGGCTGTTGGAACATGCGTTGTGATCTTTGCAGGTTGGAAACCAAAGGCTGAGGATCTATAGAGTGCTTTATTTCCCCTCAACCCTGCCATAAAACAAGGCATCTGTGCCCCCCTGGAAAAAAATGACTGCCCCATTGATGGCATTTTCTCCCCTAAATTATGAAAATGGATATATTGTCCTTGACCCAGACAGAAATCCACAAAATAAGCAGAGTGGTGTTTTACAGAAACAATTCCTGGATCTCCAGGCCCACAAGATGCATAAAACAAAAAGGGCTTTGTGACTGCTGAGTTGTGGGGATGTCACACACTTCACCTCCCTCGTGGTGATCAGAAATCCACTTTGGTGGATTGAAGTCATCAGGAGCTAAAAAACAGCTGAACTCTCTTTGCAGTACTCTTCCCTGGCATTAGTTGATACACTTGTCAATGTTTGCAGAGGTTGCAATTGTTCTTTGTGTTTCTATTACCCTTTGGATCTGGGCAAACTTGGGACTTGTTTGGCCAGTAGGATGTGCTGGAAATGACAGGACACCAGGTCTGAGCCTGCACCTCAAGAGGTTTTGCAGCTTGGAACCCTGTGGGCTTCCGTGGGAAGGAGCCTGACCAATCTGCTGGAGGATGAGAGGGATGTGGCCCAGCTTCCCTAGCACCCCAGCTGGTAGCCAGCCAAGCCCCAGGAAGACAGCTGCCTGACTTATTGGAAGCTGACTATGGGCACATGAGAGGGACCTGCTGGCCCAGAGAACTGTGAGCCAAATAAACTTCTTTTTGGTTGTTTTAAGCCATCGAGTTTTGAGTGGTTTGCTATGCAGCCATAGATTAATTATATAATAATGGCATTGTTTTTAAAATTAAAGTTCTGTTTAATAGTCACAAGTCTACAAATTAGGTTTACAAGTTGGTGATGCATCTACTCTTGACCAATTGGGCTGGATTGACATCACTGCCTCTGTCCATTCTCTTCTGCATTACAAGGAGAAAGGCCATTTGCATGCCCCACAGACTCCCCCCCATGGGTCCAGGTTATGTTCGGCCAATCAGAGGCACTTGACAGTGATGCAGAAAGTAAAAGGGAAGGTGAAGCTACTGTCCTCCATATTAACTGTGGGCAGGAGCTTGGGCAGTAGATTTCAGCCACTTGGGGCACTCTCCTGGGAATCGCTCACAGTAGGGCACCCTACTACTTCCCCCATAGCCCTGGTGCTTGGTGGGGTCAGGAGCTCACATGGCCACTTCACTGACCCCTGCTTCCCTAGTCCTTCTAAGGGCTGGGAAATCCTCTGGTAGGAGAGACTTTTAATGAGATCATAAATGAGAGTGTCATGACGGTTCTAATAAGGGAACTTCTAGGGTCTTGCACACCACTGTGACCAATGCCACCTGCAGAACCAGACTCCAGTCAACGAATCAGCCTTGCTACCTTTCAGCTCAATGACCTACAGAAGCTCTTGCATCTCTTGTATCATTTTATACAAGATTTTCCTCCTGTGTAAGATGGGGATAGCAATTCTTACCCCATAGATGGCATAGTGAGGACTAGACAAGATCCACGTCTGAAGTGTTTCTAAGTGCCACTTTTAAGTGGCAGTTGTCTATTAGTTTTGGCTGTGCCCGAATTTCCAACGGAGGGGGGGTCTAAATTGTTGAGCTGCTCTCTTTCAAATAGCCTCACTTTGCTCCCCGTTTTTCCCTGTAAATGTGAGACGACTCTAGCCGGCCCCCACCCCCCCCACCCCGTCTCTGATCTCTATATCTTCTGCACTGCTTGCTCCTGTAGCACAGATTGTTTTCTAATATGCAAAAGCATTTTACTCAGGTGAATTTGAACTCAATTGCTGTGGTATTTCCAGGGACTTGCCTTTGAAATGAACAAACAAATGAAAACGTTTCATTCCCCTGCAAGGATCTCAGTAGGATTGCATTAGAACTCAGAGGCAAGGCTGGGCGGGACAGGCACAAGATAACAACCATCTTTTCCACTTGAATGGAAGCTGCTGCTGCTGTGTTGGGAGAATCCCAGAAGGAATCACGACTGTATTAAGAACAAAAAGCTTAATTTTTTTTTCCCAGTGCTTTGATGGTTTCTGTTTGTTGATTGCTTACCTGAGAGCAAGAATGAAATGCTGGACTTGAACTTTTTTTTATGGAGGAAAAGTCAACTGAAACCAAGAGGAAACCCATCTTTAGAGATTGCCATCTCTGGTCCAAATCCACGGGCCAAGAGCGTGACATTTGTTTGATCTTAAAGCGTATTAATTTTTTTCTATATGCAACATGCTCATTTATTTTAATAAGAAAATGGTATTTCCCTCTAAATCTTTGTAGATAGAAGGCACACGTATCAGGTTTCTTCTTTGTGTAGTAAGTAATGCTATAAAGACAGGGGTCTCAGGACTCAGGGAGATAGGAGTTTGAATTCTGGCTCCATTTTAGAGCTGTGTGACCTGGGGAAAATAAATTAATTTCTGTGCTTGCTTTCTTATTTCAAAACAAAACAACAAAACAAAACAAAATCCCATAACCTGTTGCTGTCTGAAGCGATTGCCGCTTGGAGCAACGAAGCTGCGGGAAGAAATTCAGAGGCAAACTGGAAACAAACAGGCTTTTTATTCTGATAACTTCCCTCTCCGGCTCTAACAACAACTTTAACATGCACCATACACCACCAAAAAACCCACAAACAAATGGTGCCAACCCGATCCAATCTCGGCTCAAGTCTCACGAGATCCCGAGCCAAGTTCCGCGAGATCTCGGGCCAAGTCCCGTGAGACCATGGAAGGCGGCAATGCCCAAACATCTCCATGGCCCACAGCCAACCGCAATTTCAGCCATCTCCCCAGTCAGGGCTCCTGCATTTCCCCCCTTTTGTTTTAAAAGAGGGGATACTCTAGGACATCTATGTGCAACCAACATTCTTACCCGTCATCGGATAATCAAGGCTGTGCCCTTGACTCCTTTCTTAGGTTGATATGTCGGCCACATGAGACTGTCCCGTGTGACTGTGCCTGTCTTAGGTTGTCCCCCTCTGGGGATCTTACCCATCATTGGCTAACCAGCCATCCAATGCAACCCTTTAGGATCGACTGTGTATGATGACTAACAGCCGTCCAATTGTGAGGAGATGGTGCGGCTTTAAGGCGACAAGCCTTCTGCTGACGAGCCAAGTTGCATAGCATATCAAATTTTTTAAACAAATCAGCTGTCCTAAGTTTTATCAAGTAACACACTGAGTTCTCTAGACAAATACCTGCAAGGCATTGTCCCATAAAATCCCTAACAATGAAAGATCAAAATGTCCACTTGTTATAACACGTAGATCTAGGAGGCCCCATGCATGCAGAGCAGAGGTCACACTGTTGGTGAGGTTGTTTGATGCTTGAGCAGCAGGGATGTTTGCAGCAACCGCGATCCCTGCAGCTGTAGCAGCAGCCATCTTTTTTATGTCTAGACAATGCCACCGGCAAATCTTCAGGGCCCGCTACCTAGAAACTCAAGCATCAATTATTAAAGGAAAGGCAGTGGTATTGCAGCACTGAGTCAAGAGGCGAGTTGTCAAACTAAAAAAATAGAATTATTAGATTAGAAAATTAAAGTGGATTTATGCTCACAAACATTGGTGTTTGAGCTCCCACAAACATAAGCTGGCAAAATATCATATTTAGAACAAAACAAAGAAAGACTGAAGGTATTTACTGCATTAAAGATAGATTAAAGAAAAGCTAAAAGCACTTTGGAGAAATAATTTGTTAGCTGGAACCCTTGAGTCTCTGCATACACAGCAATCCTTTACCTGTTGAAATAATTCAAATTAATCAATTATTAAACAAATGAAGTTAATAACAAATAAACAATCTTATGTCAAAATACCAAAATATTAGGTTATACAGCACTAGTCATATTCTTCGCTAAAGAGAAGTCCCAGGGACACCTATAAATCAAAATTGAAAGTACCTTTACTTATAAAATTATTTACCTAAATTGAATACTCTTAAACTAAAATGAATTAAAGTTATTTGGATCCATATATATATATTTTTTCATAAGTGCTTTGTGACGTCACACTGGACAGACTCACAAACATACAAACATATATTTGTGACGTCACATTAACATGAAATGTAGACAAATGCACAGACATAAAGACATGTATAAAAAGAAAAAAAATACAATTGTGTGCACGAAGAGAGATCTCTTCGTCCTGGCCGGGAGGAATGACACTTAAGTTGTGAAATATTTTGAAGGACTCTTTTAAGGGAATCATTCCATACCTTCATCTTGGTCCTCTTGATTTTGTACCTTTTTTATTAATCTTGATTCCTCAACAACTTCATCTTGATCCTTTTGATGTGGTACCTGCTTTATTAATCTAGATGGTATCCATATTGGAGAGGATTTGAGCTTTGGAAAAACACAAACAGATCCTCTCCCCCAAATTAATATTGGATCTGGACCCTTCCATGTACCTGAAAGAACATCCTTCCAGTAAACCAAAGGTTTATGTTGTTGGTGTGGGTTCCAATGTCCGTCTCCAGCAGAATAACCATTAGAGTCTAAAGTTAAAAAATTTAAGGTAAACAGGGCAACTGCCAATCTGTCCCTAGGATTTTTCCAATTTCCTTCTTTTTGTTTTAATAACATAACTTTCAGTGTTCGGTTTGCTCTTTCAATAATGCCCTGACCCTGAGGATTGTATGGGATGCCTGTTTTATGGGATATATTGAATTTTGCGCAAAACTGTTTGAAAGATGAGGATGTATATGCAGGGCCATTATCTGTTTTAAGCATTTTGGGGATGCCCAATGCAACAAAAGCTTGCAAACAATGAGATGTAACATCTTTAACTTTTTCTCCAGAATGTAAGGAAGCAAAAATCATGCCTGAGCATGTATCTATGGTCACATGAATAAATCGCAATTTTCCAAAACTTGGCTCATGAGTAACATCCATCTGCCACAAATGATTGGGCATTAATCCTCTAGGGTTAACACCATAATGGGGATTGGGCAAATGTGTCATACAAGATTTACAATCTTTTACAATTGTTCTGGCTTACTCCTTTGTGATTTTAAACCTACGCTGCAAGGTGGTGCTATTGATGTGAAACTGGTAGTGAAATAAAGTAGCTTTCCGGAGCACTGAAAGTATAAAGATTGCTTGGGTAAGAGCATCAGCCTTTTGATTACCTTCATGGAGGGAACCAGGCAAGTTGGTATGTGCTCTAATATGCCCTATGAATAGAGGTTCTTTTCTTGTCAACAAAAGTTTTTGTATTTGATAAAACAATTTAAAGGCTGGAGTATGAGGTGCTATTGGTCCTGCTATCTCTAATTTTGGAATGGCATGTACAATATAGTGGCTATGTGAAAAAATGTTCATGGGCTGCTCTCTAAAAATTTCCAGAGCTCTTACCACAGCTTCCAGTTCCACTAATTGAGCTGATTTGTGTGCAGTTATGTAAGTCATATTTTCTTTCTTAGTGACTACTGCAGCAGTACCATTTGAGGACCCATCTGTGAATACATTTAATGCCTTAGAAATAGTTTGATTTTTTATTACCTGTGGAAATAGAATAGGATGATTGATACAAAAAGATAATATAGGAGACTTATGAAGGTGATTATCAAAATTTGCAGAAATAGAGCATCTAGCTATAGCCCAATCATTATCATTGAAGCATAAATATTTAATCTGTGACGATGAATAGGGAGTAATAATAGTAGCAGGGTGAATGCCAAATATTTTAGTAGAAGTCTTAAGTCCTTGAAGAATAAGTTTAGCCACCATGGAGGTATAAGACTCAATTATACTTTTAGGAGAGACGGGCAAATGTATCCATAATAAAGGCCCTTGTTGCCAAAATATTCCTGTGGGTGTATATTGTGAAGAAATAATAATCAATATCAGCGGTTGAGTTAAATCAAATCTATCACAGTGAGCTCCTTCGATGGCTTTTTCTACTAACTTTAAAGCTTTCCTAGCATCAGGAGTCAATGTTTGCGGTGAGGATGGATCAGGGTCCCTGTGAAGGATGTCAAATAAAGGTTTTAGTTGGCCAGTAGTGAGGTTTAGTGTAGGGCGAAGCCAATTAATGTCTCCCAGTAGTTTTTGGAAATCATTGAGGGTGGTCAAATGTTCTTTATTTATTAAAATGTTTTGGGGTCTAACAAAGGTATCCATGATTTTAAATCCTAAATATAATATGGGTGATCTGCTTTGAACTTTTTCTTCTGCTATATATAATCCATATTTTTAAAAATTTTCTGCCACATCACTAAATATATTAAATAAGATTTTTTTTGATTAGGGTGGGCCAGTAAAACATCATCCATGTAATGTAGACACATGAGGTTTGGTTATTTATTTTTAATGGGTTGGATTGCTTTGTCCATGTATATTTGGCATATGGTGGGGGCTATTAGCCATTCCCTGCGGTAGCACTTTCCATTGATATCTTTTATCAGGGCCATTATTATTGATAGAAGGAACTGAAAAAGCAAACCTGGGGGCATCCAGAGGATGTAGGGGAATGGAAAAGAAACAATCCTTTATATCAAGAGTAATAAGATGGAAATTTTTTGGAATAGCTACAGGATTAGGAAGTCCAGGTTGAGTAGGGCCCATGATTTGCATGGTTTTATTAATTTCTCTAAGATCATGTAACAATTGCCATTTTCCTGATTTTTTCTTGATCACAAATATGGGGGAATTTCAGGGAGGGGTGGAAGGTTCTATATGTCCTGCTTCTAGTTGTTCCTAAACTAGTAGGTGGGCCACTTGTAATTTCTCTTTAGATAGGGGCCACTGAGGGACACATACTGGCTTATCAGAAAGCCATGGTATTTTCAAAATTATTTTCTCAGTGGCCCCGAAGAAAAATATCTTTTTCCTTTATGATAAAGATTTCTTTTAGGGTTAAGATTACCCTGTAGATTTTCACATTTAACACCTGCAGACTTGGTTGCAAGGTGTACTCCCATTTGTTGTAAAATATCTCTTCCCCATAAAGTAACTGGTAGGTTAGGTAAAACATAAGGCTGAAATGTTCCTTTATGCCCTTCATCATCCTCCCATTTTAAAATTACCGCACTTTTCTCTGGGAGGTTATTATATCCCAAGCCTCTTAAACTGGTTGAAGCTTTTTGCAGAGGCCAGTGCTTGGGCCATTGCCGTAGATTAATGATGGAAGAGTTAGCTCCAGTATCTATCAGTCCCTCCATCTCTATTCCTTGGATTTTTATTTTACACATAGGCCTCCTTGAACAATCTTGAACCGAGAAAGCCATGGGTCTCGAGTCAGTGGAACAAAATCCTCTATTGTTCCTTTTTTGAGGCATATTCATTTTAATTGAATTATGTAAATTTGGAAGGAGAAGTGGCTGAGCAATTCTATCTCCTTGATTAACAGAACTTATACTTTGGGGTGAGCTAAGCATTATTTTTATTTCCCCTTTCTAGTCTGAGTTTATTACACCTGGGGTCACTTGCAAACCTAATAAGCTTTTAGGACTTCTCCCGAGAATAAGTCCTACAGTCCCCGAGGGAAGAGGTCCCCTGACTCCTGTGGGAATCAGTTGAACCCCCATTTCAGGTGTTAACACTATTCGGGCGGTGGAACAGAGGTCTAATCCTGCATTTCCTCCTGTTCCTCTGACGAGGGAGTGGATGGGTAGTAGGGATTGTGTCGGGGAAGCATCTGAGTGGATGCTTGAGGATACTCCTCCTCCAATGCCTCGTACATTTGTGGGCTCCGGGGCATTGGGCCCCATTCCCCGTTTTTTGAATTCCTGAACAAATGATTTCCATGTATGTCAAATTTTGAATGGCATTTATTGGCCCAATGATTTCCCTTTTTACACCTGGGGCAGTGGCCTGGGGCACGGTATGTACTTGGTCTTATTTCTCTTTGGGGATTTTGCCTAGAATAGCCTGATTGATTATGATAATTTTGCCTGGAATATCATGATTGATTATAATGTCTAGGTTGAGCCCTTGTGAAATTTTGAGGGGCAGCATCTCTCATAGCTGCTGCAATTATATTTCCTGTGACAAAGGCGTCATTTATATCTTTACATAGTTGTATGTATATGGAAAGATCCTTTTTATTTCTCCATGGCCTGATGGCTTCCTGGCAGTATTTATTAGCATTTTTGTATGCTAATTGAACAACTAATGGCATAGCTTGATCAATGTCTCCAAACAATCTACCTGCAGTTCTCAAATGTTGATCAGCAAAGTCAGCATACGGCTCATTAGGTCCTTGAATCACTTTTGACAAGCTACCTTGTAGATTCCCAGGTCCTTGTAAAGTTTTCCATGCCTTTAGGGCAGCTGCATTTATCTGAGCATATACACCTGGGTCATAATGTTTTTGAGCCTGTGAGTCTGCGAACTGCCTTTCTCCTGTGAGCATTTCTATATTATGGTCTACAAATTCTGCAGCTGCGTTTCTTTTAGCCGTTTCTATACAAAGTTCTTGAAATTGTGATCGCCAAACCAAGTATTGCCCCCCACTTAATGCTGCTTTACATAGACTTTTCCAGTCTGAGGGGGTTAAGCTAAAGGTGTTAAGGGACTCCAGCATACTCAACGTGAAAGGAGCTTGGGGTCCATACGTCATTACTGCCTCTTTGAGATTTTTTATTGTTTTGAAATCTACTGACTGCTGGCCCCTCTGTCCATTTTCATTTTCAAATACTGGCAGTTCCCAATGTATCTGTGAGTTACCCTCGAGAGTGCATAAGCGCTCAAAAAGACTTTTTATTTCTATTTCTAGGGTATGCAAATGCCTAGTAATACCCTTCATATTTTCTGTAATGGATTCCACCCATGGGGGAGTAGGGGACGCAAGTGGTTCCTCTACTTGACAGTCCTTTTTCTTTTTTAATTTATTTTTGTTCTTTTTACTGGAGACTGTGCTCCCAGAATCACCTTTTGATTCCTCTTCCCTACTATCACTTTTACTGGTATCCTGAATTTCAGCTTCTAAGGAGAGTACATATTCTTTGGCTAATTTCAATAAGTTTCTGATGGCTTTTGCAGCTCTTACTTTTGAATTTACACCACTGCTCTTCTCACTGGTATTAACTGACTCAGAGGCTATGCTTTCCTGATCACTTTCCTCACTATCCACTGAGTCTGCAATATCGAAAAACTCATCCATGGCTTATATTATCCGGCTTTTTGTTATTTGCGCTCCCATTTTCAGTTCTTACCTGCTGACCGAATTCCCTGTGCGGACCACCACCTGTTGCTGTCTGAAGCGATTGCCGCTTGGAGCAATGAAGCCGCGGGAAGAAGTTCAGAGGCAAACTGGAAACAAACAGGCTTTTTATTCTGATAGCTTCTCTCTCCGGCTCTAACAACAACTCTAACATGCACCACACACCACCAAAAAACCCACAAACAAATGGCGCCGACCCAATCTGATCTCGGCTCAAGTCTCGAGAGATCCCGGGCCAAGTCCCGCAAGATCCTGGGCCTAGTCCCGTGAGTCCACAGAAGGCGGCAATGCCCGAATATCTCTATGGCCCACAGCCAACTGTACTCTCAGCCATCTTCCCAATCAGGGCTCCTGCAATAACCCCAAATAACAATAACAGAATTTCTGTGATAGGGTTGTTGTGAGGATAAGAATTAAGTGAGATAATGTATGCAAAGTGCTTAACAAAGTAACTGATAACATGTACAGGAAACAGAGGATGTGCTTTTCATTGTTATTTATTCTTCCAAGCAGGAAAGCAGAGAAATAATTTTAATCTTCTTGATAAGTCTTTATCAACGCTGAGATCTTAGAGTCAGGTGCTGTGAGATTGAGCAAGGACCCTGGAGTATCCAGGGAGGAGAAAATGTGATGTGTGAAGAGGGGACTCCCCTTGAGCAACCACTGTGACCTTCACCTGTGCTCACCACACACCTGCTCCCGAATGCCTTGCTCCCTAATGCCTTCCTCTGGCTCTAGATGTTTACTCAGACAGCTGTGGGCTCAGGCCTGCAGAGGGTTGACAGACCCTGTCCTGGCTCTCCCTCTTCACTAGTTTTGTCTTATCTGCTTGGTTTCTTGTCTAAACAGATAGCCTTTAGACGTACAAGATGCTTGATCAAGTATTCATTTCTTCCAGAGGAGCAGTGAGAGACAAAGATCATTATGATGTCACCAAATGGTTTTCTATTTCTTCCCCACATTTTTGTTTGGTGCGTTATAGTTGTACATACTAATGGGAAGTGTTGTTACATATTTGTACATGCACACAATCTAACAGTATAATTTGACCAATATCACTCCCAGCATTTCCCCCACTCCCTCATCCCTCACACACCTTGGTCCTTTCCTCTACTGATCTCCCTCTGATTTTCATGAGATCCCCCCACCTCTTTTCCTTTCTTCCTCCGTAGCTTCCACATATGAGAGAAAACATTTGACCTTAACCTTCTGAGTTTGACTTATTTCACTTAACATGATGGTCTCTAGTTTCATCCATTTTCCTGCAAATATCATAATTTTATTTTTCTTTGTGGCTGAATAAAACTCCATTGGGTATGTGTACCACATTTTCTTGATCCATTTATCTGTGGCTGGACACCTGGGCTGGTTCCACAGTTTGGCTATTATGCATTGTGCTGCTATAAACATGGGTATGCATGTATCACTATAGTAAGATGACTTTAATTCTTCACCGTAAATCCTGAGAAGTGGTATAGCTGGGTCATATGGTGATTCCATGCTTGGTCTTCTAAGGAATCTCCATACTGATTTCCATAGTGGTTTTACTAATTTACAGTTCCACCCACAGTGTAAAAGTGTTCCTTTTCTCCATATCCTTTCCAGCATTTATTATTATTTGTATTCTTGATGACTGCCATTCCAACTGTGTGAGATAAAATCTTAGTGTGGTTTTGATTTGAATTTCCATAATTTCTAATGATGTGGAACATTTTTTCATATATTTGTTGGCCATTTATATTTCTTTTTTTGAGAAGTGTATGTTTAGTTCATTTGCCTATTTATTTATTTACTTATTGGTACCAGGGATTAAACCACTGAGTGACGTCCCCAGCTTGTGTTTTTTTTTTTTTTTTTTTTTTTTTTTAATTTTGATACAGGATCTTGCTAAGTTGCTTAGGGCCTTTCTAAGTTGCTGAGATTGGCTTTGAACTTGTGATCCTCTTGCCTCAGCCTCCCAAGCTGCTGGGATTATAGGAGCACACCAGTGCATCTGGCTTATTTGTCCATTTATTAATTGGGTTATTTGATTTTTTGGTGGAAAGTTTTTTGCACTCTTTATATATTCTAGATATTAATCCTTTGTCAGACAGTAGCTAACAAAGATTTCCTCCTAATCTGTGAGTTCTGTCTTCACTGTTGTAATTTTTTCTTTGCTATGCAGAAGCTTTTAAACTTGATGCCATCCCATTTATTAACTCTTGGCATTATTTCCTAAAGATTTAGTGTCCTATTGAGAAAGTCATTGCCTGTGCCTAAAAGCTGGAGTGTTGACCCTATGTTTTGTTCTAGGAGTTGTATAGTTTCTGGTCTAATTCTGAGGTCTTTGATCCATTTTGAGTTGATTTTTATGTAGGGTGAGAGATAAGGGTTTAGTTTTATTCTTATATATGTGGATAACCAATTATCCCAGCATCATTTGTTAAGAAGACTGTCTTTTTTTTCAGTGTATATTTTTGGCACCTTTGCCAAGGATCAGATAACTAGACGTGTAGGTTTGTTTCTGTGTCTTCTATTCTGTACTGTTGGCGTATGTGTCTGGTTTTATGCCAGCACCATACAGTTTTGTTATGATAGCTCTGTAGTATTGTATTTGAAGTCAGGTATTGTGATGCTGCCAGCATTGCTTTTTTGGTTTAAAATTGCTTTGGCTATTCTGGGTTGTTTATTCTTCCAAATAAATTTTAGGACTTTTTTTTGTTGTTGTTGTTGTTGTTGTTGTTCTGTGGAGAATGTTGTTGGTATTTTGATGGGGATTGCATATAATCTGTGTATTACTTTCAGTAGTATGGCTATATTAACAATATTAATTTGCCTATCCATGAACATGGGAGGTCTTTCCATCTTCTGAGAATGCATAAGAGATGTAGCATGTGATAGTTATAAGGAAGGAGGAGAGAAAATAGAAAGAACAAAGTCATGGGAAAGTGAAAGAGAGAACAACAGAACTTGGTTGTTAGCAAAAGAAGAGAGAAAGAAAAACAAGAAAAACAGACAAATGAAAAACAATACAAAACAAAACCCAAATATACTAACCCAAAATCTTAACCTTCAAAAGACAAGGCAAGGAAAAACAACTACATTTAAAAATGTTTTAAAAATGAGAAAAAAGAAACAAATATATATAAGCATATATGTCCATGAACCAATAGCACAGAAAAATACACACAAAAAGATAAAAATTCTTAATAAAATTTAAGAAATCATTTCCACTGAGGTGGTCAAAATAGTCAATGAGAATAGATGGACATTGTCTATGCCTGTCTTTCTTCTGTTTCTTCTTGGGCTATGTACTGAGAATGAAAGCAAGGGCTGGAGATTGTGAGCCCTTTCCTCTTTTTTGTGTTGCTCACCAAGCTGCCAGTTAGAGTGGCCTGAGACTAAAGCTGGTTCAAATAATTCTCAGCTTCCCTTCTCCCCAGATGAAGTCAGATAGGATGGGAAGTATTGTCAGTTGGAGTTTTTTCAGCACAGACCAGATCAATGCTGTCCTATGGTGGGGCCACTACAGAATTTTGTGAGTGGAGTACCAGCAGGTGGGGCTTAGGTCTAATTAGGCTTCAGGGGTTTTACTGGGTGGTTTCTGCTCTGGAGAGATTGGAAACCCTAGGGCCTAGTAGTTGCCAATATTTGCTGGGAGTCTGGATCTCAGGAGCCTCCCAAGGATTCTATTTACAGGATGGGGAAGTGTCAATCTTTCACTCCCTCTGTTGCCCATGAACGTAGCCTTCCTAGGCTTCCCAGGCTTAGTCTTTGAGTGTATTCACCTGGCCTGTTCAGATATCTGACCTACTTCAGCAGGTCACATGAGCTGTAGATTCAAAAGGGGAATAGAGTTGGCTTCCCCTTTGCTTTTCCAGCTTGAATCCCCTGGGCAAAATATTCTCTGTGCCTGTTTCCCTCCCATTCTGCTAAACACACTATAGGCTACACTGAAGGCACTTGTCGGACAGTGTAGCCATGTTTGCTCAAATCTCCCAGCTCCTGCAGCAGCAGCTGCAGTGGGGCCCCTCAAGGTCTCTCCTGTCTCAGCTTTCCACAGCCAGTTGTGAAACATGGGACACTTTTCAAGCACCAGTGCACAGTGCAGCCTCTGTATCAGCTAATGGCAGGCTGCTTTTCTGATCTCAGTTCTTTTTCATACTATATCTGTTCATTGTGTTTTGCTCTGTGTTATCCCTCTGTCTGGGTGAACCAGCATGACTACTGCTGTTGCCTCAACTGACTTGGCTACAATGTAATTTTTCTTCATTGTTTAGTGAACCCAAATTTCTGAGTTTCGAAGATACTCTGACTGTCCAATATTGAGTTTTATTGAAATTTCTCCTTTACTCACCTCACAGAGAAGCAGCATTCCTGCTGCTTGAATCCCAAGCCATGGAGCAACTAGGAATGCAGCCTTCCTGCACTCCACCATCTTGAATCCCCTCACCAAATGGTTCTCAAGTAAATGGTTTTCAAATGGTTTGTAAGTATGTTTTTGAAGACTGTAGTGGACCCAACAGTCTCACTGGCCCAGATTTTCTAGTACAAGAACTTTGTTGTTGTGGTTATTGAACTAAAGGTGTTTTGAGGTCAGTTGTCGTAACTCTGCAGTGATAAGATGCAGTACTCTTAGGCCATGCTCTCACATTCTCTGATACTCCTCCCTTGAGAAGTAGAGCTTAATTTCCCTTATCTTGAATGTGGCCTGGACCTCTTGACCTTTTTCTCAGATAGAATATGGCAAAAGTGATAGAATATCACTTCAAGAATAGGGTATGAAATTACTATGGCTTCCATCTTGGGAATTGTCTCTCTCTTTCCCTTGGTTTGCTCACTCTGGGGGAAGTGGCCACTTCCTGAGATAGCCCTGGATGGAGAAGTGTGAAGTGAGCTTGCAGAAGATCTCTTGAGGCCTGACAGTGGACTTGGAGGCAAACACTCCCCAAGTTGAGCCTTGAGATGACAAGAGATTGCCTGCAGCCTGATGAGAGGCATTGAGCCAGAGACACTACCCAAGTTGTGCAAGATTCCTGACCCAGAAAACTGTGTGAGATAACGTGTGGGTTTTTTAAAAAAATTTTTTGTAGTCATAGATGGACAGAATGCCTTTATTTTATTTATTTATTCTTATGTGGTGCTAAGGATAGAACCCAGTGCCTCACACATGCTAGGAAAACACTCTGCCACTGAGCCCAGCCCAGTGTTTGTATTTTTGAAGGTCTAAGTTTTGGAATAATTTGTTAGATTTCAATATGTAACCAATACAAGAAGCCAATGCACCATGTTGTAAAATTAAACTCCTGTCCATGGAGGCAATAAAGATCCAATGGCTTGTTAGTGGTAGAGGACCAACAGACACAATGTGACTAGGGCCAAGGCAACAGGATAGTTCTCCATCTTGGGATATGGATTAACCTCCCCAGGGTGGATGGAAACCCTAGTAATTTGGGAGATTCTGCAAAGTGGAGAGAACTTAGCCTTACTTCCAGTGGAGGCAGAAAACTTAAAGAAGAAAAGAATATCTACTGTACTGAATCAACAGCAAGCAGAAGCAATAGCCAGGGTTGTCTAAACCAGGGGGTTGGCCAACTTTTTCTATAAAGAGCCAGAATATTACATAGTTTGGACTTGAGGGATATACAGTCTCCATTGCAACTATGGAACTCTAGAGTAGGATGAAAACAGCTTTGGACAGAGTGTAAGGGAGTGTGCATAACCGTGTACCACTAAAACTTTATTAGCCAAAGCAGATGGGGGCCAGATTTGACTCCTGGGCCATACTGAGTCTGTCAACCCCTAGGTCCCTCCCCCCCCCCCCCCCCCCCCCCCCCCCCCCCCCCCCTGAGAGACTTAAGTCGCTGAGTTGTCAAGGAGAAGGGTGTTGGGACTTATGTCTGCCAAGGGGAAGGACTTTGGCTGCTTACCACGCCCTTTGGAGGACCGGGGCTAAGCAAAGGGGTGTGGCTATGATGTAGCGTGAGAGTCCGAACCGCCCTGCTGGTTGATTGGTTAGTTCTAGGCCTATATAAGTTCAGAACCTGGTCAATAAATTTGAGTTTTTTGGCTTCTTGCTTTCTACAAAAACTCCCCGGGTGTGGCGTGTGTCCGTCGACCAGGCGGGGGAGGTGCCCGGCGACTTTGCCCGCTAAGCCTATCCTCGCCAGGTAAGCTACATTCTTTCTGCAGGCAGAAAGAATCCCCTTTTAGGGCCCAAAAAAGGGGGGTAGCTTTAGACCTCGGCCCCATTAATAACTCAACAGTCCCGACAAAGGGAGAAGAGGCAGCGGCAGATGCTAGGCCTGGAGAGGGCTCTCAGTGTGCAGGAAAGGGAAGCAGAGTGCCGTGCGCGCTGGAGCGCACAGGGGTCTCCCGCTGTCCAGCTGCATGGGTGTGGGAGGATGAGCAAAGACTAGTTGGGAGTTTATATCTCAACATAAGTCAGCATATGGGAATGTGGGAGCCAGGGATCTCTCCTCAGATCGCAATCATCCCTGGGAGGTGAGGGGGTGCAGGGAGAATGCACAGAGGTGATTGAACTTGAATCCTGAAGCCACTGGGTTTCCTTGAATTGGCAGAATTGTTTTCTTTTTCTTCTTCTTCTTCTTTTTTTTTTTTTTTTTTTTGTGGTACCGGGGATTGAACTCAGGGGCACTCGTCCATTGGGCCACATCCCCAGCCCTTTTTTGTATTTTATTTTAGAGACAGGGTCTCACTGAGTTGCTAAGTGCCTCGCCATTGCTGAGGCTGGCTTTGAACTCGCGATCCTCCTGCCTCAGCTTCCCAAGGCAGAATTGTTTTCTTCCATCATAGTGGTAAATAGAGTCTTGAGAACGAAGCATCAATTATGGGGAAATGAGAAGGGTGACATTTTTGCACATCAGAGCAGTGTAATTGGCTAATACTGTGTTTTCTACATGAATAGAAATAGTTGCAAGAAATACAATCAAGGTGATCCAGAATTTGGAGATGAGGAAAAGCAAAGATTCAGAGCATCTGAGAAGAAAAAGCACCTCTGGCAGCTCCTGGCTACATAATCTGCAGGCCCAGTGCAAAATGCAAATGCAGATCCCTTTTCAAAAGCAGGGGGAAAAGTGCTACTAAAGGTAGTAAAATATAAAGCTTTTTCCTTTCTTCAGTGGTCTCTTTTTCAGCTTGTCATGGTGCTTTATATTTGCTCTTTTAATGTTGTTCTAAGGGAAAAAAATAAAATTTTTATTATTAGCATGAATTTCACTATTCATCTTTGTACTATGCAATGCCACTTTTAAATGCAAATATAAAAGCATTCAACTCACATGCAGAATCGCCAATTACGTAACTCCTATTTCAGAGCTTGTATATACATATATATTCTGTTCTTACCAGAAGAGTAGAAATGCTGAATGAAACTAATTCGACTGCTTTTGTTTCTCTTCCTGATATGTGCGCACCCCAGCAACTTTCTCTCCCTTTGGCTTTCTGATGAGTAAAGGGAGACAGAAAGGAAAAGGACTTAGAAGTCACCTGGGTTCTCCTTTCCTTCCACGCCATGGTTTTCAGCGTTAGTAGTTGACTGACCTGGGAAGGAATACGAAGAAGAAAGGAAATGATAAACTCCTGAATTTGTTCTACAGGGCTGTGGGAAATGTCACAGGCTTGGTGGCTTACACAAAATTTGTTGTTTTGACATTGCAGAGGCTAGAACTCTTGACATGGAGGTGTGGACAGGGTCCTGCTCCCTCTGCAGGTGCAAGGGAAGGATCTGGCTGGCTTCTCGCCTGGCTTCTGATACTTTGTGGGTCTGTGGCCGCCTAGCTCCAGTCTTCACATGGTGTTCTCCCTGTCTCTGTGACTGTACCCACATTTCCCCTTTTCACGTGGAAAACAGTCATATCGGATTAGGGTTCACGGTACTCTAGTATGACACCATCCTAACTAAACTTGTCCCAACTAACATCTGCAAATGTCCTCTTTGCAAATAAGGTTACATTTAGAGGTACAAGGGTTAGGACGTCAACACAGGAATGGGGGCAGGTGTCTAATTCAACCCACAGATTCCTTGATTGTCCATTTCCTAGAATGTCATTGCCTTCCTTCCGTATTTGAAGCAAGTTCTAGTGTGAACAGAAAGCATGGCAGTCCCCCACTTAGTTACAGACCCGAGTCTTGCTGAAGTCCTGCACACCTTGGCTCCACTGGATTTCTGTCTTCATTGGGAACCATGATGCTCTATGCAAATGTGGCAGCAAAGGACAGAGGCAGACTCACATATTGCATGTCCCTCCTCTGCTCCTGGGCAGGCTCCATTGTCCCCTTGGACTTTGCTTACAAAACCCAACTTAAAGACAAAAGTATTAAGAATTTCAGGATGGCAACAGCTGAGCATTAAGTCAAGCATGGGCCCCTTCTGAGCCTGGGCCCTGTGTGTGTGACTGCACAGGTTGTGCATCCACAAGCCAGCTCTGTCCAGAACTGTGGCCCAGATCTCCTGCCTCAGCTTCATGACCTTTTCTAAAGATCCCTAGAAACAAATCCAACCACTGAAGACCAGAAGTCCAGGGAGATCAAGTCCCTATCCCAAGATACCAGGAGAACAGGCAGGACTGGAGCCCAGGCTGCTAGCTCTTGGCCCATCACATACTCTCCCACATCACCTCGAGGGAATTCTTGAGGGTTCGGTTATACATCAGCGGTTGCAGGACCCAGGACCACCTTGGGTGTGTGGATGGCAGACTGCCTCACTTGGCCTTCTTAAATGGAAGCTAAAGCAAGTGGAGAACTGGCTGCTATTTCCCATCTACACTGAATCTTACGCCTGAGCTCAGGACAACGGGGCCATGAGCAAAGCTGCTGTATTAGAAGGATCCACGTTTTCCTACTTAGTACTCTAAGAAAAGCTGAGCAGGGCTGGTCCACTTGGCCACAAGCATTTGTGGTCAGCAGCTGGAGGTCGCTGGCTCATGCAGGACCGCAGTGGTTCTTGACTGGGGCTTCTCTCTGTAGCCTCATCTTCCAGCAGGAGAGCTGGGGCCTGTTCCCAGGTGACACAGCAGGGTTTCAGATGCAGCAAACAGAGACGCTCTCAAACCTGTTGAGGCCTAGGTTTGGAACCTGCCCAATGTCCCTTCTGCCACCCTCTTTTAAATCAAAGCTGATCACAAGGACAGCTCAGAATTGAAAGGGTGGATAAATCATAAATCAATTCCACCTCCCGTGGGGAGGAGCTACGAAGTGTCGTGGCCATTTTGCATTCTGTGTTCTGCTCAGTACCTCTGGACCCTGCCCCTGCAGTGCCTCCTGCCTTCCTTCCAGGACCACCTTGGTCTTTCTCTATTTAAAATAAATTCTTCTCCCTTGGGATTCCAGGGATCTTCATTCAGGATGCTTTCTGGGAAGGAGCCAGCTTATTTTAGAAATATTTGTGCCTGAGGATAGATAATAGAGGGTGGAGCATTAATGTATTCTTCTGAGTAGTTTCTTGTAATAAAAGTTCTGGGCTTTGGGGAAAACCATCCATTCTCTCTCTCTCTCTCTCTCTCTCTCCTTTTCTTCCTTCCTTCCTTCTTTTTTTTTTTTTTTTTTGGGTACTAGGGACCCATCTTAGGGGTGCTTTACCACTGAGCTTACATCCCTAGCCCTTTTTATATTTTTATTTAGAGACAGCCTCACCAAGTTGCTGAGGCTGGCCTCAAACTTGCCATCCTCCTGCCTCAGCCTCCCACTGAAGCCATGATTAGACAGGTAGTCAATATAGATAGGTAAATAGAGTCAGGTTGATTCAAGGAGGCCAATTTTCAGTGAGTCCTGGAAGTTGGTTACTGTCCCTCGAGGGATTGAAATGTTAATTCCTTCAGAGCCCTTCTTCCACCCATATCAGGAACCTGCCCCTGCCCCAATCTATTGCTAAGGCAACCTGTCCCAGGAACTGCCCCTCCCTACAGGGAGCTATAAGGTTGTTATTTAATGTGTCCTGGGCTGCTTCTTCCTGCCCTTCCCTCTTCAGCCCACCTGTTTCCCACCTTTTGGCCAGCCCACCCAGCATTCCGGGGCCTAGTCATGTAGACGGGCAGGAGAGAGATAAGGGGAAGAGGGCAGGGGAACAAAGGAAGCCTGGGACATATAAAAGGGCAGATCTCCTCTCTTCTGGGGATACCAGGACACCAGCCATGGCCCCCTTCTCCCTCCCGGGAGAAGTCTATGTGACCCCTTTTTAAAATAAACCCTGTTTTAGCTTGCCTCAATGTGCTTCTCTAATGTTCAAGCTTCAGCGTGGGACGAAGCAGAACTCACCACCAATAGGCGGCGGTATCACCGCCACTGGATCACAGGCTTGTACCACTGTGTCAAGCAAAACCTTGTCTCAACGCAAGCTTGCCTTAGGCTCTCACAGTCATAAGAATCACCTGGGAGCTCGATGAACGTGCAGATGCCTGCACCCCATCACAGATACACCGACTCTGATTTTCTGGAGGAAGCCTAGCCAACTCTATCTTCAGGCTTATTTGGGTGATTTTTTGGATGAGCTGGATTTTGGGAACCACGATCGATCGTATCTGAGATGCTCCTTGGCAGGCAGGCAGGTGTGGCCTTGGCCTCTAAGACCCCTGGAGTGATAGACTGTGGCTTGTTTATTTTTCTGCCTCCACCGTGTCTGGAACCTATAATGGTCCTTGGAATGCTCCCATGTCTAAGGGAATGAATGGCAGCCGTGGTTCTCACGGGGCAGCTCATGGTCCGGGCAGCATCAGCTTCTTTGGAAACAGCTTAGAAGTACAAATTCTTGGGCTTCCCCACAGGGGCTCCTGAATTTGACACTAGACATACCTGTGAGTGGGGAAGCGTGGGCTCTGCCACTTGAGAGCCATTTGCACCTGTAAGTGAGGAGGGGCACCCAGCCCAGCTGGAGTGGGGGGTGGGTTCCTCCTCTGCTCCACCTGCTGGCCCTTTGCTGGGGTCTCCCTGTGACTGTGGAGCACTTTGACAGGGCCCAGCTGCTGCCCTCCTCACCTGCTAAGCCACTCACAGTTTGTTGCAATTCTTTCTCCGGAACTCAGGACGCGGCCTCCAGCCCCGCTCATCAGTCAAGGTCTCCACGCTGATAGCAAAATGATGGTCCCTGCTGGGCGGAAGGAGATTTGAAGTTGATGTCAAGTTTCTCTCCCTTTCCTGAGGAGCTTTTAAGACTCCTTGTCTCAGGTGGAGTGTGAAGGGCTTAGGAAGAAAAAGCGAACTGGCATAAGGGGTCACCATTCCTGCAGAGCTTCAGAGGCACACTTAGTTATTAAAGTGGATATAAACAGCGCGTGTGTGTGCTTCTCTCTCTCTCTCTCTCTCTCTCTCTCTCTCTCTCTCTCTCTCTCTCTCTCTCGCACACACACACAGTCAGGGTATTCATTCCTTGAAGCCAAGTTCTGTTTCACTGTGTTTTCTTGCCAAGTCCTTAGCAAACAGGAGTGTGGCAAGTCCTTGCCAGCCAAATAGGTCATGGATTTTTAGTTGCCTGGGATGGAAGGTCCCTGAGGGAGGAGGAAGGAGGAAGACGCACAGAGTAAAGGACTCTGACCTGGGCCTCAGGACTCTGATTCGACAGTCCCAGATGCAACACAAATTCTTGCACAAGTTGTTTCATCTTCCTGATGCTCAGCCCCTTATCTGTGAGAGGGAAACAATCCTTTAGATACTACCTTTCTCTGAAGCATTTTCGAAGATTCTTGTTGGAATAAAAGTCCAACAGAAGATAGAAATATATAAACAGAAATGAGTAATTTCTTTGGAGACGTGAGGAGAGATTGGTGGACAGAATCAGGATTGAGAACATCTGAACATTAAATTAGACCCTGAGAGCTCAGCCAGCCAGGGACTGGAGTTCTTTCTTGCCCTGTTGGGTAAAAGGAGGAAGGGAAGGGGATGGGCAGGGGTGACGATCGGCAGACCTTGGGGTAGCCTGTGAGAACGGAGGGGGAAGTGGGGCACCTAGTTAAAGCTCCTCACTCCAACCCCATCCTGTCTCTAGTCTCCTGATGCCTGAGTTCCTGAGGAGTACCCCCATGTGCTGTGGCCTTCCTTGGCTTTTTTGTAAGGGACAAGCGACAGGTAAGCAGACAGCTCTTCTCTCATTTGCCTCCCACATCACTGATGTGTGTGTGGCCGGGCTGGGTTTAGCTGCCACACTGGATCTACATGGGTAAATGCAGTTTGGCTAATGGGGTGTTCATTTTCAGATGCGGCTTCACATGGAAAATGAATCTCTCCATTGGAAGGAGTACAAAAATCCCACCCTTCACTGAATGTGTAAATTAAAAAGCAATGGAAGGTACTGGTGCCTTAACAGTAGAGCAAGCAGCCTGTGGTGTGTAGACTTGCTGGGGGAAGCTGGATGGAAAAGGGCTTCACCCACATTTTATGATCTGCTGAGGGTCTAAACAGACAAGACAGAATTGAGGGGGAAGAGCCAGGTGTCAAGACCAATCGTGAATCTGGAATAAAGATAAAGTGGTGTTGGTATATTTAAGTAGATCACTGGCCAAAGGACAGAGCTCAGACACAGCTCCACACATGTGTGGGTGGCACCGCAGCTTGGTGGGAGAATTGGCATTCTTCAATACATTAAAATAAATTTTATTGGCAATTGCTATGAATATAGGGAAAAATAAAATGACACCCCTAACATCATGTGGGCAAAAGATCTAATTGTGGAAAGGCTTACATACGCAAGTCTAAGAACATTTACAGGAAAATGGAACATCTTTATGAACCAGATGTAGAAGGGAATTTCGTAATAATCCGAACTCATAAAATATAGCGAAAGTTGAAAATTTTGATTTGAATTAAAACAAGAAGTTCTGTTCATCAAAAGCTACTTTCCAGAAAATAAAAAGATAACCCACAGTTAGGAAGACATGAATAATATCCAGAATACACAAATAACTTCTATTTAAAAGAAAAACAGGGATTAGTCAGATTTGGTAAAATGACAAAGAGGTAATTTACAGAAATAGAAATATCAATTGTCATTCAACATGTAAAGGGATATTTAATTTTACTACTAGTAAAGAAAATGTAAACTAAAACCAAAGTTAGATGCTGTTTTACACCATCAGACTCACGGAAACTAACAATTCTGATGGTATTAAGTTTTGGTCAGGATGTGGGGAAAAAAAATCAACACTGTTGGAAATGAAAATAAGTAAAACTGCTTTGGAGAAAAATTTAGCAACATCCAGTAAAGTTGAAGATATGCACTTTATATCACTAGAATTAAACCTTTAGATATAGCTCCTAGCTGAATTCATATATATGCATGTATATGCATACATACATAGGTATCCATATACACATATACATGTATGCATGTATACACAAATATACCCCTAGACACAAATATGCACACACATGCATGATGGGAGACATGAAAAATAATCATAAAACTATCATCTATCATAGCAAAATACTAGAAATTTCCCAACGCCCATTCAGAGGGAATATAAATTGTGTTGTGCCTATAATGGAATTCCACATAACAGTGAAAAGAAATGAACTAGAGCTACGTAAATCAATGTGGGTCAATTCCACAAAGGTAATATTGATCAAAAGAAAGCAATTTGCAAATGAATATATGTGGTATGATATCCACATGCAAAAATCCTATTAGTTTAGGGAGTATTTTTTCTCTTTCTCTCTGTGAATGTGTGTGTGTGTATGTGTGTGTATGGGGGGGGGAAGAGGGAGAGAGAGGTGGAGGAAAGAAATTCAAGTAAATGATAAACCCATAAAATTGGAAGAGAGTTTCCTCTTGGGGGAAATTTGTGGGGGGCAAAACCTAAGAAGGCCCGGAGAGGAGTTTATAATTGTGCTGGCAATGAATTATTTCTTAAGCTGAGTGCTGAGTACTGGAATATTTTTTGCTGTTATTTATGCTGTTTGGGGTGTCATAACATTACCTAATAAATTCAGCAGTCACAGCTGTTGGTGGTTGGCTCAATCACACGTCCTCCCTCAGAAACAACAGGGGAAAACCAATGCCATTGGGGTAAATTTCCCTCCTCCCTTATATATAAGAGATGGACAGTAACCTATATATTTTTTTAAAATCTAAAAGGAAGTTATTTGGGGGAGGTAGGCATGGTACTGGAGAGTTTCTATTTTCTGTAAAAAGAACCCCAATTGTCCTCTGCTTCTTCCTTCCTTCTTGGGACTCTAAGGTGAACATGTGAGGTCTGCAGCTGTGCAGCCACCTTGCAACCATGAGACGGTGGGCATGAGGACAGAGAGCCAATACTCTGAAGATGGTAGAAGAAAAGGATGGTCATAGACTTGGTATCTGATGATATAGTGGAGCCATGGACCCATCTAGACCCCGCAGATGGTTTATTAAGTAAATAGTTCAATCTACTGGTGGAGTGGTGGATGACTTGAGTGGCTTTCTGTTACTTATGGTCAAAAATCATCTTGATACAAAGCTCAACAAAAATTACTTTTCCTTTGAGAACTTATTGTTGGGCTTGCCATCATACAAAAACGCTAAGCATTTTCTCTCCTTCCACTCTCTTCCTCCTCCACATACAGGGCTACTTTTCTATCTGTTGAATGCCTCGTCCCCGAAAACTCCATAGAAGTGTGTTTTCTATGATGACTTCCTCCAGCTCCCAAGTCAACAGTCCTCCTCTGTGGCCACCAGGTACTGTCTCTCCGTTTTAGCTCTTACTACCCACAGTGGCACATTTTACCCACTGAGACCACGTGTTCTCATTTCTTGGATTTCACTGGTTGGCAGAGTTGCAGCCACAGCATAGAGGCCTCATGGAGGCTAGTTGGAATGAGCAATGCCTCTATTAGGCCTGTGTCCTAGAGGGAAGACAAATCAAATACTGAAGTAGATGGTGAGGAGGAGAGCACCAGGGAAAGGGATACTTGAATGGGCTTCCCATAAACGGGCACAGCTAGACGAACCCTATTCTTAACAGCTTCTAATGTAACATTACAGCAGCGACATCCGTATTTGCTAATGATTTTGTGTGTTCAATAGAATTGCATTTAAACTCACTAGCCTATTTAAATCCTGCTTTTTTCCTTCCATCTCCCCGTTCTAATCAGGTTTAAATGACAATAGCTAAGAACCTATTTTGTGAGGAGATAAATGAATGCATTGGTGATCCTGGGCTCCTACAAAGGGGTTGCTTTCCCAGGACTTGAACTACAGAAGTATGGGTGGCCTTTATTATTGGACAGAGACCCCCCCTTTTGATACATCCTACAGATATCACAAATGCATCATTTCATTCAAATGGTCTGAAACATCCCACCCCCACCCCACGCCCTCCTCTGTATCAGTGCATCATGAGAAAAGAACAGGGAGTCCATAAAGTATTCTTCTGAAAGCCCCCCACCACCACACCATTTTTAAAGTAGCTGGTGTATGCATGAGTGTGGAGGCGGTCAAAGAAGAGTAATAGGCAACAAGCATCAATATGCAGAATAACCTCCCTGTACCATGTATTGAAAAGACTGCATTAATGTGGACTTCATGTAGTCAGGGTGCTGGGGCCATGAATCAGTGCAGGTGCAGAGGTGCACAGCCTTTAGTTGAGGGAAGATTCCAGCTGCAACAGGAAGAGACGGAGACAGAAAGCCAGTTCCTATTCGGCAGAACATCTTTTGAAAACCTTACTTATGCAAATGTAGGAGAATGATGATAGCAACATTTTACATAATACTTATTATTTATTGAGCATGAGCATGCTCAGCACTTTACATGCATCATCTTATTTAAATTTGCAAAAATCGTAGGGAGTAGGTACCACCTGCTGTTGTTTTCATTTTGCACAACAGAAAACAGGCTTCGAAGACTTCCCTCGGGATCACAGAACGCCTAAGGAGAGGAGGATTCTCCCCTCTTCCTGGATGTGGACGTGACTCTCCTCTTGTGGGTTTGGAAAACATGTCCTCCCCCTTCAGCACTCTGCGAGGGAAGGGCCGGGTGCCTCTTGGGCACAAAAGTGACTATGTCTCAACATCTGCTGCCCAGAAGGTGAAATTAGGGCAGGAAGACTGCAGTCAAGACCCAGGGGCAGTGAAGGACAACAGAGTCTTGAAGTAGTTACCATCAGACTGGAGCAGCGGGACTTCTCAGCTGGACTGATGCATGGTCAGAAGGGAAGAAGTTGGCATGCCAGTCCTGGATCTGAGATACTGTGGCTGCTGGAAACTGGCCTAGAATTTTTAGGGCACTTTTTTTTTGGGGGGGGGGGGGTACCGGGGATTGAACTCAGGGGCACTCGACCACTGAGCCAAATCCCCAGCCCTTTTTTGTATTTTATTTAGAGACAGGGTCTCACTGAGTTGCTAAGTGCCTCGCCATTGCTGAGGGGGGCTTTGAACTCGAGATCCTCCTGCCTCAGCCTCCCAAGTGCTGGGATTATAGGCGTGCGCCACTGCGCCCAGCTTTAGGGCACTTTAGTAGCATCTTCCGGCTTCCTATTGTGAATGGTAAGAAAGTGAGACGCATTTTTCCCATGTATCTTTTCATCTATGGGTGGTCTACCCAGGGCCTCACTGGATGTTGAATGTTACCACTTCCATCTTGCACTGCACCCAAGAGGATTCCTGACGCCCAGACTCATCTGTCTGCCTCTGGTGGACTCATGCCTTCACCCTGTTGGTCCAGCTGTCTTGCTGCTCTCCCTATTCTGTGACCCCAGCATCCTGGGTCTGTTTGTCCCCATACTCTGGTCCTACTTCTCCTGACCTGTCAAAATGCATCTACTTGTTTTATTTCCCATGGGGTCCTAATGTTTTCAGTGTCAAAAACCTTGACTAGACTTCAGTTCTTTAACTAAAAGGAAGGTGTGAAAGGACCCAGGAATTTAGGAACAAGATGTCAGAGCAAGAGTGCTTGTCCAGAGCACCTGATGGCGACTTCCTGTCTGTACACATAAGACCCGACTTCCCTGAGTGTCTGCCCAGGGCGGGGCTTGATGGCATCTTTCTTTTGTCCTCTCTACACGTGCAGCCTTGACCCCCAGATAGGCAAATGTGGTGAGGGGACACAAGAGCTTAGCTTGTGTCCTGTTTAGGATTTGGAGAGGAACTGATTCTCTGCATCTTCCCCCAGGAAGTTAATTAATAGAGAAGGGAGGGAAGGTTGGTCTGGAAGCAGCGAGGTCTGCACTAAATGGATTTGGCAGCTGGGGTCAACAGATATCATTTTTCATTGATGAAAGGATATATTAATTTCTGTAGACACATGTTCAAGTTCATGTCTAGATCTGGGCCATGTGGCTCATCAATCAGCCCAACTTGACTGAGCAACCTGTGTTCCTAGTGGCAATGACCAGCTGGGGCAGGTTTAGGGTGTATTCCTGTGTATTCAGTGAAAGTCGAGCACCTGCCCATGCTGCAGACCTGCCTGTGATTCTCTGGGAAGGTCTTCAAGATTCAGTGTCCCAGCGGGCGACTTGGGTGCTCCATCAAAGAGTCCATCAATGTGTGAATATCATTGAGGAGATCATCAGCTTTATACCAGGGAAGTTTCCCTAACTCATGATAGATTCCAGAAATGTACAGAGATCAGGATTAAAAACCTTGCTCTTCCCCCATCAAATGTGTTAATCTTTGTCAGCATATCCTGGCAAAGTGGCTATAGTTTTGTAAGAGAGACTTCATCGTTTTTAAACAGTAAGTCTTATGCTGTACCAACAATTAGCAATTAATGCTTACTATATCCTGGGCTGGTTTCAGAGGGAATGACTATGTTATTATTATTATTTTTCACTCTTATGATTTGGACATGTTTGTTTGTCTTTCCCTTCATTTTTGTCTTTCCTTTGCCTTAGCTTTTCTTTTTCTTATATTTTTTATTTGTTTTAATTAGTTATACATGACAGTAGAATGCACTTTGATATATCATATATAATGGAGTATAATTTCTCATTCTTCTGGTTGTACCTGCTGCAAAATCACACTGGTTGTATAGTTACATATGTGCAAAGTTATATATGATTCATCCTACTTTCCTTCCTACCTCCATACCCCCTCCCTTTTTTCACTCCCCTCTACCTAATCTAAAGTAACTATATTCTTCCCTAGCCCCTGGGAATGCAAATTGGTGCAACCATTAAGGAAAGCATTATGGAGATTCCTCAGAAAACTTGGAATGGAACCACCATTTGACACAGCTATCTCACTTCTCAGTTTATACCCAAAGGACTTAAAATCAGGCACACAGCCACATCAATGTTTATAGCAGCTCAATTCACAATAGCTAATCTATGGTACCAACCTAGGTGCCTTAGCCTTATTTATTTTTTTTTATTCAAAGTTGTATTTATAATAGTAGTATGCATTATAATTTATAATAAACATATAGAGCATCCTTTTACAAAACACTGTATACAATGTATATTCGTACCATTCAAATCTTCAATCATGCATTTAGGATAATGACATCCATCTTATTCAACCACCTTTTCTTTCTTGATCTGGCCCTTTCTTTCACCTATTGTTGCTTTAAGAGAGGGGTCAGTAATAGCACCAACTGAGCACAAGGGGGCGCTGACCTTCAATCTTGGCTTTCTCACTAGCTGGCATCTCTGTCCCCTTGGGGCTTCCGCATCTGTCAAGGGAGGCTACTGATTACAGTCTTGTAACTTTCCCATTCTCGTTTTGACATTTCTGGTCCTCCTGGGCCAGTTGAAGTTTCTTATATGAAGAAGTTCTTTCAAGAGGACATTTATCTGTGGTAATTTAATGTAGTTTCATTATGATAAGTGCTTCTAAGTAGATTTTTTTCTTATTGTGGGATTTTTAAAATGTGATTTCCCTTTATGGTATAATCATATCTTCAAAAGCCCGAGTCTCCAGCACACACTCATGTTGACTGGCTTCATCCTTAGTCTTTTGCAAAGGCTGCTGAGACTTTCATGTCTCTGAGTAGCGTCATTTCCAGCATGCTCTCTAATGTTTCTTGAATTGCAGGCTGACCTGACGTGCTGTGCAGGAGGAAAGCATCCTCCAGCTGGGGGGCGGGGGGGTGGCCTCCAGTTCCTCTCAGGCTCTTGCTGCTCCCGGTATAGCTTCCTTGAGGTTTGGTGGAATCATGGCCACACTGCATCTGCAGCTGGGGGTTGCAGTTAAAGGAAACACATAAATCTGTGTGTGTGAGGGCTGAGCACAGGCTCACTAGAGAAGTCCAATCCCATGTACTGACTAGCCATCTGTGAAGGCTGGCAGCCCATGAAGGATGTGGCAGCTCCAAGCATCACTTAAACGCTGGAGAAATAGGTCAAGGTCAGGGTAGGTGGAGGAGGCGCCTGCTGGATTATATCTGCTCAGTCCCACTCCTTTGAGAAATGAAAATGTGGGTGTTTCTTTGCCTTCTCCTTTGTCCCTAATTGACAAAAGGTGGGCACTTGACCCCCAGGTCTGGCCAATCAGAGAATTTAGAATTGGAATGAAGAAAGAGAGCCACTCTTCTGGATGTTTGGACCATGCCAAAAGAGATATGACCTTGGTAATTTCCACCAGGCAGAAGAAACAAACAAACAGATAGAGAAACAAACTTGTGCTGCAAGAAGGAAGAATGAGCAGGTGTGTGTGTATACTGTGTGTGTGTATACTGTGTGTGTGTGTGTGTGTGTGTTTGTGAGTGAGAGAGAGGGTGCTGAGATGAGAGACTGCAATGATACTGTTCCCAGTTCTTCTTCCTGGACTCTCTGAGGCCTGGCCACATTTCTTCTCCCAAGATATTGTCACATAGCTTGGGTTAGTGTCTGTAAGTTTTAAACAAGAGCCCTTTCTACAAGGTACTCTATTAGTCTACTTGGATAGGTATAAGCTGGAGGCCTATGTTGAATGAAAATGTTTCTTCCTGTGCTGCTGTGCCTGTCATTCATTCATTCATTCATTCATTCATTCATTCATTCATTCATTCAACAAGCATGGAGCTCTATCTTGTGCTGGGCACTGTGCTAAGCTCTTTGGAGGCTGGTAAACAAACCAGACACAGTGCCTAACTTCATGGGGAAGAAAGATGCTATATTAGTTTCCTGTGGTTGCCAAGTTGGTTATCCCAAACTTAGATCCTTAAACAATTGAAATTTATCCTGTCACATTTCTGGAGGCCAGAAAGGGAGGTGTCAGCAGGGCTGTTCGCCCTCTGAAGGCTCACAGGGGCCTTCTCCTCACTGTTTCCAGCTCTGGACTCTGGTTCCTTGGCTGTGGCTGAGACCCTCCAATCTCTGCCTCCTAAGTCACACAGCTTCCCCTCCTCTCTCTGTGTGTCTCTTATAAGGACATTTTGTTGAGTGTAGGGCCCAGGAGAATTTTCCAGGATGATCTGGTCTCAAGTTCCTTACCTTAATGCCATGTACAAACTCTTCTTCCAAATAAGGTCACGTTCAAAGGTCCCAGAGGACATGGACATATCTCTTCGGGAGTCACCACTCAACCCATCACAAATGGCCAGCAATTGTCAGGAGGCTGGAGCGTATTAGAAAGTGGACTCACAGTGCTCAGGAATTAGGTGCAGCAGTCTGCTCTTCAGGGCTCAGAGAAAGTGACAACTGTTGGGAGCAGAAGGCTGAGTAGGTATTTGCAAGATGGAGAGTTGGGGCAGGAGAGTGTAGGGAATGGCAGAGCACAGACAGGGAGGCCTGGGAGAACAGGCTCCTCCCAGGGAAGGAAGGAGGGAGGGTGGGCTTGCTGGGACAGAGAGGGTGGGTAGAGAGCCAAGGGAGTGGAGCGGTGTACCAGCCCAGAGAGGTGATTTCCAGGGCACAGCCCATGTCCCTGTGCATAGAGCTTTGGGCTCTGTGGTATGGGTTTCCAGTGGAGGAATGCAGTGATCTGATTTGCAATTATAAACCATTTCCATAGCTATCCCTTTTATCTCCCAGCCTCCATCTCCCCAGTTTTTTCATGACAGCCCACAATACTGTCCCTGGGAAATCCCAGATAACACAGGGAAGCTCAGGCTAGGAAAGATGCATAGATTAGAACCATCAAAGGCCCCCTTGTTTACATATCCTCTACGTTCCCCACCCCCCACGATCCTCTTTTGACTTAATTTTGGTTTTGAAAATTGTAAATGAGTGAAATATCACCTCAAGGCCTAAGGTACCAAAGGCGATTTTCTATTGTGAAAAATAGGAGGCATCTTTGCTGTTCTGACATTTATTATTCCCAGGCTCCTTATTTTTCTTAATGAAGCTTCTTTCTCTCCTTATGCTTATCGGTTTTAACACGTGCCATTTACCACCTCCGACCTGCTGATTAGGGGGCTGGGAACCGGCTTACATCACTGTCAGGAAGGAGAGGAACAATTGCAGAGTAAATGGCAAGATGTTGCAGCGATTGCGAGCAGGAAAATCTGCAGCGCTTAGGAGAACCAGGGACTCAAATGAAATTCTGAGACTGGGGAGGTGACAGTGGGGTGCCCAGGAGCCCGGCGAGTTGCGAGTTGCGGGAGCCACGTGGCTGATTATTCAAATGGGCCGATGATTAACTCGGTTTATATTGATGCAAATAATCCTGCTGGAGCCTGCAACGGGCTAATGCATTTTGGAACTGTGGTTTTCCATTGATAGCACAAAATAGTGTAGAGGAAAGCCATTTTCATAATATTAATAATGGGATTACAGAATCAGGTCACTTAAAGGAACAGCGCTGACTCAGCGAAAGCAGAGTCGAGTTGAATGTGGAGATGAGTACCGAGCAAAACCAAGTACAGACCTTCTGCAGCTATCTCAGTGCATAAAACACACGTCCTTTTACCTTTTCCTTTTCAAAAGAGAAAGAGCTTTAAAAATGACTCTAGCTAAGTACAATTCTCAGATGAATTCATTAAGAGGAAAGGAGCTGTCCAGCGTGCTGAGGGAGCCCCTGCTCAAACGCCACCCCCCCCCCTTTGATTATATATCGGTTTTACCTTCCTTGCCCATGGACTAGATTAATGTCCAAGTCCCAGAACAATGTCAGTAAATGCTTTTTCTAAATGAATGATTAAAATTGCAAATGGAGATCAATAAACACCCCCTCCCCCCCTAGGGAAGGAATCTAGTTGCCAGTGAAAATCGGGGGCTGAGATGAAATTCTGCAGAAATCTCTCCAGGACCTTCTGTTGAACAGAGTGGGCCAAGGGGAGCTCCTGGGATTCTTGTTGTATGAGAATTAGGGGAGACAGATATGGAAGCCAGGGAGGCGGCTCTCTCAGTGGACTCTAAGAAAAGCCTTGGAAGTAGCAGAGCGGGGCCCAACGAGGCAGACAAGATGATGCTTCCTGCGATGTGCTTTTATAAAAAGAGAACCAACCAGAGCATTTGGGGATAGTAAGGTCTGTGCAGAAAGAGACTATTATGCTGATATTAAAGATCATTTTGAAGGGGCGGGAGAAAGTGTTTATGGCTATTTAGTGAAGAAGCAGGTTATGAACAGTTTTTTTTTTTTTTTTTTTTTTTTTTTTTTTTTTTTTTAATGAGCTGGCACTCCTGGCTGCCCACTTATCCCGCCTGTTTTTTCCAGTCTTCTGGGGATCTTGGTGACTACTTGGAATAGTGTGGGAGCCAACCTGGTGAGAGGCCAACTGCTTTTCCTTCTCAGTTGAAGGGAGGAACAAGGGCAAAGAAGGACCTGATAGGGGGCCAACGGGGATTAGAAATCAATGCACGCCATGCTTTAAAAAATGTGCTAAAATACACATAACAGAAACACTGCCATTTTGACTATTTTAAAGTGCACAATTCAGTGGTACTTATACATTCATACTGTGCAACCATCGTCACTATGTAGCTCCACACACACTTTTCTTCACCCTCCATGGAAACCCCAGGATCACTCAGCAGTCACTCCCACCCCACCCAGGCCATGGCAACTTCTAATCAGAAGATGTTCTATTGCTTTTCTTCTTTTTTCTCCTTCTCCCACTTTCCTTGACTATTAACCTTACTAGAATGTACCTAACTAGTTCCTTGGCACAAAGGAGGAGTGAAGGGACCATTAGCAGTCAGTCTAAGCTCTAATTTTGACCCCATCTCCCCATGTGTGGGTGGCTGTATTGTTTAGTGTCTGTGGAGAAGAACAACCTTGGTTCAAATCCTGGAACCACCTTTATTTGTAAGTTACCTAAACACCACCTCATAAAGTTTTTTTTTTTTTTTTTTTTTTTTTTGGAGGGGGGTTGGTACTGGGGATTGAACTCAGGGGCACTCACCCACTGAGCCACATCCCCAGCCTTATTTTGTGTTTTATTTAGACACAGGGTCTCACTGAGTTGCTTAGTGCCTCACTTTCTGCTGAGGCTGGCTTTGAACTCATGATCCTCCTGCCTCAGCCTCCGGAGCTGCTGGGATTTCAGGCTTGCGCCACCATGCCTGGCTCACCTCATAAAGCATTAAGACTCAAGTTATTTTGATCAATGCTTAGAACAGACCTAGCCATCAAGGATGTGCACAATGAGTGTCAGATGTTGTGGTGATGGGACTTTCTGTATTTCATATCTTGGACATCAAACCCCTGGACAGTGAGATCATAATATCTGGTTGGCAGTTTTGCTGTGGGGACTGAATGAGTTACAGTTTGTAAGTTGGTCATCCGGTTGCTACTGAGTAGGGATGTTCTATCTGGTACCATCCAGGCCCTTGTGCTTTTCAGACTGAGCAGCCCCAGGTGCTCGGACAGTGTCTCACCTGACCTGACTTCTCAGGCCCTTCCCCATCACTCCAGCAGATTTCCGTGTCCATGTTATGGTTTCTCGCTGTCCTTGTTGAATTTGGGACCAGAGCTGAACACAGCAGTCTCCATCTGGATCTGTTCCCATTTGTAATTTCTTTTTCTAATTTGCATCTTGGCTAATGCAGACTTCTTTCTTCCTCTCCTTTTCACACTCTATTGGAGATGGAAACTCCTTGCAAGGGAGTGAGGCAAGGCAAGTCACTGAGACTTCACCCTGTGCCAGAACCCTGAGCCCCACGTCAAGGTTCTGCCCTGGCCTTCAAGGCCTCGTGTGGCCAGGCTGGCCCAGGCCTTCGTTCTGTCTTCCCCTCTTTCCACTCTGCCCTCTCAGCATCCCCGTCTGCACTGGGTACTTTGCTTTTCTCCAAACCCGCCCAGCTTGCTGCAGACTCCAGGCCTCTGCCCTGGATCATCCCACGGTTGGGAAGGCTCTCCCCCATATCCTCATAGCTGGCTGCTTTTCTGCAGTTTGGCTTTGCCTAAATTCACCGTCTTAGAGAGATGTCCTTTCATCACCCTACTTAAAATGCTCCACATCTCTCTTTAGCCCCGGCCCTGCTTGATCTGACTTCATAGCTCTTAGCTGACATGACCTTCTTCCTGTGCCCATGTTTGTTTCTTATGGTTAATGGTCTCCCTCCCCTATAAGGTTACACACCACACAGGGCAGTGCATTGTTAGTCTTCTTTGTCCTGTACTCCTAGTGCCTGGAACAGTGCCTCGCACATAGTAGATCCTCAATAAATATTAAACAACTAAGAAGTAGGGTAGCATGAGGAAGCCCCTACCACTACGTTTTGCTGAAATGAATGGACAACAGGAGAAAAAACATAAAGGCATACTAACATGCAGGGGGCGTCGCAGAAGATGAGTACCAATGCCCCAACAAGAAACGCGCACTCTCACAGTGGAAAGAGAAGTGCAGGTGCAGGCAATTTAGAGGGGTGAAAAGTGATGTTTAGGCCCCAAAATGATTTTTAGGACAGATAATGGCCTGGGACAGAGTTCCTCTTTGTTCTGGGAGGAGGTAGTGACAAATTATGGGACGGGGAGGGGCAGACTTCACAGCAAACAGGTTGTCTTATTATTAATGATTCCCAAGTAAACTCTCAGAGCTGTCTCAGAAGAATAGAGGAAAAGTCTGGGCATAAGGATGACTTTTGGTCTCTTCTCTTCTCCGATAGCTAAACTTTCTTGGTTCTCTCATGAGATTCTTAGGAAAGGGATTTAAAACAATTGCGTTCCTTCTGGAAAGGAAATTTCCCTTAATCAGATAAGAGAGCTTTGGAGAAATTCTCTTCCTGCCCTTTGGGAGAGAAAGAAAATCAAAGGTGGTCGAGAGAGGATGTGTGGAGCAGGGGAGGTAGTGGGAAGTCGAGAGAGACCTGAGTTCTGAGACTCAGCATGTCTAAACCTCACACTTTGCGGCATTGGTTTCTGAGCCCCAAGAATGGTAACTGTGTTAGTCAATTCTCTGTTGCTGGGACAAATGCCTGAGGTAAGCAACTTAAGAAGAAGAAAAAGTTTAGGCTCATGGTTTCCGAGGTTTCAGTCCAAGGTCAGTTGGCTGCATTGTTTTTGGGCCTGTGGGGGCAAGCACTTGGTGGAGCAAAGCTGCTCATTTAATGGGGGTCAGAAAGCACAGAGACATAGAGGAGGGGAAGGGGCTGGGATCCCGTGATTCTGTTCCAGGGCTTTCCCCCAGTAACCTAACTTCTTTCCACTATTCTCCACCTTCTGAAAGTTCCACCACCTTCCAATAGCACCACAGGCTGGCGATCAAGCCTTTTAGCATATGGGTTTTTGGAGGGCATTTAAGATCCAAATCATAACAGCAGCTAATAATGTTAAGAAAGAAATGAAGTGCATGGCAGCCAGGAGCTAGCCTGGCATCAAACAGGGCCATGGTGTTCTCCTCTGAAACATAAACAGTCTCAAGGAACATTAACAGCAGACAAGGCCATGCTGTGACCCTGAGGGATCACTACTGAGACAAGATTGAGAGCACAGAAAATGAGGACATTGCCCAAACCTCAGAAAGGACCAGCCATCCCTACCCTGTCAGTACGAATGATTGCTCCTTCTTCACCTCACCCAGCTCCGCCAGCAGCCGCCAAGGTGGGAGTTATTTGAATACCTGATCACAGAATCACTCCCTCTTCCTGACACTCCTCAGAGTGTCTCCAGCTCTGACCATGGTGGTGTCAGGTGTGAGGGAGAGGCAACACTCTATAATCAGGTCTCAGTCTTTCAGTGAGCCCGTGCCCTGGGCTGTGGCTTTTTCTGCTGCTTCTTCCAGCTGTCCCTAGACTAGAGCCCCATTTCTTGAACCCTCTCCACGAATCTTATAACAAGAGTTTTCCATTACTGTCTTGCTGAGATGGCCCACAGTCCCTCCTGGTGTGTAGCAGTGACTCCATAAACTCAACCTTAAGTGCCTTCCCAATGGTGTTTTTTGCAACAGAATACAAGTACAAAGCCAACAAGCACAACCCAAAAGAGGAAAGAACAAAGAAAGATTACCCTCAGCAAGTAAGGACAGCACTGGAGTTACCTGAAAAAGTAATGCTATCCCCGAGGAAGCAGGGATTTTATTCAGAGGGCTTATACATATTCATATCGGAGGGTACACTTAAGGGCAGGCACACTTCTGAGTAGGCTCAGTTTAAGGTCAGAGTTCAAAAAGGGAAGATGGCAAACAATACTTCTGGGCAAGCTCTGTTGGGGGTCATAGAGCCAAGTTTACTCTAGGTGCCTGAAAGAGCCAGTCAAAGTGGCTGGGGTTCTTTGGCTCGTTCTTAAAAGTTTCTCTAAAAGGATTAGCTAAAACACAGAGAGAGGACAATTGGAAGGTGTGCTAGTATAGGACTTTGCTCTTAAAGGTGCCTGTCTCACCAGCTGACATTTTGGTACTAATAAGAATTATTTTGTCATTATGGACTTGGGCATTCAATACTTTCCCCCAATTTTGAGTTCCTTGCAAATTTGAGAAATTTCCCTCAAATATATTCTATCCAACCAAGGAAATGGAACAGGGCAGAAGGCCTCATATGCAAACTGCTAGAGGTCAACTGCTAGTCCAGGAGGGTACTGTGCGTCAACCAGTAGCTGGGCTATCTCGCCACAAAGCCACCAACAACAGCATGCAGAGCCACACTGTGGTGAGGACATAGGCTCACAGGCCAGATCTTTGTTCTTAGATGCACCTGGCATCTTCTGTCACTTTCCTGGGATGTCACCATGGCTGGATCACTTAAGGAGCAACCATTTTCTCCCTATCTGTGCATAAGGCCCACGATGCCACCTCTTTCTGCTACCATTTACCTGCCCAGCCAACAGATATCTCTTGAAGCCTCCTACCCCTCCAGGCCTTGTGCACTGGGAGACAAGAATGGGAGGGAACCTTAGTGAATGATGGGGACAGTAAGTAGCAGTGAAGCCTTGCTGGAATTTTTTGGAAAGAATTTGCCTTTGAGCAGAGGGTGGAGAATTCCATTCCTACCCAGAAGATCTGAGGGGCAGAGGGGATGAGGTGAATGAAAGGAGGACACAAAGGTTGGAGAGGGCCTGCAGCCTCCTGGGAACAATTCTTTCTGGTGTCTTGCACAGAGGGGAAGATTCACATTAGTCACGTTTTCACCTTGTTAAAGCCACTAGGACCCTCCTTCTTCCATGATGGTGGCCTTATGGTTGTGTTCATTTAGGCCCCTGTCGGGGGGCACTGTGTAGATATTTCCCTTGGCTGTGCTCCTGGGACACACACACACACACACACACACACACACACAAATTGGGGCAGCGCGTTTCCCAGTCGCTCAGCTAGGGCAAGCCGAACCACCTTCAGGATACAAGGAACATTGGGCTCCTTATTTTTAGCAACCAAAATGGAATACAGTAAGCAAAGGGTGATAAATATCCCTTTATACTAAATGTTTCACAATAATGAAAAAGCAGCCTCTGTCTTAAAATTGGCCATTCTTTTTAACGTAATTTTTTTCCCCTCTCGTGCAGACAAATTGGCTAAGTCAGGGCTGGACGACGTGGCTTTCATCAGCCCTAGGTAGATTTCACGGTGGCTCGCCCCATGGGGCGTACAGACTTTCTGGCTGCGATCTTCTGTACACATTTATCAGGAAGCCGGCGCGGGGAAGCCTTGCTGGCGGGAAGCAGCCCCAGAGAAAGTATTCACCTTTGTAAATAATACCCAACCCAGAGAGAGGCTGGGATGCAGTACAGAGGCCCCACCAAAGGGCCTCCACCGGCTGCTTCATTTACACAGAAATCGAAACATTTGGGGGGAGGGGGGGTCCTATAGCTCATTATGGTTAAGGAGGCGGCTCTGACCACAGGGGCGGAGCTGCGCTCCAGAACTTTAGCGCTTTCCATCACCTATTAGGTGGCCTGGGTCTCAGGGCACCCCGCCTGCTGGCTGCCCAAGGCATGGAAGGGGCCGAGTGCACTTGGTGGTGTTGATCCGTGGCGCAAAGACCACCAACTCCAATTTTAAATCAAATTAAAGCAAGCTTATGTTGAGTACACAAAGAGAGCTGGCCAGCGGCTGCCTCTCCCAAACACTGGGCTTGGGATCAGCCGGCTCTCCAGGAAGACAAGGTTTTTATAGCACAGAAAGTTACAAAAAAAAAAAAAAAAAAAAAAAAAAAAAAAAAGAATGTCTTGGGAACTTACAGCTAACAGGGTTTTGGCAAATGTGATACAAAGGCAGAGAGCAGGCTAATGATCTACATGGCTTAACATTTCAAGGTAGGGAGTAAATTAAGATTCCTGTTGGAATTTACGAGGCGCCACTGAGGTTTTAGGGAGGGTTGTTATCTGGTCCAGGAGAGCCAGGCCTGTGTGAGTTCAGAGCACAGGCAGGACTTCCAAACAAGATTTGCCCCAGAGTTTGGTCAGGCCAAATAAGTATCTTAGTAAAACAGAAATGAACTTTTTTTTTTTTTTTTTTTTTTTTTTTTTAAAACTTTACGGCTCCCAATCTTAGGATGGAATTAGGTTGGGTTCATCAGTGTACATTGGCTCAGGTGCTGCGCTTCTCCTGTCAAGTGTGTTATATTTGCCTGACTGATGTTTAAACTGGTTCTTGCTCTGAGGTCCACCCAGTGGAGACTTGTCAGCTGCCAAGGACACAGGTTCCCTTGCAAGGGAGCTCAGGGGGCTATCTGCTCTCCTCCTCTTTAAAAATTAATAGTTTCAGACTTATAGAAAAATTGAAAAGAGTTAGCCTTGTATTATGCCCTCCACGCCCCACAGTTTCCCCTATTATTGCCATGTTGCCTTGGTATGGTGCATTTGTTACAATTGATGAACCAATGATTGGTTCACCATTATTAACCAAGGTGGGTAGACTATGTTAGGGTTCCCTCTTTGTCCTCCAGTTCTATAGGTTTGGCCAAATGCATGACGTTCTTGAACCACCACTACCGTGTCCTGCTCTACCGAGGAGCTAGTGTCCCCTTGGTAGCACCAGGCAGGGCACCTCTACCAAGCAGCCTTGTCTGCAGCCTATATGAGGCTACAGGCTGTTTGAGTGCAATGATGTTTGTCTTTGTAGGGTGGGAAAAGCAGATCCTCTCTCAGACCCAAAAAGAGGCTTCCCTAACCCCTACCTTGGCCAGGAGAGGTACTGAGTCCCCTCCTGAGGTCTTTGCATTCTGCTGTTACTCAGCTAAATGTCCCTGTCCTTGAGGTGCACACGTATCTTGGGCTCTTTAGGGCAGTGTATGCATTTACACAGGACATTTGGATGATGTCAAATCTCCCATGGTGTGGACAGGCGCCATCCAGCTGGACTATGGCTGAGGAGCTGGCCCGTCCTGTGCAGCCCAGAATTCAGTGTTGTGCATCGGTGGCGAAGAGGACTCGGCTCCCGTGTGGCTGCTGGGCCTTGATGAGGTCTCTGCAGTGGTCTTGCTCTAGGGCATCACCCAGTGTTTCCTGAGCAGGGGCCCTTCTTTTTCTTGGGTGACCTCCTCTGCATACTCTTATCTCTACATATATTCATTCCCCTTTTTTTTCTCAGTGGAGGCCCCCAAGAAGGGGCAAGGATGGTGCTCTTCCGTGGGGAGGCAGCTGGTAATTCTGATTGGCTCTCCTCCTCAAGATGGAAACTTCTCAGTGCTTTGCTGAGGTTGGCAATCAAGACTTATCAAGCACCACAGCCTCTTATGGTGCTTGGAGGAAAAGAAGGAAGGGGTGTTTCCTGTGCTTGGGATACAGCAGAATGGAGAGAACCTTGGCTTGAAGATGTGGTGTCAAGACAGCAAGAGTGAGCAGCAGAGGTACAGTCTCAGGGGTCTGAAGACCAACTGATAAACTGCAGCTGTGAGTGCTTTTCAGAACATGCAAATGTCCCCTAAAGGCCCCAGATATGGGATGGAAAGAGAAACTCCTAAAAGTCTCAGCATGGGTCTCAGACTACATTGGATGGGTATGGAAGTATTATCCAATGCTGGAGAACTTTATATGCCCATTTTACTGAGGAGAAGACTCCAGTTCTGAGATGATAAGGAAACAACCAAGAACACATACTGTGAAGTACTGAGATTTGAACCCAGGACGATGGACTTCCCTAGCCTCTGGTTTCCCCATAGCATTTTGGTGTCTTGTAGCTGGCTGGAGTAACCCGAGGAGGTGGAATTTTCATTAAGTTTTAAAAGAGGATTCATGGAATGAGTAAAGGTACAGAAGCTGAACGTGATAAAAACAGCCAACACCTGCTGAGCACCTACTATGTGCCAGGATAGTTCCAAGAGTGTTGCTCTCTGATAATTAATACATTCAACCCTCAAAACAACTGCTTATTAGTATAATTATTGTCCTCATTTTCAGATGAGAAAGCTGAGCTTCAGAGAAGTGATGATGGGTGGGTCTAGAGTCTTATTCTGACCTGTTCCCAAGCCCCTTTAGGTCTGTGGCGTAACAGTAACAGTTGCTGCTGATTGAGCACCACTGCATGAGGTACCAGATACTTCTGATGCTCTTAAATGTAATCCTCGACTCCAGCTCTGTGGGGCAAGGTATATTTATTTCAGTTTTACAGACAAGGAAGCTGAATCTCAGAGATGTCGACCATTTATCTCAGGTCACACAGCTAGTAGGTGGCAGAGCTGAGGCTTGACCACAGGTCTATCCAAATTAAAAGCGTGTATTCTTTCTTATATGTGGTGGCTTCTATGCCTGGATGCAAATCTGAGCTCCCCCTGGGAGCATTTCTGAAGTACAAATTCCTGAGCCCACCCCTGGAGAATGATTTAGAAGCTTGGCACATGCCTGGCTTTCAGCATTTTGTAGAAGCTTCCGGTAATGTGGCGATCCTGAGACGGGATGAAAGCTGCAGCAGCCTTGCAGGGTGGGTGATCCTGAGATGGGGTGGGGACCCAGTCTTCCATGTTCTCATTTCCTCTGATGCTGATTTGCTGAGCGACTGCTGAGGAGACAGTCATACCATCTGTTGCTTGGTTTTCATACGTGTAAGATCAGCGGCTAATGCAGGTGTCTTCTCTGTTCTATTTGGAATGGAAGAGGGTGAACCTGAACAGAGGTGTCATCTACAGACTGTTTGGACGGCTTTAGAGAGAGTGTGCCCAAGAGGAGGGAGTTGATATTTGCAGAATGGGGCTGCAGGCAAGAAGGAGGAAGTCAGGCTAGTTCCCTCCTCTTCTAGCTCCCTGATTTCCCAGCCTTTAGCATGAGCATGTTGAATGATCAGTGTGTCTAAGAGCATGATCCAGAACTTTCTGCACCTCAAATACTTGAACAACTTATTAAAAATGCAGATTCCACTCATATGGAAACTCCATGAGAGCCAGGGGCTATTTGTTCAGTACCAAATCCCCAGGCCCAGGAGCAGAGGTTGGACATTGTTAAATATGTGCTGAATGAATGAGCTGATTCCTGGGATCCACCCCAGACCTACTGAATCAGTGTGTCTAGATGGGGCTGGGAATCTTAATCTTTAATAAGAGCCACAGGTGATTCTTATTGGTAGATGAGTATTGAGAAGTATTTGAATGACGCAGTTTCCACCCTTTTCCTGGTATTAGCTCAGCTTGTTTCCACATCAAATCTACAGCTGGTTCCTATGGTGATTTCCCTTCAAAAAGGGGGAAAGGAGAGAAGAGCTGAGAAGTCCCTGTTTTTATCAGCAGTTGCTGGGAAGGTCTCCCAACCAGCCTTTCCTCCTCCATCCTAAATGTGTTGGGGAGTGGTCGGGCCTTGAGACCTGTGCAGATAGAACAGTTAGAGCCAAGGTAGAGCTGGGAGAGAGGCATGGCCAGGACGGTGGCATGCGTGGTGCTGCTGTGGCTCTTTGGCTGTCCCCTGCAGCCTCGTTGGGCGTGCGGGTTCATTTCCCTGCGGGCCACACTACCTTCCTTGTAGCTTATGCTCTGGTTGGGGTGCAGGCCACATTGCAGCATTGCTTTGTGGCCCATCCCTGTTTGTAAGATGACCCTGAACTACCAGGGTCAAGTTCACATGGAGATCTGAATCCTTCTGTGAGCTGCTTTAGTGAAAAGCCAATCCAAAATCAAAAGCCACTTTGCTGACTTGTCACGAGACACCAGAGACATCCCTTCCGCGTGGCAAATCAGTCCTGCCCTCCTGTCTTGAGTAGGACCCCAAGGGAATGCGATTGCCATCCAGAAGGTGGCTTGGTGAGGTCCTAGAGTCCAAGTAGGGGGCATTTTGGTGTTTTTCTCAACTCTGGCTGAACAGCAGGCTGCTGGGTTGGGGGTGGGGGACTTTTGAAAGAAGACAAATGCCTACTCCACCCCAAACTGATTTAATGGGAATCCCCGAGGGTGAGGGTAGTGAACTTGTACTTTTGAAAAGCTCTCTGCACGACTCTGATGCACAGGCTGATGTGCAAACTGCCAGTTCCATGAAGCTGATGCTCAGTTGCCTTTCAAGATCACTTCCTGTGGGTTTTCTTTGCTCTATCAAATGTTGTTGTTGTTTAATCTAATTAATAAACTTTATTTTTTTAAGAGCAGCCTTAGGTTTATAGAACAATCACATGGAAAGCAGAGAGAATTCCCACCTACCCTAGCCCCTGTCTCGCCTCCCCCAGCAAAGCCTCCTTTCAACCCAAATTCCCATGACTTGCACTGACAAGAGGGCAAGTGTCAGATTTCATCTCCGTAAAGATGCTCACTAAACTCACTAAGGCCAGTGTCATAGGATACTCCCCTCTGCCTCGCTACAAGTCAGCATGCAGGATTTCTGGTGTGTGCTCTTGGCAAGACCTTCCTGTGTCTGAGATGCATCTGCAAAGCACTCATATAGTACATGAGTGTGCATAGAGAAGAGAGCTCAGTGATAGGTTTTAAAGGAATCATGTTCAAATCCCCTTGAAACAAAGGAGCCATTCCAATTTTGCCCCCATTTTTTTTCTAAAAATTTCTTCAGCTTCCTGGAAGTCTTATTTTCAGGTGATTTCTCAGCTTAAATATAACAACACTTCACTAGGGGGCACTTCAAGACTGAGAAAGAAAAAAAAAAAAAATCCTAGCAACTAGGTGACAATAGATTTCCACTTCACCATTAAGTAGGTAAACAGTCCTGCACAAAACATAAAAAATACATAAGGAATTAAATATGTATTTAGCTGAAACTGTGATTCAATTTCTGTGGGTTGCTTCCTATGCCTGTTTTCTTGAGGCTGGACATGGGAGAAAAGTGGCATTTTGAACTTCCTGGCCATTTTGACTTGAGGATTGGAGTAATAATAATAACGATCATGATAATAATAACAGCCTCTTCATCTGGTTTAAGACGAATGCTTTGCTTAATGCAGTACTCCCAATGCAGCTGCATGTTTGAGGCTTTTATTCAGAAACTGCGGTTAAGAAATATTTTCTTTCTCAATCGTAACAGGAGATCTTAGTGCAGAGCTACCAACTTCCTGTTGCAGGACTATTGGGAGATTTTCTCTGGAGAGGAGATCTGTAGGGACCTGACTACTAGACCTGGCCCCTTCCTCTCCAGTGGTGCAACTTTGGGCAAGTCACTCATCCTCTTTGGTCTTCACTGTCCTCATTTGTAAAATTAAAGTATTGGGCTAGGAAATCATTTAGTATTTAGTATCTTTCTAGTGTCCAGTCTGACATGGTATCTCCCAGGCAGTTTCCTTGGGGTTGGATTGTTTGCCCTGCACTTCACCTGGATTTTTACATGAAAAGTTTAACTAAAGGTAGTGATGGGGAGAAAGAGGGACAGACAGAGGTGGGTTTGAGTCTTGGCTTTATGCTTGCTGGCCACCTTGGGAGTCTTATGGGTTGAACTGTGTCCCCTGCAAGATGTTCAAGTCTCAGTAGTTGTGAGTGTGACCTTATTTGGAAATAGAGGCTAAATGGATGATCAGCTTAAATAAGATTGTTAGGATGGGCCCTAAAGCAGTCTGATTGTGTCCCTGTAAAGAGGGGAAATTTGGCCAGATATAGACTCACATAGGGAGAATGCCATGGGATGGTGAAGGCAGAGATTGAGGTGGTGCAAGTACAATCCAAGGAGCACGGAGGATGTCCAGCAACCCCAGAAGCTGGGAGGAAGCCTGGAACAGATTCTCCCTCTCAGCCCTCAGAAGGAATCAACCCTGTGGCAGCAAATGGTCCACTGAATTCTGCATTTCCACAGTCTTCCAGGCAATCCAGCTATCCTAGAAAGGTGAATCTGCCTTCTTGGAGCCAATTCTGTTGTTGCCTTTCTAGAAAGGAGCCAGCTCCATCTCCTGTCTCTTAAGCAGATTAGCGAGTGAATGAATGAACGAAGGAATGGGGCTCTCGGGGCAGGGTAAATGGCCCTTGGCCCTCAGCAGAAGCATAACAGGGTAGAAGGAGCACAGGTTTTAGGGTACTAGTGGATTCCAGCCCCCAGGCCTATAGGAGAAGCCCTTTCCTGTTATTTTTAAGCTGACTGCTTTGTGGCACTTTGTTAGGACTGCCCTAGCAAACTAATGCAGGGGGTATTTAACCCCAGCCTCCCTACCGAAGGATGAGAGTGATGGTTACCCCAGCTGATGTATGGGAAAGCCACTGGCCCCCAGGGCCTGCCAGCTGGTGGGGGCTCCTCGGATGTTAGTTGTTGCTTAGAAGGAAAAAAGGAATAAATCTTAGAAGGTTCTGCTGAAAAGGAAAAGGCACTTCTGATATTAAGCACCTATTAGGTGCTGGAAACTTCACATATTTATCTTTAGATCTGACTAGTAACCATCTTGCTGCCAAGGGAATAGAGACTCCATAAGGTAAGCCATTGCTGAAGGTCACAGAGCTAGGAAGTGGTAGACATCACACTGTCTGATACTAAAACCTGGACTCCTGCTACCCTGACACTCTTGCTGTGAGGGTCCAGTGCTGTTTACTCCCCTGTGATAGCTCCATCCATTCGTCCACCCATTCATTCATCTACTCACTCATCTGCTCAAGGGACAGGAGGTGAAGCTGGGTTCATTCCAGTAAGACAATGACAGACTTGGCTCCAAGGAGACATGATTCAGCTTTCTAGGATGATTGAACTGCCCAGAAGACTGTGGAACTGCAGAATTTAGAAGACTATTTGCTGCCATAGACCAGAGTGGGTCTGCTTGAGGAAAGCAGATCCCAGACGCCAAATTGTGAAACTGTGTCATTCACACTTGCCCAGCTTCGATCCTGGAATGAATGCGCCTGCACTGCTGTCAAAGCCATTAGCAGATGACTCAAAAACCAGGCTCAGTCCTGGCAAAAATCCGTCTGCCAAATTTTTCTGCTGTTGTCCTGTTCTTGACATGGGGCTTCCCCTTTGTGAGTCTTCCCACCCCCATACTTGTCCTTCTCTCCCTCCCTCCAACCCTGTGTACCCTCAGTTAAACATTTGCCTGAACTTTGTCTTTGTTCTGAGGCTAGAGATGAGCTGGAGAGGAGGTCCCAGCAGGCACCCAGGCTGTTGCAATACCGTAGCATGTGGGTGACATGGCAAAGGGCGTGCAGTAAGGCACTGGGTGGGGGCTATCCAGGAAGGCTCCCTGGAGGAAGGGACACCAAAGAGTAGTCGGATGCAAGGTAGCAGCATTCCAGGTGCCGGGGACCGTCTGTACAAAGTACTTGTGAATAACTGGGAATAGCTTGGAATGATCAGACAGAATATGTGAGGGGAGTAGGGGAGTGAGAGAAGGCTGGAGTCCTCATGCATTTCAGAGCTACCTAAAAGTAACCATGTAGCCCGCCTTTTAGAAGACCGGTTCCAGAGGTCTCCTTCTCTGTTCTCCTTCCTACAGCTCTCAATTCCCCTCAGCTATACTTTCTGGGTTTCCTGAGTCATGCATTTCTCCATCCTCCCATCAGTGATGTCTATGTGGTGCCTACTCTCTGCCTGGTCTGCGCTAGCCCCTGCTGGTGACCCATCGCACCAGCGACAGGGGTGATGATTTATGTGCCCCTTCTTAGGTAAGGCATTTTAAAAATCAGCCAAAGATTTTCACGGCCAGCTGCAGGAGAACTATCTGGGGACAGTCAGCCACCCCCCCTTGAAGAAGACCATGATGTGACGTGGCTGCCTGGCCATCAGTGGTTCTGGCCTCCTCCCTGTTCCCAGCCTCTCATGGCCCAGATGAGGCTGTTGGAGATGTTTCCTTATGGCATCCGTCACCTCTGGGCCCTCAGGAGGACAGGTGGATGTTGGCTGCATCCTGTCCAGGTAGAGTTTTCTTGGAAACTTGAAGGCGTCCCTGACAGGAAGTCTCTTTGGGGACAACTGTGGACATCTCCATCCCCACCATGGTCTCATTTGAGCCACTGACTTAAAGGATTCCTCTTTTCTATTCCTGAGCTGTGCCCATGTGTCCCTGGGTGTATTAATTTCCTGGAACTTCCTTGACAAACTACTGCAAATTGGGTAGCTTACAGCAGCAGAAATGCATTGCCTTATGATAGTGGAGGCCAGAGTCCAAAATCTAGGTGTTGGCAGGGCTGTGATTACTTGGTAAGCTCTAGGTGCACATCCATTCTTGCCTCTTTCAGCTTCTCATGGTTACAGCGTCCTAGGTGTTACTTGGCTTGCATGAGTATAACTACAGCCTCTGTCTTTGTCTTCATGGAGCCTTCCCCTGTGTGCCTGAGTCCAATCTATTTCCTTATAAGGAAGGACACAAGACACACTGGATTTGGGGCCCATTCTAAACTAGAATGACCCTATCTTAACTTGATTACATCCACAATGACCCAGTTTCCAAATGAGAGCACATTCATAAGTTCCAAGGGTTAAGATTTCAACAAGCCTTTTTGGGGAACCCCATTGAACCCACAATACTGGACGTGAGAAGCGAAGCTTTGCTTTAGAGGGACTCAAGGCAGATTCCCTTCCCTTGTACAAGAAGCACAGTCCCAGGGTTCTCTCAGCACTTGGAATGCTGGGAAGACTTGCACTCTGTGTAGGAGCTTGATGTGTGACTGCAGAGACCCTCTCAGTGGGTCCTGAAGTCTGGGCAGAATGGCTCTGTTGAATTCCTGGTGTGAAGAAAGAGAAAGAGAGGGTCCATCTCCTGCTGAAGTTTTCAGTCCTTTTTTGCAGATCCCTGCCACAAGTTGCTCCTCTGTGGGGGCAGGGAGGGCTGCCTGATGGTTGCAAGTATGTATTTATTTATGTATTTATTATCACTCCTGCGTGTTAACTCTGTTCTGCATACCTGCCCTTTCTCATTTTCCCCGTTAGTTCCAAGTGACACCTCAAGGCTGTCTTAAGTTTTGGTCAGAGGGTCTGGGAAGTGGCAGAATGTGTACTGACTACAAATCAGGTTGGGAGAAGCAGACACTTCTCTGCACTGAGTTGGGACCAAAAGCCACCAGGGACCAACGGCTACCAGATGCAGCATCCCTCATGTATAGCCAGCTGCCTGTGTGCTTGGGATGGTTCTCATCCATTGGTGTGACCCTTCTAGAAATGTCTAGAATACAGCTGAAGTTGTACTACATGACCTGAAGCAAAAACTACTTTTGCTTCTCTGAGTCGGGGTGCTTATCAGATCTTTTCCATAAAACAAACTTTGTTTATTTTGATGGGTTTCTTCTGAGTGTCTCCTCTAAACACATTTCTAGTCACTAGGTTTCAGTTTTGAAAACATCACCTCCTCTTCCAGGTTTCCCTGAGCGTGGAGAGCCAGTTGAAGGTGAAGGTGGATGCAAGTTAGACTCCGTGGCATTGGCAGGGAGTGAGGCGGGGAGCACGTTTCCTCTTAGCCCAGCAACTTTTTGACAGACTCCACAGACTAACTCGGCATTTCCCACCTGGGCTGGGTCGGCCTGTTCCCCACCAGAGCACTTAGGAGCCCTGCGGAGATGTTAAGTACGAGGGGTACAGGGCGTTCTTGTTGCTGTGCTCGGCAAACCGCCTGCTTTTTACAAACACATTAAACATTAATATCTACAGAATGGGCAGTTTTATAGTGCACAAGCGCGCGTTTCCTGGACATGGATTTATTTATTTTTTATTAATGTAACCTTAGCATGCCACATATTTCTCACCGAGCTCCAGATCTGAAAGGCCTTGGCTGGACCCAATGAATACTTTATGATTCCATTTAAGACCAAGGGAACCAATAAACTCACCCCCATTTACATTTCAGAGGAGTCTCATAAGTAATGCATGCATGCATGCTGCTCGCCCCCCAGCTGTCCCTGGGACTGCCTTTAATGCCTCATCACATGTGTGACCTTTTCAGGAGGCAGAGAACAGAGAAGTGCTCCCTTCAAACTGTTTTCTTTTTCTTCCCTCTACTACTTGAAACTTCGCTCTGTGGCCCTGAATAGATAATCCTGAAGAGCGAGTTCCTGGGCTCTGGGTGCTCTCTCTTCTTGCTCCCTAGCTGAGTGGCTCAGGTCTGTGGCTTCGGCCTCATCTCTAAGCCAGGACTTTGAGAACTGTGGCCACAGCCCGGAGCTGGACAACTCTAGGCTGGAATTTCTGACTGCTTATATTCTCGAGGGCATTACAGTTTTTGTATCAGACCTGACTTTTCTAAATCAAGATCCCCATGCCAACTCTCATGATTGTCCATGATTCATTTCTGTCCATGCCCAACTTTGCTGAGTTAGCCGTCATGGAAAGCTAGGAATGACTTACTGTTCCTCCCTGCCCCATCCTTCCTGATGTTTTCAACTACAATAAGTTTATCAGGATATTACCCTATTGTAAGTCAAGGAGCATAATATGCCTGCATGTGTATTTATGTGTATATGGATGTCTGACTTTATCTATGATGTATATTAGGATGCTTGCTCTTACCACCATAGTGTGAGGAAGCCCAACTGCGTGGAGAGGCTGTGTGACATTCTTTCTCTCACTTCCCCAGCTAGCTAAGGTGCCACCTGCCAGCCAGCATCAGCTTCACCTTTGACTGGCTCTCCATGCTTGAGAACAAGTTGTGTCAGTTACCTTTGCATTGCGGTGAATAAAATTCCTGACAAGAACAACTTAGAGGAGGTAAGATTTATTTTAGCTTATGGTTTCAGAGGATTCTGTTCATAGCCAGCCAGCTCTGAGGCAGAAACGTCATGGTGAAAGGATGTGGTGGAGGAAAACTGACCAGCTCATGGCAGCCAGGAAGGAGTGTGTGTGTGTGTGTGTGTGTGTGTGTGTGTGTGTGTGTGTGTGTGTGTGGTTGTGTGTGGAGAAATCAGGGGCAGATAAAGTCCCCAAAGGTATGCTCTCAGTAACTTCCTTCCTGTAGCCATACCCCACCTGCCTACAGTCACCATCTAGTAATCTTATCAAATCCTCAACCCATCAAGTGGATTAATCCATTGATGAGGTTACAGCCCTCAAAATCTATGATATCACCTCTGAACATTGCTGCATTGTCTTTGGGTGACATTCCTGATCCAAACCATGATACCAGCCTGGTGGGGATTCTGGCCTTCCACCTCTGAGCCGCCTCAGGGATGTGGGTGGAGCAGAGGGGAACTGTCCCCACTGAGCTCTGCCTGAACTGCGGCATCTCCAGCAAAACTAACCGTTACTATTGTTTAAAGCTACTGTTTGGTGATAGATTTTAATACAATAAGAGACTCATGGAACATTCTCTATCCCCTTATACTGTTGGCTTTTAAAACTTATTTGTCACTATTTGAAATTATTTATCTGCCTACGTGTGCACCTTCCATCTTCTCCAGTAAATAACAATCCCTTGAGGAGAGGAAGTTTTCCTTTCTTATTTATTATTTTTCCTTGGAGACTGTAGGAGCACTTGATGTACAGTAGGCACTTGGTAAATATTTCCTTAATGAAAACAATCCCAAATTTACTGAATCATATTCTTCATTATTTTCTTTTTCCCTTTTCTACCTTAATCTTTATTTTTTTCTTTATTTATCATTGTTTCCCTTGCCTCTTCCTTTAAAATTTTTAATCACTTAAGTACTACATAAATACATTTTTCTTACACAAAATTAAAATATTTCAGTTGCAGCTAAATTCTCCTTTGTGGACTATTGACCCCCAAGCCTGGCCCTCTTTTCCCTCTACCTCAGCCACCCCCAGTACTTTGCCCTCAGGAGAGATGAGGACCTTTTTCTTCTTTCATCCTCAACACTGTAGCTTCCTAGGCTGCTCCCCTGCGGTCCCACTGTCCCACTCTCCCTCTTCCAGCACTTCCTTCACATTCCAGATTAATTGTTTCCAAACTCCATTTGAGGGAAACTTGCCCCAGAGCTTTCAAGGGCTCCCTCTTACCTAAAAGCCAATGTCTAGACTCTTCCATGAGCAGTGTCTCGCTCCATCAGGATGCACCCTATGATTGACTCATTGATGACACAGCCATGGCTGCAGACTCTTCCTGCCTTTGATGGGGGCCATGGAAGGCATGGGGCAGAGGAGAGAGGACCCTCCTGGAATGATTAGGCTGTGAGTGGTTTCCCAGAGCCTCATGCATTTTGTCATTTATTCAAGACGTTCAACAAGTATTGACTGAGCGCGGCTCTGTGGAAGGCACTGTACTTTTGGCTAAGGATAGGATGGTGACCAAAATGGACATATAATCTTTGTCCTCACTCATTTCATAGTCTAGTAGGAGAGATGGGCAGACCAGTGGCAAGTAAGCAATTTAAACTCACCACGATCAGGGTGGTGCTTCCAGCAAGCCAGGCTACCATGTTCACATATAACGGACGTGGGGCTAGCTGTGGGGAGGGAGAGGAAGGGTCTCTGGAAAAAGGAATATTGAAGATGAGATCTGAAGGATAAAGAGGAATTTGCCAGATGAATGTGGGAGAAAGAGAAATCTGAGTGAAGCACAACAGAGTTGTGGAGGAGGGAAGGAGGAGAGAGGGAGAGGGAAGAGGAGAGAGAGAAAGGGAAGGGAAAGGACTGTAAATGAAGTGGGGAGAGAGGAGGAAGGGAGGGGAGAGGATGGAAGACCAGGAGCTTGGGACCTGTCTGCAAGGGTTAGACTTAGCAGATGGAATTCTTGTTAGAACTCTGGCTTGCTCCCACGAGGAGCAGGAAGGCAGGCCAGCTGTCCTCACCTCTGACACTTGCCATGGGCCCCAGCAGGTGCAGACTGTGGCCTGGCAAGTGGGCCATTTCCACATCTGTGCACTGGGCCCTAAGCCAGATGTTGCTGCCTTTGCTCACATGGTCAGGCTGTTCATATGCCCCAGTCTGACCTTGACGCAGAATCATTCCCTTTTCAGCTTCTCCAAGGTGGCTGTTCCCGTGGGGGTGCTTGAGGTGGTGGGATGACCCTCCTAGCAGAGCCCAAGCCCCTCACAGCATTAGACACGCGTCTCTTTTCTTCCCAGGACTTCTGGGTGTGCCCTTGACTTGGAGCTTCCCTCCCCTCCCTCTGCTGTCCCCCCTCTCAGAAGGATAGCGGCCACCTGTCTCCTGCAGAGCAGCCCCACCTGCTCCTCTGATCCCAAGACCCTGCTGACCCGAGCCCCTGAGTGGGTTTATCAAAGCGTTCACCTGATAAAAGTGGGTCTCTCCCTGGGGGAAAGATTCTCATGCCAGCTGTTAACAGGAACAAAAATTTTATTGCAGGGAAAGATAAAATAAGCCTGGGAACATTAGCAGCTGGCGAGCCTTTCTGGAGTGGCGAGAGAGTCTGCACCCGCCAGGAGCCAGATGAGGGGAAAGGCGTCCTCGTGCTTCTAACCACCTACGTGGAACTGTCCCTTGCACTCTCAGAGCACTGTCATGGGGAGAGCTTGCCTGCAGGGAAGAGACGTTACTTTGAACATCCCAGGCTGACCTTGGGCTTTTGTCTCTTACTCCCTTTTTTCCTACTTCCCATTTTTTTTTTGCCCTTGACATTCAATAAATATTTACTGAAGACTTGCTATGTTCTAGGAGTGGAACTAGGCATTTGCCAAGGACAGAGACATTTTCTAGATGGGCAAAGGGGACTTTAAAGGGCCTCCTGCCTACTCTCCCCTTTCTCCTAGAAATTGCTTGTCTCCCATTGCCATGGCAACCACAGGCACTAGGTGTCCCTTGGTCATGAACCCTCATGTTGGGCATGTGACCCAGGCCTGGTCAGTGAGTCTTTTTTTTTCTGAGATTTTTGGTCTTGAGACCAGAGACATTTGTTTGTCTTTCTCCTGCAGCAGAAGCTGTATGATGTCGATGGCAAGTGTTTGGGGAGGGCGGTCTTTCTCCCGCCCCACTGACACGTGTGGAGAAAGACGGCGTGCCTGAAGAAGGAGGAAGCCGCAAGCACCTTGGGATAAAAAGGGAGGCATTTTAGGAAGCATGTTCTGGTGACCTCCATCTCCAGGCTCCAGCAGTCAGGAAACTGGGTGCTTCTCTGCCCATCCTATGGGTTGGGTTTCACAATTTTTCTTTGGAGTTGATCCAATAAATCAGTTCCTTTCAAAATGGCTTTGAATTAAGATTCTATGAAGTGCAACCCGACCAAGGCAAAGAGTAGTTTCAGGGAGATACAGTAAGGCTCTCTGCAGCGAATGGGCTTCTCTGAACAGGAGCAAAGGGCAAAAGACGAATTTCGAGTCTTACTGATCTAGTCCATGAGGATTTCAAGTCTTGCTGATCTAGATCATGTGACAAGCCCCAGGGAAGCACTGAGCACAGACTTTGGCCCTTAGTGGGTGTCCATCTTTCGCCCTTTCGCCACCTTCATTTTTTCAACTGGAAGGCAACATTGAGTTAGATGCTGGAAAGCTAAAGTCATCCTAAAAGAGGCTTCCTGTGCCTTTGTGGGGTCTGATTTAAGTGGTTTGGAGTGGCTGAGTGATCTGAACCTTCTCTGATGTCCTACTTTGCTGAGGGCTCCAGCCAAATGTGTCCTTATTACAGAGCTAAAATCATATCGGGGAGAATCTGAGTCACAAAGCTCTGTTACTGGAAAAATCAAAGATTTTTTTTAAAAATTTTTTTAAGAGAATAGATTTAGTATTCTGGGTTTTATTTAATTGCTCACTACTCAGAAATGATTGGGTTTAGTACATGTGAACTTCTCAGGTCACTGATGTGTTCTGAATGCTTATCCCCACCTGATTCATATGTTGAAATCCTAACCTCCCAGGGGCATTCCAGATGATTGGCACTAATGGATGGGTTTAGTGCTCTTTTAAGGGAGGCCCCTTTAGAGAGGCCCTATCCCTTCTACTCTATGAGGACACAGCTGGAAGGTGCCTTCTAGAAGCCATGTGGACTCCTGCCAGGCATTGAGTCAGTCTGTGCCTTAATCTTGGACTTCCAGCCTCCAGAACTGTGAGAAATAAATTTCTGTTGTTTATAAGCACCTAGTCTATGGCATTTTATTATAGTGTACCAATAGACTAAGATAGTCACTTTATGTTTGTCCAAATGCTTTTCTGAATCTATAGACTATCCCAGCCTCCAACCTTTTAATATGTTTTATTTCTATGTGGTTTGTCCTTTTTTTTGATTCCTGACTTCTATTAACACTGTGTGTTTGGATAAGACATGACACGTGACTGAGGTTTGTCTTTATATTTCCAGCTTGCGGGATAGTTGCTAAGTTAGAGACTGCACAAAGTAACAATATTTATTTGTAAAATAAAAATATATAACAGAATATATAAAGGGTTATATAAAGGGATCAAGTACACTTTGGAATGATAAAAACTAACTTTAAATATATATATAGAGAGAGAGAAAGAAGGGGGCAAAAAGAAGTACAAAATCTTGTTGCCAACCCTGAGTGACAGCTGTCATCAGAAATTCAGCGGCTGTGATGTCTGCGTTGCAATCCCACCAAGTGTTCCAGTTAAAGCTGTGCAGTGATTCTAATTACTATGCATAGCTTGCGCATAACATAAATAGTTGTAACCTTTCTGCAAAGCGCAAAGTCAGGAAATGTTAATCCATAGGGAAGCCATCCTTAGGCCACGGCTCCAACCTAATCGGTCATTCTTGTTCTTGTTCTCTCATTTGCAAAAAAGAGAGAGAGAGATCCCCCTCTTTCCAGCAGCCCAGCCTCTATTATGCTGTGTGTGCATTAGTAAAATTGATCTCCATAAGAGTTTTTCAAACTGAATTTCTTAACAGCATCGTTTAGGCTGGTGCAAAGGGAGAGAAGTCAGCGGGACCAGGATTTAAGAAAGTTGCTAACGTTGAGACTTACAGAGTCTTTCACGCTTTGCAAAACATGCCTGGTCATTGCTTGGAGGAAGCCTTTTGCACATTACACCCAGAAAACAGGCCCTCTGAGCACAAGCTCTTGGCAAGAATTGCATTAAGACCACTCACTTGGAGGCGATGCGAATTTTATGTATTCGTTTCAATTCACTCCTCTGGTTCCTTAGGGTAATGACACAATTTAGGCTGATTTTCTCGTGGAGAGCTCTCAGCCTACCAGTTCTAAAGTTTTTATTTTATAAAACTCATAATAGGGCAGGGGAAAAAAAGAAAGAAAAAGAGAAACCAAGTGAAGTCACGTATTCCCAAACCTAAGAGCTTTTATGTTCAGAGTCCTGGGGTCCCATGGGGCCCTCTGCACAGGCAAAGGGTCCTAGGCGGGGGAACTTTAAGCCAAAGTTGGGCCCCCAAAGCTACCTCTGTGGGCTATGTGGCATAGGGAATGTTGGGGAATGGCCTGGTCCACCTTGGGCAAGACCAGGGCTGGAGTGAGGGCAGAGAGGCATTAGCCTTGGGTGCCAAAGTTAAGGAGGTGATAAAAAGCTCAACAATAAATATAAATAATATGTTAATTTGATATCTTAAAAATATCAAAATTAATGCCAAAAAATTGATGATTAGCAAAATCTAAAGACCCTAGCGCTCACACAACTCACCTTGCCCTCCTCACTTCTGCACAGCCCTGTCCACAGTGTGTCCTCACTTGGCTGCCATACTCCGCTCCTGCGACACCTCGGCTAGGTGACAGGAACAGGTCACAGTGAACACAGTGTCCTCGTTCCTGGCTCTGTGTTGTGCACTCGTGGCCACTCCAGGTGCTATGCTGAGTGATTCGTTGAATCCCACCAGATGAGGTCACTGTCAGAGTCCACAGAGCAGAACCCAAGTCTGGGGAGGTTCAGTGACTTGCCCTCAGGCAAGCGAAGAGCCAAGGTTCCAACCGGGGCCTGGTTTGAGGCTGGAGGCATGCCCTAACCTGGTCACCTATCCTACTCCAGAGAAGGCTGAGCTGAGTGACATCCAGGAACACCCAGGCACGGTGAGGAGTCAAGCAGTCAGTGTCCACCATGATGGCCTTTTGTCAACTCGGGGCTTGTCTGCAAGCTGATTGGCCCTTTGCCTTTTTTATTTTTTTGGATCATTTTATTCAACCAAATCCGCTACCTTATCAGGTCCACATTTTGGCTCTCATATTTCTTGTTATAGTTTGGCTGTGAGGTGTCCCCCAAAAGCTCACATGTGAGACAATGCAAGAAGGTTCAGAGGAGAAATGATTGGGTTGTGAGAGCCTTAACCCAATCGGTGAATTAATCCCCTGATAGGGATTAACTGAGTGGTAGCTGAAGGCAGGGTACGGTGTGGCATTGGGGTTATATATTTTGTATCTGGCAAGTGGCCTCTCCTCTCTGCTTTCTGATCATCATGTGAGCTGCCTCCCTCGGCCACACTCCTCCGCCATGATGTTCTGCTTCACCTCAAGCACTAAGGAATGCAGCTGGCTGTCGATAGACTGAGACTTTTGAAACCATGAACCCTCAAATAAACTTTTCCTCCTCTAAAAGTGTTCTGCTCAGATCTTTTAGTTTCTCTTAGGTCATAATTGTTTCTTCACCGTTAATATCTTTTCTTGTCGTCATCTGCAGTCTCAACTCTTAATCATCCCACAAAAGCCAGATCAAATACCCCCATCTCCCTCAGCTTCTCTAGATCAATTGCTATTTCCCCCATTGCTTATCTTACGGCATTTTGAATCTGTTTATGTTTCTTGGGGGGTGTGGTTTTTATGTTGGTCCATTTACCTTTCTACTATACTGCAGATTCCTCAAAGGTGAGAATTTATGTATTTTTAGATTCAAAACATCCAATCCAGTGTCTGGCACATACTAAAAATGCTTTTCTGCAAGTTGGTGGAGCTGAGCAGACCACCTGGGAGCTCTTCTGATGGCATGTCCTCCATATGCTCAGAGACACCTGCAGTGCTGCCTCTCTAAGCCTGTTACGAAGGAAGGAAGGCGGATTTTGTAGTCCATAGAACCAGGTTGGAATCAAAGTCCTGTCCCTTCTCCTTCCTAGATGGATGACCATGGGCCAGTCATGTGAGTTTTCATTTTATTTCTTTTTCTCTTCTCCCTCCTCACCATGTCTGTCCTCCCCCAACCCCACATTCTTGTTCTCTGTTTCTGATTGGCTTCCTACTCAGGTAGCCCCTAGTAGGGACACCACAGGGCCCAGCACTTGCCCAGAGCCTCCAGACAGCTCTCCTCCAGCTCCAAGGTTGTTTTTAAAGCTTAAGGGCGAGCGAGTGACAGGAAAACTCTTGGAGTATCAGGTACTGCTGCTTACTCTCTCAAGGCACAGTGGGGCCTTGCAGAGGCTCTCACATAGCACAGCATTGATCTTTGACTTTAATGATGTCAAGAGCAGTAACCAGTGACCCTTCAGTGCTGAGATCCACAGGGGGAAGGATCCTTAATGGTGAAGGGGAATCTCAGAAGCAAATGACCACCCCTGGGTTCCTGGCACTTTGAGGGTTAGGTTTGTTGCCTTTCACTGGGGTGCAGGTCCTGAGGACAGGGACACTTTCATGCTCCAGCCCTTCCTAAGGTGCAGGATGTCCAGCCCAGCAAAGCCTTTGCCTCCTTAGATGAGAGGACGTTTAAACTTAAATTTTTCCCTCTCTACCTCCTTCCCTTTAGCTTCTATTATATGAAGAAAGGACTCTGAGTCCTGGCTACATTTACAGATTTTCTTAGATGATGCTTGATTATGCCTGTGATATGAAGCCTGGGACAAAACACAGAATCAGATGCTTAAGAAACAGACACACACAGAAAACCAGAGCAAATCTTTGGACTATGCGTGCCTGTCTGCAGGCATTAACTCTGGCATTGAAGAAGCAGACACTCAAATCTGTGGGGAAAACAAAACAGCCCAAATCCTCCTGAGGATTCTGGGCATGAGCCTTGTCATTTCCAAGAGAGGCATTTTAGGAATTCTGCATTTTCAAATCTTGCAGCCCAGGTGACGGGAGGGCATGAAATTCAAATCTCTTGGTTCTGCTCTCTCTCCTGCTGCTTCTGAGCTCAGGGAGAATTTCTGAATACTGTTGCTTTTTATGCCTCTAGTTTATTCTGCACCATGATCTGAGGCAGGACCAACACGCAAAGGATGATTCTACAGATTGCGGCCACCATGCTGTTTCCCGTGTCTGACAAGCAAAGGGCAGAGGGGTGCTGTGGCAGGGGTGCCAGGAAGAAAGAGAAGGCGGGACTAAAGAAGGCCCAGAAGGAGGCAGTGGAAAATGAGACTGTTTTGTGAACCTGTATGCACAGTGGAAATACAGATGGCCCCGATTTATGAAGGTTCTACTTAAAATTTCCTGACTTCACGATGGTGTGAAAGCCGTATGCATTTAGTAGAAACTGTACCTTCAATTTATACAGAAAAAAACATTCTGGTTCTTTTTCTTTCTTTCTTTCAGTACTGATTTTAGTAAATTGCATGAGATCTTCTGCACTTTATTATAAAATAGGCTTTTGCCCAACTCTAGGCTAATGTATGTGCTCTCAGCATGTTTACGAGGTGAGGGGTTCACTGAGTCAGGGGTATTAATTGCATTTCCGACTTAACAGTATTTTCAACTTATGATGGGGTTATTGGGAAGTGATGCTGTTGAGACTCCAGGAGCATCTGTATGCTGCTTTCATTTGGTCAGCATCACTTGGATGAGTTGCTTCCTCTCTGTTGTATGTGGCTCTGATGGTGCTAATAAAACTGTGCCTGGGGGTAGTTGAGACTCACCATGACATGTTTATCAATCAGAAATATTGTTTCTGGGATCCAAGTTGACTCGGAGCAAAGGAGATCGAAACAAAGTGGAGGAAGAGGTGCCGGTTTTTAAAAATCTTACTTTTAGTTACCTGATAGGTATTTGCAGGCCCAAGTGAAAAATTAGTGTTTTTAGCAAAAGCAGCCCCCAAATCCTTGTTCCACATACAGGTGGCTTGAAATATCAATGATAACCCCCAACCAGAAGGAAAAAAAAAAAAAAGATTCACAATGCTGTGTTCATAATACAAAGTTGATAAAAAATTATATCTGAAAGTCAAGTTTATGTTTTCAACACATAGTTTAAATGTCACTTCCTTGGGAAGGCTTTGCTTAACCCTGGGTCAGATCATGTCTTCTTGTGCTGACCTTTCCATTTCATAACTTTCTGCAATCATATGTATATATGTAATGTAATTTATGCATATGCATATGTATGCATGCACACACAAATATATTTACAGAACTTCTAGTGTTTGGAAACTCCTTGATCTGGCCCTGTTTCTTAGCTTTCTTTCTGTTATACTTTTTATTTTCATCTATCACTTCTTCAAGTTTAACTTTTTCTAACTATTTTGGGGTATCTTTCAAGTGAAAGATATCAGAGGGGCTGAACATAATGTGCTTTGCATTCTCATTGGTTGGCCTTACCTGGAAGGCCTATCTGCCTCACTTCATATCTTTTCAGACTCCTATTAACAAGGGAAGGTCTTATTGACAAGTGTTACAATAGCAACTCAAAAGATATATTCCATGCTTGTGTAATTATATCAAAACGGATTCTACTTTCAGGTATAACTAAAAACGAAATTTAAAAAAAGAGCAAAATGATTTAACACTTTGCAAGTTGAAACTTCCTTAACTGCATCCCTCAAACACACACACACACACACACACACACACACACACACACACACACAATCAAACCCAAACCCTAACCCACAGAAAAAAGAAACCATGATTGATTCACAACAAGTCTGAAAAAGGTATTTGAAAGCATCAGGTTTACATTTTTGATACATTGTTCATAAACCTCTCACAATTCTACCACCTTTCCTCCTCCATACCACACCATTTTTTTCCTCCCTAAGAGCTCTCTCTGCTAATAGGGACAAAGGTAGATTTATGTCAGTGAGAAAAGGAAATTTCTTTGCTCATAATGCCACTTTCACACATGCCTTCTGAAAACCCAGCCAAGGCCTCCACCCAGAATCCTAGGCAAAGTCCATGGTCAGTGGCACGTGTTGTGCAAACATGGAGAAGCCTGCAGTTGTGACCCTTTTGCTGGGTTGACATCTTGGCAGCCCTCGGGATGGAGTCACGGCTGTGGCCAGGTGGTTTGGAGGTATCTGGGGGGTCCAAAGTTATAGGGGAAGCACCAACTCTATCCCAGCCCAATCCCAGATTTACTCTTTCCATCCGAAACTGAAGACATCAGAATTTGAGACAAGAAGAAAAATAATAAAACTTTTGAGAAAGGAAACACAGCTCCACGGAACGTTCAGGTTTGATTGTGATTTCCAAGGTATTCATGCTCTGGGCTCTTTTCTCTGTTGTGTGTTCTGTCTCCACTTCTGACCTGTTTAAAAGCACAGCTCTTGTGTTCTGATTACTCAAATCCAGCCTCCGTGCAGCTTAAATGGGCATGGGTGGAATAGACCAGGGCATCTTCACAGTCACAGACAAGCTTGGCAGAGCAGAGAATGAATCCACTCCAGCTTTTATAGTTCCTTAGATCCAGTTTCCTTCTTTTACTTGTTCTTCTCTTTACCCCCTCACATTTAAGAGCAAATAAGAACCTTTTTGTGACTCTGAGTGTTTGAGCTGCTGGTACAGGTTAAGTTTTGGAAAAGCGTGGGCATACTTGATTTTGCAGTCAATCTGGAACAATTTTCAGGAGGCCAGGCCCTTTCTGCACTTTCACTTTCTTCCAAATGAAAATAGCATTATTGTTTTCTCTGATTTTAAAGGTAAGCAATCTGTCTGGCTTTACTGGCTTAGAATTCAAACTGGGGTCAAATCTCTTTTTTTAAAATTTAAATAGCATGACTTGAACACCAGCTTGCTATTGCAGGAACATATTGAATTTCCTGGATTTTTTTCTTTTTTCCTTCTAGTAGCAAGTCTGAGAACTCCAAGAATCTTACTTAATCCAAGCAGTCAGTCCTGGTTTACTTAGGGAGCAGGGGGCACTCTCTCAGTCAGACATTCTGGCCAAAAGTACTATGGCTATACCCAGGGTACATCCCCAGCCACATGGTGCAGTGCTCACAGCTACAGCAATGGCTAAGCACAAACTGCCAGCATCTCTACTTTTGTGCTTTGTAGCCATTATAAAGTAAAATAAGGGTTACGTGAACACAGCACTGTGATACCAACTGGTGATTGACAGTCTGATAGGTATGATGGCCACTAAGTGACTAAGGGTGGGTAATATATATAGCATGGATACTCTGGGCAAAGGGATGATTCATGTCCTAGGTGGGTTGGAGCAGGAACATGTGAAATTTCATCACACTACTCAGGATGGTGCTCCATTTAAAACTTATAATTGTTTACTTCTGGAATTTTCCATTTAATATTTTTGGACCATGATTGATCTCTGGCTATTGAAACTGCAAAGAATGAAGCCAAATATAAGGGAGTACGAGTGCATCTTCTAAGACCGGAACTTCTCTATTTCTTAGTCATCTGATTCCTAATGAGACTTTACTAATCCCCACTGAAAAACAGGAGCACACGTGCACACGTGACAGACAGACACAAGTACACACATGTGAAGAGATATGGTCTCCTGTTGCTGCCTGAAGCGATTGCCGCTTGGAGCAACGACACCGCAGGAGAAAACTTGGAGGCAGGATGAAAATGAAAAAAGGTCTTTTCTTCTTCTTCTCTCTCCGGCTTCAGCAACCTCTCCAACTCCAACCACAAACTCCATCCACAAACTCCACCTAACTCCAACCAATTCCAACTACAAACTCCAACCTACTCACTCCTTCAAACTCCTGCTATAAACTCCTTCCACCAGCCACTACAAACCCTCACCCGGTTATATACATTTTGCTTTAACAAGGACAAGTGCTTACAGCTCGAGCTTACAGGTGCGTCACACAGTGTTCACGGGCATACAAAGATTCTTTGAATAATGGATGAATATCAGGTGGAACTTGAACATCTTTTATGGCTCTCAGCTAAACGCAATCTTAGCTATCTCCTTGATCAGGGCTCCTTCAGTCTCTTACAGCTTCCCAATTATTCCATACTGCCTATTCTGTATCCTACCTCCTCGTTCTTTAGTGTGGCTCTGTGTGGCACAGCCATAGTAGTCTCTGAGTGTTATGGTTTGGATGTGAGGTGTCCCCCAAAAAGTTCATGTGTGAGATGATACAAGAAGGTTCAGAGGAGACCGGATTGTGTTGTGAGAGTCTAAACCCAAGCAGTGATTAATGCCCCTGATAGGGATTAACTGAGTGGTAACTGAAGTGATAGGGTGTGGCTGGAGGAGGTGGGAATTGGGTCGTGGCTTTGGGGTATGTATTTGTATCTGGCAAGTGGAGACCTCTCTCTGCTTCCTGATCATCATGTGAGCTGGTTCCCTCTGTTGCACTCTTCTGCCGTGATGTCCTGCCTCACCTCGAGCCCCAAGGAATGGAGCCTACTGTCTATGGATTGAGACCTCTGAAACTGTGAGCCTCTAAATAAACTTTTTCTCCACTATAGTTGTTCTGGTTGGGTCTTTCAGTTGCAGCAGTGAAAAGCTGACTAAAACAGAGATCGGTACTGAGAAGTGGGGTTGTTGCTGTGACTAACCTGACCATGTAGTTCAGAAGTTTTTTGGAATCGGTGGGAGGAATTTTGAGATGCTTAGCAGTGCAAGCTGGAAATGCTTTAGACTGTTGTAAGTAGAGCTTAATGGGCAATTCTGGTGGGAGCTCAGAAGACCAGAATGCCAACAGGACTGTGAACAGTGAAGACAGGGCTCAAGAGAAAAAGGAGGACACTGTTGGAATTTGGAGTAGAGGCCATTTGTGTTATGTTCTGGCTGAGAAGTTGTCTGCATTTTGCGTGTGGGACTTTCTATGAAGCTGATTTTAAAAGCAATGGACTCCTTAATCTGGTGAAAGAAATGTCTAGGCAGCATAGCATTCAGGTGGTGGCGTGGATATTGTTGGCAACTTTTGACCAAATTTATTGTGATAATTAGGAGCAGAAAGAAAAATAAAAAGATTTGAAAAACTTGGACCTGAGAGGTGGGAAAAACTGGGGCTAAGGAATTTGCAGTTCTTAATGACATAGTATTACCACTAAAGAAATGCTGAAGGCTTTGCCCAGAGACAATGAGAAAGATGGCTTGAGGGCATCTCAGGAGCAGGCAAGACCACACCAACCTCAAACTCAAGGGAGTAAAGGTAAATCTTCTTTTGAGAATAGACCAGTGGGACACCCTTCTTGCACAAGGGGGCCTAGGAAGTTTTACCAATGTGTTCAGCCACCCAGACACTCGGAGGCTAATGCAGCCAAGGTCGCTGGAGGCTTGGCTACTGCTCAAGATGGCAGCAGACCTGGGGTCAACCACATGGTGCTGGTTCTGCAGGAATGCAGATGCTGTAGTTAGGAGGTCATGGAAGCTTCCACCAAGATTTCAAAGGAAGGCCTGAGAGACCAGGCAAAGTGCAGCAAAGTTCAGAGTCCCTGTGGAGAGCCAAGTGTGGAGATTTGAGGAGGAAGCTGAAGTTGCAGTGGAGACCCCTGAGAAGAAGAAATGCTAGTAACGTGGGACATCAACCTCGGAAAGCTGCAGGAATCGAGCAGAGACACGCCAACAGAAAGGTCACTTGGGCTGCAATCAACATGGCCACAGGGGCAGAGCTACACAAGCCCTTTAGTGGGAACATCATAATGCCGTGTGCCCCACACGCCAGACATGGAACTACAGGACTTGTTTGTCCAGCTGGATTTTGGTCTTACTTTGTTCTTATCCCTTCTTTCTATGCCCCTAATTTTTATGAATGGAAATGTTTACTCTGTATCATTATATATCGGACACTTGTAAATTGCTTTTACTTTTACAGGAGCTAACAATGCGATATTGTCTTGAGCCTCAGAGAAGACTTTGGGCTTGAGCTTTGAGCATTTTCAGAACCACTGAGACTAGGGGGATTATTGGAAAAGGACTAAGTGTATTTTGCATTGTCACATGAGTGTGAGATTTTGGTGGAATGTTATGATTTAAATGTGGTGTCCCCCAAAAGCTCATGTGTGAGACAATGAGAGAGAGTTCAGAGGGGAAATGATTAGGTTGTGAGAGCCTTAAACTGAGCAGCGAATTAATCCCGGATGGATTACCTGAGTGGTAACTGGGGCAGGTAAAGGTGGGGCATTGGGGGCGTGGCTTTGGGGGATATATTTTGTATCTGGAGAGTGGAGTCTCTCTCTCTCTGCTTCCTGATTATCATGTGAGCTTCTTCCCTCCAGCACACTGTTCCACCATGATGTCCAGCTTCACCTTGAGTCCTGAGGAATGGAGTCTACAGTCTATGCATTGAGGCCTCTGAAACTATGAGCCCTCCTAAATAAACTTTTCCTCCCCTAAAATTGTTCTGGTTGGGTCCTTTTAGTCAAAACAGTAAAAAAGCTAAAACACTGAGCTTGTTACAAATGCAAACTCTCTTCCTCATCCCAGAGCAGCTGACCTAGAATCAGTATTTTAACAAGATTCCTAGTGGAGGCTTCCCTTTTCTACCGGTCAGGCCCCTAGGATGCTGCCTGCCTTGTGTTTGGGCCAACCTATTGTGTTTTAGCCTGATAGGCAGCTTCCATTGCAATTCCCGGCCCCACTTTTGGGTCATTTTCGGACCTTGGAGGCTGAGTCTTGTCTCTGTGTTCTAGGCCCCTCTCACCTCCGACTCACAGTAGTTCATGAAGGTGGCTGGTGTTTTGAAGTCTGCTGCATTCTGAGGCCTGTCTGGATGCTCCAGATGCACTGGGTTGAACAGAGAGAATCCAGACACCCAGAAGGAAGCCCTCTGGTGAGCTGAGTCACTGGGCTTCGGCACAGTTCTCTTCCATTAGCACATCTGCCCCTGTGGAGACTGTGGGTCCCCAGAAGTTAACTTGTGGAGCACAAGAGTTTGTATTACTGGACACATGTACATGGTAGTGACCTACCTGTCACCGGAGCCCAATTCTCCCTTGGTTTTAAGAGAAGGATCCATGGGGCTAACAGCTTCTATTGCTGTAGTCACCCACTTCCCTGAGTTCCTTGCTCTGGTGAGGATAGGTAATTAACAGCTTTTAAGAGGAACTCTACAGTGGCTTAATCAAATAGAAGTTCATTTTCCTCAGCTAACACAGATTGCAAAAGCATGCTATCCAGGAGCTCAAAGGTGCTGTCAGGAGCTGGATGCGTCCCAGCTTCCAGCCCCACCGTCATGGCCTCTGCTCCTGCAGGCACAGACGGTGCCCAGGTCTTCCTAGTGGAGTCTGTTATTGCTAATATCAGAGAAGCTTATAGCTTTCTGGGAAGCTCTACTTTGTAACTCCCATGTGTCTCTCGTTAATCCAAACTGGGTCCCAGGGATATGTGATTAAGGAACCAGGGAGTCTGGGTTTTGTAGACATGTAGCTGTGGTGACCCAGCTGTGTTACCAGGCAGTGGTGCTGAGAGCTTGTTTGGTGTGGGAGTGACTGGGGAAGAAGGATAAATGACCCAGAGGCCACTGTGATAGTCTGCGCAACAAGTGGGAAGGATCTGAATGAGGGTAGGTGCAGACAATGTGGATAAATGACAGGAGAGACCACCGTCTCATGTGCTTTCCTTAGGACTCCTGGGGCTGCCTCCATAGGCCTCCACTCCTACCCTCTCTGCAGGACACCACAGTGATCTTTAAACATAAATCTCAAACAGGACAAACCACTCTCGCTTTCATCCTTTGATTGCCTCTCCATGTCACTTATAATCAACAAGCGCCTCAAATATCTGGTGCTTGAGGGACTTCTCCAATCTCGTTTCAATTCCCCACTCTTCCTCTGCTCCAGCCACACAAGCTCCCTTTGCTTTTCCAGTATGATTCTGTCCTACACCAGCCTGTTCTTTCCAACCCTCCGACTCTCTTCCTCACATCTCTGCGTGGCTGGCTCTTTCACATATGTAAATATCACCTCCTCTTAGAGGTCTTCCTCGATCAACTGTGGTATGGTTTGGATATGAAGTGTCTCCCAAAGACTTATGGAGGGCTTGGTTCCCAGTGCAGCAGCATTCAGAGGTGGGGCTTTGGAAAGTGACTGGATCCTGAGGGTTCTGGCCTCACTAGTGGATTAATCCTTTGATGGAGTCCAATCTGAATGGACTGAGAGGTGTTGGAGGCTGTGGAAAGAGCTAGTTGGAGGAAGTAGGTCCTTGAGGGCATATCCTGAAAGGGCATTTCTTATTCCTGCTCTTTTCCTCCCTTTCTTTCTGCTTCCTGGATGCACTAAACAGAGAAGTTTCCCTCTGCCATGTCCTTCTTCCTTAATCTGCCTTGCTTCAGGCCCAAAGGAATGGAGCCAGTTGACCATGGACCAAAACCTCTGAAGCCAGGAGCCAAAATAAATCTTTCCTCCTCCAAGTCGTTTGTGTCAGGTATTTTGGTCATGGCCACGAAAAGTTGACTAACACAACCTGTCTTCAGCTGTCCAGACAACCCATCAACTATTCCTGTCCTATTGACATTTGTCTGTTTACAGGGCTAAGCAGTATGAGAGCAGGAATCGTCTTCAGTTTGTGCACCTGTGTCCCAGGTGCTCAGAACTCCTTGTGACACACAGGAGGAATGCTGTACCTGTTTGCAAATCGCATGAGACCAAATGATTAAAAGACTCAACACCCCCTGCAGAGGCAGTCTGGTGCCTCTTCAACATGAACCATCTGGGGACTGAAAACAGAGGGTCAATGCCAGAAATGCACCAGTGGGGTTTGGTGCCCAGCTGAGAAGTCAAGAATTGTTATGGTTTGGATGCGAGGTGTCCCCCAAAAGCTCATGTGTGAGACAGTGCAAGAAGGTTCAGAGGAGAAATGATTGGGTTGTGGCAGCCTTAAACTAATCAGGCAATTTATCCCTGATGGGATTAACTGAGTAGTACCTGGAGGCAGGTGGGTGTGGCTGGGGTATATATGTTGTATCTGGAGAGTGGAGTCTCTCTCTTTGCTTCTTGATCATCATGTGGGCTGCTTCCCTCCGCCACACTCTCCCACCATGCTGTTCAGCCTCACCTTGAGCCCAGAGGAATGGAGCCAGCCTTCTTGTGGGCTAAAACCTCTGAAACCGTGAGCCCTCTGCTAAACCGTTTGCCCCCTACAATTGTTCTGGTCAGGTCCTTTAGTCACAGCAGTGAAAAAGGCTGCCTAAAACAAAGGTCATGGAGAGCAGGCATGAGCATCAGCGGGGTGGGGAGCCTCGGCCTGGGGCTGGAAAGGAGGTGAGACAGCTGGAGACTGGGACACACTCTGGGTGGGAACCTTCAGAAGACTAGTTTGGTCTGACTTTGACTACGTCATGGATAAGAGAGTCTGGTTTGCTGCGTGAGGGACCCCTTTAAAGCCCTTGCTTCCTCTCTTCCAAACTTCCTTAGTTAGGAGGCAAAAGGGAGACTCAAGGATGACACCCACGTTTTCAGCAGGACGGGGGTTTCATCAACGAGGCCACAGAGTACAAGTACCGTTGGTCCTTTGTACCTCTGGCTTCCTCATCTTTTGATTCAACCAAGCGCAAACTGAAAATATTTGGAAAAAGTATCGCATCTGTATTGAACAAGTGTGGATTCTTCCCTTGTCATTATTCCCTAAACAATTAGTATATCAACTATTTACATAGCATTAACATCACATTAGCTATTACAAGTAATCTAGAGATGATTCCCAGTATATGAGAGGTTGTGTCTAAGGTATTTGCAAATACTATGCCATTTTACAAAAGGGACTTGAGCATTTGGGGATTTTGGTATCCAAGGGAAGGGTCCTGGAATTAAGTCTCCCCCCACCCTGAGGATCCTGAAGGGTGACTGTAGGTGGTTGTGAGATGAGCTGATCAGCGGCCTGTTTTCATGGGCACCTTCTAGAGCCCCCGTTCCTGAGGACACGTGTGGGGTAAAGGGTGGCTGTCTACCTCTGCGTCCTACTTTCTTTCCCTGCAACTCCTGCAGTCTGGCCTAATTACTTCTTTCTTTTAGTGCTGTTTCTGGTAGCACTTCCCCCTGCTGCGCTCCTTCTGCCTGGTGACGCTTCACCTGGCCCCTTCTGGTTTCCTGCATGATAAATCCGTAGGCCATATGTTTCTGGATTATAGGGAAGTAAAATTGGGAATTTTTTTCCCCCTCCAGTTGTGAATTCTGGTGTGATGGAATTGCTTCTGCAGCAAAAAATAAAGAGCGCTGATGTAGAAGTGAAAACTGGTCGTCTGCCCGCCGCTGAAGGCTTAATCTCTGATTTACATAAAGCTATGCTTGGAGGAATTCGCCAGGCTTTACAGCTATGCTCAATGAACCTTTCTGGGCTCTGAAAAGCAGACGGGGAGGGCACATGTGATTGGTCCATGTATAGCAGACGGGGAAATTGAGGCAGTTCTTATTGTTGCAAAATGTCAGTGAGGGGACCATTGCCTGAGCCCATTCCTGAGCGAATGTGCCCCAAGGTGGGCAGCCATCCCTCAGGCTGCTTCAGTACCTCCTTGGGGTCTTGTAGCACAAGCAAAGGGTTTTTCCCACCCCCTTACCTCCTATTAGGACCCTCTGGCCATTCTAGTGTGTGCCCAAGCCTTAACCATCATGGTGCCCAGTTGGGCAGTTTTCACTAGGAGCTGCTGATCACAAGGGCTTTTCTTTGTTAAACACCTGCATAGAAAGACAGCTCAAATTGAGCAAAAAGGAGGTAAAATGCTTGGGGTGTCCACAGGGCAGGAAGCTGGTAGAAGAACAACATTGTTGGGTGGCCAGACATTTCTAACTACGTGGAGATTCTAAAAGGAGCCATTCCTGTTTCCTGGCATCCCGCTCCATCTGCCTCTGCCCTTGGCTAGGACACACGTTCTCCTTCTCCATCCGGCGACTCATTCATTCTTTAACTCAGCGTGTGCTTCATCTTCTCCATGAAGTTTTTCTTGGACTCTGGGTGGAAGAAATGCACATCCCCATTGCAGATTTATGCACCTGACATTCCCTCTGCCTACATGCTTTTCTTTAAGTCTCTGCGGGAGCCTGCTCCAAGAGGCTTTCTCGGATCACTGCCTGTAGCAGGACTTCTGGCTTCATTTTTCTTTAGAGTTATTAATGTTACTTGACACACCCTCTCTCTCATCTTATTATCCGTCACTGATGTAATATTTTTGTCTGTCTCCTCCATGAAAAGACAAGCTCTGAGAGTAAAGGATCTTTAATGGCTATGTTCACCGATGACCTCCAGCACCCAGCCTAGTTGTGGCTCATAGTTTGTTTAATGCTTGTTCCGATATTTGTTCGTGGAGTGAATTAATGAAGGCTGCTCCTCTGTGGGCCCGTGTCTCCCTCTTCCACCCCCATTAAAGCACCTGTGTCCACTTGGATTTTTCTGTCTTCCCTCAAGACCATACACTTCTTTAGAGGAGCGACACATCCTTTCTTTCCTTTAACATGCCTCTTAGTTCCTTAGCTCAGAGTCTGGCACAATGTAGTCGCCACGTACAATGGATTGGAAACTGGCTGACTGAATATCCTGATGAAAGAGGGTTGGGGGGATCAGGGTCATGGGTGTGAAGACAGAGAAGGTGGCAGAGTCTGTGGCAGAATCACTAGCAACTGGTGGCAGCTGACATAGGAGAAGAAGTATTGAAAATTTCAGCTCAGGGTGAATTTCATCTTCAGGGTGTTGTGGGGGTGATGATGTTAATGGATCTATCAAACCCAGGAAGAGGCACAGGTTGTTTGGAGGAGACAAGTGGGGATAAACCTTAAGCTGATTGTCATTTATGACCTAGAGAGGTCACAGTCTTTCTGTGCCTGCTGTGGTTTGGGTAAGTATCCCCCAAATGTCTGTGTTGGTCGCCAGCCTATAGTACTATTGAGTGGTGGGGAAAGTTAGCAGTGGGGCCTAGTGGGAGGAAGTTAGGTACTTGTGGGCGTGTCTTTTGAGGGGACATGGGGTCCCTGGCCCCCCTCGTCCTCTCTTCCTGTTTCTTTCCAGCTGTTAGACCAGCAGGGTCCTTGGCCACGCGTTCCCTGTCAGGAAGTGCTGCCTTGGCCCAGGCTTAGAGGTAATGAGGCCCAGCCACCAAGGACCAAAGTCTTTAAAACCATGAGCCAAAGTAAAACTTCCCTCCTTACAAGTTGACTCAGGTATTTTGTTACAGTGATGCAAAGCTGACCAACACAATGCCTCTTTTGCCACCTGTGAAATAACAACCATTTTTCCCTTCGACCTGTTTCATGAGGATATTATTTTAAAAATCAATTAAATGAATTATGTTGTCAAACCAAGATTGAGTGCCTGTGATGTGCTGAACTTTCTGCAGGGGTGAAGCTTATGTTAGGAGAGAAGCGTCTGCTAGGAGGGAAGCTTATGTGCGAGTCATATCCTATCTTTTTTTTTGCATCTTACTTTATGAAGAGTAGTTACCATTTACGGGCATGACTGAGCATATTCTGTAGCATAGTAACTGGTCTGAAGGTTTCCTTGAAACATGTGTGGAGCTCTCAGGAATTTGGGCTCGGGGAGTCTGACTCAGTAGATAAAACTGCACTTCTCTGAAGTGGGCTGCTTTGGAGTTGAATTGAAATGAAAATGTAAATTTTGTCTTCTCAGTGTGAGTTTCCCAAGAGGAAATGTGCATGGTTACTTTCTTTCCCGACCAACAACTCTGCAGTGAAGGTTCAATTTCCCTTTAGGGATCTTATTGGCTGAGTCAATCTTTTTCTTCCCTGGATGTATTTTTTAGCATAAGGTATATTCAGATTTAGAGGCCAAATGAGTGTCATTGGGTAACTGGCTCAGGTCAAATGCCATTAATCATTTTTCCTCAGAGTTCCTTTCATCTAGGCTTCCTTTGCCAGTGAAATGCTCCACATAAAATCTTCTTGGAGGAAGTTCATTATAGAAAATGTAAAGGAGAAGCTGTTTTGCTTGAGGCTTTGGTAACCTTTGGAAAATTTATTATTCCGTGTTCATACTCTAAACTTTGCTTTATTTCTTTTCCCTTGACTCTTTCAAAAGGAAATACAAGTAGAATTGAAATCTTAGAGCACAAAAAAGGTGGGATTCTAATATGATATGAATGTTGGCTCAGTAGTTATATTGACTGAGCATTCTAATTTGTCTTAGAGCTTCCTGGTCACCAAGGAAAAAAGGGAAACAAGAGCCAACCATACCTCTCATTGTCACAGAGAAATATCCCGACTCAGAGGGGATTTAATTTTTTCTGGCATAAAATTTTTAGAGAAAAGCAAATCTTGGGAGGGATTGTATATGAAGAATTTGCAAGTAGTTTTTGGTAGCTATTTCATTTATGTCAATCCAGAGTGCCACGTAAAATATAATTCAGCAAAATGCTTGTGTTGGAGAGAAATCAGCATGAAGTGATCACGTGGACTGGTCTCAGGGGCAGCCCTTGGAGTGAGTGAAACAATCTGCCCTCCAGGGTGATTCAGGAGCCACCTGGGTTAGAATGATGTGTGGCCAGTGGGGGCGGGGGTGCAGCTCATTAAAATAGAACCCAAGGCTCCACCGCAGAGCTTTACCTTAGTTTAGAAGCCTAGAAACAGAGCTTGAGACAAGGATTGGATAAGAGGGTGGTGAAGGAAAGGCTGGTATGGGAGGGGGTAGGGCGCACAGAGGCAAGGCAGCCAGCCCATAACTGGTGCGGTAAGTCCCCTACCACTGGGGGCAACTGGAGGTCTCTGTGCTAGGGTCCTCTTACCACTCCCTAGAGGGGAGAGATGTGTGGTATTTACACAGCCTTCCATCACTCCTTAGTTCCCAGTGGTTTGGGGTGCTTAATATGCCAGCACTTCTGCCCTGAGACACGAAGGGTCAGAGCAAACTTTGGCAGCAAGGCAAAGATATTTCAGGACCACTAACTGGAACTCTGGCAGCATTCTCTGTGGTGGGAAGAGGGAGAGCATCAGTTTTATAGGGTTGCCAAACAAAGTACCACAAGCTGGGGAGCCTGAAAACAAAAAGGTATTGCTTCTCAGTTCTGAAAACGAGAAGTCCAGGATTAAGGTATTGGCGGGTTGGTCACTTCTGAAGGTTGTGAGAGAGGGTCTGTTCCATGTCTCTTCCCTAACTTCTGGTGTTCCTGGCAATCTTGTGTTCTCTGCCTTTTGCCAAGTCACCAGATCTCTGCCTTCATCTTTGCATGGCGTACTTCCCTGTGCGTCTGTGTCCAAATTTCTCCTCCAGGGAGAAATTTGTGTGGGCTGTAACACATATTGGAGCCCTACCCCTTCATGCTTTAGAATATGATATTTAAAGAGGAGACTAAGTTAAAATGAGGTCATTGGGGTGGGCCCTGAACCAATGTGACTGGTATCCTTACCTATGGAGAGGAAATCTGGAAATTAAAAAAACACCAGAAATGAGTGTTTTCAGAGAAAAGAACACCTGAGGACACTGTGGGTAGGAGGGCCACCTGCAAACCAAGAAAAGAAGCCTCAGAGGATCCCCAGGATCCCGAAGTATGAGAAATAAAATTCTGTGGTTTAGGCTACTCAAGTCTGGGGTCCTTTGTTATGGCAACTGGAGCGGAATCACATGTGTGGATAACATTAATCTTGGTTTAGAAGCTGTTATGATTTGGGTGTGAGGTGTCCCCCCAAAGCTCATGTGTGAGACAATATGAGAGGGTTCAGAGGGGAAATGACTAGGTTGTGAGCGTCTTAAGCTAATCAGTGAATTAATCCCTGGTGGGATTAGCTGAGTGGTAACTAGAAGCAGGTGGGGTGTGGCTGGAGGAGGTGGGGTTTTGGGGGTGTGGCTTTGGGGTATATATTTATATCTGGCAAGTGGAGTCTCTCTCTCTGCTTCCTGATCATCGTGTGAGCTGCTTCTCTCCACCATACTCTTCTGCCACATTGTTACGCCTCACCTCGAGCCCCAAGGAATGGAGCCTGCTGTCCATGGACTGAGATCTCTGAAACTGTGAGCCTCCAAATAAACTTTTCCTCCTCTACATTTGTGCTGGTTGGGTCTTTTAGTCACAGCAGTGAAAAATCTGACTAAAACAGAAGCCTGCTCCTAAACTTATTTCATTTAATGAATTATACCTGTAACAACTCTATTTCCAAACAACATCACACATTAGGACACTGGAGGTTAAAACTCCAATGTATGACTTTTGGGAAAGAATGCATAATAGGGAGAGTATATGGGTAAGGGTCTGATAGCATGGTTTGCACCAAGTGAATTTGAACATTTGAGATGGGTGTTGGACATCAATGTTGTTAACAATTTAAAAATAATTTGGTCATACACTAAAATTTGGGAAACAATGACCTGGCCAATTGCTTTATCTTATCCAAATGTTTATTTTTTCCACTGTATTTTGGTAGAAGTGGGAGGCAGACAATAGGTCTGAAGATTTTCGTGGGTCTGGAGAGCCAGTTTTCCTAAGAACATTCCTGCCTGTGAAACACCACAATTGCGCTGTAGTAGGTTAATCACGTAACCACTACCCTCCACTGGTCTGTGTACTCATTTCAGGTCAGAGACTGAACTTGTCTTTGCCTCCTTTATTCCTAGTACATTGCCAGTGCTAACTTATGTTTGTAGGACTGAATCTGTCAAAGAATAAACTGCTATTGAATATTTTTGTTAAATATGTGAAGTAGATTTGTATGTGCTGGCGAATAATTCTCTGTCGAGTGAAGGAATTGATATTAAGAATGATATGGAGTCTCTGCCTCCTAACATTTTATTTAACTAAATGATATTGTGGGGGTATAATATTCCCAGAGTTATCACTGCCAACTCTACCAGGGAACACAGAATTCTCCCGGTGGAATTTATTTCACCAGATTTCTCTAGGGAAATAAGTTGAGTGGTAACTAGGATTGAACACATTATCAGACAGGTTTTCTGTGTTCACTTGCTAAGCAGACTTCTGAAAATTGAAATACTATATTTAATTGGCTCTAAATAGTTCTTATTGAATAAAAATGATTATGATAAAGAATCAAATGGTAAGACTCAGTGCAGAAGACAATTTATAAATATTCCAACTCTTCTCTCCTTCCAGTAAGATGACTGAATTACATATTTCTGATCTACTTAGAGTTAGGCATGACCATGTGACTTATTTTGGCCAATGAAATGAGCTGAAATGATGTCCCTTCTGGATTGGGGATTCACTTCTCCATATAGTGTTGATTATGAAATCACCTCCATAAACCTGGGTTTACAAAGGGTGATCAGAAGTTTCCCTGCCTCCCTCCACTACGAGATATGTACTATGAGTGAAATGTAAAATTTTGGGATTAAACCATTTAGATTTTGTTATTATTATGCTATTATAATAAAACCTATTTTATTGATTGACTCATACTCATATTTGAGAATCACAGAAGCATTAACTGTAGAATGTGATGTTAGGTGCTACATAAATATTTGGTGAAACAGTATAAACCAACATTAAAAATAAGAAAATAGTGATAACTGTGCACTAATATTTATTTATCTCTATTGTATGTTATGTAATTTCAAATTTTTTTATATTCAACTCCTAATATCACATTTTACAGATCACTGCCAGATATTGCTTCTGGGAAAACTATCAAAATTAACTTTTTTTGAATTCTGGAAATTAACTGAAGTCTTGCAACAACCTAAGATGTGTTTGTTCAAGAAATACAGCCGAGTCTTGTGAAAAACAAGTCGTGTGGTATTTAAACTTGCCCTAGTTCCATCCCTTCTCCCCAACTTTGTGGTAGACTTGCAAACCAATAGCCTTGTGACTGTGAGTGTGGAATAGCCACTGGAGGAGGCAAATGGGTTTGAAGTTCCCCCCAAATTGTAACCCTAGAGAATCATCAGTATTTAACGTGTGGCAGTTTGCTGAAATGCTCCATTCTCGGGTCACCATTTGACTGGACTCAGAATCAAGTCAGTGAAGGCAAACTTATCCTTGAGTCATTTGTTGAAAAACAATCAGTGACAATTCCTTTAACATTATATCCTTTAACACATGAAGAAATAGGAAAATAAAATAAAAGGCTGACCACAAGACTTGAAAAGAAAAATGGGAAAATGAGATGCCCATGGTAGCCTTGAAAATCTCTGGAATCAGAAGGCATGCTCAGGATAGTCCTGAGAGATTGCGAGCTGCTATCATCTTTGGCTGAAGTTGAAGCTCTAAACAGGAAGAAGATGAAGACTGAAGAGTAGTTACATGCTGTCTACATGAGCATTGTATATACATCCCAACACACACAGATCCTTAGGCAAAGACTGGGAGATATATGGGTTCCAGATAACGAAGAAAATATGTTTAATAATTAGCTGATAACTAAGCTAACCAAGCAGAGACTTCATTAGATGCACAGGACAAAACATACAAAATTAGTTCAGGAAAGTCACTAAACCAAAAAGCAGTGGTAGTAGCAACAAGAACAACATAAACAACACACACAAGGAATATGATTACTAGAGTTGATATATTTTACTATTTAAAATGTTCAATTTTCAACAAAAAATATGAGACACATGAAGAAATAGGAAAATCTGTCCCATATACAGGAAGAAAGCTATATATAGAAACTTTCCCCAAGTATTAAATTTATCATACAAAAACTTTATATCAGCTATTATAAATGTGTTAAGGAAGGAAAAGACATCATATATAAAGACTAAAGTATGAGAACAACACTTTAGAAATAGGAATGAAGTAGAGAGATTATAAAAAAATAGAAATTCTGTAGTTAAGAAGTATTATAACTGAAATAAAAATTTATTAGGAGAACTAGATTTGAACTTGGTAGAGGATAAACAAATGAACTTGAAGATGAGTAAACTGAGGTTATCCCATCTGAGGAACAATTAAAAAATAATGGACAGAAAATCATAGACCTGTGGGACACCATTAAGTATATGAATACTTGAATAATGGTAGTTCTAGGATAGAAGAGAGTAAAAGGTGAAGAAAAAGATTTGAAGAAATAGTATCCAAAATATCCCCAAATTTGACAAAAGCATTGATCTGTACCTGCAAGAATCTCAAGGAATTTCAAGAGGATATGTCAAATAGATTTACACCAACATGTTATTCAAACTGTCTAAAGATAAAGACAAAGACTTTTAAAAAAATTGAGAAGTGACTCATCACATACAAGAGATCCTCAGTAAAATTACCATGGAGGTCAGAAGACATATTTAATCTGCTGAAGAAAAAGACCTGTGAACCAAGAATTGTATAGTCAGCAAAACTATTCCTCAAAAGTAAAGGAAGAATTAAGAAATACCCAAAAGCCAAAAGCAGAGGATTTGTTGCCATTAGTTCTCCCCCCAAAGAAATACTAAAGGAAGTTCTTTGATTTGAAATGAAAGAACACTATATATTAACTTGAATCCACATGGTAAAGATAACTGCATAGGTAAATATAAAAGACAGTTTGAATGTATTTTTCTTTTAATTTAATGTAATTATTTAATTTTATTATCTGACTTAAAGGACAATTGGATAAAACTATTTATAAAGCTGTGTTGATTGGCTTAAAATGGATAAGATATCTTTTAGTGATAATAGTATAAAGGAGAATACAGGGAGTGAAATTATATTGTAGTTAAGTTTTTGTATACTATTTGAATTAAATTGGTATGAATGTAATTAGATTGTTTTAATATATTAATTATCCTCATGTAGAATTAATAAGGAAATAACATAAGATAGGGTAAAAGAGATAAGCAAATTAAAATGGCATACAAAAAATTTGCGTTGAACACAGAAGGCGGCAGTGATGGAGGAATAAAGAAACAAAACAGACACAAGATACACAGATATCCCCACCCCTAGCAACAGGGCAGACATATATTTTACTTATTAGTAATTACATTAAATGTAAATGGATTAAACTCTCCAATTAAAAGGCAGATATTGGAAGACTGTATAAAAATCTGTACATGCTGTCTACAAGAGACATATTTTATGTTCACAGAATCAAAGTAAAAGGATGAAAAATATATACCATGCAAATGGTTCTTTAAATAGGACTAGAGTGGCAATTTTATCAGATAAAATAGATTCTAAGTAAAATTGTTACTGGAGACAAACAAGGATATTTTATAATGATAAAGAGTAATCTGTACAGAAGGCATAACAATTATGAACATATATTCACTGGATAACAGAGCACCCAAAATACTTGAGGCAAAAACTGACAGGAATGAAATGATTAGTAGACAATTTAACAGCAACAGTTGGAGACTTTCATAATCTACTTAAAATAACGGGCAGAACAACCAGCCTTAGGGTAAGTAAGGAAATGACTTGAACAACACTATAAACAAATTAGAACCAATACACATTTATTGAGCACTGCATTCAACTCAAGGACTTGTAGAACTGTCTTCTGAATAGACTATATGCTAGGAGGTAAAACAAGTCTCAATAAGTTGAAAAGAATTGAAATCATACAAAGCCTCTGTGCACAATGGAATGAAATTAGAATCAATAACAAGGAAATGTGGGAGGCTTACCAACACATAGAAGTTAGACAACATATTCCTAAATAACTAATAGGTCAAAGAAGAAAACACAAGGGAAATTAAAAAAAAAATTGAGATGAATGAAACTCAAAACAGACATACCAAAACTTGTGGGATGTAGCTTAATCAATGCTTACAAGGATATTTGCACTTTTAACCTCCTATACTAAAATAAAGAAAGATCTCAAATCAATATCCTAACATTCCACCTTAAGAAACTAGAAAAAGAACAAACAAAACCCAAAGCAAACAGGAAGAGAATAATAAGAACTATGGCATAAATAAACAAAAAGTACTACTCTCTTTACAGACTTTTGGATTCAGTTTCAGTAATTTGTGAATATACTAGAAACCACTGACATATATTTTAAGATGATGATATTTAATTGCATATGAATTATGTCTCTAAGCTGTCATTAAAAAAGTTTGATTAATTTTTGTTTGTAGCATCTCCTAAATGCTACAACGGCCAGTGGTACCTTGGACACTTTACAAAATGTAAGTAATTGGCCTTTGTTGTTGTTGTGTTTTTGACCATTTTTATTCTAATTTGTTATATATGACAGCTGAATACATTACAATTCATATTATACATATATGGCACAATTTTTCATATCTCTGGTTATATACAAAATATATTCATTCCATTCATGTCTTCATATATGTACTTCGGATAATGATGTCCATCTCATTCCACCATCATTTCTAACCCCATGCCCCTACCCTTCCCCTCCTATCCCTTTGCCCTGCCTAGAGTTTGTCTGTTCCTACCTTGCTGCCCCTCCCTACCCCACTGTGAATCAGCTTCCTTATATCAGAGAAGACATTGGGCATTTGATTTTCTGATATTGGCTAACTTTACTTAGCATTATATTCTCCAACTTCATCCTTTACCTGCAATCATCATGATTTTATTCTCTTTTATTGCTGAGTAATGTTCCATTGTATATATATATATACACCCCATTTTCTTTATCCATTCATCTACTGAAGGGCATCTAGGTTGGTTCCACAGTTTAGCGATTGTGAATTGTGCTACAATAAACATTGATGTGGCTGTGTCCCTGTAGTCTGCTGTTTTTAAGTCCTTTTGGTATAGACTGAAGAGTGGTATCGTGAATTACGGTAAGGGGCCAAGGTCTTTAGCCACCCCCTGCGGGCCCAAAATGAGTCTTTCTTTGTCCAGCAGAGAAGGATGGGGGGAGCCTACCTGGCGAAGACAGGCTGAGAAGATAAGAGTCGCCAGCGTCCCCTCCCGCCGCCTTCAGAAGGACTCAGGGTCGCGCTAGGGAGTTTGGTCAGAAGTGGTGCCAAAGACTCGTTTATTGAAAGGGGGGACAGCACTTTATAATGGACCATAGCCAATCAGTGACCAGCAGGGCGGTTCCGGTTCTCAGGATACATCACAGCTATACCCCCACCCCCCTTAGCTTAGGTCCCTAACAGGGCGTGGTAAGCAACCAGAGCCAGAGGTTTTCATTCCCTTGGCTGACAGCATCCGGAAGGTCCCGACAGAGTGGGATAGCTGGGTCAAATGGGGTTCCATTCCAAGGAATCTCCATACTGCTTTCCAGATTAGCTACACCATTTTGCAGTTTCACCAGCAATGTATGAATATGCCTTTTCCCCCACATCCTCACCAACATTTATTGTTGTTCGTATTCTTAATAGTGGCCAGGATCAAGGACCTAGGGAATTAAACCAGAAACCCTGTGTCTAATAGAAGAAAAAGTAGGCCCTAATCTCTAGCATGTTGGATTAGGCCACAAATTCCTTAATAAGACCCCTATAGCACAAGAACTAAAATCAAGAATCAATGAATGGGATGGATTCAAATTAAAAAGTCTCATCTCAGCAAAAGAAACAATCAGTGAGGTGAATAGAGAGCATGAGAGCAAATTTTTACCCCTCACACATCAGATAGAGCACTAATCTTGGGGATATACAAAGAACTCAAAAAAAGCTAAAACACACACACACACACACACACACACACACACACACACACACAAATAATCCAGTCAGTAAATGGGCCAAGGAACTGAACAGACACTGCTCAGATGATGATACACAATCAATCAACAAATATATGAAAAAATGTTCCACATCTCTAGCAATTAGAGAAATGCAAGTAATTGGCCTTTGTATACCTGTAATATGGGCCATTTTTATTGCTTTTTTGGGGAGAAGAATGAGGGAAAATAGAAAAAGCAGTCATCGGTTGGTTTATGTTTACATTCCACATTTGTTTGATTTCATTTGAAAATATCTCTGAGTATGCTCTGTTTTTTTTTTCTTGAGTCGTTTTCCATGTCTGTCAAACTTTGAAGAGTAACATTACTTCTTTGTAATTTTATATAATGTTTATGAAGTACTACATCAAAACTGAATACTTTTCAAAATGTTTTATATTTCTCATTTTAATATATTTGTTAACATACCAATTTTCCAAATGCATAGATCATACAAGAAGGAAATGGCTTCATGAAAAGATTTGGGCTTTTAGCCTAAAGATGCATTTCTATGTAGTTTTTGAAAATAGGTACAAGGCATTATCCACCAAAGGAGAATGATCCAGATCATAAAGTTTCTATTTCCATTGCTAGGTTAATCATAACATATTAGAAACATAGACCTCAACTCCTCCAATTTTCCCAGTCTTCTGTAGTACAAATTGTTTCCCAGATTTTCTAGTTTCAATTTGAAATATAATCTTCATAAAGCTCCGAGGAGCAGAATTTCTTTGTAACTCCCTTCCTCTCATCATTGCTGCTGTGTATAATTTATAGAGCATCTCTGACAGTCTTTGTGCTTTGTGTAGCTGAGAATCCAGTGTCAGTTCGTTACTCTGAAAAAATTCAGAACCCGAAGCTTCAGGCACTCTGAACAATAAAGCAAAAAATGATGGTGGTGGGTGGAGGTTTCAAGGTCTCCAAAGCTGCTCTAACAAGGCTCTGAAATCAGCACTGTAATGGGTGCTTTTTTGTAATCAGTCGCCAAAATTAAAAACAGGGCCTTCTAACCTTTCTTCCTTTTCCCATGGAACCATAATCACTTGTCAGACTCTATTCTCCTGAAAACTTATCAGAGTGGCAGGTTATTTAATTCATAACAACGAATGTCTGCCCCTGGATACCATGATATCTATTATTTTAACTAGTATGTAAATTTCTTATGGGAAGAATCTATGTATTTTGTATAGCAGAATAACTTTCACAGTGTTAGATACGTACTTCTGTAAATCTTTGTAATTTCAGTGTGGTGGAACAAAAAGTCCCTATCAAACATGTTTAATCAAACAAAGGGAATTTTGACTTGAGTAACTAAAAACTTTAAAGGATGCTGCTTTTAGGTGTGGCTGGATTCAGGCTCAAATGGTGTGACAAATGATTGGCAGGTCCTGGTCTCTCTTCATCCTTCAGTTCTAATTCCCATGTTTTCATTTATGGTCACTCAGATCAGGGCTTCTGCCTCTTTCTGGTGACCTGACTGACTAATCCAGGACAAATCAGACTACTTCTGTCTCCATTTCTCTCTGTCTTCCTCTCTGTTTCTCTCCTTCTCTCTTAACTATGTTCCCAGCAAAAACAAACAAACAAAAACAAACAACAACAACAACAACAAAAACATTGGTTTTCATTGGAATGCTTATCCTGGCCTGTAACAGTGGATGAAGATGTATTGCTTTCATTAGCCAGGCCAGCTGTGGTGTCAATAGCATCAAAAACTCATCAAAAGCGAATGACAGAAGGAGTATTCCCCTGGACAAAATTGGGATATTGTTTCTATAAGAGAGTGAAAAGTACTGGAGTGTCTATCGTAAGAGTGAGCCAGTAACCTCTTACTCATAGATATCTGGATCATTTAAATTTGGGCCATTATTTGGATTTATCAAACCCTCAACAACTTCTGCTGAAAAGCAAAGTTTTACACTGACTTGGATTAAGTTAGCATGGACCGTGGAGAGTGGATGAGCCCTGTTATCGGCTGATTCTGTGGTGTAGGCAAAAGCCAGGCCTGGGAAACATTTCTTGCTAACAGGGCAGGATGTGAACAGCCTTGATCCTCTTCTCTGACGCTAGAAGTTATCAGACATTCTTGTACAATGGGTTTTCTGGGTACAGCAAGATAATCGCAGGATGTTCCTAACACTGTAACAGCAGGATAGTTACAAAAATGTTTCTAGTTCTGTAGCTTTTTAGTGTACAAAGAAGTCTCTTGATAAATCACAAGCCTTGGACAATTTACAATGCCTCCACAGTTAAACTTCCTGATTATGAGACCTTATAAAATAAACTTGTGGAGCCAGTTCTAGGTCACTGTTTTTCCACCAAAGGGCAGTGTCCCACCTGGCCTCAGCTATGTTTTTTTTTTTTTTTTTTTTAAATGTCTCTGTTTTTCTTAATTTCCCATTGCCCCTACTTGAGATCCTTTGTTGTTGGTGCATGGGTCACGGCAATAGACGAAGAATACCTGCCCTTGCAGGACTGTTCAGAACCTTTAGTGTTAACAGCCTCGTTTTCAGGTCTAAACGAACCATAGAGAAACTGCCTACGGATACCTGCAGTTCTCTGTTTCTTTTTAGTCAATCATCTGGATAGGTGTCACCAATTTAGCCAGTCTTTGGGGGAGAATCTTGTTGCCTCTGCTTTGTGTAACAGCATTTGGGACCTTGTTCCTGGTGGGTCCAATAATGCCCTTGAATGAGGATAGTGAGCAGAGATGGCTGGATTCCCTGCTCTAAATGGGTAACAGCACAGTGTAAGGCTGGTGACGGGTCATGACATTTCTTCTAATAAGTTCCACCACTTCTGGATGGTTTGCTGTAAGTTAAATGAGCTCTCCTTTGCTCTTCCTTCAGGCCAATTCCCTTGCAAGGTAAGACATTTATTTCTGACCTTAAGGCGTATTTACAGGGAACTGACAGTGCTTCAGGGAGGGACCTACTTCCCTCCTTTGTGCAGCAGTCTCTGAGGTCCCTATTCCCCAACCACCAGTTAAATCCCAACTCCAGGTTGATGCCTATTAATTTGTAGACAAAAATAACAGTTAAGGAGCAGGAAGGGAGCATGCCCTTAAGGGAATACCCAAATGCTATGCTGGAGTCACACCAGGACCACCTGCATCAATTTAAAACAGTTTTTAACCAGCACAGGAAGAATTTTCTGCAAACGTTTGTGTTTGCAAAGCTTGTTTACCTCAGCTGGAAATTGCAGCAGATCGCAATTTGAAGAGTGTTTACTTTTTTTCTTTCCCCTAAATCATACTCGGTGGTAATTATTGGGATCCAGATTTCGTTATTGTTTGAAAATGATGGCAAGTAAACTTGGATTGGATTTTGGCTCTTGAGACCTGGATGAAATAGGATACCTGTGATTTCAAATGATTTCTGGAAGGGGAGAAGAGATCTTGAAGAGCTCTGTGGGTTGAGTCACTGCAGGTGAAGTCTTCTCTTGCTTTGGGAGGGGTAATCCTACTGACCACAGGGTCTCCTCAAGAATGATGACAGGTGCTACATGATTCAGAATATCCAAGACTCTTTTATGCTTATATGTACTTAGAAAGTCACATGGTCTGTAGATACTTCAGGAAGAATTTATAGCAAAGGCTTGGCATAGCAAAGGCTTGGCAATAATTTTTCCTTTTTTGGTCTTGGTTTTGCGGTTTACAAGAATTCTGGTGTCCCAGGATGCCCTCCTATCTGAGGATCTCAGAGAATCAAAATTTTGTAGGGAGGTGGGGGAGGGATGACTTGCATATTTGTACTATGATTCTGAAAGCTGTACTAATCTGGAACTAAAACCATGGAATTTTAGGTTTGGAATAGATATTGGAGAACCCCTTCAATATTTTTGTACCATAGAAATCAAAATTAATTAAAAATATTTTCTTTGCACATGATGTTAAAATAATATGTGGCCCAGAAAAAGCCACCTGGTATATTCTTAAGAAGTGTAAAAGGAGTGGCCACAGTTCAAGAACTAACTTTCAATCTTAAAAGCTCACTCGTTTCCCTTTTTGAGTCTACTAAGAGAAGAACCAATTTTTAACACTGTGGATTCACAAGTGTGGCAATAAAAGTAATGCTCACAAAAATATTTTATTTACTCCTATACGTTTCCAATGCTCTTGCAGCAAGGCAAGGCCAAATAATTACTTTTTGCTTGTGGGCTCTGAAAAAAGTTGTACATTTTTCTTCTGGGTTAAGGAATAGAGGAGTTGGTGTGAAATTTCTATATGCTCTCTTTTGCTGGTGAGCAGACTGTGTGAACCACATTGTATACCTACAGTGCTGTAGAGCCCAAAGCCCTGACAACTCTTGATGGGCATATAGCATGTCAAGAGACTCAGATTTGGGGCTATCACAGTAAAACTTAACCTAGCGCAATATACCAAGAATGTGATATTCCTGTACAGAAAAGAAATGCTAATTTAAACAACTCCAATGGTAGACACAGCTGTTTAAGGCTAGGCCCTGAAGTTCTTTGGATCAATGCCATTATTTCTTTAAAGCAGACAAGGCATTTAAGTTCCTTGGGCCATTGCAAAAAATTCCTAAATTGGTGGTTATAAATGACAGAAATTTCTTATCTTATGGTGCTGGAGTCCAAAAGACCAAACTTATAAGGCTGGTGGGACCACTCTCCCTCCAAAGGCTCCAGGGAGATCTTTTCTCAGTTCTTTCAGCTTCTAGGGGCTCCTGACCTTTCTTCGTTCATGGCATCAAAACTCCAAGCTCTACCTCTGTTATTACTTGGCCTCATTTTCTGTATCAATGTATCTCAAATTTCTCTCCCCTTTCTCTTGCAGTCACTGGTGTTTGGGCCCTCCCTAATTCCAGAATAATCTCATATTTAGATCTTTAATTTAATTACATCTTCAAAGATTCTGTTTCTCAATAAAATCACATTCTCAGGTACCAAGTGTGAAGACTTGAACATATCTTTTTGAAGGAGATATTTCAAACCACCCAGGAAACAAAATCAAAATAAAGATTGTTTGTTCAACATGGAATTCTAGTTAAGGGGCTTTGTGAATGAATTATTCTATTTTCTTAAAATGACTTTACCTATCTCTGTTTTGATTCATTTTTATTGGTCTTAGAGTCCTAAGTCAAAGCTTATTTCCTTATTTCTAAAGTCCTGATGATGCCTCCCTGCAAAACACATATACATATTATATTAAGAATTTGCCTCAGAACTCTGCTTGAGTCCAGGCGGGCCCAGGGCAGTCCCGGGATCCTGCATTGGAGTGATGCCAAGCCCAGCAGACCACCTTAGGAGCTCAGACTCAACCAGTTCGACCCACACCAACCTGCGTGGACCCAGCCCCAAGTAGCATATTTTGAGGGACAATGGCAGGTTCTCATAGACCAACACTAAGGGGAGGCACAAACAAACTGCAAGGATATTATAAGACTATAGGGAAGAAACTGTAATATCTCAGATCTACACTGCAAGAAAGTAAGGCAAATAGACAACATGAAAAAACAGGGGAGGAAAATACCCCAAACAAACCAGGATTCTACAATAACAGAACCCATGCTCAGCGAAGTTGATGAAATGTCAGAGAAGGAGTTCAGAAGGTTCATAATTAAAATGATCTGTGAATCAAAGAATGACCTAAATGAACAAATACAGGCAAAAATTGACCACTACAACAAAGATATAAGATAGCAAATACAGGTAGCAAAAGATTACTTCAAAAAAGAGAAACTCTAAAAAAAAAAAAAAGTCAGAAATCCTTGAAATGAATGAAACAATTAACCAAGTAAAAAACACAATTGAAGGCATCACCAACAGACTAGATCAACTGGAAGAAAGAACCTCAGACAATGAAGACAAAGTATATAATCTTGAAAATAAAGTTGACCACACAATGAAGATAGTAAGAAACCATGAACAGAACATCCAAGAAGTATGGGACAGCATCAAAAGACCAAATCTAAGAGTAATTGGGATAGAGGAAGGCACAGAGTTTTAAACCAAAGGAATGCGCAACCTCTTCAATGAGATAATATCAGAAAATTTCCCAAGCATGAAGAATGAATTGGAAAACCAAATACAAGAGGCATTTAGGACACCAAATGTACAAAATTACAACAGATCTACACCAAGACACATTATAATGAAAATGCTTAGCATACAGAACAAGGATAGAATTTTAAAGGCCAGAAAAGAGAGGAATCAGATCCCATATAGGGGGAGACCAATTTATATCACAGCAGATTTTTCAACTCAGACACTCAAAGCTAGGAGATCATGGAACAACAAATTCCAAGTTCTGAAAGAAAAGGGATGCCAACCAAGAATCTTATACCCAGCCAAATTAAGCTTTAGATTTGAGGATGAAATAAAAAGCTTCCATGATAAACAAAAGTTAAAAGAATTTACAAGAATAAGCCAACACTACAGAACATCCTCGGCAAAATATTCCATGAAGAGGAAAAGAATAACAATGATGAAAATCAACAGAGAGAGGTATTACACTAAAGGAAAAAAACAATCAGAAGAGAAACCATGTCAAGTTAAATAACAAAAATAAACAAAAATGGCTGGAAATACAAAACACATCTCAATAATAACTCTGAATGTGAATGGCCTAAACTCACCAATCAAAAGACATAGATTAGCAGATTGGATCAAAAAACCAGACCCAACAATATGCTGCCTCCAAGAGACTCATCTCATAGGAAAAGACATCCAGAGGCTGAGGGTGAAAGATTGGGAGAAATCCTACCACTCACATGGACTGAGGAAACAAGCAGGGGTTTCCATCCTCAAATCAAATAAAATTGACTTCAAGCTTAAGGCAATCAAAAGGGATAATGAAGGACAATATATACTGCTCAAGGGAACCATACACCAACAAGACTTAACAATTATAAATATATATGCCCCAAACAATAGAGCATCCATGTACATCAACAAACTCTCCTCAAGTTTAAGAGTCAAATTGACCACAACACAATAATTCTGGGTGAATTTAACACACACCTTTCACCACTGGATAGATCTTCCAAACAAAAGCTGAACAAAGAAACTATAGAACTCAAAAATATAATAAACAACTTAGACTTAACTGACTTATATAGAATATTTCATCCTTCAACAAGTGAATACACTTTCTTCTCAGCAGCACATGGATCCTTCTCTAAAATAGACCATATACTATGCCAAAAAACAACTCTTAGCAAATATAAAAAAGTAGGGATACTACCCTGCATTCTGTCAGACCATAATGGAATGAAATTAGAAATCAATGATAAAATAAGAAATAAAAGCTACTCCAACACCTGGAGACTAAATAATATGCTACTGAATGAACAATGGGTTGCAGATGACATCAAAGAGGAGATTAAAAAATTCTTAGAGGTGAATGAGAACACAGACACAACATATCGAAATCTCTGGGACACTATGAAGGCAGTTCTAAGAGGAAAGTTCATTGCATTGAGTTCATTCCTCAAAAGAAGAAAAAGTCAACAAATAAATGACTTAAAATTACATTTCAAAGCTCTAGAAAAAGAAGAACAATCCAACACCAAAAGTAGTAGAAGACAGGAAATAATTAAAATGAGAGATGAAATTGAAACAAAAGAATTGAAAAAATTGACAAAACAAAAAGTTGGTTCTTTGGAAAAATAAATAAAATTGACAGACCCTTATCCAGGCTAACAAAGAGAAGGAGAGAGAAAACTCAAATTACTAACATATGCGATGAAAAAGGAAATATCATAACAAATACTATGGAAATACAGGAAATAATTCGAAATTATTTTGAAAACTTGTATTCCAACAAAATACAAAACACCGAAGGCATCAACAAATTCCTAGAGTCATATGGTATGCCCAAATTAAAGCAGGATGATATACACAATTTGAACAGAACAATTTCAAGCAATGAAATAAAAGATGCCATTAGAAGCCTACCAACCAAGAAAAGCCCAGGACCAGATGGATACACAGCCGAGTTCTACAAGACCTTTAAAGAAGAACTGATACCAATATTCTTCAATTTATTTCAGGAAATAGAAAAAGAGGGAGCACTTCCAAACTCATTCTTTGAGGCCAATATCACCCTGATCCCCAAACCAGGCAAAGACACATCAAAAAAAGAAAACTTCAGACCCATATCTTTAATGAACATAGAAGCAAAAATTATCAATAAAATTCTGGCAAAACGGTTACAAAAACACATCAAAAATATAATACACCATGATCAAGTGGGGTTCATTCCAGGGATGCAAGGATGGTTTAACATACAGAAATCAATAAATGTAATTCATCACATCAATAGACTCAAAGATAAGAACCATATGATTATATCAATAGATGCAGAAAAAGGATTTGACAAAATACAGCACCCTGTCATGTTCAAAACACTAGAAAAACTAGAGATAAAAGGAACATATCTCAACATCGTAAAAGCTATATATGCTAATCCCCAGGCCAACATTATTCTAAATGGAGAAAAATTGAAAGCATTCCCTCTAAAAACTGGAACAAGACAGGGATGCCCTCTTTCACCACTTCTATTCAACATAGTAATTGAAATGCTGGCCAGAGCAATAAGACAGCCAAAAAAATTAAAGAGATACAGAGAGGTAAAGTTGAACTCAAATTATCATTATTTGCCAATGATATGATTTTATACCTAGATGACCCAAAAAATTCCACCAGAAAACTTCTAGAACTCATAAATGAATTCAGCAAAGTAGCAGGATACCAAATCAACACCCATAAATCTAAGGCATTTCTCTATATCAGTGACAAATCCTCTGAAAGGGAAATGAGGAAAACTACCCTGTTTACAATAGCATAAAAAAAAATAAAATACTTGGGAATCAACTTAACCAAAGATGTGAAAGACCTCTATAATGAAAACTATAGAACATTAAAGAAAGAAATTATGGACAACCTTAGAAGATGGAAAGATCTATCCTGTTCTTGGATAGGCAGAACTAATATTGTCAAAATGACCATACTACCAAAAGCACTATACAGATTTAATGCAATGCCAATCAAAATCCCAATGACATTCCTCATAGAAATAGAAAAAGCAGTCATGAAATTCATCTGGAAAAATAAGAGACCCAGAATAGCTAAAGCAATTCTTAGCAAGAGGAGTGAAGCAGGTGGCATCATATACCAGTCCTTAAATTATACTACAGAGCATTAGTAACAAAAACAGCATGGTATTGGCACCAAAATAGGCTGGTAGACCAATGGTACAGAATAGAGGACACAGAGACTAACACATATAATTTCAATTATATTAGACAAAGGCGCCAAAAATGTACATTGGAGAAAAGATAGCCTCTGCAACAAATGGTGCTGGGAAAACTGGAAATCCATATGCAACAAAATGAAGTTAAACTTCTATCTCTCACCATGCGCAAAATTCAACTCAAAGTTCAAGGATCTAGGAATTAGACCAGAGACACTACACCTAATAGAAGAAAAAGTAAGCTCTAATCTCCAACATGTTGGATTAGGCCCCAAGTTCCTTAATAAGAATCCTGTAGCACAAGAATTAATATCAAGAATCAATAAATGGGATAGATTCAAATTACAAAGCTGCTTCTCAGCAAAAGAAACAATTAGTAAGGTGAATAGAGAGCCTACTAATTGGGAACAAATCTTTATCACAGGCACATCAGATAGAGCACTAATCTCTAGAATATATAAAGAACTTAAAAATCTTAACACCAAAAAAAAAAAAAAATAACCCAATCAATAAATGGGCTAAGGAACTGAACAGACACTTCTCAGAAGAAGATATACAATCAATCAACAAACACTTAAAAAAATGTTCAACATCTCTGGCAATTAGAGAAATGCAAATCAAAACCACTCTAAGATTTCATCTCACACCAGTCAGAATGGCAGCTATTAAGAACACAAACAATAATAAATGTTGGCGAGGATGTGGAGAAAAAGGCACCTTCATATATTGTTGGTGGACTGCAAAATGGTGCAGCCAATATGGAAAGTAGTATGGAGATTCCTTGGAAAACTTGGAATGGAACCACCTTATGACCCAGCTATCCCACTATATCCGAAGGACTTAAAAACAGCATACTACAGGGACACAGCCACATCAATGTTTATAGCAGCACAATTCACAATAGCTAAACTGTGGAACCAACCGAGATGCCCTTCAGTAGATGAATGGATAAGGAAAATGTGGTATATATACACAATGGAGTATTACTCAGTAATAAGAGAGAATAAAATCATGACATTCACAGGTAAATGGATGAAATTAGAGAATATAATGCTAATTGAAGCTAGCCAATCCCCAAAAGCCAAATGCCAAATGTTTTTTTTTTTTTTTTTAATTTATATATAAGGAGGCCGATTCACAGTGGGGTTGGGATGGGGAGCATAGGAGGATTAGAGGAACACTAGAATGGCCAATGGGGAGGGAGTGAATGGGAGGGGGCAAAAGGGTGAAGGAAAAAATAAAGATGGTAGAATGAGATGGATATCATTACCCTAAGTGCATGTATGAAGTCATGAATGGTGTGAATATACTTTGCATACAACCAGAGATTAGTAAAAATATGCTCTACAAGTATAATATGAAAAGTAATACATTCTGCTGTCATTTCTAACAACTTTGAATAAAATATAAATTTGAAGATTAAAATAAAAAAGAATTTTCCTCAATAGTGAGGCAAGCTTCTTTGACTTTGTACCTGTTTCTTCTGTTACTTTGTGCCTAGTTCATCTTCTACCACATTCTGAAAACCTTTGGATTCTAAGGAGAATCTTAACAGACTATTAGTTAGATATTATATATGCTAGAAGCACTGGAAAATATATTCCTTCTTTCTTTCTTTTTTTTTTTTTTTTGGATGGGGGGCACCAGGGATTGAACTCAGGGTCACGAAACCACTGAGCCACATCCCCAGCCCTATTTTGTATTTTATTTAGAGACAGGGTCTCACCGAGTTGCTTAGCTGGGAATGCCTTTGAACTTGCAATCCTCCTGCCTCAGCCTCCTGAGCTGCTGAGATTATAGGCATGTGCCACCATGCTGGGCTTATTCTTTCTTTCTTAATATTTTCATATGTTTTGTTGCTACTTGAGAGTTTTAATAGTATACAAGGGAATTTTTGCCTTTTATCTCCATTTTTATTGGTTATTTTTAGTTATATATGAAAGTAGAATTCATTTTGACATAATTATAAAAGAATGGAATACAATATGTTCTAATTCAGTCCCCTGTACTTCCTCTCCCTCCATCCACCCCCCACCTTGTCTTCCCTCTACTGTTCTTTCTGATATTTACTTATAATTTTATTTGTTAATTAATGTCTTAATGATGCACATGATGGTGAGATCCACTGTGGTACATTCATATGGGTACCTAGAAATGGATTGGCTTATTTCACTGAGCATGATAGTCTCTGGTTCTATCCATTTACTGGAAACTGCCATCAGGTCTTTATGGCTGAGCAATATTGAATTGTGTATATATACCACATATTTTTCTTTGTATCTGTACTGCTAATTTTCACCTCATTTCTTTTTTTTTTTTTCCCCCAAAATGAGGCCTATTTATTTCTAAAAGCTACACTCTTTTTTTTGTGTGTGTGTGTGGTACCAGGGATTGAACTCAGGGGCACTCGACCAATGGGTCACATCCCCAGATCTTTTTTTGTGTTTTATCTAGAGACAAGGTCTCACTGAGTTGCTAAGTGCCTCACCATCGCTGAGGCTGGCTTTGAACTCATGATCCTTCTGCCTCAGCCTCCCAAAGTGCTGGGATTACAGGCGTGCGCCACCGTGCCCGGCTAAACTACACTCTTATACAATGTACTCTGATGCCTCCCATCATTTTTTGACTTGTGATACTTTTTTTTCTTTTTAAAAATTATTTATTTATTCTAATTTGTTATACATGCTTGCAGAGTACAATTCTTTTCATATTACATATAAAGAGCATAGTTTTTCAAGTCATTGGTTTCACACAAAGTATTTTCACACCATTTGAGTTTTTTATACATGCACTTGTGTATTGATGTCCAACTCATTCTGCCATTATTCCTATCTACTTGCCCCCTCCGCTCCCCTGTCTCCCCTTTGTTCTAGTTAACATTCCTTCATTCCTCTCATCCCCCCTCCCTTGCCATTATAATTCAGTATCATCATAGCAAAGAAATCATTCCACCTTTGGTTTTTTGGGATTGGCTAACTTCACTTAGCATTATTTTCTCCAACTCCATCCATTTACCTGTGAATGCCATGATTTTATTCTCTTTTAGTGCTGTGTAGTGTTCCATTGTGTATATATGCCAAAGCTTCCCTATCTCTTCATCTATTGATGGGCATCGTTTTTTTTCCCCCCACAATCTAGCAATTGTGAATTGTGCTGCTATAAACATTGATGTGGCTGTGTCCCTGTAGTAAGCTGTTTTTATGTCCTTTTGGTATAGACCAAGGAGTGGGATAGCTGGGTCAAATGGTGTTCACCTCATTTCTTATTAGTCTTTTGGATATAGTTGCCTCTGGCATAAAATCATACCAAGATGACCATTTTCTCATAGTTCATGCCTTATGGGAGCCAAAGTTAGGAGCAGCAGTCTGGGTTGGACACAGGTTCTTCAGATCTTTTTTTTTTTTTTTTTTTTACTATTTGTCATGAGAGGGCTTGCATTTGACTTGCCTGATCTAGAAGGTGTGAATCTGTCTGGATCGTAGACATATAACTTAGGAAGAAATGAATTGGTTATAGATTCCATTGATTTCATGACCCAATCAGCTTTTTCAGTTTTACGGGGGCGCTGCTGCTGTCAGCCTGATGGTGCTGCAGAAAGCTGCCCCCACTGCCCCCACTGCACTTCCTGCCTGTCCATCAGCAGAGGGTGAATGCTGCTATCATGAGAACAGGTTCTGATTTTCTTTGAGATGATCTACTTTTTGGCCATCGATAAAACAGGAGTGATGGAAAAGGCCTGGAGCTAATTAGAAAAATGCACTAACCAGTAACATAGAGACTCAGCCATCATCTACTCCCCCATGGTTGATACAGCTGCTTTCTCATCAAGACTACATGAATGCTTCTTGGCCCAGCCAACCAGCAATGAATGACCTTTTTCTTATTTGCTAACTCTGGATTCATATTATGGTTATTATGCAATTAAAATTAAACTTGCTAAGTACATCTGTGGATAATGCCAGTGGACTCCCCACACCATGGCAGGCATTGTTAACTGATCACTGTATTCTTTCCTAGGAAGCCTGCATGAGCCTGAGACTCCTGAAATTAGCTTCACTTGCCAGAACACGGTGACTGAGTCAGAATATATTTCAATTCCAGTGGGTAGACTTTTGCAAGACAATTTCTTTATGTGTATTAAGTGTGGATGTGGGGGAGTAACTCAATAAAATTGGTTTTTACAGAATTCTATGAAATTGGGAAAGGGCAAGAGTAGTATCCCTCACTGGATCTTAGTGAGTACAGTTACCACTGGCAAGGACAATTTTCAGAAGTGGGCATGTGGCTAAGATCTGAAATCGAGGAGGAAGACACTAGCTGGGAGGGGAGAACTGCAAAAGGAGTGTTGGAGTTTGACCTTGCACCAGCGGCCAAACAGGATGACAAGAAGGCACCTGGAGGGGGGGTCAGCTACCTTAGGCCTGGGAGGGAGCTACCTGGGGTTAAGGGGCCTGGGGGGGGAGGCTTATTCTTTGACATGATCTACTTGTATCCTTAGAATCATAGACTTATGCTTTAAAAACCAAATTTTATATCATCTGCATCTTTGTAATTCTTTCTTTTTTTTTCTGTCTCTGATTTTTAATAAAGCTCTTTATGAAAATGTCAGGCTGCCTCAGGAAAGACGTGCTTGTTCATTCCCAGGTCATACTTTTAAAGGGAGAGCCACATAGGTCTTTTCTGTGGGAGTAGAGTCAAAGTGGGCAATCTTCAAAGAAAAAAAAAATAAAGCCCTGTTTTGGACATGGACATTGTTTGTTTCTGTAATTTCACTCTGTACTTGCTTTCATAGTGTCAGGAATGATCACGCCAAACATACATGGGGAACGAGCAGATTCTATGCAACTGAAATGTTCTTTTAGGAAAAAGAAAGAAAAGTATCAAACATGTTGGTTTTCCCTTCTGGGGAGTGTAAGAGGAGCAGGAAGCCTAATGCAACCAGTACTGGAGGTCCCTGTGGCTTTCTTAGGTCCTCATCTTTGTCTGCAGGAAACTTTGATGATAGAAAGTGGTAGGCAGGGTAAGCAATTGTCCCTCATCTGGGTCAAGTTCCCACCTGAGATATTGGGATAGAAAACATCTGGAAAAGATGCTGCCACCTGCACCCCCCACATCCCACATCTTGGGCAGATATGGCTGGTCAGACCTGGTCCTTTCTTGATATTTTTCTTAATTCTCTAAAATAGTACTTAGCACAGGCATCATCAATCAATAAAATTTGACATGCAGTGGCAATGTAATTCTCTTCCTGAAATAGACTGCTTCTCTCAGTTTCCAGAGGGGCAGAAACCAAGTCTGTGTGTCTGTTGTGCCACCAAGATCAATGCTTGTCTGAAGATGGTGCTCAATGAATCACCAGTGGCAGTGGGGTTGGAGACAGAGTGCTGAGGGTGGCTTTCTAATTGCCTCGTCTTACAGACAGCTGTAAGAATGTCCCCCCAGATGCTCATAGTTCAATTTTAGTTGATTCCCTGGAAGAGGGACTTCACTCTCGCTGCTATATCTATTCTATGCTGAAGTTCATCTTAAGGAGGAAATTTGGAATACATTTTTTTCCAAGGGATATTATTTGAAAATATGGGTACTTTATTATTTCTCACAAATCATTTTCTATTTCTTGGCCAATAGACTTACCCATCTTTTTATCTATGACCTCAGTGCTAAGCAATCATAGAGTGTGATATTTAATAATGTTGATTTATGCATTGCATGTTCAAGTCTTTGAAAGGCTTTTAAACTTAGAATACAGTTGGCCCAAAATTGCTTGTTTCCCTGAGGACAAAATGAGAGGAACATGAATTAACTGCAATGAGAGGTACTTAGGTTAAACTAAGGCGGACTTCCTTGCAAGGGAGAGTAGATGAAAATTGGAAAGGGTTACCCGGTGAAGTTTAGATTTCTATTTCTTTGGGACGGCTTATAAGTAGATTCCAGCCTGGAGGCCAGAAGAGACTAATCGGCCTCTCTAAGTCTCTCCAATCCTGGAGACACAATCTTTCGAGGGAAGAAAGCAACCCTGGAGGGCAATGACTATTCCGAGCAATTACTTATATCACAGAGCATTGTTATCCCATGACCAATGGCTAAATGGGAACAGAGTAAGGATTCTCAGGGGCATCTTTAAAAATATAAGTAAAACCTTAAAGGTTAGGGAGGTATATGCATTAAATGCAGTCTCCTGGAGATGAGTGAGTGTACTTAGAGTACTACTAATATTTTACCAAGAGTTAAGGGCCTGTTAGCGTTTCCATTTGCAAGAACAGGTCTGCCTGAATGCCAGTACACAAATGTGGTCTCCGTGGCTAATATCACGTTTTGTATGTCTGTGTGTGGGCACTCTCGTGTGCGTTTCTTGACTTTTAATTTCCTTTTTTCACTGCTAGCCTCAATTTGTTAGGATGTAGTGACAGGGTTTCAAAACAGAACCATTGATCTTTTCTCAGCTGATGGATTCCTTGAGTGAGAAATTTTATTCAGGGTTCAGAGGATTGACTAGAAGAAGGAGTTGTAATTTATAAATCTATAAATTTGTCTCTTGATTTTCTGGTTCATTGATTGGCTGGATAAGTTAGTAATTTTTAAAAGAAGCGTATGGGAGAGACTGCGCAGCTGGTCATCAAACCCATTTCCTCCTCCTTCTTAGCATGCAATTAGACTGTATTTTCCTGACTCTTGGAGTTGAGTGTGGCCATATTAATGAGCACTAGCCAATAAGACATCAGCAGGAGTGATTCATACCAGGGTACTCCATGGTGGCCCCCAGGCCAGCAGGATGTGCATCACCTGGAAGCTTATTGGAAATGCAGATTCTAAACTCTAGTCCAGTCCTACTCAATCAAAATCACCAGGAATAGGGCCCAGGAAGCTGGGCATTGGCTCTGCAGGCCATTCCAAGGCATGTCACCATTTGAGAAGCACCGAGACCTATTGTATACAGATCTACCCTTTGAAGCCTTCCCACCTGTGGTTCTTTGGTTCCTTCCCCTCTCCTGGCTTGGCGCAGATGGGTTGCTTCATTGCCACTGGAAAGAAAATTGCTCTCCATTGGGAACAACATCGGAAGGAAAAATAAACATCTTGATTTAAAGTCACTGAGATTTGGGGGTTTATTTTTACAGTAGTTTGTGTTACCTTAACTATTACCATGGTGAATGGGAAAATGATTTATTCAGGAAACTTAACTGAGTAACTTTTAATGTGTGGGACCCTCTTTTTGTGTTGTTCTTTTTATGTCTTTTAGCCACTTACTTAGAATTAACTGATCATCCTCTCTCCCTTTTCTCTCTACTGAGAATTAAAATATCTAACCATGATTACAAATTTAACTCTCTCTTTTTCTTTTGGTTTTGTTAAATTTTGAATAATTTAGCATTCATGTAGGCATTTATGAGTTCATGCACGGGGTTGGATGTTGGAAAGAAAGCACTACTGGGCCGACCAGTATCTGTTTTGTAACTTTCTAGATGTGTGAAACTGAGTAGATAAAAAGACATCCCTTGGTCTAGGAGATTTCCATCCCTAAAATTTGACGGAGTTCACCCTGACCCAAGACAAATTTGGTCCCACATTCTACATACTTTACTGTGTAGACAAGTGAAATAAAATAAACAAATGATTGAATAATTATTCAATTATTATCAATAATTATTAAGTTGAATAATTATTCAGTTATTCTAATTATTGCTAAGATAAAGTTTATTGAGAGTGCATACTTATGGAGGGTGTGTGTGTGTGGTTTTAGATAAGGTGGTCAGCAATAGCTTCTTTGAAGATGTTTCACTGAAGTTGTCCTGAAAGATGAGGAGACAGTTACGGTGACGATGGCAGAATAGGTCATGGCAGCAGGTGGCAGAAGGGAGCAGGGATAAAATATCCCTTCTTTATGTAACTTTTGTTGATCAAGGTGATGATGGAGAGATTCATTGGAATGCCACCAGAGAAATCTAGCTTTTCAACATGGTAGTGGGTAAATGAATGTTCTATGTCAATGACTTCTGGAAAGCAAGGAGTTTTAAGAGGGAAAACATAGAATGGGAAACTCCCACAAGAATGGAAGAAATTGAGAACAAGTTCTCCATTAGTTAGTTCATTTTCCACCTCTATAATGAAATACTTGAGGTAATTAACTTATAAAGAAAGAAAGTTGATTTTGTTTCACAATTTTGGAGGTTCCAGTTCAAGATTGGGAGGACTCATTACTTTGGGACTCTGGTGGGCAGGCTGGATGGCCATGGCAGGCAACCAAACTGCTCACCTCATGGTCTGGCAGCAAGAGAAAAAGAATAAGATTCTGGGCTCCTCAAATCTCTTTAAAAGGTGTTGCCACAATAACCTCAGAATCTCCAATAAGGCCTCATCCTCTAAGTCTCCCCATCTCCCCATAGTGCTGCCCTGGGGACTATGCCTTTAGCATGTTGGCCTGTGGGGTACTCTTTTATTATATATATATATATATATATATATATATATATGTATATACATATATTTTTTAGTCGTAGGTGGACACAATATCTTTATTATATTCATGTGGTGCTGAGGATCGAACTCAGGGCCTCACACGTGTGAGGCAAGCACTCTATCGCTGAGCCAGCCCCTGTGGGGTACTCTTATCCAAACCAGAGCAACAAGTTGCCAATTGTCAATAGGTTTCTAAATGAGGCACGCTTGGGAATAAATCATGACCCCTTGAAGAATGTCACTGAACCCCTCTTTTCCATAAGGAAGATCCCTCTTGCTCTATTTCCTTCCTCTCTACTAAGTTTTAAAATCTCCAACTATGATTATAGGTTTGTCTGTTTCTTCTGGTAGCTCTGTCAAATTTTGGTTAGTATATTTAGAAAGGTTGTCATTAATCACAGTAGGTCTATTATTTAGGATTATTATTATTTTTTTGAAAAATTGACCTCTTTATAATTACTAATTATTTCTATTTCTGATCATTTTTTGTCTTAAAGTCTACTTTGTTTTATATTAATAGTGTCACACCTGTTCTCCAGTTTTTAGGGGTTGCATGGTCTGCAGTGCACTACCCCCCACCACCAATTTTCAGTCCATACATGTCTTTACATTTGAAAAGTGTTTTCTTGCAAACAACATAGAGTTGAATTTTCCTTTTGTATCCAACTTTACAATCTGTACATTTTTCATAGAGTGTTTTGTTCATTTACATTTAAGCCAGCCATTGATACATGTATCACATCAAGTTTTCGTTTATCTGTTTTCCTTTTCCTGCTTTCTCTTGGGTTCAACAAGTATTTTTTAGTTTCTTCCATCTAATTTTCTCTATTTCTATTCCTGGCAGCTGCTTTTGATTATGGTATGTAGCTTTAATTTATTGCAGTCTATCTTCAAATGCTAATGTACCATTTCACGAACAATGTAAGCAGCTTACAGTGTAATCATTTCATTTCTACTCCTTCCATATTTGTTTATCTATCTTGACTCATATTTCTTACTTCTATATGTATGAAAATCCCATAAAACAAGTTTATTAATTTTGACTTTCATAATTGGTTTGGGAAAAGACATTTAAATATACACATATGAAAAGATATTTTGTATTCATATACATATTTACTTTTTTTGATGTTCTTCATTTATTCCTGAAGATCTAGGTTACCATTTGATATTTTTTCCTGTAATCCTCAAGAACTTCTAGCACATTTCTTTGATGCAAAATCTGATGTATTTCTTAGATCTCTGGAGTATATCTTTAATCATTTTTGGAAAATTGTGGTCATTATATTTTCAAATATTTCTTCTACCACTGTACTTCTAATTTCTTTCTCCTTAAATTCTGGGATTCCAGTTGCTTGTTATTAAACCATTTAATGTTGTTCCACAGATCTCTGGTTCTCTTTTCCACTCTCCATTGTTTTTCTTTATCTTTTAATTTGGATAATCTTATTGTTTTAAAATTATTCATTCTTTTTCTTTTTTTGGTGTTATCTGCTGTTAAGACCTAAAATGAATTCTGTATTCTTGATATTGTAGTTTTTATTTTTAGCATTTCCATTTTTTATAGCTTTTATTTCTCTGCTGATACCCCCATCTGTTCACACATTTTTCCATTTTTAAAAATTAGAGTTACTGTATAATCCTCTCTGTTAATTCTGGCAACTGGGCCATCTGTAGCTATGCTTCTCTTGACCTCTGTGCTTTTGACCATGAGTCATTTTCTTACATCATGGGTCTTACAATGCTTGATTCTCACCATCATATGTAAAAGCATCCAGGAAAGGATCACCCCTCCTTCACTCAGGCTGGTAATGTGGGAGGCCAAGGCCATCTAATCTGTGGTTGAGCTGGATTGCATCCTGTTGCAGTTTGGGTTTGATCCAAGACAACCCTGGTTTCAAGAATTTTGAGGATAGGTTCAGGACTTTGCTGTCAGCAGGGACTGAGAATTAGCATGAGACAAACTCTGGGAATCTTTTTTTTTTTTTTTTTTAATGCTTCACAGCTCAGCCACCAGCTTTCTGAACTCCGGGGAGCCTTTTTCTGCTTTACATCTTGGCTGCCAACTTTTTGTATCACTGGGGGTTCTCTTGCTTTCTCTCCTGCCTTCTGGTTTATGCACTAGAAAACTCTCTCCTTTCCCTGCTGCTCTAGCCCCTGTCTTATTGGGCAGCTGCAGTGCCCTTGGTAAAGTCCTGGAACAGAGCCTGCAACCTTCTTTGTGCCCACGAGGGATTTCTCTCACATCTCCTGCTGTGCTCTGGGCCTTTGCTGTGCTACCTCCATGCATTCAGAGACAGCCCTTTAGGAAGTTTTGGCAAATGGGTACAGACTCATTTCATTGCAGCCTCAAGATTTTAATCCATTACATGAGCCCATGTAGAGCTGCCTTAGAACACAGTCTGTAGCTTATAAAGAATGCCTCATGGTTCTGAGGCTAAGTCAATGAGCATGGTGCCAGCATCTGGTGACAATCTTCTTACACATCATAACATGGTGAAGAGATGACAAAACCAAGCAAGGGTGCTAGAGAATTTACTTTTATAACAAAACCACTCCCAAGATAACTCATTCATTCATTAATCCATAAATGGATCAATCTATTTGAGAGCAGAGCCCTTAAGACCTGATCACTTCCCATTGGTCTCACCTCTTAACACAGCTGCATTAGGACCGAGGTTCAGCACACAGATTCCAGAAGACAACCCCAAACCACAGCAATAACCCTTAAAAGTTCATGGCAAGTTTGGCTGTTTTCTCCTTGTCTCCATCTATTGCCAATCCTTCTCCGTCCTTGCTCCACCAGTGATGAAGGCTGCTCTGGTGTCTTCTCTCTGATAAGGGGCTTGCGATTTTATATAATTTTATTCATTTAGATTTATTTTTTTATTCTTTTTCATCGTTAGCTCTCAGACTTTTTTTTTTTTTTTATTGATTTTGTGGTTCATCTGGCCTGTTCTGGTTTAGTGTGAGCATGATACCCTCTTGCAATTTTCCACACCCTAATAAGAGCAGTAGTGAGTTTTATGCATAGGCATTGCTAATGAGATCACCGGGGTACCCTCAAGCTCCCTGGCCTGCTGGGTTTACGCAGTCCTGCACTACTAAGTTAAATTAGTTGGAATCCCCTCTACGGATGGCGGGAGACCCAGGTGGCCCCCTAACCTCCCAGCAATGTCTTGGGAAGCTTATCTTTCTTCCCCAGGAGCTTCTTGCTCTTGGCTCATGTTTCTGCTGAATTCTCTTGATCACTTGCAGCTCACTTCTTCCTTGACTCGCATTAACCCCATGTGGATGAAGGCAGGAGATTTCTGTAGGAGAGCGAGAACTGAAAGGATGCAGGAAGTAAGATAAAAGAAAAGGAAATACAAGGTTAGGGATGGGTCAGCACTTGGTTGGTGCAAGGAACACGACCAAGTGGGAACAGTCTGAAAAATGAGTGGAGTTTGTATGTTCTTTGTCTTTTTTTTTAAAAAAGAAATGAATTTTAGATTTTTACTGCTGTCCCTGTCTATTCTGAGCATTATGATTGTATCATTGAAAATTTTAAATAAAGATCTGCTTGAGCTGAGTGTGATCACTTTTGGGGTGTAATTGGTGGAAAGGATGGTGTGATTGATCCACAGCCAACACTCACCAGCTTGCCTCCCACCTGCTGGAGGGTGAGTGGACCCACTGGGGGAGAATAGCTGGTTGGCAAAACAGCGTGGCTCAGTCTCTCTCCTCCCCTAATTTCCATCTTGGCAAGTCTCTTCCATGAGTCTACTCCCCAACTTCCACCATCCATCTGGTTCTTGTAACAAAAAAAAAAAAAAAAGAGGATTTTGTGAGAGAATAACTCCTTTAAAGTGATTTGGGGGGTGGGGAGGGGAGCTGCTTTCATCCCAGGGCATAACTGTACTGTCATTTAGATTCAAACTCACTGCAGCTTTGAAAACATTAAATGTGACTAGAAGGTAAGATTCAATCTTGGGTAAATTTCACAAGGGCATCTTCATGGGAAAAAATAAAAGGACCAAACTACAATGATGCAATAAAACACGACAGAGAAAAAGGAGACAACAAAGATTTTTCAAGGACAATGTTTGTCTGCAGTTCCTTTAAAGGCCTTTAAGATGAGGACATGAGAAAGGACTACGTGTGTGGTGTGTGGTGGGTGGCTTCATCTTGTCACAGTGCCACCACCAGCCTCAAGTTTGTTCATTCTGCATGCTCTGAGGCGATTGCTCTCGGAGTTCCTTTCCTAACAGAAGGGGCAGCTGTGACACCCAGCTATGACTCCAGGGCTTCTCACAGCTGAGTGAGGGCACACACAGTATTTTCCTTTGTGGCTTTTTGCAGAGGGTGTTTTGCTATCTGCACGCCGGCCTCCAGCTTCCAGCAAACAACATAACCCCTCCATCACATTGCAGCCCCCTTATTCAGACACTTATCATAGCACTGGACTCTTTGTATTGTAGCATCCGCCTCCCTGCTTTGTGTCTCCTGTTAATTCTGCACAATTCACACAAAGGGACTCTATCCTGTTTGTCTAGCATCTCCAGAGTCTAACACTGTACTTGGCAGGCAGCAGGTACACAATAAATATTTGCTCAATGAATCAGTGAAAGAACAAATGCATGCATGAAAGAATATGTACATACATATATCACATTGAATGTAATTTTGGGAATTAAAAATATGACAATTCTGCACCATCCCAAAAACCCCAAATTGAACTCAAAACAGGATTTTGATTTCTGACATTGTATGTTTGAATTTAATAATTCCTGAAAGTAGTTCATCAATTGTATTAAGTAGGATTTTTTTTTTTTGATAGCAACAGAAAGCCAACTATAGGAGCTTAAACAAATTAAGGATTAATTTTCTTCTGCAAGATAAAATCCAAAGTAAGGGAGCCCACACAGGCAAAGCTGCTTTGTGAAGTTACCAGGGACTCAGATTCTTTCTTTCTGGTGTAATCCATCCTTAGTGTGTGGTTTCCATCAGCAAGGTTATCAGAGTTAGCTATATTGCAGTTGTGATCAGAGTTATGATATCAGTTATCATGGCTCAGGTCCATGATATCAGTAATATTATCCAGAGTCATGCTATCACAATTATGATATCCAGAGCTATATCAGACTTATAGTATAACATTAGAGTTATGATATTAGAGTTAAATCAGACTGTGTATTTTATTGCAATGTCAGAATTGTCCTTAGTTTGTGATTTCCATTGTCAAGGTTATTGGAGTTACCGTCAAGTTTATCAGACTGCTAGGGATCCAGCTAGTACTTTTGCATCAAGTCCACAATTCATCCTGTCAAATTTGAATATTCCTCAGTTATAGCCAGAGGAGTTTTCCATGACTGGGTAGAGTACAGCCTGGGCCATGGCTCCTTGCAATTCCTCTGGACCTCAGAGATAAGATGAAATCAAGAACAGACCCTCAATAGACATATCTGGTCTTCACAGGATTGTCAGTGTCAACTTCCATACTTGTGCTGGGAGGTTTTATCAACCTAGCATCTTTACCTTGAGTCAGAAAAAAATTCTGTGATATAATATATACTCCCAGAAAAGCCTTGAAGGTGTAGATTGAAGCTGGAGCCTGATGACTGAGCCCCTTCCCTAATCTCTTATCTGCTTCTGGTGGAAGCACTTTCCTGCTACATTATTTGCACATGAATACTTGCGTTGGGATTTGCTTCAGGAGAACCTGACCTATGATAATGCCTATTTAGGAAAAGTTGAGGCAGAGTTCAAGTTTAAGTCAGATATCTACCTCATTCAAATCCCCTCCCATCAATCTGAATTTCATGGGCTTGGGAGTAGACAGATCTCTATACTGACAGAGCTCCCATGTCATGGAGAGAAACACGTGGAATGGAAAACAAACATTTCTTCTTTCATATTCTAATAGAACTTCATTTCTCCCCCCAGGCATCCATGACCATGTATTTCAGGGGATGCTGATCCTACCCCTAGTCCTAGTCCCCTAGTCCTAGCTAATACTTTTGCATCAAGTCCACAATTCAGTGTTGTCTAAGCCAATCATTTTGGTTTTATTTTAGTTAGCTATGATTGATCTTCAAAGATGAAGGCTGATGAGGATAATCCTTACTCCCTCCATAGTTACTGAGGGGACTGCATCTTTCTTCTAACCTGGATATATATTTCTTTTGGTGCATATGAATTTTTGCATTTCCATGTTGTTATAACTTTGTGAGCTCATGTAAAACTTCATAAAATTAATACCCCTAGACTAATTTTATATGAACAGTTCTCAAACCAGATTACTGCTTTCCATATCTGTGCCTGGGCCTGTGAGTTTCTAAACTAAATTCAGGTGTGATAACCTCTCTCTAGCTTCAAAATACACTAAAATAAAGTGAAAACGACTTCTGTACACCTGTTTTGTAACCATTGGAATTTCAGTTCCAGAAAAACAGAATTGCCTAGATTGTGAGTCACTTCTGCTGGGGATAATTAGAAAGAGAGGAAACGGGGAGTTGGGAATAGAAGGGGAGGTAAAGCAGATGGCAGAGGAAAGCTAGAGATGCTTGCAGTGAATCCTTGGGGAGACAAAGGAAGATAAAGCACAGTAAACTCAGAGGGGTATTCAGGTGACATCTGTGAGGAGGAGTTGAGGAATCTCAAGCTGAGATGTGAGAGAGAGGATTTGACAGGCATGTGGTCCAGGGAGTGGGCAGGAAACATCTTCTGAGTCATGCAATCAAGGAGGCATTGATCATTTGAATGGGAAGCCAGGCAAAGGAAAAAAGAAAAGGAATTCATAAGCATTGCATGGAAATTTCAAGAAACTCTCAAAGTTTCAAGCAAGAATGGTAAATGGGAATTAATACCATTATATCCATCATTACTAATTTGCGATAATTAAAACATATCTTTATTTTATTTTCATGAATGCAAGATCTATTTTTAAAAACCTGCATCAGTTCATTCTGATTTTGTTCTCTCAAATGCTATTTTTTAATATTATCTTAATTTTCCAATCTCAAAATCTTTGGCAACAGGATCTTCTAAACTTTAATTCTGAGTTAAAAAAGGTGATAATATTATATTTATATTTACTAAATTTCATCTCATGAGAGTGCATAAAATTCAGATCAATACATTTATCACTTAAAAGCACAAACTTCTGTGTAGAAAATAACCGTATCACATATAACCAGAGTAAAAAAAAAAAAAATCAATAAACCAGCAGAGAATATTTGTAATACATATGAATAGCACAGGTTAATATCCTGCATCTACAAGATGCTTTTCTTTCTTTTTTTTTTTTTTTTTTTGCATTGTTAAGGAAATGACAAGCTTAACTGAAAATGGGGCAAAGGGCACAAATGAGAAACTCACAGTAAACATGCAAACCTGAAAAGCTACTTGGCTTCTCCAGTAATTAGGAGCATGCAAACAAAAAGACTGAGATAACTATATTGGTAAGCAGATTGGCAAAAGTTTAAAGAGTTGTGCTGTGAACTGAATGTTTGTCCTCCTCCAATTCTCATGTTGAAGACTAAATCCCCCATGTCAAAGTATCAGAGGTAAGTTCTTTGAGAAGTGATTAAGTCAGAAGGGTGGAGCCTCCCTGAGTGGGATTAGTGCCTTTATAAGAAGATGAAGAGACCAGAACTCTCCCTCCACCATGGGAGGATAGGAGAAGTCAGCTCTCTGCCACAGGAAGAGGGCCCACCTCAGAACCAGACATACTACCACACTGGTCTTGGACTGCCAGTTCTCCAGAACTGTGAGTAATCAAATGGCTGTTTATAAACCACACATTTCATGGGACTATGATACAGCACCCCAAACTAACTAAGATAAGTTGGCAACCACTGGTGAGGATGTGGAGAAATGGAACGTTTTGTACATTGCTGGTGGGATTATGAACCGCTGTATACTGATGAAAAAGTATTAATTAAATATGAGCATATCCTGTGACACAGAAATCTCTCTCCTAGCAAACTGTACCTCAGTAGTAGAAATAAACAGTAACTAGAGATATGTGTGAGAAGATGTTTGTTGAAACGTTTTTGCAGTGGAAGTGACTTGGAAGTATCCCGGAATGGACATCAATTAGGAAGCAGATGAACTATGGGACATTCATGTTATGGTGTCTCAGAGAGTTATTAAACACACCCCAGTGTTTGTTGAGCATACTTTACAGATTGTCCCTAGAATGCTCTTTACCCAGACATTCGTGTGGCTCACTCCTCACTTCTTTCACGTCTTTACTTACACATTACCCTACTGGAGCAGACTTTCATGACCACCTTATGTAAAATCTGTATTACTTAGTCTCCAAGCCTTGCTTTATTTTACTACAAAATACTTACAGGTGGCTGACTTTATATTATGAATCGGAATTTTTTGGTTGGTGGTTGGTCTCTCCCACTAAAAGAGCTCCAAGAAGACAGTAATGTAGATTTTGCCTGCTGTTTTATCCTCAGTAGTTAGTACTGGGCACACAGTAGGTTCCATAAATTTTTTACTATGAATAATTTCTAATATTGGTCCAGAAAAATATTTTCTTCCTTTTTCTACCACCATATGTCTCCTGAGACGACTCCTCAATAAACTCCCTGCATGCTAATCTCCAGCTCAGAGTTTGCTTTCCTAGGAACCTGCCCTGAGATAGATTACATATACACATATTGAGAATACATCATTTTTAAGGTATAAAAATGCAATACTATATATTTTCTCAGCATCAAGTTGCTAATCTGAAGGAACATCTCAGCTCTGGAGCTCCCTGTGAGGTTGGCTGAGACCTTGGTGGAGGCTGTATTTCAACTTCCCCCTCTGCCTAACTCTGATTCCTTCCTTTCAGTTGCTGGCTTCTCTGGGTGAACATATACCTTTATTTCACACTGATTCCATTTGCTTTCTTTGGAGGAAATCAGTAGGCAAATGCTTTATTCCATTATCAGCTCTCTGGCCTTTACCTATGAATATCAATCACAGGTACTATCAGCCCTGTTCCCTCATTCCAACTTAATCTTTGCAAAAGGTCTCTTTCTTGCATGGAATTTGGGTCAGCAACTATGGGTAAAATTGAACCACATCTGAAATAGTTTTATAAAGAGGTTGATTTTTTTTTTTTTCTATCCCTCATTTTCCTCTGCTTTCTCCATTCTACAGGAGTTCTAGATCAAATTAGAAATTGCTGGGGTTAGAGAAAACAAAACAACAAAAATGTGGAGGAAGATTTGGGAGTGAGGAAGGACATCAAAAGAAGGCCAAGGTCACCTGTAGCTTAGGTGGACAAGGGTGAGTGGTCATCTATTCTTAAATGGCTCTATTTTATTTCCCTATTAACCAACAAACCAGATGAGGACATGCATTATCTGCATTGTCCAGCACATCAAGCTCAAGTCTGGAAAAGCTATCAGCTGTGCAGGCCTGGTGGAGGATGTGAGCAATTATCTTCAAGGTTTCCTGGCCATTTTTTTTTTTTTTTTTTTAATCTCCTCTGCCTTTTTTGATTAAGTTATCCCAAGAAGAGCTGAGACACATATTCTGCCAGTACTTGATAGTACGTGACTATCCAGCTAAGACAATGAGTCAGAAAGGTTGAAGGACGCAAAGTTTTTTGAATAGATCAGGGCGGCATCCACCAGCACGTGTGCCGAATGCTACAGATACACTGTATTTACACTCACAGGGAGAATGCTGCTTCAGCACATTGTTAATTAGGACGCTACCCGAGGCTAGTGCAGATTAATCTCCTCAAATATGCTTACTGTATAGAGTAATCATGATTAATTAGCACATAAGATTGGTCCAAAATGAGAGGACTTAAGGAGAATCTTGCTTTTTCTGTCTCCTGTTGGATAAGCAGCTGAAAAGCTTCCAGCCGAGGCAACCTTTAGCTTCGTGTCTCCTAGCTCATTCTAATAGGTACTGTGGTGTTAGGTGATCAAGAGATGATAAATAGACAGCCACGAATACCCTTTCAATTACCCTTGTAAAGCTGCTGCTTAGAGCCCTCAAGGGTATTGGATCAAGACACAGGCAGGCTAATGGGCAAGATGCCTATGGAAAGAGCTTGGCGCTCCGGAGCTTGAGGAACTTAAATTTGCTCAGATGTCTGATGACCACTCGGTAGCTGACAATCCTCCTTTAATGTTGAGAGCACTTGCCTAAAGGTGACCTGTGGTATGTTTCCTGGGGAATCAGTGAAATTGTTGTTAGTACTAGGCTGAATTTATTTCACATTCGAGTATTGCTGTAATCTCCTGTAAGGTCTTAGGCACTGGTCAGTTGTCATAGGACATGCTCTAGAACTAACCGTGAGAACTTATGCCTTCTCAAGTTTTGTTTTGCTAGTTTTCTCTGGATCATACATTCAGCTCAGCATTCCTTCTATAGCCAAATGTTGCAGTTGTTGTGTGTGTCGTGCCTGGTAAAGGGTGACTACGAACAAGACTTATTGTAGCCATTGGTCCTTCCGAGGATGACTTGTGGGGTGGAGGATGTATTGTTCCCATATTTTCTACCACTCTCCCAAACCTCTGCTTGGCACAGCCCGGTTCCCGTGGCTCTGGGCAGAGGCTGTTTGGCCTACTGAAAGCCTCCTTTTGAAACTGAGGAGACAGTCCCGAAGATCTCAGAATACCCCTTGGGGTCCTTCCTCCCTTATCTTGAGCAACAGTGCATGTTCAGAAGCTGAATAGCTTGATGGTCCTGAACTGCAAAGTCTAAGCAATCTGACAACTTTCTTTATTTTTCCCCATATCTCTGTCCTTCGGTCAAATGGATGGTTTTCTTGGTAGGCTGCTTGATTAAATCCAAGGTTTATGCCCACACTAGGCACCTTATCAAGGGTTGCTTGGCCACATACTTGTTCTATTCTAAACATGTTTTCTTATGTTTTGCAAAGTGAACAGGCTGAGAGTTTTTTTCTCAAGTCTTTAAGCTCTCGTTCCTTTCTGCTTAATAATTCCATGTTCAAGTCATGTCTCTTGTCTTGCATTTTCTATAAGCATTCAAGAGGAACCAAGCTGCTCCTTCAACAGTTTGCTTAGAAACCTCCTCAACTAAAATCCAATTTCATTGCTCCCAGGTTTTACCTCCCACAAAACACTAGAACCTGAGCACAATTCAGCTCAAGTTGTTGTCACTTTATTACAAGATTGCCTTCTCTGTTGTCCTGTAATACCTCCTGTTTCCACCTAAGACCTTACCAGAATGACCTTTACTGTTCTTATATCTGCTGACATTCGGTTCATGATTATTCATGCCCTAGGAGGACAGAAGCTTTTTCTATGCTTCTCTTTCCTTTGTACTCCTTGCCAAAATTACCTTTAAAGGTCTGTTTATGGGAATCATGACTTCTAGCATGCACTTCAAAACTCTTTGGGCCTCCATCCATTACACAGCCATCAAACTTCTTCTACATGTTTAGGTATTTGTTGTAGCAGTACCTGGCTTTGGTACCCATTTTATCTTAGTTCAGGTGACTGTAACAAAATATCATCAGCTTGGTGGCTTAAACAACAAGCATTTATTTACCACAGTTCTGGAAGCTGAGAAGTCCAGGATCAAGGTATTGGTAGATATAATGTCTGCTGATGGCTCAATTCCTGGTTCATAGATAGATAATCCCATCATGGAAAAAAAAAATAAAAAAACCTTTGATCTCATGACTTCATCCAAGTCTAGTTACCTTCTAAGAAAGGTTTCAATATATGAATTTTGGGGAAAGATAGGCATTCAGTCTATAACATCCACCAAAGTAAACATACTTTTGGAATAAAATCAGGGAGTTTGAAAGGCAAGGAGTTTCATACAACTCCAAATAAATAGATAAAATAAAAATAAAACTAGTGTGCTTGCTATAAAAATAGAACACCAAAGTAAGTGCCCTGCTTTTCTTTCCAATTGGATCATTACCCCCTAATCCTCCCCTGAATGAAACTTGAAGCCCCCTGCTGGGCCCTGCCCCTTATGGGAATGAGAATCATCTCCAAAAAGCCTCAGTAAAAAGCAGGCTGTGAAATGGTCTTTAATTCAGATGTGAGCCAAGTGCTGCAAGGAAAGATAGAGAAGGGGAAAAGTTTGGACTTTTGTAATAGATAATATTCAAGAGTAGTTTTATCCATTGATCTGAAACAGAGTTTCCTTCTGGAACAAGCAAAGAGATATAGAACAGAGAACTATATTTTGCTGACTCAATAACAGAGCAACCCAGAAACTCACAGAAGTTAACTGAAACTAAGCCTCAAGGAACTTGAACCGCATCTCAGGTTTGAGCACCCACGGAAGCTCGCAGCGGCTGGGCAAAGTTAAACCAGGGGTGAAGAATTTAAGCCTGCGATCGAGTCTGCAGACTCATTAGCTGGGAACTAAAGCCTGCAAACTAAGCTGTTTGGGCTTGGTCTGAAGCCCCGGCTTGTGACAGAGAGCTAATAGATTCTCCCCATGCCTCTGTCAAGAAGGGTCTTCCCTCAGTGAAAACGGGAGATTATGTCCCTGGGAGGCTAGAGAGCTTCTCTGAGGGCAAGAAGTAAATCAATACTCATTCTGGCAACACAATCACATAATTCTGCTGACTTTTATTGGTGACTCAGATATTATCCTGAGAGCCACAGAGATATCCCAGGTATAGAGTGCTGTGTGTGTGTGTGTGTGTGTGTGTGCCATTACAAACACACGGAACGTGCGAGATCTCTGTCTTCTGGCTTTCTTCCTCTGGCTTCTGCAGCACTTTTTGTGTTTATCATCACATTGTGCCTTTTACTGAACTTGTTTATGTTCTCTCTACACTCTCTCTCCTTGGATTCTGAGCACCACAGGAGCAAGAGAAAGAAAGTCCCCCTCTTCTTGATATCTTCACTCACAGGGCAGTGCATGACCCTGAACTGAATGGGCATGCTGTGGTGTAAATGGCCATTCAGTCTCCCCGCTAAGGATTAATGTGATAGTGATAAGAAACAGCAGGTTGAGACAGCTATAGAGAATCATAAAAGGATGTAGATATTTTACTCAGCACATAGAACACTGAGTCATATATGTAAATCCCCTTCAATGTCACATTAAGTCCCTGTAGCCCTTCCTTCTGTAGTTGCTTATTGAGTCTTTGTTCATTTATAGATGATAGATTCTTTTTCACTACAGCAACTACCTTGTGACAACCTTGTCTTGGTCACTAATTGTTATGGACTGAACTGTGAATGCCCCTCCCCTCCAGTTCCTATGTTGGATTCTCAACTCCCTTCATCATGGAATGTTACTATGTTTAGAGATTAAGTTAAAATGAACCCATTAGAATAAACCTTAATCCAATCTGACTGGTGCCTTTATAAGAAAAAGAGATTGAAATTCAAGGACAGACACCAGGGTGTGCAGAGAAAAGGCCCTGAGAAGAAGCAGTAAGAAGGTAACCATATGCAAGCCATGGTCTCACCAATCCTGCTGAAATTTGATCTTGGACTTCTAGTCTCCAGGCATGTGACAGATTAAATTTTTATTGTATAAGCAACAAGGTCTATAGTATTTTGTCATACTAGCCCTAGCAAATTAATACACTCTGTTTTAAATATATGATTAGTTTAATATTATCATAGATGAAAAGATATAATTTAGAAAAGTGTTCTGTTTAGATAGCAGGTAAAACTTTCCATAGATCATTCTGGTTAGTACAGGTATATAATATAGCACTTGAAAAATTACTCACTTACAATAAAAATTTCTCTTTCTCTCTCTGTCTGGGTTGACTGGCCTCAGATAGACAGTGCTTACTTGCAATATCTCAAAATGACAGCCAGATATTACTGGGATCTGCTATTACTGGAAGAATTGGTTAGATATCCAAGATGACTTCTTCATTTCCTTGTCTGGGACCTTGGCTGAGATTACTGGAAGAACTGGAGCCTGGGGGAACATCTCTTTCCATATGGTTTTTCCTCTGGGCTTCCTCATATTGGGATGGTCTCAGGTAGCCAAACCCCTTACATGGCCACTGGTTGCCCCCATAGTGGGCATTCTGAAAGACCAAGGTATAGGCTGCAAGGGTTCTTATGACCTAGTTTTGGAGATCCCTTCTGCTATAGACTACTAGTTATAGGTGAGTCACAGGCCAACTCAGACTGACAGGTCTGGCCTAACAAGGTCTGGTTGGAATAGCTGAGTTGAATTGAGTCTGTCTGTGCATATGATCACCAAAGTCGCTCTTCCTCCTGCGGCTGGTTGAGTTTCTTCCATGGTGACTGAGTTCATTTTTTAAAATATATAAATATATATATATATATATATATATATATATATATATATATGACAGTAGGGTGTATTTTGACATGTTGTACATGCACAGAGTACAACCTATTCCAGTTAGGATCCCATTGTTGTTGTTGTACATAATGTGGAGTTACACTGGTCATGTGTTCATATATGAGCAAAGGAAAGTTATGTCTGATTCATTCTACTGTCTTTCCTATTCCCACCCTCACTTCCCTTCATTCCCCTTTATCTAATCCAATGAACTTCTGTTCTTCCCTTCCCTACCCTACCTTGTTGTGGGTTAGCATCCACATATCAGAGGGAACATTCAACCTTTGTTTTTTTTTTTGAGCTATTTTTGTTTTATTTCACTTAGCACAATATTCTCCAGTTCCACCAATTTTCTGGCAAATGCCATAATTTCATTCTTCTTTATGGCTGAGTAATTTTCCATTGTGTATATATACCACATTTTCTTTATCCACTCATCTGTTGAAAGGTACCTAAATTGGTTCCATAGCTTGGCTATTGTGAATTGAGCTGCTATCAACATTGATGTGGCTATATGGTGACTTGAGTTCTAAAGACAGAAACTTCAAGCCCTCTGGAGGCTTGTGCACAGAAGCTACACAATGTCACTTAGTGCACTACATTCTATGGGATAGACCAAGTCCTAAGAGTTGTGGTGATATAGATATAGAGACTCCTTCTGATGGGAGAAATTCTAAATAACTTATAGTGATATTTAATTCACCACAATTTTTCAATATTTTACTTATACTACATTGCTGGGGCTATATAAAATACCACAGACTGGGTGACTTAAACATGGAAACCTATTTTCTCATACTTTAGCAAGCTGAAAGTTCAAGATCAGGGCATTGGCAGGTTTGGCTTCCTTTGCAGCCTCTCTCCTTGGCTTGAGACGGCCTCCTCCTCTCTATGTTCACGTCTTCTCTATGCACATGTCATCCTTTGTCATCTTTGTTTCCCTAGCTCATAATCTCCTCATATTATAAGGCCACTGGTCAGGTTGGGTTAGGACCCACTCCAGTGGCCTCATTTTAATCTGATCACCACTTTAAAGGCCTTATTTCGAACCCCTGTTACACTCTGAGGTATTGGGGGTGGACTTCAACATGTGAATTTTGGGATTGCGGACACGTTTCAAATTTCAACATTATTTATCTATTATTAAAATCTAGGTTCCTCCTCAGGCTCTGTGGCATGAAGGAAGAAACTTATTAGGCTGATATAATGTGCGGGCACCTATTGTTTTTCCTGTTCTGAATTCTTACCTCTTCTTATCCAAGTAAATGTCCTTCAGGCATGACCAATCACAGTCAGAATGACTGATTCACAGTTGGGCATGTGGCCTTAGGCAGATGACCCAGCTCAGTCCCATGTTTATGCTAGAACTCTTTGGAGAAAACTTTCTCTTTCTTAAATTGGTAAAGCATAAACTAGTATCTTTTGGTGAAGATTGTTTTGTCAATGTGAGGAAAAGCAGTGGAGAAATTAAACCAAAGGAGAAGAAGATGGACACAAGAGGAGTAGAAACAATTACCTGGATGTGTACCTTAAGGCCCTGGATAGAGCTAAAACCTTGAAGCCTGGTTCTTCTTGAGTTTTTGTAATACAGAAGCCAATAAATGCCTTTTAAAATTTTGGTGGGTATTGGTGGTTCTTTCCAAGGGATTGAACCAGAATGAGTTAAGTTTCTGTTACTTGCAACCGAGAGTCCAAATACATGGGCTCTGCCCAACTCGAACTTTGGATGTAGCCCATCTTATTTTTTAGCAAATTAATTTAATTTCATCCATGAGTGGATAGGCCACTTCAGTCTAACTCCATGTCTTTTGTATTGCCTAACTGACCACCATAAGTTCATGTGGCCAGGTTGCAACCAAAACACACGTTACTTTGCAATTTTCAACCACTCAAGTTTAAATCCATCAAGATGACATCATGGAACTCAGGCATCAAGAAAGATGATTAACAAAAGGGAAATAGACATTCATTTCCATTTGAATTCATTTATTTACTAAATAGGGATATTTTCAATTCATCATGGCTATCAATTAAAAGTAATGATTCCCTCACTCCTGTGGACCGAGTCACTTTTGGACCCTTTTTAAATTTTTAAAAGACCGTAACCTGGGGGATAAATTCCAGATTCCATTGTCTGACATTTAAGTTACTCACAATTGTTTCCTGACCTGTTTCTCTAACTCTTATTAAAATTCTCTACCAACTTAATGCTATATCAGAATCAGATTATTTCCCACTTGTAAGAAATGATGCTTTTTATTATATCTTTAGTATTTTTATAATATTTCCAGTGAATCTTCCCTGCTTCTTTATCTCTCCCTTCATCTTTACGCTTTAAGACAAATGAAATATCATCTCCCCCAAATTGTCCTAAAATTCTTATTAGAAGTGATTTTCTGACACTTATTTATCTGTATGTGTTTGTTTCTGTCTTGATATTATGCATTGTGGTCCAAATTTCCTTACAGACCTGGAAAAGGTAGATTTTGTGAGGTACAGGGAATCAGACTTCAGTATCACCTGGGGCTCTGCTTGCTACAGTTATATGATCTAATTCCTCAGTTTCCTCATCTTGATATTGGTGATCATCATATTTATCTCATAGGATGAGTGTATGCATTTGATGGATTCATTATTAATCAGCCACACAAAAGGCCTTCAGAAAACAACATTCTCCATCCTTTGTTTTAACTATGATGCTCAGCACTGTGCTTTAGAAATGACTTATATTCAACAGATATTTGTTGAATGACCAAAGGGACTTCTTAGAATATAATTTTCTGAAGGTTTTTCAAGTAGCATGGAGTCAGAGACTCACTGCTTTGTCCTTCCCTGGATAATGACTTTCCTGCCTGAAGGTAGGCTAGACTAGGTGATATCGGGGTTACCTTTTAATTTTGTGCATTTAAAAATAAGTTACTAAACTATGCTGATGTCCAGGACAGTATACATCACACACTGTGCGCTTTAATAAGCATTTAGTAACCGAATGAACAAACAGATCATTGAGTATAAAAATCTAAAACCTGGTATGACCTGGTATGCAGGCTAGTGGAATCATCAAGAAAAATATTTTAAGTTCATAAAAGCCTATTCTTGATGCCATAGTATTATAGATTAGATCTGAACTTCCCCTCAAAGGCTCATGTGTTGATGGCTTAGTTCCCAGTCTAGCACTATTCAGAGATGGTGCTTTTGGAAAGTGATTGAATCATGACGGCTCTGACCCCTTTAATGGATGAATCCATTGGCGAGTTCCCAGCTAATGGCATTATTGGAAGGTGGTACACACTATGGGGGGTGGGGACTAGTTGGAGGAAGTAGATAACTGGGGGTGTTCCCTGGAGGGACATTTCTTGCCCTTGGCCCCCTTTTCTCTCTCTGCTTCCTGATTGCCAAGAGGTGAGCAAATTTATTCTGCCATGCCTTTCCACCATGATGTTTTGTCTCACCTCAGGCCCAAAGCAACGGAGCCAGATGACCATAGACTGAAACCTCTGAAATTACGAGCCAAAATAATTTTTGCTTTCTCTAAGCTGCTTTTTTCTGAGGTATATTGTCCCCATGATGAAAAACTGACTAGTATATGTAGCACCTGCTAATGATTTCACAAACTATGTCTTTTCAACTTCTATGTGAAGTGTGCAGCTTGCTAGGTTCACCTCCATTCCTTGTGGGATCCCTCTCCAAGCCTCATCAGTAGATGTCTTCCAGAGCGATGGGGTGTGTATATGTGGCAGTACTAGGAGGATAGCAGTGGGGTTCAAGGACAGGAAATAGGGTTTCGCTTGGTAAGAAGATCTATTTCTGCTACTGTTTTACTTTTCCACATTTCTGTTTCAGCATCTCACCTGTGCCTGTTCAATAGTGAATGTTATTTTTAACCCCTTCCCCATCATGCACCATCGTATTTCTAGAGATACCATCTTATTCTTACTCACTTAGAATGTAGTGTATAGCCCAGTCACTCACACCCATATTGTGCTTTTTTTTTTTTCCACATATCACTTGTCCATGTATGCTTTTATTTAGTTTTGATGCTAATGTCGTCTCATAGAAACCTCTCTGGGCATCTTTATTAGTCCTGTTTTTCAGATGAAGAACCAAATATATGCAAGTTAAAGGTAACTGGCTGGAAGTCTCAGGTCAGTAGAGAGAGGTCGTATTTGGAATTACATAATTTGCTCAGAGTTAATTGCAATGCTTGTTTGTAAATTGCATTATTACATTATGGGCTATGGGATTGGTGTTAATCTTTCTCTCTTCCTTCTTGCTCTGGCTTACTGACCTAACCAGAATGGGTTATTGTGTTCAGTAGGCTGCTTTTAATTGTTTTTCTTTATTAGAGCATCTTTCAGCTTCTGTCTCAGAACTTCCAAGTTTCCTGGAGGATTGCTCAGGTGGCCCAAATTTTCTCATTAGACCAGCTTCTTTTCCTCTCCATAGTTGCTTGGTTCATCTTCTTAATTAACTGCCATACCATCCAAGTGGTCATCCAAGCAATATCCTCAAAGTCCTATTTAAGTTCTCAGGAAGAACTGGCTTCATTTTGTTTGCAGATGGCAAACAGTTGACAGAAAGGACACAACTGTGCACCCTCTGTGGTCCAGGCTGGGTCTGAGACAGTCAAACAAAACCATCAGATTCTATGGAACAGGCTGCTCGTGTGACTGGCTCTTGTCCCGGGAGATGTGGCCTTTGAGATAAACCTGGAAGGAGGGGGGCCAAAGCAGGTGGAAGGAGAGGTCAGCCAATGGGAAAAGTGCTAAACAAGGAGCTGAGGACTGCAAGGTACTGGACAGTTGCTTTTGCTATGTACAGTCACAGCAGCAGAATGTTCGAGTTTTCCAGAGAAACAGAACCAATAGATAGAGAGAGATACACAAGAGAGGATTTATTGTGGGAGTTGGCTCACATGATTATGGAAGCCTAGGACTCCCACCTTCTGCCATCTGTGAGCTAGAGTCAGGGAAGTTGGTGGTATGTTCAGTCTGAATCCGAGGGCCGAGAACCAGGAGGAGTTGCTGGTTATGTAAGTCCCAGAGTCCAGAGGCAAGAACCAGGAGTGCCTAGGTCCCAGGGCAGGAGAAGATGGATGTCCCAGCTCCAGAAGAGACAGACTGCCCTTCCTCCACCTTTTTGTTCTATGCAGGCCCACAAACACGTGGATGATGCCTGCTCTCAAGGATGAGGGCAGATCTTTACCCGGGCTACCAATTCAAATGCTAATCTCTTCTGGACACCCCTCCAAGAAACACCCCTAAGTAATGTTCTGCTAATTTTCTGCATATCCCTTAACAGAGCCAAGTCGACACGTAAATCAGGCACCACAGTAGGTTTTGTGTTTAATTCCTGTATTCTATTGTGTAAGACTAAGCTTTTGCAACAGACACCTGACAGTCCAATGGATTAATAAACAGAGATGTTTATTTCTCTCCTGTGAGACAGTGTTGGTGTGAACAGTTGAGGCTGTAGTGTAGAGACTTTTCAAGATGTTCATCTGCCATCCCCTAGGTTATTGCTAATTTGTACATGGCTGAAGTTGGATTGATGTCACAGCCAGGTTCCAGCCACCAGCAAGAGAGTGAGAGCAGAAGAGGCACATCCCCTGCCCTAAAACCAGGCCTACAGGGACAAGGAGAGCTGAGAGTTGTAGTCTAGCTAAGCCACCTGTGCTCACTATCAAGTGGATCCAATTCAGTTTGTAGATTGAGAGGATGGGTTTGGTGCAGTCCCTCACATTTCCAGTGACTTTCTCCACTCCTGTTGGATTTCATTAGGGGTGATAGTGGGGTCATTGGGGGCAGGGAGGAGAAGGTGGTGGGTCAGAGACAGGAAGGTTCTGAGGTAGAATGGACAGCAAGGTATGAGCCTCCCATGATGTTCCCTTTGACTATATTATACAGTATTCATCTTGGTCCATTTTCTGTTTCTTTGACAGATTGTCTGAGACTGTGTAATTTATATGGAAAAGAGGTTTATTTAACTCAGTATTCCAGAGGCCTACAGCATGGCTCCCACAACTTCTTAGCTTTTGGTGACTCATGATGGAAGGCAGGAATGTGCAGAAGAGAGAGTGAGGAGAGGTGTCAGGCTCACTTTATAACAAGCTGCTCCTTCAGTAACTTCCTCCCTCTGATGGGAACTATATTAAACCCTTTGTAGGGATGGAGTCCTCATGACCTAATTTCCATAAAAGGTCCCACTACCTCTCAATACCACCACATTGGGAATTTAATTTTAATAGGAGTTTGGGGACAAACTATATCCAAACCATAGCAGTGTTTTACTTCTAAAATCAAATGACGGGGACCTTTTCTAATTCGCAGATAGCAATTAAGTTAGCAGTTAGATTGGAATGTTTACAACTTAAACTTGTCCTCTCATCATTTTTAATTAAAATGTTGGCACCTGTTAGTGCTTAAATGTGGCAAAATGTGAAGAGACGAGAAAGTAAATGAACACACATGGAGGAGGATATGGATGCAAAATCTTTCCCAGAAGCACAGCACCCTCTTCAACCCACAATTTATGATTTTATTTTCCAGGGGCCTTTATGTTTCTGGTTGTGATTTTTACTTTGCACACATATCATGTAGAAACCATTTCCTCTCGTGTCTTAAGGACATTGTTTTGCATTTGGAGCCGGACCCTCATGATGCTCTGGTGCTCCTTCACCTGAGGGTGTCTGGGATCTGTGGATTTAGACAACAAGGATGGCCTGTGGTTTCCTTTCTTAGCATCCTCCCATGGTCTATCCCTGATGGCATGCCAGGTGAAGGGCCTCCTTTACAAAGATACATGCTTACAAAACACTGCTAGCTAGAATCTGTTGACATGCAGAAGCCAGGGCACGCGCACACACACAAACACACACAGCCATGCAATATCTATAACGCTACCCAAAGTGTGGCTGCAGGGTGAGCCTGGGTACCAGATGTTTGGCTCCTACCTTCTTCCCTGAAGCACATGCCTGCTTGTGGCAGTTTGGAAATTTGTACTTAAGAAGCTTAATTTTGTTTCCCCCCCAAAGAGCAAGTCTCTTTTGAGCTGTCATCTTCAGCGGCAGCCTGGTGGGAATGAAGCCCTGTTAAAATGAGAAAGAGACCATCTCATTTGGTGCCTGCAAGGTCAGGGAAAGGGCGCTTCACCACTCTGCCTTATGAGGTTTCCCCTCAGGGTCCCATCGGCCTCATCAAAATCTGCCTCTCACTCACAGATACCAGCCCCCTGGGAGTTGTTCTCAAAATCCAGAATCAATAACCACAGCTGTCAATCACTCCAGGCCTCCTCAGCTGCGAGGGGCTGCCTGCTCGCTGGGGATTTCTGGAGAGGCCTGGAGCTCTCTCTTCACAGCAGCCCACGTGCTTCTCAGTGAAGTTTGCTAATTCTCACGATTAATTGCCTCATTAATGAAGGAGATTCACACCATATATATGCTTTTAGCCAGGTTGTCAGATACTTTTGAAAGGGTTTAACGTCAATAAAACTTTCAGTGCTGCCATTAGCTTAGTTAAGCAAGCATTTAACACGCCCCACTTGGGCAATTGCTGCTCTGGGAAAAAGACACCGGTAAGTTATCTGCTAATTTCCATACTTCATACAAGATACAAACTTTGATCTCAGTGTACAGAGGTTGCTCTGTGAGGCTGGGGGCTGGGGGATAGGCAATAGAAAAGTGAGATAAATAAAGCTAGATCAAGTTTGAACATTTCCAATGCATTGTATAGTGTGAAATGAAGCATGCTGTCCAAGTTTGGAAGCTTTCTTACTAGATTTCACTTACATCTTTTATGATTTTGCTGTATCCTTTCTGCCTCAGGACATTTGTATTGCCTTTTCTTTTTTTTTTTCCTCAAATTTATTTATTTTTTATTCTAAATTGTTAGAAATGACAGCAGAATGTATTACATTTCATATTATACTTACAGAGCACATTTTTACATATCTCTGGTTGTATACAAAGTATATTCACACCATTCGTGACTTCATACATGCACTTAGTGTAATGATATCCATCTCATTCTACCATCATTTTTTTTCCTTCACCCTTTTGCTCCCTCCCTTCCCTTCCCTCCCCATTGGCCATTCTAGTGTTTCTCTAATCCTCCTATGTTCCCCATCCCAACCCCACTGTGAATTGGCCTCCTTATATCAGAGATTTTTGGGATTGGCTGACTTCACTTAGCATTATATTCTCTAACTTCATCCATTTACCTGCGAATGCCATGATTTTATTCTTTCTTATTGCTGAGCTGAGTAATACTCCATTGTGTATATATACCACATTTTCCTTATCCATTCATCTACTGAAGGGCATCTAGGTTGGTTCCACAGTTTAGCTATTGTGAATTGGGTTGCTATAAACATTAATGTGGCTGTGTTCCTGTAGTATGCTGTTTTTAAGTCCTTTGGATATAGACCAAGGAGTGGGATAGCTGGGTCATAAGGTGGTTCCATTCCAAGTTTTCCAAGGAATCTCCATACTGCTTTCCATATTGGCTGCACCATTTTGCAGTCCCACCAACAATGTATGAGCATGCCTTTTTCTCCACATCCTCGCCAACATTTATTGTTTTTTGTGTTCTTAATAGCTGCCATTCTGACTGGTGTGAGATGAAATCTTAGATTGGTTTTGATTTGCATTTCTCTAATTGCCAGGGATGTTGAACATTTTTTCAAGTGTTTGTTGATTGATTGTATATCTTCTTCTGAGAAGTGCCTGTTCAGTTCCTTGGCTATATTGCCTTTTCTTTCTTCTTCCATATTTTTCTCCTGGTCCTTGCCTGGCTCCCTCTTGCATTTGTTCTGGTTTTTGATTTCATGTCACAGTGGTTTCTTCACTGCTGTAGTAAGAATAGCTCCTTTGTCCTGTCTCTCCCCTATTTTCTTCAATTCCTGACATGGTGGTATATGCTTATTTGTTTATTGTTTGTCTTGCATCTTAAAAGGAAAGGAGCTATTAAAGTAAGGGAATATATTTGTCTTATTCAATACTCTATCCCACAGCCAAGATCTTTTTTGTTATATTGTAAGTGCTCAATAAATATGTAACAGTTGAAGAAATGAAATAGTAAATATAGCTATGGTAAAAGGAATAGTAGTAAAAACTTCCCTAATACTGTCATCCAGAAATCAACATTCACATTAGTAGTGCATTGTGTATTCCAGATATTGTTCTACAGATATTTTATAAACTGGCATGTAACTATTGGTGGTATTTAATTTATAAAATAAAATATAAATATTCCATAGTTGCACAAAAGACTACTACTTAAAATTCAAAATTTAAGAAAGTTTTAGCTTTAATTTCATTTGAATTAAACAGAAGAAATGAAAATGAAGAAAATGTGCAACTTTAAATGAAGTTATTTTAACTGCAAGACAAATTATTTCCATAAGGATCCCACTGAAAATATTATACGAAACATTAAGAAATTGAAGTCACTATCATTTTTTTAAAACCTCTACTTGGAGTTACTGCCATGAAAGATTAGTATTCTCCCATTTCCTCTCATCTCTCTCTCTCCACTGCCCAGTTCTTACTGGTCATCTCTTATGATGTTCAGAGTTCACTTTCTGTGTGGTATGTAATTCATGCACCTGTCAAGTATGTATATTTAAATGGAGTCACTAGTTACTATTTACCTTTTCCAATGTGCTCTTCCATTCCTTAGGCTACCTTTTTTTTTTTTTTTTTTTTAAATACTGGGGATTGGCACTCTACCACTGGGCCACATCCCCAGCCCTTTTTTTGTATTTTATTAGAGACATGGTCTCACTGAGTTGCTAAGTGCTTGCCATTGATGAGGCTGGCTTTGAACTCTCGATCCTCCTGCCTCGGCCTCCCAAGTGCCTGGCTTAGGTTACATTTTTTTTTTTAAATGCTTCTTTAAAAATTTTTTTTTTAAAAAAAATATTTGTTTATTTGCTTTAGTTGTACACAATGCATTTATTCTTATGTGGTGCTGAGGATTGAACCCGGGCTGCGCACATGCTAGGCAAGCGCTCTACCACTGAGCTACAACCCCAGCCCTTAGGTTACATTTTGATTAAACTCTGATTTGCTGTTTTTGTCTGTTCTGGCTGCTATAACAAAATAGACTGGATGGCTTAAACCAACAACACTTCTTTCTCACAGTTCTGGAACCTGGAAGTCCAAGATCAAGGTACCAGTGTATTCAGTGTCTAGTGATAGCTACTTCCTGGTTCATGGACAGCATCTCCTAGCTGTGATCTAGCAGAAGGAGCTCTCCTAGGCCTTTTTTTTTTCACCCAGGAAGAAATAGATATAATATGAATTGTCCCATTTATCTTAATGAAATTGAATTTATAGTTAAAAACCCATGAACAAAGAAAACTGTAGTTCCTTTGACAAATTATAGAAAAAAATTTAAGGAAGAATTAATGTGAATTATTCACAAACTATTCCAGAAAATAGAAAAGGAAGATACACTTCCAAACTTGTTTTATGAGGTGAGCATTATCTTCTAGGCCTTTTGTAAGGGCACTAATCCCATTTTTGAGAGTTTTACCCATGTGACCTAATCATCTCCCCAGGCCCCCGCTCCAAAATAGTCTCTTCCTGGGGAGTAGGTTTCAACATGTGAATTTTAGGGGGACACAGCCATTCAGCCTATGGCAACTGGATTTCATTGGCAAGTGGGTTTTTCCAGCAAGCCCATAGGGTGGCACTGTAGCATTGCTATTAAAAGCAGCTTTTAAGAGTCACACTTGGGGCTAACATCTCAGCTCCCCCATATCTTAGCAGAATTACCTTGGGCTAGTTACAAGTTACTTTCTTACTATCTTAGTTTCTTTATTTGAAAAATGAGGATAATAATAGAACCTACTCCACGGGGTCTTGTATGGATTAAATGAGATAATTGAAGCTGTTCAAACAGTGCTTGGCAAAAAAATAAGTCCACTCCACCAACTCCCCTTAAGAGACATCTCATTCCTTTCAACATTACCCCAAATCTCTCTCATGCTGCTTACCTGTGGAGACCAACAGATCAAAACTACTTCCCTTCAGAGACCCCATGCTTGAATTACACAAATATTGTTGTTTTCTTATCTAGTTCCCTCCAAAGGGGACTTGGAAATCCAAACACAAATGGTATCTGACATTTCTAGGCATGAAAATGGCAGGAGACTAAGGCAGTGGGTGGTCACCACCAACCTCAGGAACCATGGGAGGATGGGCAGGTGCTGGGAACTGCTTTGGAGTCATTCTTAGCAGCAGCCAGCTCAGGAGAAGGTCTATAGCCAGGAGAGCAGCCACAGCCTGTATCTGACAAGTTTATTTCTGCAGTTGGATGTGATTTGCCTTGGTACTGCTATCCCTCCTGCCAAGGTGCATGCTGTTTCCTCAGATGCTGGTCACATTTTGATAACCATTTAACCTTTATTTATTTTGCAACACCCCATGGAGCAGAAAATCATCTCTGGCTGCCTGGAGGAGACCCACTGGAGACAATGTGGAACTGGGGGGCCAGGGATACATGTGTCAATCGCAATGGGAAGTATCCCACAAATCTGATTTGTAGACACATCTGGCATTTTTAATTAGTAGCAAATTAGAAAAATGGGGAGATCCTCTTTGGGAGTTCTGATGAAGCCTCCTCCTTTTATTTTCTTGCTACTTTATTTAATTTCTTATCACCTATCCTTTGATATAAATATGCTTGAGTTCCTTTATTTTCATAACAGGATTAGACAAAGCAGGGACTTGAGAAGAGAAAAACACTGCAAAGTTTTTACATTTCATTGGTGAACCCCTGCATCTCTTCCTAAATGAAATTTGACATTTTCCATTTAATTTGTATTGTTATTATTTTTTTTATCTGTGAAATCATTTTTAAGCTTTGGTATGAAAGTTGTGGTGGGTTGATAAAAATAAATTATGATGCTTTCTATATTCATTTGTTGTCTCTCAATATCCAGGAGATTGATTCCAGAATCCCCTCATGGATACCAACATCCAAGGATGCTCAAGTCCCTAATATGAAATGATGCAATATTTGCATATTACTTATACATATCCTCCTACACTTTAAATCTAAACTACTTCTAATGTCTGATACAATCTAAGTGTCATGTGCATAGGCTATGCTGTACTATTTAGGGAATAGTGGCAAAAGAAAAAGTCTGAAAATAATTCCTTTTTCTTTTTCTTTTTTGGCATTGGGGAGTGAATTCAGGGGCATTCAACCGCTGAGCCACATCCACATTTTGTATTTTATTTAGAGACAGGCTCTCACTGAGTTGCTTAGCACCTTGCTTTTGCTGAGGCTGGCTGTGAACTCGTGATCCTCCTGCCTCAGCCTCCCGAGCCAGCGGGATTATAGGCATGCGCCTCCATGCCTGGCCTGAAAAATACTTCCCTATTGGTGCATTTTGTTTGGAATATTTTCCATCTGTTGTTGATGGAATCCATGGATGCAGAACCTGTGTATAAGGAGGCCCAACTGTAATATTAGACTTTTGTATTATTTCTACTTGATTTTTGAGCTTCTTACAATAGTCCCTTTAATTCTAAAGAGGACTTTGTATATTTTGCTTCCCCCACCCCCCCAAAGAACTAGTTCTTGTATGTATTTATCAATTTTGACCAGGTAATTTTTAAAATGTGAAAAGAAAAATGTTATGCTCTTACCTATGAATACTATCTTCTTCAGTCCGCGCATCAAAAACTTAGGCAAGGGAAATAACGGGGACAGAGAGTCAGGCATTCTGAAAGACTAATTAATTCACCATCATCTCTGGCTGCCTGGTGGGTACCCACTGGAGGCCATGTGGAACTGGCTGGCTCCAGAGGACTTCATGACTTTGCCTAACTGCTTACTCCTGAGATGCACCTTGGCCTTGGGGCCTCAGTTTAGCTGGGAAGAAATGGCAGTTTTCTAAGGGTGTCACTGAGGACCTTCTATTCCATTAGTCAGTAACCTCTATGTGAAGACCCAGATACGACCTTTCATTTCGACCTGTGCTGTCTGCATGTGGCTACCCAACACTAAGAATGTGGCTGGTGTGACAGAGAAACTGGATTTCATGTACTTTCAGTTAATTCAAATTCAAAAGAGGATACCCAGCAATTGAAAAGCATTTAGGTATGTTAGAGCAACTTGGGTATGTGAATCTACTTGTTTATTGTATGATATCTAAGGGTAGATCAAGTATTCCCAATGAAAATGTAGCCTGTCTATTGAGATGAGCAATGAGTACAAAATACACATCATAATTTGAAGGCTTGGTATGTAAAAAAGTTAATAATTTTGTATTTGATTATGTGTTGAAATGATAATATTTTGGGTATATTGATTAAAGCAAAATGTTATTAAAACTGGTGTTATTTTAAAAACATTTTTATGTTTGGTTATTAGAAAATTTAAGATTATGTATGTAGTTCTCATTATATTTCAATAGAACCGGTTTGGTATAGGCTAAATTTCCAGGAAGAAACTTTGTTTCTGCTAAGGAAGTACTATGCATTTTGTTTACTTTTTTTTTTTTTTTTGTGGTACTGGGATTGAACTCAGGGGCACTCGACCACTGGGCCACATCCCCAGCCCTTTTTTGTATTTTATTTAGAGACAGGGTCTCACTGAGTTGCTAAGTGCCTCGCCATTGCTGAGGCTGGCTTTGAACTCGCGATCCTCCTGCCTCAGCCTCCCAAAGTGCTGGGATTTGCGCCACCGCGCCCGGCTGTTTACTTTTCTTTTTTCCAAAGATAACAAGGATGTTATGACCAAATTGATCTAAAAAGACAAACTCTTGGCCATCAGAATCTCATAGCTCCAGCTACGGCTTGGTATATTATATATGATCATATCACTTTCATGTTTTCATTTAATTTCTACCCCTGCTCTTACTTCACTGGTAGACCCGTGTTTTTGTTGTTGTGACCAAAAGATCTGATAAGAACAATTTTAAGGACGAAAAGTTTATTTGAGGACTCACAGTTTCAGAGGTCTCAGTCCTTCCTGAGGTGAGGCAGAACATAACAGCAGAAGAGTGTGGCAGAGAAAAACAACTGGTAACTTGGTACCAGGAAGCTGAGAAAGAACTCAACGAGGAAAAATTATATACCTCAAAGGACACACCTCCAGGAACCCACCTCCTCCAGCCACACCCTGCCTGCCTACAGTTACCATCCAGTTAATCCCCATCAGTGGATTAAGTCACTGATTAGGCCACACCTCTCATAATCTAATCATGTCACTTCTGAATGTTCTTGCATTGTCTTACATATAGGTTTTTTGGGGACACCACATATCCAAACTATAACAGCCTGTCTTTTCCCATGCCATGATTTTGTTTAGTTTAAATTTGTGTGATCTCACGTTGTATGCATTTTGTGGCAGCAACACTGACTCAACCTGCTGAGGACCTGTCTTGCCTCAAGTGCTTCTTTGTGAACCGTCCAAGTTATACTTGGGCAGGGCACAAACAATGGTAGGGTGAAATCCTTACATTTTAAATGAAACACAGAAGAGCCTGGCATTGTTAAAGTCCTAAGCTCTGTATAGTTGAATGCATGTCTTCTATTTCTAAAGGCCACTGAGGTGTATGATCAGTTTCCTGAGATCTAGAAATCTTTCCTGAAGTGTTTTTAATAGAAGAACCCAGCCTTTCACTAATTGAATGTCGCCAGTTAACTGATAATGTGGGCATTGCTAAATGTTATCATAATAAGGTGATTTCTTACTGCTGGATAATGCTGAAGGGAAGCCTAAATATATGGGAGCAACATGATAGATTTTGATAATATGGCCACAGAATGCTACCATGATTGATTGCCTATTATAGAGAATTTAGAGCACTTCAATCTTTTTGCCTAGTGAAGCCCAGCCATGATCTAGTGAGTGTATTTGGGGCTAAAAGATGGGCTAGGCTGGGGTACTAAAATGACCCTGGGTTTGAAGTCACAAAGACTTAGGTTGTGATTCCCACTCTCCTCCTTCTAAGCTAAGTGACATGATAATTACATAAAATGTTCCCAGGTCTCATTTTCTCATCAGCAAAAATGGAAGGAGGCTAGCTTTCTCACGTCAGCAACAAAGCCAGGTGTGACTTGAACTTGGGCTGGGTCAGGCTCGTGGTAGTTACTCAAAATCATGTGCTTCTCTCTTCTTCCCCTGTTGTTCTACCAGAATTCACTATGTGTTGATGCTTGCCCCTACACCTACCGCCATTCTTTCCCCATTCCCTAACCTCTACTGAGTGTTTACTTGTGTCAGGCACTTGATCTCTTCACACAAGCTTTTGAGCAGATGAAGACATTAAGTCTTAGGTTAAATTATTCACCTAGGAAAATCATCCCTTTTCATAGTTAGAAATGGAATGCAAAAGTTGTCTGACTCCAAACCATATAAACTTTCCATCAAACACATTAGTAGCAATTATCCATTAACTTCATTTCTCTGAAACATTGATTACTAAAAAGCTTTTGAAATCACAGGGCAATTCCTCTAAAGAATTTTGCCTGCATTCGGGGAGCAGGCAGGCACCTTATGATTGGCTGGGCCAATCTGGCTTGCATCTCAACTCACTTCTTTCTGGTGAGAACTGTGTTTTATAAGATAAAATTAATTGATTTTTAAGAAAGTAGCACATAAATTAGCTAACTTTAATTATTATGAGCATAAAATATTTCCATGAGAATGTGGGTCAAAAATTCTAATGTACTCCAGCTGATATTAGGCTTTAGTTTATAAAGTGATTCTCTGTTTAAAGAGCTTAGGACAAAAGACTGATGGATTCTTCCCTGTCCAGTAATGGTATGATGCTCTACTCTCTAGGATATCATAGCATAAGCATATCTTCCATCTTTTCATTGTCAAGATATAAAATGGATAAAACAAAGCAAAACTAACTACACTAAAGAAAAAATTGACACAAGGAATATAATTTTGTTTGGTCTTAGATTTTACCTAACTCCCTCAGGGTCTCTCCATCCAAATGTATGTCCCTTGTTCTTGCTAGTCATTTTGACAGCTTATAGACAGAGTAAAATTTATTTTTTTACTTAAATAGATATAGTAAATATAATTCATTCACCAGCAGATACATATTGATCACTCTTAATAAATAAATTACAAGCTTTATATTAGCAACCAAATACTGCTTAGGCACTGGAGGGAGGGTAATGGATGAGTGCATGTTAGAGTTTCTTCTGGAAGTTGCATTTTGAGGGAGAGAATAAGCAGCAATGATGAGATTAGGGGTGGACCCTAAGAGTCTGAAGGGAGGGGATGGATGTTGTCTTTGAGAAAGGGTAGGTGTTAAGGTAAATATGGAGAAAGCAAAAATTCTCTTTTTTCTTCAAACTACTTCACATAAACTAGACAGTTAGAAATTATTTGTAAAATATACAACTTTTTTCAAGAAGCGGTTCCTGTCCACAAATGCGCCCATTAACTAGGTTTACCATGGAACTGCTTTCCCGTCTCGTTGAAGGTACGGGGGTGCAGAGGTAACAGTGGCACTAAACACTTGAAGATTCTTTCTCATGATATGCTGTGAACAGCAGGGTCAAGGGTAGATAAAAGATGAGGCTAAGCAGATTCTGCAAAAACTCCTTTGCTAAAACTATAGACATAAACACCAGTCTGACTTGCCTATTTAAATCTTGTTTTTTGTTTTTAAAATACAGATTTTGAGAACTATGTGTAAATTCACCTGTTACATGTGAGTTTGGCTAATACCCCTCTTTAAGGGTGCTGCTCACCCAGTGTGGGGCAGTGGAATCCAAGTTATTGCCTCCTGCAACGTGTTCTGCAAGATACTCACCCAAGCATGACTTGTTCCAAGAGCTTGGCTTTTCTCCCTGTGCACCGTGATGGGCATGTGCAAGGTAAAATGTTGGGTTTAAACATTGCATGGATTATTAGGCCATTTTTAATCCTTCACTATGTTTTCCTAAGTAAAAAGTCAATGTTTTGTCATTTCAAGGAGCCATTTAAGAGTCTAAATATATGCTCTTACTTATTACAATTGCCACTTTATTGCTTGAGGGAAGTTTATGTAAGATATTTAAAGAAAAACAGCAGATTGATCCCCAAGAGGAAAATAACATTTTGCTGTAAACTATTTTCACTGCAAACCTTGGAGTGGAATTCTTAGGGCATTTCTTTTACATACTAGGTTCTGAATGCATTTGGACCCTACTGGCGATCACTTGGTTGCTGTCGTTTCAGGAGAGAGTCTCACTTGAACTTTAAGTTGTATGCCATTTCATCGTGGAGAGAATTTAGAAAAGGAAGTAATTTCTGGCTGAGTGCCAGGATGCTGTGTTGTACACAGGACAAGAGGGAGCAGAAGTGATGAAAGAGGCTGTGTACGAGGCCACCAGGATCCACGGGATTTTCAGCACGTTCAACACCATGGAAATATGCTTCTGCTGCTCAGGAAAGTTGACTCCACCCCTTACATGTGTTTCATATTGTGGTATAACACACACACAAACACAAACACAACATGAAATTTACCATTTTAACCACTTCTAAGCATGCAAATATGTGGCATTCATTATATTCATAGTGTGTGCAACTATAACTACATTTGCCTAATCTTTCTCAACCCTCCAAAGTAACTCTGTAACCATTAAGCAATAGTTCCCCATTTCCCTCTCCCTGTGGCTCCTGGTCATCTTTAACTACTTTCTATCACTACAAAATTCTCCATTCTAGATATGCCATAACAGTAGACATAGAAATAGCATACAGTATTTGTTCTTCTGTATCTGGTGTATTTCACTTGGTGCAGTTTTCCCAAGCCTTATGCATTTTCTAAACCTTATCAGAATTTTATTCTTTTTTTTACTGCTGGATAATATTCTATTGCATGCATTTAGCATATTTTGTTTTTTTTTCCCTCTGTTGATGGGTACTTGGGTGGATTCCACCCTTTGGATATTGTGAATACCACTTGAGTCTCTGGTTTCAGTTCATATGGGTCTATAACCAGGAGTGGGATTGCTGGGTCACTTAGAAGTTCTAGGGTTAGCTTCTTGAGGAACTGCTCAACTGCTTCCACAGCAACTTCACCATTTTCACCCCTTCCATCAACATAGGCTTCCAATTTCTGCATATGCTCACCAATATTTGCTACTTTCTGTTTTTTAAAAATTTTACCTTACAACCATTTTAGTAGACATGAAGGAATACTTCATTGTGGTTTTGATTTATTTATTTTTTTCCAAATGAGTAATGATGCTGAGCATCTTATGCTTACTGGATGTCCATATCGCTTCTGTGGTGAAATGTCTATTTAAGTGCTTTGCACATTTTTTAATTGCATTGCTTATTTTCCCATTGAGTTGTAGTAGTTCTTTATATATCTGGAAATCAAACCTTTATGAGATATATGGTTTGCAAATTTTTCCTATTTTTTTGTGTTTTCCTTTCTTGATAATGTCTTTCGGTGCAGAGAAGCTTTTAGCTTTGAGAAGCTTTTAGCTTTGGGAAGTCTAATTTATCTTCTTTTTCCTATAGCTGCTCACGTTTTTGATCTTTATGTTGAAAAATACACCAACAAATCCAAGGTCATGCAGATTTACTCCTATGCTGTCTTCTAAGGGTTTCATATTCTTGTTTCTATGTTTAGGTCACTGATCCATTTTGAGTTAATTTTCATATATGGTGTGAGTTGAGGGTCTAACTATTCTTTTGCATGTAGAAATCTGTTTGTCTTCACCCCATTGCTTCTTTATTATCACAAATTTTTTTTCTTGTCTGTGTCTTTAAAACTTTAAAAGTTAATTTCTACCAACACAGAAACATAAGGCAAAATGAATTTCTCACACTTCAAGTGTTCTACATTTCTGACATTTATCTGTTCCAGAGAGGAGTAGCATCCACAAACTGTTTTCCTCCATAGGAACTGAAAAGTACAACTTCCTGTTTGGAGGAGACTTACATGTGACAGACATCCTGTTATGAAACTATAAACTCTATGGACAACTTGAAATAGAGGTTTTCCAGTGTCCTTTATGTTGTCACTTGTAAGGTTCTGTCCATGTCAGAACTCAGCTTGACCAAGCTGTTTGGCAGCCACTATCATGAGGTTAGTTTAGCATCCAGAAGTTAATGAATAAGTATGTCCTAACAGAAGGGTTTGTGGAGAAGTCCCTCTTGCAGAATTTCAGCTCCATTATTACTGGAACCGCTCAGGGCCCACGACTCTGCTGTTCATCTTTCGACTCATTTCTTTGCTCAAGGAAATTTGTGGCCTTTCTTTTTTAGTAGACAGTTTTCCTTAATGAAAAGTTATAGTCCCTCTAAGGAGACTGCAACTTTCCCAACTCATTTTATTTTAGGAAAGTGTAATGAGCATTTATTATAGGTTAAGTGTTATGCTAGGCATTGGAAACCCTGGGAAGGATGAGAAACAGCCACTGTCCCAGGGGAAACTTAACAATGCAGTGAGGGAGATAGATATGTATGTATTCAGGTATACTAAATTATTGAAGATTGAAGACAGTGTTTTCCAGAGCAATGATATTTTATAGCAGTGGGGTATGTAGGTTTTGGACTTAGAATGTTGTTGCAGATACTACCTCAGCAACTAGGGTGTTGGCAGCTGATTATTTTACTTTTCTGAGCCTTGGCCTCCTTTTTGTGAAGTTGGGGTGATCCTATCTAACTCAAGAGGGTTGTTATAAAAACTTAGAGATAAAATGGGTAATGTTCCTGGGTGACACATAGTAAATACTCAAGAGCTACTGTCCACAGAGCTCCCATGCTCTTCTGATCTCTCTAATGATTACTCCAACTAAGGCAGGTACTGTTCACATTTTATAGATGTAACTGAAACTTTGAAGGCTAAGTTGTTTGTTCTGAGCCTATAGCTATTGGTGTTGGAGGTTGAAACCAGACAGTTTATGTACAGTTTATAATCACTCTTATATACTGCCCTCTGCCAGCACTAATAATGTCCTGCCGTCACACACGGGAGGGGGTGGTTATTTAATGTTGGGTTGATCCTGAAAGGCTTCCTGGAGGAATTAGACCTTGAGCTTGGCCTTGAGGCATAATAGAAAAACTTCGGTTCCTCTCTCTCACTTTCTCTCTAAACTCTAATATAAACACACTGTGTTGTGTTAACACAATGTGGATGGAAAACAGTATTTTGATTGTTTTTTAAATGCCCTGGGGTTAAAGCTTATCTGCCAGCTTCCTCCTGATATTTATTAAACTTGATGATGCTCTGTTTCTCTAACCATCACATTTCACTATTCAGCACTGTGAATGACAGAGTCTCCCACAAGAGCTGTGGTGCAAGGCAGAGGATAAGGCTACAGTCAGGGTCTTGTCACTCAGCGTTGGTGCTTCCATTACCTTTGGCAGGATGTGAAAATTGTAGGTTAAAAGGGGGCAGAAGTTGAATTTGCTTTTCTTGGGCTATCCCTAGTTTTTCAATAAATACTCTTGATATTGCAGAAATGTCAAAAACCCTGAAAGCTTTGCAATCTGATAAAAATGACAGCTTATACTGCCCAAGTGAGGACTCTGCAAGGCTCTTAGTCCCTTGGCCTACTTGTTGATAATATGCACAGCACACGATTATGGGAATCACTTTGATTTGTACCCGCTACGATAGTGAGCATATTCTTTTAAAATGATTGATAACACGTGATATATTGAGATCTTTTTATTCCCTGTATTAATATAATATGAACTGTGAGAAGATTAAAGCCTCATTTACATAACCTGAGATAAAAAGAGGTGAAATATTGTAATTATCCTTTCAAGCTAAATTTTCACTGCTATTTAAATTAACCTATGCAAACAGCAGGTTAACCCCAAGGAGAGTTCTTGCCCCATAAAATTGTGAAATCAGGAGTGTTTAGAAGCTGGCCAGCCAATTACCCACTTGCTGTTGAGATGCCCACTGCTGGTAGAAAATGAGGATGATGACGAACCAGGGATTGCTGAGCTTCTGGGGGGCATTTTAATTTTTCTCCAATGATGTTCCATTTTTATTTGGGTAAAATGGGCAAGATTATTACAGCTGGCCATGCTTTCTTGGTTTTTTCAAAGTAGTGATATAGGAAGATCAATGATCTGTAGTCAGAAAATGGGGGGCTTCTGCCACGTGCTAATTCTGTGACCTCCAGAGAGTAATTTAACCCTCTGATGCTCAGTTTGCTTCAATTTCAGCTGGTTTTGATGGCACCATAGATTCTAAAATGCTGTGATTCTCAAAGACAGGTATGGCTGCTTACTAGAAAGATATAGAGTTAACCTGATATTTTAGAATCCTACTATAATCACACGATCCTTATATTCTAATCATAATTGTTTAGGAAACCCGAAACTTCTGAGTTAAAGAAACCAGAAGAGTCTAATGCTTGTCTTTATTTTAGCATTAGAAAAAGCAGCAGAAAAACAAGAAAGCTGTAGCTTGTCTGATGTCTGAATCCAATTAAAATTAAATCAAATATTAAAACTAAAAAAATTTAATTTTTTAATGACCCTAAAAGTCACATTTGAATTGTTTGGGACATCTAAAAGGAGTGCAGAAGACACTTAGTTTAGTTATACATTGCTGTGTATCAAAAGCACCTCAAATGTTAGTGGCTTAAATGCAAACATTGATGATTTCATGGTTTCTGTGGATCAGAATTCTGGGCATTGTTTATCTGGGTGTTTCTGGCTTAAGGTCATGTGGTTACGGTCCCGATGTCAGCAGCAGCCACAGTCTCATTGGACTAGTTCCTGTCAGCTGCAGGAGGAGGTTCACTTCTGTCCTTACCCATGTAGTTGTAGGCAAGATTTAGTGTCCTACAGCCTTTTGGAAGGAGGGCCTCAGTTTCTTGCTGCTGCTGGTTAGAAGGTTCTCTGAATTCCTTGCTACGTGGGTTTCCTGGGCAGCTCAAGATGTGGCAGCTGAATTCCTCCAAGTGAGCAAGAGAGGGGAAGCAAGTGAATAGCCAAGACAGCAGCCACAGTCTTTCTAGAACCTCGTCTCGGGATTGCCATCCATTACCTTGACATGTCTATTAATTAGAAACAAGTCGATACGTCCAAATCACTCTCAGGGGAGGGGATTACATGAGGGCATATCTACCAGGAGCCAGGGTCTCTGGGGCTTCATAGGGGCTGTCTGCAACAGTACTTCAGTGCCTGTTACTAGGATGGAGAAATAATCTTTACAACTAGATGTCATTTATTTACTAGAGATAAATTCCAGCCCTACCTTGAAATATGTGAAATATTGGTAATTTCAAAGACTTTAGGGGACTGTATTTGTATGAATAATAATTATTAAATAATGTCAAGGGTATAAAAGAAGAAGCAGAGCTGGGCCTTCTATGACCTGAAGTGTGTCTTTGAGGGGGTACAGATAGGTTTGAGTTGTAGTTTGTAGTGTCCTTTTGGTTTAGAAGTTGCATGAACACTGGCATTTTTCAGCTTGGTTTTGTACAGCATTTTTATACTCCACATGGTGTGAGAGGTGGTGTGATTTCCAGGCCAAATAGCTGAGTGGACACAGCACCTCTATGCTTGCTGCTCTTTTTCCCTCTGTATTCTCACTATTTCTGCCAAGCCCCGCTGGTAAGAAAAGGTCTGATGTTAGTAACTTGGAATCTCATTCAAGTATTAGCTGGACCAGTGACATTTGCATTTCAAACCTTGCTTTCTGGGATGAAAATCTTTTCCTCTGGTGAAGAAATTTCGGCGAACAGGTGGGAAAGATGCTTTTTCCTCCAGGGGAAAAAGGCCTCAATTCACAAGTTAGCAGGCAGTTGCCGCCCCTCCTAAAGTCTTGTTTCTGTTTCTAGCCAAGCACGATGGGACAGTGGTGCTGAGCTGAAGGTCATCATTTTCTGGGGTGCAGTGCATATAACCTCTGTTTCCTTTAAAAATCCCTAGTTCTTGGCTCCTCCATATGGTGGTGCTGGGGAGAAGGGACTATATTTAATTGCTAGGAAGAGCACTAGTCCTTCTGTTATTTAGCTAAGTGGAGATTCCTGAGAGAGAGAGAAATTGTAATAGTGAATAAGGTGGACTTGGCAGTAGAATTGGAAGGAAGGAAGTTGACGTAAGTATGGGTTGTATATTTTATAATATCCTTTATTTTCTTCCTTGAGAAGTGGATATGACTATCTCCAGTTTTTAAATAAGAAAACTTGGGTCAAGAGCAGTTGGGTGATTTTTGCATCCTTAAAATGGGGTTATGGTGGCCCCTATCTCATGAGGTTGCAATCAGGGTGAAATGGGTTAAAACATTAAGTGCTCGATGAAAGCCTGTTGTTATGGTTACTATTATTGCTATTTCCCAAGCTCTCACAGGAATTAGCACAGTAAGAATATGAATCAGAATGCCTGACTCAACTTTTTCTGCTTCCTCTCAAGTCAGTAATTTGATAGTGATGGGTGGTTGATTTTAGGTGGTTGAGAGAGCAAGGAAGGAAGGGAAAGAATTGAAGTCAAGGAGGAAAGAGGGCTGCAAAGTTTATGTGACAGGAGCAACTGAAGAATGTGGGAGTTGATGTAGGCAGACATGAATTGCTGGAGGGTTTTAAAGTCAACTGTGATTTACTTGAATTTGATATGATATCAAGTGCCAAGGGAGGATGTTGGGAGAGTGCATTATTTGGTCTAAGTAGGGGTGAGGTAGAAGTTTTAGAGGTGACATCCTCAGCTATTATTAATAAAGAAAGAAGGACAGGAGGTCCCTTTTTAAAATAAACCAAAAAAAAAAAAAAAAAAAAAAAAGACGATAGAATGAGATGGATATCATTACCCTAAGTGCATGTATGAAGTCATGAATAGTGTGAATATACTTTGTATACAACCAGAGACATGTAAAAATGTGCTCTGTAAGTATAATATGAAATGTAATACATTCTGCTGTCATTTCTAACAACTTAGAAGAATAAATAAAAAAATCTGGAATAGGAGGAAACAGCAGGCAGACAATAACATAGAACAGGCTAAATAAACATGGGGTACAGACTGTCAACTCATTGGGCCATATTTCCCCCTAGACTTAGAGTTCATGGTGTGTTCTGTAGAAATCATGTGGTTGGCCCTGGGGATAGTCCATCAGCACTGTAGGAAGGGGTGGTTTTGCCTGGATCCAGAAACCCAGCTAACAGATCTTCCTGGTCTTCTATTTGTCAGTAAAGAGGACCAAATGAGGAGCGGTTTGCTCCAAAAGCCTGCATCAGCAGCACAGATGAGCTTTGCAGAATTGGGAAAGTGGAATTGCCACAGAGGTCGGGTGGTTGGCGGCCTGCAAGTGTAGTGAGAAACTGTGATTCATGACTTCATGCTGTGCATGGGGGGCAAGATGAGTCAGTGTAAATTAGAGGCCACAGAGACCACTGCAGTGTGAAGGGTGATACCTGCAGGGTGAGTCCTCCAGGGCCCTGAAGTGGGATCAGATTCCTGGAGAGCTGTTTTCCCCTTCCACCATGTGAGGACCCAGCGAGAAGCCACCACCTGTGAGGAACAGGCCCTCACCTAATAGTGAATCTGCTGGAGCCTTCATCTTGGACTTCCCATCTTCCAGAACAGTGAGAAATAAATGTTTGCTGTTTATACGTCACCTAGTTGATGGAATTTTTAGTTACTGAAGCCCCAAAGGATTAAGACATGTACTTTTAGACCCAGAGAATTTCTGAGCTAATCCTTACCTGGGTTGCAGGAGCCCTGTTTGGGGATTGACTTGAATTGCAGTTGACTATGAGCCGTGGAGATTTGGCCATTGTCGCCACCCATAGTCTCACGGGATTTGTTGCGGGATCTCGAGTGACTTGGCCGAAATTGCTGATCGGGTCAGCGCCATTTTTAGTGGTGTGTTTGGCGTGTGTTAGTTGTTGTTAGAACCAGAGAGAAAAGTTATCAGAATAAAAAGCTGTTTGTCTCCAGTTTGCTTCTGAAGTTCTTCCCGCGGCTCTGTTGCTCCAAGCGCTTCAGGCGGCAACAGGTGGCGGCCCGTACGGGGAACTTCGGAGCGGACAGGTAAGAACTGAAAGGTCTCTAAAGATGGGTTCGAATATAACTGAATCCCAATTGATAGAGGCTATGCAAAGACTCCTTGATATACCTGACTCTGTTCTCAGTGAGGAGTATATAAACAAAAGTGAAAGTGATAAAAAAAGTGTAGATTCCACTGGGCCAACTGAGACCAGTAAAGAGAGTATTAGAAGAGACCCCAAAATGACAAAAATCCAAGCTATTAAAGCTATTCGGGAGTTATTGGCGAAAGCTGAAGGATACTTGCTCTCACTGGAACCTGGGCCTCAGGATATTGCTGTCAGTGAAATTAGCAGTGGTGAGGAATCTAGTAAAAGTGATCCTGAGAAAATGAGGAAAAAGAAATTAAAAAAGACCGAGAAAAAGGTCCGTCAGGCAGAGGAGTCACTTGTGTCCTCTACTCCTCCATGGGTGGAATCCATTACAGAAAATATGAAGGGTATTACTAGGCATTTGCATACCCTAGAAACAGAAATAAAAAGTCTTTCTGATCGCTTATGCGCTCTCGAGGACAACTCACAGATACATTGGGAACCGCCAGCATTTGAAAAGAAAAATGGACAGAGTGTCCATCAGTCAGTAGATTTCAAAACAATAAAAAATCTCAAAGAGGCAGTAATGACTTATGGGCCCCAAGCTCCTTTCACGTTGAGTATGCTGGAGTCCCTTAACACCTTTAGCTTAACCCCCTCAGACTGGAAAAGTCTATGTAAAGCAACATTAAGCGGGGGGCAATTCTTGGTTTGGCGATCGCAATTCCAAGAACTTTGTATAGAAACGGCTAAAAGAAACGCGGCTGCAGGGTTTGAAAACTATAATATAGACATGCTCACAAGAGAAGGGCAATTCGCAGACTTACAGGCTCAAACAGATTATGACCCAGATGTATATGCTCAGATAAATGCAGCTGCCTTAGAGGCATGGAAAACTGTACAAGGACCTGGGGATCTACAAGGTAGCTTGTCAAAAGTGATTCAAGGACCTAATGAGCCATATGCCGACTTTGCTGATCGACTTTTGAGAACTGCAGGTAGTGTGTTTGCAGATGTTGACCAAGCTATGCCATTAGTTGTTCAATTAGCTTATGAAAATGCAAATAAATGGTGCCAAGCAGCCATCAGGCCATGGAGAACTAAAAAGGATCTTTCCGTATATATACAACTATGTAAAGATATAAATGACGCCTTTGTCACAGGAAATGTGATTGCAGCCTCAATGAGAGGTGCTTCCTCTCGAAATTTCACAAAGGCTAAACGTAGATATTATAATCAATCAGGATATTCCAGGCAAAATTATCATAATCAATCAGGCAATTCTAGGCAAAATCCCAAAAGAGAAATAAGACCAAGCTCATATCGTGCCCCAAGCCGCTGCCCCAGGTATAAAAAGGGAAATCATTGGGCCAATAAATGCCATTCAAAATTTGACATCCATGGAAATCCTTTGTTCAGGAATTCAAAAAACGGGGCACGGGGCCCAATACCCCGGGGCCCACAAATGTACGGGGCATTGCAGAAGGAGTATCCTCAAGCATCCACTCAGATGCTTCCCCGACACAATCCCTACTACCCATCCACTCCCTCGCCAGAGGAACAAGAGGAAATGCAGGATTAGACCTCTGTTCCACCGCCCGAATAGTGTTAACACCTGAAATGGGGGTTCAACTGATTCCCACAGGAGTCAGGGGACCTCTTCCCTCAGGGACTATAGGACTTATTCTCGGGCAAAGTCCTAAAAGCTTATTAGGTTTGCAAGTGACCCCAGGTATAATAAACTCAAGACTACAAAGGGGAAATAAAAATAATGCTTAGCTCACCCCAAAGTATAAGTTCTGTTAATCAAGGAGATGGAATTGCTCAGTTGCTTCTCCTTCCCAATTTACATAATTCATTTAAAATGGATATGCCTCAAGAAGGGAACAATAGAGGATTTTGTTCCACTGACTCAAGTCCCATGGCTTGCTGGGTTCGAGACTGTTCAAGGAGGCCTATGTGTAAAATAAAAATCCAAGGAATAGAAATGGAGGGATTAATAGATACTGGAGCTGACTCTTCCATTATTAATTTACGCCAATGGCCCAAGCACTGGCCTCTGCAAAAAGCTTCAACCAGTTTAAGAGGCTTGGGATATAATAACCTCCCAGATAAAAGTGCAGTAATTTTAAAATGGGAGGATGATGAAGGCCATAAAGGAACATTTCAGCCTTATGTTTTACCTAATCTACCGGTTACTTTATGGGGAAGAGATATTTTGCAACAAATGGGAGTACACCTTGCAACCAAGCCTGCAGATGTTAAATGTGAAAACCTACAGGATAATCTTAACCATAAAAGAACTCATTATCAAAAAGTACAGAGTAATCTTAACCCTAAAAGTAATCATTGTCATAAAGGAAAAAGATATTTTTTTTCGGGGCCACTGAGAAAATAATTTTGAAAATACCATGGCTTTCTGATAAGCCAGTGTGGGTCCCTCAGTGGCCCCTATCTAAAGAGAAATTACAAGCGGCCCACCAATTAGTTCAGGAACAATTAGAAGCAGGTCATATAGAACCTTCCACCTCTCCCTGGAATTCCCCCATATTTGTGATCAAGAAAAAGTCAGGAAAATGGCGATTGTTACATGATCTTAGACAAATCAATAAAACCATGCAAGTTATGGGGCCTACTCAACCTGGACTTCCTAGTCCCGTAGCTATTCCAAAAAATTTCCATCTTATTACTCTTGATATAAAGGATTGCTTCTTTTCTATTCCCCTACATCCTCTGGATGCCCCCAGGTTTGCTTTTTCCGTTCCTTCTATGAACAATAATGGCCCTGATCAGAGATATCAATGGAAGGTTTTACCACAGGGAATGGCTAATAGCCCCACCATATGCCAAATATATGTGGATAAGGCTATCCAACCCATTAAAAATAAATATCCAAACCTCATGTGTCTACATTACATGGATGATATTTTATTGGCCCACCCTAATCAAAAAATCTTATTTAATATATTCAGTGATGTGGTAGAAAATTTAAAAAAATATGGATTATATATAGCAGAAGAAAAAGTTCAAACCAGATCTCCCATATTATATTTAGGATTTAAAATCATGGATACTTTTGTTAGACCCCCAAAAATTTTAATAAATAAAGAACATTTGACCACCCTCAATGATTTCCAAAAACTACTGGGAGACATTAATTGGCTTCGCCCTACACTAAATCTCACTACTGGCCAACTAAAACCTTTATTTGACATCCTTCGTGGAGATCCTGATCCATCTTCACCACGAACATTGACTCCTGATGCTAGGAAAGCTTTAAAGTTAGTAGAAAAAGCCATCGAAGGAGCTCATTGTGATAGATTTGATTTAACTCAACCGCTGATGTTGATTATTATTTCTTCACAATATACACCCACAGGAGTATTTTGGCAACAAGGGCCTTTATTATGGATACATTTGCCCGTCTCTCTTAAAAGTATAATTGAATCTTATACCTCCATGGTGGCTAAACTTATTCTTCAAGGACTTAAGACTTCTACTAAAATATTTGGCATTCACCCTGCTACTATTATTACTCCCTATTCATCATCACAGATTGAATACTTATGCTTCAATGATAATGATTGGGCTATAGTTAAATGCTCTACTTCTGCAAATTTTGATAATCATCTTCCTAAGTCCCCTATATTATCTTTTTGTATTAATCATCCTATTATATTTCCACAGGTAATAAAAAATCAACCTATTCCTAAGGCATTTAATGTATTTACAGATGGGTCCTCAAATGGTACTGCTACAGTAGTCACTAAAAAAGAAAATATGACTTACATAACTGCACACAAATCAGCTCAACTAGTGGAACTGGAAGCTGTGGTAAGAGCTCTGGAAAATTTTAGGGACCAGCCCGTAAACATTTTTTCAGATAGCCACTATATTGTACAAGCCGTCCAAAATTAGAGTTAGCAGGACCAATAGCACCTCATACTCCAGCCTTTAAATTGTTTTATCAAATACAAAAACTTTTGTGGGCAAGAAAAGAACCTCTATTCGTAGGCCATATTAGAGCACATACTAATTTGCCTGGTCCCCTCCATGAAGGTAATCAAAAGGCTGACGAACTTACAAAAACAGTATTTATACTTTCAGCGCTACAACAAGCTACTTTATTTCATTCCCAGTTTCATGTCAACAGCACCACCTTGCAACGTAGGTTTAAAATCACAAAGGAGCAAGCCAGAACAATTGTAAAAGATTGTAAATCTTGTATGACACATTTGCCCAATCCTCATTTTGGAGTTAACCCTAGAGGATTAATGCCCAATCATTTGTGGCAGATGGATGTTACTCATGAGCCAAGTTTTGGAAAATTGCGATTTATTCATGTGACCATAGATACATGCTCAGGCATGATTTTTGCTTCCTTACATTCTGGAGAAAAAGTTAAAGATGTTACATCTCATTGTTTGCAAGCTTTTGCTGCATTGGGCATCCCCAAAATGCTTAAAACAGATAATGGCCCCGCATATACGTCCTCATCTTTCAAACAGTTTTGCGCAAAATTGAATATACCCCATAAAACAGGCATCCCATACAATCCTCAGGGTCAGGGCATTATTGAAAGAGCAAACCGAACACTGAAAATTATGTTATTAAAACAAAAAGAAGGAAATTGGAAAAGTCCTAAGGACAGATTGGCAGTTGCCCTGTTTACCTTAAATTTTTTAACTTTAGACTCTAATGGTTATTCTGCTGGAGACAGACATTGGAATCCACACCAACAACATAAACCTTTGGTTTACTGGAAGGATGTTCTTTCAGGTACATGGAAGGGTCCAGATCTAGTATTAATTTGGGGAAGAGGATCTGTTTGTCTTTTTCCAAAAGACGAATCCTCTCCAATATGGATACCATCTAGATTAATAAAACAGGTACCACATCAAAATGATCAAGATGAAGTTATTGAAGAATCAAGATTAATAAAAAAGGTACAAAATCAAGAGGACCTAGATGAAGGTATAGAATGATTCCCTCAAAAGAGTCCTTCAAAATATTTCACAACTTAAGTGTCATTCTCCCGGCCGGGACGAGGAGATCTCTCTTTAGTGTGCACACAATTGTATTTTTTTTTCTTTTCTTTTTATACATGTCTTTATGTCTGTACATTTGTCTACATTTCATGTTAATGTGACCTCACAAATATATGTTTGTATGTTTGTTTGTCTGTCCAGTGTGACGTCACAAAGAACAAAGCGCTTATGAAAAAGAAAATATATATATATATATATATATATGGATCCAAATAACTTTAATTCATTTTAGGTTAAGAGTATTCAATTTAGGTAAATAATTTTATAAATGAAGGTACTTTCACTTTTGATTTATAGCTGTCCCTGGGACTTCTCTTTAGCAAACAATATGACTAGTGCTATATAACCTGATATTTTGGTGTTTTGACTTAAGATTGTTTATTTGTTATTAACTTCATTTGTTTAATAGCTCATTAATTTCAATTATCTCAACAGGTAAAAAATTGCTCTGTATACAGAGACTCAAGGGTTCCAGCTAACAAATTATTTCTCTCAAGTGCCTTTACCTTTTCTTTAATCTATCTTTAATGCAGTAATTACCCTCAGTCTTTCTTTGTTTTGTTCTAAATATGACATTTTTCCAACTTATGTTTGTATAAGCTCAACCAGCGATGTATGTGAACAAAAATCAACTTTAATTTTCTAATCTAATTATTCTATTTTGTAGTTTGACAACTCGCCTCTTGACTCAGTGCTGCAATAGCACTGCCTTTCCTTTAATAATTGATGCTTGAGTTTCTAGGTAGCGGGCCCTGAAGATTTGCCGGTGGCATTGTCTAAACATAAAAAAGACGTCTGCTGCTCAAACATCAAACAACCTCACCAACAGTGTGGCCTCTGCTCTACATGCATGGGGCCTCCTACATCAACATGTTATAACAAATGGACATTTTGATCTTTCATTGTTTGGGACTTTACGGGACAATGCCTTGCGGGTATTTGTCTAGAGAATTCAGTGTGTTACTTGATGGAACTTAGGGCAGCTGATTTGTTTAAACAATTTGATATGCTATGCAATTTGGCTCATCACCAAAAGGCTTGTCGCCTTAAAGCCGCAACATCTCCTCACAATTGGACGGCTGTTAGTCATCATATATAGTCGATCCTAAAGGGCTCCATTGGATGGCTGGTTAGCCAATGACGGGTAAGATCCCCAGAGGGAGACAACCTAAGACAGGCACAGTCGCACGGGATAGTCTCATGTGGCCGACATATCAACCTAAGACAGGAGTCAAGGGCACAGCCTTGATTATTCGATGACGGGTAAGAATGTTGGTTGCACATAGACGTCCTAGAGCATTACCTCTTTTAAAACAAAAAGGGGGAAATGCAGGAGCCCTGTTTGGGGATTGACTTGAATTGCAGTTGACTATGAGCCGTGGAGATTTGGCCATTGTCGCCACCCGTAGTCTCACGGGATTTGTTGCGGGATCTCGAGTGACTTGGCCGAAATTGCTGATCGGGTCAGCGCCATTTTTAGTGGTGTATTTGGCATGTGTTAGTTGTTGTTAGAACCAGAGAGAAAAGTTATCAGAATAAAAAGCTGTTTGTCTCCAGTTTGCTTCTGAAGTTCTTCCCGCGGCTCCGTTGCTCCAAGCGCTTCAGGCGGCAACACTGGGTAGAAAATTTCTGAATGATCTCAGTTCTCCTGACTTATAGGGTTTAGAGTAAACCTTGTTGTGGATTCAAAATCACAAGCATCAAGGATGAGTCCTACTCGACTCCCTTCCAGGGACCCTGTCTGATGCATCCTCAGCTAACTGCTGAACAGCTGGGAACCAACAGATCCATCTAGAATCCATCACATTATTTTTTGTGGAAGCATTTACTTTTATTACTTAATGCCTCTTTAGCTCTCTTCAGATATTGGTAACTGCTTGTACCATCTTATTTCATGTATATTTTCTGAGTTCTTGACACTCCTGGTTTGCCTTTCTTGCCAGTTCTGGGATTCAGGTCACAAAGGTCTCAATGTTCTGGAGGCACCAGAATGCCCCTGGATTATGAAAATGACAGGGGATGGGAAGAACTTATCCCAGGCTTTCTACCCTCCTTCATATTTGGATTGTCTAGGCATGCCTGTGCATGAACTTGATTTTCCAGAGGTCCTGATTCCCCAAGCCCCACCCTTGAGGACCAAAGGGATTCATATTTACTATATTTCAGACTGGTTAGGAATTTTTAGTCTCTCCTATCATAGATGATATTTGACTTACTTGGGGGTTGTGGCTTAAAGTTTTGACCTGAATGCCTCCCCCCACCAAAGCTCATGTGTTGAAAGCATCATTCCCAATGCAGCAAGGTTCGTAGGTGGGATTCCAGGGAATAATTAGGGCTCTAACCTCATCAATGGATTATCCATTTTCTGAAAGGAAGTAGGTCACTGGGCACATTCCCTTGAGACTATGTCTTGTCCCTGGCTCTCCTCTCTCTTTGCTTCCTGGTTGCCATGAACTGAGAAGCTTTCCTGCATCATTCCCTTTGGCCATCATGTTTTTGCAATGAAATTGGCACCATGTCTCACCATGGACTGAGACATCTGAAACTGTGAGCCAAAACAAATCATTCCTCTATGTTGTTTGTGTCAGGTATTTTGGTCAGAGTGATCAAGAGCTGACTAATATAGGCACCTAATAATTTTTTTCCAGGTCAATGTTTATTAGGTTTTAGGCTATGCTGGTATCTCCCTGTTTTGATTTTTTCATCACAACTTTCTTTTCTTTTTTCTTTTTTTATTAAGTAAACCTGTCTTTTTTAGTTCACTTATCTTTCGTCTTTAATTCCACCTTCTTTCCCTCAGTCATCTCCTCTCCATCTGTTCTCCATCTTGTGGTTCATTTCCACAAGCTTCCATTAGACATGTATTACCTTAGTCTGAAATGCTTCATACACATCCTGGTCTCCTGACAGTTCTAAGAGCAATAAAAGGGGCAGTTTAGCCCAGGGGAAGCAGCAAAGGATTTTGAGTTACACTATCAGAGAATCAAGTTTCAGGTCTGTCTCTGATTAGCTTGGTGAGCTTGGTCAAGTCACCTGTAAAATGAAATAACAACAGGTCTAAAAGGAAGAATATAGTTGAAATGGTAGACATGGCTCAATAAACATCAGTTATTAATAATCTATCTTTCTGACAAACGTTAACGGTTAACACTATGTTGAACTGCAATTAGCATTCAACCTCATTTGAGACATCAAAATCAGGCTTCTACCCCTCAGTCCCCATTATAAAGGTCTCATGTGGTTGAATTACGGTTCCCAAGGTCCATGCATAAAGTGCACATTCTTTACTTATATAAGAGATAATTCCAACAACCATAGTGACCTATAGATAGTCATAGTATAATAGGAGCCATAAAGGAGGAGATGGATGGATGGAATGATACCAGCTCTGTTTTGAAAGGAGGAAGAAATCAGGAAATCTCTAGCACATTGATGTGAGAACCATTATAGTTGAGATGATCAGTTTTGCTACAAAGCATACTGGGACCTCAATGGCAGATAATTCAGAAAGGGAAAGAAGTTAGGACCAACTGGAATTGGGGTTAGGGAAAATGTGGAAAGACCCAGCCTTGATTTTCCTGTGCAGTGTCTATTTGGCTTCCCAGTGAGACCCAGCATGGCTGTGCTGGTAACTGGTGTGGAAGAAATGAGATTGGTCACAAAACTGTGCATTTAGGTTGTGCTTCTTTGTGTATACCATTGAATTTGTGCATTGGTAGTATGTTAGCTTTTTGTCACTGTGAGAAAATTACCTGATAAGAACAACTTAGGGGAGAATAAATTTATTTTGGGATCATAGTTTCAGAGGTCTTAGTCCGTGGTTGGATACCAACATTGCTGTGGGTCTGTGGTAAGACAGAACATTATGATGGAAGGGCATGATGGAGGGAAGTTTCTCAGTTTAAGACACCCAGGAAGCAGGGGTGGGGGGCAAAGGAAGGAGTCTTGGACAGATATAATCCCTCAAATCATACCTCAGTAATCTACTTCTTCCAATATGCCCCACCTGTCTGCAGTTACCAGCCAGTAGTTCATTCAAATTATTAATCCGTGAAATGGATTAATCCACTATTGAGGTACAACCTTTATCATTTCTTAAGAGCCCCATCCATGAGCCTTGCTGTACTGGGGAGCATGCTTTTCAAACATGAGCTTTGAGGGAAATATTAAAAGTCCAGACCATAATAAGTAGTGTTCATGTCCCTATTTTCCAGATGGACACCGAGTTTTAGGGAGTTTAAATAACATTGTTTAAGGTCAGAAGAGTTATGAGTGGAAGAGTGAGCTGTCCCTATGTCAGTCTGTCTACAGAGTCCAGTTCTTTATTGCTATATCACACAGTGTCTCTGACAGCAGCTGAACCATTAGAAATAAGTTAAACTACACCTAATGGACTCTGTCTTACGTCCCTATCTTCTTAAACAGTCTATGCATATTTAAGCAAAAAGTTGACACTTAATCATCTAAGGTTTAGATATCTGGATAAATCATTTAGGTGGACTAGAAGACAGAAAAAAGGAGCTTTTGAAATGGTTTATCACAGCAGGTGGCATTCTGAGCAATTACGTCTAATATTGAATAGTCACTTCTGATTTTTTGAGAAAAGTGGTGAGACCAGCCTTTTGCTACTCTCTCTTCAGAGATCTATTCACTATGTTCTGTATCTGTGCAGAATCTCTCAGCTCATGGTTCAGATCCCAAACTTACTTTGTTCCCCACAGTCTGTGGGCTTTGAGGTCATGAAACTTTTTCTTAAAACAATTTCAAGGATATTAAAATTTCAGTAACTGAAGTTTTACAGATCCAGATCTGTGGTTTCTGCAGCACAACGAGAATGCCTTTCAAATTGATCTGTGAAGTGTTGAACAACTGTGTCTATTACAAGCTTATGGATACTTATTCTGAATTTTTAATCTGATATCATCGGTTGGTCACTTCTCTTCTCCCAACTCCTATTTTCCCGTAAGTTGTGTACATTTTTTTCTAGCATAACATCAATTCTGTTAGCATTGCATTTTTGATATGTCCATGAAATAAAGATCTGTGCTTCTCCACATAATTCTCCAGAATATATATATTTTTTTGTATAAAATACTTTGATTTTTTCTAAAACCATTCTGAGGCTTTATAATGTGTCTATTCTATTTGCCCATGGACATTTATATAATTTCTGAAAATACAGAATTGTAGGAAAGGTTAAAAACCTACCATTTAGCTTTAAACCTAGTATCAAAATTCAAATTTCACTGATACATATTCTAAAGAGTATTTTAATGACTGTAAAAGTAGTAGAGAATATTATTTTTAAAACACAAAAACTTGTTTTTGAATGCTGAATTTGCGTCATTTTCCAATTCATTTTTTTTCTTCTGTTCCTTCCTTCCTCCCACAAATAATTATCAAATACAACATGCTGAACCTATTCTAGGCCCTGGTGTGTCTGAGGAAGAACAAGGAAGCCATTGTTACTGGAGTGGAGTGGGCAATGAAGATGATAAGAGATGAAACTGGAGCTATGGAGAGTTTACTTGTAACAATGTCTCTATCAGAGCAGGTTTTACAGGCCATTGTAAAAATTCAGATTTTATTCAATGAGATGAGTTTTGACATCATGTAATTCTCAGGATCCCTCAGTGTGTGTTGGGAATAGACTATAGAGGAGTATAATAAAAAATTAGGAAGAAGAAGCTTTTATAATAATTCAAGCAAAAATGATGGTCTTGAAACAGATGGAGATGGTGATACTTTATCAGAATCCAGATGTATTTTGAATGTAGAATTAATGAACAGAATTTGTAGATAGAGTGGGTATGAGATATGAAGGGAATACAAGAGAAGAGGTGATTCCAAGGAGTTAGGTCTGTCACCATAAAAAGGAAAAGAGTTATTGTTATGTGAGGGAGCAGCATGGTCAATTTGTGACAAATTTGGTAAGAGATGCCTATTAGGTATCTGGGAGGGGATTGGTAAATCCAGAGCTGATGAGTGAGTTTGGTTGGAGTTAATTATTTGGGAGCCTTTCATGTGTGGTTCATACTTAAAGCTATGAGACTGAGAAAGGTTTCTAAAGAAGTTACTGATGACAGGGAAGAGAAAAAGCTTGAGTACTGCTGTGGTTTAGAGATTTTAGTGATGTTTAGAGATTAGGGAGATGGGGAGGAACCAGCCTTGATGGTTGAGAAGATGTGGTTGAATGAAGAAAGCATACCAAAGAGGAGAGAGTATTGTATTCCATTATGTGCCACTAAGTCTGTTAAGGTGAGGACAGTAATATAGTGAATGAGTAGAAACTGAAAGAACAGACACTTGCACTGAGAGGTGTCTTTGGGAAGAGGTACCTACAAGTAGGCTAGTTGATGAAGGAGAATGAGAATTCAAGGTGAATTGATACTTAACTAATGACTTGAAAAAGAACTGCAGCTGAATGTGGAAATGTAAGTGACCTAGAACATCTCAACTGCCTTTCACATTTCCTGAGAGGACTGAACATCTTGTAAATTCTCTTTATTAACCCACTGAGATTTACTGGTCATCAACTTTGAGTTTTCAAGTCTAGGGACTTCTGTGATGAAAAACAGAACATTTCTGTGCTTAAAATATTGTTAGAACTCAGTCCAATAATGACTCTGATAAGGAGCATTAAGTATGTTTCAGCTATTTGATTTGATTTTGAAAGTTACAAGCTTATTTGTTCAAAATACTTATTGAGCAGCCACTGTGTATGTCATGACTTTCTTGCTCAGGGCAGACACAGGACTGAGGTGTGATTTGGAAGGGGTAAACATGTCAACAAATAATGTCAGTATCAATAATTTGGGTTATTCCAGAGGGACATTCAAAGTGCTGTAGTTACAGTAAGTAGCAGAATATGGCAGAAAGAGCAGCAGAAAGATTTTTGTAGGGCAACTAAAAGGAGAAAGGGGATTTAAATTTCCTTCTTCCAGGAAGTTATATTGGATAATGTTGAAAAGTCTTTGCAAAGTTGAACTTCCTTAAAACAGTCAATGCAAAACTATCTCCAGGCATGAGGTTTCAGATTGATGTATTTACAGGAAAATATGCATCAGCATAGTGGAGATGAGAGAAGCTGTGCAACCTTGTGGGTGCATGAAGGTGTGGAGTAAAGCCAATTAATTACCCATGCATAGCCCAACAATAGGTTCTTGTATCCTCTTCCCTTGATACAATGAAGAGCTTGAGCCCATCACACAAGTCAGCTGATGGGCTAAATTTTACCAGGTCCAGTCAGCTGTGCACACACTGGAGATGAAGCCCATACTCTCACTCACGAGATGAAGACATATGCAATGCCTGACAACACTTTCAAACTGAGGTTTTAAACTTTAACTACTTATGTACAAGATAACAGTTATTGAAAATAATGCATGCCAAAAATACAATAAAAATATTCACTAAAGCTGAGTGTGTTGATAAAAGAATTAAGGGCATGCTAGCTAGGGGGAAAACCCCATCTTTCCCTTCCCTTCCTGCCTTAAGCATGAATTTATTTTGCTTAATGGTTAACCCAGGGCTGGTGTCTAATACTAGTAGGCAGCAAGGTGATCAAATTTGAAGCATGGTTTAAGGAGATAGTTATACATGGAGGAGCCCAAAGGGAAAACCACAATAATCCCAGTGTGTGCTAACTTGAAAGGATGCAGATCTGGGTAATGATAAGCCTTTTTTTCTGCCTTGTGGTAAGACCTCACATCCTGGTGATTATTATTCCTAGGGAGGATGACAAAATGACCACCACCACAACAACAAAACAACCAGAAGATGAAAGATTAACTTTTTAATAGAAAACTTACGTATTTATGCACTGCTAAGAATGTATTGTGATTTCTCTCATTAAATCCTTATAACACATTTGTGCTATAAATAATATTGCTATCCACTCTTCATAGACAAAGAAATTCCCCCAAGAGGCCAAATGGAGCTGGGATTTGAATTCAGCTGTGTTTGGCTCAGTTTCCTGGCTACAACGTTGTTTTAGTTCATAACGCATCTTGCCTGCTGCACTGTAAACTAGGTGGAATTGCATCTAGTTGGCCCTCGCAACTCTCCAGGTGCAGATGGTAGTGCCTGGTGGGTAGAAAGTGTGTTGAGTGAGTGAGTGAAAGAAGGAAAGAAGGAAGGAAGGAAGGAAGGAGGGAGGGAGGGATAGATCCTGCATTAACAATTACAAACACTTCCTCTTCAAGAAGGAGTTTCTTTTAAGTCCTAAAGTATTTCATTTGTAACAAAACTCTTGAAAAAGAGCTATAATAAAGTAATAAAATCCTGACTATCTAGAATGCTACTTTACCCATCATCTTATTTAGTTTCAATATTGTTCTGGGCGTTCTCATTTAAAACAAAATAATAAGTCTTATTAAACTAGAATCCTGAAACAACCAGCATGCAATATATATGTGTATATATGAATTTTCTTTCATGTGGTGATGCTTTTTGTGTTTAATTTTTTAACTCTAATAAAAAATTAAATTGTTTAGTGACTTGAAAATGGGAAATTTTCTCCGTACCAAGACAAAAGCGATCATTTTCAGAATGAGTGTGAATAAATGTTTCCTGGTTATCACTTTAGTTCTTCACTAGTTGAATGTCAGAGATTTGAATTTTCCTGATTAATTATTAGTCTTGGCAAAGACCATGTGCTGTCATGCTTCACAATTAATACTCAGACTGTTTTGAAAGAAAGATAATTTGGTGTTTTGAAAGGAAGATAATTTTGTGTTTTCTGGCTCATTCTTCAGGGATAAAAATAACATAGAGAATATGTACTTCTAGTCCTTATTGAAGTGTAGACAGCGTTTGATTAATTAAGTTGTCACCTAACTATAAACAACCCATGTCAGTTATTTTACAACTTTAATAAAGTTTTTAGAAATTTACATCAACATTTTAATCAACATTACATGTATTATTTATAATGCCTGGGTAGTATCACTGTGGTGTATTTATACACATTGAACATGGTGCAGCATTTCAAACTTGATTCCTCATTAAATTTTAATTCCTGAACTTAGCTCCTCTAGGTGAGCTCAGAGAGGAAATAACAAAGTCCTCTCCCATGTTGGAAATGAAAATGCGTCTCAGGCTGTTAAGGGCTTCTTCCAGTCTGAGGGGAAATGTTTAATGGGCATCCTCCAAATTTCATCAGGACTTTGATTCTTTTCCAATTTTTGTCTGTTTAATTGCTCAGTGTACCAGTGTCCCTGTCTACTCAGCATCGTCCCCGCTCATGGAAAGTACTGTGCACATTCCTTGGAGGAGATAGATGATCCCAAGTGGAGAAATGCAGAAAACAGCAGGAAGGGATTGAGTGGGTGAAGGAGTATATTTGACATATAAAAAATTCATGCTGAGCCTCCGTAAGCTGCTCAAATGAAAAGTGATTAAGGCGAAACTAATGTCTTCATGTCACTTAGAGGAAGAAAGACATACTTTTTAGAACTGACTTTAATTTTATTCTTAGAATTTATGTGAAGGGAAAGGAACATAGGAAATGCAATTAAAATAAAATTTTTGTTCAACATGTGCTGTTTTAGATTGGCACTCATATTAATTCAAAGGACGGGAAGATTATCATCAAATATTTAGCATCCTTTTGTGAGAGTATAACAAGTTCAGTAAACACAGTCTTTAACTTTTGGGAGTTATCTCTCTAAGGCAGAATTAAGATATGGGAGGCAGAAATCTGACCATTTAGAGGCAGGTACCATATTTGCTATAGCTTGAGATAAGCAGAATAAACAACTCTCTACTTATGCAGGAACTAGGCTTGCTAGTTTGAAAAGCAAAACTTTTAAAGCTTGAATGTATCACAAGAATGCTTTCCATAGATAATTGTTCTGTGCATTTAAAAATAGCTTCGAAGTGATTATGACCCCTTTTCAAAAATTATTGACATTTGGTTAATGTTGAAAAGCCAGAAAAATGCTTCTTAAATTTGGCAATGGACAATGGTTTCATTTTTGGATTCAATGAACAGTTTTCCTAAATAGATACAGCATGAATAATGCCTTGGACCTTTGTCTTATTTAACCAATTATCCGCCAAATGCTCTAAGGTCATAACAATTCTTCTACATTTTCGCTGAGGAGATTGTCCGTTGGCAGCTAATCCTCCACACGACCTTGGAAATATAATTTGGTCCACAAAAGGCACTTGTGACTGACAAAAACAAGCAATAACAACAACAAGAAAAACCCAGCAAAACTAACATGTAAAAATTGAAAAAACTTATCCAAATACCTAGATTTATGTTTTCTTTTGAAAAATATGACTCTACAATATTTTCACAGAGCCACAAATCAGTTGGAACTAAGAAATGGCTGCCCCCTTTGGATTCCTTAGTTTTCCAGTTTTGTGGTGTTTCTCATCATTTTCATTCTCCTAATGAGCCTTTGTAGACATTTCCCCTTTCAGGTTGTGTTTCCAGGTCCATATAATTTTTTTATGTTTTGGTATCAGGGATTGAATCCAGAAGTGCTTAACCACAGAGCCCTTTTTATTTTGAGGCAGGGTCTCACTAAATTCCTTAGGACCTTGCTAAGTTGCTGAGGCTGGCTTTGAACTTACAATCCTCCTGCCTCAGCCATCAGAGCTGCTGGGATTACAGGAGTGTGCCACCAAGCCAGGCATCCATACAGTTTTAATACCATGAATATACTGTATTTCTGTTTATGTACTGTGGCCCTTTGAAGGATCACGAGCCATTGCAATATCTAAGAATTCTGCACCCCTCAGGAAACAATTGTCTTCTGCTTGGGAGTGATATGACTCCCGTGGAGAATGCATGCTGCTCTAACCCTGAGACCAAGTTTTGTGAGACTAAAAAAAAAAAAAAAAAAAAAAAATTGGATCATCCAATACTTCCTTTCTTTACTCCTTTATATGCCTGGCCCTGTGGGCATTCAACTTTGCAGCCTCTTATCTGTAAGGGGTAGAAATAAATAATCTTTGAGACCTCTAAGAAATTCTCAAGTTGAACCTTGTCACCTTTGTCTGCTCTGGGCTGGATGAACACAGTGTCCTAAACTAGTCTAGTGTGCCATTTTCTTCAATACTTTTCTTAGGTGAATTCAGGATAGGTGCTTTTATTTCAGAAAGAGTTGATTAAGAAAGTTCTGGTTTTGACCTAGTGAATTTCTACATTTAGCTGATAGTGTTTGTGCTCCAAAAATGTTTTTTGGAAGTTACTCTTATGATCACTGTACTTGGTCATTGAAACCAGTAGAACTCTATGAACTGTGACTTGAGAGCAATGTGGATTTGATTCTCCAGTCTCACTGTTGAGGTGTTTGGTAAAAATGATTGATAAGGGACTTTAAATATCCAACCTTTAAGTGCAGAAAATTGAAGAGTCATAAAAAGTAGGAGGAGTCTACTAATTTGCTGATCATTGATACAGGTTAATATGTTGATGCAATTTGCGACGTGTTTTTCTTTGTGAATGAAGCTTAAATTGTGCACAGAGACAAGAATAAGAAGGAGCAGTAGTAAAATGCCAACAGTAGGCATTTAGATATTAGAAAGATGAGTTTTTTGATCTCATGAAAACAAAGGTAGGTTTCAACTGTTGGAATTCCTGTGATAATTTGGAATTGGGCTAAATCAAAAGACTAGTGCTGGGCTGGTTGCATGATGTCCCCCAAGGGGCTTTTGTTACCTCCTATAGACTGAATTTGGTGTGTCGCCCCACAAATCCACATCTTGAAATCCTAATCCCTATTGTAATGGTAAGAGGAGGTAGGGACTTTGGGTGGTGATGGGATCATGAGGGTGGAGGGCTCACAAATGAGACCCTGGAGAACACTGTCCTCCCCTCCACCACGCAAGGACACAGTGAGAGGAAGGTCATCTAGAAATTGGGAAGAGAGTCTTCGCCAGATTCCAAATCTTTCTGATCTTGATCTTGGACATCCAGTCTCCACAGCTGTGAGAAATCACTGTTGTTTGTAAGCCATCCAGTCTACGGGATTCTGTCCCCTGGGTCTAAATTGGCTGAGACAGAAACTGGTGTCGATTAAAACACTGGCAATAACATTTTCAGGCCTTGCTCCTGTGGGTTCTGATTCTGGAACTGGGTAGAGATGCAACCTACTGAAATGGAAATCCCTGGACTAGATGAACTCTTGAGATAGCAGTGTCAGCCCCTGAGAGATATTTCTTACAACTAAGGATTAATTCAGCTGGAAAGTTGTCAGGTTTCTCAGCGAGCTGAATATTTCCTAATAGCTGATACTCAGTTCCAGCATATTTTGATGCTTGGTGTCTATAAAAAGACATAAGCAATACTATTTGGGGAGTTTTTTTCTTCTCCCAGTGGTGTACTATATCTTACAGAAGTGTGGGTGGTATGAGCAGAACAATTATCAGTTTTGAACAGAATAGGTGTAGGTTGGCTGCTATTGCAATTAAGTACTACCTAAGGACACATTTAGTCACGAGTGGTAGAAAATCAATTTGAATGGCTTGAACAGAAAGGGGACTAGTGGGTTCACATTTTTGAAAATAAAAGATTTGGATCTAGGTTTTAAACAAATATGCTCTTTTTCCATTTTCCAGTTCTTTCCTTTGTGATGGCTTCATTCTTGAGCTGTGTCCTGCCATGGTGGGATGGTGGGGGTAAGATGGCCTCCAGTAGTTCTGAGTTGACAAGTCTACTGGCTTAGGGACTCTGGGAAGAGCAGAGTTTCTCTCTCCCAAGAGAGAAAACAAAAGGTTCAGGACAAAGTTCTGACTAGTCTGCTTGAGTCATGTGATTTACCCAGGACAAAGCACTGCAATCATGGGAAATCTGACTTTGATTGGCTGGGCAAGGGTCTCCTGTCCATTCTTGTGATTTGAGAATTGTATCCATCTGAGACGTGTGGGCCAAGAATGGGGCCTGCTCTCCAAAGAAAGTAGGATATGGTTGTCAGAAGTAGGAGGAATTATTTTTTTTTTAATTTTAATTTGTTATATTTGACAACAGAATGCATTACAATTCACATTACACACATAGAGCACAATTTTTCATATCTCTGGTTGTACACAAAGTAGAGTCACATCATTCATGTCTTCATACATGTACTTAGGGTAATGATGACCATCGCATTCCACCGTTTTTTTCTACCCCCATGCCTCCTCCCTTCCCCTCCCTTCCCTTTTCTCCTTTTCCCTATCTAGAGTTCATCTAATCCTCCTAATCTCTAGGATATATAATGGCAGACTGAGTTATCCATGATTACCCTAAATACATGTATGAAGACACAATTGCTGTAAAAATACTTTATATTAAACCAGCAACTCAAAAAATTGTGCTCTTTATATGTAATATGAAATGAAATGTACTCTGCAAACGTGCATGACAAATTAGAATAATAAAAAATTTAAAAAAACAACTCAAAAATCATAATACCAAAAAACAGAAAAAAAACCCACAAATAATCCAGTCAAAAAATGGGCCAAGGAACTGAACAGACACTTCTCAGAAGGAGACATACAATCAATTAACAAATATATGAAAAAATTTTCAGCATCTCTAGCAATTAGGGGGAATGACTTTTGAGCAAACAAAACCCACACGTGTTTACCACGGACCCCATAAAATACCAGATATCATCATCTGGGAGTTTTTAGAGTTAATAAAATCTACCTTTAACTTAAAAAAAGAAGAAACTAATTTATGAATAGGTGAATAGGTAAAACTAGTTTTAACAAATATCTTTTTATTGTCATTAGTGAAAGATGATTTCAGAATCATGAATTTACTGAAGAAACACAAATTTTCTTATTCCTAAACAATGATAAAGCTTAACATAGGAAACTGATTTTGAGTGTGTGTGTGATACTGGAATTGAATCCAGGGGCCCTCTCCCACTGAACTATATACTCACAGCCCTTTTTATTTTATCTTAAGACAGAGTCTCACTAAGTTGATGAGACTGGCCTTGAACTTGTGTTCCTCCTGCCTCAGCCTCCCAATAGCTGGGACTGTAGGTGTGTGCCAGCCACCAAGCTTGACTAGAAACTGAAAATATTTTTAACATATGTTGCTGATTGCTGAATTAGAATAAAACGATTATCGTTCACTTCCTGCAAGATGATTAGTATAAAAACAGAGAAGTCAGGACTTGTGAAGTCAAAACTGTTAAGAACTAGAAGATACTTGATGAAGCCAAGAAGCCATACTTGAACACATTATAACACTTGGGAAAGAGGAATAATAACAACGAAATAAGAGGTGGTTATCTATTCAAAGGGATGATAAGAGGACACTTAGATGATAACAGTGGGAGACTTTTCTTGTATAACTTTGTACATTTGATGCTATTGTCATTATTAACTATTTAGAAATTTATAAATTAAATGTAAAAATTGGACAAGAAAATCCTTCAGGTTATTTTGAAAGTAATGTGGCAATTCTCTGATATTTATCATGCTTCTCTCTGTTTGATAAGGAAGTGAGAGTTTTCTTGAAGCCTGTGGTCAGCTATAGGATTTCTCTGCATGGAGACTGGAAACTTCCAGGGAAGCTTTTGTAGGTATAAAACTTTAACTCCTTAATGATGGTGATTTCTTTGAGAAAAGAACATACAATGGCAAACTGGAGAGAAATTCCACACAGACAATAAAAATGATGCTGCCTGATGGATAGATCACAAAACTCTGAGCTTGGAAGTTCTGCTAAAAATTTGAGGAATTCTGCAGCATATGGCCATACACGCTTTCTCTTATTCATGAAATTCTTTCTCTTCTATATGAACTTCTACTGAAGAATGCTAATTAAAGTACACAAAGAGCAATCAGAAAACACCCAGAGTATTGGTCTATATGCTCCACATAGGAAGATGTGTGAAAGAAAGATATCTGGAAAACAGAAACTAGTAGAAAAAATTTGCACATATAATGATCTAGCTTTCAGTTATGCAGAAACCTGGCTAAACATAAGAATTCATGTGGCAGGATTCTGGAAAACTGAGGCTTTCCTGGCAGGGATTACTGCGGTTTCTTCGGGTTCTCTTCAATATCCTCTGCATCTGAATTGCTGGAATTCTCATTTTGTAGAGTGGAGACATTTCCTTATTGCATTTTTTCTTTCCCCTTTCCTGATACCATGTATTAAATATCAATAATGCAAATTGATGAACAAAACAAGCATCTTGATGGAAGAGGGAAGTAAAACCTCCACCCAAATGAAAGCTGTGTTTGAAAAAGATACTTTTTTGTTTTTGGGAAAAAAAAATGGTAGAATGAGATGGATATCATTATCCTGAGTGCATGTATGAAGTCACAAATGGTGTGAATATATTTTGTATACAACCAGAGATATGTAAAAGTGTGCTTTATAAGTATAATGTGAAATGTAATGCATTCTGCTGTCATTTCTAACAACTTAGAATTAAAAAAAAGAAAAGAAATTTAATTAATTTAAGCAAAGTTAAAAATGTACTAGCCAGAAAAATATGAAAACAGAAAGATGGCTGGTATGGAATTATTAGACTTAGTTTTATATACACTAAAATACATTAATATATATATTTATAAAATTAAAAAAAAGAAAAAGATACTTTGATGATTGACTGTTGGCTTAGAAACCTCCTTGGAGTCCTGCTGAGGAGGGATGGAGTTAACCTTGCTTTCTCTTTCTGAGGCCTGAAGAAGGCCTCATGGCTGAAAAGACATATTTAATTTATTTTCTATTCAGAGCTGATACCTTCTTCTCCCTGTCTTTATTTTGCAGGCTCTCTGTTGATCTGGCACAAGTGTGCAGGTTTTTTTAAAAATGATGATGTTATCTGTTTACTATTCAAATGCAATTTTAAATGGTTTGGCTCAGCACATTTGAATCAAAAATCCTATTAAAGATGCAATATTCCTCTGCTACCTTTTTGCAGGGTGCATATTCCTTTCTCAATCAGAATATAATACTGTATACCTGTTCAGAGCAATGTGATTTCCAGCTTTGAATTTGCAGTCGTTAACAGGCTGTTCACCTTCCTATCATGGAAATTTGGTATTCATGCATAGTTTTCTCTCCTACATTTGCAAAATACATTATTAGCCATGTGATCACGCCCTTGCTCTGCTCTTGTAGCCTTTGCATTTGAAATCTTCCAACTTATTATTTTTTGCTTCTACCCTCTGATAGAAATCATGAAGTTGCTGAGTTAAGATAAACATCCTCCATTTCTTGCTTTTTTTTTGAAGTGGAGATTCTTTTAGGAATGAGGAGTGACGGAGGAGCAAATTGATCATTAACTCTAAAGTAAAAAGTTTTGATCACTAGATTGATGAGCAGCATGTTTAATTTTAAATATTTTGCATGTACTTAACTGCCTAATTGCATGGTTAAATGAGTTGGAAGAGAAAGAACACAGCTGAAAGCTCCATCAGTTTCAGCCAGTTCTAGAACGCTGATGGTAACACAGGGCTGTGTTTCTCCTCTGGCAATTTTTGAACTTCTTCAGAGGCGCTGTTTATTAAGCAAGGCAGACTTTCTGCTTGGGCAGCGATTTCCAATTACAGAGCCTTCCCTGCAGTACCCAGAAATGGAATCAGAGACTGCACATGCATTCTGGGCTACTGGAGGCAGCCAAAGCCAGCAAATCTGACAGTCAGCCTCACTTTCTCAGTGTGCTGCAGCCCAGGGTTGTTTTGAGGTGCATTTTGAAATGTTTGCTGCATGGTGACTCTGGGTGCAGCCTGTCTGCAATCGCTGGCCTAATTGGCCAGCTGGGATTCCTGTGTGAAGCTCCTGGAACTCACCATCATCAATTATTTCAATTGAAAAATACAGTTGTGTTGCTGTTGTTCACATAAGTGTGTGTATGTGTGCATGGCTGTGTGCAGGTATGTGCACGTATGCTTATATTCATATACATCAATGGTACTTAGGACAATATTTTTTTTTTTAAAGCATTGGTGCTGTGGTTTGAATGTGTCCCTCCAAATCCATGTGTTAGAAATTTAACCTCCAGTGCAACAGTGTTGAGAGGTGAGACCTTTATGGAGTAATTCTTGAGGGCTCTGTCCTTATGAATAGGTTAAGGCTGTTACCATGAGAATGGGTAAGTTGTTGTGGGAGCAGGTTCCTGATAAAGGGATGAGTTTGGCCCCCTCTCCTCCCCTCTTTCTCTTGCAATAAGACCCTCACCAGATGTGGCCCTCGATCTTGGACTTCCCAGAACCATGAGCCAAATGCACTACGTTTTATAAATGACTCAGCCTCAGGTATTCTATTATAACAGCACAAAGTAAACAAAGACATTTGGTAATTAGTTAGAAGTCTGGGACTCAATCATAGTGACATATTCATTAGGAGAAGGAAACCTAAAGGGTGCCTTGCAATGTGGGGTAGACCACGGCTGCAGCTATTTGACATGTTTTAGGTGATAGCTGAGCAATCCTAACTGTGATAATAATAAGACAAACAAATATAGTAGTACAAGCAATACCACAACCATAATAAGAAAAAGCTTATCTGATATTTAATGAGTGTGCCTTTAAATGGGTGCACCAGCTTTACTGAGCCAAATCTTCTTTGAACACAACTTTGTGCAGTGATGAGGGCGTGGATTCTGCAGCCAGACTCTGGATTGGAATTCTGGCCCCATCACTTACTATTTATGGTCTTTGGGGTAACTATCATCTTTGTGCCTCAGTTTCCTTAACTGTAATATGGGATATTAATCATACATAACTCAACCAGATTAGCAGTTGTCAACCTGATGCATTTTTACCACCTTCCAAGTCTCTTAGACGTTTGAGGATGCCCCTCAGGCATTCCCGAGAAGCCAGAAACTACTGTTCCTAGGATATCCTTTCATGTATGGCTTCCAGAAGAGTATGTGGAGGAGAAGCATTTATGAGATTTTCTGGGAAGAAGTAAAGAAGGAGCGATTATGTTTCAGAGGTGGTGGTTGTGTTAGAGGACAGACAGTTAAGGAGGGTGGGAATATGAGTTTAAAAGAATAATTCTATAAAATAAGTCCACTGTGCTGACCCCCACATGCTTTCTTTTCCAAGAAGCAATTTACCTGCAGCCCTGCCTGGCCTTAGTGAACAGGATATGTCACATCCTCTCAGAAAACTACCTGTTAACTGCAGCAAAAACGCAGGCCCAAGTTATTGTTGATGGGGGGAACCCAGAACATTTTGTGACCAGATCCTGAAACTCTGGGAGATAAGGACCATCCCTCCTAATCATAAAATCTGTAAGAATGTATGGTTAAGAATCCAATTAGAATTGGTCAGCATGACCCAAGGTGACCTAGAGTTGCCGTGACTTGAGAGTCTGATGTCACCCTACTGTCAGTCAAAAGTCAAGAGGTAAAACTGGATGGGACTCTCTGGAAACTCCTCTGTGATCCCCAATAAAACTGGAGATCAGGAGAGGCACATTGTCCCTCTCCACTCTGAGATAACCCCCTCTCTTCCTTGAGAGTGTCCTCCCTTCCCCTTTCTGATCCCTTCAATAAACTCATTCCTTTACTCTGAGCCACATGTCTGAGTCTGAAGTCTTTCTGACTTGATCACAAGAATCAGGGTTTGTAGAGAGGGTCTTTGTGGTACCTTGGTTTCTTGGAAGGCCCCAGCTCCATGACAGTTGTAGGCTGATGTGGGGACAGGCAGACGGGAGGTTCAGAGTGGCTGTCAGATGAACGTGTTGAGAATCTGCTGTCTCAAGGCTGACAGCTGAGAAAGCAGCCAGAACTTCCCAGAGGCCCTGCAGGAGTTCAGTCAGTCTGTGTGGGTGGGAAGATATTGAGACCCACTTGTACATATGTGGCAGACAGAGAAGGTGCTGGTGGCTTCCTTCAACTCGATTTCTCAGCTTGGCCTTTCCAGAAGACCGTGTAAACACCTCATTCCCTGTATTAGAGCTGTGGATACTTACAACATGCCAAGTGGCTTCTGTTTTCCTAACTGAATGCTGTTGGGCGTACTACTTTGGATAGTTGTAAAATGTTATGGGTTGAAGCAAATACTTGGATGAGTGCCTTAGTTTGCACCCCATAAATGCTAGCATTTAGTCCTTGCCTCAACCTTAAGACAAAGTCGTAGATAGGAAGTATGATAAAATAAAGTTTCCAGAGCCAGGGCATCCAGGTTTGGAATTTCTAGTCCATTGGATTATGGGCTACAATTCAGAGAATTGTCACAGTGCTTCCATTATGACCTGATTATTGAGAAAATTAGGGGTTAATAACATATAAAGCTAAAGTATCTGCTACAAGCAATTCATCATTATTAGTAGGACTTATTATTAGTCATAATTCATTATTCATCATTCCTACGAATTATAGTAGTATTATGTAGTAGTAAGAATACTAGCTACAAGTTGTCCAGAAGATTGAATTTGTGCTCCATCCATCTCCCTTGAGTCATCTGGGAGACATGAGCTGCTTCTGGAGACCATGCTTGTGTTTCCAGCAAATGTGTTCACATTTTATCTTGCTGATAGATGTGTTCACCTTCCTATCAGATGGGCCTGCAGTCTTTCCCGTCACTGCTTGCTCCTCTTGCTAGTCTCTGTCTTGTTCAGTGGTCTGTCTGAATTGTCCTTATGATCTGCTATTGAATGCTCAAAACTCCTGGTTCCTTGAACTTCCTCCAAGTTGTCCATGGTATACTGATATTTTTGTTATCTCCTACCAACCAGTCATGGCACCATGGAAACCTTTAGGGGAAATAGTTGTATTGGACAAAGCAAGGTAAGTGAACTTTATTCCTAGCTGGGACTTGTGCCTCCAACACAGGTGTAGAACTCCAGTGAACCTTGGAGGGAGCCCTGTTTTCTTGAGTGGGGTAGCTGATGAGGCCTGTCACCATGCAAATCCAATGACCATTCCAGAATTTTGGCTCATTTTAGTTTAAACTGGGGGAAAAGCAAGTGTATTTTGTACTTCATCTGCCTCCTTTGTGAGGAATAAGGACAAAGTGAAACCACTGAGGCTGATCTAAGACATAAAAACAAGCTTACCTTTGACAGATAAGAGGTTATACCAGGCCAAAGATTGAAAGCAGACTTCAAGGAAGAAGTTTTTACAATAACCCAGCAAATCAGATCCCTTTATAAAGATGAAGATAGAGATTGGCATGTTGGGACATTGAGAAGTGGGATGTGTAGAATGAGAGACAGGTTAAAATACTGGCTGAGAAACCTCCCTGCGTCTGCTAACCTTTTGGCACTTTGCTTTCTCATCTATGAACTTGTAGATAATTATATTTATCTTCAGAATTGTAGTCAGCATTTGAAACATGTCTATGAAAAAGCTGAGTATATGTATTAAATAAGTGGGCTTCCTCTTCTATTTAAGTAGTTTTCCCAAGTATCCTCTTTGACAGCAATGCCAATTTGTTTTGAGCATTAACATATGTTTGCATATTTACTTGGAAGAGATCCTGGGACATCAGAAGTGCTACATGGGTGTTAGCTAAAATTAGTATTCAAATTCCATCCTTAAAATTGAAATCTATTTGATAACAAGATACAGACAATTCACAATTATAAATTTTACAGGCTTAAGGGATCAACTTATAGTCTGAATTGTGTGACTACATTAATAATTATGGGACCATTTCTAAATATTATTTTCCAAAAAAAAATAGGGAACTAAATAATTTTTCTAAATGGAAACTTTACAATTCAGTTTGAAGGATTTTAGAAATGCCACCTTCCTGCTGTAAGGCTTCTTTCAAATCATGTCTATAGTTGTAGAGATTCATGAGTAGATGTAAAATTTACATCATGGTATAAAAATTCAAAATGGTGGCTGGGGCACAGATGATTCTGTGCGAACCCTTGAATTTTTGTCATTTGTAAGGGTGACATTTTTCAAGTGACATCCCTGTAAATACTGAATAATAATATGTCCTAGACAGAGCCCTCAGGGGACAGGAGAAGAAAATGAAAATGGAGCAGAATTAAAACTGACAAGAATGAGAGACGGCATGTAAGATAAATAGCAAGTGTGGCTCTGTCAGGCAAGCTTGGGCTGCAGAGCCGTTCAGATGATTGCATGATTGATGGAGTCAGCTGTGGAGGAAATGTCCAGTAATGTAAGAGCAGATCAGTATTGAGAGATAAATCATCCTGTGATGGTATCCTGCTATCTCAACATTAATGGGGTTGAAAAACAGCACCGTTTTGAGGGAGGTCCTGAGATAATTGTTTCCTAACAACCTGTTCTGTGTATTGGCAAGAAAGCTAAATCAAACTCAGGACATCATTGAAATGCCACTGGTGTAAGGACTGGGAGAATGACAGACTTTGCCATTGAATTGGAATTTAGCAGTTCGTGGGCTACTTGCCAGTCTAAAAGTGAGCGAGAGAGACTTTGTGGCTGCAAATAGAATTCAGACCCTGATGCCCAATTGCTACCTCACCTTCTCATCTTCCTCTTGAAGTTCCATTGGTAATCCCAAGAGGAACATCCTGGCTGTCATCCCATTAGCAGATAATCTGGGACTTTGTTTTTTTTAAAAGAATGCTAACAGCCCTAACCTGAATGAGCAATTATGTAGGAGAAAGTAGAGTAAGGGAGGAGAATGTCATTTATTGAGTGCCTACTGTGTATATGGTAAGCTGGGTGTTTAGCATATATTAGCCTAGGAATCTTAGAGGAGGCAATCAGTTGGACCCAGAATAAGCCAAATCTGGAAAAATGCATTAAGTAAAGACAAATGTGTGAAAAAAAGTCTTTGAAACACATGAATTTTCTGTTCCTGACTGTGCTCAGATAGGACTGGATGAGTATTTGTCTAAGATGGAGAAGGTATCATCAGACAAGGGCCCTCTGAGGCCTTTTTAAGTGTGACATCTGAAAGTGATCTCAAGGACACCTTCCTATTTTAATCTGGGTGACTCTATTGGGTTAGCCAAAAAACTGGTCTGACTAGACTTGAAGAAACTATCAATTATGGTTCTGGAATAAACATCTCACAAAGTAGTCCTCTAGATTTGCATGGCAATTTGGCATTTTGAAATTTTTTTTTAATATTTAAGGATGTCACAGATACAGAGTACATATGTTCTCTGTATAAATGTTTATTCATTTTCTATATAATTTACATATAATATGTAATATATATGAATTTGTATATGGATGGTATTTTATATATGTATATATGTTTATATATACACACAAAATATATATATAAAATATATAAAAATGTATATAAAATATGTATATAATATATATGTATATATATGCATATATATACATATATACACATACATATGTATATACATATATATATATAAGTTTATTTGCATATATGTAACCTGATTAGTATTGGTTTAAAATGTTAAGATAGATTTATAAAAGAATATTCATCTATGTGAGAAATAAGGATTTATAGATATAAGAAATACACATACCTGGCACTTAAAAAAAAAAAAAAAAAGAACAAATGTATCCTCACAGGACCCTGGGAAATATATTTTCGCCCATTTAATAGATGAGGTTACTAAAGTCCAAGAAAAGTCAGGTATCGCTTCAGGTTAGCATTAGAACAGGGAGGGGGCTCTGCTACTCCCCCAGCCCTCTGATCCCTTGGTTTCTCTCCTGGTGGTTCCTCCAGAGCCCTGACTGTGAGCGTGGTGAGGGTGCTCCTCATTCCTTCTGCAATCTTACCCTTGATGGGAGCACCTCATGGCAACCGAGGCCTGTTTCATCTGAAATACTTTGAGTTCATCAATCCGCTGAGTTGCTGATGTAGCCCACATGAATATAATTTTGAACTATTTCTTCCCAAAATAGGCTCTAGGGTTATCAGTCACAGTTTCCGAATGGAACCTTTTTTGTGCTGGGCTAAGCTTATCCAGATCCCGAGACAACTCTGAGGCTCACCTTAAGGGAGCGGCTTAGGTTTAGATAAGCACATTATGATTGTTAGGAATCGAACACTTTTCAATTTAGTGTTATTTTTACTTGTGGATAGATTTGCAAGGAGTTCCTTATGACTTCATAGCCTCTTCAGAACTTGCTCTAATCCCCCAAAGATATTAAATTCACCCTTAGAATACTAAAGCTGAAAGATAATTTTTTATCCTATAGATGTGGAAACTGAGGCCTTAAATTTTTTAAAGATCATCAAAGCCCACATTAAAAAAGAAAATGTCCAAGGGCAAATCCTGTTTGCCCAAAATGTTCTGCATTTTCAACTGAAAGTGATGTGTCCTAAGAAGCTTCTATTCTGGTCAAACTGGTATGGTTGATCAGTCTCCCATGAGCTCTCTTTAATTTGTCACTAATTTCATTGGCATAAATGCAAATTAGAATTTCAGGGGAGTTGCATGCTGCAGTTATTGACAGCATTCTAGATAAGAGAAACAGGAGGGACAGACCCCAAGAGTTCTGGACAAACACTTGTCTGGCAGGGAGCAAACATTAAACAAACATTAGCTGCATCCCTGAGTGAAGGAAAGCAGCCACTTGAAATAAGAGCAAGCCATCCCTGGTCCATATTTCTTAATGTCACTCTAATTCCCATTAAGAGTGTATCAATGATTTTCTGCTTTTTCACCTGCTCAGATTTCATTCTTGACTTACTGAGAAAGATGAAGCTGCATGTAACCTATGGGGCTGCTGTTCCGCAGACGGTCCTTCCCAAGGTGATTTTTGTGATGCTTTTGAATCATCTTACCAATATTTCAGAAAAAGTGGCAAAAAGAAGGGAAGGAAACACTATTATAATGAGAAATGACAGGAAGGCAACTCCCTCATAGGGGTTGTCAGGGAAAGAATTGTTGAATAATTCAAATAACAGATTTGTTCATCTCTAAGCCATTTCCCTTCCTTGCTCTGGAAATAGTTGCAGAAAAGTTCTGGGTTAGGAATTATCTAAGACTTGATTTCATTGTGGCCAGGGGATCACTTGAAGGGACATGCTACTTCAGGTGGCTTGGGGAAATTACCACTGCTTGAGGTCATTAACAGATTTTTCTGGGTTGGCTGGCCCCGGTTGCCTCTTTATTTCCCTGGAAAATGTAGACAGGGCTAGGACCTTCTAGGTCTCTGGGCAAAGATTGCACTGACCTCTGGAGGGTACATCAGAATGATGTATGGCAGCTGCTCCAGCATTTCTACCCAGCGTTCCTTTGTTTTCTGCAACTGTATCTGAATATGGAAAGGCGAAGGAACTGATAGTGAAATTCATGTAGGTTATGAGTCTGGGTAAAAGTAATTTGGCTCCTTTTGGGGAATTTCTGCAAAAGTTTAGAGGTCATAAATGGTGAAAGTTATTTATTTTTGGGGGGTAATCTTTTAAATCCCTTTATCCATATTATCCCTGGCCTTGTTATCACAGGTCACTGAAGGTTGGCTACACTTGTTCCTTATCTGCCCCAAGAGGACTTGGGGAGGATTCATTATCTCTTGCCACTAAATCCTTGGCCACATATGTATCAATTTACCGGGCAACCTTATATATGCTTGGGGACATCCCTGAGAGGTGGTTCTATGGTGAGAGTGTTTCATAAGTTTTTACTATTAGAAACGCCACCTCACATGGGATAAGCTTTTATCATTTTTTCAGGTTAATTTTACAGGTATTATATTTTTATCCATAAAACTCTTTAGGATGTAAAACTAATATTAATATCATTATCCTTAACAGATAAGAAAACTAAGCAACTGAGAAATGAAGAAGTGATTTTCAGAAGTCATTCACGTCAGAACTGGTCCTGAAACCCAGGTCTCCCAACACCTGGCCCTGCTGATGAAGTTTTACAGGAATTAAAATTTTCACCCAGCCGGGCGCGGTGGTGCACGCCTGTAATCCCAGCACTTTGGGAGGCTGAGACAGGAGGATCGCGAGTTCAAAGCCAGCCTCAGCAATGGCGAGGCACTTAGTAACTCAGTGAGACCCTGTCTCTAAATAAAATACAAAAAAGGGCTGGGGATGTGGCCCAGTGGTCGAGTGCCCCTGAGTTCAATCCCCGGTACCACAAAAAAAAACAAAACAAAACAAAAAAAAATTTTCACCCATTTTAGCTGCTATTTGAAAGTGGCCCCAATAGTACTGACTGGAGATGGATCAGATGAAAACTCTAGCTTTGTTGGAAGTTCTTACTGGAAAAGCACATCACACTGAAACAAAGATCAGCTTGTTTTGAATCCGAAAAATGAAAGTCTACTCAAATTAAATCAAAAAGGAGTTTGTGTTTATTTATCATTTTTACATACCAGTCATGATGATAAATCTATATATTATCTCCTTGAATGCTTCTGAGTTGTGTGCACCAGATCCTGTATTGTTTGAAGAAAGGTGGGGACGCATAGGGATGTTTCAGTCAGCTTTTATGTCTCTGTGGTCAAAATACCCCACAAGAACAACTTTGAAAAGGAGAGTTTATTTTGGCTCACAGCAGTTGAGGTTTGAGTCTATAGATGGCCAACTCCATTGCTTGGACCCAAGGTGAGGCAGAACATCATGGCGGAAAGGCCCGGGGGAGGAACACTGCTCAGCTCATGGCTGGGTTAGAAAGCAGAGAGGTGGGAGTGAGGGAAGGGGCCTCAGGGAAAATGTAGCCTTCCAGGGCACTCCCCCAATGACCTCCCTTCTCCAGCCATGTCCTGCCTATCTTCAGTTACCACCCTGTCAGTCCATTCAAGCTAGAGTGGACTGATTAGATTGTAGCTCTCACAATAGAATCATTTTACCTTTGAATATACTTGCATTAAGAGAGGATTTTGGTGGTCACCTCATATCCAAAACATAACAGGGAATGTCTAGGACAATACTTGGCTACTAAAGTTCAAGGTATTGTAATCCTTGGATTGGGTATAAATACATACATACTCAAGTGTAAACGAATACAATTTAAGCAAAACTCTATGGAGATTCATTGGGAATCACTTACTGAGCTAGCACTGAAAAAGCATAATCTTCCTCAGGAAGTTTGTAGTTCAGTGAAGGAAACAAAACACTAACATGTGGATAAAAAGACAATCAGTTGGTGTGTACGTAACAGAATGGTCCACAGGGAGGGAGGTTTCTAAAAGTCAGGAGCCATGATTTGTTAGGTTATAGCCATATCCCCAGAACTTAGTTGCTTTTAAAAAATTTGGTGAATTAAAAAAAAAAAAAAAAAAAAAAAAAAAAGACCATCTGAATTCATTTGTGTTCTGGGGGCTGGGGATATAGCTCAGTTGGTAGAGTGCTTGCCTTGCATGCACAAGGCTCTGGGTTTAATCCCCAGCACCACAAAACAACAAAACAAACAAACAAAAACAGCCAGTAAGGAAGCATGTGGTAAAGGGAATGGAGCTATCCTAAAGTGTTGTGGACCATTTTGTAGATGTTCCAGTATCAAATTAAAAGATGAGTAGGATTTCAATAGACTGAAGTTGGGTGTTCCTGGCAAGAGAAAAGAGCTGACAGAAATATCTGAAAGTGCATGGAGTATTTGGGGATTCATAGGCTTACAAATAATAGGGTTTGTGGGTGGACTCCAGGAGGCTGGGATGGATGAGGAGGCAGTTTGAGAAATGAAGTTGAAGAGGTAGGAAATAGCAAGCTGAGGCTTTAGATGATCTTGTTCTACAGGGAGCCATCAAGTGCCCTTAAGGTGAAAATCTGCAATTTGTTCTTCTGTAAAGCCCTCTCTTGTGTCTGTGTGTAGGAGAGTTGGAGGTGGGGAGGAGCTGGGATCAGGCTAACTGCTCACCAAAGTAATGAGATCCTTAGGTGCCTCTTCAGCAGTGAGAGGGGTGGAGTCTGGGATTAGACTCCAAAATCATTAGAGGTAGAATGGGTGGAATTTGTCAACTCCTTGGATGTGGGTGGGGACAAGAGGGTTAAGGTCAAGCTCTGTCCGCAGTTTCTAGTCATGCTCGTGGGTGGAGGGACCTTTACTGTCCATTCACATGTCTGTGGGTTTTAGAAAACCCAACAATTTTAAACACTGCTAACTAGATGGAGCACTTAAATTAGAAGTGCAATTTCAATCCCAAACTCATAAGTACTTTCTCATACAGCCCTGCTATCTTTAGTTTCTATTAGTATATATTTTACTAAGGTCAAGATGATGGCTCTTTTCATTCTCCGAAGAAAGCGGAGAAGATAGTAATTTTTGCTTTGACACTCACACCATTTAGGCATGCCTCGTAACTCGCTTTTAGAGCTTCAATAAGTAACGCAGTGACCAGAAGCTCCAAAATGGGATTTAGAAGTTTCTAAATGATACCCAATTAAAAAGTGTTCCAGGCAAAAAGGCAGCAAACCTTGCTTTGAAACTTCTTCACCGTTCCATTTCCCGAAGATGGGGAGGGATCTGCAGCTGCAGGCTGATGTTAACACCAAAAGCATTCAAGTGCAGCTGTGATTACTGACAAGCAAGCTATAACCCAGAATTAGGATTATTGGTAATTACATCATATGACTGAGGGGCATGATGGGTGCCTGGGTTTCTGTCAAACATCTGGCTTGAGGCACATAGATATATAGTTCTGAACTTACAAAATTCAACATCGGAGATCAAACCATCGAAATATTGCTTCAGTGAACTACATGAAAATATAAAATCACATTTGTATGAGGACAGTTGGTTGTCAACTCTGCTTCTTATCATTCAGGTTACATTGAGTAAATGAAAATTTCAGTCACACGACTAAGTGAAGACCAACTTTAGACTTAATATATTTTAATCTTTTTTTGCTGAGGAAACTGAGGTCCAGGAAAGGCAAAAAACATACTCACGGTTACAGAGCTGGTCAGTAATAAAATTGGAACAGAGGGGTAGTCATTCCAGATTGGAGGTCTAGGCTTCATCTAAAATAGTTTATCCAATTTTAATTTGTTGACTGTGTAAAATGTACTTAATAGTCTATGTGGGACTCCTGCTGGCATAGTATTTTTTAATTGTAAAAACCATGAGATGTACACTCCTATTGTAATGTGCAGTATAATATTAACTACATGCACATTGTTGTACAGCAGCTCTCTAGAACTTCTTTACCTTGCATGATTAAATTCTATTAAACAATCCCACATTTCCCCCTCCCGTAACCTATGGCAACCACTATTTATTTTCTGTTTCTATGATTATGGCTACTTTCCATACCTCATATAATTGGAATAGTGCAATGTTTGTCCTTCTGTGACCAACTTATTTAACTTAGAACAAGGTTCTCAAGGTTTGTTCATGCTGTAACAACTGACAGCATTCCTTTTTTAAGACTGAATAATAATACTGTTATATATATTGACTGCATTTTCTTTATCCATTTATTTATGATGAACATTTATGTTTTGCCCATCTCTTTGCTGTTGTGAATAATGCTGTAATAAATGATGGGGTGCAGATATCTTTTTGTGATCTTGTTTTCAATTGTTTTGGATAGATATCCAGAATGGTATTAAGGGATCATATGGTATTTTCATTTTCAATTTTTTGAGGAAACTCCATATCACTTTCCATGTGGACACATCATTTTACATTCTTTCTAAGAATATACAAGGAGTCCAATTTCTCCACATCCAACATTTGATATATATATATATATATATATATATATATATTTTAAATTTTAGAGTGCCATCCTAACAGGTGTGAGGTGGCACCTCATTCTGGTTTTGATTTTCATTTCTTTGATGATTAGTGACATTAAGCATCTTTTCATGAAGATGGCCATTTGTATGTCTTCTTGGAATAAATGTCTATTCAAACCCTTTGCCTTTTAAAAAATTGAGTAAGGGTTTGTTTTGTCTTACCATTGTCATCAGAGGTCCCTGTATGTTTTAGATACATCAGATATGTGGTTTTCAAAAATGTTATCCCAGCCCATAGGTTGCCTTTCATTTTCTTGTTCCCTTTGCTGTGCAGAGCTTTAGGTTGAAGTAGTCCCACTTGTCTTTTTTGCTACTGTTGCCTCTGCTTTTCATGTCATATCCAAGAAATCATTGCAAAGACTAAAGTTATGACACTATGATTTATTTTTGTGTGTGGTATAATATAAGGGTACAACTTCCTTCTCTTGCATGTGGATATACACATTTCCCATCCCTGTTTGTCAAAGTTGTTATCCTTTCCCCATTGTGTTTTCTTGGTACGGTTTTTGAAGATCAGTTGACTGCATGCACATGGGTTTATTTGTGAACTTGCTTCTGTTTCATTGGCTTAGGTCAGTGCTACATTGTTTTAATTACTGTAACTTTGAAATATAATTTGAATTCAGGAAGTATAAATCCTCTGGCTTTTTTGTTTTTCAAGGCTATTTTGGCTGTTTGGGGGTACTTTGCAGTTCCATATGTACTTTAGTATCTTTTTAAAAATATTTCTGCGAAAAACATCCTGTAGAATTTTGAATAGGGATCTCATTGAATCTGTACATCACTTGATTAATATAGACATTTTAACAACATTGAATCTTTCAATACATGAACACAGGATGTCTTTCCATTTATTAATTCATTTTTAATTTCTTTCAGCAATGTTTTATAGTTTGCCACATATAAGTTTTTGGCCAACTTGGTTTAGTTTCCTTCTATGTGTTTTTCTTTTCTTTTTTCCTTTTTTTTGGCTATCATAAATGTGATTGTTTTTATTAATTTCTTTTTCGAGTTATTGTTAATGTATAGAGACAATGGATTTTTTATGTTTAAATGATGATCATGTGATTCTCATCCTTCGTTCTGTCAATGTGATGAATTTGATTGATTGATTTCTGTATCTTGAACCACCTTGTATCCCAGGGTAAACCCTGCCTGGTCATGGTGTGTAATTCTTTCAATGTGCTGCTGAGTTCAGTTTGGGAACATTTTCTTAATTTTTGAATCTCTATTCATCAGAGCTATTGGCTGTACTTTTCCTGAAGTGTCATTGTCTGACTTTCTATTAGGGTAATGTTTACTTCATAGAATGGGTTTAGAGGAATTGTCTGTTCTTAAATTTTTTGAGGTCTGAGAATGAATGACAGTTTTCTTTTTAAAAGTTGGTGGTATTTACTCCTGAAGTCATTTAGTCCTCAGCTCTGCTTTTTCTAGGAGATTCTTGATTACTAATTCATTTTTCTTACTCATTACTAGTCAATTCAGATTTTCTATATTTTTATGATTCCATCTTGTTAGGTTTTAAGTTTCTAGAAATTTTTCCTTTCTTTTAGATTATTCACAAGTCTCTTAGGCCCTCTTAATATTTTTCATTCTTTTTTATTTTTTTTCTATGACTGTATAATTTTAAAGGAACTGTCTTCACATTCCCTGATGTTTTTCTTTTGCTTAATCAAATCTGCAGTTGGATCCTCTAGTGAATTTTTCAGTTCAGTTGTTTTACTCTTTAGCTCCAGCATTTCTGTTTGGTTCTTTTAAACGTTTTCTAGTTATTTATTGATACTCTCATTTTGCTCATCTATCCTATTCTTGGGCTCACTGATAATCTTTATAGTAATTATTCTGCCATCTTGCTGGCCCCTCTCTCTGCCCTTTTGTAAACAACAAACAACTATTCCTTTGTCCACAACATTCTTAAGAGGACTGATTCTCTACCATTGTAAATTTATACCTCTTGTCTTGGGTTGGGTTCCCCTGGAAATAGATAAAGATTTGAATGACATAGTTTATTTGAGGGTGGTGGCAGGAAATACTGGTAGGGGTGTAGGGACATTAAATGAAGAAGAAAAGGAAACTAATAGAGAGTGCATGTACGAGAAGGTTATCACTGTGGACAACTGTGGGTTTTTCCTGACAGGGATCTGAGAGACAGAAAGAGAGAGAGAGAGAGAGAGAGAGAGAGAGAGAGAGAGAGAGAGAGAGAGAGAGAGACTGTGCGTGTGTAATATGCCTCAGTGTAGTTCCACTGGAGGGGTGAATAGTCTAGGGTGTTATCCTCTCATTATGGAAGGACTTCCCCAGGGAAGAGTATGTTCCTTGACTCTCTAGCTTTCCCGACTCATTAGCTGAGCCCTCTAAACCCTCCATGGTAGAAGTCATGGGTGTTTGCTTTAGGAAGTGGCCCTGTGCATAATAATTGTGAATGCAGAGGAAACATGGGTGGTATCTGTCAGTGTCTGCTGTGTTGGGCTGCTGGCTACAAACGGTATGCATTTGGATCCTGTCATCCTGTATAGACAAATGATAGAAGAGTCTTCAGGAAAAATTTGGGGGCATTCCAGCAATTCTTGGGTGATAAGGCAGAGGGAAAGTTATGGAAATCAGAGCCAAATATTTCTTGGGTGAAAACACTAGAGTCTGATGGAGTCTAGATTAGGACATTTCCTTAATTAGCTTCCAAACAATGTAAGTTCAACTGGATGAGATTATCATAAGAAAAACATACCAACTGCACTAAGAATGGAAAGATTACTTGCTGAATGACTTCTGCTCAAAGTCACCAGCATTACCACCCTCATCTCAGCCATTATCTTTCTCCCAGCCTATGTCTATTTTCCTAGACAGTCTCTCTGCTTCCCCCTCACCCTCTTCACCTCCCCACACTGTCCATCTATGCCCTACACGGTGGACACTGAGGTCCATTTAACACAAGGTCAGATTATGTGTTCATTTGCTTATAACTCAATGGTGGCTTTGATATCAGAGGGAGAAAAACACACAAAGTACCAAACAATAAAATACCAAACTTGTCCCCAGCCCAAATCCCTCCACTGGGGACAGCTCCTGACTCCTCACCTCTGAGGTTGAGCATACCACACATTCCCCCTCTCCAGGGCTGATTTCCACTTTCTGCTTCCTCTCCCTGAAATTCTATTTCCTAAGTCCAGTGGACTGCATTCTCAACTCCCTTCAGTTTTCTGCTCAAATATTGGCTTTTTTGGCCAATGTTTCCTTCAGAGTTTTGCTTTCCTTCATAGCCATTGTTACCTTGTTATCTTCCACAGCTAGAATGTAAACTCCATGAAGGCTCACATTTTGTGGATTGTACTCCCTATGGGAACATCAGTGATTGCAATAGTGCCTGGCTTTCAATAATCACTTGGTCATTCAATAAATACACACTGAGTCCAGGGATGAACGTGATAACACATGGATGTGGCTGGATATACCCTGAGGTATACTCAGGGGAAAGCAGCCAGGTCTGAGAAGTCTGAACTGTAAGAAATTGTTGATCCTAATTGTAGCTGACTTTCCACCCTTACTACTTATAGCCTAGTGCATGGTGATGCTGAGTCTGGAGAAGAGAAGGTGTGGGTCAGTGGCTTCAGATATTTGAGGTTCTAGTTTGTGGAAGAGAAGGTAGTTATGGATTCCAAGACCTCAGATCTCAGGGAAGGAGCTACAGAAAGAAATATTTATAAAGTCAAAGCTGGAAAGAGCCCCCCTCTAACCATTTGCTCTTCCATAAAATAGAATGGGCTGCCCTGCTATAGGGAGTGAATTACCCATCATCAGACCCAATCAAGCAGGGTCCCAATGAGGAATTAGTAGAAATTGGAGGCAAGGCCTGGGAGATCATTGAGGACTCTTTCATCCTTGAATTCTAGAATTCTATAGACATGTGGTATAAGCCAAGGTGTTTCTTTTCTTTTTTGAAAAGTTAATTAATTAACTTATTTAAAAAAATTTTTTTTCTAATTTATTATACATGACAGCAGAATGCATTTTGATTCATAGTACACAAATGGAACACAGTTTTCCATTTCTCTGGTGGTACACAAAGCAGAGTCACACCATTCGTGTCTTCATACATGTACCTAGGGTAATGATGTCCATCTCATTCCACCATCATTCCTATCCCCATGCCCCCTCCCTTCCCCTCCCTCCCCTTTGCCCTATCCAATGTTCCTCCATTCCTCCCATACTCCCTTCCACCCCCAGTATGGATCAGCATCCACTTACCAGAGAAAACATTTGGCCTTTGGTTTTTTGGGATTGGCTTACTTCACTTAGCTTGTTTTTTTCCAACTCCATCAATTTACCTGCAAATGCCATAATTTTATTGTCTTTTGATGCTAAGTAAAATTCCATTGTGTGTGTGTGTGTGTGTGTATATATATATATATATATATATATATATATATATCACAGTTTCTTTATCCATTCATCTATTGAAGGGCATCTAGGTTGGTTCCTCATTTACCTATTGTGAATTGTATTGCTATAAACATTGATGTGGCTGCATCACTGTACTATGCTGTTTTTAAGTCCTTTGGGTATAAACTGAGGAGTGGGATAGCTAGGTCAAGTGTTGGTTCTTTTCCAAGTTTTCTAAGGAATCTCCATACTGCTTTCCAGATTGGTTGCACTAATTTGCAGTCCCACCAGCAATGTAAGAGTGTGCCTTTCCCCCCATATCCTTGACAACACTTATTGTTGTTTGTATTCTTAATAGCTGCCATTATGACTGGAGTGAGAAGAAATCTTGAGTAGTTTTGATTTGCATTTCTCTAATTGCTAGAGATGTTGAACATTTTTTCATATATTTGTTTATTGATTGTATATCTTCTTCTGAGACATGTTTGTTCAGTTCCTTGGCCCATTTATTGACTGGGTTATTTGTTTTTTTTTTATGTTAAGTTTTTTGAGTTCTTTATATATCTTGGAGATTAGTGCTCTCTCTGATGTATGTGTGTGGTAAAAATTTCCTTCCATTATGTAGGCTCTCTCTTCACCTCATTGATTGTTTCTTTTGTCGAGAAGAAACTTTTCAGTTTGAATCTATCCCATTTATTAATTCTTGATTTTATTTCTTGTGCTTTAGGAATCTTGTTAAGGAAGTCAGGGCCTAATCCAACATGATTAAGATTTGGGCCTACTTTTTCTTCTATTAGGTGCGGCAATTCCAATCAAAATCCCAATGACATTCCTTGTGTTTATAGAAAGAGCAATCATGAAATTCATCTGGAAAAACAAGAGACCCAGAATAGCCAAAGTAATTCTTAGCTAGAAGAGTGAAGCAGGTGGCATCACTATACCAGACCTTAAATTATACTACAGAGCAATAGTAGCAAAAATGGCATGGCATTGGCACCAAAACAGACATGTAGACAAATGCTACAGAATAGAGGACACAGAGACAAACCCATATAAATACAATTATCTTATACTAGTCAAAGGTGCCAAAAAATATATTGGAGAAAAGATAGCCTCTTTGACAAATGGTGCTGGGAAAACTGGAAATCCATATGCAGCAAAATGAAATTAAGCCCCTATCTATCACAGTGCACAAAACTCAACTCAAAGTGGATCAAAGACCTAGGAATTAGACTAGAGATCCAGGGTGTTTCTAATAGATTCCCTCCTTCTGGCATGAATACGATTTACAGAATGTTCGTATACTATGACATTTTTTTTTTTTTTTTTCGCAGCTGGAGAATAAAAAGAATTAAGTAATTACCTCTTGTTGGGTCTTTTTATTACCTAAGTCAATTTCTACCTTGGATGGTTATCCTAATTGTGGTTTGGTGGACTTTCAGTGAGAACTCCTTAAAGGAGAGCAGGCCTAGGCTCAGGCACAGCTCAGAGTGTGTTTAGTCTTTTCTCAGGGTCGAACATTGTGCCTGCAATGGCTCAGCCCTAAATCTATCATATGGACTAACAAGCAAGGGAATATTTGGAGCCTTGGGTTTCCCCCATGTCTCCCAGGTCAGAGATTTTAATTTTAATTTCATGTGCATACAACTACTGGGGTTTTATTGTTAAAATGAAGATTCTGATATAGTAAGTCTGGAATGGGGACTGAGTTTCCATATCTCTAACAAGCTCTTGAGGGGATGTCAGTCAGCTGGTCACCTTGTGAAGAGGTCTTACTTTGTATTCCTTGAGGCTGTGAAATTGCCTCCATTTGGAGTCAGAGGGAGCAAATCTCAATCCAAGCCTAAAACAGTCTGAATCATTATTTTGTTTACTTTACATCATGAAAAGCAATGACAAGTGCTTACTAATGAAAATAAGCTGTTGAAGGAAACTGCCAATTAGATAAAAACAATTCAGCTTGCATCTCACTATCAAGGACAAAATTAATCATGCATGGTATTTCCAATAAAAAGTACTTTAAGTAAATTATTTAGTATTTATATTTTGGAGTGGTGCATGCCTAATAAAATCAGTGGTTCCAGGGGACAGTTATAAGTGTGTTACCAGAACCAAGCAGAATTCAGACCTGCTGCCCTGTTATGGGACTCAGTGCATACAAAATCTTGACCCTTCTGCAGTGTTGACAGATATTTTCAATGCATTTTCTTTGTATCATCCCAAAGCGTGACCTGGTTATTGTGGTTACCGGAACTAGAGTTCAGTTTTGTCATAGGTCATGATCTCAAGGATGAGCCCTACACTCACCTCCATTGTAGCAGTTGACCTCTATAGATGACAATTGCCTCTCATTGTCTGTTTATTCCATTCAAACACAGAAATAACAGGTATGGTGTCCTGTAGACAGTACAAGCAAACATTAAGAAGTAAAGAAATATCTTTGAGAGAGACAAGATGACTCTTCATTAGGAAGAGGTTTCATTTGCAAACTCTCGTCATACTATTATCTGCTTTGCAGGACAAGTGTGAAGCTTCCTGAACTGACAGATCTTCTTGTACCAGCTCTGGGGCTGCCTCTGACCTGCAGTGACCAAGTAATCTCCTTCCTAGATTATGTGAGCATCAAAAGAGGAAAATAGAAATTAAAACACTCTGAAGCAAAGCAGCAACATGGATTAAACAAAGAAAAAAATGATGACAGCATTTTGTGTGTGTGTGTGTGTGTGTGTGTGTGTGTGTGTGTGTGTGCGCGCACGCGTGTACTTTTAGATGATTAGAAATACTATAATAGTCTCAATGATTAAAGCACAATGGAACAGATCCAAGCCAGGAAACATTTAAATACACAAAGAGGATGGATAGTTTATCCACTAGATGTCTGAGAAGAAACTGATTAGTTAGTAAAACAGCAAATTAAATCTGTTTTTTTTGCAACACACACACACACACACACACACACACACACACACACACACACACCCCAGATGGATTTAATAAATAAAAGATCTAGAAGAAAATATAGTTAAATATATTTTTGGACAGGAAAGACATTTTTAACAAAGAAAGATGGTAAAAAGGGAAAGTGTGATGGATTTGAATGCATGCAATTTGAACACCTGAAGGAAGTTGAAACTGATTTTTTTCATCTTTGAGGCAATGCTGGAGAATTTACAGCGATGGTGGCTTCTAAGAAATAGATTGGTGCCTGGACTATGAAATAGACCTACATTGCAGAAGTGTAACTTGGTAAAACTAAATCAGAAGCTTTGAATTTTGCATAATATTTGATGCAGCAATGTAACTTCTAGACATTGGTCTTGAAGAAGTTATTATAGATGTACACAAATATTGCTTTTGTAGAAAATAATTAGATGCAATTAAGTGTTCAGCTATAGGGGGTTGATTGAATAAATCATATACTACTCTGTAATGGAGTACTAGTCAGTTATTAAAATGATGGAAAAATATTTAACAATAAAGATAAATACTAAGAATACATTGTTAACTAAAAGATTAGAAAGCTGTAGTGGAATGCAGCCACATCAATGTTCATAGCAGCTCACTTCACAATAGCTAAACTATGGAACCAACTGAGATGCCCTTCAACAGATGAGTGGATAAAGTTATTGTGGTACATATACACAATGGGATATTACTCAGCCTTAAAGAAGAATGAAATTATGACATTTGCAGTGTGGAACTACGGAATATCATGCTAAATAAAATAAGCCAATCCCAAGAAACCAAAAACCAAATATCTTCTCTGATAAGCAGATGGTGATTCATAGTGGAGCAGGGGTATAGGGAAGAATGAAGGAAATTTGGTTTCTGTACAGGGGAGTGAGGGGAGGAGTGGAGCTGTGGGGATGGGAAGGATGGTAGAATGAGACAGACAGTATTACCCTATATACATGTACGATTACACTACTGGTGTGACTCTGCACCACATGCAGCCAGAGAAATAAGAAAGTGCACTCCATTTGTGTATAATGTGTCAAAATGCATTCTACTGTAAACTAAATAAATAAAATGCAGTTTTAAAAAAAGCTGCAGTGGAAATGTGGCTCCTCATTTGAAGACTGAAAATTTATATGAAGAAATGAATAGTGGCTATCTTTGAGTTTGTGTATTATGAGTAATTTTAAAATTCTACATTTTTTTGTTTCTGCATGTTTTCTTCAATAAGCCTATTTTACTTATGGAATCAGAAAGAAATACTAATAAGAGAACAAAATCCCCTTATACATGACAGTACCATTATTGTAATTATTAAAAATGCTAATATTAACAATCATACCAATTAACGTCATGCTTTAGTGCTGTTGTCAACCATTCATTTTCTCTGTTATACTAGATTTTAACTTTTTTTTTTTTTTAACAAAAGTAAGCAGAGAAACATGTTGAACAATGGGAGTAACCCACAAGAAATGAGCCTTTATGGCACACTCCTACATTGCTGGTGGGACTGCAAATTGGTGAAGCCAATCTGGAAAGCAGTATGGAGATTCCTAGGAAAACTTGGAATGGAACCACCATTTGACCCAGCTATCCCACTCCTTGGTCTATTCCCAAAGGACTTAAAAACAGCTTACTACAGGGACACAGCCACATCAATGTTTATAGCAGCACAATCCATAATAGCTAGACTGTGGAACCAACCCTGATGCCCATCAGTGGATGAATGGATAGGGAAACTTTGGTATATATACACAATGGAACATTACTCAGCACTAAAAAATAATAAAAACATGGCATTTACAAGTAAATGGATGGAGTTGGAGAAAATAATACTAAGTGAAGTTAGCCAATCCCAAAAAACCAAATGTTGAATGATCTCTTTGATATGAAGATACTAACTTATAAAGGAATTGAAGTGGGGATGAGAGGAATGAAAAAACTTTAAATAGAACAAAGGGGGGAGGGGGGAAGGGTCAAGGGGATAGGAATAATGGCAGACTGAGTTATTCATGACTACCCTAAATACTTGTATGAAGACACAATTGTTGTAAAAATACATTATATAAAACCAGCAACTGAGAAATTGTGCTCTTTATATGTAATATGAAATGAAATGTACTCTGTAAACATGTATAAAAAGTTACAATTAAAAAAAAATTTCACACGTAAAAAAAAAATAAATGAGCCTTTATATTTATGGAGATAGGTCAAATTAAACTGTGGTAACAAACAGCTGCAAACATCAAGGTCTTAAAATATAAAGGCTTATTCCTCATTCCAAATTCCACTGTGGAATTTTGGATGGGGGCAGGAAGTGGGAGATCTGCCCATCTGGATCACTTACAAGTCTGCTGTCTTGAATACTGTCAGAAACTGGAACAGTTAAATAGGATTAGAAGACTCTCACACTGGCTCAGAAGTGACGTGTGATGGTTTTGTTCACAGCACCTTGGCTGGACCTTGTCATGAAACTTGTCATGTGGGCCCACAAATCACAAATGTTCAGGAAGATGGAAAGCCAGAACTATGTGCTGAGTAGCATGAGCTGTAGTTTGGAAAGTATTCCCCCAAAGACCCACATGTTAGAGCCTTGCTTATCCACCTGTGATGCTGTTGGGAGATGGTGGAACCTTTGGGAGGTAGGGCATGGTGAGGAGATGTTGGGTCACTGGGGGTATTCCCTGGGAACGCATGTTGGAATCCCAGTCCCTTCCCCTCTCCCTTTGCTTCCTGGCCATTGTAAGGTGAACATCTTCCTTTGTTATGTGTTCCCACCATGGTGTGCTGCCTCACCACAGGTCCAAAAGTGACAGGGCCAACCAACCATGGAATGAAACCTATGAAACCATGAACTAAAAACAAACCTTTCCTCTTTTTAAGTTGATTTATCACAGGTATTTGTTAAGGCAACAGAAAATTGATTGACACACTGTTCATGACTTCTCTCTTCTTTCTTAATCTTGGCACATGGGTCTACTAAGAAAATCTGGACAGGGAGGTTGTGACTAGAAAATTGTTTGAGAAAGGATGAAAGGAATAGCATAAGCAAGAGAACAGAGATGAGACAAAGAACATATCGAGTATATTTCTAGAGAAGCTTCAAAAATTTCCTGCATTCCTTTGTCCACTATGATCAACAGAATTCTGAAGGTTGCTCTTTGAGAATGTATAATTATTCAGTTGTTACAATAAAATTACAGTGTTTTATGTATTTGTCTGAACAGTGGCAGCGTTAGATAATCTTTAATTGATCTATTTCCAATACAAGCCCAATCTTTGTTATTCTGGCAATCTTCTGCAGATATGAATTGCTTCCCCCAACTTTGTCATACAATATTATTATAGTTTCTATTGGAGAGAAGTCCTCCTCTGGCCCATTTCAAGTTTGGTGCATTCTGGATTTTCCATAAGGAGCTCTGTTTTCAGAATAACCTTTCCAATCAATAAGATTCAGTTATAGTGAGAGATGAAGTCTCTGGTTCATTATCAGGTGAAGTAGTCTTACAGTTGTCTGAACCAATGAACAAATCTAATTAATCTAATCTCTTCTAATTATCTAATTGGAATAGCCCAAGCAGTATGCAGAGATTCGGACATAAAGGTGGTCTAACTGCCTAGTAGCTGTATCAGCAGGTTGCTGATAGGATTCCAGATGTTCATGTACAATCCCAGGATGATGAATGCCACCTGATGTCAACCCTGGTGATGTTACTTTTTTGGAGGGGATATCTCCCATCAGTTATCCTCTGATGAAAGTGATCAATGATCCTCAGTTTGCTTTTTTTTTTTTTCCCCCTGCCCAGAATTATCCTGGAAAAGCTAAACAAATCAAAACAAGGAAAAGATCTTATTTTAGCAAATAAAATAAAAATTGGCTTGACATTATGCCAATTATATTTCCTTTGCATTCTGGTCAACATAAAGCAAATCAATGGATAATCCAATAGCTAGTATGGCTTCAGAGGTGATTATTGGATCATTAGTTACAACTGGATGGTATTTTAAAAGATGAAGGATTTTGAAGGTTATAAGTCCAGCCAGACATAGCAGAAAAGTTGTAGGCATTTGGACTAGACACAGATGTCCTGTCTTCCACTCAAGTTTTTCTCAGTAGCTGCAAACTCTTATTATCAGTAACAGTCCCACAGACAACTGCACACTCAATATATCCTCAGTAGAACTTGTATTTCCATGTAGCTTTTGTTTCCTTCTCTTCTTGTTGTTCTTTCTCTTTCTCCAGTGGTGATTATAAGAGTGAGCATCCTGAATACCTGCCAATCAGGGCCCAATAGTATTGATTCCTTCTTGTCATTAAACCTAATCAGTCTCTGTGGCACACACTGCTAGTTACCTGCCCCAAATCCATCCTTTCCTTCCTCTTGTTCAGAAGCCTGATTTATTTATGTGCAGTTATACGCTCCAGTAAAAATATCCTTCCAGACTCCCTTTGCCCTGAGGACGATCATGCAGCCCATCAATAGCAAAGGGAAAAGAAAGGAAGTCTCTTAGAATTTCTGGAGATGCTACTGTTTTCCTGATATAACTAAAGAGACTAAGCTAGCTCATGGTTTTGCTTTCTCCCTCTCTCATCTCCCTACCTTAGCACAGACATAATACCTGCAAAAGTAATGCTCATTTCTTTACCATGATGACAAGAGTCACATGCTTAGGTTGAAAGAGAGGAAGCTTGGAGGAACACAGTCTTTGGTGTCTTTCTTCAGCAGACATAGAATTTGAACAGTCTATCCTTAGACCTTTGTAATGTGAGAAAAATACAACCCTTATTTGACTGAGCCATCAAAGGGCTTCTGTTTATGTGACATCTAATGCAATACTTATGCACAAGGCCCCAGTTTGTTGGTTTTACCAGGTAGTATCTCTTAGACTTCTCTGCTTGTGAATGCCCTAACTGTGATATCTTTGGCTCAGATCATCTTCCTCTTTTCTCAGAGTGGCAGCAATACCTTCTGAACTGTGCTTTCTACCATAAGTACTGTTCTTTTCTGCATTCTTCTTAATATGGCCATCGTGTTTGAAAATGCAATATGAATCATACTTGCCTAGAGCACTTTGATATTTTCTCATGACTTTGTATATAAATCCACACTCTTTAAAATCACTAAGAAGGCTCTATATACACTTCCTAGTCTCATCTTTCGCCATTCTCTGCCTTGAACTGTGAACTCCAGTAATTTTGAACTTCTAATCCCTTGAATATGTCTTTCCTTTGCATCTTGGCTGCTGTAGCTCAGAATCAGCTACAGATAGTAGGAAACTGAATGGAGGTAACTGTGTTCCAATGCAATTTTATTTACAAAAAAATAGGCAGCAGGGTGGATTTGGTCTCTAGACTACAGTGTGCTGATTTCTGGTTCTGAATCATGTGGGCACACAGCTATTCCAAGGAATTCCTAATCCTTCAATAGCTGGAGTGATTTGCTTTATGGGGATCACAGAGTCACTGAGCCAAAGGATGGAGCAAAAGGCCTTTTAGTGCAATAGAAGCAGAACAGACAGATGCATCCTTCCAGGTTCCTGAAGCTCCCAAGATGCCTCTCCAATGCATTTAGCCTTTTCTGTTTCTTTGTGCCTTGAACAATTTGTTTCAACTCTGTGAAAGGAATCCTTTCTTGTTGTTCCTTTTGGGATTTTCTTCTATTGTATTCTGGCTAGGCCTTAATTTCCCTGATTCCTGATACTTTTTCCTTCTTACCAACTTCCTTGCTGGAGGCCTCGTTTTTTTTCAAGCTGTTAACATCATAGCGTGATATTCAAGGTTTCTCTTGCAGTTCCCACTCTGCTTCCTCAGGTGGAAAGGGTCAATTTTCCCTGGGAGTTCCATAAACTTGACAAGTTTTCCAACTCCTGAAGGAGAATGCCTGTGGCTCTGAGACACCACAGTCAGGGGTTTATCATGGAACTTTCTTAAAATTTAGGGTGTGCCCTGGGGCCTAATGAGTTCTATTTCTTGAGGATTTCTTTATTAATTCAGACATGATGTAGGGTATAGGTGGTATGGTTCGTCTCATGAGGGGATCAGACAGCCTAGAATCAGGACCAGACAGATCAGAATGTGAAGGTTCATGAAGCCTACAAGCCCCTGGTAACAGTGTATAGCCTCACAAATAGACCTGGCTAGACTGTTATAATGTAGTCTAAAAAGTTATCTGCTATGGCAGGGTCTCATAAAATAGCAAGCCAGCAATTCTGTTTTTAGTATGCTTTCTTTCTCACTGAAGAAAATTATCTTCTATGAAAAAACAAAACAAAACAAAAAAAACAAAAAAAAAACAAACAACTGTAGCCTCTGCCTCAGCTAGTGCTGGCAATGGCTTCAATGATAATAGGATCATCAGTTTCCTTGCCCTTTGCCTAGGGCATTGTTAATCTTTTATACATATTTATTTTATTTTGTTTTGAGTCTTGGACCTTCTAACACTTAATAATATAATTTACCTTGATTATATTGCAGATGGGACTGTCTGGGTCTCAATTTAAAAAAAAATTAATGCATTTAATTTTGGTAGAAATCTGCTATAAGACACCAGGTGACTTAGCTCAGTAGAAGAAGTGCTCCTAATTACACTTCTTAATCAAATGGTGCTCTGAGTGCCCCTCTGGGGTTAAGTTCTGCAGAAGTCTAGGGCAATGGAGGATTGCTGACTCAGTTTTTCTGAATTATAAAATGGGGAGGGGGGATATCTATATTTAAGGCACCCTGAGGTTTCTAAATATTTAAAATTCATATTCACTCCTCTTCCTAGAATGCAGAGTTTAGGGATGCTTAACAATGAATGACTATTTTTTTTCCCTCCCCTGCAGGCAGTTTTCTGAATTCCTTTTGGCATCACCTGCTGTTTTATTACACATTTTCTCATAATTGCTTTTGTGTAATCAGAGTCTGTGGGATAAAGAAAAAAATGACTAGTCATATCTCAAGATATGGAATCCAGGGAGAACTCCAGCATTATTTTAAGATTATTTAAAAATGAATTAACTGTATGCTTTTCTTTTATTTTTTTTTGTAATAATATTTTCTCATTAGACTGGATTTATTTATCACATGTCTCTTCATGTTGCAGTTGGTGACATGAGAATAAATTATAGATCTTTCAAAGGGGCTTTTAGAAATGACTGGATGATGTTTCTCCCCTGTGCCATTTTTGTCACTGTGAAGAAAACAACTGTATGATGACTTTTCTGGGTAAGGAATTGAGATCATTGTGGGAAACAGTGTGGATCATGTTTTGCGGGCCAGCTCCAGTGTCAAACTTTCAAGGAGGAAACTTTCATGGAAACTTTCTTCGACGTGACCTATTTTGATGGAGATGATGTTCTGGAGGCAGCTGACTTGGTTGATGAGCATGTTCCAAAACGTTCTAGCCCCTTGGTTAGAAGTGAGCTTTTAATTCTGGATTTTTCCTGGTATGTAAGAGTGAATCAATTCAAAGAGGGTGTGAGTTTATTATGAGGGTGTGAAATTAACTAAGTGAAAAAGCTTTTATTTAAGCATCTCAGAGCACACTACTGATTGAGAAAGTGGCCCTGAAAAAGTGATTAACATTTTTTTTTTTGTCAGGGATTGACTATGGAAGATAGAGAACATATAGGATTTTCTAAATAGAAGCCTTAAGAGTGGTTGAAATAGGAATTCAAGAAAGGAAGTGAATTATTAATTTCAAAACACTGGTGGTTTGTGATGACCCAGAAGAAATGATGGAGGCTGAGAAAGGGTCCTTTAGATACCTGCTACCAACTATGTTCTATGAACCAGCATAACCTGGAGTTTGCTAGAACTGCACAGTCTTGGACCTCACCTGAGACCAGTCACATTTTAACAAGATCCTTGGGTGATTTGTGTGCACATTCTGTTTGAGAAGTGTTGCATTAATATAAACCCTAAAAAAGATTTTCCCTTTATCAGCAAGGCTTAGTAGCATGGGGTTATATTTCCTGTGTTGTGCGTGGAACTATATTATTTAATTCTACATTGAATAATACTCACATAAGCATCAAAATGAAATATTGTTTCATGATTCTCAGTTTGCACGTTAATATATAGGCAAAGTCTGTTACACTTGGGACTAGAATTATGGAAAAGGATGAAAAGGCCATATACCTTGACAATTTAGATTAAAAACAATAGCAGTAATAACAACAGACTGAGGGGCAGAGAAGGGAAAGAGTGAGCAAAAGGGTGAATAAAGGGAATGATTTTCTCGTATTTAATAGTGTGGGGCCAACAGATACTGGTTAAAGATGAAAATTCAGGGAACAAATTTTATTTGTCAAATTTCAAATTATAATACATATAAATATAATAATATAATCAACAAAGTTTGGGAATTGAGGCAGGGAGGAAAGGTGGAAGATGATATTAATTGACCAAATATTCATCCTTCATAGCTATGAGCCAATAGGTGCTGTCCAGGATTGATAACTCACGAAACCAAAGCAGCATCATGGAACAAATAAAAGTCACATTCCAGAAAACCAGCTGTGTGAGAATGTAACATTTCTTTATGCTTTAAAACACAGTTAAATCAAACTACAATATATACATGATAATTTTGCAAGAATTGAATCATAGTTAGGATCTGGGACTTCCCTTGTTGCCTACATCCATAGTGTTGGAGACTCTGCAGTGTGTAAAACCTTGGTAAGGTCCCTTTAGTTCTCTGAGCCTCAGTTTCCTCAGTCTGATAGTGGTTCTACCACCTGCCTCACCTTGTTTCCAGAATTGCTATGAAGATAAAATTCAATTAAAATCTCATTTGCTCAGCAGTTAACAACAAATTGATACAAAAATAAAGAGATACAAACAAATGCTACATTGTTACTGTCATAGGAAATATAAATTCTAGTAGGTGGAAGTAGGGAGAGTAGGTGAATATGCAAGTCTATGTATGTGAATTTTGAAAACTATGAAATATAAATACAAGATTTATTAATTTTCTCTAATATTATATAGTTGCAGATTTTCTAGTTGTTAAGGAGCTAGAGATATGTCCTTGGCTATGGGTCCATCTGAATATCTTAGCTCATAACTAGAAATAAAATCATTGCTAATACTTTCTACTACTAAAATGAACAAATATTTGGAAATGAATTTCCGTTGAGGGTAAAAAAAAAAAAAATAGAGAAAGAGATGTGTAAGCCTCATTTAAAAACAACCATGTGTTGACTTGCAGTTTTTGGTCCTACATGTATAGGAGCTTAGAAATCCACCCTAACAACACTTCATCCAAAGAGCAAATGAAAAGCCAACCAGACTGAAAAATCAATAGCTCTTCTTAGATGGATCAGAGGAATGAGATTACAAGCCAAATTTCTGTCCCCAAAATTAGAGATACAAACAGGTGGATACAGAGAATTAGAACTTACTAGAGCAGAAAAGCATAAGTAGAAACCTTGACAGGAAACAGTTTTGGGGTAGGAAAAGCTGAACTGTAATTGATGGATTAGTGGAGCTCAGAGTATATAAATCTGAGAGTTAACAAGGGTGGGAGGACCCAAGCACAGGACCTCCTGCTTTTGTGAATTTTAGCTATATTAGGTCCACCAGGTTCTTTCGGTGAAAGAGAAAATTTGCCTCATCCTTTCAGCAGAGTAGAAAAGAAAATACTTTGAAATAAGTGAGAGCATCCTGTTTTTCTTAGTGAGAAATGGCCACAGAGAAAATATTTTAACAGAATCTAACCTTTTGAGGTTTTGATCAGAACTTAATCTCCTAGGATTTTATCAGAACATATTTGGGGAAAGGGAATACCCATTTGAGACAGCTCTAATCATCTGCAGTCCAGGGGCACAGACTCAACAAGAGACTAAAATCTAAGCAAGGGACTACAGAATGTTTCTCCTCCCTACACTACACCACTACATCATGAAAGGTCTATTCACCACAGCTTCGTTAACCAGTACATCACGTCTACCTTCCAATAAAGAATTACAAGGCATACTAAAAGACAAAAACTTTTAGAAGGCCCCCCCCCCCCCCCCCTTTTAAAGCACAGTTTGAAGAGACTGAAAAAAATCAGGGCAATCAGTCACATATGGCACGGATATTGGAATTATCAGGCCAGGAATGAAAGAAAATGATGTTAACTTGCCTAGAATGATAATGGAAAAAATAGAAAACATAAAAGAATGAATGGGTAATGAAAGCAGAGGGATGAAAATTCTAAGAATCAGAAAAAAAAATGCAAGTGATCAAAAACAATGGTTCAAAAATTAAAAATGCCTAAGTTTGAAAATATATACCAATAGAAACTTTCAAAACTGAAAAACAAAGAGAAAAAAGACTGAGAAACTCCTCCCAGAATATTTAAGAGCTGTGGAGCAACTATAAAAGATGCAACACGTGTAGTGGAAATATAAGAAGGAGAAGGATGAGAAAAAGGAACAGAAGCAATGTGTAAAGTGATAATGAGTAGGAATTTCCTTTAATTAAAATCAGACATCATATAGCACATCAAGGACTCAGAAAATACCAATCAGGACAAGTACCAGGGTGCAGAAGGGTTGAAGGAAAGAAAAAAAAAAAAGAAAAAAAAAAAAAAAACCTCTACTAAACTTAGGAAAATCATATTAAAACTTCAGAATATTAAAAATAAAATTCTTGGAATGACTAAAAGTGAAAAGGGTCCCTTTTTTCATAGAGTAGCAATGGTAAACCTTACATGCTATTTCTCAGAAAGCACATAAGCAAGATGATCGTGGAGTAAAAGATATATAAAATTTAGAGAGTAAGACACCCTCACCTAGAATTCTTTACTCTGTGAAATTATTTTCAAAAGTGCAAATGAAGCAAATATTTTCAAACCAAAATTGAAAGAATTTGTTGCCAGTATGCCTGCCTTAAAGAAATGTCAGAGAAAGTCCTTCAGAGAGAAGAAAATAACACATCAGAAATCCAAATCCACATAAAAAGAGAAGGGCATAAAGGTAAAATTAAAAGTGGCATTTTTATTTTTAATTGATTCAACAGGTATACTTTAAAAATATTATTTGTAATAATATATTTTTAATTCATTTCATATATTTATGTATGCTTATGTATAAGTGGAATGGTTCAGTATTAAAATCAGTTAATACAATCATCACCTCAACAATATAAACAAGGAAAATACATGATCATATCAGTATATGCAGAGGAAGGCATTTGAAATAATCCCAAACTCACTGATGATAAAAAGCTCTTAGTAAACTAAGAATAGAGAAGGAATTTCCACAATTTGATAAACAATATCTACAAAACCCCACAAAGCTAACATATTTACTGGTGAGAAATTCAAATATTTTTCTCTAAGATCAGGAACAAGACAAAGATATTCTTTCTCATTACTGTTTTTCAACATAATACTGGAATTCATAGCTAATAGAGAGAAGGGGAAGGGGAGGAGAGGGAGATAGAAAGAGAGAATGAAAAAGGGGGGAGAGAGAGTGAGAGAGATTGGAAAGATGAAACTGTCTTTGCATATGACATGATTGTTTATGTAGAAAATCTGAAAGAATCATCTAAAAAAACTACTGGAACTAATAAATGATTATACTAAGCTTGTAGAACACAAAGTTAATATAAAAAGGTCAATATTTCCTTATATACCAGGAATAGAATTCAATTTAAAATTAAAAATATACCACCATTTACATTAGCACTCCCGAAAATACTTAGGCATAATTTTACAAAATGTACATTATCTGCATGGTGAATACTTCAAAACTACAATGAAAGATATCAAAGACAAAATATATGTATATATTTGGGAGAGAGAGAAAGAGAGAGAGAGAGGGAGGAAGGCAGGGAGGGAGGGAGGGAGACCATGTTTATGGATAGGCAGACTCAATATTGTCAGTATGTCAGTTTTCCCAACTTAATATATAGATTCAATGCAATTCCAATCAAAATTCCACCAAGCTAGTTTGTAGATATTGAAAAAGTGATTCAAAAGTTTACTTAGAGGCAAAAAAAAAAAAAATCCCCAAATATCACCTCAATATTGAAGGAGAATAAAAGTGGAGAGCTGATATTACCTGACTTTAGAACTTCTTATAAAGTTACAATAATCAAAACTGTGTGTTACTGGTGAAAAAATAGACAAATACGTAAATGAAACAGAATATAGATAGCCCAGAAATAAATCCATACAAAAATGGTGAGCAAAGCCAATACCATAGTGTAATAATGAAGAATTTTCAGAAGTGATGCTGGAATGACTGACATTCACATTGAGAAAGAATCTAGACACAGGCCTTACATTCTTTATGAAAATAAATACAAAATGGATCACATACTTAAATCTAAAATATAAAACTATAAAATTTTTGAAAGAAACCAAGGGGAAAGTCTTGATGACATTGGGCATGGTGATAGCTATAGATAGACCACCAATGAGAAGATGTATGGCAGAAACAACATATAAACTGAACTTTATTAAAATTAAAATCTTCTCCCATACTAAACACAATGTTGAGAAAATAAGAAGACAAATTACATACTGGCCAGGAGAAAATATTTCAAAATCTATGTCTCATAAAAAGCTATTATCCAAAATAAATGGAAATTTCTTAAAACTCAACAATGAGAAAATGAACAACTTGATTAGAGTTGGATAAAGGATCTAGATAAATACCTAACCAAAGAAGATTTACAGATAGATAATAAGCATATGAAAAGATGCTCTACATTATATAACATCAAGAAAATGCAAATTAAAATAACAGAGAGATACCTCTACATATCTACTAGAGTGGCCCAAATTAAAAATACTGACAACATCAAATGCTGGTGAGGATACGGAGCAACAGGAACTTTCCTTCATTACTCATGTGAATTTGAAGTGGTATAGCCATGTGGAAATATAGTTTGGCAACTTTTTAGAAAACTAAATCAATTCCTACCACATGATCCATCTCATTCCTTGTTTTTAACCCAAAAGAGTTGAAAAGTTATGTTCGAATGAAAATTTACACAACTATTTTTTATAGCACCTTTATTTATTATTACCCAAACTTAAAAGAGCTATTCTGTAGGCAAATGGATAAGTGAACTGTGATACATTTGTATAATGGGATATTATTTAGTGCCAAAAAAGAAATGAACTATCAAATCATAGAAAGACATGGAACAATGCATATTACTCAGTCCATGAAGCCAATTTGAAAAGGCTACATATTTGTATGATTACAACTGTATGATATCATAAAAATCAAACAAAAAAATACATAGTAAAAATATTGGTGCTTTCCAGAGTTTGGAAGTAAGGAGGGAAGAATAGGTGGAGCCCAAGGGTTTTTTAGGGTAGTGACTCTATTTCATGATGCTTCAATGGTGGGCATCATCAAGAGTGAACTTTACTGTAACTATGGACTTTGGGTGACAATGATATGTCAATCTAGGTTCATTGATAAAAGTATCACTCTGGTGTGAGATGTTGATAGTGGGTGATTTATGTTTGCAGGGATAGTGAGTATATGGAAACTCTGTACTCTATTCAGTTTTGCTATGAACCTAAAATATGCTAAAAATAAGTATTAATTAAAAATCAATGTTTGCAAAACTGATCCCCACTCTTTTGAGTTCAGAGTCATTTTTCTTTTTCCATTTAGGAGAAAAGTCTCAAAATCTTGAAGTTATGTTCTCTCTTATTCATTGAAAGAGGCAGACTTTATAAAGACTGATCCTTTTACAATCTTAACCTCTCTTCAGATTAGTATTAATTGAACACTTTTTAAAAAATGTGCTGGTGTGCTAGGCCTGTGTTGGATGCTCATGAGAATGAACTTACTGAATTTCACTTAGACATAGTGCAGGATGGTGCAACTAGAAAAGCAAGGTAGGGTTGGACAGTGAAGGGCTGTGTTTGCTGTGTTGGACAATGATCATTTTATGCCCCTGGCATTGAGAAGCTATGGAAGGTTCTACAGATGGGCAAGTGTATCATTTAGGGAAGTCTCAAATTTCCTTTCTCAATTACATTCTCAATAGTGACTTAAGTGTTATAGCTATTGATCTCCCACCCCCACCCCATTTTACACATTCAGGTGGGTGGCTTATTCTGTATGACCATTTAAAATCTGAGCTCTTTTTAAGTAATTCCATTTTCATCCCCTGAGCATTGCCTTCTGCATGCTCAAAGCCATAGCACTGCTGCTTTTTCTTTCCAGCCAAGAAGGAAAGAAATATGAGGAAAGATCCTGTTGTCTGGTGTTGCTGACACAAGACAGCACATCTCACTGCTACTTACTTTCCTTCAAAAACAACATATCCTTCTGGCTACATCTAACTGTCATTTTGTCTAAATAGCCTACACCTGGCCACAGCTCTATTATCATGGGATGATTTTGTTGGACACCTAGTCCTATCTACCACCTCAGGGAAATAATCAGATGTATGCCTTAAAAAGTAAATTTTGATTTTTTTGGTATGTTTTATAGCACCTATCACAGAGCTATGAGGTAGACATTCCATCAAAAATTGTTGACTTTTCAGTTGATCAACAGATCCATATACCCAGGGTGAGGGTTCAAGCCACCTGTTTACCAATAGCAGCATGTAAAGATTCACTGATGGTGGCTGCTCAGTGCTGCCGTTTTTCAATTCAATATAGGAAAGTATTTTCTGAAAGTCTGTTCTACTCTGTTCCAGTCATGTATGGGAAGTCTACAGCCTGCAGGAGACAAAGGGAAGATTCAAGACCCTGAATGAAGAAGTTGGGAAATAATCCAACATGCCATTCTTCCTGTTATAGAGAGGGGCTAACAGCAGCTGTTATGTTGTATTTATGCCACATAGTTTGTAGAGAGATTTTAAGTAGAATCCACCTAAGTATTTTATTAATTGTTTCTTGCATTCCTTCCATGATGAACAAGATATGGTGGTGTTGAGAGAAGTCTGGTCTGATGAGGAGGAGCATTTTATCACTGACATCATGTGGAGTCAATGCCAGGCTGGTTTCATACTGCAGGCTGACTTTTTATCAGTTCGTGTTTTTTTTTTTTCTTTTCTATTGTTTTAACATTTCCTACAGTTATAGAACAAATTATTGCTGGGTGAGCTGCTTCCACATCTCCTTCTCCTTGGTGTGTCACCTCCTTCCTTCTTTCCTTATTGCTCTCTTTCTATTCATCTTCCTTTCAGGAAAACACTCTTCAAAACTGGATCCAGTCTCACCGTCTCATACTTTACCTTCCATTCTCTTCTAAAGCTGAAGTCATATTACTCCAGCCACTTTGTTTAATGAACTTTTGTTAAGATTGATAGTGACCTTGAAGTTGCTAGATCCACTGATTGGCTCCCAGTTCTTGTCTTACTTTTCTGATATGGCAATCAGCAGCATGTCCACACTTATCACTCTTGTCATTTCCTCCTCCTTGAAACTCTTGCTTCCCTTGGTGTTCAGGGCCCCATTCTTCCCTACTTTTCCTCCTACCTGGTCTCTCTATTTCTTCTTCTTCTTAATGTTGGAGTGCCCCAGGGCTCATTCTTGGTCCTGTTCTCTATCTATATGTGTTGCTTTGGTTATCTCAGCCAGTCTCAGGGCTTTAAACACCACATAGAAACTGATGACTTCTAAGTTTATATCTTTTCCCTAGACTTCTCCATTCCATGCCAGAGTCGTGCATCCAACTCCCTCACTTGGACTTCTATTAAATAGACACCTTGAATGTCACATGTGCCTACCTGATCCCTCATCTTCCCTCTGTAGTTGCCCCATCAACAGCCTTTTAATCTCAGTAAATGGTAACTCCTAACACTCAGGTCAGCACTCCCAAGAATCATCATGGACTCCTTCATTCCTTTGGCTTTCCTTTTCATTCAGTAGAACTGATTGCTAAGGCCCTGCAATCTTCTCCTCCACCATGACTGTTCCTGTTTTATTCCATGAACCTTTCCCACTCTGTCACCACACTGGCTCAACTGCTCCAGGGACATGCCTGGCTCAGGGCATTTGCACATTAGTTCCTGTTAACATCAATTATCTCTCTGCCACCACCCATTTTCTAACCATTTGACCTTGAGCAAGTACATTTGTCCATGTTAAGTCTCAATTTCTCCATTGTAAAGTGAAGCTAATAACAACTGCTTTACTAGTTTGTTGAAAGGATTAAATAATCTAATGCTGGCAAAGCATGTTAGGACTTGACATGTATGTAAAATCCTAAAATACATAATGGTTACTATTATATTTAAGAAATAATTATTATTTTACCTATGTGAAAAGTTAATTGCTTTTGTTATGGTTATTGTCCATTATTTTGGGCAAGTGTCAGAGGCATGAAAATATGATTATTGTGGTAAAATAAAATGAAACAAAAAAATAATAAACTATCTCAGCAGGATCCCAGGTCAATGCTAATTTTTAATATTGTAGCTTAAAAAGTAGAGTGGGGCTAGCGAAGCCTTTACTTTCTTGTGGTCCCCAGAGTGTTTTACATGCTTCAAATGGCCTCCTGTGACAGGGGAGCAGCAGGCTATGCCCCCTCCCCTCAGGGTGGGAAAACCCCTGTCCTCCCACACCACCTTTGTACTCCCCAGCACTTTCAATTTCTAGCTCAGTTGAGGGTGGTTTTGGGTATCCTATAGTATTTATTTATAATGCCAGGTCCAAAACGAGCCCACACATCTGAGCAGGTGCGAATTCCTGCAACAGTGGCCTTTCCCCCACCTCACTGTTAAGCTAGATCTCTGGAGTTGAGTAAGGAGTTTCATGACTTCTGTAGCAAAGGGACAAGTCTGCCCTCCCTGTTGTTTCCACAGCTCAGGAGGAGGAGGATCTTGTGGGTCCTCTCCCCTCACCAATTCCCCCACGTTTCTCCTTTGGAGTCACCAGAAGCTTTCATCCTAGTTTGCAGCAGTGTTAGCTTTAAAATGATGTGCTTGTTTGCCAGGAAATTCATTAATCCTCCCAGGATGTTTTTCCTCGTTCTACTTGCCCTGAAAAATTATTAAAGGCAGTGTGATAGAGTAGGACGCTTCATCCAGTAGCATGTTTTGGCATTGGCTCAAATCCCAGCCCTATTAATTTTTACCTGTGCTTCCTTGGGAAAAATATTCAATGTATCAGAGCTCCAATTCTCCCTTTGGACTGGAAGGGAAGATAATATGTGCCTTCAGGGTTGTTTGAGGATTAAAAAAGATGGTGTATGAAAGACCTCAATAACTATTAGTTACTCTTTATTATTTCTCTATGACCTTCTATAAACCAAACTCCTTAAAAGAGGAGGCCACACTGGTAGGTTAGAATAATGACAGTGGGGAAGTGCATACAGAATCAAGGCAGGCATTGCCTTGATTAGTTTTGCTAGGGTTACTTTAACAAAGTGCTACACACTGAATGGCTTAAAACAGCAGAAATTTATTATCTCCCAGTTCTAGAGGTTAGAAAGCATGATCAAGGTATTATCAGGCCCATGCTATCTCTCCTGGCTCTGGGAGAGAATCTTTCTTTGCCTCTTCTAGCTCCTGATGTTTGTTGGTAATCCTTGGGTTCCTTAGCTTATAACTTTGTTACTCCAATCACATGGTCATTTTCTCCCTCTGTTTTTACATTTTCCCTATATGTGTGTCTGCCTTAGTGTCTGAATTTCCCATTTTATAGACACCAGTCATATTAGGTCAGGACCCATCTGAATGATTATATCATAACTTGATTATCTGCAAAATCTTATTTCCAAATAAATTCACATTTGTAGGTGTTCATGGTTAGAACTTCAGCTTATCTTTCAGAGGGTACAATATGATCCACAACAGGTATTACTACATTATTATATTTTATTTCCTTCATTTTCTGTTCAGAGAAATCCAATATTCCTTCGTTTTGTCTATTTCTTTGTACTTGTTCTTGTCAGTGGTCTTATTTGTTCCTTTTGAGAGATGGAGAGACTTATGCCTAAATCAGACAATGCTACTGTTTCATAGAACTATCCATCTATCTGTGAATCTCTCTCTTTCTTTCTCTAATTTATGTATTTAAACAAAGGTTTTTTTTTCACTTGGAGTTTCCATTTTTTCTCACTGTGACGGATACATGTGTGGATTCCTTAAAAGCTTAATACGTATTAGGCTCTTGTTGGAAGGTGAAAAGACACTGGAAGTAATAATCATAGTTAATTCTATTGAAGAAAAATTTGTTTTCCTTAAATAGTGAAAGATTTTTTTTTCATTTAAAATATTTGTTTCCTAGTGAAGAAAACAGCTCTATCAGTTGGAACAATGTCATTTGTGAGCAAATTGTTCAGCAACATTTCCTGGGTCAGCCAATAACATTGGTATATATACAGCAAATCATTTCAATTTACCAACTGTTCTGAAATTATCTGACCAAGCAGAAAGCATTAATCCGAATCCGGTTACAAATGGACATTGAAATAGGGTCGTGAACCTTGGAGAAGATGAGGAAGAATCATTTTCTCTCTGATTTGGAATGGCCCCTTTTATCATTGTTCAGTGTTTTTCCTCTTTTTATTTGTAACTAATGACATACCGCAGTTCAGGTCTGTTGGTCTTAATCTACAAACTAGGCCATTAGCAGCCCCAGTCTGCATGATGGCATACCAATTAAAATTAGGAGATTAAAGAGTAATGTTCCTTGCCTGAGACCAGTTTGCATACCAATGACAATTTCCCCAGCTATTGAATAAAAAAAGACTTAAATGGCAGTGAACTTGATATCATCAAATTTAAGGGACATCAAATGAGGGAGAGGGGAGTGGGAACAGGGACCAGTCTGCTAGGGACTGGGAATTAAAAGAGTCAGAGTTTTTAAACACTTGTTTTACTACTTGCTATTTATTCATTTGTATTTACTTTCAACAGATATTAGAGAATGCCATCTAAATTAAAGTCGGATGAGGGAAAAGAGTCAAATTCCATATTTCACCATTCCAAAAAGAGCTCTGAAGCTCCAGTTTTTCTCTCCATGAAGTAAGAAAAGCATAGCTAGCCCTGTATTATGGCCAAGGGTGGGGATATAATAAAATAAATGAGATAATTTAAGATTCAATTTTATGAGATTTTAGAAGATGTTTGAAGAAAGGTTCAGAAGCAAGAAATGTGAATTCACTCAATTTAGCTTAAAAAATAGAAAATGTGTTGTAGTTGTCACCCATATACATGTAGAACCTTCACATACTGAGGTGTGGCAGTACCAAGTCATTTTTAGAACAGCATAATTCTGCATCCAAAATGTATTAAATACAAATGTTACTTTTGGGGTCTTTGAAAGAACGTTTAAAATAAGCAACTTCATAAGCTATAGTAGCATTTCCACAAATTTCTTTCTGTTTCTCTTGGACCCTAGATCTTTCCATCTTCCCACATCAACAAAGTACTTCTGGAACTTTCCTTGACTCTCAGTGCTTCCAGAAGTTTTCTGTCTTGGCATGTGTTGTCTGCCTTTTGTTTTCTTTCTGGTTCAAGCAAGAATTCTAAGTTTCTTCCCCATTTTACCAGAACTTTACCTAAGCCTTTAATTTAAGGAAAGATTAGTAGCAAAGAGATGGCCTTCTCTGAAGTGTGGAAGAAGGGAGATGATTGGAGAAGATAGGGTAGGATGAAGGGAGGATGGGAAGAACATCCACACACACTTCACCCTGATGCCCATAGGTCTGTGGGAAACCTCAGGAAGTACAAGGATGCCAGCTACCTCCTCTCTCTCTGTCTTTGGTTCTTGAACCATATAGTTTGTTATAAGCTCTTGTCAAGCATTAAGATTGTTCTTCTCACTTCAAGGCCTGCTGTTTCTCACTTGGGTTCCAGAATTCCACATGTGTGGATGGAGAGGAAGCTAAATTGCCTGCAAGTTCTACTGGACACCATCTCCCACACTGCTGCCTGGGCCAGGTAGGAATCTCTAACTCCAAACCAGTGAAGCTACTGTTTCACCGGTAGCTAATCAGCACTTTTCTTCCTTTAAATATTTTTTTAAATTGGTGCATTATAATTACACATGATAGTGGGGTTTGTTGTTACATATTTATACACAATATAACACTCTAATTTTGGGAAATTTAAACTAAGACAAATAGGAGGTTTGACGAAGAGGAACTAATCTGAGATCAATAACTGGAGCTTCCATCATGGTCATGTGTAAGATGAATTAAAAAAAAAAAAAAGAGATTTAGAAAGAGAAACAGGGAGAGCAGAGCTATGAACAGAGATTTGTTCCTCACAAAAGAAGTTGGTTAGAGAAAAATTTGCGACCTTTGTCAGACATTTGTTTAAATATCAGCATTGTGTTGGAGAAAATTTTCTCATATGTATTACTATACTCATAAATTTTCCAGCTTTTTTTCTTTCTCTCTGCAAAGAGAAGAGAGATTATTATTGGCTGGGAGACATAGTAGGCCCATCTACCTTAGCATATATAGTGTAGGGCCAGGCTTGGTGGTGCGTGGCTGTAATCCCAACAGCTTGGGAGGCTCAGGCAGTAGGATGGCAAATTCAAAGCCAGCCTCAGCAACCCAGTGAGGCCCTAAGCAACTCAGCAAGACCCTGTCTCTAAGTAATAAATATAAAAAAGGGCTAGGGATGTGGCCCAGTGGCTAAGTGCCCCTAGATTCAATCCCTGGTACCCCCCAAAAAGAACATACAGTCTATATAATAATAGCTACATGATGCTAATAATGTAATACATATACATACACACATTCAGTAGTCCATAAAATATAACTTGAAGATAAGAATAATATTCAGGAGTGACCCCTCCCTTCCCCTTTACCCATGGAACATTGACTTCACATTGTTGACATGTTATGGGGAGCTTTTGTCTAGAAGTTGTTTTGTGGTCTGTCCACAATGATGTAGCCTGTTCCACAAGATATGCCTGGTTGAAATGTCTAAACTGGCTTGATCCATAAACATGATTAAGTTCCATCATAACCATGAAAACAAAATTTTCAATAGGAGTTAATTGTGGTTTGAATAGGTGTAAATGTTAGTCACTGGAACAGATGAGCATATCCTTTTAAGATAAATGCTTGTACGAACAATGAACAAGTACATATAAAAGCCATTTCATGGGGAATTTTTTCCACTGACTCATTGCCTGGTTTTAACTACATGCAAAAAAACCAGTTTAACCCTGTACCTTACAAATAGTCATTGGGAATGGCTCATTGTCCTTTGCTTGGCAGATAAAATCTGTGCTTTAAAGTATAAAAACCTAATTCCTGTCTTTACTGTGTAGAGTGTAGTGTATTTTGAAAAATTCAAACCTTCATTGTTTCCAGGACAAATAACATACTTAGACCCATCTGTGGTGTCAATTGTAAAGATGTGTCTGTAGGGAGAAAGGCTTTCAGAATTTCTGGAAGGCTAAAGGTAAAAATATTATTTACTCCCTGTTGAAGATGTGACCTTTTCCAACTTTGGATTCAGTTGGGTTTGGTTCAAAAACCAGGAGTGTCCAGTGTTTATAAACAACTACTTCTATGGATATTTAGTTCTTTTGAAATGACAATGAAGGTAGGCATAACAAGGTATTTTTTAATTTTAATTTTAAAAAATAGAATGTCATTGACAGCTGGATTCCCAGAGGCAGGGAAAAGCCCATGTCAAATATTCTGCTTCTGCAGCCACCCTGAGCTGCTCCTTGCTTCCATTCACATTTGTGTCTAGTGTTGTGGCAGGTGACAAGTGTGTTTGAACTACTCTTTAGTCACTTTGCTAGTTGTGTGATTTTTTTCAAATGGAATGTTCTGATTGAGCCACAAGTGTCTCCAGATTGATAATGGTCAAATTTATCAGGACCATATTGTTTCCATTCTTTTTTATTAACCAAATTCTTTGCACAAAACAGAAGAAAGTCTCAGTGAGTATTTTGAAGATGATTTAATGATGGGGCTGTCTGTCTGTAGGTATGTGGTCAGGGCTAGGTAATTGAGGCATCCTGGGACTCTTGAGGGAATGCTACTGGACCTCTCACTCTGAAAGTCCAGGCTGGGGTTCCCATGTCCTTGACAGAGCAAACCCTAGACTGGCCTATGTGGTATTCAGCTTGGTGCCCAAGAAGACCTAAAGGGTGACATTTAGGGAAGAAGCTGAAATTCAGAGCCAGTAGAAAGTCCAAACTAATGTCTGAAGGAATTGGAGGAGGGGTGGCCATGAAGAGATAGAATTTGTATACTTTACTCCAATTAGAAAGTGGGAAGGGTCCTGTAAAGATTTCCTTCGTCTTTGTAGAAGAGTAATGGTAAATATTTACAAGATATCTGCAGCCTGTCTACTTGTTACTGGAAGAAGCATGTAGGTTTGGATATAAACTGATTGAACGAAACTGAACCTTACTCTAAATGATTCAAGTGAGCCATTTATCTTATGTCTTAATTTTCAGTGTCCTGACTATGTCCCTATAGTTCTTCTTTCTAGACCCATTTTGATAACCTGACTCATTATTCAGTTCTTGTTGCTTATTTAAAAATGCATGTAAATAAATATGCTCTTTGTTGCCTCCAAGGTCTGGCCATCTCACTGGAAGACCTGGATATTGGGAAGTAAGATGTAATGATAGGTACTAATGCTACTTGCTGGAACAAGCAACCCTTGGATCTCAGGGGTTCATCCCTCTATTTTTTCTCCCATTAATGTCTAATGTGGATAGAGTGGCTTTCCTTCATCTTGTAACTGTATCTTCTGCTACAGATGATCTCCAGCCTAACCATAAGAAATATGGGGCATTGTGTAGGATGTTTGTAAATGTCAGGCAAGGAATGTACTCATATAGTTCTTATTCCCATCCATCCAGCCAGAATTCAATCAAATGGCTTTAACCTGGCTGCAAGGGAGCTGGAGAATTGCATTTATGGTTTGGGTTTTCTGGAAAAGAAACCAGTGGGTCACTTAATTAATGATTGTCAGGAAAAGCTCAGATTTAATACAATATCTCAGGTTTAATACAATATCTAGGATTGTGATAGTGGCTAAGGAAAAAAAGAAATGTGCTAATAACAAACAAAATGCTGAGAGTCTACAGTATTTGGAAACTGACCTGTAGACAAAAAAGGGAGGTAAAAGAAATATTATTTTCAAGAATGCCAACATAGTTAGTTAAAACTCTGCTGATTCTATGTCTATGGCAGGAAAATGGAGGAGAAGCTATATTCATTGGCATAGAAGATGGTGATATCAATTTTTGATAAGTTGACATGAATTCTAGGCAGAACTGTCCAGTGGATGTTTGAAGAAGTGTCTGGGGAGACCATGGCAGTGGTGACTTAATGCATGGACACAGGTGAGCAACCCAGAGGTAGGTGAAGGCATAATCACATTCGGAGGGAGAGAGAGACCTACAGCCGAGTTTTGGGGAATATTCTTGGGCAACTCAAAAGCATTTATGATGTATCCTAGGTTTTGTTTTCAGGAGAATCAGAGAAAAAGTTGGGAAAGAGTCTAATAAATTATGATTTCAAAAGTTATTCATTTAAACAATTTTTTATCCTTCCTTTTAATTGATATCTCTCTTTTTTAAACATTGGGAATATATGATATATTTGTTCCTTTTTCAGGGTAAAGTAGTTGGTATTTAGTTTATGAAATGATTTGATATCTTCAATAAAATAGAGCAATGATTTCCTTCTTTTACCCAAATGCAAATGGTTATTGTACACAGCTTCAATATATAGCCTGTGTTTTGTTTATGTATCTGTATAAAACTATAGAAATCTATTATTAAGGAAATCACATTTATCTTACTTACTTTATGTGCTACTAAGTCATTTTTACGTTTCCAAAATTGACTTGGTCCTTTCTAACCAGACTTTAAAATCATTCTTTTATTAACAAATAATTGGGAGAGCTATGATAATGAAGCAGGTTTGTGAAATGGGTCTCCTGCCTTGAGCTGTTCACTGGCTTGCATGGCCCTAACCTGTTTTGAAGGCAGATTAACAACAATTAACAACCCCAAAGGAAAAGTTAAATAATTAATAGTGAATTTAAACAGATGGAGTTACAGCTAAAATATGTGCAGTGGGGAACAGAAGGACAGGCACTCAGGAGAAGGTAATTCTGGCACATTTTCTTTCCCTTGATACATTGCATAACAAAGACTGTCTCACCATAGGCTTTGAAGAAATCCTCTTAGTTTAAAACCCTCTGATAGGAACGCATAAGTGGGCTTCTGTTAACTACAGACTCTGAGCTCTATCTCTGGGTTTTTCTGTAGGAAGTCATGAGTGAGGATTTAACAACAACAACAAAATTAGAAAGAAGTATTTTCTGACACAAGTTGTTTTAAGAGAATGTGGAGAAACTGGGCTCAGACTGGGGAGCCCAATTTTATTGTTCTCATCAACCTGAAAAGTTTCCTGAGATCCCTAGAGCAAGAGTAAAATTATTGTATTTTTGCTTGTCAGTCATTCTTTAGTGATGAAAGAAGCAGTGTTTGAATGTGTCATGATAGTTATTTGATGGAAAAATTTTCTGGAAGGTTGCCTGGTGTGTGTGTATGTGTGTGTGTGTGTGTGTGTGTGTGTGTGTGTGCGCGCGCGCGCACAAAGGTGCAAGTGTGTGTAAACAGTTGAAAAGACTAGGATTTAGATGCCATTATTAAGTTCAAGACTATCACAGAGATATTTTGGTTACTTTGCTTACTAGTGAAGACAATACAGTCTCTTTCTTTGATTCACTACATCCCCAGCATGTAACAGAGCAATGGAGGAATGTGTGTGGAAATAGAAGGTAATATGTACAGAGTATTAATTTATTATTTGCCTTTTTATTGAACAGATATTTAATAAACTCAGAATGTGGCTTCAGCTCTAATCCTTAAAGCCCCAAACTTACACAGAGTTCTGATTTGTTGACCATAAAACCAAAGAGAATTCTAAATATTTTATGCAATTCTTAAGAAGGTGTTCGGAACCATGTTCCAGTGAGAGCAAAATGGGGAAAAATTACCTGTATTTCATCCTTCAGGTTAAAAATGTTTAGCTTTCTTATTGCCTTTTCCTCTTTTTATTTTTCTTTTTGGCTCTGGAAACTTCTGGGAATTAAAAAGAAGAGAATCTTTAGCCCCCTCTGAATGTGACTGAATATGTGCCTCAGTGGGTTAGAAAGCCCAGCTGTACAAATGAATGGAGGCAACTGTGGCAAACGGATTGTGCACAAGGCCCCTGGAGGCCGGCGCAAGCTTCAGGGTAAAGAACCATATGTGAAAACTGACTCTACTATATCAATGAGGAAAGGAGAACGGAGGACCCAGATAGATCAAGGGGCGCTGGTTCAAGGGAGGGAGAACAGCTTCAGAGAGGAATTGAGGTTTGGGATCACACATGTTGCTGAGGGACCAGCATTTGGTTTCAGAATTAGCTAAAGGATAAGAGATAAGCAATTAGGAAGGGCCACATGTGCTTTTATCATGTTATTACACTTATCACAGAATTTAGGAAGGCTTTTGACAGCTTCTAAGCACATGTTACTACTACAAAGATGAGAAAACTGAGGATAAGTTTCGAGTTTGAGCTAGAGCCCAGATCCACTGAACAAATTTCACTTTGTAGTGAAGAATTAGAGTTAAGGAAGTAAAATATTCAAAGTATTTCTTTGTGTGCTTCACATGAATAGGATCAGTGGCTATGTGCTAACTAGACCAACTAAAGAATGATAAACTCAGGGAACTGCTGCATTTGGAAACCTTGTACATAGGAGTTTAAATAACCTGATCTCTAGAGAACAAGAGGGCATATAAAAGCAAGTAGTAACCATGTCTCTCTCTGTCTCTGTTTCCCTCTATCATCATTTGCTCTGGAAGAAAATAGTTGCTATGTTGTTAACATCCTTGTAGATGGAGAATGCAGCCCCAGTCAATATTTCTAATCATTGAAGCTCCAACCACCGGCTTGAATGCAACCATGCGAGGGGCCTGGAACCACTCAGACACTTCCAGATTCCTGACCCTTGAAGACCGTGTGAGATGATAAATTGTTATGAGCTTCTAGATTTGAGATTATTATATATATATATATATATATATATATATATATATATATATAGGAATTTTGGATTTTATTTAAGTATGATACCCTTTCAAGCCAAAGGGAAGGGAAGTCTTGGTGACCTATATCTATCACTGGCTTGAAGGTTGACCAAGTGACAGTTATGATAGATGGTGCAATGACTATTCACGGGTCCCCTTCCTATAGATAGTGAGATTTTCGGTCTCCTTGAATTTAGGACTCAAATGCTAATAGAATCAAGCAGCTGTTCTATGTGCAGTTTCCTTGAAAGCAAAGATGTGGCTCCATATAGAGCTTTAATAAAATAATATTACTCTATTCAGTTGTAAACTGAGAAAAGGAAATGTGGTGTGGTGATTATCCATTTTAATCCAATCCAGCAAACATTAGTAGAATTAACTTGAAGGAGAAGTTCTATGTTCAGTGTCTTGAGGCAAGGTCTATGGCCAGAGTAATGGCTCCTGTCCTGCATCACTCATAACCTAGCATGGGGATGGATTAGTTCAGGCTCCATCTTCTCTTGACCATACAACACTTGATTGCTGCCGATTAGAAGAATATTGAAATTACAGAGTCCCAAGTCACAAAGACTGATCTTGGGATTTTCTCTTTCCTTGTTTTCCTAACACAGATAACCATTATATGTATTGTTTCCAACTCAGTGTAGGATTTTCTGATCTGAATGGTGCTGGGTCAGGCATTTATGAGGCTTCCTTGTTATTAAGGTGGGTGCAGAGGGGATAGCCTGAAGCTTGGAGCCAAGTTCTTGTGGAGGTGATTAGTGACCCACTATGAGCAGAGGTATCCTTACCTCATTTAAAGTTTCCCTCACTGCATAGAAACTTTGGGTCCATTGTGACATCAGTATTTTATATTACTGAATGTAGGACATTAGAGATTAGTTTTTACCCTAATTTTTTATACCCATAAAAAATAAGCAAGCATGGTTTAAAAACAAAAGGACCTTGACTAGTCCTTGAGTATATGCACCCCTTTTTGTTGCAGATGGTATATGTATATAGTTACACCTTTTGCTCCTTTTTGTCCCCCAGCTCTTGGTGACCACCATTCTCTCTGCTTATGTAAGTTTGGTGTTTTTAGATTCTGTATTTAAGTGAGATTATCTCGCATTTTTCTGTTGTTGATAGTCTCTCTCTTAATGGTATACAGAGGTCTTGGCACACCTCCCTTCTGAAAAAATAGACAATGGACACTCTTCTTGAATTCTTTCTGAACTCTGGGAAAGCAAAATCCACTATCTGGCAGTGACAGGAGGCACTGGGCTGATTGTAGGGGCATTTTCCCAAGGATCTCCTAAAACAGGCACACCCAGGACAAATGCTAAAAGACAAAGCCTGGTGGGTATGTCATCAAAAGTGCATATTTCAAGGTGCCTTTGAGACTTGGGGACCTCACTTTGGAATTCTGAGCAGTCTTCATGCACAGGTCCATCATCTCAGTGAAGAAGGAGGTCAGCTGGGTGCAGTGAGGCAGAACCGATCCTGTAAATTGCCAATGGCCACAGAACAATCCAGCAACAGTCTGAAGCCAGGAGGACAGAAACAGCTGTATCCAAGCTGCACTGAAATCTGTCTCTAATTACACTCACCCAATAAAAGCTTGGTTATTTACTGTTGAAGAGGGGCTCATAATGACGCTTGCATCTTTCATCCTTCCAAATAATTTTGCCAGGTTTTTTTCTTCTCTGAGGTTTGAAGTGCCAAATGTCGAGAAAGCACATTTGCAGAATGTCCTCTTGCTTGCCCGATGCAATGTAAAATCATCTAGTCATTTCAAATGCTGAAGGGGTTGTCTGCTTCTTGAAAAAAAATAAAAAAATAAAAAAAAGAGCAAGTCAGTCCACTAGGAGACTGCTGTATATGTGCTGTTGCCCTAGGAAGATTAACCAGTGAGAGTTCCTCATTTATCTGATGGCAGCTGTTCCAGGTTATCTGTTTCTGAGTTAGTCTGAGTGATCACCATTGGATACAGATTTCCACAGTTCCTCTGCGAATAATGCACCAGTCTATTAGTGCAAGCATTGACATTAACAGGTCAATAAAGACCTCATAAAGTCCTTTATATGCTGATGTCAGTTAGCACATAGCAAGACTCTGGTAGCCATTAAACAGGTGGGTTTGCTGAACAGAGTTGATTTCCAGAAACTTGTCAGCCTTATGGTCTGAAATAGAAGTGTGACCGTGATACATTGCCATTGTACTCTTCTCTGAAGCCTCAGTCTTAATCCAACTTCCTGGCTGTAATTTGAAAAATGACATTTAGCAGTTTCTGCATAACATTTCTATATAACTCTGGTTTGCTTTGGAAGCAGACAGATTCAATTTCATCTTTTGTTTTTTACATGATGTGAATGCAGGTTCCTTAAACTTACTGAGACTTGGTTCCAGCATGTCCAGTGTGGATAATAATACAAACAAAATAGCAGGGGAATGCCTCTAATTCTTCCCACTTCCCAGGGGATACATCCTTGGCTTGAGAAGAGGTGCAAAGTGCTCAGAGTGCTGTCTACGACACAAAGTGTTCAATAAGTGTCATTATCATTATTGGAAGTTATTCTGACTCCATTTACTAAGAGGGAAATTGAGAGGTGGCTGGGATCATCTCTCATTACTCTATGAATTCTCTATGAACTGAGAGAGTAAGGTGAGACAATCCAGTTCTTGTTTTCCATTCCAATGTGGTTTTCATAGTCCTTATTTGCCTTAGATGGCTTACACTGAAAATATCTGTGTAGGAGACATTCTTGCAGATTTTATTTTAACAGAACAAATAGGGCAAATTTATTCTTTTTCTCTCAAAATAAGCACTTTGCATAGGCTGGCCCACCCACTCCATCCTTGCCATCCTTTTTCAGCCCACATTGGCTTCTTCAGTGTTCATTCTTGTGAAATTAGGGACCTGTCAATCAGCATCTGCTGATCTCACATGTTCGGGTTTTCCTTTGTTAAGGACAAAGTCCCAGGAAGCATAATTGAAAGAAAAGTAGTGATAAAATGCAGAATTTATTCCTTTCTGTTTTGATTTGCTGCTTGATTGCTTTTAAACTCATTCAACATATTGGTAAGCCTGAGAAGTAGGGAACTGACTCTCATTTATCTCACCAGCTCTGATCAGTTGGCAATGATTTTCTGGAACGTCATCTTCAGAAGACTTTTGACAATGTGTTTAAGTTCAACAGTGAACAACTGGAGTGGCTAATCTAAAATGTCTGCTATGGATGCAGAAAACGAAGGGGAGGTAGTAGCATTTGTGCCAAATGTTTCCATCCATGTTTTAAGGTTTCAGGAATGGCAGAAATGCTGGAAAATTCTTTTAGAGCAGAAATCATTGTTGATTCATCTTGATTTATCCCAAAATAAATGCATTATTTTTCATTTTATTTCTTTAGTATTTATTCAACATATTATTTATTGAACACCCACAACATCTTGGGAAGGTTGTTATCCTACCAGAAAAATAAGTTCCACTGACCACATACAAGGTGTACCAAGTTCACCAGCCACCACCAGTTCCCTCTCTTTCTCTTCTTTTAATTTCTCTGTTTGAGCTCGGTTAAGACCTTCATCATCTTTACCTGGACTATTATCACCATGATTTTCTAGGGGAAAGGGGAATACCTCACTCTTCCAACTTCCCAAGGTATCAAAAAAAAATTTCTGAGTTCACCCAAGAAATGGGAAAGAAAAGAGAAATAGCAGCGAGAAGACAAGCACCAGAAACAGGTATCCAATACTACCCTTGAGAGATGTCTAGGCAAAAGAAGACACTTTATTTGGAAATAATTTTCAAATACCACAGGCACTTGAAAGACAATTTTCTCTTGATGAATTTTTCTTGGAGTTCAATAGAGGAGCACACACCCACCCCTTTCCCTCTTTGTTAGCTACAGAAGCTTATAACTAGGACTATCTTCTAAATGGTGTGTTTACCATAGTTTGTCCCCATCCATTCCATCAACCTCTTTCTAGGTAAATTTTTCTAAAATGTGTATCTCTAATTACGTCACTCCTCACATCCCCTAGGATGACTTGTAAAGTAAAGTGTGTGCCACTAACTGAATTTAAGTATTGAAGATTGGTGATAATTTATTTTTTAAATGTGATGTCAGTTTTTTCATAGTTTTGAATTCAACTCTTCTTTCCTGAATGGAAGGGAGAGAGACCGGCTGTGCAATGAGCAGCCAGTCATTCTGTGTCATGGCACATATCATGGAACATCCCGTCAATGATTATGATGATGTTGTTGTTATTATTTCACTCCGAATCTGGTGTTGTCCAGGGGTATGTGTCGCAAATTTCACCACTAACTGAAACAACTTTTGCATTTAAAAAGCCCCTGGTCCACTGAATTTCATATTTAATCGAGTCCAAATTTCATAAGGACTTTTATCATGATGTCTCTGATCTTATTTTGGTTTACCTCTCATGAAAAATCTTTGAGAGTACCACATCTTGCTGCCATCCATTCATTTAATCAACTTTCTCTGTCCAAAGGGTGTTTTTATTTTAATAGCTCTTTTTCTAGTCAATTTGATAAAACTCTCAGGTATTTTAAGAACACAATTCAGTTAAAACATTACTTCCTCCAGGAAGTCTACTTCAATAACTCCTCTCTGTCTTTGGTAAAATTGAGTACTCACACAATTGCACACACACACACACACAAAAATCCAAAATCTCAGTATCTTGCAATAACAAGTTTATTTATTGTTCATGATCCATGTCCATTGGGAATTGGCTGGGGTCTTTCTTTACTCTATCATTCAAAGAGTAGCAATGATGAAGCAGTCACCACCTTAAACATGACTGCGCTGTATAGTGCATTCAATCCCAATGTCAATTGTATTTCTGATACATTAAGTTTAACTAGTACTGGGATCTTATCAATACACAGAAAAGTGAGGAAATGCGTAACAGCATAAGACATAGGCATAAGACAGGGGACAAGAAATACGGCAAATGGCACTTGTTATGACCAAATGTACCCAATATAAACCAATTTTGGTTATTCCCATGAGTTACAAAGGAGTCCATTTTCCTGGTCACATTATGTGTGATGTATCTGGACCACTGACTGTTCCTTATTAAAGAACAAGAGAGGGGCGACTTTTGGACAGACAATTAAGTGTCACACTTTGTTCTTTCAACTCTTACAGCCAAATTCAGGGGTGGAGGGCCTCAGAGCATCATAGAGCCCCCCCCCCCCCCATATTTCTCATTCTATGGAAACCCGCAAGGTTTGCACAGCTACAAACTCTTCATGAACCACTGAGCTGGGGACTTCATACTTAAAATCCTACTTCTACTCTAACAACCCTATGAGCTTGGTATTATTTCCAGATGGAGAAATAGAACACTAGAGAGGATAAATAGCTTACTCAAGGTCACAGAGCTAAAATGTGGTAGAACCAAATTTAATTTCAGCCTGTCTTCTGAATCTGTAACTCTTGCTCTTTCCTATTTCTGCAGCGTGGTGCAGGAAACCCCTGGAATTGTATTAACCTCCTTTGAAGCTAAACATAATTTTAACAGGTACCCAGTATCATCTGAGGGTCCTCTAAGTCTTGGGTTTGTTTTCTGATATGTAAACCACATTTCTTTTCGTGGCAAACATTTTTCTATCTACCATTTTAAGGCAGGGCATCGAGGGTTCATCTTCCTACACAGTCCTGTTCCGACAACACGAGGGCATTTTGCAGTGACAGTGCACTTTAATTCAGAAAAATGGATGGCACAGTCTTTCTCCTGCAGTGGGAGATTTATACTTATTTCTTCCCTTCTGTTAACAGGATTTATTCGTTGGCCCTGAACAATACATGCCAGAGGCTGCACTTTCTCCTCCCTCCATCACCCCAAAATAGCTATTGGTACTTAATAAATAATCATTGTTATGACTCAAAATGCTTGCTATAACCAGATCAAACAAGGCAATCAGGTTTTATTTTGTAAAGCAATGAAAAGTAGTTAGTTTATTGCATCTCCTCCAGAGGGCTGGGGTGGGGGTTTCAGCCACAACGATGCCACTTTATTATGAATTTCTATCAGTGGAATAGACTGAAATTAACATTTGATGACTTCTTCATTGGTATCTGACATTTTTTTCATAGGCAGACTCTAATAAAGAAGTCAGTTAGAGCTATTAGACATATTTTAGAAGAATTTTTGATGCATATCTTCACTCAGATTATGAAATTTAAATCATTGCTGCTATCAGTGTGAATACTAATGCTCCAGCTTGCCAGATGTAAACCTGTCATAAATTCTCACTTTTCTCTTACAGTGGGTTGTAAATCTTGAGTAAATGACTCCTCGGGTGAACTATGTTGATGTCAGCTTTAGTGCCTTGTGTCCACACTGATTCCAATGTCATAAGTACCTGGAAGGCAGGCGACTCTTAATTAAATGTCATTTTCTTCCTGCACTATTGAACTAGAGCAGAGTGCAGCCTCTCCTGGCTTTGTCTGTGGCGCTCTTGCTTTGTCACCTGTGGGCTCTCTTGGAGCCATTTAAATGCTTTGGTGTCAAGTACTTTCTCCTCTTAACTAAAACTGTCTTCCTCAATGTGTCTTTCTGTTAGTAAAGCACTATTTCTTTAGCTCTTTGTTTTGCATTTTGACAAAACACATTCTGCAGGTTTCTGCCTCATTTTAACATTTTTTTCCTTCCAGTAAATGATGTTTTAGTTCTCTTCAGGATGCTAATCTCCATATGAGAACTGCACAGGGTAAAACTTCCTTCTTCCCTGTGGGGATATCTCAGCATCCAGACAAAGTCTTCTGAAGGACTTTTAAAACAAACAAACAAACAAACAAAAAACAATGATGAGGAGCTTCTGATAACTCATGGTTGCTTATCATCACTTGAATTTCTTGGGAGTTTTTAAAAATTTGTTTTTATTTTCTTTGTAAAACAGAACCAGACTTTGAAACCAACTTACACAAAATCAAATTAAATGAGATTGTTCAAGTTTCCTAGTCCTGGGAAGCCAAAGGAAGGAGATGATGAAAAACACAAGAAAAATATTTAGGTGAGTCAATAAATATTCCCAATGGATACCTTAGAAATCCGACAGGTAAAACAGCTTTTTCCAGTTATTGAGTTATTTTCTCACCAGTAGTTTATTTATTGATTTGTTTTGCCATTAAGCCTACGAACCAAGTGATAAATGTGCTTCCTCTGTTGTTACAGTGTAATGCATTGAGCTTCCCTTGAAGCTTCATTAAAATTATATCTAAAGTACTGATTATAAGAAAATGATTAATAATACGATAACATGGAACAAATGTTCTTTGGAGCTGTTTGGGGTTTTGGGCTTATTATTATTATTTTTTTTTTTTATCAACACTGTTTTGTTCTCTGCTTTTGCCCAGGAAGGGAAGCAAATGCCCATCACTGTGTTTTCTTTTTTTTTTTTTTTTTCCTTCTTCTTTTTTTCATCAAGCAACAAGAACCATCATTCTGCAGAAACAAAGGCACCAGCAAAATGTTTCCAACCACTAAAATGATTTTCCAACGTGGATTTCAGTAATTACTGTATTTCAGTTCAACAATTGTAATTAAACCTGACCTTTATGCTAATTATGTCTTGACATTTATGATCTTAAACTGACTTTCCCTGTGGGGATGATGTGTTACATTCAGGTTCAAATGAACAGTTCTGTACTATTTACCTGTTGTCAAAGGGTCTTTCTTATGGCTTGGAGGGCACCACTTCACCCAGCATCCTGTCATTGGAGGCATAACAGTGCCACTCCGAAGGAGCATTATTTGCCACAATATCAGGCTGATATTGAATTTTTGTAAAAATGTTTGGATATAATTACATGTACAGCAAAATCCCTGCTGGAAATTTTCAAAGACTTAGCCAAAAATTAACTCAGAGTTTAAGTGTGGATAAGTGGGCTTTTTTGGGAAATAATTTGTGGCAGGTGAGTACAATGAAACTCTTTAGCTGTCATAAGAAGAAAGCTGAGTCAAAGAAGAACTGGAGAGGAAGGAGATACTAAGACAGTGGGCCTGGTCTTGTGAGCTCTCATTAAAATCGAACAGTGGTGGAATCTTCTCATTTTAAACTCTCTCACAGGCTATTTCCAACTCAATTTTCTCCTTCCTGATAACATTGACAATAGAGAACATTTGCCAAGCACTTACTATGTAGAAGTGCTGTATTCGACACTTCAAATATATTATCATAATATTTTAAGAGCCCTACGAGGTAGGAGATAAACTAGCACCAAGCACAATCAGTCCATGGCCCTTTGATTTTCTTCAAGGATTAAATGCCACTAGTTGGTGAAGCAAAATAACATTTTGAAATACTAATGTTTGTGCCCCCCATTTCCATTATGTGATAGTTCCTTTGTTAGTCCGAGGTATCCCTGTTGCTATGTGGAACCACAAAAACTAGTCAAGCTTGCTTTTTGGACTTCTTAAGCAGGACCTTAGAGAAGTGGGTCCACAAGAACAAAACCGGAAAGAGGACTGAGTAAGAACCAGATAGCGACACTACTCATCTCTCCACCCTACCGTGGGCAAGGCCCTGCAAGAAAGAGCAGGAGTGGGAAGAAGGGGTGACTCTAGTGGAGGGGAGGCAGGAAGGAGGTGAGTTAATGGGGAAGTGCTAGTGGGAGGTGGGAGGCAGGGTGGGATGGGTAATAGGAACAGTCAACCAGAGTGCTGGTGAGTCTCCTGGAAACCCAGCAATCACAGGAAGACCATGTACTTCCAGTGGGTAAAGTACATTTTCAAATTGGCAGAGAAGCACGTCAGTGGCCCCATGAGTCCTATGACCCTGTGAGATGCAACTTCTCATGGAGAACTGCCTATAAGCAGCTCATGCATTGTCCAGAAGGAAGATGGCTGTGATAAGACCTCACTGAGGCCATTATCTGCTCTAGCAGGACATCAAGTTTTTCTGCACCTTGGGCCTCATGGAAGAGTCACAAATATAGGATGGAGATCATTTTGCCTAGAGAGTTGTATAAAGGATAGCACAGTTGTATGCTTGGGCGGCACTACATGTGGGGGAACACTCTATTACACAGTAAAGATTTAAGTTGTCACAAGGTGTTTATTTTTCATGGGTTGATTTTGATTAAAAAAATTCTTCAAGCCTCACTCATTTAATGGATAAGGTATTGGGCTCTTAAAAGTAGTCTCCAAGACTCAACCAAATGACTCTCTTCAGAAGGATAGGGAACAGGGAGGTACTTCGGTTAAGAAGGGCATCTTAAACTTCTCTTGTAGTAAGCTATACTTTCCAACTCTTTGAGTGATGCAAGGATGAGCCTGCTTTCTGTGCAGCACTAGGGAATAGAATGTGGTTCACTGATGTGGAGAACGGGCTCTGCCAAGTGCCTCCATTGGAGGGAAATGCTGATGTAAAAATGTTAAAAGAGTTAAAATCAATACCCATTAACATTTAGGATCAGCCCCTAAATCTGTCTTAGATCAGTGGGAAGGTGGTAGTGGCATACATCACTTATTCTGTTTGTCTACTTGCCTAGAGTTTTGAGTGTTATAAATTTAGAGATGATTGTTAGTTAGTTTGTTTTTATCTGCAATGCTTAGAAGTGGTGACAAATGCTTCCAGTTGAATAGGTCCAGTCTTTGACAATGTCTTCCCTTTCATGAGAACATAGATCATGTGTGTCCTCTGCCCCATTCTTCTAAACACTATCTTTACAATTCCTGGGAAGAATGGAGTTAGTGAGTTTTGAAGCACAGTAGCACAGGAGGCAGCAAAAATTCTAAGACAATGAACTTATTGCTGTTTGGGAATTTCTTGTCCCCATTAGTATGTCCTCAAGGTATCATGGCAGTGTCAGCCAGCTGAGGACTTCAGGAGCGAAGACCCCAGAGCACACCTGCTGATACTGACTTACAGAGAAACGACTTGGATGGACTGGTGGTTAATTTATTCTCCCTCGGGGCAGACTATATCCTGAGGGGTCTACCACCCAAACTCACGGGAGACAGATAGGCCCTATCAGTGCAACTGTGTTTTATGGGTCAGCTGTCCAACATGATCCCCACAACTCTGATCCCTGGTGAATTTATTATCTGCGTCTTATAGTCCCTTGGTATCTTAAAGACCATCATCTGTAAAATGTGTGGTGGGTAAAATAGCTAGCCAGATTGCCACTCCTGATGTGTTATAGGCCTGTAACTCTGCCAAGAACCTTCAGCAAATTGTAAATCTGATGTGAATTTATAGTGGCACACCAAAGTGTAGTCAATGACAAGATGTCCCCATCAATTACTGAGAGGGGATCACCAACATAGTGACCCACCAGAGCTGGTCCATCAGGAGTTAAAAGTAACGAGCAGTTTAAATTGCTCTTAAACCAGACTATCTCTAAATATTCACTGTGTATTTATTTACGTCTGAAACTCTGAGTCTTTTCTGACCAACATCTTTACCTTGCTCTGCAAGCAGTTTATTCTTCATCAGGAATGATCTTTCCAGGGCCATTTGATTTGACTGTGCCATGACACATGATATTTGAATAAACTGAGATTTATTTCCTCTCTGGCTCTGTGCATAGAGCTTGGTGACACATTTTATAGGAGATCACCTGTGATGAGGACGAAGGTCAGTGGAAAGCTGTTCAGACAGAGAGATTTGGCCTTGAACAGCCATCTGAACCTCCACTCTCGACCTGTTCCCTGACCGCATTTGCTAATTGGGTCTTCAGTGCCTAGCAAGAAACAGTGCTCAGTGCTGCTAACTGTTTGTTTAGGCAGAACATGAAAATCAATCTACTGATGACCAAAAGGGCATAGCAAACAACATTCCTGTGGAGTTGGGTGTTTTTGGCCTTGGCATTCAACAGATGTGGTCTGAGAGATCCCAAGACTTGCATGCAGATGCAGTTCATATAATTAATATGATGTTTGCTTCTTGCACGAAGAGTTTTCTTCACCATTTGTAAGACTGGAGAGAGATGAATAGAAAGCCCAGGAGCCTTAGGTTAGTAGAAATAAGTGACCTATGAAGGATGTTGGGGTCCAGTTGAAAAGAATGTTTGCATTCCAATGTCATTTGATGTACTCTTATCTTTGATCAGTGAGATGTGAAGGGTTTTACAGCTCGTGGGGGAAAATAACACAAACTTGAAGCAAAAAAATCTTTCTCTGGATAAATTCTTTGTATGAACTCTAAGGAAGTAGCTTATCTAGCTGTTCCTGCAAATTGTGAAATGCCAGGATGGTACAGTTGGGTACCAGGAGAACTGGTGGTCCCTAGTTCCTGAAGTTTTCTTCACAGTTCAACTTTTGATGGCATTCGAGAGAAATAAAACAATTGATCTAATCTGAAAACCACATGGAAAATGGGAATGTTTTTATCACATAGAAAATAAATGAAAAAATAAGCTCTTGAATTTTCTCAACTTAATGCTGTCAGATCCAAAGGAAATTAAAGAAGCATATGTTTGTATTTCAGAAACTGATTAAAGAAATACCTTGGAAATTAGCCTCCTCATACTGGACCTTCTAAGTTAAGGTTTATTAGAAGTATCCTGAATGGCAAGCATCCTTTTAATTTTCTCTTTCTCATTTAAGATAAGAAGATCTTTGCTCCTTTCTTAGATGCTTCGTGCTGAATTAAATACAAAACAGGTAAGGTGTTTTAATCAGGTGATAGTTTCAAGGCTTGCAACAATATGTTTCATTAAAAATATGCAGGAAGACATTTTTTCTTTCTCTCCACCAGTCCAACCTCACATACTTTCTTTTTAACAAAAGAAGGAAAGAGAAGAGAGAAAATACAAGAGGAATAAATCGAGAATAATGTGGCAGATGCCTTTCTGGCTGCCTATAATTGTGTAAAGAAACAATACGATGCAGTAAAACTCGCTGGATTTTATTTGGTTTATTAGCTCTGACTGCATCTCAAGCTGTCTCACTGCTCCAGTTTTAGACAACACATGACATCATAATTGCTTCTGGCATTTTACAGTAATAGATAGTGGTGAGAGTTGTCTGTGTTCTTTTTTCCCCCTCTCTTCTCACTTTATGAGTATTTCTTTGGAAAATAGCAACCTCTCATTTGCAGCGCATGCACATTTTGACTAAGGTAGTTTTTCACTACATTGCCTGCAAAGATATTCTGCCCTATTTAAGTCTGAAGGCTGCTTTCTCCGATCCACCAAATAGGCTGAACATATCACAGTCACATCTACCAGCTCAGAGTGTTGTATAACTGTCCAAGGTGCTGAACTGGGGGAAATCAGCAAAATTAGCCAAGACCAGGGCAGCAATTGATCTATTCTCAGAAAATCCAGATTCCTAAAGTGATGCCCTGGACCAGTTTATAGTAGTCCTGAAATAGTACTTAGATTCTTGAAATATATGTGGAGATGTACTTCCGTCTGCCTGTATGACCTCTGATGTGCTGAAGATTCAGCTAATGAACCAGTGGCAGGGAGGTGGGTAAATGAAGCTACCAATGAATGCATTAGTTTAAAATTGACCCAAGCACTGAATGATAATTACATCTTTATAAATATGTGAAGCTAACACAGACATTGACTTCAATGTGGCAGATTAGCATTGTTAAACTGTGTCACAGTCCAAACAGTGCCTGGCTTGAATATTTAATATGTTCCTTAATCTAGCTGAGCAACCAGACTATATTTATCGACAAAGTGAAGGAGCTCCCCTTTCAAGGGCCACTGTGTCCTGAAAAGCTCCTTAAAATCATATCATTAGAAATGGTAGGGTTGTTGGAAATCAGTTAAGCCCCCTTTTCAGGTGGGGAAAGAGAACCAGAAATGGTAAGTGACTTGGCAATGTCCTCCAGCTATTATGTGGTGCTGAGACTGGTTTTCTAGTCTTCCTATTCCCAAGAATTGTTCTTCCATCTGGACAAGCATTCTTACTTCTGGGGGACAGCCTATGCACCTGTGAACAGTTTCTGCTGTCCTCCAGAGTCTCGGTGTCATGGTGGTCCTGGGATATGCTGTTTTCCCCCTGGGTGGCATGGAATACATTTCTCTAATCCTTCTGCTGCCTGAGCTGTAACTGGCATTTAGGTCTCATTCCTTCAAGACCAACATCACTTTTAGGTAAAGAAATGATGTGGGTGTATGTAGTCATAAGATTCAACATAAGGCCAGGACAAAGGGGTGATAAACACCTTTCAGGATCTCTGGAGCACTACTTATCTGTTGTGTGGTTCTAAATACCCTACTTTTTTGTCATCTCTTATGTTCTCATGTGGTACTGTAAAGAACAGTACCAGTACCACATGTTGAAAATACATATTGGCAATGTCCAAGAATCATAAGTCCATTTGACAGATGAATAAAGAAAAACATTTAAGAGATTTGTTCAAGAGGAATGAAAACTAACTGACTAGTAGTTGTGGACATAACACAAGAGTCAGATGAATGTTCATTCATTCATATTTTAAAAAATTGAACACATGAGCATGGACACTTAGCTCTAGTGTGCAAAAGTCTAGTCCCAGTACTCCTGGAGATTGCAGTGAGTTGAGGAAATAAAACAGTTACACAAGGGGCTCTATTACAAGGTCCTTTAGAAGTGCCATAGAATTTGGAGTGGAGACAACCATTACTCAAAAAACCTGTTTTCCCTTTCTCAGCCTTCCATGTGGTTAGGTGTTGCCACAAGGCAGTTCTGATGAGTGTGATGTGAGCAGAAATTGTTCAAGATCTGTCCCTCTTACATAAAATAATTTCCCCTAGATTTCTGCTATTTCCACTTACCCTACATTCTTTTGTGGATGCATTTGTGACCCAGTTTCAACCATATGGAGAATAGTGCTGTAACGGATGGCCAAACCAAAAGATGGGAAGGAGTCTGGGTCTCCAAATAACTGCAGGGAACAGAGTTGCCCTACCAAACTACTTACTACTAGTTTAAGGAATGTTATAGAGAATGCCATAAACTTTCTTATTATTATACCACAATATTTTTTTTTTTTTTTTTTTTTGTAATTCAGTCTTTCCTTCTAACTCATTTTGAGAAATAGAGTAAAAATAGAGTCATTTCCAGAGGAGAGACATCTCTTCTGACTGCATGCTTCCTGGAGAAGGTGGCATTTAGATTCAACATTTTGTAAAGGCTAGAGAGAATGGCCTTTGATAAGGGCATGGGACAAGCAAAATAAAAATTATCCATAGAGTTACATCATTATATACATTACAGACAATTTCATCCTTTCCTCCTTTTTACCATACAGATATAGAGTTCTCTAATTTTAGAAGTTCTTTTTATGTTAGTTCTAGTCTAAAGATGTTTAATAACCTGTAGGGTTGGCAACATACTTAAAATTATTTTTAGACCTTTTTGATGAAATTTCCCATTATAATTAATCTTCTTTTGTAATACCACTCATAATCCCTAGAATATCACTGCTTTGAAATGAGGATAATTGAGATAATTGGCTAGATGAGTCAGCCTACAGTCTCCACATGACCTGGATAGTTTGGGTGCTGAGATTTTGGGGACATAAATGATCTGAGTATCTTTCCAACCACCTATGGTACCCACTTTTTGTAGGTGAGTAAAAACTAACACTTCTTTTTTAAAGGTATTTCCTGCCTTTTCCCCTCTTTCCCCAAAATAGTGTCAAGATTTTAGTATGTTTGGGCTCATGATCCTGTCAGTTTGCTCTGTAGTTTAGAAAGTGCTTGTGATGCACAGGATCTCAGGCTGGCCTCATTATTACAGTTTCTTAAGGTGAGGACAGCTGAGGTTCAGGAAAGGTAATTGGTCTGTAGGTTTGAAGTTTTGCCCATAAATGATTGTGAATTCAGAAACCAAGCCCAAGCCTCTTGGTTCTAACTTTGATGCTGTAAGAGATAAGATCTCCTCTTACGGTAATTTGTGTCTGGGAAACTTTGTTGGGCAACATCTCTATTGCAGTGTAGAGAGGCATGTATTGGTCCTGGAGCCATAGTGCAGGGAACTAAAACCTAGCACTTCATATCCTAGCTGCATGACCTGGGACAACTTACATAACCACTTTGTGACTTACTTTCTTTACCTATAACATGCGCAGAAGAAAAATGCTGACCTCATAATATTTCCAGCAAGACTAATATACATAACATATATAGAAGGTGTTGGTTATAATCATTATTATTTTTGCTCTGATTTAACAACCTAAGTTCTGAAAAGACTAAATCTATTCAACTTCAAATATAAATTCTAAATGAGGACCCTAAAGGGAATTCCATATTCTTTAGTTTCCAGTGTTCCCTCTTGAAAGAAAAAATTCTACTATGGATATCCCAATACTAGTATGACTTTAATTAATTGGAACCCAGTCACCCAAAGTTCTAAGGTAACTAAAATTTCTCTGTTTTACTTTGTTTTTAGGAGAAATAAATCATGTGATACTTTGATATTTATTTAGTTGTTATTTAATTTGCCACTACTTTGTGTAGCATACTTTACTGTGTACTATGAAGGATACAAATCTGAACCAGTTGGTTACTCCGTCCTCAATCTATTTACAGGTTAGTAGCTAAAATAGAATATATACATATATAAGTTCAATATAAGGTACAGGTAATGAATGAGAGTAATGAAAGGAATATAAGCATTTTTCAAATTTTCAGGAAATCTGACATTTGAGGTAGTTATTTTATTTTAAAAAATATTTTCTTTTTCAATTAAAAAATTTAAGTGATACATTGAAACAAAAACTGTACTACTATGGTTTGGATATGAGGTTTGGAATTTCCATGAAAGCTTATATGTAATAATATGGGAATATGTAATAACAATATGTATTACATACATCACTAGAATAAGTAATAATATATATATACAGAAATATGAAATAATATGGTAATATAACACAGGAAGTTCAGAAGTAAAATGATCAGATTATGAGAGCTGTAATCTAATCAGTAGATTAACCCATTTAATGGATTAATAATTTGAATGGATTGATAGATGGTAACTGTAGGCAGGTGGGGTGTGACTGGAGGAAGTAGGTCACTGGGGGCATGCCTGTGGGGATTATATTATCCATTGATCTTTGCACTCAAGCTCTCTCTGCTTCCTGTCTACTTGAGCTGAGCAGCTCTCCACTGCCATGCCCTTCCCCCATGATGCTCTGCCTTATCTTTGAAACCATAAGTTTTTTCCTCCTCTGTGTTGTTCTCATTAATTCTTTTGGTCATAGCAACAAAAAGCTGACTAACATAGGTACTGTGTGATAGTTTGATACATGTATACATTGTGTACTATTTATACTAGATTAAACATATCTATCTCTTCAAATATTCATTTTATTATGGGTAAAACATTTACACTCCTTCTATTTTTTTAAAATACAGCTCATTATTGTTTTCTATAGTTATCCTACTGTGCAATAGCACACCAAAATACTCACTCCTGTCTTAACTATAACTTAGTATCCATTGATCAACCTTCTTAATGTTAGTTTCATTGTACAAGACAGTAGGAGGAAGAACCCCAAATCCACTGAATCTGGGATCTACTTTTTTTTTTCATTGAATGTTAGTTTTATTTTATTTTTTCATTTTTATTTGAAGTTGTTGTATATGACAATAGAATGCATTATGATTTATAATATACATATAGAGCACATTTTTACATGTCTCTGGTTGTATACAAAATATATTCACACCATTCGTGTCTTCATACATGCACTTAAGGTAATGATATCCATCTCATTCTACTATCATTTTTTTTCTTTTTACCCCTTTGCCTCCTCTCTTCCCCTCCTTCCCCATTGACCTTTCTAGTGTTCCTCTAATCCTCCTATGCTCCCCGTCCCAACTGCACTGAGAATCATCTTCCTTATATCAGAGAAAACATTTCGGCATTTGGAGTTTTGAGATTGGCTAACTTCACTTAGCATTATATTCTCCAATTTCATCCATTTACCTGTTAATGCCATTATTTTTTTCTCTTTTATTGCTGAGTAATATTCCATTGTGTATATATACTTTGATTAAAAAAATAACTGTGAGTTTGGTCAATGGATAGTAAGTTATAGTTAGAGAATCTCAGACTGATCAGATTTTGGGTTCTGCCTTCTACTGTCTTATACAATGAAATTAATGTGAAGTAGCCTATTTCTGAAGGCTTGCAGAAATCATACTTATTTCTGCAAGATTCACTTATGATTTACTGTAATAACATTGGAATGGTTTTCGAGCAAAGAAATGAAACATGATATTTATTCCTGTACCACTCAGAATCACATCATTAGAATATTCTGTTCCTACTAGCCATAAGCTTTCCTCACCTTCCGCAGAGGCCAACATGTTAATGGTTTCAGAAAATCCTGAGGATGTTGAGGGGTAAATTTGCAAAAATATCTTGCTGTTTCACTAGACTGATTGGCTTAATTTTTTAAAAAGAAATAATTAACAGGGATAGTTATCATTACAGTCCTTGCTATGTGCTTATAGTAATTCTAACAGGTAAAACAATATTGCTATCCCATTTTGTAGATTAATAAAAAAAGACACACAGCTGGGCATGGTGGCATACAGCTGTAATCCCAGTGGCTTGGGAGGCTGAGGCAGGAGGATCATAAGTTCAAAGCCAGCCTCAGCAACTTAGCAAGGACCAAAGCAATTTAGTGGGACCTTGTCTCAAAATAAAAAGTAAAAAGGGCTGGGGATATGTATCAGTGGTTACACACCCCTGGGTTCAAGCCCTGGTACCACTCCCCCTGCTACCCTGCCAAAAAACCAAAAAAACAAAAACAAAATGATACACAGAACAATCACGAGTCAAATATCACATCATATGTCACACAGCTAATAAGTCTTGGGACAAGAATTCTAACCCATTCCAGCAGTATCCTTCTGTGCAGTATCAGTGCACAGTTCCTTCTGCTCAGGACATAAGCTTTTGGTCTTGGAAAACACCTGAGCATCGCCACCCTCAAGTGTGCTTAACCATACATCATATGCCTGACAGCATAGAAAAAAATGGACAAAGAAATTAAACAGGCCACAAAATGTAGTAAACAATAAACATATGGAATGATATTGGCCTTTTTGTTGATCAGAAAAGTATAAAATTTAATAAGAATAGCATTTTTTTTTTTTTAGGATTAAGGGCCCAATAATATCAGTAGCAACTACACAACTGTGTTGTTGAATGTAGACAGTACTTTAAAAAAACAAGGTTAGCTGAGTGCCAATAAAACTTTATTCAAAAATACAGGCTAGATTTGGCTAGAAGGCTGTAGCTTAATTAACTTTGCATTTCATAGAATATGGTTTAAATATAAAAAAGAATAAATAAGAATGGGAAGGAACATTCCAGAAATAGCATGAATGGAAACAAATTCAAGTTTCATTGTAATGTATGTAATAGAGTTCAAGTATAAGGAACTGTGTATCAAAATATACATGACAGTTTATATGTTGACATATGTATACTTCATGTTCTGTTGAAAATGTTACACAAATTGATATGGGTTGGTATGGGAGAAGCATGGGATTATTCACATGAAGCCACCAACATGGGATCCTTCAAGAGAGTAATTGAAATCAGGCAGGGAGATATTATTTCCAATTTTTATATTCTCTGTGTATGCTCTGATCTGATTGACTTTGTAGATCAGTATGTATTGTTATATAATTAAAAGAGGGAGCAAACAGTAGTATTTCACAGAATGAAGAAAAAGAAGGACAGGAGGGAAGGAGAATGGAAGGAAGCCATCTCTTCAGCTGATTGTTAAGCTATCCAGTTGAAGGAACACTCTGAGGATGAAGGAGCCCCAGATGTGCTTCAGGCAGGTGTTTTGATGTGTGAAAGGCAGGTCAGGATGTGTATGTCCTGACAGAATATAGTCCTCACCTAATAAGTGGAAAATTTAATATCTCTACGAAGGGATCTTCTGGAAAAGAGGAAATGGAAGCCTTCATGAATATTTTTTTCTCTTCCCTCTTGATTTTTAAACAAAGGAAACTAGATTGCCAAGATGGATAAGTGTGGCTCAGTTCTTGCTGTGTCCCTATTGACTGTGCAACCATGAAGCTGCTTCGCTTTACTTGCAGTGTCCTCATCTATTCAATAGGGACCACAACACCACCTACACAATAAGAACTGTTATGAGGACCAAATGCAAAGTAAGTGTAAAGTGCTTAGAACAATGCTTGTATTGAAAAGGTTGAACCCAATAATACTGATTATGAAGACTTCGCACTGTAAAAATGCCCACCCCACGTCGCAAAGCTTCATGAAAGTTAGCTTTGCTTAACAGGTCTGTGCCAGACTCAGGGAGAAGGGTTGGGGGTTGGGGTGAGAATTAGCCATGAAAATGAGAGTAGTGCCCTGGAGACCAAAGGCAATCTGCAGAGGCAGGTCTGGGTTTTTATCCTGACTCTGCTATATCTTTTCAGAGGTCAAGTGTACCTATCTGGAAAACTGAGAATAGCAAAGTACTTCCTATTGTTGTTAGGAAGATTCCCTAGAAAATGAGTTCACCATGTGATTGGCATCCACATGTGTATGGTTAGTGTCCATGGCATATGGTTTTTATCCACATGAATGTTGATGGTAGTCCACAGCATTTGGTTGTCATCCATGTCCATGTGGTCCGTAGCCCATGTCAATGATTAGCATCCATGTGGACATGGTTGGTACTCCACAGGCACATGGTCAATATTCCATGTGAACATGATTGGTATCCACAAACAGCAATCACACTGGTTGATACAGATACCTTCCCTTTGCCGTTCTCTGGTTGTACATATGCTCTTCTCTGTGCTGTCAGCATTTTCCTACTTTTGTTTCATTGGTAAAAAAAAAAAAAAAATATTTTCTCTTATTTTGTGGCCTCCCCTGAAGCTTTTGCCTCCAATCCCTGTGGCTTCTTTTTTGTCTGCTTCTGACCCTTCTGCCAGATGGAGTTTTTTTTTTTTTTTTTTTTAAACCCTCAGCTCTGTTGCTCCTGTCTCATCTGAATCTCTCTTTCAGTTATTATAAATTAACTATTTCAGTGCACAGTTCCTTCTGCTCAGGACATAAGCTTTTGGTCTTGGAAAACACCTGAGCATTGCCACCCTCAAAAGTGCACCTCAGTGACAATCCTGAAACCCTGTTGACTCTAGAAGAATCCATGTGGCTTGATGTTCCTCTCCTTAGTGTGAATGTCTGCACTGGTGCCACATCCAGTCACCTATCCCTTCATATACTTTTTCTTCCCTTTTTTGTCTTCTAGAAATGTTCCGATATCTGAGGATGTAACCATCTTTCCTAAAATTCTCTAGTTTAGCCCAAAGGTTTATCTGATTGTTATGTACAGGCAACTCTTAGTAACTATCTCTTCCATACTAGAATTTGGATGGAATCTGTGAAACGTTAGCACTTCCCACTCCCAACCCCTCCATCCAAAGTATATGGACCATTGCCACATGTTCAGCTGGCAATTTTCTTGCAAATGTAATTGTGGGGTGGAAGTGGGAAGCAACCCATGAAAATGAATGTATTCTTTTTCTTCAATTTTTAGTGTTTTTGCTGGTGGCAACAAACTTTGCTATCAATTAAAAATGACTGGGATCTTAAGCATGGGAAAACTTCTTCAGATAACAGTCAGAGGGTATCAATTCCTTCTGCTATCTTTACTGCCTCAGGTGGCTCCTCCTGCATATAAGATTAGCTGAAAAATTCATATGTGTCTCACTTCATAAACATTGATATCACCTATCCATTTCATCAGAAAACAGGAGGTTAAAACTTGCACTTGGACCCTTCTAGCCTCTGAGAAAGCCTGGTTTTTCTTAGATTGGGTGAAAGTTTTCCCAAGGGGCGTAGTGCAACTTGACCCTACAGGTGTGGGTGTCCAGAGATCACAGAATAGCCCCAATCCACTGAACATCACATTGAACATTCATGCTGTGTCGAGGAAGAGCAAGTTTAAAGACTGAACTCACAAACAGCTTTTGCTCAGTGCTTATCCATCAAACAGCTCTTTGCTTTCCTAAATTCTTCCTCCTAATTCTTCCCGTTGGTAAAATGCTGGTCTTGGAATTCAGATGATTTGGTTAACTTATTTTGTCTATGACTCAGAAAAATTGCCCAATCTCTCTGAGTTTTAGTTAAAGCTTTCCCCCACCCCCCAAATGGGGATAATAGTGGCCACATCATAGAGAAGAGATGGACAATTGACACTTGTTGGGTCCTGACACACATCACCATTTTATGTTGTAGTGTGTTTCTGTCATCTTGGGTGACCAGATAACATCCATTCTCGTTTCCTAATGGCATTCAGTTTTCTCTGGAAGAGTTACCTCTCTCCAAGCACGTGTGCTTTCGGTGGGAGTGTAGATTCAGGAGCATCATCTTGCATTGTTGGACCTGATGAGGTTTCATTTTATCAAATCTTTCTTTACTTTGTGCAATAAACCTAAAGGGCAGTCACATAATCCAGTTATGGCTCATTGGATAGTTTGGTTTGGGGATCTTAAATACTGAGCAAAGTAACTGGAAGTTATACCTAGAATTCATACACTAGAGGAGCAGTGCCCCTCAAACTGTGAATGCTTTCTGGCTGTCTTTGATTTTCTTTTCTTTTCTTTCTTTCTTTCTTTTCTTTTTTTTTTTTGGTACCGGGGATTGAACTCAGGGGCACCCGACCACTGGGCCACATCCCCAGCCCCTTTTTGTATTTTATTAGAGACAGGGTCTCACTGAGTTGCTAAGTGCCTCACCATTGCTGAGGCTGGCTTTGAACTCGCGATCCTCCTGCCTCAGCCTCCCAAGTGCTGGGATTACAGGCGTGCGCCACCACGCCTGGCACTGTCTTTAATTTTCTATCTGGTTAGAGCAAAGTTCTTTAGCTTTCTCGTCAATCTTAATTTCCTTTATTTTTTTCTCCAATTGTTTTTTTCAAGTTTTTAAAAAATTTGTTTGCAAATAAAAAATCCTTTTGTATATCCACAAGCATTATTTTATTTAATTCTGATAATCCTATGTGATCATTCCCAATATAACTGTGAGACTGAGGCTTAGAAAAGTTTAGCAACTTATACCCAAGTCATATAGTATGAGGAGAAGCTGGAATTTGGACTCAGATGAGGAGTTAAAGATCAAATAGGATATAAATATTTGAAAGCACCTCACACAGTCCTTGACACATAGCAAGTACTTAACATTAATTTATTCTGAATCCTTGTGCTAAGAGGAAAGTAACTACTTACTATGAGGGTGAAAAAATCTCTAGTGTAACCAGTGAGAGAAAATGTAAAACAAAATCCAGATCTGGTGCTTCATAATTTTGCATGAATATTGTTAATCATTTTGTTCATTTCTCTAAACTTGGGCTTTTTGAGGGCCAAGTGTCTGTTCTAGAACCCCCTTGCATCTTCATTAAACACCAGAAAATTAGAGTACCCTGGCTGTGTGGAACAAGGTCTATTAGAAGCTCAAAGCCTGGGCTAAGATCTTTCTTTTGTGGTTTGATGTCTTCAAAACAGCCACCACCACAGGCTGGAGTTCCTGCTCATGTCCTTTTCTTCTTGCTATCAGAAACAAGAACAATCCAAAGGCCACCCAGCACCCTTTGAAGAGCATATGCCAATAACTGTCTGGGTAGCACTTCAGAACTAATTATTCAGCTGAAAATTCACAACATAGCAGCCACTTCTCACTGTGTATTTGAAACTGGTAAAAATCATACAGCATAGCAACCGTTTTGATAATCCCTGTTATTAAGTTGATCTGGACTTCCCTGTGTATTTCTCAAGGGGCCTGTTTGATTTCTTCTCAGGCATATTTTCACTCAAGCAACCTCAGTTTTAGATTTATTTATTGCATACACTTATTGCTCTGATGATATACAATAAAACCCCAGGCACTGACTGTGCGGGAAGAAATCTTAATAGAATGCATTGTGAGGGGAAAGTTAAGCAGTGTCTGCTCTTCTCCCTCCTTCTTTAGGCATTTTCTACTTTCCCATTCCATTCTTCTTCTTCTTCTTTTTTTTTTTTTTTTTTTTTAAATCTAAGGCTAACATAGAACATGCTTCAGGCTCCCTGTGGGCAATTGTGGTGAATTAAGTTTGACCTTTCCAAGTTGTCATTCTGGTCATTTGGAGATGATGAAGGGTGGGCAGCACCTGGGCCCGGGTTTGTTTTTGCCCACCCACATCGTGCTCACCAGCTTCCTTTCGAGGCTCTTTTCCATTACAGCAAAGTGGTGTGGATTTAGAAGACTCAGGGATGGCCTGACTTTCTGGCTGTTCTGCCTTGGTCAATATGTCAATAATCAGTGGGGGTGCCTGCTAGTCCGCCTTAACCCCTGGCCTCTGCTCATACTTGCTCTTCGGCTAAGTCCCTGATCACGCTGGGATTGGCTTCATCATGCACCTCTTGTTAAGGTTGTGGCTTTTCTCTAAAATAATGAGACCAGTCTGGACAGAGAGCTCTGTGGAGGCAGCAGGCATCTTGGATGCTCAGTAATACTTGGTCTTGGAATCTGGTATCTCTAGGAACAGTTACTTTTGGAATTTCAGCTCAACCTGGCCCGCCATTAATGCTGAATATCACCCCTGAGGGAGGAGCGCTTTCTTCTTATATGGGCATCCCCAGTGTGGTTTTAGGGGTCCTTCCATGAGAGGTTGATGGCAGAATCCTAACATACATTTGTCCTCTGATTAAAGGACAAGCCTTGGGGATGATTTATTCTTGAGAAAGAGACTTGAGGACATTGTGTTCATTCTCCATATAAAGAAAAAGAAACATTCCTTGATAATGATCAGTGTACTGAAAGTATGTCTTAAACCAAAATAATATTACTGTCACCCAACTCTAAAGAAAAACTTACACTCTTTATGTGGGGAATTGAAAAACATAGATAACATTGATAGTTCTTTTAAACTCATAAAACTTATTACTCAATTTAAGGTGTCTCAATGGGGATTAGAGGGGATAACAAATACACCTACACTACAGGTGCTAAAGAACACATTTAAGGCATGTAACATAGTACTCATACGGCAAATGTTAATTATCCTTATTGCTATGTCTCTTTTGAAAATTTGAATATGTGAAGAAATGTAGCCAAACTCATTGTTTTCATGTAGTTGATTTTTAGGTACTAAAAGGACAACTTTTATAAGATGTCGATCATAGAGCCCTAGATGTTAAGTAATTTGATGAAAGCAATTGTGATAGTTTCAAAAATCGTGTTGTAAATTCTTTGACATTCCTCTCATCGCCAATGGAGCATAATTCCTTTCTGGTTGAATATGGATTGCTCTCAGTGTCTTGCTTGTGATGTTTGGAGTAGAGCAGAAGGAAGCTCTCTGACTTTCCAGACTAGGTCTTCAAAAGGAGGTGGCTTGCTCAAGCCCTTGGAATGCTCCCTCCTGTGCTGTGAGAAATTCTAGGCTACAGATAGGTATTCTGGCCAATATCACTCTTTGAAGTTCCAGCCAATGGCCAGCATCATTAGCCAGATTCGCAAGTGTGGAGGCCTTAGAGGTGACTCTAGCCCCAGGCACCATCTGAATTTGACACACTGAGTATAAAATGCCCTGTGGAGTCCCAAGCCAGGGAGTAATAACAACTTAGTACTCTCGTTCATGTCATTGAGTTTGGTGTGGTTTTGAAGCAATAATAGATAACCAGAGTAGATAGCAAAAACACCAGCATTAGAACCTAGTTCCCTTGATTTTGACCATGGCTTTGATTGCTTTGTTACTTGATTTCTTGGATCCACTTGGCTTATATTAGAATTTACAAAATGCTTGTATTTTAGGCGTACTGAGGTTCTAAGATGATTTTTAGAGAATTGGATCACTGGAAAAGATAGTAGAGATTATTTGAACCTCCTTGTTATACATGCAAATAAATGGTATCTCAGAGAGTTCAATATTTAGGACCATTGTAAATGGTACAATGCTTATTTTAAACTTAAGTGTCTAAATGGTGCATTGTTGATGGCAATGAAAACAGTCATAAACACTGGTGCTCAACCGGGTTGTTCCTGCATGTAATTGACCAACAGTGCATGGTCAGCTACTATCAAGTTCATATAATCAAATAATTGGAGCTTCTGCTTGATTTTGGAAAGCCTGAATTATGCCTTAGAAATGAATTTATTTTCTGGAATCCACTTCCATTTGTGCTTTGTCGACAGAATCAAAATGTTCACTTAAATGCACACAGAAATGTGCATGCATACAGTTATTCATTTGTACACTTTCGCATTGTGGTTTAAAAGCTTTTTTTTTCTCCCCTTTTCTCTCGGAAGCTATTGGAAGAAATGGATTAGAAAATTGAAAAATAGAAGAGAGAGAATCAATGTGTATGAAAAACAGGGTGTTTGCTGAGGAAGTCAGTCCTCTGTGGCTGGGTGAGGGGCACATTGTCGACAGAACAGTGGTCTCAGAGACTCCTGGGGGAAGATGTCAAGAAGACGAGCGGGAGATTCTATTTTTCTGCTTTTGCCCACTCTGCATATATCTGGCTGGGGATAGAAAGTTAATCTCGTGTTATTCAGGTTTCTTTTTTTTCCCCTATTGCCAGTGCTTTTTGGCAGCTTTAGTTCTTCTCGTTCCCTGAGGCTGACAGAGGGCGGAGGCTTCTGGCCCGAAGGTGCCCGGGTGCCACCACCCAGCACATCTGACATGGCAGCCCTGCCCCTCTGTTCACTGTGCAGTGATTTCATCAGTGCCCAAATACCTTTGTCTCGGTGACACATCCTTACATTTCTGAACCTTTCTAAACTTTTCAATTTAGTTTTATTTGAATTGCTATGGATTTTAAAAAAATTATTCTAATTTCTATGAATGACAGCAGAATGCATTACAATTCATATTACACTTGTAGAGCACAATTTTTCATATCTCTGGTGGTATACAAAGTGTAATCACAATTCCATTGTCTTTACTACTCCCATGCCCCCTCCTTTCCCTTTCCTCCCCTTTGCCCTATCTAGAGTTCGTCTAATCCTCCTATGCTCCCCCCTCCCAAGCCCACTATGAATCACCCTCCTTATATCAGAGAAAACATTCAGCCTTTGTTTGTGTTTTTTTTTTTTTTTTTTGGGATTGGCTAACTTCACTTAGAATTGCTATGGAGTATTCTTTGTTCTGACTTGGTTAGGATGTGGATGGATTTATTTGGGGTATTACTTTCCACCAGCTCTGAGAGGGAGAATTCTAGAAATTTGTGGTGTGCTTGAGGCCTTAGTCCACATAGGCTATGGCTGAGGATAGGAAGACTTGGTGTTTTTTCTTTTCTTCTTTATTTCCTTGGTTGGTGGCCAAGATCATAGAAGAATCTATGATGGACAAGAACAAGGCTATCAATATATTTTTTATGGTCTGATGGCTCAGAATTGAATTTTATGGGGAAAAAAAGCTACTTTGGTATCAGGAGAACTTTGTCCAATCGCATCCCCATCATTAATGAGACCATTATAATAATTAAGTTCCCAGAACCATAGGTTCCTTATCCATACAATGGAGGTAGTAGTAGCTACTTTATAGATTAAATGAGATATATTCCAACTATCAATTCAGCATTTTGTTTTGTTTGTTGTTTTTTTTTCTCTAAATTTTATTTTACTTTTTGTAACAATCTAGGCTAATATTTGAATTTAATATTCTGACAATCAAGGGAATAAAGAGAATATACTTACATTTTAATTTTATATATAAGTGAAACTTCAAGATGAAGAAATTTTAACTCTAATGAAAACAGATTTTTTTTTTCTGTCTGAATCTCCTAAATGTTAAAAGTTCTGTCTTTAAGTGACCCCCCCATAATACAGTTTCCTAGGAGAAGCAATGCTTTAATCCACTCAGTATAAATCAGTTTCAGATAAACTTAAAACAAGTCCTCCTGACAGTACTGCATCAGAAGATACTTTCATCTTCACACCAGAAGATGAAAGCACATTACTATAGTTATGCTAAACTTTTCTCAAAGGAATTACTCCTGCTGAGTTTATTATTATAAACTTTCCATTCCCTTTTGGGAATGCAGTTGAAGTCCAGGGATTGTGGGTTCAGTGTACTCAGTTACTTGTGTGGGATGAAGACACATGGTGCTTAGGTTGGTGAAGCAGTGATAAATGTCCCTGCTTTCCTTTTCCTTTGTATAAATCATCAAAAATTCAATCAAACTAAATTTATAGGTGTGAAATGATAAGGCCTGATTTCTTGCATTAGAGGGACGGAAGTTTCTTTCTCCCCGGTTTTATTAAAGACTCAGGGGGGATCACTGTCACATAAACTCTGAGGAACACAAACACAGGACTTGCATCTGAGCTGACGGTCTCTTGTTGTGAAGGTTACCCTAGAAAGTCCTTAGGAGGGCAATACAGTGGAAGGTACATTTATGTCAGAAAATCTACTATGTCCGGTTTTTCCTCCACTGTTTCTTTGGTTGATCACCGGGAGAACACGCTGGTTTGCAGCTGGAGCCAGCTATATGAAAACCAGAGGTGGTAGGCCTGCATTCATTCATACTCCCTGTGGTGGGGAAAGGTACTGAGCTGGTAGCCATCAGACCCCTGCCACCCTCATTCCCAGCTGCACGATAATGGAGGGAAATTTTGATGGGAATCATTTCTGCATCCTCTGGGTGATTTTTTTCTAGGTCTCTCAAGTTTTTTGACTTTCTGTCTTTCACCTGAGAACATACATTTAAAGTCTAAAGAGTTAAATATGTATATAATAAAACCCCCAGGAATATGCATTGGACTTGTGTCTTTATTTTTAAATTCCTCTGTTTTTAAGACTCAAGATTTATTCATGCTTCTGATCGACCTCCTTCTTCCTCCCCAGAGCTCAAGAGTCCCAGCTGTGGATGGGGGCTGACTCAGGTTGCTGAAAGGCTGACGTGTTGTCTGGGTTCCCCGAGACACTGGTCCTTATGGGTGTCTGCTCAACTCCACAGGGGACCATAGAGCTTTTTTTCAGGGAGTCTGGGGCTGTCTCTTGTTAAAAAACATTTAGCCTTTTCCTCTGTCAGAGTAAATAATTTATTTGATATAGACAAATACAGTCAGACCAAAAAGTTTCATTTATATGTCATCACAGCAGAGACAAACTCTGCATTCATTTTGGTAAAGATTATTTGTTGACTATTCTAACTAACAAGAGTTCAGAAACTAGACACTTGTGTGACCCGTGAACACAAACATTTTGCATGACACTTGGTATATGCCAAATTTCATATAATAAGAGCTGATACTATTAAGTCAGACTATGTTATAAGAGCTTTTCATATAATAAATTTAGTAGCTCTTCTTTAATCTTCTCCTCATTTCCATTTTAAAGTAGTGGAAATGGAGATAGAGAGAAGTTAAGCAACTTGTCCCAGGTCACAGAGCTTCAATGTAGCAGAACAGGGGATCTGAACCTAGGCACCCTGGCTCAGTGCCTACATACTTAACTGCTACTAATTCTGATTTCCCCTCTACCCTGTCTCACTTAATCCTCATAATATCCATGTAGTGAAACCACTATCATCCACAGGTCACACATGAGTTTACAAAATGGGTTCAATGTTACCTACTGATGAAGGGGAAGATCTAGGGCTTGGTTTCTCCAAGAAAGCAATAAGCATGAGAATATTGTGTTAAAGAGGGACCTGAGTTTAAGGGCTGTTTTGTCCTGTATGAGCTCTGTGACCATCTGTCAGTCACTTTTCCTGGGGCCTTGGTTTCCTTCTCCGTGCAGTGGAGATGACTGTATGGTCTGCCCACCTCGTGGCTTGAGGACAGGAGCAGCTCTGCAGCGCAGGCGGTAGTGTCCTTGGCAGTGAGGAAAGGAGCCTCTTTGGCTCATTTCCCTTTCATTTTCAAAGAGACAATACAGTGAACTGCCACCTTGGAGGAGTTACTGTCCATTCCTGTGCATGGCAGTGACTTCCCAGGAGGGACTTGGGCACTGAAGTATTTGGATCTGCCTCATCAATCTGGGCAGTAGAGAAGCTTCTAATTTTTTTTTTTTGAGACTTTGCTTAGGAGCCCAGGCTAAGGTAGACACTGGAGGGAAAAATAAAGGTAGCTAAAGTAAAACCAGATATTTCTGCCAAGAAGACAAAATATTTTGAGGAAGGGAAGTGTCTCCTAAAACAAGATACTATGGTAGCACCTTTTGATGAAGTTTTATTCCCATTGCATGACACATTTAGTTTTATAAGCTGCACTATTATAGTATAGAAGGGCCTAGGATGCATCCATCATGTAAGGGCTGATATTATTTTAAAAATTCATTAAACCTTGAGTAAGCATTGTCAATCATTATCCCAAATCCATGTGCACTCTTCTGGGAACCTTGCCTGGGCAAGAGAGGGAAGGATTATGAGGAATGGGATTTATGGGAGATAATCTGCTATCAGTGGGACAGAAGCTATAGTGGGAGGCTGGTTAGTAGAGTAGATGGGGAAGTACACTGGCTCCAGGTACAAGAAAAAGGGCAATTAAATTGGCACTTAACTTCATTTGCTCTCCATAGCTTCTGGGACCACGCTTCTGCTAAATTCCTATTTCAGTTATCTTTTTTTTGTTGTTGTTCCAGGGATTGAACCCGGGGCACTTAATCATTGAGCCGCATCCTCAGCACTCTTGTATTTTCTTTAGAGATAGATTCTTTTTGAGTCGCTTAGAGCCTTGCTAAATTGCTGAGGCTGGATTTGAACTCATAATCCTCCTGCCTCAACCTCCTGAGCTATTGCTATTACAGGTGTGTGCCCCTGTGCCCGGCTCAGTTATCTTTCACTGTGTGCTGACTTGGTGGTTTTCTGCAGGTTGTACCTGTGTGCATGTACATGTTTACGTGGAGCTGGAGGTGTCTGGAGCTGGGCTCAACCAGGTAGCTGACAACTGGGCCTCTTTCTCCCTGTACTCTTTCACCCTCAGGGAAGTTAAACCGAGTCATGTGGGGGGAAGCATCCCAAGAGGACAAGCCCTAAACATGAGTTCTTTTCGAATCCCCTTTTGTGCCATGTTTGTTGATGTCTCATTAGCCAAAGAGACTCAAGCTTAGAGCTGATGCCACAGAGAGTCAACAAGTATGGCCCTGGGGAGCCATTGTGAGGATGCACAATAGCTTGCTCTCTGTTTTCTTCCATTTGCAAATGTGATAACACCTACAGTTCCCAAAGTCTCACCTAATCCTAACACTGTAGATGAAGTTTATGAATTTGTGATTGTGAATCAGATTTAGATGTGGATGAGGACTTTAGGTGCAGTTCCTTTTGATCCTGAGACCTGTGAGCTAAAAATATGTTACCTGGCCCCTTACATCTAACATATTATGGTCAACCAGAAGACCAGAAGATAATCAGGTAGAAATTCATTCCTGTTCTGAAAGGAGAGGGGTAGGTGGAAACACACAGCAGTTATTGGCCCACAGAAGGTCTGAAATTTAGCCAAGCACATAGAGTCAGGGTCCTTACTCTGAAGAAGTTCCTTGAGTAAAACCCAGTTGGTCTCCATGGGAGTTGTACCCTGTCCATTGTTTTCTGTGTCTCTCTCCTCTGTCTTAGGTCCTTCCCCTTCCGGGAAGAAATGGCTAGTGTTTGCAGCTAAATAGATTTCTTCATCTGCTTCCTGCTTGTAGAACACTGGGGGTCCAGGGCCTCTTTTCATTTTGAACTTTCTTGGTTCCTTTTAGTTCAAGTTGGTACAAAGTTTTATACATCCCACTCAGTGGGAATTCTACAAATTTGACTGGGTTCACTTCATCCTCCGAAAGTCACTCCAGAAATTCTTTTTAAGACAGACCTCTGTCTATTTTGGGCTGAGTGTCAGGTTGCTGTGGGACGTTGCCTTTAAGATTATAAGTTGCTCTTTAGTGTAGTTGAGAGGGTCTAACCAGGCACTCTGTTGAATCTTTCTGAAGTCTTAACAAAAGGTCTTATAGATAAACCATTGATTTGATCTCAACCCTGAGGCTATTTCTTACTTTTAAAATCTTTTACAGACTAAAGATAGCGAAAATGTGAAATAGTTTTATTTTCCAACCTGGGACATGAAAGGAGAAAAGTAAAAGTACTAGTTCTTTTATGTTTCCTTGAAATTCTGCTTGCAAACTTAATGGTTCTCTCTGTAGCTAATCTGCCTGTTCCTTACACAAGATAGCGAGTAGGTACATCCAGTATTCTGCCTGGAAGTCTCCTTAATAGATGCATAAATCCATTTTCTATCTTCAAAACTAATATAGGGAGTAGTTTTGCCAGATGACTTTACTACAAACCATGAACCACTATCTTCCCAGTCTCTCACTGCAGATCCTCACTTAGATAAACACAATAATGACACCCTAAAGATGACTATGTTCTAATCTTCAAAAACCATGGATATGTTACCTTACATGACATGAAAGATGTTGCAGGTAGGTTAATTTAAGGATCTTGAAATGGAGAAATTATTCTGGATTCTCTGGTATGATCAATGTAATTGCAAAGATTCTTGTAAGGGAAAGGAAAGAGGGAGGAAGGAGAGGCAGATAGAGGGAGGGAGATCCCATCATGGAATGGGGTAGGGGAGGTGGAAAGACGGGGGAGGGAGTGAGGGAGGGAAGGGAAAGGGAGAGATGGAGGGAGGGAGGGAGAGAGAATAGAAATGGTGCACTGATGGATTTTAAAATGGAAGAAGAAAGAAGGGGTCACAAGTCAAGGAAGGAATAGGTAGTTTCTAAAAGATGGAAAAAAGCAAGGAGACATTTCCTTCCCTAAAGCTGATGCCACAGAGAGTCAACAAGTATGGCCCTGGGGAGCCATTGTGAGGATGCACAATAGCTTACAGAAATGTAACTCTGCTAGCACCTTGATTTTAGCTCTGTAATATTTGTTTTGGACTTTGGACCTCCTGAACTCTATATATGACAAAGCTTGATTATCTTTTAACCAAATGCTTGGGACCAAAAATGTTTCAGATTTCTCAGTTTTTTCTTTTTTTCAAATTTTGTAATTTTTACTTTGACTTTACCAATTGAACACTCCTAACTGAAAATTCAAAATCCAAAATGCACCAAAATCCAAAACTTTTGCTCAACTTGTAGTATCTGGGTTGTTTTTAAGTTGTTAAGTATGTGGAAGTATGTGGTAATTTGTTACAATAGGTGATAGAATCTATCCCACTTAATGTGTTCAAATAGAAATCTATCGAGGCTGAGATATTTCAAGAGCAAAGGGACTCAGAGAAACATGGGTTTCATTGTCTTTTCTTTAAAACCCAAGTAGCTGATGGGCATATCAGAGTTTTGTTAGAAAGGTCTGCTGACCTAGAGAAGGGTCCAATGTTGACTGAAACTTCTGTGAACTGTTGGTCTTCAGTGGGATATTTTAAGCATTTTATAAATATCTTGATTTCCATTCAATTCTCCTTGTCTAGTGAAAAAGAAAAAGATTTATAAAAGATAGTTTGGCACTGCAGCCTGAGAAAGTGTTAAAATCCATGTAAGTTAACATAGCTAAAATTTATATTATCTTAACCCTGAAATTTTAATAAACCAATAAACAAATGAGGTCGGTGTGACAGAGTCATAACCCACAAATCCTTGGTCTGTCAGTTCCATGCTTGGATGATTATTAATGGTGGGTATTTAATGCATTCATATGGAAAGAAGCTAATTCCCAATAGGGGAGTAGCAGCTCTCACTTAAGATCTAACTCTGGGGTTTGTGGCATGTGAACCAATCAAATGCTAAATGTTTATTGGTGGCTGGGCATCAGAGACATATTTGCAGATATATTGCTCTCACTAACCAGAACAACCCAGGAAATTCATGACTATTTTGAAGACCTTAATGGTTGACAAATGGACATTTGAACAATTTATAATAAGCCATTCAAGAGTTCCTGATTTAATTCCCGATTTGAACGTCTATGAGAGTTCAGGGTGTCAATGTGTCTTGGGAATAGATCAGTAAAAATGAGAATTGTAAGTAGAATTTCAGTCTTTTCTTAGAAGACAATGCCTATCACTCACGAGTCTAAGATTAGTCTTCTATTAATTAGGAAAGAAGTACATTTTGAATGTTCCCAAGAGTGTACGTGTGTGGACAGCCAGAGGCTCGCTTTTGCTGTGGCCATGCTTGGTCAGAGGAGGTGAGTTATTGGGCTGTGGATAAAGTTGCAAATCTCTGAGGTCCTAGAGTGCTGGTAAAGGATTAGCAACCAGATCTCAGCAACAACAACAACAGAAAGGCCCTGATTAATGGCATTTTCCAATTTCCATTTTCCGTGGTATAAATCTTCCCATCATGGCTAATTTCAACCCACCTGACTGAATACCACTGAACATAGACTTGGGAACAGATGTGCCCAACTGGTTCTTACCTGCTAGTGCAAAGTAAGTAGTGTGAAGAGCTATCAGGGTGCAATGTAAGAGACATCATGTCTCCAAGATTAAGAAAAGCCATAAAGTCTACTCAAACATGTTGCAGGGCCTATCTATGTGTCACTTAGCGAGATGATATGACCTGGCCTAGGGATTTCTAAGTCTGGCATGGGAATTTCTGGGTCTCTATGACAGTGGGACAAGAAAACCCTGGTTACCCTAGAGACAAGACCACCTTAGCACAAATGCAGCTTTTTGAATCTTAAAATAGAGCTTATCTTCACAAGAATAGTTCAATTTCCCTTTATGAAAGAAACAACTGATAACTGACAATGACCATGACCATGACAAATATAAGAAAGGGAGTAGAGTCCTTTAAATGCTAAGAATATCTCCAGACAGAGAACCACTCAGTAAGATGCTGACCCCTGAATGTATCTGGTCCATTCTGCTGGTTGCTCCCACTGTCCATCTTCTGAGATTGCTGTCAGAATAATCTGCCTGGGCGTTAGATGGTCCTAAGACTCATCTTTGGTGAGAATCAGACCAAATGGGAGAAGTTGTCCCTGGGGAAGCTGGTTAGCGAGGACCATCTGAGATCCCTGAAGGTGACACAGGGCACAAGCCACACAGTCATTAGATTTGGACTCTTATAAACACCTGCAGTTGTACTTTAAAATGTTGTGGATATAATGAAGGCGAGTGGTTTAACGATTTCTCTTTCTGTTTTATTGTTTGTTTGTTTTTCTCCAGATGAAAAATAATGAAAAACTTCATTGTTTTCCATGAAGGACAATGCCATTCATATCCTCCTGGATATGTCTTATATTAAAGACTATACAGCCTAAGACCTGGATCACGCCAAGTATGAGCAATGCTTAACGAAGCAGCCGTGGTAAAGGATAAGTCCATCTAGGTATTGAAGCACTTGCTGAATTTTTTTTTTTTTTTGAAAAATTGAATTGTGATTCCAGTATTAAATTTTCAGAGACATATTATATAAGAGATTAAAGGACTCTTTTTCAGTGATTCATTTAAATCAATTATGAATAAGTTGACAGCCCTGGGAAGCTTCTGAATATTTTATTATATGTACAGGTGGCACTTCTAATTGGAGATTGTTATATTCACCTACTCTCCTCACTCTTACCCCACTGCAGCCTCCCAACCCAATCAATTTTTAAAGTTGCTATGTTTGAAAATTATTCTAAAACCATTCACAACAGATTGGGAGTAAGAGAACCATATGATATAATGTCGGCATTCTGAATGTCTTAAGGTGGCTGCTGGAAGAGTAAGTTGTGACCTGATTCTTTGCAGGGTTGGGTGCCAACATCTCCAGTGGCCCTGGGCTGTGCTTATCAGGATGGGATCAGCCGATCTCCCTAGAAGCATGTGCTGCATGTGATTCTATGAAGCACCTGTCATTAATAACTTGAGGACAGTGTCAGAGCCTCTGAGGAGGCTTACAGTGACCCAGCTCCTGGGAGACTTTGGATTGAGTGTGGGTGCTGCTTTCTTTCATCCCAGGCAACAGCCCAGGGCTGTCTCAGTTGTCACGAACCAAGCACTGAAACTAAGGGGTGGGAAGGGTGATTAAATCTCAAACCTCACCAGGATGTTTAGAAAAATGCATATTAATGTGTGTTCAAAAATACTCTCCTCAGTTGCTTATAATAGCTGATAATTCAGAAACATTGTAGATGTCCCCAAATTGGAAACTAAAATATTAAAATATGGCTTAGTAATACAATGATATTCTATTCAATCACATATGTGCAAACACACATACATCTCACATGAATGAAAGATGTGTTACTCATTTTTATTAAGTAAAATTATGTCTCATGAAAGATATATATTGACTTTAACACATACACAGGAAAATGATTCAAATGATTTATGAGTAACTTGGGAATTATAGATATTCTTTTTTTTTGGGGGGGGGAGTGTACCAGGAATTGAACACAGAGGTATTCAACCACTGAACCACATCCCCAAGCACTATTTTATTGTATTTTATTTAGAGATAGGGTCTCATTGAGTTGCTTAGCCCCTTGCTTTTGCTGAGGATGGCTTTGAACTCATGATCCTCCTGCTTCAGCATCCCAAGCCACTGGATTACAGGTGTTTGCTACCATGCCTGGCCAGATAATTGTTTTTTTTCTAGTTTATTAAGCTACAGTTCTATATTAAGTAGATACCATGTGATAATAAAATAATAGCAAAACATTATAATGAAAAAGAAATATGTTTTAGATACTTAGTTTTAGAGGGATTTTTCTCAGGCTCTGACCATGTCCCTGTCCTCCTTGACCTCTCCTGCCTTGCTCACTCCTAAATGTTCCCCCCCACCCCTCCACTTGCCAGCCTCTGTCCTTATGGGAGCCCAGCATGGTGGATTCGATGGTTTTGCTTTTTCCTCCTAAGGAATCTCCTCAGGAACATATGTGAAGTTGGAGACCTGGATAGGAGAGTTTTCTCTTGCAACTCAGGGAACCTGGAGCTATTTCAGAAATCCCAAAAGGGAAGAGAGTCAGGCTGGAATCCAGAGACTGGCTTGCTAAATGCAGAGCCCCCTGACCAGCATCGTCTGTCACTGATCCAGACACAGGGACGTGCTTTTTCGGTTACTCAGGACTTCTCTCCTACTCCTTTCCTGGGCATGCCCCTGCCATGGGAGCCCGTGGAGCTGGAGAAATCCTCAAGTAGCTCATCATGATGCAGCTGCCCTCTCGGCTCAATCCTACTTAATGTCTATGTCAGCATATCCCTCGCCTCCTCTAAGTCTCAGTCCATGAGCTGTGTTTTTAGCTTTCCTAAATGGAAGCATGTCTCAAGAGGAGGATTAGCCAATTGGCTAAAGAACAAAGAATCAATTTAGTTTAAAATAGCTCTTTTAATGCTGGTATTTTGCATCCACAGTAATTTTCCAAGGCACTGTGTGCTTTGTGCAAAATCCTCAGGGAGCCTAGAGTGGGCTTATCTGTCACCATTAGGCAGAGAGAGGTTGCATTGGACCCCCCACTTTCTACTGGAGTGAACAGCTGAGCCAGGAAAGGAAAGGATGTAACTTTTAAACTATCTGAAATACAATGACAACTGCTTAGGGTGCTTCTTGGGTGTCTTATCTTCAATGAAAATAAGGAAAAAAAAATATCAAAAGCTATAGGGAGAGGATAAGAGGATAAGAATTTATAGCCTTGCCCATACACTGACTAATTGATTATAAGAAATGATCAACAAGGTCCTCTGGCACTGAAATCTATCCCTAGCAACAGAGGGACTCATAACTGATGTTTTAAAGTAAAAAAAGTCTCTCATTGCATGGTTAGCTAAATAATTGGGACATGTGTCTCACTGAAGTAGAAAACTGAACTTAGGCAATCAGAAATCATGCCTAATGCTAAACATCGAAATGCATGTTGAAGGTATTGGTTAATTCTTCATTTCTCTCTCTCTCTCTCTTTTTTTTTTTTTTTTTTTTTTTTTTTGTCATCACAAATATTTACCTTCCCATCCTACTCCTCAGGACAAAATGATACATACGATTTTAGTGTTCTTTTTTTTGAAAATAAAAATTACATAGGTCATGCCCTCCAAGAGCTCAAAATGTTAAGTAATGTCCATGCTGACAAGGATGGAAAAATAAGTATACTATAATTTGCTGAGCAAATCTTAAGAGCCAAACACTCAGCATGAGCTATTTGTTTTCATGCAATAATTTTGAAATGTAGATGTGATGATCCCCCCCCCCCCCCCCCCCCCGCCGTCAGTCAGATCCAAAAATGGAGGCTGGGGATTTTAATCTTTCTCAGAACCTTCTGGATCCAAAAATGGAGCCTGGGGATTTTCATCTTTCTCAGAACCTTCTGGCTTGGAAGTAGTTAAGCCAAGTTTGAACTTTTTAGCTTTAAGGCTTCCACTAACCCACATCATATTCCAGATATAGAAAGAGCCCAAGTATAAAGAGGGAGCTGTATTTTTGACAACTTGGAGGTGAAAGTGAAGTTATCTAAAAAGGATTTATTCAGCAGGCCAATGAGAGGTGAATTAAGTGTGTATGCTGGGGAGAGGCAGAGTCAGGGTAGCAGAGAATACCCTGAACCATGTAAAATGATGAGAGCTGTACAATACAAGGATAATGGCAAGGTTAGGTGATGAGCAGAAATGTCAGGGTGAGGATTAGGTGAGGGGCTTAGTCACAAGCCTTGGGAAGGCAGCATCCTGGCTTAGGCGGTTTGCTTACTACCCTTCATATACTGTACTAATTCCCCAAATGCAAGAAGAGACTACTTTACTTGAGCACATGAATGTCAAGTTCCTAGACTGAGGCAGGAATTACTAGCATAAAGATCCCCATGCGGTTCTCATACTACCTGGTGTGTGGCTTTATTTCACTTAGAGAAAACCCAACCTAAGAATGTTAAGCATAGGAATTCTGGACCAAAGTTTCATGGATCAGCTTGGTTGGGGAAGAAGAGCCTAGAAATTTCTATATAGACAAGTCTGTTGTACACAAGACAATGTGAGAGAGTATGTGCCTTCAATAGGAAAAGAGAACTGATAGCCTTTACTAGATTCTGAAGATGACTCAGAGTTATAAAAATACAATAATAATGATGATAAGAGGAAGTTATAGGAAGACAAGGAAGATTCAAGACTAGCCTTTTCTTCTAATTCATTTCCTTCTCTTCATCTTCCAAAATGCCAAGGTTATTCTGGACTGTACTCCTTTGCTTATTATGTGGTAAGTGCTGGCATTTAAATGCTGTCATTTTGGCACTTCCCTTAAATGTTATCAACTCACCATTTTGTTCAACTAACTCCTCTGCATCCTTTGGAGTCCAGAACTCTCCTCTTTCTTGACTATTTTAGGTCCTGTTCTTCTTGCTCTGCATTCCTGGCGAACTTATGGTTTATCCAACAGAACTTATCATTTGGTTATATATTGTCTGTATTTGCTTTTTCATGCAGTTAACTTTTTAATGGAGATAGATGGGTGAATCCTTGGGCACAGGGGATCACATAATAGATTAGTGTTTCAGAGCATACACTTGGTTGAGTCTTTCTCAACTGTACTTTTGGCAGTTTACTAAACTCTGTGTCCCTTGGATTTCTCCTCTATAGGATACCGACAATAACAGAACCTATAACATACAGTTCATGGAAAGAGAAATGAGGTAATTCATGAAAGGTGCTTAGCTTAGTCACTGCAAACAGTACACTGATTTGAACCATTACAATTTATTCATCATTACCTACTGGTTCTTCTAAAAGCAGTATTGGAGCCTCTGTTCCTGCTCTGCAATTCTGAGACACCAGGAGAATCATTTAAGTCGGCTTAGTCTCAGTTTCCTTAGCTTTGAAGCAATTCTAGGATATTTGAAAATGGGGTTCTTGTAGGGTTCAAATGAGATAACAGTCAAGGACTTCTAACCTCATATCAGCCATAGTGGGGTATCAGGACTCCATGCTAGATTTTTATACTGACATGCTACTCTTAAATTGTGATGTTGTAAGGGTTAAGCCTAGAACTGCCAGGAGTAAAGTTACCAGACTTCCTCAATGGAGTTAGAAGGAAGCATCACCCATACTGAGAAAAGCAGACTTAGGAGAAAGCAGGAAAGTGTGTGCTTTGAGTCCTGGCTCCCAGCAGCCTTTGCTGTCTTTGCCCTTGTTATTTACTGAGTCAAGCATTTCTCTGCTCTCTGTTGGCTTCTATGCCCAGGGTTTCCAGCAAGACTAGTTACAGCCAGAGCCTTTGGGGACTTCTTGACTAATACAGTAGGGCAAGTGCAGACGTAGCTATTCAGTAAGAGAAAGGACGGCTGGGGCAAGGTGACTTGTTTTTTCTATTTATGTTTATTTTCCAATCAAAAGAGAAGCAGAAGAGATGCTAGAAACATTAAAAGCCAGAAACCCTGCATCCTGTGGGAGTTTTCCTGTCATTGCCCAGAGAGAGCGTGGGAGGATTCAATACCCTTCTCTCAGCAGAAGTTGAGATGCACATATTCTCCTGGCCTATGGGACATGCAGAATCTGGGAGAAAAACTACAATGCAGGGCAGGGATCAGGCCAATGCCTGTTCTAATGGAACCCTAACTTCTCAGGAAGGGGAAGCATTGCAGCGATGAGAGAGAGATGGGGGGCATTATTCATAAGAAGTGGCAGCTCTTGGGGAACACCCAGAGTGACAAGGAGAAGTGCCCAGGCAGAGCAGAGCATCAGTGAGGAAGTCTGTCCTTGTCATGGCACAGGGAACTGCCAGAGGCCACCGCAGCAGTGAGAGCTCAGAGTCTATCCCTTCTAATTTGCTAAGAAACTAAAATCCATGGCTGTTGGGGAAAACTGGTATGCCAGCAAGCATGCTGATGGGGCCCTTATCAAGACAGATTTGGCTTTGTGGCCCTAGGAAGAAGGTCACACACATATTTAGGATCTAGGTTTGGATTGCCTTTCTAGCTAGGAGACAAATGTCACTTAAATGCCCAAGTGAAATCTCTGGAGCAGTAGTCAAAGCTTTTGCCAAGTGAACATATGAACTTGTGAGGTGTTCCATGCACACACACACACATTCAAATCAACACCACCACCACCACCACCATCATCATCATTATCATCACCTATACATCATTGTACCTTGGGAGCTACACAAATAAATAAAGCTCAGTTATACACAGCTCCTCCTCACCCCATGCAGAGGATTATTTTATAAAGATAGGCTTGTGGTGATCACAGGAAATGCTGCATTTTATGTATTTTTCAGAATAAAAATTTACCCTTTGGATGGCAGGGTCCCAAGAGGAGACTTCATTTTTGAGCAACTGATTTTCAAATAAATGATAACGAAAGTAATAAATCCTCATGTCAGCAAACTTGAAAAAAGTGGAGAAAAGGCCAAAGGAGAAAATGAAAATCCCCCATAAGGAGACCTCATATCGGGAGCAAAAGCACCCCTGCACGATTTCAATATAAAGTCCTTTGTATTCAATTCGATTTGAAAAGCTCTCGCTCGGCTCCACAGACCTCGGTGTTGGGGGAGTGCATATTGGAATAACACTCAGCCCTGCTGTTCAGGACCTGGTAATCGAGTAAGGGCTATAACCACTCTCTGTATATGAAATCCAGCGCCATTGCAGCGATGATTATGATGAGGTTCCAGCCTATTCACACTTGTCATATTTGCCACGACACTGAGGGATTTGGTGAAGAATAGAGACTTTAAAAACTCCAATAACAGGTGAAATAAAAAGTGCACACAGCCTTTTATCCTTTGTTTCTAACATCAGGCTCGAAATAAAGGAGTTCAAGAGCTCAGGCAAGACTGCATTGCAGTGAGCACCTAACGGCAAAGGTGTACTAACTTGCTTTCTCATTTGTGTGACTTGGGGAGGGGGCCGTTGCCAGAAAGCTCTGATGCAGATTGGGGCAGACGATTAACCAGCTGGGTGTCTCCCCCATGTGGATTGAAACCACACTTACCAAATTGCCTGAGACAGGTTGCACAAAAGCTATCAGCTGCTACTAGCTTTTGACTTGCCACCGGTTCCTTCTCATCATTTCTTGTTATTGTCTTGGTGCATAAACACATCTGTACAGACGACTGCATTTATACTTTGGGTAATACGAGCTCAGGAGGAACTTACATTTTCAGGGGACAATTTGGGGCAGATGAGGAGGAATGGGGACAGGGTAGCGTGGAGGTTGCAAATGAGCTTGGCAATTATGGGTGTGCGCAAGGCAGTATTCACAGAAGGTTCCGGGAGAGCCAGGCAGCATCTGTGCCTCCTGGACACCGTGTTACCCATTCTGTAGCTGGATCTGTGCATGTAGGTGGTGGTGCAATAGGTGAGGCAGGTGCAGTGCACCTACCTGCCCCGTCGCATGCCCTACCTACCTCAATCTTGAGCAGAGCAGTCTGCGAACGGAAAATACACAATATAACAAAACAAAACAAAACTTGCCTGCAGCAATGAAGACAATACACAAGCTGGAGAGGATTAGCAAGGGACTATAATGATGGGTTTGGGGTCAGCTCTGGATTTGACATTAAAATCTGAATATAAATTCCTATCGGTTAAGAAGAGTTAAGTGTCTCCTTGTGAATTATCCACAGATGTTCAGATGCTGATTTTCTTTACTTTTTGCAGGCATTTTGGGGAAATAAACAAGGAAATGAAATGAATCCCATTGTTTAAAACACTCCATTTCCTGCATGTCCCTTCTCTGAGGGCTGTATTAACTCAGGCAGCTTCAATGTTAAATATTTGGGCCTTTGCACCTGCAGTTTACCATAGCTATATTTACGTAAAGGTCAAAGACCGGCTTTAGTGGACTCAGGGCGTCTTTCTCCCCATGGCTGCCCAAGTTGCTTTTGGCTGCTGGATGAAGTGTGATCCAGTCCTGGTGATCTGTGGCTTCCTTTCTGAAGGGACCATTCCTGGAACTCACACCTTGTCTGCCACAGGCTGAGGGTTTATGTCCCTCTCAACTCACGGGCTGAAGCACAATCCCCAATGCAATGGTATTAGGGGATGACGACTTTGGGAGGTGGTTAGGACATGAGGACATGAATGGGATTTTTGCCCTTATAAATGAGGCCCCAGAAAACAACCTTGCCACTTCTGCCCTATGAAGGCACAGTAAGAACCTGGCTGTCTAAGCCCTAGGAACTGGGTCCTTAACAGACACAGAATCTGCTAGCATCTTGCTCTTGGATTGAACAGCCTCCCTCCAAAGCCAGGACAAATAGACTTCTATTAAGGGATCTAGTCTTTGGTGGCACATTACAGCAGATGCATGGAGTGTGGCACCACCCTTGGGTCCTCCAGAGTAAAATTCTCCTGAACTTTTAAGGTTTTCATCCCTAGAGGCTTTTTCAGGAATCATTGACCTGGGACTAAGTTGTGGTTGTGACTTTTTTTTTCATAGACCCTGGACATTTTTGTCTCTGTCCTCCATCCACAGTTTTCTTTTCTTGACTTCTTTAGGATACACTCTTCCATTCAGGTTCCTTGTGATTCTGACAGTGTGATTTCTCAGTACTGACTTCTCAAATGGGCAACACTTAGGAGTCACAACGGAATTGGGGTCTGGTCACTGTTATGACATTCTTTACTGCATTCGACAACCTATGTAAACTCTTAAAGCCTTTGCTTATTTATTGGTAAAATGGGACTAATACTTGTAGCCCAAGTGTGCAAGGATCAAATATACTAGTGATTCATTTAAAAGCTCATAGAGAAGCCCTCTAAGCAGTGGATGAATCATCCATCTCTGCTGTCTGTTTTGACTCCGTTGGGCATCATACAGAATGCAGATTTTTTTTTTTTTTTTTTTTTTGTAGAATACAGAACTCACAGCCAAGATTTTTTCTTCTTCACTCAAATTTTAGTGCATTTAAAATGGTGGCTCTCAGCCTAAGATTCCATGTAACTTCCTTGTATGTGTATTTCTGTGGGATCTCCTATTTTCTCCCATTATTTGAGCCTGGCAAAAAAGAAAGACATGGACTGAGGGTAATTTTTTATAGAGTGTACTTCAGACAACTCAAAATCAATAGCTTTTTTTTTTTTTTTTTTTTGTGGAAGGCACCCAGGAAAGTAGAACATAAGGAATCATAGGGGTTTACTATTGCTTTTTGAGGGTGATGGTAAAATTTTATGGAATCCTCATAAAATGCATGGTTGAGTACAAAGTGAAATTGTATTTCATTATAGCTTATCATGGTCTGATTATGGATAACACTGCATTTTGTAACACTTGATATCTATAATATATGTAGTCAGGGAACTGAAGCCTCAGTTTCTCTTCTCCTAATAACTTACGATTGATAAGGCAACTAAAGGTCCTGAAGGTGGGACTGAAAAAGGGGTGATGGGTTATGATATGCCTACTGTGGCTTTTCAGAGACTCAAGGGCTCTAGAAAAAAAAATTAATGATAACCCCTAACTGAGAATGCCTTTGGTGTAAGGGTGGGTAGTATTAGTATTAATATTAATAGTAAAAATAGCAGTAATAGTAATTAATGGATATTTATGCAGCATTTACTTTGAGCTTATCATTTTATATTCATTATCTTAGTTTCCCATGAAGCTAGGTGTGGCCATGAGCTCTAGCTTTTGGGTTGAGAAGGAGGTGACATTATATAGCAGTCCTTCAGGGCTGGTCTACACAACTTCCTGTAACTTATTCTCCACTCTCTTCCTGTTTGCCGCCTAGATCTAGAGGCTGGTGACCTTAAGGAGATAGCAGAGACACAAGATGGAAAGAGCTTTGGACCTTGAATGACCACCTGGAGTAGAGCAGCCCACCAAAGAGAACACCCGACTTCTAAATTCAATTATGTGCAAAGTGAGCATAAAATTACATTTAGATATTGAAATGCTGGTGGCTGGTTTTATAACAGCCTTTTAGCATTTTCTTAATTTAGTCCCTGGCCACTACATGCCTGAAAAACATATCCTACTAGATGACACATTGCTTTCTACTGCCATGTCATTATTATAGAAAGAGGTTTATTACGAAGACAAAGTAAATCAACAGATATTGCATCTTCAAAATGCATACTGTGACTTGAGAATCCTGTGATGTCTTTAGTCTGTTGGAGTTTAGCAATATGTTTTACATAATAATCCTTCCCTTTTTCATTCTTCTTTTTGCTCCCTCCCACCATCCCTTTCTTAGGAAGTGCCTGTCGTGGTCCATGTACAATGCTAGGTGAGAATATAGAAAGAAAATTAAGTAAATGAAGTCCCTGCTTTTAAAATGGTCAAAGCATGGGTCAAGATATGTAATTATGCTACAGTGTGGTAATGAAAATAATCTGAATTATAGGAACATGGAATTCAGCACAGGGTATCTGACTGAACCACAGAGGGGCAAGGAAGGCTTAGAGAGGAGAGGGATTGAGGTAAGGAAGCTCCTGGGATGTGGGAATTTCAGTGATAAAATCTAAAAATTCCCAGGTAAACTTGGATGGGTTAGTCATCCTAAGAGAAGGTAATGCTATCTATTTTCAGTGAATGAGAAGAAGTTGGGGAGAACTTTCATGCGGTGTCTTGGGAAACTGTAGGCAGTTCATTGCTAGAGGATGCAGCACAAGACAGCACTGTGGAAAAACCTGGAGAGGGAGGCGGGATAGCTAGCAAAGGGCTTCCTAAACATTTTAAGGAGCAGGGGAGTGCCTTGTAAGCAGAGGGACCAATGGTGGAGACTGAAGACAAGGAGGTAGGAAAGACTTGCAGAAGTCCCTATGTGGAATAGACAGGAGGCTCAGTTTTGAGAAGTGTTTAGAAGACCAATCTTCTGTACTTGGTTGTGGATTAAACAAAGAGGTCTTGGGAAAGAGTAGATCCAGGGTGGCTTGTGGATATTAGCAGAATAACCGGTCTTCACTATTGGAAATTTGGAAAATGGACTTCCTTTCTACAAGATTGTGCATTGCCATGTGTCCAGCCTAGTGTCCCTGGGCTCTGGTCCTCTCTCAGCTCTGTCACGTCTCCCAGGAGAGAGCAGCTCTTGTACGTGGCCTCTCTATACTGCTTCCTGGCATCATTGTGCATACAGACCTTTGAGGTCGCTCAAAGACAAAGGAGCTAAAGAGGAAGTGATCGCTGAGAAGATGAAAAAGAGCATCTCTAAGAAGGGAACTGATATGTGGAGTAGAAATTCATAAAGAACCTGGTTTCAGGGAAAAGAAATTATTTTGGCTCCCACCTTATCCTCCAAACATCTCCACATGGAAGAGTATGATTCCAGGACCTTTCCTTTCCAGACCCCCTTACACCCTCAGTGACTTAGCATAGTAACTGTCCACCACTCGCTTTGGAAGTTGCTTTACTCAACACTGTCTGTCCCTTGGGGGTCCGGTTTCCTTTGTCTACAGCTGGGACTGGTGGAGCACTTACAGTTTCCTGACCGTGGGCTTGTTCTTGTATATGCATTATCTCATTTGAACTTCATCTCACAACCACTGTATGCAGTAGGGACCGCAAACAGGCAATTGGAATCACAAAAAAATAATCTAATACATAAGGCTAAAGCCGTTAAAGATTTTCTTTATCTGACTGTGAGCTACTTGGGGTTAGGGACTGAATTTATTAGCACAGGGCCTGGTGGGTATGAGATGCCTTAGGATTGTTCACAACTTCAGTGAGTGGATTGGTTCCTCAAGGAAAAAATAAAATGAAGGGCAGGAAGAGAATGCAGTCTTTGTGAGCCAGCTGCCTAAAATCATCTGAGGCACTTCAGTGGTGCCAAAAGGCTCTTTCTCCAAGTTTTTGTATGTTTCAATATTTGACCAAATGCTGTATGAATCATCACAGTCTTCATTTAAGCAAAAGAACATATTTACCCAGAAAGTATTGTCTTAAGGTCTTTTCAGTGAAGAGACATAAACAAACAAAAGCCTCTCAAGTGTGAAGAACAGAGCATAGGAATTGCTAAAAGTTGCACATTTCATTATTTATTTATTTATTTTATTTTTTTTAAAATTTTTTTTATTATTTATTTACTTATTCATCATGCACAAGTATAGTATCTTTTTACATACAACTGCTTGTATACAAAGTATATAAGTACCATTCAGATCTTCAATCATGCATTTAGGATAATGATATCCATCTCATTCAACCACCAATTTTTTTTTCCAACCCCCCCCTTACTCCCTCCCTCCCCTCCCTTTCCGTTGACCATTCTAGTGTTCCTCTGATCCTATGTACCCCCTTCCAACAACACTGTGAACCAGCCTCCTTATATCAGAGAAAACATTCGGTACTTGGATTTTTGAGATTGACTAATTTCACTTAGCATTATATTCTCCAACTTCATCCATTTACCTGCAAATGCCATTATTTTATTCTCTCTTATTGCTGAGTAAAATTCCATTTTGTATATATACCATATTTTCTTTATCCATTCATCTACTGAGGGGCATCTAGGTTGGTTCCATAACCTAGCTATTGTGAATTGTGCTGCTATAAACATTGAAGTGGCTGTGTCACTGTAATATGCTGTTTTTAAGTCTTTTGGGAATAGACCTAGGAGTGGGATGGCTGGGTCATATTAGATGACGAGATTAGAACTGGAGTTTGGGTTATTTGTTAGCTACAGCTGTGGCTAAGGCTCTTTCCAGGTTCAGTGTGGCATGTTCAATAAACATAGCTGGGTCTTAGACAAAAATGGTAACCTGGTGCGCAAGTTCAATCAATTATTCAATAAATATGTGTGGAGCACCCATTACATTCCTAGCTAAATGCTAAAATGGAATCAGAGAAAAGAGATAAATATGGTGCAGACATTGTCTTGAGGAATACACAACTTAATTGGAATTTTAAAGAATTTGATGCATTTAGTTGAGCAGCTATCTTTCCTAATTTGATTTTTATTTTGAAATAAACTTTAAAGCATGACTCATGTATTTTATGGAGGCTTATTTTGTTATGTGATGATTATAATATAATTATGTAGGTGAAAGTTACTTTTAAGAATAACAAAGGCATTTTAATAGATAGATTGGTATATGAACCAAAATTGGTGATTTATCCAAAAATAAGTGTCAGAACAGAGGATGGAACTATTTTGTTCAAATCTAAATTTTTCTCAAGACCCAGACATAGCAATGAAACATGACTAGTGTTGAAAGTAGGCAATCTTCTGGAGTCTGGTAAAATGTAATCAAGAAGTATGTATTATAATTATGCTTGTTATATTACTATTAGTCTCTTATGCAGTCTGAGTAAAAACAAAACAAAATAACCGTTTCCATCAGTTTCAGCTCATTTCTGACTCAAGAAAAGACACACATACTATCTCTCTTTTTAGGATTCAGACAATTTGAGGATATGATCTGCCTCACAATGAAGAACTGTAATCAAAAAAGAAACACTTTGTGAATTAAGAAAAAAAAAAAAAAAAAAAAAAAAACCTAAGAGTAGATCCTTATAACTTTCGTCACTTGTGGATTCTTCCCCTAGACATATATAATTTCTATGGCAAGAAACTCATTTGCTTATAACTAGATGCAGTTATAACATTGGCTATGATTTTAAAAGATGCAACTTAATCAGCAAGACAAGTTTCAAACCAGAAATTTCTCTAAATGTGCTTGGTTCCTTTCGTAGTCTGTGTCCTTCCCCCACATGGATAGGTATAATGTAATCTCACATGTAATCCCAATGTGATGGTGTTGGGAGGTGGGGCCCTTGGAGGCAATCAGGTCAGAAGGACTTGGCTCTCATGGAAGGGATTAGCCAGTTCCCTTGTCTCTTCCACATAAGGATATGACAAGAAGGCTGTCCATGAAGTAGGAAGCTGGTCCTCATAGACACCTAGTCTGCCAGTACCTCCACCACTCAGCTGCCAAAATGGTGAGAAATAAACATATGTTGTTTATAAGCTGCCTTCTTGATGATATTTTGTTACAGCAGCCTGGACAGAATATGGTAAACCATATTTTGTAATCTTCATGATATCTTACTAAGTCATTATTTTCCCCATTTTATACATGATGAATGTGGGATTTGGAAAACTTAAACGATTGCCCAAGGTTATGTAGTTAGTAGGTTCAGGAGTAGGATTTGACTCCTACTTGTCCAACTGTCCTCTTAACATCATGCAATGCTGCTTTTTATTCTAATTCATCATAGGAAGGGATCAAGGGGCTCCAGTTCCCTATAAAAGTTGATATTTGTCTTCTCTGTTTAAATACATGGCTGTTCTGTGAAAAATAAATAAATAAATACATGGCTGTGCCTCTTTCAGACTCATATCCTCAACACTTCATTGTATCTAAAATACGTGAGAAAATAATTCAATTATGATGAATAATAGCCAACATTCTGTTATTTTAGAGTTGGTAGAGTTTAGGGATATGTAACACAGTTACACTAAAGTAAAAGTTTCCCTCTGAGGACAAGGAGATGGAACAAAATGATGTATAACTCAGAGGCTTATTTATTTATTTGGCCTTGACTTGATTTTTGCTTTTATTTTTGTTTTGAAATTTGTCAAAGAGAATCAATTCCCAGGCAAGCCTAATGTTTACAGGTTTTCTTGTTAGCCACCAAAACTTTTAAGAAACAATATATATTGAATGTGTGTGTGTGTGTGTGTGTGTGTGTGTGTGTGTGTAAATCTTCTAAAACTTTAGGATGACTTTTAGTATTTTCCTCAAAACTGAACGTGAACTTGGTGGAGTAATTCAATCAACATCGCACAATGGTTCCATGTATTGAATCACTTGTTAACACTGAGGACCGGTTAACATTGTAGACCTGATGCTGGGGGAAAAAAAAATCTCATTGAGATCCTGCAGATTTCCAGGGGTAGCGGCACTCCTTTGAGGAGAGTGGCTTTGAGTGCTATGCTCCTGTAATATAAAATATCACTCAGCAAGCTGCACTCTCCGATAATTTTTATAGCAAAACATAACATACTTTCCTAGCAAGGTCAGAAATGTCAATAAAAAGGTACAAATGGACTTGCCTACATGTCTCAATTTTGAAAACAGTCTCATCTTTTGAGTGCATTGGTACTGAGGTTTGAAAAGCAACTGTATTTCTGCAGGAACTCTTGAGACTGCCTTAGACTTTTAACGATGATGCCCACCTGTGTAGCCAGGGTGTCCCTAGGGGGATAATATCATACTTTGACTTTAGGCTGGAGAATGTGGACACACAGGAAAAGGCTGAGTTGCATGGCTGCCTCTGTATCTACCTTTGACTTGTGTTTGACAGTGGTAAAAAAGGTTGAGGTGAAATAAAACCAGACATTACTAAGAGCTTGTATTCATTTGCTTTATTGATGTGTAATAAATTATCACACTTGTGACTTAAACCTACAACCCTTTGTTGTCTCACAGTTTTTTAGGTCAGAAACTGGGATGAACTTGGCTGGTTCTTTGGTTAGAGTTTTACAAGGCTGAAATCATGGTCTGACCAAGTTGTGTTCATTTATGTAGAAAATGGAGAAGAATCCACTTCTGAGCTCATTTAGGCTGTTGGCAATCTGCTTCCCTGTGGCCTGAGACTACATCTCCAACTGGCTGTTGGCCAGGGGTAACTGAACTCCCGGTGACTGCTTTCAGGATCTTTCCATGTGACCCCCTCTATCATCAAAGACTTCCACTGCACGTTGAATCCTTCCTACGTTTGGAACTTCTCTGTTTTTGTCTTCTGCAGCCATCTAGAGAAAACTTTCTGCTTTCAAAGGGCTTGTATGATTCCATTAGGCACATCCAGGTAATTGCTGTACTTTAAGGGCAGCTGATTTGGGACTGTAATTAATATCCACAAAATCCCTTCACAGCAGCATCTAGATTAGTGTTTGATTGAATAAGAGGGGCCAGAAACCTTCAAAGGCCATTATAGAATCTGCCTACCATAGGCCTAGGTAAATCATTAGCTTTGCACATACGATTTAAATCTTTCAATAATCTGTAGTGACACAAGTTAACTGTCTAATTCACTTGCTCAATAAGAGATAAATTTGATTCCAGGCTTTTCTGACTCTAAAACCAGTGCTCTTCCTTAGTAACAGATAATGTTATTAATGAGAGCAGAGGTCTCTGTGTGCCAGGAACTTCCTCTGTTCATTTCCTACCTCATATTTAACCTTCACAACAAGCTTTCAGGGTGTCAGTTCCATTTTGTAGGTGAAGAAACCCATAAAAGAGCCGGCCAGCCACCCACAAGACCCTCATTATTATAATTAAACCCTTGTAGTCTTGACCTCTTTTTATCAATGTAGCCTGTAGGAATTCAAGGAGGACTCGAAACTGTGGCCAACACCAACTCTTGATGCTCATGGATTTCTTGACTTGAAAACGTCTGTCATGGTTTTCTCATCTGCATAATAGGGAATGAGACTTTCTAAAAGTTCTATTGTGTCAAAGCAGAAATTGTGCTGGTTAAACAGGCAAGGAAGGCTTGAGTCAAGACTATTGCAATGCAGAGGACAGGACAGGACTCAGCCAGAGTGAAACTCTACAGAAACAAAGGTATGAAGAGGTTTTAAGAGCTGGAATGAGGGAACTGTACACCACCTGTTTATATTTGGCTTCACCCAAAGAAAAAGTCAACTTTCTCATATCTTCATAACAGGAAGTAATTTCACCACTTGACAAAAGGTACCAGCTGGAGTTTGGCTTCCACCTTCCTACAGAAACTGGGAGCTAGGGACTCTACCTTCCACAATGATTGCTCTCCTAAGAGATGTTCTGCAGGCCTTGAGAAAGATATTCTTAGGCTGTGCAATGGGCAAGAAGCTTTAAATATGATTTATGTCCTAAAGGAGGAGTAACAGAATTGATAATAATATTTTTTCTAATATAAGTGCTATATGAAAAAGGGATTTCAGGGTTTAGAGTCAGAAAGAAGCCTGTCTAAGCTGAGAGAAATGTTAATGCCAGGACCAGCTGGTCAGTTTGAGGACTCAGTAGTATATTCTTTTTTTTTTTTTTTAATATTTTTAATTTTTAAAAATATTTTTATTTTTTATTTATGTGGTGCTGAGGATAGAACCCAGGACCTCACACATGCAAGATGAGCGTTCTACCGCTGAGCCATAGCCCCAGCCCCTCAGTAGTATATTCTATCATGGCTTACAACATGAAAAGCATTATTCTAGAGTCACTTCCTCTAGGGAAGTCTTCTTGACTCCCAAATTCTAGATTCTGATCTCTTCCTCTTTGGTCCTAATGCACCTGATACTTCCCCGTCATATGTTATATCATGTAGAAATGCTAACAGCCCAAGTGCCCGTCAAGAGCAGAATAGAATAAACAGATTTTGCTACATCTATGATGTCAATACTATAGTCATTCAAGATTATATTAAATAAAATATTTAATACCTTGCAAAAATGCTCATAGTGAAGCCAGAATTAGACAGGCAGTCAGCAGAGATAGGTAAATCAAGTCAGGTTGGATCAAGGAGGCCAATTTTGAGTGAGTCCCGGGAAGTTGGAGACTGTCCCCTGAGGGATGGAGATGTTAATTCCTTCAGAGCCCTTCCTTCACCTTTATCAAGAACCTGCCCCTGCTCCAACCTGTTGCTAAGGTAACCTGTCCCAGGAACTGCTCCTCCCTACAGGGAGCTATAAAGTTGTTAATTGGTGTGTCCTGGGATGTACCATCCTGCCCATCCCCCCTAGCAGGAAGGAGAAAGATAAGGGGAAGAGGGCAGGAGAACAAAGGAAGCCTGGGACATATAAAAAAGGCAGATCTGCCTTGCTTCTTGGGATACCAGCTATGGCCCCCTTCTCCCTCCCAGGAGAAGTCTATGTTACCCCTTTTTAAATAGACCCTGCTTTATATGCTTGCCTTGGCGTGCTTCTCTAATGTTCAAACTTCAACATTTGGGGGAGCAGAACTCGTCACCAGCAATAGAAACTTGTTATGGTAAGTAAAAGCAAATTACAAAATACTACAAAAACTATGATTCCAATTAAGTAACAAACCAAACAAAAAAATCACAAGTCCTTGGAAGGAAATAAACCAAAATGACAGTGTGTTTCTGTGGGTGGTAAGGTTATGGATGATTTTTACTTTCTTCTTTTTGCTTTTACCATGTTTTTGAATTTTCTACAATGAAAATATATTACTTCTGTCACTAGGATAAAAAACACAATTTTACAAAGAACCATGAATGAAAAAAGCCACAAAGGCAATTTTTATGATTCCAGCTATAATCTAATGGAAGCAGATGCTGCACTTTCCATTGTTTTATGAGTAATTTCTTGTCTTTCTTCTGATATTATCCTTCTGGCTGTCCACATCTAGATGGAGAACAAGGTGATGAAAAGGTTCCACTCTTCCTGATCTGATCTTTTGCTTTTGAGCTGCCTGCCAGCCCTGAAGGAAGAGGCTTTGTTGGGAGGATGTATAATAGGACCGTGGTTATCCTTGCTCTGCAGTTACCTGGTGTCCTCAGCCTAGACATGATGCCACTCATGAGCTAACTGGTGGACACACTTATTTCCACCAACTCCCCGTCAGGAAGAGTTGTTCAGAAATGGCATGAGCCACTTTGAGAGGAAATGAGTTCACAGTTCCAAGAGGTAATCAAGCAAAGTCTGTATGACCACTTGTTGGGAAGAGGATGGAGAGAATTCAAGTTTCCTCTAAATCAGTTAGCTGTCTTTATGGGCTGTGAGACATTCCCTCAAATAACTCAAGGAAAAGAGGGTTTACTTGTGTGGTCCCTCTCCCACAATCCTTGTGCAAGAGAGGGAGCACAACTAGCTTCTAGCCACAGGGCTAGGGCAACAGATCAGCCCTTCAGAGGCAAGCAGCCACTCTGCTCAACTCTCAGGGCTGTGAGGTTTCTATTCACTGTCTGCTTTCCTCTGCAGCTTTATCTTCTGCAGTAGATAACTAGAGACAGTGTTCATAGGGGAGAGAGGGAAGAGGAGGAGGAGGAAGAGGAGGAGGAGAGAGAGAGAGGGAGGGGAAGAAGGAGGAGGAGAGGATGAGGAGGAGGAAGAGGAGGAGGAAGGGGAAAGAAATAAGGACAGAAAGGAAGAGACAGTGAGAGAAAGAGAGAGAGAGAGAGAGAGAGAGAAGAAGAAGGAGGAGGAGGAGGAGGAGGAGGAAAAGGAGAAGGAGGAAGGGAAAGAAACAAGGACAGAAAGGAAGAGGGGCGGGGGAGGAGATACTAATTTAATCATGCCCCTGTGAAAAGGGGAGAAACAACTGACAAGTCCTATCACAACAGTTTAAAATGATGAACAACATTTTGATTAGTGAACATGCTCAAAACTTCCTGGGGAATGTATCTGTATATGGGTTGGATTTTCCCACCAGTTACTATTTACCAGAGTCCACCTTATTACCTCTCCTTTCTTGATCACATTGTTCCACACTGCAGATAACTGAGAAAGCCGTCCTGCATAGTGGATGAGATGAGCGTCCTGAGGTTGGCTCTCTGAATCATTATTTGAAATATACTATCTGGAATCCCAATGGCTTATCTGAATATTTCAGTTCAATTATTCTGATGATAGGCATAAACTTATTTTTATGTTAATCTGAAGTAATTTCTTATAATATTCATTCAGTAGGCAGAGCCAGATAACTAGGGAAGCAAAGACATCTTTGAAAATATAGAAACCCTTAGAGCATAAAGAAAACAGTCAAATTCCTCTCCTTTGTGTCATAGAAAGGCCTCAGGTACCTGGTTGTTGGGTCATTCTATAACCTTTGACAATCTCCAGCCTCCCTCATTGGCTGCCTTTGTCTGGAGCAGCTAACATTTCCTTAATAATTTATGCCACGTTTTTCATTTTCATTCACTTCATCACTTAATCAGCAGAGTTGTAATTCCACTTACCCTAATACATCTTCATTTTCGACCCCATTACCTGCGCGGGCTGTGAAGGCTCGCCTGTTCTCGGCATGGCGCGCCCATCTTCAAGGTGCTCTTCTGGGTCCCTGCAATCTGCTCCATGCTAATTGGTGCAGATGGGAACAGGAGGGAGCCGTGCACACAAGGGAGGAAGCAGATTCTCCCAGTAAGTACAAGGCCCTTGGGGACCAAGGCATTTTGTGTCAGGTACAGTGAAAAAAGCATTTATGGAGTCCTAGTTGATGACATTTTTCTTGTCCTTCAAAAGTGTGTTTTCAAAGAGAGCGCTAGTATCGGATGATCCTCTTGAGGTCTACCCCTAACCAAGCTCAGAATAATAATAAAATATAGCACTTATTGAGCCCAACACCATGAGAAGCACTTTGCATATACCCATCCGTTCATTCATTCATCACAGGAAATCTTTGAGGCATATAATATTCTCTTTACTACAGATAAAGAAACCAAGCCTCAGAGACATGAAGCAGTTTGCTCAAGTTCATGCAAATGGGGGTTGGCAGAGCCAGAATGAGATTCAGATCTCTCTGGCTCCAGAGAAAGGGTTAGGACATTCACCTCACTGTTCAAAGGAGGCAGTGTTTATTTTTGGATTCTTCTTCTATCCCTTTATGTGACCTCTTTCCTTATTTCTGGCACCCCTGTCTCCATTAAATTCCGGGAGCTGTGTTGTTTTACATGGTCATTCTGGCAGTATCTGGTCAACTGACGCCAGGTGGAGATGAAGAGAGTATCCCTCCCTTATGTGGATATCAAGTGGAATGTTTGGAGCACACCAAAATGATCTTTATGGACTTTTCTAGGTGTGGAATTTATAAATCACTTAATTTAGAACTGATACAACCTGAATTCATTCCCTGACTCTTGTCATTGCTTAGAGACCCTGTCTGACATCCTATCTGATATTATAAATACGCAATTATAAATACGATGTTATAAATTCTTGCAATCCACAGGGGGTTCTCTGTGTTCAGATTAGATTTAACATTTTGGACTTAGAACAAGAGGGAAAATCTTTCCTTTCCTTTCTTACTGTTACAGATTGTTGTTTCTCAGCCAGGGGCAGGTTTTCTCCCAGGTGACTTTTGGAACTGTAGACAGTTTTGATTGTATTAACCAGTGGGAGATGCTACAGGGCCAAAGATACTAGTAAACATTCTAAAAGTACAGGACAGCCGTGCCCCCATCATGTACACAACAAATAATTATTTGGCCCCGATGTCAATACTGTTCAACATGAGGAATACAGTTTTATATGGGAATATATTTGCAAGTGATGAAAGTCTTCTAACATGGAGCTTGAGAACACTGATTTCTGTCATCTGCCCCAGTAACAGGATGTTCCAAAGTGAAAGTCTGGGCTTAGTGATTAAGCATACATATAAAAATTCCCTTGTGTTTCAGAGAATTCAAAGGCACAATGAGGAAAACTTTTACAGTGCATCAGGCTCCTGTACAGAGCAAATACATTACCTATCTGTAATGAAGGATTTTTGAATAGATAAGAGCTGCAGCCTCTACAGGGGAATGTTTTAGCTGGGGGCATGTGGATTTTAGTTGAATGGATAATATCAACTTTAAGTGGGAATCATTATGCTGCCCTGCATTAGAAATTTACCCCTGAATGGAGAGCAATATTCCACAGATGGAGGCCATTGAAAATCTGTTTTGCTGGCAGGATGTGTACAGAAGGCATGAATGAGAAGCAGTGTTGGATGATAACTGGCTTTGGGCTGACTGCTCTGTGTAGGGCACATAGGGCAACATTATGCAATGACCAGCGTGAATCTAGGGTGACCTTGGGACAGGTCAATGGTCTTTGCTTCACGTCTTCTCCCATCTTGGAATCTTTTCCTTTGATTTCATGTTACTACCACTCTGGTTCCTGTCACTTGCCAAGAGCCACAACTATCCCTATATCCTCCAAGAAATTGGGCTGAAAAAGTCTAAGATGTCAAGGCCTCAGGTATTGCTTTCTGCAGTACATTTTGTGATTTACAGATATGAAATTGATAAATAATTAAATAGCATGACATGGAGGTAGACATGAAGGCATTGGGGCATAGAGATTTGTGTTTCTATTGGGTCTGTAATGGTATTTCCAAGGATATAATGTACTTCTGCATAAATCCCTCAGAACTTGAATAAGCTACATGGTGTCTTTCCTTGTATGTTATAATTTGTGCAAGGTCAATATATAAAGCAGTAAAGAAGTGGAGGTGTTCCATTGGAAACAGAAGGTAGGGGATCTGGAAGTCAGGGCCCTGAGTTCCCCTGCTACACCAGGTTGTGAACTCCTGAGGTTCATCTATGGAATCATTTGACTCCATCCAACAATGGTCTTCAAGCTTTTTCCCATCATGGCACACACAGAAAGTGACACTATTTGTTGAGAATCCAGAAGTACTTGAGAATGCTGCTAGTTTGGTGGAGAAGGCTCACCTACCCTGAGGACTAGGTGGTCCTCCCTGAAAAAGCTGTGTCAGGAAGCACAGCATGAAAACTCTCTGCCCTTGTGAGAACTTGACAGAGCATGAAAATTCTACAGCCCTGAAACTGAAATGAGCAAGGACTTCAGCCGCATGATTCACTGTCACCATATGAGACTCAACACTATTAAATGTATTTTTTAATTCATTGAATAAATATTATATTTTGGATCTGAAATGTCTCCCAAAGTCTCATGTGTTGAAGGTTTGGTCCCCAGTGCAGCAATATTCAGAGGTGGGACTTTGGAAAGTGATTGGATCATGAGGGTACTGATCGTACTGATCTCATTAATGAATTAATGTATCAATTGGATGATAATTGAAAAATTGGAATGTTGGGAGGTGATGGAAGCTATAGGAATAATTGCAAGAAGTACGTCACTGGAAGGGTACATCTTGTGCTGGGCCCCTTCCTTCCTCTGTCTGCTTCTCAATCACCATGAGGGAGCCATTCTTTTCCACAATCCCCTCAGTACCATGTTGTCTGCCTTATGGCAGGCCCATAGCAATGGAGCCAACCAACTATGGAATGAAACCTCTGAAATTGTGAACTAAAATAAATCTTCCCTCTTTAAACTTATTCGATCAGGCATTTTGTCATAGTGATGACAACCTGACCAGCACAGTGAATAGTCATGAAGTATGTCCTATGTGGTAGCTATTCCTCTAATGTCTTCAAGGAGTTTATGTTCCAGAGAGATGGTGGTGGGAGCAAGTAAACCAAAAACAAATGAAATATATTGTCAGTGGGCTTTATAAAATAATGCAAGATGAAGGACTAGCTTGTGTGTATGTGTGCACGCATACATGCCTGTGTGCATGTGTGTGTGTATTTGTGTGTGTAGGTACATGATGGTTAACTAGGATAGACTGGTCAGGGGTACTCTTCTTAGGCAGTGAGATGAGACTATGGTCACCAAGCTCAAGAAATAGAAAGAAGGCAAATTTTTGTCTTCAAAGAGTCTTTAATCCTTCCTGCCAACTTTTAGTAATTCTTGGCAATTTTGATTTTTGTTTTCGCATTTGACCTTTACATCAAGCTTGTGAGGTTCATTGTAATCTTTGATCACTAGCTATTTTTACATGTTTGGGGAAATAAAATGACTTGGCTACGCTATCATGTTGGGGGCATTATAGAAATGGCAAGACCAATCACAAAATTTGCTGGAAATTTTATCAACTTATCTTTACCTAGAAGTCAAAGTGTAGTGGAGGTTTATAGACAAATAACATTTTAAGCACTTATTTTGAGCCATATTGAGCACTTGAAAAGGAATGATTTCATTTATTCTTCATGGCAATTTAATGTGGTAGGTACTATTATTATGTATTCCCATTTTATATAAGAGGAATCTCTCTCTCTCTCTCTCTCTCTCTCTCTCTCTCTCTCTCTCTCACACACACACACACACACACACACATATATAAAATCTAAGAAATTGAGCAACAGTTATAACTAGCAAACAGTGGAGAGAGTCTTTGAAGCCAGCCAGATTCACTCCTAAAACCACATCATGAAGACAACAAAGATCTCCATGCTAGTGTGGTTGGGTTTAAAAATTTTTTTTTTTTTTTAAATTTAATTTGTTATACATGCTTGCAGAGTGCAATTCTTGGGTTTTTAAAGGGACTCAAGTGTGGTAACCTGGTCTTCTCACAGTTGAAGGTCATGGGACTGTTTAGAGCCACTGGTGGTTCCTGCTTAATTTTGGCAATGATCTGCCAAAGGCTTCAGGTAATTTTGCAATATTTCTTGTATTTAAACACAAGACCCAGTGTCTGTTTCTGTTATGAAGTGGACTTTTTTGCAAGCTAATAGAGAAGTTCCAGTCATCGTTACTTGGAAAGCCACTCTGGCCTCTTTTCTCTGTGAGCAATGGGGATAGGATGACTGTGGACTTCAAATATCAGACTCTTCCAGCTGACTTTGAATGTGGCCCATCAAGTCCCTTGTACAAAGTACACTATTTTTTTCTTTTTTTTATTTATAATAGTAGTATGTATTACAATTCATAAAGCACATATATAGCATCTTTTAAAATACAACTGTTTGTAATACAAAGTATATAAGTACCATTCAGGTCTTCAATCATGCATTTAGGATAATGATATCCATCTCATTCAACACCATTTCAAAGAACACTTTTTAAATTGCAGATGTGACAACTTTGCTTTCTGAAAAGACCTTTCTTTCTTCATTGTTCCTTTACTATGTCATGATGATGAAAAATCTTAGCCTTGTGATATGCAGCTCAGAAAAACTGTTGATATCCCAATTTGCATTTGAGGGTGGGCATGATGGGAGAAGTTTTCCTGACACTTTCCCTCTCACTTGTTGTGGGGTGAGAGGTGTGGGGTGATCAGAGATGAAATGCAGGTTAAGCTTCCTGAAAATTCTTGGACTTGAACTCTAAAGGGTCTTTGGTGCCTTTCAGAGTTCAAAGATTGGTGCCTTTGAAAAAAATATACTAACATTTCGATATCAATACCAACGTCAATCTCAAACCCACAGACAAGCCCAGACTCCCTGAAGACTCATTAGGGGAGAATTACTAAACCTAGAAAGAGGATTTAGATGACAGAAGCCAAAAACAATTACAAATGTTTACACTCTGAAGACTAAAGAGAGTATATATTCCCAAATGGCACCTGATACACTGTTCGTTATGGAAAAAAATGTACCTTCCATTTTATCTTTATGGGTCAATACGATAACTGTTGATGGTAGTTGTCTTAGTCCATTTTGGGCTGCTATAACAGAATACCATAGATTAAGTGGCTTATAATTATGGTTTAGATATGAGTTGTTACCCCCAAAGAAGGAATGTTCAGAGGTGAAATGATTCGATTATGAGAGCTGTGACCTATTTGGTGAGTTAATCCATTTGCTGGAATAATACTTTTGATTGATTACTCGGTGGAATCAGTAGGCAGGTGGGGCATGGCTAGAGGATGTAGGTCACTGATGGTGTGCCCTTGGAGATTGAATTTTGTCCCTGCTCTCCTCTCTCTCTTTCTCTCTCTCTCTCTCTCTCTCTCTCTCTCCATCTTGGCTGCCACCAGCTGAGAAGCTTCCAGCCACCATGCCCTTCCACCTTGATGTTCTCTCTTGCCAGAGGCCCAGAACAATGGAACTGGCTGACCACAGATTGAATCTTTAAAACCGCGAGCCCAAAGTAAACCTTTCCTCCTCTAAGTTGTTCTTGTCAGATATTTTGATCATCGTAACAAAAAAGCTGAATAACCAATACACTTATAAACAACAGAAGTCTCTCTCTCATGATTCTCCACGGTGGTAAATCCAAGATCCATGTGCCAGGATATTTGAAGGGCTGCTCTCTAATGCGTAGATGATGCCTTCTAATTGTTTATCAAAGGGTCACGGGGATGTTGGAGTTCTCTGGAGTCTCTTATAAAAAGGGCACTAATCACATTTCTGAGGGCTCCACTCACGTCCCTTTTTTTTAAAAAAAAAATGTTATCATAATTTGTTATATATGACAACAGAATGCATTACAATTCATATCGCACATATAGAGCACAATTTTTTATATCTCTGGTTGTATGCAAAATATGTTCACACCATTTGTGTCTATTTTTTTTTCTCATTTTCCCCCCACATGACTTAATTACTCCCAAAGACCCTCCTAACACCATCACCTTGTGGATTAGGTTTCAACATGTGAATTTTGACCAACGTAAACATTCAGACCACAGCAGTATTCTAGCAGAATTTATAAAGTGTAAACTGACTTGTATCAGTTATTCTTTTTTATTATTTATTTCTTTTTTAGCCATTTTAGGGGAATTCTGCCTCAGGCCCTTAAAGCAGTAAATATTTGCAAGACTATAAAAATTGTTTCATGTGAAACTTGAAATAAATCAGTCTGTTCCATTTGCATGTTTTTTAGACTTTACTACAACTTCAGAAACTCTGCCTTTATGATTCTCTATGTAAAAGTTCTTATATGTTTAGCATTTCAAATATGACAGGGCTTTAAATATAAGCCTTATGAGTGCTGATCATTGGACAAGGATACTTTGCAAAGTGATTTGTGTGTCTGGTACTATTTGGCTTGTTTTCCTCCTTAATGACTAAGTCACTCCCTGGAAATAAACGAGTCATTTACAGAGACACATGCAGACTTTCAGGTCCTTGGGGCACTGTTTTAGTGACTAGAGAAAAATAGACTAAAAGTTCTGGTATTGAGTCCAGCTCCATTCATCTGCTCTGCATTTCCCTTTGGCTATTCAAGTTGCTTAGGAAGCAGGATAAGTTATTATTATAAGAGCAGAACTGAGTTCAAAACACCTCTTCATCACTCACTAGCTGTGTGACCTCAGGCAAGTTATTTAACCTCTCTGAACTTCAGTTTTCTTATCAGAAGATTAGTCTGAGATTTTGTGAAACACTGTCTATAAAGTGGTTATTGGAGTTCCTGGTTCATAATTTATACTCAATCAATGGATGACATGGGGACTATTAAGAATAAATTTATGTTTGGTTCTATTAAATCTATTGTATTCATTTTCCTTTTTGTAAAGATATGGAATAACAGTATAACAATGACAAAATCCAGACCCTTTCTGGACAGAAATGGTGTTTAATTAATTTGCTTGCCTGGGGTTAGTAGAGGACTCTGCAGAGAGAACAGAATCTGTGGCCATGACAGATGATATGACTAGCACTCAAGGACAGATCTCTGAGATTGATTGGAAAACTATTCTGGAGGGTTCCACCATATGCAACAGACCCCAGAAAAACTCCACAATGTCACAGGGCTCAGGTTGAGGAAGAGACTTTATTCGGGAAATTTACAAAACAAGGATCAGGAAGAAAATAAGATATGAAGTCCTGACATTTCTCATTATGCCTGAAGAGAGAAGATCTGGTGCCGGGGGACAAGTTGGGGGACAAGCCATTTCAGGACAGGACACATGTCCCCTATCCCTGTGCTTTTCTGTGGGGGCTAACACGGAACATTGGCTGTGTCAAGTGTGACAAAGAGAATGCCACTTGAGCACTAAGTGCTCTGAGTTTGGGTGCTGCTATATGTAGGAAGACCAGCAGCCCAGCACCCGGGGATGGTGGGTCACTGTAGCTCCTTCTCCTGGGGAGAAAGCCCCAGTGCAAGGGCAGCTGAATCCTGGGGAGCTCTTCCAGCTGGGAGAAGGAAGGGGGGGTCTCTGTGCTGCTGAGCTCATGGTTCAGACAACTCCCAGGGAGCCCCTGGAGACATTTTTAGGCAATTGCGATTATAAAACCACACAGAACAACCAACAGGTGCCACATTTTGACATCATTTAATAACAGTTGTAGCATCGTTGCTTTGACGTTTTCTCTAAAGTGCTTGTGTTTCTAAGGCTTTTACTTTCTCTGACATTCCTCATCAATATCTACTGTCTTCTAGGCGCTTACTTGATATCAGACACTTGACCTAAAAGTTCTCCAGGGACCCTGGAAGGTATTGTTTTATTGAATCCATTTTGCAGATGAAGAAATGTGTCTCTCAGCACAGAAGTGATTTGCTCAAGTCTTCCCTTTTCTGTGAGGCTAGCATGGAACACTGGCTGTGTTGAGGGAGTATGGTGTGGGGAGAGTGGAACTGAAACCCAGGGCTCTTTGCTTCCAGAGCTGAGTTCTGTTAGATGCTTCTTGAGATACTGAAGGAGAACGGAGAATTACATATTTCTTGGCTTTTTCCTCTGCCAAGGCAAGCAACAGAAGGCAGTGGTGTTCTTCTACTTCCATGAGGTGAAGGGGAATCTTTGTCATACTGGGAAGTCCACACCAGGATTGCTAGTGAGCTGGTGTGCCCAAAGAGGAAGCAATTATGTCCACTCTGCCTGTGGGCCACACAGACTAATAAGAGCATGGGGGAGAATGTTACAGATATCAGCAAAAATTATTCATGAGTAGCTACAGACCTGCTAGTAATTCACAAACAGCCCATTTGATTTCGTTGGTCCACCAAATTAGTCTAAGCATGCTATTGGCCACAACAGCTTCCTTAATCATTAATGAGAAAAAAAAAAAAAAAATGAATACCTGGAAAGCATGCACAAAAGTGTGAGCATCACCATTTTAACTTAGCAAAATGTTGTCATAAGAATGTCCACTGTTTTAACCCAATCCATTTCCCCCATGGAACTCTGAACTTTATCCCTAGAAGTCATCATCATTCCTTATGACATCCTATTTGAAATCTTGAAATTGCCACAAAGCCTCAACCCATTATTACAAAGACCTGTCACTTCATTGAAGACCTTTAGGTCATGGTGAAAAGAGAAGAAAAGAGGAGGTAACCAATGAATATATTCCAACTGAGTATTGAGACACACAGGCAAAGGAAAGGGAGAAAGAGAGATAGAGAGAAAGAGAGAAGGAAAGTGAGAGAGAGGGTGAGAGAGAGAGAGAGAGAGAGAGAGAGAGAGAGAGAGAGAGAGAAGAGTGTAGTTTCATCAATATTTTTGAGACATTTGAACATGCCAAAGCAGAGATAAGAAAGTCTTAGTCTCTTGGTCAGTAACTTATTGATTGTACAAGCTGTTCATTAATGAGCCAACTGTGGGAAGGCCAGGAACAAAAAGTTTCTATCTCCAAATGTGCTGATGTGTCAAAAATGGAACGTACATTTACAAGGACACCCATGAGCGAAACTGGGGATAACACAGTTTGGAATCTCTCTAACTTATTTCTTAGGCTCACAGTCATATATTATTCAGGTCAATAATTAATTGAAAGGTGTATTCACATCACCAAAAGGGAAGAGGCAGAATTCAAAGAATCCAGGATATTCATTGCCTCAGGTGAGTGCTTTTCTGAGGAGAGATGTTATTACTAGGTTTCTCTGCCTGGCAATAAGATGGGCAAGAGGTTTCCTCAGAAACTGAACTTTTGGCAAGATCATTGTGCTTGAAATTATAAGGGAGGTAGGTCGCCATCATGTTTGAAACATGAATTAAAAAACTAATCCAGTTCTTTAATCATAGTTTTATAATCATAGCTGCCACAGTGTAAAATAACATTTTGAATCTTCCAGACTCTGAGAATCTAAAATACATACCCAAAGCTTTGCACACATGTTAACAAGGACCTCACACGTGAGGGAAAACCAGAGTCTATTTGAGACTTTCAAAGCAGAGGAACTGACCTCTAATCTTTCCAACTATATAGGGCTCCCTCAGGTTCCTGGTGTGGTTGGCCAGGAGTAATAAGGTATCTGAGCAATTGAGAGTATAACCCAAGTGAAATTTGCACTTAGGGTCACAAATTACATTTTTAACTTTAATTTTAATTAAGGTCTAATATTAAAAGCACGTGCATATGTAAAAATTATAGTGCCAGGTTATGATTAAACCATCTTGTATCCTTAAAGTAATTTAGGCCTCAGAGGGAGTTACTTGGATTTGGAGATGTGAACACTGGACTATAGGGAAGACACTTTGCTTTTTTTCCAAATTGCTGTCTCAGTCTGACACTTCCCAGAGCGCCAGCCTGCTCTTTGTATTTTTTTTTTCCAAGCATGAAGAATGAATTGGAAAACCAAATAAAAGAAGCTTATAGGACACCAAATGTACAAAATTACAACAGATCTACACCAAGATACATTATAATGAAAATTCCTAGCATATAGAACAAGGATAGAATTTTAAAGGCCGCAAAAGAGAGGAATCAGATCACATATAGAGGGAGACCAATTCGTATCACAGCAGATTTTTCAACTCAGACAGTCAAAGCTAGGAGATCATGGAACAACATATTCCAAGCTCTGAAAGAAAAGGGATGCTAACCAAGAATCTTATACCCAGCAAAATTAAGCTTTAGATTTGAGGACGAAATAAAAACCTTCCGTGACAAACAAAAGTTAAAAGAATTTACAAGTAGAAAGCCAACACTAAAGAACATCCTTGGCAAAATATTCCATGAAGAGGAAAAGAATAACAATGATGAAAATCAACAGAGGGAGGTATTACACTAATGGAAAAAACAATCATAAGAGAAACCATGTCAAGGTAAATACCAAAAATAAACAAAAATGTCTGGGAATACAAAACACATCTCAATAATAACTCTGAATGTTAATGGCCTAAACTCACCAATCAAAAGACATAGACTAGCAGATTGGATCAAAAAAAAACAGACCCAACAATATGCTGCCTCCAAGAGACTCATCTCATAGGAAAAGACATCCATAGGCTGAGGGTGAAAGGTTGGGAGAAATCCTACCACTCACATGGACTGAAGAAACAAGCAGGGGTTTCCATCCTCATATCAAATAAAGTAGACTTCAAGCTAAAGTCAATCAAAAGGGATAAAGAAGGACACTATATAGTGCTCAAGGGAACCATATACCAACAAGACTTAACAATTATAAACATATATGCCCCAAACAATGGAGCATCCATGTTCATCAAACAAACTCTCCTCAAGTTTAAGAGTCAAATTGCTCTTTGTAGTCTATTGAGCAGCTTTCACCCCTGAGCCTCCTACTGACCTTTGCTTTCCCTGCCCCTAGCAGCACCCAGACTCTGTTATTTGCTTTAGGCCTTTTTGTGATTTCAAGTGAGAGACATAACTCAAACTATTCTAAATAACCATGAGGCTTTTGCGTCTCAACTCATTTAACTGAAACATTCAGGTATAGAGGCAGGCCTCACTTCAGACTTCCTGTTGCCAGGTGTCCCGGAACCTGATCCTTTGTCAGGATCCGGTTACTGGATCTACATTCTGATGTGTTTGCTTTATTTTTAGGTGGGATATCTTTCATAAGGTGGTGGAGAGTTTCTTGTATTCTACCAGCTGAGTAATGGTTGGAGAACTTGCTGAAGATTAAAGTTGTCTTAATAGTTCCTCCCATTCACAACTTCAACTGAAGTAGGGCATGGAAACTAATACTAGAAGGCTAAGCTTGTTGCATTCTACAAGTTTATTGGTAACAGTGCTTTTAGATCCAGGCTTTTTACTTGTTGCTGATAAAATCAAGATTGAAGAATCTTAGTGTAGTGGGAAAATCCCTGGGTTTGGGAGTCAGAATAGCTTTAACCTAATTTCTCAGGTATATGTCTTTGGAGGAGTCTTGCTGTAAAAATGGTGTCATAACAGAATAAAAGGGGGGTCACATGAGATGGTGCCTTGGGACCATTCTGGCTCTCAGGGTCTATGAGCTCTGTAGGGTGACTTTCGTAGGGGATCATGACTATCTGATTAAAATAGTTTAAATTTCCCATATTCTGATTTTTCATCCCATATGAAATACAGAATTCCAGACATTATTTTCAGTTAGAATAACAGAAAATGAGATGGTGGCTATTAGTATGTTCTAAAGTTGGGAGCTTTCTCTCAGGGTTGACAGAGGTATTTTGGCTGAGTCTGGGATAGGGATGGTATTAAAGAAAAAGAAACAATGGTGATATTTGGGGCTCATTCTAACTTGTTATCTTCACCCTCTCCGGCCTAAGGACTGAGTTTGCAGAGTGAGGAATCACCTTAGTGGGAAGCAGAGGTCCAGGATATCATGGCCCATGGTGTGTACCAGAGGGGTGAGGATAAGGAAAGCCCAGGAGTTGGGGCATTGGGTGAGGGATGTGGACAGCCAGGGGGCGGGTGACGTTGCTTAGGAAGAAGTGGGATTGTGAGAGGGGAAGATGGAAACTGGTTCTCAGTCAGCTTTCGGTTTGAACTGTTCAGATAGGTGTTCTTACTTTTCTAGTTGTTTCTATAAACTAGTGTCAGGCAAAACAACCCGAAATAACTTATACGAGGCAAACTCAGAAGTGAGGAAGTATCAACCAGAATGCCAATTTGAGTACTTGATCAAGAGAAGTTCGACTACCAGTGCACCTGGACTAGAATGCTAGAAAATCTACTCTGGAAGTGAATTTGAAATAAGGATACTGCCCAGTGGTGCAGAACTAGAACAAAGGGAGCTGGCTTTAGGATGTAATGTTTAATGGCATTGGGCTAAGAGTCCAGGGCATCTTCTCCCCCAGAGGGACACCCAAGGAATGGAGGCTCAGAGCTGGAGCCAGGTGCCTCTGCCTACCAACGGGAGGCTCTCTGACTTCCTTCCTCCCTCCCTCCCTCCCTCCCTCCCTCCCTCCCTTCCTTCCTTCCTTCCTTCCTTCCTTCCTTCCTTCCTTCCTTTTAATTAGTTATACGTGACTGTAGAATAGCTAGTATCTTTCATTATGTCACATCCATTTTGATTTTCTTGCCTGTTTACTCCAAAATAATTTTGTTTCTAAGGCATCTTCCACATATTTGACATCTCTTAAATTGTGCTGAATTTTATAATGTAATTCTACAATTCACGCTATATGATGTTGACATCCAACTTGTAAAGACATTCTGATCTGCCATTTTCCTCTGCGATTTAATGACTGATCCCCAGAAAGAGAAGGAAAATGTTAGCCTGTGTGTTTTGGGACTGTCCCTCCCCGATGCTACCCTGCTAAACAGTTTTCCTCCCTGCATTTGGCCCTGGCTTCTGGTGGTGGGTTCTGCTGTTCCCAGTCCCCTCCCTGAGGTTATTAAGGTGCTGCAATAAGCTCTGTGATTCCTGATGTCCCTGTTAGACTGCTCCTTGATTGGTAAAAGGAGAGAGCGAGATGGTGGAGCCAGGGCCTGAGAGGTTTCCTCTCCTTTCTACACTTTATGGTTCTGGAGTCCATCGTGGGCTGAGCTTCATGACTTCCAGGGGCTAGAAATTTTCAGTGAAATGTTTAAGCATCATTTAGAGAATGAGATAGAGACCCATTCTCATAGTCGACTGCCAAGTGCTTTTCTAAAAATGTCTAGAGCTGTAGCTACACTGCAAGAAGTGTGTGTGTGTGTGTGTGTGTGTGTGTGTGTGTGTGTGTGTGAGCACATGTGCATTTAGGAAAAGAGGGGAGCCTAAGACTTACCATGAACTGGGAATTTATGGGAATCTCCTCTCTCTTTTCCGGCTAGTTTCTTTTAATGATATTCCAGTAAACTTTGTCCTGGTAAATGGGACAATGGCAATGATTTTACTGAAGTCTATTGACTCATTCTCAGAGACCCCAAAGGATAGCACTCGAGTGCTAATTAAAGAGTTAATTTTAAAAAATAAGCTAAAGTCATCCCACTCCCAATCTCCTGAATTTTGCATTTCTTTTCTGTTAAAGGATTTTTAAAAATACATTTTGCATTCAGAAATTTAATGCTACTTTCAGGAACACATTGAGAGCCAACCAGTAACAGCTATGCCCACAAAGCTATTTATAATAACACTGTTTTAGAATGGTGCTGAGAGGATATTAGGTTAATTCCAGGATGGCTGTAGCATCCTCTGCCTAGGAGAGGACATGTCAGCACAGAAAATTACTGTTTCTGATTACAAAATGGGAGCAGATTATTAAAACTGTCAAACGACGAGAACGCTATACATCAGTGGTGGTATTAAAAGTGAACCCTGGCAGCAATACAGAAAAGTACATTCACTCAAAAGCACACAAACAAATTCTTTCCTGTATTCACAACAGAGCAGAAGGAGAACTCTGTGGCAAATGCAGAATCCTCTAAGGCGGTCTGTATTTCCTGGGGACCAGCTGTGTTCAACTTCTTTGTTTCTCCACGTGACTTTCCATGGTAGTAGCTATGAAACATTACACCAGTCACTTCCTCTCCCTGCCCTTCAATTCCCCCATCTGCTGGACTGGCCAGCACTCTTCTCCTTGTGCAGAGAAGCTCTGAGGGTCACTTGATGTCTTTAGAGCACTCTGACATCCTTGGTGGAAAGCAGCATTGCTGGTGGTCAGTATGATGACTGACAGGTGTGCACTCTGAATGCCCTGAGATGCTTTGCAGGGTGGTGTGGAGCTCCTGATACTGGAGAGAGTCAGGTAGAAAACAGTTTGGGAGCTCACAATGAGATGGGCAGTTCCAAGTCATTCATCCTGCCAACAAATGCCAGAACAAGAGGGGGTAGGCTTACGTTTTACTGTCTGGGTATAGCTCCTAGGAGGCTTTGTACAGGGAGTCAGCAGTTTGCCTTTAGGTAAACGTTTGGAAAGTTTACTATTGTTGCTTAAAATCTTTTGGTTAGAAGTGAGCACAGTGCTTAATGATATTTAACTCATATCTCATTAGTTCATTAAAGGGTGGGGGATTTACATTCCACAGAGACCTATTAGGGGAAGTAATTTTATTAAAATCCTAATTATTATTTTAAGGCACATAAATTAATATTCTTATTTGTGAAGTGCTCCCTCTCTCTGCTTCGGATGCTGCATCGACAATTAAAATATAATAAAGATGATTAATAATGAATAAACATAAAATTAAAATATCATAAAATATGCAATTAAAAAACACTAAAAATCATAGCTGAGCCGAATCATTAGAAAAGGCTAATCATGACTGGAAGAGAAGAGCTTCTGGAAGATGCTGTTGCTAAGCATTATTTAACCATGGAGAGTTTTAATAACGCCTAACTCCTGACATCAGGAAGGATGACTTGAGTCTTGTTGTAACTTCAGTGTCCTGAAGGAGAAAATGGAAGTGACCTGGGCCAAACCCTGATACCTCACTTGACCCTTCAGTTACTTCTGGAGCCTAATGAAAAGTGGTCAGGTGTGTTGTCAAGCACGTAACAGGGCTACTGATGCTTTTTAAAATTATTCAATTCTATTCCATGCTGTTTATATGAACAGTGACATGCATGTATTATTATTTTTTCAAACGTTTACCCTGTACTGTAAATAGGGGACCACAGGGTAAATATAAGACACTGAAAAAAGATTTAAGACCCTGGATCTGGGTCAATAGGCAGTAAAGATCAACAAAGATGGTTTCACTTGCAGAGCTTAAGTTTTCCTATCTGTGAAATGGAAATTTCTCCTTGGATTGTTGTGAGGAACAAATAAAAAATGTACATGGAAATACTTTGAAAGTATAAATTCTTAGAAACAATACAAATCCTTTTGCCTTAGCTGGTAAGACACTCTGATTCAGATCTACGGTTAGAATTCAGAAATCTGGGTGATCTTTTTTCTTTATTATTAAAATATTTTTTTTAGTTGTTAATGGATCTTTATTTATTTGTATGTGGTGCTGAGAATTGAACCCTGTGCCTTACACATGCCAGGCAAGTGATTTACCACTGAGCCATGACCCCAGCCACCTGGGTGATCTTTTCGATGACCAAGTTGATTCCATTTCCTTCCCTGATATGTGGCTTGCACATGTGTTTTCTTCCTTAGTGTCCTTGTTCAGGCTGCTGTAAACAGTACCCTAAGTTGTTTACTTTTACTTTTCTGGGTGCTAGAAGTCCATTAAGACACAGGCAGAGGCAGCGCCTGGTGGGGTCCCCGCTTCCTGGTTTCTGTCTTTTTTTGTGTCTTCATGGTGGCAGAAAGAGGGTTAGAGCAGCCTCTGGGGCCTCATTTATTAGGGCACTAATAAAATCAATGAAGGCTCCACCCTTGTGACCTAATTAGCTCCCAAAGCCCTACTTCCTAACACTGTCATCTTAGAGGTCACAATTTCAATGTACAGATTTGGGGGGAATACAGGATTTAGCCCATTGAAATTGGGTTTTCACTGGCTACTCCTTTCACATCACTGTGTTTGTCTCCAGTGAGTGCATTCAAGATTGGCTGCAGAATGAGCTGGCAACTTGCTGGGGATGGAGCCATATCCCCCTTCTCCATGTGGCTATTTTAATGTTAGGAATCCCAGCTGAAAAGGTGGCATTGGATTATGTGGTGTACACAGGACATCCATCCCCCACAGTGATCCCATAACATTCAGCTTTATTTTTGTTCCCTGGTGAGGAGGGTCTACCTCTTCCACTTTGGTATCTGCCTGAGCCCTCAGTGCCTCCTTCCTGGATGAATTTACAGGGTCATGGGCCAGCACTATACCCCACTAACCTCTGCCCCTCTCCATTCAGGGGCTCAGGAATGTACCATGTGAAGGGCAAAAATCACACCGGTGACAACTGTGCAGCCAAGAGATTTATTCACCAGCCTTTAAGGCTGGTCAGAGGTCAAAGAGGTGTTGGGAGAGAGGAATCAGGGAGAGGGGATTGTGCAAGCTCTGAATGGAAGGTGGGTGCCTGGTCATGCTGGCTGTGGTCTCTGGAGCTGTTGGCTAAGGCAGCTGTCATTGGGCTGGGTGTTGGAGCTGTTGGCTGGGGCAGCTGCCGTCAGGCTGGAGACGGTGGGTCTGGAGCTAGCGGGTCTGGAGCTGGTGCAGTGGCTGCCTCCTCTCAGCAGGGACGAGCTGTTGTGTGTGAGCTTCAGATAGACAGGAGCTTAAATAGGGATTTCTGGTGGGGGGTGTACCAGAGCGACCTTTAATGCTATTGGCTCTTTGTCCGTGGAACAGGGCAACCTTTAAGCCCATTGGCTCCTACCCAGGGAAAATGAAACATCCTGCCCGGAGAACAGAGCAGCCTTTAAGCCTATTGGTTCCTGCCCAAGGAACAGAGCAACCTTTAAGACCATTGGCTTCTTCCCTGGGGAAAATGAAACATCTTGCATGGAGAAAATGAAACAAGGTTGCTTAGAAAAATAAGTTTGATCAGGACATGGAAATTTCCATGGGGTGGTGGTGGCCCATCAGCCCAAGCCCATCTATCACCATGAGTCCTTTAGTGTCTCCTGAGCACAGGGAATAGGGTGGGGACAGTGGAGACAGCTCAGACCAGCTCCCTCATAGTCCACTGAGAGAATTCATTTTTAAGCCTTCCATTTGCACACATCTTCAAATGAAAAGTGGATCCTAGTCTCCTTAGTTTGAAATCACCCTATGCTTCAGGAGACTGCGTCTTGCCTCCTCTGCCTCCACGATTCACCTGGTAGGGCAGCCAACATTCCTCTTCCTCACTTAGCACTTGGCTCTGGCTCCAGTCTACTCTCCTCCAGACTCACCCCACCTTTGCCCAGGAGTGGTTTTAGAAATGGGGTGTTCTGGAGGGTTTCTTTGGTCAAGGTCACAGTCTCTCTGTGTGTCCTACCTTGTCTACCTGAAGGGGGCTGCCTGCCCTGAGAAAAGTGCTTCTTTGAGAAAAGAAAGACTCTTCTTGTTTTGTTAGCTCTTGCCATCTGGCAGATGCTTACCATGTGCTGGGTTTTGAGCTCAGCCCTTCACGGGAAGCGCCATGTGACATCCTGAGAGGGCTTTCTCACAGGTAGGCGTGGGCATGCTCTTGCTAGTGAAGAGGATAAGGATGAGACTCAGAAGAGCTGAATGACACAAACAGTCCAGTGAGCCTGGGGCATGGAACTTTTCTTCCTGAGGGATTTGGCCCTGGTGGCTCAACAAATAATAGAGAATATCTCGGGGGGTGGGGGCAGTATCTCATGGGTTTTGTATCACCTAGGTTTCTCTCCCTTCATGAGAAGGATTCTGGCTCTAACATCACAACAAGTTAGCTGCTCTCAATTACAAGTCCTTGTCTCACTTGTGTTGTTCTTTCCTGGATTCTCTCTAGATCTGGGAAATTCCAGCTTGTTTTTCTGAGCCTGGACTTAAAACATCACCTTTTTCTGTTACTTTGTTCCCATGTCCTCCTCCTAGGATGGAAGCTGGGTCAATGCTGTGCCTCCACAGGGCACTGTGTGCACCTGTTATGGCACTTCTGCTGGGCCATGGTTGTCAGAACTCACCTCTTCCCGTCACATTTTCCTCTAGTTTAAAGCAGTTCTGCAATGTATGTGTATTTTGCAATCAACATGTGCATTTAATGTTGCATTTCTTTTTTCTTCTTCGCCTCCCTGGATATTTACATTTTATAATAAATGTCATCTTTTTAAAAATGTTTTTATTAGTCTATTATAGTTAAACATCATATTGGAGTTTGTTTTGACATAATCATACATGCATGGAGTATAATTTGCTCCATTTCAGTCCCCAGGCCTTTCTCTTTCTCTCTCTTCCTCCATCCCCTGTTCCTATTCCTCTACTCTATTGGTTTTCTTTTAGTTATTTATTGTTTTAAAATTGATTTTTATAGATATGCATAAAGGTGAAATCCGCTGTGCTATATTCATACATGTATATAGCATAATTTGGTTAATTTTATTTTTTAGTTCTTCCCCTTCCCCATCTCTCCTTCTTCCCCTCTAGCTCTTTCCTTTACTCCACTGATCTCCCTTATATTTTTTGTGGGATTCTACCTCCCATCTTTTTATTCCCTCTAGTTTCCACATATGAGAAAAAAATATTTGATCCTTGACTTTCTTAGTTTGGCTTATTTCACTTAGCATGATGTTCTCCAGTTCCCGCAGTTATCTAGAAAACACCACAATTTTATTATTCTTTATGACTGAATAATTCTGTTGTGTATATATGCCACATTTTCTTTATCCATTTGTCCATTGATGGGCACCCGGGCTGGTGCCATAACTTGGCTATTGGGAATGGCATTGCTATAAATATTGATGTGCCTGTGTTTCTATTGTATGCTAATTTTAGTCCTTTGGAACAAATACCAAGGACTGCACTCGTTGGATCATATGGTAGTTTCATTCCTAGTCTTTTGAGGAATCTGCATATTGTTTTACAGAGTGGTTATACTAACTTGCTGTCCAAGTTGTTATAACTAGTCAGTATAACCAATCATGTATGAATGTGTCTTTCTCCCCACATCCTTGCCATAATTTATTATTACTTGTATGCTTGATGATTGTTATTTGAACTGGAACTTTGCAATTGTTAGAAAAAAACATAGGCTCAGCACTCCAACATACTGGCTCAGGCACTAACTTCCTTAACAAGACCCTTAAAGTTCAAGAAATACAACCAAGAATCTTTAAGTGGGATGTCATCAAATTAAAAATTTCCTTCACAGCAAAGGAAACACGAAAATAAAGAGAAAACCTACAGAAGGGGAAAAAGTCTTTGCTAGCTTCTCTTCTGATGGGGATTAATATCCAGAATATAAAAAGAACTCAAAAAACTTAACACAAAAAAAAACCAAATAACTGGATCATGAAATAGGCAAAAGAAACAAACTGAAATTTCTCAAAAGGAGAAATATAAAAGGCGAACAAATATATGAAAAAAAAAGTTCACAATGCAAATGAAAACTACACTGAGATTTCATTGCAGTACAGTCAGATTATGTCTGCATTAGGAAGCATGGTCTCTGCTCACCTTGGAAACTGGCTTGGTGTATGTGAACCTGGGAGTGCATGTATGGAGTAATATTTTTTTTCATCTCTTTAATCCAAAGATAATTTCTTTTTCACATAAGAACCCAATGAATAAATGATTGAACAAACAAACAAATGATGTACCAAAAAGAATATGGTTATGAAGAGAGAAATTTATTAACATAGGGCTTCATAGGGTATTGGGCACTTGCTTGGAAGTTTTCTTTTGAAAGTTTATAACTTGGAATTTTATTTGAGGAAAGCAGACAAATCTTCACTAACTAAATGTTTGACTTTCCACATGCAACAGTCAATTCCTAACTATTTAACTATGTGTGTCTGACAGTAAAACTTGGGTTCCTTATCTGTAAAGATGGGAAAATACAGTATTTATCTGTTCAGAGATTTGGAAGGATTTATAAACTGTCAAGCACTATGCCCAGGTAAGATGTTTTTCTTAGGATTACTATAATCTCCACACGTCCTAGAGCTAACTTAGGTTGATAATTTATCATCAATGCTTTCACACTGGGGTACTGATGGTTGTTCACATGGTAGTTCCCTCTTCTCACTTCCTGGCACAACTTTTCTTTTTTTTAAATTTGCCCCTCCCCTTGCAGCTATATGCCTCAGGAAGCAGATCAGAGTTATGGTGAGGGTACCAAGGGGATTCCCATTTGGCTTGTGACTAATGTGTTAGGAGTAGCCATCGCATTTTATTCTGGTCAATGAGATATGTGGAGAAAGATTCTGAGAATTTCTTGGAAAAGTTTCCCTGCAGACTCTGGCTACAGAATTATTTGCTCAGGTTCAGGGAGAAAATGATAGTCAGGGGATTACAAGCCTCATTAATAGTAATAAAGAGCATGCATTCTTCAAAAATAGATGAACAACACATGCATAAATAAAACAAGGAGAAAGCCATAGGAGAAAGCATCTCTCCAGTTCCTGTGGGCACTATTATTTGGATGTGACACCTGCTTCAGTCATTGTGCCATTATTCAGAGGTCACACTGATACTGAGGATTCTGTGAAGCCAAAGGAGGCAACCTGGAACCATGATGGCAAAGCTTTGAGTCTCTGAATTACTCAGTCTAGAAGCCTTTCTGCCTTGGACTGCCTGTTATATTAGAACACATAGGGTCTTATTATTTAAGTCGGACTGAGTGAATATTTTTTTCCTGCAGCCATCAGCATCTTATGTATCCAAATTACTGCTATCCTCCCCAATAAACAATTCACTTCTTTTTTAAAAACCATTTTAAGTTGTATATGACACAATGCCTTTATTTATTTTTATGTGTGCTAAGGATTGAACCCAGTGCTTCACATGTGTTAGGCAAGCGCCCTACCACTGAACTATGACTCCAGCCCCAACAATTTACTTCTTATATCATTTTTGCTATTCTTCTGCAATACTAATATTCTTACCCAGAAAGGAGTGTCTTTTCCTTTTAGTGTCAGAAACTTTTCTAAAAACTCCTTTCTGATTGATTTAGCTTGGTTCTACTTCTAGGTCAGTGCCTAGTCTTTCCAAGTACCTGTTTTCTGTGGTTCCCCAACTCGATAGGAGTGTTGACAGCAAGGAGATGTCAATCCAGGGACTGATGCATGACTGTATATTGCCTAACAGATTATTCTATTTTGGCCAAATGTAACCTTGGAAGATTTTCTCATTGCTTTGTACATATATATGGGACAACCCTAATAGTAGATGCTAGGTCAGGTTCTGCGGGTACAAGAGTGGACACATGGAAGGATCCTTTCCTAGAGTTTAGAGATAATTTTTTCTAGCTAATGAAGAAGAAAATGAGGTTTTTGAAAGCTTAAAAAGGAAGGGAAACATTTCATTTGCTGTTGAATGATACTGTCTTATCAAAACCAAGAAAACCAAGAGTTTTCTCATTATTCCTGACATTAGAATCACTTAAACAAGCAGTGGTTTATCTCTAGGTAGATGATGAACCCTTTTTTTTCTTTCCTAAATCTCATGGAGAAAGGGCCAACAAGTTAGTTGACAAATACTTAAGAGACATTATTTTATTCACAAAAGATAAAGAATTCTGGAGTTCTGTAAACTTGGAGAAGTATTTTGAGTGCCAAAGTCAAAGTCCAGTGTTTTTTTTTTTTTAGGGGAGGGTACTGGGGATTGAACTCAGAGGCACTCAACCACTGAGCCATATTCCCAGTGCTATTTTGTATTTTATTTAGAGACAGGGTCTCACTGAGTTGCTTAGTGCCTTGCCAGGGCTGAGGCTGGCTTTGAACTCGCAATCCTCCTATCTCAGCATCCTGAACCACTGGGATTAGTTTTATGCAAAGGTGACTAAAGTTCATACAGATCCTTCAACCCCCATTTAGCTCATCTTCACTCAGGGAGCAGCAGATCACAAATCAGTGCTTATTGGCTATTTTCTTGTATCTTTTTTTTTTTTTTAATTTTTAATTAAAAAAATTTTTTTTAGCTGTAGATGGACACACTATCTTTATTTTATTATGTGGTGCTGAGAATCAAACCCAGTGCCTCACAAATGCTAGGCAAACACTCTACCACTGAGCCACACCCCAGCCCCTGTAGCTTAGTTTTCTCACTGGTTTATGGGAGAGAAATGGCCACAGCTGGTCTTTCAGTTATGGGCCCGTGGATTCTGTTGCTAGCTCTGTGCTCAGTTCTTTGTGCATTTTCATGTTGTGAGCCTCTTGGGTGTGCCTCTTAAGAGGTGGCATGGGTGCCCTCTTCCCACGTTTTGCACATGGAACCCTGAACACTTGTCCATGGTCAACCTGTCCATGTAATATATTATCCTCACTGGGGGTGCTCTGGAGAGTGACACTGTGGATTATAATACTAAGGGACAGGGGTGAGTGGGGACTTGCTTGAGCAAACTGGACCTATGCATATCTATCCATTGAACACTAGCTATTTAGAGGTGGGGAAATTATATTTAATAGGGAGACAAAGGTACCTGGTTGGGGCACCACCTCAAGTAAGAATGAAGAAGAAAACGTCCCTACTTGCCAACACAGCCTCCACATTTTGTTTCCCACACTTTGAAGTCTTTACAAACCCCTTTAAATGTCTGATTCCCTTGCTTTGTTTGAAATAACAAGTGATGGATGGCTAATTGCCTCATAGGAAGTCCCTTCAATTTGTCCCTTTGCTAAAAACTGGATAAATAAATGAATCATCTTTGCTTTATTCTTTATTCAATATAATTAATTCTAATCTTTTGCATTTTCATTTTCTCCCTGTTTAATTCCATCATTTAAAAGATACAAACAGAAGAAAAAAACCTTTTAAAATTAGTGGAATAATTGTGCTGCTTATGGTACTCTATGAAAAGACTGTCAGAAAAAAATACCATGACCCTATCTCAAACATTAAATGATTTAGAAGTGAGACCTTCAAAATCTGATGGAAAGGATCACATTGAGAATTGTTTTTATCTTGGCTTATATACTTTCTGATGTGTCCTATCTCCCCAGAACAGAGCTTTACTCTTGGAGAATATTAAGCATGGATTTCTAGTTAATTAGTTAATACTACGGATAGCTTCATTTTTGCATTTCCAACTTATTGTTTCTGGCATTGAAGGATATCATTAAGTAAACTTCAGTTTTAAGGCAAATAATCTGACTATTGAGATAACCTGAAAAGTGCTTCAGTATTTGCTTCTATGCATACAAAACTTGTCTCCATCATGGAGGGAAAAAAGATTTCAAGACATTTCAAGTCATCCAAGTTGTAGCAAAGGATCATGATTCCCTGGCTTGTAAGGTGTAATCTGAATATATACTGCTTGATCCAAAGAGGTTAAGTACCTTTTATGCCCATAAACTCTCTTCTTTCTAAAGGAGCTACCACTCCCTGGTGGTAAGGTAGTCATAGAGATATTGCATATAGTAATTATAATAAAAATAGAACTCTACATTTGCATAGCAGATTATAATTTACAAAATAGCTTTGCATACTCATTATCTCATACAACTCTCTCTATAACCATTGGAGAAAGTATTTTTGGCAGAGACTTATAAGTTCACTAAGTTCTATTTTCTTTTCCTTCTGGGCCAACAAGAGCGATTCTCAGGCTTCTCTGTAGTTTAGGTTGCTCATGTTCTGGCCAGTGAAATGAACAAAATTATATATGGCATTTTTCAGCCTTGTGTGATAAAAAAAACTCCTGCCCATTCTTCATGCTCTGACTTTTCCCAATTAACAAGCTGGTTGAAAGAATCCAGAAGAGGATTTCAATAACCTAGGGGAAGGGTCAGAAAAGTATGGTCATTGGGTCAAATTTGCCTGCCACTAGCTTTTGTCTATAGATATTCCTTGACTTACAATGGGATTCCATCAAGATAAACCCATTGCATGTTGAAAATATTTTAAGTGAAGTTCGAAATGCCTTAATACACCTAAGTACCAAATATCATACCTGAGCAACATAGTATACTGTAAAGTACAAAAACAAAACAGAACATAACCAAAACCTTCCTTTACTCTTGTGATCACATGACTGCAGCTTGCCACCAATGCCCAGCACCTGAACCTTGGGAGGTTATCATGCTGGGTACTGCTAGTCTGGGAAAAGATATAGGGTCTCCACTAAATGCACATTGTTTTTTCACTATTGTAAAGTTGAACGATTGTTAAATCAAACTAATGTTAAGTCAAGAACTATCTGTATAAAGTTCAATTGAAACTCAATCATGCTGATTTGTTTACATGTTGTCAATGACCGCTTTTGCACTGATGGGGCAAAATTGAATAGTTGTAACCACGTCCTGTAAAGCCTCAAATACTCGCTTTATGGCCATTTACAGATAGTCACAGGAATGTTGGATCTCCTCACTAGAAGGAGCCTTATCTCTGAATGGCTGCATGGCAGGCTGTAGGCTAACCACCCTCATGGGACAGTTATATGCATGGTTACTTCTGTTGTGCTAAACCACTGGAGATTTTAATGCGTTTGTTTCAGTTATTATCTGACTTTTTAAACATAATTTTCTCATATTCAATTTATAATGAATGTCAGAGAAGTTATTACTATTTTAACCTCACAGAACCAGAAGCACAAAAACTAGTAGTGGTAGACAATGTAGAAGTTGAACCAACCCAGGTATTTTAATTCCAATGCCAATATACTTTTTGACACATCTCTGACATAACTTCTGAAAGTATCATATGAAGACCTAAATACTAAACATAGTACCTATGGCCTAAAATCAAATACATCTTTCCTGGTGGAAGTAATATGCCTCTGAAATATTCAAGAAGATGTAGAAATCCATATTAGCAAAAGGAATGTTGCAATGTCTGCCTTATGCATACTGGTAAAGTTAGGGCTTGTTGGAGTCAATTACTTTTCAGGTATAGCATACAGATTGCAATAATCAAGTGACAAAAGGTATTACAAAAAGCTAAAATGAGGTCTTCAAATTATCTTCAGTGCCCCTTTCAGTCTATGTCAACACACACGCACACACATATATACACACACAGAAAGAGAGAGAGAGAGAGAGAGAGAGAGAGAGAGAGAGAGAGAGAGAGAGATTAACAGAAGTCTGTGATATACCAAGGTACTGCTGTTACTAAGAGAACTTCCTTAGTATAAGGTTACAAGGAAATCAAGAGGACTTCACTGGCCAAGTGTCTGGATTTCACTACCCCTGAGGAGGGGTCTCTGGGATATTTGGTTTAGTGAAATCTTTGTGATTTGTAAATATGTTGTGGTACTTACTGTCAAATGGGTACCATTAAGATTTGAACTTAATTGTTGTTTGACTGTCCATTTGGAGCTTACAGCCCTCCCCTTCTCAGAAGGAACTTGGAATTGATCCTGTGGGGAGATTTTGGAGATGATTTTCATTGAAGGCAAGAGGTGTGTTGAAGTTGGAGACCCACATCATCAGGATACTGGAATGTTTGTAACAAAAATCATATAGTAAATTATACAGAAAATCCTAAGATCTTAAAAGACATATGGCCGATATATACCAGCTAATTTCACACAAAACAAGTTTTGATAATATTTTTTTTCTTTCTTTTCTTCTTTCATTCTTATTGGGGACTGAACCCATGGGTGCTCTACCACTGAGCTACACTTCCAGTCCTTTTTATTTTTTATTTTGCAACAGAGTCTTGCTAAATTGGTGAGGATCTCACTAAATTGCAGAGGCTGGCCTTGAATTTGCAATCCTCCTTCCTCAGTCTTCTGAGTAGCTGGGATTACAGGTGTGTACCACCATGCCTGGCTTAATATGCTTTCTTATTGTCTACCATTTTAGCATAATAATTACAAATCCTGATGCTCTGACTCACTGCAGAATCATAGTAAAAGGACTATCATCCCATCTAACATTCTGAGTAATTAAAATGACTGTAATTTCACTTGAATTTATTAAACAATGTCAAAGACCCTGTTTTCTTGTCCCATCCCCATTCTTTTTGACTACTCTGCAAAATGTTTCCTTAGTGAGTGGGGTGGAGTGGGATGAGATAAAGGAACTATGATGCATATACTTACGTATTAATTATTTTTGCCCCTATTATATTAGAAAGGCAATAGTGGGGAGAATATATTTTGAGACAAAGTATAAGTGGATTATAAGGTCATTGCTTAAACCAACTCCCTTTTGAAGAGTAAGCAGAATTCTTCAGCTCTGTTGGGTTGGGAGCCAATAAGTTTTGATCATTTTCACCACCAGGAAGGACCTTTGTGGGATCTATTGGAGGTTTCATCAGGAGTAGTTGTAAAACACCCAGTGCTTTTTTATTTTGGCAAAATAACAAGATGCTGTGAGTCATTGTTATTTGAAGGCATCTACCTTTATTATCTGTTCCTGAGCACACCCTAAACTTCTCTATTCACTGTGGCACAGAGGCTTGTTTAGTCAAATGAACCAACTGAGAAAGAATGTTTATTGAGGCCAGGCATTAAACAAAGTAGCTCCGAAAAAATGATGTTGGAACTGCCTTATTGCCTACTGTCACAAAACACTTGTGGGATAAAAATGTTCAAGGCCACCTGGAGGTGATGTCAAGGAGCCCTTGCCTTGACAGGCATGGAGGTATATATAAGGAAGTTGTGTCCTCCTTGGAGGTAATCCTCTTTCATTCATTAGCACTCACTAAGAGACCATGAGAAACTCAAAGTCAAGAAGTGGTACTCAATGGCTTCTTTTGACCAGACTTATAGGGAAGTAGACTAGAATTTGAAACCATGTTGTTGAATTGTACATATGCTCTTCTCACAGGTCTAGAAATAGTTGACTCTCAGGAGCTGCATGTGGTGCAGCCTAGCATGCATATTCTCCTTGGTTGAAATAGTTTTCAGACATTTGGTAGGTCATATTTCGATGCTACATTTGAAATTGTACTTTAGTGGTGGACGCTGGAGTGTAGTGTGGATGGGGAACCTTATTTAGGCATTTCTCATTGTGTTATTTTGGAGAAGATGGTCTACCTCTTTGCCTCAGTTTTCTTAGCAGTAAAATTGGAATTAAACATGTATAAGAATCTTAGCTTTGGAGGAAGGATTAATGCAATAACCTGTGGTGGAAAGGTGCCTAGCACGGAGCTTTGACAGAAGTAGGTATGTAGACCCACGCAGAAATGGGCGTATTTATGAGACACAGAATACTGCATTATGTAATTCATGTTCATTAAGCACTCGTCATCAATCAATACTACCTGGAGGTGACTGAGCTCTGTTCAATAAAGGGAACACTTAGGAGTGACTTCTATCTGCTAGGCATTATGCTGGGGACTGCAGATGGAGAGACAAAGTCCTTGCAAAATGTCAGTAACTCTGCTTTTTTTTTTTTTTTTTTTTAATCTTTGATGGGCACTTGCTAGAATTCCTACATGTTGGCAATTGCTATGTAGGTATCTAGAAAACATATTTATGAAATATTAACAAATTCTGCTTGATTTGATTTTAGAAAGAAGCATTGATTTCAATAGGAAGCTCCTTTTCTCAAGGTTATGTTTGTGAAATATTAGGCATGAAGGAGCATGGGAACAATGTCATACATTTTACTCATTTGTGCTTCCCCAGATGCGGCACCATGTGTGACCTTGCTCAGTTATCCAAACACAATAAAAGATTACCCACACACTCTCCTATTCGTATAAGAAATTACTTTGCCAGTTGTAGCTGATTTTGTAGTGCTTGTTTTTCTCTTTTAGCTGAACACACAGTTTTTTGCTTTTTTTTTTTCCCTTAGTCTGAAATCCCCTAGATGGCACTAGAGAATACTACATTTAAGTGGTTTATATAATACCTCTTAGTAGACGAGGGCAAGTAACTTCTTTTTCTGCAAATAAACATTAATAAGAAGTTGAATAGGATGGAATGTAATGTGCAAGGTTAGCATTTATACACTCGTTATTTAAAACATATACTAGGTGTTCCTTGAAAATGAAAATAGATGATTTTAACTGTTCATGCCTCCCAATTGGTTTTTGATATTTCAATTAGAATAGAGTTCATTTGTTGCAGTCAAAGAGAATCATATACACGGCAGAGATCTTGAAGCTGATTGTCGGCCCAATCGACATTTATATTGGGGCCATGTAGCACCGTATCAGGGTCTCATAGGATACGGGGTGCTATGAACAGGGCCCAGGAATGGGCAGGTAAGAGGAGTGAAGAATATTGTTGTTAAATGGGATATGGGGCCTGTGCAGCCCAGGGAACACCTGCAGGTCCAGCAGGCTTTGAAGGACATCTTCTGTAGTTACAGTTAGGGTAGTTTTTCAGCCAAAATCTAAGGTTAAAAGAATGTGTCTTAGCTAAGGTCACAGAGAGCTATTTAGTGATTTTTTTTTTTTTTTTTACAGATAAACATTAATAAGTAGTTGAACAGGATGGAATGGAATGTGCAAGGCTATTATTGAAAAGGCATACCCCGTACCCTGGCAGATGCTACTCTGGCTTTCCTGTTAGTCTTTCCTTCTCCTCCTTTCAGAAGTTCAATGACATGACAGTTTGGGTGCTGTGGGTGACAAGTGGTTTACCCCCCCTCCTAACTCAAGAGGCTGAACAATGACACTGATTCCTTTCTAGCGGGAAACTTGAGGTAGGGCAGGGTTTATGAATTCAGCAGATCAATGATATTGTCATGAGCCCAGGGAGTTTCAGCTTTTATACTCTGCCATCTTTTTATTCTAGGTCTTTGTCCCCAGGATGAAAAATAACTTTTGCAGCTCAGATATCACGTACACACCTGACAATGTCCAATAGTAAGAGAGGGACTGTTCCTTCCACAAGCCTCTTTTGTATGTGAGGAAACTTTTCACAGAAGTCCCCTGGTAGACCCTCACTCATGTCTCATTGGCCAGAACTGAGTCACCCCACCCACCTCACCCATGATGACCCAGGGGAAACAGACTGTCCTGTGACTCTCAAACTGGGGGAGGTACTTCTCCACCAACACTATTATTTGGAAATAAGCAGGAATATTTTTGGTTTATAAAGTGACTAAATGATTGTCTTTAGTATTTAGGATGAGGACACAGGTGTGAGAAATATCCTGCAATGTTCAGGGAAACACCTTATGTGGAAGAATCATTTTGCCCAAACATGAATATTATTTCTGTTGAGAATCACAGGCAACAAATAGAATTTCCTACTGAGACACAAGGCAGGGAGTGGACTGCTGAGCCAATTAGTAGTTGGCTACAGGAAAGAGGGAGGTATGACTTCTGAGGAAACAGTCCGTGGAACCTGCTCTTTGTTCCTGCATTTGTCCTGCATTTCCACTTTCTAGAATTCTGCACAAGTATTTGTAAAGTCAGACGTTCAAGGAAGGCCAGCCTCCCAGGTCTTTTGATAATAGACTCTAATAACATTGAAGAAAGTGTAAGAATTATGAAGACTTTACTTGCTGTGTTAGTCAGCTTTCTGTCACTGTGACAAAATACATGAGAAAAGTCAACTTAAAGAAGGAAAGACTTATTTTGGCTCTTTGTTTCAGAGGTTTCAGTCCTCGGTCGCTTGGCTTCCTTGTTTCTGGGTCATGGTGAGGCAGAACATCAAGGCAGGGAGCATGTGGTGTGACAAGCTGCTCTCCTCATGGTGGAAGCAGAGAGAGAAGGAGAGAGAGGCTGGGGATGAAACATAAACGTCAAGGGCGTTCTCCTGGTGACCCACCTCTTCCAACAGGGCCCCACCGCCTGAAGTTTCCACCAACTCCCAACAGTGTCACCAAGCCCTCAATACAAGAGTCTTCAGGGGACATTCCAGATCCAAACTATGACATTTGGATAATATGAATTGGGGAAGGACTGTTATTCTTCTTCAATGGCAAATCGTGCTTTCATTTGCTCACTGGGATGGGGATAGAAGGAAAGAAAGAGGTCAAATAAGCTTGTTTATTGGTTAATAGTTTTTCATGAGTCGGGGAGTTGGGAAGCCACTGGAGGTAGAGAAGGGCACTGGACTTCTTCCAGATTCTGTAAGTATCACTGGAGAAAATTAAGAAAGTCGAAGCATCACCATCATCCTATGGAAGCAACTGAGTCTTTGAAGCCACAGTGAGAGACCTTGTTCACCAAATCTACAGATGGCAGACTCCTGTTTGTAATCCTGTGTGAGCAGGAATGACTCAGTAGAGTCACCAAAGACCATGATAATGCCCTTTTAAAATGTGGTTACAACACATTCTACCTGGTAATATGATTCTATAGGAGAGCAAAAGACAAGTTCCCAGCAGCGTGCTTGTAAATGTCAATTTCTGTCCATCCTGTGCCTGCATTTGACATGTTTGTTTATTTCCTCACCATTTCTCCCACAAATAGGTCTGCATGTAGAAATCCAAGCTTCCCAGTTAAATTTGAAGTTCAGATAAATGATGAATACATTGCTGGTTTAAGTATGACTCTTGTAATTTGTTAGTAGAGGTCTATCTCAGATTGTATTGGACATATATTTTACCAACAAATTATGTATGGTTTATCTCAACTTCAAATTTAACAAGGGGGCCTACTGTTTACTTGGCAATCCTGTCTCCCCATTCCCTCTTCTCCCTAGGTTCTCTGCAGTCCAAGAAAAAAAAAAAAAAAAAAAAAAAAAAAAAAAAAAAAAAAAAAAAGCTAAAATTAAATAATGCTCTCTCACATACAATTTAATATTTGCAACCACCTGTCAGAACAACGGGCACCTTCTGCTTCTTTTAATGAACACACACTCTCCAGGCTCAGGAGGAGAGGCTCCTGCCTGGCTGAGACATGAGCAGGTCTCCAAACCCATCTTCGTCCTACAAACTTTGTGGTTGATCTTCCTCCAGAGTGTTTTCTTTCACAGTTGGCTGTTCTGTGTCTGCATAGATCTGCAGTAAATACTGTACTGCACTGCTGAAAAGGGAGGAAAACATTACCATCTGCATCTACAGCTTGCAAATTACAGCTTGCAATCACCTGCTATTAAATAAAGACACTTTAACAATATTTTGGGTTTTAAATTAGCAATTTACATCACAAGACTCTGAAAATACTAGTCTTTTAATACTGCAATTTTCTTTCCTTTTAACCAGGCATCAACATGCATTGAAATAAAAAAAAAAGCTATACAAAGTAATGTTTATTTAAACAATAGCCACCAATGATATGAGACACAGATGGAAATCCAGTAGCTCCTCGCTCTGTGGGAGGCATCATTGGAGACCTCCACGCAGTTATGAACTCTCTAATTTACATGGTGGGGGAACCCAGGCATTCCCCTCCCCCCTCTTTAAACTGCTTGGCCACACCAGGATATGTGTCATCTAAGAAAGTGGTCTCAAGCCGGGAATCAGAGGCAAAGTCTTTGTTTGAAGGAGACTTGAAGCAAACAAGCTCAAAGGCAGAGAGTTCAAGTGGGAGTATTTCCTTTTGTCACTTGACATCGGGGCTGAATTGGAGGGGATTGGCATTTGTACAAAGCACACTGGATGCAAAACGAGAAGGGATTTGGAAGCCTGCAAAGAGAGAAAGATTAAGCAGCTTTGTGCCTCACGGACACTACGTCCATAGACAGAGGGTTCTATCTCTATCTAAATATAGTGGTTTGTCTTCAAGTTCTTTGTACTGGACCTTTTTTTCTCCCTTTCTCTTGACATCTGAGTTAGCGAATGGGAAATCACCAGGAGTTGGCACACATTGCAAAGAGCTAAGTATAAGCTTTGCCGTGTGAATCACTGGGTTGTAAATTCCTTTGCACAAACACAAAGCATTCTGGAGCATCGTGACTGAGCAGCAGCCTGCTCTCCTGTCTGTCCAGGCTTGCTCCAGTCTTCAGCGGCTGTTGGAACAGCTGCTTCTCAGCTCACCCAGATCCAAGGCTGCCTTCACCACTAATTTAGTATATTTATTTTGTTTTTTAAAGTGTTCAAAAGTGAACATTTTCTTCTCTATGTTGTTCAGGCTTTTTGTTTTTGCCTTTGAATAACCCAAGACAGCGCCCCAAATCTTAAATTCTTCCCTTCTAATGGCATACTGAATTGTGCTTCCTAAATATGGCACATGCTCAATTAATGTTAAATGTTACTATATTGCTAGTAGTGGTAGTAAAGGTTTATTGCTATGTCACACAAAATTCTAATTTGAAATGGAAAGAATCTTTGAGAAACACCTATGGTTTAGAGTTCAGCTCAGCCCATGAACATGCAGTGGGTGGAGGTTGGCTGTGTAGATCCTTCCCAGGTTCCATTAATCATGATGCTCAGTCCAGGTTCAGTCATGCATGATTCAAACTGCACACAGCTCCCATAGAGCTGGCTTGTGGTCCTTAGTGATTTGCACGGAAATGCAGTACATTGAATGGCTTCTGGACTTTTCTAGTCCTCTTATTTAGGCATGTTGGTCACCTCTGATGCTTATCACCCCATCCTGTTTTCTCTGCTAAGATCTAATGGTAGTTCCTCTGTTTAAGGATTAAATTGGTTGCAGTCTAATTTCCTGAGTGGCATTCAGATGATTTGGGGCCCAGCTCGACTGTTTCTTGGTCAGAGAGCTCTGTTCAGATCCTCTTATTAGGTGCTATTTATAGAGCCATTTGGTGATAGAATCAGGAGATGATGGATAGATTTGTATTTCATGTTGATTACATATATGTTCTTTCTAAAGGACTTCAAAGACCAAATGTACAACTTATCACCAATGGATAATACTGGAGTCATTTCATTTGCACAAGTGGCATCTGCACAATGAAATTATTCTTTCAAATGTACACATGCTTAGGGGACAGAAGTCCTTGAATGGCTACCAGATTTTTTTGGATTCATGGCCTGTCTTGTGTTTTTTAATGGTTAGAAAGCACTTTGATGTAATTATTGTCTGAAACTTAATTATTGTCTGAAACAATAACAGAAAAATCACCAGGATCTTTGGATGATTAGACTTTGAATATTTTCTCATTGGTACTTGTGAGTATTGTTGACAGATCTCGAGATATGGAAGGACAAATATAATTGGTCCTCAAGATTTTCCCACCAACCGAATAGATGTTGGAGTAAGGACGAAGTAATATAGTTGTGAAAGCCCTTTGCAAACTGTGGGATGCTATTTTTTTTTTAATACTACAACAAATATAGTGAAAGCACTGATGCCAGAATCTGAGACCAGCACCTATTTCTTAAAATATGTTTTTTAGTTGTAGATAGACACAATACTTTTATTTATTTATTTATTTTTATGTGGTGCTGAGAATTGAACCCAGTGCAGCACCTAATTTTCATAGTCTTAATGCAGGTTATGAGCCTGTAACTTGTGTGTTACAGGCTATGTACACACCTGTGAATAAAAATTAGGTTTGCTTTAAATATTTCTGTTTAATTTTCTGTCTAAATAATACCTTTCCAAAGTGCTTACTACAGTCTCTTTTCAATTACTAGAGTGCTAATTTCCTGTTTCCACAAGATGTTCTTGAACCCTTTTGAGGAAGAGAGAGAGAGAGAGAGAGAGAGCAATCTACTGAGAGAGCAGTTTGCTAACCTTTATTAAGACTTCACAAACATTTGTATGTACACTTCCTTAAAACTCAATAGCTCGCTGCTCCTGACATTTTACAAATCCTTGGATACTTGTTATCATCCTTCACATCCATTTTTATGATCTCAGCTGGAGAGAAGATGGTTTGCCTGTTTTAACTACCTTTAAGCCTTAAGCTAATTAAGTAAACATAATGCCACGTAATGGGCTTTGCCGTTGAGGTTCCATTTTAAAGAGTATCTCACGGTGTATATCCATCTACTCAGGTTGTACATAATGAACTTGGCATTGCAGGACCGTAGCTGAGAGAAGCACAATTAAGAGGCATGGTAAATGGGAAGGTACTGAATGTTGCAGTCACCAGTCCTCAGTTGTACTAATGTTATAAACATCATTTGCTCATTTCTCTCTCTCAAGAATTGTTAGTAGGGAGCCAAATTGATTGGATCCCTTTCTCATCTTAAAAATCTTCTTCTACATCTGCTTTTGGGGCCAGTAATGATCACAGAACCACAGAGTTTCCACTTGGTATCTCTCGTAAGTCATCAAAGCTCAATCCCATGCTGGAATCTCTCATACGCTCTTCCCACCCATAGGCCAGCCAGGCTCCCTAGAATTCTTGTAGCTACAGGGCACTCATTACCCCTCCAGCGACTTTATTTCACCTTCACTTAGCTCGAGTGGTCAGAAAATTTTTATTCTGAGAATAAATTCCCCCATTAACTTTTGTTCTGTTTTCTTTGGATAGATAAAACCACATTCAATTCTTTTTTCTTTCCTTTTGTATAAATCTAAAGACAATTATCCTGTCTTCTGCTTAATTTTTCCTCTATGCTAACTATTCCTGGTGATACATACTTACATGATGTGATTTTTGAGTCTAGCCATCCTGGAAACCTTAGCTCTGGGTATGCTATAGTTAGTTGAGAATAACAACAACAACAACAACAACAAAAACTACCATATTAAACTTTTAGTATATTCCAGCTAGCTTACAAATATTATGTTGAACATCTAAAATAATCTAAGTTAGGTAGTGTCATCCTTATATTACAGACAGAAACTAAGGGTAAAGCCAAGTTGACAAGCCGTACCAACCCTGCTGACCTAGTGGTTGGCAGAGCCATGATTTGAACTGCTCTCCAGTGATTCCCAGGTGCATGTTCTTGATTGTACATTGTAATTTCTTTATCATATGTGACAGTCATTCCCTCACCCACCTCAGAAGATAAGCTGAATTTTCCAGATCTGATTGGAGCACTTCAAGGCAGAGGATGGTTGTCACTAAGCTTGTCCTAGAAGTGATGCCAAGCCAAGGAGCTGATGAGGATAAGGCCAGCTAGAGAAAGCGAGATGGGAAACGCAGGAGCTAGGGGACTGATAGATAGGAAGGCTCATGAGCTCAGAGTGATTGAACGTGGTGTGTGTGGCGGGTGGGGAGGGAAGCCCTCCGCGTGTGATGGCTCAAGTGGAGAGCTGGCAAGGAAAGAGCGCTGGAGGCACGGGTGTCAGGCACAGAGCCCTAACGCAGGCCCAGTCACAAATCCAGTTCTCAAAAAAGCACATTCTCTGGCAGCATTTTCAGGAACTGTGCCTAGTGGTTGTGTGCCTTTCTATTGCCTTTGGGACGAGGACAATGGAGGCTGGGGGGTGGGGAGAGGAGGTTACCAGCACTCAATGTCTGGCTTGCATGCATTATGCTGGGCTCCAGGCCACCATGCTTTTATTTAAATTAAATTGGGTGGGTGGGGGGGGTAGCTGTAAAGAAACAGTTATTAAAACCATGCATATTCTGGTGTACCTGTGCCTCTCTTTGAAAGGATATAATTTTCCCAGGAAAATAGAGATCTTAAAGTGGACATGAAATCCTTACATTCATCAATGTCCTTAGCAAATGACTAAAGTTGATTAGAGAGGGAATAAAAATGAGGGGACTCCTACCATCTTTTTACTTATTTCTAAACTGACTCAAGTGGGTCACTAAGTTAGAGGGTGATGTTGCTAAAGGAACTTAAGAGACTGTTTAGTTAAATCATCTCATTTCCATGGGAAATTGAGGTCCAGGATGAGAAATATCCAGTGCTGTGCCTTTAGGCAAAGACTGAGGAAAATGTTACATCTAGGTCTCTCAATGGCAAGATCAGGACTCTCTCTCTTCTACTTCCTCACACTTACTATTCCTTCGGTGATGTGCATATTATTTACTCTGTTGAAATATACTGGCAAAATGAACAGAGTTACAAGAAGCACAATGAGAGGTCACTGTTCCATACATTCTTCTTTGGGACCACTGCTGAAGACATTGGGGGAATTTGTGCAGGCTCCTTCCAGCTAGCGTTGTGGTTCTTGTACCTCTTGAGACTGTCCATGTTGAGTATGGGTTCATTCAGTGTATCTCAAATTGTGGTTTGTATAACACTGGAATAAGAAGCACAGAAAGAATGTATTTATTCAAAATGTGGATTCTCAGGCTTCCCAGAGGATTTGGGGGGAGTGCAGCTTTAAAACTGTATTTGACAAACATGCCAGATAAAGCTTATGCATACTAACTATGTGTGTTAGATAAAAGACTTGTTTTAGGCCATTAGTGTGTTCTTTTTCTATTGCTGCTAAAACAAATTGTACCCAGTAGTGACTTATGACAACATGTACGTATTATTTTACAGTTGAGGAGGCCAGAAGTCCTAGTGGGCATCACCGGACTGACATGAAGGTGCAGGCAAGGTTGCATTCCTTCGGGCAGCTGTGGGGAAGATCTGGCTCCCTGCCTTTTCCGGCATGGGGGTGGGGGTGGGGGGCTGCTCACATTCCTGGGCTCCTGGCTCCTTTCCATCCTGTGGCCTCTGCTTCTGCCATCACATCTCCTTCACTGATTCTGACTTTTCTGCACCTGTCGTTCCATCATAAGAAGCTTTGTGATGACATTATACAGAATGACCCCTGAATCTCAAAACCCTTAATTTGGTCACTGTAGCCAAATCTCCAGAATATGGGTATTAAGATCTGGGCATCTTTGGGAAGGCATTAAAGTGCCTACTATACTTTATTTAAAAACATTTCAAAGAAACGCAAAGGGGCTGAGAAGGAAATGTTAGGGACTAGTAATGCCCCCACCACTTCCACGAATCCCCTTCTAGGAAACCCGGGGGTTCTCAAAAGCACTGGAAAAAAGCAATCCTAGGGCAAATGCTGACTTGAAAGTCTCTGTGGAAGAATCTGACCACCAGTCTTCAGTACTTTGCATGACTTTGAAACTATGATTCAGCCTTCCCATCTCTCAATTTTAAAAGAAAGTCCTAAAAAGCCTTTATTACTGATAACTGGTAAGACTATAAGAGAAAATGTCAAGAAGGAGAAGGAACTTCTAGTTGTCTTTGTGTTCCTTAGTATCATTTTCAACTTTTTAAATTAAAAATAAAATAAACAAATAATTAGTGGCATTTTAAGGTATTCTTCTATTCTATATATCTATGTAGTTTTGTCTTTTGTCTTTGTTTCAGCCTTCCTTCCTCCCCCTCTCCTTTTTTACTTGAATTGAACTTGACATTGATTGCAAAAGCTTAATTCCTTTTGGTAATATTTTTCCTTTGAGATTCTCTTTGGGCTCTGATAAAACTTGTAGGTATTTCTGAATTAATCTGAGAAAATCCTAAGTTATATATTTTAATCAATACATAACAGCAATAAAAGTTACCTAATGGGAAATTAACCAAAGGCAAAGAATTAATGTTTTTTCCTCAAAAGGCATCTTTGTATATCACTGTATCAGGAGACGCTTGCTTCTCTGCCCTATGTTAATGCTTATTTCACTTGGAAAAAGATGGATTTGATAACTGCTGTTAGTGTCTGAATTAGTCCCTGCTAAGTATGCTTAATTCATATGATGTCTTAAAAAATAGAAATTTTATTCTCACAGTCTGGCATCTGGGAAGTCCAAGAGCAAGGTGCTGGCAAGGTAGGTCTCATTCAGAGAGCTTGTGTCTTGGCCTATAGATGGCAGAGTTCTCAGTGTGTCCTCACACGGCAGAGATGGGGAGAGAGTGTATGAGAGGTCTCTGGTGTCTCTTACCATTAGGACACCAACCCTATTGAATTAGCGCCTCACCTTGTGACCTCATTTAACCTTAGTCACCTCTTTAAAGTCCTCATCTCCAAAGAAGGTCATGTTGAGGGTTAGGGCTTCAACATAAGAATTGAGGGGGGGGGGGGGTGGTACATTTCAGTCCATAGCAGTGTTCCTGTATCATCAGAAGATTTTCCTGCAAGACCTTGGCCATTTCATCCCAAATGATGGTTTATATAATTATGACCAGGCGATGAAGCAGAAGCATGAGCAGATTATTAAAACGCCTGTCTTGTTTGTTTAGAGAGACTGGTCGGTCATGCTCGCTCCTTGCAACATCACTGTTAGGTAACAGAAATCAGTTTTTAGCAGCCCCCAAATACGAGAAAAGTTGTAATCGGATGAAGTCACTGACCATCATTCAGACATCTTCCCTCTTGGAAAGCAGTAAGCATATCATGTTCACAAAGCTGTGGATAATTTTCTCTCTTCTTTTCCCTCATATCACTGTATCAGGAGACTGAATCAGAGTATGGAGGGGTTCTTGTTTGCTCAGAACTTTAAATTAAAAAAAGAACTTAGCAAAAGAGGCCTTAAAAACCAGGAAGCATGATATTGATCATTATTAATACAATGTTTGTGTTGAAATTTCTTTGATTGACATTTGTCTCCCAAAGTTCTGGATAAAGTGAGCAGGGACAGGCAGGGGAACTCCCAGCCATGGTGCAGGCGTGACCATAGTGAGAGAGGCATAGATGGTGGGAAAGAGGTTACCTCAGATTGCTGCTCTAAGGGTCTTGGTCAAGTTGATGGGAATTGCCAGGACAGAGATTGCCCATCAGTGGAGCTGACACTGGACAGGAGTCTGGAGCTCTAGTGGCCCTGCTGTCCTCGGGCGGTGGGGAGCAGCCCCAGGAGCACATGGCCAAGGAGTGGGTGCTGTGCACATCCACAGGGGTGGCAGCTGGGGGCTGTCAGCTCCTCATGCTCCTCAGATCAGGGAAACCTGAAGGGAGAGCTGAGGGCGCACCTTGATGGTTTCCATAGGAATCTTTTCATATTCTGTTTTTTAAAAGAACCCATTAATGAATTGGATCATGGTAAAGTGATTGAATCTCTGAAATTCCTGAAAATAATTATGAAAAACAACTAGCTGTGTGCAGTGGTGCACACCTGTAATCCCAGTGGCTAGGGAGGCTGAGGCAGGAGGATCACAAGTTCAAAGCCAGACTCAGCAATTTAGCATGGCCCTAGCAATTAGCGAGACCCTGTTTCAAAATAAAAAAAATAAAAAGGGGTGGGGATGTGATTCAGTGGTTAAGTGCCTCTGGTTCAATCCCTGGTACAAATAAATAATAAAAAAAAGTAAATAAGCAATTACACCTATAACTATTTCTTTTTTCCCCCTTCCCTTCTTCCCATCCCTTCTTTTCCTCATTCATTCCCTCTTCCTCTCCTTCCTTCTCTCTCTTTTTCTCTTCCTTATACTTTAGTAGTTGACGATTGGAAGGAGAGACCACTTTGCTTGAAAGACAGAAGTGGCTTTTTATCAATCTGAAAATCTATTCCCAGCCTGAATTGTGGCAGTCTCCAAAACCTGCCGGTCATCAAATTAGCCTGTTCGTAAATTGTTTTTATTGAAGAACTAAAAAAATAATATATTTTTCTTAGTAAAATTCCAGTTAACACTTTCCTATTTACATTCCCCTCCCTTTTCTTTATTCACATAGCCCTCCAAACTTGCTGGAAAAGAGATGTTAACATACAAAAGGGGTTGGGGTTGTGGCTCTGTGGTGGAGTGCTAGCCTAGCACACGTGAGGCGCTGGGTTCAATCCTCAGCACCACATATAAATAAAATAAAGGTGCCGTGTCCACCTACAACTAAAAAATTTTATTTTAAGAACATACAAAGAATATAGCTTAGTAGTAGAGCATTTGTCTAGTATGCTGTAGGTCAGATCCCCAGCACCACAAAAAACAAAACAAAACTAACCCACAATACATAAACCTGACCTGACCATTTTTGAGCTCCTCCCACTCTCCAAATAAATAAGAAAGAGAAAGCTGATTTCCTCTCTGAACTTTTAGTACTTAGTAACAAATTAAAAAATATATATGACATGGTATAATTTAGATGTTTGAATAGATAAATAAATATCTGATGGTATGTTTTGGAGTGATGGAAGGACAGGAGTGAGGGAAAGGAAATTATTAATCATGGGTTGATTTCCAGGGGACAATATGAGCATCTTTGTGTTCTGTTGTGGAAAGACCACTCACCTTGAGATGAGAAGGCATGTGTGGGCGGCTGGCTCTGCCACTAACTGGACTTACCCTTATTTCTCTCTCTCTCTCTCTCTCTCTCTCTCTCTCTCTCTGAGACTTAGCTGAATTGGTTTTCGTGTCCCCTACCAGCCCAGAAACTCCACAGACCTGGATGGAAGAGCTTAAATTAGGCTTTTGCTGGGGTGGGTTGTAGGACAACTCTGGAGACTTTAGTTGGGTCATAATGTAAAGAAAGAAAAGGACTTGGGATAAAGTGGACAAAGAAGACAGCTGAAGATCTACTTGGGGAAATATTACAAAAACTGCATAGAAAACAGCAAAATGATTTTCAAAGAACACCCAACTATTCCCAGGGATGCTTGGGGCAAGACAATGCTCTGCCATTTCAGAAAAGGAAAGACATATTCTTCTGTGAACTTGCATATAGTCAAGGACATACATTGTAATTGCTTGCCAAACCAGCCTCGTCAGGATAAGGTACAGTCTGGGAACAATTCTTTCCTGGAACAAAGCTCTGTGAGGTGTGCAGGAGCATGTAGTATTTTGAATATTATCTCTATGCTAATGTAAGGGTTTTTTTTTTTTTTGTTACAAGTTTTAGAAGAATTAAGTTCCCATATTATGAATATTTGCATAGTGATGGGATTCTTGAAAGTCATGAGGTAAAATGTGTTTTGGCTATTATGGTAAATTCACCAATGTATTACAAACCTCATTTATTCCCCAACATACTCAGGAAAGAAATATTCCTAACGCACTATGTTCCCACCACCGATTAGGTGCTGGGGCTACTGAGATGAATAAGACATATTCCCACAAGTATATTTGTGAGGAACGTAGGTCTAAAGCAGCTGCTTTTAAATTCAAAAGTAACTGGTCATTCAAAGGCTTGTGTGCATTCAGGAGAAGTGGAGCAATTAACTGGAGCTTTTGAACTCTTTGGCAGCCACACTTACCACTGCTGGAATCTCAGGAATAAAGAAATTTACCACCCTTTTCAGCTTTGTTAATAATATTTTAAGAGCTTTGAAATATAACTAGTTTTACCTACCAGGGCATACATTCACAAAGCATAAAGTCACTAAGTCAGAAGGGAGATGGAGACCACGGTACATGTCCCACCTGTCTGCAGATAGTTCTCCTTTTGACGAAAATTAGGGTCAAATCATCTGCGGCAAATGAGGGACCTGGTTCATGGGACACCTGTCCACTAAGCACAGGTTCCAGAGACTGAAGAGCGGTATTGTTTTCCCCTTCTGTTTCATTCTTTGCAGATTCTGCTCAGTGATTTGAAGACTGTCTGTGGCAAAAGTTACCAGTCCAATATGACTTGATTTCTTGCAGCTGTTATTTTGGATCATTCCTTTTGGGGGGTTCTTTACTTTTCTGATTTTTCCTTTTCAATCTCCCTGGCAGATTGTTCTGCCTCCTACTGCCCATCTGGGAATCATACAGACCCCTCTTTGCCTTCAAATCAGCGCAGGTTTTCTACTGTGGCTATAAAACATTACCATACACATAGTGACTTGACCATTGTAGATTTATTATTTTAAAGTTGTTTAGGTTAGAAGTTTGACATGAGTCTCAGTAGGCTAAAATCAAGGGGCCAACAGACCCTCTCTGAAGGGTCTGGGAAAGGTTCTGTCTGTTTCCTTACTCATTTGGTTTGTGACAGAATTCAGTTCCTCTTGATTGAGTTCTCTGCTATCTTGCAGGCTGCAGACTGAAGGTCTTCCCCAGCTGTGAAAGGCCACCCATATTCTGTGGCTCAAGGATTCCTTCCTTCCTCATCAAAGCTAGTAATGGAGAGTTGAATCCCTCTTATTTTTGAATGTCTCTTTCTTCCATGTCATCTCTCTTTGATTATACCTGGGAAACTGGGAAAGTTCCCATACTTTTAAAGACTCATGTGATTAGATTAGACCCATCTGGATCTAGTATGCTTTTCTCATTTTAAGGCTCATAATCTTATTTGTGTCTACAAAGTCCCTTTTTCCATTTGAGGTAACATAGTCATAATATATGGGCACTAGGGCATGGACATCTTTGGGGAGCCATGATTCTGCATACCACAAAGTTCAAAATCTAATTTGCCATCAGATTCTGTAGACGGTACCTCCTTCCTGCTTTCATATTAAACCTCTAGTGTATGCATCAAAGTCCGTTGCTGCTTCTAGTAAAAAAGAAGCATTGGGTGTCACATGGATAGTCTTGCTTTACCATATGCCATATCTCACCCCAAATCTAATGATGACCTTCCTCTGCTATAAAACTTTTCATGACTTCCATTGTCCACAGGATAAAGTTCAAAATTCTGTGGTTGGTTCGATGCCAGAAGCCCATCTCTTCTTTCTTCTCCCATGTTCTTCATCCAGGGGATTTTGTGTCTTGTTGCCCTGATTTACATTTTCCTTTCCACCTGGACCCTATCTTTCCTTCAACTGCTCTACGAGTGTCTTTCAGGTTAAGATGCTCTATGAACTGACTTCTCCCTCATCTTTGATCACCATCTCCATGCTGACGATTTCCCATAGCTCAGACACTTTTACCTCAGCATCTTTGCCACTCTATTGTCTTTGCCTTTTCTTTGTCTCTCCCTGTTTATCTGCAAACTCACAGAGCACAAAGATTTGAAGTTACCCACTTTTGTATTCCCATTGTGTGGGAGAATGTCTGAAAGTATTTGATGTTCAACACATAGTTTTGAATAAATGAGTGAGTGAACATAATTTGTAATTTATCCCCCGAAGAACTACATATTTTTTCCTAAAAATCAAGTAGAGTATTCCTTTTTGATTTACTACTTATTAATTACTTATACCATTCAGTATCTGATCTGTGTATGGGATTTGAGCTATTGCTTTTGCGACTTATATATAGATAAACCAATACATTTAACTACATTTTCTTCCCACTGACACTGAATTTTGTACTGAATTGAATTTCTACCCAACTTCTCTGAAAGGACAGATTGGTCAGGGTGCTTGTTAATGGTTTGGATATGAGATACCCCCCAAAAGCTTTTGTATGAGACAATGCAAGAAAGTTTAGAGGTGAACTGAATGGGTTATAAGGGCTTAACCTAACCAGTGCATTAAACCTGATAGGGATGGACTGGGTGGTAACTGTGGCTGGAGGTTGGTCTCTGTGGGTGTACCTTTGGGGTTTATATTTTGTCCCTGGTGAGTGGAGTTCTCTTTGCTTCCAGATTGCTTAATCCTGAGCTGCTTTCCACCTCCACACCCTCTTGCCATATGATTCTGCCTCATGTCAGGCCCAGAGCAACTACGGCTCACAGCCATCTATGGACTAAGACCTCTGAACTTGTGAGCACCAAATAAACTTTGTTCTTGTCAGGTCTTTTGGTCCCAGTGGTGAAGAAATGACCACAATGGGGCTGGAGTTGTGGAACTTTGCCTTCCCTGCGTAGTCCTCATCTTGTGTCCAGTTAGCTGGACTTAGAGGACCAGCTCCATGGCTGTCAAAACTTGAGGGGAAAGCAATGCCAGGACGAAGGAAGCCGGGGTGAGCTGAGAACAGTTGATTTTCCATTATGCAGAAATGTGGCCTTGCTGTGGTTTGGGTGTGAGGTGTCCCTATGTTAATGCAGGAGTATTCAGAGTAATATGATTAGATTAGGAGAGCGGTCACCTAATCAGCACATCCTAGTTTGAGTGGATTAACTGGGTGGTAATTGTAGTCAGGTGGGTCCTGGCAGGAGCAGGTGGGCCATGGGCCCCTGGAGTGACCATATTCCCTGTGGCACCTTCCCTTTTCTCTCTCTGCTTCCCGGCAACCTTGAGCAGAGCAGTTTCCCTCTGCCATGCCCTACCGCCATGGTGTTCCGCCCGCCTCACCTTTGGGGCCCAGAGCAATGGAGCTGGCTGGCCATCAACTAAATCCCTGAAATAGTGAGCCCGAATAAACTTTCCCTCTTGGATGTTTGTTGTTTTTTTTCCAAGTACTTTGACCACAGGGATGAAAAGTTGACTAACCCAGGCCTTGAATGCAGTACACTCTCCCTTTTGAAAAATCTACTAGAGTAGAGACCTCTAAGCAACCTCCTTGAGAACACTGAGGAGTTCAGAACCAACTCCATGAGTGTGAAATGAGCGTTCTGTCTGGCAGGAGAGTTCTCCCAGATGGAGCAATACTTAAGATTCTTAAATTGAAATGAAAGCAGAGCCCCAGCTGTGCAGATAATTTAGCCTCAAAGATTACACTGAAAAAATGTTGAAGGGCACACACTTGATTCCTGGGTTCCAGGTCGGTGTCAATCACCAGGTATGTATTTATGTGACTTTAGATGTTACGTTTCATTGTTCAGTGTTGCTACTTGAAAATCAGTGTTTAAATATATGATTTTTCAAGCTTTATCCAATTTTCTGCCCATAATCAGAATTTGTTGATGTTGACTGCATGACTAAACTAGGGGCTGAGAGCGATGCAAAGAAGTATTCATCATGGTCCTCGCCCACAGGAAGAATCATGCTCAGGTGTGGCTTGGTGCAAAGAAAGGTGGCTTGGTGACAATAATAGGTTTGAAGTACAACCTGAAGCCAAAAAAAGAATGTTCATACTTTTCTTGATTTTTATTCCCTCACTGTACCACCTACATAAGGAGACAAGCTACTTGACTTTTAGGCCTCCCTTGGCACACAGGTGTGCAATCTTAAATCACGGGGGTAGAAGTGCATAGTTTCAGCAGGGGTGAGAGATGCCAGCTGTGCGTCTGTGGAGTGGGTGCATCACTGAGTGGCCTAGGCTTCCAACAGAGAAGTGAGCAGGGAAGGTGGTGAATTAGTTCTAGAAATAGCCCCGTCAGAACAAGGAGCAGACTGAATTCCTCCTGTTTTTTTTTTTTCCACTAAATTTAAAAAGGCTGTGGCCAAAATACATCTCAGAAGCTTAAAACCAAAACAAAATAAAACAACAACAACAACAACAACAACAAAACCATCAAGCCTTCTTACCGGCAGGAAGAAAGGGGAACAGGAAAGGTTTGGAATGCAAAGACTTGACACTGAAGTTCTGATCTCACTGAATTTCTTAGGCAAATTGAAATCTTTGTGAGCGCCATTTTCCTAATACCAGTTTTGTGGTTTATTGTGCCTGATAGAGCGACTGGCCCGGTCTAGATTAGTTTGAAAGGAGTGCAGCTGACATCAGTGGTTGGTGACTTCAATGGTGCTTTACAGATGTGCCTAATAAACCCTACTCCTGAAATCAAGTTCTTGAACAACCCAAGTAAAAAATTGGCAAGGGTCTCGAATTTCTCCAAAGAAGATGTACAAATGGCAAAGAGGCCTATGACAAGATCCTCAGCATCACTAATCATCAGAAGAGTGAAAATCAGAACCACAATGAGGTACCCCTTATGCTTTGGGGACACTGTAGGATGGCTATCCAAAATGTCTCTGAGGATGTAAAGAAACTGGAAGCTTTGTACACTGTTGGTAATAAAACAAACAAACAAACAATAAAAAACAAAGAAAGTATTACAAAACTGGGGCCTTCTGAGAAACTGAGGCAGTGTGAAGTTTCTCCATCAGACCCTGATTATTGAGATCAGGCCAGAAAGAGTTCAAACATGACACTCAGTGGAACAGATGTGATTTTATAAGAAGGGACAATAAAAGGGAAAGAAGACACTCTCAAGGGAGAGAGTGGGTCCTCTCAGAGACGAGAGAGACAGTGTGCCTCTCCTGCCTTCCAGTTTTATTGAAGATCCTAGGGAAGTTTCCAGAGGGTCCTATACAGGTCCACCTCTTGATTTTGATTGACAGCAGGATAACATCAGACTTTCAAGTCCCCATAGCCATGACAACTCTAGTTCACTTTGGTCCATGCTGACTGCTAATTCTAATTCGAATCTGTTCTTATAGATTCTGTGGTTTGAGGAATTACCCTTATCTCCCTGAGTTCTGGGATCTGGACTATGTAAGGGTCACAAAAATACCACCCTTCAGGGTAACTTGTGTTCTTTTTACTGGCATTTCGGGCCTGCATTCCGCCTACAGATAACAGGTAGTTTGCTGGGGAATGTAATATAGTCTGCCTACTTAAGCCAGGCACAGCTGCAGGTAAATCATTTTTTTTTTTTTAAAGTGAAAGCATGTGGGGATCAATAAGTTCAGCCCAGTTTATAGAATTTTTGTTTTAACTTCATGTTCCCACCACTCATATCTATTGGTCCCCTCTCAGAACCACCAGATGACCTAGCAGTACCACTTCTGGGAATATACCCAAAGAAAAATCAAGTCAGGATCTCACTCATGTTCATCGCAGCATGACTCACAGTAGACAAGATACAAGACACAACCAAAGGGCCCATTGACAGATGAATGGAAAAAGAAAATACGGTACATATATTAACAACGAAACACTATTCAGCCTTGAAAAAGAGGGACTCCTGTCATATGTCACAACATGGATGGATCCTGACACCATTATGCTAAATAAAATAAGCCAGACACAGGAGGATAAATACTGCATTACTTCTCTTACATGAGGCATCTGAAGTAGCCAAACTCACGGAAACAGAACAAAATGCTGTTGTCTGGGGCTAGGGAGAATTGGAGGGTTGCTATTCAATGGCTGTCTAGTTTCAGGTATGGAAATGAGTAAGTTCTAGAGATCTGCTGTGGCATATTATGCCTTAGCTAACAATACTGTGTTTGTTGAATGACTCTCTTCTCTTGGTGACATAAGAAAGGACACAGAGTAAGAGAAAGAGGGAACATAATGGTAATATTGCCTTTAAGCATTAAGATTGTGCGCCTTTTCCGTTAATTTCAGTGATCTATGCCAGGGTGCTCTTACTGGAGCAGATACTGAGCTCTCACTGGATTCACAAGATTTTAGTGCCAAACAGCATCCATTTAACAGCAGTGTCCCTGATGGGAAAAGGGTAAAAGTACCTGATAAATAAAATGGCTTAGCTTCTTGGAGTGGCTATTGCATTTTCTTTAGCCATTCTCTTTGACACAGGTGATGTTGGCTCCTGTGGATACACAACGTCCTCCTCATTTACTAACGGGTTTGGGTGTCCTGGAAGGTATTGTGGGGGAGTCACTGCTCTTTTCAGAGACAAATCAACCATTCCAGCTTTATGGATAAGAATAGTTTCTTTCATACAAAGTTTCCTTTCCCCCATCCCTGTGGTCTATCAAGCTAGACTTGAAACCCATCTGCCAATTGAAACAGGTGATACTCACCCTAACCCAAAGCACCAAGGTTACTTATATTTCCAGCACCAGTTAAAAGCTTGAAGAAAAGCATAGAACGATTATTATTGCATTTCTCTCTGCTTGGGCTGGAGATAATGAGCCTGCTCCTGCTGCCCTTTCACATGCATAATGCCTATTGATGTCAACGAGGGCCTCGTGGTGTGCAAGAGCCATTAGATCACATGTATCATCTTGAAAATAATAAGGACAAAGGGACACCTTTTTTTATTTAAACTCGGCAAAGAGAGCCTCTGTGGTTCCAAGCCTCTCTAGATGGTCCCAATTAAGAAGAAATAATAATCTTTCTACAGTCGGTGGCTGCCACCATTTCAAGGTGAGCTTTTCATGAGGGAAGGATGGGGCAGTTCCCGAGACAGATGGTTGTAGGTTTCTAAAGTCACTTCTCCTAGGAGATGTGATTAGGGAGTGTTATCAGTCCTCTCAGAGACTGATCAAAAGCGCGTAACTCCTACATATTGGAAGGCAAATGAGGAAAGTTAAAAGAAGAAAGCAAAAAGAAAATAAAAATCCCTTCTCAACTGAGGTAGGGGAAGGGCTTAATTTTGAAAATTACTGAATCCCTTTGGGTTTTTTTTTTTTTTCTCCTATTTTATAATGAAGGTTGGGTCCAAGTCAGTGTTGCCTAAATTGTGTTCCTCATTGGGCTAACTTAAGGGACTTGTTTTTTTAAAAAAATAACTTTATATTTTTCTCTTGAGATATTCTGAATCAGTGGGTCTGGGTTGACTTTAGGAATTTGCATTTTAAAGAAATTATTTTGATAATTATGCAAGTTTAGAGCATATTAGTAGATGATTTCTCTTGTTTTGGACAATATATTTCTTCTTTTTTCAATGTTCCTCCTGTGTTAGTTGATGGACTGGCCTGGTGTAGTTATTGACCAGCCATGTTAGACATGGCCATGCAATGGAACTAAGTGCAGTGATTGTCTAGGGCAGGCCCTAGGGGGGAAGCTCTCAGAGATTGAGAAAATGTCTAACCTGATTAACAGAACATCATATTAATGTGATAGCATAGATAGCAGATGCTTGTTTCAGCAAGGTAATGGAGGTGTCCAAAGAATTAGGTAGAGAGGCCCTGCACAAATTTCTCCCTAGTTCTCTCTGGTGAATTTTTCCTACCCACTCTCCTGCATCTTTATCAACCTCCTTGTTATTCTTCCAAAATATTGTGCATCCTTCATTGTAGTGACTGTTCCCTTTACTTGGAATACTCTCCCTACAGATAACTACACCCCAGCTCCAAGATCTTCCTTAACTCTATTTGGATATTGCCTTTCTAGAAGGGTCTACTGTATTATAATCTGCTGTCATCTCTTGCTCTGGGCACTTCTTATTCCCCTTATCTTTTTTTAAAATTTATTAATTTATTTATTTTTATTGTAAGTTATATAAATGACAGCAGAATGCATTACATTTCATATTATATTTATAGAGCACATTTTTACATATCTCTGGTTGTATACAAAGTATATTCACACCATTCGTGACTTCATGCATCCACTTAGGGTAATGATATCCATCTCATTTTACCATCTTTTTTTTTTTTTTCTTCACCCTTTCGCTCCTCCCTTCCCCTCCCTTCCCATGGGCCATTCTAGTGTTCCTCTAATCCTCCTATGCTCCCGTCCCAACCCCACTATGAATCGGCCTCCTTATATCAGAGAAAACATTAGGCATTTGGCTTTTTGGGATTGGCTAACTTCACTTAGCATTATATTCTCCAACTTCATCCATTTACCGGTGAATGCCATGATTTTATTCTCTTTTATTGCTGAGTAATATTCCATTGTGTATATATACCACATTTTCTTTATCCATTCATCTACTGAAGGGCATCTAGTTTGGTTCCACAGTTTAGCTATTGTAAATTGTGCTGCTATAAACATTGATGTGGCTGTGTCCCTGTAGTAAGCTGTTTTTAAGTCCTTTGGGTATAGACTGAGGAGTGGGGTAGCTGGGTCATAAGGTGGTTCCATTCCCAGTTTTCCAAGGTGATTCCCCTTATCTTGCTCTACTATTTTCCCTAATACTTTGTACATTGCAACACATCATATAATTTACTGATCTCTTATGTTATTATTAATTTATTTATGCATTTTGGCCTGTAACATAAGCTCCATAGGAGCAAGAATGTTTTCCAGTTTTATTCACTGATGCGCCCCTGGGCGAGGTTTCAGAGAACAGTGAACTTGAGAAAATATGTAGGAATGAAAATGATGAGGCCACCTAGGAATTTTGATATTGCTAAGATTCCGAGAGATGCATTAGGTGACAGATGTTATCTGTAGCTTCTCAGAGTCTTAGACCTTTGGAGTGTCTAACTCTAGTTTCATCTGATGCTTTCATGAGAGATTAGACTCCCACCTGCAGTAGATCCAGGTGTTGGAATTCCTTTCTGGCTCTTTGTAGTTCTTTACTACCTGTCCAAATGGAGTGGCTGTCCAAAGAGTAAGTGCTACCTAACCATGTGGTCTTACTCTCCCACTGACACAGCTCAGGGGTGGGGAGTGAGTAATGTCAGTAGGCAACATTTATTGAGGGCTCATTGTCTCCCAACATAATCCTCCCAACAATCACAAGAGATAGGTGCTAATTATTATTGTCCTCTTTTATAGGAAATGAGGAACAGAGCATTTAAAATCAAAGCACTTGCTTAAGGTCACAAGTACGAGATGGTGCAGCCAAGATTTGAACCAGGGTCCAATAGAGCAACCACTGTGCTTTGTATCCATTTATTGGAACAGTGGTTCTTAAATTTTTTCATGAGGTAAAGCTTTTGGACATCATGTGAAAATACTGAAACTGTTGACATACTTTTGCTTATTTATTTATGTATTATAAATCAAGAAACTGGGCATCAAGGAACATAATCTAGGTTTGGCTATTTGAAACAGAAACGGAAGTTATGAACATGCAGAATAGCTCACCCAGTCTTCTGGGTAGGTAGAGAATTAAACTTGGAGGTTCTGTAGCCGGGAACAATATTTGTGTTATGGTACAAGAAGACCTGCTGGGCTCTGCCACTGAGCACTGCTCATGACATTGACATCCTAGCTGGCACTTCTAATTCTCAAATGTTGCACACTAGGCATTGCAACTAGAATCATTGTCCTGGTGCCTCCATGAGATGGACCACTATGAAGATGGACCTCTCTGAGATGTACATCTGGCATCCTCACCAGAAAGTTTTGGTGTTCCCCACCTTTTTTTGTTTTGGTGATTCTAAAAACTCTGAGTTGTTGCATCTGAAAGGTGAACCTTGGAACATATACTTATGCCCTGGCTTCAAAATAAATTGAGAAAGTGAGAATTTATGGGTACACATTTGTCTCTTCTTTTGGCTTCCCAGCAAGATAACCTCTTTCCTTTGTCTTGTGAAATTAGGGTTTCAAAAGGTAAACAAAAGAGACATTCCTAATGGATTGCTGAAAGAATGACACACGTATGCCAAAATCTGTGATTTGCCCAAGGTGTGTGTGTGTGTGTGTGTGTGTGAATCATAACCTCTAATGAACCTCCCGTGACAGCAGATAATGAGAGCTTTCCAACTGTTCACTATCAGGCCTCTCATTAGGTAGCTGGCGGCTTTCTCATTGTCAGAATGTTTATCTAGATGGCTAGTTCCCAGTAGAAAGCCTTTATTCTTTTTCTTCTCAAAGTTTCCAATTGACAAATATGGTGGGTTGAGTTTTGTCCCTCAGAACATCTGGTACCAGTGAAGATATGTTCCAGCCATAACACCCAGTACGTGTGAACGTGTTATGACTGGTACTGGGTGAAGGTGTGGTCATACTTAATCATGGTAGACCCTATTCCCACGTGATTGATATTCTCATAAGAGGAGGAGAAGAGACACAGAGAGACAATACTATGTGATGAAACACAGGAGAGAACTCCATGCTAAGCTGGAGGTAGAACATAAAATCATGAGTCCACAAGTCAAGGGGCACCATGGGTTTGCTGGCAACCATCAGACACTAGGAAAGATATGACACAGAATCTCCCTTTGCTGCCAGAGTAGTATCCAGCTCTGCCAAAATCTTACTTTTGGACTTCTGGCTTCCAGAACTGTGAAAGAGAGAGAGAAAAAAATCTGTTATTTTAAGTCACTCATTTTGTGGCAATTCCTTACATAATCACTTTAGGAATATATTTGGGTGACTGGCATTGACGTAAATTGTCCTATTTTATCCTTCTAATTCTTCATTGTCAAGGCTGTCAGTTGATAACCATTGGCATCATGTGCTAGCATCAGATCGTGATTCTTTTACTTTTCCTCAGAGAAATGTAGGAAGTTGCTTTTCCTAATGATAGAAGATGTGTGGCTTACCACCATCAGTTTGTATCTCTTACACAGGACAGCTCTCGGAGCACCGAAGAGAAACTGCCCTCTATCTTTCCAGCAGGTGCATACATAAATGTTATGTATTTGCTAATTTGAAAGACAGTTTTAACTTATTTCCTTTATCAGTCCACTGTGATAAATAGAGCCTCCAAATTGCTTGCTGACCCTTCTAAGCAGGGTTACTTCTCCACTGAAATAATCGCCCTCTGTCTGCATCAGTGACAAGGCTCCTGTGGGGTTGCCTTTCTACTCCCTTGGAGAAGATAACATGGTAGGTGGGATCATCTGAAGTAAGCGCAGTAGGATTATTTTCTCAGTGACAGCCATTTCCTTGTTCTGTAACACATTCTTAGAGGGGCATGAGCTTGATAAGGTAAATAGTGAAAAAAATATTTTTCTTGAAGTATAGAATTTTACTTTTTGTTTTAGGTCAGACATCTATTCAGGAGTCATCCCCTTTGCCGAAGAAGAAAACCTGATGAAGGGCTTAGCTTAAACTCTCCTTTATTTGACTTTCTAAAAGGCAGCTTCGGTGATGAGAACAAAGAAAGGATACGAACATCATAATTCATTAGCTGGCTTTCATCTATCCCCGTGGTGTCACGTAATTATTTCTTAAATTGTTTTATTATGCTTATGCACTGTTAAGAATGATTTAAGCTGCCTTAAAATTTTCATGCTTTGCTTTACTTTCTGTGTATAAATTATTTAAATTGTCATCAACTGGATTCCTTTGAAGAGCACGTGCTAACTGTGCCGCACCAACATGGAACCTTTTGGCAAAACTTCCTCAGAGAGTGAAATCACTTCTGAGCAGACGTGGGTCGTGATTAATGGTTTGTGATTGCAGTTTGCTGCACTGTTCCAACCCTGGCTCTTCACCTGGTGTTTAAAGGAGGGCTTCTACTGATTTAAGACCAAGCCATACATTTTTCCCCCTTTTTTCTTTATTTCCCCTTTCTTTTGTCAATACAGGCCCCACCTTTATTTATATATTTAGCTAGTTGATTTTAATAATTTAATGAGATCATGGGAGGCTGCCATGCAAAACAAGCTAGGATCTTGAAAATTATTTATATCTAACTGTGTGCTTCACCTTTTCCATTCCATCCTTCCACCTGATGCCCTTATTCTCACTTCTGCATTAATTTCTTTCCTTTTATTTTTAAAAAAATCTATAATGATTCCTTTAAAATTATCTTTTTAGTTATTTTTAGCTTTAAAAAAAACTTTACTGCACTAAGATTCACATATCATATAATCTTACCTGTTTAAATTATATAATCCAACGGTTTGGTTTTAGTTTGTTTGCAGAATTGTGCAGCCATCATCATAATCAATTTTAGAATATTTTCATCACCCCCAAAAGGAACCCATGACCATTAGTGCTCATTCTTCATCTCACCTTCCCCAGATCTCCCACTCAGCACCAGGCAATCATCTATTTAGTTTCTGTCTCTATTTGCACCTTAAAGACAAAGGAACAAAAGCAAAATATAGACAAATAGGATTGCATCAAGCTAAAAAGATTCTGCACAGTAAAGAATCAGAGCAAAGAGACAACCTACAGAATAGGAGAAAATATTAGCAAACTGTGTACTTAATAAGGGGCTAAAACCTAAAAACCTAAAACAGATGAAAAACTCTACTGAATAACAAGAAAACAAATAACCCTGTTAAAAAAGAACAGGAGACCTTAATAGACATTTCTTAAGAAAAAGAACAAGGCAATGAAGCATATTTATCACAACTTTACTGTTCAGTTTTCTATGTTCATACCATTGCTTCTATTCCTTCTCTAAAGTAGATTAATAGGTTATTCTTTCATATGCCTCAATAAAACTGAAAAATTATTTTGTTATAATTTTCTTTAAAAGAACCAACTTTCTTATCTTTTTAATAATGATGAGTTTCTGTTTTTGAATTTCTTTTTTCTTCCCATCTGTTTTATTTGTGTTTGTTCTTGATTTTAACTAGACAACATAACTTGCATCAATATTTGTCTCATTAATTGTGATGTTTGAAAAATTTCTATTGTAAGTATTTAAGGCTATAAAATCCTTCAAACCACTTTGCTTGATGCATTACACATATCTTGGTAAGTAATATTGCCTTTATCTTTAAAAAATATCCATTATGATTTCTTCTCTAACCTGTGAGTATCGATTTAGCAGGATGCTTTTTAAAATTCTGCTTGAAACTCTTAGAGTAGTTTTTATTTCCCATGAATGAACATGTCCTCTAAACTCTGTCTTTTAATCCATAGAGCTTGTATGCAGGAGTCAGTGAATTAATGCATGTACTCCACCCAACCAGTGCAGTGCCTGCTACAGACTAGTTCATCAAAAATATTATTTTAAATTATTGTTATACCATATCTTTATGAATCATAATATTTGTTCAAAATTGGAGAATTTAGGGTTTGTAGAGACACTCTCAGCTTGCTTAGAAACAATATGTTGGGTAAATTCCATATGTTTAGGTATTTTGTAATTATTACTAATGAATAAAAAGAATTTGGAAAATGTTTCTATGTGAATGTATTATTTATGTTTTCTATAACTGAACACGCCCCTATTTGTATTTAAAAAAACTATGTTCTTCAGTAGTACAAATGATAATCCATATTTAACAGCTATACCCAAAAGAAAATAAAAATCATATGCACCATGCCTGAAATGAACATCAAATATTTTGGAACAGTATGCATTTATTTTAGTTGAATAGCTATAGTCCATAAAGAGCAAGCAGAAAATCAAGAGAATACAACATTGGTAAGAATCTAGCACAAATTTACTGGTGTAGGTTTAAATTGCAAAGTTTCTATAATAAAATAGAAAGGTGACCCTTTCACTTTTACAGATTGTTAATTAGTGTCTTCCTTTTAGGGTGAAAATGCTTTTGTTAAAACAAGACCCCATTTTGAAGAAAATGCACATGTCTTAGCCTAAAAAAGAATTCATTTGCTTTGTAAGACTGGTTTTCTTTATTTGGGTACAAACTACAATTCAAAAAAACAAACAAATAAACTGTAATTTATATTTCTACAGTGTCTTACAGTTTTACAGTCATCTTTTTATCCATTTCTTCATTTGATTTTCACATTTTTTGGTGAGTATTCTCATGCCCATTTTACAGGTGTAGAAGGTGAAGCCCAGAGTAGGAAAATGATCTGATCACCACGAAGAATCTGTAATCAGCAGAAATATGTCAGAAACCCAGGTTTTGTAACTCCCTACTCAGTGCCCTTTGTATATACTTTTTTTCCCAAGTGTATTGTCCACTCCTTCCTCCCATGCACTTAGATCTTTTTCTAAAAGTTTTCTTAAATATATATTTTGGTTGTAGATAGGCACAATACATCTATTTATTTATTTTTATATGATGCTTAGGATTGAACCCAGGACCTCACATGTGCTATGGGAAGCGCTTTACCCATGAGCTGCAACTCTAGCCCCACACTTAGATCTTAATTAAATCAGCTACCTAGGCTCAAAGTTGCCCAAATCTTGTAGTCTTAGAGTAAGTTCCTTTTCGAGGACAATATATATCTATTCATCTTTAAACAATAACACTGTCTTGTCCTACTGTCAATGAATGCTGCAAATTTTTGAAAAATTGTATTGCCTTATGTAACTCTCAATTGGATGAAGAATCTGACTCAGTTGTATTAAGTAACTTGCTAGGGAATAAATGAACATTGGAGCCAAGAGTCATTTCAAGTTGGAATGATTCCACAGCCATCCTTTGGTTACTGTGTCACTCCATAGCAAAGCAGTGGAAGAATTGAGGAAGGACTGAACTGAATTTAATAGAGAAAACAAAACAACTTTGACTGTAAGACATTTTTTTAATTTAAGGAATAAAAGAATTATTTTCTAATCATTTACATTTTGTTTGTGTTTTAAGTTTAGAGATGGAGTAACTAACAAGCATGTGAAATATATTGCAATATGCTCAAGGCTAGTTTGGAAGTACTTGAAATAGTTTTTAATGCAGTTCTACCCAATATGTTTTAAAGAAAAGCCAATGATTTTATATTTATTCATATGTCTAGAATTATTGAGAAAAGAAAAGAATTAGTTACAGCCTATTTTTAAAAACAGCCATTGAACATGAAATGAGTCAAAATACTTGACATAGTTTTGTAAAGCCTTGGAGTGGAAAATAAATATTTGAAATATCTGTATATACATAAAACTATTACTCAGAAAAATTGGTGTGGGGGGATACATTTGAACAGTGTTTTCAGTGTGGGACACTTGATTGTCTTGTCCAACTGTCAATAAATGCTGCAAATTTTAGAAAAAGTATAATGTCTTATTTAAAGTGATGGTTTTATTTAACTCCCAGTAGGATGAATAATCTGACTCAGTTGTATGAAGTAACTTGCCAGGGAATAAATGAATACTGGAGCTAAGAGTCATCTCTATGAAAAATCCTCCCACCACAGGACTTCTGATTCTGGAAAGGGAACACTTTTTGATGCATTGCTGGGCCTGTGACAGGCAGAAAATAGCACTAGGGATATTCCTCACCCTCCTCCTCCAATAAGTTGAACTGGGCCTTAGTTGGAAGCCCCAAGAGCAGGCAGTGGAGAGGATTAGCAGGCCCTGAGAGAGTTTGCCAAGAACAATGCGGCAGACTTGAGTTGATGGTGAGGTGCAGGAAGGGACAATACTTGGAGGAAGGGACCGGGCACAAAAAAAGAACCAATAAAACACAAGTTAAAAAAAGAAAGAAAGAAAGATAAAAGAAAGAAAGAAAGAAAGAAAGAAAAAGAAAGAAAGAAAGAAAGAAAGAGAGACAAAGTCAATTAATATAGGTATTGCCATTTTCTTGGGATTCTGACCTTAAAACCGCAGATGTTGCTTGGTGTTATACCCTAGCATTTGGAAAGTACTGTAAGTAATGGCACAGGAAAACAAAAACAAAAACAAACCAACAAAAACTATTTCATGGCCTCTTGTGACTTCAGGAAACATTTCAAGAGACAGAATCACATCTGGATTCTAACACTACTGTGTCTAAAACACCTCAGAATTGTCACAATTTGCTCTAGAAAGCTGTATTAGATTTACAGAAGGTTCCAAGGATGATAAAACCCTTGTTGTCAAAATGGCATGTGAGGAATTTTAACAAAACTGCTTTATGAAATGTGGAAAAAAAAAAAAAAAAGAGTAGTTTGGGGTTGAAGCTGTTTAAGAAGCAATCTATCCCTGGATCCCCTCCCACGATCCAAGCATCTGTGAACCTGGCTTTCATGACCTCTGTGGAAAGTTAAAAATGTGCTCTGTGGAAATGGTAAAACAGACGGTGTACCAGGGGATGCCATATAGAGTGAGGGGCCTGGGTCTCTTAGGGAAATTAGAGGCTGACCAGTCCAAGAAGAAATGCTGAAAAATACTGACTCTATATCTCCAAGTAACATCTTTCAGCTCCATTTAAAGTCCTTTGTCCAGCATTAGTCTTAGGGCTCCATTGTCTATGGGAAGACTTTAAGTCATCTTCCCACAACAACTCTACACTGTAGAGGGAAATAAAAAATCTCTGCTGGTTAATTTGTACCTTAGGAAATTATAATGTCAAAGAATATGTCAGTAATTAGAAAGGAAGCGGTCAGTTTGGGATGGGATATCGCTCAGTGGTAGCTCCTGCCTAGTGTATATGAAACCCTGGGTTTCATTGCTAGCACTGAAAGAAAAAAAAAAAAAAAGCCACTTAGCATCGCTGTAGACATTATAGTCCCATGATGACACTTTTGAGAGTCCAAGTATAGTCCCCCTCATTGTCTGGCTTAGGGAGAAAATTAGGAATCCTACTTTCTATTCTATTCCCACTACCCATAATTCCATTACAGATAAATGACTTCAGTGTGCTAATTTTTATTTCATTTTTTAATCTGCAAAAAGCTATTGATTTATTGTTTAACTAGTCCTTGCTACCAATTATCTGGGTCCTTCAAAAAATTGTTGTAAGAAAACAGTTTAAAAAAAATCAACATAGTCTCCATATTGGAAATATCTAATTAAACAAATATTATTAGAAAAAAGTCCTTGTGTGATGGGGAAGTTTAATAACCATGTGGCAGTTTTAAGGCATGATCACTCAATTTGTATTTTATTTTATTATGTTTTTGTCACTACTCCATTGAGAAGTGTTCCATGCCATCTTCTCTTGGATATGTGTGGGCTTGTGACTGCTTTGGCAACTATCAAGGAAATAATGTTAAATGGTTCTGAGGTAAGGCCTTAAAGGGCCACTTTGGAATACTCTTTCTTTGTATATTCCCTGTTGGGATGCTCTGTTTTTGATCCTGGTCACCATGCTATGAAAAGCCCAGGGAGAGTAGAGAGGTACTCTAATATAATAAAACCTTAAATATGTGACTTTGAGGTTTGGTGGTGGTTAGACTGGAAGGTCTTGGGAGTCTGTTAAGAGAAGCCTGATAGTACTCAAGGAAGATGTTTTTAAAGGCTTAAAGTACAGTAAGTAAGATTTATTAGAACCTTGAAAAAATGAGATCAAAACTTTAAATATTGCTACAAGTAGATATTTTAATAAAATAGAAAATATAATTAATAAAGTGATGGTCTGGCTAGACACATTGCCAAGAAACAGTTTTTAAAGTATTAGGTAGTTCCTTTACTTTTGTATTGTAAGACAACATAGAGAGAAATAAGCTACAAGAAGAAAAAGGAATTGGTTTTCAAGCAGTATTTAAAGCAACTATAAAAGATCCAAAGCTTTATGTTTGAAAATACAACTATTTATTACCCCCAGTCTCTCCCAGAGCAGATAATATAAGTCCAGAGCACTGTCAGGAAAATGTGGCTGTAAGGTAAAGAAGAAGTCGGAGTGGGACTATAAAATGCTTTGTTAGGACTTCAGAAATATTTGAAGGTGGTGTTTCATAATTCTTCTCAGGCTAAAAGTGATTTTTGTGGGTCCACCTCAAATATCTTCTCTGTTCAAAAGTAGGGCTTCTTGGAATCTTAAGAGTATTGTAATAGAAGCCTTATGGCAGACCCCAGGTAGAGATAGTTCATGAATAGGTTTGTGGATGTGACCTGTATGTGGTGGAATGAATCATAAATTGATACATAAGAAACTGAGAAAGTTTTAAGGTAACTATTTTGGTAGAAACACCATCATCAGCTTGTCCTCAAAATGGAAAGACAAAATTAAAGAGGCTGTTAGAATTCATTTTTTAATAGTCAAGGAGGAGGCTAAGAAAAGTGCTCAGTAAACATGGGGTCACTCTTACGGAAAAGTAAGGTTTAATATAAGGAAGAATCCAGAGTTTAAAGGTTGGAGCTAAGATAATAGAAAACAATTTCTATAAATATAATAGGACAGGACCACAATGTGGGACTAGCAACATGGATCACCTGGATTTCAGAACTTTTATAATACAGGAATGTCCAGTTATCCCTTTATTTGGGGGTATCTGTAATGTTTATCTTATGATCCCCCTCAAAGAATAATGGGTAATTGGACAGCAGATAGCAGGTCTCTGTGTTCTCTAGTTTTATGATTAAGAGAAACCAAGACTTTTCAAATTATGATTTAGGTGACAACATTTTGACTTTGAGTCTGAGACTGATGCTGTAATGGGATGATCCTTCTGAACACTATTGAGAGAGGGTGAGTATATTTTCATGTGGATGGAATATAACTAATTTGTGGCCAAAAGGCAGAACATGGAGGTTTTGAATATGCTACAAAATTCTTTGGCACTCTTCCCTCACTAGGCAGTGACTATGACCTCTTCCCTTGAATCTTGGAGGTCTGTGATTCTAAGGAAGGGGTTTGCAGATTATTAGCTTGTCTTGAAACCTTCTCTCTTAGCATGCTGCCTTGTGGAAATCAGTTGCTACAATGTGAGTAGACTGTGCCACATGGAGAGGGCCTGTGTAGTAAGCAGTATCTGTCTCAGGTGTGACCAGCCTTTATGCCATCTTAGACAGAAGTCAGCTGTGAAGGGGAAGAAGTCATCCTTGGAAGTGAGTCTGTAAGCCTTGATTATTCTAGTTCTCATCTTTCAGAATAATCTCCAGCTATTTTATTCCTCATACCTGAGGTCCCTGATATTGTAAAACAGAGAAAAACCAGTCCTGTCGTTCCTTGTCTAAATTCATGACCCACGGAATTCATGAACAAAATGGTTTTTCATGAAATGAAATTTCAGAGGACTTTGTTATAATAGTAACTACAATACTATGTAAGGGTTATTTAATAATATATATCTTTAGAATTCCCTAGTAGCTCTGAGATATGCTGTAGGAAACAGGGATTCTCATAAGCACAATTGGCATCTTTCTTAAGTTTTGCACATCTAGCACCACAATAAAAAAAGGTATGGTATTTGTAAATGCTGAGTAGGTAGTTTGCATTTGTATTGGATACACACACACACACACACACACACGTGTGTGTGTGTGTGTGTGTGTATAAGAACAGTCATAACAAGTACAACAAACTGGTGGCTCAAACAACAGAAATTTATTTCCTTACAACAAACTGGTGGCTCAAACAACAGAAAGTTATTTTCTCACAGTTTTGTACTAGAAGCCTGAGATCAAAGTGTCAGCAAGATTGTTTCTTCAGAGACCTTTTTCCTTGACTTGCAGATGGCTATCTTCTTGTATCTTCACATGGTATTTTTATGTGCCTGTCTGTCCAAATTTCTTCTTGTAAGGATGCCAGTCATATTGAATTAGGGTCTCCCAAATAAACCTCATTAGTCTTAATTGTCTCTTTAAAGATCTTATCTGTAACTGTAGTCATATTCTGCAGTAGTGGGTTCAGGACTTCAACATACAAATTTAAGGGACTTAGAATTCAACCCATAATGCCATGTTTCTGTCTATCTGTCTGGTAGGTAGACAGAGAAGTCTCTCCATCTAATCTCTAACCAGCAGAGCATTATGTGATTTTATATAATGCTGGCCTAAGCTCATACACATGTTGCACAATATCTCCTTTTGTGTTCTTTGAGACACTTGTTTTTCATTCTCCAGGAGTAATGAGTCTTTTGTGAGTGAATCATCCTAAGTATCTATTTAATAATGCTGTATTTTAAGTTCTTAAGGAAGGAAATAGGAAAGTAAGTCTAGCATTCTTTCTATTGGTTAAAGTTGAACATTGGACATCAAGAAGTCTTCTTTACAAATAGGTTTTGTAAAAGTTTAGTTGTGTTTTGATATAGGGGCACAAGACCTTGTTGCCACAAGTCTTAATTTATTTATCTCAACATTTTGAAGCTTTACAAATTCAGAGTAGACTTACTGAAAAAAATTCAGAGGCTTCGTATAAAATGTTTTTGCTGTGTTTTCTATTTAATTGTGAGAAAAGAAGTGCAAAATATTCACAGAAAAGGAATTGAAGGAGATAAAAATAATAGTTCTTAGAAGTATTTCTTTTCCTAACTTGAACCTAGTAAAAGAGAAAGGGAAAAATTTTTTTTCAGCTAGAGGAAAATGCCTATACTCTGTGAAGATGGACTGTTTGGATGATAATGCAGAGTGCCAAGTATTAAAACTCTTTTTATATTAGTTGAGAATATAAATAAAGAAGTAGAATTATTTTGTGGCATAAACCAAGATTGTTTACTTGGACCTGCTCCAAACAGCTTGGTCTGTAGGAGGAATATGTCTGGACTCTTGCATGGAATGTCATTAAAAATAATAAACCACATCAGTGGCAGAGGCTAAAACAAAGTTCAGCCAGAGAGAATAAAGTTGGAATTTTTTATGTCCCATGGCTCCAGGTCAACCACATCAAATTCTGCAAGGCCAAACATCCTCTCTGGATCCCTGGATATTTCCCTCAGGCTGTGGGTTGGGTTTCTGTTGCCCACTAGGAATGACTTATCTTTTATACATTAATGTTAGTAGACACAAGCAGCTTGGAGGACTCTTGGTGATATTGACTCTCATAGGTCTCCTGCTGAAAACTACTGACAGCGGTCACCTTGATTCTTTACTTAGCATTTCAGGAATCTTCTGGTATGTTGGTTTCCCCTCTCCTGTATTTTCAAAGACTGATACATAAACAAATGAAGTAATACACCTAGTTTATAGCAGTTTGCTCTGTCAGATTTTGTCTTAGTGATTTGCATGTGCGATGGCTTGAATGTTTGGCAGGGCTTGCTTAATTTTTCTCTGGACACTCCAAGCTTTTCTTTTCTTTTCTTTCTTTCTTTCTTTTTCTTTTCTTTTTCTTTTTCTTTTTTTTTTTTTTGCAGAGGACTTCCTGAATCATTTGCAATGGTCTGAAAGTGTGCCTAGGCCCTGTGTTAGTCAGCTTTCCATCACTGTGGCAAATACCTGAGATAATCAAATTAAAAGGAGAAAAGATTTATTTGGCCTCATAGTTTCAGAGGCTTCAGTCCAGGGGCAGTAGATTCCATTGCTTTGGGGCCTGGGGTGAGGCAGACCATCATGGTGGGGAATGCATGGTGAAACAAAAAGGCTCACTTTATGGTGTCTAGGAAGCAAAGAGTGAGAAGAAGGGGCCAGGATTCCAGTATCTCCTTCAAGGATGTGCCCTGAATGACCTGATTTTCTTCTACACACCATCTCCTGAAGATTACACCACCTCCTGGTAGTGTGGTCAGTTGATGACAGTTGGTGGGTATATATGACCCATACCATAACACCCTTTTCTTCTCTGTCTCGCATTTTCTCTCCTTTGTTCTGATCCTTATACCTTGCAACTTTTATTTTCCTGATCTATGTTTTGGCCCATCCACCATAATATAACAGAAGCTCCAAGAAGGCCAGGACAAATTCTCCTTGTTCAAACTCATGGTCCTAGAGGGAAAATAAAGGTATTCATGTGTATTTATTAAATAATAAAGATTATGAGAAATTAGCTATGACATGGAGTTTCTTTTGAGATTGTTATTTTTTTAACTTTGTTTTGAGATTGTTATAGTTTTCTCATCAGCGATATTTAATCCTTGTCAAAGATTCATGTTTATAACAGAATTCAAAAGTCATAATATTCACTTTTGGATTTCAGACAGAACTTACAATAGGACTTACATTTTATTTTGGATGACTAGATATGTATCATGTTTTCTAATTATATATATATATATATATATATATATATATATATATATATATATTTTTTTTTTTTTTTTTTTTTTTTTTTTGGTACTGGGGATTGAACTCAGGGGCACTCGACCACTGGGCCACATCCCCAGCCCTTTTTTGTATCTTATTTAGAGACAGGATCTCTCTGAGTTGCTAAGTGCCTCACCATTGCTGAGGCTGGCTTTGAACTTGTGATCCTCCTGCCTCAGCCTCCCAAACTGCTGGGATTACAGGTGTGCGCAACCATGCCTGGCTCGGTGATATACCTTTTATTCTCTCCCATATGCATGTTCTTACCTTTTCTGTATTCTTACATGCTAAGAAAGAAATTTAGACAGGTTTCCAAAGTTTATCTCATTACAGTTAGTTGGGACTGTTTGCGATATTGTTTGGCATAAATAACATAAAGTGAATGAGGTACATCATTGTTGATTTTGTCAAGGTAGGATATGAATTTTATGTTTACATAGCACATATTTATCAACAAATACTAAACAAAGCAAAGTCTTTCCCTGATGTAGACAACTACTTGATGAGCTCCAAAAGGAACTTGGAAGAAAGAGAAGGGTTCAGATGGTAGTTTAGATGTCTTGGCTCATCTGAATCCCAAGGTTAGGCAGGCTGGTTTTGTTGTCATAAGAGTATTTGCTGAGTTTGTTGTAACTTGCACTCTAAAGTTATGATTATAAAATTTGAAAATCTAGCTCTACTGTGCACTGAAGCTATGGTGCTATGGGGACAAAGAGATTGCTGACCCAGCTCTTGGGGTGCACATTAGTTCGTGAAGGACTTGTTTATTTGCAGTGCAAGCATAAACAAAGAGTTTTGGTGATTTGGAAGGTTTTATCACATATCACTCACATAAATTAATCCAATGTGAACTACAGATCTATCTAAAACAATTACAATAAAACCTTTAGGGGGAAAAATGGGAGATTTCCATTGCCTTGATGTTGGTGAACATTTCTGAACAGTATTCAAAAAACACTAATAATAGAAGTTCAAAAAATTATAATTTGGATTTTTGTCTATTAAAAGACCTTACTAAGAAAAGAAAAAGGCAAATCACATCCTGAGAGAAAATGCTTTCCAAATGTTTATCTTATAAAACACTCACATCCAGAATAAATTTTAAAAAATCCTACAAGTCAAGTTTTTAAAAATACAGAGAATTCTATTTTACAAGTAACAAATGTAAATATACTTGAAAAAGTATATGTAAAAAGAAGTATATTTACATAAATGATGTGTAAATATGTTCAACACTTAGTCCTCATTGACTAAGGAGTGACTTCCCCTCCCAGAGCTAGCTAATTCTTAAACATAATAAAATTTCATGTACAAATGAAAAATACCCAGTGCCCATACACATAACCACCTCCTGCATCTGGTCTTGCACTTCAGGTGGCAGTATTCCTCTGCTCTAATCATCCCAGGGCCAGGAGCAGATGATTAGAGACAACCTAGTATCCTGGTGTGTGCTGAAATTATTCAAGTTAGCCAAGCCTTAGCCTCTTCAGCCCTGCTCTTCCCATGGAAAACACAGTAGAGTGTTTTGCCATGTTTTTGCACATTCCTTCTGCCTTTTGACTGGCTCTAGCCCTTCCCTGTGTGGTTCTGATTGGCATAGCATGCCCACTCCTCTGGGGAACTGTAACAAACTATATTTTCAATGGCAATTATATCTTCATCTGTTGACCTCACCATACTCAAATGAAAATAAAACTTGCATTTTAGACACAACAAAACAACAACAAAAAAGTCTGTAATCCTAGCTTGTTTTATGAATCATTGTTGTGAATAGTCACAATTAAAACATGGTTAATTCTATAGTTTGTTTTACATAGGAAGTCTTAAACAAGCATTCAACCAATTGATTATTTATCAATAATGATAAAAATAATAAATACTAATGAAAAATATAACACTTAATATATAATGAGTATAATAAATTTATTATTTAAAATAATAAACACTTATAGATATTTGATAATTCATGAAAGTAAGTGCATGTATACATGTATACACACATGCATATGTCATACACATACATGAGAACAATCTTTTTTCATTATTGATAAAATTTTAGTCTTATTATTTTTGACAAGCTTTCCTGGAGGTCTATAATTCCCTTCTGTATTCTCACCATGATTACTGATTTTTATCAATTTAGATATTGAAAGAGAGGGGATATTGCAGCTGATATTTTGATGTAGACATGAGGGATTATCACTTTGCAAATGAACAGTAGGATAACTTGCTGTTTAAACAGCTAAGTTCACTAAAACTATTACTGTAAGAGAAAATGGCATCTTGACAGAATCTTAGTACTGTTTCAGAAAGAGGGGTCAAAAGTAGATTTTTGTTAGAACCTGGGTTCTAGGATCCAGCTTTTTAAGATAGGTGTCTCAGTGCACAAATTTTATTGGATAACATTCATGATGTAGTACATTTAGTTTGGTGAACGCTGTGTGGCCAGAGTGTTGAAGGAATTTTTGATTAGTAAACTATTGTTTGATAAATGAGCTATTTGGTCAAGTGGACAATCCATTTTTCCTAGAGCAGGGCTGTTTACCCAGATGAGAAAGTTATTACTTCAAATATATTGGCCTTTAGGAAATTCCTGGAACCAAGAGTGGAGTTATTTATTAGTTTACAGCCTTATCTTTCATGCCAAGAATCTCCTGGAACAAATAGGAAAGCCAAGTTGATGCAAGTAGCTTCAAATCTCAGCCCTTATGGAGTGTGTGGATGCACATGTCTCTGTTCTCAAAATTCAATGCAGAGAATGGAGAATGACATTTTGTGTAAACACCCTCACACTACTGGGATGATGTGGGTCAATCAGAAAGGAAGTCAAGTTTCCTGAGTTCAGGTACACTCTAGAATGTAAAACCAATCTAGACATTTTTGAAGATGAGACATTTTGCACCCAAGTATAAACATCATAACTGGCTCTTTTTATTTCTTGAATTCTGAGGCCTCCATGGCCTCAGAGGACTGGACAGGAAGATTTCTATATTCCCATTCAAATGAGTGACCATGTTGGAAATCATTTTTATTTGGTATTTTGGCCTCTGAAGCCAATCATTTAAATGGCTGTGTTTTGTTTTGTGTTGCCCCTATTTTCACCCTTCTTGCATAAGAGTTGAACAGCCCATCTCACCTCTGATACAATCAAGTTTGATATCCAAGAATATCATCACTGGGTGGCTGACCCCTCATCATGGTCCCTCCTTCCATGACAGCAGGCAGCTTAATCATCTTTAGGCTTTGTTCCCATATGAGCTATTTGATATAAAAATAAATTCTGGATGTTGGACAGAGCAGAGTAAGTGGCAGATACCCCAGTCTTTCTATAGCATCATCATCACAACACAGGTCCCTGAGTATTAGAGTTGGATTGAGTTTGTGGGGGATTTCAGGTCAGGATTAAGCTATAAACAGTTTTGAGTTGCTGAAGAGCAACTGTTATAAATGGGGACAATGAATACTTTTCATTCATAAATAGCTTCAATGTGGCATGTAGAACTAGAGAGTATGTCAAAAGAAATATGTAACCAATCCCAGTAGTCATTAGACTCTGTTGGTTGGTTGTTGACTCTCTCTAACTAATAAATTGAGACCTATATGAATCATCATATAGGTTGATTTAGATTTGGAACTCACCTTTCTGAGACAGCCTAGAGACTTAGAACAGGAAGTTAGGAATTATTCAAACAAGTGTTTTGAAATAGATGAGAACAGAGAGTTAAATCATTCCATTTAAAAGATAAATTTCCTGTTGAGGAGATCTCCCTATATGAAGAAAGGTATAGAGAGAGTAATTAGAACTTGTATCTCCTGTTCTTTCTCCATTTATGACAGTATGACATGCCTTGAAGAATAATATGGAATTTCACACTGCACTCAGGAAGACAGCTTCTACAGTGAGGGCCAAGCTTCATTCCACTTCTACCTGTTCTTTTCATTCCAAGGCATTATGAATAGCTTCAACTTTGCTCCTTCCTTAAATAGCACATTTCACTTTTCTTATGTCGTTTGTAGGAGTACTCCATAATATATCTGACTTCTATCATGGTTATATATTGTCTTTTCCATCTCATACAATATTAAGATCCTTTAAGCCCACAGACTTGATGCATTCATACAATTTTTAGTAGGTGCCAACTGTATGACAGTTCTATGATAGTTACTAGGGAGACCAAAAAAAAAAAAAAATCATATCATTCTCAAATAGCCTATTTAACACATCTGCATTTTATTCATGGTTTTAGTTTTCAAGCTTTTCACATCTTGTCTTTTTCTGTAAACATTTCAAAAATATATCTAGTCTTTAGAGTTGGATGGAGTCTGATTGTTTAAGAAAGTGGACTTTAAAAATATCATCCTATCCCAGTTACTCAGGTGGCTGAGACAGGAGGATCTCGAATTCAAGGCCAGGCTGAACAACACAGCAAGAAACCATTAAAAAAAATAAAATAAAATAGATGGATTAAAAAAAAGTAAAAATAAAAGAAAAATGAAAAATGAAGGCATTACCAGTTATCTCAAGGTGAGATTAAGGATGACTCTAAAGTTCAGGGCTCATTTTACACATACAAATGAAGCAAATCATATAAAGTTTCAGTGTAGTATAAGGCGCATAGTAGGTGCACCACAAAATGAAGACTTATTGGTTTCTATATAGCTCAGAGGTTGCCAAACTTCTGCAAATGCTTTTGGCTTTTGCAGGAGCCCTGTTTGGGGAGATAGCTAAGATTGCGGTTGACTATGGGCCATAGACATTTTTGGGCATTGTCGCCTTCCGTAGTCTCACGGGACTTGGCCCAGGATCTCGAGAGATTTGAGCAATGACTCAGCAGATTGACATTTTTGGGCATTGTCGCCTTCCGTAGTCTCACGGGACTTGGCCCAGGATCTCGAGAGATTTGAGGAGTGACTCAGCAGATCGAGCAAGCACCATTCCTGCTCGGGCGCATGGGATGAGACCAGAGAGAGAAAGGACAGGGTTATCGCTATTGTATAGATACATTGTAGTTTCTTGTAAGAGTACGTGGCTTGGTTTCTTGTGAGAGTGTGTATGTAGTGTTAGAAATTACAAGAGACAGAGACAGAAAGATTAAAGAATTTTTTCGTCTCCATCCTGTCTCCGGACTCCTTCCCGCGGCGCTGCCGTTCCAGGCTGCAATCCCTTTCCGGCGGCTAACAGTTGGTGGCCCGTACGGGGAATTCAGCACGGCAGGTAAGAACTGAGAAACCTCTCAGGAGTCTCTAGTCAGAGCGGTTAAAATGGGTTCGAAAATAACTAAGACCCAAGTGTACGAGGCTCTTGATGAATTCTTTGATATGGATGAGTCTGTCGTTAGTGAGGAGGATTTAGAAAACAGTGAAGGCAACCATAAAAGCGTAGATTCCGCTGAGTCAACTAAGACCAGTAAGAAGAGTATTAGAAGTGTCCCCAAAATTACAAAGATCCGAGCTGCTAAAGCTATTCAAGATTTATTAGAGATATTTCAAGGATACATGGTCTCAATTGAACCTGGGACTCAGGATGTTACTGAGTCAGTTAGGACCAATGAGAGTAGTAGTAGTGAGGAGGAATTAACTAAAGGTGATTTTGAGAAAATGAATAAAAGGAAATTAAGGAAGACCAAGATAAGGGATCATCAAGTGGAGGAACTTGTGTGCTCTACTCCCCCATGGGTGAAATCGATTACAGAAAATATGAAGGGTATCACAAGACGTTTGCATACCCTAGAAATAGAAATAAAAAGTCTTTCTGAGCGCTTATGCGTTCTCGAGGGTAACTCACAGATACATTGGGAACTGCCAGTATTTGAATATGAAAATGGACAGAGGGGCCACCAGCCAATAGATTTCAAAACAATAAAAAATCTCAAAGAGGCAGTAATGACTTATGGACCCCAAGCTCCTTTCACGTTGAGTATACTGGAGTCCCTTAACACCTTTAGCTTAACCCCCGCAGACTGGAAACGTCTATGTAAAGCAACATTAAGTGGGGGACAATACTTGGTTTGGCGATCGCAATTTCAGGAACTTTGTATAGAAATAGCTAAAAGAAATGCAGATGCAGGGTTTGGAGACCATAATATAGAAATGCTCACAGGAGAAGGGCAATTCGCAGACATACAGGATCAAAAACATTATACCCCAGGAGTATATGCTCAGATAAATGCAGCTGCCTTAAAGGCATGGAAAACTGTACAAGGACCTGGGGATCTACAAGGTAGCTTGTCCAAAGTAATTCAAGGACCTAATGAACCATATGCTGAATTTGCTGATAGACTTTTGAGAACTGCAGGTAGAGTTTGGAGACATTGATCAAGTTATGCCATTAGTTATTCAATTAGCGTACGAAAATGCTAATAAATATTGCCAGGAAGTCATCAGGCCATGGAAAAATAAAAAGGATCTTTCCATATATATACAACTATGTAAAGATGTAAATGATGCCTTTGTCACAGGGAATGTGATTGCAGCAGCTGTGAGAGATGCTGCCCCTCAAAATTTTACAAGGGCTCAACATAGACATTATAATCAATTAGGATATTCTAGGCAAAATTATCATAATCAATCAGGCAATTCTAGGCAAAATCCCCAAAGAGAAATAAGACCAAATTCATACCGTACTCCAGGTTGCTGCCCCAGGTGTAAGAAAGGAAATCATTGGGCCAATAAATGCTATTCAAAATTTGACATCCATGGAAATCCTTTGTTCAGGAATTCAAAAAACAGGGCACGGGGCCCAATGCCCCGGGGCCCACAAATGTACGAGGCATTGGAGGAGGAGTATCCTCAAGCATCCACTCAGATGCTTCCCCGACACAATCCCTATTACCCATCCACTCCCTCGCCAGAGGAACAGGAGGAAATGCAGGATTAGACCTCTGTTCCACCGCCCGAATAGTGTTAACACCTGAAATGGGGGTTCAACTGATTCCCACAGGAGTCAGGGGACCTCTTCCCTCAGGGACTGTAGGACTTATTATCGGGCAAAGTCCTGAAAGCTTATTAGGTTTGCAAGTGACCCCAGGCGTAATAAACTCAGACTATAAAGGGGAAATAAAAATAATGCTTAGCTCACCCCAAAGTATAAGTTCTATTAATCAGGGAGATAGAATTGCTCAGCTGCTCCTCCTTCCAAATTTACATAATTCATTTAAAATGAATATGCCTCTAAATAGGAACAATAGAGGATTTTGTTCCACTGATTCGAAACCCATGGTTTGCTGGGTTCGGGACTGTACAAGGAGACCTATGTGTAAAATAAGAATCCAAGGAATAGAAATGGAGGGTCTTATAGATACTGGAGCTGATTCTTCCATCATTAATTTACGTCAATGGCCCAAACACTGGCCTCTACAAAAAGCTTCAACCAGTTTAAGAGGCTTGGGATATAATAACCTCCCAGAAAAAAGTGCGGTAATTTTAAAATGGGAGGATGATGAAGGACATAAAGGCACATTTCAGTCTTATGTTTTACCTAATCTACCGGTTACTTTATGGGGAAGAGATATTTTACAACAAATGGGAGTACACCTTGCAACCAAACCTGCAGGTGTTAAATGTAAAAGCATACAGGGTAATCTTAACCCTAAAAGAAATCTTCAAAAAGTACAGGGTAAGCTTAACCCTAAAAGAAATCATTATCATATAGGAAAAAGACATTTTTCTTTGGGGCCACTGAGAAAATAATTTTGAAAATACCATGGCTTTCTGATAAGCCAGTGTGGGTCCCTCAGTGGCCCCTATCTAAAGAGAAATTACAAGCAGCCCACCTACTAGTTAAGGAACAATTAAAAGCAGGACATATAGAGCATTCCACCTCTCCCTGGAATTCCCCCATATTTGTGATCAAGAAAAAATCAGGAAAATGGCGATTATTACATGATCTTAGACAAATTAATAAAACCATGCAAGTCATGGGCCCTACTCAACCTGGACTTCCAAATCCTATAGCTATTCCAAAAAATTTCCATGTTATTAGTCTTGATATAAAGGATTGCTTCTTTTCTATTCCCCTACATCCTCTGGATGCCCCCAGGTTTGCTTTTTCAGTTCCTTCTATTAACAATAATGGCCCTGATCAGAGATATCAATGGAAGGTTTTGCCGCAGGGAATGGCTAATAGCCCCACCATATGCCAAATATATGTGGACAAGGCTATCCAACCCATTAAAAATAAATATCCAAACCTCATGTGTCTACATTACATGGATGATATTTTACTGGCCCACCCTTATCAAAAAATCTTATTTAATATATTCAGTGACATGGTAGAAAATTTTAAAAAATACGGATTATATATAGCAGAAGAAAAAGTTCAAACCAGATCTCCCATATTATATTTAGGATTTAAAATCATGGATACTTTTGTTAGACCCCAAAAAATTTTAATAAATAAAGAACATTTAACCACCCTCAATGATTTCCAAAAACTACTGGGAGACATTAATTGGCTTCGCCCTACACTAAACCTCACTACTGGCCAATTAAAACCTTTATTTGATATCCTTCGAGGGGCCCCTGATCCATCCTCACCGCGAACATTGACTCCTGATGCTAGGAAAGCTTTAAAGGTAGTAGAAAAAGCCATAGAAGGAGCTCATTGTGACAGATTTGATTTAACTCAACCGCTGATATTGATTATTATTTCTTCACAATATACACCGACAGGAGTATTTTGGCAACAAGGGCCTTTATTATGGATACATTTTGCCCGTCTCTCCTAAAAGCATAATTGAGTCATATACCTCCATGGTGGCTAAACTTATTCTTCAAGGACTTAAAACTTCTACTAAAATATTTGGCATTCACCCTGCTACTATTATTACTCCCTATTCATCGTCACAGATTGAATATTTATGCTTCAATGATAATGACTGGGCTATAGCTAGATGCTCTACCTCTGCAAATTTTGATAATCACCTTCCTAAGTCCCCTATATTATCTTTTTGTATTAATCATCCTATTATATTTCCACAGGTAATAAAAAATCAACCTATTCCTAAGGCATTTAATGTATTTACAGATGGGTCCTCAAATGGTACTGCTGCAGTAGTCACTACAAAAGAAAATATGACTTACATAACTGCACACAAATCAGCTCAACTAGTGGAATTGGAAGCTGTGGTAAGAGCTCTGGAAAATTTTAGAGACCAGCCCATAAACATTTTTTCAGATAGCCGCTATATTGTACAAGCCGTCCCAAAATTAGAGTTAGCAGGACCAATAGCACCTCATACTCCAGCCTTTAAATTGTTTTATCAGATACAAAAACTTTTGTGGGCAAGAAATGAACCTCTATTCGTAGGCCATATTAGAGCACATACTAATTTGCCTGGCCCCCTCCATGAAGGTAATCAAAAGGCAGATGAACTTACAAAAACAATATTTTATACTTTCAGCACTACAACAAGCTACTTTATTTCATTCCCAGTTTTACGTCAACAGCACCACCTTGCAACGTAGGTTTAAAATCACAAAGGAGCAAGCCAGAACAATTGTAAAAGATTGTAAATCTTGTATGACACATTTGCCCAATCCTCATTTTGGTGTTAACCCTAGAGGATTAATGCCCAATCATTTGTGGCAGATGGATGTTACTCATGAGCCAAGCTTTGGAAAATTGCAATTTATTCATGTAACCATAGATACATGCTCAGGCATGATTTTTGCTTCCTTACATTCCGGAGAAAAAGTTAAAGATGTCACATCTCATTGTTTACAAGCTTTTGCTGCATTGGGCATCCCCAAAATGCTTAAAACAGATAATGGTCCCGCTTATACGTCCTCATCTTTCAAAGAGTTTTGCGCAAAATTCAACATATCCCATAAAACAGGCATCCCATACAATCCTCAGGGTCAGGGCATTATTGAAAGAGCAAACCGCACACTAAAAGTTATGTTGTTAAAACAGAAAGAAGGAAACTGGAAAAATCCTAAGGACAGATTGGCAGTTGCCCTGTTTACTTTAAATTTTTTAACTTTAGACTCTGATGGTTATTCTGCTGGAGACAGACATTGGAACCCACATCAACAACATAAACCTTTGGTTTACTGGAAGGATGTTCTTTCAGGTACATGGAAGGGTCCGGATCCAGTATTAATTTGGGGGAGAGGATCTGTTTGTGTCTTTCCAAAGCATGAATCCTCTCCAATATGGATACCATCTAGATTAATAAAGTAGGTACCACATCAAAAGGATCAAGATGAAGTTGTTGAGGAATCAAGATTAATAAAAAAGGTACAAAATCAAGAGGACCATGATGAAGATATGGAATGATTCCCTTAAAAGAGACCTTCAATATATGTCACAACTTAAGTGTCATTCCTCCCGGCTGGGACGAAGAGATCTCTCTTTAGTGTGCACACAATTATATATATATTTTTTTTACTTTTTATATATGTGTTTATGTCTGTGTATTTGTCTAAATTTCATGTTAATGTGACGTCACAAATATATGTTTGTATGTGCGTCTGTCCAGTGTGACATCAAAAATAACAAAGCGCTTGTGAATATATATATATATATGGATCCAAATAACTCTAATTCATTTAAGTTTAAGAGTATTCAAAATGGGTAAATAATTTAATAAGTGAAGGTACCTTCAATTTTGTTTTATAGGTGTCCCAGGGACTTCTCTTTAGCAAAAAATATGACTAGTGCTGTATAACCTGATGTTTTAGTGTTTTGACATGAGGTTGCTTATTTGTTATTAACTTCATTTGTTTAATAAATGATTAATTTCAATTATTTCAACAGGTAAAGGACTGCTGTGTATGCAGAAACTCGAGAGTTCCAGCTAACAAATTATTTCTCCAAAGTGCTTTTAGTTTTTCTTTAATCTATCTTTAATGCAGTAATTACCCTCAGTCTTTCTTTGTTTTGTTCTAAATATGATATTTTGCCAGCTTATGTTTGTGGGAGCTCAGGCTGCAATGTGTGTGAGCAGAAATCAACTTATTTTTCCAATCTAATAATTCTATTTTTTAGTTTGACAACTCGCCTCTTGACTCAGTGCTGGAATAGCACTGCCTTTCCTTTAATAATTGATGCTTCAGTCTCTAGATAGCGGGCCCTGAAGATTTGCCGGTGGCATCGTCTAGACATAGAAAAGACGGCTACTTCTACAGCTGCAGGGATCGCGGTCGCTGCAAGCATCCCTGCTGCTCAAATGTCAAACAACCTCACCAGCAGTGTGGCCTCTGCTCTGCATGCATGGGGTCTCCTAGATCTACGTGTTATAACAAGTGGACATTTTGATCTTTCATTGTTTGGGACTTCATGGGACAGTACCTTGCAGGTATTTGTTTAGAGAACTCACTGTGTTACTTGATAGAACTTAGGGCAGCTGATTTGTTTAAAGAATTTGATATGCTATGCAATTTGACTTGTCACCAAAAGGCTTGTCGCCTTAAAGCCGCAGCATCTCCTCCCAATTGGACGGCTGTTAGTCATCTTACACAGTCGATCCTAAAGGGCTCCATTGGATGGCTGGTTAGCCAATGACGGGTAAGATCCCCAGAGGGGGACAACCTAAGACAGGCACAGTCGCACGGGACAGTCTCATGTGGCCGACATATCAACCTAAGACAGGAGTCAAGGGCACAGCCTTGATTATCCAATGACGGGTAAGAATGTTGGTTGCACATAGACGTCCTAGAGCATCCCCTCTTTTTTTTTTTTTAAATATTTTTATTTATTTGCTTTTAGTTGTACACAATGCGTTTTATTCAATGCGTTTTATTTGTACGTGGTGCTGAGGATCGAACCCAGGTCGCCCACATGCTAGGTGAGCGCTCTACCGCTGAGCCACAATCCCAGCCCCGAGCATCCCCTCTTTTAAAACAAAAGGGGGAAATGCAGGAGCCCTGTTTGGGGAGATAGCTAAGATTGCAGTTGACTATGGGCCATTGACATTTTTGGGCATTGTCGCCTTCCGTAGTCTCACGGGACTTGGCCCAGGATCTCGAGAGATTTGAGCAATGACTCAGCAGATTGACATTTTTGGGCATTGTCGCCTTCCGTGGTCTCACGGGACTTGGCCCAGGATCTCGAGAGATTTGAGGAGTGACTCAGCAGATCGAGCAAGCACCATTTCTGCTCGGGCGCATGGGATGAGACCAGAGAGAGAAAGGACAGGGTTATCGCTATTGTATAGATACATTGTAGTTTCTTGTAAGAGTACGTGGCTTGGTTTCTTGTGAGAGTGTGTATGTAGTGTTAGAAATTACAAGAGACAGAGACAGAAAGATTAAAGAATTTTTTCGTCTCCATCCTGTCTCCGGACTCCTTCCCGCGGCGCTGCCGTTCCAGGCTGCAATCCCTTTCCGGCGGCTAGCAGGCTTTGCAGACCATGTGGTCTCAGGGTCAGCTACTCGATTTGCCTGTTGTGGCACAAAGGGAGAACCAGACAATATGTAAGCAAATCTGTGTCTGGATTCCAGTGAAACTTTGTCTTTGAATACAGGTTTCTATCTGGAATTGGAGGATATGCCTTAGTTTCCTGACAGCTGATATAGTTCAAATTTACATACACACACACACACACACACACACACACACACACACACACATATATATAATTAGAACTATGGAAGAAAAGTGAGTAATCTTGCATACCATATACACACTTTACTTGTTAAAAGTGATACCTGTACACCACGAATATGATTTTCCTTTCACAGTAACAGTCACCCACTTTGTGTGCGTGTGTACACGAGTGTGCAAGTGCACCTCACACAGAACAATCCAAGGAGGCTCTTTCTTATGTCCTTGGGCATCCCTGAACTATGAGGGAGATAAATGTCCAGAAACTGGAACCCAGAGCTTTGGGGTGTTCAAAGGCCAAATCCCTTTTCTTTGCTTTATGGAAACCTCATTTTGTACCTATTTTTATTACCCACACTTTGCAGAAATGGAAATTTGAAACTCTGAGAATGGTTTTCAGTATGCCATGTAACCAAGGAGACAGTGGAATCTGGATGAAAGTTCAAGTTTTATTCTGGTAGTGACACAGTGGGTCACAACCCCAAGGTCGTGTCCAGACAAAAAACACAATTATGACTGTCTTTGCCAAGGAGGCTTTCCAACTTCTGTGGAAAAGAGGACACTTCAGGGAAGGAGACAGATACAGAGAGGAGGGGTGAGGAATGGGGACAACAGCTCAGATGATTTGTACAAGGAAGATGAATTCTCATGCAGCAATGAAACTTCTGTCACAACAAGTCACATGGCAGTTAACTTATGTCAAATGCTTTTTGAAGGGATAGCCCAGGGTAGTTCAGCTATACACCATCATGAAATATGTAAAAGGGTGAACTATTTGGTCATGATAGTTTTGAAACCATCAAATATTGTCAATGAATAAATAGATTTATTTGTGTTGAAGATGGCTGAGTGCCAACATTCCTGTTTGCTGATGAAATTCTTCCTTCTAGCAGCTCTGTTCATTCATCAACCATTATTCTCCTTGAGCCTGAGGAATTTTCTCTATCATTACTTTTAACCCAGATACTTAGGTGACCATTTCTCCATGGTTCCATTTGTCTGAGATATTTTACTTTACCATCATGTTTTGATGTACATTTTTATTTAAGATTCTAATAATACAATTATTTTTGCTTCACACCTTGAAATATGTCATTATCTTGTTAGTTGGCTTTTACAGGGTCAGTTAAGAAGTATCAACATTATTCTTACTTTGGAAGATATTTTGTCTCTAATATCTTTTCTCACTTAAGATTTTTAAAATGCTTTGGCTTTTAAAAAATCTCTGATATTATTTATTTTCTCATATTATTGGTGCATATTAATAGTGAAAAGTGATAGATTTTATTGGAGAAAATTCATATAAACATGAAAATACAATTTGATTAATTTAACTCACCAGTACCTTTGGTTTTTAATGACTTGAAAATTTGTCTATAATTTTTTAATATTGAAATTTTATTTTAAAATTAATTTTGATAAGCATTTTCTGAGGTTTTGTATATATAACATAGTGTCTTTCATTGCTTTTGGAGATTTCATGGGCATTAACCACTGGATAATGTTTCTAACATATCCTTCTTTCATTTTCATTAGAGAATCCATTTCCACTTATGTTAGAGTTTTGACTCTTTGCCACATATCTTTTGAATTCTATCTTCCCTACTGTCTTATTTCTATAGAGGGGTCATTCTTGTAAAAAGATAATCTTAAGCTTGGGATCCCTTTTATGAAAAGAAGGTGGAAGAGAAAGTTGTAAAAATTGGAGATCAATCCAAGAGGGCAGTATTGAAATAATTATTTTTTAAAAATATAGAATGGACCTGGGCATAGTAGCACATGATAGTAATCCCAGCATCTCGGAAGGTTGAGGAAGAAGGATTGCAAGTTTCAGTAAGTCTCGAGGATTTAGTGAGATACCATCTCAAAAATTAAAAAAAGACTGGGGGATAGCTTGGTAGAAGAGCTCCCCTGGCTTCAATCCCCAGTAACCACCACCTAAATATATATATGGGAGAATATATGTTAAAACAATTGTACATAAGATCTTACAATGAAGGACATGAGGCTTGATACAAGAAGGATCCAGAAAACTGTTATGACAACCCACACCCCAGCAAATCATTGACATTTTTAGAATCATTGAAAGTAGAAGCTGCAGGGAGAAGCCCATCTATGAAGGATTGCAGATAAGAATGGCATTTGACTTCTTGTGATTAACACTGGAAGATAAAGGCCAGCTGAAAAATGACTCAAAATTTTTGGAGGACTTTAAACTCTGGTCCTGATATTCCGGTGAGATATTTTGCTTCCAGATTCCTTGGTGAATAAAGGAAACAATATTGTCAAAAGGAAATAAAAGAGATGGACAGGAAAGTTAGGGCACAAAAATAGCTGGGGTAATAAAACAGGACAGTGAGAGAAGTTCACCCAGGTTTTATATTTCTGGGAAACCACCAGTATTATCTGCTCCAAATATAAGTGCAAATTCTCATTAGTAGATATAGAGTAGTGGATAAGGCTGAGAGTATAGGGTCTCATCCTATCTTCTAAAAAACAATGCTGTGTTTTAGCCTAATGCACCTGGGACAATTCAACATGTATATCTGGATTTATGTCAGGGATTTGCTTTTTTTGTGCAGGTTAATTTTACCAATCTCAGAGTCATGCAATGCACAAACAATTACATAAATTCTTATTATCCATCACCCTTAGTCCCCTAGGGCTACTGCAGGATAGTTTAAATATACTTCAGAATTCAATAATGGGAACCAGGGAATAAGCCAATTTCCCAAGTGTCTCCAGGAGTCATCCTACAAAATGTTGGACCAGCTGTGAGGTTAACCTGGCCATCCATTGGGCTATACAGTTCCCTGGAAATGTATGTTGTAGAATCAGAATGGTAGTTAATTTCATAGAGTTCTCTCAGAATCAGGTCAGAAAGTCATCAGACCAGCTTTAGGGATAATGCAGCCATTCATCACCCACACTGAGCATCCTTTCAGCCTCTGTTCTTCAGTCTTAGAATTTTTTTCCAAAACAAATCTATATCTGAAAGATAAGATAAGCGCAATAACGAAATACCATTCTTATGTGTATTTGAAATACTCAGAATATTATATTTTAAAGTATATGAAGCTTTCAATATACAAAAAGCCTTAATCTCTACCATTTTCATTTTCTTACTGAATAGTTTTGTTTACTGTGAAGTTTCTAAAATCACAGTGTTCTTCTGTCAAAATTTTACTTTGGCAATTTTTCATGTTGACAAATAATTTTCATGCATACTTCATTGGATAGAAGTTAGAGGTCAATTTCTCATTCTTTCTTATTCACTTGAATTAAGTCATAATTATACCATATCTCAAAATTTCATAATTCAAAAGAAAACTATTGAACCACAGATTGTGTTTATGTATAGTGTTATATATAGAAACCTCTGAAGAATAACTTTATTTCCACATACTATTTGAATTTTAATCACATGGGATCAGTGATGCTTTCTCATTGGCTCCAAATTGGAATTTACATTATTCTTCAGAATTAAAATTATGGGGGCCTATTTTGCAAATAATAAATAGTATTATTTAAATACTCATACAAATCTAAGACTCAACATTTCCAAAATTTTTCTACATGCCCTTGCAGACTGACTACTCGCCTGTCTTCAGCCTCAGGAAAGAATTCATAGCATTTTTGCTACTATGCTGTTATGTTACCTGCTGTAGAACTTCATGTAGTTATGCAGTATATACTCCATTTTATCTGGGTTCTTTCCTCAGCGTAATTTTTTTAAATGTTTATTTATGTTATTGCTTGTATCTGTACTTAAAACTGCTGTGGTCACTTCTATGCAAGCATGATGTGGACATAGGTTTTTATTTGTCTTTGTTAAATACCTAAGAGTGTGCTTGCTGTGTAATATGAATGCTTGTGAGCTGACAAAAAAGTTTGAAATAATTATATATGTTACAGCTTCTTTCTTGTTTTCTTTTACTGGGGATTGAACTCAGGGACACTCAACCACTGAGCCATGTCCCTAGCCCTATTTTGTATTTTATTTAGAGACAGGGTCTCACTGAGTTGCTTAGTGCCTTGCTGTTGTTGAGGCAGGCTTTGAACCCAAGATCCTCCTGTCTCAGCCTCCCAAGCCATTAAGATTACAGGCATGCGTCACTGTGCCTGGACCTGTTACAGTTTCTGCAGCAAAGTTCTGGTTGTTCCAGATACTCACCAATATTTGATATGGGACTGAATTTTTACTTTTAGCCATTCATTCAAGTTTAACTTTGCATTTCTTTTGTTAATAATAATATTGAAATCTGTTCATGAACTTATTGATCCTTCACTGCTTTCTTTTATGAAGTGCCTGTTTAAAACTTTACTCTGTGTGTGTGTGTGTGTGTGTGTATGTGTGTGTGTGTACTTTCCTTATTAAGTTGTAATAATTCTTTCAATGTGCTGGATTAAAGTTCTTTGTGACATAATTTATTGCAAATATTTTATCAAGTCCATGGCTTTACTTACTTTTAATTTTTTCTTAAGGGCATTTCTCAAAGACCAAAATATTTTAAAATGTTTGAAGTCCAGTTTATTATTTTTTCTTTTTATGTTTCATGTTTTTTCTTTCTTTTAAAGGAACCTTGTGTAAAACAAGGACAGAAATATTTCCTCCTATATTTTCTTCACAAATTAGAAAGAATTAGCTTTAATTTGGGTCTACAATCAATTTTGCCACTTTTTCATGATGTTATTCAGATATAACAATGGTTTGTTGTGATTTATTATTATCTGTCACTTTGTTGAAAATCAGTTGGCCCTATCTATGTGAGTATATTTCTTTTATATAGTCTTACATCAATAAATGTTGTCTGAATGATGATGGCTTTATCACAAATGCTGACATTAGCTAGAATATACTCCAACTTTGTTCATCCTTTTGAATTTTTCTTCTTTCTTTGTTTTTAGACATTACTTTTTATAAAATAGCCCATCATAATTTTGTTTAGAATTGCATAGATTCTACAGATCAATTGAGGGAGAACTGTTATCTTAATAATATTTGATCTTTAAATAAATGAACATAGAATACTTCATTTATTTAGGTCTTCTTCAATTTTTCTTATCAATGCTTTGTAATATTCAGTACATAAGCCTCACTGAATTAATTTCTGAGTATTATTTAATTTTGGATACTATTGTAAATGTTATTTTTAAAGTTTCATTTTCTAATAGTTTATTTCAAGCATATAGAAATAAAAGAAAATTTGTATGTTGATTTTATAAACCAGTTTTCAATTCTCTTACTACTTCTACTTCTTATTTATGTATTAGTTAGGAATTTCTGTAATGAGTATCATGCTATTTGTGAATAAAGATAGTTTTAGTTCTTTCTTTACAATCTGTGTGAATTTTGTTTATCTTGCTTTACAGTAGTACAATTGGACTAGAAGTGATGAGAGAAAACTTCCTTTTCCCCAGATTTTTTTGGAAAGGACTTAGCAATGGGAGTTACAGTGATGTGGGTTTTCACAGATACCTACATCAGATACTGGTTTGAAGAGTTTCTTTCTTGATTCCGACTGAAAGTATTTATCATGCTTTGGTGTTAATTTATGTCCAGTGGTTATTTTTATCTATTGGACATATGTTTATCCTTTTCTGCTTAATGTAAATTGCATCTTTTTTCACATAATAGATACATATATTCTAGTCTTTTCTGAGATAAATCTCATTTGATGATGACATTTTCCTAAATATAAGTGTATATGCATGTAATATTTGTATGTGTGTTTTGCAGTGTTCAAGCCATTTAAAAAAATCTTTTAGGAATATTAGATTTTGTTCTACAAGTAGATTTGTTATATATTGCAATTTCTCTTTTTGTAGATAAGGAAAGTAACAAGCTCTGTCTGGAGCTATTTCATGTTCTATTCTTTATAAATTGGGACAAAACTGAAGCAATAACTATACCCATATTTGTTACAGCACTGTTTACAATAGCCAGGGCATTGAATTAACCTAAATGTCCATCAACAGGTGAACAGATAATGAAAATGTGTTGTATATAGACAATGAAATGTTATTCTGCTTTATAAAGAAAATCCTTTTGTTTGCAAGAACATGAATGGAGTTGGAGGACGAGGACATTAAACTAAGAAAAATAAGCCAGACACAGGAGAACACATACAACATGATCTCTTTTTAGGAGAGTTCCACAATAGTTAAACTGATAGAAGCAAAGAGTAAAATTGTGGTTGCCAGGGACAACCATAGGAGGCATTGGCCAAAGGGTAAAATATTTCAGTTATGCAAGTTCTAAAGATCTATTGTACAACATAATACTCACAGTTAACAACATTATATGCAATATTGTTATTTGATATTATTAACTGTATACAGTATACTTAAAAGTTTGCCAGAAGGTTGGTCTTACGCTGTGTGTTATAACACACACACACACACACTCAAATAATAGGTGAACAAGGTGGGTGAAAACATTTGCAAGAGATAAACTTAGGCATAGATTGTGTTGATGGTCTCCTGGCTATATAATTATCTCTGAAATTAGGTTGCAAACATTAAATATGTACAGCTTTTTGTATGTCAATCACTCATCACTAAAGTGGTTTAAAAATGGGACAATACAGATGCACCTCAGAGATAATGACCAACAAAGATACTCAATATTCTATTTCAAGAAGATGTTTTAAGGTCCTTAAGAAGGTTATAAGAATTTTTGAAATGTTACACAAGCAAGAAGACATAAACCATGCTATTGGTTCTAAGAAATAAATACCATCAACCTGTGTTTTATATCATTTTTATTGTGTCATTTAGAGCTCAGATTTCAGGCTGGATGTAAAATGGAGAAGTCAGTTCAGCAAGTGGCAATGTTAGTCATATTGTTAAGCAGCAAAGAGTTAAAATGATTTATTTCCTTATCTTTTTCCTTACCATAGCAGAACACCCAAGGAACAAGGACATAAATATTTATTAAGTTCTCAGCATGTGCCATTTAGTATGTGGAGGTATATTTTTATGTGCTTATCTCCCCTCAGCTCCTAAAATAATTCTGTGTGGTAGGTACTATCATTACCTCTTTTTTTTTAAGTCTAAAAATTAAAAACATGAGAATAATTGCCCAGAACCCCACTGTTATTGAAGACAAAATCCTAAATTAGTTCTCCCAGACATTAATTTCTGTAGGTTTAGTCATTAAAGGACATTTACTCATAAAAATTAATTAAATTTAGCAAGCTTATATTGAATATTTACTATGTGGCAGGTATTCTCTTACTAAGGAGAGTTTATCTATTAGGTGTCTAAAGATTAATTGTACTAGAGACAATTATAATTAGAGAGTGATGAATATCATGTTGGCCTGTTTCAGTCAGGGTCCAACCAGAGAATCACAGTATTTACTGATTGACTGATTGACTCATTGATTGACACATTCCTTGAGGCAGTTATTGATTCCTTGACATATTATGTGCATTCATTTATTATAAGGAACTTGCTGATGTGGTTGTGGGGCTTGGCTAAGCAAATCTGAAATCCATAAATCAGGATATCAGGAGGGGCTGGTAGGATCAGCATGGGCTGGAAATTCTGTCCACAGAAAGAATTTATTATTTACCGGGGTCTTTCGAGCTCTTCCCTTAAGAACTTCCAACTGATTGGGTTAGGTCCACCAAAATATGTAGAATAATCTTCTTTACTTAAGGATGTTATGAACTTTAATTACATCTACAAAATTCCTTCACAGAAACATCTATGATAGTGCTTGATTGAATGACTAGTGACTGTAGCTAAGCCAAATTGACACATAAAACTGATCTTCAGGACCTAACTGGGACCGTGAGAGGGGAAGTAGGGCATCAAGAAAAGTTTTGGGGCCGGGCGCGGTGGCGCACGCCTGTAATCCCAGCACTTTGGGAGGCTGAGGCAGGAGGATCACGAGTTCAAAGCCAGCCTCAGCAATGGCGAGGCACTTAGCAACTCAGTGAGACCCTGTCTCTAAATAAAAAAAAAAAAAAAAAAAAAAAAAAAGGGCTGGGGATGTGACCCAGTGGTCGAGTGCCCCTGAGTTCAATCCCCGATACCACACAAAAAAAAAAAAAAAAAAAAAAAGTTTTGGGGAAGTATTTATTCATAAATACTTCTTAAAAGATGCATAGACCTTTTTCGGAATCTCAGTGGAGATCAGAAGTTCCAAGTTGGCAAACGAATCTACAAACTCTTGAGATTACTAGATTGTAAACTTGTGAGTGCAGCTCGGGCCTGTGGCTCCATCATTCACATCTGCTTCATCAACACCTGGTAGTGAGCACCAGTCAAGGTATTGTTTGCTTGTGAAAATAAATAAATGGAGTTAAAAGGAACTGCCATGCATGCTGGAGGCTTCCATGAATAAATGGCTTAGAGCTGGCCTTTGAAGAACATGATTTAGAAAAGCAGAGAAGCTTGGGTGGTACTAGAGAGAGTCCATTGATGACTGCACTGGGCTGTGTCTCTGTATCCATGTCCAGTGCAAAGTCCACTGCTCTGTCTCTGGCCCCTCCACAACTTCTTACTTGATTGCATATACTCCTGGGTCCCATTACCAGGCAATGGTGGCTTCTACTGCCACTACTGCTGCTTCTACTGCTGTTACAGCTGCTGGCAACAATGCACTGCCTATCACATACTAGATATTCTAGACGCTCACATAGATCTTCACAAAAGTATGCAAAAAGGTATCCCTATTTTAAAAGTGCAAATGCCTAAGCTCAAAGTGATAATAGATGTGACTATGTGTGTATGTGTACATGTGTATTTAAATGTGTTCGTGTGTGTTTGTAGGCGTCTCTCCTAATTCTGCCTTGACAAATCATTGGAATGACTCATTTCTCTTTCTAATAGAGTAGTAGACTGTCGCTGCCTGAAGCAATTGCCGCTTGGAGCAGCGAAGCCGAGGGAAAAAGTTCAGAGGCAAACTGGAAACCAACAGGCTTTTTATTCTGATAACTTCTCTCTCCAGCTCTAACAATGACTCTTAACACACACCACCAAAAAACCCACAAAACAAAATGGCTCCGACCCGATCCCATCTCGGCTCAAGTCTCACGAGATCCCTGGCCAAGTCCCGCGAGATCCCGGGCCAAATCCCGTGAGACCACAAAAGGCGACAATGTCCAAATATCTTTATGGCCTACAGTCAACCGTAATCTCAGCCATCTCCCCAATCAAGACTCTTACAGTAGACCACTAGTTAGACATGGACTTCATTAAACCCAAATCATTAAACTGAGTGAGTTTCATGTGGCTTAACTCTTCCTAAGTTATATTTTTCTTAGCTATTAACATACCTGGGTTAAAACTTTCAGTCTACCTGCAAATGGTGGATTTGTGATTTTAGGCACATTACTTAATGGTTCTGGGTCACATTGCCCATTTGGTTCAAGGGGAATGGAGGTGACTTTCCTATCTTGTCCATGGATCTCACTCACCATCTCCCACCATCACTGTTGCTGCTGAGACTCCACCACTAATAGCAAGGGAAAACTCACTGAGCCTTTATATGAACCAGGCAGTTGTCAGCCTGTTTTATATCACACATGCTCAGACCTTCCAGATAAGCCTGTCATTCCACTTTTATAGGTGAGGAAACCAAAGCAAGGAGACCATGAAAGTCTCTCCTGAAAGATGCTGCCTTCCTTGAAGATGAGCACCATGGACTGATATACCAAGAATAGTTTTGCTGTACCTTTGCATAACTTTTTAAAAAAGAAAAATTCAGCTGCAAGCCCACAGAAGACAAGCAACAGTGATTCCACACAGTTTGGTTGTCTGCATTTTAACCTCTGGCCTCAGGTAGATAAAATAGCTGCTTGAACTTACTGGTAACAACTTATATTGGTGATTCAGAAGGAGCATGGTAATATTTCTCAGGAAGATGAAAATTGGAACTTGAAGAAATTTATCGAGGATATTCTTCAAAGACTCCAGGATCCTTTTTTGTTATGTGTTTTTCACAGTGACTGGCAAAAGAAGGGCAGTTTATCTCTAATGCTCTCATTTTCAGAAGTACACTCTGATTTGTGAGATAGCAGATATGACTTTTCAGTCTTTTTATCCAAGTATATTATACTGACAGCCACAGATGGCAAAGGAACAGGTGAAAAAAAAATATATATTAGAACAAAATCAAAGTTTTTGGAAAATGGAAATGGATCTATTTTAGGATTCTCTAGTGAAGGCAGCCACCTTATCAGGATGCAAAGAGTTGGAGTTGGAAAAGTAGAAGGTAAAACTTTTTTAAAGATTTTATCAAGCTTAACTAGGGTCCTTATTTTCCAAAGATAGTCATCATTAGTGCTCAAAATGTATTCAGCTCTAACTAGGAAAATTCTTCCAATCATTTTTTTTTTTTTTTTTTTTAAACTATAGGAAGGAATGCTTTGGCAAAATCTTTCCAATTATTAAAAAAAAGTGCAAGGGCTTTTATCTAAATCTTTTTGAATTTTATTTCTCTGACATATATACATGTGTGTCTTAGAACATAGGTACACGAATATTCAATGTAGCATGATTTATTATAGAAAAATTTCAGAACAAACTCAGTCTCTATCAAATGGACTAATGACATAACTTCAACACATCAGACAAAAAAAGCCACAGAATTCCATTGAAAAATTGACTCTGCAACAAATAGTTTGTTAAAAGTTTTAACTTTCACTGTGTATAAGTCAGTGTATAACAAAGCGGGCCTTTGAGTAGCAGCTGAGTTTTAACTTATACACTGTTATACACTGAGTAGTCAAATTATTAAGGCTACAGATGATTTAAATAGTGCAATAAAGCCTGATCTAATAAGCATATACAGGAGATTTCATTCAAAGGCAGTGAATAAAATGCTTTTGAGCATGAAGAGGACTTTTGGAAAAAAATGACTATGTAAGAGAATGCAAAACACAGATAATACATATGGAAGAATCAGAGTCACTCAAAAATTTTTTCTAATCACAGTATAATAAAATTGAAAATCAATAAAGATTGGAATTTGAAAAATGCAACCAAGAATTAATGTATGGCATATATAATGAATGAAAAAACTGCAAAAATATAATAGAAAAATGCATAAATGTACAAAGAATATAAGCATTCAATTTCCAGATATGGACCCCAAAATCTTTACTTACTTACAGAAACCCATACCTATTTCAGATCTGAACTTAAAACATAATATTGAGTGAAAAAGGAAGTTGCAAAAGATAGGAAGAGTATGATGCTGTTTACGTAGTGTTAGAAATTGTTCTTACTTAGTATTCTTTTCCAAATACATATTTAATAAAAATTAGAGAAAACAAAGGAAAATAATACACATGAAGTCAAGGAAAGTTATAAGATGTAAGAGGAAAGGAGGAATAATGGATGAGGATGGATTTTTTTGGTATGTGTAAAAACTTCCATTTTCCTTCCTCCCCCGCCGCTTTCTTGTCCCTCTTCCTTTCTCCTGTCTAAATGGGTTCTTAAACAAGTGTCGCACAATATTAATACATACATCATTTTTCATTGGTTGATACACATCGTCTATATTTTTTTCTTATGTTTGTCTATGTTGAAGTTATTTCATAATTAAAAGGAAGGCATTTTAAAAGTATCTCTCGACTGTAAAGTTCTTTCTGTGAACATTTTTTCTGGCTCTGACCCAAGCCCTTCTTGCTGTGTGACTAACATGATGAAGAATCCTAATAAGACCCCTGACTTCTATGCATTATTGCTGGCATTTGTTTCCAAGATCTTCCTAACAAATCTTGTGAAGTAGGTATAATAAGTAGCTGTAGTTCTTAGTTTCATAAATGAAGAAAGAGAGCTCAATTTATTTGCCAAAGACCTTCTTGGCAGAGTAGGACTTAAAAAACTCAGCTGCTACTCAAAGGCCCACTTTGTTATACACTGACTTAAATTAGTTCATGTCCTTTCTTCTTTTTGGGTGGTGGGGTACCAGGGTCTCATTGAGTTGCTCAGGGCCTTGCTATTACTGAGGCTTGCTCTGAACTTGCAATCCTCTTGCCTCAGCCTCCTGAGCTGCTGGGATTCTAGGCATGTGTCTCTGCTCCTGGCTCATGTTCTTTCTTCTTGAAAGAAGTTCAAGATTATTGCCTGTGATGTACACATGATTAAAGACAACAGGCCAAAACAACAACAACAACAGAAACAAACAAACAAAAAACAATAACAACAACAACAAAGAAAACCTTCACCTGTTATGTCAAGTCATGTAGTGATAATAGTCTACACTGTGGGTTTCTGGCATTCACTGGATCCTGATCATGTCCTAAGAGCTAGAGGACCATAGCTCATCCTCATATTTCAAATCTAGACAGTCACAACCACTTGGAAGTTACTTGTTCAATTCGTAACCACTTAAACCTGACATATTTTTGTGTTTCTCTTTCCTTGTATACTAACGCAGAAACACTCATAGGACAAGTGTGACTTTTGTCTCTTGTTCGATCTACTTTAAATCTTGGTGCTGTGGTTTGTACCCTCTGAAGGCCCATTCGTAAAGGCTTGGTGGATAGCCATGGTGCTGTGGAAGCTTTGTAGGTGGGGCCTAGTGGAAGGAGGTTGGGTCTTTGGAAGTGTGCCCTTGAAGATGATATTGGGATAAAGGTCTCTTCCTCACTCTCTTTGCTTCCTGGCCTCTGTGAGGAGCAGACTTCTCTGCCGTGTGTTCTTGTCATGAAGTCCGGTGCTGCCAAGTGACCATAGACTGAAACCTTAGAAACTATGAGTCAAAATAAACTTTCTTCCCTTTAAATTTTTTGTTTCGAGTGTTATCAGAGCAGTGGAAAACACACTTGGCCTGTGACATGTTACCCCAATGTTCAGGACTGTTATGTTACTGAAGAAATCCAGCCTGGAGGTATTGGGGGAATTTCCCCACATTCCACAGTTTAGTGGAGTGTTTTATCGATTCCATTGTAATTCCTCCAAATGCAAGAATGCTATTTGTCCCCTGAGAAGTGCTGATGATTCCCTGTCAGTCAGAGATTCCATCGGTGACTCGCTGTAATTCTTAGCAGTTTGAAATCTTTCACTATGCTCTGCTGGCCACTTTAAGCAGAGCAAGAGCTGTCTGCCACAGTCAGCCATCAAAGCCCTTCACCTTCACCTTCACCTGCACTTTCATACCAGGTGCAATTTATCTTTTCTCACTGATATTCCAATGGCAGTCACCTAACAGAGCTCAGGATTGTGTCTTTTCTAAAGTTCATTTCTCTGAGGGTCTTGGATTCTCAGCCTCAGCCAGTCACACCAGGGATAAGCCTCTGTCAGAGAGTGTTCATGGTCCCAGTTCTGTTAATCGCTGAGAGACTGAGCCGCGGCAGGAGGTGGTGTGGCTGGCTTTGAAGCCCTCCCAGACTCTGGAAATCCTCTTGTCCCAGCAGGGAGGTCTCTTCCTCCCAACTCCTCAGCATTGAATCTGGGGTGAAGTCTCCCTCTGCTGTCATATCCATCAAGTCCCTTGCCATCCATTTCCATTATCACTGCAGCGCACAGCTGGGCCTAATCATGTCTTGCAGCAAAATGAATAGAAATGGAGGGCCCTACAGAGTGGGGGAAGATCAGGATGTCTTTTTCCAAAGCCAAGCCCTCCTGAGGGAGGAAAATAGGAAAATGGTTATTTTGTTTTCATTCTCTAAATGAAAATCAAGCTAACAAATCACAGGTCCTAGATTCTACAGGAAAAAAAAAAAAAAAAACTCAAAAATTATGATAATTCCTTCTATTTAGAACATTCCGTCTTTCACAGGCACTCAAAGTTTTTAATAGGCTTTTTCTTAATCTCAAATCTCCCATGGCTTGAGGAAGTCTTCTTGAACCACGGGCAAAGGGATTATATTCTTTTATTGTTCGTTTCCTTATTCCCATTCTCCCCAAACTTGAGACCTTGAGAAACTAAATCTTTCTCACTGGAAACATTTTGTTTCTCTTTATTCATGAGTATTGATCTTTCTGTTCACTTAGCCTTTAGGACTCTTCACATGTGGTTTATTTTTAATGTTCTTCTCTGAGAATATGGCTAATGTTTTCTAAGAGCACCACTGTAATGCTTTCCTTAGAAGTCAAGCTCAGAGAAAAGGCCTCGAGACCTTGAATTGAAAGACCTATGTTTGAGGCACAATTTCCCTACATTTTATTCAATCTTGAGTGTGGTAATCAACTTTTTATTACTGTGGCAAATACCTGAGATGAGCAGCTTATAAAGTATATATAACAATATACATAACAATATATATAGCAAAATATATGTATTTTGTTACCGGGGATTGATCTCAGGGGCACTCCACCACTGGGCCACATCCCCAGCACTTTTATGTATTTTATTAGAGACAGAGTCTCACTAAGTCCCTAAGTATGATCCTTCTGCTTCAGCCTCCCAAGTGCTGGGATTGCAGGCGTGTGCCACCGCGCCTAGCTCAGGAAAGGTGTATTTTGACTCACAGTTTTGAAGATTCCATTTCTTAATTGGTCCTGTGGTTTTGGGTTGTGTCAGCACATCAGGGTGGGCGTGCCTGGCAGAGCCAAAGTGCTCACCTGGCCAGGAAGTGAAAGAGAAAGAGGAAGGGACTGGGGTTCCCCTATGCCCTGCAAGAGCATAACCAATGACCCGAGGAGCTTCCATAGTGCCACTGGCTGAAGACCAAGCCTTTAAACACACAGGCCTTTGGAGGACATTCCTGATCCAAATGGGTCTCAAAAGTCAAGCTCAGAAAAAAGACTTCAATATTTACAATTAAAAGACCTAGATTTGGCCCAAGTTTACCACATGCTAGTTGATCATCAGAACACTCCTTTATCTTCCTGGGCTCCTGTTTCTTCATGTATAAAATGAAGTGACTGGTTTGTCCCTTTCCAATGACATTTTGTGACATGACTCTGCAGGAGTCTCCACATGGCCCCCTCTGTTCACACCCTCCCCTTATCAGTTCTGATGTCTCTGTTATCATGGGAGCTACTTTTCCTTGTCCATAACCTTCATGTCTTTATTTGCACTCCTCCTAGAATCAATTGTCTTAAAGATTTATTTTTATTTTTATCAGTTATTAACTTGTCCTATCACCAATTGCAAAATAAAAGCAATGGTTTTCCTTGATGAATTGAATAGAAATGATTTAAGTACTTGATAATTTTGTGGCTGTCTGGCTTCCAAATTTTTAACTCCCTTTGGGATATGGGGGATAATCTAGCACTATAATATGGCACCCACACCTCTTATCCCATGACTAGGGTTGCAAAGGTGCAGTGGAACTTGGTGATCTGTATGCAAATGCTGAGATCATTTTATAGACATGTTACAACTGAAGTCTTTCTTATTGTTTTTAGGAAGTAAGTGGATTTAAAAGAGCTAAATTAAAAAAAAATGTAAGGTCTAAAAATACATGTTAAAATTAGTCTTGGTTTTGGAGATCACATTTTTCAATAAATCTCTTTTCCACACTTTAAATCAGCTAGGCACTTTCTGGAAGGCTGTTGTCTTCAGATTGCTTTATGAAATACGTTCACATTGGCTTTTGAAGCATATTCAGGATACTTGTCTTTCTACAAGGAAATGTAGCTGGCTTTTTATTTTTCTCTTTTCTCTCCTGCCTTACCCTGAAGTAGGGGCTGGCATTTGGGCGGAGAAAGGAGCAAACGTCCCAGATTTTTCTGCTAATTTAGCAATCTCGTAAAATGTCCCTGTTCATTTGAAGCCAAGCAGATGTGGAACAGTGACTGCTCTGTGGTGCTTTCATGCGCAAATTGGAGGCTTCATTCTTGAACCTTTGCTTGTTCACAATGTATTTTCCTCTAGGGGCTGTCTGCACACAAACCTCTTTAACTGGAGTCTTCTTAACCTTCACACAGTCTTCTTTAACACAAAAGAATAGGTCTTGACACTGTCTTTTTTGCATGACCCTCATATAACCCATGCATGGGAAATGCACACACATCTTTTGCCTTGATCTCTGTTCTCGTTCACCAAGCAGCCCACTGGGCCATCTCTTTTTCCTCCTAGATTTCCCACAGAGAATCAGACATCCCAAACTCAAAGTTCTGCATTATTAAATTATGTGAATGGTTCTATTGAAGCCTCTAATTTTAAGTTTGAGAGGTTGAATCTAAAGGAGATTGTAACCCACCACATCCTCCTCAGTTTCAGGTGTGTGTGTGTGTGTGTGTGTGTGTGTGTGAGAGAGAGAGAGAGAGAGAGAGAGAGAGAGAGAGAGAGAGAGAAAGGGAGAAAGGGAGAAGAGAGAGAATTCATGCATGCATATGATAGGTAGGCAGGTATCCAGCCAGCAAGAGACCTAGTACTCCATAGGTTCTCTGCAAAGGAATCTTCTCAATAATTCCTTTTGTGCCTTTTTTACTCTCAATATAAGGGATACAAGAGACTTTCAAAGGTTCTCAAATAGTGGTTTTGAAGATTTATCTAGGAGAAACTGTCTTGAACTCTCAGAAATATCTGATATCCGCTGTATTTTTGCCTCTCAGAAGAAACTTTGAATTTAATGTCATATTACAAATGTATTCATAAATTTGGAAAAGAAGCATATTTTATAATACACATCTCTACTTTTATTCAATCTTTTACAAAGATTAAATATCTTTCAATTACTTATCCTTTTCTAGAATTGGTTCCTAAATAATACCAGATCCCCATAAGAAAAAATGAGAAATTCTTTCATTTTTTTGATGTTTTTATTACAATATACTAGAATTAATTCTAAAAAATCTCTTGAGCACATATTCTTTCACGGTTTGCTGTGCTGTAGGAATGGAAAAGGGAATGGAAAAGTGAACAAGATAGAGCCTTCATTCTCAAAGAATTTGTAAACCTGTGGGGAAATGGGGAATTACAATCCACTCTGTTGAGTGTCACATTGTCAAGTGCATATGGGGTGGCACAAGAACACAAAGGGGAAGCACAAGCCCATCTGTGGGGTGTCATAGATGGTATTCTGGAAGAAATGGCATAGAGAATGAGCCTGGAAGTTGAGTGGGATATACCTCAGAGGACAGAGGGTTCCTGGCACAGAGAAGGGCATGTGCAGACACCGCAAGATACTACATCGATTCATAAACTCAGACCTGCTGAGTGCCTAGAACTAGAGAATGTGATAGGGAAGTAGCAAGAGATAGTAACGAAGACAATCAGGGTTGCATTGTGATGGCTTTTTAAAAAATAATATCAGGAAGTTTGGATTTTTACCCAAAAAGTAGGAATACAATGCTGGGTGTTGAAGATATAAAGATAGCAAGGCAGAGGTCCATAACTGAGTTTAGTGGTTAACTTTATTTTCCTCTGTTCTTTGTGGTTTATATTTTTTATGTATTTTCTTAATTATTGTAATTAAACTATGATAAAGTATTGTTCTCTTACACAAAGGATTAAAATGGGCTTATAAACATTAAGTTTTGTCCAAAGTCACACAAAGTAGAATTTGGACCTATATCTTTTAAATTCAAATGTTCCTTATTTCCATTATTTTATAGGTTTATGGAGATGTGAAAATTTCCAAATAACTTTAACTTTTAATTGATCATTGTTTATACACAAATGCTAATGGGTAGAATTTTGAGATTTCAATCAAGGGTAGAGGAGTCTGTTCTCAACTAATATGTTATATTCTCTTTCTTCTGTCTGCATTAGGATTCTTTAACATGTTCATTCAATACCTGTACTAAAATACATGCCCAGAAAGTTCCCAGGGTTATTCCAGTCTACCCTCAATACTTGACATCTGTCTTAATTCATACTTAATTAACCTAGGGAGCAAGTAACTCCTCTCAATACTATCTATTGATCAATCAGTTCACTGATGGATTGAGGTATGGTGAGAGAGAGAGAGAGAGAAAGAGAGAGAGAGAGAGAGAGAGAGAGAGAGAGAGAGAGTGTGTGTGTGTATGTGTACTTTTAGACAAACTTAAAAACCACTTATTAAACTCTATTTCAGGATCAATAAGCCCAGTTTACCTATTCCTTGTAGATTTCAATTTTTTGTTACCATTCTCTATAAAGGCAAACAAAATGAAATCAAAAGCCAGTATTAAATTAAGTGACATTTAGGACTTTGCAGTTGAGATTCTTAATAAAGCCATCTATAAAGTTTTCTGGGTAAGAGTAAAATAATATCTTTGACTTTTATCTTGAGGTGATAGTATATTTCTACCATATATTAACATTTGTAGCTTATTATCTTACCAAATTCATCTGGAGAGTAAAGGCTGAGTACTTTTTCTGGTATATTGATTTACATATCCAACACTAAACTCTGATAGAGTTATTGTAGGACAATATTTAATAGTGAAAGCCAGGCCAAAGGGCCTTACCCATGGGCCCATCTGAGGAAGACAGAATCATTGCAATGTAGAATTACAGAGTTGTTAGCCATCTGGTGATACCCAAAGTTTATTATTGAATCATTTGCTTTTGTGGCAATGATAAAATCGAGTTTTTCTTTTGCAAGCAAGAAGGAGAATTTATTAGAAAAGCAGAGATGCATCTGACTCTATGGATAATGAGAAACAGATTTTAAGACCCAGGGACCTCTTCTCTGCTTCCCAGATCTGCTTTCTACAGATCTGTGACAATGAGGAGCTGATTGATAATAATCATATTGATGTTACCTAATTTTAATCGAGAGTTTACTGTGTACCAAAAGCTGTAGCAAGTCCTTTCCAACTACTAATTCATTCAATCCTCATGACAACTCTGTTAAGATAGATACTGCTTTCTTGTTACGATCATTTTACCAATGAAGAAACAGACACTGACTTGTTCAGGTTTTGCTGGTTACTCTCATAAGTAGAAGGACTGATAGGAACACAGGAGTCAAGTCACACTCCAAACTGTTTAAATCTCTCTGTTCCCCTCTTTACATCTTGAAAAGAGTCAGTGAAAGTTCCTGATGGTTTGTTCGGACTTTTCCAATTAATAATATGATGCAGAAATCCAGAATCAAATAATACGAATGCCTCCACTGGAAACCCATAGCAGGAATATGGATGAGGCATTTCATGGAAGGAATGGGGAAGCACGCTGGGGAGACAAAGCTGCTTCTGTCATTGGAGCGATCCTCTGGCATCTGCTTATGGGCTTTAATGATGGGGAAAGCACTACTACTCCAGGGACAAAGAGCCCTCCACATTTCCTATCAGACAGGAGATGCTCTTTTGTTAATTGAAACCCACATCAAACCTTGAGTCCTTTGCTTCTTTAAGATGTTTGAAATGACAAATCAAACTCTGAGAGCAGCAGGCTGAGGGACTGGAGAGCTCTCCTATTGCATTTGTTGCCAGAGGAACTGAAAATGAAAGACCAACAGTGTAGTATTTCCAAGCTCTTGAACTCCAAAGAGTTTTGTTTGTGAGAACTTTGTTTTACTTCCCCCGCCCACAAATAAAGCTTAAGGTCAAGTAATTGAGCTACCTTGGTTTAAACTAAAGGAAGGAAATAAAATTAACTTGATTCTTCTCGAAAGTTACATGGCATATTGCAGATGCAGCACAAGGCTCTGAGAACCTGTCCATCAGGGAAACTGGCGTTATATCCATCCTAGGTGTGGGGCAGAGGATACAGAAAGAATGTGTCTGGGCAACCAGTCACCAAGAGGCACTGAAGGCAGAGAGGGGTGTGGTGGGTGGCACACTGGCTTGCTTTTCTGATGTGTCTGTGGTCTCGATTCCCTGATCCTTCCTCAAGAGCAGGATGCTCCTCCGTGTTTCTGTATAGAGTCAGAAAGAAGGGAAATGGGAAATGGGGATCTTTACCTATATCTTGGAGAAAGCACTAGACTAGGTCTGGGAGAATTGGATTTAAACCCTGGCTTTTACTATTTGACAGGTTGATTTCCTTTATTTATTAAGTGATTACCATGTGTCAGGCAAGGTTCTAAATGTAAGTATATGATACAATATGAACAGATTTAATCCTGGAACTTACTGTTAGTATTTTTCTCTAATTTAGGGAGGCACTGAGAGATGAAGCACTTGCTCAAAGTTGAACATCTCATACGTAAGTGGAGGCAGTGATGTTCAGTAGGGTGACTCCAGAGCCCACTCCCACTCTCCGCTGCCTCGCGATGCACTTTTGAGACCACTTACTGCATAAACATATGATTTTATGCACTTTTCATGTTGTTTATCTTTCAGTGCTATCCCAATTAAACCATGGATTAAATTGTGAGGGCCAATGATATAATATGATTTGATGAATTAAAGAAGCAAATGCAAGTCATTCTTGAGTACTAATGCTTTTCTGCCTATAGAGGAAATTCATATAATATCTAGATAGCTAATGTATACAAATGACATTTTCATATCACATATAATTTTTAAAAATAATGTTTTATAATTTACAAATTGTATTGTAAGTGGTATATAATTATTAACACATAAATTTAAAAAGGTATAATAATAAAAGCATCAGGCACCCTTCTAAATGTTTTATATCTGTTACTCATGTAGACCTAAACACTACCTGTGAGATAGTACTAATATTTTTCCTAACTCGTAAATGATTAGAGAAGATAAAACTTGAATGAAATACTTAACGATCATTAAATCCAAACTTTTAATTTGTCTAAGATTTTGATTCAGACAGTCCTAATTTTCTAAACTTTTCTTATTCTCTGTTAAAACTGTATTCTTTACTTGTGACAGCCAGCTAATCCATGCTAAGGCTCAGCCCATTCAGTGAAATCCTGTAGTGGTTTCCTCAGAATAAATTGGTGGATAAGAGTGCTTGTAATTTACAGAGTACTAATTATGCACCAGGCAGTATGCCAAGTGCATTATATACATCATTTTTTTCTGTCATCATGAAATACTGTGAGGTTAGTATTTTCTTTCTATTTCTATTTGAAGGACCTGGAGCTCAGAAAGAAGAGAGCTTTGTTAACTAGTGAGGACAAAGTTAGCAACTAGATAAAAATCCCAGGTCTTTCTGCCCTCAAGTTCTTTTGTTCCTATACTGCTTCTTTCATTGCATTACAAGGAAGTGTTTCCCCATTCCTGAAGACACTCCTTTATTACTGCTGTGAGCTGCATCTTCCCTCAGCTACTCAGATTCACTCAGAAAACTATTCCCTGTCCTGCATCAACAATTTCTCCTACTTTGGATGATTTGCATTAGTATAGTCATGCTCTGGATTCTTTCATATTTTAAAAAGTCCTTTTCTGAGTCCATGCCAATTCTAGCCCCATTTCTCTTCTTGCGTATAAGGGTAGACATTTATTTGATGAAGGTTCTATCTGCTTCTTTGGCCCCAGTCTCTGTTCCTCTAGCTCCTTCCCTTTACTTAAACTTATGACTATTGTATCATTAATTTTAAATGTTGGTGTATCATCACAGATAACAATCACTTTGATACAAACTTTTGCGTCTAAATTCTATTCAGGTAGTCATTGTTTTCCATGGAAGAAAAGGAGTGAAGAGATGATATATAAATGTAATAATCATGGTTGATTACTTGAAAGATCAAGGAAGGGATCTCGTAAAATGGAGAAGAAGAGCTTCCCAACACCAAAGCCTGTCAGGGTAGGTAAATGGACAATTCCAAAATGGCACATGAAAACTCCATTCTTCTCATGCCTCCTGTTTCCTTAGAAAGGAAGGAGGGGATGAGGGCAAAGAGATAAAGCAGGCAAGATATTTTTGCTCTGGCTTTAAGAAGTCTCAGTGTGTGGACTTGGAATCATATATGTGGAGAAGGTGAACATAATTCTCTCCAAATAAGCAGTTTTTTCTCCTCACCACATTTTCACTGGAATGTAACACGGTCACCTGCAGGAGAGCCTGAGACGGTAGAAGTTGCTTCAGTATCTGGAGGGACAATGGGGATTTCCAGCTTGAAAAAAGAGAAAATGGTTCTTGTGGATAAAACTTCAAATTTTACATAAAAGAGAATGTATTCTTTATTATTTTAAATTGTCTTTTGTTGGGAATATTACATACCTGTTGGCCCTCAAATGTGCTGTCTTTTCATAATGAACTACTGGTACAGAGGCAGGAGCAGGGTCATTGCCAGTGTGAATATCGTGCCTGTTTTTTGCTCATGTAAAACTAGGTGAACCCCATGTGTTCAGGGGCACCTTTGCACCCCTATCTGCTTCATTCCACAAAAGTTTACTTAAAGACATCAGGGGTGTGCACATGAGTAAATACACTGAGTGTTACTGGATACATTACCACAAGGGTCTTAGATTAGAATATTAGGATGGAAATTTGCTTCAGTCTCTCCATGCCTGTGTGAACTTGGGAAACATAGCTTTCTGTGTCTGAATTTTCTATCTTCAAAATGGGAATGATAAGTGAATCGAGAGCCAACTAATATAGAGCAATAATTTCTAGAATATATAAAGAACTCAAAAAACTTAACACCAAAAAAGAAAATAACCCAATCAATAAATGGGCTAAAGAACTGAAAAGACACTTCTCAGAAGAAGATATACAATCAATCAACAAATACATGAAAAAATGCTCAACCTCTCTGGCAATTAGAGAAATGCAAATAAAAACTACTCTAAGATTTCATTTCACTCCAGTCAGAATGGCAGCTATCAAGAACACAAACAACAATAAATGTTGGAGAGGATGTGGGGAAAAAGGCACACTCATACATTGCTGGTGGGACTGCAAAATGGTGCAACCGCTATGGAAAGCAGTATGGAGATTTCTTGGGAAAATGGGAATGGAACCACCCTATGACCCAGCCATCCCACTCCTGGGTCTGTTCCCAAAAGACTTAAAAACAGCATATTACAGTGACACAGCCACTTCAATGTTTATAGCAGCACAATTCATAATAGCTAGGTTGTGGAACCTACCTAGATGTCCCTCAGTAGATGAGTGGATAAAGAAAATGTGGTATATATACAAAATAGAATTTTACTCAGCAATAAGAGAGAATAAAATAATGGCATTTGCAGGTAAATGGATGAAGTTGGAGAATATAATGCTAAGTGAAATTAGTCAATCTCAAAAATCCAAATACCAAATGTTTTCGCTGATATAAGGAGGTTAGTTCACAGTGTGATTGGATGGGGGTACATATGATTAGAGGAACACTAGAATGGTCAAAGGAAAGGGAGGGCAAGGGAGGGAGCAGGCGGGGAGAAGGGGGGAAAATGGTGTTTGAATGAGATGGATATCACTATCCTAAATGCATGATTAAAGATCTGAGTGGTACTTATATACTTTGTATACAAGCAGTTGTATGTAAAAAGATGATATACTTGCGCATTATGAATAAATAAATAAATAGCAAAAAAATGGGAATGATAATAGTACAAAACTTGTATAGTTGCGGTGAAGTTCAAGTGGGACACTCTTGAAAAAACACTTAAAAGGCACATACTGCTTAAGTATTATTATTGTCTTTATTTATCTCACTGGTATCAAGGACTGAGGACTATATTCTCTTATTCTCTGGCAGGAAGAATATGTATGTTCTATATACAAAGCTGAAGTATGAGTACAGAATAGGATAAAATATACAGTCTCTTTTAATAGGTCCATTGTTCAGCTGTCAATTACTTTTGCCCAAGAATAGAAGATAACCTCATGTTTTTTTTTTTTTTTTTTTTTTTTTTTTCCAGAAAGACTCAGTTCTTCATACATGTTTGTCACCATCTCAGATAATTAATTTTGTCACCCAAATCCATGGTCTTTTGAAATCACAATCACTCAAATATATAGAATGCTGAATAAATCTGCCAAGACTCCAAATTTATGTCTTAAAGAATTTGAAAGCTATAATGGACCACATTACTTCGATTACATATGGAAAAATTGATGCACAGAAAATAATCTTTTGTAAATGTAGATTATGTCTCTATTTGTAGAAAGTTACTCAATATTCTTGCTGAGTATAAAATGCTCTTTAGCATGATTTAAATGACCCAACAGTTTAGTCTTAGATCATTTTACAAACTTTTTCATCTTCTCCACGTTTTAGTTTCTTCAACTCATCTTACTTCTGAGCCTGCTAAAATATTTTTTCCCATTGCTCAGAATTCCATTGCTTCCCCCACCGCTTCTCTTAGACTAGTTCACCCATTTTCCAGATCTCATTTTAAGAATCACTTCCGCCGGGCGCGGTGGTGCATGCCTGTAATCCCAGCACTTTGGGAGGCTGAGTCAGGAGGATCGCGAGTTCGAAGCCAGCCTCAGCAATGGCGAGGCACTTAGCAACTCAGTGAGACCCTGTCTCTAATAAAATACAAAAAAGGGCTGGGGATGTGGCCCAGTGGTCAAGTGCCGCTGAGTTCAATCCCCGGTACCAAAAAAAAAAAAAAAAAAAAAAAAAAAGAATCACTTCCTTGATCTCCTAGGCTGGGTTGGGATCCCCACTGATATATGCTCCATTAGTTATCATAAAACTGACAATTTTTCAGTATTATTGTCTTTGTGACAATATGTAAGACCAGAAATTGCAAAATCTGCAACAGTGTCTCATTCGATTAATATTGTATTTCCATTGTTTCGCACAGTGTCTAGTGTATCAGAGGCATTCCATGAAGAATAGCTGGATGAACAAGTAAATAATCATAATAATTATGATTTTACTAATGGCCCAAATCACAGTCGTGATATCAGTAAAGCAACAGTAATCTTAAAGCTACTTTCTAAACAAATACCACAAAGGAAATAAGCACTTAAAGTAAAATAGATATAGTAAATGTCTTATCTGTGGAAAAACATATTTCAAGAGATCTGTTGATATATAATTTTAACTATTTTTATTCCACTAGTTATTGGAATTTTTGAGAGTTTTAAGTTTAGTTTGGGTCCATTCTGATCTCAATGAAAATAATCACATAGACAAGTGCCCTCAGATATGTTCAGTTCCACATGTAAGGTGAAGAGGTTGGCTGTGAAAATTCCCTGGAGTATTTCTTTACATTTTTCTAATGATTTACATCATGGATCTGGACAGGTTTTTTTTTTTTTTTTTTTTAATAGTGGACTGGATATATTGAACCACATTATTTTCTGATCCTTTTTCTTTTATTCGGATATTCATTCAATAGTTATTTACAAATCAGGTAGTTATGTGTGAGACAATGTCTTAAGTGCCAAATACAGAGTAATAAATTAACTGAAAGAAATGGACTTGAGAGTTGGGTAGACAGACATCAATTTCCTAATCATTATATAATAACAACTTGTAAAACCAAATGTAGTAAGGAAAGAAAGGGTGATGGGAAGCTTCATTACATGAGGTAAGCAGGACTCTACTGATGTCTTTATGGTGTACAAGATACAGTGAGGATTAAGTGGTGGAGAAGCACACGTATTAGGTAAAAATGTAATCATTTTTAGACTATAAATATAGTCCAATGAGAGTTAATGACAGGGTTACAGACATAAGATTGGATCTGGCATATACTGTCAAAATGAAGCTGGTGGAATTTGCCAATGTGGGGGTGAAAGAGAAATAGAAGAGTCAAGAACGAGCTCAGTTTTTTATCTGACAGAATGGGTGATTAGTAACACTGTTGCTAGACTTACAGAAACATCATGAAAAATTTAAGTACGCAGAGGATTCCAAAGATGACTTCTAAAAGTCTATAGAGAATGCTTCCAGGAGAATGTTAAAGCAGTATAGAGATTTGAGCTCATCTTTAGGCTCCTTAAATTATACTTTCCTGGGTTGGTTCTAGAAGTCTACACTTGTACTAATTACTACCTGGTAATCCTGATGCACAGATGGGAATCATCACATCAGCATGTTATCATTCAGCTGTGTTCTCTCTGTGTAATGTGACATTTTGATATGTTTACTTTTAGGACTTTTTTCTTTATCATTAGTCCTATGAAATTTGACTGTGATGTGCCTAACTGTAGTTTTCTTTGACTTTTTCCTGCTATGGTTTCATTGAGAATTTTGAATGCAAAGTTTGCATCACCAAATTTAGGAAATTTTCAGCCATCAGTTTTTGAATGATTTTTTTCCCCTTTTCAATTTCTGCTCTGTTTTCTACCTTAAGACTACACACACATTCATGTTAAATGTTTTGATATTGCAGCACACATACCTGAAACTTTTCTGTTTTATTTTAAATCTTGTTTTACATCAGTCTTTAAATTGGAGAAGTGTCATTAATTATTCTTCAAACTCACTGGCTAGTTTTTCTTTTGTATAATCTCCTTTTCTTTTCTGATAAGCCAATCCAGTGAAATTTTGATTGCAGATGATTCTAAATTCTAGATTTTTTTAAAATATAAAATTTCCATTTGGTTCTTTCTAGGGTTTCTTTTTCTTTTCTAACATCTCCTATCTTTTCATTCATTATGAGCATAATTTCCTTTGCTAAACACAATTAGAGTCATTTTTAAACAGTGTTTGTTTTAAATTTCAATTCTGGTTCCTCACGGTTTTGATTCTTATTGTTTTGTTTTGCTCTTGTTTTCTTTCTTAAAAATGGTTCTTTCTTTACTTTATATATTGGTTAACTTTGATTGTTTTACATAAGCAGACAATTAAATTGTCTGGTATCAAACTATAAAGTTCATCTCCCCCATGTTTTCAACAGCTTATGTTGTGTTGTTATTTGTTGGTTTGTTTTGTGAGCCTGGGAGGCTTGCAATCTGTCCTATGAATGTGTAAATCAGGATTGCCTAGAGGTTTGTAAAGAATTTGTTCACAGGATCCCAGCTTCCTTTCTCTGACCCTGTTCTTTGTAGGATTTTCTCCTCTTTCTAGTGGCTGCAGTCTGCTTTCTGGGATTTCAACGTGGTAAGACTGAGTTGTCTCATAGTGAAACAGAAGCAAACAGGAAATTCACTCAATGTCCTTCTTTTCATCCAGGTGTTGATTCACCTCCAGTATCTGCTGCTTATTTTTAGCCCCAATAGTCTTTCATTGATTGTTTAAAAATATTTTCCCCAGGCTTTATAGTTGCCATCTGCTTGAGAGTTAGGCCAAATAGGAATTCCTCAACCATACCAGAAGTGGCGAAAATTCAAATATCATACCATCACAGAATACAAAAGCATTTGTTTTGAAAATATTTGTTAATTTCCAACATAACATTGAAAATATTCACAGTATCAGTTTTGTAACTGAGTCCATGACATTCTATAGCCACACACCTCTACCATTACAATAATCATTGTAGCTAATATTGTGGAGTGATAATCCTGTGTTAACACTTTAAACTATTTTATGGAGTCTACGAATCAACTCTTTAGGCAAATACAACTGCTGCCTTATAGATAAAAACAAAACAAAACAAAAACTAACTTATAAAGGTCAAATCATGCACCAAAACTAAAAAAAAAAACTTGGCAAATGGAGGGCCCAGATTTAGACACAAGTGTTTGGATTGGAAGGCCTTACATGCCACATTCAGAGGGATGTCACCTGGAGATACCTGATGGTCTGTTGTGATGTGAAGGCACTTTTCTTTCCATTTCCCTCTCTTCACAACAGAATCTAGACTTGCATTATAGACATGGTATTTATTTGAACAGCATCTTCCCATTACCTGCATTTCGTTCTGGTATCTAGAATCTGGCCCAGATCAGTGGATACATTTTTACCTAGTTCCCAGTCCATCCCAATTTGCCCTCCTTGATTCCAATCAATAATTCTCCTGACTATATCACTATCACTCTATTTTTGTGCTCAGTTATGAGAAGTATTTATTTGAGCATTTCAGATGTTTTTGTGGCAATATAAAGAAATTTATTGACCCACAATCTTTACAACATGCTACTAATGTGTGAATAATTATGCTATAGAGTTAGAGGTAGGAATTAAAACACAGCAATCTGAAACTGATTATCAGTGAATGAATAGTGGTATATGGCAGGCAATTCTATGTGCCTTTATTCTACTTTTTTCTTAGATATTTATGATTTTCTGTTCTTAAATAAATCAATCTAAACTTTTGCTCTGGCTCTCTATGTTGTTTCTGTGTCTCAGATACAATGCTTCATCTCAAAATCAATACTATGATTCCATTCTTCATGAGGATATCAGGTGTCTAAATAACTCTAAAGTGGTAATGACAGTAAAAAGGCATGACAAAGATATTCACTAGAGTTTTGATAATTGGCATAACTACAGAAAATTATTTTCCTCAGTTTTGACATGTTATCTCTATATCTTTCATGTATCTCATTAGAACTGTTTTGGAATACACAAAAAAATTGAAAATAAATTGGGGAAGTTGATTTCATTATCATTAAGCTGTCAAACATGATAAGATTTATTGTGCAATGGGACATTAGTGTATAAAAGGTCATTGTGCATTCTGGAAACTTTAATTGCTTTACATTGCTTTATTTTGTTTTGAAAGTTTTTTTAAATTTAATTTTAAAAAACAAGATTTGTAACATGTGAATAATTTAGAAACTTGTGGTTTTAGAATACCTTCAATTAGATTAAAATATCTAAAGTGGATAAATGCTTAACTTATAAACATTATATAAAAATAGATTTTTTTTTAACTTGAAATAAAGAAGATTGGTTTTTCTTCCTTTATTCTTCTCTGTAAATATGTGGGCATTTTTACTTTGTGATTTCTCAGTCAGGTTGCAGAAAGAAGTGCAGTAGGTTGCTAATGCTATAGTATTTCCTTTGTAAATCAGTTTTTGTTCCATTATATGCATGTAATAACTAAAAGAAAAATTCTGCCTTATTTTTCTGATTTCTGCTACCATTCCTCTCTCAGATAGCTAAATACATCAACCTGATCCTAAGGTTGTCTGTATTCTCTTCCTGTGATTCCAAGTCATTTATACATCTTTAGTTGCTATTCCACATGAGACGTAGAAGCTGAGTATTGGTCATGTGCCTGAGTTGGATGACATAGGTATGACTCCCTTCGCCGCCCCCCCCCCCCACATAAAATAAAAATTCTGGCTGGGCGTGGTGGTGCAAGCCTGTAATCCCAGCACTTGGGACACTGAGGCAGGAGGATCGCGAGTTCAAAGCTGGCCTCAGCAATGGAGAGGTTCTTAGCAACTCAGTGAGACCCTGTCTTTAATAAAATACAAAAAAAGGGCTGGAGATGTGTCCCAGTGGTCGAGTGAGTGCCCCTGAGTTCAATCCCCGGTACAAAAAAAAAAAAAAAAAAAAATTCAAACACCAATGTAGATCCCTACAAGTATCTGAAAAGTCCTGCTAGGTCTTATTGTGGGCTTGCTTTTCTAGTTAAAATAATATTCCGTTATTTTTGAGAACTATGAAATCAGTTGTCATTTTTAGTGAAGATGCAAAATGAAAATAACAGAATTTTAGATTTAAAAGAGCTTAAGTGACTCATTCTCTCAAGAAGAACACCTGTGGCATGCCCTGATAGTCTCCTCTATTTTATCTGTTTCTGACAGGGCTTCATAATAAAACAAAACAGATTGACATTATTAGCAAAGCATAATCATTTTTTTGTTGAGAAGCAAGATGTGGCTAATGTCAGAAATATGACAAGCTGGACTTGAATTTAGGGTGGGAAGAAATAGCCCAGTGCAAAATAAAATGGCATTATAGTAGCATCTGCCAGAGGCCAGTATTTCCCATTCATGGTTGGTGCCTAAAATAGGAAAGATCTGAGACAGCAAAGAAATTGAGGAACCATCTACCACTGAGGCTTTCATCTATAAATAGTGCTTGGCTTAACATATGTCATGTGCTGAGAACTCTCGTAGTTCTAAGACATAGAAAGCAAAGCTTCCAAGATCAAGAAAATTATAGTCTTTGTGCAAAGACAAGATAATTCCCCTTGAGATAATAATTGAATAAGTACTTAATTATGCACTATAGGCATAGCAATTGGAAGCACTGGTATGAGTCAGCGATATTTAAGAGGTTTATACAAATAAGCAATAACCAAAGACAGGAAACATCTGATAGGGAAATTACACATTTGGTCCTCAATTTAGTTTTATTGTTTTAACAAATAATACAAAATGTACATTAGATTGATTGAATTATTTTAGAAATTGCTTTACAATTTGTTGTGTATATCTCTAATCAGTGATTATGTTCAGGTAATGTTTTCATATTCAAATAAACCATCACAATAATGTATTCCAAATTCCGCCCTTGCATGCTTTGTGTTATGGTTAGCATGTGTTTTACACATGCACACACATGTGCATGCTATAAATATACAAGGCACTGGTAATATTTCTGCTTTAGATGGTTACTTTAATGGAATTCTAATAAATAACAAACATTCTATTTTACTTAATATGTTTCATCGTTATGCACTTCAAATCTTGGTCTAGATTTCTTGCAGTGCATCTCTACTGGCAATTAGTATTTTTCATTTTGCTTATGTAAAAAAAAAATCTTAATTTTTGCTTTTGCTCAGTATAGAATCTAACTTGATAGTTCATTCCTCCCATCACCTTAAAGATATTCCTTTCTGATACAGAAGCTTGAACAGATGAACTTAGATATCCCTTCATTGTCTTCAAGCTTGCATAATTTTAATGTCTGTTTTCTTCTGTTATAAGAATTTCTTTTTTCTGTAGATGTTTTTAAGTTTGTGGGTTTTGGCAGTTTGACCTTGTACATGAGGTTATTTGCTTGTTTTTGGTTTCTTTTCTCTCTGTTACTCATCTTGCTTGGTGTTCTCTGAACTTCTTAGACCTGAAGTTTTGTGTATGTCATGAATACTGGAAATTATTAATTATTTCCTCAACCATTTCTACTGCCCTGTTTTCTTGCTCTTCTCTTTTTGGATTCCAGTTAAGCCAATTGGCTGGTATTGTTCTACACCACTTGTATGTTCTGCTTTGTTAACTTTCTTCTTTTTTTTTCCCCTTGCATTTTAATTTGGGTTGTTTGTATGAACGTATCTTCTAGTTCTCTGATTCTTTATCACCTCTACTAAGTCTACTGATAAGGTCATCAAAGGCATTATTTATCTCTGTCTCCATACTTTTTACTTCCAATATTTTAATTCAATTCTCTCTTACAATTTCATCTCTCTAATGAATTTCCTATCTGATCTTGCTGATTGTTTAGCTTTTCCCTGGAACTTTGACAAATTAATGATCATTTTAAATACTCTGATAGTTCTAACGTATGTGTCATATCTGAGTTTTGTTTTGTTAATGACTTTGCCCTTGACAGTTGGGTGGATTGATTATTCTCCTTTTTCATTTACCCCATACTTTTTTTGTTTGAATGGTAGTGTGATGGTTAATTTTATGTATCAAACTGACCGTGTCATAAAGTGTCAAGGCTAATTATCAAACATTATTCTGATTATTTATATGAGGATGCTTTGGATGAGATTAAAATATAAACTGGCAGTCTGAGTTAAAGCAGTTTCCACTTCCCAATTGGCTGGGCCTCATCCAATCAGTTGACAGTCTGAAGAACAGAGAAAGACTGGCTTTCCATTAAAAGGGGACATGGGCTTTTTCCTCTTTTTAAATGTGTACTGAGACATCAGCTCTGCCTGAGTCTCAAGCCTGTCAGTCCTTGGACGGGAACATCATTGTGTCTTCTTTCTCAGATGTTCAGATTCAGACTGGAACTATCCCATGTATCTCCTGGATCTCCAGCTAGCTGACTCATTCTGAAGGTGTTAGGACTCTTCAGCCTCCATCATTGTGTGAATCAATTCATTAAAATCTCTCCCTTACCCCCATCTATATCTACCATCTCCTCTCTTCCTCTCTCTTTCTCTTTTTCTCTCTCTCTCTCTCCCCCACCCCTCTCATTTTTCTCTGGAAAACCCTAATACAGCCACAGTCACCACACAGGATAATAGACAGAGGTGAATGGATTTTATCTCTGGAAATGAGCATGCCTTTTCTCCTTCTGAGTCTCTGGATATGGGATTGTGAATCACCTGCTGCAGGAGTTATCGGGATTGGAGATCTGGGGTTGTTATGGTTGCCTTTTGCACATGCCAGTCCTCTTGATTCTTTCTGTGCTGCATTTCCAGAGTAGGGTCTGGCTACCCAGAAGCTCTCCTTCTGAATATGTTCCATCCTCAGCTTTAAGTCTTCCTTTTTTGTTTCACCTACTGTTCAAGCTCCTGGAACATTCCCAATGGAATTCCACTGCTCCTTGTTACTTGACAGCTAACCTTATGGGAAGGCTGGTGACTTTGTAAGTCACTCCAGTTAAGCCTCAGTCTTATGCAGATATGGTGTCTCTTGCAGCTGGGGAACGTGACCTGGTCTGCTGAAGGCCAGCTTCAGCAAAGATGTCAAGGTCAGCCCGACAGATACTGGAGGGGAACGTCGATGAAATGAAATAATCCACACACGAGACAGGTTGCAGAAATCCAACTGCTTTACTTTTCTCAGCACTGGTTTTTATACATTCCAGCAAACACAGTAGCTCACAATCCAACTATTGAGGGTTACATTAAAGAATTTCAGGAATTTTACACTTCGGCTATAGGAGGTTACATTAAGGAATCTCAGGAATTTCCGAGGTCGTATAATTAGGGGAAAATCAGATATTTATCCTAAGTACACACTACAGATTAATCCTATCTTATCCTAGGTTTTGCTGAAGGGTGAAGAAGAGTCTTTTACAAACACACAAAAAGACCATTAGCTTTTCAATGGAGAGAAGTTTTAGGCAATGGACAATGAGGTGCCCTGTAGGGAGGGGTTATTTGCAAAAGCTAATCTTTAGCAGAAAAAACCTGTCTTGCCGGTTCAGCTAGCTTCTGGCTAGATTCCACAGGGCAATAGAACTGGTTTTATTTATGATAATTAAATGTATTAGAACCTGGTGGTCATACAGCAGAAATACATCAAGAGCACAGACAAAGTTAATTCCTAATGGTTGCATAAAAGTGGCATCTCATCAGCAAAGAGGAGCCAAGCTCAAACTTCCAGGCATAACTGGAAGGAGCTCGGGCTCAAACTCATTTGCATAACCAAGGAAGAACCCAGATTCACAGCCCTGGATTAGCAGGTGGAGATCCAGCTCAATTCCAAGTTGGGGAGATCTCAGACTCACAGCCCTGAACTAACGGGTTGGAGGTCGAGCTCAAATCCCCGGATGAGAAATACCGCACTGGTCAGTACTCATACCCCTTCCCCAGCTGTGGTTCTGGACCAGTTCTATCCCAGATAGAGTTGTTTTGTTTTTATTTTTTTTTCTCTTTTCTTCTTTTTGTGGAAGTGGGTTTTCAGCAGTGTCCTGAGACCAATAATACATGTGTCCTTTTTTCAGTGTAATCTATAGGAACTCTGGGGATGAAGGACCTGGGTAGAATTTTGTTTCTTTTTCACAGTGGCTCTTCTTCCCTGTACCATGGGGGACACTTTCCCAGGTTTCTTGGTGAAGGATGGCAGAATTTGTCACCTCAAAATATGCTACTTTGACATAAGAATTATTTTAAACTAAAGGCACCTGAGAATCAACCAGTGCAGTAGGAGTACTCTGATCTTCTCTCTTCCTGAAAGGAGGAGATAAAAATAAACTTCCCACACCCTCCCTGGACTAAGAGGAAGGAAGACATTCTCATCATCATGAATGGGGAGCCAAGACTAAGAGAATTTGGCAGAAACACACTTGTTTAAAATGACTCTTGTCTGCCTTTGGTCTCCTTTATAGTTCAGTTACTGTCCATCATTGCCAGTCTTGTTCAACCCAGTATATAAGCATTTTGATTTTGCTGCTTCTTTGGCTGCTCATTTCTTTTGGAGACTTCATGGTATGTAAAAATATTATGCATTTCTCCTGATAATCTGTCTTATTTCAACTTAATGTCACAGGCCAGTCAGAGGTGCTAAGAAAACAAAGGTTAAGTTCAGACTACTATGTTGCCATCAGAGTGCTGCTGATGTCTATGTGGAAGGTTCTGTAAGTGGCTGGGAATTCTCTTAATATCTGTTCTCTAGTGGTTTTATATTCTCTTTTTATATTCTCTCATTAGGCAACATTTTGTATTTACCAATTTGTTAACAATTTCAGCTGAATGTGTTTACCGGTGTCTAGTGGTATCTATCTCAGGTAAGCCTGTGTCTTGTGTCTCTGCCAACATCTTAGATTTCAGGCCAGTTGGCTGTCCTGCTAATTCAGCTTTTAAGAACAGTTGTGAATTTAGGTATTCTTTTTTGGTAAGGGTATGAGAGATGAACTTTCTGGTGTTTTTACGTCCCAAGTGGAAACTGGAACTTATGGGAATTATTTTAGCCTTGCAGCCATTCCTGCTGATCACTCCATGTTCACTGTTTGAGTTGGGGTGTGATGTGCTATGGTACAGTGTGCTGGTCCCTGAGCTGGGGCATGGGCCTCAGCCCTCAGACATAATAATTAGCAAGGTGTTTTTAAACAAATCATGTATTCCCTCTGTATTAGTTTATCTGTAAAATTAGTTTAGATTGAATATCTTTAAAGTCTTTTCTAGATTGATAAAATTAGTCATTTATTTATTTTTTATCCAGGGTATATGTTATGACAGAAATAACTATAAGTAGACTGGCTAGTGAATGTCTAGTCCTAATTTGATATTTTTCTAGACACATCCTTCCCTTCCAAAATTTTTGTACTACTCTATCATAATAGTTGATCTTCTAGCTTTAAATTTACTTTCTAGTTAAGAATAGTTTTGATTTCAAGTAATAGCAAAATACAAAATAACAGGAAGATGAGGTTATTTATAATGTTAAATAAACAACCCGCTGCACACATTTAAAAGTACCAGGTATCTTTAAAATAATCTCTATGTGTTCTTTCACTTAATTCTAAATATAAAATCTTATATAATAAGCACTACAATTATTAGTCCCATTGTATAGGAGGAATAAAAACCCTGGTTTTCAAGATAAGATAAGTAAGGGTACATGTTTTTTTTAATATCAGGATGTTATTAATTGTGGCTTTTAAAACTGCACAAGTAAAAATACAATTTCCTAAATAGAACATAGAAAACCAAAGGAAGAGATTTGAAACAAAATTTCATTTAAGAAACATGTGTGACCAGATAAGAAAAAAGGCTTTGTATTGTTTTTGTATTGTTTTTTTTTCTGTTGATGTATAAAAAGATCCTTACACTTAGTGGATTAGAAAAGCAGTCTTATTTGTTCACAGTTCTTGGCTAGCTCTTGAAGCTGGACTCAGATGGGATGGCTTCTCTCTGCTTCATGTGGTACTGATGAGGTTCATTCCCACATCTGGGGCATCCACTATTATGTCTGAGACATAATGGGCAGCGGCTTTACTATGCAAAATCTCTCATTCTCAAAAAGGTCAGCCTTATTCATAAGATGGCATCATTGTCAGAGGAGCATGTTCTGTGTGAGGCCGCTTGAGGTTTATGCCCAAAATTTGTTTGTTTTTATTTCTGCCATCCTAGCAGTCAAAACAGAACATAAGCTCAGCCCAGATTCAAGGGAAGGGGGTGAACAAGACTTTGATCTTGATGGGCAGGAGGGTAAAGTCATTTTGAAAAGGAATATGCATGCTAAAACTAGAGCTATTTGCGATCCTTTGGTTCAGTCTACCACTATGTGCCCTGTGTCCACAAAGGACACACACTGGCCCACATGTTCATGCCCATTTTAAGATCCCCAAAAGCCTCAACTAATTTTGCCAGAAAGTCCCAAATTCAAAGTTTTTGTTTGCCTAGTGCACATCAGTTCTGAATCAAAGTGAGACTCTTTTGGTGTATCTCCTTCTATGCAAACCTATGCACAAAAATAAGAAATGTTATCTGGTCCACATAGAGAAGCAATGCTTGCAGTAATCATTCTTGTGCACAAAAGAAAGAAAAATTTAGCACTCACTAGACCATAGCAATTCTGAACACCATGGAGCACAAGTCACCAGGTTTAGTAGTGTGAGAGTAGCAGGTCTCCCTTGACGGGTGCAGTTACAGCTCTCAGAGAGGGTGCCTGACTGTGATTCTCATTGTTCTTGGCTCTGCATTTACCCTCTAAGATGCCTTTCCCTTCCTGTAAGAAATGGCTGTGTTTGTAGTTTTTCTCTCTTCCTTGAGACCCAGGGGGCCATTTTCTTCATTTCTAAGTTTCTATCTGTTTTTGACCATTTCATCACAATACCTGTAAATACTTTGTGAGTTTGTGAGTTTCCTGTACTTCATATTTTAATCCATGTCATTAGATGAAAGCCACACACATTTTTTCAAAGACAATATTCTCTTCAGTTTTACATTCTAAAGATCCTTAAGATTCTTAGGAGCAGTTTTGATGATGAGAAGACCTACTATTTCCCACCTGAAATCTTTCTGAGGTATGAGCAAAGGATACTTGAGGTATGTCTTCAATTTAATCTTTAGCACAAAGTCATTTTTTACTTTTAGAAACTTTCACTAGTTTGGGGGACTAGAATTAAGAAAGAGTTTTATTTTCAAGCACAGCAAATTATAGTTACTCAATTTTTTTCCCCAAAACCTCTACTTGTGACTTGCCACAATCCTTTTTTGTTGTTGTTGCTGTTCAACATTCTTCTTCTTATTATCTTTAGCCAAATCCACAAATTCATTAGGTTTTCTGTTTTCCAAATGTTTATAGGTGACAGGTAAAAAAATTGTTTGTCTACCCTGTTAGAAGCCATCATTTTGTAGTGTTTTTCACTATTTTTCTGTCTCTGTTAATTTCTTGCTGTTTTTCCAGGCCCTACCTGGCAACTGGTTCAAAAGCAGATGCCAACTACCTGTATTAGATCTGGGTTATAGCAGCATCCCATTTTTAGCTATGAACTGTGACATCAGTTAACTTTTGCTGCATCCTCACCATCACAAAACTTGGGGGCTTGAAACAACAATTTATTTGCTCATATTTCTGTAGGTCAACAGTTTGGTCTGAGCTCTACTGGATAGACCTTCTCTAGACCATGGTATATACCTGGGCTCACTGCTATAGGTGGGCCTCAGCTAGAATGGCTGCAATGTCTAAAAAACTATATCTTTCTAATCAGAGGATAGATAGGCTTTTTCATGCTGGCAGGATTCTTTTAGCCAAAGCCATTTGTAAAACAAAAATTAGATTCAAAGCAGAGAGATTGACTTTATCAATTGATGGAAGGAGTATCAAAAATCTCATGGCAATAGGGAAGATATGCATACAGGAATGGGAACATTTTGAAAGCAAGGTATGCAACTTTCCAGAGATTGGAGGGAGAGGCATTTTAAGGGACTTTTTTAAAGGGATAATTATTTTTGAAGGATGAAAGAAATATAAACATTTCTTATAGGTTCAGGCAGATGGCCAAGAGTTAATGAGGGTTAGAAGGTTTAGAAAAGAGAAGGAGTAATGTTGGCAGATGTTTCCAGATGTAACAGTGGAAATGGAATTGAGGGCACAGGATTGAATACTCTGTCTTAGACAGAAAAATGGGACTCCAGATATCCATGATGGCTTAGCTGGCAGTTTTTCAACGTTATGGTGAATCAGAAGCTATACACATTCAGAAGAAACTGTACTTTGAATTTTGATCTTTGCTGGGCTAGCAATGTGTGATGCAACACTCTCTTGTGATGTTGGACAGTGGCAGTGAACCATGACTTGCATTCATCCAAGGGATCATGAGGAGAAACAACTAGTATGCTACAGACTACCATGTTGCTAAGCCATCATGTTTGGTAGGTTAGTTGTATTAAATGTATTTAAAGCTCATATTTTAAATTTACATTGAATTTATTGGGATGCAAATCCATCATAAATAGAGGAACACACTGTAGTTATCTTATGGAAAGGAAAACAACAAATATATGTGTTTATGTAACTAAATTTGAATGGGTAAACAACAGGTGAAGTCATTCTCTCTTGAATATTTCTATCTTTCTTGCAATGATAAGCGAGAACACAATTTCCTAATATTGACTAGAATAGTGACTTATAAGTGATTGACCAGGAATGAATTAGAGGGTGGTTGATCCATGTCAAGGGTCCAGTTTGAGGATGAAGGCAAAGAATTGTAGTGGCAAGCAAAGAGAAGTGGATATAGGGGAGTTCACAAAGGAGAGGGAATTAGAGGATTAAAGTTTCATATTGGAAGAGAGACAGGATTAGAAGTAGGAACTCCTATTTTGAGGTTATTCCAGGCACTATTGCTGCACAACTAATTTCTCTGAAACTTCATAGTTTATAACAACCACACTAATATATTCCTGGATCCTGTGGGTCAGGGGTACAGACAGGGTGCTGCAGGGATGCATGTATTTTTCATGCATCTGTTCCATGATGCCGGGGCCTTGTGATTTGAAAGCAGCAGGTGCTGCAGGTGAATTGATGGCAGGGGGCTGCAATCACATAACAGCTTGTTCACTCATCCTGCTTGTCCCTGGGAAGCAAGGAACAGAAGACAAGGCCAGCCATGAGAGCCCCTATGTGTGGAATCTCCATATGGCTCCACTTCCTTGTGTGGCTGCCAGAAGGTAGCTCGACTTCTGACATAATACCTCAGGGCTTTAAGTATGGTGTGAATGTTTCAGCAATCAGGTAGAAGCAGAATTGTCTCTTATGAGCCAGTTTGGGAAGTTACACAGTTACAGCATTTAATTGCTCATAAGTCACAAAACCATGGAGATTCAAGGGAAAGAAGATAGTTTGCCCATTATATCATTATGTCATTTTGAAGTGTGTGAAGGATTTTTTTTTTCGTATTATTCATACACCTGGATGAATTGGCGTGCCATTATGATTTTTAAAACCTGATTAAATATGGTTATTTAAAAATTTATTTTGTTTCCATGGATCACCATGGTGAAATGTAAAGTGTTAAAGGAGCTTGCATCTTGCACAAAAAACTTTAACTTCTGTTGGAGGTTTGGCTTCTTGCATGTTTGTGTCTTTTGTTTCTCATTTTTGTCATCTGAAATTGAAGAATGTGCCCAGGTGCATCATAACTTGAAAGACCTTCATAAAGATAACTGGGTGCAATAACGCACAACTTCGTAAACTCATTCAAAAGCTTGCTAACTCAGGTGGAGTCAAAGGATTTTCCCCAAGGTGGAAATTCAGAACCAGAGCTCAGATTTGGCAAATAAAAGTGCATGTCATAAAAACCAGAGGGAGCCTTTCCTTATAAATATTTACACAAAGATCTCCGGTGGCTGCAGATCTCTAAATGTCAAATACTAACGGCTGTGTTGGCTTTCATTTCTTATACTCAAAATAATCAACTCTCCACACTAATATGATTTCAAAGGGAATTTTGAAAATGCAATGAATAGAGTAGCATATTCAAAATTAGGAGCTGGGTTAGCTGTTTAGTGTTCTGGTATTTATGAAAAGAATTGCTTTTGTTTGCTTAGCTTGTAAAGCTAATATTTCTAGGAGTTTTCAATTTTGGCCTTGTTTTGTTTCCTAAAATGAGTTTTTTTTTTTCCAACATATGAACCTTTTCGTTAAAATTATTTTGTCTTAAAATATGCTGGTGTAAGTCACTGCCAACTATTTGACTCTAAAAACTACCTTTCAGCATAAAATTCTCCACAGGAATTTTTTTCCTAATTCATCTTGGGATTGAGTCTCCTAATTTTAACTCTGAGAAGTTACCATTTTGCTTTTGATGAAAAAAAAGAATTTTTAAAATATTTCTCATTTATGAATAGCTGAAAGACCAGTTCAAACTAAAGGGTAGAGGTATTGAAGAGATTTACATACTAATTGTGTGATCCTGAGAAATTTACTTAATCTTTAGTTTCCTTGTTAGATGGGTAATAACATTTCTCTACTTCTTAAGTTTTGCCAGTATCAAATGAGGTTCTCTTATTCAACTATCATTTATTTAACACCTTATACTCTGGGGAAGGACAAATAGAATGTAGTGCCTGAATTTCTGCAGACCTCTGTTTGGGGAGAAAATGGTTTTCCCTCTCCCCACCCACCCATTAAAAAACTGCTAGTTATGATGTCACATACAGAATTTTTGTCGCTTACTTTATTAACATAAACACATGAAGTTTTTCTAGAATTCATCACTAGGGGTTCCATGATTGCCTTCAAAGAAATAGAAAACACTATCCTTTGTTTCAATATCAATATTAGCCGCACAATAATCTTTATATTGCTTGATACTTGATTATACATATACACAAAGTTTCTGGAGTAATTAATTTGTGTTGTTTTTGTATATTAACATATTAATGTTTTTACTCTTCAAGATCTAACAAAAAAGAAAAACACCCAACTCATTTGTGATCTTCTTGAATTTGCCACTTCTTATTTCTGAAAATCTGAAATATGTATCTTATTATGTTATATTTTACTTATTCCCAGGGTTCAAGAGGAAGAAGAGTTTTTTTAAAAAGTAGCAAGTAAGTCATCAAAATGTGGTGTGTCATAGAGTGAAGCACCACTGAGAGATGCAGTAACATAGGAAAGAGACGGTACTACCTTGAAGGCGTAACCAAGGAAACCAGTGATGTTGGCCAGAGGTGCTGTGAGTGTGGGCAGAGTGTGAGTTCTAAGTCTGAGCCAAGTGGGCTAAGGAGAGAATTCCAGATAAGGCAATCAAGAGAATAAGGACAGACAAGTGCTTTTGGAGTTTTCTTACTATTGAGAATAATTTCAAAGTTGCTACAAGAGCCTGGAGCCTGAGAATTTGTTATTGCTGAGATGGAAGATAAGTTTCAATATTCTGTGCTGTTGGAATGATTCAGAGGGATAGAAGCATGAACCTTGGTCCCCGAGAGAAGCTGGACAATTCTGCCCATTGAAAAAAGTGAGCAGTGTATATAAATAGAGAGAAGGAGGTAGGGGGGCAGGTTTGTCTTATGGAGGGATTTTGAAATAATTTCTTCTGGTGCTTTTATTTTCTTGGAAAAATGATTTGAGGCCAATAGCTAAGGGTTAGTTAGGAGAAGTGATGTTGGAACTAAGAGGGAAGAGTACAAGAAATACAGCTGTCCTTTTGGGAGGGGGATAGTGAATTAAACGCAAGATGTATTAGGGCTTCCAGACGAGGCTAACAGAACCCTCAATTGCCACCCTTGATTAGAAGCTGTATGTATTTTCCCTCTTCAATTGTGCAGGATTAGATTTGTAGCAGGATTATGGACTTTAACCAGGGGTTAGGATTTTCTATTAAGTGGACAAGAAAGGGACAAGAAATTGAAAGTACCTGAAAGGGAATGAAACATTCCTTTCCCCATCCTTGATGATCTTTTCCAATTTCAGGCCTGAAATGCTACCAATAATGCTACCTGACATTTTCCAAATCCTATCATCCTTCGACTTGGTCACTGAATTCTATTCGCAGATTTCCAGCTTTGCACAAGGAGGTCCAATGTGTAACTCAAACTTCCAAAGTCCTAAACCAAAATCTGTATGTCCTCAACCAAATCTGCTCCTTGTCATATTCTTCCCCAAATAAATAAGTGACAACTCCCTTCTTTTCTCTAAATCAAAGATTTTATTTATCTTCACAGGCACATTTCGAAATATTACTGAATAAATTTTCATTTTTCTCTTAATATGTCAATTTTTATATAAGTGTCATTTTTTTATTGGTTCTTTCTGCTATGCTGAGAGTAGAGTATATTTGGGCATATGATACATACACGGAATATAACTTATTCCAATAAGAATCCCATACCTGGTTGCACATGATGTGGAGTTATACTAGTCATGTATTCATATATGAACATAGGAAAGCTATGTCCAATCCATTCTTCTGTTTCCTATTCCCATTCCTCTCCCTTCCCTTCATTCCCCTTTGTCTACCCCACTGAAATTGTATTCTTCCCTCCTCCTTTTTTTCTCTCTTTCTTTCTTTTTTTTGTTTTTTTGTTGCTGGGGATTGAGCCCAGGGCCTTGTGAATGTGAGGCAAGTGCTCTACCAACAGAGCTATATCCCCAGCCCCCTCCCTTCTCCTCATACAATATAAAATCTTGGAATCACGATTAAGTGCCATCTTGTTCTTACCTCACATCCTCTCCATTTTCAAATACTGTCAAATACTATTCCCTCAGAATATATGAGAATCTGGCCACGTCTCATTTCATTTCACTGCTGCCACCTGGCCCAACCCCCCACCATCACCCACCTGCATGTGTTCTCTCTGCTTCTACTCTTACACTGCGTTCTATCACCAACGTGATAGGATGTGTGGTCCTTTTACAACACAAATCTGTTGATACCTTACTCAGTTCAAAGCACGTCAATGGTTCCTCATTTCAGTTAGAATGATGGCTAAGTCTTTAAAATCGACTTAATAGGACTTATGATTCTGGACCCCTTTTCTCTGATTTCATTTCCCACTACATTCCCCCTTGGTCACTTTACTCTAGTCACACTGGCCTGGTGGCTGTTCCTAAAATATACGTGTTAGTCTTTTTTTCTCAGTGAGATCCTCCATGGTGTGCTCATTCCTTAGACATCTGCATGGCTCACTGCTGGTAAGAACTACTGTGACCACACACTGTTCCTACCCCAGGCACTTCCTAGCCTCCTCCCCTGACTTGTTTTACTCTATTACCTTGTGTATGATGTACAGAACTCACATTTTGAAAAAGTGATGTGGTGTTTAAAACATTAAGTGGCCAAAACCAAGTGTCACTATAGAATAATAAATATGAATTATAACCAAATATTTTTATTTGTATGATTTTAAATTTTATTATTAAAAGCATAGCCATCAATTTTGTAAAGCTTGACCTTATAGGACTGTACCAATCACTCCTCAGCACTGTCAATTGCTAGACTATTTGAAAAGTAACTATGGCATCTTTGTGATGCTAAATCAATGTTCACCTTTAAAGATTAAGACATTTTTCTAGGTTTGCTTCCATCTAGTACGTACACCAGGGAATTTCCATAGGTTTCAAGTTTTCATTTCTCTCTCTGAGAAAATAACTAAGTAAAGACATCACATTTTCATCTCTTATATCATAAGATTTTGTCAGTGATGATGATATGTTTTCAGTGAAACAATCCCATAAATCACATCTTTTATACTGGTAGTTAAAAGACACTTACTGAATATTTTTAGAAACAAATTTGAGTTTGTTGCTCTATTTATTTTTTTGTTTCTGATATTTTTGTTCTGCACAATACATCTAATTGCTATTTTTTTTTTTTGCACAATTATAAGAAAATGTGGAACTGGAAATATGGAAATGGAATAAAAATTGGTTTAAAAATAATTAAATTATCTCTTAATTTCTACTGGTGTCTCAGCTGCTAGCACTAATGTTAGCACCTGTTCTAGTATAAAATGATGTATAAATTACCAGGTAAAAAATACATATGCTGTCAAGATTTATTACGTTTACTCATAGTTCCAAACAAATTATCTGTTTTCCCTGGAAACAAAAGCTCATTTATTGCTATAGTATTATATGCAAAGGGTAGTATAAGACATTCTTTTGCTGGAGACTCTGTTTTTAAACATGTAATTGCTGCTGTTGCATCTTGTTAGAATATGTTACATAAGTGCAAAAAAGGCAAAAACAAAATCTCTTGTATGTTACGAGTTTGTCTATGGCTGAAAAAGAATGACGAGAGTGTTTTACTGTCTTTCTGATAATGACCAGGAGTTCATTTATATTATCCAGGGCTATAATCAGTTTCTGAACTCTCAACTGAAGGGTGATTTTTTTTATTCTGTAAATATTTATTTCATCAGAATTAACATATTGTTATTTCCATGAAATCAGAAATCTCTTGGCTAGTTGCTTAAAGAAAAAGAAGTATTGTTGAATACATCACTTTCTAGCATACACACACACACACACACACACTACGTATCACACAAACTGGTATCTTGCTTTTGTGTATCCAAAAGGTTGATCTACTAGATGAGGAAAGTATTTAATACTGTAGAGCAAAACATAATGAGAAATAAAAATTAATTTTGATAACTTGTTTTCCAAAAGAAATTAAATTTAGGATTGATAGGTTTTCTGAATCTCCCAAATTCTTTTCTTCTCAGTGACTGAAAAAAAAAATGACAGTTTGCTCCAATTATTTGAACAAGAATTTTGTTTAAGACTTTAGCATCCATGGGGTCAAAATTTATAATTTTATTTCAAAGTCATTTTGCAATGTCTTATATTCTCATTTGACTATTGAAAAAAAATTGTTTGATGTCTTTTTTTCTTATTTTTACATTCCACATAAATAGTAGCTCAAAAATGGTGTGCTATGCGTGTTACTAGATATGATTTTGGAGTCTCACATAAAATTCTGAGCAAATGAATTGATTCTCAAATTTTAATTTTTCTTTCCAAATGATGAAGAATATTCAAAAACGACTCATTCTCAAAAGATGTATAGCAAAACATGGGATTGAATAATTAAGACTACTTCCCACAGGTTAATTTTTCATTTTAGGAACACTATTAATATTAGAATTATTCTTCTTTACTCTGTTATTTAATCTTAATATATTCTTGATTAAATGATATAACATTCTTTTAAAAATTGTTTAACTCAACCTTCCAATTTTGTAACAGCTACAAATATATCTATTTATTTATTTAACTAAAATTTTAAATTTATATAGGAGATATGTTTATATAAAAGATCTATTTTTATTATTTATTTATATAACTTTGCCCACCTAAGTAAGAAAAAAAATCATAGTAATAGGGGTTTTTGCCCTCCATTTTGTTTATTTCTCCTAAGTACACAGAGAAATTTCTGACGTATTAACGTTGCTCAATCTTGAACAAAGGAATGATGAATGTATGCTTTATAATAAGCAAACAGTATCAGGTCCATGGAGGAGTATGCAGATACAAAAAGGCTCAAGGGAACCATAAATAATGGGTTAAAATACTAGATATCCCTATAAAGTTCAAATAGTTTTGAAGATGAGTTAATAAAGGTAAAAACCTGGAAATACAGGACGTGATGCTCTTGAAATTGGAACAGTTACTGGTAATGGCAGTATCTTATCTAAGCAGTGACATAAGAATGGATATTTGAGGCAGAACAATTTGAAGTGAGGAGGTTCAGAAACTGAGTAGCCAGTGTCCTGAGTACATGGAACATGCTCTGGGGATATACTGAGCTCAATATTTTTCACAATAGCTTTTAGAAGCAGAAATATGGGAAAGCAGAAATATGTTTGAACCACAGACTATTCCAGACTTCTGCTTTCTCTCTACCTATAATCACCTTCCTTACATTCTGAATCTATTTTAAAATAGATTTATGATACAGTGACAGATGAATATTAATTAGAATACATATTTAATTGATCTAGAAATATCCTTAAAAGGCCTTAAACAAGGTAGAAGTTTACTTCTTTCTGTGAGATAGTTTAGATATAAGTGATTCAGGACAGATGTAATGTCTATACCTCTAGAAAACCAAACTATCTCTGCTTCATTGCTACAGCATGACCTCATTCATGTGCTCAAATGGTATGCCATTATATTTGATAGATCCACCTGAGGTCCAAAAGAAGAAAGGGAAAAAGAAGTTCATGAATGCATAACTTCTAACGACACTGCCCCAAAATATAGTTACAGTGCCTTTGTTCAAGTCTTATTGATCAAAAATGCTATAACTGCCTGTAAAGGATTTTATGCAGATGGTATTTAGTATAAAATCCATGTTATCATCTAAGATTTAGGAATTCTATTACTAAAATGGCAGAAGAATGGATATTAGCTTGTTTTAGGGTAGAGCTGGTTAATGGCCATGGGAATAAAGGGGCCTAAAAAGTAATGGAAGCCAAGAGGTAGTATCAGGGGACCAGAGAGCAAGTTATTGTAATAAATGATAAGGCTGAGAGACCACTAAGTGGAACTGATCATTAGAAATGGTTAGTAGATTTTCCTAGGGGAAAATAGATTTTCATTTATAATCAAAAGAAGGCAAGAATGGAGGACTATGGGGAGGAAGGCCATTACCCCCATAAAACGTCATGAATCCTCAGTTCCTGAACTTGAATCATTCTCAGATCTGAACCAAATAGTGAAAAGGATAATACTGTCATATAAAAATAAGAGTATACCATAATGATTCCCCCAAATCTTCTCCAAAGATACCTTTGGCTACTTATTCAGCTGATTGTACACTGGAAATAAAGGCAATTCAGACTCATTAAATACTGTTAAAAGAGGAATGGAGTTGACATTGAAATCTGAAAACCCAAAACCTCCTCATGGGTCCTCTGTGAAAGTAGGAGATTATAGGGATTAGGTAATAGAAGGAATCCTGATTGATATTCATCTTGCTGTGACTCCACTCAATATCCAGGTCCACCCATTTGTTATTTTTTCTGGTCCCCAGAAGTAGAATTAGAATAGACACACTTGAAAATTGGAATATTGTCCACATCAGGTTGTTGACCTGTGGGATAAGAGCTATCAAATTGGAGAAACTCAAACCAAAATTTCTGAAAATGGCCCACAACCTCAAGAAAAATAGCAAAAATCAAAACCAAACCAAACCAAATGCAATCCACGCATGTAAAAAACACAGAAAACAAAAATAAACAAACAACCCCCTAAAAACTCTAATATTGAATCTCATAGCTCACCTTGTAGATTAGTGCTATGTGTTCCTAAAGGATATCTGTATTTAATGCAATATTCCAGCTTTTACTGAAGCCAGATAGATCCCTGAGAATGAATGCAAACTTAAGCAAGTAATGGCCCCAAGTGCACATGTCTTTTTGGACAGGACATTGCTAGTACAAAGGATTATTCAGACTTGAAACACAGTCACAAACCCTCCTGCTCTTCCTCTGAATGTTTAACTTCTGTTCTGAGTTTTAATGATATAGAGCAGCTTTCCCTCATTTTTGGAAGCCTGTGTGAAGGAATCATGAAATGTATGTTTTTCTGGTTCTACTTCTTATCCTCAATATTACATCTGTGCTTTCTATATGTATAGAGTAGTGCTTGGAACTACTTTGTTTATTTCCCGTTTCATTTTTATACTACTAAAATGCATTTGGATATATTACAGGGAAGGACATTTGGATTTTTCCAGTTTGAGCCTAAGTGTTGTTGCAAAGGACATTATTGTGCATAGTTTTGGACTGAAATGGGCACATAACTATTAAGTATATACCTGAGTACGAAACTGCTAATTCATGGAATGAACATATGGCCACCTTCAGTAGATAATGACACACAGTTTTTAAAAAAATTTTAGCAATTGACACTTCATCAGCAGTGAGACAAAGTTTTTGTTGATCTGCTTTCTTGCCAACAGTAATTGGCGTACTCAAGTTAAAAAAAAAAAAATGAGTCTGTTTGCATGTGTAAAAAGCTTGGAATTGCCACTCACTCCTATCCACAAATGAAAAGCTGAAAAATCAACTCTTATTTGTGGAAGAAGTAAGGTCACAGAGAAAACTGCTGCTTCCAAAATTGAAGAAACAGATAGGCAGATACAGAAAATTACAGCTTATGGGACCGGGAACTCATGAATTGAAACCTCCACAGGTTCAGGGATGCCTGAATTGATAAATTGAGGAGACTTAGTGAGGATAACTCTGAGAGTTAAAAACTTGTGGAGCCAAATTATAGAGGGGGCCTCATGCTTTTGTGAAAGAGGACAAAATCAGGTTTTCATAGTAAATATAGGAGAAATATTCCCTTCTGCTAGAAGAATCCGTAGCGAAATACAACATAGCACCTGTTTTTCTTAACAGTGTCTGTCCTCAAAAGAAACTACTTAACCACAGCGTAATCAATCAGGGCATTCAAAAAGCCTACCTGATGCTGAGGAAGGAAAACACCTAATTCCAGATGGCTCCAGCCTTCAATGTGAAAGAAGGCAAAAAAATAGTCAACTCCAGATCCTGTAGCCATCCTGTCTCACTTAAAGAAGGAGCAAGGGGTGGGGGTGGAGACTGAGAAGCACTTGTGAAGCTCACATTCCAGAGACACACAAGCAAAACCAAATATGGAGACATGTAACCCTACAGAAGGCTTCTCCTGTCTCTACACCTTACCCTTTCCTGAAATTCTATTTATAGCAATTCCTTTTATCTGGTGCATTGTACTCAGGTTTCAAAAAAAATTACAAGATATACTAGAATTATGGGACAGCAGCAAAAGAACAAATCTTAAAATAATTGGGATAGAGGAAGGCACAGAGTTTCAAACTAAAGGAATGCACAATCTCTTCAATGAAATAACATCAGAAAATTTCCCAAGCATGAAGAATGAATTGGAAAACCAAATACAAGAGGATTATAGGACACCAAATGTACAAAATTACAACAGATCTACACCAAGACACATTATAATGAAAATGCCTAGCATACAGAATCAGGATAAAATCTTAAAGTTCACAAGAGAGAGGAATCAGATCACATATAGGGGGAGACCAATTCGTATCATGGCAGATTTTTCAACTCAGACACTCAAAGCCAGGAGATCATGGAACAACATATACCAAGCTCTGAAAGAAAAGGGATGCCAACCAAGAATTTTATACCCATAAAAATTAAGCTTTAGATTTGAGGATAAATAAAAACCTTTCATAATAAACAAAAGTTAAAAGACTTTGCAACCAGAAAGCTAGCACTACAGAACATTCTTGGCAAAATATTCCATGGAGAGGAAATGAAAAACAATGATGAAAATCAGCAGAGGGAGGTATTACATTAAAGGAAAAACCAATCAGAGGAGAAACCATGCCAAGTTAAATACCAAAAATAAACAAAAATGGCTGGGAATACAAATAATGTCTCAATAATAATTCTGAATGTTAATGGCCTAAACTCACCAATCAAAAGACATAGACTAGCAGATTGGATCAAAAAACCAGACCCAACAATATGCTGCCTCCAAGAGATTCATCTCATAGGAAAAGACATCCACAGACTGAAGGTGAAAGGTTGGGAGAAATCCTACCACTCACATGGACTGAGGAAACAAGCAGGGGTTTCCATCCTCATATCAAATAAAATAGATTTCAAGCTAAAGTCAATCAAAAGGGATAAAGAAGGACACTATATACTGCTCAATGGAACCATACACCAACAAGACTTAGCAATTATAAATATACATGCCCCAAACAATGAAGCATCCATGTTCATCAAACAAACTCTTTTCAAGTCCAAGAGTCAAATTAACACAACACAATAATTCTTGGAGACTTTAATACACCCCTTTCATCACTGGATAGATCTTCCAAACAAAAGCTGAGAGAAAAAACTATAGAACTCAAAAATATAATAAACAACTTAGACTTAACTGACTTATATAGAATATTTCATCCTTCAACAAGTGAATACACGTTTTTTTTTTTTGCAGCAGCAGCACATGGATCCTTCGCTAAAATAGACCATATACTATGCCACAAAACAACTCTTAGCAAATATATAAAAATAGAGATACTACCCTGAATTCCATCAAACCATAATGGAATGAAATTAGAAATCAATGATAAAATAAGAAATAAAAGCTATTCCAACACCTGGAGACTAAATAATATGCTACTGAATGAAAAATGGGTTGCAGATGACATCAAAGAGGAGATTAAAAAATTCTTAGAATTTAATGAGAACACAGACACAACATATAGAAATCTCTGGGACACTATGAAGGCAGTTCTTAGAAGAAAGTTCATTGCATTGAGTTCATTCCTCAAAAGAAGAAAAAGTCAACAAATAAATGACTTAAAATTACATCTCAAAGCTCTAGAAAAAGAAGAACAATCTAACACCAAAAGTGGTAGAAGACAGGAAATAATTAAAATCAGAGCTAAAATCAATGAAATTGAAACAAAAGAAACAATTGAAAAAATTGACAAAATGAAAAGTTAGTTCTTTGAAAAAAATAAATAAAATTGACAGATTCTTAGCCAGGCTAACAAAGAGAAGGAGAGAGAAAACTCAAATTACTAACATATGCGATGAAAAAGGAAATATTACAACAGACACTATGGAAATACAGGAGATAATTCAAAATTATTTTGAAAACTTGTACTCCAATAAAATACAAAACATCGAAGGCATCGGCAAATTTCTAGAGTTGTATGATTTGCTCAAATTGAAGCAGGATGATGTACACAATTTAAACAGACCAATTACAAGAGATGAAATAGAAGATGCCATCTGAAGCCTACCAACCAAGAAAAGTCCAGGACCAAATGGATTAACAGCTGAGTTCTACAAGACCTTTAAAGAAGAACAAATACCAATATTCTTCAATTTATTTCAGGAAATAGAAAAAGAGGGAGCACTTCCAAACTCATTCTATGAGGCCAGTATCACCCTGATCCCAAAACCAGGCAAAGGCACATCAAAGAAAAAAAAACTTCAGACCAATATCTCTAATGAACATAGATGCAAAAATTCTCAATAAAATTCTGGCAAAACGGATACAAAAACATATAAAAAATATAGTACCCCACGATCAAGTGGGATTCATTCCAGGGATGCAAGGATAGTTCAACATACAGAAATCAATAAATGTAATTCATCACATCAATAGACTTAAGGATAAGAACCATATTATCTCAATAGATGCAGAAAAAGCATTCGACAAAATACAGCACACCTTCAGGTTCAAAACACTAGAAAAACTAGGGATAATAGGAACATATCACAACATCGTAAAAGCTATCTATGCTAAGCCCCAGGCCAACATCATTCTAAATGGAGAAAAATTGAAAGCATTCCCTCTAAAAACTGGAACAAGACAACGATGCCCTCTTTCACCACTTCTATTTAACATAATACTTGAAATGCTGGCCAGAGCAATAAGACAGAGAAAAAAATTAAAGGGATACAGATAGGTAAAATAGAACTCAAATTATCACTATTCACTGATAATATGATTTTATACCTAGAAGACCCAAACAATTCCACCAGAAAAACTTCTAGAACTCATAAATGAATTCAGCAAAGTAGCAGTATACAAAATCAACACCCATAAATATAAAGCATTTCTATATATCAGTGACAAATCCTCTGAAAGGGAAATGAGGAAAACTACCCTCTTTTCAATAGCATAAAAAAATAAAAAATAAAAACCTTGGGAATCAACTTAATCAAAGATGTGAAAGACCTCTAAACTAAAACTACAGAACACTAAAGAAAGAAATTATAGAAGACCTTAGAAGATGGAAAGATCTACCTTGTTCTTGGATAGGCAGAATTAATATTGTCAAAATGACCATACTACCAAAATTAAGTTGGATTAGGACTTAATAAGACTACTGTAGTGCAAGAATTAATATCAAGACTCAATAAATGGGATAGATTCAAATTAAAAAGCTTCTTTTCAGGGAAAAAAACAATCAGTGAGGTGAATAGAGAACCTACTAATTGGGAACAAATTTTTACCACATGCGTATCAGATAGAACACTAATCTCTAGAATATATAAAGAACTCAAAAATCTTAACACCATAAAACCCAAATAACCCAATCAATAAATGGGCCAAGGAACTGAACAGACACTTCTCAGAAGAAGATATACAATTAATCAACAAATAAATGAAAAAAATGTTCAACATCTCTGGCTATGATAGAAATGCAAATCAAAACCACTCTAAGATTTCATCTCACACCAGTCAGAATGACAGCTATTAAGAACACAAATGACAATAAATGTTGGTTAGGATGCGGGGGAAAAAGCACACTCGTACATTGATGGTAGGACTGCAAAATGGTGCAGCCAATATTGAAAGCTATATGGAGATTCCTTGGAAAACTGGAAAGGAACCACCTTATGACCCAGCTATCCCACTCCTCGGTCTATAACGAAAGGACTTAAAAACAGCATACTACATCAATGTTTATAGTAGCACAATTCACAATAGCTAAATTGTGGAACCAACATAGATGCCCTTCAGAAGACGAACAGATAAGGATAATGTGGTATATATACACAATGGAGTATTACTAAGCAATAAAATAGAATAAAATCATGGCATTCACAGGTAAATGGATAAAGTTGGAGAATAAAATGCTAAGTGAAGTTAGCCAATCCCAAAAGCCAAATGCCGAATGTTTTCTCTGATATAAGGAGGCTGATTCACGGTAGAGTTGGAAGGGGAGCATAGAAGGATTAGAGGAACACTAGAATGGCCTATGGGGAGGGAGGGGATGGGAGGGGGCGAAAGGGTGAAAAAAAAAGATGGTAGAATGAGATGGATATCTTTACCCTAAGTGCATGTATGAAGACACAAAAGGTGTGAATATACTTTGTATACAACCAGAGATATGTAAAAATGTACTCTATAAGTATAATATGAGATGTAATGCATTCTGCTGCCATTTATAACAACTTAGAATAGAAAAAAAATTAAAAATAGTATTTAAAAAATAATACACTGATTAAACTATAAGAGGAAATGTGGATTATTTTCTTCATTTTAATTAGTATGATAGCAATTTTAATCACTTATACCATCAATAGGCAACTGTAGCTAATTCATCATGTTTGTTTTTCTGTAGTGATTGGTTGAATCAGGTCACTGACAATTTCCCTGTCTGCACTGTGTCAAGTAAATAGTAAGAGCAATAGTAAAGAGATAAAAGGCAATATAATATTAATAATATGAATAGTGAACATGTAAAGGGCAATATTTCCTTTGTAACTAAATAACTTTTCCTTATAAGTGCTTTGCACTAAATTAGAAAGAAATATCTGTTCCAGCACATTTGTTTTACCTTATATAGGTGGAATTGTTTATTCATCTGTGTTTTCATGAAATTCTCTGTTAGTGTGCTTCTTATGGAAAATTGGTAAACGATAAAAAATAAATACAAAGTAATATTTCTAAACTAAATAATAAAGAAACCAATAAATCCAACCTTTTTTATGATGACATTCTTTTTAATAATTAAAATTTGAAAATATACTCTATGTCCAAGAATTACCAAGTAAATGAGTGTATCCCCTTTATTTGATATAATGTAACTATTAATACAAACATTTACAATGAAAAAAAGATGATGTACTAAAAGACAAAGAAGAGAATTAAGAGGCAGAGCAAGCAGGAGAATTTGCTGCTAATGTAGTAGGTATGTTGGTTTTATTTGACCAGGCATTTAAAACAAGTATGATTAATATGCTAAGAACTCTAATGGATAAAGCAGACAGCATGACAGAACAGAGGACAATGTAAGTAGAGAGATGGAAATAATTGGAAAGGAGACAAGAATCACATGATTATCTCAATAGATGCAAAAAAAAAAAAAAAAAAAACAGTTGACACAGTACAGCATCCATTTATGTTCAAAACACTAGAAAAAATAAGGATAGTAGGAATATACCTCAACATTGTAAAAGCTATGTAAGTTAAACCCAAGGCCAATATCATTCTAAATGGAGAAAAATTTAAAGCATTCCTTCTAAAAACTGGAACAAGATAGGGATGTCCTCTTTCACCACTTCTATTCAAAATAGTCTTCAAATCTCTAGCTAGAACAATTAGGTGCAAGAATGAAATAAAATGGATAGGAATAGGGAAAAATGAGCTAAAATTAACTCTGTTGGCAACAGGATACTATATTTAGAAGACCCAAAAATTCTGCTGAAAAAAATTCTAGAACTCATAAATGAACTCAGAAAAGTATCAGGATACAAAAATTAATACTCGTAAATCAATTGTGTTCCTATACTCCAATCATGATTCAGAGAAATTAAGAAAACTATTTCATTCACAGTAGCCTCACACAAAACAAAAAACTTAGGAATCAATCTAACAAAAGAAGCAAAGGACCTCTGCAGTGAAAACTGCAGGAGCCCTGTTTGGGGAGATAGCTAAGATTGCGGTTGACTATTGGGCCATAGACATTTTTGGGCATTTCCGCCTTCCGTAGTCTCACGGGACTTGGTCTGGGATCTCGCGGGACTTGGTCGAGGATCTCGAGAGATTTGAACGGTGACTCAGCAGATCGAGCTAGCGAAGCCGCAGCATCTCCCCACAATTGGACGGCTGTTAGTCATCTTACACAGTCGATCCTAAAGGGCTCCATTGGATGGCTGGTTAGCCAATGACGGGTAAGATCCCCAGAGGGGGACAACCTAAGACAGGCACAGTCGCACGGGATAGTCTCATGTGGCCGACATATCAACCTAAGACAGGAGTCAAGGGCACAGCCTTGATTATCCGATGACGGGTAAGAATGTTGGTTGCACATAGACGTCCTAGAGCATCCCCTCTTTTAAAACAAAAGGGGGAAATGCAGGAGCCCTGTTTGGGGAGATAGCTAAGATTGCGGTTGACTATTGGGCCATAGACATTTTTGGGCATTTCCGCCTTCCGTAGTCTCACGGGACTTGGTCTGGGATCTCGCGGGACTTGGTCGAGGATCTCGAGATATTTGAACGGTGACTCAGCAGATCAAGCTAGCGCCATTGCTGCTCGGGCGCATGGGAAGAGACCAGAGAGAGAAAAGACAGGGTTATCGCTATTGTATAGATATATTGTAGTTTCTTGTAAGATTAAAGAATATTTTCGTCTCCATCCTGTCTCCGGACTCCTTCCCGCGGCGCTGCCATTCCAGGCTGCAATTCCTTTCCGGCGACAACAGAAAACTACAGAAAGAAACTGGAAAAAAGTGAAAAAATAAAGCAAGAAATTTTGAAGGAGCCCCAATTAGGGAGATGGCTATTGCGGTTAGCTGGAAGCCATAAGTTCCACCTGACAATAAGTATGCACGTGACGCACCTGTAAATGCATGTGACGCACCTGCAAAGCTAAAGGTATATAACCGGGTGAAAGCGGTCAGAACAGATTCATTCAGTCAGTCGTTCAGTTGCTCAGTCGGTCGGGAGAAGAGTTCGGGTGCCCAGAACGTAGTCAGAAGAAGAAATAAGAGTCAGAGCGGATAGGAGAGAGAAGTAATAGTTCCTGGTCAGAGTCAGGCCGAGGCTGCTGAAGAAGAAAGAAGAAAGAAGAAGCTCGCTCTCTCTCTTTCTCTCTAAGCTCTCTCTAAGAAAGTAAAAGTAAAAGAAAATGAAGAAGAAAGAAGAAAGAAGCTTTTTCTCTCTCTTTCTCTCTCTCTAAGCTCTCTCTAAGAAAGTAGTAAGTAAAGAGTCAGAGAGGTTGGTGAAAGAGCCAGTGTTAGAGTTTTGAGAGATAGTTAAAGCTGAAGAATAAAAAAACCTTCTTTCATCTTCATTCTGCCTCCGAGTTTTTCTCCCGCGGCGTTGTGGCTGTACGTCAGGCAGCTACAAAATTTAGGAGGATCTTAGAAGATGGAAAGACCTCCCATTCTTGAATATACAGAATTAATATTGTCAAAATGGTCATATTACCAAAAGTGATATACAGATTCAATGCAATTCCCAACAAATTTCCAATGATGTTCTTCAGAAAAGCACTCTTGAAATTTATCTGAAAAACACAAGGCCCAGAATAGCCAAAGCAATCTTTAGCAAAAGAGCTGGGGGGGGAGAAGAAGAAGAAGGAGAAGAAGAAGAAGAAGAAGAAGAGGAGGAGGAGGAGGAGGAGGAGGAGGAGGAGAAATCACAAAATCAGACCTAAAATTATGCCATAGAGCAATAGTAACAAAATCAGCATGGTATCAGCACCAAAACAGGCAAGAAGACTAACGAAGCAGAGTAGAAGTCACAAGCTGAAAAATATAGTTTCCTCATACCAGAAAAAGTGTCCATAAACATTCACTAGAGAACAGGCAATAATAAATGTTGGCTAGGATGTGGGGTAAAAGGTACACTCATACATTGCTGGTGGGACTGCAAATTGGCGCAACCAATATGGAAAGCAGTATGGAGATTCCTCAGAAAATTGGGAATGGAACCACCATTTGACCCAGCTATCCCACTCCTTGGTTTATACCCAAAGGACTTAAAATCAGCATACTATAGTGACACAGCCACATCAATGTTTATAGCAGCTCAATTCACAATAGCTAGACTATGGAACCAACTTAGGTGTCCCTCAATAGATGAATGGATAAAGAAAATGTGGTATATATACTCAATGGAATATTACTCAGCTTTAAAGAACAGTGAACTTATGGCATTTGCCAGTAAATGGTTGGAGTTGGAGAATATCATGCTAAGTGAAATAATCCAATCCCAAGGCCGAATGTTTTCTCTAATATGTGGATGCTAATTCACAATAAGATGGGATGGGGGGAACACTAGGGAAGAATAGCATTACCTTAGATTAGGTAGAGGGAAGTGATGTGAGAGGAAGGTGGGCATGTGGGTATAGGAAAGATAGTAAAATTAAACAGACATTATTACTGTATGTATATATGTGACTACATGACCAATATGATTCTGCAACATGTCCACTCAGAAAAATGAAAAAATTTTATCCCATCTATGTATGATATATCAAAGTGCATAAACAATTCTACTTTCATATATAACTAATTAAAACAAAATAAATAAATTAATTAAAAAGAAAAGATAGCCTATTCAACAAACGGAGCTGGGGAAATTGACAACATGAAACTCAACCCCAATTTCTCACCCTGCATGAAACTCAACTCAAAGTGGACTTAGACTCTAGAACAGAGACCCTGTGCCTAAAAGAAGAAAAAGTGGGCCCAAATCTTCACTATGTCAGCATAGGATCTGGCTTCCTTAACAAGACTCCTATAGCACAAGAAGTTAAAATCAAGAATCAATAAGCCCTATACCCACCCACCTCCACACATCATTACCTGACTTCAAACCCAGAATTTGTGATTTGGGACCCAGCCCAGGTATTTGGAGCATTAATAAATTCCTGAAAGAGGCACATTTTGAGAATCACTGTCCCGGAGGAAGATAAATTTCTCCAGGCAATTTCTTTCAGACTTTTTGGGAAATCCCTCCAGTATATTCAGAGGTGGACCCAGGTGGTGCCCTTTGCATAGCTGCTCTGATCATGTTCCTGCCAAGACCCCTTTGCCTTTCCATCCAGGAGCAGTTCTTAGCCCCTTAGCTGTGCTTCCTCTCACCAGACACTGACATGGCATTTACATGGGCTTCTGATCTCCTGGGGCTCTCTACAGGGTGAAGGATTGGGTTTGGGGGAGTGGATCTATGTAACTTATTTATAAATGTCTAATTATTTTAAAACATAGTTTGTTTTATAATAAAAATTAGTATTGAAAAATAATAACAATTATGAAATTAGAGTAATAATCCAATGAACACAATTACCATTTTGAAAAGAAATTGAACAGAAAAAATTTGCAAATGATCTTATCCAGAGATTCATATTGGCTTTGTCAAAGTTATCCCTAGTTTTGATATTTCCAGATGAAGGATTTTAAAATAAATCTATGTGTATATCAAGGAAAGAGAATTTTAAAATCACCTCTTAGAAGTAAATTTATAAAATGCACACATGTGAAAAAGTGACTTCTATAAAGGAGTTCTTTTGTACAACAATACATTTTTGTAAATATTAATCAACCTCACAATTGAACCTACTTTGCACATATGGTCATTTCTGAAAATTTCTGAAGTTATTTATTCTTCATCTTGTAAACCAAAGTAAGACAAAATATTTTGCAAATATGCTTTCATTTTATTTTTTTCTCATTGTAGAAATTGTATTAAAGTCGTTCCATACTGTATAGTATAATAATGGAAAAAATACTTAGAGTCACTTTAGAGACTACAAGTGTTTGTTCAGCCTCAATAATAACATTATTTTATATAATAATTTCTTAAGATATTTCTTGTTTTAAACCAATATTATTCTTTAGTTGATGGAAACAGGAGATTGGAGTTCATTAGTGGCTGATGTGGAAATATCGTCCTGCAGAGAAAAGATGTAGTGAGTCAACATTGAAGGCACATTGAGGTTCTTGAGATTGAGCATAATTCAGGAAAGAATCAGGAGTTCTTGGCCATATCTTTGACTCCAACTTTGATAGAATTATTGGTCAACGAACCCTGGATGGTAGCCAATGGGAAATCATGCCAGGAAAATTAGGTGCCAGAGGACCTAAATTACTGTTAAATCTATGGGAGTGGCTGCCACATGGTGATAGTGAAGACTGAAGAGTTTTTTTTTTTTTTTTTAAAGCTTTTGCTAAACAGACTATTAAGTACTAAAATAAAGGTCCAAAGTAATTCTCATAAACCAGATCTTCTGTAGAAATCAATATATTCTTCAAAAAGTTATTTTTTTATGTCTAAACCTGCTCTGCATGGGAATCATGTTAGCAAAAATGATCTAAAACTGAGCAATACAAAGGGGAAGTTGGAAGTTGTGTTAGAAAAGGATACTTAGTTTAGCCAAGAATACTCATTAAATGATTATATGTGTATTGTTATGTGGAAAAAAGAATCTGATAATGGCAAATCTCAGAATTTTAATTAAAGAAGAAAACTTCAAGTTTTTTTTAAAGGAATACTAAGAATGCAAGATGTTGATATGATCCATAATATATAGTAGTAGGGTATACTTGATTCATATATAAATATATATGTATATATTCATATTATATAATAATGGGTTGTTATTAATTAATGCTACAGAAGGATTTGGAAAAATTTTGTAGCCAGGGGTTAATATTAATTATAAAAAAATACTGATTGTAAAAAAATGTTGTAGAGTATTGATAGCATACACTGACACATAATTTGTATATTCAAATACAAGTGGAAATTATCTTAATCTAATTACCCCCAATTTTCTCTGTATTGCATTACTAATATTGTAACTTTATACTCTCCTTCCTATTATGATAATAGCAAGGTTCCAATTTAACCTTTTCCAAGAAATTCAAAGATTTTATGAGAGCTTTAAAAATATGGGAAAGTTAAAATGAAGAAGAAAATAGCTTTTAGGCCATTTAGATAAGTTAGATGTCATTATAATTGAAGTCAGAGATAAAATATATACTTTACTTCATTAAATTTTACTGGTCATAAAGATAGAAATGGAAATGATCTTTCATTTGAAATTTTCACTGATTATTAGTTCTACAGATTTCTTTCTTTTTTTTCACAATCCTTTGAGTTACTCCATAAACTATAGAGATTAATCCATTCTACATGACATTCTATGTTACTACTTAAAAATTGGTTCCAAAATCCATTGTATTCTGATGATCTTCCCAGTATATGTACAAAATAATATAAGAATAGACTAAGTTTACATGGGAAGTTGTAAAACTCCTCCCATCTGGATATTATCTTCTAAAGGTTATTTTCCAAACTGTTCTCATCTATAAGCATCAGAAATACTTTATGTTTATGTTGTTTAAAGGTGGAATTAAATACTCTAAATACTGATTCTGATGTTTTATTTTTTATGAATTTTGTTAAATTGTTTGGCATCCCTGAGACTTAATTTCCACATTTGAAATATCATGATAATTATATGTACCCTGAAGTTTTGGGAATCATAACATAATAAGCTACTGCTATGGTGTAAATATTTGTGTTCCCTTCAAAATCCTGTGTTCAAAATCTAATCCCTGATGTGATGGTATTAGGAGGTGGGGCTTTTGGGCAATGGTTAGATCATGATCAGAGCACTATCATAAATTGGGCTAGTGCCCTTATAAGATAAGCCTCATAGAGCTACCTTGACACTTCCACCAAATGAGGACATTGTGAAAAAGCACAATCTATGAACCAGAAGTAAGGCCTCACTATACAGGAATCTTGTAGGTATCTTGCTCTTGGACTTCCTAGTCTCCAGAATCATGAAAAATAAATCTGTTTTTCATGAACTACTAAGTCTGAGGCATTTTGTGATAGCAACATAAATAAACTAAGATAGCTACTAAAAAATACTTGGTGAATCAAGGCATCCCTGAAACATATTTGTAAAATATTTGGTGTATAGTAAGCTCCGAAAAAATTTCAATAAATATTGCTTTCTGATAAGACCAACTAGTAAACATTAAGAAAAAAGTATTAACCTGGACACTAATATAAACTATGTTTTATGGAAGAACAGGCTTTATGATAATTTCCTTTAGTTTTCTGTGTTTAAAAACATTTTACAATTGGAACTGTATAGTAATAAAGAGGCAAGTCCATGATACTGAACCACAAACGATTGTAATTTAGAGGAATCAAATAGATTCCACTGTTTCTACACCATTTTCTCTGTTTAAGTGTATCACCTTCCACCCAGCCTTTTGTTTTTCTTTTAAAGAACAAGGGATATCTGAGAGAGCCTACATAAGAACACAAATGTAGTTCTGTGATTGTTGGGATAAAACCATCTTCTATATTGTTTCTTACATTCTCGATACCGCACTCTTGTTTGCAACTTTTTCTCTTAGAGACTAAGTGCTCTGATGTTAATGGAATGATATGGTGGGTCTGGTGCCACACAGCTATGTAGAATATAGTTCTAACTTTAATTTCTTCTGGTCCAAGATCCTATGCTTGCAGGGAGCTGTGCTTCCAAGATTCCATTCATGTTGTTCAACAGAAAAGACTGCTTGAAGAATAAAATATTTCATGCCAATTTCTACTGAAGCTAAAGTGTAAATTGAAATACCAAAAGTAAGCTGTAGCTTCACTCAGGGATTCATTTGTTCCTAAAGTCTTTACATTGGTCATGATCAAGGTCACTAAAACTGTATTAACTTCATCTTGCTACATCTGAGGCTCCCTTAAATTTGAGTGTCTCTAAATCAAGTATTTCAGTGGATTTATTCCTAAATGCAATAATGTAGTTACTATACTTCTATTAAAATCTGAAATACTTTTTGAAAACTTGGAGAAACATAAACCTTCATTTGTTATTATGGTATCTCTTACATGTGTAACATCGATTCCTGAGTCATTTCATTAACTGCTTTAAAAATCAAGTTTGGAATAGTGAAACTGTATGTGTGGCTTTATTAATCCTAGTTCTACTTTTGTCTTTTTATTGCTATGGTATAACCTCAAACCTTGATTAGTTATTTAAGAATCAATATCTTATAAAGAGAAAATTACTTTCATATCTTACTTTACATTGTTTTGCTACAGAGCATTATTGGCTTAAAGGAAGAAATGATAACTGTTTAAATCATAAGTAAACCTTTTACATGGCTTGTATGCAGCAGGCTCAGCAGACATTGGAAAAGGAAGATACATTGATAAAGTAGCTTATCATCCACTAATTCTCCAAAATTCATCAAAATCTGGCTCATTTCTGCTAATTGGCAGCTTATTCCACTTTCCATGTGTTTTGTGTAATTTTGCTTGTTTTTCTATGATACATCAACTTGAGAAAATGGTATTCAGACATTTTAAGATTTATCAAGATTACTAACCACATGATTAAATTAGGGTATCTTATCAATTTATTACTATTATATATTGATATATATCAACTCATTACTATAATATATATACATACATACATATATACATATACTTATGTATATATATATTTTTTTTCTTTTACTTCTTTGTCTTTTAGTAGAAGTTGAAGTCAAAGACCTTGAAACCCTTCTTTTTTTCTTCCTAGTGTCTGTCCTAGGAGTAACATGAATTTTATTTTTTCCTGTTGTTCCCTGCGTAAACTTATTTCTTGAGGCTTAACCCTCAAGTAAAGTGTTCTTGTAATGCTTAGGATCACTGTATGGGTTTTTGTCAAAGGTAAAAATGTATTTCTAGTCTCTCAACTTTTTCTGGAAAAATTGATCTATTTCACAGTCAAGACATCTTGCATGTAGTAGGCTTACTGATTATCAAGATGCTGGGCCTGAGGAAGAGTCATTCATTTCTAAGAGTAGCAGGAAACTGGGGCTGACTAGTGTCAAAACATAAAATTCCAAAATATTTGGGAAAGAAGGCAGGAATATAATATAACAAGGTAATGAATGTAAGTAATAATGAGAATGTACAAATGAAACCAATAAAAAAGTAACTTTTGTAAAGTAGAAAGTAATTGAGAAGTGTCTCATTTCCCACAAACTGAACATATTTGATTGAAAGTTTTAAGATGTATGTGACGCTTCTAGAATTAATGTGTGAAGAGATTATTGTTTATCACACATTTATCATGGCGCTATTTACAACAGTCAAGTTCGATGCCAATCAATGGATGAACAGTATGAAAAATATGGTGTATATATACATAGTGGAGTGTTATTGAGCCATAAAGAAGAACAAAATCATATCATTTACAGAACAAAGAATGAGTAGAGGGGTCATAATATTAAACAAAATAAGTCAGATTCAGAAAGATGACAGTCATATATTTTTTTCTCACATGTGGAAGCTAGACAAAACCCAACTTGAAGGTACAAGGGGACTATTAGGGGATGTGAAGGGGACAATGGGGAGGTGGGAGGTAAGAGAGGACAATAGGGAGGGTGAACATGATCAATGTATGTTACATGTATGTATGAAGATGTCACAAAGAAAACCACTGTTTTGTATAATTACTATGTGCTAATAATTAGAATAAATAAAATAAAGAGTCAAAATGCTTAAATAAATCCCCTCAGTTTTAATACCTTCCAGTTGTTTGAGCTGGAGCCCCAACTTTTTGGACTTTTTTCAGTGTGAAACTGAGGAACTCACAGAAGACAGACTCCTGGCATACAGAAGGAGCTCACCAGACTTTGTTTCCTTTATCATTCCTCTTTTGTTTTAGAGAAAAAAAAATTGATTCACTCCTTCAGGGTGGAAGCCAGGGGAGAACAGCTGAGGTGTAACTGGAGCAAACTAGAGGGCTGGTGGAGTTCTTCTCTCCAGATAGAAGAAGCTGGTCCAGTGGAAAGGGTTTAAACTAATCTCTGTCTGCTCTGAATAGCCAAGATATCATGGCCATTCTAGAAGGAGTAATGTTTGAAAACTTAGTGAGTTGCCAAATAACATCAACATGAGATTTAAATATAGTAATGCTGACAGCTTAGGACACCCACAGAAGAGGAAATAAGTCAGGTTATGAAATCAATCCATTCTGATTTTTGTATTTTTCTCCTTCCTCTTCTGCCTAATCCAAAGTATTTCTTTTCTTTCCTACCCCTCCCCTTTATTGTGAATTAGCACTTGCATATCAGAGAAAACATTCAGCCTTTGCTTTATGGGGACTGGCTTATTTTGCTTAGCATGATATTCTCCAGTTCCATCCTTTTACCTGCAAATGCCATAACTGCATTGTTCTTTATGGCTGAGTAATATTCCATTGTGCATATATACCACATTTTCTTTATACATTCATCTGTTGAAGTCACCTGGATTGGTTCCATAGTTTGGCTATTGTGAGTTGAGCTGCTATAAACATTGATGTGTCACTGTAGTATGCTGATTTTAAGTCCTTTGAGTATAAAGTGAGGAGTGGGATAGGTACATCAAACAATGGTTCCATTCCAAGATTTCTGAGGAATCTCTGTACCACTATCTATAATGGTTGCACCAATTTGCATTCCCCTCAGCATTGTATGAGTGTCCCATTTCCTCCACATCCTCACCAACATTTATTGTTACCTGTATTCTTGATAATTGACATTCTGACTGGAGAGAGATGAAATCTTAGTTTTGATTTGCATTTCTCTAATTGCTAGAGATGTTGAACATTTTTTCATATATTTAGTTGATTGTATTTCTTCTTCTGTGAAGTGTCTGTTCAATTCCTTAGCCCATTTATTGATTGGGTTATTTCTTTTTTGTGGTGTTAAGTTTTTTGAGTTCTTTTATATTTTGGTGATTAATGCTCTGAAATGCATGTGGTAAAAATTTTCTCCCATTATGAAGGGTCTCTTTTCACATTATCAAGTGTTTTCTTTGCTGTAAAGAAACTTTTTACTTTGAATCCATTCCATTTATTGATTCTTGATTTTACTTCTTGCGTTTTAGGGATCTTGTGAAGGATCTTGTTAAGCCAAAATGGTGAAGATTTGGGCCTACTTTTCCATTCTGATTATTAATGTTTAAAGGATTATTTTTCTCTATTTATTATTGTAATTTATTTATAGCTGAAAAAGTGAATGTGTTCTAATGCTTTGAAAGTCAAATATTTGGTTGTTTGTCTTAAGTTTTCTGTAATGGTTATCTTGGGTTAATGGAATTTTTATGAGTTTTATAGGTTCTTCTAATAAGAAACACTACATGGATTAAAGAGAAAGGCAAGGGACAAAATGAAAATTTAAAATAACATATTGATCAAAAAGTGAAAAGCACTTTCCTAATAATCATGATGTAAATTTAATACTTTTTAATAATAATAATAAATCTTCTATACAGTACTGTGATCACCATACTTTATAAGAGAATTGAAATTGTGGAGACTGAATGAATATATGAGGAAATATTGTGTGTAAAATGTGTGTAAGTTTAGTTCATAGAATGTGGCAGAAATAGGAACAATGGAGAGGCATTTGTAATATAATGAATAATTTTGTAGAAAAATGAATGTGGAATTCTTAAGCCATTGTTAAATTCTAGCTTTAAATGAGCAAAGGAGTGAAATATACATCTCCAAGGAAGATATACAAATGGGTGTGTGTGTGTGTGTGTGTGTGTGTGTGTGTTCTAAACATCACTAATAATTAAGTAAATGCAAATAAAAACCACAATGTGCTGTCACCACATTCCAAAGAACAAAAGATAACAAGTTTTGATGAGAAAGTGGAAAAATTGGAATGTATTCAGTACACAGTATACCATTGTGTAATTGTACAGATTTCATGAAATGGTAAAACATTAATTCTAACAAGACCATCTTAGTGAAAGATGTATATTACAATATTAAAAGCATTCAATAAAATTATATAAGGAATAATAGTCAAATAGCAACAGATGAAATTAAAAAGAAGACAAAACTGAATGCTGGAAAGGAAAATCAGAGAAGCAAAACCAATAAATAAATAAGGAAATACTACCTGGATGGTGTAGTTAAACCCTGTTTTATTGGTAGTAATATGAAATTTAAACATAACTAGAAATAAAAGGTAGAACAATCCCAGACTGAGAGCAAAGTCACCACTCAGCTTTATGCTCTCTAGGAGAGATGAAATTTTGTTTATAAAGATACAAATAGTATTTAAAAAACTGGGAAATAAATATATGCCTAAACAGTAACTTAAGGAAAACTTTCAGAAAAAGTGAACGTTATCTAACAGTTTTCTAAGAAAAGTGCATCAGATAAGGTGAACTTCAAAGTCAAAACATATTATCCAGAAACAAATAACATTTAATAATGAAACAAGTGGCATTTCATTAGTGATGCATGACAATTCTAAATGCATGCAATAACTGAGCTTTGATACATGTAGTAATGACTGATGGAAGTAAAGGAAGAAGTAGGAGAATCTATAATCATTATTGGATAATTTTATGCACCTTTCTGAGTAATTTATATGAAAGTCAAAAAAGAGAAATATGAACTCTATCAAACTTACTCAATTTATTTACAGAATCCTATGCCTCCAAACTTTAAAATATAAATTCTTTAAATGTATGTGGAATATCCATTAAGACAGACACATCCTCTTACAGATTACATTATTATATCATACTAAGTTAAATAAGGGAATTAAATAAAAAAAGGTAATAAGATAACTAGAAAATCATCAAGTATTTATTAGATTATAAAAGAAAAGATGTTTAACTAAAAATAATGAAAATGAAGCATATTGAAATTTTAGAGAATACCGCTACAACATGACAGGGAAATGCATAAATGTAAATTCCATATTAGAAAAATATGGACTTAAAGTTAATGATCTGGGGTTGGGGCTATGGCTCAGCGGTAAAGTGCTCGTCTCACATGTGTGAGGCCCTGGGTTTGATCCTCAGCACCACATAAATAAAATAAAGGTGTTGTGTTCACCTACAACTAAAAAAATATTTAAAAAAAAATATAAAAAAATAATGATCTAAGTTCCACTTTAGTATGCTAGTAAAAGAAAAGCAAATTAAGCCTAAAAGATTCAGAAAGAAGGAAATAATACAAATAAGAGCAGAAATCTATGAAATAAAAAAAGAAAGCATATTAAAAACCTACATATCTAAGGGATGATGCTTTGAACAAAAGAACTGATAAAATTAATTAAAACCTCGTAAGACTGAACAAGAAACACGGAGAGAAAAAAAATTGTCCGTTTTAAGAATGAACAATGGGGTGTTGTTTCAGAACTCATAAATGTAAACATAAAGGTGCATTATCAATGTAATAAATGTGATGCTTTTTTGAAATGGAAAATTTGTAACAAGAGCAACACTTATTGAAATGAAAATAATATGAAGTAGAAAATGTCATAGAAAAAGCTTGGCTCAGATGGCTTAACCAGTGACCTTTTTTTGAATATTTAAAGAATAAATTACTTCATTCTGAACCAAATCCTTTAAGAAAATAGATGGTTATTGTAAAGTTTCTAATTTGTTTTAAAAGGCCACTATTATGCTAATACAAAACATGTCAATAATTTATGAGGAAAGATTTCAAATCATGAAATACATTCAAAATTGTTACTAATTTTTCAGCAAATTGAATCCAGCAATGTATAAACATGATGATATATCACAACCAAGTGGGATTTATTCTGAGCATGTAAAGTTGGTTTGGGATTTGAAAATCAACCACTGTATTGACAATAAACTAGAAATCCTATGATTTCTCAATAGATGCAAAAAAATAATTGAATTAAGTTCAATACCTATTAACAATAAAAATTCTTCTTAAAACAAGGAAACTTCCTTAACTTAATAAATGGAATTTAGAAAAACTGACAATTAAAACCAAATTTAATGGTGAAATATTGAATTCTATCCCTCAGAGATCAGAATCAAAGCAAGAATAAATATTCTCATTTTAAGTAATATTTTAATATTTTAATAAATATTTTAATCAACATTTTCCTGGATATTCCAGCCAGCCAGAGCATGAAAATAGTAAGATAATTAACAGCACAAAGATTAGATTTGACTTGAGGAAGTAAAACTACCTCTATTTGTGGATGAATGATTGCTTATGTAGAGAAATCTCAAGAAATATGCCAGAAGAGAAAACTGAAGAAGTTAATAACCAAATGTATCAAGTGAAAAGTACAGGTAAATACATGCAGAAATATATTTCTAGCAGTGAAGGTGTAAAATGAAATTAAAAACAGTTTATGATATAATAAAAACAAAATATTTAAGATGAAATAGAACCTAATATTTGTAAGACCTTATATTGAAAACCACAAAATATAGCTGAGAGACTTTAATGGCTATCTACATAAATGGAGGAACATGACACATTAATGGATCAGAAAATTCAATACTACTAATATAACTATTCCCTAATTTGATCAAATAAAACCAATACCATCTCCAGAAAATTAGGTATAGAAGAAATGTACTTCAACAGAAGAAAAGCCATATATAATAAACCGACAGCTAACATCAGACTGAACAAGGATGAGTTGAAGGTTTTTTCCTCTAAGATCTGGAACAAGGCAAGAATGGTCTATCTCTGCTCAACATAATACAGAAAATTCTAACAAAAGTGATTAATCAAGAAGAAATAAAATATATCCAAATAGGAAAAGAAAAAAAATAATTTGTCCTTGTTTGCAGACTAGATGATCTTACATATAGAAACACTAAGACACCACTAGAAAACTCTTAGTACAGGTAAATTAAATGCAGATGCAGAATACATAAAAAGTCAGTATCATTTTTATATAGTAATACTGAGCTATCTGAAAAAGAAATACAAAAATCCCATTTACAACAGCTACAAAAAGAAAAAAATAAACCCTAGGAATAAAATCTCTAAAAATAAATTTCATTGAATTGCTAAAAGATCTCTATAATGAGAACTATAAAAACATCAATTATGTGTAAATTATAAAACATTGATGAAATATATTGAGGAAGTTGCAAATCAATGAAATATAGACTGTGTTCATGGGTTGGGAGAATTTTAATACTAAAATATCCATAGTACCCAAAGCAGTCTACAAGTTAAATGCAATCACAATCAAAATAGCAATTAAATTCTTCACAAAAACAGAAAAAACAATCCTAAAATTTTTATGAACCCCCACAAAAATCCCATACAGCCAAAGCAATCTTGAGTAAAACAACAAAGAAGGGGACTTTATAGTACCTGAATTCAAAATATACTCCAAAGTTGCCGTAAACAGAACAGCATGGTGTGAGCATACAGACAAACGCTGGAGCAAAGTAAAGAACCTAAGAACAAACCCAATACAGCCAACTGACTTTTGTCAGAGGTGCCAAGAATACACATCAGGGAAAGGACATTTCTTCAATTTGGTCTTGAGAAACATAGACATCCTTATGCAGAAGAATGAAATTAGACTCTAATCTCTCACCATTAAAAACAATCAAAATAAATTGAAGACTTAAATATAAGACCAAAAAGTAGAAGCTACCAGAAGAAAATACAGGGGAAATGTTTCATGGCATTGTTCTGGGCAAGGATTTTTTTGTTGTTGTTTAGACTTCAGAAGCACAGTTTACAAAAACAAACACAGGCAAATGGGATGGCATTAAATCACAAAGTTTCTGCCCAATAAAGGGGAAAAAATCTACAGGGTAAAGAGGCAACTTAAAGATACTTTACAAACTATTCATGTGACAAGGAATTAATATCCAAGATGCATAGGGAACTCAATCAACTCAACAACCACCACAACAAAATAGCCCAGTTTAAAAAATGAGCAAAAGTCCTGACCAGACACTCCTCAAAAGACATACAAATTCCCAAATATATGAATAAATGCTCAACCTAAGTAATCATCAGGAAAATTCAAATCAGAACCACAATGAGATAGTAACTCATCCCAGTGAGAATAGCTGTTATCAAAACCACAGAAAGTAACAAATGATGGCAAGAATGTAGAGAAATGGGAACTGTTATATAACATTGGTAGGAATGTAAATTGGTATAGCCACTATGTAATACAGTGTGGAGATTCCTCAAAACCTGAAACTAGAACTACCATGTGATCAGCAATTTTACTATGGAGCAAGTATTCAAAAGGCAAAAGGTAACAAGTTTTGGTGATGATGTGGAGAAAAGTAAATGCTTATATATTATTGGCAGAAATGTAAATCAGTATGGCCATTATGGAGAACAGAATGTAAGTTCCTCAAAATACTGAAAATAAAACTATCATATGATACAACAATCTCACTACTAGATATATAACCAAAGGTAATGGAATCAAAAAGTCAAAGAGATCTCTGCATTCATATGTTTATTGCAGCACTATTCACAGTGGCTAAGATATGGAATCAACATGAGTGTTCAACAGTGGGTCAATGGATAAAGAAAATGTGGTATATATAGACACAATGTAATCTACTCAGCCATAATAACAATTAATTTTTGATATTTATGACCACATGGATGGAGTAAATTATTTAAGTGAAACAAGGCAAGTACAGAGATACAAGCATTATGTGGTCCCCACTCATGTGGATTCTAAAAAAAAAAAAAAAAAAAATTATCTCACAGAAGTAGAAAGTAGAGTGGTGGTTACCAGGGTCTAGGGTGATATGGGGCAGAAAGTGATGGAGATGTTGGTCAAAGGATTGATAGATGCAGTTAGTGAAAGGAATCAATTTAAGACACCCATTGTATAGCAAAGAGATTAGATTCTTGAAAATTTTAGAGAGAAAGGATGTTATATGCTCTTACCACGTAAATGATAACTATGTGGGGCAATGCATTTTTTTTTTCCAGAGGCACAGACAGAAGTTTATTTAGGAAAGTAGATACATATTCAAGGAAAATTGAGGGCATTCTCAAGAAAGAGAGGCCTTTGGGAGTAAAGCAAGGAATATGCATTCAAGGGAGAATGTGGGTTTTATTAAAAGAGAGTTGTAACCATTCCACAATGTGTGTATACTTGAAACATTACCATTGTACATGATAAAACATTGTTATCTGTCGATTTAAAAACATTAAAAAGTGGTATGATAGAAGAGGCCATAAGAACACAAGGAAAAGACACAAATGCAGTGGGGGGTGGGGGGGGGCCAGTAAAGGCTTCCAGGTAGGTGTATGCCAATCCATGCTGGAATCAGAAAAATGAGTTAGTCGTCTGGAGAGAAGGTGGAATAATATTGTAGGTGGAGAGAAGAATGTGGTGAAAAGATAGAGGCACACAGGTAGTCAAAGTCGGAGGCAGGGGATGGGGAGAGCAGTTAAGAAGAATCAAAGGTGGCGCTCAAGATCAGGAACCCTCAGCAATGCAATGACTCAGCTGGGTGATGTGACAGATCATGAGCTCTCTGACAGGATTTTATCTAATTTACCACAATTTTCTTCCAACCCAGCATAATGTCCAATATGGAGTAAAATAGTGTTTGTCAAATGGTTGCATTAATCAACAATGAATGCATAAGAAAATGTCCAAGTTTGAGAAAGTAGTTGAAATACACTTAAAATACTCTTAGTTCCAGAAAATATATACAACATGTACCAAATAAATTAGTAATAATTAAAAAAAAAAAAACTCATACAAAGGAGCAAAAAATGCTCAACATACACTATATATGAGACTATATCTGAATAACCAGTTAGCACATGAAAGTACACTTAATATCAATCCTTGGGGAAACATGAATTAAAAGCATAGCATATTATCAAATCAAGCACACTAGAATAATGACAAAAATATCCACAGAACCAAATACAAGTGAGGTTATACTACTGTGGTTACTACCACAATTCTTAAAAATTGCTGGTATGTGTCCAAAATTGTAAGACTACCTGAAGAATAGGTTGGCAGCTTCTTATACAACTATATCCACCCTTAAACATGCACTCTAAACAAGTAAAACTATTTCTGTATCTAAAGACGTGTGCAGGCCAGGTGCACACCTGTAATCCCAGGTGCACACCTGTAATCCCAGATGCTCCAGAAACTGAGGCAGAAGGATTGCAAGTTCAAGGTCAGCCTAGTCCACTTAGCAAGGCCATCTTTCAAAATAAAAATTAAAAAAAAATAAAAATGGTTAAGGATGTAGCTCGTGGCAGAGCAAGATTGAATTCTATCCTCAGTACAAAAAAAAAAAAAAAAAAAGTACAGAAATAGCTACTGAATTTTGTTTGTAATGAGCCTAAAATGAAAACAGCCAATTGATTGTAAGCATATAATGGAATTATACTTTGTAATAAAAAAGGACTTTATTACTAATACATTTAAGAATGTAGATAAATATCAAAAACATTATGTTGAATAAAAGATGTCACTTATTAGAAGACATGAACTTCATTTATTCTCTTCTGGGTACATTTACAAATTTTTCATTTGTAAAAAGGTAATAACTGCATTTATACACATTTATACAAATAATAAACAGTTGTGAAAATTGAAAATTTTATAAAAGCAAGTAAGGAAGTTTCAAAATTGTGCAGTGCTATAATATTTAAAAAATAGTCAAATACTGCATATTTTCTTATAATAATGTTCTGTGGTTTGAATGTGGTCTATCTGTACCAAAACTCATGTTAAAACTTGGTTGCCAATGTAGCAGCATTAGGAGATAGGAGTTTAAGAGAGATCACTGGATTTCTAATGGGATTGGCCTAATTCTTGCAGTAAGTTTTCATGAGAGAAGAATTTTACAAGACATCTGTCACTTTCTCTGTCTTTGTATTTTCCACTTGTCCTTATGCTTTTTGTCCAAGGCTTTCACTAGAAGCCAAGTAGATACAGTTGCCCAAATCAGGACTTTCAACCTCCAGACCAGAGATCCAAATAAACCTCATTTCTTTATAAATGACCTGATATCATGTGTTCTGTCACAGCAACAGACAATAGTCTAAGATACTATGCTTTTTGTGACATATTGAAAAATACTAAATTACTCATTCCTTTGGTTTGGAACTCTTTGCCTTCCTCTATCCCAATAACTCTTAAATTTGGTCTTTTTAAGCTATCCCATATTTTTGAATGTTCTGATCATGATTTTTTTACCATTTTCACTGTGTGGTCTGCATTTTTTTCAAGGTTATATATTTTGTCTACATTATCTGAGGTTCTGTCTTCCAAGTGGTCTAATCTGTTGGTGATGCTTTCAATTGAACATTTAATTTGGTTAATTGCATCTTTCATTTCCAGAATTTCTGTTTGATTTCTTTTTAGAACCTCTATCTCCCTATTGAAGTAATCTTTTGCTTCTTGTATTTGTTTATGAAGTTCTTTGTCAAAATGATCTTTTACTACTTGTATTTGATCTCTCAAATCATTCTTGAGATCATTGAACATTTGGATTATGTACCTCCTGAACTCCTTCTCTGTCATTTCATCTGCTGTGCTTGCCATGGAATCTACTAAGGAGGTATGTTGATTTGTTTGGGACACTTTCTTCTCTTGTTTTTGCATATTGCTTGTGTGACTTCTCTTCTAGCACTGTAACCTTGACTTTTTCATTTTTACCCTAAAGCCTTATGATGCTCTTGTAGTACAATGATATCAGATCCCCATATAAACACTTTACACTCTAAAACCAGACATTTTCTATTCAGATATTCACAATTTGGTCACAATGTACAGGATCAGTGAAATCAGATATTGTCTCCAAAATACTCTGTAGGTTTGTAAAGGGGTTTATAATTTATAATATTGAACATAGAGGTGATATGCTGAGGAGGAAGGAAGTGATGATATTGAGTTGTTATTTCTTAGGAAGTATGAAAGAGAAATTTATGGATGTAGTTTAATATCAGCAGAAGAGAGAGGAAATGAATTGGAGTGAACAAGTTAGTGGGAAGACTCATGTATATATAAACCAAACTTATGTGTATGTTAAGAGAAATAAAAAAATGTCAAAGTAGTAGAAATTAGTGAAAAAGAGAAGAAAAAGAAAGTGAGTCAAAAATAGAGAAAAAACTATATATAACACAGCTTTGATATATTATTCAGTTGCCCCAGTTCTCAAAATCCTAATTCCTGTATAAAACTTGTTTTCACCTATGTTGAGAGTGTGAGGGCGGCATGTAAATAGGGAGAGGAAAGATGAGGGAAGAAAAAATAAAATAAAAAATAAGGGGGAGAAACAAGACTAACCAAAAAAAAAAATAATAATAATAATAAAGAAAGAATAAATGAAAGAGAGAGAGAGAGAAAAACACATATGCACCCCCCCCAACCACCACACAGTTAAAAAAACCACAAAGATAAAAGTGCCAAAAACATACATTGGAGAAAAGGTAGCCTCTTCAACAAATGGTGCTGGGATAACTGGAAATCCATATACAAGAAAATGAAACTGAACCACTATCTCTCACCATGCACAAAACTCAACTCAAAGTGGATCAAGGACCTAGGAATTCAACCAGAGATCATACATCTATTAGAAGAAAAAGTAGGCCCAAACCTCCATCATATCGGATTAGGCTCCTACTTCCTTAATAAGACTCCTATTACACATAAATTAAAATCTAGACTTAATAAATGGGATGGATTCAAACTAAAAATCTTCTTCTCAGAAAAATAAACAATCAGTGAGGTAAATAGAGAAACTACTATTGGGGAATTAATCTTTATTGCACGCACATCAGATAGAGCACTGATCTCTAGAATATACAAAGAACTTAAAAATCTTAACACCAAAAAACAAACAACAACAACAACAAAACAACAAAAAAAAACCCCAAATAACCCAATCAATAAATGGGCCAAGGAACTGAACAGACACTTCTCAGAGGAAGATATACAATCAATCAACAAATAATGGCAGTTATTAAGAACACAAACAACAATAAATGTTGGAGAGGATGTGGGGGAAAAGGCATACTCATACATTGCTGATGGGACTGCAAAATGGTGTAGCCATTATGGAAAGCAGTATGGAGATTCCTTGGAAAACTGGGAATGGAACCACCCTATGACCTAGCCATCCCACTCCTGGGTCTATTCCCAAAGGACTTAAAAACAGCATATTACAGGGACACAGCCACATCAATGTTTATAGCAGCACAATTTACAATAGTTAGGTTGTGGAACCAACCTAGATGCCCTCAGTAGATGAGTGGATAAAGAAAATGTGGTATATATACACAATGGAATATTACTCAGCAATAAAAGAGAATAAAATCATGGCATTCACAGGTAAATGGATGAAGTTGGAGAATATAATGCTAAATGAAGTTAGCCAATCTCAAAAATCCAAATGCTGAATGTTTTCTCTGATATGAGGAGGCTGATTCACAGTGGGGTTGGGACAGGGAGCATAGGGGGATTAGAGGAACACTAGAAAGGTCAATGGGGGAAGGAGAGGAAGGAAAGGGGTAAGGGGGTATAAAGGGGAAAAAAAGATGGTAGAATGAGATGGATATCATTACCCTAAATGTATGTTTGAAGACATGAATAGTATGAATATACTTTTATACAAACAGTGATATGTAAAAAGGAGCTCTATATGTGTATTATGAATTGTAATGCATGCTACTGTTATGTTGGGACTCATGTCTGCCAGGGGAAGGACTTTGGCTGCTTACCACGCCCTAGTAGGACTGGGGCTAAGCAAAGGGGTGTGGCTATGACATAGCGTGAGAGACTGAACTGCCCTGCTGGCTGATTGGCTAGTTCTAGGCCTATTTAAGGTTAACACCTTGCCAATAAAGTCTGAGTTTTTTGGATTCTCGCTTGCTATACAAAACTCCCTGGGTGTGGCGTGTTTTTTTCTGCCCAACAGACAGAGAGGAAGACACTCAGCTATTTTTGTCCTTAAGCCCATCCTCGCCGGGTAAGTTGTTTTCTTTCTGCGGGCAGAAGGAAAAACCCCTTTTGGGCCCGAAAGGGGGATAGCTTAGAACTCAGCCCCATTCATAACTCAGCAGCCCCGACACTGTTTATATATACAACAACTTCAAAAAAAAAAAAAAAAAAAGAAAAAATACTAAAAACATAGAAAAGAAAATAAACTTCATTTATAAGTTTACCAACCAGATGTGATGATATATTAATAGTTTATCTAGTTGTTGTGTCTAAACTTAAACCTATATACACACATGCTCATGTACACATACACATTTCAATCTTTATACTGCTGCTACTAGACTACATATGCAAAACTCTGTTTAGTTGCTCACTCAATCTTATATTGCCACTTGTCAGAATTATATATATATATATATTTTTTTTCAATGTCACAATTAACTCAGCTTTGTTTCTAATGTTGGTTATCTAGGACATATGTCATTGATTATAATTTTTAAAATGTCTTCTAAAATGTAAGATGTGAAATTATTGTTAAACTAAATTTAATTACAGAATGGAAATTCCATTTGTTGTGTGAGGTAGATATGTAATTGGATAACTCCCCATATCTTCTATGTTATGATGGACTGCAGTGTATATAGCTTTTAAATTAAAATAAAATAAAAAGGAAAAACATTAAATTTTTGATTCTGTGCCATATACCCTTCCATCTACTCTAAGTCTAAAACTTGAATCATTTTTTTAATTGAGATAAACTTTCATGGAATGAAATGCTGATATCATAAATATATAATTGTATGGATTTTGGCCAGTGTACACTCAGACATTGAAATGACATTGGAGTGAAAATTCCATCATGTCTCTTGCAGTTATTCCAACCCCCAACTGCTAACTACTGTTCTAATTCCATTATGTCCTCTTACAGGTATTCTATCCCTAGCGGTTAACTACTGCTCTAATTTCTACACCATAGTTTTGTGTATTCTTGAATAAAATTAATGTAAATGAAATCATACAATATGTGCTTTGCAATATATGCTTTTATTCAAATCATCTAATAAGGAGCTAGAATGCTTGCATTGCAATTTCTGATTTTTCAAGTTAAGTTTTATTTTGCTTATATTGTACCTTGTTGCTTCTGCTTGTCAGTGAGGCAGATGCTCTTCTACGGTGTGTTTTTATTGCAGATTTCCTAAGAGAACTTAAAAAAGCCTTAGTTGAGTCTTACAGTGGCAAAGGAAAAGAGGGTAACAGTTCAGTAGGAGAAGAAGAATCTGACCCATGAGGGAACTGCTGATGCCCACGCACAGGAGATAGGTGGAGAGGTAATCACTCAAAATTTAAAGACACCTTGTATGAGCTCTTGAATGGAACAAAAAAGCTTACTATTCACTAATTAGCTACCTCTTCTGCTTTATGTCTACAAGGACTTTTTAATGCCTGAGAATAATCAGACATGTTTTCATTTCTCTGAAAAATTTATTTCACATTTTTCCAAGCATATTTGCTGCCAGGTGTTTTCAGGAAACCACAGAAAATACTAAACTACAACTAGTAGCCATTTTACATTCAATTTTGCCAGAAAATGGTGTTTACTAATAGAACTCAGAGGAGCAATTTTGTCTTTGTTTAATGTATCCTTCAGACAAAAGAATCTTCATTATCTCAGAATTCAAATCTCTCAAGACAGATGTCTTCTAAAACCACATTTCCCCCAAACTTTCTGCTTTTGACTACAGTTCCTGTTGAAATCAGTATGCTGTTGTATTCTGGAGTGAAGTATTAACAATATGTGGGTAAATCACACAATTTTATTTTATTCTGCATTAAAATTCTGCTTATAGGTTCCTGGCCAAATTATAAATATGTCAATAGATCTTCAGTTAGTTTTTTTAAAGTCAGTAGTTAATGTTTTTTCACTCTTTTGATACACCCAAAAGGGTTTAATTTAAGCAAATGGGAAGATGTAACACATCTTTGGAAAGGTAGTAGCAATTTGTTTTGTAAATTTAAAAATTTTTAAATGAAGTTACCAGCAGGGTCTTTTATTTCTTAAATTGTAGAAGTTAACTATGAAGTGCCTATAGAAAAAAAAAATGCAAGGAGCTCACTGCAGGAGTGGGGATCTATAATATATGGGCAATGGGGTGGAGGGTTAGCCTAGATACTAATATTTGTTATAAAGGCTACAAGTAGAAGAAGCTCTTGTCTTTTTATGTGAGTAAATAGAAAGAGCAATGTAATTAATTATAACACTTAGAGATTCAAATAAATTTGAAATTAGTACATGGTATAGGTAGTATATCTAATTTCAGAGAAAGGCAAATTTTTACAAAATAAATGTTGCCGGGACAACAGGATCAGTATGGAGAAAATTTAAACTAGATATATGCCTAATATGAGGTACACTAGGATAATACCAAAATGATACAAATACATAAGTATAAAAACAATGAAACCATTGAAGTTTTAGGAAATATTGATCAACTACTTTGCAACCTGGGATTGTGTAAAACCTTCCAAATTCTTTCCAAATTCTGAGGCCATAAAAATAATTATGAATTTATTTTTTAAAAAACATGCTTTTTTCATGGTTTAAGAAGGAACAGGACAAGAATTCAGAAAATATGGAATAACTATTTGAAACTATTATCACAGGCAAAAGACTAATATTACTAATATATGAAGAGTCTTTAAATATGGAAAAGAAAAACCCTAACAAAGTGAATAAAACAAGTGGAAAAAAGTGATCAAATATTTCACTATTAAATACAAATTACCCCTAAAAATTACTCATTCTGACTCTTAAAAATAAAAATGCAAATTAAGACAAATTAAAAATATCTTCATTAAGACGTAGTTTCTCATATATCAGATTGCCAGACATAGCAAGGTTTTAAAAACACACTGGTAGAAAGTTTATGGGAAATAAAAACTCCAGTGGGAATGAAAAAAATGATTCAGTTTTGATGGAGAATAAGTTGGAATTATCTGCTTAAATAAATTATCTTTGGCTCAGGAAAGAAAATTATTCAAGAATATTATTTCAAAGATACACTTGAAAAAACATTAAATCACTTTCACAAGGTTATATATTATGGTACTTCCATAGCACAAAAGATTAGAAACAATCTAAATATACAGTAAAAGAGAGTGGTTTGTTCACTTCCCAGAGGAGTATTACACAGTTGCAAAGGGAAAAAAAATTCTATTTTTGATATGAAATTAATTAGGTTAGTTATACTTTGATATATATATATGACTGTTTTCTCATGTGATTCATCATTAGATTAAAAAAGGGAGGGAAGTATCATAGTGTGCTTCTTTTTGTGAAAGCAGGTAAGAATTCCAGTTACCCAAATTTACCTGCCAAACCCATTTTAGAAGACAATATAACGCAACCTTTCCAGTAAACTTTCTATTGACCAGAGGAATTTCTCACCTTATCAGATCATCCTGGAATCTGGATTTCCAGATGGAAAATGAGATCCCACCTGGTCAAAAATGGCACAATTAAAGAATAATAACTAGTATACAATCTATTAAAGCACATCATTAAATAGATAAAGTATATGAGCTTTCAATAAAATTATTTAAAAACTAAAATAAAAAATGAAATACTCCAGTCACTATTGGGTGTGGCACCAATAGTGGATAAGGCACAAGCTTATTAATCAGAAACTTGATAATTAATGGAAAAAAGTAATTATTATGCCTAGGACTGCATTTTAGGGTTGTACACATATCCATAGTAGAGATGGGGAGAGAGAACAAGAGAAATGAAAATAATGAAAAAGTAATCATTCTTTGGTAGCAATGAAATTTCATCTGAGAAACAGAAGAAATGATAAAACTCACAGAACAATCATTTTTTAACCCAAATGAAACATTAGATTCAAGTAGTTTTTATTATTAGATAGTAAGGAAAATTAGATGAAAATGTCAAGTAGAAATTCATTGTAAAGAGATCAGGTATCATTACTTGAACCCTGTTATAGATCTTTAAAATACTTGTAAGATTAGCAACCAGACAATTTACTTTACATTGTGGTAAAATATGATGTACACAGCAGCACCCATGGATTCTTCTTGCATAGGTAAATTGAAACCTTACTTTATCAAACATTTAGATCTACCTTTTGGTTGACAGGAAACAGGCAATAAACAGAACAAGTTAAATCCCACATGAGAAAGCAGTCAAATCTGGAATATGACATAGTTTACAGAATATTGACTTATTTCCTTTAGCAGGCCAATTTCAAGGAAGAGGAGAGGTTGTCCTAGATTAAGTATTTTTTTAAATTATTTTTTTGTAGTTGTAGATGGACAGAATACCTTTATTTTATTTGTTTATTCTTATATGGTGCTAAGGTTAGAACCCAGTGTCTCACACATGCTAGGCAAGCTTTCTGCCACTGAGCTACAGCCCTAGTCCCTGGATTAAATAGATTTAAAAGGGATTAAAGACACAAAAAATTATGATGACATTCCATGCTTAGTTCCTTATTCAAATAAAACAACTATGAAAAATAATTTTCAAATGATTGGGATATTTGGGCATGAGTTGTGTATTGAATAATATTAAGAGTTATTAGTTTATTTCAAATATTGATAATGAATTTGAATATGTGAAAAACTTATATGGGGTATGTTGGGGACGTTAAGAACACGCCAGCAGATAAAAACTCTCTGGCTGTCTCCCACTTCCTGATACGAAAACTTGGCCTAGTCAAGGGGTGTTCCCCTGACGCATGTCGAGAGGTCAGACTGCCACTAGGATAGGCTAATGGCTCCGCCAATGTGATTTGCTCATGCTCCCTATGTGCCCCTATAACCTTTCTGCTGATTGGCCCATGTCTTCTATAAAGGCCCTTCAACTTCCTCAATAAACCGAGCCTGTGCCTTGACCAGACTCCCTGGTGTATGCCTGATTGTCTTCCATTGTGAGGGCTGAGTGTGGCCACCAGTGGACTTCTGCCTCTTCCTGATTCCGCCTCACCCCTGGGGCGTGTTCCCCCAGCCTTCTCTGCTGGTCAGAGAAGGCCAAACCTGGGTTCAGGGGAACTAGAAACCCCAGCAGGGGTACATTATGATATATTTAAGTGCAAATTCGGTTATTTAGTGGCTGAGGAATGTTTTAAAATATTTTGGAATAAAAATCCCTATCAAAACAATGTTTCAACATGGCAATGAGAAATAAAACAATGTCACTATGATGGTTGATGCTGAGTCACAGGTTCATGCAAATTTGTTTTAGACTTTACTTCATTAAAGTTTGGAAGCTTTCAAAATAAAGGTTTATAGAATTTAAATAAAATTCAAATTTTAGAATGTATTTGGCTACTAGGTCTAGGAGATGGCCAAAAAAAAAAAAAAAAAATGGCCATTCACATGTAGGACATTTAGGTTAGAAAGTGTTTTTATGTGCATTCTATTTAAATAAATCATTATTCACTATCCTTGTAATAAATACCAGAGAAAAAATTAAGTAGTCTTTCTTTCTGATTAAGGCCACAATCTATTAACAGGTTTAGAAACCACTTTAGTTGGTCTGACCAGTATCATGAAAAATGAAAGAGAAAAGAAAGGAAAAAAAAAACATTAAAAATATACAAAGAAAACCTCAAAAATGATTAAAATGAAAAAAGAAAGAGAATATTCTAGTACATCATAGAAGGTGATGAAAAATCATTAATATCTATATAAGGTTGCTTTATATATTGTAAAGGTTTCAACTGTGAACATTGAAGATCATTGCAATAAATGTTTTGAAATCACTATCAAACCTTCTGCTGCAAAGCACTAACACAGACCCCTGCACATCTTGTCCTTGCCTTTAGCTTGGTCACAGAAGCTGGACAACTGTTATCTTAAATGCCAATGGCTCCAAACCTCTAAACCTGATCTGCAAAGTGTTGTCTCTCTGTCTCTGCTCAGAACTAATTTCTCTGACAGCCTGCATAAAACAGCATCCCCACCCCTTCTGGCCTACTGACATTCCTTATTGCACTAAGCCTCCTTTGGTACTTTGTATTCTTTATGAAATTGTGATATACACAACACTTAATGAATCATGGGTAAAATATAATACATAATGTAATAAATTATTATAATGTAAAGCCTTATGCAACCACCTTTGGAAACTTAATGTTTCATTATAGTCCTTATTACCACTCTACTTCTGCATTTTCCTTGTTTGCTATCAGTCTCTTTCTTCAACTCTTACCGTAAACCATAAGAACAGCACTTTTGTGTTTTGGTTATTACTGTATTCCACACAAAGAATAGAATAGGATGGGCACTCAATTTTTGTGTGTGTGTGTGGAATAAATCAATGAATATATGTAATTTTTTTTCAAATGGATGCTACTTTTTTGGTCATAAAAATAACACAGATGCATCAGAGTAGCTTTTATTCCATTTTGCAATTTTCAGTCAGCATTTGCTAAAAGTATAGCAGCTAATATATTTGTGTCTGTATTAGTCAAGGTTCAGTCAAAGAAACAGGACTAAAAAGGAGAGTAGACTGATGGGGGGGGTAGGTACAGGTGTAGAGATAATTATTACAAGAAATATGTTTATGCACTAGGGGGGCTGGTTAAACAAGTACAAAGTTAATAGGGCAAGTAGGAGGGAGGGCTGTAACTCTTGTTCCTGGGCTGAAGCTGTGTTGGTTCACAGGCATTCAGAGGGGCAGTGTAGAGAAGGGAGAGCAATTGTAGACTCAGTTATTTGAGTTTTTTGCCAGGAAAATCCCAGTCCTTTCTAAGGCCTTGCTTGATTAGGTCACGCCTGAGAAGAAAGATCTTCTTAGCTTGAAGTCAACTGATTGGGAATGTAAATTGCATCTGCAAATTTCCTTTCTGGTCAAAACTAGATTAGTGCCTGATGAACTATCTGGAAGAAGGTGTATTCTTTCCTCAGTCTGCTGGCCTTCCACTGCCCTGATAGGTTAGCTTGTCTGGTCAAGTTGACCCACAAAAACTATCAGAGTCAGGATGGTTTTGCAAGTGCAAACATTATGCTCCCCTATTTCTTTTTTTTTTAATTTTATTTATTTTTTTTCTTTTGTTCTAAATTGTTATATATGACTAAAGAATGCATTACAATTCATATTACACATATAGAGCACATTTTTACATATCTCTGGTTGTATGCAAAGTATATTCACACCAATCCTGTCTTCATAGATGCACTTAGGGTAATGATATCCATCTCATTCTATCATTCCTTTTTTTTTTTTTTTTGTTTTACCCTTTTGCTCCCTCCCTTCCACTCCCTCCCCATTGACCTTTCTAGTGTTCCTCTAATCCTCCTATGCTCCCCATCCCAACCCTACTGTGAATCAGCCTCCTTATATCAGAGAAAACATTTGGCATTTGGATTTTTAGGATTGGCTAACTTCATCAACTTACCTGTGAATGCCATGATTTTATTCTCTTTTATTGCTGAGTAATATTCCGTTGGTTATATATATACCACATTTCCTTTATCCATTCATCTACTGAAGTGCAGGATCCCTAATTAAGGAGATAGCTAAGATTGCAGTTAGGTGTGAGCCGTAGCTTTATCACCTTTTATGGTCTCATGAGACTTGGCCCGGGACATTGTGGATCGGGTCGGTGCCATTTTGGGTGATTGTAGGAGGGTGGATGGTGTTAGAGTTGTTGTTGGAGCCGGAGAGAGAAACTAGCAGAATAAAGAGCCTATTTGTTTCCAGTCCACCTCTGAACTTATTTCCGCGGCTTTGTTGCTCCAAGCGACAATCGCTTCAGGCAGTGACAGGTGGCAGCCCATATGGGGGACTTCAGAGCGGATAGGTAAGAACTGAAAGGTCTGTAAAGATGGGTTCGAATATAACTAAATCCCAAATGATAGAGGTTATGGAAAGAATCCTTGATATACCTGACTCCGTTGTCAGTGAGGAGGATTTAGAAAAAAGTGAAAGTGATCAAGAAAGTGTAGCTTCCACTGGGTCAACTAAGACCAGTAAAGAGAGTATTAGAAGAGTCCCCAAAATGACAAAAATCCAAGCTGTTAGAGCTATTCGGGAGTTATTGGAGATAGCTGAAGAATACTTGCTCTTCATGGAACCTGGGACTCAGGATATTGCTGTCAGTGAAATTAACAGTAATGAGGAATCTAGTAAAAGTGATCCTGAGAAAATGAGGAAAAAGAAACTAAAAAAGACCAAGAAAAAGGACCGTCAAGTAGAGGAACCACTTGTGTCCTCTACTCCCCCATGGGTAGGGCATCTAAGTTGGTTCCACAGTTTAGCTATTGTGAACTGTGCTTCTATAAACATTGATATGGCTGTGTCCCTGTAGTATGCTGTTTTTAAGTCCTTTGGGTATAGACTGAGGAGTGGGATAGCTGGGTCATAAGGTGGTTCCATTCCCAGTTTTCCAAGGAATCTCCATACTGCTTTCCATATTGGCTGCACCATTTTGCAGTCCCACCTGCAGTGTATGAGTGATGCACCCTTACTTCATGACAACATGATAATGTCTCCTTGAGGTTTCTCTGCTTTGGGAGAGTTTTGAGTTCATGCAGACAGTTTTAGCCAAGGGGTTGGAAGGATCTCTGAGCCTAGGTTTCTTCTGAAATCATTGTGAAAAGATGCTTTGGTACTTATGTCTGATTATCACAGATGAAAGCTGATAAAGGCTTTGAGTTGTTTCATGAGGTGCCAAAGACCAAAGTGATCACACAGGATCCAGAGAGAGAACTGACTGTTCTAAGTTAGGCTGATACGTTTGCTGGTAACTTTACTACTAAAAAGTCACTCATAGAATCAAGCTTTTTCAGTTTGGAGACAAAGCACCTTGAACTTGATGTGGGTAGAACCTTTTATATAAACAAAACAAAACAGTTTAAGTCTTCTGATATCGCTCTCACGTGAAAAGCAATGTCAGTTGAAATCTGATGGGACACTGCAATGTCGAGTATTTGCTTTTTCATGTCTTGGTTGCTGAACTGAATGAAGCATGTTTTAGTCAGCTTTTTGCTGCTGTGACTAAAAGACCTGACAAGAACAACTTTAAGGAGGGAAAGTTTGTTTGGGGGCTCCTGGTTTCAGAGGTCTCCGTCCATAGACAGCCACTCCCATTCCTCAGGGCTTGATGTAGGGTTGAACATCATGGCAAAAGAGTGTGGCAGCGGGAAGCAGCCCACATGATGCTGATCCAAAAGCAGATAGAGCACCTAAGCTCAGCATACCAAATATAAACGCCAAGGGCATGCTCCCATTGACCACTGGACCCTCCTCCAGCTACACCCTACCTGCCTATAGTTACCACTCAGTTAATTCCATTAGGGGATTAATTCACTGATTAGGTTAAAGTTTTCATAACCTAATCATTTCACCTCTGCACTCCTTGCATTGTCTCACACATGAGGGGGATACCTCACATACAAACCATAACAGCACTTGCCCTGGTTTTCTGAATGTTAATCATTGCTAGCTTACCCATGATTACTTGCAGGTAGTCGGTCTATTAAAGAGAAAAACAATGATTGCACGTAATGATGGCTTCAGTGAAAACTGGATGGCTTAAGGAAGTTTGGAATGAAATTACCTTCCTTGCTCAGTAACTTAGACGTTTCCTTGTCCTCAGTGACATAAACCTTGGAGAAATTTGGTCCTAAGAGTTACACAAGTGAGAGAAAAGTTGAAAATCAGCAAGTCTGCGTAAAACTAGCTGGATTGTGTGACTCCTGTACAGGGTAAAAAGTATCAAAAAAGACTCCAATGTGTAGTTTATTTAGAGTCTGACTTTGAGTGGTATTTCTTTGTTAGTGAGTGCCTATTCACCCAGCTTGCAGGTGAAATGTCATTATTTTCAAAGGAGAACACAGCATTGCATACTTATCCTTCATCAGCGGTGATCTTGAGGGTGCCTATGCATTCTATTACATAGCCAAGGATCCATGCCTGGAAGGCACTTAGAATGCTTAGACTCAATTGGATTACAAGCTTTTCCAGCACATATGTTTTCTTTGGTAAAAAAGCAAAAAAAAAAAAAAAAAAAAAAAAAAAAAAAAAAGATACTACTTGAGAAGGATAATATAGACTTCCAGGTTCACAATACAAAATTTAAAGCTAAATTACTAGTTTTTACTTTTTGGAATGATTATAATACATGCTAAGCATAATGGAAATGATTGAACTTAAAATTCCAATAATGTGAGAAAAAAGCCAACATGTTTTCCTTTTTTTGTATTTGTTTTATTGTTAAAAATGACTTTATAACTTTATTTGGACAAAATGGAGGTATTAAACAGGTAAAAAGTCCTATTTACTTGAGGAATAGCAATACTACATAAACATAAATTTGGTACTATCTAAACATAAAATGGGTGAAAGAATATGCATAGATGTTGAAAATATTGAAAGTAACAATTCTGACTCATGAAACATCACCTCTCCCCTTCCGTAGATCTTTAATATTTTACATCTATGATTATAAAAATGAACAGTAAAATTGAAACAAATGATTGTTATTATTACTACACTTTCAGATCTTTTTAAATTGACACAATTTTACCATTTTCCTTGAGAAAGAAATAGCAGAGCTGCAGAAAACAACAGAATCTTCACAAATAAAGGAATTATCTTAAAAATATTTCCACAAATACTGTTTCTCTGTTTCTTTTCATTCTGTAAATGTAAGTCTATGAAATTTTGGAAATCTTAGGATCATCAGTGGTTGATAATGATAAAATGGTCTTTCACTTTTCTTTGAGATCAATCATTTTCTTCATTACTATTCTACCCTTTTTAATTTAAGTAGTAAAAATGTGGATTAGGATTGTGCACTTCTTAGAGGTCTCTCTTATAAAAATCTTTTTGATTATGACTTGTAGGCATGATGTTACTTTTTTAAATGAATATTATAGTACTAATGTATAAATATCCATTTTCTTTGCTTTTTCCCCTTGTTTAAATAGTTTTTGAAAATGTAAACAAATTTGATAAGTTATCACACAAACTCAGAGAGTTTGTTTGCCAAAAAAGCCCCCCTGGAGGCTTCACAGGTGATGCTCATTCTTATGATGAATCTTCCACCATCCAGTGTCTGGCCTTCCATCCTGCAGTCTTGAAAACTAGGTTTATCATTTCCCCAGCAGTGGATATGTCTAACAGGTACAGATTCACATTAACCATGTTCAAAGATTTATATACAATATCAGAAGATCATGTAAACCAAAGCCTGTATTCTACACCCAACATATTTTCTTCCTGAAGGTAAAACCACATGGAAAGCCACATTACAGACAGAAGTTTGCTGTTGAATATAGCAAGTATTCAGCATTAAGCATATAGTATGTTTGAAGGTTTTTTGGACTGGGTATTGAACCTTGGAGGTTGATTTACCACTGACCTATACCCCTAGTCCTTTTGAGACAGGATTTCCCTAAATTGCCTCAGCTTCCCAACTCACTGAGATTATAAGCATGCACCATTGCACCCAGCTATGATTGACACTTTAGTGACATCAGGCAAAAACCATCAGAACACTGAAGTTCAAATAACCACACCACTAAGATCTGAGAATTTCCTTGCTCAGGGAGAGGGAATACATTTTCCCAGATGAGCCCTGCCAAACTTGCCTCTATGCTACTACTCTTCCTGGGGATCAGTGATGATCAATAGCCATTCTAATGGACAACAGCCTTTTAATTTCTATTTAGTAAGATTATAGCAGAGTCTGGCTGGGCTAGGAACCATATTATCTCTTGAAGGTAACTTCACCTCTCTACTCCATTTATATATAAATTTTAATTTTACATCAAAAAATTCATAATACAAATACAACTTTTTCACAAAGTTTGGAGGACTACCTCTCAGATTATGGTTAGTTTCCTGACCAGTTTTTCACTCTGAATCACAAATATTTCATTGTAGAAAGTAGAGACTTGCAGAATTTATTTTCCTCCATTTATTGGTTTAGTGACAATATCAGTTCTTTGTATGCTTTTTCTATGTTGGTGATGAGCATTTAGGTGAGTGCCTTACAGTTTCTAATATTTTTTTGATACCTGACTACTTGTGTCTCAGTAGCTAATATACACCTAAAGACCTTCCAAAAATGCACAAAATATCACAGAGATCTGGTAGATATCACTACTTTAAAATTTCCAAAGCTATTGTAAAGACATTCAGATGAGATATCTTTCTAAATTCTTGCACTGATGATGAATTTGTTAAAATAACTATTTCCTTTGTTAAAATATGAAAGCATACTTAATTTCTTTGTTTTTCAAACAATTAAATTTCTAATTATTGTGTTATTTTTATTTTTTTTTATCAAATATGTACGGTAAAAGTCATCTGATTTTAAATAAGAGGCTGGGGAGATAATTTATTTTGTAGTTGTGTATTGACAGGTAAAAACTGTACATCTTCATGGGGCACCATGTAATGTTTTGGCAGACTGTGCACTGATTAGCTCAAGATAACTAGGTTATCCATCTTCTCAAGCATTTTCTCTGTGGTGAGGAGATGAAAAACTCTCTCTTTAATTACTTTAGATTAAAATATACAACATTGTTAACTATAACTACTCATTGTATAAAATATTTTCATCTGAAGTACAGGATATACTTCTTTGACTATTTGTTTAATAATTTCCTCCAAGAATACCCTAGTAGTCCCTAAAAGAGCAATGCTTTCCATGGAAGATCATTGACCAAAGACATCATACACAGGGTGTGCTGGGGATTATTTAATTAGTTGTTCACTTGATGAATCTATCTTGAGTACCTCCTCTGTACTGGGCCCTATGCTATCTTCTATAATTGCACTGTTCCAAAATAGAAGCCACTAGCTACATGTGTCTATTGAACTCTTGAATCATGGACTGAAACCAAGAAAATGAATGTTTAATTTTATTTAACTTTAATTGATTAAAATAAAATATTTAAAACAGTGTAAAATGTGTATATTTATTATGAGTTGAAATGATGATTATATCTATTAATTTAAATAAAACACATTATGAAAATAAATTTCTCCTGATTTGCTTTACATTTTTAATCTGGCTACTGGAATATTAAACACCTATGACTTATTTTATGTTTTAAACAGCTTTTCATCACTGGGACCAAAAATAGCTGCTAAAAACATCTTAGATGAGGGAAAGCTTATTTGGGGCTCATGGTTTCAGTGGTCTCAGTCTGTAGATGACTTACTCCTTTGTGCTGGGCCCAAGATGAGGCAGCACGTTTTGAGGGAAGGGCCCAATTGAAGGAAGCTGCTCAGCTCATGGTGGGGTCAGGAAGCAGAGAGGAGAGGAGAAGGGGCCTCAAGGAAGATGCACCCTTCTAGGCACATCTCCAGTGACCCTCCTCCTACAGCCACACCCACCTACCTACAGCTACCTTCTGGTCAGTCCAAACTAGGCTGAATTGATGAGGTCACAGGTCTCAGAGTCCAATTACTTCACCTCTGAATATTCTTGCATTAACAGGAGCCTTGGGGGACACCTTATATACAAACCATAATGTTTTATTGCCATTGAAAGGTGCTCTTCTAGAACTTCTGTGACAAATTAGATAGACATTGTGTTAACCATTATGAAACTAGTCCCAAATTTGTTATTTATTTATTTATTTTTTATTGAACTGTACATTTAGAAGACTCCTTTTGACCGCTAACTTTGGGAATGAAAGCAGAACCAAAAATGGCAAACAGCTAACAAAATCAAGTATGAATCAAATGCAAAGAAAGAATGTCTGTGTATTTCTGTAACAAAAATATGCTATAGGAACCTAAAGGATTTGAAATGTCTAAATGTATGGGAGTCTTTTATGTGGTTCTTTTGTAACCTGTTTTATTGTGGCATATTGGACCTTTTTTTTTTTTCTGGACAGAAAACATAACTTTACAGAAGTGCTTATTTAATTAACATAAAAATTCTGTGAGCTAAACACAACTTCTATTTTACAAAAAAATGATAGGTTTAGAGTAATTATTCAGCTTTTTATAATTTATACACGTATGATGACCTTGCAAGTATTCTAGCTCATGTTTATATCATTTCAAATTTTACACTTTCTCTCTTCTACAAAGGATTAGGCCCCTTGAGATTGAAGGGGACTTAGTGATTCTATTTTCTAGAAAAAATATTTTCCTCACAGTTCTCACCTAGCACACTGATACAACGCGGGTAATGACTATGATTTCCCTGTAAAGGAATCCACCATCCTCCATTCTGGGATTGCTGATTACTATGACACATTAGTCAGAGCTGCTTGGTTTTCTAGCTTTGTGATTTTCCCACTCTCCTGCCTCTTGCCTGGGCACTCCCGTTCCAGACTATAGTAAGGACAGTGCTCTCAGGTTTTGATACTGTAAGAATAAATTAGTAGAAGCAGTTTTGCCAGTGCAATCTGACATCCTCACTATGAAAGGTTACCTCTCCTAAGGCAATGAGTTATGAGTCCAGGACTCTTTCAGGGCAGACACAGATGGCTCAGTGGAAGTGGACTTTCTGAATCCAGACCCACAAAACAAAACCCAACTCCCCAAGACTAAAACAAGTGACTTAAAATGGATAATATTCTAATTCCACTCATTTTTAAATGAATATCTTAGAAAGCATTCTTTTCCAATTTAACGTCTACTTCTCAATTTAAAAGCTGTACTTATACGAACTTAACTGAACCACTCAGAATTTAGGGAAAATATTTTAGGAAAAATTTTTATAGAATCAAAATGGTAAAAAAAACACCAAAGATATACAAAATAATGCTTTGAAAAAGGAAAACATGTCCTGTATTTATTAGTCTAACAAACTCCTCAAAACTATATTTTATTATTACAGCAGTTGTCATTATTAAGTGACTTTGTTTTTCATGGCTGTACTGTTTTTTGATGTGGATTCATTAATAATCCCTCTTCCTCACAAGGACATAGTGGAATAAATCAGAGTCGCTAATTCGATTGTGCTACAGATCTTAGGTATTTAGGTAGAACAAGTCCTTTCTGATAAAATAAATATTATATTTCAAATGTGGTCAAATAAAGCAAAACATTAAAATTAATGTCTTTCAAGTGAAAATCGTTGACAACTTACATATGCATTAGAGGAGTGTGGAGCACAAGTCTCACTACAGCTAAACAGGGAAGAACAGACCGTCTTCCACCCTGAGATGCACGGCTGATGCCTAGGTTCACCCCACCTCCTTCCCCACCCCAAAGCATCTGAACCAGCTATTCTGAAATCAGCTGCTGCCCTATAAAAACATTGTTCCTGACTTTTGCCATATTGTTTTTAGGTCTTTGTCCCAAAGATTCCCAACACATTTTTTTTTCTCTTGAATGCTTTTGTCTCTGAGTCTTTAGAAAAATCAAGGCTTATGCAAGTCCATGAAGCTGGGATGAATACAACTGAAATTCTGCTGCAGTTTTGGTTTGTGTATTTGAATCTCTTGGAAAACCATGAATATTTTAACAATCACATAGAAAAGAAGATAGATGTTAACAAATGACAGATAAGGCAAAGGACTGGTTTTTAATTTAACAAACACTTTTCAATCCTGCTTAGAAAAATCTTATCATCATAATTAAAATCAGATAAATGTCATTGCATTTTAAAATTGTATCAGTCATTCTGCAATGGAAAAACTAATTCTCATAGTTCTCAACATGGTGATACTACAAGTAACTATCCAAAAATATCCATTTGATATGATTGTCTCTTGCATCATTATTGTCACAAAGCACTGATCTTAATGTGTCTTTCCAATCTGTTGCTGCACTCAAAATCTTTTATTAACTATATTGAATTGAAGATAAAACTTTTTCATATAGTAGATATTAATTAAAGATGCTATGTTTTAAGGCTATTTTATTATCATTATATCTATCTACATATAGTAAATACATTTTATTTTGCCAAGTTTTCAGGTGGGAAAAATAAAGTTTTATTTTATCTTTCTGGAGCATGTAATATAAAACACTGGGATACATACTTTCATATAATTCTATAAGATGAAAAGTTTTAGTATTTTCTTCTTTAGAAGTGTTATTGTAGCTCTCTTACTTTGTTAAGACCCTTTATCATTAATTATTACTTTTTTCTTTTCTTTTATTCTAAGTTGTTATATATGACAGCAGAATGCATTACAATTCATATTACACTTATAGAGCACATTTTTCCACATCTCCGGTTATATACAAAGTATATTCACACCATTCGTGTCTTCATAGATGCACTTAGGATAATAATATCCATTTCATTCTACCATCTTTTATTATTATTTTTTACCCTTTTGCTCCCTCCCTTCCTCTCCCTCCCCATTGGCCTTTCTAGTGTTCCTCTAATCTTCCTATGCTCCCCTTCCCAACCCAATTGTATCACAACAGACACCACAGAAATACAGAAGATAATTAGAAATTATTTTGAACACTTGTACTCCAAGAAAATACATAACATCAAAGGCATTAACAAATTTCTAGAGTCATATGATTGCCCAAATTGAATCAGGATGATATACACAATTTAAACAGATTAATTTCAAGCAAGGAAATAGAAGACGACATCAGAAGCATATCAACCATGAAAAATCCAGGACTAGATGGATACATGGCCAAGTTCTACAAGACCTTTAAAGAAGAACTAATACCAATACTCTTCAATTTATTTCAGGAAATAGAAAAAGAGGGAGCACTTCCAAACTCATTCTATGAGGCCAATATCACCATGATCCCCAAACCAGGCAAAGACACATCAAGGAAAGAAAACTTCAGACCAATATGTCTAATGAACATACAAAAATTCTCAAAAAAGTTCTGGCAAATTGAATGCAAAAACATATCAAAAAGATAGTACACCACAATCAAGTGGGGTTCATTCCAGGGATTCAAGGTTGGTTCAACATACAGAAATCAATAAATATAATTCATCACATCAATAGACTTAGAGATAAGAACCATAGTATTATCTCAATAGATGCAGAAAACGCATTCAACAAAATACAGCACTCCTTCATGTTCAAAACACTAGAGAAACTAGGGATAACAGGATCATATCTCAACATTGTAAAAGCTATCTATGCTAAGCCCCAGGTCAACATCATTCTAAATGGAGAAAAATTGAAAGCATTCCCTCTAAAAACTAGAACAAATCAGTGATGTCTTCTTTCACCACTTCTATTTAACATAGTTCTTGTAACACTGGCCAGAGCAATAAGACAGGTGAAAGAAATTAAAGGGATGAATATAGGTAAAATAGAACTCAAATTATCACTATTCAGAAAACTTCTAGAACTCATAAATGAATTCAGCAAAGTAGCAGGATACAAAATCAACACCCATAATTCAAAGGCATTTCTGTATATCAGTGACAAATCCTCTGAAAGGGAAGTGAGGAAAACTACCCCATTTATAATAGCATCAAAAAAATAAAATAAAATACTTTATCATTAATTATAAGAAATGATGATTGTTCTCACTAATTTTTACTATATGTGATGAATAAAAAAAGATATGACAAGTACATCAAATCTGTGTATTAGTTTTATACAAAATAAATAGCAATAGAAAGTAATTTTAAGTGATATACATGGTTTGCTTTTTATCATCTCACATCAAACTAATTTTAAAAGCTACTGCATAGAATACCACATGTACAAATGTATAAGAGTTTTAAGAAAACGTATGGCTGTGGAAGGAGCACATTTATGAGAATGGATTTAGAATGCCCATGGAGTAGATCTAGATGGAAACAAAAGTGGTAGTTTCAAGAAATTCACATTCATAGACAGCTGTGACTTTGAAACTCAAAAAAAAAAAAAAAAAAAGATATAAATGTTCTAAGATATTAATAAAATATAAATATAGCAAATAATTTCATTCTGCTTCAACAGGGGCATTGCTAAATATCTCAATAATTTGAACAATCATTAGGAAAAAAAGTAATATTGTTTATATTCCCAGGAAAGGTTCCTAGATTGTCCTCCCCAGACTCTGTTTTCATGTAAATTCTACCATACTTTATAGTACTCATTCTTTCTATTTCCCTTAACCATTCCAAAATATTTGCACAGAGGCTACCATGTGCCAGTAAGTTTTTTGGTTGCTCAGGCAGAGAATATCCCTTGATTATTACATTTCTTAGAGTCTCTCTGGGAGCTGCCTTCCAGTGGAGGTGTGGATGAATACATAACATAGCTCTGGCCACTGGTAAATGTTATTATTTTAAAAATGGACCACTGTATGAGTGTTCTAGGGCTTCTGCATCATTCACAAACTGTCTTAAACAACATACATGCATTGTTTGAGTTCTGGAAGCTGGTGGTCCAACATTGAGCCTTAGTTCCTCTGATATCTATGAGCAAGAACCTGTCCCTTACCTGTCCCCTAGTTTTTCATGGCTTTCTGGCCATCACTGGCATTCCTTGGCTGGTGGAAGTAGCACCTCAATATCTGGGTCTCCATCTTCACAAGGCCTGTGCATCTGTTTCTTTGTCCAAGTTTCCTCCTTTCTTAGGACACTAGCCATTTGGATTGGATCCACCCTAATGACCACAGGTTAATTTGATTACTACTCTAAATAGCTGGGATTCGGTACTTTCAATAAAAATTTTCAGAGAAACTCAACCTGTAATAGTCATGAGAGATTGATGGGTTGGGAATGTAGTGGGGAGTTTGAGTAGGGTGGCATTAGCCATATCTTGAAAAGCAATAAGAGCCAAATGAGAGCAGTTAGGGATTCCAAACACTCCTTGAAGAGCTAGCAATAAGGACGCAGGCCACAGTGGCAGCAGACTTATAGCACCTGTGGAGTGGTCAGGTGGCTCAGAGAAGCAGGCAGGGCTCAGATTGTGGGTTTTTTCGAGGCCAAGCAAGAGTCTAAAGTTATTCTAATTCCAGAGTCAACAGCTAGAGGTTTTAAACAGTGATGTAGGCCAATATATATTTTAAAAGATCAGTCTGGTTGACATCTCCCTTTACTCTCAGAGAAGGCTATCAATGCCTGCAGCTCTTCATGATGTCCTTTTTGCTCCATTCATTCTTCTCACTCCATGGAGCTGGTAGCAGATGTGAAGGAATCAAAGCTGTTAGGTGTCTATATTCATCTTCATCACTATAAAAGATCCTTCTTTGAGAGAAGTATGTTAATTGATTGCTACACTTATTATCACTTGATTTTATTTGCATTAGAAAAGTTTAGAGATTAAACTCTTCATAGAGTTTTTTTCCCTTAATATGGAAGCATAAACTCATTCTATGTCCAAACTAAGCCTTGCCTCTTTTTTTAATGCTCCCTGCCTTGTCCTCAAGCATCTGCTGCTTCCTTAATTGTTCAAGTTTGAATTTTAAACCTTTTCTTAATTTATTATGTCTACGTGTTATCTGGTATTCTTGTTATGCTGTGTGAGATCAGGAAGTTTATTTATTTTTCATCTTTTTATAGTGAGCAAGGGGCACAATCTCTGACAACAGGAGGAAGAGAATATCCCTTGATTATTACATTTCTTAGAGCTCATTTCCTATTGCCCACCAACCAAAAAGGTTAGAGACATTAGAAACAATGAGATTTTAACAACAGATTCACAGTGATTTTGTTATATCTATTCTAGATTTTTCTAGAAGAAATACCCTCCTTCCAAAAGTGACTTGGTTTATCAAAATCTGCAAAATGGTGCAGCCAATCTGGAAAGAAGTATAGAGATTCCTTGGAAAACTGGGAATGGAACCACCTTATGACAGCTATCCCACTCCTCAGTCTATACCCAAAGGACTTAAAAATTTTAGAGCATACTACAGGGACACAGCCACATCAATGTTTATAGCAGCACAATTCACAATAGCTCAACTGTGGAACCAACTTAGATGCCCTTCAGTAGATGAATGGATAAAGAAAATGTTGTACATATACACAATGGACTATTACTCAGCAATAAAAGAAAATAAAATAATAGCATTCTCTGGTAAATGGATGAAGTTGGAGAATATAATGCTAAGTGAAGTTAGCCAATCCCCAAAATCCAAATGCCAAATGTTTCTCTGATATGAGGAGGCCAATTTATAGTGGGGTTGGGATAGGGAGCATAGGAAGATTAGAGGAACACTAGAAAGGCCAATGGGAGGGAAGGGAAGGGAGGAAACAAAAGGGTAAAAAAAAAAAAAAGATGGTAGAATGAGATGGATATCATTACCCTAAGTGCATGTATGAAGACACAAATGGTGTGAATATACTTTGTATACAACCAGAGATATGTAAAAATGTGCTCTATATGTGCAATATGAATTGTAATGTATTCTGCTGTTATATATAACAACTTAAAATAAAAGAAAAAAACATCTTTAAGAGGTTAAAATAAAGTGGACTATGTACATAATTATGCTTTGCCCATATCCTTATTAAAATTCAGTTTTGCAAATTTGAAAAAAAAAAAGAATAAAAATTTTAAAGCAAACCCCCCCCCAAAAAAAAATCTTGTCTTTATTATCAGAACAAGCTGCAATTTTGAATCTTTTACAGGGACATATTTTTTATTCTTGCTTCTTGATACAGATTTCACTAGAATTTTTTCCTCTTTTCACTTTCCAAGGTTTCAACCTTCTGTTTATTATGCATGTTGAACTTTGTGCTCATGATTGTAAACTTGTATATCTATAAAACTTGTAAACCATAATGCAAGTTCTAAGAAGGAAAGGAGGGGATTGTGTTTTTAAGTGCCTGTGTTATTATTATTTGGCCTTCTTGGGCAAAAATTCCATTGGTGGTGTTTCTGTCCTGTGTGAATTGCATGGACTTTGCAAGCTTTCCAGTTTGTATATCTTGTTTATATATATATATATATATATATGTGTGTGTGTGTGTGTGTGTGTGTGTGTGTGTATGTATATATATATACATATATATATACATATATATGTATATATATATACATATATATAAAATATTTATTGATATTTGAAGTTTTACATATATGTGTATACATACACACACACACACACAAAAAAAAAAAAACTGTTTTTATATCCATAGAGCTGCATCTCATGTAAAAGATACAGTGACTTCTTAGTGACAACTTGAATAAAGATGAACACTAACTCGAACAAAATTTATTGTGTTTCTACAATGTACTAAGCATAAGAAGGCAGGAATGAATATGAAAGTAACGGATTTACCCTGGTTTGCTCAGGGCTGATCTGGTTTTAGCAATAAAAGTCTTGTAACCCCAGAAATCCCTCAGTCCCAGTCTAAGGGATTATCTTAATTTCCACAAACTTATTTAATTATAAAGATTAAGTTTTTCATTATTCTTTAATTTCTTTTTCAAAAACTTTTTTGACTCCCCCCCCCAACAGATAGTTTTAAAATAGAACCAAATAAAATATTCTTAAAATGTACACAAAGAAAATAAGGACAAGGGATATTAGATGAAGTTTGGTGAAATGGTGTAGTGATGTTTCCTTGAAGAGGGTGGCAGTTCTATCACCGTGACTTTGCTCAGCCACAGACACCCTGGAGCTTCAGTGGAAACAAGAACAGCACTGCTTTCAAGGCAAAGGGGAAAAAATACGGGGCAGTTCTGAGGACTCTGGGATGTGGGATGGTGTGTATCTAGACCACCTCCCACCAATGCCCTTTCCCCACTGTTGGTCAGATTCTCACTGCTGTGACCAAGAAGTCTGACATGGACAACAGAAGGGAGGACAGGTTTACTTTGGCTCATAGATTCAGAGATGCACGAAGTCCCTGGTCAGCTGGCTCCAAGGCAGTAACCTCAAGGCTGAAGGATGTGGCAGAGGAAAGGTGCTCAGGTTGTGGCAACTGGGAGAGAGAACAAGAGAGAGGGGGTGGGTGGAGGAAGGGGCTGGGGAGAAGATAATCCCTTCCAAAGCATGCCTACAGTGACCTGCTTCCTCCAACCAGATCCCCCCTGCCAGTGGCCCATTCAACCATGAAGGTATTAACCCACCGATGAGGTCAGAGTTGCCATGATCTGATCACTTCCCAAAAGCTCAGCTCTGAACACAGGACACTTTAGGGGACATTCCAGATCCAAGCAATAACAATCAGCCATGTGTTTTGAAGAAGATCAATTCTCCTTTCAAAAAGACATTTTAAATTTAAATCCCAGTTCTCTTATACCTGTGTGACTTTTGTCAAATTTCTCTTTCCTCTCCTTGAATCTTGTGTTCTGAAATATTAAATGGGGTGGGTGGTAGCAGAGGGTTAGAGATGCAATTCACTGGTAAAACACTTGCCTAGAATGTGTGAGACCCTGTGTTTGATCCCCAGCACTGCAAAATAAAAATAAAAATAAAAATTACAATAAATAAATAAAATAAATATAGTAAAATAAAAATTAAAAAGGCTTAAATACGCATATATTTATTGTGAAGCTTAAATGGCATAATATTTCCTAAGGCATATGCATCTAGGCAAAAAATGGTATTCAATTACTATGAAATATTAGCCTGGGGCTCAACCAATACTACCTTCTCCTGTGGCTTTTCCTGACATTGTGGTAAAGTGGCCATCCCTTCATTTTTACTCTCTCCTGTCCATGGTCTATCATGGCCATTACAGGATTTCAGTATGCTAGTCTATTGATTGCACTCATTTAATTCCATTTCTGCTGCAAGGTTCTTGGGAACGGTGGCTGGTGTTCTAAATTTATGATGTTGAACATCATGCCAATTATCATAGCAGAGATTCAAAAATTTTTTTGGGCAATTTCTAACAGATGAAGAAGTGGAGGGAATGGCAATAGGAGAGATCACCCAGGAAGTGAGGCATTCAGATCTTCTGCTTGAATACTTGAGAAAAGGAGAAATTGAATAATTAATCATTTTACCCGAACTTTCTTTTCATTTTGCAAGATGCACATCAATTTCTATACCTTCCTTCTTCAGTGGTCACCATTGGATATGAGAAAAGTACATATTGTTTTCACGGTTGGAGCCATTCCTCAAAAATCCCCTGCCTTGCTATTTATGTCACAATGTCCCTTTATGTGGTGATGCCTCTGTATGAAACGTCTTGTTTTATATCCTTTTCCACACTGCTAGCTTCTATTCCTCCATCTAAGAAATATTAGTAATCCTTCAAAACCCACCTTCAATATTATCATCTCTAAATGTTTCTCTGGCCTATCCCAGTCTGAACTCCAAAAACCTAATTAAATATATGTTTTGAGTGTCACATATTATCTCATGGAAAATTGTGCCATCTCATTTCTCTCTCTATATTATAATTGTTAGTTTTCCATTGAGAGTGAAAGCTTATTCATAGAAGGAACAAGAGACTCTTATTTCTTTCTAGTCATTCCCTAGCCAGTGCCTAATATATAACAGGTGCAAAAGTGGTTTTTGAATGAATACCTTCAAATCTGAAATTGGTGGCAATAATGTACCTTATACTCTATTTCAAAGGAACCATATTTCTTCCAGGTTGTACAGAGTGAATTGTCTCGCTGCAACTATTGCTTTCTAGGGTACTATAGCAAGACTGCAATAGTGTATTGACTATGAGATCCAAAATTTGTATGCTAGCAATGAACTAGGGTTGTATTGATTTTGCTTGTCCTTTTGATTAGATGTCATTGGTTGTTCTCTTTTGATTGAAAGTTTTGTATGGTTAGTTCTTATACTGGGACCAAGTACACTGCCTGATTGATGGAATCAAACTCTTCTAACTCGGTGATGGGATGATGACTAAAAATCATGAGGAACGTTTCTGTTTTCTCCTGCTTAAGTCATACCTTCTTCAAATAAGGTCACACTTTCTCCTTGTGAGATACATGTGCTTCTTTTCAAAAACAGAATGTTCATCTCTATACCCAAGGAAAGAGCACTGGACTCAGGCAGGCATTTTTGACTGAGTTGTACTTCATCTTGGATAGTTATTTGGTAAGAGGAATATGGATTAAACCCATCATCCAGTTCATCCAGTTCCAGTTCGTCATCCAGTATATGAAAGATAAGAATTCCCACCTCAGAGTGATGGTGGAGGAGTTAAATATTAATAAAATATATAAAACAGAATAGGTACTTTCTTCATTTCTGGGAATATATATATACATATATATATATATAAAATGATTCTTAGGTGATATATTCTTCACCAGTTCAATACCACAAAGTTCTTTGGAATGAAAACATGTATTTCTGAGCACATAAAACAGCTGAGCTTGTTTCTTGAGATTTTAACATATTCTGGTCTTCTGCTTATCAATTTCTTATGTAATGTTTATAAGAAATTGTCACCCTTTTTTATCTGTCACATAAATGCATAAAGGTATCTGAAAACTAACATCCCAGAGCCAAAGATGACTCAGGGAAGAAAACATGCTCACATTGCTTTGGAGAATCAAGCAATTAGTGGTTAGATCAGTAGAAAACCAAATCTGAAATTGTGGGGCTTTCAAGTACTTTTTCTGGAGAGAGAAGATGGTGGGTTAGAGGAAAGGTGCGTTCCCAGAAGTTGCTCAGCAGTAGACTTTTAAAGAGTTGGAAGACTGCTCCTCAGTGAGGTGGGTAACTAAGGGAACTCACTGAAATTCAATACAGAACTATAAAAGAAACCACAGGGATGCAGAAAGATAGAAACTTGAACATAATATAAGAAATAATATGTTAGAGCTACGCCAGTTTGCCTGGTGGTGGTGTTAGCAGGGTGGCTGCTGAGGGGGGGAAGGGAGTCCAGGAAGAGAGAGAAAGGATAGCTTGGTGGATAAAAAATGAAGCATTTAAATAAATTGGCTTGGGGGAACTTATGGAGTAGAGAGGAGGCTGATCTTAATGGACCCAGAGTTGGTGGGGGAAGTGGTTTAGCAAAAATGATCCAAAGATTGCTTGGCCCACAGGCCTCGAGTTCAGTGGGAATTGGGGTTTGCAGGCGTAGAAGCTGATCGCCTCCATGGGAGCCTTCCGTAAGTGCTGTGTGACAGTGGGCTGGGACAGGAAATTGGGGGTCCATAAAGGAAGCTGCCATCTGTCATCTGTTCTGACCCCCAGAGTGTACCTGAACCAGAGTGACTGAAATAGGTGCAAAGAAAATTGTGCCTTAAGCATACAGCTTCCCAACATCAAGGAGAAAGAGCTACCTTGCTGCTGGTGCCCCGTGAGAGCTACTGGGAAGATGCCTGTCGCTGTGACATGGGAGCATCTGCACTCAAAGGTGGATACCTGATAATTCATGGTCAGAGTGGTGAGGGTGAAACCTGTGGGTGGTTTCTCCCTGTACCCTAAAAGGGTATTTTGTTGGAGGCTCTAGAGATCCAGAAATCCAACAGAGAGAGACATCTCCCCAACAATAAGGGGTGTGGATCAAATCTCAAATACCCAACAATAAAATTCCAAAGTTCAGTTAAAACTAAACCCCAACTACTGGAACTTACGATTTAGAACTTTACACACATCCCACACTGCTACAGTAATGCACAATTTGTCACCACTCCCAAGTGTATCCCACGAAACACTGGGAGACTGGAAACTGAGAGCTGCTACAACCAGTTTTGTCTCCTGGTCATCTGGCTGGCAGCTAGGTGAGGAACATAAGGCTAGGGACTTAAGAATCCCCAGCCCTAGACCCTAGGATTACAGAGCCAAAAATGAATATAGAGAACAAAAACCCATCCCTGCCAAATACTTTGATGACCTCAGCAGAAACAAGCCAAGCCAATTATTTCTCATTAAGATTTTTTTCTCTCCTTTTCTCATTTTTTTCTGTATTTTACCCATTTTTACTCTTTTATTCCTAAATTTTAACTTATAAATTTCTTTAAAAAATATCATTTCATTTTCTTTGTTTCTATTCTTCAATATTTGGTGTGTGTGTGTATTTGTGTGTGTGTGTGTATGTGTGTGTGTGTGTGTTTGTGGTGTTCTCACTGCACATATAGGTTCAAATATATATATACATATATATTTACATAATTTTAATTTCACTTTAATTGCTTTCTTTCATATGTTTATTATATAGTCATGGTTTGACTTAGATGGGGATATAATTATACGTGGGTTTGAGTTGTTTTGATCTTAAACTTGCATACTTGTTTATATCTTGTTTTTTTCTCTTTCTTATTCCTACTTCTTCACTCCCTTCCTTCACTAATAGCCAAATTTTCCTCTTTTCTCTTCCTCTCTTTTATTTTAATTACTTTTAGTTAATTTTTTATTCCTCTTTTTTATTTGTTCTAATCAGTTATACATGACAGTAGGATGTATTTTGACACATCATACACACATGGCTTCTCATTCTTCTGGTTGCACATGATGTAGAATCACACTGGTCTTGTATCATATATGTACACATGGTAATAATATCTGATTCATTCTACTATCCTTCCTACCCCCATACCTCCTCTCCTCCCTTCACTCTTCGCTACCTAATCCAAAGTACCTCTATTTTTTCATAGGCATGTCCCACACTTATTGTGAGTTAGATCTGGATATCAGAGAAAATACTCGGCCTTTGTTTTTTTGAGGGGATTGGCTTATTTCAATCAGCAAGATATTCTCCAGCTCCATCCACTTACCTGCAAATGCCACAATTTCATTCTTCTTTAAGACAGAAATATTCCAGTGTGTGTGTGTGTGTGTGTGTGTGTGTGTGTATCACATTTTTTAAATCCATTCATCTGTTGAAGGGCATGTAGTTTGGCTATCATAAGTTGATCTCTTATAAACATTGATGTGGCTGCTTCACTGTACTTTGTTGATTTTAAGTCCTTTTGGTATAAACTGAGGAGTGGGATAACTGGGTCAAATGGTGGTTCCATTCCAAATTTTCTGAGAAATCTTATTCGTCCTTTTTACAACAGATATGTACTACCTATCTCCTCCTCTGTTTGCTTTGTAAAATATTTCAAACTTTTTCTTGGATACTACCCTATTTTCTTCTTGCTTTAGACACTGTAATCCCACCAGCTAATGGAATTATATGGTATTTAAATTCTGCCTCATTCAGGTTGTTGTGATTATTAATACAGTGGATGATGTAGTAGATCCCTGTTATTAATTGCTTGATTTAATTTGGTTTTTATTGTTGGTACTAATGTTAAACCCTGAGCCCATCATTTCTAAATAGGTAGCAATTAGTATTTATAGATGCAAAGTAGATATCAGTCATTTATCTTAAGGCTATATATCTGTTGCTAACATTAGTGCGATTACTGGCTCCTCCTACCTCTAAGAGGGGCTGGAAAGTAATTGGGACGCTTTTGGTCACAGAGTAGGGATCCTGCAGCTAAGCAATACTCACAACTCAGGGAGTATCACTTCACACACAGTCTGGTCCCACCTGAGCCTCAACATAATTTTAACACAGAATTTAGGATACAAAACCACAAATCTACAATCAGGCCCCAAGGAAGAATAATCAGAGAGCCCACCCAGATCCCCCTCCTAGACATTTACTAATACATCAAAACAGAAGTTCCAGAACAAAAATGATAACCATACACAAAAGGACACTCATATAAAGGGGAAAGGGAACCCATCTCAATTGATGTGCAAGTCCAAGAACTAGGAAAACATGAAGAAACAGACAGAGGGAATCCATCTCAATTGATGTGCAAGTCCAAGAACTAGGAAAACATGAAGAAACAGACAGGCACTGGGTTCGATTCTCAGCACCACATGAAAATAAACAAATGAAGTAACAGACAAACCTCCTACTAAAATTCACAATCCCCCACCAAAGAATCACATGTAAATGGTAGTGAATGAAATTCCAGAGAAATATTATGAAAAACTGATTATCAAAATTTTTCATGAACTAAAAGGAGATCTAAGAAATGAATTAAGAAGGAAAATACAAGAGAAAAAGAACATTTCAATAAAGAAATTTGAGATATTGGCATGAACTAATCAGAACTCTTGAAAATGAAAGACAAAATGATTCAAATTAAAAACTCATTTGAAGGCATCAACAAAAGATTAGTTTGTGTAGGAAGTGGAAATTCAGCCCTTGAAGACAAAACCTCAGGCTTTGAAGACAAGGTATATGAACTTGAATACTCAGTATGCAATTAAAGGGAAAATGAGAAAATTTGATCAGAATAAATAAGAACTCTAGGACTATATCAAGAGACCAAACCTGGGACATGGACATACAAGCTAAAGGAATTGAGAACAACTTCATTGAGATAGTAACAGAAAATTTTCCCTATATCATAAATGAGACAGACACTCATGAAGAAGAGACATATAGGACCTCACAGAGGCAAAATCATAACAGAACTTCTCTAAGACATATCACAATCAAAATTCCTAACAGAAATAAAGAAAGAATGTTAAGAGCTGTGAGAGAAAAGTGTCAGGTCACATTTAAAGACAATTCTATAAGGCTTACTTCTGACTTTTCACCTCAGACCCTAAAATCAAGGAGTATGTGGAATGAGATAATAAAAGTACTAAGAGAAAACAATTGCCTAGCCAAGATTGCTGTGTCCAGCAAGGCTGTCTTTGAAAATTGATGACAAAATAAAAATTTTCCATTGCAAGAATTAAAAGAATTCATGACCTCCAAGACAGAATTACAAGGAGTACTCAAAAGATAAATTAAACACAGATGTACCTGGAAACAAACTCAAAAGCTCCCCAATATGTTAATATCTCTAAAAGAGCAACAACCTAAATACAAATTAATGCAGAATTAAATATAGAAAACAAAGCAAAATGGCAGGGAACTACAAACACATATCCATATTAACTATAAATGCACATGGTCTCAGCCCTCAATTAAAAGACATAGTTTAGTAGAATGGATTAAGGAACAAGGTCCAACTATATTCTGTTTGCAAGAGACCCATCCTGTAGGCAAAGACACCCATAGGCTGAAGGTAAAGAATGGGAAAAAAAAGTTTCCATGCAAATATAGTTTAAAAACAAGTAGCAGTAGCTATTCTCATATCTGACAAGCAGATTTCCAGCAAAAATAAATCAGAAGAGACAAAGAAGGACACTGTATACTGGGAATGGGAATAATCCAACAAGAAGATATAACAATAGTAAATATATATGCTCCAAATATTAGTCCACCTAATTATATTAAAAAATACATCTTGATATTAAATCCCAGTTGGATCTCAATAAAATAATACTGAGTGATTTCAAAACTCCCTTTTCACCATGGACAGGTCATTCAAACATAAAATCAATAATCAATTTCCTGTCTAAATAAAACTATAAATTAAATGGATCTAATAGATATCTAAAGAATATTTTACCCCCAGTTAAATTTACCCTCCTCTCAGCAAATCATGGAATCTTTTCCAAAACAGACTATATTCTAAATTTCAATGTAAGTCTGAAAAATAAAATGTACATGTATGTATAAATAAAAAGATGTAGTCTCATGCATCCTATCAAATCACAATGGAATGAAACCAGAAATCAATAACAAGAAAAATAATTGAAACCACAAAACACTTGGAGATTGAACAATACTCTTTTAAATGAAGAATTTATCAGAAAAAACGAGAGAAGAAATCAAGAAATTCTTAGAAACAAACGAGAAAAGATATGCAATATATCAAAATCTCTGAAATAGTAAGAAAGCAGTTCCAAGAAAAAAATTTATTGCATTGAGTATCTGCTTTTTTAAAAAGTCCCAAGTAAATAAGTTAATGCTCCACCTCAAACCTTTAGAAAAGGAAGGACAAACTAATTCCTAAATTAGTAGAAGATGCAAAATGATTAAGATCAGAGTCAAAATTAATGAAATTGAGAATAAAAAGAAATACACAGGTCAATGCAAAACAGAGTTGATTGTTGAAAAAGATAAGTAAGATTGATAAACATTTAGCCAAACTAACCAAAGGCTCAAATAAACAAAATTGGGGATGAAAAAAGGAGATATTACCACATACACTTTTGAAATTCAGAGGATTATCAGGAGCTATTTTGAAAATTTATACTCCAATAAACTGGAAAACCTAGCAGGTCTTGACAAATTTCTAGACATGCATGAGCTGCTCAAATTGAACCAGGAAGATGTAGAAAACATAACCAAACCACTATTAATAGCAGTATATAGATTCTTCAAAAAATTGAAACACACAGTGGAATTTTACTCAGCAATAAAAGAAAATAAAATAATGGAATTTGCAGGTAAATGGATGAAGTTGGAGAATATAATGTTAGGTGAAGTTAGTCAATCTCAAAAATCCAAATACCAAATGTTTTCTCTGATATAAGGAGGCAGATTCACTGTGGTGTTGGGTGTCGGGGTACATAGGAGGATTAGAGGAACACTGGAATGGTCAAAGGGGAGGAAGGAGGGAGAAGGGAGGGAGCAAGGGGGTGATGGAGGGGAAAAAAAGAAAAGGTAGTATAATAAGATGGATATCATTATCCTAAATGCATGATTGAAGACTTGAATAGTAGAATATACTTTGTATACAAACAGTGTTACGTAAAAAAAAAGGCTCTATATGTGTATTATGAATTGTAATGCATACTACTATTACAAATATGACAACTTTGAATAAAAAAATAAAAAAAAAAAAAAAACATTAAAACAGCAACTGAAAGTCTTCCAACAAAGAAAATCCCAGGACGAGATGGATTCTCAGCGGAGTTCTACCAGATAGTCAGAGGAGAATAAACACCAATCTTTCTCAAATTATTCCATAATATTGAAAGGGAGGTAACACTCCAAATACATTCTATGAAATCAGTATAATCCTTATACCCAAACCAGACAAATACACATCTAGGAAAGAAAACTACAGACCAATAGCCCTGATAAACATAAATACAAAAATATTTGTAAATTATTAGAAAACTGCATTCAAACACAGAGCAAAAGATAATACATGTTAGCCAGGCGCGGTGGCGCACGCCTGTAATCCCAGCACTTTGGGAGGCTGAGGCAGGAGGATCGCGAGTTCAAAGCCAGCCTCAGCAATGGCCAGGCACTTAGTAACTCAGTGAGACCCTGCTTCTAATAAAATACAAAAAAAAAAAAAAAGGTCTGGGGATGAGTTTAATCCCCAGTACCAAAAAAAAAAAAAAAAAAAAAAAAAAGAAGATAATACATGTTAACAAGTGAACTTCATCCCAGGCATGGAAGGTTGGTTCAACATATGCAAATCAATAAATGTAATTCACCACTTAAGTACAATTAAAGACAAAAATCATATGATCATCTCAATAGTTGCAGAAAAGACCTTTGATAAATTCTAGCAACCACATGATAAAAATTCTAGAGAAAGTAGGAGTAGAGGGAATTTAACTCAATATTAAAAAGACTACATATGACAAACTCAAAGCCAACATCATATGGAACAGAGAAAATCTGAAAATATTTCCTCTCTAAAATCAGGAAAAGACAAGTATGTCCATCTCACTACTCCTGTTCAATATAGTTATCAAAATCTAACCACAATATTGCTGATTATATGATCCTATATCTAGAGGACCCCAAAAACTCCACCAGAAGACTTCTAGAGATAATAAATAAATTCAGCAAGTAGCAGCATATAAGATCAATACTCATAAATCAAAAGCTTTCCTATATTCCCAAAGTGATCCTGCTGTAAAAGAAATTAGGAAAACTATTCTATTCATAATAATCTCAGAGAAATGGGAATTAATCTAACCAAGGAGGTAACAGTTCTCTGTAATCAAAATTATGGAACACTAAAGATCTTAGAAGATAGAAAGACCTTTCATGTTCTTGAATATGCAGAATTAATATTATCAAATAACCGTACTACCAAAAGCCAATATATTTAATGTAATCCCCATTAAAATAGCAATGAGATTCATCACAAAACCAGAAAAAAAAGTTCTAAATTCATTCAGAAGAATAAGAGGCCCAGAATAGCTAAAGCAATTCTGAGCCCTAGTGATGCAGGAGACATCATGGTATTTGATCTTAAATTATACTATAGAACTACGGTAACAAAACAGCATGGCACTGGCATCTAAATGGACATGAAAACCAGTGGACTAAGATACAGAGACAAATCCCTATACCTAAGCCATCTGATACTTGACAAAGATGACATAAATATGTGTTGAAGAAAAGGTAGTGTTTTGAACAAATGGTGCAAATTCAAAGACAGCCTCAGCGAAAGAGAGGCGCTAAGCAACTCATTGAGACCCTGATGGGGTCTGATGGGGTCTAGGAAGCTAAAGAGAGTGAGAAAGTAAAAAGGAAGTAGGCATAACTTTGGGTAAATACAGTTTGGTACATCAGTTATTTCCTTTAAAGATAGAGCAAACTGTGAATTGGATCAGTGGCTGAATACCCCTTAGTTCAATCCCTGGTGTTCCTCCCCCAGGGCCCTAAAATTAGGTATCTGAATTCTGAGGTCCTGAGAATTTTATTTCTGGTTATTGTTTATATCTTGGGTAAATGAAGATGCACTTTTCCTCCTATGATTCATAAATTTCAGCTTGACGAACAGTTTGATAGCTTCTCCAGGGTGGACATATGACCAAGAACTGAATTAAATCTATTACCTTTGTTCTTTAATCCACAAATGACGATTTAATGCAATGCTGTTTTCTCTCAATACACTTTTGCTGCACTTGGATATCTGTAATTCCAAGTTTTCTGAAAGATCTTTAAAGTCCCAAGGGTTAAATAAGGATTTTAGTATTCTAATAAAATAACTGAAAGCAAGGGAAACCCTGGGTTGTCAGTGGGGAATATTCAATGATTATCAAACACATGCTCACAAATCATTAGAGACTGCAGCTTTGAGTTCACTTCTTTGATGGTGAAGATATGTGCTACGCATCTTGCTGCTCTAACTCTTGGAGTATTTCCCACAAATCTTTCGGGCTAAAGAAACATAAAACAGAAGCAATATTTTAATTCATCCTTCATAATTAATTAGCTGTCTTTGGGGGGAACTTCTTTCAGCTCTCTGGAATTCTTTTTGTTCGTTTGAAACGTAGGGATAAAATAAAACTCTTAAAGTGTGATAATGCCTCTGAAAGTCCATGTGGCCTTGGCAAGGATAATATATTATGGAAGTATGTTGTCTTTAAAACAATAATTACATCATTTTTCATCTTAAAAGAAAATTGAGTCTTCACAGGTCATCTGTTGACACATGTGTTTTCCCTCTCTTTAAACACACAGAGAAATATATTATTCTAATTTAATTTGATGCTTCTTATATTAGATATACTAGTTGGTTGACTTTCCCCATGAAGCTTTAGAATATACAGCTTAAAAGCATCAACTTTATTCTACTTCCTTGAATGTAAATTAGAGACTTTTCTCTTGGGAAACTGATGAATGGTTTAACTGTAGATCTTCAAGATAAACAATTTTTAGCTTAAAGAATGAAGCTGGATTAGTAACTTGCACTGCACGTAGAATTGGAGTTGATCTTTGGGTGTGTTAACATCCTCTATTTTGAGAAACTAATAAAATAAGTAATAATAAGAAAGTATTTGGCTTGTTTAAGGAGTCATGAAATTTATGCTTAACCTGAATCTTAACATTTATTTATACTAATATCTAATTTGTATGTTAGAATCAAAGTTTTATTCTATAATGAGTTTGGATCTGGGTGGAGAACAATACATTCTCTAAAAACTTGTTGGATTAAGGAAATACTTCCTTGTCCCATATCTAAAACATGACCCCTGAGGCACTTTCTGGTTTCTGAGCATGAAGGATTCTAGAACCACATGAGCTTTCCTCATTGTTCCTCTTTATTCATGAACTCAAAGCATTTGGAAGGGCCTTTGAAATACAGGTCAGGTAAATTACTTACCTATTATGCATGAAATCCTGGCTTACATTGCAGTCTGATGGGGCCTAGGAAGCTAAAGAGAGTGAGAAAGTAAGAAGTAGGTAGGCATAACTTTGGGTAAATCCAGTTTGGTACATCATTTATTTCCTTTAAAAATGGTGCAAACTGAATTGGATGCATTTTTATGAGAGTCATATTACAGAATATAAAGTGTTTCCTTCTCTAAGATAAAGTATTTACCCAAACCATAAAACAACTATTGTACCCAAATCATAAAACAGTTATTTTAAAAGCTTTCTGAACTTGTGTGAAGAAAAGGGCAGGGTACTGCTTGATTATAAGATAACAACTTTAATCCAAGACTTTTGAAACATATGAAGTCTTTTTTTTCTTTCAATTTTTTATTCTAATTTGTTATACATGTTTACAGAGTACATTTCATTTCATATTGTGCTCCTCATACATATAAGGAGCACAATTTCTCAAGTTGCTGATTTTATATAAAGTATTTTTGCAACAATTGTGTCTTCATACATGTATTTAGGGTAGTCATGGATAACTCAGTCTGCCATTATTCCCATCCCCTTGCCCCCTCACCCCTCCTGCCTTTGTTCTATTTAAAGTTTTTTCATTCCTCTCATCCCCACTCCCTTGCCTTTATAAGTTAGTATCTTCATATCAAAGAGATCATTCGACCTTTGTTTTTGGGGATTGGCTAACTTCACTTAGCATTATTTTCTCCAACTCCATTTATTTGCAAATGCCATGTTTTTATTATCTTTTAGTGCTGAGTAATGTTCCATTGTGTATATATACCAAAGTTTCCCTATCCATTCATCACCTGATGGGCATGGGGTTGGTTCCACAATCTAGCTATTGTGGATTGTGCTGCTATAAACATTGATGTGGCTGTGTCCCTGTAGTAAGCTGTTTTTAAGTCCTTTGGAAATAGACCAAGGAGTGGGATAGCTGGGTCAAATGGTGGTTCCATTCCAAGTTTTCCTAGGAATCTCCATACTGCTTTCCAGATTGGCATCACCAATTTGCAGTCCCACCAGCAATGTGGGAGTGTGCCTTTTCCCCCACACCCTCGCCAGCATTTATTGTTGTTTGTTTTTTTGATAGCTGCCATTCTGACTGGAGTAAGATGAAATCCTAGAGTAGTTTTGATTTGCATTTCTCTAATTGCTAGAGATATTGAACATTTTGTCATATATTTGTTGATTGTTTGCATATCATCTTATGAGAAGTGTCTGTTTAGTTCCTTCGCCCATTTATTGATTGGAGTATTTGTTTTTTTGGTGTTAAGACTTTTGAGAACTTTATAAATCCTTGAGGTTAGTGTTCTATCAGATGTGCTTGAGGTAAAGATTTGCTCCCATTCTGTAGGTCCTCTATTCACCTCACTGATTGTTTCTTTTGCTGAGAAGAAGCTTTTTAGTTTGAATCCATCCCATTTATCGATTCTTTGTTTTAGTTCTTGCGCTATAGGGGTCTTATTGAGGAAGTTGGGGCCTAAACCAACATGATGGAGATTTGGGCCTACTTTTTCTTCTATTAGGTGCAAGTTCTCTGGTTTAATTCCTAGGTCCTTGACCCACTTTGAGTTAAATTTTATGCATGGTGAGAGAAAGAGATTTAATTTCATTTTATTACATGAGGATTTCCAGTTTTCCCAACACCATTTGTTGAAGAGGCAGTCTTTCCTCCAGTGAATGTTTTTGGCACCTTTGTCTAATATAAGATAACTGAAGGTGTGTGGGTTCGTCTCTGAGTCTTCTATTCTGTACCGTTGGTCAACTGGTCTATTTTGGTGCCGATACCATACTGATTTTGTTACTATTGCTTTGTAGTACAATTTAAGGTCTGGAATAGTAATGCCACAAGCTTCATTCTTCCTGCCAATAATTGCTTTGGCTATTCTGGGTCTCTTATTTTTCCAGATGAATTTCATGACTGCTTTTTCTATTTCTATGAGGAATGATATTGGGATTTTGATTGGTATTGCATTGAATCTGTATAGTGCTTTTGGGAGAATGGTCATTTTGACAATATGAGTTCTACTTATCAATTAACAAGGTAGATCTTTCCATCTTCTAAGATCTTCACTAATTTCTTTTTTTAGTGTGGTGTAGTTTTCATTGTAGAGGTCTTTCACTTCTTTTGTTAAGTTGATTTCCATTTTTTTTTTTTTTTTTTTTGAGGCTATAGTAAATGGGGTGGATTTCCTAGTTTCTCTTCCTGAGGATTTGTCACTGATGTACAGAAATGCCTTTGATTTATGGGTATTGATTTTATGTCCATCTATGTTGCTGAATTCATTTATTAGATTTAGAAGATTTCTGGTGGAATGTTTTGTATCTTCTATGTATGGAATCATATCATCTGCAAATAGTGATAATTTGAGTTCTTCTTTTCCTATTCATATCCCTTTAATTCCTTTCATCTGTCTAATTGCTCTGTCTAGGGCTTCAAGAACTATGTAAAATAGGATTGGTGAAAGAGGGCATCCCTGTCTTGTTCCAGTTTTTAGAGGGAATGCTTTCAATTTTTCTCGATTTAGGATAATGTTGGCCTGGGGCTTAGCATAGATGGCCTTTACAATGTTGAGGTATGTTCCTGTTATCCCTATTTTTTCTAGCATTTTGAACACGAAGGGATGTTGTATTTTGTCAAATGCTTTCTCTGCATCTATTGAGATGATCATATGATTTTTATCTTTGAGCCTGTTTATGTGATGTATTACACTTATTGATTTTCTTATATTGAACCAAACTTGCATCCCTGGAATGAAGCCCACTTGATCATGGTGTACTACTTTTGGATGTGTTTTTGTATTCGATTTGCCAGAATTTTATTGAGAATTTTTGCATTTATATTCATTAGAGATATTGGTCTAAAGTTTTCTTTCTTTGATTTATCTCTGTCTGGTTTTGGAATCAGGGTGATATTGGCCTCATAGAATGAGTCTGGGAGTGTTCCCTCTTTTTCTATTTCATGAAATAGTTTAAGAAGTGTTAATGTTAGTTCTTCTTTAAAGGTTTTGTAGAACTCGGCTGTGTATCCATCCAGTCCTGGGCTTTTCTGGGTTGGTAAGTTTTTGATGGCTTCCTCTATTTCTTTTAATTGTAATTGATCTATTTAAATTGTGTATATCATCCTGATTTAGTTTGGGCATATTATATGTTTCTAGAAATTTGTTGATGCCTTCATTATTATCTATTTTATTGGAGTATAAATTTTCAAAATAATTTCTAATTATCTTCTGTATTTCTATAGTGTCCATTGTGATATTTCCTTTTTATCGTAGATATTGGTAATTTGTGTTTTCTCTATTCTTTTCTTCATTAGCATAGCTAATGGTTTATCAATTTTATTTATTTTTTTCAAAAAACCAATTTTTTGTTCTGTCAATTTTTTCATTTTTTTTTTAGTTTCAATTTCATTAATTTCAGCTCTGATTTTAATTATTTCCTGTCTTCTACTTCTTTGGGGGTTGATTTGTTCTTTTTCTAGGGCTTTGAGATATAATGTTAGTTCATTTATTTGTTGACTTTTTCTTTTTTGAAGGAATGAGCTCCATGCAATGAACTTTCGTCTTACTACTGCCTTCAGGGTGTCCCAGAGATTTCAATATGTTGTATTGTTGTTCTCATTTACCTGTAAGAATTTCTTAATCTCCTTCTTGATGTCTTCTGAAACCCATTGATCATTCAATAGCATATTATTTAGTCTCCAGGTGTTAGAGTAGCTTTTCTTTATTTCTTTTATCATTCATTTCTAATTTCATTCCATTATGATCTGATAGAATGCAGGGTAATATCTCTACTATTTTATATTTGCTTAGAGTTGCTTTGTGGCATAATATATGATCTATTTTAGAGAAGGATCCATGTGCTGCTGAGAAGAAAGTGTATTGGCTCATGGATGAATGATACACTCTATTTATGTCAGTTAAGTCTAAGTTATTAATTGTATTACTGAGTTCTATAGTTTCTTTGTTTAACTTTATTTGGAAGATCTATCCAGTGGTGAAAGAGGTGTGTTAAAATCACCTAGAATTATGGTGTTGTGGTCTATTTGATTCTTGAACTTGAGAAGAGTTTGATTGATGAATGTAGATGCTCCATTATTTGGGGCATATATATTTATAACAGTTATATCTTGTTGATCTATGGTTCTCTTAAGCAATATGAAATGTCCATCTTTATCTCTTTTGATTAGCTTTGCTTGAAGTCTACTTTATTTAGATATGAGGATAGAGACCCCTGCTTGTTTACATAGACCATGTGAGTGATATATTTTATCCCATCCTTTCACCTTCAGTCTATGGGCATCTTTTCCTATGACATGTGTCTCTTGAAGGCAACATATTGTTGGGTCTGTTTTTTTTTAATCCATTCTATTAGCCTATGTCTTTTAATTGGTGAGTTTATGCCATTAACATTCAGGGTTATTATTGAAATATAATTTGTATTACCAGTCATTTTTATTTTTTTATTTGTTTGTTATTTTCATATTTAGCTTGACTTTGTTCTCCTTTGGTTGGTTTGTTTCTATATTGTAGTTCTTCCCTTTGCACATTTTCATTATTATTTTTCATTTCCTCCTCATGGAATATTTTACCAAGAATATTTTGTAGAGCAGGTTTTCTTGTTGTAAATTCTTTTAGCTTTTGTTTATTGTGGAAGATTTTTATTTCATTCTCAAATCTAAAGCTTAATTTTGATGGATATAAAATTCTTGGTTGGCATCCCTTATCTTTTAGAGCCTTGTATTTGTTGTTCCTGGATTTCTTGGCTTTGAGCATCTGGGTTGAAAAATCTGCTGAGATGCTAATTGGTTTTCCCTTGTAGGTAATCTGACTCTTCTCTCTTGCAGCCTTTAAAATTCTATCTTTATTTTGTATGCTAAGTGTTTTCATTATAACGTGCCTTGGTGTGGGTCTGTTGTAATTTTGTACATTTGGCGTCCTATAGGCCAATTGTATTTGATTTTCAAATTCATTCTTCCTGCTTGGGAAATTTTCTAATATTATTTCATTGAAGAGATAGTTCATTCCTTTGGTTTGAATCTCTGCACATTCCTCTATTCCAATAAATCTTAAATTTGGTCTTTTGATGGTATCCCATAATTCTTGGATATTCTGTTCATGTTTTTTTACCATCTCACTGTGAGGTCAACTTTATTTTCAAGATTATATAATTTGTCCTCATTGTCTGAGGTCCTATCTTCCAAGTGGTCCAATCTGTTGGTGATGCTTTGTATTGAATTTTTTAAGTGCGTTACTGTTTCTTTCATTTCAAGGATTTCTGTTTAGTTTTTTCTCAAACTCTCTCTCTCTTTCTTGAAGTAATCTTTTGCTAAATGGATTTGTTCTCTTATCTCTTTGTTGGTGTGATCAATGGTTGCCTGTATTTGATCTCTTATCTCTTTGTTGGAGATATCTATTTTTGCCTGTATCTATTCACTTAGGTCATTTTTCAAATCTCTTATCATTTTAATTATGTATATCCGGAACTCCTTCTCTGACATTTCACCTACTGTGCTTTCTATGGCTTCTATTATTGTAGTATCTTGGTTTGTTTGGGACATTTTCCTCCCTTGTTTTTTCATGATGCCTATGTATTTTCCTCTCTTGCAAGGTAAGCCTGGAGTATTACAGTGTCTGTTCTTTTGTCTTATAAGGTCCCTACTGGTTACCCAAAACCTCACTTTTTAGGGAACTATCAATATTAGAGCTTTCAATGTACCAAATATATATCCATATATCAGTTAGTTTCTATTTTTATATTACAGTTTTGTCGCTATGGCTCCTTAGTAAGTGGGCTGAGCTAGTATGGATGCAGGTGGGTGGGGCTTGTTCCCCTGCTGTCCTCAGTGGGAATGGCCTCTCCCAGGTGGATGGGCAGAGGTAGAAATCCTGCAGGCATGCCCAGCTGGACCTCACCTTGGGAGGTCCAGCCTGGAACTCAGGCAGGTAGTCTGAACTGGGAGCTCCCACCCTCAGGCTGAACTGGGAACATAAGCCGGTAGTATGAACTGGGAGCTCTGCTCATAGGCCGCAGGGCTGGCAGGCCTAACTGGGAACTTACACTGGCAGTCTGAACTGGGAATTCCATCCGCAGGTCGCAGGGCCCGAAGGCCAAACCAGAATCTCACTTGGGCAGGCCGAACTGGGAACTTAAGCCAGCTGCAGAACTGGGAATTCTTTCCGCATGTCGCAGGGCCTGCAGGCCGAACTGGGATCTCATGAGCATGAAGTCTTGAAAAAAAATTATAACTTATTATCTGCTAAGAAATTTAGACACAATCCCATACAGGATTGAAGGATTTTTGAGCAACAAAATGAGAAGAATTAAATCAACATATTTAGGCCTTTATCATTTTGCTTGTGCTCAGATAGTAAAGCTCTGGATTGTATTCTTTTGATTTATATGATGAGACACAAAGGAAGAATGAATTATTTGGCTTTGATGTTCCTCAGCAGACAGTTCTGCAGGTATTTCACAATGCTTCTAATCATTCTTTATTCTGTTTAGAGCAAGTGAAATTAAAAATGTTTCTTGTAGGCATATGGAAAGTAGGTGTGGAGCAATTCTCACTCTATTAACACATTTCTTGACAGAATCTCACAATGGTCAAGAAATAGTAACAATTTTCAGAGAACTGAGCAGTGTGTAACCTGGAGGTGATGGGTGTTCTGGAGATGGTGCAGGCAAAGTTCAAGAGTTATATCATGTTCTCTTTAAATAATTTGGGTTGCTGTTGAAAGAATTTAATTGAATAGAATACCTGCAAATAGATATCTCTAAGTCAATTCATGTTCAATTTATAAAGATATATTACCCACCGTGGATCTATGCACATGTTAAGAAGCTGAAATGACAGGATGAGTTTTCAAAGACAGTTTGGTGAAAATGATAACTCTGGTGTGATGAGCATCTTTAACACAACACCGTGAAACACAAAGTCTCATCAGGAAAATAGGCTGCTGTGGCTCTGTGTCTCCAACTGTCACCTTTGTTGTACATCTGAGTCCACGGCTAAAAGGTATGCAGACAGAAAATGCCCCTCCCACCCAACAGAATATTCTACAGCGGCATTTTTTTTTTTAAATATCTTTTTACTTTCCTTGGTCTTCCCATATATTTGTCTGAAGTCAAAGTATCTGGAAGTAACTGAGGGCAGCTTTTGCAAAGAGATATATGGGATGTACTTTCTAATTATCAAATCCCATGAATAGTTTAAAAAGAAAGCCTTTTCTAAAGAGTTTTGTAGCACTTATTTGTTTGGGGCTAGCTTCAGAAGAAACATAAGATAGCTGCACACTTGTAATTCTGCACATATATCAGCTGAAGAGTAGAAAAGATAGAAAATAGAAAAAAGTGAAACATTATCAAAGGACTATTTTCCTCTTGTTTCTGGTGAGAATGATCTTTGACTTGGTGAAAGAACCTCTGGACACCTGGGTGGTACATTCATCCTTCCAGGGAGCGATGCCCATGAGACTAGCTCTTTTTCTGTTTACCAGTTTTTATAATCTCCTTGGTTAAAAAAAAAAAAAAATACTCTTTCTAGTGGCTTTGTGTTGGTGGCTTGGAGCCAAAGGTGTCATGGACTCTCATGAGATGAAAAACAGCTGGATAATCAATATTCCTGTATTTATCTTTACTGAAAAGAAAGAGAGGGTGTGACCATGAAATGAGGCAATTGGCCAGTAGATCTACTCAACATGTTTAAAGATAGGAAAGTGGCTAACCAAGGAGTGTTAGCTAACCAGGAAAGGGGAACAAAATTCACTTTTCCATGAACTTTAGACATTGTTGGAGAAATAGAGCATGTGTGTATGAAAAGAAACACTTTCACCAGAAATAGTGACCTGCTATGTAAGATATCATAGGAGCTTATTAAACTGGGATTTACTTTGGATTTTGAATTTTGCCTTGTTCTTGTTATTAGGATACTGGATAAAATATTCATTTAATCCCTTTATATCTTAATGATTGTTGCTAAATGTGTTTGGACTACTAATCTGTCCCAGAATCATTACTCTGGGATAATAGAGGGGAATACTAAATAAAGGTGGCTTAGTCAGTGCCTAGAAAATAACTTTTTTCCACTCCTGGTACTCTAACAACTTTCTTCCTTTATCTCCAGTAAGTTAATATTTTCTTGAGGAGTGTTCTACTTAATTCCTGATAGTTTAATAATAAAATCACATGTCTTATTATGGTCTTCAAATTTGAATTCCTTTTTTGATTGATTTCTTTGATTGACACATTCAATTTTTCAAATAATTCCTTATTTAAAAATTCTGATAATAGAGAAATGTACAAAAAAAGAAAGTGTCTATCATTCAATAATTTGCAATCCAGAAATAAACATAATTCACATTAAGAAGAACATCTTTCTTCTCTGTCTTAATTTAGATAGTATTTTTTAAAACTGTGTCTTCTACCTTATTAAGGATGAAAATAAATCAGTGTGTAAACAAGTTTAAAAACATGAAATAGAACATAACAGAAAACATCATAAATCAGAATGCATGTAACATGAGTAAGTGCTTAATGTAACATAAGTGCTTTGTGCACTTGTAAGTGTGTGGTGTGTCGGTATGTATGTATGTGTGTGTTTGTATATTTGTGTGTTTACTCTTTGATGCAATTTTTATTTTCTGTAGTTCACTGCCAAATAAGTTTGGAAGCCAATGACTTAGATGATGGTCTCAATGGATGAATTCCAGTCTTAAGCTGAGAGGCCAGAGCCAGGGGCCAGGGCTATGTATAATTATAATTGAAAATGAAACAAGATTAAGGACTAGGAAGAAAAGAGAACAAAGGCAAGACAGTGAAAGGAAGAACAAAGAAAAAGGAAAAAAGGTAATGAAGCTCTGTTTAAGGGCTATTGCTGAAAATACCCTTTTACATTGGACTCATTTCCCATTCTAAATAGTTTTTCCAGATGAGCATTTGGAACATGAGATAGCAAAAGAAAATGGGAATTTCTACAAGGTTAGGTACAACCTTTAATGCAGGTGAAAAGGGGGTGGTCCAGGAAACAGGATTCTAGCTTCTCCTTGCCCTTCCAAGAATCCTCTCCTGGAATCCTTTATGACAATAAAATTAATTTTAAGCTTCATTTCCTTTTTTAAAACCTTGTACTCCTAATGAAATGCCTGTGTTTCCAGGGCAGACCATATTTAGGTTGATACCAATTCCCTCTCTTTCTCTCTCTCTCTCTCAGAAGCATTTATTCTGCCTGTGACTCAGATTTTTCACCATGAAACTAAGGTGTTGAATGAGATGCCTTAAAATTCCCTTCAGTTCTCCTATGGTTTACCTGGATATTGCCAATGGGGGAAAAAAAAAAGGAAACTTTGAAAGAAATAACGTGGTAACAAGTTGAAGGTAAAATCACGAGTACAGGTGGGATGATATTGTTTGGAATTCAAATGGGTTGCCAAGTTCAAAGCTTTCCCGAGGTCTGTCTGAAGAGAAGGATGACATTATATTATCACCACTTCTAACTTATTTGCTATTGGCTAGATGCCATGTTGAGTCCTTCACTACATTTTTCATCCAGAACTTTCTGCATCATTGGTACTATTAACCTTGTATAAATATCTAGGATACAATGTGACTCAGTGATTAATAGATTTGAAATCTAACCTTTTCTGATTACGAATCCTTTGATTTTCACTGCTGTATCATATCAAGGTCTGTATTTTGAAGCCTACTTTGGAGTAGATTTTGTAATGAGAAATCTGTCCTGATTATCTCAGTAGTTGAATTTTTAAAGCATGTACTTTACAATGGGAATATGCAGTGACTAGTGTGATATGAGTCATAGAAGGCAAAGAGTCAAAAAATATGGATGTCAATGTCAGTCGCATCTATTACTAGGGAGAGCTCTGGTGAGCTGCATAAACCCTTGAGTCAGAGTTGCTTTATTTTTAAAAGACATTAAAGATCATTTGTAAAAACCTGTTCTATGTGCCCCAGGAATATAACTGATATGAAACAAATTAACCTATTTGAAAACATGTTGTAAAGTATCAGGCAGTGAATAAATGAATGACATAGTATTTAATTTATTGTTACATTAATCCATTGTGTGCAACTAGAGAAGGACTTTTATAAAATGGTGCTGTGAAAACTATTAAAATATTTTATTATATATTTTACATCTGTGTAAAGAAATAATGGCAACCATGTTAATAGTTAAAATTGAAAACGGCTGCATGTGAAAAAACAGATATCCACGTGAGAAACGTGGATGTCTGAGAAGGGCGGCCTGATTAGTTGCTCTGAGATTAAAAGCATCAACACAGTGAGAAATGGGAGATTTGAAACGGGAAGATCAGACTGGATGACTTGGGCTGGCGGATACCAGAGGCAGTTTGATAAAAGGTGAACAGATGAAAGATCACAGAATCAAAGCAGAAATTGTTTATTCTCAAAGAGGAGGTGCAATGGCATTTGGCCATGAAAGATGTGGTGGTTTTTATATGGGGTAAAAAAAAGATCCACAAAGGCCTTTAAGCCAAAAGTCCTGTTGTAAGATAAGAGAGAAACTGGTTAGTGAGCTTTATTGAAAAAGGTTTGGAGAAGAAAAAATCAATGTTTTCTTTATCAGGTAAGTACTGGTTCTCCCTCCCTTTGAGTCCTGGGTGAAGTACCAGTCCTCTGTACAACTGCATCCAGAGGAGGAGACTCAGGAGGGCTCCCAGAACTGGTGATGGTGAAATGTTGGGCAGGTTTCAGCTTTTTCTCAACAAAGGGCAACTCTACCTTGATAAGGCTGAATTTCAAAAACCAGGTAGCCAGAGCCAAATGAGACCACATTCAGTAACTGTGTAAGCAAAAGTCAGAATGCAAAAAAAAAAAAAAAAAAAAAAAAAAAAAAAAAAAAAAACCCAAGAAGCATTTAAGAACATTTGGTGTAAATTGCTTTTAATCTTAAAGATTAAGCCCAATGCAGACTTAAAAATGACCTTATCTCTATTTTAACAAGTAAGGAAAGATGTCCACTGCCAAATCAAATAGGAGTAGGGCACAGACAAAGACTCAGCCAAGACTTTACAGGAATTATGTGGCCATTTTATGATTGACGCAGTATTCAACCAGAGAAAAGGGACTTACAAAGGCGTTGCTTTCAATAAATCACCTTTACTACTAATATGTAACTGTAATAACATATACAATTAGATCATTACTGAGTATCTTCTGAGTATAAAAATTTGCAAAAATGTTTTACACATACTAGGTCTTTTTATCAAAAAACATAGGCAAGTAGGAGACACAACCACCAGTTCACCAGGCCACCAGCTCTGGCCTGGCTGCTGGCTCACACAGCCATCGCCTCTGGGGCCAGGAATAGCAGCTCCCCCCTGCAGGCAGGGCCCGACCAGAGGAAAAGCCCCGTCCAATCCCTGGGGGAACTGCGACCTGACCAGCTGTGACCTGAACAAGAGGTAGGCACCCCCAGGAAGGAGTGACCCAGCAACCAGTTGGCCTGGCTACCAGCTCTGGCCTGGCTGCCGGCTCATGCAGCCATAGCCTCTGGGGCTGGGAATAGCAGCTCCCCACAGAAAGGGCCTGAACAGAGGAAGGGCCCCGTCCATTCCCTGAGGAACTGCGACCTGCCCAGCTGCGTCCCGAACAAGTGGTAGACACCCACAGGAAGGAGTGCCCCAGCCACCAGCCTGCCTCACCACCGGCCCACTCCATCACCAGGACCAGAAATTGCAGGCTCCCTGTGGAAGGGCCTTACTGCTCACCTGCCCAACCCCCACCAAAACAACTAGACTGGGAAGAGATCCAGGAGGAGTAGAGGAGGGGTGAGGAAGCCAGACTGCCTGCTCTACCACACTGTGGCCAGGAGGTGATCCAGAGAGAGAGGCCTGCTCCAGCCAGCAAATTGGAGAGGCAACTCACGTCTGCCCAGAGAGACACACCAAACTGGGATCCCATAGCTACTCAACCCAACACCAATATACTTATAGGCCTGAGGCTACCACTGCCACAAAACTGAGTTAGCTATGCTACTACTACCATGGAACAACAAAAAGATCTGGGTAAGATATCACTAAGGTCCCAAGAGACCAGGATGCACCAGAAGGTGCAACCAATTATGATGTTGTGAACTAACAGGGAATCTTACACGGGGATGTCTATCTCTGGCTTCTTCTACTAATAGCCTAATAGCCAAATCCTTTTTTTTTTTTTTTTTTTTTTTTTGGTGGTACCGGGGATTGAACTCAGGGGCACTTGACCACTGGGCCATATCCCCAGCCCTTTTTTGTATTTTATTTGGAGACAGGATCTCACTGAGTTGCTAAGTGCCTCGCCATTGCTGAGGCTGGCTTTGAACTCGTGATCCTCCTGCCTCAGCCTCCCAAAGTGCTGGGATTGCAGGCGTGCGCCACCGAGCCCGGCTAATAGCCAAATCCTAATGATTATACTCTCACTAGTCAAATAATCTAATGCCTCTATTTTCTCACATCTTACTTCATAAACATTTAAGCCAACCTCTAAGTCTCCCCTTCTATCATTAAATACTCTAAACAACCACACAAACATAGAGACTATAAGGTATAAGATAACTGATCTCATCATTTCTGTTTATAGCAACAAAACTGTAAATATAAAAATAGAAACCAACTGATGTATGGACACACATTGGGTACATTGAAAGATTTAATATTGATATTTCCCTAAAAAGTGAGGTTCTAGGTAAGCTGGAGGGACCTTATTGAAGGAGCCCTAATTAGGAAGGGCTGTTGCAGCTAGCTGGAAGCCATAAGTTCCACCTGATATATATGTGACGCACCTGTAGGCACTCGCAAAGCTGAAGGTATATAACCAGGTGAAAGCGGTCCGAGTTAGGAGAAAGAAGGAGAATTCATTCAGTCAGTTGTGCAGTCGCTCGGTCGGTCAGAAGAAGAGTTCGGGTCAGAGAAAAGAATCAGAGCGGCCAGAACGTAGGCAGAGCGGTTACAGAAGAGAAACCAGATAGAAGAAGTAATGGCTGGTCAGAGTTAGGCCGAGGCTCCCGAGGGCTGGTCAGAGTTAGGCCGAGGCTCCCGAGGGCTGGTCAGAGTTAGGTCGAGGCTCCCGAAGAAGAAAGAAGAAGCTCTAAAAAAATAATCTTTCTCTAAGCTCTCTATCTTTCTTTCTCTCTAAGCTAAGAAGACAAGAAGAAAAAGACAAGACAAGAAGAAAAGCTCTCTTTATAACTTTACTCTGCCTCCGAGTTTTCCTCCCGCGGCGCCGTGGCTGGCCATGACAGGCAGCTTACACCTTATAAGACAAAAGGGCAGAAGCTGTAATATCTCAGGCTTACCTTGCAGGAGAGGAAAATACATAGACATCATGAGAAAACAAGGGAGGAAAATGCCCCAAACAAACCAAGATACTACAACAATGGAAACCATAGAAAGCACAGTGGGTAAAATGACAGAGAAGGAGTTCTGGATATACATAATTAAAATGGTAAAGGGTTTAAAAAATGACCTAAGTGATCAGATACAGGCAAAAAATGGATCTCTCCAACAAAGAGATAAGAGATCAAATACAGGCAACCATCAATCACACCAACAAAGAGATAAGAGAACAAATCCAGGTAGCAAAAGATTACTTCAAGAAAGAGAGAGTTTGAGAAAAAAAAACAAACAGAAATCCTTGAAATGAAAGAAACAGTAAGCCACTTAAAAAATTCAATAGAAAGCCTCACCAACATTTGGACCACTTGGAAGACAGGACCTCAGACAATGAGGACAAAATATATAATCTTGAAAATCAAGTTGACCTCACAGTGAAGATGGTAAGAAACCATAAACAGGATATCCAAGAATTATGGGATACCATCAAAAGACCAAATTTAAGATTTATTGGACTAGAAGAAGGTGCAGAGATTCAAACCAAAGGAATGAACAATCTCTTCAATTAAATAATATCAGAAAATTTCCCAAGCAGGAAGAATGAATTTGAAAATCAAATACAAGAGGCCTATAGGACGCCAAATGTACAAAATTACAACAGGTCCACACCAAGGCACATTGTAGTGAAAATGCTTAGCATACAAAATAGAGATAGAATTTTAAAGGCTGCAAGAGAGAAAAGTCAGATTACCTATAAGGGAAAACGAATTCGCATCTCAGCAGATTTTTCAATTCAGACCCTCAAAGCCAGGAGAGCCAGGAACAACATATACCAGGCTCTAAAGGATAAGGGATGCCAACCAAGAATTTTATATCCAGCAAAATTAAGCTTTAGATTTGAGGATGAAATAAAAACCTTTCATAAAAAACAAAAGGTAAAAGAATTTATAACAAGAAAACCTGCTCTACAGAACATTCTTGGTAAAATATTTTATGAGGAGGAAATGAAAATTAATAATGAAAATCTACAAAGGGAAGAACTACAATAAAGGGAAAAACCAATCAAAGGAAAAACCAAGTCAATCTGAATACCAAAAGCAATAAAAAAATAAAAATGAATGTAATACAAATTATGTCTCAATAATAACCCTGAATGTTAATGGCATAAACTCACCAATTAAAAGACACAGGCTAATAGATTGGATTAAAAAATCAGACCCAACAATTTGTTGCCTTCAAGAGACACATCTCATAGGAAAAGACGCCCATAGACTGAAGGTGAAAGGATGGGATAAAATATATCAATCACATGGTCTTCGTAAGCAAGCAAGGGTTTCCATCCTCATATCAAATAAAGTAGACTTCAAGCCAAAGTTAGTCAAAAGAGATAAAGATGGACATTTCATACTGCTTAAGTGAATCATAGATCAAAAAGATATGACTGTTATAAATATATATGCCCCAAATAATGAGCATCTACATTCATCAATCAAACTCTTCTCAAGTTCAAGAATAAAATAGACCACAACACAATAATTCTAGGTGATTTAACATGCCTCTTTCACCACTGGACAGATCTTCCAAACAAAAGTCAAACAAAGAAACTATAGAACTCAATAATACAATTAATAACTTAGATTTAACTGACATATATAGAGTATATCACACATCAATAAGCCAATACACTTTCTTCTCAGCAGCACATGGATCCTTCTCAAAAATAGAGCATATATTATGCCACAAAGCAACTCTAAGCAAATATAAAAAAGTAGGGATACTACCCTGCATTATATCTGATCATAATGGAATGAAATTAGAAATGAATGATAAAAAAAGAAAAGTTACACGAATACCTGGAGACTAAATAATATGCTATTAAATAATCAATGGGTTGCAGAAGACACCAAGAAGGAGATTAAGAAATTCTTAGAGGTAAATGAGAACAGCGATACAACATACCGAAATCTCTGGGACACCCTGAAGGCAGTACTAAGAGGAAAGTTCATTGCATGGAGCTCATTGCTTCAAAAAAGGAAAAGTCAACAAATAAATGAACTAATATTATATCTCAAAGCCCTAGAAAAAGAAGAACAAATCAACCCCCAAATAAGTAGAAGACAGGAAATAATTAAAATCAGAGCTGAAATCAATGAAATTGAAACTAAAAAAAAAAAAACAATTGAGAAAATTGATAGAATGAAAACTTGGTTCTTTGAAAAAATAAATAAAATTTATAGACCTTTAGCTATGCTAACAAAGAAAAGAAGAGAGAAAACACAAATTACCAATATCTATGATGAAAAAGGAAATATGACCATGGACACTACAGAAATACAGAAGATAATTAGAAAATATTTTGAAAATTTATACTCCAATAATATAGAAAATAATGAAGGCATCAACAAATTTCTTGAGACATACGATATGCCTAAACTAAGGCAAGATGATATACACAATTTAAATAGGTCAATTTCAAGCAAAGAAATAGAGGATGCCATAAAAATCTTACCAACTAAGAAAAGCCCAGGACCAGATGGATACACAGCTGAGTTCTACAAAACCTTTAAAGAAGAACTAACACTAATACTTCTCAAACTATTTCATGAAATAGAAAAAGAGGGAACACTCCCAGACTCATTCTATGAAGCCAATATCACCCTGATTCCAAAACTAGACAGAGACAAATCAAAGAAAGAAAACTTCAGACCAATATCTCTAATGAATATAGATGCAAAAATTCTCAATAAAATTCTGGCAAATCGAATACAAAAACACATCAAGAAGATAGTGCATCACAATCAAGTGGGCATCATTCCAGGGTTGCAAGTTTGGTTCAATATAAGGAAATTAATAAATGTAATTTATCACATCAACAGGCTCAAAGATAAAAATTATATGATCATCTCAATATACACAGAGAAAGCATTTGACAAAATACAACATCTCTTCATGTTTAAAATGCTAGAAAAAATAGGGATAACAGGAACATACCTCAACATCGTAAAGGCCATCTATGCTAAGCCCCAGGCTAACATCATCCTAAATGGAGAAAAATTGAAGCATTCCCTCTAAAAACTGGAACAAGACAGGGATGCCCTCTCTCACCACTCCTATTTAACATATTCTTGAAGCCCTAGCCAGAGCAATTAGACAAATGAAAGAAATTAAAGGGATATGGATAGGAAAAGAAGAACTCAAATTATCACTATTTGCAGATGATATGATTCCATACATAGAAGATACAAAACATTCCACCAGAAATCTTCTAAATCTAATAAATGAATTCAGCAACATAGATGGACATAAAATCAATACCCATAAATCAAAGGCATTTCTGTACATCAGTGACAAATCCTCAGGAAGAGAAACTAGGAAATCCACCCCATTTACTATAGCCTTAAAAAAAAAAAAATTGGGAATCAACTTAACAAAACAAGTGAAAGACCTCTACAATAAAAACTACACCACACTAAAGAAAGAAATTAATGAAGACCTTAGAAGATGGAAAGATCTACCTTGTTAATTGATAGGTAGAACTCATATTGTCAAAATGACCATATTCTCCCAAAAGCACTATACAGATTCAACGCAATACCAATCAAAATCCCAATATCATTCCTCATAGAAATAGAAAAAGCAATCATGAAATTCATCTGGGAAAATAAGAGACCCAGAACAGCCATAGCGATTCTTAGCAAGAAGAATGAAGCTTGTGGCTTTACTATTCCAGACCTTAAATTGTACTACAAAGCAATAGTAACAAAAACAACATGGTATTGGCATCAAAATAGACCAGTTGACCAATGGTACAGAATAGAAGACTCAGAGACGAACCCACACACCTTCAGTTATCTTATATTAGATAAAGGTGCCAAAAACATTCACTGGAGAAAAGACAGCCTCTTTAACAAATGGTGTTGGGAAAACTGGAAATCCTCATGTAATAAAATGAAATTAAATCTCTTTCTCTCACCATGCACAAAATTTAACTCAAAGTGGGTCAAGGACCTAGGAATTAAACCAGAGAACTTGCACCTAATAGAAGAAAAAGTAGGCCCAAATCTCCATCATGTTGGTTTAGACCCCAACTTCCTCAATAAGACCCCTATAGCACAAGAACTCAAAACAAGAATCAATAAATGGGATGGATTTAAACTAAAAAGCTTCTTCTCAGCAAAAGAAACAATCAGTGAGGTGAATAGAGGACCTACAGAATGGGAGCAAATCTTTACCTCAAGCACATCTGATAGAACACTAACCTCAAGGATTTATAAAACTCTTAAAAGCCTTAACACCTAAAAAAAAGCAAATAACCCAATCAATAAATGGGCCAAGGAACTAAGCAGACACTTCTCAGAAGATGATATACAAACAATCCACAAATATATGACAAAATGTTCAACATCTCTAGTGATTAGAGAAATCCAAATCAAAACATTTCTAAGATTTCATCTTACTCCAGTCAGAATGGCAGCTATCAAAAAAACAAATAACAATAAATGCTGGAGAGGATGTGGGGAAAAAGGCACACTCTTACATTGCTGGTGGAACTGCAAATTGGTGAAGCCAATCTGGAAAGTAGTATGGAGATTCCTAGGAAAACTGGGAATGGAACCACCATTGGACCCAGCTATCCCACTCCTTGGCCTATTCCCAAAGGACTTAAAAATAGCTTACTACAAGGACACAGTCACATCAATGTTTATAGCAGCACAATTCACAATAGCTAGATTGTGGAACCAACCCCATGCCCATCAGTGGATGAATGGATAGGGAAACTCTGGTATATATACACAATGGAACACTACTTAGCACTAAAAGATAATAAAATCATGGCATTTGCAGATAAGTGGATGGAGTTGGAAAAAGTAATGCTAAGTGAAGTTAGCCAATCCCCAAAAACCAAAGGTCGAATGATCTCTTTGATATAAAGATACTAACTTTATAGGCAAAAAAGAAGGAATGAGAGGAATGAAAGAGCTTCAAATAGAAGAGTGGGGAGGGAGAGAAGGGGACAAAGGGATAAGAATAATGGCAGACTGAGTTATCCATGATTACCATAAATACATGTATGAAGACACAATTGTTGTAAAAATACTTTATATTAAACCAGCATCTTGAAAAAATAAATAAATAAATAAAAAACATAGACAAGTAGATATGACTTTTGTTGTACATATTAGGAATTTAAGGCTGGATCAAAGAATGTCATCAATTGCCCAGTTATATAGCTGAATTCTGTGAATGTCAGATTCAGGAGTCAAAACTTTATGTCCAAAGACTATGGGGTTTTATTTATTTATTAGTTTCTTCTGTATGATTTCCCTTCAAAGACAGAAACTCATGTCTTGTAAAGAAAAGGACTATGAGGCAGTGTGTGGAAAAGACGATGAAGAGTTGAGAGACAGGGACCCTTAAAACAGCCTCGTGTCTGTCCTTCCTGGTGTCTGTCCGTTAGCTGGGGCTTGACTGGGTGAAGTGATGTAACTTCTCTGCAAAAGTGTCCATTCCCTGTGATATACTCTGCCCCCAGATGTTCAAGTGCCTGTTTCTAGGGGAAGCTGATTTGAATAATCACACACATAAACTCATATTTCTCGGCTGGGCCCTCCTGATGAGAAAACTGGCCCTGATTTCCAACCCTAAAGTTAGGATGGTTCCAAACTTCCCGTTCCAGGTTTATGACAGATCATAAAAACTGACAGCCCTTTAGAATTAAAGCCTCCAGCACTTAGAAATGCCGCGTACAGTTTAACAAAAAAGTATATATTAAATGGTGCCAAGGCTAAATATTAAAACAAACAAACAAAAAAAAAAGGAAGGAAAGAAAAGGAGAAAGACAAGAAAAATTTTCAAGTGCCCAAAATCAAAAAAGAAATGAAAACCTGAAGAAACTAGGAATCTAGCTGGAGCCACAGTCGCCTCTGGGGTCCTAACAGATGCAGGAAGATGTGCTTGTTTGTTCCATTTACCAATTAGATCAGGTTTCAGTGCTCATTTAGGGGACAGAAAACTAAGGCCCAGAGGAATAAAAGGAAAACCTGTGGGTGTCTGCTCTCTAGCTCAGGAAGATGATTAAAAATGACATTAGCCACCCTCAAGAAAAAAAGAGAAGAAAAACCTGTCTTTATCTGCTTTGTCTTTTTGTCAAATAAGAAATCCAATTTAAAAATTAGCTGAAATTTATACCTCCTTAAGATAAGTGGTTTGATGTTATTGTACTTATTTAATTTTTTTTTTTTTTTTTGTACTGGGGATTGAACTCAGGGCACTCGACCACTGGGCCACATCCCCAGCCCTTTTTTGTATTTTATTAGAGACAGGGTCTCACTGAGTTGCTAAGTGCCTCGCCATTGATGAGGCTGGCTTTGAACTGGTGATCCTCCTGCCTCAGCCTCCCAAGTGCTGGGATAACAAGCCACTGTGCCCGGCTTATAGTGCTTTTGTGTTTTGTAATTCTCAAAACAAGTAGTGTAAGTAGTGGGATAGAAGGAAGGAGGGGGAGTAAAGAGGGATGGGGGCTGAAAAACAGAGTATAGAAAATAGTGGGTCTTCATCATCAGATTTTGGTCTTATTAAGAATGAGAAATCCATTTACCTGCCAATGCCATGATTTTATTCTCTTTTATTGCTGAGTAATACTCCATTGTGTATATATACCACATTTTCTTTACCCATTCATCTACTGAAGGGCATCTAGGTTGGTTCCACAGTTTAGCTATTGTGAATGGTGTGAATATATTTTGCATACAACCACAGATATGTAAAAATGTGCTCTATACGTGTAATATGAAATGTAATGCATTCTGCTGTCATTTGTAACAACTTTAAAAAATAAAATAATTTAAAAAAATGAGAAATCACAAAAACTTTTTAGCTGTGTGCACATTGGATTTGCTATTCTTTCACATGGTAGTTCATACTTTAGGAAAACTGAGATGATCTTTAAGTTTCTAGTTGTGTTTTGACTAGACTTAGAATGGGGCAATTTTTATACAAAATTCTCTTCTTGTGGAAAAATGTCATCTAAGGTTTAAAGCAGATCTCCTCAGTAAAGATAGATTATTTTTGCAAATCTACCTTAATTCCCTCCTGAAATTATACTAAGCTCATGGTAATGGGATTATGTTAAAATAAACCTGAGAAAATGGGGTAAAAGACAATAAAAAAGATTATGGAAGTTAAAAAATAAGTAGGTGAGTAGAAAATGACATGGCAGATATTAAAATCCTGAATTCTTACCAGTAGTCAGGAAAGTGAAAATCAATTTATGTTGCAGAATTACCAGAGGCTCAGGAATTCTCAGTATCAGATGCCTCACTAGTGGGGTAGAAGGCTCAAGTTAGTAAAATAAATAAAAAGTTGATTAAACACATTGGATCCCTGTTTCTGTGACACTATTCTGTGCAACTCAGTGCCTGATTTCATTCTTTATTTCAAAGGACTGAAGGCTTAGTCTCTGGAGGAGGTCAAATAAAATGTGTCTGTGCAGGACACAAAAAAAATCAGCTATGCAGAGCTTACTGGTGATAATGCTGCAGCCCTCCAGCTGGATCCCTCCTGGGGGAGCTTTAGAAGATGTTTTCCCCAAGGCACTGATGGAGACTAGAACAAAACTCCAAAAGTGCTTATGAAAATTTCCAGCCAGATCACTTCACAGAGGAAGGAGAAGTCAATAAGCACTTGGAGCTCCCAGACTCTTTGTAATCTCTCACTTCTAAGTGTGAGTACCTGGGGGTGGGAGTGGGGGGCAGACAGTGAGAAAGGCCTCTCTGTGAAAGATGGAATCCAGATGTAGGAAAACTACCAAGTTGTAAGACAGGAGTATTTAGAGTGAGAAACTTTAAAAATTAATAATATACTCGCAGAAGAACAGAAGATGTTTTAAACATGTAACAAGAAGAAATTATAGAAATATAAAAACTTATAGCAAAAAATGAGAAACGTAATGCAAAGGGTAGATGATAAAATTATAGAAATAGACAAGAGTGTCTCCAGTTATGTGTGTGTGTGTGAACACAGACAAATACACATACATATATTTACACACCCAACTGTATAAACACACAAAATATATTGTATATGCATACATACATATGGGATAGAGAAGAAGAAACAGGAGGAAGAGGAAAAAGGAAAGAAGAAGGAAAAATATGGGAACTTTCCAGGGATCCCAGGATATCTTATATCTTTGAGATATATAAAAAAGAAGAAAAGTAGAGGAGGGAAATAATCAACAAAATGAAGAAAATATTTCAGAAAAAGAAAAGGCACTATTTCCAGATTGAAAAAGCCCAAATGCTTAGAACAAAATGAATGAAATTAGACTCACATCAAGTATGTTATGATGAGATGTCAACACACTGAGGAGAGGAGAAGATCTTATAACCTGGAGGTGGGTGAAGAAACTGAAATACCCACAACAACATGACCAGACATTTCACACAAAAATGGTCAGGACTAAACATGATATCATGCTAGAAGTGAGAACACTTTAGCAATCTGAAGGAAAGGATTTGAATTTGTGAATTCTAAACCCAGTGAAATTATCAACCAAGTATAGGATGAAAAAATTACTTCCAGTCTCAAAAGTTAAAAAAAATTACATAGTCACAATTATATCAATATCAAATATTAATACAAAATTATGGCAATGCTTTGTGGTGAGGTTGTGGGAATGTCTGGATGGGCATGTATGAAAAGAAAAAAAGGTTGAAACCTCCTTTGCTATAACAGGATATCAATAGATGATACCTAAAACAAAATTCAATACATCCAACATAAGCATGCTATACTGGTGATGGAGATAAATACCAAAAAAATCATCTAGAAGAATAAATGTGGTTGTCTCTGGAGATCTGCATGAAAATTGGAGGGCCATTACTATTTTTCAGAACAAACCCTATAGAAGTACCCAAATACAAACCATGCACACACACAAATTTCGTATGTTTATAAACATATTTACATATAAACATATGAAACTGAAATAATACATTTCAGAAATGACCTGGTAATTAGCAAGGAGTTGACATAACATGGGAAAAAAGACCCTTAGCCTTTCCACCATTAGTTAGCTGCCGACTAGTAGTGAAATAGTATAATTTATTCAGCATTTATTGTTTAATAGATAATTTATGAATTTATTCTCATTGCCTCTAATCCATAATAACAACACAATAAAACACTTACTATTGTTACCCCAATTTTCCAGAGGACAATGTGAAGCTTTAGAGAATTTCTTTCTGCTGCTCACATTTACAGAGCTGGGAAGAAAGAGTTCAGGTGGAACTGATGTGTTTTTGAATAAGGAAACTCTCTTTAAGAGACTGGAAATAATTAGTTTTTTTAAAAAAATCATTTATTTATTTATTTGTTATTCTCGAGGTAGACCCCAGACAGCAAGTTGAATGTAGGTGGTCTAATTGGGACATGAAGAAATACTGGGAGATGCCAAAGGACAGGAATTGGGAATGAAGACAGACATTCAGCAGTAGATATGTGACTCATCAAGGTGCCACTGTGGGTGACTGCAGCTGAATCCTGCTAGGGAAATTCTAGCATCCACGGGAGAATGCCCACTAGAGAGATCTCCCACAAGATGGTTCATGGAGAAGGGACCTTTTGCACAAAATCCCACTGGTCATTGGTTGAAATGTACTGGAAGAGACAGGGTAGTGAATCCTCTGGAATTTCTTCTAGAGTCCATGCACATATGTAATTCATGAGACAAGAGAGGATATGCCAAACTCAGTTACCAAGGCTGCATCTTATTGTCATGAAGGGTCAGAAAATCAGAAATGTCATTTAAATGTTTGATAGTGAAGAAAAAGAAAAACTTCTCATTTTGGTGAGAATCAACCACTAACCTATGTTAGTCGGATTTACATTACTGCAATTAAGTACGTAAGATAAATAAACTTAAAAAAAAAAAAAGAGGAAAGGTTTTGGAGGTTTCAATCCATGATCTATTGACTATTATTTTGGACATGTGGCAGCACAGTTCGTCTTGGCAGGAGCATGTGGCAGTGGAGGAGGCCTGTTTAACTGATGGCGGAGTATAAAAGATACAAAGAGAAAGGGGCTAGATTCCCACTATCTCATTCAAGTCCACACCTCCAGTGACATAAGACTTCCTGCTAGTGCCCTGTCTCCTAAAGGTTCCACCACCTCCTAATAGCACCAAATTGGGGACCATGCCTTTAACACAGGGGACCCTAGTGACTTCAAGATCCATAATACAGCAATATCACACTATACTCTATAAGCTTGTGTTGATGCATCTATACATATGCGCATACATGTATCTGTGCACACACGTATGTGCATATGTGTATATCATTCTTCCTGACTATTGCAAGCTATTCATAAAAGCTTAGACTTGCAGGAAACATTTCTACACAGACTTATTATTCTTAAAAGTTTCATTTTAGAAATAAATATATTTTATTTACAATTTACCAGATTACTTTTACCATAGGGTAAGATAAGTTAAAAGGCAACTCATAAATTTGTATTTACCTTTAATTTATTCAGCAAATGAAGACATAGCATTCTATAAAGGAATTTATCTTCCAAATTACTTAACAATTTTATTTGACACAAACTCAAGAAATCAGCAAAACCTTATTGCATAATTTGTTTTCTCTAAACTTTGAATAAAAATTAAAAATACGTGCTAGGCTGAACCTTTTTTAAAATGAGTAGTTGAGCAAGCATTTTAAAATTCTGTCTATATGTCAGCAGAGACACATTCCCTGTACTAAAAAATTTTCCTCTGTGGCAGGTCATTTTCACATTGCATAAGAGTGTATTTCGACTGTTATTATCAGATTCACCTTGTTATGCTGAAAGTCTCTTTTGTTTGAGAATAAAATTATATAAATTTCAGTGAACCTAATCATTGACCTTAGTTTTTTTTTTGTAAGTTGGAATACAATGAAGAAAAATGTACAAACCATAAAAAGACTCTGGAAATCTTACAATTATAGAGTTAAAAGGAACATTGTATAAGTTTATTAAATAAACCACATAAAATTAAACTTTCTGATCTGACTAATATGTAGACAACTTGCACAATTAGAACTATTATTTAAATTGAATTTCTACTTTTCTTTAACTATTTACAGGGAGGGAGGGAGAGAAAGACACACACACACACAGAGAGAGAGAGAGAGAGAGAGAGAGAGAGAAACAGAGAGAGAGAGAGAGAGAGAGAGAGAGAGAGAGAGAGAGAGAGAGACTTTCCAAAAGAGTATAGTTATATAGAAATTTGGGCTTATATCATACCTCAGCAAACCATGTCTTTTTTCTCTTTTATGAAAGAAAAAAAAAATGAAGAAAATATATATCCAATATTCCTCTGAGAGTGAATCGACTTCACTCCTCTCCTACAAATGCCCAGACCTGGGAATGAGTATAGACGATGTGTGACAGCCATTTCCAAGTTTTTGCTGGGCTACTGAACCATCAGGGTGTCTAAATGCCTCCTAAGGCAAGTAATATTATGCCCTAATTTGATGCAGCTGGGCAATGTGATCGTGATTGAAGCACTTTGTGTGTTCATTTAGAGGAATGACCCAGGCCAGCGGTTCTCAACCAGGAGCAATTTTGTCTGTGGGGAAAAATTTATAGAGACAGTTTTGGTTGCTAAGCCCATAGGGATTTCTTCTGCAGCTGGTGGGTTGAAGCTAGGAATTCTGCCAAACATCCTACAACACACAGTATAGTTCCTCAAAACAAAAAATCATCTGTCCTTAAACACCAGTACCTCAAATACTAAGGTTGAGAAACCCTGGCCAGTAACTATAGTTTTTCATATGCATAATATATGAAAACAGTTCCTCGTTCAAATACTAGAGATTGAGATCAGGGTTGAGTATCAACTTACCGGGTCTGGTATAACGTGGTAACTGGTAACTAGTGGTGCATTGGAAGTGGAACCTATTCTCTCCTGTTCTAATCCCTACCACAGAAAACAAATGACCTATCATTGAATTCCCCTTTCTTTTGTTCTGTTTATTTTTGGACTCTCAGTTATGAGGTACTCCTCACATTTGACCCACCAGGAGTTAATCACTCTCCACACACCTGTGCTGCTCCCATTGTTACTCCCTGGGTCATCAATGCTTCAAAGGCAGGACAGACACAAACCAGTGGAGTCAAGGTTTTGCACCTTGAATGTGAACTTTCATTCCTTCAGATTCTCTTCCCTAGATTCTTCCAGTTCATTTCCATGCATCAAGCAGCCACAGTCATGGGTGGATGGGACAGACAGAAAGGCCAGATGGCCTTGCCTGCCTCTCTGGTTTCGGTTGTTGCTTCCTGCTCTGTTTCCTACTGCTCTGTCACTTGGCTGGACATGTCTCACCAGGGGTTTTGATTTGGTTGACTGTGTAACCCTTCAGTTCATTTGTGAATGGTGAATTTGCTGGTCAGTATTAACACTTCCTAGGAGCAACACTGCTCTTTGTAAAGTTGGGCAAATTATGAAGCTGGAAGTCTGGTCTGAAACTAAATGGTTGTGTTCTGTTTCCAGATTATCTTCGTGTTATTGAGCACATCTTCAAACCAAAGCACACTTAAAAATGTAATATGTAAAAGACAGTTTGTGGAATTCTCTAATTCAAGGGAGTTAACAGAGACTTCTTTGTGAGTTCTGTAGTGATTGGAAATCATTGCATTTTATGATGCTTGAAGATCTTGCAGAGCTAAAACACCATGAACAGCAATTTTTAGCTCATTTTGGACCTATTTACAATAAGGATCAATTAACATGACAACTCTAGTTTAACTAGCCAGGACTTCATAAACACGTAATATGTTGCTTCAATAACTAAAGCATACTTAAATGTTGGGAATGCCTAAGCACAGCTCATGCTTACACCATATGGGAAATCTTGCCCAAAGAGTCACTAGCAAGGGGAGAGTAAAGAAGCCATGTTTCTGGTGTCATTCAACCACATGCTAGCTCTACAAAACATATAATACACAAGAATTTCTTAGAAAACTCAAATTCTCAGTGCTTAGTCATACATAAACACATCTCCTCCTCACTCCCTCTATCCTGACATTATTCCTCTATGCTAAACAAAATGCTTCTTCTCCTTGAGAACAACAACAAAGAAACCAGATTGGATTTTGCTTTGACCTGAATTGTGACACCCCAACCTTTGTATGCTGAATTATGAAACTCTGGTACTTCACAAGGTGCGTGTGTTGAGGGTAGGACTTTTAATAAGTGATGAGGTTTAAATGAGGCCATTGAGGAAGGCTTGAATCCAACCCTATTTGTGCACTCATAAGAAGAGAAAACTTGGGTACACAAAAAGAGGTATTATAGAGGGGGAAATGATGTGCAGAGAAGAGATGCTGTGAGGAGCGCAGGTAGGCGGGCATCCTCCAGCAAGCAGAGAGGCCTCAGGAAGAACCAACCCTGATGAATTTCCATCCCCCAAACAGTGAGAAATAAATTTCTCTTGTTTAACCCATTCAGTTGCTATTTTGTTTGGGCAACCCTAGAAAACAAATATAGGATTCATGTGCCACTTTATTTTTTCTATTATTATTTTTATGATAAAGCATTTTATTCATTTGTTTTAAAAATTAATTTATTTTCATTAATAGGTAATAATTAGACATATTACTGAGGTCCAGTGTAATATATTTCAACACATCGTACACCATGTACTGATTAAATGCACTTCCCTTTCCTCATCATTTCCTTATGTTTGGAAACTTTAATTCCTTATTTCTAGATCCTCAAAAAATATGTAATGATTTCCTATGAAGCATATTCACCCCACTGTGCTGCAGAACACCAGAACTGATTTTTATGTTACCCATTATTCAACCACCCTTTATTCATCTCCAACCCTTCCCAGCTTCTAATAATCTCTATCATATATTTATATGGGCTTTTTAAAAAGCTTACACATATGTGAGAGAACATGAAGTATTTGTCTTCTATGTTGAGCTTAGTTTGCTTAACATAACATGTTCCATCCATTTTGCTATAAATGACAGGATTTCATTATGCTTTATGGCTGAATAATATTCTATTTTGTATGTCTACCACATTTTATTTATTTATTCTCCTTTAGATGAGCACCAACATTGATTTCTTATCTTAGCTATTGTGAATAGTGTTGCCTTAAACATGGGGATGAATGTTTTTCTTTTTCTTCTTCTTTTTTGGTATGCTAATTTCAATCCCTTTAAATATTACCCAGAAGACAGCTGATCATATGGCACACCTACTTTTAGGTTTTTAAGGAACCTTCATGCTGTTCTCTGAAATGAATATAATTTAGACTTCCAGGTTGGATAAAAAAAATAGCCTCTTTAATAAGTAGTGCTGGGAAAACACTATATTTACACACGGAAGATTAGAATTGATCCCTATCTCTCATCTTGTTCAATAATCACTTAAAATGGACCAAAGAGCAAAATGGATGTCATGAAAGTATGAAACTACAAGAAAACAGAGGAAAAATGCTTTAGGACACTAATATCTGCACAGATTTCTTTTGGATGTGATCCACAAAGCACAGGAAACATTTTTTTTAAAAAGTAGAAAGATGAGATTATATAAAACTAAGAATTTTCCACAGAGAAAAGAAAACTAAAAAGAATGAAGAAGTAACTTACAGAATAGGAGAACATATATGCCAACCATTCACCTGACAAAAGATTATTATCCAGAATATGTAAGGAACTTTAAAAACTTCACAAAAACCAAAAGACTATGCAAGGGCAGAGTAAGTAGATGGGCATCCTTGGGCAAGAAGAGAGGCCTCCGGGGAAACCAATCCTGGTTTTCTGATCTAAAAATAGGCAAAGATCTGAATAGACATTTCTCAGAAGAAGAAATACAAAGGGTCAACAAAATAGGAAAACACTGTTAGCCATAATGAAATGCAAATCAAAACTACAATAAGATGCCATCTCACCCCTTAGAATGGCTACTGTCAGAAACCAAAATAGCTAATGCTGATGAGGACATGGAGAAAAGAGAACTCAAATGCTCCACTTTAATGATACTGGTTTGTAGTTTCCAAACTTGACATTTATGGATATGTCATTTACTAGATATAAAATATAGAATCAAAAAATAAAATTACAGATGTAATTGTTATTTTTTTTTCTGAGATTGGGTCTTGCTATGTTGCTCAGGCTGATCACAAATTTGCAATCCTCCTTCCTCTACCACCCAAGTAGCTGGGATTACAGTGTGTGCCACTGTGCCTAGCTTGAAACCTTAAGATGCTGTGATTGAAGTTAATTAGTAGGTGTTATTTCCTCTACATCATAGTTTTTATTGTTCTTGTAGGTAGCTCTTCATCACAGCCCAGTATTTCAATCTTCGTTTATTTATTTTATACAAATCCATAAAACTGGAAATGATTTTCATGAATGTAGTTAGAGGGGTTTTGAAATCTCTACCAGCAAGGGTCAGGTGAGCACCTGGAAGAAAACAAGAGTTCAATAAATATTGTTGGACAACCAACACATTAAATTGTAGAGATTTGAAGTTTCTTACCAGAACTCTTCATCATGAATCCTCTAACTATCAAAACCATCAAAATCCAACCAGCAGCCATCCAATTTTGGTGGTGGATTTTCATCTACGACATTCTGTCTTCTATGCCTGAATAAAGATTTTGAGGGGTTAACCATGGTTGAAATATGCTTTGATATTCTTTAAAAATGCAATGTGTTTACCACATAATTCTGAAGTGCAAGATTCAAGGCCATTGCCTGAGAACCCAAAAGCACTTTAGGGCTTTTATAAAGATGATTGAATTTTGGTAAACATTTTTGTGCAGTCTCTAGAGACATTAGTTAACTTAAGTTCCAAGTGACCTTTGGGCCAAGCAAACATCTCTTGCAAAGAGTATTTTAGTTTATTTGAAGTGGAGAGTAAATGAATGATAAATTTTGTTTATTTGTCAGCTAGGAAAGAAACTCAAGTTCCTGGCATGATGCTGTTAATTGGCTGGTAAAAAATTTTTGACTGGGTGTTCAAAGAATTAATGTTTGAGCAAGCTGTCAATATATTAAAGTGTGACTATTTTTGAGAAGCTGAGTTGAAAGCCCTCCCACTGCATAAATTACTGGTAAAAGTAATTATAAACTTCTGCTTTTTGCTTTGTAAAAGGAAATAATTTTTGTGCCAAACTGTGAAAAGTGGTGCATAAACAACTTCAACAACCAAATTGCATTTAAAGTTTCATTGTATGATCAGCACATGCATTTTAATTATTTTATTGTATTTCTCTTTCTCATTAAATTTTATGCATAATATTTGAAATCATGCTTTCATATACAGGCAGACAACAACTATAATCCCCAATATGACATTTACTATTTGTGTGACCTTGGACAAGTTACTTAATCATTCAAATATCAATTTTCATATTGCTACATGTAAAAGTACAAATAAGATTGTTGGACCTGTAAGATAATAGTACATATACTTCGTAGACATGTATCCTGACAAATAAGTAATGTATATAGATCTCCTAGGAGATATTGCCTGGTAAGTGTGATGTATTTAATATTTTTATCTATTTTGTAGGATTCCAATTGGTGTGTGTGTGTGTTTGTGAACTCTCTGAGGGCTTGAACTATGTCCTTTGAATAATCCCAGTTCCATGACTAGTACATGTTAAATTTATCTTAAATTCAGCAATTTGATAACTTACTCCTCATCAAAGTAACATAATTTTAAGTAGTACTTAACAATTAATTTTGCTTATTAAGGATTGCATATTCTTTTCTTACAGTCAGTTAGAGGTCAGTTGTCTATACCTATAAGAAAGTAAGACAATAAAGATTTTAGGGAGATGTTGGGCATTAATGTAGTATCAGTAAAGATTTAGCCAACCCATGGATTTTGATAGTGCTGCACTGACTAGACACTGAATGGATTCAATGGTGGCTGAACCATGAAGGAACCTGTCCTTGAACAGGGTAGCTCTTTTCAGATATGTGTAAACACTGGGAAGATGGAGGTTCTATGTAGTACAGTATGTGGTAGGCATAGTTTCCATGTTGTTATGCCCCCTTCCATTCCTCCTTTGTTATAAAGTTGGTTTATAAAGTTAGTTAGGATCTTGTGTCAGTAAATCAAACATTCCATTGGTCTTTGAATAGTGCTATCATTTGAGGGAGGAGAGGCCAAACTGTACTTAGAATGTGTATCACTGTCAACCAAAAAGAATTGCTGGTCTTTCCGGAGTAGAATGTGTCTAATTAAGTCAGTGTTCCAACAAATAACTACTTTGACCTCTGAAGGGAGAGGGCCTTACTGAGGAATTAGCATCGGTCTTAGTTCATGGCAGTTGGGCTTTGACCAGCAGCAGCTGCCTAATCAGCTTCAACAAGAGGGAATCCATATTCTGACACCCATACAATTTTGGTAGCCATGGCTATGCAGTTTATTGGCTTTTGTGCCTGAATGATGCTGATTAACCTAGTAATTGCATTTGGCAGTTTAGTGCTTCTTTGGAAAATGTTTTCAGATGGGCATTGACATATGATGCAAAGGTCTTCATGGTCCATGTCTATTTTCAATGTACTTATTCTGCAGATGTTTTTCCCCTCTTATCTAAATCCTTGTAAATCTCTATCACTCACCCAAGTCATTCACCAGTGTTCATAAGTCTATAGACTTTATAAACAATGGACTCTTCTTTTTCTACATAAAGTGCATGGCCAGCTTAATCATCATCCAATCATCGTTTTTAAAAATATTTTTTTAGTTGTCAATGGATATTTATTTATTTATTTATATGCAGTGCTGAGAATCCAACCCAGTGCCTCACACATGCTATGCAAGTGCTCTACCTCTGAGCCACAACCCCAGTCCCTGCAATGATGTTTTAATTAAGACAATTTCCTTTCACTGCTGATTTTCAGAAACAACTTTGAGAGAGGTTGGAGAGCACCTCAGTCCATTTAAAGGTGAGTCACTGGCAAAGATGAGGTTGTTGACATGGAGCCCCTGACATGGGGCTCATACCTCCCAAACCTGCTGATGTGTAAGCCTGAACGTCTCACTTCTACATTACAACACTTACTGCTGGACACACCTGACATTATGAAATGGGGGTCTGACAAAAGTCAAGTGAGATGGTTTGTTTTATGTGTCAGCTTTGTTATGCTCTTGTCCCCGGTTATTCAGTCAATCACTGGTTGAGGTATTGATATAAAAGGATTTTGTAAATGTAATTGGTTCCCACAATCAGTTGACTTTAAGCAATGTAGATTATCTTTAATAATCTGGGTAGGCTTGACCTAAGCAATTCAAAGGTTTTAAGAGAAGATTTGTCATTTTTTTGAAGGAAAAGAAATTCTACCTGTGGAATGAAGCTTCAGCTCTTGCATGTTTTTAGCCTGCACTTCCTAATGACATGGCCTATGGCTTTCCCACCTACATGCATATGTAATATGTATATATCCTGGAGGTTGGTTTTTTTTTTTTCCCCCCTTTGGTGGAACCCTGACTATATACCAGCTCATGACAGGAGGATGACAGGAAGTTCTATCCTCATATAATATGGTTTTCCATGGTCAGAAAACTCATCTCTACTGGGGTCCATGATTGTGCCATAAATTGTGCTTCAAAAGCTGTATTCTTTGCTGAAGATAGTGTGACCTCTTTCTAGAACTTTGGAAATCTCCACTGTACTTAGTTTCTTAGGGCTTGTCAGAAACGCCACATACTTTTTTTCAGTACAGATAACCTCTGATATTTCCCCACCAGGTGGTATGGCCGAAGTAGCTCCATGCACATTCCTCCTACTCAAAATCAGAAGCAGTTTATATAATCTGGTATATAAAACAGAGTACTGTTCCCAGAGATGGAATATTATTCCTCTAAAACCTGAAGAGACTTAATAGGTATTGTGCTTCATTCACAGTGAGGGGAGATATAAAATATAAACATATATCCTTTGCTCTGGAGGGAATATTGTGATATGGCCTGGAATCTAGACTTTCCCCAAACCTCACTGATGGAGTTATCCTTCAAACTTTTATAAAGATTATTTTCAGTGTACGTGTCTTCCAAGAATTCTGACTGCTAGTTACGTCTTGTTTATCTGGTCTTGGTGAGGTGAAGTCATATGTTTGTGGGGATTTTTCACACAGTCTATTTCCCTTTGGATTATTTGTAAAAAGCAGTAGTGTTATAACAGGTCTGTGGCATAATAAAGGTGAATTATCATTTCTGAGTGAATAATTAAAAGTACTATTTTTGATCATTATTCTTGATAGGGATGGAATAGAATATATTTGCAAAATTACATACCATATATCTGATCCTGTATTAATAAACTCTAGCAGGGATTCATCATTCCATACAATAGCTAAAACTGGGATTCATATGTTTTTGAGATGGCAATAGTTTATGACATTTTCCAAAATCCATATGGCTTTTTTAGGAGACAGAAACATGAACTAAATGAAGATATATTGGGCATCATCACTCCAAGGGTAGCACTAACCTCTACCATTCTCCCTGGGACATGTTATTGTTTGTAATGTTTCTATTTTGGCTGAGGAAGAGTGCTTTTAGAAGCCTCCACTTGACCTACCCCCATGATAATTCTTACCTTACAGAACAAGAAGCCAAATGTGGGGCCTGCCACCTATCAAGTGTCTAAGTGTGACTGTTCAATTTTATATTTGGGGACCAGGACAATTACTACCAGGTGGTTCATGAAGTGGATTTACTGTGAGCCAGACTTGGCCAAGATTCCATTTATTACCTGACCTCCATGTCATTCCCATTCTAAGAAAGGTGCTGATGATTATTTGGGTCTTTGTTATCAATTCCAGTTAGGACTGTTCTTGATATGTTTGTAAATACCTCTCACTCCATTATATAATTCCTAAAGCCAATACTTAAAGGTTGTTTTGATGAAGAGATGAGGAAACAATGCCCACATATTCTTACCATGATATTTCAAGGTTTTTCTTTTTGAAAACTTGATGGGGTTTGGATCTGAAAATTGGCTCACATTCAGAATCCAGGAAAGTGGTTGAAAACTTTAATTGGGGTTGCTAATCTTAGATTCCATTATCAATTCTTAATTTCTTCTGCTTCCATAGATTGAGAAATGGATCTTGATAGTTACTCATATATCTTGTTCATAGAGAGTCTGGCATTCTCTGTTATCTAATTTCATAGCTCTCAATGTTTTATATGGAATTCCTAATGGAATCAAAAGTCTGTTGGGGATAAGGTTCAATCTTCTCAACCTTCCCTGAGATTCTGCTATTTTTAAACATTAAATCTGATTTTTCTATATTTCAGCTTCAGGAGATGTGAATCTCTTTATATGTTGCCAAGGAAAACCCCTTAGGATTTAATTGCTGATTAATCATCCTCAACCTCTTATATATCTTTTTTCTCCAAGTCAACTATTACTCTCAAAATAGCAATCTGATTCCATTGTTCTTATTTTTGATGTGCTTCTTAAAAGTCTGATATATTACTTATATCACTGTATTCTCTTCCAGGGTGTAGTAGTTCCTAACAATGAGTGTTTTAACAAATTTCACTGCCATTGCATGGCAAGAGATATCAGTACTCTGACTCCTGCCAATGAAGAGATCATCGATGTCATTCAACCAACAAGTGATTCAATCTGCTCTCTCAGATCACTTCTCTTATCTGCTCTTTCAGATTGCATTTTCCAGCTCCTGAGACAGATAATTGTGTTCAGGAATCTTATCTGGTAGTACTCTTGGGTGGAACACCTGTGAGAAATTAAAGAGTGCAGGAGTGTTAAAGGGAGATCTTATAAGTGGGAGTGATAGTCAAGATAAACTTTGGTAGTTGGATGGCCCTATAGATCTGTCTCCTCACTGGGTATGAGATACCTCTGGAAAGGGCACATTACCTTGGCCAGGTGGGTGTTTTATCTTTGGGAAAGAGAGAGGAATCACCTGAGCACTATTAATCATCAACACTCCCATATCTAAAAAGAGAGATTCTTATCCACCGTGTGTGTGTGTGTGTGTGTGTGTGTGTGTGTGTGTGTGTGCGCACACATACTTATGTGTGGGAGGTGATTTAGGTATTGCACGATTATTACTTCTGCTTTCCATTCAGTGAGTATAAAATATGATGTTAAATCTTTCAGTCTGCCTTGTTTTATTTTGTTCTAAAATTTGGCCCTCTTTGTTCAAGACAGTCTAGATAATTTTTATAAAGAATTTCTTAAAGAGAAGGATAGTTCAATTTCCTTGAGACTGCTCAACATCTTGAAGTAGTGGTATTTGTTCTTACTTGAATGTATATACCAGGGCATGGATTATAACAGGATGATCAGAAGAGTAACTTACTACCTAGATTTTATATGATGTCTTTGTAAGTATTGTTTGGAATTCCAAACAATATCTGGTTTGAAATTATGAGTTTCTAGGTGACAAGGCTCATATTTAAATGTAAGTACAGCTATTCATTCCAAATCCATCTAGACATTACATTTTTAGCTCTTGTTTCTTAGTTCCTCTCCATTAGTCTAGACTGCTACGTTCTGACTAAATGTAAAATATTGTATGGACAGTGGGGAGGAAGAAGTTTAGACATCATGAATATTATTTTCTTTTCACAGTTTTCTGTAACTAATACAGAATTTTATAAAGGTTTCTTTTAAAAGTACTCGTTGAAATATCAGGAGGGCATTAGACCATCTCCTCCCAACAAAGAAGCATAACTTTCTCATACTGAAAGTTTATGGATTCTGGGAAGCATATATGCATTACCTTTAGAAAAAGTGTTGATGATGTAGGTAAAAATAGCCTTAGGCTCTAATTTAGAATAGTTGTACATTAAAAGAATTAATAAGGAGGGGCTTTACAATTTTTATGCATTTATTTATTCATTGTTTTTAATGCAACTGAGTTACAAAATTCCAAATAAAATATGAGGATTTACTTGCATTCACTCACCATGGAAAATTGTCCTCCATGCCTCCCCACTTTCATAGGTGAGATTTCAGTGGGTGAGCACTCTCATCTCAAGTGCTGTCATGTGTATTTACTTGCGTGAGAATCTTTTGGATTCTGCCATCAAATCGGCATTTTTCCTTCCATGCCACTAGTGGTATATTATCACGTTGTTTCCCTACAGTAAATTCTAGTCTTTCCCTTGCTTGGCATGACCACCTGTTCTCCCACACCTGTTTCAATTTATAAACCATATGCTGCAGTCACAGCTGAGAACCACTGTAGACAGGATGTGATTTCTCATAAATATTTCATAAATTCAAAGTTTTCTGCATTTAAAAATAATTCAAAAGCACTGATTTTGCTGAAAAAATATTCTTTATTATCATTATTTAGGCAAAAGTGAAGTTTAGTGCTTATAAAAAGACCTCTATCAATACTAAGATGGCACTATTTGCTAAAGCCTCTGGTAAAATAATTCAAATGCAATAATTAGTTTGAAATATACATATGCCCAGAGAATTCAGGGAAGCATATGTATTTTTCATTGTATTTCCTATATGGAATAAGAGATAAACCTCATAAAACTATAAACAACTCTTCAAAAAATGTCAAGGGATGTTAACTGATATTGTGTTTTCATTTTTGAGAAATAAGTTTTCTTGGCAAGTCATGCTTTTTAAGTAACAAAAAACTAAAACCAAATTTTCATAAATAATACAGAAAATGGCCTTATTTATTAGCTGAACAAACGAGGAGGAGATATTTCTGATTTGAGGCTTGGATTGATTACAAATAAACAAGAAAAATGTGAACAGGATTCTGCTTCGTAGCTCACTGCTCGGCTGTATTTTTGCAGCATGAGTCTGTATATGCAGTGGAATACATTTATGTTAGAGGATGAAGCCTGTTATTTCCTGGCCTTCATTCTTCCCTGTGTAAGTGAAGAACTTAAGAGCTTCATACAGTAGCACCTTATGCAATCAAACTGCAATAAAAGGAAACAACAGCAATGAAATAGAAATTTCCCCAGAAATTTCAAAACATGTTTTCCTTCATCTTATTCATTACAATCTGGGGAATGACAGTTTTAAAAAAGATATTTTAAATGTGGGATGAGGTAGCTAAACCAATCAGGATCTTCCCCTAGAAATTAATTTCTCTTAGATTACATTTTTGATAATTAAGAAAGAGTAAATTACCCAATGGAGAGTCAGGGAGGGTAGAAATGAATGTGGATGAAGTCAGTATTTCTCTCTTCATCCATGCATATCTGTGAACACACACACACACACACACACACACACACACACACTAAAGTTGGAATACTTCATTATTTTATTCTTATTTGTATGTTATCAAGTTGTATCAAAAATTGAGTTTTGTTACTACTCTAAGATTTCATCTCACACCAGTCAGAATGGCAGCTATTAAGAACACAAACAACAATCAATGTTGGAGAGGATGTGAGGGAAAAAGCACACTAATACATTGCTGGTGGGACTGCAAAATGGTGCAGCCAATATGGAAAGCGCTATGGAGATTCCTTGGAAAACTAGGAGTGGATCCACCTTATGACCCAGCCATCCCACTCCTGGGTCTATTCCCAAAGGACTTACAAACAGCATACTACAGGGACATAGCCACATCAATGTGTATAGCAGCACAATTCACAATAGAATATTTGGTTTCACACTGTGGAACCAAACTAGATGCCCTTCAATAGATGAATGGATAAAGAAAATGTGGTATATATACACAATGGAATATTACTCAGCAATAAAAGAGAATAAAATCATGGCATTCACAGGTGGATGAAATTGGAGAATACAATGCTAAGTGAAGTTAGCCAATCCCCCAAATCCAAATGCCGAATGTTTTCTCTGATCCAAGGAGGCTGATTCACAGTAGGGTTGGGATGGGGAGCATAGGAGGATTAGAGAAACACTAGAAAGGTCAATGGGAAGGGAGTGGAAGGGAGGGAGTAAAAGGGTAAAATAAATAAAAATAAAAAAGATGGTAGAATGAGGTGACTATCATTACCCTAAGTGCATGTATGAAGACACGAATGGTGTAAATATACTTTGTATACAATCAGAGATATGTAAAAATGTGCTTTATATGTGTATTATGAATTGTAATGAATTTTACTGTCATATGTAACAACTTCGAATTAAAAAAATTGAGTTTTGTTGAGCATGGTGGCACACGCCTGTAATCTCAGCAGCTGGGGAGACTGAGACAGGAGGATCTTGAGTTCAAAGCCAGCCTCAGCAAGAGTGAAGCACTAAGCAACTCGGTGAGACCCTGTCTCATAATAAAATTCAAAATAGGGCTGAGTATGTGGCACAATGGTTTAGTGCTCCTGAGTTCAATCCCCGGTACCAAAAAACAAAACAAAACAAAACCGAGGTTTGTTTTTCCCACCTCCACTATTCAATTCCCTGGAGGGCTTGCTTATTTATTTTGAATATTCAATACATTGACTTCTTTTAAATAACATTTTCTCCTGTGTTTTAAAAGAATATGTGCTCATTATGGAAAATCGAGAAGCAAAGAACACAAAATCACTCGCAATCACAAGTAGTCCCTATTTTGATATCTTCTAGTCTCTGCGAATGTCACCATACTTCAATCAGTCCTTTTGAGTGTGTACACATACAAAGTGCAGTACACATCTTTTATCAGACAGTGCAGTATATATCATGATTTTCCTTCACATCATGTGTCCTTAGCAACTCAAAGTCCCAAAGCAATGATTACCTTCATTATCAAGAGTATGCTATACCATAATATTCAGAAAAGAAATTAAGCCAGCTTCTCTTGGGAACAAACATTTCCTTAAAAAATGGCACCAAAACTGGGATATATATGTTTGCTGAGTTATAATTAAGATACCATATTCCCAATGCTCAATTTAAAAAGAGATGCAAAACAATAGAGTAAAATAAGCATATTGCTTGTAAGAGATTCTAAGATGTATACTATTGAAATATTAACAAGTCATGTTACCATTTATTTTGAAATCTATTTACATAATATGGCTGAGTGAAATGTCACATATATCAGTGGTTTTAATAAGAATGTACACATGGACATATTTGCTCAAAGCAGATTTAACAGTTCCATATGCAAGGTGCTTCTTTTCTATTAAATATGACTAAAAGGACTCATAAATTACTCCATTTACTAGTTCTATCATTTATCATAAACCGTCACCTCAAAATAGTAAAAAAAAAAAATGCCTAGGTGTTGCAAAATAAAGATACAATTTCATCCACAACCAAAACAGGTGCTTTATAAAAAATGCACATATAGACTGTGGTTATAAATGGAAAACCTCTTCTAGATATAGAAAGACTAGGAAACAGACCTTTCTGTTATTCCTTTTCTCTGCTTTGCCCTTACAATCTTAAGGATGATAAATGATCTCTGCTAGTCCTGCCTGGGGTGTTGTATCATTTTCTAATTCTTTACCTATGCCTGACTAAAAGTTTATAAATTGTTCTTTTGCTAAACCTTTGTCATATTACTCTTTGGAAGTATGGCATGTAGGTACTAATTGTACCTTGATGGATACCAGCTGAAGTTTTCAGATGATGTTATATGTCTTGAAGAAAAACGCTCTCTTCCAGTAAGATGATCAACTTCTTGATTGTAGACACCATCTCTGTCCTTCATGCAACATGTCCCCATTACTTAGCACAAGAGTTGTAATGTAGATATAAACAACAATATTTTTAAATGAAAGAACATATATTTGAATGAAATAAGGTCAGTTTAAAAGGCACCCAAGGAGATCCAAAAGGATCACTGAAGACTTTCAATACTTTACCTTGAATGGCAGTAATAATGAGACATGGCTTCTATGTAGTATTCTGAAATTTCTGGTAAAAATTGAACATTTTTAATGTTTATGATTTGATAAAATATAATTGTACTTTGTTAAATGGTATCCCCCTTTCCTTGCCCAAATTCCTGCCCTCCTAGAATCTTGGAGTGTGAGGGGGAGGTGTAGACAGATGTGCTCAGGTGTACATTTGATTACAGCTGAAGATGTATGTGGCATTTCTTCTGGCCATATTATATTAATAGATTTTAACATAATTAAAATGAGGTCTTTGCAGATGTAATTATGAGGTCACACTGGATTACAGTAGGCCTTAATCCAATCACTTGTTTACTTATATGAAGAGGGAAATTTGGGACATAAAGACATGCATACAGGGAAGACTCTATGAAAACATGCAAAGGGAAAATCATGTGAATATGGAAGTAGAGATTAGAGAGATGTGTGTACCAGACAAGAAAGAGCAAGGATTGCTAAAAACCACTGGAAGCTTGAAGAGAAGTACATAAATTTCCCTTTGAGTCCTCACAAGGGAACCAACCCTGCCAACTTTGATTTCAGATTCTGGCTTTCCTAATAATAAAAGAATAAATATTTGTTGTTGTAGGTCACTGAGTTTGGAAAATGGCCATGAGACATAGCCCTTGGAAAAATTATATGGCCCTAGGAAACTAATACAATAGTTTATGTATTCTACAAGTGTTTGGAGGCCCTGTTTGGTAGGCAGTGGTGATATGGTATTGCACAAGATAAAGAAAGCACCAGTCTTCATGGTGCACATGTTGTGGTGGAATTACTATAAACAAATTTACAAATGAATGTGCCATATCATGCCAGGAAATAATGGCAAACATAATGCAAGAGTTACTGAAGGACACTATTTTATGTGAAGTAATCCTGGAACACCTCTGTAAGGCATTGTTATTTAATGAAAAACTTTGAAACAAAAAATAAAATATGGAATGATTTGGAATAAAAGTGTTATACAAATACAAAACTCACCAGGGATGAAAAAGCTTGTTATTTTTAAACAAGTCTGTATGTCAATACTATAATGGACAAGACATAGGGAATATTTTAGGGAATATTGTAATGTCAAGAATTCTTCTTTATAACTTGGTAGAGATTTATTTTTATTCTAAATATAATTGGGACCAATTGATGTTATTGAGATACAAGGGAGACTGTAAGCATAGTTTTTTAATTCATATTTTAAAAAACATCATTTGATTTCTGTGTGAACAAAAGGCAAATGTGAACATAGGGAGACAAGTTAGAAAGTCCCAGCATTGATTTGTGAAGGACATCATGATGGCTTTGTCTAGAGTGTTAGCAGTGGAAGTCAGGAAATTTAAAGTTAGAACAAATTTTCATCAGGAATAATAGATTAGGTATAAAGATATGACATGAAGTGTGAAAGAAAGACAAGGATCAAAGGTGAATCCTAGTTATTTGGCCAAAGCAATTGGTAAATGATGGTGCAAGTTATTGAAATGTGAAGCAAGAAAAATCAGATTCACTGGTGAAGTTGAATTTGAAATGTCCATTTCATATTCAAGTTGGTGGTTGGATTCTAAAGTCTGGATCTTAGGAGTAGTTTTTCTATGAAGGCAAGCAGAGAAATTGAACAGTACTTGATGGGGGCATGTGGCATTTTAGAAAAGTTAATCATTTTTATATTTTTAATGAGGGGGATACAGATGGATATTTTTCTGATGATGCAAATGATGCAATATGGTGACGCTCAAGGAGACTAGATAATATCGAAATAGGGACTACTTATAATTGGGAGCAATTTTGTGTTCTTTGGTTCTTGATTTTCCATAATGAGCATATATGCTTTTAAAACATGGGAGATATATCTGTGATACAGGAAGGAAAGAAAAATTGAATGGACATTGTTTCTGAGGCAAGTGGGAAAGGTCCAGTTGCAAATGAAAAGATTTGGACTCAGCTAGACCCAGGGTCAATGTAGCAGAAGGAAAACAGAAGAGATGGATATATTCTCGGTCTGTTAATCCATTTGCTGTTCCTAAATCAAGTGGTTTTCTTCTAATTGTTTCTATTTTTTCTTAGAGACAAGACACTTAGACTGAGTAGTGGAGAAGAGAAATTAGAGTCTTGAGAAGCAAAGTTATAAAACAATCATGTCATAGTTTAGAAAGCAAAATACAAAATCAACACACAGTGATTTATAGCCTGCCAGTATCAGGGGTTCACTTATGATCATGGCTGTAAATTGAAAGTGAGACAAGCCAGCAGGCTTTTCTGCTTCCTCTGGTTGTATACAATTCCTTGGGTAAGGAGGAGTTAGAACTTGGTTTATCTGGGTTCTGATTTTGTAAAACCAATATAATAAAAGGTCAAGGAAATTAATTGTTATTGTTTACAAAATGTGAGGACCATTGGAATTTAATCTGGTAAAGAGTACAATAAATACATCAAGGTAGTGAAGAACATATAAAATGCCATTTCAAATGTATGGTTAACCATAGGAGGTCCTAGTGCATAAAATTTATCAAATTCTGCCTTCTTCTGTTTCATACTGCTTTAACACTATATGCAAGACTGAGTAATTTCTAAAGAACAATGGTTTATTTCTTATAGAGGCTTGAAAGGCCAAGATCTAGGTACTGGAAGGTTTGGTGTAAGAGGAGCATCCACTTTCTGCTTTAAAGATGGTGCTGTAAGTACTATGGTAGAGGGAACAGAAGTGCAAAGAGAAAAAGGGCTTAACTACTTCCCTCCAGCCCTTTAATAATGTAGTTAATCTTATTTATGAGGGCACAGCTCTCATGATTTTCTTACCTTCTAGAGGTGCTACCTGAATACTATCACCTTGGCAATAAGTATCAATATTAATTTTGGGGGGGACATAGACATTCAAGCTATGGTGGACTCATAGATACTGAAATGAGTAATTTAGATTAAAGTAATTAATATAAAATCTAAAAACATTAAGGATAATCAACTAAATGATTTGAAGTCAGCTATATAGATACACTTTTGATTAACTGATAAATTAGGGGAAAATATCATTAGACACTATTAAAAATTTCCTTCTAAATTTGTAAAACAGAAATTTGTTTAAAATTAATGTTATTTTCCTGTTTTATTTATAATATTTTCTTATTGCCTCTTAATTTAAAATTATTTGGACAAAGCTATTCAACAGCATGAAATGTTGTTTGTATAATTTTTAAAAGAAATAGCTACTTCTTCACACACAAGTGAACTGTGAGTTTTCTAGAGTCAGTATTCTGTGTAGTTTTTTGATAAGTCTGTTGATTTAAATTTTGTTACCCTACTATAAAGCAGCAGGACTTAATTATTTTGTGCAGCAACACTATTTTTATCATGAATTGAAACAGAAGTAACTCATCAATTCCCAGAAATTATCCTTGATCTTATTTTGGTTCAGACCTTTTGTTTTTTCTTTTTCTTTTCTGTTCTCATACTTAAAGAACTTTAAATCTGAAGCCTGGGACTTAGTAAATATTATGATAAAGATTCGTCAATGAATAGGAAAGTTTATTTCCATTCCCTGGCAAATATGCCATCACAGAGCAGAGAGATATTACATTATTGTGTTTTCTCTGTGTGCTTTGAATTTTTGTTACAGTTAAAGATCAATTCATTATCAGGATGAGTAAATTAGTAGGTAATATATTTTAAGCCTTCTCTCTACTTAATGGTTTCTTTATTTCTCTGATGGTTGTTTTCTTGACAATTGGAATATCAATATGAGTTTTTAAAATGCTCCTCTTCACAGTCATATTTTACTTTTTTCTATGTTCATTACTTTCTAATTAAAAATTAATGTTGTTTTTTAAGTTATTAATTTCTAGTTTTGCTTTGTATTACATTGTTAATTTTTGAAATGTTTTTTGTTGAGACTTCTACTTCCACTTAGAATGCAGAAAGCTTTGATTTTTTTCCCCCTCACAATAATGCATTTATACAAATTCAATTCTCTTGTGCCCATCAGAGAATTGAAATTGTAAAGAAACAGAACTATGAAGAGGGAATCCCATGAGAGATGGGACAACAGAGGGTCTTCCCTTTGGCAGAGAACAGGATGTGGTGGCCACCATATAAGTGTTAATCAGGAATCAAGTAAAATTTTAATAATTTATTAAAGGTTAGTGTGGGCTAGGTGTATTTTGATGTAGCAGAAACTGATCATAATTTCTTTCATAGTTTTACTCGGAAAGTATCACCAGAGATTAAGGATTGGGGACAGAGCACAGGGAACTCTATAAAGCAGGCATAAGGGAAATGATAGCATTTGTGGGAGGTGGGGCAGATAAAGAGCTCCACCTACTTCCCAACCCCTTCCTATCATGTGAGTAAAACCTGGGTGCCACTGGCAGAAGAGTTGTACATGTGCCAACCCATGGGGCTTAGGCAAATATCCCTTGCTCTTGGGGGAGAAACAGAAACAAAATCCATCTGCCTTTGTAGTAAGAATGAAAACCCTTTTTAAAGCCACAAAAATCCACTGTCACCTGGGAAATGGTAGAAGAAACAAGCTCTATCTTTGAGTGAGAATCAAGGAATTGCCACTTCCGGCTGATAATATGCAGAAGTCTATATAGCAGAGAAAAAGGCAAAATCTCCATCTAAAGACAAAGCACAGATAGGCAGGCAGAGTTTGGCTGCTATAAGGAGGAAGAAAAAAAATATGAAAGATACCCTGCCCCTGAAACTCATGAGCACAGGGTCAGTCTAATACTAAGACTGAGCAAGAACACAGATGTCTTTCCTGTTTCTACTAACAGACAGTGGTCAGGAGAAAGGGCATGTGGAGATACCCCCTCTCTGGAGTAGACATGTGGAGATGCATTAAAGCTGAGGGAGAGAGGAGGGACACTGAATAAAGTTCTCTGGTACCATAATACCCAGTGTAGCCATAATGTAGCAGCAGTCTGCTGCTAAAAACATTTGAGGCCTGTAGAGCACTGAAGGTTGTAATAGCAACAACAGGATTCCAACCCAGCTGAATTCTTAAATAAATGAGCTAAACTTCCCAGAGGAGTGCTCGTTTCCAAGGAAAATATTATTTGTTTTGTCTTTTCTGTTCTCTTACATGATGTATGATATTCAATTTAAAATAGAATGTATAAAAGAAAGGGAGAAAGAAACAACTCATTTTAACAAGAGAAAACAAGTAATGAAACAAATCTAGAAACTTCCCAGATGTTGAGATTAATCAGAGAAAAATTTGAAACTAGCTATGATTAATATGCAAAGCATATGTTTGGAAAAGTTGGACAGTATGCATAAATAGAAGAGAAATTTCAACATATGGGAATTACCAAACAAACAACCAACCAAAGAAGAAGAGTAGATGAAAATAGTATGAAATGGTGTTGAATAATCCCTTTCCTGGGTTTATCAGTAGAATTAAGACAGATGAAGGAACTCACAATTTGCAGAAATGTCAACAAATTATCAAAATTGAAACAGAAATAGGAAAAAATAATTAACAAAAAGAACAAAGATAGAACAAATTACATCCCCTGTATGTACGATTATATCAAAATGAACCTCACTATTTTGTATGACTATTAGAGTAATAAAAACATTTTTAAAAAGAGAGACAACAGAGAATTTAAGAACTGCTAGACGAAGATCTAACATAAATATAATTAAAGTCCCAGAGGAGAAACGAGAGAGAGGAAGAATAAAGAGAAAAAGGACACAGAATTTCAAAAAACAGTGAAAGATGTTAAAACAAAAATCCAAGGTGTGCAGAGAAATACAGATTTATGCAGTATTTAAAAAATACTATATATATATATATATATGAGATATATATGAGTTCATAGAGAAACGAAAGGAAATCAATGAAGATGAGAAACACAAAATGAAATAAAAATATTGAACATTATATAGGGTAAAATTAAAGTGAGAATTAGTTTAGAGAAGACTGTCAAAACTACGGAAATGTGAAGTCTGTGAAGTGACAGAATGACTTGAACTTTTTAAATAAAACAAAAAGAAAACAATAAAAAAGAGCTTCTTAACTCAGACTAATATTGCAGTTGAAATAGTTTTTTTAAAAAAAGTAAAAATAAATTTTTGATGAAAAAATAAGATGGTCAGAGAAATTATTGCTAGAGGGTATGTACAGTCTAAAGAAATGTTAAAGGAAGGATTTCAGATGAAAAAAAACAAAGAGCAGATAGACACTCTATGCAAAAAAACAAAGATGATAAAAAAAGCCATCAAATAAAGATGAATATAAAATCGTGCATACCTATAATCCCAACTAGGCTGGGGCACCACAAGCTTGAGGTCAATCCGGGCAACTTGATGAAAACCTGTCTGAATAAACAAATAAATGTAAGGGACTGGGATGTAGCTCACTGCTTGCTTAGCATGAATGAGGAGCTGGGTTCAACCACTAGTATCACACACATATACAAAACTGCTTTTGATGTTTTTCTTATTTTGGTCACTTTAAAATGTAAAGGACTGTAGAACAAATACCAATAATAATAAGAAGAGGGACTGGAAATATAATGTATTTTTATTACACTATATATAAAGTTTTATGTTCTGTTAGGGTCTATCTAGCTAATTAGGCCTAATAGTGAACATTAAAATAATAAAAGATTTATAAGTAATAAAACAACAGCAGAGATCAAATACAACCATAAACAATACATAGATAATGCAGGAATAGAAGGGGATAAAAAGAACAAAATCAGGGAACAAATAAGGAACAATTCTAGAAATATGGTAGATTTAGAATCAGTGATAAGGATAATGATATTAAATTCAAAAGGACTTAATACTCAGTAAAAGTCACCTCTTTTCAAAAGCCAAGACACATCCATGTATTAGTTGAAACCAATTAACTTTTAATACAAAGGAATTGATTAAAAATTAAAGAATGTAAAAACAGACTTTTCATAAAATGGCTGCTTTAAAATTTTCAAGTGCTTATGTTAATATCAGAGTAGAGTTCAGAACTAGGAATGTTACCAATAAAAAAGTAAAGTGGGACATTAAATGATACTATAGGAATAAATGTGTACAGATGATGTAGAAATCCTATAAAAATGTGCACTTAAAACAAAGATTCAAAATACATGACACAAAAAGATATTAAATGAGTCATCAATAAATCTATAGTTATAGTTACAGTTTTTGGCATTCTTTTCTGAATAATGTCACAAAAAATTGAAAACAAATCAACAAGTATACTGAAGATTTAAAGAAAGTAGTCTTTTCAAGTGCACATATAGCATTCTCTGTATTATACTATAGTGTGTAAAAAGCGTCCACAAATGTGAAGAAACTGAAGTCACACCAAGTATTACTTCCTGAATGCAAATAGTGAAGTTAGAAATCAGAAAGATACTCCAAACTTCCATCTATTACAAAATTTAATATTGTGCTTCTTAAAATAGTGGGGTGTAATAAGAGGTCACTTGAGTCATTAGAAAATGAACTGAGTTAAAAATAACAACATGACATATAAAAGTTATGGATGCAGCTAAAGAAGTGCTGAGAGGGGTATTTCTCGCACTAACTTTATATTGACACAATAACGGGTGCAAATAAGAAATGTGATCTTTCCTAATGAGAAAGTAGAAAAATTATACCCATTATATACAGATTTTTCTAATATTAAGAAAAGGAAACAACTCTTGATTCATTTTATGAGGCCAAGAGTTACCAGATACCCAAAGCAGACAATTATTAACAATAAAACAAGACAAGTTGAGCCGGGCGTGGTGGCGCACTCCTGTAATCCCAGCACTTTGGGAGGCTGAGGCAGGAGGATCGCGAGTTCAAAGCCAGCCTCAGCAATGGCGAGGTACTTAGTAACTCAGTGAGACCCTGTCTCTAATAAAAATACAAAAAAGGGCTGGGGATGTGGCCCAGTGGTCGAGTGCCCCTGAGTTCAATCCCCGGTACCAAAAAAAAAAAAAAAACCAAGACAAGCAAAACTGTAACTGACCAATATACTTTAGCAGGATATTTATAGTGCTGCAGTTTGATTCTGGAATGTCCCCCAAAGGTCCCTGTGTTAAAGGCTAGGTCCCCAGCTTGTCAGTATGGTGGCAGACCTTCCAGTCATTGGAAGCATGCCAGTGATTATGTATATGCATCATTTAGGGGATAGTGGTATCATTGTCTTTTCTTCTTTCTTTTTTGGGTGTCCTAGCCAAGAAGTGAGCAGATTTGCTCTGCCAGGTGCTCCCACCATGCCAAAAGCAAGATATCCAATTAATCATGGACCAAAATCTGCAAAACCATGAACCAAAGTAAATATTTTCTTTTTATGAATTGTTTGTATCAGGTATTTGCTACAGTAATGAAAAGCTGGTTAACATAAGCAGTTAAAACTCAGCTATTTATATAAACATTGCTACAGCATGACAATATCAGGTTTATTCCAGAAATTCAAGGTGGTTTTAACTTTTGAGTATCAAAACAATTCACATGTTGATTGACAATAAAAATATGTATGTACATAAACATTTCTAGACAGATATATTAGACACAGATAATCATCTCTGTAGGTTCAGAAGAAACTTTGGATAAAATCCAACATATACCTATGTTAAAAACTCATAGCAAGCTAGGAATTGAAAATAACTCCTTCAACATGATAAACAGCATATGTAAAATATTGTTATTAATATACTTAATAACAAAATAATGACTGTTCCTCATTCCTTTAGATGGAAAGTGAAGCAGAGATATTTGCTTTTGCTACTGCAAATCAACATTGGTCCTGGATAAGTGACATGATGCAGAATACAGAGCAAAAGACATGCAAATTGTAAAAGAAGAAATGAAACTGAGCTTGTTTACTGACTCCATTATTTCTACATAGAAATGTGCAGATAATTTGGAAATAAACATACGGAATTTGTATGCAATTTTATCATAGTTTCAGGATATAAAGTCAACATACAAAAATCAAGCAACTGGAAATGAAGAAGTGGAAATTAAATCTAAAACATGATCAAAATAATGAAATTCTGAAGGATAAATCTACATTATATGTGCAAGAATTGCATGCTAAGAACCAGAAAATACTGGTGAGATAAATCAAAGAAGAAACAAATAAATGAGCACCTATACCATATTCATGGATCAAAAGATTTCCTATTGTTGTGATATTAATCATTTCAGCATTGTTTGCCATTTTAATACAGGGTCATTTAAAATTGTAGCCATTTTTTTTGCACAGATGGAAAAACTGTTTCTAAAATTTATATATTAACTCAAAGGACCAAAAGCAAGAAAAAAATTTTGAAAAATAAAAACAAAGTTGGAGGACTCACAATACCTGAATTTAAGGCTTAATATAGAGCTATAGCAAACAGAAAAATATGTTGTTGGAAAACATATAAACGAACAGACTAATAGAGTTCAGAAATAGGTACATGTATAGTTAATTGAGTTTTGACCAACTTAAGTTGAAAAATCACAGTTGTTTTCAACAAATACTTCTGGGACAATTTGACATCATTATGCCAATAAAAATTGACTTATATCCATTAAAAACTCACAGGGGACCATTAACATAAAAGGAAAAACAAAAACTACAAAATATCTCAAAGAAGTTACTGAAGGAAAAATGTGTGATCTTGTGCTAAGCAAACTTTTCTTTAATAAGACATAAAATCATAAAACATAAGAAAAAATAACAACAAAACTTTGACAAATTTTAAAATTTCTGTTCATTACACAATAGTGTAAATGTTATGAATAAACAAGCCACTGACATAGGTAAAATTCTGTAAAACAAACATACATCTTATCAAGTACTTCTATGCAGAATTTGTAAAGATTTCCACAAATCAAAAATTGAAAAACAAAAACATCCATAAAAGTTTGCATTAAAGATTCAAGTATATGTTTTTTCATAAAATAGATATGACTACATTTAAGCATTTGAAAAGATGTTTAGCATCAGTGTTCATCAGGGAAATATATATGAATATCACAATATGATAGTATTAGTAGTATCTAGTACCTAATACATATAACACTAACATATAGTGCCTAGTACTAATATTCTATGTGGAACATCCAGGACTCACATTGATGCTGGAAATGCAAAATGGTACAACCCCTTTGGAAAATAGATTTTCAGGTATTTTTTAAAGTTCAATGTTCAATTTTTTAGTTGTTTGGCAATTTCATATCTAAATATTTAGGTAATAGATATGAAAGCATGACTATAAAGATCTGTATCTGAATTTTTATTGCAGTTTTATTTACAATCACTCTAAACTCAACAATGTTAGCTGGTGAACATACAAAAAATTGTATTGTACCATGCTATAGAATATGAGTAAGAAATCAAAAATAAACTACTTATTTATATAATAACATGTACAATCTTAAAATCATTATTGCAAGTTAAGGAAGGCTGGCAGGAAAGACTACATACTATATGCTTTTGTTTATATACATTCTTGACATGGAAAGTTACAGAGATAAAAATAGAAGAAATCAGGTGCTTGAATTGGGTTCAGGAAATTGACTCTCAAGGAAAAGAAGGAAAACATTGTGTGTGTGTGTGTGCGCGCGTGTGTTAGAAATACACTTGCCAAAATTTCTAGAATGATACATCTCAAAAAGAGTGAATTTTTTTGTATGTAAATTATGCTTCAATAAATCTGATATTTAAAAAAGAAATGTGAAATGTAAAAAATAAAATGAACTAAAGAAAGTCCAGTGAACTTTGATGTACTGAATGAAATAAACGCTTTATAGGAGCAAAATTAATAATAGCATTAAAATTGTTATGCATCTTCTAAAATTCAAGTAAAATGAATTAAATATATAACAGTCTCAATTTTTCATTAAGAACATTTTAGAATATAGAAAAAGCATATAAATTAATTTGAACCCTTAACTTGTAATGATGTATTAGGGAAAGGATTCCTGACCACGTATAGCTACAATTGATGGTAGGCTTGAATTTTTCTTTATGTGTTAATAATATTACCAAGGACAGAGTGATTATTTCTGATTGATGATATGAAGAAGTGCTTCAAAATCAAGGTGACATTTGAATTGAACTCTGTAATTTCCAGTTGTTTACTAATCTCTTAACACCTCTACATATATATTTTCATGATGCAGTATCATAAGACTTCATATGATTTTGTATACATGTAAGGTATTTAGAGACATAATGTGCATTTGCAATGTGCAGTGCACTTATGGGTACTATTAGACCTTTTCTTTTCCAAAGATCATATTGTTTCCATAGTAACAAATGCATTTCCAAGTGAACATTGACATTGAAATCACTCAAGTACTGCTCATAGGACTCTGGGTTGGAACCTTTGCAGCAACAGATTCTGCTAAGAGAAATGTTGATGTAGGTTTCTTTTCTAAGGTTTGTCTATTCATCTATTTTCTTTTCTGCAAGAACATATTCAAGAGAAGTAATCCTATCTATGTGCTTATATAGACTAATGAGCAAGAAAAGCATACCTGAGTTCTTATGTATCAGACTGGCACAGTGGTTCGTTGCCCTTGTCACTTGCACACCATTATTTCATTTAATTATTTCCTTAATGCACAGTTACTGAGAACCTACCATGTACTAGGCTGGTATATTTGCATCCTTATAATCACCTTTGAAGTAGGTGCCTTAGTCTATTTGTGCTGCTGTAACAAAATACATAAGTCTGAGTAATTTTTAAAGAGCAGAAATTCACTTCTCACAATTCTGGAGGCTGGCAATTCAAAATCATGTCAATGTTAGTTTCAGTTTTCTTCTGAAAAGGGAAGGATCACTGTATCCTCTCAGGATGGAAAGTGAAAAGGCAAGAAAGACTAACACTATGTCAAGTGTCTTTTATAAGGACCTTGGTCCCATTTACGAGGGAGATGCCCTTGTGGCAGAATCACTTCTTAAAGGACCTGTGCTTCTTAACACTATCATCTTGTCTATTAAATTTCAGCTCCTGAATTCTGTAAGGGACATATTCAAATAGTTGCAACTGTTATCAAATATTTTATAGATAAAGAAATAGATGTTGGGGATCTTACACCATTACTGTGATTCCATGGAGTAGCTCTTTGGATCAAAGATGCAGCCCATATTTCTCTTGCACTGACAATTGTTCCTGTGGAGTATGGCTCTGACACCTGAAGATTGTCTTTTGTTTTTAGCTAAATGATTTGGCTAGGGTTTCGATGTTCACTATAAATGCATATTATAAATAGAGTTATTATGAAATTGAGAAAAACATTTGGCCATTTAGTTGCAACTAGCTCTAAAGGATGAGAAAAAGTTTAGGACAAATTTTTGCCTTTTCTAACTTTTGAGTTATTAAAGAGCGGTATTCCCCAGAGATCAGTGCTAGGACTCTGCAGACTTATTTAACAATCTTTTAATATAAAAGCTCTGGAAGAAAGAGCACTTAATGAGATGATCAAGTTTACAGATGAAAGTATGGCCTCCTGGGTTGACAAGTGCCAAGCTAATGGGAATTCACTTCAGCAATTGCTCAGAAGGCCATGTGAATGCTGAGAGCCAGGGTAGGGGAACTGGAGAGCAGGCATGCATAAAGTGTTACTTTTAGCCAAAAATAATTCAGACTGAACAGATGAAATTAAGGCCTCTAAGTGGTGGGTATGACCCAAGAAAAGATCCTTTCAATCACTATTAGCCTAGGATATTGTTTCTGGATAAAAGAATAATCCTTTCTTGAATATCCTTAGAAAAAAAATAATAAAATGAAACGGAAATGAACCCACTCCTTTGCTCTTGCATGCTGCATGTAGTTTTGGTTTTCTGAGACTTTCTGAAAGCAACTGAAAGAAACCATGGAGTTGAAATGACTTTTACTTTAGGAATATTTAAACAAATGTAAATATAGGCTGTAGAGGTACTTTTAGTTTAGGAAAATAAGTTGAAAAGTGCAGAAGTACTATGGTCCTCATCAAATTCAGCTCATTATTTTTTAATTAATTCCACATTTTTTTTACACTTGTGAATTTTATATTTGAGAATTTGATAAAAAATAATTAATTCAAAGCATTTTCTATGAGCCAAAGAACTCATACAATGGAGAAAGGGCATCCTCCCAACTTGGAAATTCCACCCTTGTTTCCACCCTGAAAACTCTGGAATGCAGGGTTTTGTTTCCCTTTTGAGAATTTAAGAAATGAACTCCTAACTGGTTTAACTGAATTTCTTTGGATCCAAGTTCTACCAGAGATATAGCAAAAATTTAGACTCTTCTCTTGTGTTCCCAAAATCCAGTGCTCATTCTTCTGCACCATGGATATTGTACTAAGAAGAGAGGAAATGTGGAGTTTCCAACACTCAGCCTATTTAGTCAGAAATCACACCTGGACTTCAGAGGAAAACTAAAAATGAGTCACTTAAATAATGTAAATTGGACAGAGTCTCATATAGGTTTTTATTGATGTTCGCATCACTATATGCATAAGAAAAGCTTTCTAATTAAATGATTGATATTTGGAGTGATTTGGATGTGGATTTTCTTTCATGGGTTTACAGGTTGAAGCTTGATCCCAGTGTGGCAGTGTAGGAGGTGGGTCCTGGTGGAGGTCCTCAGGTCTTTGGGAGCTTGCCCTAGGAAGGGAGTCAGCTCATTCTCATGGGACTCATGGATTCAGGTAGTTCTTATGGCAGAGTAGTCATAAAAACACAAGTCTGGTCATTTCCCAGCCTCCTTGCCTTCTGTCTGGCCACACGATTTTACCTTCTTGCACACACTGCAGTGTATTTGCAGTGAGGGGATGGAGCCAGGAGGGCTCTTACCAGAGCCTGCGTTACACTATTTTTGGACTTTTAATCTCCAGAACTATGGGCTGACTAAATCTCTTTTCTTATAAGTGACACTCTCTTATATATTTCATTATAGTAATGAAAAATGAACTCATACAATATTCTTTATATATATTAGTGCTATTAAATTATGCACATATTAATTAAATAATACTAATAGCAATATTTATTGACCTATGAATGCTTCAAGTACATGATATCCTTCAAATTTTTACAATAATTCTACAAAGAAATTTTTGCTAACCAAAACATGATAAAATTCTTGACTATAAATCTTCTCTATTAACTCTCAGATCTTAATATTTTTTGTGTGATCTTCATGTCAATTCACTGAGGCTTATCCTGAACCATTTCCATATACTTCTAACACAGATTCTAACTAAAGTTATCCCCAATTGTCTACCTAAATATATCAACATTCTGGTTTTCTTTTTTTTTTTCTTTTTCTTTTCACATTGGAGATTGAACCCAGAAGTGCTTTATCACTAAGCTACATCCCCTAGTCCTTTTTTTTTTTCCTTTTTTGTTTTACATTTTGATATAAGGTCTTCCTAAATTGCTAAGGCTGGCTTAGAACTTGTGATCTTCCTGCCTCAGCCTCCTTAATTGCTAAAATTACAAGCATGTGCCACTGCACCTGGCTGCTTTTATGTTTCTATTAAAAAAATATTTTCTAGTGACAAAACCTCTGATAATAAAACTTTCCAATTAATTTTTATTCATATTTTGTCCAAATATGTACTAGACATGCTCCAAGTAATTTTATTAAATTTATTCTTTATTCTTTAAAATATTTATTTTTTTTCCCCAAATCATGTATGTACAGATTTTAGGGTCAAGTAATTTTACACATCTGCTAATGAAATAAAATTAGTGCCATATTTGACACATTTTTGTCTAACTTATATTATGAAGAAATCATATTTTAGCTTTTATTTCTAGTATTTACCCCCAAATTTCTAATTTTTCTTCATATCTTAAGTTTCTTTTTTAAGTTTCATTATGCAATCTTAATGAATCTCTTGATGAGGGAGAAATATGGGCTCTCATTCTGTGCCTGAGACATTGTGTATGTAATCCACACACACCTGCCTTTCTCTTACGCATATCCAACCATCCTCTAATTTGTTTACACCATCATTTTGGCTAGGTCAATATTCAGAATCTAGATAATTATGGGAATCTAAATATTATGCATTGCTGAGGCTTGCAATTTTGTTTTCCTGCAAGTGTGACTTAAAGAAAAGACATTATTATAATGTGTACTTTTATTTTATTCACTTAGAGAGTACCCCATGCAGTCTCTGTTTTCTTGCTTACTAAGAGCACATTTTACCCAAGGCCCCGTTGGTAGTTTTCATATTCTTACATATACCACATGGCAGACATTTTCTTAGACTGTTCCCTCTGATAAATCTTTCGCTCTAGGTCTAGGTCCTTCCATTTTTCTTAAAAATTATGCCTGTTTAGGAGATGCAAAATGGTGAATGAAGAAGGTCACTTTCCTGGTTGCGCCACAACATGAAAAAGCAAAAGAACTGAACAAGCACTTCACAAAAGAAATATGAATGGTAAAAAAAAATATTAAAAAATGTTCAAAATCTCTGTCAATTAGAGAAATGCAAATTAAAACTACATTGACATTTCATCTTACTCCATTCAGAATGGTAATTATCAAGAATACAAGTAAGAATAAATGTTGGCGAGGATATGGGGAAAAAGGTTCATTCATACCTTGCTAGTGGGACTGCAAACTGGTGCAACCTCTATGGAAAGCAGTATAGAGTTTCCTCAGAAAACTTGGAATGAAACCACTGTTTAACCCAGTTAACCTACTCTTCAGTTTATACTCAAAGGACTTAAATTAGCATACTCAGTGACACAGCGACACAGCCACACCAATGTTTATAGCAGCTCAATTTACAATAGCTGAGCTATGGAACCAACCTAGGTGCCCTTCAACAGATAAATGGATAAAGATATGTGGTATTTATACACAATGGAATATTACTCAGCCTTAAAGAGGAATGAAATTATGGCTTTTGCCAGTAAGTGGATGGATAATGTCATGATAAGTGAAATAAGTCAGTCCCCCCAAAACCAAAGGATGAATGTTATGTCTGGCATGTGGATGCTAACAAGGGTGAGTGGGGAGGTGAAGAATAGAAGTTCATTGGATTAGACAAAGGTGAATGAAGAGAAGGGAGGGGGGATAGAAATAGGAAAGGCAGCAGAATGAATCAGACCTAACTTTCCTATGCTCATATACACAACCAGTGTAACTCCACATCATGTACGACCACAAGAATGGGATCCTAATTGGAATGGGTTGTGTTCCATGTATATATTATATGTCAAAATACACTCCACTGTCATGTATATCAAAGAAGAACAAATAAAAGAAAGTAAAATATAATAAAAATAAAGAAAGAAAATTGTGCCTGTTTAGGTGAGGAATGTCAGTTGGGAAAACCTTAAGGAAGAATGTTTGGGTATAAGTGGTCCAGGGAGGCTCTGTATGTCATGCCTACACATTTGCTGAGTGATCACTGAAAGGACTCTCAGGATTTGGAGGCCATTGTCCTCATGGCCACTGTTTGCCCAGCTGGAGGACACATTGCAGGAAGGGAAAGGAGACAACAGGCACAGAAGCCCAGGAGTGGACTTACCAATTGCTTCCTCACAGGATATTTCCAAGAAAAATGGGGGTCAACATAAATTCCATTGTTCTTTCAAAAATAGAGGGCTGGTATATGGGATCCATTGCCCTGGTCACATAAAACCGTCTTATCAATATGAAGTGGGCTACATTTAGGGTCCTAGTTCCCAGGAATCTTCCCAAGGGTCAGGGTCTCCAGAGGTCTTTCTGGAAATATCCACATGAAGCATGCTATATTAACACTTTATTGCATAGTATGAATGCCTTAAAATATCTCTTTTTATGTCTGTGCCTGGGTATTCAGCGTACTGGCTATTCAATCATTTGTTTTTAGAACTCAGACCTGATGCTCTCTCATTCCTGATGGTTTGAATGTGACCTACTTTATGTTTTAATTGTTTTCCTTTCCATGGGATTTAGAGTTTTGTTCCCCTTATAAATGTTGCATTTAAAAATATCAGCTTCTCTGACATGATTTGAGAATTTTAAAGATGATTTTTCCTGGATAGCTAGTAGCTTTGGTAAGGAAGGTGTGTCCTTTAATTTTGGGAAATATTTTGTGTTGGTTTTGAAGTTTTTTTCACCTAAATTTCTTCTGTTTCCTTGTTTAGGAACACTCTTATTTGCATCTTAACATTTTAAGATCTCATTTTCTTGAGGTTTATCTTGTATTTTTCATGTATTTATTTATTCTGATTTAAGAATGATTTTCTCAACTTTATTTCCCAGGAGCAGGCATTGTTCTGCAGACCGAAGGCACAGCTTTGTGCAAATCAGAAAACAACCATACCTTCACACAAATCAGAAAACAATCATGCCTTCATAAAGTTTATATTCTAGTAAGACAAAACACAAGGCCATATATAGCCAGGTATGTTGGCCCATGACTGTGATTCTAGTGACTCCAGAGGCTGAGGCAGGAGGATTACAAGTTCAAAGCCAGTCAGAGCAATTTAATGAGGCCTAAGGAACTTAGCAGAGACCCTGTCTCAAAGTAAAAAATAAAAAGGGCTGGGAATGTGCCTCAGTAGTTAAACACCCCTGGGTTCAACCCACCCCTCAAAAAAAAAAAAAAAAAGGGAAATAAGTAAGTGGAAAAGGTAAATTAGAAAAGATGCTAGAAGTTTTGTAAATGAAGGGGTTCAAATTTCAGGTACTGTGTCTCAGGAGGAAAGATCTGAATGCACACAGGAGATGATACTTCATGGATAATGAAATATGGCAATTTCAGGCGGAGGGCAAAGTCCTGACATAGTATTGTATCTGATATGTTTTAGAGGAGCAAAAAAGATCATTATGACTGGAGTGTGACAAGGCAGAGAGTAGCAGGAAAAGAGATCTGACCTGTAGTGGGGGAACAGATCAAGAAGATCATTAGAAAATTGTTTTTTTCTTCTGAAAGAGATGATAATCCCTTGTGAGGTTTGAGCAGAACAGTGACATGCTCTGAATAACACATTTTAGAAAGCATTACATGGCTGGTATGTTAAAAGAGGATTGAAGGGACTGGGGATATGGCTTGTATAGACAAGTAGAGCGCTTGTCTCCCATGTGTGAGGCCCTGGGTTTGATCCTCAGCACCACGTAAATAAAAATAAAGGTGTTGTGTCCACTTAAACTAAAAAATTAAAAAAAAAAAAAAGGAGGATTGAAGGGGCAGGAATGAAGGGATAGGCATCATTAAGGGTAGCTGAGGCAAGATGGCAACTTCCTGGAGCAGGGCGGAGCCAGAAAGTGATGAGGAGATAGGATGTTAGATACCTTCTGTTATTGGTTGTTTTTTTCCTCTCCATGGTGCTGGGGCCTGAACCTGGAGCTTTGTGCATGCCAGGCAAGCGCTCTGACACTTACACCCACAGCCCAACTAGATACCTCGTGAACGTATAGCGGGCAGGTTTTGTTAATAAGTCAAACCTGCAATGTGCAAACAGGAGGAGTCAAGATGACTCCCAGACCGTTGATCTGACTAACTGTAAAGATGGAATTGGTGGTAACTAAAGTGAAGAAGGTGGCACATAGGAATGATCTGGGAGAAGTGGGGTTCGATGTAATACACCTTCACAGAGATGTCAAGAGAACATTTGTGTAAATGAGTGTGGGTTCCTTTCCCTCTCCATAAGTACTCTCTTCTATTATTTTAGACATTTCTGGGATGTGTTGATTGTCTTTTTTTCAATTTGATTTGTAGGAAAGGCTGATATATGCAGGATACTGAATCTTCTTTATATATGCTGTAAATTTCTTTTCCCAGGTTGTGGCTTATATTTTTGTTTTCTGATGTCTTTGCATGAAAAGCTCTTAATTTTAATGTGTCTGAATATAATTATATTTTCTTTATGCTCAGAACTTTGTATATTGTTTAAGAAATTCTTATGAGGTCTTAGTGATTGTATTCTATATTTATATTAAAGTTTTGACTTTCCTATGTACATTCTTATTGAGCTATTTTATTTTTGCGTATTTGGTTACAGGTTCAATTTAATTTTTTTTCTGTAAGGATGAGTTTATTTCATTATCATTGATTAAACTGTTCCTGCTTCCGCTGTCTTTGGTGTCATCTCTATACGTTATCACATTTCCACATAAGCCTAATTAAATTTCTGGACTATGTTCTGGTTCCTTCTTGCATTGATACCAAGGAAGAGTTGCATGCATGATTCATTCTACTCTTTTGCACTTATCTTAACTAGTCAGGCCTGTAGGTTTCCAAATGACTTTTGTGATATACACATTATATAATAATTTTAAGTGTATTAAAGTTTTAAACTCTATAAATTCCTTCTATTTTTCAAATTTCTTTGAAAGTCATTTCCGTGTACATGTCTTCAATTCTCTCCTTCACTGTGTTCTCTACTTTTTGAGACTGAAAAATGAATTGCATGAGCTTTCCCATTTTTATTCTGATTTCTGTCTGAGTTTGACCAGTAGGTTTGACTACAAAGGCAGAGAGAGAGAGAGGAATACCATCAGGGTATTTATTCCACTGCATACCTGTTTACAAATTGATTTAAACGTCTTGTAGAAAAAAAAAGTATACATCTATGGAAGTCATATTGAAAATGCTTCTTCCTACTTCCATTTCTAGTAATCTCCCATTCTCAGACTCCTGTTGGAATTCAGCCCCATTGCTGTAGGAAAAGATAGCTGCTTCTCTTCTACGTAGGTCTGATCCTGTGTAGCTACCCGTTCATAAAAGCATTCTCATTATCCTAAATGCATGATTGAAGACTTGAATATTACGAATATACTTTGTATACAAACAGTGTTATGTAAAAAGATGCTCTATATGTGTATTATGAATTGTAATGCATGCTACTGTTATAAATACAACAACTTTGAATAAAAAGAAAGCATTATCCATAAGTTGCTTAAACTTGAAAGTGCCACCTGATTTCTTCTGGGCCGCTGAATGATACACGGTCTCATTCTTCTATAACTGATTTTATTTGAGTCATGCAGTATTGTGTCTTCATTTGTAGACTTTTATAAAGTTGTTTTAATTTTTATTACCCATCAATTTTACTGTGGTAGAATACACAGCTTGGTTTGGAGATGGGACTGCTAAAAGTAGTTTCACAACTGCTTGTAATGGACCAAAAAGGTCTTATTTCCTTCTTACATAATTTATAGTATTAAGCTGTTTGCTTTAGATTCCTGGAGTAGTTAAGTAGTGGAAATTTAAACTCTCAATCTATGGAAGATACACAACTAGAGGTATAAATTCAGGAGACAATTTTTGTTCATCTAGAACTGACATCAAAATAGATGTGCTTTATCCTAATTCTTTATAGAACATATCCTGTTCCAAAATATTTCTCATTTCCCTGTGCCAGGGGTGGGTTTTCCTGCATTCCTCCAGTCTTTCACAGTGTGTAGATTTATTCTATCTCCACATTTCATACAGGCACAAGGCTCCTATTTCCATACACACTTTTAAAAATTTGGCTTTTAGGAAAACTAAATTAATGTTTCCTCCCTTACTTTGCTAGGACTGAGTAACTGTAGCAATAGCCAAAATTATATTTGATTTTAATTTACTTTTTTTTGACCCTTTGAAATTTCCCCTTCTTTTCTAGTTAGCACTTAAAAAAAATATTTATTGTACTTCATCCCATTTTTGAATATGCTTGACCAGGAGGATTATCAGGTTGTTTACTCTGTCATATTGATAGAACTCAATAGTATTCTAGTTTTCTTCATTTATGCAAATCTTGCATGTTAGACACAATTTTGGTCTTATTGTGTATCTTTTATATGTTTAATGCACACTAGCCATTCAATAAATATTCATGTAAACCAATTGAAACAATCAGTGATGTGAAACTCTTTCCCTAGAACATATTTATTTTTATAGTGAAATAAATTTATTAAGAAATGCATGCAGTTTAAGAACACACGTTGACAGATCATTGACTATTGTGCATTTTGCATGATAGAATCTCAATTAATGGGATATCCCACAAACCAGCAGAATAACATTCATGACTAAGGAGCTTTCCCTGTAAGCAGTGATTGTTATTGTGCAGTGTCTTTAATGAGTATATTTATATATTTAATTTCAATAAATAAGTATTTTATACAACATAACAATTTAACTTTTGATAATGACATTTCTAGTATCCTGTAAATCCAGGAAAATTAAAAAAGATAAACAAAACCCAAATCCATAAGAGCTATACTTCGACTTTAGAAAAGTCTTTGTACTTTACAATGAGGCATGGTTTTGTTTTGAATTTTGAGAAGCCAGTGATGCAAGCAACAAATCACAACATGCTTACCTTTGTTGGAAAACCCTAGGTTAAGGAGTCAATTTGGAGTTGTACTTCAAAATATTATAAGTTTAAATTAAACAGTTACAACTTTTTAAAAATGTTTAACCTTGAGGAAAAAATGCAAATTCAAATATATGTATTATGGACTAACTCGAACTTACTGTCAGGAAAAATAGGTAGTAACTTTAAATAATGACATTTTATTGCCATAATATAAAATCTTCCTTTCTTGAACATTAAATTTACCAAAAAGAAAAAAAAATCTATCTTGCAGCATAATCCTAAAATTCGTAGGCATGAATAAAACTGAAAGACTAATTAAATAATGTATTTCACATCCTCTATGTATTGGGAGAAGGTGGTGTTCTCTGGTATAGGCATGTCATCTCCAATATATGAAGCAGAAGAGCGCACAGGTATTAGGACAATTCTGGTTTGTATAAAAGGGAAAGTTAGTATAAACCCAAGCAACAGATATTGGTCATATATGAGATATAGCTTCAAAATTCCACACATCTAATGACAATATGACGATCATAGATTAGAATCATGGAATACCAAAAATAACAAGTAAGGATGGAGAAAAAGTAGGACATCTTTTCAGTTGAATTACATAATAATGAGAGGGAAATAATAATAAAGAGAGAAACTTTTTGCCATTAGGGGTATCTTGTGGTCTCAGAGATTTTAATACAGAGAAATACAAAATACACACATTTAAATATATATAAATAAAAAACTTAATTAGCACATATGCACACATGTGCATACATATATATACACACATATATGTATGTGTGTATGTATGTGTATATTTGCGTTGATATTCAGAAACATTGATATCTAACAATTAGAAAAACTGGTTTCCAGATCTTGGTTCTTATTTGCCATTCCTCAATAATGCAAACTAAAACAGGACTCTTTTTGAAAGATGTTGATTTGAAGACTGAAGCAAGTAGGACAATGTATTATCTGTGATACAAAAAAGAAAATGCTCAGAAAATGATAAGACTTGTCAAAAGGACAGCAACTAAATATGAGAAATTTTGAAAACCAAATAAATAAGACTAGTAACAAAAATATCATGTACAGATATTTTCATTTCCTTCTCATCACTCTGTTAATGAAGGAGGGCTTCCTGCTCAAGTGTAAAGGAGTTGACAAACACTGTAACCTGATATGGGACACTTGAAATTGACAGAAACATTTAGTCACATCACTCACAGCCTTTTGAGAGTAGGTCACCATGCAGCACCATGGTCATGTGGGGCTTGCACTTTTTGTACTTTGGAACAGAGGGTTTGACCAGCAGCTACAAGATATGGTTTTTATAGTAGAAAGAGGATGGAGTGTTCTCTGATACCTGTGGAAGGGTGTGATGGCTCATTTGAGTTATTACGGGAAAAGACTGAAACCTGAACTCATGGCTAATAGTGAATCAGGAAACATTTTAAACTGGATGGCAACAAAATAAAACATCTCAAAATTGCGTAATGCAGCTAAAAGACTTGAAAGGGGAACACACAGCTTTAAGTGATTGTTTTATTTAAAACGAAAAAGAAAAAGAAAGCTCTAAAATCACTAACCTTATGTTCTACATTTACAAGCTAAAATAAAAAAGCAAGTAAGCTTAACATAAATAGAATAATTAGCATAGTAAATGTAAGAATATAAATTCAAAGCATGTTTTAAACATTAGAAAAAAATCAAAAGTTGGTTATGTGAAAAGATCAAAAAAAGTCATACTCCTATTTAGTTTAATCAAAAAAAAATAAAAGGAAACAGAATTATCAACATTAAGAGTGGATGAGGGATTAATATGGATTTCACAAACTTTAAAGGGGTGAAAAGAGTCTACTATTAACGTCTTGAAACAACAAAAGATAGAATTAGACAAAATGACAAGATTTTTTTTGAAAAACAACTTACCAAAATTGATAAAAAATAATTAAACAGAAACTTAAACAGACCTATATCTATTAGGTAAATTGGACATTTTATCAAAATATGTTCCCCAAGTAAGAACTCCAAACCCAGATATTTCCATATGTATTTACTCAAGGAGTAATGAATGTCAAATTTACCTAGACTTTCAGAAAACAGAGACACTGTATGAATAATTTTATGAGGCTGGTATAATGCTAATACTAAATTATAACAAAGTATTAAAACTATAACATTATAAGCATTATTATATAAGCATCATAAACAAAGATGCTAAGTCTTGAAAAAAATATTACCAGGTAAAATCTGACAATCTGTAAAATGGATAAACATTATGTGAAGGCAGGAATTATTTCAATTAAACTGGTTGAAAATAAACCAATCTAACAGTACTTTAGCATCATGAAAAATAAAAGAACTTATAATATTTTTAATAAATGCAGAAAGAAACTTCTGGCAAATTTTATTATCAATTATGATTAAAAAGTCTCTGCAAACCAGGTAAGTGGGGAATCTCATTAATCCAATGATGAATGTTCTTTGTAAAACCTTCAGCTAACATTTTATTTAATACTAAAAGATTTAACTATGTCCTTGGGATCAGGAACAAAGCATCCTGTGTAACACAATACCAGATGTTCTTAATATTGCTAATAAGGAAGATACATAAAATCCATAAAGATACCAAGGAACAAATAAAAAACTCTATTGTCATGTGATATACTATTGTATATAGAAAATCTCCATGGATTTCCTAACAGAAAATAATAAATTGACGTAGTAAGGTCACAAAGATATGTGACTAATAAATGAAAATCCATTGTGTTTTTATATATTAGCAGTACATATTAAGTAATTTTAAAAACGCACTTCAAATACTCTCACAAACTATAAAATATGTCTGAATAAATTTAAAGTTTGTGCAAATACAAAGTAAAATAAGAACATCACTGAATCACTAATAAATTCATTGCTAAAAAATAAGATCATTTCTGAAAAAAATAAGGATGACAAAAATTTACAAAAAAATAAAAATGACAAAAGTAAATATATCAAATTCTTGAGTTGGAAGAATAAAACAGAAAAAAATCAACCTTGCTTTGCTTGGGGTAATGAGTATGTTACTTTCAGAGCAAGAGACAATGACTGTGAGTCAGCCACTCAACTGTAACATAGCAAGATGTGAAACAGTGAAATGATACCTAAGTAGTCAGATAAAAGGAAAAAAAAAAAAAAACCCTAAATTACAGAGGTAGCCAAGTTACTACTTACCTGTCATTTTGCATGGAGAAAAATTATGTGGGCTGTAAGACTTCAGAGGATATATCATTCAATACCTATTCAAGATATTACAAAAGATGGAAAAAGAACTGTATAACAAACAAAAATGGGACTTCAAAATAAAGAAGCATAAAGCACAAGGGAGAACTGTGAGAAATAAGCCTGGTATACATGAACTTGATGCTAACCCACTATTAAAATCTATCTCCTTGAAATAAATGTATTTTCAAACAAGTATAAATGCACAAGAATATTCATAGCAGCACTTCTTATAGCATCAAAAATTAAGAATGGTGAATTTATGTGGGTAAGAGGATGATTGTAAAGATTATGGAACATCCGTACCATGACATTTCATGCAGCCAGTACTAAAGGAATTTATTAGATCCACAAGACACTATTGTCAAGGATTTCTACAATCTATGTTTAAATGAGAATATCAAAAGCAGGATGCAGTTGTAGATGCATAATATAACATTGTAGTTTTGTAAAATACCATGAAAGGGAAGAATCCAGTGATTATGCATACATGATTAAATGAGCACTGAGAAGAGAACAGAAAGATGGGCTTCACTTTATTCATATGTAATGTAGGTGACTTTGTGGTTTAAGTCAATAATCATATATTATCACACAATTCCTGAGCTGGTAATCAGTGCTCAGCTGGTAGTTCTCATGTCATCTGATTTTAGTGATGTAGTTCAAGTCTTCTGACATTTTATAGGCAGCTCATTCAGGGGAGTCAGGGAGAATGGCTGGGAGTCAGCTCCATGGGGTCTCATCCTTTAAGAGTTTCCCCACCTGGTGTACTATGTTTTAAGAGGATGAAATGAATGATGTGAGTTCTTTTAAGACATAGTCTTAGAAGATGAAATCACTGCTGTTCAAAGCAAATCATAAGACTAGTTTAGATTCCAAGAGTGGAGAAATAGCAGAGGAGCACCGAAGTCACATTTCAAGGTGCTCTACATATTGCAATCAGTAGCATTCTTGTAGCTATCTTTGCAAACAATCAGTTACAATGGATGATTGGTAGGGAAAATGAAGAAGGAAAACAGGTTCAATATTCAAGGCCAAGGTGAAAAAATACCCTATTAAAAATATGATCTCACCATTGAAATATATGAACAATTGCACTAGTGAAAATATGATTTCAGCTTTGAAATAGGAAGGAGATACATAGTACAAGCTGCATAAAATAAGCAAAGCATGAAAAACATGTAATTAAATTATTTATATTGGTTAGTGGTTACTACCATTTCCCCAATAGGTAGAAATTGAAGGCTGACCTAAGAATTTATCATATTTTATTTTAAAATGTTTTATATATTTTATATGCTCTACAGTTCGTAAAAATATTTTTAAGTTTCTTCTTTCCAAATTACCTACATAGACAGTGTTATTGCAATAGAAAACAAATAGGCTTTTTAAAGAGAGTAGACCAGATAATCCTCAAATAAATACTGAGGAATAGACATTTAGAAAAAAACAAACTACTATAATGAAGAAGAACAAAGAGAAAGCCAGGCTAACAATGTATTAAGATTTACTAGAAAGCAAGAGTAATTAAAGTATCATGTTATTGGCTCTAGGATAAAAATATAAATTAATGAAAAAGAATCTGAAATTAAAATAAAACATGTACACACATGAATGGTAAGTGTATGATAAAAATGGCATTACCACTAAATAAGTAAAAGGAAAAAAAACATACGGGAAGACTGTAAAAGACAGGTAATATGAGAGCAAACTCTAATCTGTTAATATATATAAAACTCAGAACACATGGGTAATCAGGGAAACATGAATTAATAAAACAGACTACATTTTTACCTACCTGATTGGCAAAATATAAAATGGCTAACATGATGCAAAATTGGCTTATTCACTCCAGGTCGAAGGATCAATTGAGAATTCATTTTAATGGCAATGGAGTATAATCTAGCAAAGCTGAAAATACGCAGACCATGTGAAAAAGCAGTTTAATCCATGATTATGCATCCTTAACATTCTCTTGCAGATTTTTACACTGAAACAGGATTAAGTATGTTCAATGCTGCATCTTACTTTGCAAGAGTAAAAATTTAAAAATAACCTTAATATCCAATATGGTTGTGAATGAACTATTGGATATTCATCTTTTAAAAACATGCCAAAGTTAAAATGGATAAAACATGGAATCTTTCAAATGTAGATAGATCTCAAACACTACTGTTGAGTGAAAAAAAAGGAAGTTTAACAATGATATTTAACTTATGATTGTATTTATATAAATTATTAAACCATACAAACACTGAACTGTTTTCATACATCATATATGCTTGTGAAAGTAGAATGTTAACCATGAATATCAAGATAACATTGTCTGTTTAATAACAATTGCCTCTGGGACAGAAGAGAAATGAGATGAGGAGGATAAAGACAAAAAAAATCTTTAACTATACACAGAATGAGGTAATTTTTCTTAAAATTTTTTCAAGTGTGACACAATAATTAAAAAAAAAATTCTGGGGAATGTTTAAGAGGATATTTGTTGTATTGTAAACTATTTGTTTGAAGGTAGATTAAAGAAATGCAGAATTCAAATCTTTAAGTAACTGTAGTCATGAGAATAAAAATTGTCCCCAGCTCAAGAAAATTTTGATGCTAAGAACAATCATATAGTGGATACACACCATGTGCCAGGGATATTAGAGACATGATTTCAGTTAATCCTTAGAACAACTCTATGTGATGGAAGCTGTTTTATTTTCATGTTATAAATGGAAAAAACTGAGCCATAGAGAGATTAGGTATACTTTGGAGGATCACCCATCTAGTAAGTTGTAGAAATGGCCCTGAAACTTCAGGGTCTGGATTCTTAACTATTATGTGAGATTCATTCCTGAAGTTTAAGTCCAATATCATCTGAACACTAAGTTAGGAAATTTGCTTGTGAAAGTTGGAACGCGGTGAAGCTAACGGAGTCGTGGAATGTGGGCCTTGATAGGAGGGTTTGGCTATTCTAAGGATGCTCTTACAAAGCTGCAGATATTAAAGCAGTGTGAAGATTCTGAAATTAGTCCAGAGGGACGGTGGTATTATTGACAACTTGTTAAAAAGAGTTCAACCTCCAGGCTGTGTACCACAGGAGGGCAGATGGTGTGATTCTTGAAGAACAAAATGATAGTCTGCTTCTGATATAAAGTATTAGACACAGTCATAAACAGATGGTAATCTGTGACTAAAAGCATTACTCGGTAGGACTGAGAGCAGAGGCAAGGGACATCTGGTCATTGGAAACTTTGAAGAAGCAACAGTTGCTCTTAAAGCAAGATAGAAGATTCAATTGGTATGAATATTCTTTTAATGATAATATAATAATCCCACACCTGGGGCTTTATACCCTTTCCACCTAGAACATGGGGTATTGACAGAGAGATCCAGGCAATTCCTCTTCATGCAGGGCAAGAATATCCCTCAGAAAAAAAATAAATCTCTTGTAACATCTCCAGAATCAAATGCTTGGCTGAACAGATGACCGAGGCATTTGTTTTGTGGAAAGCTAGATCTTGAGGGAAACTGTGGAAATATTCCTCTCCTTTTCTAAGTGCTTTATTCAGATAAAGAATTATGAGTCATTCAAATGAGATGCAAAATGTCAACCTTATAATTTACAAAGCTAAAGTGGAAAAAAAACACACACAATTGGAAACTCAGGCCAAGTTGGACATTATTGGGGCTCCTTTGAAGCCTGGTGGAGGCGGCGGGGGTGAGGGGTTGTTGGGAAGTGTGTGCATGTCAAGCATAAGCAATTGTGCTCCGCAAGAAAGAGAGATGTTGAGTCACACATCCTCCATCAGTTCTTCCAGGGGTCCTCCCTGGGGAGAGAAAGCAAGGAGGCAGGGAGTGTCCTCTCTCTTTTGTGTTCTGAGAAGTGAATAATCCTTCCCTCCATAGGAACAGATTAGTAAGAGTTGTATCTCCTACCGAAAAGAAAGTGGGGGTAAAAAGAGATTTTTTTTTTTTCTCATCTTCCCTTACCCCTTAAGGAACACAGCTGAGAAAAAATACTTGGGTTTATTGTATTTTCTTGGCTTGGATTTACTATCCAATGGCAGAATACACATGGTAACAAGCAATCTGTCAACAAAACAGTTGTCAATGTGGACAAGTAATCCTCTAAGAACGTTGTGATTTATGCAATTATTTTGTGTATCACTTGGTGAGAAAGGAGATAGATTTCACCCCTTTTGCATGATATTTTGTAAATAGTAGTTTTAAACAAATGAAGCTTTTTGGCCTTTTAATTAGAAAATTGTAGGGATTGTTAATTTTTAAAGGAAAATGCAAATAATGAATAACTGTTGACAAGATTTTGAGAGGCAGAGTGTGGTGGTCATTAGCATTACTACTGGCACGTGATATTCTTTCAATAGCTGACAATGTTGTATGATTTATTGCCACATAACTTCTATTACACTTTTTCCAATGAGCACAATCTTGACCTGGTGTAAGTTCTCTAAAACAAACAAAATGAGGTTTTTAAGGCATTGTGAATTGTGGAAAAAAAAAAATAGTGAGACTTTGGCAAAGCAATCCTGTTTGAGAGCTACCTTATGGTTGACTCAATTGTACCTGATGGGAAGATTCAGATAAGGGGCCTTTTAGTTAATCGGGTACTTGAGAAGACAAATCTGGAATGGAGATGAGGAAAAGTATGAGCCTGAGAAGAAAATATAACTACCATCTTTAAGAAAGTTTAAAGATCAAGTTAGAAAAACTCTGTTAGGTTCTCCTCATTTGAACCTTTATTTCATCTCTTTTATCTCATTTAAAAGTATAATATCCTAATTTTCATAGTATTTCATTGTGTTCTTTTTATAACTCATAAAGACGAAGTCATTTGAGTTCAGGAAATGTATCATACTCTTGCTGATTTCCCTACCTAGAACTAAGTAGAGGGCTTTTTTTTCCTTGAAATAATTTAATAAGTACTTGTTGAAATAATTAATTGAAATACCACCCTAATTTTCTCTAATTAAGATAAATGGGAGGGCATTGCCTAAAAACAATTCCCGTGTCTATAGGCACAAATGCAAAATGAAACTTGGTGTTTTATTGAAGTACAGAGCCCCAATTTACGAGGCCAATATTTGCTGCCCATATTGACCAAATTCCACATTAAAGTCCCTAATAGTAAACCCATACCAAGCTATGTTACTCATAAATATCTTTTGCTGATAGAGTGAGGGTGAAGATTGAATATCACAAAAATAGTCTTCATTACAAACTGTGGTATATCCTAACTGTAAAGAACTCAGATAATTGTCAAGTTCATGAAAGAATGAGAGAGAGAGAAATCTTTAAGAGAAAAAATATGTTCACACTGGACAGAGAACATTTCTGAGGTATGTTATACATAGATTTTTTTTCTGAATTCTATTATTAGGATTATTTAGTTTAATTTGGTTATCAATTCAGAATTTGCTAACTTGGGTTCTGAAAGAATATTCTAGCAACATTAAGAAAACGGTCTCATTCAGCAAACATGAACTATTATTTTGTGATAGTCCATCCCTCCTTCACTCTAGATACCAGCTATATGTGTACACACACACACACACACACACACACACACACACACACACATTTTTCCTCTATGTAAATCGTTGCCATATTGTAGCGATGGATATTTTTGACAAACCTAACTAGGCATGGGTTTGCTACTTGTGACTTCAATGTGGAGCAAAGATGATTTCATCAAGATGGGCTGGGAATATTGGCCTTGGCAATGGGGATCTATGCTTTGATGAAATTTCTCTTTACATTTATGCCTGAATGGCATAGGAACAGTTTACAGATAATGGTCTCATTTATCTTAATTAATGAAAATTATTTAGAAAGATATTTCAGTGAATTATTTCAACAAATATCTGTGTCAGGAATAATACCATTCTTAACTGAAAATTAACTATGTATCAGGCACTGTACAAGGTGCATTGTATGGGTCATCTCATTTATTGCTAGTTTGGAGTTTAGTGGAATTAAATATTTTGCCTGAATGCCTAAATTTCAATTAAAGTTCACGTAAAGTTCACGTAGGTCCTATTGTTTCTCTATTCTAATAATTTGTATAGGTTAAAAGAATATGCCTTACATGTTATTCATTATTCAGAGGAAAATGCTCCATTGCTCAACATACAATTTCAAATGATTTACAACTTAGTAGCAAAATATTCCCTGTTGGCATGCACTGCACCAATGCTAATAATTTACAATACTATCATTGTTTTCTTGAGGATCTTCTAGATTATGCTCTGGTAACCAGAAAAGCTCAAAAATCTGATGTCACACAGTGTAGGTTATTTTCTCATGTAATATTCACTTTAGTCTGAGAAAATCTCATGGCAAATTATCTTTATGCAGTAGGAACCTCCACCATCCTGAAGCTACCCCAATCCTCTTTCTTGGTCATCCTGGCCTTGAGGTGAGCAGTTTTGCTCCACCATGGGCTTTTGCCATGATGAGCCAACTCACCCCAGGCCCAAAGCAATGGAGCCAACTGATCAGGGACTGAAACCACCAAAACTCTGAGCCAAAATAAACATTTTATCTTTACAAGTATATTATGTCAGGTATTTTGTAGTTACATAGTGCTATCAGAAATAACAAGCATCATTCTACTGAAAAACTCATTGGTCCTAACTAGAAAAGGGGGTCTAGGAAATACAAACTGAATATGGGAGATACTTATAATATCTTCTACCACCATCTTCAACTGATGTTTTTTTAAAGTGGCTATTCATTTCTTTTATCAAACTGCTAAACAGAAAAGAATAAGAAGGATCATACAAAAGGAATTTATTTACCTAAGGCTTAGATATAGCACTTCAGCTAGAATTCAGTCACATCTAACTTCAATGGCAGCCAGGAAACCTAACCAAATGTGTGGCAAAGAAGAAAAGGAAATGGGCTTGGTGACAGCTAGAGTTATCTGTTGCAGGAGCTTTGCCAATACTGTTACTTGTCTTAGGCTCTCTATATCTAAATATCCATGCTATCTTATCATGACAATGTCCATCACTAGCTCAAATCTCTCCCCAGGATAGATAAAATTGGTTATTTCAGAATCATGTCCAAAATGGAATTCTTCATTATATTTATAACACTCATATACTCTACCCGCAGTCCAAATCAAATTCCTTCTTCTAACTAATCAGGAAAATAAGGATTCTCCTCTGGCATCATTGACTCTTCCTTTGTTTTCTGACACTGAAATTCCAATCAACTCATTCTCTTAGGTTTGTATTTAAATTATATCCAGAGTTGGACTAACTCTCATCACTTCCACTGCTAATCCCTGATTAAAATCACTATCATCTCTCGCCTGGATGATGGCAAAAACTTCTTAAATGATCCATCTATTTTTATGCTTGTTCCTAGTTCAATTCTTATCACAGAGGCCAGAATGATCCATGGAAAGCATGAAATGGATTTTACCACACTGCATTTTCATATCTAGGTTGGTGTCATTCCTTTTGTGAATGAAAATGGGTCCTTTAGGTAATAAAACATCTGTTCTTTTGCAGGGGAACAACTAAAATGTGCTCATCCATAATCAAGATCTGTGGATCCAACCTGATTGCTCATTCTGCTCGGTGAAGTTCCGTGTTTCACATTTCTATTCCCCACAAAATGGACAGCGATTACACAGATCAAAGGACCATCATTTTCTCCTTTGTTACATTGGAAATGAGCTTTCCTCTATTCTCTGGTAGGAATATTATAAATTATAAACTATGTAATGATTCTTAAGACATACAGGCTGAGGAAAACCTTATGCTTTTCTTCCCATTTGATTGTAATTTATATATCATGTAGTAAGAATGGAACGAATTGAATGGAAGGTACCTCCTTTTTCTCTACATAAAGAAGCAGAATAAAATGACGGACAAGTGAAATTAAGCTCATGTATAAGGGTTTATTTGTCAAGAAAAAATTTGTAAGCAGAATTGAGATAATGAATTTTTACCTAAAGCTCTGATGCTAGGATACAATTACCCTCATGTGCTAGTTTGCTGAGGGCAGCCCTGCCTGGTTTAGACCTCTATTAAATGATTTTTCCCAGCATATTCTTCCCACTTTAAATTATTCTTATTGTCCTCCTTAGAGAAGACAAAGTCTGTGTGCTGAAAGATGAATAAAAGTTAGATGGAGAAATTTGAAAAGCTGGGAAAAAGGTACATAAAGAGAGAATCACATGTTCTAAGACTCACTGCAATGAACATTTGTAACAGTCCACAAGTTCAGTGTGAGTGGTGTTCAGCACTGAGGGCCATGAGATATTGAGAGTTCATTCTAAGCATACAGACTAGAGTCACTCCAATTCTCTCTTCTTTTGAAGCCTGGAAGCTGTTAGTAGTACTGTGATACTTTGCCTCTCTTTATTTTATGCTATTTTAAATTCAGACTTGCCTCTGATGTCCAGGATCCTGGTCCTGATCATTGCCAGCAGCACTGACTTGTAAAGACACTGGTTCTGTCGTTCAACATGTTTGCTGGCTGAATCCCTTCATCCTCTACCCATCACCTCTGTATGTCTGGGCCTGGAATACAGCCTTTGATTGTTTCCTTCAACACCCATTACCAGTGAATTTGATCCTCCAACAAACTGTACAGGAAGTACAAATGCTTCACGGTCCACTGGCACCATTTTCCTTGGCTTTCAAAATCTAGTTTTAGCAAGAATGTGTTTACGTTGATTGCTGAGTGCCCTAGAAAAAAACCTTGGAAACTGAAGAGAGTGAGCTAGAAGCCAAATGCAGTTTCTTATTCTTTAGTTATTTTATGGATCTTATGCCTATGAATAACGCTCATGCCTACCTGTCTCCATAAAAATGATCTTGTTTTTTAAACAAGATTGTCTTGCAAGGCATTTTGAAGTGGAGAGTCAAGAACTAAAGATTTGCTCAAGGTTTCTTCCGATAATTAGCCATGCTGAGTCAATATTAAACTCTTTTAGCTTCAAGTTTGTTTTGTATAATAAGGAAGTTGACTATATAATGATTAGTGTCTTCTGGCCTCTAAATTTTTATAAGATTAAGACATCTTTGAGAAAATCCTTTTGCCCTAGGAGGAGCCTCAAGCATGTGGTCTGTACTTGGCCTGCTGACCAAGGCAAAAATCATTGCCTCAGGCTTTAGGGCCTGGGCACAGTGTGCTTTTCTGACAGCATTCATGATGAATCATATGTCCATCTCAAAGCACATATGACAGCGTTGACCTGTACAATAGATATAAAATTTGTCCTGCTCAGCCACTCAAGGTGACAACTGATGATCTTGTGTTCAAGCAGTATTTTGAGACCAAATTTACACATGGCATTCAGTACTTGAATTCAAGATTCTTACATGGAAAAATCTAAGCACCAACTAGTAAACTAATAACCTCATTAATATTAACTCTCAGGTTCTTGAAGCATCTAAGACATAAACTGAAGGAGGCTTATTTGGTTATTTCTGAGAATAGAAATTAGCAACAACATTCTAAAGATCCGAATGGACTTAATTCCTTTTTATTGTGTTTTGTGAATGGTAGGCAACGTGTAATACTGGTGGTGGACATATTTTCCACATAACTCATAGTAAACACTAACATGGCATAAATATTTTGAAAAAGGAAAGATCAAAGGTAGCCCTTTTATTTTTTGACTCTTTAACTATTAAACCAATTGAAAGAAAATGTTCTGCGTACTACTGCCCATCTTCATTTACTTCTTTTTATAAACTCTGATCTTAGAGGTTTTGTGTTTGACAGTTTTGATGTCATTTATGAGCCAGGATTTTCATAAATGATTTCACTAAGTACATTTTCCAGGGTTTAAATTCAGGCTTCATAAGACTCATATATTATTTTTCTGCTCTATGTCATGATGCCTCATGGATATATAATGGAGATAGAGAAAAAAATTGGTAATGAACTTAATGTGAACATTGTCACAATGTCAATGATAAAGTAATATATTTAACAAATGCCTTAAATCTTTGTTTCCTCCAAACTAAGAACTATATGTATCTATATAGTGCTAGGATCACTAGGCTGATGGTGGCAGTTTCCAAAATGTGTTTCTGAAAGTCTTTGATGCTTGTAAAAACATCCCTCTCATTCCTGACAAGATCCTATGTTTCCAAAGATACTTATTTTTAAGACTGTTCTTCGTTTTCTTTCTCTGGTCAGTTTCAAAGTTCAGTTCTGTATATTACTACCCTGCCTGTGATAATTCCTCTGATAGCTTGCTTGACTTGGAACTGATGTTTTAGAGAATTTTACAGTCATGTTAAATCATGAAAGCATATTCATTCATTTATTCATTCATATAAAAATATGAATTCTACTCTAACCAAATAATGGTATAGACCTGGTGCATGGCTTAGGGGATGCCTAGTTACCTGTCTACTTATAGTGCCATTTTCATGAGTTTAGACATATACTTCTTTTGCTACTCAGGATTGAGTATAGTGCTTCTTAGCACACAGCATACACTAAATATTCACTTATTAAAACTATGAATACTGCTGACTGTTTGCTGTTGTCCAGATTCACCAAATCTCAAATTGCAAAAGCTAAAAAGGACCTCAATGTTCATCTATCCAAATGGTCTAATTTTATAGAAAAAAAAGCTGTCTATGGAGTGAATAAACACAAAGTGTGTTATAGCTAAGATCACAAAGAAAATTAAAAGGCGATTTGGGACAGATCAGTTCATTCTCTTATCGAATGCCCATTAAAATAGCTCATTTACAATATGCCATGCTTTTAAATTAGTGATTAAATGTACCATGCAATTAATAATGATAAATATTTGCCATCTAGAATTCATTACAAGCTGGTATAATTTTTTAAAGCTGGTATAATTTCAAGCTAGGTTTTCATGCAATATTTACTTTATGTGATGCCCATAATAGCTATTAACACTAGGTTGAAACTAGGTTATAATTCTGTAGGTATCAAATCGCATCTGTCACCATGTCTCATCAAAATGACTGTCACTAGGTATTGATAGAAAAAGAGATTCACAATTATCATTGTATCAAGAGTAGAGATAATGACTCCCTCTGATGCCCTTTTTGAAAACATAGCTTGAGGAAATATACACGACTTGGATCAAAATGAAGCATTAAGGGAAATGAGATATACAATTTTCTTGAGGTAGGAGCATAACTTGGAGGCAAACATATTTTAACAGTGAATTGAATAGAAAATCTAAAAATAATAACGACAGTGTCCTTAAAAGTTGACTACTCTAGCCACACACCAGTTTTGCTTGGCTTTGTCTCTGCTTGTTTACTGAAGTGGTCTCATCTATTTTTTAAAGCACTTCCCTGGCCTGTAGATTCAGGGGATTTGCTGTTGGGCGATGATTCCTGGTGACATTTGTGTGTCAGGATCTGACCCTGGGCATAGATTGTTCTCAGATACCAAAAGCCATCCATAGCTTATGTCTGAGTATAAATGGTTGTAGAACAGTCTTTTGAATTGTATGATAATAAAATATCCAGCACATTGGATTTTTACAGTGATAATGTCAAATACTAAATCTTACATCTATAAAGGGTTTATTGTGGCCCATATTTTAAGCTGAAAACTTAACATCCTTTTGTATGTTAAGTTCTCTGCATTTTAAAGACAAGAAAAATGAAATTAAAAACAATCAGAATTTTATAAACAATATTTATTGGATAATCAGTCTTTTGTAATAACAACTAACCCTTATTGTATGAACTGCTTTATGTATTCAACTCAAATGACCTATCTACTGAATATCACTTAATATCACAAACATTTTCCAGATGAGGAGAGTGAGAAATAATGAAATTTGGCTAACATTATTGCTGCTAGTTAGTAGAGCTGCTGGGGTGTTAAGATTCTGATCCATGTGACTCTTTATATCATTTTTCACTTGACATAATAAATATATGGGCCAGATATGGTATAACCAGAAATATTGTGTGAAATGCAACATAAAGTATCTTAAACATAGTAAATAAAATATAAACAGGCATGATATATAATGAAATTTTATCATAAAGTACTATTAATTTCTTTTAAAATTGGATGATTTAAAATAAAAAATAATTAGTTGCAATTATTTCTCAAATTTTAAATTATTTTTTTGTTACTAGTATAACTTAAAATCTATCAGATTAGCCGTAATCCTTTTATTGTCATAGTACAGTATAAAATACATGTGACAATTTTAAATTTTACTTAAATTTACTTGTAACTAAACTTTGCAACTTTTAACAAGGAGTTGTTATGATAGAAATGATTTTTGTATTGCCAATTAATATGGTTTGATTATTTTTTAAATTTTCCTTGCTTCTCTTTTAACAATTTTCTTTAGCATTTTCTTGAGACTACAGGAATCCATAAAACACTAGTCAAAAACTAAGGCTGCAAAAGCCCTTATTTTTCTTACACTCAGGATGAGCACACAATGGCTGAGAATTAGTTCCACTGATTATGATACCATGAGGCCTTAGAGTCACTAACATTCAAGAAGCACATACTTGTTTTTGGCACTCAGTGACCTTTTTAAAACACCTGAACACTACTGTGTCTTAAGACCAGTGGTATTTGCAATATAACTTGAAGGTTTTACTATGGGCATTTTGTCATAAATATTGGGTTGCATTTTGGGATGTGAACAAATGAATTTCCTTATATAAACACTAGTGGAATAACATTTTGCGAAGAGGTATAATATACAGAAAGACTGGATGGTAACCTCTCAAGGTTTTTGCCAGGGAAATATTTACTTACAAGTTTTCAAGTGTCTATATATCATTTAGAAAATTGGTTGGTAAGCACTAATTTGTTTATGCACAGTGTCTGTATTTCTGTATTTTATATCCTGCTCTTTGGGGGGTGAGACAGAAGCAAAGAATATGGAAGAATATGGTAGTCAGATATATTCTGTATTGTTACTAGTATAACTTAAAATCTATCAGATTAGCCATAATCCTTTTATTGTCATAGTAGAGTATAAAATACATGTGACAATTTTAAATTTTATTTAAATTTACTTGTAACTAAACTTTGCAACTTTTGTGTTGTTCTCTTACTGTTTTTGTCCCCGTAGAGAATCACTTTTCTTTTTTTGCAATAAATTCTAGAATTACTTTGAAAACTTTTCAGTTGCTCTGCCACAGTATTGAACAAAACTATCTGCTTTTGTGTAGATGTTCAAATGAAGAATATAATCTAAAATGGGATATTCAATGTTGGCAGCATTTATTTTTGAATCTGAAAATAAGAATTCCGAATTCCTTTATGCTTAATGAGGTCATGGGCTCCACATTTTGAAGATTATGGATATTTAAAACTATGAAATTGTGTGTGGTAAAAGATAGAATAAACTAAATTTTTATGGTTAGTTACATTTATTTGTATAATCTTTGCACTATGCACTCTCACAGGAAGAAAGGAACTCACATACAGCTTAATGTCAGCAAAGAGGCAACTTTAGAGACAGTGCACAGAGATAGAGATAGAAATACTGCAGTGATTATAACTTACCTTGTTTCCCAGGAGTTCAAAAAAATACTATTGTACTCTAGGTGGTAAATATTATTACACTTATGCAAATTTCACTCTACCTACAGATTTGTCTGATGCTCAAATCCAATGGAGAACTGTTTAATGAAATTATGGAATTATGTCCATTTTCCTTTTCTACTATGGATGTTGGGCAAAACAAACAAACAAAACAAACAAACAAAAACCCTCCAATTGTCAAAGTAAATTGCTGGTTTCAGAAGTAATGTTTCCTTGGGATCTTTCCTATCTGTAAGTATGCATATTCAGAAATTGATTTTTTTCCCTCAACTTTTAAAAGATAATATGAGTGAGCGATACTCACTGTGAAATGGATTAAAACAATACGTTGACTCATTATCTTCATATTTTTGTGCATTTCTGAATTCTGCGTTACTTGAAAGTTTTAAAATGTGTACATCAATTATATATATGTAGATGCACATACATATGTACACAAGATATATGCAATTTTATTTGCACTTCAGTGAAATCACTGTTATCTCCCACTTTTTACATTTTTATATCAATAATATTTTAGGTGGGTTTAATTGTGTTAGAATAACTTACTAATTACTAATCTTGAAAGTTAATTGACGGCTACTAAAGGCACAATGAAGCTATAGAAATAGGTCAGTTTCAGCAAATTTAACTATGTAGAAAAGCAATTATTTATACTTATTAAAATTTGCTGTGATTTTATCCTCATTGCAACTCATACTTCAAATCTCACAAGTTAGGTAAAATAAAATAATCTATCACTTCTATCTGTACTATGTTCATAACTAGGATTTGCTAAAGATAACACCCCCCTGAATAACATGTCCACTGAACATAGACCTAAAGAAACACCATAGACACATATATCCCATGTTATTGAATGGCTTATGTACCTAAAGAAATTAGAACTAGGTGGTTGGGGATTTAATGTTTATTAATTACATGGGCAAACCAAGAATGAGAATTTATAGTAATGAGCTTTCTAATTATCATGTATTATTCCATTTCATAAAAGACAACTCCTTAGGCTGCTAACTTCTAGTTAGTTCATCATTTTGGTAATGATAAGTAGTATAACAGTTCTCAAATATATTAAGTCCCTATGATGAATTGAAGAAATGATATGGAATTTTATTTGGGTTCTTGGTAATTTTGTACAGCATATCTATCTGCATAGCACTGCACAGTGAAAGGAATGAATGAAGGTCATACAGGCCAGTATTCTCTGTGAGGTATGTCACAGTAAGTGAACATGAGTTTAGGAACCATTTGTGAAGTGGTCTTCTCTACAGGGTCTTGTTTATTTTTCCATCCATGTATCATGTATACTAATTATGGAACACTCGTTATTTTCATGAGTTACGGTTTTGTCTCAATTCTTCAATACTAAAGTAGGCCAAACAATTCAGACGCCCTGGCCAGTGTGCTGTGTGAGCACTTGATGGCTGAGAACTAGCCCTAATTTGAAAAAAAAAAATTAATATTTATCTTTTTAAGAAGGCGAATATGTGGATGATTATGTTGGCAGAGCAGTTTTTAATGTTTGGTAGACAGTAATATCTTTGCATCAGTTTCCATTAGGCAGAAACCTTATGGCAATCAGATCATTTTCATATACTTCCATAATTATTTTACATGGTAGCTTTTTGGTTCTGAATGGGCCTTTACACATGGCTGCCTTCACTTGGGGCAAGGTGCTAAAGAGAAAACTAAATGAGAAACCTACCATGAACTTTACAAGCATCATCAATGGCAGTATAATGAGTTTTTGAAATAGAGCATGCTACATGACGAATTTACATGCTCTCAGAATATTCATTTCTTAGATTGGTGGCAGGCTATGTTAGAGAAATGACTAAAGCTTTTAAGGACTGTGTGCCTACTCTGTTAATAACTATTTAAAAATTGTTCTAATAACCCATGATAGTTTACATTCTCATGTTTCAGAGAAGACAGCTACTAATATTTTTTAGTATTGGGTGCTATGATTTAAAATTTTATTTTATTTTTCAACTTTTAAGATTTATGCCCTTTTATGATGGTCTCCATCAGGCACATAGCCTGGTTTTATGCCATATAAGAATCAATATATAATTTTGAAATTGTCTTTTAATTTATTCATCAGGCTCTCGTGCATACTGAAAGCACATTACTACACATAGCACATTTGTCTGCATTGATTCATATTTCTCATTTAGCTTCTGAAGAAACTAATTCAGACATGGTGAAATAAAGCTCGCCAGAGTAGCCATTGCAAGAGAGAAAAATCCTAATGAAGTCTGAATCAGAAGGTGTTTGAGGGTGACTGCTTAAAATGATTTAAAGTTTAAAGACATAGAAACTGCAATTGATGCCACAATTTTCAAACATGTTAGGTTTTAAAGATTTTTCACAATTTGAGCAGTTTGAGCAAATGACCAATTCAAAGACTTAAACTATCGAATTCCTATTATGGGCAATGAAGTCAAATCGTGTGAGCAGTCTGTCTCTGTACTTTTCCAGGGGCTATTTACTGGGTCATCTAGACCCCTGATTTTCAAAAGCAAGCCCTCCAGCTGAATGCACAAGAATCTTCTGGCTTATTTATTAAAGATGTGAATTCTTGGACCACACTCAAAATTCACTCAAAATCATCAAGAGTGGTTTCTAGATATTAATATTTTTATGAAGCTCTCTGTGTAATGCTGTTCTAGATGCACTGGAGCATGATTTTCACAAAATTCCACATGATGCATTTCAGCCTTTTTTGATATTTAATAAGAGAAAAAGGGAGAGGTAGAGAGCGGCAAAATTGCTTCCTCTTAATGGATACACAATGCATAGACACAATGCACAAAACTTCCTGCCAAATGCACTCTTCTAAGGGCTCTGCACCGTTTGTTCCAGCACCATTACTCTTCCTAGCTATCATTTGTTACCTTTTGGTGAACTCATTCTGTGATTTGAGAGAACATAGATGCCCCAAACCTGAATAACAGCCTTAGAAAGTTTTTATATTTGTTGGGAGCAGTGGAATCTCTCAGACCCCTTGACTACTCTTTACTTGACAAAATAACACAATAAAGGAGATTGATATCAAGGTCCTTTAGATAATTGTGCAGGAAGAAGCCTCAGGAGCTATATATTACCCCCACTATATTTGTCAACAGTTGAGTTAAGTGATCCATGAGAAGTCATTTAAAACAAATGACTCTAAATTTATTTGAACACCAGTGTTGATGATAGCATTAAGCACTGGCTTAGCTTAGCACCATGAATACACTTTAAATCTTTCATACTACAAGACTGTTAATCACAGCAAGGAAATTTGGAAAAGGAATAAGAGTAAAGGATTCAAGTTATTCTGAGCCCTATATGCTCATATCCAGAGTCAGAGAATGGGACAACTTGCTATAATGAGAACATGTAACCAAATTTCTTCCATTTTGTCCTGTTAACACCTCTTATATTATAAATCCATTTTCTTGCCAGAGATGCCACATAAAATATTAATATTTTCTGTCTTCATGTTTTAGCCCACTATGAGGTATTGTGGTATTTAAACCAAGTTCTTATTTTACTGGTTGTTTCAATTTTAAAATTATTCTGAAATATAATCAGCTAGAAAAAAAGTAAATTTTATTAAATTTTCATTTTGGGGTTCTGTTTTGTATTTGTCTGGAATTAGACTCTAAAGGTACTTACAATTTGTGGCTGAAAATTATACAAATCACAGAGTACAATGAGAAAATTCAAAGAGATGATTTGATTACTGCCTTTCCCACTAATGGATTGCTGGTCTTGACGTAACTTATAAACTTATTACTCTTTTAAAGTACAAGCATAAATTTAACTACTGTTAGGAAATAGCCTGGAAAATATAATGAAATAATGACCTTCTAATAATTTATGTGGACCATAGTACTATTATTTGAATAATTCAATACATATTTTAGATCTGCGAGTCAGACACTCTGTTAATTCCTGGGTTTATAAAATACTGATAAGTGTGAACATCAGCTTGAAAAGACCTCGCAGTATATATATACTCCTTCATCCCTTTGGTGTCAGTGTTTACAAGAACCAAAGATCACATGGTCAGCCATGCCCTTCATACTTGAGGAGTAGGTGTAGGACAAGGGTAAAATTGGAGGTCCTAAATATTTAAAAGTTACAATTAACTTCTACAAAGTATTCAAAAGGAAATCTTTCTTTTCTCCTACTTTTAAAAGTATATTTTTAATAACTGGTAGGTTAGACATGAATTTATGCTTCTCTGAGCTCTGTAATAAGAAATGATGTCTAGGGACAGCTGGCTCTTGGGTTCTGGGAACAGCTGGCATTTCCCAGTCCTGGCTTGATTCTGTATTCAAGGGGATGCACAGGCAGACATGTGGAGAACCAAGGGCTGTGTCCAACGTAAGTGGGAACTGTCCCTCCACTAATCCAGGAACTAGGACAGCAACCATGGTGAGCACAATCAATGAACCTTGGGAAAACAATGTTGTGTGTGTGTGTGTGATATTAACTGATGTTAAGTTAGCATAAAAATGATAAGGAAAGCAAGAAAGGGTACCTAATTTTCCATTAGCTCAGAGGAGTAAAGTGAAATATTGCAAAAGAAGAATAAATACTAAATGACTAGATATAAGCTATTAGTGAAAAATTAGAAAATATGATATAATTAACTTATTTAAAACATTTCATAATCATGTTAAAGAAAAGAACAAAAGAAAGCTACAAAATATGCTATGGGTATTATTCAGAGTTAAAAGATTTTAGAAGATATTTTAGCTATCTTTTATATATACAAGAAATATGTCATTAGATTTTTAGTAGAATGAGCTTATATAACAAATGAGATATATGTAATTGTTGAAAGAGTGCATATTCTTTAGAATAATTATATTTGTCTTATACTTACCAACTTTGTTACTTTCTGTACTAAGGAGTCATTAAGCCTGTCTGAGCCTCTGTTTCCTCACATGTTGGATGTCTATATTATCAGTACCTTTCTCAGAGAGCACTGTGTGGGTTAGCTGAACAAAGACTCAGCCTAGACTCTGTTAGAAGTGTGTTGATATCATTCGTCCTCATCACAGTAATTAAATGATCACGATCTAATTCTACCCTTGATGTCAGCGTATCTCAATACAGTTAGTGGTAGCCAGGCAGCACGTTTACTTGTTTGAATCTATTCATCTGCAGCTAAGCCTGAACTGTGACTCAGAGTTCTGGGCTCAGTCATGACCTAACTTTGTAAACTTGGGTATGACATCAACTCTCTAGTTGTTGATTTCTACACAGATGAAATGAAAGAACTAGAAAATATTAATCCCAAGCCATTATCAATTGAGACACTCAGTTAAGCTGTTGCATGTAAGCTCTAAACATGACTGTCTACAACCGCAGCCTGAACTACCCATTAAGGACAGAATCCTTTCGTAAAAGAGGTGACTGCTCATTTCCTAGTTTCTACCTTGTCTCCTCATTATCTCACAGTCTATTAAGCAGTTAAAGCGATAATTCAAAAATGGAAATTTTACTATGATGTTTTATGGTTTATACCCATCCATGCACTTGGAATAAAATTCACATGTCTTTCCATAGCCTTCAGTTTACTGCTCTACCTAACCCAGACCACTCCGTCATCTTGTTGAGAATCACTGTCTCCTTGCTTCCACATTGCAATTGCATAAATATCCTCATTCTTATCCAGACAGTACAGATTTGTTTTCAAGTTCAAGGCCATTGAATAATCTGGTTCTTGCAAATAAAATGGACTATTTCTGACCCAACGATTGTCCTACTCTTTTTACACATCATATCTCATTTTAAATACCAACCCCCTCAAAGAGTGTGCTCCACTACCATTTAAATAACAGCCCTCTGCTGGTGTTGGCTGTCCAAATTTTGTTTGAGTTTCAGTCCCTTCATAGGATTTTATATCACAATCTGTTTTCTAATGCTCTATTAGTTTTTGCTCCTTTAATTTAATTTCTCACTATCTATATCTATTAGGTTTTAAGAGAGGGGGAATTGTTTCAGTCCAGATGCTGCTTCTATCCCCTACATGTAATATGGTGAGTGGTGATAGAAGATGTTGAATAAATGCGGGTTGATTAGGTAGTGCAAATAAAAAGACAGGTGAGTGGGCAAAAAAGTCAATACTGAAGGAAGGGGGCATGTGTGTGCACATTTTGCAGTCTGGTAAAATCCAGATTTACCATTTCACTATGTTTTTGCAGGCTTTTTTCTTCAACAGTAGCAAGTCCTAGCTACAGTGGGACTTGAGTCAGGGGTTACAACCGCACTACATTTTCCAGGGGGTGGATGTCAACAGTATCAAAATTGTTTATTACTTGAGTGGTATTTTCCAATAAATAACAACATCATGGGGAAGAAGGGAGTGGTGACCTCACTACCAGAGTTTTGGATTCATCAATATATCAAATGACTTGAAAACTTTGGGGCTCGATGTAGCTCTCAATGCATTTTCTGGCTGTTGTCAAGTTTGATGTGAAAATCCATTCCAGGTCACACACTTTATTGTGTCCTCTCCTCTCAGGTCAAGCAGACACAGGTTAGACTTTATGTGTATAGTGACACCTGGCCTCCCCAGGCCTACCTGGTGCTTACAACTGCTCACTTCTATTGCTCAGTTTTACTGGTAGAGTTAAATCTTTACCTGATTTTGTTGGTGATGGACACGTTTCAAAGTGTGATCAATCTTAGGTAAAATTGTTTGAGGGGGTACCAGAAATTGAACTCAGGGACACTTGACCACTGAGCCACATTCCCAGGCATATTTTGAATTTCATTCAGAGACAGGGTCTCACTGAATTGCTTAGCACCTCGTTTTTGCTGAGGCTGGCTTTGAACAGGCGGTCCTCCTGCTTCAGCCTCCTGAGCCGCTGGGATTACAGGCATGTTCATTGAGCCAGGCTTATGTAAACTTTTCCTTATATAGAAAACATTAATTGTGCCCTTCAAAAATGTTCTGATCAATGTCAAGGACTACCAGCTCTATTGAAACTTTGTATTGTCCTGTTTTCTAATAGTGTTCTTCAAGTCTTTATAGAGGGGATTGTCTATCCATTTGTTTCTCTTGTATCAATGCCCAGTTTAATTCCAAATTGGATTAAGCAAGGAGACATCAGCATGAGTTCATGTGGCAATAATGGAAGAATTTCTACTGCAAGGAAGGCACTTACTACATTATTTTACCTTTGTTATAATATGAAATAGTATTAGAATTTAAGTCCCTCATAGGTGAGATGTGTTTCTAGTACACTATAAGATGTCTGGTGTGATCGCTGGATGTAGATGTGTTACTCTCACTTCACATATTGGAAACCTGAGGGTCATAAGTTTAGTAATGTGCTTAAGGTCAAGATCTGGAACTTGTGAAGCCTGGCCGTGGGTCTGGCTAAATTGGAAACACATACACACTGGTCATATGCACAATCATCACAAATACAGAACCAAATTAAATGGTCTTCTGCCTTCATGATCCTTTCCAATTTGTTGTGCCTCTCCTTTTTGTATGTCTAAATAGGGATGGAGAATGTTTTTAACGTAACCCATTTTAAAGCTAAAATCATTTCAAGTTCTCAGATAACTCTTTTTCACCTGAGCAAAAATTATTGGCAGTTTTATAGTTAACAAGTGATTTAGTAATTACTATGTGGTTTCATTTACCTTAGATAGCTTATTATAATCTAAAAATATAATTGATGGTAATGTGTCCTCACTATATCATTTTCATGTTAAATGGTATTATTTTTAAAGAATATATTTCACATGTCTCTTTCCCTTGTAGAAGATCTGCTCTTGAAAATATAGCATTTGCTGTCACCCCCCCATTAATATTGATTAATATTGATTTAGAATGTGCAGCATGCCATGACTTACCTTGCATGATGAAGAAAGAAAAGATTACGGATTTATCCAAATCACTACAAATGCAATAATCAAAGATCTTGCTGGAAGTCTCTTCTATAACATCTTGTTCAAGATCTGGCACACAGTAGACACCTAGCCCACATGGAATGTCTTTGTCCTTGTCCCACCTCAAAACAATGAATTTTATGTATTTTAAACATGGCACACCACTTACTAGTTGTGTGATTCTGAGTAATTTAGTCAAAATCTTTGAACAAATGTGTCTCACCTGTTTCTATGGATATTTATCTGCCTTAGTGATTTCAGAGAATTGTTTTGAAAATTGAAGAAAGTATATTTGTAGAAAGCCTTTATAATTTTGAACATCCCATACAAATGAATGTCATTATTATGTCTGTTACTCTAAGAAGAAAAGAGTCATGTAGTGTAAATAACACAAATCTAGGATGTGTTTTATTAACTGTGAAATATAAATCAGTTAATAAGCTCTTGGTCTTTAGTTCCTATACTCTGGGCACTGCCTGCTTTCTAGCCTTACTCTAAGCCACTCTGTCCATCCCACTCTGTCTACCTCTATCACTTAGAACTTGGTTCAGTTCCTTTAAGATATTGAAATATTTCCTACCCCAGGAACTTTGCACATGCTTTTCCTTGGCATGAAAGTCTGTTTCCCTACTACTTTTGAGGTAGATCCCCGGAGCTATTTAGTCACCCTGTCTTGCTCTAGGGTTTTTCATTCTAAAGTTTTTAATTGAGAAAGACCTAAATCTGCCAAATAATGAGAACAAAAGTTTAACTGCAACTATAAGTTTAACTGCCAATAATGTAGTGCCTATATTCTGGCAGGCATTGGAATCAATTCTTCCATGTACTATCTTGTCCAAACCACACAGCATTTCAGAGAAGCAAGAGTGATCATTTCCATTTTATAGTTGAGAACCCTAGGCTTGGAGATGACTGGCAACTGCCCAAAATCTCACAGTTAATACACAGGAAATCTAGAAGCCAGACCTGGCGCACCTTATTCCTGCAACAAAGATAGCACTCATGTAATGGCCCAGTTTTCCTGCATTTCCCAAACTTTAAATTAGGTCATGTGATGAATTTCTGGCTAATTAGATTATAAGAGAAGGTAAGCAGCATCACTTACAGCCAGTGCTACTTGGTAATTGAGGAGGGTTTCCATTGAACTTGTGGGTTTTAATAAACAAGAACATTTTATGTGCCAGCTCGCTAAGATCTCAGTGTCTGTCTGGTGTGGTGCTTGGTAGTCTCACATGCTGACTAGTACAAACACTGAAGTCTTGCTTTCCCTGAGGTCATTGAGTTCAATGGCCTACTGTAGGGAATGCAGAGGTGGAAAGTGGTCTTCAGCTAATGAGATGCTTTCTACAGTAGAAATATGTATGATGCCATCTTATTTAATTAGGGTTCAGATGATACTTGTTTTAGTGAAGGATCAAATTTTGTTTTTGTGAAATTATTTATTTTACATAATTCCAGGTTTTTCAACAGTGCTTAAAAATCTCATAATTTTATTTTTGTTCTACCTTTCAAGAATCTTGGGGGAAAAAAAAGACATCCAAATGACATGTAAGTAAGCTTTGGGGAAACGATGAAGAAAGAAAGCATCCTTCTATGTAAACATTTTTTTCTATTCTCCTTGATCAAGGACAGGCTATCTGTGGAGGGGGACCAAGTTCCCTTTCCACTCATCTCCTTTTTCTGGCTGGTGGGAGTGATTGTAGCCTCAGGGAGAAACAAGACTCAGCCCAGTCTTTTCACATTTCAAAGGACATAGTTATTCCTTAAGGTACTAGGTGGAAACTTCCTGCTACTTAAGGTGGGAGAGGAAAATGGGAAACACTCTCACACCTATGTTTTGTTTTTCCAAAATAGGTGTAGTAAAATGAGAAGGGAATCCAGCTCATTAAAAATGAACTTGGAGCCACATGTCAGCAGGCATTACTTGCTGTCATTCTATGGAGTTTTTATGTAGCAGTGCAGTAAATATTTAATTTTTACCAATAAGTCCTGAGAAGTTGACTCACTCTTTAAAGAAGAATGCAGCCCATTAGTGACCGAAGTGTGAATTAAGAGCAAGGAAATGAGAAATGATGCTGGAAAATTCTGTAATGTTTCTTCTTGTATAGCCTGACTCCCATTGAGCCATGTACCCTACAGTAAAACTGGCTGTTTAGAATTCTGTTAGTCCTACACCTCAATAAATGTTTCTTTCCTTCCCGTTTCCTACCATGAAAAACATGAAGATTACATGAAATAACACACAGTCAGGAGTGTCTCGCTCCAGGAAGGTAGCCATCACAGTCCTACTTCCTCTCCCTCCCTTACTCTTTTTGTTTCTTTTTAAAAGTAAGAGCAATAATTCTTTGTATCTTAAATTTCCAGCAAGGGGAAGGCCAATTTCTTCTGTACTGCAGGTGTTTAGGGCTGCCCTTCCTTTTTATAGAACAGTTGGCACATATTCTCCTTTAACTGCTTCTACCTCCATTCTTTCACTTTCTGTTCACAACACCTTATGACTAAGTAATTTGCTAATTCCATTTTAGAGGGGAGGAAAAATTCTCAAGAGGCAAATCGACTCACTCCAGATCGTGAAATAAGTGGCAAATCTGGGAAATGAATCTGGATATTGAGTTCAGTTATTTTGAATTCTAAAGAGCTAACTATATTAAGACTTTCTTTTGCACAGATTATCCACCAAGGGGTCCTCTGCATTTGAACGTACAAATAGACAAGCAGAGTATTGAGAAGCGCTTGTGAGATGACAGTTACTCTTTGGTACTTCTCAGTCATCACAATACTTTGTCATGGAAAATAGCACCCCTTTAACCTGGGACTTAGAGAAAATGTGCATGGAGCATACTTGAGCCCTAAAACCTTAGTGAGAAATCAAGCCCAGTTTAAGTACCCCATCCTAAAACATATTTGCACAGATAAATATAGCCAGGAGCCACATGTAGATATATAAAGAGTGGTTATTTTATGTCACCAGGTTTTAGGTCATTTATAAACAAAAACTAGTTCACACACACACACACACACACACACACACACACACACACACCACCTGTCCCTATCCTGGTAGTTTCAATAATGAATAAGCTTCGAATGATTAGGGAGAAGTGCTACAATGCTATGGGGTCAGGAATGCTAGATTCAAGATTCAAGAGCTTCAACATGATCTAGAAGTCAATAGGCTTAGGAGCCTCTAAATCTCAGGCTTATTTCAGTTTTAAGCTTGAGAAACCCCAAAGTATCTGGTTTACAAATAACTGAATGTAAGACACAACAATTCAGAGGGGCTTATAGCTCCCAAGAGAACTTGGTCTATGTCTCAAGGTTGCCAAACAAATTTATTTTAGAGTGTGGTTTCCTCTGATTACACCTAATTTTAAGATATAATAAAGATCCCTTGGAGTTTTCAAGTTCTTGCTCCTTGAATGCAGCAGGTTTGAGTCTCATAAACTTGAATGCACAACTCCAGTGAAGAAGTGGCACTCTTAACCCAGAGTTCTCTGCAAAAGTCCTAAGATTCAATCTAGTTAGACAGCCCTGAGTCACCAGCCCATGATTCCAAACTTTGGGGCCAGTGAGTGAGGTCAATAATTGGCTTAATTCTAAAACTAAATACAGAAACCTCACCTGTGATTAATTCTGTTTAACTCAAATGGACAGACAAATGGAGGTGTCCACTACAGTCTCCCTGCTATTCTTACCACTTAAACACTCTGTAATGTAAGGAAAAAAAAAAATCTGTCAGAATTTGTGACAGTTCTGCCAAGGAGAAGTTCAAACAAGAAAAAGGAACCCATTTAGATTACAATTGGTTTGCACAGGGTCAGGTATTTTGTAGTTTCTAGTTTGAGTAAGATCCAGACCACTTTTCAAACTCTTTGATGAAATTGAGCACCACAGGGTAGACTTTTTCATGGGAGATCATACACTGTTTTGTTGTGACCATTATTCCCATTCAAAAAATAAAATATCCATGCCACCCAGAGATCACCGAGCTACCTCTGAGTTGTGTTCTGGGGTGATTTCCATGTGGATAACTATCAGTCATCTTAACAACAGGACACTCACAGAAACTTCCTGTGGCTGCTGTGGGAGCTACCAGAACATTAGAAGCAAGAGTAAATCAGAAAATAAACGGCTTTGAGAATAATTATTTCTCAAATGTGTAAAGGTTATATTCATTTATTATTCAACAAGTAGTATAGCTAAGAAAAAATTTAAAAGTACCACTTTCTATAATGAACACAAACCAAGATTGAACCCCTACCAAGATTGAACCCTATTATTTCACACCAGTCTGAATGTCCCCATGCTATGTTATATTTCCAAGAAGACACAGCATATTACCACAGAGTAAAGTAGTAAACTATGTGGAGTGAATTTACTTCTAAAAGCTGCATTTTGCTCTAAGTGCTGAGTAAAGAGATGGATATGCCTTTAGATTATAGGGAGAGGGGGCCTATAATAGGCCTTTCAAATCATTATTTAATTACTTAAAAGGATCAATTATCCAAATTACCTATATCTTTATTAAAATATCATCTACTTGGGTATAGGTTTGACAAGCAGAAGTGTTTGACATTGATAGTTATTCCTATTTCCTCTCTCCTAATTTGGTCTATTTTTGTATTTTTTCTTTCCTTTGAACAAGCTCATGAGACATTAATATAATTAAATAATACAATAATATAATTTTAAATAATCATTTCTATACTTGTACATTTCAACAAAATAAAATTGTCTATCAGATTTTAACACATTTTTTTTTTCTACTAACAAAAAAGTCCAAAAAACATTGAAACCATTCTATGGGACACTATGAGAATCCATGACTGTTTATATGGCTATTAACCATTTTTGTTCTTGTGCATAATTTTATTTGTTAGTTTAAAAAATATATTCAAATGGAACCACCCTTTGACGCAGCCATCCCGCTCCTGGGTCTATTCCCAAAGGACTTAAAAACAGCATATTACAGTGACACAGCCACTTCAATGTTTATATCAGCATAATTCACAATAGCTAGATTGTGAAACCAACCTAGATGTCCCTCAGTAGATGAGTGGATAAAGAAAATGTGGTATATATACACAATGGAATTTTACTCAGCAATAAAAGAGAATATAATAATGGCATTCACTGGTAAACGGGTGAAGTTGGAGAATATAATGCTAAGTGAAATCAGTCAATCTCAAAAATCCAGATACCAAATGTTTCCTCTGATATAAGGAGGCCAGTTCACAGTATTGTTGGGTCAGGGTACATAGGAGGATTAGAGGAACACTATAATGGTCAAAGGGAAGGGAGGGGAAGGGAGGGAGCAAGGGGGAAGGGGGGGGGAAGAAAAAGTGGTTGAATAAGATGGATATCATTATTCTAAATGCATGATTGAAGACTTGAATGCTATGAATATACTTTGTATACAAACTATTTTGTGTAAAAAGATGCTCTATATGTGTAGTATGAACTGTAATACATACTACTACTATAAATAAAAATTTAAAAAAATATATATTCAAAATGAGGCAAACGAAGTCTGCTGTGGTAGCACATGCCTGTAATCCCAGCAGGGTGGGGGGCTGAGGCAGAAGGATCATGAGTTTGAAACAAGCCTCAGCAATAGTGAGGTGCTAAGCAACTCAGTGAGACCCTTCTATACATAATATACAAAATAGTGCTGGGGATGTGGCTCAGTAGTTGAATGACCCTGAGTTCAATCTGAAGTACCAAAAAAAGAGGCAAACCACATTTCTAAAGCCCATTTTTTTTTTTTTTTTTTTTTTTTTTGTCTACTTGATTTAGGTCTAGTTGGATTCTAAGAATGGATTTAAAGGACTCTTTAATTTTTTTGCTAGAATTTAAATTTTAATCAGCTTATAAGTTACTTTAAATAATTAATAACCTAAAAGGTACTTCACAAACTTTTGTTTGTTGTTGAAATTCCAAAGCCATATATTTGTATTTTTAGTATGAAACAAAACTTCATTTACTGTAGGACTATACTATAAATACAAACTAAATATATCATAGTGGAAAATAATTTTATTACTTTTTAAAATGGCTTTGTATTGAGATATAACTCATATATAAAATAATTCACCCACTTAAGGAATACAACAGTGTAATGGTTTTCAGTTTGCTCTCAAAGTTGTGCAACCAGGACCATGCATATTTTCATCATTGGAAAAAACAAACCTTATAACTTTAGTGCTTAATCATTCTCCATTTCTCACTTCTCATCCTGTTCCCCAACCCCTCAACCCCAGAAAGCCATTTGTCAACTTTCAGTCTCTGCATATTTTCCTAGTCTGGACTGATAAAAACCATTCCTGCTGACTTTAGGAACACTCTGACTGACATCTCTCCATTTGCCCCTCCTCCCTAATCACCCAACCTGTGGAAGTCCCCATTCTATTCTGAATCAGTGAGATGATTATTTGATTATACATACTAGTGAGACCAAGCAATAGAAAAATTAATTTAGGGTAATGAAATGCATGTATGAAGCCACAAATGGTATGAATATACTTTGTATACAACCAGAGATATGTAAATATGTGCTCTACAAGTATAATATGAAATGTAATAAATCCTGCTGTCATTTCTAACAACTTAGAATAAAAAAATTATTTTAAATAATCATTTTCTATACTTGTACATTTCAGCCAAATAAAATTTAATATCAGATTTCAAATCTATTTATTTTTCCATCTACCAATAAAAAAATCCAGTGAATTAAAACAATTCTACATGTCTCTATGAGAATCTATGTGCATGTATATTGTTATTGATCATTTTTGTTACTGTAGGTTTTTGGTTAGTTTGTATTTTACATAGTACCGATTAAGAGGCAATTTGATTGTGTTTGTTGTGTTCAATTTTTGCAGTGAAGATAATTCCTTAATACCTTCCTACCTCTCCATTCTCTCCTTTGCTTCTATCAAAATAATTTGGGATCCTGATTTTTCCTCCTGGCTTCAAGTTCAATCATTCTGTTGTCGATAATCCCAACATTTTATACATGATTTCAAGAAGATCTTTGATACCAATGCACGACAGGCTTCTTAACCTAATTCTGATGGACAGTGTCCCCCCACCACAAGCCTGGTTCTTGTCTTACCCGTGAAATTGCTTCGCTATGCATTTTATTAGGCTTCAAGTCTTAATACTCTTTCTCCTGCTGAGAAATGAAGAGGATATAGGTCCCTGGATAAACTTATCTGCTGGAAGAGAGCATAGAAATGTAATCTCCTAACTGGCTTCATATCATTTGGCTGTGCTCTGCACAAATGCATCTGAAGACATTTATCTGACTCTAAAGCTGAGATCTTCATGAAAGCAGGTTAGCTCTTCCAGGTTCAAATAACTAGGTTTATATCCTCTAACCTAAGGGTGACTTTTGAGTATTAAACCAGACCTATGGGTTAAAAGAGAAGTGACCTTTAAATAATTTATATTTAGTATAAATGGCAAGGGGTGAACAGTACAGACACAGAGAGCAATGTCTGAACACCACTTCCTGCTGTACAAGAGCCTACCTTGAACTTGCTGATCGAGAAGAAATAGTACAGTGCCTTGAAAATAAACCATGCTGATGAATGTCTTCTGCCAGACCCGAGCTCTCTGTATTTACTCTCCTCTTCTGTTCAATGTCAGCATCTTAGCACCCAGCATGAACTTTACTACAGCTAACTGTCAAAATCAGTTATTTCTAGTCGATAATGAATGCTTCCCTAACATGTTATTATTGAAAATAACAGGTTCCAAATGTGTGACCGTATGGTATACAATTCATTTTCTTTCTCTGCAAGAATTGAATTTTCTTGTCATTAGAGCTGAGTTGTGTGTCAACACTGTGCTAAGTTAGAATATACAGACTCCAGACCAAAGGCAAAAAGCTGCATTGAAAGGTCACAACAGCAAGTGCACTTGAACGGTGGCTGCAGGTCTGCAGAGGGTGCAGAGTACACTCTTTGGAGTGTCTCCTCATTCTTCAAGGAAGATAGCACATGTATTTTTATTCCTAGTTTAGTAATGAGTAGATTGAGACTCAGGGCATTGAAGTGACTTGCTCGAGTCACAAAACTAGTAATTGAAAGAGCACTAAGGTTCATCCCTTGATATCTACTTCCAAATAATCTTTTTGTACTCCAAAATGTCATCATCTGGATATTAGTTGTGTGCTTAAACAAAGGCTCATGGAAGTATGCGGATAACTTCAAGCAGCACAGAGACATTAGTTACTTTTTGATGTTGCTTTAGGACACAATAAGAAATATGTTGAGATACAGACAGGATTTCTTTTACTTCATATTTTCTTTTTTTTTTTCTATTATACTTCCATTAATATAGTTCTTGTGTCCATAATTATTTTTTAATTTTATTTTTTGATGTATATAATTTGACACATGATTGGGGTTTGGTGTGATTTTTCAACACATGTATGTAGCTTTCCTTTACTCCCCTCCCTCTTCCCAATGTCCGTCATAACCATTCTTCATTCAGTGGAGAACATTTAGCTTCCACAGATGAGAAAGAATGTGTAACACTTGTCTTTTTGTGTCTGACTTGTTTTGCTTAGCATGATGTCCTCCTGTTGCACTCATTTTGCTGAACATTACAGGATTTCATTTGCTTTGTGCATGAATGATATTCCATTTTGTATATATATCACATTTTTTTTTTTTTATTGATGGACACCTAGACCAGGTCCATACCGTAGCTACCTGTGACTAGCAGCAATCAATAGGGGCATGAAATATCTCTTTGGTGTGATAACTGGAATGTATGGTAAATCCATTTTTAATTATTTGAGGACTATCTTTAGTGTGCTCCATAATAGTTCACTAATTTTCATTCCCACAAACAGTGTATGAAAATTCCTTTTAATCCACACCCTCACCAGTGTTTTTTTTTTTTTTTTTTATGATAGCCATTATAATTGGGGTTAGATGATATTTCATTGTAGTTTTGATTTACATTTCCCTGATGGATTATGATATTAAGCATTTTAAGCAAGTTTTAGACTTGTTTAAAGTCACATTTCAGAAAACACATTCAAGAATCAAACCATTTTGAAAACCCTCTTATTTCATTATTTGACATTTCCTTTTTATTCTTCTATAGTATATTAAGTAGTTTCTGCAATTAAGAATGTTATTTAAATATTTGAAGGCAAAAAAACGAGGTTCATTGCTTTAGGTGCATAGATGCATAGAAAGAAATGTACATTTTCTGTCCTTCACCCTCCCCTTTTTACCTTTTCCCCCTGTATTTCCTTCCACACTATTCATCAGTACTTATTATTAACTTAAATTCTATAAACAGTATTCATTGATTATGACTTTTAGTTTCCCATTTGGGGTGATTTCACCATATGGGCTAATCAGTTCTTCCCCTTGCTTCCATTTAATAGACTACTGAAAAAGATGTTTTGCAGCAATGTTGTCATGCCTTCAATCTGCTAGCAATAAGTGACAGGAATAACCACTATTCTTATATTCTGACTTGGCTCCTGTCATAGTGTCTGTGTTAGGCATTACACTGGGTTTCAATTAGACTCTGATAATCAAAATAGCAACACACAGTGAATAAGGTATGGTGATGAAAAATGATAGAATAGTTGCAGTGAATCTGCAGTCCCATTCCTCTAACTGGTTGCACTTAATTTAGCAAGGAAATTATAGGCTCATATTTGCAGAATAGATGGTCCTGTAAATGAAGAGATGTTTCTAAATAGAGTACTCTTGTGTCCAAAGAAAGGGAGTTTGTTTTCTAAACAATGCTTTGTTCTTAAAAAAAAATCAGAGGTGTAGAACTCAACCCAATAGCATTTTTAAGTCAATCTAAATCATCAAGAGACGTCTTAATACTTTATGGAAAAAATTAAGTTAATTTATTACTTCTTATTACATTTAACCTTTACCACAAGGTAGCTATCAGGTCACTGAGCCATAATACCTGCTAGGATTTCTTCACCCCTAAGGAAATATGTACCTTTTAACTTAGGAGATCCACTGGAACACTCTATGGTAGGTTAGATTATTGTCCACTAATTCTCCCTCCTTATTTTAAAAGCATCTATGTAAATTATCATGTGCTTTATTATGTCTCCTTCTGTAGTAAGAGGAGTACTTTTTCCTGATCCAGTGATACTGGACTTGGCCATGTATTTGCTTTGGGCACTGAATACTCACATAATTCTGTGGAAACGTTAAGTATACCGGAGTTCTGAACTTCTCTGCTTTTGTTCTTCTGGCACCCATGATGAGAAGAGCACACTTCACATCACTATTAGTCCCAGAATGGGAAGATACTTGCACAGACTGAAACTAAATATGTAACCAAAAACAAAGCACAGTTGAAGCCAGTCAAACCCAGAAGTGCAACATTTGCAACATTTTAATTTATAGATTATTGTGGGGGAAAATGTAAATATATAGTTCTTTAGGTATGAAGGCATTGTGATAATTTGTTAGGCTACATTACTGTAGCTAATGTAGCTCATGAAGTCCAAAGCATTTTCTTTCATGTGCTATTGGAAATGTCATTTTATTTTATTTTTCTAGGGCTTCCTACTCCATTTTAAATTAAAGCACCTTTATACGACACATCTTCATCTCCAGGGACAAACTGTCCGTCTTCTGTAGACATATATATTGGATACTCAATAGGCTTTCCTAGCTACTGCTGTACTGGTACACTGGTGAGTGTACATAAGTCAAATAACTTTTTATTTTTTTGTAAAATAGATATAATAATAAATGTTTAGTTTGAAGAAGGAATGAAGAATGACTAGATCAGGACTGGTTTTAGAGATCTTTCGTGGAGCACTGATCAATGTCTGGACAGCAGTGCTGGGAATAAAGATTCCTTTTCAATTTTTCAGCAGAAATATTTATAAAGAAATAAATCTCATGTTTTCCTTTTCCTCCAACATCAGTATAACATGTCGGTTTAACTTTTAAGAGTATTCAGTCTCTCATAAGGGAAATATGAACATTTGTCCACTGTTTCACCCTCAGATATGTGATGTAGACTCTTGTACATTTTACTTTCTAGTAAGAGGACTTTATGTTCTGAGTAACATATACTGACCATCAATTATTTCCTATTAGGGCATCACATTTTGCTGGACAATGCAAGGGACACTTTGCTCTTGTCTTGAGGGAGGGCCATTTTCTGGAAGTTCTAGACTTCTCTGTTCTTTTTATTGTCACTGGAGTTCTGTTAAATGTAGGTTGAGCACATTGACTTTTACAGAAGAATGAATGTTTATGTTCCCAATTCCAATGAATTTGTATTGTTCATTCAATTGCTATTCTGTCACGTTCTCTGAGTGGACTTAGCTGACCCTTCCCCTCACACCACAACCACCTTCCTTGCTTGTAACTCTCAACAACTGTAGAAAGTATTGGAAAGCAGCATCTTAAGATGAGGAGGGAGCAGACTAGGACTATATCTCCTGGACCCTCAAGGACAGAATGTCCTTCAGAGCTTCAAAACAGTGAGTCCTATAGCCCTGAGGTGCCTAACCTGGAGGGAGCTGCCTTTTAAAGTCAGAGTCTTTCTTCTGAGGTTGGAGTGGGGCATGCACAATCTAGACTTCATCTACCCCAGTAGTTTTCTGAGCTTTGGGATCCAATTCACTATGAATACTAGACCTCTTTTGTCCCTCACCTGACTACCTATAAGTAATAAATCTACTTCATGCAGAATGTCATGCATGGATGTATTCTCGCTCACCAGACTCAGAAACGTTGGTGACCAGTGCTTCACATCTAGCTTCCATGAAATGTTTTAAAATCACCAAAGTTAATGATCATCTGTAAAACATAATATTGTTTATAAGTTTCTTTGATCGCAATGCCACATAGTTACTAATTGGGTTCATTTCTTCTTTTTTCTATTAACATTTAAATGATAGTCAAATAGATTTCAGGGATTTATCTAAGAGGAAATCAAAGTAGAAATGAAATGGAAGCATCTTATATTCCAAAGTTATACCATTCTAGGGCCAACATAAGTTAATCATTATGTGTATGAAAAATTCAGAGAAGAAAATCACATTATTCTTTCATGTGTCTAATCTTTTTCAGTGTTTAGAAATTTGCAGACTTCTAAAGTATGTTGCATATCACATGTATAATAAACAGCATGACTTATAATCCATGACAAAACTGTGAACTTTGGCCTCTGAACATTTTTTTTTTCTGAAAATAATGAAACAATATGGTAGAGTTAAAAAGCATTTCTTGAAGGAGTTTCACTTGTTAAAAAGTGAAAATTCAGAATTTTTGATTAAGTTTAAAATGAAAACCACAGGGGTGGATACAGGGTCGGTATTTATCCTCCCTGCCTGTGAGAAGTAGATCCATTTTGAAGACTTGTCCAGCTAACACAGAGTCAGCCTTTTATTCATGCTGGTGAGGACACAGGCTTTAATACTGAAGCCTCTACTGGGTAGGTATAAATAAATAGACCAAGAATGAGCAATTAGGAGCATCACAATCTTAGGTGCATCCATTCACTTGTATCGCTTTTCACAGGGTCTTTGAAGAGTACCAGTAGTAATAAAATGTTCACAATGTAAGTATTTTAAATTCTCTATAATTATCTGGGCTCTCCAGTTAATTTAAAATGAAACTTACTTGTTGAATAAACTGGAACAAAAAAGGTTTGTTTTCAGTAAAACACCTAAATTTTCTTCATTTCCATTACTTAATATTTATTTGGGAAGATAGAAATTGTTGTGCTGATATGTCATTACTTATTGGCTATCACTCATTTTTCCAAACATATTACATCAGTCTTGTTTACTAAATAGGCTATTCAAATAAAAAGGACACTAGAATCATTAGTGTAGCAATTTGTTATGAATCCCATTTTAGGTTAATTCATCATAACAATTTCAGATGCTTTTTGCTGTATAGACTGAAGCTTTCTTATACGTTATCTCTTCCAGTGTTATAAGGTAGGTTTGGTGTTCTGGTGGCATTATTAATGTGTCAGTTACAACTGGATTGAAAATTCTCCTGAGGACAAATGACTTCCACAAAGCAGATAGGCAACACTCCTGATAAATATTTATTTTGTGGTTCTCATCTTGAGGTATATTAGTGAACTCCTTCATCCATGCCTCCAGAAAGAGGTAGAACTTCATGCACCCTGGGGTAGTTTTAATTTAAATTGGTAAAGAACATAAGTGAATAGTAAATTTCTTTCTGCTAGAGTTGTAAGTGGACATACTAGTACGTGGATATATGCTTGTGCATATATGTGCAACACATTACATATGAAGAATATAACATACTCAAAAATAATGATATAGACAGGTGTGGTTGCACATGCCCACAATCCCAGAGATTTGGGATGCTGAGGCAGGAGAATCGCACATTTAAAGCAGTTTAGCAATGTCCTAAGCAACTTAGAGAGACCATGTCTCAAAATAAAATGGTTGGGGAGATGGCTCAGTGGTTAAGCACCCTTGAGTTCAATCCCCAGGTACTAATAATATATATATATATATATATATATATATATATATATATATATATATATATATATATATGTAGTTACAACCTCCCATGCAAGATTAACTAATGGATGAGAGTGATAATGGATAATACTGCAAACTTCTCTTAATCACTTCCTTTGTAGTCTCAAGAACATCACAGTGACACCATTTGAACCCAGACTTTAAGGAATAAAAATTGCCACTCTAGCCCAGCTGATTCTTACAGCTTCCACTTTCAAAGAGAAATTAAAAAGAGAGACAAAGAAATGAACTGAAGAGACACGAGGCAGTTACATGCTAGGTCTAGGTCAAGAAATAAATCTGGGAAGAGAATAAATAGGAATGAGAGTAAAGTATCAAAGAGAAAAATAAAGAACATTGGTATCAAATTAGGCTCTGTGTGTGTGTGTGTGTGTGTGTGTGACTGTTACTAATTTTGTCTTCTTTACTTCACCCAAAATTAAAAAAAAAAAAATAATGCTTTGGTAAAAGTCAGTGTGGAAAATATTTCTTATAAAATTTAAGAGAAACTCCTTTAAATATCACACATCTACCTGTGTGGGGTAGACATTTGTCCATCGCACTATTTAACATTCTCTTCTACCTGAACACCTGGTAGAGAAGCTGATAGATGGAGAATAATAGTGTATTTAGTTCTCTCTCTCTCTCTCTCTCTGTACTGGGGATTGAACATAGGGGCACTGGACCACTGAGACACATCCACAGCCCTGCTTAGTATTTTATTTAGAGACAGGATCTTGCTGAGTTGCTTAGTGCCTTGCTTTTCCTCAGGCTCACAATCCTCCTGCCTTAGCTCCTGAGCTGCTGGGATTACAGGCATGTGTCACTGCACCTGGTTAGATTTCTCTTAAAATTCAGGTTTTTGTGTATGCATACTATATGAAGATAGGAGACAAAAGAAAGGAAGAACTGGAATGATACCTCTAAAGGACTGTGAGGCCTATAACAAAATGTAGCATGGTCATTTTCAAGCCCACTATAAGGTCCAGGATAAGAGCTTCATCAATTCCTCCCCCTGAATAAGAAGCCAGATTAAAACAACCAAAACATGGATGGAATTGTGTACTCTACCCTTCAGGACCAACAATGCCTAGGTAAGAAGGGCATAATTACCTCCTCATCCATAGCAGCTAAGAAAAATTAACTAAAATGATATGAGGGTTTTGATAGCTAGTAGATGATGGACGGATGGATAGATGGATCTAAAATATGGAAACATAAAAGTAATAATTGCAATAATAACTTGTAGAGTTTAATGATTAACTAATGTATAATGTATATTATATATATATATATATCATAGACTGCATATTTTCAAATATGTGTGTGGAAGAGATAAGGGGGGAGGGAGAAGAGACAGAGAAGGAACAAATGACAGTAAAAATTTGAAATATACTTTTGTTTTAAATATTACAGTTTTCTCCAAGGGTATATAACTATTAATTCAAAACACTAGCTTACTAAGCCTTTCTTCTATTACGTATTTATGCTTTATTTCCTGTCCAAAATATGTTACCTAATGAAAAGTGATAGAGTTTAGCTGAAGCATATTGCTTGCTTCTTGTACAATGCCTTGTTTTATTGTGTTGTTTGATCTTATTTATTTATTTGGGTGATAATGTGCCTTGATGATAAAAGCAAAGAAATTAATACAAATAAAATGAACTTCTGGTCAAAGGTGAAAAATACATAGTAGAGTTTTCTGCCTAGCTGACATAGTGACTGTCAGCACTGCATTAACTGGATCTTGTTATATAATATCAGACTAATGTTTACCTCAAGACAAGATTATATAGGACAGTGGAAAAAAAGGCACATCTTTGCTCTTATTCTGTACCATAGGATGTTTTTGCTTTATACGGTAAACCCATTTCCTCACACAATCTGCAAGATGAGCAGGTTACTGATTTCAAGGGAGGCTTCAGGCAACTGCTTGTTAACTTAAAACACGACCATTCACTTGGATATTTTCAAAGACATATTCTTTCTAAACCATGGAGATTTTACCTGCCAATGTTTTATCAACATGTTTTCAATGACAAATCTACTTCCCATTTTTTCTTAACACCTCAATAGTCCAGAAGGCTCCAGTTTTGATGGGTCAGAATATGCTGCTTGTACACTGCTATGAAAAGAGGCGATCCCAAAGTGCCACTGGAAATTTTCCTCTGATGTTCTGAGGGAAGCACTTTTCTCTATCATCATTTATTTATTAGGTATCATATGTCACATTGTAAAATTTAGTAAGGGCAGATTCAGGTCAATCAGAGATTATCAGAACTACCCTTTTGCATACATTTGTTTAATTGACTAAATAATAGAAATTAAAATAATCACCAATACTTCCCCAAACTTAAAATTATTAAATCCTAAGGCACAAAGGAAAATAATGAAATTAAGTTAAAATTAATCTGATATTCCACTGCTAGTTTTGTGACAGGGAAGCTTAGGCTCTGGGACAGGATTCTGTTCCTCACTAGCTGATTTTTGTCAAATGACTTTCTTTCTCTAGATGTCATTTCCTTCATACAAAATAGTGCTGCTATCCCCTGCATTAGATAACTGCATACATCTATGAATCAAATAGATGATGCTGATTATTAAGTATATTTAGTTTTAGCTTCACTACATCCAAAGAGGAAATAAGTCATATATTCCATCTCCTTTCACGCTTCAGATACACCCAGTATGAGTTGGAAAATGACAGAATATTCAAGTTTGATTTGCCTATACTAGTTTCCCCCTTTTTGACTTGAGTTATAACTTAAATACAACAAATGAAATACAGAAAACATGTGTCTAAGATGATCAAGAAAAGTGCTAGAAAATGCCAATGGTCTTCAATACTCAATTCTAACTCACTTGTGTCTTCTAACCCAAGGGAAAGACATGGATTCTATGACTATATGTGCATATGTATAAAAGTGAGAGTTCATATTGCCACCTACAATTCCAACCTGGTATCTTGGGGTCCTTTCTAACCTTTCCCCTTTTCAGACCTGTCTTTCTAACATTGAAAATCTTTCACTTTCTAGATGACATTTCTGTCTATTATTGGAGCACCTTATCTGTTTGTTTCATCTTACTGCTCTCCAACCAAGCCAGCCACCTCCATCCATGTCTTCTGCACTCTTTACCTTGGGCTTCCTATGCTGTCAGTACCTCCTTCATGGGCACTTCTCTTTCCATTTACCATCTTTTTGACCCCTTAGCCACCAAACATGCTGACAAATCCTCATAGCCCACATCTACTGCCTCATTTTGCGGTCTCTGGGCACTGTTGCCTCCTCAACACCCCCTTCCCCAATTGCCCAACTTTCTTTTATTTTTTTAAATTTATTTTTATTTATTTATTTTTTACCTGAAGTGCTTTCACAAATCTTTTCTGCCCAGCTTTCTTGCTACCAGGATGATGGAGTTCTAGAGGAGGCCCTCCTTCCTGGCTTGCCTGGCCCCTGCCCTCCTGCCATACCACTCTGACCTCTTGGTTTCTGAAACACAGGCTCTCCCATGAAGGGGAAGGAAGGAAAGAGATGGAAGAAAAGAAAAAGGGAATATTTAATGAGTAGAAAAAGAAAAGAACAAGGAAAAGGAAAGAAGAAGAAAGAGGAAACGAGATGCCTGGAAGTTACCCACCTCACTCTCTGACTACACCCTCAAACAATTTACCGTCACTCCACAGGTATCCTTGATGTGCCTAATGCTTGCCACTCATGGTGCAGGTGTTGAAGAAACAAGATAAATAGGGCACATTCACTCTCATTAGTATTTTAACACATTTCAGAAAATATCAAAAAATAAAGAAGCAACTGATGCTTGATCAAATCTTTGTACTTTGTATGTCCAGAATTTGCTTCTAATTTCCCCTCTGCTCCTTCAGGCTAAGCACTAATAGTAAGATCACTTTCTTAGCTGTGAGATCCTGAACAAATGATTTAACATCTTCAAGTATCAATATAGTCATCAATAAAATGGAAATAGAAAACAAATCTTTGCATCCCAGTCCCCCCCCCCAAATAAGAACAGTTATATTAATACTAATGACTCACAGGGATTTAACAAACATAAAATAAGCAAGGTGTATAACCAAAGTAAAATGATATGACAAGGTGATTTCAGGTAGTTTTGGGTTTCAAATTCTTAGGGATAACACTTTAGTTTACCCAACATGTTGAAATTTGTGAGCAACTTCCTCCTAGATCATCTCCTTTAATATTTCAAATGATCTGTTTTTTCATTAATAGCCCAAATTTTCTAAATACCAAAGGGTTGGAACATCCAAAGATAAAAGACAACCTCAACAAGAGAACTGGGCACATCCCAGGTTTCCCAACTCTCATATCCTCTGCTATTTTATGTGTGTCTATTCAGAGTTTCATTGCTTCAAACTTTAGAGCTTAATACCACCAGAAATAAAAAGTCACATAACCCAACTACAGTGGTTTTCTTTTTTCCTCCAGGGAAAACTGATTACTATTTAAGTATACAATTATAGAATGTTAATAACCCCAAAGTACTTCCAGCAATTTCCAAAAGAGTTAATTCTTTGGCATTTTCACAACTCAAATACAAAATCGAAATAGCTTAATAGTGCAAAATAATCCTGCACTCCTCTGTATCTAATAACCTTCTGAATGTGCTTTCTACGTGCAAATTCATATTCCCTTTAATATCTCTCCAAACTTCCTTCTGTAGCTTTGATTTGAGTGCTTATCTCTCTGATTCTCTAGTGTTTCTTATTCTTTGAAGAGAGGAACTGTGTCTTATTCATTAATGAAGTTGAAAGCAGTGAAAGCTCCCTGATCTCTGATTTTAAACACGCCTTTGGTTTTGCACTTAGGAAAATGTTTGCATATAATGAAAACAACAGCAAAATAGCTCCTTTTTGTTGTGCAATTATATGTGTAAAGACATATTCCAAAAAATGAGCTCAATTCTCAGAAGAAGCCTCTGAGCCAAGTATTATTGTTATCACCTACTGCACAGATGAGGAAGGCTGAGAAAGGTTAAGTAATGACCTCATGTCCAAAGTGCTGGTAAACTCAAAGCAGGATTTTAATCCAGCCCATCTAACTCCAAAGCCTTTTCTCTTAGCCATCTTGCTGCATTATATTCTATGATAAGGAAATTACTACATAGTTATCAGATAAAAGAAATAGTTATTCAATTAACAAAAGTCAAACTAAAACCATATCTGCTCAGTTAGTTTAAATTTAACTTATTTAAACATTTAATTTTAAAAAAGTAACTAAGAGTTAAAATGAATGTGGGAATTCAGATACTTTGGACAGAATTGATAGAGAGTAAACAAAGTAGTATAGGAATTGAAAAAATGCCTTTCTAACTTAATGTAAAGTCAACAGTGTCTGAATCACAGTACTACAGTGTGAAGTCCTCCAGACTTTCATAGATGTTATTTATTACTTTAAATAATTAGACCATCAGCAAATCATACTTACATCTTCTGAAAGAAGATTATTTATCATCATTTGCATGTATTTTTGTTGTGTTTGTAAGGTTTGTAAGGTTATCATCCTTCTAAGAACACAGACGTGCAAAGTGATTTGGGGTACCTTTTCTTCAATTATAATATGGTTGTCTCCCCTGAGTTTCCTTTGCCACAGTTCAGAGCCTAGCCACAGAAGTCATAAGGCTCTATTTCTGCCCTGTTCTTCTGACACAATGGTCGTATGCAGAAATGGAAAATGACACCACACCTGAGGGTTTCAGTGGAAGAAGGGTTGAAAGTTCCCTGCTTCATTATGCAGATTCTTTCCTGGATTTTGGGGGCCCTTTTGGGGTTGTTCTCTTTGTCTCCCTTCAGTTTTGAGTGTGGGGAGGAAGAGAGACTCAGGGTCTTTGTCCTACTCAGGCATGGGCACCCTCCTGCAGCAATGATGAGTATGTGAGGCAAGAGGGAGAAAAGTAAGGATTTGGTGTTCTCTCCTTTCTGTAGTTAGATGATCCAGCGTGGGTCCCTACCCAACAACTCTTTCTAGTTGCACTGGTGGGAAGGTTATGATTCAGAAAAATTATGGTTAAATCCCAGCTCCATAACTTGATATTTTAACATTATGGGGAAGTTACTGTAGAAAAGGAGTTTTGAAACCAATATTATTTGAGATTTCCAGATGTGGTCAACTGTTGGAAATTGTCTGTTCTTGGCAGCACAATGTCAATTGCAATAACCTATGTTGATTTTTCTGTGTTCATCATGGACACAATGCTTAGGTTAATCTTATAAAAAATAATAGATTCAACCACCAGTATCTCTACATGGCAAAGTCATATTTTTTCACAAGAAAAAAAGTAATGCTGCAGTGAGGGCTTGGCATATATATTAAAGGTTTCAACTTGGGCTCTGCCACTTACTGGCATGAAACTCTAAGGTAAATGAAAGCACCTGACCCCTCCTCTGTTTTCATAAATCAAATAGCACAGTTTTTGAGTCCTTTAGCAGTATTATTCTTCTTTATTTCTACATCAAAAATTCTTCTAGTGGAATTTCACATTTTATGTCAATGCATTTGCATGAAATGTCTTTCTCTGCTGATTTGACAATTACCATTTAGAGTTTGATTTTTATGCTTTTTTATTGTGGTTGAATACAAATATTTAACTCTGTTTTTCAGCTGTTTTGATTACTTGGTTCTGCAGTTTGTTGGCATGTCACTCCTTTAGTAAGAATTGTTTATATTATCAATGAAACTTTATGGGCAACCTAAAAATCAGTATCAGGTTTTCCACAAATCTTTAGGTTAATAGGATGAATCTGATTTCCCTTGATCTTTCCATACCTAAATATGTTTTCTGAAAGACATATTTAAAAAAAATTGCCTCAGGAAAACTGTTCAAAAAACTCGAAGGTAACATGTTGCCTAGTTAAGGATGATTAGAAATATAGGGAACATGCAATTAAGTTTAATTGGATTAAGTTGAGCAGACTGACTTTCATAATTAATTTAGTCTCATGATTGGTCTTTAGGGGGACTATCCCAGATGAGAGAGATGATTGTGGAGAAAGAGCATGAGATGCTTCAAGATATGAACCAAATTACAAAGGATAAAGGTAGAAAGATTATGTGAATTGAGAAAAGTAATGGGGCACAAGATCAATATACAAATGGCAATTGCTTTCCTTTATATCAGCAATGAACAATTCGAATTTGGGATTAAAACACTGGAATTTGTATGGCACCAAAAAGTATAATAGAACTAATTCTTCAGAAAAAATATTCCATTACTTTTATGTGAAAAATTACAAAACTCTGGGGAAATAAATCAAAGAAGAACTAAAGAAGTGAAGAGATAGTCTGTGTCCATGATTTGCAAGTGTCAATATCCTTCATAGGCTAATTCTTCCAAAATTAATCTACAGATTCAATGTTATCCTGATGAAAATCACAGCAAGTTAATTTATGTATATCAACCAACTTGTTCTACTGTTTATATATACCAATCCAGAATAGCCACCAATCCAAAACATTTAAGAAGAATCAAGTTGGTAGAATGGCAGCAAGGTATTGTCAAAAGATGGACAAATAGATCAATGGCCCAGAGGCCCCAGAAATACCTCACACAGATGCAGTCAACCGATCTTTGACAAAACAGCAAAGGCAATTCAGTGGAGAAAGGAGAATCATTATAACAAGTGAACAACCAAAGAGGCACTTGCCAAAGAAAATGGATCTAAAGGAAGATGTTTGAGTGTCTCAGAAATCACTCGAAATGAACTAAATATTGAATGCAAAACTTGAAGACTTCCAGAAGACAACAAAGAAGAAAATTAGATGAGTTTGGATTGGTGATAACATTTTAGAGACTAAAAGCACAATCCAAGAAAGAAAATAATGATAAATTTTATTGAATTAGAATGAAAAATATTCTGCTTTGCTAAAAACACTGGTAAGAAAATGAAAACATAAGATAAAGACTAAAGAAAATAGTTGCAAGACATATACCTGATATAGGACTTGTATCCCAAATATACCAATAACTCATAAAAATCAAAAAAGCAGAAAGAATTAAAAGTATGAAACAGTACACAATTTTAGTTGGATCTTGTAATGTACATATCTTAAACTTTGTTCAAATGTGGCTCATCCCTTCCAAACTGAAATTTAATCCCTAGTATGCAACATTAAGATGTGGGACCAGAGAGGATCTTCAACAGGTTATTGGGGCTTTGTTTTTATGAATGGGTTAAGGGAGGGAGGAAGGAAGGAAGGAAGGGAAAGAGAGGAAAGAATAGAGGGAAGGAGGAAGGGAGAAAGGAAGGGAAAGAAAGCAAAAAAATCCACACTTACTCATGTCCAAGTTTACTGAAAATATCAAAGACAAGGAAATTATTTTAAAGGTAGGCAGAGGAAGGTTATATTACCCTCAAATCAGTTTTAATTGCATTTAAAGAAATGACAGTGGCCACAAATGTTAGAATATTTTCATAGCAGTGAGAAAAAATAATGTTAATTCTTGTACAATCAAGTACCATCTAACAATGCTCCATGACAGATTACATTGGAGTTGAAATACTCATACCACCTAGTGATGTCATAGCTGTCATAATTTCATAGCATACCCATCTGTGTTTGTGATGCTGCTGGTATAAACAAACCTGTGTTGCCGGCCAAGTAAAAGTACAGTATGTATAATTATGCATGCTATCATTTCATATGTTTGCCATTTATTTCATACTTTTTACCATTATTTCATAGTATACTCTTTCTATTAAAAAATAAAAATAAAAAACAATAAATAAAAAACTTTGCTTGTAAAACAATATGCTGTCTACATTGGTAACAGTTCCATGCTTCTTGATCTTATTGCATCTCTTGAATGCATCAAAAGACCACATGCAGTGAGACCTTTACAATCTAGGTGTATGTTAGAAACTCCATGATGTTTGCAAAATGACAGACTTGCCTAAAGACACATTTTATTCAGCTTTTTCACTGCTGTGACCAAAAGACCTGACAAGAACAATTAGAGGAGGAAAAGTTTATTTAGGGGCTCATAGTTTCAGAGGTCTCAGTCCATAGATGGCCAACTCCATTTGTCCAGGCTTGAGGTGAAGCAGAACATCATAGTGGAAGGGTGTGGTAAAGGAAAGCAGCTGGAAATATGGCACCTGGAAGCCAAGAGATAAAGCTCACAAAATATATACTCCAAAAGCATGCTTCCAATGACTCACCTCCTTCAGCTACACTGTACCTATCTACAGTTACCAACCAGTTAATTCCTGTTAGGGAATTAATGCACTGATTAGGTTCAGGTCTCATAATCCAATCATTCGACCTCTAAACTTCCTTGCGTGATCTCATGCAGGAGCTTTCTGGCAGATGCTTCATATCAAAACCATAACAACCCATTTTTCAGAATGTATCTTCATCACTAAGTGACACACAGCTGTACTTAGTCATACTGTCATTTGAGACCATGTCAAAGATATTTCCAGACTAACCAACTTGAAGAACTTTTACAGATTTTGATAACCTCTAATTAATCAATTTTATTTAAAAGAGAGAGATAAATGCATAAAAGGATGGCAATCCAAGAAACTAGAGAAAATTAATTACTAAACAAGTAAATACACCTAAAATTGACACTATAAATCAATAACAATAACACCCAATTTGAACATTTGAAAAACATAAATAAGCATCAGAAATTAATGATATGCAAATATAAGGGGGAAACTGGTGTTTTCAAAGACTTTGTTATTTTTTGTTAAGATTATAGAGGTATTAATTTACTTGGTAAATATGTGAGTAGTGCTCCATACTAAAATTTAAAGATAATCCCTAAATTAATTTATAGAGGATATATGATATTTAAAGTAATGAGTGATAGAATAAAAAAAAACAGTCTATAGGAATAACAGGTATAAAAATTTCATTTCAAATAGCATAAATTGTAACTATTCATATTAAATTAAGTAGTTCATTAAATATGATAAATGTAATTTGATTATACTTGCAGTCAGAAGAGCTGAAAATAAAAGGGTGAAGAAGAATAAGACACTGGGCAAGCACAAATAAGAAGAATGCCACTCATTACATGTATATTCAAACAAAGGCTGTTCAACATATAGGGTCAAATACGTAAGATTCACAATAGAAGCCCAGAAAAGATACCAATCCTAACTTCTGATTTGATGCATGTAGAGTCATGCAATTATAATCTGCAGAAATCATTGTCATGTCCACTTGGAACATTTATCCATTTTGAGCAAGTACTAGTTCTCAAAGGTATCTCAAGAAATTTCAAAGAAACTTTGTATTCTTCTATCATAAAATTATTAAACTGTACATTGAAAAACAAAAACAAACACCCTGAAAAATATAAAAATACAATAAAACCATGAAAAGTTAGATGTTAGAGAAAATATCATAATAATAATTATACAAAGAGAACTGAACTTAAGTAAATCATAAGGAAATGTACATTAAAAATGCTATTGTAATCTTCAGGGACATAAATACTTAGAAAAAATAAAATTATTTAGAATTAAAAAGAGAAGATTAGAAGATTGCTGATGTAAATAATTTTCCATTATTCTATGAAACTCACATACAACCACAAAATGCAAGTATAAAAATGTCATTAAAAGGATATTTTTACATATGTTTTGCAATTTTGCAACAAAAATTTAAAAGTACCTAGGGAAAGGAGATTAAAGGAATAATTATATCATCTTGTGACAAAAATAATTTAAAATATCAAAAAACAAAAGACCCAGAAACAAAGAAGGAAATAATATATTTGTTGATAATAATATTCTATATGGTAAAGACAAAAATTCTCTTCTATTTTAATCACTTCGTAAATACAAGCCCATTCCAAGAGAATTTCTGAGAAAAATTTTCAAAAAAATTGACAACTTATCTATAAAATTTATATGAAATTTCCCAAATCATGTATAGAAAGACAAATGCTATAAAGAACCATAAGATGTGAATGCTTGATATAATAGAAAATCAAGACTTACAATAAAAATATGGTATGTAAAATAATATAGCTTACCCAGATTACACCAATCAATTAGTGTAACATAATAGAAAATCTATTGTAGAATCCACAAAAAATTTCAAACTTAAAATGAATATGCAAGATTGCAGTTTCCTATCAATTATTGTCATTTTTTAATTTAAAAAAGTAATCCTTTTGAGAGATGCCCATTTGTGGCAATATTCAAATCAGCCTTCTCACATGATCCTTACTAGTGAAAATCTTGCTAAATTATTTTTAAAAATTTATTTGCCACTAGTAGATAATGACAAGGAATCAAACAGGTGCTACCTTAAATGGATAATAAGTGTATTGAGTTTTACTTGACATAATGGTCTGATCCAAGGAGTTGAATCTATTTTTTTTAATCAATCATTTAAATTTCCTCAAAAAGAGTATGTGATTGTTCACAAGAAGCAGTCCTACTGGACAGAGTTTCAACCAACTCAGGCCAAAGTGGATGTCTTCTGTACTGAACCCATCTACCTACATGAATCCTGGGTTGAATCATCCATGACTAAAACACAGGTTTCCTTTGGAACTCTTAGTAATATAAAGCCATGATTTTTGCAGAGGCGAATTTATTTGTATCTTGAGGTTTCTGTGACTTCCTGAAGTCTAATGAGCACCATTGAAGCCAAAAAACCAACCATTCACATCCATTCCTGTTTAAAACTCTTGTCTGACTAAAAATATTACTGCCCATTTGGTTACTGTAACAAGTCAGAACCATGTTTTATGTACTTTTGTATATTATTTAATGTTCTTGGTTCTGTAGAAGGCCAGAATTCTGCATGGGAAGTATAAAGCTTGTAAAAACATCACTATCACACCAGCAGCCTCTGCAAATTGCCATGTGGAAGGACAGTGTTTCTGAAAATAGGTTGCATGTTTTTATGAAATCTTACGACTAGAGGGTTCCTGTGTAAACTTATTGGAATTTCTTAGAAAATGTTTCCAGTTGAGCAGAAAACCTTAACTCATTTTATTGTGAAAAGCCAACCAGAAATAAATTTTCTCTCGAGAATAAATTTGGGCTATTAAGGGAATCCTGGTAGTGATTTTCCAAGGAATATGCCAGCATATTCTCCTTTCTTATTGCTTTGGGAGAAGCACTTTGTAGAAAAATGATTTCCTTGAACACTCTACTTGTTCTTATGGTGTCTCTTATTTTTCTATATTTTTTTTCATTTTGTTATTTGTCTCATAAAACTGTAATGAAAATAGCTCTTTCTTTCCATCTTTTAAATCCCCCTTTTAAGTACATTAAAGATCTAAGGAAATTTTGACAGAAATGCTTCAGAGAATTGAATTCACCTGTTGGACCTTGAGAGACTGAATCTCACAAGGTGAAATTCAAAGGGATGTAGCAGTCCAGATATAAATAGGTGCACTTCATATAAATTGCAAGATGTTATAGTTTATATAGAAAAGTATATTGCATAGTGATATAGGCTACATTAGTCCACTCATTCATTCATCCTTTCAGTCACTTGGAATGTGAAAATGTATGCTAAGTCTATCAGAGATGAGTAAGAAGACTTAGTTTTTATAATTAGGGTACAAAGTATAGTCAGAAAACCAAACAAAAATATCAACTGGTGATTATAGGCCTGGGTAAAAAAAAAAAATGTTTGATATAACTTTGTACATAGGTAGAATTACCACATATAGAAAAGCTTTGAGAGACAGGGTAGAGAGATTGTCCAGAAAGGAATCATACCCTAGCATCATCTTAAAGGAATAGTGTGAGTTATCCAGACTGGAGGTGGTGGTGTGTGTGTGTGTGTGTGTGTGTGTGTGTGTGTGTGGTGAGGCCTCTGTGGGGCAGAAGTTTCCTGGTGTAAAACAGCTTGATGGAGAGAAAGTGAAAGTGGTGTGGAGGACTGGCATTCCTTTAGACCACTTTGCACAATTGATTGAACTGCTTACATTCCTCTCCTGCCTCCTTGCCTATTTTATGTGACTGTGCTGAGGCTAAGAATAGTACAGCTGATATTGGGGTTTTGTGGGTGTCTCATACTCTTGCCCTGAGACCCTTTTACCATTTGATTAATACAATCTATATCCTTCCCCCAAACACTCCCCACCCCACTTGGGTTAAAAGGCTTATACGTACAGTTGTCTTCAAAAACATTTTCATGAGCAAATGAAGGGAGTTATTGCCTCATAGGGCAAAGTACAGAGTCCCAGCATTTCAGCCTCAGGGCAGGGTGACAGAATTCATACTTTAAGGATCCCCTTGGAATCAACCTGATGCTAGACTTCCCTAGCCATTTGCTCTTGCATACGTTATGTGCCCCCCCCACCTCCCCTGGCTCCTGCTTCTTACCCTCATCCTGTTTTCTCCTAACAGAGTTATTTAGTTAATCACTTTTGTAAATTCTCATCTCAGACTTGGCTTCTAGGAGGAACACAACTTAGTCAAGTGGGTCTGTGTTGCCTTTATCTTTGTGTCAAAGTACCAAAGAGTGGGGACATATTAGAAGCATTGAAAAATGAATTGTTAAATGAATGGACCTGAAAAATACTCACATTTGATGGAATTCAAGCATACAGGATAATTTCATATCAGATAATAATTAAAGTTTATTGACTATTTACTATACGAGGCATCTTGTTAAGTTTGTTGCTGTAAGACCCCCATGAGGTAGACCAATAATATCTATATTTTACTGATGAAGAAATTAAAAAGTAATGAGTTCAGTTCTTTTGCCTGAAAGCATCCAGAATATATGGCCTGCGCAATCACTTTAAAAAAAAAAAAAAAAAAAGCTGTTGAAAATCTGATCTTTAGAGCTCCATTAATACAATTTAGTTGATTTTAGATGGGTTAAAAATAAAAACACTGAGAGATAGTCAAATGTATAATACATTTTTGAAAATACTAACAAAGGATTCAGATGTATTATTTGAGTTATTAAAAAGACATATTCTTAAGTTTATTTTCATAAAAATATTTAATTCATCTTCTAAGATTCATGCTTAACAACGTCCTCTATCTTTTCCCCCAAATATGCGGTATCACCACATTATTTATAGGTAGGACCCTGAGTGTCAGTTTGGCATCCAGATTATGTAAGGCATAATTGGATTTACTTTATGCAATTAGAATTGGGATTTTTTGCTGCCAAAGCACTATGCTGCAGTTTTTGCTGAAAAGGAGTGTTAAGCATTTTGTTTGGTACTTGGAAAATCTGCCTTGACTGAGCTTCATAATAGAACCAATTATCAGGTATGCTGTTACACATAGCCTTCCAGACCCCAATTTAAATAGAAGGTAGTGACAATTTCGTTTGTGAAACAGTCTCCATAACACTTAAAATCAACCATATGTGAAGACCTACATGCGTATCAGCTTAACAGCAAGAGACTGAGAATACTTGGCACATAGAAGGTACTTTGAGATTACAGTCCTTGAATTGCCAACTAAAGAGAGTGACAACTATTAACACCCTGCTCCAAAGCCAAATCTTGATGAATTTCTTTAATAGCTATTAACACAGTTTAACCTATAATTTACTTGTTTTATTTTTTCTAAAAGAGAAAAAAAATATCTTATCGACAGAAGATCAATATATTTACATACTCTGAAACCAAAGCTTGATTCATTGGTACATTGATTTATGTGTGCACTAGAAACACAAACTATCCATTCACCAGAAAAACAAGAAGTTGACATGCATGATGTGTATGTAAAGCTTAATAATGAAATGTACGACTCTTCATCTGTCATGCAAGAGCAGCATTCCTCTGCTGGGTAATTTTAAGGTATGTTTACTTACATACTGCAAGGGAATATAGCATTGAGGGAAAATTCCTAATGCAAAGAAGGTCCTCTGTGCTCATGAATTATCTGGTCTCACCTTCTGAGATTTTGTTGACTGAATTTGAAGTGAGAGCCAGAAACACATGTTGTTATTGTAGTTGTTTTAATCTTTAGGTGGTGAAGATGCAAAGCTATATTTGGAAACTAACAGCTTAATATATATGTTTATAAATATTTTGATAATTATATTACATAATATGACTACCCACATATAATTACCAATATATCTGAAAGTAATTATGAATATATGCGTGTAGCATATTCTTCAATTCTGAACCTCAGGAAAGCCCTTCCTGTTTTTATTTATACATAGAACTATTTCTCATCTTCAAGGCCTTTTTAAATAGTATTTCATGACTGAAAAAGATTCCAAAGTCAGTCTCAACATGCCTTTGCTGTTGCCTCAAGGCAAAACTATGTTTAGGTTTTACGTGAATTAAGTATTGGTGGGAAGAAATCTCAAGACTACTGTAAGATCCTATTATTTTAGTGAGTTGAAGTGAGGTGGCTAAGGAAACAGAAGAAATTGAACTTATACTTTGTGGACATAAAAATAGAGTATATTTATACTTGGGCATCCATAAAAGTCTTCCAAGAGCCGGGCTCTGTGGTGCATGGCTGTAATCCCAGTGACTCAAGTGGCTGAGGCAGGAGGATCACAAGTTCAAGGCCAGTCTCAACAACTTAGCAAGACCCTGTATCAAAATAAAATAAAATAAAAAGGACTGGGGATGTGGCTCAGTGGTTAAGTGCCCCTGAGTTCAATTCCTGATTCAAAAAAAAAAAAAAAATCCAAAAACTTCTGGAATACAAGTGGTTGTTAAGGATTCAAAGTCTAAATACACCTTTTCATGTATACTTTTGCCTACAACTTAACTGAGTTCCTACATCATTTTGCAAATTCACATTTTCCATCTCCCCTATTAAAAAAAATCACCCTCTCACACTTTACAAAACAATGAAAGCCTCTAATCTACTTGTAATTTATTATAGTAGATTGTGCTGGGATGTAAAAATCTCAGAGGCTCCAAAGCAACAATTCACAATATTGATATAGGTGTTGAAAAAGGGAATGATTTAGATGACTGTGTAACAAATCCTTTTGCAAATAAGTTGTTTCCTAATTTTTAATTTAAAAAATATTGATAGAAGATCAATTGGATTTCTTAGTGAAGAGTTCATTAATAACAATTTTTGATGATAGGTCACTATGCAATTTGCAGAACAACTCAGAGTTATTTCAAACAACTGAATCACAATTTTTTTTCGATTTGTTAATGTGAATGGAATGTATCATCATTTACATTTACAATGAAAGACTGCATTTGTCTAGTTATAAGTAATATTTCTTTACATATTTCAAAGCAATAACAGTCAATTCATTTGAATTCCTGGCCCAAACTACTTTCATAGTCTGTCACTATTCTGACACAGTTTAAATAAGCTAGAGATCACAATATCAGTCATGAAAGTTTATTTTGAATATTGATGTATTTACAATTGTTAGTTTTTCAATTCGTTAAAGAGTCATATCCTTTGATTTGTTTAGGACTAATGTAATATCTCTCAACTATGTGTTCTAGTTTTCCAAAAGTTGTCCTGGGTATTTAATATGTTTAGGTACTACTGTAAGTATCATATCAATTTTAGTCAGGTTTTTCTTGTTGCTGTAACCAAAAGACCTGATAAGAACAAATTTAAGGAGGAAAAGTTTATTGGGGGGATTATGGCTTCAGCAGTCTCAATTCATAGAAAGCTAGCTCCATGCTTCCGGGCTCAAGGTGAGACAGAACATCACAGTGAAGAGTGTGGCTGAGAGAAGTGGCTCACATGATGATCAGAAAGCAGAGAGAGGCTGCACTCCACTAACATAAAATATATTCCTAAAAGGCACCCCCCCCCCAGTGACCCACCTTCTCCAGCTACATTTTGCCTACCTTCAATTATTACTCTATTAATCCCATCAGGGGATTAATTTACAGTTTGGCTTAAGGCTCTCATAACCCAATCATTTAACCTCTGAATGTTCTTGCATTGTCTCACCCATGAGCTTTTGGGGGACATCTAATATCTAAATCAGTAACAGTATATATTCTATATATATGATACAGTCATTTAAAAATAATGACAGTTTTATTTCATTTTAAACATTTTTTTATCAGTTTATTTCCCTTATTGTCATGCTTCACTTTTTAGGTTTTCTAGTAAAATGTGGAATGATTGGAAGATTTCACCACATGAGGGACTTGTTTTTGCTCCAGGCTTTTTGTAGAGACTCTTATTCAGATTAAACATGTTCTTATGCAATCTTGTTTTCCTAATAGTTATGTGGGATTCTGCATATTGTCTAATTTTTCTTGCAATCAAAATGATAATGCGATGAATTTTTTAATTTTATGTGGAAAATTATATTGATTGATACTTTGATAAGTCAAAGTGAGGTGGCTAAGGAAATAACATGTTCTTTGTCTTTGTGCATTGGACATAAACTAGAGTGTGTTTCAGTCTATGGTAAATATACTAGTCAAGATGCATTATTCTATCATGCTATGTGAAATAAGCCAGTCTCAAAAAAACAGAGACTGAATGTTTTCTTCTGATAAATGGATGCTAATCCATATGGGGAGGCATGGGATAAGTGGAGGAACTTTGGATGAGATAAAGGGGAGGAGGATAGGACCAAAGGGGTAGGAAAGATGGTGGAATGAGATGGACATTATTACCCTAGGTACATGTATGATTGCACAAATGGTGTGACTCTACTTCATGCACAACCAGAGAAGTGAAAAATTCTGTTCCATTTGTGTACAATGAAAAAAAAAAAAAAGACTTCTTGGGAACTGGGAGGGATTATAGATGGGTAGTGTTAAATATATACTGCCCCAAGTGTTTGCCTTTTTATAATTTAATTTTCATAGAAAAGTTGAGGACAGAGGTTACTTGTAGGATCAGCATATTTGCAACCATTTTGATATATTGGTGGAAATCTTCAAATAGAGAACAAACAAAATTTAAAGGAGAGTACTTTGTTTAGAAAGAGTTTAGTGTTCATTTAGATGCTTGTGGCAGACTTCAGGGTTAGGCATGCCCCTTCAAGGTCCCAGAGAGAAGCTGTGAGCACCAACAGCAATCTGTTTCCTTCAGGCATTAGAACCCTGAAAAGACTACAAATTCTCTAAGCACCAGGGTTGTGGTAAAGGAAACAATATGTCTTATACTTTGTGCAATGAAGTAAAAGGAAAATATTTTTGTGGGGCAAAAGGAGGACTCTAAGTGGACTTGAGGACATTGTGGAATGAAAAAATTCAGTGTAGGTAAGAGAGGCAAGGAGGCAAGTAGAGATAAGACCTGGTTGAGTTTAGGGCTCTTTGACTTTGGGGATATTATGGTTAGTATCTGGAATGTCTCTCTCAAAGTCTTATGTTGAATACATGCTTCCCATTGCATTAAGGTTTTTAGGCAATGATTGGTTCATGGGCACTCTGAACTCATTAGTGCATTAAGAGACTGAATCTACTACTGGGAGATGAGATCTAGTTGGAAGAAATAGGTCACTGGGGTCATACTTTGGAAGAGTTTATCTTGTCTATAACCCCTTTTTTGCACCCCTCTGCTTCCTAGATGCTGTGAGCTGAGCAACTTTCCTCTGCCATACCCTTCTGCCATGATGCTTCTGCCTTGGAGCCCGCTGACCATGGACTGAATCCTCTAAAACCACAAGGCAAATTAAATATTTCCTCCTCTAGGTTATCAAACATTTTGGTCAAGCTGACTAACACAAGGGCTTTTTACTTTTGTTTTAGAAAAATGTTGATGAAACGCTGTTTGTGCTGAAGGATACAATAGTTCCCCAGATTGTTAAATGGGGACTAATTCTAGGTGTAGCGCAGGAAATCACAGGACAAGTTTGGAAAGCTGTTTTCCTTTTCTTTCCTACACTTCATATTTTACCAAATTGTTTGATGTCAGTCTTGCTGCAATTTATTTTTTAAAGATTAAAAAAAGATGCATTATTCTATTTTAATATATTATTTGTTATACTCTCTAATATGCCTCAGTATATTTCTGTGTAATGTTGTACAATATTAGTATGATTTAATTTTTAAAAGTTTGAAACAACTCACTGTTGTTGCAGTGTTGCAAGATTTGAAGTCAGAGTCTGACTGTGTGATTCCATTTGTACAATATTCTGGAATAGGAAAAACCACAAGGAAATAAATTATATAATGGGTAATCAAGAACTAGATAATGGGGAAGGGGTTCACTATTGAAGTATAAACCGAATCTCATTGAAACGGCAAAAATTTCTGTTATGATTGAGGTGTTGGCTACATTGTTGTATGTATTTAGATAAGAAGTTTTAAACTTGCACAGTCTCTACTGTATTTATGTTGTACCCAATTCACAGGAATAAAAAGTCTCACAAGCCATTCACATAACATCCAAAGAAGACTTTATTCTGGCCAGGGCCACCAAATCCAACTCACAAGAGGCAGGGTGGTAGAAGATGGCGCCTGCTTGTAGTGAGGGCAGGGTTTATAAAGCACGGGGTTAATAAGCACTCAGGTGGAAATGGTTTAAGGTTGGGTTCATACACACTGCTTATCACACTTAAATATGATGAAATTTATATAAATTACATGGGATTTATAAAAATGCATTGCATATTTATATATCAATCTTATACTTTGATTAATTTTACTTTTAAAAAAGTATGTCTAATCTGAAGTCATGTCAAATGAGTGTTTTGACCATCTGCTGGATTTGAAGTAAAAATTAATCTTAATCTCAGCTTTGTTTATTAGTTCTGTGATCTTAGGGGAGGCTTAGAGCAATATCATTTATGAAAGAATACTCATATGCATGTCATCTAGCTCTTTTAATAATTCCACTAAATACTATTTAAAGTATCAATACCAAAGTAGCAATGCAACAAATATCCCTCAGACATGCATGTTATGTGTTAAGTGTCTTCATCATCTTATCTTAAATATGGATGCTAAAAAGTCTTCACTGAGATAGTAGCTTTTAAATTTGTATTGCGCTCTCATGGAAAAGAAAAAGAAATTCTTTAAATGTTCATTTAAATTAACTGGATTGAAATTTTATATAAAATGAAATATGACTAAAGGAAAATTATCTAGAGAAATAAAATAGGGCCTTATATTATTTCATCATTTTTTAATTCAGTAAATATTAGCTGCCTTCTATATACCCTACTGAAATCTATTATATATGCTACCTGATCTATGTCCAGATGAACAGAAGGACAATCTTAGCACCACCTGACATTACATGTTCCCTCTTCAGAAGCCAGTTTAGCCAGATATTCACTTTTCTGTCCCTACTAAATTCATTATAATAAGATACAAGTTAGCCTGCTCTGTGCACCAGCAACCTAGTCCTCAGAGTTCCCAGGACTTGTGCCAGTTGTCTGACCCTCTTATCTTTTTTGTATTGTAATGGCAAGTATTGGTTTATGTTTCCCATGATAACAGCCTTGATTTATACTATTATGAGAAAGAAACATCATTGCCCTCAAGGATATTACTGTTTAGGTTGGTTGGGAAATAAGGTAACCTGCTTCACAATATAACATTGATGACCATCTGCCAAGTAAATGAATATACTAAAAGGATAAAAGAGTGAATGAGATTTTCACTTCTGATCATGATGGTATTGCCAAGACCTGATCCACCTTCAGGGTCTTAAAAAGAAAATGAAACCAAATGAAAAATAAAAAGGTATAAAATGATGACTTCTGGTATTGGAGAATAGGCAGTTGAAGACTGTGATCTCAACAAAAGGGTAACTGAATGAGAGAGATGCTACATGTATCGAGAGTTACAATGTAAAAAGGGCACACTCAAATAAATGGAGCCCAGCAGCCTCTTTCCCTGAAGGAGATGGAGTCAGTGTGTGGAAGTTAAATTGTTGAGAATTAATGGAGCAGAAAGTAGGAAGAAACCCACAGAGAACACTGGAGAACTGAGCAAGCCCTCTCAATGCTTCTCCTGAGATTGATAAATTGCATTGTATGTGAGGAAATTGCCTGAATTCAGGGAAGCACATGTAGGAAGTATGAGGGAAAACAGTCCCCCAAACTCACACAGCCAGAGAGGAGTCTTCCAAAAGCAAATGGGTATCTGTGAAATTACTTCAGCAGTCAACATACATCACCTTTCATTACATGCTGTTTTAAAAATGAATGAATCTAAAAAATAAGTCTGAAAATAATGAACCAAATTCTCCCCAAATAACTAAATCAGAAAGATAAAAAGCTTCAAAATATTTAAGCAATATAAATACAAACTCTCTGTCTTCCTGTCTTTCTCTCTCTCTCTCTCACACACACACACACACACACACACACACACACACACACACACAAACATACATAGTTACCACAAACAAAACCACAAAATTATTATTATATTATTATTAGTAGTATTGGTACCAGGGATTAAACTCAGGAGCACTCGATCACTGGGCCACATCCCCAGCCCTTTTTTTATATTTTATTTAGAGACAGAGTCTCACTGAGTTGCTAAGTGCCTCGCCATTGCTGAGGCTGGTTTTGAACTCATGATCCTCTTGCCTCAGCCTCCCAAGTGCTGGGATTACAGGCATGTGCCACGCTCCCAGCACAAAATTATTAATACTCCAATAATAACTACGAAGTTTTATGGGGCAACTGCTCAGAAAACACTCTAAATCCGAATTTGAAACAAATTAGAGAGTATCTATTGCCTGGCCAGAGACTATTCCTCACAGGGTCCAACTGACCCTCTGGGAGAACAGCAGCCATCTGCAAATAGGCCAGAGTATTTAAAAGGAGAAACCACATCCTATGAAATCTGCAAGTTGCAAGCAAGCAGGATACAAGGGCTGAGAAAGCAGTTAGCAGAGCAAAGACAGACAGCCACATCCTGGGTTCCAGCACATTTGTGGGTCTACATCCCGGGTTTGAGTACACCTGTGGGCAAATGAAGTACAGAAAAACAATTTTTTAAAAACATTTTAGAAACAGCTTATATAACAGTTTCACATGGGAGTCATAAAAATGGAGTCACTATGGCTATATTTATTTATACTTGCCTATAGCTATACCTTGTACTGAACTATTGTTCCACTAACCTATACTTATCTGTAACTTGTATTAACTTATGGGCTTCTCACCTTACACTGTTCTTTATCTTATTTCTAACAACTTAAATCTATGTCTTAGAGTTACATAATTATATTGTCTTATTATTACTTCTTTTAACTTATAACTAGAGTAACTTAACATTGTTTATTCTATATCACTTACCACATAATCCTATTATCCTACTTATTAATATTTCATAACCTGTAACCTATAATCTATATTGATTAAGCTCAGACCATAATGGAAGCATAAAAAATATGAAAGTGTGACCCATGATAAGAAAAAAAAATCAGTCCATACAAGGTGCTATGGTATGAATGTGTTCCTAAAATTCACGTGTTGAAAAAATACTCTTAAATTTAACGATGATGGGAGAAAACAGCCAATGGGAAATATTGAGGTCATGGGGCTCCACTGTCACAAAGAGATTATAAAAAGGGCTTATCAGAGAAGTGCCACATTCTTCTCATCTGCCACAAGAGGACAGAGTTCATTCTTTTGGCCCTTCTGTCTTCCACCATGTGAGTTTATAGCTTCTATCTCCTCCAGAAGATACAACTAGAAGATCCTCACTCAATGCCAAATGGCAGTGTCTTGACTTGGACTTCCCCTTCCTGAACTGTGAGAAACATGTTTCTCTTTGGATATAAATTACCTGGTTTGTAGTACATTCTAATTGCAGCACAAATGAACTAAAACCCAGACAGATCTAGATATGACACAGATAATAAGATTAGCAAATAAAAACAATGAAAGAGCTATTATAAATATATTCCATATGTTCTCTATGTAAATAGAGAAAAGGATGAGCATGCTAAGGGGAGAAATTAGATATAAAATGATCCCAAATCTAATTACTAGAGATGAGAAATGCAATATCCAAGATGAAAAATAAATAGGATAATGATGAGACTAGATAATGAATATTAGTCTCTTACAATATTTAGGCTGCTGTTACAAAGTACAATAAATTGGGTGATATGTAAACAATAAAATTTTATTTCTCATAGCTCTGTAAACTAGGAAGTCTAAGATCAAGATGCTGGCATATTCAATGTGTTTGGAAGGTCCATTTCCTGAGTCATAGGTGACAAAGTAGAAGAAACACAGGAGGTCTCTGGTGCCTCTTATATAAGGACATGAATCTCATTTACATAGGCTCCAGTCATGATCTAATCATTCCCAGAAGCCTCATCTCTAAACACCATCTTGTTGGAGATTAGGTTTTAATACATAAATGTGGGGAGTACTCAAATATTCAGTTTATAGCATTCCACTTGTGGAAACACAAACCCATGTCTTTCTCTCAGGAAAATTATATTAATTTCCTCCTAACAGCCACTAAAGTCTTAACTCATTCCAAACTAAATTCCAAAGTCTCAAGTCCAAATTCCTACTTTAACATTATCTTATGAGTCTAAAGGTTCAACTCATCCTCAGGAAAATTCTTGGCCCACTGTGAATCTGTGAACCCAAGCTGAACCCCTCAGCCTGTCCTATGACTTTTAGTGCCCCACAGAGACCACAGCTCTCTTCTTCCTGGATTCTGTTCTCCCCACAGTTTTCTTTCTTTTTTTTTTCTTTTTCTTTCTTTCTTTTTTTTTTTTTTTTTTATGGGGGGAAGGTGCCAGGGATTGAACTCAGGGGCACTCAACCACTGAGCCACATCCCTAGCCCTATTTTGTATTTCTGTTTAGAGACAGAGTCTCACTAAAGTGCTTAGTGCCTCGCTGTGGCTAAAGCTGGCTTTGAACTCGTGATCCTCCTGCCTCAGCCTCCTATACTGCTGGGATTAAATATGTGAACCACAATGCCCAGCTACCCCAGAGTTTTCTGACTAGGCACCATAGCTTTCCATGACTAGAATGATAGCACACATCTAAGCCAAATGGTCTGGCCCTTTAAAATCTAGGTGGAGGAAATCAGGTTACTCTGCCAGATACAACTCACTACATCAGGCAGGCCCACCAGAGCTGAACTTTGTGAGTCTGAAGATGTCATAACTGAACACAGGGAATGAAACCTGGAATGCAAAGAGCTCACTGAAGTTCTGCAGGCAGTGGACAATAACTTTAATGATAATGGCTTTTCTTGAGATGAGTGATCTATACTAATTTCCTTATCAGTCACTTGATCATGACCTTCTTCCAACCACATGTTCCCATTTTATACAATATGGATAGGATATAAAAAAATTCAAACCTTTAAGTTCTACTCCCATTTGTCCATCAATTTCATCTTCAGATCACTTATTTATTTTTGCATTTTACTATAGCCAGACAGAAGAACCCAAGCTACATCTTCAACACTTTGCCTGGAGATTTCCTCAGACAAATATTCAATTTAACCACTTGCAAGTTCTTGCTTCCACAAACACTATAACATGAAACTTATATTATACTACAAAACCTATACTATACTACAAAATACTATAACATGAACACAATTCAGTCAAATTCTTTGCCACTCATAACAAGGATGAATTTCTCTTCAGTTTCCAAAAGCATATTTTTAATTTCTTTTTTTTGAATTATTTATTTTTTTAATTAGTTATACATGGCAGCAGAAAACATTTTGTTTCGTTGTGCACAAATGGAGCATAAATTTTTATTTATTTGGTTGTACAGGATACAGAGTCACAATATTTGTGCAATCATACATGTACCTAGGGTAATGATGTCCGTCTCATTCCACCATCATACCTACCCCCATGCCCCCACCACTCCTCCCCTCCACTTTGCCCAATCCAAATCTCCTCCATTCTTCCCATGCTCCCTTCCCACATTGTGGATTAGTATCCACTTATAAGAGAGAACATTTTACCTTTGTTTTTTGGGGATTGGCTTACTTAGCTTAGCATGATATTCTCCAACTCCATCCATTTACCTGCATATGCCATAATTTTATTCTCTTTTAATGCTGAGTAATATTCCATTGTTTATAATGTCACAATTTCTTTATCCATCTATCTGTTGAAGGGCACCTTGTTTGGTTCCCTAGCTTAGCTATTATGAATTGAGCTGTTATAAACATTGATGTGGCTGCGTCACTATAGTGCTGATTTTAAGTCCTTTGGGTATAGACTGAGGAGTGGGATAGCTGGATCAAATGGTGGTTTCATTCCAAGTTTTTTAAGGAATCTCCATACTGCTTTCCATAGTGGTTGCACCAATTTTCAGTGCCAACAGCAATGCATGAGTGTGCCTTTTACCCCACATCCTCACCAACACTTATTGTTGTTTGTATTCTTGATAATTGCCATTCTGACTGAAGTGAGATGAAATCTCAGAGTAGTTTTGATTTGCATTTCTCTAATTGCTAATGATGTTGAACATTTTTTTCATATATTTGTTGATCAATTGTATATCTTCTTCTGAAAAGTGTCTGTTCAGTTCTTTAGTCAATTTATTGATTGGGTTATTTGTTTGTTTGGTGATAAGGTTTTTGAGTTATTTATGTATCCTGGAAATTAGTGCTCTATCTGATGTGCATTTGATAAAAATTTGCTCCCATGTTGTAGGCTCTCGCTTCACTTTATTGTTTCTTTTGCTGAGAAGAAGCTATTTAGTTTGAATCCATTAGTATCATAAAATACTTAGGGGTTAATTTAATCAAGGTAGTGAAAGATTGGTACACTGAAAATTATGTATGATACATGGATAAGAGATATTAAACGAGACATAAAAAAAGGAAAGATACCCCATGTTCATCAATTGGAAGAATTAGTATGGTAAAAATATGAAAAATTTAACTATATTATGTATATATATGTATGAATACACACACACACACACACACACACACACACACACACACAAACACACACATAAACACATTCTGGATAACCAGAGGAATATACAGACTTGTAAAAACTATTAAAATCCCATGACTTTTTTTTTATGAAGAAAGAACAATCATAAAGTTATATGTAAACCATTAAAGACCCTGAATATCCAAAATCAATACTGAAAAAATAAAAAGTTGGAGCTATCATACTTCTTGTTTGAAAATTATGTGACAAAGCTATAGTAATCAAAACAGAAAGGTATTGATATAAAAACTGATAAACAGACCAATGAAATGGAATAGAAGCCTAGAAATAAATTCAAAATATGGAGTAAACTAATTTTGAACAAAAGCACCATGACAACATACTGGAAAAGGATAATGGGGGAAAGGTAGTATTCAAAATAAATGGTGTTGGAAAAACTGGATTTTCATATGCAAATAAATGGACTCTCATCTTTGTACATAAAAATCAACTCAAAATGTAGAAAAAGACATAAACACAGATGTAAAACTCCTGAAGAAAACAGAGGAAATTTTACTTGCTATGGGCCTTGACAATTATTTTTTTTAACATCATACTACGAGCTCACACTACAAAAGCAAAAGTAAATACATAAAGTACATCTAACCAAAAAAAAAAAAAATCTTAGCATATGAAAGTAAACAAACAAAGTTTGTTTGAATAAAATGAACAAACAACCTACTCATTAGGAGAAAGTATTTGCAAACTAAATGCCTAAGGGGTTAATATTCACAATATATAAAAAATTCACAAAATAGCAGAAAAACCAACAGCCCAATTCAAAAAATAAGCAAAAGATCTAAATGGATTTTCTCTAAAGAAAACATAAAAATGACCAACAAGTACATGAAAAAGTGCTCAACATCATTAATCATAAGAGAAATGCAAATCCAAAGCAATAAGAGAGATCACCGCGCACCTGTTTGGATGACATTAGTAGGAAGAGAAGCTCTGACAAGGGTTGGCAAGTGGTGGAGAAGGGGAAGCACTGTACACTGCTGGTAAGAATGTGGCTTGATGCAGCCATGTAACAGTATGTATGTTCCTAGAGAAATTAAAGAATAACTCCCACCTCTAGATAGATTGCAAAAGGAATGAAGTCATCACTTTTTAAAGGTGTTTGCATTTAAAAACTTATTTTGTGAATGTAATCTTTATTTTTAAATTTTTTTATTCTAAGTCATTATATATGACAGCAGAATGCATTACAATTCATATTACACATATAAAGCACAATTTTACATATCTCTGGTTGTATACAAAGTATATTCACACCATTCAAGTCTTCACAGATGCACTTAGGGTAATGATATCCATCTCATTCTATCATCCTTTTTTTTTTTTTTTACCCTTTTGCTCCCTCCCTTCCCCTCCCCACCACTGACCTTTCTAGTGTTCCTCTAATCCTCCTATGTTTCCCATCCCAACCCCACTGTGAATCAGCCTCTTTATATCAGAGAAAACATTCGCCATTTGGATTTTTAGGATAGGATAACTTCACTTAGCATTATATTCTCCAACTTCATCCATTTACCTGCAAATGCCATTATTTTATTCTCTTTTATTGCTGAGTAATATTCCATTGTGCATATATACCACGTTTTCTTTATCCATTCACCTACTGAAGGGCGTCTACGTTGGTACCACAGTTTAACTATTGTGAATTGTGCTGCTATAAACATTGATGTGACTGTGTCCCTGTAGTATGCTGTTTTTAAGTCCTTTGTGTATAGACCAAGGAGTGGTATAGCTGGCTTATAAGGTGGTTCCATTATCAGTTTTCCAAGGAATCTGCATGCTGCTTTCCATATTGGCTGTACCATTTTGCAGTCCCACCAGCAATGTATGAATGCGCCTTTCCCCCCACATCCTCGTCAGCACTTATTGTTGTTTATATTCTTCTTAGCTGCTATTCTGACTGGAGTAATATGAAATCTTAGAGTAGTTTTGATTTGCATTTCTCTAATTGTTAGAGATGTTGAACATTTTTTCATATACTTGTTGATGGATACTATATCATCATCTGAGAAGTGTCTGTTCAGTTCCTTGGCCCATTTAATGATGGGGTTATTTGGTTTTTAGTGTTAAGATTTTTGAGTTTTTTATATATTCTAGACATTAGTGCTTAATCTGATGTGCATGCGGTAAAAAATTGTTCCCAATTAGTAGGCTCTCTATTCACCTCACTGATTTTTTTCTTTTGTTGAGAAGAAGCTTTTGAGTTTGAATCCATCCCATTCATTAATTCTTGATTTTAATTATTGTACTACTGGAGTCTTACTAAGGAAGTGGGGGCCTAATCCAATATGATGGAGATTTGGGCCTACTTTCTTCTAATAAATGCAGGGTTTCTGGTTTAATTCCTAGGTTCTTGATCCACTTTGAGTTGAGTTTTGTGCATGGTGACAGGGGTTTATTTTCATTTTGTTGCATACAGATTTCCATTTTAGCACCATATGTTGAAAAGGCTATCTTTTCTTCAATGTATGTTTTTGGCACCTTTGTCTAATATAAAATAACTATAATTATGTAGGTTAGTCTCTGTGTCCTCTACCATTGATCTACCAGGCTATTTTGGTGCCAATAACATGATGTTTTTGTTAGTATTGCTCTGTAATATAGCTTAAGATCTGGTATAGTGATGCCACGTGCTTCACTTTTCTTACTATGGATCGTTTTAGCTATTCTGGGTCGCTTATTTTTCCCGATGAATTTCATGACTGCTTTTTCTATCAGTGAGGAATGTCATTGGGATTTTGATTGGAATTACATTAAATCTGAATAATGCTTTTGGTAGTATAGTCATTTTGACAATATTAATTGTGCCTATCCAAGAACAAGGAAGATCTTTTCATCTTCTTTTCATCTTTCTTTCTTTAGTATTCTGTAGTTTTTGTTGTAGAAGTCTTTCCCCTATTTTTTTAGGTTGATTCCCTTTTTTTTTTCTTTTTTCTTTTCTTTTTTTTGAGGCTATTGTAAATGGGATAGTTTTCCTCATTTCCCTTTGAGAGGATTTGTCACTGAAATGCAGAAATACCTTTGATTTATGAGTGTTCATTTTGTATCCTGCTAGTTTGCTGAATTCATTTACTAGTTCTAGAAGTTTTCTGGTGAAATTTTTTGGATCTTCTAGGTATAGAATCATACCGTGATAATCAAAATAGTGATAATTTGAGTTCTTTTCCTATATGTATCCCTTTAATTTCTTTCAATTAATTGCTCTGAACAGTGTTTCTAGTACTATGTTAAATAAAAGTGGTGAAAGAGGGCATCCCTGTCTTGTTCCAGGTTTTAGAGGGAATGCTTTCAATTTCTCTCCATTTAAAATGATGTTAGTCTGGGGCTTAGCATAGATAGCTTTTACAATATTGAAATATGTTCCTGTTATTCCCAGTTTTCCTAGTGTTTTGAACGTGAAGGGGTTCTGTATTTTGTCAAATGCTTTTCTGTATCTATTGAGATGATCATATAGTTCTTATCTTTATATTCATGTGATGAATTACATTTATTGATTTCCTCATGTTGAACCAAGCTTGCATCCCTGGGATAAACCCCACTTGATTGTGGTGTACTATCTATTTGATATGTTTTTGTATTTGATTTTCCAGAGCTTTATTGAGAATTTTTTGTATGTTCATTAGACATATTGGTCTGAAGTTTTCTTTTCTTGATGTGTCTTTGCCTGGTTTGGGGATTAGGGTGATATTGGCCTCATAGAATGAGTTTGGAAATGCTGTCTCTTTTTCTATTTCCTGAAATAAATTGAAGAGTATTGATATTAATTCTTCTTTAAAGGTCTTGTAGAACTTGGCCATGTATCCATTCCGTCCTGTGCTTTTCATGGTTGGTATGCTTCTGATGTCGTCTTCTATTTCCTTGCTTGAATTTGATCTGTTTAAATTGTGTATATCATCCTGGTTCAGTTTGGGAAAATCATATGTCTCTAGAAATTTGTCAATGCTTTCAATATTTTCTATTTTATTAGAGTACAAGTTTTCAAAATTATTTCTAATTATCTTCTGTATTTCTGAAGTGTCTGTTGTGATAGTTCCTTTTTCATCACGAATGTTAGTAATTTGAGTTTTCTGTCTCCTTTTCTTTGTTAGCCTGGCTAAGGGTCTGTCAATTTTATTTATTTTTTCAAAGAACAAATTTTTTGTTTTGTCAATTTTTTCAGTTGCTTCATTAGTTTCAATCTCATTGATTTCAGCTCTGATTTTAATTATTTCCTGTCTTCTATTGCTTTTGGTGTTGGATTGTTCTTTTTCTAGGGCTTTGAAATGTACTGTTAAGTCACTTATTTGTTTACTTTTTCTTCTTTTGAGGAATGGACTCCATGCAAGGAACTTTCCTCTTAGTACTGGCCTTCCTAGTGTCCCAGAGATTTAGATACATTGTATCTGTGCTCTCATTCACCTTTAAGAATTTTTTAATCTCCTCCTTGATGTCTTTTGCAACCCCTTGTTCATTCAGTAGCCTATTATTTAGTCTCCAGGTATTGGAGTAGCTTTTATTTTTTATTTTATCATTGATTTCTAATTACATTCCTTTATGATCTGATAGAATGCAGGGTAGTATCTCTACTTTTTAATATTTGCTAAGAGTTGCTTTGTGACATAATATATGGTCTGTTTTAGAGAAGGATCCATGTGCTACTGAGAAGAAAGTTATTCATTCATTGAAGGATGAAATATTCTATACATGTCAGTTAAGTCTGAGTTATTGATTGTATTAATGAGGTCTAAAGTTTCTTTATTTCGCTTTTGTTCAGACAATCTATCTATTGGTGAAATAGGTGTGTTAAAGTCACCCAGAATTATTGTGTTGTGGTCTATTTGACTTTTGAACTTGAGAAGAGTTTGTTTGATAAATGTAGAGGCTCCATTGTTTGGGGCATATAAATTTATTATTGTTATGTCTTGTTGATCAATATTTCCCTTAAGCAGTATGAAATATCCTTCTTTATCCCTTTTGATTAACTTTGGCTTGAAGTCTATTTTATTTGATGTGAGAATGGAAACCCCTGCTTGCTTTCACAGTCCATGTGAGTGGTATGATTTTTCCCAATCTTTCACCTTCAGTCTGTGGATGTCTTTTCCTATGAGACGAGTCTCTTGGAGACAGCATATTGTTGGGTTTTTTTTTAAATCCAATCTGCTACTCTATGTCTTTTGATTGGTGAGTGTAAGCCATTAACATTCAGGGTTATTTGAGACATGACTTTGTATTCTCAGCCATTTTTGTTTATTTTTGACATTTAACTTCACTTGGTTTTTACTCTGATTAATGTTTCCTTTATTTAATACCTCCCTTTGCTGATTTCCATTGTTGTTTTTCTATTTTTCTTCATGGAATATTTTGCCAAGGATGTTCTGTACTGCAGGCTTTTGAGTTGTAAGTTCTTTTACCTTTTGTTTATCATGGAAGGTTTTTATTTTATCATCAAATCTAAAACTTAATTTTGCTGGATATAAGATTCTTGGTTAGCATCCATTTTCTTTTCAGAGCTTGATATATGTTGTTCCACGGTCTGCTAGCTTTCAAGGTCTGGGTTGAAAAATCTGCACATAATGTAATTGGTTTCCCCCTATATGTAATCTGATTCCTTTCTCTTGTGGCTTTTAATATTCTCTCCTTATTCTGTATGTTAAGCATTTTCATTATAATGTGCTTTGGTGTGGATCTTTTGTGATTTTGTACATTTGGCATCCGGTAAGCCTCTTTAATTTGGTTTTCCCATTTATTCTTCATGTTTGAAAAAAGTTTTCTGATATTATTTCATTGAATAGATTACTCATTCCTTTGGTTTGGAACTCTACGCCTTCCTCTATCCCCAAAACTCTTAAATTTAGTCTTTTTATACTATCCCATATTGTTTGAATGTCCTCGTCATGGTTTCTTACCATTTTCACTGTGTGGTCTACATTCTTTTCAAGATTATATATTTTGTCTTTATTGTCTGAGGTCCTGTCTTCCAAATGGTCTAATCTGTTGGTGATGTTTTCAATTGAACTTTTAATTTGGTTTATTGTTTCTTTCATTTATGGTATTTCTGTTTGTTTTTGTTTTAGAACCTCATTCTCCTTATTGAAGTAATCTTTTGCTTTCTGTATTTTTTTTATGTAACTCTTTGTCAAAATGATCTTTTACTGCCTGTATTTGCTCTCTTGTATCATCCTTTAATTTGCAGAACATTTTAATTATGTACATCCTGAACTCCTTCTCTGTCATTTCTTCTGCTGTGGTGGCCATGGATTCTAATAATGTGGTATCTTGATTTGTTTGTGGCATTTTCTTCCCTTGTTCTTTTCATATTGCTTCTGTGTCTTCTCTTCTAGCACTGTGGATCCGAGGCATTATTGTTTTTACCCTATAGGCTTATAGTGCCCAGGTAGGACAATGTAAACAGATCCCAATATGAACAATTTACACCCTAAAATCAGATATTTGCTATTAAGATTTTTACTGTTTTGTCACAATGTACAGAAATGGTGAATTCAAATATTACCTACAATATGCTCAGTAGGCTTGTAAAAGGGTTTATAGTTTATGATGTTGGACAAAGATATGATGTGCTGAGGAGGTAGGAGGTGAGGATATTTAGTTATTATTTCTTAGCCAGTGTGAAAGAGAAATCTAAAGAGGTAGATTAGTAGCAATAGAAGATAGAAGAAGTAATTTGGGATATACAAGTGGGAAGATAGTGTACTACATAAAACAAACCACATGTATATATTAAGAGAATTAAAAATGTCAAAATAGTAAAAATTGGTGGAAAGAAAATTTTTTTAAAAAGTAAAAGAGAGAAAAGAAAAAACAATATACAACACAACTTTGATATACTATTCAGATGTCCCAGCCCTCAAAAATCCTAATTCATGCAAAGTACTTGGTTTCACATGTTTGAGGATATGAGGGTGGGAGAATAGAGAGGGAGAAGAAAAAGAAAAAAAAATCTTGAAGGAAGATTTCCTGCTTCCCTTCACATCCAATAGGTGGGGTCCTCAGTAGTCAGCTGGTATTTCCACCCTCTAGATGATGAATGTAACCACGGAGTCACTGTGCAGGTGTAGCAGCTGCTGGGAGGGGGGAAGTTACAAAATGGGTACCTGGTCAGCTGGATTTCCAAGCTCGGAGTTGTCTGCCCTTGAAAATGGCACTGAAGGTGCCCACTTTCCATGGCATGGTGTTGGGTCAGGTTGGGGGAGCTGGGCAATGGTACCAGATGCTGGGTTCTGATACCAGCACCATGGCATTTGGTGTGTGGCTGTTGGCTGACTCCAGAGCCTGTGTAAATTCCTCAGGTGCAAGCAGGCTACTATGCTTAGGGGACTATCCCTGCTCCTGCAGAGTTCCAAGATGGTGGCGATGGGGGAGCCCCACGTTGGCAGATGGGAGTTCCTATGCATGGGAATTTGCCGGGTGTCCTGCGTGGGATAGGTGTCCGTGATCTCCACTCAGGGGGGCAGCCGAACTTTCTGCACCAGCATAGATGCCAATGATCCTGCTTAGTGGTGGTCTCACACCAGTGAGTAGCTGGGATACCGACCCTGACACTGTGGCCCAGAGCCCCGGACAGGCATGATGACCATGACTCTTGTGCGGGAGCAGGAATATCACTTTCAAAGAAGCAGTGTTCTCACTACTTGAGTCTCAGGTCACAGAGTGACAGAGAGTGCTACCTGTCTCTGGTCTGCCATCTTGGATTTCTGAGAACATAATCTTTAATGATGATTGTTCAAATATTTCCCCAATGATCAGATCCAATCCAAGGTTTTCTACTCTCATCACCTCAATTTGTCATCATACTAAAGGTCCTATTTAAGGCTGTAAGTGCAGATAATGTAATCACCCGCATGACTATCAAAAAGTGCATGAAAATATACACTGTGGTACACTCGGTAATGTAAAGAAATAAAATATTGTGACACAATGACAGAAGTGAATCTCAAAATAAGGATACTGCTGAGGGGAAAATAAACAAAAAATAGACCATAATGTTTTATTATATTTATGGAAAATTCCAGAAAATATGGTCTAATCTATAATGACAGAAATCAGATCATTAGTTGCCTGAGAATGGGGGATAGATAAATTATAAAGGAGTTTGAGAAATGTGATCATAAAGGATATATTCATTAACTTGATTTAGATGAGCATTCCACTGGTAAGTTCTTCACATTTTGAAATTTAAATCTATGTAGTTCGGTGTAGATTTGCTTATCTGGGATAGGGTCTTTTGATTTTGACTGTTATTGTGAAAGTTAGCTGATGGTAAGTTGAAGTTTGGCCGACACAGAAATATTTTGGTTGAGATGACACATTTCTAGTGTGTGTGGTTTTTGATTCTTCAGCAGCCTGGCCTAGGAAGAGCAGCCCAGATCATAAAGTTGATAAATAGACTGATTTTCCATGAAATCACATTCCAGAAATTATTGGTACCACAAGATTTAGGGTATTTTAAATAACTCGTCTACCATTTTTTAATAATCACCAAACTCATTTTATGTTGTATTGCACTTTGTGTTCTCAGTGTTATTCTACACCATTCTTTTAAATGGTAAATGTGTGGTTCAAACATAAAGAGATGGCTTGATCTCTAATACTTTCACTTTCTGAGAGATTATCTCGTAACACATTTCCACTTTCAGTGGTCTCCCAACTCCCCAATGTTTTTAATATTTTATATCCTTATCTACTTAGAGTTGTAGTTGTACCTTGAGATAATTTAAAATTTTGTAACATCTGGTTAATTTTAAATTAAGATTGTATGTCTCTCAAACTATTGTACAGCAAATATTAGATTTACACATTCATTATTATGGAAATTATATCCCAATTTCTATAAATTTTACTGTTTTACTTTCTTTCTAGATCAAAATCTCCTTGAATATAAGATATTAGAAATAAATATCATGAACAATATAGAAAATGCAAAACAATAATAACTGTGAGTTGAGATGATACTTAATGATTCACATCTTTGGCTGCACAAACCCTCAGGGCTTGCTTTGCAAAGCTCCATATATGCTATCATTCAGGCATTATGCAAGAATAAATTAGAAAAGGATAAGAGTTTTCTGTATAATTATATAATTTATCCTCTTTATCTAAAAATAAGCCTAGTTAGAAAAAGGTTTTGAACATTTGGAAGAAAATAGCACATTCAAAGACTTAATTGGTTCTTTATTATGAAATTATTTTCAGCAAGTTGGTATAATATTTCTTTATTGAATAATCCAAAATGGAGGAAATTGACAATCTACAAATGCTGAATAATTTGCCAGAGTGAGAGAATTACCAGTTTAGTAGAGACATTTTAATTATTATTTGAATATAAATTACTTATTCTGTTGTGAATATTTCAATTTTAATTGAATCTGCTTGAGTCCAATGGATTAATGGATCTACATTCACATTTCCAACTCTCAGGTGCCATGTATTGTGGTCATCCATTTATTTAGCTCCACATTACTATTGAATAACCTTTTTATTTTTCTTAATTGCCCAGTTTTTGAATCCTGTCTGCTCAAGGCAGAAAACAGAAAGCATTGCCAGGTTTCCACAAAGCTGTGATTCACTCATATAACTTAGGTTTTATAGTCACACAAACTAACAAAATATTAAAAAATGATCACCATGAGACAATTAATCTTCTAACAAATGTATTCTAAAATCTATCTGGTTCTTCTAGAGAGACATTTTTAGGGATGTTGGTGTCCAGTTTTAATTGTTACAGTGCCTTTAGGAGCAGTGACGTGTGTCTCATCATTAGTAAGGCTCACATGTACTTGGAGGGGTTGCCAGATATAACAGAGAATGCCCAGTTAAATTTGAATTCCTAATAAATAATCAATGATTTCTTATGATAAGTACACTCCAAATATTGTATGGATATTCTTTCACTTAAAAAAATGTGGGTTTTTTTGTTGAATTTTGTTGTTGTTGTTGTTGCATGTTTATTTAAGAAGTCTGGCAACACTATTGCTTGAATCCCCTTGACCTCTTGGCTTCAATGTCTTTGAACTCCTTCTTGAGACCGAGGAGACTGTAAAATAACCTTATAGAATTACTTTTGGTTTCAACCAGCCAACACTAATTTTATTCCTTACTAAAGAAAGTTGTGAAGGCAAAGACAAAGGAATAGCATAGGAGGATTTCAAAGAGTTTTAGAAATAGGAAATACTTGAGTAAATTTTACATATTCTACTCTCTTGCTACTTCCTGAAGACAGCAAAGAAAATACTTTCTTCATGAAGATAATGGGGATTTCATTGTTCAGGGAGTACCAATGGCATTGAGAAGGGACTGGTCAAAGATACAGTCAGTAGGTGATGTCTTGGAGTTGACCTTATAAAAGATGATGGATCTTGGGAAGGCAAAAGCCTCTGCCACTCTGGCTCTGAAAGCTATTTGAAAAACTGCATTTGGCTTTGTGTTAAGAGCTTCAAAATGGGTGTTATGCAAATAGGTTTTGGAGCCAGGGTGGTAAACAGAATAAAAATATTCATGGTGATCTCTGCTGGAGGATAATTTATCCTTTGTACCTAACACAAAAAGAAATGAGCCACAAGAAAAATAAATCTCTAAGGAGTTTCTTTGTGAAAAGAGATCCAACTGGGTTCATCATCAAAAATACTGGATAATTACTAAGATATGAGTCAGTTTGGAGAAGGACAGAATAAATATGCTCGAAGAAGAAGAAGAGTCTGAAATAACATTGCACACACTTTCTATGAACTTTTCACCAACATTTCTTCAAAGGGACTTGTCTCTACTTCATAGGATAATTGTGCCTAGAGAAAAGTGAAAGATGTAAAATATTCAGTGGCTGACACTGGTCATGCAATAACATTAATTTCTGGTCTTAAATTTCACTGCTTTTTATGTTTCAAGGTGTCAGATGATCTATAAATATAGTCCGCGGTTATATCCTCATAACTAAGGTGTGGTTAGAAGAAATACAATTAACAACTTATGGAGAAAATACATTGGATTTTTGACTTATAAAATGATATAAACAACCAAGTTGTCATCTTTTTTTTTTTTTTTCTATCAAAATAGTTAGACAAAATCAAGACTACATCCTTGAGCCATACATATTGGTAAGTGCACATAGGCTCAGCTATTTGGGAGGCTAAGACAGGAGGTTCCACAGAGTGCAGGGGTTCACAGCAAGCCTAGGTAACATGGTAAGACCCTATCTCTTAAAGAGAGAGAAAGAGAGAGGGGTGGTGGGGACTGCATCCCTATAAAATGTAAAAACTGATACTGACATCAAAAACTTGAAAGGGCAGTATTCGTGATTCTGTTTGTATTCAAACCTCCATAACTCTGGTAGTTATAGCACCCAACAATACAGCACAGTTTGTTTAAGTGGTAGATAAGACTTCCATCTAGTTATTGGAAACTCTCTGAAATTGTGTTAAACAGGAAGAAAATGGTTAATTGTGTCTACTGAATTATTGATTTTGATTATTAAGGGAATGTAGGTTTACTTATTCTTGGAAGAAAGAATAACAGATAAACCCAAAATATTTTTTGAGGTACCTTCAGAGCTACCATGTCTTTTAAAAAGATTAATGTAATAAAAGTAAACAACAACAACAAGGATTTCAAGGAAAATTCACTTGAGTCATCTATTCAATAAGTAACATTGACCAGTCACTAACTGAGAGCAAAGTGAAGGTAAATTACATATTTGGAAAAGTCATCTTAATACAAACTATGACCTTTTAATCAGTTGTAGCAATAAGAATGTGGTATATGTCTTAACCATCTATATATCTTCTATTATTTACCTATATATCTATTCCACTTTTTCCTTCTCTACCCCTTCGATCTTATATAGGATCTATTGGGTGGTTGTTCACTTTATATAGTCCTTAAGATAAAACATACCTCATTTACTACTGAAGACTCTACCTCTTAATATCATACTGTTGTAGGTCATATATTCAACAGATCTTTTTTTCTTTTTTTTTTTAGTACTGGAATTGAACTCAGGGGCACTCGACCACTGGGCCACATCCCCAGCCCTTTTTTGTATTTTATTTAGAGACAGGGTCTCACTGAGTTGCTAAGTGCCTCGCCATTGCTGAGGCTGGCTTTGAACTCGAGATCCTCCTGCCTCAGCCTCCCAAGTGCTGGGATTACAGGCGTGCGCCACCGTGCCCGGCTCAACATATCATTTTTAAGGAAAGACAAATATGCAGTCTATGACAATTTGTCTGTAGGAGGATTGGCTGTTGTTCAAATATTTTGGACTAATAGATTTGGTAACTGATTTGATTTCTTTATGGAAAAGGGTGATCAGTTTTTATTTGCATAAAGAATAGTCATGTTATAATAGTTGCTGTTTTTGAAATTTAAATTGAGAAGAGGTGCATATTAATAATATAGGGCTAATAGGAAGACTTGGGCTGTAATGGAAATTAAGGATTTATACACCCTCCCTATATTTGAGAATACTACTCAGTTTGAATCTTGCCTTGCCAAATGTTTTAGTTAGCTTTTTGGTGTTGTGACTAAAGGATAAGAACAATTTTACGGAGGAAGAGTTTATTTGGGGGCTCATGGTTTCAGAGGTCTCAATCTGTACAACACTGGATCCATTCATCAGGGTCCAAGGTGAGGCACAACATCATGGTGGAAGTGTGTGTGGGAGGAAACCAGCTGGGGACATGGCACTGGAAAGCAGAAAGGGAAGGAGGGAGGGAGGGAGGGAGAGGTGGGGAGAGAGAGAGAGAGAGAGAGAGAGAGAGAGAGAGAGAGAGAGAGAGAGGGGCTTTCCTTCTTCCTTCCCATGGACAAAATGTATAACCCAAAGGCATGTCCCCAATGACCCACCTGCTTTAGCCACACCCTGCTGGCCTAGAGTTGCCACCCAGTTAATCCCTATGAGGATTAATGCAATAATGAGGTTAAGGCTCTCATTACTCAATTATTTCACCTCTAAGCTTCCTTGAATTGTGTCACACATGAGCTTTTAGGGGACACCTCATAGCTAACCCATAACAACAAGTAACATGCTAGGAAACTGGTTTTCATAGATGCTTTTGCGGCTCAGATCCAGGATGGTGATGCATGTTTTGTTGGTAGGATGTGTGTGAATAAAATTTGGAGTAAAATGACATGATGGTTACATGAGAGGTAATTGCTCTTTGAAAAACCTGCTGATGGACATTGCCTGAGTCTCTATACAGGGCAGGAACTATACTTCTGTGTTCACCCCTAAGCTTTTTGGTTACCCTATAAGAGTGGTAAAGGGTAGCTATACAGAAACCCAATCATAACATTGGCTATTGATCTTGCCTGTGTAGACCTTCAGAATTGGGCATTTCCTTTTTCATAGATTCTGTGATGCAGATAGAATACTTTAACTTTTTTTTCTATTATGGTGGGTTAGTTTGCTTTAAATTAAGTCAACTGGTGGTATGAACATCATTTGTCAACATTCAAGTCCAGTTTTTTTAAAGATAATTATGCTACATTCTCCTGGAAGCTAACTCATCCTTTTGAATTTACCAGTACATCAATGCCACCAAAAATTGAGGTTTAATATTTAAATTCAAAATTAGATTTATCTCCCAGTTGGATGAAACTAGAAGATTCACAAATGTTTCCTAAAAATAGAAGGGCCATGTCAAAATAATTTGGGAAAGTGCTCCAAATTATCTATCCCAGAATATTTAAAAATCCTCCTCCTAGTTACAACATTAATACTGGCATGGGAAGGCATAAGCATAACATAGAGCATAACTGAATGCAAGTAAAATAAAACAGCAACAAAAGCTTACCAGTTAAATAATATAATGCTATAGTATTTTGGATTCTAATTCTAGAATTTGTCTCCAATACTAATTCTGCTCCTTATCAGGGTGCTTGTGGAAATTCTTTAAAACTTTCTGGATATCCTTATCTGTCCAGAGATAGTGATAATGTCTACTTCATTTGATTGTCATTGAGAACTAACTAATAAAGATACTGTGAAATCTGAATATAAAGGCAACCTCTAATTATTCTTGAAAGTGTGCCTTTATATATGTAACTGAAAATCAACAGTCACTTTAATGTCACATTAACATCATTACAAAGTCCTGTATTGTCTTAGGCAGTTCAGGATGTTTTAAAAATTGCCATAGACTTTGTGGCTTGAACAACAAACTTTTATCTCCCCAAATTCGGTAGGCTGGGAAGTCCAAGATCAAGGCACTTGTGGATTCCATGTCGAGTGGTGGTATTCTTTCCTGTTTGCATATGACCATCCTCTAATTTTATCTTAAATGGCCAGGAGAGCAGTAAGCAGAGTAAGACCTCCTTTCTCTTCTTGTAAGGGATCTAAACTCATTTATGAGGTTCTTACACTCATGACTGATTAATTTTCAAAGATCCAACCTCCAAATACTATCAAATTGAGGGTTAAATTTTCAACATAAGAATTTTTGGGAATCCAAACATTTAGTTCATAATAAACATTAAGTATGCAGTGAGTTAAAACTCAGTCTGTATTTTTAATACAGTATTCATTATTTTGTTGGGTACTTCAGCTATTGATTATTTTGGCTCAGGTGGAAGAATGCAAATTTTCCCTGTGAAATATCTTTTTAAAATAAATTTTAATTTTATTTATTTGTTTATTTGGTACCGGGGATTGAACTCAGGGGCACTTGACCACTGGGCCACATCCCCAGCCCTTTTTTTTTGTATTTTATTAGAGACAGGGTCTCACTGAGTTGCTAAGTGCCTCTCCATTGCTGAGGCTGGCTTTGAGCCCGTGATCCTCCTGCCTCAGCCTCCCAAGTGCTGGGATTATAGGGGTGTGCCCCGGGCTAAAAATATTTTAATCTTAATACATAATAATTGTACATATTTTAGGTTCTATATGATGTTTAATATATGTATACACTGTGTAATAGTTAAATTACGTTAAGCAAATCTATTTCTTATAGTATCATTTTTTTGTGGTGGGAATATTAAAATCATCTCTTCTAGCTTTTTGAAATATACAATATATTACTATTACTATGCAATAGCACATGAGAACATATGAATGAATCTGGAGGATATTATGCTAAGTGAAATAAGCCAGGAACAGAAAGACAAGCTTTGCATGACTTTACTCATATGTGGAATACAAAATAGTTGATCTCATAGAAGTTGAGAAAATGATTACCAGAGGCTGGGGACAGCAGTGGGAAGGAAGGGATGGGGAACATTGTCAATAGGTACTATGTTAAATATCACCTTTAGAAGTTCTTGAAACTAAAGAATACCTTGAGTATCATTTAGAAGTTAATAAAGCATTTATATTCACAGAAATTGAAACCAAATAAATATGATTTTTAAGATATTTTATTTACCTCTCTTGAAAGTTAGCTGTGAAATGCTCTAATCTCTATTTCAGTCTTATGAATTGTGGCATGTATGTAGGTAGAATGTAGACATTCACAAAGGTGGTTGTTTTTAAATACTTACTGCTGCTGCAGTGCATCTTGAGTAAGATGCAAATGCATAATTATTTGAGACACCAAAGACACTAAAGAATAATATAACAGTGCACTGACATTTGAAATTTGACTCAAAAAATTAAGGTTATGGGTATCATAGATGCTTTCATTTTAAAACTTTACTGCATTTATGATCCCCACACATTCTCTATTTGAAATATTTACTTACTTTGCCTGGTCAAAAACAATAAACCCCAGAATATGCTATTATTTTTGAAGAGGACAATAACACAAATGCTTCCATTAGAGTTGGCATCATTTCTGCCCCTGATAAATTCCAAAGGCCTCTGGTTATTAGACCCTTTAGAACTTCCCAGGATCCCATTTTCTAGGCCAAATTGCAAAGAAAACTCATAAAAATGGAAATTCATAAAAGAAATAACACTGTGCTGCCAATGTTCAATGGGAAAGAATTGCTTGGCCAGCAGTCCAAACACAGGAATGAGCATTTTACAATATTGTATGTGTACTGTCCCCATCAATTTATATTGAGGACAGCTGGAGGAAAAACAGTGGGGAGGGGAAAGCAACTACAGCAAAGATTCAGGAAACTAAACATTAAGAATATCTCTAAAGGGCTGAATTGACTTTAAAAGTGGTTTTGAAGGACTTTAAATGGGGCCTGATTTAGGTAATACTTCAGAATATTTTAATTAAATCACTGTGGCTTCAGGTTGAAATCTTCCCTAAGGCTCCAAATTGGACACAGATAACTCAGCAAACTGACACTCTCTGATTCTTTTTTTCTTAATGAAAGCCTGTATATATGCTTTATCTTTGGTATGATATTCCTTTGGAAAAGTGTAATTAAGAGGGCAAAGTAGCATATTTAGTGCTTAAAGGTCCACTTGGTAAAAGAGTGACTATATATTTCCTGCAGGACTCTAGAGAACAGATCTAGGACCAATGGATTGCACTCTGAGAGGGCAATCATGTATGGCTTAATATAGAAGATATACCCTTGAAATTGCTCATTAACTGGAATAATGTGCCTTTCAAGGTCAAAAGTTCCCTGTCAAAGAAGTGCTTGATATGTGTAAAATGTGAGGACACTGTAAAATTATTTTAAGTCAAAATTTCAAAGGTCTAACTATTTTGATGGGATTGAGCTAAGATTTATTATTTTAACAAATGCTACAAAGCATTCTAAATTCATATTGTTTTATTTGCCTTATTAGTAGATTAGTTTTAAGATAATGTCCTTGCGTTAATACTGAACATGAGATAAAATTTTGGATAACATCGTTATTTCCATGCATTAAGCTCTTATAATCAGGACAAGATAAAAATCAGTATGTTAAAAAGTTGTTTTCATATGTTCAATTTGTTGTGGTATTATATGTATTTCCAGTTGTCTTATGAGGCATTCACACATGTGTACATAATATAGAGCTTCTACATTAGGGTAAGCAATCTGTCACGGAGATCTTTAACGAGAGGGGCTAGAATAAGCTGAATGATAAAAAGGCAATTACTTAAGGTTATTTTGTCCCCCTGGACTTCAAGTTTTTGCTCATTTTGTTTCAATGAGAAAGTATTCCCTGAGAGCTCAATTTCTCCTTTAACGTGGTGCTTCTTTGATATACCAGAACTGGATTCCATTTTTATGTGATTCTTTATAGAGTTGCATAAGATGAGAGAAGGATACATTTGATTTGTCCCTGAATTGGTTTTCATCAAAGGAGAATGACCGATGCATCTACTAAGGGAGTCACAACCAACTTTGATCAGAAGACCAAAGAAATAGGAAAGATTAAGTTTAGATAGACTTGCCTCTGGGGGCAAAATTCTAACTGCAATTGCAGAATTCTCACACTGTTGTAGATACCTTGCTCTGATCAACTTGTCCATTTTTATGTGTTGAAATATGTAAGGAAATATAAGATGAAAGACTTGATGTGGTAAGCTATCTTTTGGGTGAATCTAAGTACAATCAAAGGCGGTGATACTAGTTTATTCAATGGGACACATAGTTTAAGGATTGGAGAAGTTGCACATCTTTGTGGCTCTGGTCCTGTGCCATCACTTGCAGCCATTTATTTGAACAAGATTTTAAAACAAGTTTAATGACCTTTGAAATGCTTAAAACTTGACAGCAATTTTCAGAGTGACACATTTCCCACAATCAAATGTGGTAGAGAAAATTTGCTTAGTGGAAAACTTAATTAAAAGGAGAAAGAATACCTTTATTGGCAGTGGTAGTTTGATGCTAGCATTTTAGCATTTATTTGCTCATTTGTTTACTTCCTAATTTATTTAACAAGCATGTCTATAGATTATATATTCTGTACCACACAGTTTTTAGCATGTCTATAATTTACAAAGTTACATGGCACTCCTAATACCTTCGTACAGTAAGTAATTTTAGTCCAGTTTTACAGATGACAAAACAAAGACACAAAAGGACTAATAACTTAACCAAATTCCCAGGCTAGGAAGTTGGAAAATTAGGGATCAAATGCAGGCCATCTAATTCGAAGGTCATGCTATCTCTTTTAAGTGATATTTAAGCATTCATTGAATTTTATTATGTATTATAAAGCCAAATTAAATTAAATTAATTCTAAATAGCCAAAATAATATTTGTTCCCTACCATTAGTTGTAGAAATTTTAAAATAATTCACAAACTGCATCTACCTCCTCTTCATTCCCCAATATTGTTACATTGAAGAGATAAACATCAACTATCTCTTTTAAAATCATTGTAAAAAAAAATCAAACAAACTCATAATAAAATGGTGAAACTGTGATGTGGAAACAGAGGTCAGACTTTGATTTAAAAAAAAAAAAAACAATATTCTTAGAGACTTGCTACCATAAACTATCAGGTTTATTGATTCACTCTTTCTAAAACCACTGTGTAGAATTTAATAGGGTAGATGCTTCTGATTTTCTTGTGGGTGACATAAGAAGTACTTATTAAGGATTTGCATACAGGTTAGAGAGGCAGAATTCAATTGTTTAAGTAGTTGAATAATAATACAAGCTATCAAAAAGTACAACATGATAGCAAAATTAAAGTCTGATTTAAATTTTCATAAATTTCTTATTAATCTATAGAACTATGAAATTCCAGATTATATTCTATGAAATATGCTATTTTGATGTATTTGTAGAACACCTTATGTTTACATTAAATTCAGAATGTACATAAAGAAATTCCAATGGCTGTAATCAATTTTCTAGGAAAATTTATTAATTTTAAAATGTTATTGTGAAATGTTACTGAAATACATAGATGCTGAAGCTATGACTTTGAAATTAAATTATAAACATAGATTGCCACTTTCAGTTATCAAATTCAGTTTGAGATACTTTATAATGTACTCATTTTTTTGAACATGGAGTAAATTAAGGAGAATTATAGAATTTCAGGGAAGTTAAATTATATACAATGTCTGGATAGTAGATGAAGATAAACATTTTGTATTTTGTTATTTTACTTAATTTACATATCAAAAGTTTCTCACTTGATTTTTTATCAAGTAACAGGCATTGTTTACTGTATTTTTGAACCTTATGTTGGTTTGCTAAAATTTCCATAACAAAATACCACAGATTGTCTGGCTTAAAAAGCTATAGGTCTAAGATCAAGGTTCCAGGAGGTTTGGTGTTTATCTGAGACCCCTCGGTGTCCTATGCTCTTTTTATAAATGTGTGTACATCCCTGTCATCTCTTTGTGAATTCACATTTTCTTTCTTTAAAGACACCAGTCAGAATGGATCAGGGCCCACCCTAATGGCCTCCTTCTAACTTTAATGACCTGATCACAGAGCACAGTCCCATGCTTAGGTACTGGGGGTCTGAGATTTGCCTATGGATTTGGAGTGAGGAGCAAAATGCAGCTTGTAACACACCTCATATGGTATTTGACTGCTGATAATGCAAATGAGAAAGAGGATATAAATCACATTTTAAAAGATGCAAATGATAAAATAGAGCATAAGATCACACAGATTAAGCATAAATCACATCCATGATGGTTGAAAGGATTTGTAGGTCATGATTATACATTGTGGATTTGAGCCTTTCATTCAGTCATGGAGTATAATTGCCCATGGTTCCATGAGACCTAAAGAAAATGATCTCATTAAATCAGAAGAGATTTTTAACTATGCATTAAGAAAAATAACTTAATAGTGTGAGAATTATTGGAGACATTTTGCAATTTTCATCTTATTTTTTATTATCAAAGCCAAACGTATACTCAGGAGGCTTCATAGGTTTATAAGGTTTACAGATTATCTTTAACCACTCTTTTAGACACTCTAAATATTTAATTACATGAATATTAATGTCCATGGGCATCACTCTAGATTTGAACATTATCAAGTCAATGTTTGATTAATGCAAAAGTATATCAACTAATAATCTATTTGAGTTTCTTCTGATCTAATCTAATAGCCATATTCCCATGGAAATAAATAACCTATGGGGAAGCTTAGATTCTCATATTTTCAAATACTGGAGCTGAACTTGACTAGCAATTTGATTGTTTTGGTGATAGGTGTCTAACTTATTTTTTTTAACCAATTAACTCAGAAGCCTAATGCCATTTTCTATTAAACAAATAACTTCACTGTACCAGACGCAAATCATATTTACATTGTCTTTTTGTGTTTCTTTCCTGTCTTCTCCACATTTTAATGTATCCTTATTGCCTGCACTAATTCTACTTACATTTAATGATATGTAAAAACTATATCTCTTTGAAGACCTTTTTCTATATCGTATTGATCTGTGGTCACATCTCTACACTTTATAATATTTTATTTGGCTTTTCCAATTAGCACTTATTTCATATCACTTAATTTTATATTTCTTATTTAGTTTTATTTAGTACTATTATTACTTGATAGTAATATTTTATATTGGTTCATCTTTGTATTATTCAAAGAGTTTAGAATCTTTTGAAAAATAAATCTGAAAGTCACACAGATATGAAAGGTAATAATGCTATACCTGTCAATGATGAGTAATTTGGGATACTCACTATCTCTGAATCTGAGTGTACTCATAGAAACAATTTAGAGAATGATATCTGTAATGTACTGTTAATTAAGTATATGGGATCACAAAATACCTGATGTGTAATATTTTTTTCTGTTTTTATTTATCCATCTCATTGATGTCCTTCACTTTCCCTAAGATTTAGTTCAGTTTAAGGATTTCTTTTTTTCTTAATCAACATGTAGCAGACTCTCAAACTTCTTTTCTTTAACAGCCTGTCCATATCAATCAGATGCATTCTGGAAATCAATCTACTTTAGGCATTTTGACCAAAAAAGGAACTTAACATAGGAATTTTTTCATATATTTTACAAATTAAAAGGGCTTGAGGAATAAAAATGAACAAAAAGAAAGGTGTTGACAGTCAGTGATTTAGTCAACTTTTTTGCTACTGTGATCGAAAGACCTGATAGAACATTTCAAGAAGGAAAAGTTTATTTTGGAACTCATGGTTTTGGAGGTTGCAGTCCATAGACAGCTAACTTAATTCTCGGGGGCCCCAGGTGAGGCAGAATATCACAACAGAAGTGTGTGGAGAAGGAAAGTGGCTCAGGACATGGCCACTAGGAAGCAGAGAGAGAGAGAGGCTCTCCTCATCATGGACTAACTGTAGGATCCAAAGGCATGTTCCAGCCACAGCTTACCTGCCTACAGTTACCATTTATTTAATCCCTATGAGGGGATTAATGTACTAATTAGGTTACATTTTTATAATCCAATCATTTCACCTCTAAGCTTTCTGGCATTGTCTTACACATGAGCTTTTGGGGGACACCTCATGTCTAAACTGTAACAGCATATATGTATGCAAAGCCATTACTGTCACTGGGCCTACAGTGACCCATGAGAAGAAGTCATGCTATCTGTCCAGCACTAAATGTGGGAAACTGTCATTGCCCATGGGGCTGAGATATGTATGACAGGAAGAGTTATTTCTAGAAAAATAAGAATCCACATTTCTTATGATGCAGAGGGAATCTAGGAGCCACAACTGCTGATTCTGTTTCCAGAAACAGAAATCTGTCGTCTGTCTTCTTTTTGCTTTCCAATTTCATGCAAGTCCCTCCCACTGAGAATAATTAGCCAGAAACCAGGTGCAAAGGGATAAAGTGCATTGTAATTTTCAGACCTTTAGTCTTGTAGGACTAGGTCTATGCTTGTCAGAGTTTTCAGTTGTATTATAGTAACAAAGGGTCTGAGAATATCAGTGGTTTAAATAACTAGGGTTTATTTCTATTTCTGTGACACATGGCAGTTTTGGTGTGATTGAAACTCTCCTCCATGTGTCTTCTTTTTCATCTTCAGAAGTAACATGTATTTGTTTTACACCGTTCTCAGCATAAGGAAAAAGAGCAACATTGCTGATGGAAACACACAATGATTTTAAAGATTCTGCTTTCAACTGACCTTTATCATTTCAGCTCACATCCAATTGGCTGATCACTTAATGGGGCCACACAATGTGGCTGGTTTTGTTCCGTAAAGGATGAGTCTAAAATTTACATGAAAATGAGAAAAGATATAAGATCCTGTATTCATCAATAGAACAGAGCATATTTAGAAATAATAGTGGCATGTGTCACCGTGTACCTTTGTCACAAATATTCACTTGTTTCTTTTCTCCCTCTTTATGCAAAATGCATGAATTTTTTTCCATGGGAAGGACAGCATAAAGCCTCCATTCAGTCTCAGCAATGAGTAAACTCTATTTTTCTTTAATACTACCTCAGGTACATTTGACTAAGAAACTAAACTTAAATGGAAAAAAAATGAGATTCTGTCCACGAAATACCTATGACACATCAACAGAAAGAAGATAAAATGGTAATGATAATGTACTTCAACTCAGAAGCAGGAAGAACTGGAGACACACAGAAGTTACTTGTCCATACACTTATAAAATCTTGCCCTTGAACTGCTCCCAGTCCTGAGAGTAGAAAATGCTTTTCAATTAGATCTTAGTTCTAGTTCATTAGTGTCCTGGTTTGTGGCTCCTGATTTCACCCCTTTTCCATTACCTTATCCATTACCAGATACAAAGATTCCACCTTTCTTCCAACATAAAAACTCGATGAAGTGAAGGTTATTTTACATTTTGAGTAGTTATAATCTCTTTGCATTCATTTAGACTGGTAGGCTTTTTGTCTTTTTGCTTGTTTTGCTATTTATTTATTTACTTAATTATTTTGAGGTAGTACATCTCACTTGGAAATTTTGCCAGTTTTAATTATTGGATTACAGTAAGGCTAATTGTGCCAGTAGCTTGACCCAGTATTCCTTTTGAGGCATGCTTCTTTCTAAACCAAGGTACAGATCCCTAGAATTGACCAATCTTTACAGGAATTGCCACATGCTCAGTCTCCATCTTGAAGCATTTTGTTCACTTCTATACTTTAACACTTACAAGGGTTTTAAAAGTCTCTCTCTCTCTCTCTCTCTCTCTCTCTCTCTCTCTCTCTCTAACAAAATCACTGACAACCCCATCATGTATTTGGTTTGTTATCTTTTCTCTTACATTGGAAGCCCTGAAATTTTTGGAGCCTTTTATTTCCTTCTTCTTGTAAATCAGCCAACTCTTTTCTAAGCCAATTTATTTCCTGTAGTGGCTTGTCAAATACTGCTAATGTCAAAGTATATTTCACCAGATGAAGTTAAACGGGTAGGGAAAACTTTATTCAAAGATTGTTGCAATAGGTGGAGGCAATGGTCTTGCATCAGGGGAGAGAGAATGTACTCAAGATATGGGGCGAGATGGGAGAGTTTCTAAATGCCAGAGTGAGCCCATGCAAAGTACTGGTAGACTTTATGGGGAGGTTGGTCAGTGAGATGAGGCCCTTTGTGTTTGCTAATGGATGCTTTATTAAAAAGTAGGGTACCTCTCCTCCTACAGAGACTGAGAAATCAGGAGTCCTCTGTTTCCTGATGATACCATTTCAAAGGGATGGCTTTCCCTCCTGAGAAAGACACTGGATAGACTGCAGAAAATTTACATCTCAAAAGTTCAGAAAAAGAATTTACAATTTTAAATATTATAAACTAAATGCTTGAACTGAACATCCATGGGTTCTGACTTATAGTTACAAATATGTCAAGTTTAGTCAAGCTAAGGCATTCTTGGTCACTGGCAACAAGCCTCCTTAGTAATATTGCTTATCCCATCCTTTGAAAACAGGTGCAACACATGCTGCATATTATCTATCTTAAAATCATTACAGGTAACAGTTTTACAAAGCACTTTGTGTCTTTAGCACATAATGTGGCTGTTTTGCAAATATTCAATGACGATTTTCCAGAAGCCAGTGCTTATTAAACTGACTTCATGAAAAAACACCATTTCTAGTGTCATTTTTATTAGCTTTTTGCTTCAGTTACAACCTGAAAATACCCATGGTTTACAGATACATACATTAGTTACTTTATCACTCATCCTGAATGTTATTAGAAGGGGGTTTCACATCCCTTAGTTTCATTTATCTTCTGTTCTGGAACTTCATGTAAGAAGAGTCTGTGTTTAAGATATACTATTCTAGTGGCAGAAGAGGAAAGCAAGAGAGTTTGCAGAAACACAGGGTATTAGTAAATGTCTCCTTGGAATGCAGTTGTATCACTTCTACCCACAATTTTTTGACCAAAGAGAGTCAAAAGTTCACACCTAACAATGGAGTCATGAAATAGATTTGTGCTATAGGAAGGTGCCACATGTCACAGATCCAAAGGATATGATTTCTCTTGCAAAAGGGGGCATAGAATTTTCAGAACAAAAATGCAACTTATTATAAGAGCACACTGTAGGAAGGGGCAGAGAGGCGTGAGGACCAATAGACAAGAACTAGCATTTGATTTTTAAAAGGTTGGATCAAAATTAAGTTTTCCTAACACTGACTGCATTGCAGAATGCTTGTGTGAAACTCCATGTGATTTTGTAATTGAAAAACATTTGGGAAATCAATTTTTCAGTGAGTAGTTTAATGTGTAAGTTCATTTGAGTGAGGTCTTGGTCAAGTGGCAGTCAGTTGAATGAACTGGAAAAGATCGCAGAATAGTGTTTGGCTCAAGCCAATTCATTTTGTTTTACTGCTTTCATCTATGGGCTCATAAATATTCATGACATTTGAACATGGAAAGGAAATAGGTTCTGCAGAGCTAGTGTTATAAAGTAAGTACTTCCTGCCATATATATTCAAATAAAAACAGACAAAAGATGTGATTGCATTTAGATTCATGCCAGTTATTTCAAAAGAAAAAAATAAACAAAATATTAGATTATATTGCACTTAAGGTTAAAAAGTAAGGGAAAAATTACTTCATTGTGGTGGCAATTCCAAGTCACTCTCACCCAAATTTCAATGTTGAAATTGAGTTAAGTTTGTCCACTGAGGTAATGGAGTTGTGGCAGACTATGGTTGCTGTTGAGGAGCTACTCAAGGAACAAGGATGAGGAATGCACTATTTTATTCTGTAGCTAGACTGTCTGAATGGAGGAAGTGGTTAATCATCACCTTGGGGGGAGGGAGTCTCTATGCTATAAGCACTGAGATGTAGAAGCAAGGCAAAATAGACCATGTAAAATGTAGTCACAGAAAGCAAGTGATCTGGTGAGAATTCTAAGTTTGAAGATGTTGAAAGGTTTGATTTGTAAGCAGTAGATTGCAAGGGTAATATATCAATCTTATAGGGTTGGTATGGATTCCATGAAAGGGTTGTATCACTCCATTGACTAGAAATCAAAAGTGACATATTGAGGCACTCAATAAATTTAGCCTCTCAGTCTCATATAACATGCATGACTATTCAAACACTGTTACTATTTTGAGATCCATCTCAACATATCAGAGTACATATTTAGCCTATTTACAGACATATAGGCTATGGATGTAAATGAGATAATAACTTCAATACAAAACATTTGGGGAGAAATAATTAGAGAAAACTATTACCTATCACACACACGTTTTACAGTATTGGGTAAACAGTCATTATACCAAGATCCTTGAGTATCTCTTAATTTCTAGACATCAGCACCCTCTCTGCTAAGTTTCTCAGGCATAAGCATAATAAACCACCTAAAGAATGAGTATGTGGCATGGAGCAGGGGAGAATCTAAGCTTTTGCTTTTCAGTTGTAGTCAACTATTATGTCATTCTCTATCATATCAACCTTTCTATTGAATTGTGAAATGCATTATGTGTTTAGTACTAAAGTTAGTATTTTCATGTCATGAGTCACAGGTATAGTATTACTTATGCTATCTATAACTAATATCATTTGTAAAACCTATTTAGAGCACTGTTAGAGTCTCCTTGGTGTTATACTAACTTAATAAATATCTGACTGAGTGCTATAGAATCTAAGTATTTTGAGGGCCAGGTCCATGATTTATTTGCCTTTTTGCTGTTTTATGGTAATATAGCATTTATAACTTACATGCTCACTAAATCTTTTCTGATTAAATAGTGAATCCTCAGTGTTGATAATAGAATGCACTGATGTAAGCCATATAAAAAGATAACCACTGCTTTTACTTACATCATTCTCCAAAATAGACTTAAAGGTTCTGTGATAAGATGGTCATAGTCCCTTAGAGAAGTCAAATGGCAATCAGTTGGTGAGGATAGGGAAGTATCAGATACAGAGAACTCACTAACCTAATATTCTATCATTTGAAAAACATACAGGGATTTTACTGCCTGTGAGGTGTTAATATTTTTTAGAAGATAAGGATTTTTTTGTACTATTTATTGAGGCATATTTATGATCTATCATTTTACATAAACTTTAAAATTATAACAACATATTATTTGTTATTTTATATTCTTACTACTCATAATCATATTTCTGTCTAGTATATAGTGGTAGGTGGTAAAATTGAGAATATTCATGCAAAAATAACATTTTTTTCTTATAAATAAGTCCCATCAAGTCATGTTTACTTTTGTTAATATTAGAATTGCAAAATCTGCAGTCCCTTTTGTAAAGAACTATTATGAAAGGGATTGTCAGACATGTTTGTATTACATTTGCTAGTTAGTAGTTGTTAAGAGATCACTATCTGGCAGGGAAGCTACAGGGAAATAGAAGATCAATTTGCCTATATTACTGTGGCCAAATCCTCCCTTCTCTTTTCCTCCTTCTCGTCCTTTCTCTCCTCTCTTTTTCACTTCTTTCCTTACTCTCACTCTCTCACACAGGAAAAAAAAAGAGAGAAATAACACATTATGTATGCAACACATATAAAAGACTAAGAAAATGTAGATACTTGAAAGCAATAAGAAAGACATGAACATATTAGGAAACTTCAACCAAAGAATAAATTATATTTGTGTGCTGGTTTCATCTGAACTCATTCTCCACAAATAATTTAGACTTAAGCTATTGGCTCATTTTGTCTCGGATGGCTACTTGAAATCACACAAATACACCACAACTGCTTAAAATAAGACTAATGTCCTTTGAATTTAATAACTAAGAGTGGTGCTAATAATAGCTGCAAACATTTGCTTAGAGCTTACTAGGTGCTGAGCACTCCTCTGGGAATGCATAATTATTTACACATTTTATTCTTATAATAATCTTATCAATTTCTGAGTTATAATCATCCTCATTTTCTAGGTGAGGACTCTACAGGGAGAAGAAATTAAGCAATGTGCCTGAAGTCCCACAGCTGGTCAGTGGCAGAGCTGTGATTGGAACCCAGTTAGGGCTCTATCATCCATGCTTTGAAACCCTAATTTGCACCTGTTTCTCTGTGAGTGTGCTGAATTTACTCTAGACTCACACTCTCCTCCCTTGGTAGCTGAGCACAGCTGCATTTAAGCTCTACATGTCGCTGACTTACTCAGACTGATTCATGTTGTCCCCATTTTCAGCCTAACACTGAGCCCTGTGCCAGCAGAGATCACACTTAGCAGAGTTTCTCAAACAATATGATAATCTTATTGTTGTTTGATGAAATCTGATCTCTCTTTGAAGAAAACAATTGTGGTTCATTATTCACTTTGTCTTCTGTTTAAGATGCTCAGACTGTAGTTAATGCCTAATAATTTGTGTGTGTGTGTGTGTGTGTGTGTGTTTACTATATGATTGGGGGTGGATTTATACACGTGATTATAAAATTCATGCCCACAAAGCCTAATACATTTACCATCTGGTCCCTTACAAAATGTTTACTGGCCCCTATGCTAAATACAGGCTGAATCTTTTTTAAGCTGAAATTTCTCAAATTATCACCTAACAAACATTCTTCCTCTCTTTGTTCCGGACAGAATCAGACTTTTGCTTTAGTACTGCTTTTCATCCCACTTTCCACGTGTAGGTTTTGCCATTAATTTTAATGAAGAAAGAAAGAAAAAAAAGAAAGAAAGGAAGGAATGAAGGACAGAAGGAAGAAAAAAGAAAGAAAGGGAGGGCAGGCAAGCAATCTATTCCAATTCAGCTTTTCCTTGGAAAGAGTGAGGATGAGGAGCTACCTGAGTTTGAACCAGTAAAGTAGAAGAACTGGAACACTTGGTAAATATGGGTGGAATTTCTGAATAAAAAGTGTTTCAAATTCTATACCTGTCTTTTAAAGAGAAAGGTAGAAATATATAAAATTTACAAAACCAAAATATGTTTCTACTGTGTGATAGTAAATCCTGAAGTATGAAGAGAAATACTTATTTCATTAAATTCCAATGAACTCTCTGAAAAGAAAAATAGGCCTACATGATGATGATTCCTTCAAAATTTTCAGTAATCGCAAATGCATTTGTATTGGCCAAGTTTCAAAAGAACTTATACCTAGACATATATCTAATATTCTAGGTACAGTTTAAGATTCATCTTAAATTAAATATTGCCCTGATAATAAATGTAAAAGATGAAGTTGAATAACTGGGGTTTAGAGGCAATTATTATGTAAGAATTGTGTTATATATCAAGCAAAAACAAAACAAAAACCAAACTCTAGAAAGGATGTAATGTCTTGTTTCATGAGACAATCATTGGGGACTACCCACACAAACACTGGAGACAAAATTTAATTTCAAAATTGCATCTCTTCCTCTTTGGCCAAAAACATTTCTTTCTCAAACTAGTTACATTCCATTTTTTCAATATTTTCGATTAACATGTTTTAGTTATGCATATGAATGGGGTTTATTTTGATAATTCAATATATACATGTGGCATGCACTGATCAAATCCAGTCTGCTTTGTATTTTTAACTTCTACATATGGGAAAGCACTTATCATACTTGTCTGAGTTGAACTCATTTCACTTAACACAATGTCCTCCATTTCTATCCATTTTGCATTAAAGCATAAGATTTCATTCTTCTTTATGGCTGAGTGAATAATATTCCATTGAGTGCGTATACCACATTTTCTTTATCTATTCATCCACTGTAGGTTGATTACTCATCTTAGCTGTCGTGAATGGTGCTAAAATAAATATGGGCTTGCAAATATTCTTTTAGAGTGCTGATTTCATTTCCTTTGGGTATATACACAGAAGTGAGACAACTGCATCCTTTGTAATTAGTAGGGTGAATTATTCATCCATAAGTTCTAAGTAATATAGGTAAGTCAAAATAAAAGTGTTCAAATTCTAGATCTTTCTTAGTTATGTACAGAGTTCAAAGTCTCCTGTTCAAAACATACAGTACTATGGATATAAAATAGTTTGAACAGAGAGAGAGGGAATTTTCTCCTTTGATTTCTTTCAAAGAATTATCACTTCACGGTTGGTCAAACTTCTATCTATTCCAGTTTCATTAAGATATAACATAAAGTTTCATTTGTGTTCTTCACAGGTAACCTGCATAGTTCTCTTGCATTCCTGGGACATAAGATTTCAAATTATCCTCTTATGGCTCTCTTTTCATAAAACTTGGCACATTTGCTTTTGTCTTTCAGTTTCTGTGAGTACATATGTGAAAACTCACACTAAAGGAGAAATAATAAATCTTAAAAGGCACACTTGATGCAAATATTGATACTTAAGTGTTATCAATGAAATTTATATGTATATATATGTGTATGTATATATTTTACAAGTATATATATTTTACATATATATATGCATATATATATCAGGGGTGGAAAACTAATAATATATATGTATATATATATGCAAAATTTTATATCAGGTAATTCACAAACTATTTTGTAGTGAAATGAACTGACATGAATATATTATTTCACTAAAATTACCTCCTCCCCATAAAATGAATTTGCACATAATTCTTTTTCACAAGAATATAAGATGTATTATGTTTATTCAAGGACATTATATTTTTATGTTTCTTGGTATTGATAAAAGTGTAATTGAGTAATTTATCTGCTATTGATCAAATTGTTAATTATTATGCTATCCTTGTAGAAATGTATTTCACTTGATGCATTCATATTTTTATAATATTTGACCAGGAAGAAATATAAGAAAGCAGCTTATATAACTGAAAGATGGCCAAGTAATAAAATAATTCATAGAGTGCTATAGTCTATGAATATTTTTATTAAATCACAGAAATTGCAGAAACAGCATCTGTCAAAGTTCTTCATGAATTGAATATATGGAATCCTATGTGGTCTTTTTTGATCATTAATAAGACAAACTGAAAAAGTGGAAACTACAGAAACATTGTCTAGCTTTACTTTATTGCCAGGGTACCCCACGAGCCATGGGTTTATTAATGATAACTCATTATCTTTAGAGAGAGTTTTGGACTGCTTCTTGCAATTTCATCTGTTGATTCACTGTCAAAACAAAATAAAATTTTATTTTTGATGTTTTCTTAAATCTCACATGGAATATTGATGAAAACACAGGGAGACTCATTAGCTTCATGTCTCTAATCTGAAGATTCACTTTGACAGATTCACTCTAGATTTTCAACTGGAATTTACATAAACTGAAAACATCTTTTATCAGTGAATATACCTCTTTCTGTTAGCATGAAGTTATAGCATTGTAATTCTTGAAGACAACAATAAAATGAAAACAATTACTAAACATATGTATACTGACCAAGAAACTGAATTTTTCTTAATAGCTTGAATCATGTGGACCTGGAGATTGAGTCAGCTCCTCCTTATCAGGTCTGCACTTACGTGTACATCTTAATCTCTTTGCTGCCTCTTGTAGTGCACACCAAATATACACATAGCAATACCACAATCTCTATGAGCTTTGCACTCCCCTATCAATCCAGATCTGAGAGATTTTGCTTTCCTCCTTCGGTGTACCTATTTCATAAACAGACACAATCACCTTCCAAATTCTGCTTTGGTGTCCCCACCTTTACCTTATAGCCTTTCTGGATCTGATGAGTCCCACACACTCACCCATCTTCTTCAAAGTCATTTTAGATGCCATCCCTCCCTCTTCTGACCTCATTCCTCCTTTTCACTAATTTTACATCTTGTACGTAAGTTGGATGTGTTTTCTCTATTAGACTGTGAGCTCTACATGGCATTATTGGATTATATTCTCCCAGCTACCTCTACTGAGTCACAGTGGCCAAGTCCCATAGAATGTGGGATGATTTGTTTTGGTTGGATTTCACAGAGAAGTAAGGTAAAGCTATTAAAAAAAAATAAAAACAGTATTTAGGTGAGGAAAAAATAAATGAAAGAAACAAGTTGATACTGAGATGAAATTTCACTCTAAGATACAGAAAATAAGCTAATTCTAAAGCAACATCCAAATCATCATCACAAGGACATAGCAAAGTTTACCATCTCTCATGCATTCTTTCTTCTATTTCTAAAGCCAACTATTTGCTGTCTGGAACCTATAGAATCAAATATTAAAATAGTCAATACCCCAAATATATGTAAACCCTTAGGACGCCATAAATTTGTGGAAATATATGCAGGGGATGGAAAATATTTAAGACCTAAAGGAGGTTAATACATGGCATAAGTATAATGAGAGAAATATGGAAACTACTACAAGTGAGGAGTAGTATGTTCCTTAGGTGAGGCAATGAAAGCTCCCAGAGTACAGAGAGGAAGAAGGAGTTGTGTCCCACAGAGGGACAGGGAAGGCTTTGCAGTGGTGTGGTCATTGCTTAATCACTCTGTGCCTCAGTTTCTCAACTGAGGACAATAGTGGCATCTTCCTCAAGCAGTGTCATGAGAGTTAGGGGCCCAGGCCCAGCATGTGCACAACCAAATTTAATTAGCATCATTGCTACTACTACTGCTGGTCATGCAAGAGGGACATTGATAGGGACATTGATAAGGACAATAGAGTGCTTCAGGTTTATAGAGAGTGAGGAAAAACAAACTATGCAGAAAACCATGCATATTTCAAAAAATAGTGAAGACTACTGTTTGAGAAACACAGAGAAAATCCATGAAAAGGTCTGAGTCATTTGAGAAATCTGGTTGGACATTTGAAAAAGAATGTTTATAATTTTGACTCAGGTCCTTCATTTCCTCTGTTACGTATTCCTCAAGTTTAAGTCTCTAGGGGATTGGGTTAGCTTCAGATTCAGGAATTTTTGTTCTGGCTAGAGATTCTGCATTTCTCACATCCTTCCCCATCATGTTGACATTGCTGTTCTAAACGGTACCCTTTGAACCACTTATTCAATTTCCTGTGGCCCCCTCCACACTACACAGAAAAATCAGTGTGCCCACTGTCTTCCAGTGCCCTATGTGACGCTCAGCACATGGGAAGTGTTTAATAACACTTGCTCAGCAACGTCGAGGAGAATAGTATAAAAACATGAAGGTTTGGAATACTTAGGTGTGAATGAGGGGAGATGATTGATGCAATATCTTTCCTGAGGAAGGGGAAGTAGAACAGGATTGAGGATACAGATAATATAGATTGGTTTTGGTTGAGGGCAAGGGAACCTAACTTTTGAGTAGAAAAAGGAGGGAAAAAGGAAGGAAAACATATAGAAAATAATTCTTTTGAAGTATAAAGTAGCAAGAAAAAGAAAGTTCTGCAAATGTCTTATAAGAACACAGAAGATAAAGATTCAAGATCCTTACCACCTGACCTCACACACTGGGCAAAACAGCCAAAAATATACTAAGTTTTGCATGGTAACTCAGAATGCTAATCTAAGCTTCATAAATAACAAATGTTGATATTTCCTTTTAAAATACATCATCTCTGACTCATTACGAATCTTTGGAATTAACTGATAGCTTTAGGAAAAAGTCCCTGGAATATTTATTAAAATAACTTCTCAATAATCACACAGCTAGTACATAACAGTGCAAAACAAAGCTTTTATTAATGAATCTTGAATCATTTTATATTTTGCTCCATTTCCTTTGGAAAAGTGTTTAGAATTTTACTAGTGCCCTGGGTAATGCACTATTGATATCGTTCTAAAAACGGAACACTCAAATATAATTAATAAAAAAATACAAGAATAAATTGGGGGGAGCATGGGACCAGAAGTGCATTTTCCAAAAGTTATTCTAATGTTGATGCCTTCAGTATGCATTTTATTAATATAGTAGTACTAGTTTTGTAGAATTGTTCACATACAAAAGTATCATTTATATAGAGTGGAAGACATTTTAAACACTGAAACCCAGCCAATAGTGAAAACAATGTTATACCCAAATTATTTGTCTTAATAGAACAATATCTTTATTGTATAAAACCAGCCTGATATTTGAAATAAAAATCTCCTAATTTTAAAGAAAGTAGCCTATTAAATGTCTATTTAGTGAATTAAGGATGAACGTGATACTTTGTGCTATATTGGCATATTTGTATTTCTGAAGGTTTTTGATAGTGTTGATCTCATAGTGCTTAAAATGTTCATGGAAGAAAATCAGGACAACTGGTATACTTCTTGTTATAAGGTTGATGTGTTTTTGTTGACTTGAATTGATTAACAAATTCTTATCATTAAAAATCTGCTATGGTAATGTTTACATGTTGGCTCAATTAGAATGTTTTTAAGAATAATTTTAGAATAGCGTAGGTAATAAGGTCAAAAGTTATAAAGTTTGAGTTAATGGGGACTGGATATAGTTCAGTTGGTAGAGTGCTTGCCTCACATGCACAAGGCCCTGGGTTCAATCCCCAGCACCCCCCCCCAAAAAAAAAAATGTTTGAATTAACGTTTTATCTTTCCAAGTTTGTCCTGAAAAGGATGGCACAGGTGCTGTATTAGATTAGATATGGTTTTCTTTCTGACTCTACTGAAGAAATTAGATTCATAGATTCATACTAAAATTTAGGATTCATCCTTTGTTAACCATATAGGACATTAAATTAAGAAATCCAATTAATTCATACCACTTGCCCTGCCAGTGAAGTCATCACTGTTTTTGTGTTTGTAACTATTTTTCTTCTGTTTTCTATTTTTCATATTTAAATTTAGCATTTTTTCACTATTCATGCTTTTTGAAGAAAATCTGTATTATATATACTTTCTTTTTTACATTTCTCCACCCTCTCAACCCCATCTGTTTCTTCTTCTTCTGGTGCTATGATTGAATGCAGGGTTTTGCAAATGCTAGGCATTTGTTCTATCTGGAAGCTACACCCCCAGCCCAATACTACTATTCCTAATATTTCATTGATTATGATCTTTCATATTATGTCAGGAAGAATATAATGTTTATTAGAAACTGTTTCTAAAAATTGTTTCTTAAGAGAGCATTTTGTGAAATTTAACTCCATAGAGTTGAAAGAAAGCACATAATCATTTAAAAAGTCAATCACTGTAAGTATAAAAATAAATTTTTAAACAATTAGGAGATTCAACTGATGGTAGAGCATTTTAATCCAATCAGTAAATTGTTCAGCATTAACCTTGCTTATTTTCACGTGATGTTTCATAAAATCATAACATTAGACTATGGGTTTTATTCAGGCAAGGTTTTCCCTGCCAAAATTCCTTTTCACATTACTTATGTCTTTCATTTGAATTTGTTAAGCGCAGTTTGGGGTTTAATGTTTTCCCAATTGGAATTACTTGAAACATTAGTGAAGTGATTCAGGTTTACAATGTACCCTGAAATACACTTAATATATTTTGATATTTAAGGTTTAATTAATACGAAGTATTTGTTCTTCGTTATATCCTCTGGATATTTAGTGGCTTTGATTGATGATGTGTAAGACCAAGTTTTAATCCACTGTTTATGTCTTCCTAATATAAGGGGACTAGTGACTTGAGTGATAATATTTTCTTATTCATTTACTAATAATGTCTCAGCATGTATACTAGTTTTCTAGGGCTATCATTAAAAAAAAAAAAAAAAAAAAAAAAGTGCCACAGACTGGGTGACATAAACAATAGAAATTTGTTTTCCTAAAGCTCCAAAGAATAGAATTCAAAAGCAAGCTGTGATCAGATTTGGTGTCTTCCAGAAACCTCAGTCCCTGGTGGCAGATGGCCACCTTCCTACTGTTTCCTCAAATAGTCTTTTCTCCAGGATGTTCATGTCTGTCCTCTAACCTCTTCCCATGTCCTTCCAAATAAAGCCTCACCCATATGACCTTCCTTTGCCTTTATTACCTCTTAGAGGTCCTACCTGTAAATATAGAACTTCAATAGATGTTTTTGGGGCAGAAAAGATTCAGTTCATCACCATCAAACCTCAGAGAAGCTAGACTCTCATATTTAAATACATTGACAAAAATCAAACAATCTGTGTACATCCATGAGATATTTATTTAATGGTTTTGACAATGCCAACAGGTGGTTCTGAGAAGGATTTGTAAGTTTTCAAGAATAACCCAGAATGTCATATGTCTCTTCATATTGAAGTTCATCTGGAATTAATGGCTGTATTTCTTCCATGACAGTAAAATTAAAGGGTCTAAACTGGATCTCTAAGAAAAAAGAATGTTGAGACTACACCTAAATGAGATTTAATGTTGCTAAGTAGAAAAACATGTAGAAAAACAAAGCTCTACAATGTAATTAAAAATTAGCATCACTTTACTGGTTACAGGTAATTGTTTCTCCCTTAGAAGTACTGTTCAGAACTGTTCCATTTTTAGAGCAAATTATGTCTCACAAGCCCTCTTTGCTCATTTTCTCTCTTTTAGCATTTTTCCAGAATAGAAGAAATCCTTTTGAAAATTATACATTTAGATGTTACAGTAATATCTCATGTTAATATACATAAATCCTCTTTTTTTTTTTCCCCTGTGCTCCACCCTACCCCTGGAGATAATTAGGATTTGAATGAGTTGAGGAATAATGTGCTTGGAAATGAAACAGATTCATTAATAAAAACCGGAGTTGATAAATATTTTTTTTTAAATTTTGTTCTTAATTTACATGTAGCATAACTTAGAGTGGGTTTTATTATTGCAGTGCTACTCTAATGATGGTCTGAAGCTTATTCTGCTCTTGAAATTTATGTAGGTTAGAAATTGAGAGTGCAAAATAAACACTAAGAAGTCTTACAACACTTGAATAAGTTGATATTGTCTGTTGTTTATAATGAAAAATGTTTACGGGGCATGCATTTTAAATTATTTTGGTCATTTTATTTTCTTAACCCTTCCTTCTTTTTGGATTTCACAAAACTGCAAGTCAGTGAAGGACTTAAATCAGAATGAAATAAGACAAAATGAAAAATCCATCATCAACGCAGGCAGTGTGAACAACAGTGATCTGTAGGGGGAAGGGCTCTAGATATGATTTATGTAGTCCAGGGTTGGACTATGTTTCTGCCATGTAAAAGCTGTTGGGACTTTGGGGAAATTACTAACAATCTCTGAACTTGTACTCTCATCTTTTTCCGATGATCATTCTAAAAATGGAATTTTGTCTTAGTACATTGAGTCTAAATGAAGATATTTTCGTTTTCAACACTCTTGCAAAACACTGTGCAAAGGCATTGTTTGTTATTCAGCAGTGTCCTTAACCTTGACCTAATAGATGCCAGTAAGCATCCCATAAGTCTTGACAACTCAAGACTACTGTCTAATGTTCACCAAGGGGGACTGGGGATCAAGGGGGATGAAGGCACTAGTCTAATCTCTCCACATGAGGAGTTCATATATGGTTAAAATAACTCTTGTTAAAATCTTAAATATTGACAATGCAATGAAAATCAACAATATATATTTTATCTTACTGATTCTAATATGACCAATATTTCCTAGATTGATTATTTTTTCTTTCCTTTTAAAAAACATTTTTAAAAAAATTTGTTACAATTTTAGATTGTATACTACATGAAATTTTGGTTATCATTTCTGAACACATTATGTGTATACATATGCATACAAATCTAAGCATCTACACAATTGCATGTGTGTATATATTAATATTTATATATATTCCAATTGATATGCCTAGGGCTGGGGATACAGCTCAGTTGGTAGAATGCCCAAGGTAAAATGCACAAGGCCCTAGGTTCAGTCCCCAGCATCACCACAAAAATAAATAAATAAATACATGAATAAGTAAATAAAAAATTGATATGTGTAAAATTACCAACATTTATATTACTATAGAATATGATATAACATAATCACATGTAAACTGCACTTGTTATGATGTGATATATGGTTTACTGAGAGAACAATAAAATTCCTTTTTCTTATTACATTATTGCTGTAGAGTGGCAGTGTCCAGTACAGAATCCACTAGCCACATTTTGGGCAATAAGAAATGTGTTTAGATTGAATAAAGCTACACCCCTAGACTATTATTATTATTATTATTATTATTTTAAATTTTGACACATGCCTCCCTAATTTGCTGAGGCTAGCTTCAAACTTGTAATCATCCTGCCTCTACCTCCCTAGATGTTGGAATAACAGGTGTTTTCCACCATAACCAGTGATATATCATTAATTTTACTTGTTTTCTTTTGCCTTTCTTAATGTGATAACTAATCAAAAATTTTAAATTACACATATGGCCTGTATTTGTGACTAACTGGTTTCTGTTGACAACATTACTATAGAGCATACATACCTTGAAAATATTGGCCTTATGTAAACTTTATTACACTTATCTATTTTCTTTTCAATTCTTTATGCTGATATGTAATATATTAAAGAAAGTTAAAGTTATACATAATGATACTTTCACTGTGAGATTATTTGAATTAGTATGTGCATAGAAATAATAACAAAGATCGAAATATTAATTGCTATGTTGCTTTTTTTTGTTAGTATTATATAATAAGCATTGCAATTCTTCAACACTTGAACCAATGTAGAGGGGGAAACTTTTCTGAGTTCAATTTTTTTTTTTTTTGCACCGGGGATTGAACTCAGGGGCATTCAGCCACTGAACCACATCCCCAGCCCTATTTTGCATTTTATTTAGAGACGGGGTCTCACCGAGTTGCTTAGCACTCACCACTGCTGAGTCTGGCTTTGAACTCATGATTCTCCTGCTTCAGCCTCCCGAGCCCCTGGGATTACAGGCATGCACCACTGGGTCTGGCCTGAGTTCAAATTTTTATGGTTCATATTGATAAGCCCGCTGTGACTATTTTACATTTCTGAAGGAAATGAGACATGACAATGTTAGAACAGGCTCCGAGTGTATGTATCTTTCTACTTATCTTTGTACCCTTTAAACTCCTCTTCTTAGCATGCAGAGCCATCTGGAGATGCTCAGTACATTTTTATTGAATATTTTCTCTTGCCTCACTAAAGGAAGAAATATAAATTTGAAGATGGATTAGCTCTTCTGAATTTTTGATTAATTTATTCAAGAAATTTATATTGATGCTCATAAATTTTGTAAAAAATATCAGAATTTTCAACTTGAGTGCATGTAAACACAAATCTTTAATAAATATAGATGAAGATATTCATTTGCATATTGAGCACATTGATCAAAATGATTACAAAAGATATGCAGACAAAATATGAGTGGTTTGTTGATTTTCTTAATTTTCTTCTAACTCTATGACTAAAAGGATATTCTTATGAAGACAAATGCTTTTCAATAGAGTTTTCCTGTTATAAAAATAAATGAATTTTAATGCCCTAAACATTCATTGTATATAATTAATTAACTTCTCTCCTATGCATCTAGAAGAATACAAGTTATGCAAGCACCTTGGAGAACTATGAAAAATTGAACTCCATCATTTTCTGATTTATCATTCATCTCTTTCACTTGAGTGAATGTTGGGGACATTAAGAACACGTCAGCTGCAAGAAACTTTCTGGTTGTCTCCCACTTCCTGATACGTGGACTTGGCCTAGCCAAGGGGTGTTCCCCTGACGTATGACGAGAGATCAGACCGCCACAAGGATAGGCTAGTGGCTCCGCCAATGTGATCTGCTCATGCTCCCTATGTGCCCCTATGATCTTTCTGTTGATTTGCCTATGTCTTCTATAAAGGCCGTCCAACTTCCTCAATAAACTTGAGCTCATGCCTTGACCGGTCTCCCTGGTGTGTCTGATTGTCTTCTGTCATGAAGGCTGAGTGTGGCCACCAGCCCACTCCTGCCTCTCCTGATTCTGCCTCACCGCTGGGGAGTGTTCCCCCAGCCTTCTCTGCTGGCTGGAGGGGGCTAAACCCGGGTCTGGGGGAGCTAAAAACCCCAGCAAGTGAATTCCCTTAGGATTCTTCACTTTTTCTGTATATGAACATTTGTCTTTAAGTAATCCAGGATTTGCTTAAAACAGGCCAGATCCAAAGGCAATGTCATTGGTTGGTTTATTTTTATCTTTTAATTAACATGTATTAATTGAGCCAGAAGAAAAGAACATGACATTTTGCTTTTAATTGCTATATAATCAATCCTCAAAGAAGAATTAGAAGTCAAACAGTCAAGGAAAATGTAAATACATTATATGCACATGTATAATATACATAAATAGGTATATAATATATTTAATTTATAAATAAATATAAATTATATATATAAATTTATATAAATAAATATATATTATATATATAAATTTTCATATATATTACATACATGAAGAATATTAAAGACAGATGAGACAGTGTATGTCAGAAGACATCAGAAGTATTCAGAAGGATTAAGGTTGCAAAGCAGAAATAGAAATGGAAAAGGACCAAGTAAAATTGCCTAAACATAGTGACAGCAGAAAGCAGAGACAGTGTCTGGAGTATATTTAAGGTTTCACATTAACATCGAGTTATTCTGTATGTGCATAAAAATACTGCAGCTCAATAGCACAATTAGTGTAAGGGCAAGCTGAGTTCCATTCTCTAGGTTCTCTAAAGGTATGATATTGCTATGAGTAGTGTCAATTTAAAAGGAATAATAAAAAATAGCTTGTATCCACTTGAGGAGAGTTATACTGTAATTTCAGTACATGGCAAGTTAGGATGTTTTCGTGTGAATTCCTGTAACCTGAACATTGATCCTTACAGAAGTTGATCTCCAACCCAGCAGACACATAAGACTCATATTTAAATATGAATCCTAAGAAGAACATAAGTGAGCTAAGAACATTGAAGGGGAAAACAGAGATTCAAAGGTAAATTTAAAAATAAATTATAGAAAAATAAGGCTAGAAAAGAACAGATAATTTTTGTACAAATTCTGAATTATTGAATTTTGCATATGTTGGAATTATTGAATTCTACCTATGGCTAAGTCATATCATTTGGTATTTGCTTATATTACTAAAAAAGATGAGGCAGCATCAGTTTAATAGTACTTGTGTTTATTCAAAAATATTTCTTTGTTCTTACATTCTGGGTTCCTGAGAGCAGAGGTCAAGCTTGAAAAGGCCCCTCCTTTTGTGGAACTTATAAGAGGGCTTGTTGCAGATAGTGATCACATAAAATATTGTCTTTAATGATATTTAGGTAGTAATAAATATCAGAAAAGAATAGAGAAACAGTATAAAGGGATAGAAAATGTAAACATATTTCGATTACTTAGTTAAGATTTCTTTAAGAAGGTAATGATTAAGCAGATGCCTGAATCAAATACATAATTTGAATGAAACCTCTAAAATAATATCTGAGAAATAAGCCAACTACAGCCTGAGGTAAGATCTTGTTAGGAATCGGAAACTACAAATGCCTTTGATGAGGAAATGCAGTTGCAGCATTTGATGAACAGAAAAACTCCTAGAGTGATGAGGATGTGCTGAGCAAGAGATAATTTACCTTATGTAGGAAGAAGCCAGATCTAGTAGTATCTTAGGCCCTGGCAAGGCTCTTTGCTATTATTATGAATGTGAAGAAAAGTCTCTGGAGGGCTGTGAATGTTAACCTAGCACTATGGGTACTGAGGATAAAGAGGAAGAGTGGAAAGGAGAGAGACTAGCTGAAAAGCTGTGGCATATACCTAGTGAGTTGATGTTGTGGTATGAGCTGACTAAAGTACAGGTAGAACAAGTGGTTAGATGTGACATGATTTACTCAGGGACTGGATGAAAGGATAAAGTAAGGAATCAAGGAGGATTTAAAAGTTCCTGATTTGCAACAGAAATTTGCATGAATCACATTTGCATTACTGAGATTTGGGCACAATCTGGGAATCAGTCTTTGGATTTGGACCTGTTAAGTTAGATATGCCAAGTAGAGATGTGAAGAGAAAGTTAGATATGGGAGTCAATTCCAATTGAAAAATGCTGTTGTTCTGAATGAGATCATTGAGAGATGTAATATAGAAAGGAAGGAGAAGAGAGATAAGGTGAAGTTCTAGGGTACTCCAGTATCTAGGAAGTCAGGAAAGGAAGGCAAATCCAGTAAAGACTAGTGGAAAATGGCTAATGAAAGAGGAAGAAAACTGGAGGAATGTGGCACTCTCAAAGCAGGGTAAATTTAGTGGTTAAAAAATGAGGCATAATCTCTGTGCAAGCCTTCTAAAAAAGCTAGGAGGCCTGTAACTGACCATTGCATTTGCCAGTTCAGAAGTAACCTTTGACCTTGACAAGCAGATTTGCAAGGATATTAAGGAGATAAAATTCTAAATAAAGAGGGTACATGACAGAATACAAAAGGAGGAAGTAGAGAACTCAGCGTAGGCACAATTTTTGATTCAGTAACTGGAGAGGGGTGGAAGGGATCAAGGGAATCCCTTTTTAGTAACAAAGGAAGGGAGTGAATTTGTATTCTGATGGAAGGGAAACTGATAATATAGGAGAAGAATCATATAACTAGAGTAGAGAAATTTTCAGATTCAGTTAGCAAAGAGTGTTTGAGCACCAGTGGAAGGTTTGATCTTAGGAAATAATAGGAACAATGGCTCAATTCAAAATCCAGACAACTGGAGTACGCAGCAACCAAAGAAAGAAGCATTGTGTCTTTTTGGTGGAGAATAAGAGACAGAGGAGGCTGATGTTGATAGTTTTAGAAGAGTGGAAAATGGGAATTTTTTTCTCCATGAAAATGAGAGAGAAATCTATTAAGGAATGTTAAGGGATTCTGAGTACCCACCTAATATTTGGACTCATTAACACGTATTAAATTCCATTGGAATAGCAAATTATCTTTATAGGTCCATATAACCCTGTAAGATGTTGTACATTTAGATGCATGACTTGGCTGTGTTTGAACTTGGATAAAATATTCACCATTCATCCCAAGAATGGTTTGACCTGGTGCAAAAGTTTTGGCTCTCTATTCCTCCTCTGTATATTTGAGATAATGTTGCCTGTCTTATAAGTTTATATGAAAATAAAATGATGCAAAGCGTTCAGTAAAATACATAGGAATAGGAAGTATCATCCATTAAGAAGGGTGGAAGGAACAGTTGTGGGCAGCTGACTGTGCCTATCACAGAGCATCAAGGCAAGCTCTTTGCCCCAGGAAACTCATTACCCGGAGGAGGAGAGAAACACATAAACCTGCATTCACAAATAAAAATGTGTACAGAATCTGTCAGAAGATGAAATTAAATACAGCAGGTTGGATGGTAAATTACAGAGCATACGTCACAATTAAAGATGACAGTAATTACCTGGCTCTAATAAATTGCAGTTCGGAGATCTGTGGATGTAACATGCTTAGCTCTTTGCTTTTCAACAGATCCTCAAATCTGGATGCCATATTTCCTCTTCCATTTTTAAATAAACATAAACTAGATTGTTATTTTTTTAATGTGGAGGCTGAACAAAATGTCTATGATCTGGATTCAATGCAATTCAACTCTGATCTGTACATTTTTATATCTTGAATTATAACAGAGGCTTCCACAGCAGTACATGAAAACTGCTTTAGGAGCCTCCTCAACAAAGGAACTCATAGCACAGGACTGATTTCCTTTAATATTATACAAGTATACAGGGTAACATAGAAACATAAATCTTTATAGTGGAAAGAACCTAAGTTTTTCATTATTTGATTCAACCCCTGATTTCACCATGAAGAAATTGAGGCTCAGAATAAAAAGGAGGTATTATCAAAGTTATAGAATGGAGTGTGGAAATCTAGGTTTCTTGTTTCTGAACCCCGTTCTTAGCTCTGCCAACCTCTTCACAAAGTCAGACAGAGGAGGGGCTTGAAGCTGACAAGGCGATTGACCTAGTCTGCTGGACTCGTGATGCAGAAATAATAGATAATGTTTTAAACGCTCCTGTCAATTTGCCACAGTGATAATGCCAGGGAAGAAAGTGAGTTTTTAGAGATTGTGAAAATATCTGAGTTGAAGGCTATTTCACAGCCTTTGAGTCAATAATTAATTCTGCCAACAGGTTGTCCTGTTATCCTTCTCAGAGGTCATGCAGTTGCTCATCTTCGAGTAAAATTTTGAGAAAGAAACAAATGACCCCCAAATAAGTTCACACAAAAGACTTTCTTATTATAGCTGAGTATTTGTGTGGGGTTGTTATTTCTAAACAGTCTTAGATGGGATCTGTTTCTGAGTCTGCAGGAAAATGCAATAGTAGAAGTCTTTGAGTCTTTAAAAAGTGTCTTAAAGTCTTAATTTTCCAAGTATGTATTCTGGGCATAGAATAAATTGTATTTATTCTGCTGGGTTTGCTCAGGAAGGGTGGGGTGCAACTGAAATATTTTCACCAGAATGGCTTCAATTAAGAAAGTAATTAATTAAAACATTTAGGAATTGAAAATGGTGTTGCTATAGAATTCCTCATTTTTAGATTATCCAGGTTACTCTTATTAGCAACTTTATCTAACTTAAGCAACCTATGAATCCTTATTGATGAGAAGTTTACCTCGATGTCGATGTCTTTTTTTCACATGGTGAGTTGTGCCCTTGAAAATATACGTGGTGTTTCAGAAACAAAAAAGGAGGATAATACCTGGCACTTGGCTAAATAGATACCCTTTTGGTTAAGTTTAATAGTTCTTCATCTTCAAATACCTAATTCAGTTAGAACTTATACTTTTTAAATTTTTCAACTTGATTGTTGATTTAATTCATCTCTTTTTAACCTTGATATTTACAGGAAGCTAATGCCTGTATAATCTGAGCATTCATGGTGTGCTTTTCCTCTATGAATCTCCCAATTTGGGTTAGGCACAGCTCTACCTAAGCCATCCAAGGCAGATGTGTATCTAGTCACTCAGTATTTTCTTTAAGGCTCTCCAGGGAAGAAGAGTCCACAAGCTCCCTCTGTAGCCAATTCAAATGTTTAATGGAACATGTCCATTCATCTATAATGATATTTGCAATTATACAGCACATTTCTTTTGAGTAGCTCTTGGCACTTTAAAATAGTATTTCAATCCCCAAGACATTCCTCGGAGTAGGTGGGAAGCTTCGTTATACTCCTAGAGGGCACAAACAATGTCTTTATACATGTTATATTCAGTGCTCAGGACATGGAGAAGACTTTAGAAATGTTTAATAAAAAGAATAGTAATTTTACAGATGGATAGATTAAAAGAAAATGGATTTAACTCCTCTCCCGGTGCCAGAAATGGGGAAAATATTTGAGAATTTCTGATTTACAGATATTGAGGATTGCAAAATTTTTTGCATATGTCTCTGTACTGTTTTGTGATGCTTTTCTTAAAAATTATACCCTCCAAAATAGGCCTGTCCAATTACCACCTATTCAAGTTTGATGTTATGCAATGAATTATGAGTATAAACATGCTGGGAGCCAATAAATTCCAAATAAGATAAACTTGATCATCAGAGCATGCAATTTGGTGTCCATTTCCTCTTCATTGGAATGGAGAAGCCCATTTTATATTATATTGTATTTGTATTTTAGGAAAAGACTTCTCTAAACAGAGTTCTGAAACTTTCAAACTTTTGCTAATTAAAACACACGCTTCTCATTTCATGTGGGGCTTGGTATTTCTGCAAAGTTGCCCAGTTGTTTTATATGTGTGTGTGTGTGTGTGTATGTGTGTGTGTGTGTGTGTGTGTTCGCGCGCACGCGCTCGTGCGTATGTCCCTTGGATCAACAAATATGTTTGCATTTTAGCAGGGAGTTCTTGAGAGCTTAGTGATTTGGCCCAAAGAATAAAAAGAGCAATTTCAGGGATAATGACATGGATCAGTTGAAAGAAGTACTTTGGGGCAGCTAGTTTGCTTAGGGCCACTTGAATTATATTATATAACTGCCTTTTACTCAATCTTTGAGTAGGAACAGTCCTGGGTAGCTGGATTCATTAAGGTGGAAAACTTTAAGATTTCATTAAACATTAAATTTTACTGCATTACCAAATTCAGTAGCCTGGAAGTCTTTTTGTGCTAAAAAAGATCTAAAGCAAGTATTTTGTGCAGTTCGAATGACTCAAAACATGTGACTGTTAAATCAGTTCATCAGCTAACTTTCTTACATGTGTGTACTGTATTCTGAAAATAGGTCTGAATCTACATTTATATTCTACGTGATTTTCCATGGCTGTTTGAAAATATGAGATTAAATATGACTGGCTTTGGAGTGAGTAAATGAATTTACATAAAATAAGTACGAAGGGAGGGAGGGAAGGAAGGAGACAGAGAGAGTGACAGACACAGAGACAGAAGAGAGGAATGTATGTGTGAGTATGTTATGTGTGAGAAAGAGAGAGCAAGCCCAGTGTGTGAGTGCTCACTCTTACAGGGTAAGTTTTAAGAGCATAATAGGCAGGGATGTAAATGTCCCTACGTCTACCATCTCTCTAGGGAGCATGTATTGCAAAGCTCTTAAGTACTTTTCTAAAAAAGATTCTATTACTGAATGGAAAATATGATTTCACTCGGACGTGGAGCCCTATACATACTATGAAGTACCAGCGATTCTTACAGAGAAACAAGGGAAAGAAGTTTCTGAGAGGTGTGTATGTTGAGAGAAAAACATTCACAATCTCCATTCAGCTGGCAGCTGTGTGAAGTGGATTGTTCTTGGGAGAGTTTGTTTGAGAGCCTGACAGTCTGTTGCTAGAGAACACTATCCAATATCAGGAATCATGCTGAAGAAAGATTAGAGAAAATCACACTGCAATGAATTATTTTTTTAAAAATCTAGAATGAACTATGGGTAAAATATAGAATTGTTATTAAGGACATGTCACACATTTAAGGTTGGCACTAACAGGAATATATCCGTAGACTATGACTATAAATGAATAATCAAAGGATCTTTTATTATCTTGATGTCAAGCAACAGGATTAAGCTTGACATATAAGTAAAGTGTGTCATCCAGGCTTTTCATATCACTACATTCCAGGGGCAAAAGGAGGGTGTGGTATATCAAAATTCATAGTGCATCAAATTTTTCATTTTTTAAGCCCACTCCTAGGTGGGATAGTGAATATTCACTCCACATTAAAGATCATGCATATTAGCAAAACAGCAACAATAAAAAAAAGGTTTAAAATATAAACCAGAGCAGCTATGTACTTCAGAAATAAAACACATTCGATTTCCCTAATTATATTTCTCCCTTAAAATAGTAGGCCACCTACACACGTCAGTGACATGGACTAGCTGCTCTAAGTTGGAGCAGTAGGAGTAGAACTTGCGTGATATTGCTCAAATAACGGGAAGCAGGTGTAAATGGATGCCTTCCATGTACTGACAGTGCTGGTGCTGCAAAGAGAAAGGTGAGCTGTCAGTCTGTGACACTAATGAACTATTTGGCTGAGTAAATAGATTCTCTGTGTGCAAAGCAAAGCATGTTGTTTTTAAGCTTATATTCATAATTAGATTCTACTAATAATGTTGGGCAATTTTATATACATTGCCTAAGGCACATGAAATAAATAAAGAATTTGGAGAAATAAGTTTCAAGTGTCAGAAAATGAATCTCATCACAAATTCCCAAATCTATTGCTTTTGTGCTTCTGACTTTTGCTTGGTAATTTAACCCAATTGAACTTCAGTTTATTATCTGAAAAATGGGAATAAAAATTCTTATCTCACAAGATTGTTATTTGATTCAGATAGTGATAATGAACAACACAGCATTGTGTCAATAGCCTAGTAAATATTCTATTGATGGTAGTTATTTGTTAATCAAACTTTTGAAAAATATTCAAAATACAATAATGTAAATATTTTTCTAAGCCATAAACACTGTGCATGAGTAGTAAGTTTTGGTAATATGAAACCTCTTCAGTGATGAATGCAAATTATATATTTTTGGAGGTGGTGAGTCCCAGGGATTGAACCCAGAAGTACCTGACCATTAAGCCACATTCTTAGACAATTTTTATTTTTTGTTTTAAGACAGGATCTCCCTAAGTTGCTTAGGTCCTTGTTAAGTTGCTGAGGCTGGTGTTGAACTTGTGATCCTCCTGCCTCAGCCTCCCAAGTTGAGTTTATATATTTGGAATTGATATTGCATAGCTGAATGTACATGCTAATATAGGCATGGCAGATAAGATTCCATAGTTTCAAAATTTCCATTAAATAGCATACCAAGATTGAAATCTAGAGAATTTTGGACAGGTGTGGAGAATGCCCTGTTAAACAATAAATTAACAAAGGAATTATGACTTTTATATTAATATTATTTTATGGTTTTTAACATAAAAAGTAGCCTAAACTTATCTTTCTTCACTGTTAATAAGATTAAAGTACTTTATAGGCAAGATTTTTTAAAAGGTGGTTAATTTAACAAAAGGGGCACATACAACAATGACTAGAGACTTTTTGACACATACTTTGTAGAACTTACTGAAATAATTAAATTGATTGATAGATGATTTTTAAATTTATTAGCCGATTTACTAACCTATATGTATGGTAATTCAAGAAAAGTGACTTCTTTCATCAAAATATTAGGATTAAGGAGGAGTGTGATGAAGTATAAATGAAACTGTAAAGAAATCACAAGGTTGCAATAGAAGCAGGTAGGGAGAAGACATTCATTCCTGTTGAAAATGTTTTTCAGATACAATGTGAATATTAATTTGTGCTGCTGTATCCTTTTACTAAATTTCAGCTTCATTCCACAATCTCTTCATCTTGCCTCAAGAGGCTGAAATGTTTTTCCTATGCTTTATGTTTGTTGATTTTTTAATTTCACTCTCTAGCCTAGTCCTTCCATGGGGGATCTCTGGAACTCATGGTTTCCTAATCATCCTGGTCCCTGAACCTCCCCACTGCCTGTTCTGTCATTTGAAGTGCATGCCTCTTCCCTGCATGTTCCATAGCACATGGCACATTTCTACTGCAGAGCCTCTAGGTCTGGCTCCTCCTTCGAAGGTCAACTCCATGCAAGTGGAAGCCACATCTTATTCATTGCTTCATAAGGTCTGCACAGCGGGAAACAATGCACACTTAGTAATATTCGGAGAAATAAACTCACTTTTGTAGCTACTTCTGATGTCTGTTTCCGTGGATAAATTGAACCTTTTCTACTAAATCTGGTTTACAACTCTTTCCCACATTTTCTCCTTATATTTTATTATGTATGTTGGATACACCAATGGTTGGTTAAGTAAACTGTTGAATAACTTTAGAGCCTCCATACATAAAGTGGAGTTTGTTAGAGTCCATTTGAAAACACAAAAGCAATTCAACAAACATGAAAACCTCAATACACAAAAGCTTTTACACCCACTTTTGGGGGAATGGAGTTGAACATTGTTGCGCTCTTCTTCACGCACACCCATTCATGTTTCTGGTATATTTCTCTAGTGTCTTTGCTGGTTTTACTTGTGGTAACTTTTATTTTTCATTTTGTGTGTATAGGTTTCCTGGGTGCCCATATCTGGGTTTTCTCTACTTATAAATATTGAGTTCTTTAAATTATGGTTTCAATGATCATCTTCTTATTAATCCCAATCTTTCTGAGCACACATCTTCCTATCAATTTGTACTACATGTGCCTTTTAGACTATCCTTCCTCCCCAAGATTCTGCAAAGCTCAAGAGCTTCCTGCCTCACATTAGGCCTCTCTGATCTTTAAATTTTTTTAACTGATTGCATTAGTCAACCATATTCCACTCTCTCTCTTCAATAAATTTTAATTTCTTAAAATCTCCTGGGCATAGATTTTTCCACACAATTTTTTTTACCTCTGCTCTGATCATTTTACATTCTTTATTATATGTGGTATTAGTTTATTATCAATTTAATTGGTTCTGGGAGTGAGGAAAGGCAAATGTCTATTTTGCTCAACTTTCCCTGGTATTCTAGAATATCCACCCCCTTCCCAGTATTATTTCAGCATTTATTTACTTTCTGGAACATGGGTCAGGGGGATTATTGTGAAAATCACAATTATTAGATTGAACACGATACAAGGAATTTTTCACATATTCTAATTATAACAGAAAGTCTTATTTAGAACTTTTCTGCTGACACCTAGATATGGATAGTCATTATACACAGTCAAGACAGAGATAATTTGCATAGTTAGAAGTCAAATGAAACTACTTGAGAGTTACTTTTTCCTACCTTTCATACTGACTAAATTGTTTCCAAATTTCTGTGTTCATTTTCTCACCTCAGTTTTATTATAATTTTTCTAACTATATAAATTCTTGGAAGACATTTTAGAAGACATGAAATGCAGATAATGAAATAAATCCTATATTCTTGAAATAGCACTATGCCATACAGTATTTGCTTTCAAAATTGTGGATGACTTTGGAATATTTCAGATTTAAATAGCTGATCTTTAGATTAGAAGCCAACCTCAGGTTGCAGGGTTATGTTTGCCATCTTACTCTACTGTGATTGGTTGTGACTATCAAAATGTTCATTTGTTTTTAATTTACCAACAAGACAACAGTCTAATTCACTGGGGAAAAAAAAGTCAATTTATATTTTATGTAGCTACATATTATGTTCTAGAGTGAATTAGTTGTAGAAATCTAAGCCACTTAGGTTTCATTTCAGATTCATTTCATTGATGTTTGTGTGTTACTTTTCATATGATGTCCTGTGAGACTTTTCTTTTTCACCTGGCTATAGGTACAAGGAAAGTTATATTTAACTATGGCCCTTTAATTCACTTTGAATGCTCCAATTCCATCTTTCCAATGATGTGACAGTGTATTTACTTCTACTATTTATCAGCTTATCTCATTTCTTTCAAAATTGTCCTTTTGTTTTGAAACTAAGGCTCATGGAAGAGCATTCATGTCTTTTCAAAATTATAAAATGTTATGATTCTGTGCCCACCATGAATTTCTCATACTATGCTCACCAATAGGATTCCAATATATCCTGGCTTCCAATAGCCAACTGTAAAATGTTTACTATTATTATATAGTAGAAATGTTATTTCCTTCATAAAACTTTCTCTAGTGTTCCCAGTCAGAAACAAGCACTTGCTTTCAACTCTACTGGGAATTTTTGGTAAATCTTATATTTTGTATTATAACCAATTAGCCAAATTTCTAAAGTCTTCTCACAGATTACAAGTTCTTCAAGCATAAAACCCTCTCCCATTTTTCTTCATAATAAAAAACAAATATACATAATAACCATGTACACTATATGCTACTACTACTAGTAGTAACACAAATACTAATTACACTAATAAAATAAACATTGAATAATTTCTTTATGTAAACATTTGTGCTTTACAGATTATCTTGTTCAATCTTCATAACCCAATGAGTTAGGCACCAACATTATCTTCCTTTACATATGAGAACAGTGGGGTCTAGAGAGGTTCCATAAGTTGCAAAGAATTATGGAAATGCTAGACTTTGTTTTCAAACCCAGATCTCTTTTAATTCAGCTGAGCATTTGTCCCTCTTTGAATTTCTAGATAAAAATAGAACCTACACATAGTAGATGATTAATAAAAAACCTTATGTGAAACTATGAATTAATGGCATTTGGGGGACATTTAAGGGTCAACTCTATCAAATTTATTTTCCAGAGCATCAAATCAACTGTATTTTATCTAGTTTGTATAGAGTACACATAGACTTCACAGTACACAGACACCCTCTATGGCCTTGCTGGCTCTTTATTTAGCATATTAAAGATGTGTAGGGTATACTATAAAATGTAAGCAAGCCCCCTATGATAACACTCCTGTGAACAAAATTTGGAGAGGACTAAGTTTTTCCTGCAGAACTAGACATTGTATCCACTTGGATATAGAATTACCACTTAATAAAACTACTCTAAGATTTCATTTCACTCCAGTCAGAATGGCATCTATTAAGAATACAAACAATAATAAATGTTGGAGAAGATGTGGGGGAAAAGGCACACTCATACATTGTTGGTGGGACTGAAAAATGGTGCAGCCATTAGGGAAAGCAGTATGGAGATTCCTTGAAAAACTGGGAATGGATCCACCTTATAACCCAGCCATCCCACTCCTGGATCAATTCCCAAAGGACTTAAAAACAGCATACTACAGGGACACAGCCACATCAGTGTTTATAGCAGCTCAATTCACAATAGCTAGATTGTGGAACCAACCTAGATGCCCCTCAATAGATGAGTGGATAAAGAAAATGTGGTATATATACACAATGGAGTATTACTCAGCAATAAGAGAATAAAATCATGGCATTCGCAGGTAAATGGATGAAGTTGGAGAATATAATGCTAAGTGAAGTTAGCCAATCCCAAAAATCCAAATGCTGAATGTTTTCCCTGATATAAGTAGGCTGATTCATAGTGGGGTTGGGTTAGGAAACATAGGAGGAGTAGAGGAACACTAGAAAGGTCAATGGGGGGAGAGGGGAAGGGAGGGAACAAGGGGATATGAAGGGAAAAAAAAGAAGATGATAGAGTGAGATGGATATCAATATCTTAAACGCATGAGTGAAAACTTGAATAGTATGAATGTTCTTTGTATTCAAATAGTGTAAAGTTAAAGGTGCTCTATATAATGAACACTATTGTTATATATACAACGTTGAATAAAAAAAGAATTGCCACTTGAAACAGAGACTCTAGATTAAAAAAAATGTCATTTAAACAAAAAAGAGTTCACTTTGCACTTACATAAAAGTTGAACTAGAGTGTGAGAATTCTAGAGTGTGAGTCATCAGAGGTTCAGTATCCTGTCGCTTCTAAGGGAACATATTTTTCTGCATAGCTCAAAGTGGTTCATTATCACTCACTCACAGAATACAGTAATAGAGTGAGGGAGCAGGGACACTTTTCCTTTAGGGCACAATCTGGAATGTTCACACGCCTGTTTCATTATACTCCCCAGAACTTAGTTGGAAGGCCAATCTTACTAGAAAATGTAGTCTTTGTTCTAGATAATCATTCAAATATTATAGAAAGAGGAAGGGAAACATACATTCTGGAAGAAAAATAGCAGTTTCTCTCACAGACTGGATGATCATGCATTTGCTTTTATATACTGAACAAACTTGCTGAAATCTTCTCCCATTTATTTTTAATTAATATACCCTTATGGTGAGAAACTTTCAATTAAATGCAATAAAGAACATCAAATCAATTGAAAAGCATATATTATTCATTCTCAAGTACAATTTAGACATTTGTAAGTTGGAGTTGTAATTGGTGTCTAATGTTGGATCACCAAATGGTGACAAGTCACCTAAGAAACGTTTCCTTACAAGTGAGTACTAGCTCCAACTCTTCCATTTTGAGTCATCATTTTAGTGCATATACATCAAATTTCATCTAGTGAGATTAAAAATGCCAAAAATCACAGAGAAGTATATGGAATATTTTGTACATAGGATGGAATTTTGTCACTAATAAGACTCAGTGAAGGAATATAATGACTTGCAAAATAAAAGATTTTGCTAAAGCAATTAAACATTCTTCTCTCCATTTTAATGAGAATGATCATGTGAGCAACCTCCTTTTGTCTAGAAAAAAGAAGAAAAAATGAAAATTCCATAATGATCTGTGGAATCTAGGTTTGATGGAGAGGTATAAGAGAATTTAGAAACAAGAAAGAAAAGTGAATTTATGAAGTATCTAGGGAGTCAGAGACACTATGGAGGGCAAAGCAAAGTTTCTAGAATTGTTCCTGACATTAAGAGTATTTTCTACTCATAATGAATTGCCTCCTAAAAGGTTTTGTTATGAAAGTTTATTTCTGTACACACTAACCTGCATAACAGGTGCTTTTATATATAATCTGGCAAATCAATTAATAAAATCTGGCAAATGAACTAATCAAAGGCAACACCAGGATTTTCAACATATTGCTGTGGTCATATTTGGTTACTATGTCATTACAGAGGAAGGTGACAATGCTTATTCATCCCTTACCTTTTTCAAACAGTATTTGATTTGAAAATTCAAGTATAGATGTATATTATCAGGAAGAATCAAATGTGGAAACACCTCATACACTATGCTTAATGGTGATTGTACAGCATTTATTTCAGAATTTTTGTTTTCATTTTCTGCTCTGTACTGCTGAACTCATTTATTTTGACAAGACTGGTTACTTGGCAACTACATTTCTTCTTTCTAAATCTTAGTAAATACTTTTAGAGATGACATGATTGTAAAAACTGTAATCTGAAAAATAAATGGATGAGTTTTAATAGGGTGGCCTACTTACAAAGAAGCACATGGTCCGTTGTAGTTATATACCATCATAGAACAGAAGGGTTAGAGCTGGGTACCTGGGAGATTTGGTGATCAAGTTGCCACATTACACAGATGAAGAAAAAGAAGACTGTCTTTGTTTTATTTCAATTTTTTTATATCCAAATCAGAGCATGCAAAGCATAAGGAAGAATCCAGAGATGGCAGAGGAGTTCATTTCTAAAAGAGATTATCATTGCTTTTATATGAATTTAAGCATTGGGTAAGGAGTTTTCAGAGATTTTCTGAACTTTCCATAAAAGAAACTGAATGCTTTATTCTTTTACTTAGCTTTTTGTGTCAGATGCAACACATTTATTTGCAACTCTACTTCTATGAGCAACAAAGGCAGAACACCTTAATTTATAGTCCTAGCTGGTCAGCACATCATGAGAACAGAAATCTTCTGAAAGGCAATCAACATTTGAAAGAGACGCCCACCAGTAGTCAGCTCTATTTGAATATAACCTAGACATCTCAAATTCAAAACGTCTTAAAGAGGTCTCCTGGTTTCCTCTCCAAATCAGTTGTTCAGGAAAACAATGGACATATCACCTTGAGTCTTTCTTTCATACCTCATATCCAATGCATCAGCGATGCTTTAGCACTAACATCCAAATTTATCCCTAATCCTGCCACTGCTTACCACCTTAGCCACCCATGGGCTAGGGCTAAGGGACAGTTATCTTGAATCTAGATTTTTACCATAGCTTTCCAGCTATCCCCCCTCCTAACGCACTGTCCCTATTTTTTTTTTTTTTTTTTTTTTTATCCCCACTGAGAGGTCCATGTTTTCTCCTCAAAAAACTCAATCCTTTTTTCATATCCCCCTACTCCAACAGGAGGAGTTCAGACACATTGAAGAAAAGAAAAGACGCTGGGGGCTGGAGGAAGGCAGCAAATAACGAACAGAAAATATCCACTACAGGGTGAAGGGGAGCAAGTTAATAGAATTTAGGATTCTAATGATGTCTATAAGGAGTTTAGAAATGGTGAACTCGTTATGGGGAAAATATATGGAAAGCCTAGAAGTGTTTGATAAGAAAGTGAACTTCCATAAAGAAGTTTATAGTTAGAAGAAATAAGTGAATAACAAATGTACTGTCATTAGAGTTTTAACAAAAACTGTTTGATTAATGATGGTATTATACACTGTGTTTTTAGATTGTTTGGTGTGATAGAACACACTATCAATTTTTTTTGCCCTGGAGTAAGTTTAAGTTATTTGTAACGACATTACATGCACAAAGGAAGAGAGTTCACACTCTTGAATAGGAAAAGACTTCCAAAACACAAACTTGTGCATGTATATTTGGGAATAAAGAACAGACCTGAGCAGAGCAAGCCTGGGCTGCTGGCTTTGAGCAAGGCTGCCTTCCCACTCGGTGACAGTAGATGGCGGTGGTGTGTCAGAAGAGAGCCAGGAGGTTTTTGAGACCTACTGGAGGTAGTTTATGCAGGTGCACGCTAAAAAAGACACTATTTTGTCTGAGGAACTGTAAATTGTATTCATGATTCACATATCATTATTAATTCATTTTGTATTCATTATCATACGGCAGATTCATTTGGCATTTATGCAGATGTCAGAGTGTAGGCACTTCCAGGAGGGAGCTCTGCAGTTTCAGACCAGGCTATCTATGTGCAGGCTTTCATGGAAGTGCAAGTGAAAAGAGAGATGCTTTTCTTTTAATCACAAAATATTTTGGCTATAGATTGGACCAGAGGTTGCCTAGCTAATGACTTTCAATGTCTAATTCTGTGACTTCTGTGTGTGCTCATTACTTTTCTCTGCATATTTTTGGCAGATTAAGTCTGGCAGATGAGAATCTCCCAGTTTAGAGAGCTCTGAGTGAGATAAAAATTTAATAATCTTATTGCTGACCCAGCCACTAAGGGTAGAACAGATAATCCTTTAATAATGCACTTCAAAAGTCTGGTTTGCATAGTAAGAGATGAGGTGGCTGGTATAGTGGAAAGAGCTGTTAAGACAAGAAAATATGGGTTCTTGTTTTGGCGCTGCCACTAACTAGCTCTGGGACTTGGGGAAAATCAATTAACCTTCCCAGGTCTCAGGCTCTCAATCTAGAAAATGAAGGGACCGCATGACATCATCCCAAAAGTTTTCACCAGTGCTAAAAATAGCAAGGCATTCTGATCGAAAAAAAAAAAAAAAAATACACATAACACATAGAGTTTTGAAAGTCTAACACTTCCTGTGACCTACTTCAAATCAGATGAGTTATAAAGCTTGCCATGAATTGTAAAATGCATATCATCTGTGAGTAAATGCACCTCAAATGGTTGCAAATGTGATTTATCACCAGTGGCTGGTGCAGTATCACATGTAAGTGATAGTACTTGGTCTTGAAACCTTTCTTAAATCTCAGAAATGACAGAATAGAAACTTCGGTAAGGAGATCTAACTGCAAGACTGCTTTGGCACAAATGAACACAATTTGACAAACTATGTCATGCTATGTCCTACACTTCACAAATGTGTGAAGACATGATCTATCTTGCCACATCCCCAATTCTAAACCAGATTTTCCTCAGTGCTTAACGCATTCTAGAAATGAAGTCAGTGCCCAGAGAAGCACATTAACTCTTTGCAAAAAGTGGATTCTTGCCTTCACTGCAGTATGGAAATTGGGTTCTCTGAAATGGTTTATATTCCATCATACATTCCCTGATGAGCATAGGAAATATTGACAAATGAATCAATTTCCAAATAAAGGGTATTGACTTTGAACAATGAATAGTTCAAGTAGACAAAGACAATCAGTTTCTTTAGAGGAAGACCATATTTGACTATTTTTAAAAGAGACAGTCTTTTTCCTAAATCTTTTGGCTGTTTGCATTTCTTCTTGAATTATTTTTTTAATTATCTTCAGTAAGGTGTTTGAGTTCTTTCTATATTCTGGATATTTGATCATTACACACTATATACATATATATATGGATGTATATGTATATGTATATACATACACACATATATGTGTGTGTGTGTATGTGTGTGTGTATTGAGTTCTTGTATCCCAAAAGTAGGTGCCATTAAAATATAAATAGATAATAAAAGTCAAAAAGTAGAGACTGAAAAAGTAATGTCCAATAAGTGTGACAAGAATACATATTTAAAATTTCAAAACTTTGGACAGGACTCCAAAGAAGGGTGTTTTCTTTTAACAGTAGCGGTCTGTAAAGGGAGAGATGTTTTTTCATGGATCTTACCCTTCCATCTCTTTGACAATAAATGGATGAGGGAAGCTTGAAAAGAGCAGTCCCTCAGGCATCCGTATTGAGGCTCATTGTTTAGTCTGATTATCCAAGATCAGATGAAGGAAGTCCCAGTGTTCCCTCATGTCTGCAGGTAATTCTAACTTCTTCAATGCTATTAAACGCTGGATCAACTGAGATGAATTGTGTGAGTATTTCACTGGAGTAAAGTGTTGAAAATTGAGAAGGAGCTTCATTCTATGAACATGAATAAATTACTATAGGATCAGGCTGGTACTGCAGGAAATTAAAAAAAAAAATTAAGAAAGTTCCCCAAATAATTCAGAAAGCAGAGAGACATATAATCAGAAATTAATTATGTACTCCTGTGAAAAGTGCTGTCATGAGAAATGCTGGGAGAATTGTGGAAGGGTAGGCATCTCGAAGATGCTAGAATACTTCTAGAATAAACAAGACCAGAGTAAGTGGGTTGCTGAAGGATTATAGAAATAATCTAAGTTAAAAGGCAGGGGAAGTAGATGGAAGAATTTGAAAAGTTAAAAGAACATATGGTATTTATTGAACATTAATTAGCATGGTATAACAGATGAAAAATGCTGCCCAAGGCTAAGCTGTGGGACTTGTAGTGAAGGAGGCAGACAAGGATCTTGAGGGATGCAATGTGGGAAGAACAGATGCTTTTATATGAGACAGATGCAGTTTTTAGTTTTTTCTTGCACTTATTATGTGTCTCTAGAAAAGTTGCCAAATTTGAGGAATTTCCTTAGCTTTGAAGGGATATCAACCTCACAGTTTCATTTGATCTCTGCCTATTATCTATATAATGGAGATATCCAATTGGGCTTCCAGCAGGCAGGTGGGGAAGATGGCTTGGATCGCTATTGCAATCCTCAGAGATTCTTCAGCAAGAAAATTTATACAAAAATGGGAGGGACCCTCAGTTGCCCTCTTTCTTTCTCATCATGCTCAGAATAATGAGTGAATGTGGATGATGGGCTAGTTGGATGCGTGACTGAGAGAAAGCATGCCTAACATGATAGAGGAAACCCCTCCTAACTGACCTAGATTTTGTTCCCTTATTCCTCTGGGCTTCAAAATAAAGGATCTAATAAATAAAACCATCCTCTCTAGAAGTAACAAAAGTCCATGAAAACATCTCAGTTTCCACCTCATAAAAACATTCCCAGTGCATCAAATTAATTTATTTTCTTAGGAACTCTGGTATACAGTTATCTTAGGGTGCAGAAAGACAAGAGGTGAAGGGTTTATAGGACAAAATAACCCCCAAGCAAGACTGTAACCTTCTAAGAAGTTCATTCCCTATTCCGCATTCTGTCGAAGATGTGACCAGGCAGGTTATCCCCTATTATATGCAGGTGGCATGGAAATGCACGCACATGGTGCCCTATTATTCTTCCAAGTAATACAACTCTAAAAATGTTGTAAGTTTAAACTATGAATACTGCCTACCATTATTAAATCATAATATTAAACTCCAAACCCAATATTTAGGCCCTTGTCATATTTTAAATTAAAATTGAATAAAAGTTCTAAGTTAAACCTAAAAGAAATCAAATCCAAGTTTTTTCCTCACCCATGTATTTCTACACTCAGTCTCAACCAGTTGAGTCTTGGTCAAATGCCTAGGGAAGTTGAGCCTCCCTTAGCACATGTGGCTCGAGCCATTTTCCTGGAAGGAGGGTGATTTGTTCAGAACTTCTGAATTTCAAACAGTTTTACTGAAAATTTCTCATCTACCCTAATTTTTAAAAATTAAATAAAAAATGAATCACATAATATTTGCACAGGACTGGCTCCATGCCCTGAACATAGGTAACCCCAGAATCCAAAGAAGTGATCCTGTTTCAGTCAGCTGTACATTGCTGTGACCAGTGTACCCCACAAGAACAATTTAGAGGAAAGGTTTATTTTGGGCACACAGTTTCAGAGGTTCAGTTCATGTTTGTCTGACTCCATAACTTTGGGCCTGAGATGAGGCAGAACATCATGGCAGAAAGGCATGCTGGAAAAACACGGATCAGTTTATGATAGCTAGGAAATAGAGCTTGAGTGAAAGGAGTCAGCAATAATATAGTGTGCAAGGGAATGCCCTCAGTGACCTACTTCCCCCAGCCATAGATACCTGCCTACAGTTACCTCCCATTGATCCATTCAAATTATTAAGCCATCAAATGGATTAATTCACCCAATTAGGCTACTCCTCTCATAATCTATAATCATTTCACATTTGAAAAGTCCTGCATTGTCTCACACATGAACTTTTGGAACACCTCATGACTAAATCATAACAGACCCCACATCTTTCTTATAGCATAGTACTTGATTTAATTGGACACTGACTACTGTTCAAAGACGCAAAACAGAGAAAAGAGCCAGTCTCCTTAACTTATTCCTTACCAGAACCTCATGCAACCTAGTCCAACTGTCCAAGGTCTAAGACCCAGGAGCCTACCTTCCTCAATGTATTAATTAATTTGAGTACTTTGATTATCAGATGGGGTGGAGAGGACTAAGCTCTGCAATCTTACTCCCATCTTTCAAAGTGATATTTGAGTTCTTTGAAGAGTTTTCAAAATATGCACTACTGGTACTGCAATGTTTCCTTTCTTCTCCATCCTTCACATTTTGAGATCTCTTAAATTCTCCCATGGAACCTAAACAGTGCACCTTATTCCCACATTTGGTTTATCTGTGGAATTAGCAACATCACACTTCTGACCTCAGCTGATCCTTACAACTTGGCAGGGGCTGTTCCAGAATAACACCTAGACCTCTCCATACAAGTTCAACCACATAGTGACCTTTCCACTGCTTTGCTTTTGAGTTTTTTTTCAGAATTGGAAGAACCTACTCTATTTTGACGGAAAAAAAAAAATGCATCTTCTTTGGTATTACATCTTGATTGACTCCTCAGAAGCTTCAATCCCCTCATGTTTCCTTCTCAGATGTTCTGCTGAGCTTTGGACTTTCTTATCTGCTCTGTGCACTGACTGCTTCCCTTCCCCACATCACAGAGATTGAGCATTGCTTGTTCTGTTTTATTCACTCAAATTATAGCTTTTTTCTTCTCTCAGTTGCAAACTTTTCCTTCCTTTCCTTGTGCTCTAGATTTTGTATGTTCAGACTCCCTGACAGGTGACAAAATGCCAGGTCAAGGCTCAAGTTCATTATTAAGATTATCAGTTCCCTTCTGTTTTTGCTTTCTTCTTTCTTTCTTTCTTTCTTTCTTTCTTTCTTTCTTTCTTTCTTTCTTTCTTTCTTTCGCATGTTTCTCTTGGCTTTGCTTTGAGACCCTATATTAGTCAAGATTCTCCACAAAGATGGAGCCAATAGGATAAGATCAATAGATAGATAGATAGATAGATAGGAGAGTGTTCAATAGGGGCACTGACTCATGTGATTATGAAAACTGACAAGTCCCATGACAGGCCATGACATTGGTATGCCATTAACATGGCTTAGTCTATGCTCCAAAGCCTCCAAGACAGGGAAGTCAATGATGAAACTCTCAATTTGAGGATGAAAGACTGAGAACCCCAAGGTGTCAGTGATCAAAGTCCTAGAGCCCAAAGTCTAGAGAACCTGTAGTACTGATGTCCAAGGACAAGAGAAGAAAGGTTTCTCAACTCCAGGAAGGAAATAACAAATTTTCTTTTTCTGCCTTTTTGTTCTATCTAGCCTCCTGGATAAATGGATGGTGCCTACCCACATTGATGGTGGGTTTCCCTCACTAAGTTCATGGCTCACATGCCAGTTTCCACTGGAAACAACCCCAGATGCACAGTCAAATGTAATGCCAACTCTCTGGGCAGTCCTTAATCAAGTCAAGAAGACACCTACCTTAACTATTGCCCTCCTCTTCCCATTAAAAGACCTCCCTTGATTACTGTTCCTTCCCTCAGTAGATACCTCTTTCCTTCCTTATCTTCTTCCTTGTTCCTTCTCATTCACACTGCATACTCACCTGTTTATCTTGTTTCTTTTCAATCTGTCCCTCCAAGATATAGTCCCATGAATTCAGGGATTTATGTCCCTTGTTCCTTTTCTATCCCCAGGAACTAGAGCAGTCAGTCCCTTAAAAATGGTAAATGCTCAAAAAATTATGTTGAATCAACTTTAAGTAAGGAAGGGGCAATGTCTATGGTTTAAACTACCAAAAAGATCTTCCTCTGGAGTAAACCTGGTAATGATTACAGTGCTTTATGATCTGTTTAATTTTACCCTCTCAAATATTTGAGTAATCTCTACTGGTTTCATGTTCCTTCTCAGGCTTTCTGAGATTGTTTCCGGACTGCTATTGCTACACTCTTCCCATTTGCAGGTGTATGATGATGCCTCTCAATGCTCTGGGATGTGAGCTCCTTCTAGGGAAGTTACTCAAGTGACTGCCGAGTGCTGAGAAACTTTGTCATTCCAGAGGAAGAGATTTGGAATAAGTGTAGCTCATCTTCTCCTTCATCTAGTTCTCACCTGGTGGTAATGATGTCAAGGTATCTCATATGTAGTTCCCTGTGTTTCCTGATTTCTTAAAAACATGTATTTTGCCTTCATTCTTTGCCTTTCCAAAGAAAAAAATCATTTCTTGAACTATATAATTTGTAATACTTTTTACTCTATGTTTAACCCCTGTGTGATTTTTTTTGTTTTACAAATAATCTGCAAATCTTATTTCTAAAATGAATATGGGTTATATCATTTCTTTGTTGAATTGGGGGTTTTGACTTTGAAATAGTTGTCAATATTTCTTAAAATTAGGTTCAAATAAAATCTATTTTAATGTATCTCTCTTTGCTACACTCCATTTATTGGCTGATCCAATCAATCATCCTGCTAAGGATCAATCCAGGTATCAGGATTGTGGAAATCTTATGTCCTGGTCATTGCCTATTCAGTGACCAAATCAGAGTCTGTTTGAAGCTATGTGGAAGGAGATGAATCTCAAGACTATGAACAAGTTGTGATAAATGCAAGAAAGTAGCTCTCGGCAAGTCTCAACTGTACTCTTATTGGAGTTGAATGTCCTTTCAAGTGTGGCAAGAGGAAGGAATTCCAAGTAGCTAAACTAATAGCCTCTATTAATGTCAAACACTAACACTACAAAGGCTACAACCTCTCCCACTTATTTTACAGCCTGCATAGGTATTATTTACCTTTGCAGTTGGAAGCCTTAGCCTTGGTGACAAGAAACACTACAGGAACAAAAATCATTTCACCCCTCAGTGCCTGGAGAGCCTGTAGCAAGTGAGCCTTAACTGGAACTAAGAGACTCCCTTTTCCTTGTTAATCTAATCCCTATCTCATTCATGCTTACTTAGGTCAGAGATGCTCCTGCGTCAGTCAAGGTGAGCTACAGAAGTCAGTGTGAGATGTGCTTACTGAACTCTGTGCTACTTATAAAAGAACTGCTAAATACCATAGACATCTGCCACAGTAAGCTGCTGTGACAAGCTGCTGTGTTCCTAAAAGGTCAAGATCAGAGCAACACTCAAAACATCAATTTATCCAAATGATAATTTGTTTCTTTCAAGATTCCTGGCCAGTGTACCAGTATTACAACTTTAGGATCCTAGTAAATAATTAACATTTCTTTCCTTCCTCCAGCACTATGTAAAAATTTGAGAAAGGAGATACATAAATGGCTGAGTGAATATTAAAATGGCAGTTTTATTATTGACTGTGCTAGGAGAGAATTTAATTGTGTGTTCCTTATACCATTTTTAAATTATAACCATGTTAATTGAAGTAATGGTGTCATATCATAGGTGAAAACAATGATAGGCTGTAAACTGCCTTAAAATTAAGAAAAAATAAACTCAAAAACATTGCATGAAAAAAGTGAAGTTACAATATTAATTTGATGATTACACAGGAACTTCTTGAGACTGGTTCTCTTTGTGCCTAAAGCACTATTCAAGTTCAACCCACTGATGAAGAGCACAATGTACTATTTAATAATGGAGAGAACTAGTGAAATAGGAAAATACCAAGTTAAGAATGAGGAGGTATTTTTCTAATTAAACTAACCGTTCATGTTTATAAGCTCTTAGATCCCGGAAAAATACATACAAGCTCTGTTGTTTCAGTGTCTTTGGATGCTAAATGCAATACCTGCCTTCAATTCTAACTGACATCATTTATACTTGGGAAGTTTTATGATGACAACCTGATTTCAAATGTAAGTCCAGACCCCCTACTAGTATTAGTGAAGTACCATGTGTTTGGTAATATTCAGAGTGCTTCATAATGTGAAATCTTTTAATCTCATAAAATCCTATGAGAGAGTTACTGTTATTATCATCATTTTACAGATGAGAAAAGTAGGGCACAGAAGTTTATGTAACTTACCCAAGGTCACAAAGCTGGGATTTGAGCCTCGAAAGTTTTATATTCTTTGTTCTACTATATTTGAGTATTTTTAGAATTTCTCTTTACACATAAATATTAATAATGATAATTTGAGATCACAAAAATGAGTTTAACATAATGTCAATATCATTTTTCTTTACTGCTGTATAAAGTCCCACAACCTTATGATTTTTGTTTGGGGCGGGGAGGGCTGCTCTAATCAGTATCTTACCTCTCTGTTTTATTGTCTGTTACCTCACCAACAAAATTATTAAGGTCCTAATTGCCTTGGTGAGAAAATGCCCACAAAGCCAATTGAGAAATTGGGTAAGTTATCTTTAGAACATGTTGGCACCTTTTCTTCAAGTGGCACTGACATAAATATGCTCAAATAAATTAATGTTCTCATCTCTACTGAGTCACGAGGCAGAAACAAGTTTGCCTGTCAATATAAAAGGAACACTAGAATGGCCAATGGGGAGGGAGGGTAAGGGAGGGGGCAAAAGGGTGAAGGAAAAAAAAAAGATGGTAGAATGAGATGGATATCATTACCCTAAGTACATGTATGAAGTCGTGAATGGTGTGAATATACTTTACATACGACCAGAGATTTGTAAAAAAGTGCTCTATATGTGTAATATGAAATTTAATGCATTCTGCTGTCATTTATAATGTCTTAGAATAAAAAATAAATTAATAAAAAAAAAAAAATATAAACAGATGTAGGAGGACCTTGCTCCAGGCGAGCTGACACATAAAATTCACCATCATAGGTGGTAAGGGGAGAGAAAGCATTTTTGAATGTATCATTTTAAAATATATCATTTTTAAATGTATTTAATGGTTGGTGAAAACAAATAATTCCAAACACTGGCAATATTCTTTCCATTCTTAATAGTTCAACTTTATATTATTGTTTGCCATTCTCATGCTCAAATTAGTATTCTTCATATTTTATTTGTGGAGATTTTTGTAGTTTAAGAAAGAAGGATTTTCTTTGTCACATTTATCAACTTTTATTTTAGTTTTCCAATAGAAAATGTGGTTGGATATCTAAAATCAGTTCCTGATACATTAATAAACATTCACTGAATGAAAGACAGAGAAATTAGAAATAACTCTGGCTGTTGGAAAACAATAAAGTGCTAGGAGCACTCCTCCATCTCACACTTTCCATACCAAAATCACTGAATTTACTGAGGTTTGGCCAAATTCAGTTAACAAACAAACAAAATCCCCAAACAGGCAGAAATGCCCCAGTGAAGCGGTTTTGAAGAAAGCAGCTACAATTGGAAATTCAAAGATTTGTGACTTTCTAAAGGTCTTTGAATTTAAGGAACTCGTGATCATGTTGGTGTATGTAGTAGGCCAAATAAGGCACCTCTAGATGGCAAAGTCTGAGTTCCAGAATGCAGTAAAATGTTACTTGATAGAAAAGATTTTGCAGATGTGATTAAGTTAAGGGCCTTGAGACAGGAATATTATCCTGGATTATCTGGGTAGACCCAGATGTAATGAAGTGTCCTTGTAAGACAAGAAGAGGGGAAAGATGATATGGTGAAGAAGCAGAAGTCCGTCTGGGACATGGCACCTAGAGCCTCCAGAAGCAGGAAAAGCCAAGGAGTGGCTTCATCCCTGGAGCCCGCACAGGAGCAAACTCTGCCAACACCTTGACTTTAGCTACCCATGACTTGCTTTGCATTTCTGACCTCCAGCAATGTACGATAATGAAGTTGTATTGCTTTAGCCTTTACATTGGTAGTGATTTGTTCCAACACGATCGGAAACGAATACAGTCTAGCATGCATGTAAGAATTAACATGTGGTGAGTGCTAACTTCTAGTGTCAGACACTGTTAAAGTGTTCAGAGAAAGAAGATACTTAATCTTGAAAATCATATGAAACAGACATTAGTATTGTTTATATTTTGATGTAGGAGAAAATGCAGTTTGCAGACTCCTGGTGACTCAAAAGAGTTGTGCAGTTCCTGCAGTCTGGTTTTCATTCTCATCATCACACCTCCTTCCTCTGCTCTTTTTCTGCCTGTTAATGTTTATCTCTGTGATTCCTGGCCGTGGGCTTAGGGTAGAGTCTGCGGCCAACAAAAATGGGGCCCTCTTTAGCACTTACAGCATTTCCTGTCTGGATTCATTGTTCTCTTTGGCTTGTTTTTAGCTGATTTCTGAATGCATTACCAGTGCTGGGTCACCACAAAGGCACAGTGTACAACTCGGCTCTCTCAATGCTTACAATATTGCCATTTGAGGCAGACAAGGAGTGCTCTTTTAGAAAGATGAACAGCAAACACAGAAATACAATTTTTCTTGTAATATTGCCATTAAAACCTCTGCATTCTAGCGTTCTGTACAGGTGGTGAAACCACTTTTAATTTTCATTTCCTTTACTCCCTGGAAAACAAAATGAATTAAGCAGCATCTCCATTTGTTTTTAAACATGATGGAAAGTTTAAAGTGAGGCCTTTGGGAACAGAGAAAAAAATTTCTAAATGAGGCAGCAATGAGTTCAGGGGACAGATTCACAACCAGGGAGAAAAACAAAAGACTGCTTTTAAAAACAAAGGGTTTCTTTTTCCTCTCTCTCATTTCCTCATCCTAATGCTTTTATGAGCCAAATATTTTACAACCTATGTTAAATGGAAACAAAAGGCTTCACTGCATACTATTAAATATAAAATTATAAGAATAATTACATAAAAATATACTGCATTTGGATCCCCCCCAATGCTATTTTCCCAGTGAATCTGAGCTCATTATATTCACCTGAATCTATTGATTCTATTTCTATGAAATCTATGTGATTTCATACAGTTAGCCATTGTTTCCTTTTTAATTAATATAGTAGCAGGCAGTATTTATTTCATAATATTAATTCTGCCACTACACAGAGACAAAGTACTTTACATTAAACAAACACTCATGCTAAGCTGCATGCCTGGCAAGGTGAAGCTCTACTAGATGCCTTGGAGTGAGGTTTCCTGACTGGGTTCTAGAAACATGTTTTTGCTCCTCTCTGAGTCACTCTTACTGCCTGAACCTCAGTCCCTGCATCTTATGCTCTCACACCTTTGCATCAGGTGTGTGTGAATGCTCCCAGGCTCCTGTTGTGTTGTCCACTGCACCCTGGAAGGAGCCAACTTTGGGCTATTTTAGATAATAGGAAGATTTGCCCAACATATACAATAATCATCAAGAGTCTAAGAGTCTTCCAAGAGCCCTTTGGGAGGAAATGAGTGATACCTTTGTTTACAAATTCAGTCCTGCCCTTGTAGTTTCTCTTTCTTCTATGGGTAGCCAGGCCAGGCTACTAGGTTGCAGAATGGCTTTAGGTAGTCCTCCAGGGATTTCATAATACTGGTTCCATTACAGAGTTGTGTAGTTTAGAACCTATATTCTGTATTTCCATAAAACCAGTAGATCTGAGCCATGCTGCTAGAGGGGAGGCCATTATCTCTTCCCACGTGCATCTCTAAAATCTTATGTATTTTTTTTTTTTTTTTTTTTTTGGTGGGCAAGAGAGAATATTGGGCATTCTAAAGTTAGCTCTAGCACTGCATGGACATAAAAAGTCAGAAAAAGACTAGTTTATGTTGAATTGCAGAGCAACGAAAGAAATGTTTCTAAATTCCATGTAGTGAACAATACAATCTTCAAAGTCAAAGATACTACTAGTTGTGTACAGCCTCTGAATACCAACTTTCCTTTAGAACAGTGACCAGCTGACAGAAAATAATATCAACAACAATGAATCTCAATAATAATTTTAAATGTTGGTATTTCCCAAGTCCCCTTCAAATAGCTGATACTGGGGCTGGAGTTGTGGCTCAGCGGCAGAGTGCTCGCCTCTCAAATAGCTGATACTTAGTGTCTGGTGCTTCTGTATTCTAAGTAGCCCTCTTTAGACCCAGTGCAACACTATTGACAATGTTAAGGGTGAGGAACCTGCTGGTTGGAGGCGCACCTTGGAGAAAAAGGATTTCTCTCTACACTTTGTTAACACAGGTTACTTTTGTTGAAGTGTGAACTGTGGAGAATGTTTATTGCCACTTACAAGTCAATTTTCATGAGAAAAATAGGGACAATAATACCTTCCTCCCAGTATTGTTATGGGGATCAGAGGAAATAAAGAACATAAGTGCTTAGCCTAGTGTGTGGCAAATACTTCTAGAATGCTTCTCCCCTTAAAATGAACTACTGTAATCACAGCTGATACTAAGCAGAGAGCTACATGATTTTTAAAAATATAATTTATTACAATGCTTTTTCCTAGATTTATTGAGATACAAGTCACAAAATTATATGTATTTATGGTGTACAATGTGATGTTTAGATGCACGTAAGCATTGTGAAATGATTACCACAATAAAGCTAATTAATTGCTCTACTCCTCTCACATTTATTGTTTTTTGGGAGATGAGGATATCTAATATTTGCTCTTGTAACAACTATAATACAGTATTCTATCTATAGTCCCATTCTGTCATTAGGTCCCCAGAACTTATTTATCTTGCTTAACTAAAACTTTGTTTTAGTGACACCATCTCTCCATTTCTTCTTCCACTCAATCTGTGGTAACCGCCATTCTACTCCCTGTTTCTACAAATTTGACTGTTCCTACCAGTTCTCACAGATAAGTGAGATCATGCAGTATTTGTTATTCTGTGTCTGGCATATTTTATTTAGCACAATGCACCCCTGGGTTTTCACAAATGACAAGATTTCTTTCCTTTGTAAACCTAAATAACATTCTTTGAGTTTCTTTTGTACTATTTTCTCTATTTTGAAGAAAAAAGCAGAAGGAAACACTACTTGACCCTTTCCCAATCAGACAGTAATGACATAAAAGAAAACATCATGTTAGTAAATAGACAGGAAATAATCAGGAGACCAAAACAAATTCTAGAAGTCATTATTGGTACTATTCTAAGTGTTTGGTTTGTTGTTTAAATGTAGAATGAAGAGGTGCTTTCTTTATTTCACTTTTGAGTTAGAAGTGGGAGGCATTTTCCTATTTTTTTTTCAAGCATAAGAGATTTTATGTTATCCTTAACTTTAAATATCACTTCATGTAGCTTCCCATATGTAGCCTTTTATACAAGAAACAGGAAAAACAGCCCACCTTAACTGATAAAAAAGATGCACCTTGGAAAGCAAATCCTGTCATCTAAATATGGTAAGTGACAAGCCATCAACTGATATTATATGACTAAAGAAATGATTTACTAGAAGAAATCTATCCTTCAATTGGGAAGTATTTCAATGCTTTTCTAATACTAGAATCCCACATTCCTTCATTAAAATTGACTTTATCAAACAAACAAATATAATTAATGAACTAAATTTCCAAACTGTGCACCCTACCTGCAGTGGTGTCAGTGATGTTTTTCAGTTCTTTTTTTAACTGCACAAATAATAAGCAAGTTGACTTTGTTAAGTTACTACTGTAGTCCTTACGTTGATTTGTTTAAAAAAATATATATTAGTTTAGAATATATCACTGAGAGTGAGTACACAATAAAGGAAAATAGGGATGTATAGTGCTGGGGACCCATCAACCAACTTATTTTTATCTGTTGCCTACATGTGGTAGACAAAATTTGACAAGTGGTTAGCATTGTTGAAAGAGCAGCCAGAAAACCTGGGAGAAGCCTGCGAACTATAGGAAAAATAGCTTAAAGCTCTGGCCCACTCACCAAAAAACAAAACAAAACAAAAAAATCCAAACCAATTGTTTTAGCCACCCCCCACTCCAGTGGTCTCTGTTCATAGGCAGCTCACTCTTTCGATCTGGGCCTGATCTGAGGTGGATGAGGATGAAAGAAGAAGCAGCTCATAACATGGCGATCAGGAAGCAGAGAGGGAACTCTGCTCACCAGTGACAAATATAAACCCTAAAGGTATATCCCCAATAACCTCTCTCTTCCAGCCATACCATACTGAAGGAGCCCTAATTAGGAAGGGCTGTTGCAGCTAGCTGGAAGCCATAAGTTCCACCTGATATGTATGTGATGCACCTGTAGGCACCCGAAAAGCTGAAGGTATATAACCGGGTGAAAGCGGTCCGAGTTAGGAGAATGGAGAATTCAGTCAGTCGGGCAGTCACTCGGTCGGTCAGAAGAATCAGAGCGGCCAGAACGTAGGCAGAGCGGTTACAGAAGAGAAACCAGATAGAAGAAGTAATGACTGGTCAGAGTTAGGCCGAGGCTCCTGAGGAAGACAGAAGACAGAAGAAAGAAGAAGGAAGAAAGAAGAGAGAAGAAAGAAGCTCTAATCGTTCTCTAAGCTAAGCTCTATCTTTCTTTCTCTCTACTCTAAGCTAAGAAGACAAGAAGAAAAGCTCTTTAATCTTTCTCTTTAAAAATCTTTCTTTCCCTCTCTAAGCTCTAAGAATGAAGGAAGAAAGAAGAGAGAAGAAAGAAGCTCTAATCTTTCTCTAAGCTAAGCTCTATCTTTCTTTCTCTCTACAAGAAGACAAGAAGACAAGAAGCTAAGCTCTATCTTTCTTTCTCTCTAAGCTAAGAAGCCCTCTCTAAGCTCTCTAAAGTAGAAGTAAAAGTAGTAAAAGCTTTACTCTGCCTCCGAGAGTTTTCCTCCCGGTTTTCGGTACCAGGTAGCTTACACCATACCTGTGTACAGTTATCAACCAATTAATCCATTCAAGTGAATTAACACTGAGAATCTCATAACCCAATCATTTCATCTCAAAACTTTCTTGCATTGTCTCACACGTGAGCTTTATTTGGGCAAGGGGAGGGGACACTTCCTATCTAAACCATAACACTTTTCAAACAAACAAAATCCCTGACTGTTTACCTGGGAGCTAACCTCACTTTAGCACTGAATTATCTATTGTGACCCATAAGAACAATTTAAAAATATCAAAAGTCAAGGGAAAATTTATCAACAGCATTTTTAAGTCAAAATTTTCACCTTAAATGTATGATTACTCAAATATCCTAAGTCATATGACAGGTCCTATAGAAAAAAAGTTATAAACACTCTGAATTTAATATCTTAAATGTGATATGATTAATATAATACATACTGAGGGAGTATCTCAGCTAACCTCTTTCAGGTAAAGTGATAATTAAAAGGCTTAAATTTGCAGTTTCAATTCTGAGTTGAAAGGCAATGTCAGTGTTCTGGCAACAGTGATGACACCCATGATAATAAATGCAGAACTTGTTAATGTACATGCTACTTTGAATTACACTTGATTGAAAAAAAATTCTATATACAAGCGGGTCCATATTCCATGAGCAAATTTTATAATCAAAGCTGGGTTTAATAAATACTTTCTGATTTTTGAAAACAAATTATGAAAGCACTTGTTACAAGTGAACAAACTAAAATAAAAAGCAGGTGACACCAGTTCTGTTTTTAGCTTTACCTGTGATGAACTTCATGAAGCATTAATTCCCAACGTGTGCTTGTTTCTGGATATTACAGCTTCCAGGTCAGCTATCATCTGTTTTACAACTTTATTGAGGAACAATGTAGCAAGCTGACAGTTTAGAAGTGAGCAGAACTCAAAAGAAATTGAAAAATATAAGGTACAAGTTCTTGAGTAACCAGGAAGACCTGGCTAACATGCCAAATGGTCTCCTAGTGACTGAAAGTTCTCCTATAGGTCCAGGTATAGTAGGCCTACTTCAAATGTGGCAGATGCCTGCTGCTTTTGCCAACTTAAGATGGCTTCCTGAGACCACCCTTGTCAGGGCCCTCTGACTCATCTGCGCTGCCCTGATCAATTCTTTCTTTTTTTTTTTTTTAATAATTTTTAATGTGTACAACTCATAGTGCATGAGTTTAGCATCTTTTTACATACAACTGTTTGTATACAAAGTATATTCGTACAATTCAGGTCTTCAATCATGCATTTAGGAAAATGAAATCCGTCTCATTCAACCACCTTTTCTTTTTTTTTTTTTTTTCCTTTTCTCCCCTCCCTCCTCCCTTGCTCCCCCCTTTACCCTTCCTTCCCTTTGACCATTCTAGTGTTCCTCTAGTCCTCCTATGTACCCCCCCCCCCCATCCAACAATACTATGAACTAGCCTCCTTATATCAGAGAAAACATTTGGTACTTGGATTTTTGAGACTGACTAACTTCACTTAGCATTATGTCTTCCAACTTAATCCATTTACCTGCAAATACCATTAATTTATTTTCTTTTATTGCTGAGTAAAATTACATTGTGCGTATATACCACATTTTCTTAATCCACTCATTTACTGAGGGACATCTAGGTTGGTTCCACAACCTAGCTATTGTGAATTGCGCAGCTACAAACATTGAGATAGCTGTGTCACTGTAATATGCTGTTTTTAAGTCCTTTGGGAATAGACCCAGGAGTGGGATGGCTGGGTCATAGGGTGGCTCCATTCCCAGTTTTCCAAGAAATCTCCATACTGCTTTCCATAATGGTTGCACCATTTTGCAGTCCCACCAGCAATGTATGAGTGTGCCTTTTTCCCCACATCCTCTCCAACATTTATTGTTGCTTGTGTTCTTGACAGCTGCCATTCTGACTGGAGTGAAGTGAAATCTAAGAGTAGTTTTGATTTGCATTTCTCTAATTGCCAGCGATATTGAAAATTTTTTCATGTATTTCTTAATTAATCGTGTATCTTCTTCTAAGAGGTGTCTTCTCAATTCCTTAGCCCATTTATTGATTGGGTTATTTGTTTTTTCTGGTGTAAAGTTTTTTGAGCTCTTTATATATTCTAGAAATTAGTGCTCTGTCTGATGTACATGTACTAAATATTTGTTCCCAATTAGTTGGCTCTCTATTCACCTCACTGATTGTTTCTTTTGCTGAGAAGAAGCTTTTTAGTTTAAATCTATCCCATTCATTAATTCTTGGTAATAATTCTTGCGCTACAGGATTCTTATTAAGAAACTTGGGGCCTAATCCAACATGTTGGAAATTGGAGCTTACTTTTTCTTCTATTAGGCGTACTGTCTCTGGTCTAATTCCTAGGTCCTTGATCCACTTTGAATTGAGTTTTGTGCATGATGAGAGATAAGGATTTAATTTCAATTTGGTGCATATGGATTTCCAGTTTTCCCAGCACCATTTGTTGAAGAGGCTATCCTTTCTCCACTGTACATTTTTGGCACCTTTGTCTAATATAAGATAGCTGAAATTATATGTATTAGTTACTGTGTCCTCAATTCTGTACCATTGGTCCACCAGTCTGTTTTGGTGCCAATACCATGCTGTTTTTGTTACTATTGCTCTATAGTATAATTTAAGGTCCGGTATGGTGATGCCCCCTGCTTCACTTTTCTTGCTCAGGATTGCTTTGGCTATTCTGGGTCTCTTATTTTTCCAGATGAATTTCATGATTGCTATTTCTATTTCTTTGAAGAATGACATTGGGATTTTGATTGGAATTGCATTAAATCTGTATAATGCTTTTGGTAGTATGGACATTTTGACAATATTAATTCTACCTATCCAAGAGCAAGGTAGGTCTTTCCATCTTTTGAGTTCATCTATGATTTCTTTCTTTAGCGTTCTATAATTTTCGTTATAGAGGTCTTTCACCTCTTTCGTTAGGTTGATTCCCAGTTTTTTTTTTTTTTTTTTTTTTTTTTTTGATGCATTGGAAATGGGGTAGTTTTCATCATTTCCCTTTCAGAGTCTTTGTTGCTGATGTACAAAAATGCCTTTGACTTATGTGTGTTGATTTTGTATCCTGCAACTTTGCCAAATTCATTTACTAGTTGTAAAAGTTTTCTGGTAGAGTTTTTTGGGTCTTCAAGGAAGATTATCATGTCATCAGCAAATAGTGCCTATTTGAGCTCTTCTTTTCCTATCTGGATCCCTTTAATTTCTTTCGTCTGTCTAATTGCTCTGGCCAGAGTTTCCAGTACTATGTTAAATAGCAGTGGTGAAAGGGGGCATCCCTGTCTTGTTCCAGTTTTTAGAGGGAATGCTTTCAATTTTTCTCCATTTAAGATAATGTTAGCTCGGGGCCTTGCATATATAGCTTTTATAATGTTGAGATATGTTACTGATATTCCTAGTTTTTCCAGTGTTTTGAACATAAAGGGGTGTTGTATTTTGTCAAATGCTTTTTCTGCGTCTATTGAGATGATCATATGATTTTTGTCTTTAAGTCTATTGATGTGGTGTATTATGTTTATTGATTTCCAAATGTTGAACCAGCCTTGCATCCCTGGGATAAACCCCACTTGATCATGGTGCACTATCTTTTTGATATGTTTTTGTATCCGATTTGCCAGGATTTTGTTGAGGATTTTTGCATCTATGTTCATTAAAGATATGGGCCTGAAGTTTTCTTTTTTGGATGTGTCTTTGCCTGGCTTTGGAATTAATGTGATATTGGCCTCATAGAAAGAGTCTGGAAGAGCTCCCTCTTTTTCTATTTCTTGAAATAGTTTGAAGAGCATTGGTATTAGTTCTTCTTTGAAAGTCTTATAGAACTTGGCTGTAAACCCATCAGGTCCTGGACTTTTCCTTGTTGGTAGCTTTTTGATGACATCTTCTATTTCTTCGCTTGTAATTGATCTGTTTATATTGTGTATAGCCTCCACATCCAGTTTAGGCAAATCATATGACTCTAGAAATCTGTCAATGCATTCAGTATTTTCTATTTTATTAGAGTACAAGTTTTCAAAGTAATTTCTAATTATATTCTGTATATCTGAGGTGTTTGTTGTGATATTCCCTTTTTCATCACGAATGTTAGTAATTTGAGTTTTTTCTCTTCTTCTTTTCGTTAGCATCGCTAAGGGTCTGTCAATTTTGTTTATTTTTTCACAGAACCAACTTTTAGTTTTGTCAATTCTTTGAATGGTTTCCTTAGTCTCAATTTCATTAATTTCTGCTCTGATTTTAATTATTTCCTGTCTTCTACTGCTCTTGGTGTTGGTCTGTTTTTCTTTTTCTAATGCTTTGAGGTGTGATGTTAAGTCATTTATTTGTTGGGTTTTTTTCCTCTTAAGGAATGAACTCGGTGCAATGAATTTTCCTCTTACTACTGCCTTCATAGTGTCCCAGAGATTTCTATATGAAGTATTTGTGTTCTCATTTACCTCTAGGAATTTTTTGATCTCCTCTTTGATGTCTTCTTCAACCCCTTGTTCATTCAGTAGCATGTTGTTTAGCTTCCAGTTGATGGAGTAGTTTTTCTTATTCCTTGTTTTGTCGTTAATTTCCAATTTCATCCCTTTATGGTCCGATAGCATGCAGGGTAGTATCTCTATTTTTTTATATTTGCTGAGAGTTGCCTTGTGACATAATATATGGTCTATTTTGGAGAAGGAGCCATGTGCTGCTGAGAAAAATGTGTATTCATTTACTGAGGGATGAAATATTCTATATATGTCCGTTAGGTCTAAATTGTTAATTGTTTTAAGGAGGCTTAAAGTTTCTTTGTTTAGCTTTTGTTTGGATGATCTATCCATTGGTGAGAGAGGTGTGTTGAAGTCCCCTAGAATAACTGTGTTGTGGTCTATTTTACTCTTGAACTTGAGAAGCATTTGTTTGATGAATGTAGGTGCTCCATTATTTGGTGCATATAGATTTATGATTGTTATATCCTGTTGATGAATGGTTCCCTTAAGTAATAAGAAATATCCATCTTTGTCCCTCTTGATTAGTTTTGGTTTGAAGTCTACCTTATTTGATATGAGAATGGAAACCCCTGCTTGCTTCCGCCGGCCATGTGAGTGATAAGACTTTTCCCAGCCTTTCGCTTTCAGTCTGTTGATGTCTTTTTCTATGAGGTGTGTTTCTTGGAGACAGCAAATTGTTGGGTCTTTTCTTTTAATCCATTCTGATAATCTGTTTCTTTTGATTGGCGAGTTTAGGCCATTAACATTCAGGGTTATTATTGAGATGTAATTTTTATTCCCATCCATTTTTATTTGAATTATGGTCTTTAGCTTGATTTGGTTTCTCTTCTGGTTGGTATTTCCTTTAGTTTAATATCTCCCTTTGTTGATTTTCATTATCATCTTTCTCTTCTTCTTCATGAAAAATGTTGCCCAGGATGTTCAGAAGTGCTGGCTTTTGAGTTGTGAAATCTTTTAACTTTTGCTTGTCGTGTGCAGGAGCCCTGTTTGGGGATTGACTTGAATTGCAGTTGACTATGAGCCGTGGAGATTTGGCCATTGTCACCACCCGTAGTCTCACGGGATTTGTTGCGGGATCTCGAGTGACTTGGCCGAAATTGCTGATCGGGTCAGCGCCATTTTAGTGGTGTGTTTGGCGTGTGTTAGTTGTTGTTAGAACCAGAGAGAAAAGTTATCAGAATAAAAAGCTGTTTGTCTCCAGTTTGCTTCTGAAGTTCTTCCCGCGGCTTCGTTGCTCCAAGCGCTTCAGGCGGCAACAGGTGGCGGCCCGTACGGGGAACTTCGGAGCGGACAGGTAAGAACTGAAAGGTCTCTAAAGATGGGTTCGAATATAACTGAATCCCAAGTGATAGAGGCTATGCAAAGACTCCTTGATATACCTGACTCTGTTCTCAGTGAGGAGTATATAGACAAAAGTGAAAGTGATCAAAAAAGTGTAGATTCCACTGGGCCAACTGAGACCAGTAAAGAGAGTATTAGAAGAGACCCAAAAATGACAAAAATCCAAGCTATTAAAGCTATTCGGGAGTTATTGGCGAAAGCTGAAGGATACTTGCTCTCACTGGAACCTGGGCCTCAGGATATTGCTGTCAGTGAAATTAGCAGTGGTGAGGAATCTAGTAAAAGTGATCCTGAGAAAATGAGGAAAAAGAAACTAAATAAGACCGAGAAAAAGGTCCGTCAGGCAGAGGAGTCACTTGTGTCCTCTACTCCCCCATGGGTGGAATCCATTACAGAAAATATGAAGGGTATTACTAGGCATTTGCATACCCTAGAAACAGAAATAAAAAGTCTTTCTGATCGCTTATGCGCTCTCGAGGACAACTCACAGATACATTGGGAACCGCCAGCATTTGAAAAGAAAAATGGACAGAGGGTCCATCAGTCAGTAGATTTCAAAACAATAAAAAATCTCAAAGAGGCAGTAATGACTTATGGGCCCCAAGCTCCTTTCACGTTGAGTATGCTGGAGTCCCTTAACACCTTTAGCTTAACCCCCTCAGACTGGAAAAGTCTATGTAAAGCAACATTAAGCGGGGGGCAATTCTTGGTTTGGCGATCACAATTCCAAGAACTTTGTATAGAAACGGCTAAAAGAAACGCGGCTGCAGGGTTTGAAAACTATAATATAGACATGCTCACAGGAGAAGGGCAATTCGCAGACTTACAGGCTCAAACAGATTATGACCCAGATGTATATGCTCAGATAAATGCAGCTGCCTTAGAGGCATGGAAAACTGTACAAGGACCTGGGGATCTACAAGGTAGCTTGTCAAAAGTGATTCAAGGACCTAATGAGCCGTATGCCGACTTTGCTGATCGACTTTTGAGAACTGCAGGTAGTGTGTGTGCAGATGTTGACCAAGCTATGCCATTAGTTGTTCAATTAGCTTATGAAAATGCAAATAAATGGTGCCAAGCAGCCATCAGGCCATGGAGAACTAAAAAGGATCTTTCTGTATATATACAACTATGTAAAGATATAAATGACGCCTTTGTCACAGGAAATGTGATTGCAGCGTCAATGAGAGGTGCTTCCTCTCGAAATTTCACAAAGGCTAAACGTAGATATTATAATCAATCAGGATATTCCAGGCAAAATTATCATAATCAATCAGGCAATTCTAGGCAAAATCCCAAAAGAGAAATAAGACCAAGCTCATATCGTGCCCCAGGCCGCTGCCCCAGGTGTAAAAAGGGAAATCATTGGGCCAATAAATGCCATTCAAAATTTGACATCCATGGAAATCCTTTGTTCAGGAATTCAAAAAACGGGGCACGGAGCCCAATACCCCGGGGCCCACAAATGTACGGGGCATTGCAGAAGGAGTATCCTCAAGCATCCACTCAGATGCTTCCCTGACACAATCCCTACTACCCATCCACTCCCTCGCCAGAGGAACAAGAGGAAATGCAGGATTAGACCTCTGTTGCACCGCCCGAATAGTGTTAACACCTGAAATGGGGGTTCAACTGATTCCCACAGGAGTCAGGGGACCTCTTCCCTCAGGGACTGTAGGACTTATTATCGGGCGTAGTCCTAAAAGCTTATTAGGTTTGCAAGTGACCCCAGGTGTAATAAACTCAGACTACAAAGGGGAAATAAAAATAATGCTTAGCTCACCCCAAAGTATAACTTCTGTTAATCAAGGAGATAGAATTGCTCAGTTGCTTCTCCTTCCCAATTTACATAATTCATTTAAAATGGGTATGCCTCAAGAAGGGAACAATAGAGGATTTTGTTCCACTGACTCAAGTCCCATGGCTTGCTGGGTTCGAGACTGTTCAAGGAGGCCTATGTGTAAAATAAAAATCCAAGGAATAGAAATGGAGGGATTAATAGATACTGGAGCTGACTCTTCCATTATTAATTTACGCCAATGGCCCAAGCACTGGCCTCTGCAAAAAGCTTCAACCAGTTTAAGAGGCTTGGGATATAATAACCTCCCAGATAAAAGTGCAGTAATTTTAAAATGGGAGGATGATGAAGGCCATAAAGGAACATTTCAGCCTTATGTTTTACCTAATCTACCGGTTACTTTATGGGGAAGAGATATTTTGCAACAAATGGGAGTACACCTTGCAACCAAGCCTGCAGATGTTAAATGTGAAAACCTACAGGGTAATCTTAACCATAAAAGAACTCATTATCAAAAAGTACAGAGTAATCTTAACCCTAAAAGTAATCATTGTCATAAAGGAAAAAGATATTTTTTTTCGGGGCCACTGAGAAAATAATTTTGAAAATACCATGGCTTTCTGATAAGCCAGTGTGGGACCCTCAGTGGCCCCTATCTAAAGAGAAATTACATGCAGCCCACCAATTAGTTCAGGAACAATTAGAAGCAGGTCATATAGAACCTTCCACCTCTCCCTGGAATTCCCCCATATTTGTGATCAAGAAAAAGTCAGGAAAATGGCGATTGTCACATGATCTTAGACAAACCAATAAAACCATGCAAGTTATGGGGCCTACTCAACCTGGACCTCCTAGTCCCGTAGCTATTCCAAAAAATTTCCATCTTATTACTCTTGATATAAAGGATTGCTTCTTTTCTATTCCCCTACATCCTCTGGATGCCCCCAGGTTTGCTTTTTCCGTTCCTTCTATGAACAATAATGGCCCTGATCAGAGATATCAATGGAAAGTTTTACCACAGGGAATGGCTAATAGCCCCACCATATGCCAAATATATGTGGACAAGGCTATCCAACCCATTAAAAATAAATATCCAAACCTCATGTGTCTACATTACATGGATGATATTTTATTGGCCCACCCTAATCAAAAAATCTTATTTAATATATTCAGTGATGTGGTAGAAAATTTAAAAAAATATGGATTATATATAGCAGAAGAAAAAGTTCAAACCAGATCTCCCATATTATATTTAGGATTTAAAATCATGGATACTTTTGTTAGACCCCAAAAAATTTTAATAAATAAAGAACATTTGACCACCCTCAATGATTTCCAAAAACTACTGGGAGACATTAATTGGCTTCGCCCTACACTAAATCTCACTAGTGGCCAACTAAAACCTTTATTTGACATCCTTCGTGGAGATCCTGATCCATCTTCACCACGAACATTGACTCCTGATGCTAGGAAAGCTTTAAAGTTAGTAGAAAAAAGCCATCGAAGGAGCTCATTGTGATAGATTTGATTTAACTCAACCGCTGATGTTGATTATTATTTCTTCACAATATACACCCACAGGAGTATTTTGGCAACAAGGGCCTTTATTATGGATACATTTGCCCGTCTCTCCTAAAATTGAATCTTATACCTCCATGGTGGCTAAACTTATTCTTCAAGGACTTAAGACTTCTACTAAAATATTTGGCATTCACCCTGCTACTATTATTACTCCCTATTCATCATCACAGATTGAATACTTATGCTTCAATGATAATGATTGGGCTATAGCTAAATGCTCTACTTCTGCAAATTTTGATAATCATCTTCCTAAGTCCCCTATATTATCTTTTTGTATTAATCATCCTATTATATTTCCACAGGTAATAAAAAATCAACCTATTCCTAAGGCATTTAATGTATTTACAGATGGGTCCTCAAATGGTACTGCTACAGTAGTCACTAAAAAAAAAATATGACTTACATAACTGCACACAAATCAGCTCAACTAGTGGAACTGGAAGCTGTGGTAAGAGCTCTGGAAAATTTTAGGGACCAGCCCGTAAACATTTTTTCAGATAGCCACTATATTGTACAAGCCGTCCCAAAATTAGAGTTAGCAGGACCAATAGCACCTCATACTCCAGCCTTTAAATTGTTTTATCAAATACAAAAACTTTTGTGGGCAAGAAAAGAACCTCTATTCGTAGGCCATATTAGAGCACATACTAATTTGCCTGGTCCCCTCCATGAAGGTAATCAAAAGGCTGATGAACTTACAAAAACAGTATTTATACTTTCAGCGCTACAACAAGCTACTTTATTTCATTCCCAGTTTCATGTCAACAGCACCACCTTGCAACGTAGGTTTAAAATCACAAAGGAGCAAGCCAGAACAATTGTAAAAGATTGTAAATCTTGTATGACACATTTGCCCAATCCTCATTTTGGTGTTAACCCTAGAGGATTAATGCCCAATCATTTGTGGCAGATGGATGTTACTCATGAGCCAAGTTTTGGAAAATTGCGATTTATTCATGTGACCATAGATACATGCTCAGGCATGATTTTTGCTTCCTTACATTCTGGAGAAAAAGTTAAAGATGTTACATCTCATTGTTTGCAAGCTTTTGCTGCATTGGGCATCCCCAAAATGCTTAAAATAGATAATGGCCCTGCATATACGTCCTCATCTTTCAAACAGTTTTGCGCAAAATTCAATATATCCCATAAAACAGGCATCCCATACAATCCTCAGGGTCAGGGCATTATTGAAAGAGCAAACCGAATACTGAAAATTATGTTATTAAAACAAAAAGTAGGAAATTGGAAAAGTCCTAAGGACAGATTGGCAGTTGCCCTGTTTACCTTAAATTTTTTAACTTTAGACTCTAATGGTTATTCTGCTGGAGACAGACATTGGAATCCACACCAACAACATAAACCTTTGGTTTACTGGAAGGATGTTCTTTCAGGTACATGGAAGGGTCCAGATCCAGTATTAATTTGGGGAAGAGGATCTGTTTGTGTTTTTCCAAAAGACGAATCCTCTCCAATATGGATACCATCTAGATTAATAAAACAGGTACCACATCAAAATGATCAAGATGAAGTTATTGAAGAATCAAGATTAATAAAAAAAGGTACAAAATCAAGAGGACCTAGATGAAGGTATAGAATGATTCCCTCAAAAGAGTCCTTCAAAATATTTCACAACTTAAGTGTCATTCCTCCCGGCCGGGACGAGGAGATCTCTCTTTAGTGTGCACACAATTGTATTTTTTTTTCTTTTCTTTTTATACATGTCTTTATGTCTGTACATTTGTCTACATTTCATGTTAATGTGACGTCACAAATATGTGTTTGTATGTTTGTTCATCTGTCCAGTGTGACGTCACAAAGAACAAAGCGCTTATGAAAAAGAAAATATATATATATATGGATCCAAATAACTTTAATTCATTTTAGGTTAAGAGTATTCAATTTAGGTAAATAATTTTATAAATGAAGGTACTTTCAATTTTGATTTATAGGTGTCCCTGGGACTTCTCTTTAGCAAACAATATGACTAGTGCTATATAACCTGATATTTTGGTGTTTTGACTTAAGATTGTTTATTTGTTATTAACTTCATTTGTTTAATAGCTCATTAATTTCAATTATCTCAACAGGTAAAAAATTGCTCTGTATACAGAGACTCAAGGGTTCCAGCTAACAAATTATTTCTCTCTAGTGCCTTTACCTTTTCTTTAATCTATCTTTAATGCAGTAATTACCCTCAGTCTTTCTTTGTTTTGTTCTAAATATGACATTTTTACAACTTATGTTTGTAGAAGCTCAACCAGCGATGTATGTGAACAAAAATCAACTTTAATTTTCTAATCTAATTATTCTATTTTGTAGTTTGACAACTCGCCTCTTGACTCAGTGCTGCAATAGCACTGCCTTTCCTTTAATAATTGATGCTTGAGTTTCTAGGTAGCGGGCCCTGAAGATTTGCCGGTGACATTGTCTAAACATAAAAAAGACGTCTGCTGCTCAAACATCAAACAACCTCACCAACAGTGTGGCCTCTGCTCTACATGCATGGGGCCTCCTACATCAACATGTTATAACAAATGGACATTTTTATCTTTCATTGTTTGGGACTTTATGGGACAATGCCTTGCGGGTATTTGTCTAGAGAATTCAGTGTGTTACTTGATGGAACTTAGGGCAGCTGATTTGTTTAAACAATTTGATATGCTATGCAATTTGGCTCATCACCAAAAGGCTTGTCGCCTTAAAGCCACAACATCTCCTCACAATTGGACGGCTGTTAGTCATCATATATAGTCGATCCTAAAGGGCTCCATTGGATGGCTGGTTAGCCAATGACGGGTAAGATCCCCAGAGGGGGACAACCTAAGACAGGCACAGTCGCACGGGACAGTCTCATGTGGCCGACATATCAACCTAAGACAGGAGTCAAGGGCACAGCCTTGATTATCCGATGACGGGTAAGAATGTTGGTTGCACATAGACGTCCTAGAGCATTACCTCTTTTAAAACAAAAAGGGGGAAATGCAGGAGCCCTGTTTGGGGATTGACTTGAATTGCAGTTGACTATGAGCCGTGGAGATTTGGCCATTGTCGCCACCCGTAGTCTCACGGGATTTGTTGCGGGATCTCGAGTGACTTGGCCGAAATTGCTGATCGGGTCAGCGCCATTTTAGTGGTGTGTTTGGCGTGTGTTAGTTGTTGTTAGAACCAGAGAGAAAAGTTATCAGAATAAAAAGCTGTTTGTCTCCAGTTTGCTTCTGAAGTTCTTCCCGCGGCTCCGTTGCTCCAAGCGCTTCAGGCGGCAACAGTCGTGGAAGGTTTTTATTTCATCTTCGAATCTAAAGCTCAATTTTGCTGGATATAAGATTCTTGGTTGACATCCCTTTTCTTTCAGAACTTGAAATATGCTATTCCAGGATCTTCTTGCTTTTAAGGTCTGGGTTGAAAAATCTGAACATAGTCTGATTGGTTTCCCCCTATATGTGATCTGCTTCCTTTCTCTTGCGGCTTTTAGCATTCTCTCCCTGCTCAGAATATTAGGCATTTTCATTATAATGTGTCTTGGTGTGGATCTGTTGAGATTTTGTTTGGTGTTCGGTATGCCTCTTGAACTTGGTTTTCCCATTCATTCCTCAAGTTTGGAAAATTTTCTGTAATTATTTCATTAAATAAATTACTCATTCCTTTGGCTTGAAACTCTGCCCCTTCCTCTACACCAATCACTCTTAAGTTTGGTCTTTTTATGCTGTCCCATAATTCTTGGATGTTATGTTCTTGATTTCCAACGAGTTTTGCTGTACGGTCTAAATTCTTCTCTAGGACATATATTTTGTCTTCATTGTCTGAGGTTCTTTCCTCCAAGTGGTCTACTCTGTTGGAGATGCTTTCAATTGAACTTTTATTTTGGTTTATTGCTTCTTTCATTTCTGGAATTTCTATTTGGTTTCTCTTTAGAGCCTCTATTTCCCTATTGAAGTAATCTTTTACTTCCTGTATTTGTTTTTGGAGTTCTTTGTCAAAATTATCTTTTGCCTCCTGTACTTGCTCCCTCATCTCATTTTTGAGTTCATTCTTAATTTCCCTAAACATTTGGCATATGTAATTTCTAAATTCCATCTCTGGCATTTGACCAACTGTGTTCGCCATGAAATCTACTGACGAGGAATCTTGATTTGATTGTGTCACTTTCTTCCCTTGTTTTTTCATGCTGCTTGTGTCTTTTCTTCCTGCACTGTGGGACCTTGACTGTTTCGATTTTACCTTAATGCCTTATGTTGTTCCTGTAGTACAAAGCTATCAGCTCCCCTTATAATTCCTTTACACTTTAAAACCTAACACTTTCTATTCAGCAAATTCAATTTTGATCACGATCACAATGTAGAGATTTTGTTAACCCAGATATTATTTCCAATTTACTCTGTACGTTTCTGATGGGGTTTTATAGTTTCAAGTATTGGATACAGAGGTATTATGTTTAAGAAGAAGGAAGTGTCTTGAATTGTTCTTTCTTGGAAAGTATGAAAGGAGAGTTCTATTGATGTGGTTTACTGGAAGTGGTTTAGTATCAGTAGAAGAGAGAAGATAGAGAATGGAGTTGACACTTAGGTGGAGAGACCCATTTATATATAAAGTAAGATGGAAAAGAAGAAAAAAATTATAAAAGAGTAGAAATTGGTGTAAGAGAGAGGAGAGAGAGAATCAAGAAAATGGAGAGTAAACTATATATAACACCTCTTTGCTATCCAGTTCAATTGCGCCATTTCTAGAAATCCCAAATTCTGCATAAAGCTTGTTTTTGCCTCTGTTTAGTATGCACTGGCAGGGTGCAAATATGAAAGATGAAGGAGGAAGAAGAGATGCCAAAGTGAGAAGGAAGAAAAGAAGGAATGAGAAAAGGAGCAGAAGCAAATAATCAAACACACTGACAATCAATGCAAAAAAAATCAAAACAGAACAAAGCCAAAAAAAGAAAAAGAACAACAAACAATCTAACAAAAAACCCCAAAAACCAATAACACAAGCAGACCAACCAAAAAAAAAAAAAAAAAAAACGTCGAACCCCAAGTCTCAAACAAAACCGGCCCTGGGGAGCCCCCCTCTCTTTTCCCTTTCCAGTTTAAGCCAACTGCATTGAACCACGTCCAGATAGTCTGCGACCCTGTTAGTGAAGTCAAGTCTGCACCCTAGGCCATTGGCTGAATGGCTCAGGGGGAAGATTGGCTCAGGGCGGTTGTGTGTCAACAGATGAATGGCACCGGGAAGGGGACCCTCCAGAAGGCACCCTTTCCCCACGCCCACCCACAGTTGTAGCTTCTTGTGGCTACTGGGCTGGCCTCAGACATGCCCTCCCCTGCTGGTTACCTGAGTCTCACCCAGGTGTGCACTGCCTTCAGGGCGCTGGGGCTCCCTGGATGTCTGCAACTGTTGTCTCCTCCATCTTTTCCCCTTTGTCTGGGTCAGCCACTGCACTTCTCAAAGATGGCGGTGTTCTCCCATTCAACAGCAGCTCCGCAGACCCTTGTGTCACTCCAGAGTGTGCGGGATCGGCTTGGCAAGCAGTGCGAAAGAGCTCCACGTGGACACCGCCCACGCCTCTAGGCCTCTTTTTATCCCTCCTCCCCGATCGGTTTCAAAGCCGCTGGGTGGATCGTCTCTTTGCCGAGATGGTATCGGCCCCTGCGCCTGTAGCACAGACAGTGCTGCTTCGGGCTGTGGACCGCTGCAACTCTGCCTCTGCTTGTTGCGGTCCTGTAGAACCTTGTATTTCGCTGTCCAGAGGTGCAGGAATGTCTCGGCTCCCTTTCAGTTGCAATAGAACCACCAGCAACGCGCTCAAACTTCCCACTCCGGGTCCTTCAGCAGCTGCGTCCAGAGAGCACCTCCCTCCTGTCGGCCATCTTCCCTCTCTCCCTGATCAATTCTTAAAAGCAGTTCAACCAGGAAGCTGAAGGAGCTTGACTTTTGAAATCCCTCATCTCATGTGCTCCACGAGTGCTGGATATTGTTCAGAGTCATAGTGTTCTGCAGGTGAGGAGAAACAGTCACGTTTAATCAGAAGTAGTTCTCTGTCAACATTTAGTTTTTAAATGAATTGTTACAGTAAAATAACTTGAATCTGGAAAGATGCAGTGATTAATTCATTTTCTCATTCTGAATATTTATTTTATATTGTGGCCCATGTAATAATGACCTCGCAAAGACATTCTAATACCTGGAATTTATATATATGCTAGAATCAATATAAAAAAGAATGCATGTTGAGGATGGAATTAAGGTTGATAATTAATTGACCTTAGAAGAAGGGGAATGTCCTAAATTATCTAGGAAGTCACAAGATAATCACAGAATCCTTTAATGTGGAAAAGGGAGGCAGAGGAGTCAGGGTCAGTGTCAAAGTGACATCATGTAATGATGACTCAACCAATCATTGCTGAATTTCAGATGGAAGAGGGCTGGGAGTCCAGAAATTTGGGCAGCCTCTAGAAGGTAGAAAAGGTAGGAAAATGTGTTCCCTCTAGAACTTCCTGAAAAGAGGGCTGGGCATGGTGGCACACACCTGTAATCCCCGTGGCTCATGTGGCTGAGACAGGAGGATCATGAGTTCAAAGCCAGCAAAATCAAGGTGCTAAGCAACTCAGTGAGATCCTATCTCTAAATAGAATGCAAACAGGGCTGGAGATGCGGCTCAGTAGTCAAGTGCCCCTGAGTTCAATCACCCATACCTCCCTCTCCCCACCCCCCAAAAAAAGAAGAAAAGAGGACAGCACTGCTGACATATTGATTTAAACCTATTGGTCCTCACTTTGGACTTCCAACCTGCAAAGCAATAATAAAATAATTTTGCCTTGTGTAAGTCTATAAGTTTATGGTAATTTGTTACAGTGGCAGTAGAAAACTAATACACATGCCTAATTTTTTTTTTCCTCAAAGAAGACTCCCTGATTTGTATAGGTTTATGTACTCACAAAAACCTGGCTCTATCCCTAATAATAGTGCATATGAATGTTAGTTTTATTAGCATGTATATATTTTCCCACAAGATAGGTTTGTCTCACCCAAGTATCTAGATATATTTTTAATGTTATTGGTTTGTCTCAGGAGGACACTACACCCTTCTTAATGATAATGGAACCCCCTTTCTCCCCCTAACCTGTTCATCTAAAAAAGACAAAAGAACCTTCATTATATTGCAACACTTCATCCTTTTTTGAACTTGACCCAACTTAATCTGATTAAGTATGTATTTTCCACTCCAGCCTGTTGTTTTTCTATGTTGGACACTAAAATAAAGCAATTCGATCTAGCGATGGAGATTGTATTATGTTTGCATGGTCCCTGTGAAAACTTTTGGAGAGGACTATTGTTTTCCCCTTTAATAACAGCCAGTGATATATTTCAATTTGTAGGTGCATTTTTGTCTTTAATCTACCTCACTTTGGGAACAAAATAGTATTGATACATTTCTTTAGAATATTTGTGACATTAGAGAAAATTAAAGGGAAAAAACAGAGGAAGTTTACACTGTTTGAGAGCTTAGCATCTATAGAGCTTTCTGCTAAATTTGTTATAAACCTTTTCTCATTTAATTCTTCCAACACTGTCAGAGGTTGGCTAATCCCACGTTCCTTTTACAAATGAAGTTATCAAGGCTTAAAACTTTTTTTTTATTTTGCTGTAGGTCAAAAAACTGATAGGTAGCCAAATTAGGGTGCGATTCCAGTTTTGGTTTGTGTGACTTGGAAAACCAAAAAAAATGTGGAAATGAATACCATATATTAGCACTGGAAATTTACTCTTTGGGATTGCCAGCTAATGTATATCTCTGTGCAGGGTGCTAACTTATCTAAACTGCTCTAGTCTTGCTTACCGCCACAAGGGGGGCTTTCCTTGAGTCCTTGTTACTTGGCTCACTTTGCCCAACAACCATTCATTTCTTCCTAGTTCAGGAACATGCTCTTAGGAACCTCAGGTGACATTCTACCCTGAAGAGGGAGTATGTGCTTTTAAATGCTCCTCTTACCTTTCCCATAGTGGTCACTCAAAATGATAGCTGGATGTTCACTTCTTTATCTTCCTCCTTTGTTTCCTCAAGGAAAAAAGACTCATATCTAATCAAACTTAATAAGCCTGGGAACATCTAGCACCTAGCCTCTGCTCAATCAATATCTGTTGAATTAATAAACATATTCCCTGGCATTAATGTTTCTGTAAAATACTTTCCTAGAAATAGAATACATAAATATAATTGTGTGTTGGGTTTATAAAATTTAAAACAACAGAAGCATACTATGCATATTTTATGAGTTTTTCATATTTATGTTATACTTAATCCCCAGAATAAATGTGAGTTGGGCTAGTTTTATCCTCATTTCACAGATGAGCAAACTAAGGTTTAAAAGTTAGCAAGCAGACCCAAGATTCACTGGCTCAGGAGATATTGCAAGAGAATTAGTGATTATTATTACTAGCTGGACATTTCCTTGAGTTAAGACACAATGGAGCTGTCTACCTCCCACTTCAAAAGTGATGCTCCTGGACATATGGAGAGAGGCACACATTTCAGAATCCCAGAGTCTCCATTGCCTGCTCCTTGTGAGTGCAGCTTCTGCCTTTTGTGGATAGTGCTGTTGAAATATTCTATCATAATGTACTGAAGCCAGGAAAGGAAGAGGCAGTGGTGGATAAAAAGATGGTTAATGGGTTCAGGGATACAGTTGGATGGGAAGAATAACTTCTAATGTTCTATAGCACAGTAGAATAACTATGGTTGACAACAGGTAATTGAATATTTCAAGAAGCTACTAGAGATAATTTTGAATGTTCCCAACACAAAGAAAGGATGTACAATTTGCCAGCTAACCTGACTTCATTATTATACATCATATACATGTATTGAAATGTCACACTGTATCACATAAAATACAATGTGTCAATTAAAATTTTTTTTTTAAAGACCAAGAAAGAATGAAAAAAAAAAATCCGTATTCCATCAGAGCTTGGAATAAGTTTCTGACACCAGGTTAAAGTTGTGCAATTTCAGCTTCCGGAAGCATGACTCTGGTGTTCTCCTTTGGCCATTTGTCAAATACTGGTCACCATGAAGGACACAGTGAGTCTTTAAATGTACCCACCGCACAACTCTACCAGGTGGTAGTGCTTTTAAAAACTGCATATTATGACCTGATAATTATCACCCAGAGTCTACGTGTTCAGCAATAGAAATGCAAATAAAATGGACTGGTACTCAGCAATAAAAGGGACAACAGCTGATGAATTCAATTACATGGATGAATCTAAAAACATCATGCTGAATAGAAGAAGAACATTAATTTCTTACTGCTGTTGTAACAGATCACTACAAATTTGGTCATAAAATAATACAAATGTATTATCTTATGGTTGTACAGTTGGAAGTTCAAAATGGGTCTCTCTGTCTGAAGTCAATGATGTTGGCAGCTGTGGGGTTTTGTATGTGTGGTTTTTTTTTTTTTTCTTTTTGGTAGAGATTCTAGGCAAAATTAATTTCTAAACATACCAAGTTTCTTGGTTCATGGTTCCCTTCAAACTTCAAAGACAAAAATATTCAGTCAAATCTTTCTCACAATGCTATAACAGAGAGGGGCCACACACTGTATCACATAAAATACAAAGACCCACCCTTCAAACCCCAATTCTTGCGATCAAGTCAGAAAGATTTCAGACATGTCACACAGTAATAGGCATGAGTTTATTGAAGGGCTATGGAAAGGGGAAGAGAGAGAATAATGGGTCCTTTCAGAGAGGAGAGGGACATTGTGTCTCCCCCACACTTCAGTTTTATTGGGGATTCCAGAGAATTTTCCAGAGAGCACTGCCCAGGTCCACTTCTTGACTTTTCACTGACAGCAGGGTGACATCACACTTTCAAGTCCCCACTGTCATGGCCACTCTGGGTCACCTTGACACATGCTGACTGGTTCTAATTGGATTCTTAACCATATATTGTTACAGATTTTATGATTAGGAGGGACTATCCTTATCTCCCAGAGTTTCAGGATCTGGTCACAAAAGTCTCCTCCTTCAGGGTAACTTGGGTTCATCTTATCAACATTATCTTGGGCTTGCCTTTCTCCTGCAGTGAACAGGTACTTTGCTGAGGAATGTGACAGATGCTGTCCACTGAGGCCAGGCAGGGCGGCAGGTGGAAATGAAAGTGGGTGGGGGGAGAGCACAGTGGACCTATTTTATAGGATTATTCTCTTAACTTTTGTTTTCCCACCATCCTCATCTGTCTGTCCTCTAACAAGGCCATCTCTCCAGTTCTGATTTTCTTTCACATTTAAGGACCCTTGTGATTGTATCTTTCAGATGTGGATAATCTAGATAATGTTGCTATATTATAGCAAGCTAATTAATGAACATAATTTCATCTTCTCCCTTAATTCTCCTTTGACTTTGGCACATAGCCGCATGTTTACAGGTTCAATAAACAAAGCAAAACAAATCAAAACACAAAATTCAACCATGGTTCCTCTTTGGTCTTAAGGCCAAGACTGACTTGAAATAGGCACCAGGTAATAATTTGAATTGATGTTAATTTCTCTATCTATGTAAGGGTTTTTTGTTAGATAGGTATATATATATTTAATTATATGTAACTTTTATCTCAAAAGGGAAAATAGACCCCAAGCAAATAGCAAACCCTTGCAAACAATATTCCAAGCATAAATATTAGGAGAAAGTAGACTGGTATCTGCAACTTGCCAAGACAGTAGCTAAGTTTTAGGTCTGAAAGTTTCCTATAAAATTGGCTTGATTTTCTGTATGTTTAAAAATTATCATAATCAAGTACAGGGGGAAAAGCTCACAGGATGAGATAATGAGCTTGTGTAACACCTCTGTATTTGTTTCTGCTCGTCACTCTCCTCTGCTGTTGGACACTGAGGCTAGATTGCATTGCATGTCAGGTTGGGGTATGAAGTTTTCCTCACTGAGTTTAAGAGCTCATTTTGCCCCAGGTTCTCTTTCACTGAGGCACAGACTTAGATATTCAGAATCGGGGGGTGGGGAAAGACTGAATTTCAATTAACATCTCTATTCCATGTAAGTGTACCTGGCTGGCTAAACTAATCCTTTTGAGACCCTGGTCCTGACGATTTGCATACATGCAATGGGAGTGGTGTGGACGGGTGGTGGTCATGTGGGTGGGTGTCAGGTGCATAGAATAATGGAATTTATTCTAGAAAATCCAATGCACATTCCTGTCATCCCCAAATCTCAAAACAGATGTTGCAGCTGTGCTCTGACTAAAGCATGCTATACCAAAGCTGATTCCTGTTACCTCCAAGAGAGTCTGTGTCTGAGCAGAGAAAACAGAGACCCATTGTCTATCAGTAGTAGAAATCCCTGTCACCTCATTCCATCCAGCTTCTTTGACGGTTACGTGCAAACCCATTCATTTGTCACATTAGGCTCTAGTGGAGCATGTGAACAGCCCATTACACTCAATGAAGGATGCCAATCCTTTACCCTATCACAGCTTGTGGTATATTTGGATAAACCCTTTGAAATTTTTTTGAAATAAACCCTCAATTTCAGAGCATCTCAAGTGACTTCTCCAAACTCTTGAGCATTGCTTTTCTCTGGTGAACGTACATGGGTTTTTACACACACACACACACACACACACACACACACACACACCTTTTCATTATATATTTATGAGTGTTTCTCTATATGGTTGTCAATGGGATTGCATTCCAATCTTATTTTTAAAAGTAAAGAACAGAATTTGGCTTCATACATATGTTTTTTTCCTTTTTTTTCTTTTCTTTTTTTCCCATTCAGTCATACGTATTTTAGCTGCTGAGAATTCAAGATATGATCTTGGGGCTTTCAAAAATCTCTAGTCTAAATGAGGCCATCTATGTGGAAGCTACAAGGTCAATAACATGAGGTCCCTTAAGAACAAATTCTAATTTGTCTGCAACTGTGGCTCCATGTATCTTTCTTGCCCACTCCTCCATACATGACAGACTATAATAACTAAGATAATATCACTACTAATAAGATGGGGCTTTTCCCTAGACACTGAGCTTAGCAACTCTCCACAGTCCAGATGAATTCAATACTTTCATATGAAAACCCCGGCCCAGCAAAAACACAGCCTCAGCTTCTCCCTGGTGATGCTCCTGTTGGCAGTTGTTCATGGGTGATAAATTGCCTCCATTCTAGAAAGCAATGGTGCCTTCTACTTAAGGTGAAACTTATGAAAATACAGAACCTCTTTTGTTCATGTGCAGTTAGCTTCTAATTATTCTTTTTTGGATCCTTTTTCATTTGTCCCTTGATGTTTTAAGCAACTTGCTGATTTTTCCACTGTTAAATTGCTAACCCAGTAATGCTGATATTTTATTCAATTTCAATTTACCTTTCTTAAATGACTGATTATCTTGTTTACATTTCTCCTCAAATCCCTTCTAAGTTTCCTTCATTATTTTTTGATTGGAGTCTTACTGTTAAGGAAAATTTTGTTCTTTTTTTTTATTATTTGCTGTTTGTGAGAAGCTCAGAAAAATCTAATAGATGGATTTGAGTAAACAAACCTGAATTTTCCTTGATGCAAAAATGCATATCTGATTTAAATCTTTGGGTCATCCATTCATTCTTGTATTAAATCAATATTCATGGTAATTTTCACATATGCATATGCTGAACATTTTTGGTTACTTAAAATTCCTTTCAACTGTATTAACATTAAACTCAAATACTCTAATACTTCACAGAATGTATTGTGCCAGAAAAGAACTGAGGTTTTTGTATATGGGACCAAAATGTCATAAAAATTTAAAAGAAAGGGGTAGAAGAAGAGCTGTGATGCACAGAATGTGGAAAAGTGTAGTTCTAAAATGTGGGAAGGGATAAATAACACTAAATCCCTGAATCATGAAAATAGAAAAAGATCTCATTAACTTCAACAACTCATGCTTAATCTTGTCTCCTATGTGCCAGTCCCCCTGGTTCTTACCTCTTTGGGATGACAGGGACACACTAAATATTTATTAATTTATTGGTCACTAATCTGTAGTAAATCACTACTAAATCCTCTTGTATCCCTCCCCAAAAGCTAACTGCTATAACATTGTCATTTTATGGGAAGAAGCATTATCTTTTGAATTACTTAAACACATACTTGTAGTCCCACTTCTCCAATTTTGAGCAGATCTCTTAACCTTGTACTTCCCTAATTGCTTACTTGTCTTTAAAACAGGGACACTAAAGTCTATACTTTCACACTTCCCTCCTACTGTCTTCTTCAATATTCTGAGAAATTATTGGCATGTTAGACAAAGTACAGTGACATTCATGTAACCTAATAACTAAAAATCTTCAATAGTAATGATTTTTTAAAAAATTTGGTATTATTGTAGCTTGATGTTATAAATGACTTAACTGATTTTGATAAAGTATTTTTTAAAATTAAGATTGTTAAACTTGGCATAATGGCACACGCCTGTAATCCCATCGGCTTGGGCGCCTGAGGCAGGAGGATTGCGAGTTCAAAGTCAACCTCAGCAACTTCATGAGGCCATAAGCAACTCAGCAAGACCCTGTCTCTAAATAAAATACAAAATGGGGCTGGAGATGTGGCTTGGTGGCCAATATTTATTATTACTTATACTTTTGATAATAACCATTCTGACTGGAGTGAAATAAAATTTCAGTGAAGTTTCAATTTGCATTTCTCTAATTGCTAGTGAAGCTGAACATTTTTCATAATTTTTTTGACCTATCATATTTCTTCTTCTGTGAAGTGTCTGTTCAGTTCCTTAGTCAATTTATTGATTGGGTTATTTGTTTTATTGGTGCTAAATTTTTTGAGTTCTTTATATATTCTGGAGATTAATGCTCTGAGGTATAGGTAGCAAAGGATTTATTCCTTTCTGTAGGCTTTCTCTTCATCTTCTTGATTGTTTCCTTTGATGTGAAGAAGTTTCTTAATTCGATACCATCCCATTTATTGATTTCTTGCTTTTACTTCTTGTGCTTTAAATGTCTTGCTGAGGAATTTGGTTCCTAAGCCTACCAGATGGAGAATTGGGTCTATTATTTCTTCTAGTATAGGGTCTCTGGTCTAATGCCTATGTCCTTGAACTAATTTGGGTTGAGTTTTGTGCAGGGTGAGTGATAGGGTTCTAACTTCTTTTTCTTTCTTTCTTTTTATTTTTTCATTTTTTGAGGCTAGGGCCTTTTGCATGCTAGACAAGCACTCTACCAACTGAGCTATATCCCCAGCCCCTCTAATTTTATTTTGTTACATATGAATTTCCAGTTTTACCAGCACCTTTGTTGAAGAGGCTATCTTTTCTCCAATGTATATTTATGGTGCCTTTGTCTGGTATGAAGTCTCTTTATTTCTAACCTCCTTTCTTCTCTTCCTATCCTTTACCCATTAATTTTAAGATATTTTAATAATTAAATCTGTTTTCAAGTTCTTTAGAGATACAAAACCAACACTATATGGCTCTGCATGTGTGTGTATGTTTATTAGTCACCCTACCATTACTGTGACAAAATACTTGTGGGAAACAAACTAGAGAAAGTGTAATGTCTTTTAGCATGCAATGTAGAGGTTTCAGTTCAACTTCAGTTATCTCTATTGCTTTGGGCCTGAAGTAAGGCAGATTGTCATGGCAGGGAGGGTGCGGTGGAACAGCGATGCTCATTTCAAGGAGGCAGGGAGGCAGAGAGAGATGAAGGATCCAAGATCTAGATATAGTACTCAAGGGCACACTCACAAGGTTCAACTAGGTTCCACATCCTACAGTTTCAAAGATCTCCCAACAGTCTACTCAAACTACAAATATATTAAACAGATTAATCCACGTATGAGTCCTTATTATCCAACCATTTCCTAAAAGCCCCACTTCTGAATGTTGCTGGATTGGGGACCAAGCCTTCAACACATAAGCCTTGTGGGCATTACAGATCCAAGCCATACTATGGTTTGCTGCTATGACTAAAAGGACTCAACCAGAACTACTGTAGAGGAGAAAAAGTTTATTTGGGGGCTCATGGTTTCAGTAGTGTGTTCGTCCATAGAGACTAGACTCCATTCCTTGGGGCTCAAGGTGAAGCTGAATATCATGAAGAAAGAGTGTGGCAGAGGGAAGCAGCTCACATGATGATCAGAAAAAAACAGAGAGAGAGAGAGAGATAGAGAGAGAGAGACTCCATTTGCCAGATAAAATATATGCCTCAAAGCCACACCTCTGATTCACACCTCCTCCATCCACACCCTACCACTTCAGTTACCACTTAGTTAACCCCTATCAGAGGATTAATTTAGTGATTGGATTAAGACTCTCACCATCCAATAATTTCTCCTTTGAACCTTCTTGCACTGTCTCATGTGAGCTTTTAGGGGACACTTCACATTCAGACAGTAACATTACTCCATCAACTAACTCTCTCTCTCTCTCTCTCTTGACTTTTCTAAGGAATTAGCTTATTTCATTTTGGAAGGTGATAAAATGCAAGATCTTAGCAAGTCAGAGATCCTTGAAGGTGAGATTATGATATGAGTTCAATTTTAAAACATGGTAAGTAAGTTCACGATCCAAGAAGAGATGCTATTTCAGTTTGAGTGTGAAGAAAGGAAAATACTGATGTCTCAACTCAAGAAGTCAGGCAGGAGGAGTGTTTCCACTTCCTTGTAAGAGGGTCAGAATTTTTATATTACTCAGGCTTCCACTAATTAGGTGAGTCCCACCCAATTAGGGAATATAAGAAGTTTTTACTCAATTCACTAAGTCAAATCTTAAGTCCAAAAACACCCTCAGAGCCATACCCAGACGAATAGCTGACCAAATATCTGGACACCCTATGGACCAGCCAAATTGACAAATTGAAATTAATTGCCACACTGTACTTCATCTTCATCTAGGAAAGTAAACTTGTAAAGATAAATCTCCTGACTCACTTTGCATTTTATAGATTAAAAAAAAGAACTGATTTATTAAATTTAATAGTTTATGTTCACTCTTCTTCCTGTTTTTAAATCAGCATTTGTCCTGCCATTACAGTAGTCATAAATTCATCTTCCATCCCACACCTTCCCTCAATTCCCTGATAACTATTCCTACCATTTGTTCCTTTTTCCTTGTCTTATTTTACATTTGATCAACCTTCATTACTTCTTACTTAAATTATTATTGTAGTAATTTCTTAGGTGATTTTTTACACTCTATTTCTTCTATTACTTATGGAGTTATCTTCTAAAAATATTTTTATTCTTCCTTGACTTCATTGTATCCAGGGAAGACAAGATAAGAATAAAGTTTCTGAGACGTATACTGTTTTAGTCAACTTTTTCACTACTGTAACTAAAAGACCTGACAAGAACAATTAGATAAGGAAAAAAAATTTTTTTTTTTTTTTTGAGGGAGTACCAGGGATTGAATTCAGGGACACTAGACTACTGAGCCACATCCTCAGCCCTATTTTGTATTTTATTTAGAGATAGGGTCTCACTGAGTTGCTTAGTGCCTGGCTGGCTTTTACTGAAGCTGGCTTTGAACTCGGGATTCTCCTGTCTCAGCCTCCTAAGCTGCAGAAAAGTTTATTTTGAGTCTCACAGTTTCAAAGGTCTCAGTCCATCGATGGTAAACTCCATTGTTCTGGGCTTAAGGTGAGGCTAAATATCATGGCAGAAGAATGTGGAGGATAAAAGCAGCTCAGAACATCGCACCAGGGAGCAGAGAGAGTGCTCTGCTCAAAAAAGATGAAATATATACTCCCAAAGTTGTAACCCAAAGACCAACCTTCTTCAGCCACACCCTACCTGCCTTCAGTTACCATCCACTTAATCCCTATCAGGAAATTAATGCACTAATCAAGTTAAAGCTCTCATAACTCAATCATTTAACCTCTAAGCTCTCTTGCATTGTCTTACACATGAGTTTTGGAGGAATACCACACACAGAAAACATAATATTTCATGAGTATATTTGACTGGGGCTTTTTAAAATGATGAATAACCTTTTCATAGTGGCATAAGATGACCATATCCAAAGGAAATTCCATGCCATTATTCACAAAATAATAATTAGAAATGGCCTGGACCTATTTAAAAAAAGATGTATAAAGAATCTCTAAAGACAAAGGGTATTATGCTTTCAAATACTAGAGTGTGATAATAGTACAAGATTATTTAAAACAAGTGCACTAGTAACAGTTCTGTGCAGTTTGGGGTTACACGACACCCTCTTTGTAGATGAAATGGAGAATAAAATAGTGTAGAAGAGATAAAAATCAGATGAGAAAAAGACCATGTCTCATACTTATATAAATGTCAAACAAACAAACTCAAAGATCATAAAATAATTCCCATGGTCTTATCATGACAAACCTTCACTTGCATTTCTACATACTTAACTTCAAATCAGTTACACTGATTAATAACTCAACTTACCTGGAGGACTGATTTCAACTCTGTAGATCCATTACTCTGTCTCCAAAATGGAAACAATAATGTTATCTTTGCAGTGTTTTTCTGAAAAAACAATTTAAATAGCTACATGAATACCATTTTACATGGTATTATTAGGATGACTACTACATAAAAATCCAACAAACAAATCTCAAAATAAGAGATGATGGGGAGGATGTGAAGAGGTTGTGCATTGTTGACGGGAGTGTAAATGACTTAGCTGCTATGGAAGCAGTAAAGAGATCCACAAGGATTTAAAATAGAATTAATCATCTATTTCAACAATTCCATATCTGGCCATCTACCCATAAGAACCATGGACCACAAGTGAGTTAAAATGTACTATGTAATATTAAGGTTATTGAGTATTCCAAGATTATTCATATGGTAGAACATGACCTATCCAATAAAGAATTTGAATGGTTTATGTACTATGTTGGTATTGATGGACATGCTTATATGCATGGGGTGGATGTTTAATGTTGATTAAACATAATATGTTCTATATACTGTTAATAATATTATGTAATGGGACAATTATTAATGGGGTAGAGCATTAATGCATGAAGTGCATGCAGGTGTTATTAGTTAAGTAAATAAAAGTCAACAGTTACATGCGAGTCAAATAATTGGGAACTGGTCGAGTACAGGGAATAGTTTAAGATAGAATGTCAGCTTTGGGAGTTGAAGGTGGAGTGAATATTTCTTCCCTGAATATTGCTCTAAGAAGTTGTAAACTTCATTTTTGGTTTACAAGACCAAAGTAATAGCTTATACTATTAGGGCTATCATTTTAGGAGTTTATTTTTGAATAAGCTGATAGTTGGAAGAATTAGGAGAATGACTGAAAAGTATAGGATTGATGCTAGTTGACCAATAATAATAAATGGGTATTCAACTGGTTGACCTCCAATTCAAGTGAGTGTAAATATAAGTCAGCTATTAAAATTCAGAATATACATTGGCTTAGTGGACGGAATATTATACTGTGTTGTTTGGATAGGTGAAGAATAGGGAATAATATGAGGATAAGAATGGAGAGAACTAGTGCTAGAACTCCTCCTAGTTTATTAGGGATAGATCATAGGATGGCGTAGGTGAATAAGAAGTATCATTCTGGCTTAACGTGAGGTGGAGTATTAAGTGGGTTAGCGGGGGTATAATTGTCTGGGTCTCCTAGGAGACAGTTTTGTAAATTATCATAGCTTCACATTCACAATAGTCAAGAACCCCAAATGTTCATAGATGAATGAATAGATAAACAAAATATGATAGCATGCACACAATAAGAGTTTTCAACCTTAAAAAGAAATGGAGTTCTAACATGTGCTATGATACAGACCAGAGCTGAAGACAGTGTGCTAAGAGAAATATGCCAGACACAGAATGAGAGATACTAGATGGTTCCATGTATATGCAGTAGAGTTCTCAAATTCATAGACAGGAAGGAGAATGGTGGTTTCTGGGACTGCAAAGGGAGTTAATGGGCTCAGGATTAGTTTACTTTGGTAAGAAAAAAGGGTTCTGTGGATGGATGGAATTGATTGTAGAACAGGAATTTGAAGACACACTATGTCACTTAATGGCCCACTTAAAAGTAAAATTCATAGGCTTTATGACATGTATATGTAGCCACAATACAAGAGTGGACAGTATGTAATACACCTAAATATCTCTGATTAAAAGACTTCATGGGTTAGCTGCTTCCTCTAAAACCCTATGCATGATGGAGACTTCCCTCACACCACACACCATTCCTTGAACAAGCCCTACATGTTTATCTCCATGTACATTTCTTCATGATTCTCATTGGTGTGTGAGATCTCTTCTCTTATGCCAGAATCTTGGTCTCCTTTTAAGATCCCATGTCCTCAGTAAGGCATTGTCAGGTACTTCCATACCAAGTCAAGGACACCTTCATTGTTACCCTGTGCAATGCTTGCTTATATTTTAATTTGCATTGCATTTAATTTCACTCTTTGTATAGATGGTTGGCATTTGGTGTCCTTCATCAGGTTATAATCTTCTGGAATGCACAGGGTCTGACTTCTCCTTATTTTCTTTTGCTTAGTCTTTTAATAAATATGTGACCCAAAACAGGGAAATCTCAGTAATAACTATCAAGGCTGATTCATGCTTCTTCTTGCCTTCTAAGACACAGATAAAACTTAACGATAGCTAAGATCATTTTCTTTACTAAAAAATGGTTTTGAAAATGTTTGCATTTCAATTGATGTGAAGATTGTTATTATTCTATTTTTTTCTTTTTTCTAGCTTCTAGAATTTATTATTACTTATATTAGTTTCATGTAAAGAGCTAGGGATTGGTCTATACCCAAAGGACTTAAAAACAGCATAATACAGGGACACAGCCACATCAATGTTTATAGCAGCACAATTCACAATAGCTAAACTGTGGAACCAACCTAGATGTCCTTCAGTAGATAAATTGATAATGAAAATGTGATACATATACACAATGGAGTATTACTCAGCAATAAAAAGAGAATAAAATCATGGCATTCGCAGGTAAATGGATGAAGTTGGAGAATATAATGCTAAGTGAAATTAGTCAATCCCAAAAAGCCAAATGCTGAATGTTTTCTCTGATATAAGGAGGCCAGTTCACGGTAGGGTTAGGACGGGGAGCATAGGAGGATTAGAGGAACACTAGAATGGCCAATGGGGAGGGAGAGACGGGAGGGAGCAAAAAGGTGAAGAAAAAAAGATGGTAGAATGAGATGGATATCATTACCCTAAGTGCATGTATGAAGACACAAATGGTGTGAATATACTAAAACAGAGATATGTAAAAATGTGCTCTGTAAGTATAATATGAAATGTAATGCATTCTGCTGTCATTTATAACAATTTAGAATAAAAAAATTAAAAAAAAATAAATAGCTAGGGATTGATTTTATATTTTCAGTTTGAAACAATATGAAGGCAATATTATTTCAATTTTTATAATCTGAGAATTTATAAGGAGAACAAATTTTCTCAAGTCTATTAGCTAATACATTAGCTAATGATGATAGATTAAATGGCAGTTATAGAATGAGGTAGCTCGTAAAACATCACATATTTAAGGTGAACAACACTATTTAACTGGTCTCATTGTTCTATAAATTGGAAATCCTATATGAGTAATGATGCATAGCACAGACACAAGCTATTACTCGGATGGCTCTGCATATTCTTAATTATCCTCTGCAAGTTGACTGTACCCTGCAGGAGTAAACTGCATTATTTTTAACAATGTTGGCTCCTGAAGCTCATTCTGGTGGCATAGTGATTCTAGATTATAAAGAGGAGGATTAGATTATTTTTATTTAATTATTTTTTAAATATAAAATGCTTTGAGAAATTGTCAACTAAAAGGAATGTCATTTAGGTGTTCCTTTACCATTTTCTTGTCCCACGGATCTGAAACAACTTTAACTCAGCCTGGATACCTTCATATGAGAAAATTTAAAAATCACAGTATTAAAGCATGCCAGCTTCATCAGGTCACTTTAATAACAGGCTTGGATGCATGGTCTCCTTTTCTCTCTAGACATCATTGTTTTAATAACTTCTGCCTATAAGATCCATTTTGTCACAGTCTTCCTTCTTAGCTCCTTTGCTGAGTCTCCTCATCCTCTGAAAGAGATCCGCATATTAGAACAATTGCCCTTCTCTCAGCCCAACAGTGAGGCAGCAATTCTGTCTAGCATGTTGTGGGGCCATTAGTAACCAAGTGAACAGGAACCACTAGGCCTCATGTCCCAGGCTGACACAGAGGGATATAGGCCCTCTGCAATATACTTGAGCTGCTAAGAGAAAAGAATGACTTTTTCAGGCCATCTGTAGTTCAATATTGACAGGAGCATTAGAAGAAATTTCAAATTGCCTACTTTTGCTGGTTAGAAAGTCCTGTAATTGTGGCAGGCAGGGGGCAAAGAGCCTGCGGTAGATGACAGAGAAACACTTGATCCAAGCTCTCAAAGCCTTTGTAGATATTTCTGTCCAGGGAAGGGCACCAAGGCTGCATTAGCTGAGTCCTCAAGATGCAATTGAGGAGGCAATGCTATTTTCCTTCTGGCTGAGAGAAATGGTAGAGCCTCTTTGCAACAAATGATCACAAATTGCCCTAGTGTCTCTGAGGCAACGGCAGGACTTGCATGTTAGTGCTAATGCGAGCAGCTCTCAAGACTTTTTAGTGGTGTGTGCTATTGGGAAGAAAACAGGGCCTGAGGACAAAGCTACCAAGACAGGTTTGTATCCCCAAGTAAGTGCGATCAACAGTGAAAGGCTTTCAGCCCTCAGAATACTGTAAAAGCAGATTCTCAAAACTCAATAATCAAATCAAGAGGGGCCCAAACCAGAAATTAAGGTGAAGTGAAATCTGGACGTTGAAAAGTGAGAGAATAAACAAAATCCTCAGCCAGAGTTAAGCTGCATTGTTAACCCTGTCTTGTATCTGTTTCTTTTCTTTTTTTGTTTTTGGTATTAAATTCTATATAAAATCGCGCGAGTCATCAAAAGGCATGCATATTTTTTCAGATTTAATTTCAGAGAAGAGTTCTCTTTTAGTCTGGCTTTAGGCCATTTTGACCAATTTTGGAATTTTCCAGTGTACAATATAGGTCATCTTTAAGCTTCCTGAGCTGCGGTAGTCCCTGGTTCTTTGTAAATCATTTTGTGAGTGTACACATGAAATGTATGGATTTAGAGTAAGTGACTCTTGGATTATGCTTATTCTTGTGATTATAAAAAAGTTCCTTAAAAGTCCTAGAGTATCATCTGTGTTTCTAGATTTCCATCTCTGAGAATTGAACCTGTATAACACAGGCATAAGCATTTTGTTACCTGCTCTCCTAGGCTTTTAAAGGGACTGGCTAGTAACAGTGTTGTTGATGCTGATGGCAGGGTATGGTTTCCTAGGAGTAAAACACTCTGCTAGCTACTTAACGTTAGCTATCTCATGTAACTTTATGAACATTTTTTTTTCATTACTCCTATTCTTTGAAGAAACAGTTCACTTAAGGTCAAAGAGTTGTTAACGGAGGATAACAGAGCTGAATGTATTTTATCTGAGTCCCAAATGCAAAGTGTCAATGAAGAAAGAGGCATAGTGTGACACAAGAGGTACGTTTGTTGAGATAAGTGTGACACAAGAGGTACGTTTGTTGAGATATCTAAGATAAAATTCTTATGCTTCATACCACTATGCTGTGCCATTTTTTTACTTTTGAGATCCAGCATAAGTTCTTCCTTGTTATAGAAGCACTACCCTAATCTTGCTTTTATAAAATATCACTTTTAATGGTCAGCCATGTAGATCTAGTACTATTAATTCAATTCAGACCTGGGAGGTTAATTGGCTTAACATTTTTCTGGTAGCAAGGATGGGCCAGGTATTTGCTAGATCTTCTGGGAAAAGAATCACTTTCTCTCTTCCTTTTTCTACTAAAAAAGTAACTACCAAAATATACACTATTGTTTATTAGATGCTGTGGTGGTGTGCAAAAACACAAGGTTTGGAAAATATAGCAACTATTTGGACTGATGTAGAACAGAAGAGGCTGGAAACCTGAGGAATTTTCAGGAAGCAGGTTTATTGGCTGCAGGGTCTTGTCTGGAACATGAGTCTGGAAATTCTTCAAACTTTATATCCAGTATGTATGGTAGGGCTAGGCTTAGATGTTTACATTTTTTGTAGTAGTTTACATAAAAATAATTTTTTTAAGTTCACAGAAAGTGTTTTCATGTCATTTTTTAGATTCATCAGAGGTTTTGCAACAAAAGAAGAAGTGCACATCATCAAGTCTGTGGCCAAACTTAATTTTGCAAGACAAAGTAACCTAGTCCTTACAAGAAATAGGAAGTCCTATCTCACACTGATTTTTTTTTTTTTTTTTTGGTAGAAATTTTTGCTGATATTTTGTTATAAAGCTTTATGACAAGAAGCAGAACTTCTATGTTACAGATATGGTAGGGGTTTCTATTTAATTATGGTAAGGGTCTTCTGGATGGAGGTCTCTGGTCTGCTTCAGAACATTGTGGAAGGCCAATCAAAATGCTGCAGACCATGCCCCTTTACAGGGTGACTTTTTTATACAATTACCAGTAAGACAGGGAAGAACTTTCCCCATCTTTTGCACCTGAACTGACTTTTTCTTTTTCTTTTTTTAAGATTTTGTAACTTGCTTTAATTAATTGAAGATGAAAGAAATGACATTGTGCCATTCTGAGGCTGAGCGTTTGTAGCTTCTATCTTCAGTCTTTGGGAACTCTCTCTTGAGACTACCATGGGATAAGTCAACCTCATGAGCTGGAGGATGACATGTCACAAGGTGGAGATCAGCAGTGCTCAAGACAGTAGCCACCTTCAACTGTCAGACCTCAGGGTCAGTCCACCTTGGGCCTTCCTGCTCAGCTGACCCTGAGCTTAATGAGGCTACAAAATAAGTGAGTCCACTGGAGAAACCAGAGCCAGCCAACATTACTGTGAGACACAACAAATCTTCATCAAGTCACTTAGGTTTGTGCTGGTTTATTAAATATCAGTAGTTAACTGATACAGCCACCATGGCTAGGTCATTGGTGAAGCAGGGAGAATGATGACAGAACAAGACAAAGAATAAAAATGGATTGTTGGTGTTAAATCAAGCTTTACATGAAGTCAGTCCTACATCCAGATTTAGCATTTATGAATTTATTCCTTCCTCCCAATCCCTTCCCTCTTATTGTTTTGTTTTTGTTTGTTTAATTTTTTTGAAATGGGGAATGTTCAATCCCAAGGCTGCAAATACCCTAAGAGTACTGTTTCCCAAAGAAAGAAGATGGAGGACTGGATGGAGAGGTTTTGGACATTTTATTACTTACACTCACTCCTCTGTGGCAGCAGGCCAGGATATAATAGAAGGCTGCATCATGCCCACAAGTGGGTGGATATATAGGATGCTCACTGCACTGATGGGTTTCTTCAGACATTTTATGATTATATTCCTTTACTTTACAACCAAGGTCGCTATGCTTGGACCCTCACGTAAAGATTGGAGACAGAAAAGTGGCCAACATCCTCTCTCCATTTTCTTCATTATCAAATTCCTTAAAGTCTTTCTTTTCTCACTGCCCAGAATGACAAGTTTCCTAGGCACTTTCCAGTATTTAATCCAGGAAGGAAGATGGCTTCAAACAATTATATTTCAGTAAATTGTAATACGTAGTAATACCTTACCCTAGTCACTACACTGTGTTAATTCTTGATACTGAAGAGATTTTATCACCTCTAGGTTTATTCACTATCTAAGGGAATGACAGAAATGTCAACACAGAACAGAACTCTAATGCGAACCACATTCAAAATTTGATCAGTGTAAAACTCCTATAGCTGTAATAATATCTTCTCTTTGTTTATTTGTGACATAAATAAGCCTTTAAGTGACTTAGAACTTATTTAATATTAGGAGGCACCTAAACTATTTTAACAAAATAAAATGATAAAAAAGAATTTCAGGATGGGAAGTAATTTTTTAAGTAGGAGACCATGTCTATTTTTTTCCAGAGAGGGAAGAACATAATTTTAAATATGAAATCTGAGGCTGATATGTCATCCATATAATGGCTCAAGTCCAATATATGATGCAGATGTCAAGAAATAGGAGGAGGCAGAAAAGAGAAAAATATTTTTTCTCTGTAATCAATTAAAATGTGTGTATGTATGTGTGTGTGTGTGTGTGTGTGTGTGTGTGTGTATCTGAGACAAATTAAAATGATCATTCCCTAGGCTTAATTATTCAGAGTAAGTATTGAGAATGAATTCTGGCTTTCAACCAGTCTTAGTTTCTTGACATTGGCTTCTAAATTTCCACACATATAAAAATATATCCTTAACTGTGACATAAAATATTAGATAACATAACCTAGGTATTAAATTGATAATCCAACCATCTGTGGAAATGGTTGACTCCATAACTAAATTGAATAAAGTAATGTTATAAAGACATAAAGGTTAGTTTTATTTGTAATAACTAATCAGAACTGAGTCTGTTATAAATCTCATTCAGTTCTCTGACTAAAAGTTTCCAGGCATTCTAAGAAACATTCATTAATTTACTATATTTATTGAATACCTATAGTATGTCAGACCCTGTGTAAAAGGAATGAAAAAATGATCAATTTACTCAGAGAACTCATAATATCATGGATGGGCCTGGTAATTTTACAGAGTGCACCATAAAGTGGCTTGGAATAGTGAGAAGTAGTCAGCAGCACTGGACAAAGACATAAAGTTTATTAGGTGTTTTCCTCAAAATAAAATGCCAGCAATGTTGGATGGACTTCACCCATTGGCTAATGGGTTATTTCCTTTACACCACTCTTATTTCTGCACTGATGGAGAGGATTGAAGTACATGTGAGAGGGAGACATCAATACCTCATACCCACATCTTTTCCTTCTCTCCTAGGTTAGGTAGCATTTTCTGCCCCTTTTGTGTAGATCAGAAAAGGTGAACAGTACTAGGCCATGAATTATGAATGGAAATATCTTATGCCACCATGATGTGGCGCTTTTGACCTATTGGACAAATCTCTACAGTGTTTTCTCTCTTTTCTCAGACACAGAGCCAGCAATGTTCAAGATGGTGTCTTCTCTGATTCTGAGCAGTAAGATATGTAGAGCTTTCCCTAGTGATCTTTAGTGGACATGTAGAAAGAGCATGGCATCTACTTTTGCTGGTATATGTCACTGAGGTTTTAGTATTATTTATTATTAGAACACTAACCAGTGCTTCCTGGTAAAATGAAGTGTTTTTCCATACTCTTGTGATTCATCACTTTTGTGAGATGACTAAAGATAAAAAAGGAGCAGTTATGGGGTGCTTACTTCCATACCTGGCCCTGTTTTCTCACTTATCTAAATGCCAGCTCCTGCGATGGGAAGTCTTTCTGAATAAACCTTCAAAGTTAAGAAATGTGCACATTCAAGCATGCTTTCAAATTTGTATAAAGAGGTTTGGTTTACTCTTCTGTTTATTTAATATACAATTGTTCACATGTAGAATTATGAAGGTAATTATGAGGTATTTGCTATTTTCAGAAAAAATGATATGAATATTATTAAAATAGACATTAAACAGGTTTATTTAAGAACTTTTGAAAGTTTATTTCATCTCATTTAAGGACTATACACTAATGGAGGTGGATATAGATCTTATAAGATAAATGTAAGAAAAATGTTATTGATCTAAAAAGTTGAGGTCAGGTATGCCAGCTTCCTTTAGAATGGCTTTGTTGAAGGTATTTGAATATGTACTCTCTATACAACGTCCTTGGAGATTTTCTCTATAGAGGGACATTTTATTTCTAATGCAAGCTTCAATATGGAGCGTCTCTTTATTTCTGAAAGTTCCTGACACTCTGTTTATATATTGATGTTTTAGTGATGTTATAAAATGCTATAGTTTCACATTATACTTATCTGTGATTAATCCTTCCTGGGCTGGAGATGGGATGAGATTCCCTAAGGGTCCAAGTGGAAGTTTCCGCAGTTTTCATGTAAAATGAAATTTGACAATCAAATATAGCTTAGAGAATAGAACGTGATGACTATTCTAAAAGGTCTCTTTAGGTAAAGAAACTAAAATAAGCATTTTGTGTGTAGGAAATTAAGTTTAAGAAGTTAGAATCCCACAATATAGCTACTTCTTGAGCATATATAGGCACATTAAGAGCCATATTAATTTATTCAAGATAAATTATTACCTTTTAGTATTAAATAATTTCCTAAGATATCACGTTGTTTTTTCTTTCTTATTCCAAATATATGTTGACCGAAATATTTGAGATCTAAAGGAAACCTAGAATATTGCTTTTCTCCCAATTATTTTCTATTTTAAAAGTAGACACTGAGACATTTGTGGTTATAATATTTGTAAATGCCTTCATAATTCACATGTACATTATAATGATATTCAGCAAACTTATTTCACCCTCAGTTCTGTTCAGCTTGCATTTATTTAACATCTGCTAAGATCCAATAGGAAACACCAGGATGACAAAAATAAATGTACTGTGGCCATTCACTTGAGGAATGAAGGCTGGTTGGGGGCACAGTTACAGAACAGGAGGGTTTTGTGCAATGCATAAAGACAATGACTGTGGAACACTAAAGCCTGGTATGTTTTTCTGAAAGAGTATTCCTTCTTCCTTGTTTAGAGGTTTAGTTATGTATACATGCTTCAATGCTCTCATGTAGTATGGACTGGAATATCTGGAATATCACACACTAGAGTTACCAAAGGATTAAAAAAAAAAAAGAAAAGAAAAGAAAAAGAAAAAAGAAAAAAAATAATAGCATACAGAACTCAGTTGCAACACAGAATATTTTTGTTCAAATTTACACCTAAAGCCTTCTCTCTTTGTATGTGCATTTAAGCTGATTGACACCTGACCTTTTTTTGAAAATGTTAATAATCAAAATAGCATAAGATGAAAAATAACATATTTCATTTATCTACAAAATATTAATCAGTATGGCTGACATGACATAAACATCATTAAATGAATGATTTTGGAATTTGAAATGGTGAAATATAAAGTTATGGAGCTTCTGTGATTGTCTAAATTTTTTAAGTCTCTGATTTGAACAAATTGTCATTTATATCTTCCAAAGAACACATTACCTCTGCCGTGTGAAAAACCCAGATGATCAGCACTGTCAGATTTTATTATTATTGTGACAGATACTTTAGCATATGAATTTTAAACTAATGAAAAAATGTCATCTTCTTTTTGGAGCTAAGTGTTCAAAGTGCATCAACTATTTGATTTGATAGACATTTCTTCAGAAGGCTTGGGAGGAATTACATATTAAAAATACTTTGTATATGAAATTCTTATCACTTATATTCACCTCTACAGTGAATAAACTAATTGTAAACCACTTTTGAGAACTAAATTAAAAAACAACAACCACCTTTTTTTTTTTAACCTGTAGAAAAGGAACTCTAAAAATCCTGAGCAATATTTCTGCACATTTCAGCCTGTACCCATGAATTTCTTTTTATTTATTTTTATTGAAATCAGAAAAGTATTGCAAGAACTTTAAGAGCAGAAGCAATACCTTAGACATCTTTGAAGCCATCATAGTAAAGGTATTCAATATATTAAGCTAGTGAGTGATTGAGTCTTTAGCTGACTGATACTTTTGGATTTTTTTTAATCATTGTATATGTTTGTATAAGCAAGGGCTATTGTACTATTTCTCAAAATGCCATACACATAAGATCACCTGAGTATTTACTAAATTGTAGGTTATCAGGCCATCTCTTCAATAGTTCTGATTCTGAAGGTCTCTAGTGGGGGAACACTTAAATTATACTACTATAAATATTTCTAGGACACACATAGGTTCAATGATATGAAATGTTCAGATTATGTGATTATGTATAGATTGAGTGTCTATGAAATTGAATTTGTACTTGATTAAGGAAACAATGTATTTATTTAAAATATGCCTTCTCTTAAAATAAGTCTGTTATTATTTTAATTATGTTTAAAGGAAAGAATTGATCAAAATTAAATGTCTAGAGAACAATATTCATTTTTGTCTTTCAAAGTAATTTTACTAAAACTGCTCTGCTACATAATACATCAGGGTATCTTTACTCTGAACGATTCTAGTGCAATAGTCTTTAGGTCAGATACTAGTCTGAGCTTTGCTTCCATGACCAGAGTTTCTGTATAAGTGGTGCTATTCTCTACTAAAACACAGACCAAAAATTCTTTGACGAATCAAGAGGTAGGATACTTTTCTCCTCTAGAGAACTCATGGCATGCATTTAGTTTCATTAGGTATGCAAAGATCACAAGGCATTCTGCTGACCTTCCTTCTGGAAACACTCAGAAGCATGAGCATTTGGGCCACAAATCTGAAAGATGAGCCATTTTCATTTTGTAATCACTCCAAGTCATTTTCATACAGTGCAATGTGTATCTTCTGATTCTAGCTGAATTATTTTACTCTAAGGTGAAATATCCTAAATGATATTCACCATGGAAATAGCATTTTTGATCCTAAGAAAGTGCTACATTTAGCAGAATTTCATACTGAGTTTCAAGCAATATTAGTCCATAGAGGTTTCCCTCTAAAAAGTAGTTTCATGGTCATCTGGGAGACTCTGCATACTGCACAGCTGCTTTTAAAGATTCTCACAAACATTAATATATTAAAGGTCTGAAGTTTCCCTGGGAGTAAGAAACTTCTTTAAAATTGCTTAACTCAGCATTTTCAAAACTAATTTGTCTATATAGTCCCCTTTTCCTTTCACTGCTATTGATTATGTATGACAGTCCATTATGTAGGATAGCTTTCTCCTGGGACACCTGATGCCACAGCATAATTCCTTTGGAATGCAGTGTCATAAGCCCATTCTAGACTTCACTCAATACACTCACAAAGATGAGCCTTTGGGCTATACCCATGAAAAAAGATGATAGACAATGAATTTTTGTAAAATCACTTCAAGTCCTGTTAATGTAGTATAATTTGAAAAAATCTCTCTACTGTGGTTTGGATCTGAAATGTCCCCCAAAGGCTCATGTGGTGAAGCCTTGGTTCCCAGTGCAGCAATGTTCAGAGGTGGGGCTTTTAGGAAATGATTGGGTCATGGGGGCTTTGACCTCATCAGTGGATTAATTCATTAATGGTTTCATATTTGAATGGACTGTTTGGAGGTGGTGGGAACCATAGGAGGTGGCACCTCGTTGGAGGGAGTGGGCCCTTTCTGTGGACCTTCCCCCACACTCTCTCTCTCCAGTTCCCAGATGCCAGAAGCTGATCCACTTTGCTCTGCCACACTCTTTGACCATGGTGCTGTGCCTTGTCACAGGCCCAGAGCATGGACTGAAATTTTTCAAACCCTGAGCCAAAATAAATTTCGCCTCCTTTAAGTTGTTTTTCTTAGACATTTTGTCACACAGATGAAAAGCTGACTCACACATTATCTTTGGAGAATTGCTGTTTACATTCTTTTACCCACCTCTATGTTTTTCATATAGAAAAATGAAATACCAAGTCCACCTGACTCAATTTCATACTAGCCATTCTCAGTGACATGAGTCTAAATCATCATCTTTTATTTAAAAGATTGCAGTCTTTTTTGACATGGTCCTTAAGTCTGCATTTTCCTTTCATATAAATCTACCTACAGATATTACTGATAGTGTAAAATCCCTATTTAAATATTTTAACGAATTATCCTTCTATAAAGAATAAAATTCTAACTCCCTAGAATTTCATTTAAAGTCATCTTGATTTCATCCCAACTAACTTTTTTTAGTTTTATTGTGCTTTAAGTTCATACATTAATTTTTTTTTTACATCTCGAATGAGTTGGATATCCAACAAATAGCTACCACACAAGTGGGGAAGTAAGTAGGGTGGTTAACCCATTTCTCTCTTGTTTGGTAAGAACTACAGCCACTTTCTTACACTGTTCACCTAGCAGCATACATGAGACTCAAAGAAGCCATATTTCTTTAATATGAATTTGATGATTTAGAAAAATTGCTTGGAGCAGGGGTCAGACCGTAAGCAAAATAGCATAATGATTAATGACTAAGAGATAGCAAGCCCAGTATGGTCGATCTTTGTGTTGTCGCCTGCAGCTATTGCCGCCTGCAGCAACGACACCATGGGAAAGAATTAGAAGGCAGACTAGAAATGAATAGGTTCTTTATTCTTCCTTCTTCTAACTTCTCTCTCCGGCTCCAACAACCTCTCCAACTCCAACCACCCCCTCTAGCCAACCTCACCCGGTTAAATACTTTTTGCCTTAACAAGTATACACGTGTTAACAGCTCAAATTTACAGGTGTGTCACATAGTGTTCACGGGCATAGAAAGATTCTTAGGTAAATGCATGAATATCAGGTGAAAATACTTAAACACCTCTTATGGCTCTCAGCTAGCCACCATCTTAGCTATCTCCTTACTAGGGCTCTTACATCTTTGAATGAAAGAGAAATAAATATTTAAGCTGTAGGAAGCCATGTAGATAGTACAAGGAAAGTTATCTGTAGCAAAACAGTAAGACAAAGCAGACATGAAGAGAGAAAGAGAACTATGAGACAGAGCAAGAATTTCCATGGCATTCAGGCACCTAAGTTCAATAGTCTTGAAGCCTTGCAGGCTGTAGCTATATCCTCAATATCTAATGTTCGTCTTTGAGCAAGTTTATCTCAATCTTGATATACATGTACTCAAAAGATTGAGGCCTTCCACAAACTGCATATCTATGTACATGCACACATATATACACACCACATTTTCCTGCACTGGAAATGTTTTATTTCTCTGTACTTTTGTTCTGGCCATCACTTAAAACCTACCTCTTCCTTGAAGCCCACACTACCTTTCCATTCAAAGATACTCTTTTTAGGTCTGTGGTATTCTAAACAAATTTATAAGATATCATAGAATTGTGTATACTTGAGAGCAGAGTATGTCAAAGTTATTGTATATAATACTTGTACGTAACAACATGGGATGTGTTAATAATGCTATTTTGAATTACAGAAGAAATAGGATTTGATAAACTGACTTATTTCCTCTACAGACATATATTTTTTGAGAGGAAAAACTAGCTTAACACAAACATCAGAGTCGCCATAAGTGTCAATTCCTGGAGAGCACACTTGCTTTCCTATTGTGATCTCAGCGAATGCCTCTGTGCCAAGGATGATGAAGCTCTGATTATCTATTTGTAACTCCCTAGGAATAGTGAGAAATCACATCCAGATGGTTTGTATAAATATGAGAAATATCAAAGACAAGTTTTTGTAAGGATTCTAGACATTATGGTAAGGGAGGGAGGTCTGATGGCTGAACTGAGCCCCAGCTGTGTTTGAGAGATGCTGCCAACACATAAAAAGTACATTTATTTCATATAATAAATACCTTCAAAATGGATGGCTATGCAAAAGGGTAAAATCCAGTAGACATTAGCAAGTTGATGGATGAAGAAATATTAAATACACTTTCCAAAATCTAAAGGTCATCTGAACTTATTGCCAATGGCATTTAGAATCTGAATTGATTTTTAACAGTTGAAGCAATGTGTCAAGCAAAACTATGACTCACTTGAATAAATCAAATTATTTACTCAGTACCTAATATAGAGAGACTCAACTTCTAACTTTTGCCCCTATAATATACTTGCTGAGTTAGGGACAAGGGTTCACTCTAAGAAACTACGTTTTGATAAGAGGGAAGAAAGTATGAGCTGAAAAGGTAGACAATTCTTTGCCTCAAAGTGAACTCTACCAATCATCTATCTAGCCAGTCAATCTCTATGTTTTATAGCAGGCACTGTTCTAAGAAATTGAAAGGTCAGGCAAGGCAAGGCAAGAAATATAAAAGATAAGCCATCACTGTAACCAGCTATTAGGTTCTAGGTAATGCATTAATTATTTTACTGGTGTATCATTTCATATATTTCTTTAAAACACATTTATTTCTTTTAAATGGCAACATTTTGTTATATTTGAAATAATTATATCATCTGATAAATTAGGTAGTTTGCCTCAGATTTGCCCAACTGTTAGTGTTGGCCCAAGATGTAAACTGAAGATCATATTCTATGAACTTCACAAACTTGTCCCTAAATTCTAGTTTACTGATTTCTATTTTATCTACCAAGATCCAGTAAGTGCTTCTATTATATACTGTGTTGCAGCTAGATTTTATATTAAACACCATTCTTATCCAAGATGTAAACAAAGGTTTCTTTTTTTTTCTTCTTCTTCTTCTCCACATATACACAAGATAAAGAGAAAATAACACTGTGGAATCAATTTATATTTAATTATGTAATTCTAATTTAGAATTTCTTTGAGAAACAGCTGTGCTGGTAATGTTGTTCACACAGTGCTTATGATGATTAGATGAGATATAATTTAAGTTAACGATGCTAAGGTGTCTAAAGTGAATAAAGGATCTGGTGGTGCTTTCAGTATAAGAGACCAGATTACCATATTTTATATCATCTATTTCCTGGGATACCGTTAAGTCATGGACGAGAATCTCCTTAAAAGTAGGAGACTCATACTAATGGGAAAAGTGGGAAGTGAACCTTTAGAATAAAAGACTCTTAACAGATTACAAAAAGTAAGAAATGAGTGGAGGAATAACAAAGCAGGTTGCAAATAATTTTAGGCACATATGCCATAAAGCAGAGCAGACTACACATATTTTAGGAAGCAGTTGTTCATATACCCATCCTGTAAAGGATCAGAGATTAAAATGCTAGGTAAAAGAGAACAAATTTTGAAATAAGTGCCAGAAAATTAACTGAAAATAGACATACCTAAAGTTTAACAACAAAACTCACATAACTTAGGCACATCCCTCTTACAACAACAATTTATGATGTGAGCAATTTAATTCACCTTTGCTGAATTAGCAATAAACAATAAAAAGTAAATTAGTGGGGACTTGCTTTTCTGGCAACATGTCTGTATAAACATACATAACTCCTCATAACAAAACACTTAAAAATATTAGGCAAAACACATTTACAAATAGGAAGAACTAAGATAGAAAAAAAAAAAAGTAAGGCTAGTTTATAATGCCACAGTCAGGAGAATAGTAATGATAAAGAAGTGATCAGTTTCTGAGTCTGGCCTCTATCTAGTATATCTGCTGCCCTGCTTTTTTTCAATAGCTCATGCTTGGAGTGCTCACATGGTAGGAAATACGACTACAGATTCTACATACTACCAAGAAACAAAAAAGAATATGCCATCTCTTAGTTAGCTTTCTGTTGCTGTGAAAAAGAATCCCTGAGCTGGGTGCGGTGGCGCACGCCTGTAATCCCAGCACTTGGGAAGCTGAGGCAGGAGGATCGCGAGTTCAAAGCCAGCCTCAGCAATGGCGAGGCACTTAGCAACTCAGTGAGACCCTGTCTCTAATAAAATACAAAAAAGGGCTGGGGATGTGACCCAGAGGACGAGTGCCCCTGAGTTCAATCCCTGGTACCACAAAAAAAAAAAAAAAAAAAAAAAAAAGAATCCCTGAAACAACTTAAAAAGAGGAAAGATTTCAGAGGTTTCAGTTAATAATCACTTGGCCTCATTTTGGGAACATCATGCTTGGGAGGATGTGGTGGATAGAATCTGCTCATATTAAGGTAGCTGGGAAGTTAAAGAGAAATAAAGGAGGAGGCAAGGGTCCTAAAATGTCTGCCATGAAATAACTTCCTTCCTCTAGGCCTTACCTCTTCCCAATAGCACTATAGGAAAACTGTGAAATATTGTGCTTGTTGAAATCTACTTTGGGTGGAGGTAAAGTAAGCCTATGTGAAAACATATAATCACAATCTAGTCTTCCCAGAGTTTGTCTACTTAGCCTGAAACTCCTATAGCAGGAATGTTGTTAAAAGTGATTAATCGATGGATATCATTATCCTAAATGCATGATTGAAGATCTGAATTGTACTTATATACTTTGTATACAAGCAGTTGTATGTAAAAAGATGCTATACTTGTGCATTATGAATAAGTAAATAAATAATTAAAGTAAAAAAAAGTGATTAATCATTGGTTCATATATCTTCTGATGCTTGGCAGAAACAGTGGAAATAAATGACCTATTCAATGAGTCACATAAAAATTCTGTTATATGAAAAATGATCATATAAGAACACATATATGTTTCCACACACAAGCACGTAAAGCAAAACAATACACTGTTTGAGGATACAAATGTGTACTGTGAATCTCCTGGTAAACTCTAGGGAACAGCTTGGGTTATTATGCTATTATCAAAATTACATTGAGGATTGTCAAAGATATTCAAAAATTCTGTTTTTCAATCAGGGTCCTGTTGATATACATGTTCTTTTTTCTTGTTACTATATAGAATTTTGTAGTCCAAATACATTTTGTAGATAGACTATATCATAAATAATTAAAAATTAATTATCCAATATCCAAGGGCAGTAAATTGAGCTTCTGCCTGCCTCCATAACTACTCTTCATCGAATTGGGCCTGCCAGTTGATAAGCCTCCTCACATTCATTGATCTCCCTACTCAGCCTGCCATTTTGTTTATTCCTGTGTTTAAACCATAGTGGTTCTCAGCTATTTGAGAACAGACTGTGGTCTGAAAGAAGAAAAGGCCAAGGAAGATAAAGGGGAAAAAACAAAACAAAACAAGACAAAAAATCCAGCAAGAAGATAGAAAAGGGATTTAAATTCAATCAATACAAAAAATTGCATACCATATTCCATTAATGCATTCAGAAAAATTAATAATAAAAGTCATCTATAATATGTAATGTCCTAAAAATATAAAAATTGATCCAGATTGGAAATCACTAGTACCATTGCTGAAATAAAATAAGCATGTTGTTTTTATGATTGTTGAGCTAATCTTCTAGAAAGTGGAGCAGAAAAACAAAAACAAAAAAAAAAATTAAAAAGAGAAGTTAAAAGACAGAAGAAAGAAAACTAGAAATTACATCATTTTTACCATTAAATAGATTAGAAAAAAAAGAAAAGAGAAATCAACCAAAGGGCATTATCATGAAAATAATAAAAGGGAATTTGTCAAAAAGGGACATTATCTTCAAGCTGAAAAGGCCTATCAAGGATTTCAGAGAAAGAAATGATTAAAAAGAACCACACTTTATAAATAGCAAAAATTTGAATTTTTTTAACAATACAGAGAAAGAAAAATGCCAAAAAGCACTTGGATAGGAAAAATATAAAGTCTTTTGAAAAGAAAATAAAAGCAGATTTGAATCAAAATGTATTTAACCAAACTAAAAGTAGGGGAACAACATCTTTACTGTTGTCTAAGAAATTGATTTCAACTATTGTGTACTTATATTCAATTGGAATACTGCTCTAACGTTTTTTCTATCTGATATTCTTCCTTAGGGAATTCTTTGAAGGTGGTCTCAGGAAAAAGCAGGGAGTAAATCAAGAAACAAAAATGAGAGGGGACCCACACAATTAAAAGCATAGCCAGGAAATAAGTGATGATCATCCTACAAAAACACGTATGCAGTCTTCCTAGAAAGTGATCTAGGTACATAAGCGCGTGGAAACAATCTTTGGAGGCAAGTATGGGGGAAATTAGAAGAATTTATTTTTTATAAAAGTTTTCTTAAATAAATAATAAATACGAGGAAATTTCACAAAATCTTAGACCTGTGTAAGTAAGTAAAGGCAATTAAAGCACAACATATGATTCTGTAAATGTCCTGATAAATTCATATTAAAGTAAACATTATTTATGAGTTTTATAATATAAAACACAGAATAGAAGGTATATGCTGCCAACTCAATCCAATAAGAGTAAAAGAACATGCATCTGGGAAGTTTTTCCCACAAGTATTATTTCACAGTTGTAACCAACACCATTGTATATTTGTTGCATTCCACATCTGCACAAGAGATCTATCCTTAAAGGTAGGATATTTCTTACAATAGAATAGTGGAGCCAACTGGCTGGCATGAACATTTTCCCCATAGAGTAGGAAACATGAGTGGGTGATAATATGCAGCAGAAACTATGAAAGCGAGAAAGTCAAGGAAAGCATATACTATATTCTGATCATGGACAGTTAATAAATCTAAAGGAGCAAGAGTAGAGAGTTAGAGAGGAAGAAGGAAAATTCTAACATTTTCATCCATCCATCCACCCATCCATCCATCCACTTAATACATACTGTTTGAATACGTACTTTGTTTTAGGCAGGGTTCTGGGTGCTAATGTAAAAGTTCCAGAGGAAATGATGTAAAAATTATCTTCTCATGGAATTTAATTCTAGAGAATTGTAAGAGCTAATTGCCAGGGTTTCTAGCTCCCCTGAACCCAGGTTTGGCCCTCTCTGGCCGGCAGAGAAGGCTGGGGGAACACACCCCAGCAGTGAGGCAGAATCAGGAGAGGTAGAAGTCCACTGGTGGCCACGCTTAGCCCTCACAATGGAAGACAATCAGGCATACACCAGGGAGTCTGGTCAAGGCACAAGCTCAGTTTATTGAGGAAGTTGAACTGCCTTTATAGAAGACATGGGCCAATCAGCAGAAAGATCATAGGGGCACATAGGGAGCATGAGCAAATCACATTGGCGGAGCCATTAGCCTACCCTAGTGGGGGTCTGACCTCTCGACATGCGTCAGGGGAACACCCCTTGGCTAGGCCAAGTCCACGTATCAGGAAGTGGGAGACAGCCAGAGAGTTTCTATCTGATGGCGTGTTCTTAACATCCCCAACAGCTAACACTTAGAACTCTTACTAAGTAATCATCAAGCATTGTTCAAAGCATTTTGCAGAAGCTAAATTTCTTAGTATGTATTTTCTGGTCTCTATGACAGACCTAGGATTTAGTGGTGTGTGTTTAAATATATTGAAGGTCATATAGAGGGCAAGAGCTCTCTCCACCCTTCATCCAGAAAGAGATAGATTGTGAGTTGCCTAATTTCAAGATAACCTCTCAACTCTATTGATCTGAGATATAGCCATACTGATATTGCTGGGGAAAGGAGCCTATGTAGTTTAGTTCTCCCAGTGCCATCTCAATTTTCTTATAATAATATGTTTTAAAAATTAAGCTACTACAAGAAATAATCACCATGTCTCAGTTACTTAGTGGGGCAAAAATTTATTTCCCAGTGGTGATTAATTCATCACATTTGTGTCTCTGAGTGGCCCATTCACCCAGAGATGATTGATAAGTCCTCCATCACTGGGAACATATTGCTTCCTCAATTAATTTGGTCGAAAAAGAGATATTCTGGAGAATTCTTTAGCAGATTTTTAGTGCCTCATTTTGGAAGTGACTCAGATCCCTTCTGTTTATATTTCGCTGGACGAGCAGCTACATAGCCTAGAAAACTGCAGAATTAGAAATTACAGTGACATAATGAGAAGATGGTTTTCAATGCAGTGAGATGAAGAGGGTCCTTGTCCATAATCCAAAAGAGGAAGTTGCAGCAAAATTGAACTTCAAAAGCAGAAAATTGAGAGTTATAAGAACTTTCTAGGTAATAGGTGAACTAAACCAATAACAAATGTTGTAGTAAACCACTAAGCACAAGACCAGACATATGACAGAAGGTAGACTCAGAAAGCTTCTCTGTAATAGATGGCCAACATGATGCTAATTTACTTGTTTGATGGAAGCTGCTGGTCCTGGGTCAAGCCAAAGATATCAGATCATGAATTTTCATCAAAACCCAACTTCACTATCTATATTCCATGAAGCACTCTGATTCAATGAAGTTAGAAGGGCGCTATGTGAACTTCAGAAGAAATTGTAGACCACTTTTCACTTTCTACAAGTTCTTAACTCCCAACCCCCAACTTTATCAAGATATATGCATTAGGAGCTAAGAGAGAGGAGAATGATGAATGCAGGTATGAACTGTACAGATCTCCCTTAAAGGAAGTATGCAATGATAACAGCATAATCCCCAGATGTCAGTTTTTTGTTTTTTGTTTTTTTTTTTACCTCAGATAAAGGGAACCAAGTTACTCAAGAGAATGTCTTACCCATGATGGCCCACAGGCAATGACCGATGCTGGCAGGGCCTTAATGGCTTAGGTATATTGGGCTAACACAAGATACATCTGATGGATTATTTATAACACAGAGCTTTCTGTGGAGTTGGTTGCGGCTTTCTTAGTTCAAAAACATAGACATTTTTCTCTGCCTAATCTTGCTTTCTCTGCCTTTGTTGTAGTTTGGATATGGAATGTACCCAACAAGCTCTTGTATTGAAAACATGGTTTTCAATGCATTGGGATTCAGAGGTTGGGTTTTTAGGAAATTATTCAATCATAAGGACTCTCAACTTATCAGTGTATTAATCCACTAATGGCTGAATGGACTACTGGGAGTTGGGACTTAGTGAGAGGAGGTAGGTTACGGGGGCATGCTCTGGAAAGGTTTTTCTTTTTCCTATCTTCTTTTATGTCTGCTTTCTGAGGTCATGAACTGGACAGCTCTCCTCCACCATGCCTTTCAACCATGATGTTTCTGCTTCAAAACTGGCCGGCCATGGACTCAATCCTCTGAAACCATAGCCAAAATAAATCTTTTCTCTTCTAAATTCTTCTTGTTAGGTTTTTTTAATCACAGCTGTGAAAAGCTGACTAACCCTCCCTTCCACAAATGTTGATCCCTCTAAAACATCCTATGTACAACATTTCATCTCAGCTTCTGCTCATAGAAAACACCATCTGCAATAGCTGACACCAGGAATGTACCAAGAAAGAGAATGATAAAATGCAATTATGAAACTGAATCACTTTCTTGTTAGTTAGTTGTGGTTGGTGCAACCCAGAAGACATTCCCTGGCTTAGGTGACAGAGTAATTGCTAAAACTAACTTATGGTAAATTGGATGGTGTACTGGTAGAAGAAAATTCACTAGCTAGTATAATGTGTGAGTTTTGTTAAAAAGTAGTTTGGAAGGCTATTGTGTGACCTAGATAATGATGACAAAACCCCCTAGGGATTATCTAGCAATTGAAAACTGAGTGTGAAAAGCACAGGTTCCCTGGTAGCCTACAAAAGAGAGCCTATCTCCCGCAGAGAATCTGAGAACCAGGGCCAAAACTTAATAGAGAGTCTGGATTCTAGAGGACAGTATGTTAAATGCTAATCAAAGATGTTTGTCATGCCAAGATATGGCCCTATTTGTAAATAAATGGAAATAGGGCCATTTGAGGGGATGATCTTAGACATTTTTTTGGGGGGGATACTAAGGATTAAACCCGGGGGTGCTTAACATTTCTGGCCCCCTTTTTATTTTTATTTTGAGACTAGGTTTTACTAAATTGCTTAGGGCCTCACTAAATTGCTGAGACTAGCTTTCAATTTGTAATCCTCCTGCCTCAGCCTCCTGAGCTGCTGGTATTACAGGTATACACCACCATGCCTGGCACTCCTATACATTTTAAATTGCCCAATATTTCCAGAACTTCTGAGACTGCAGAAGTGGACTATACCTCCCAATTAACACTACTTCATTCCTTGAGAACAGTATATTCCCATTAGGAACTGCTCTCTCATCCTTCTTCTTGTTAATTACTAGGCATCCAGCTAAGACATATGGGGTCCAATAAAGGAGAGAAGGAACTACATTACAAAGAGGCTGAAATACCAAGCCAAAACCTATGAAAGATCTAGGATCCTAGGAACTGGATTTTTATGATGATTGATCAAAGGGGTTTAAGCACATGATTAGATAGAGAAAGGTTTATTGCTTTGAAAGTGACTATCTTGAATGCTCCTAGAGTCTTTGGAGATTTCCAAGTTAGCTATTAGAATGGCCCCTAGAAATATGAAAAAAGAGATGACCCATATTAAGTAGAGTTGAATGCCAGAATTTTTGTGCCAGGTAGGGAAAGCGGTAATACATGTCTTCAGAGATCTGAAAATGATGGAAGTAAAATATCGCAAAAGGCCAGAAAACTCAATATTGATTGTGTTCCACAGGAACCCTTGGATGAGTCACCATTGACTTTTCTATAAAGAATGCATAGGTCAGAGTGCACCAGTACCACTGTGATAGCTGAACTGGATTGTCAATATGAGTGCCTCGGAAGCACGTAAGATTACAGATTACTGGTCCATTGGATGTTTTCTAAGATGATTAGCTTATAGAACAAAACTGATAGGGAAGAACCATCCTGAATGTGGGTGGGCCCCAGGTAGAACAAAAAGTGGAAGAAGGAGAAAGTCTCAAGGATTCCAGCTTTGGTTTTCTGGAGAGGGCGTGTGTTTTTCTGCTGCTCTCACCTAACAATATTGGACTCCAGCTCCTTCGTTCTTCCAAAGTGATATCCTACCAGTGACTCTCAGGAGTTTCTAGACCTTCAGTCTCAGACTGGGGCTGCATCATTGGTCTCTTTTGTTCTGAGTTTCCAACTTCCTGGATTACTCTTACCTTCTTGGGTTACTGTTTCCTCTGGTGCTCCAGCCTACAGTTGGCCATTGTGGAAATATTCAGATTCTGATCATATAAGCCAATCTAATAAATCCTGTTATATAATCATACATATGGATGTACATATCCTGTTAGTTGTGTTCCTCTAGAGAACCCTGAAAAATAACCACTGAAATGTTCAATAGTTTAGGCCTAACTCATAAGGGGAGGGGAGGCCAAAGAGAGAAGATGGATAACTTAAAAGAAAAATCTACTTAAAAATGGTTCCACAAATTCTCATACCCTTCATCAGTCCAGGTAACCAGATTTACTTTGATATCCAAACTAAAGCATAATTTTGTCTCTTGAAAACATAAAAGCAAAACAAAATGAACCTGTAATACAGAGACTGTTCTGCAAGTCAGGGCTTTAAACCAGAACAGGCCATTGAATAACAAGATTTGACTGTGTAAAAATATAATTAACAATCAATAATGTTAATAAGTTATTAATAGATAATGGAACCCTGAAATGATAGAACCCACTTGGAGGTATTTAATCATCAGAAGTTAGATGAGTATAATTATTGTCTAAAGTGGCAGAGTTGGATTTCTGTTTATATGGGCACATTCCACAAAGAGTTAAAGAGCCAGTTCATTGAAGAACACATTCATAGGGACAAATAGGCTGTCATCCAACATGGCACAAGCACGTATAATAAAGATAGAAATGAGCCAGTTTGTAAGCCAGCATTGCTGACCAAAGGGAAACTTTGACCTCCAATTGGAAGAACCTTGTGATAGCATGGCAAATAATCACAAAGATGATACCAGAAGTTCTTCCCCAAAGGAACTGACATTCAGGAATGGTTTCATTACAGAAAACCAGTGCAGTTGGACAGGGACCTATGCAAAGAAAATGATTGGTACTTAGATTTATTGCTTGGCAATCACCTTCTTGAAATTCTTAATAATTTTATCTTTTAACCTGTGTTATGTAAAATTGAAGTCCAAGGGAACCAGGCAGCATCTAGTAAGGATTTGGAACTTTAATCTACACATGGCCCTGCCTCCTACTACCTCCCTACTTCCCTTGGACTTGTTCCCTTTCCACTTTCTCTCAGTAACTGCCATTTCCCATGGATCCTGCTAGAGTTCTGAGCACAGATACCCAGGCCGGGGCCAGGAGGTATCAAATGTAAGAGTCTGTACTCACCAGATAAATATACTTGTGCCTGAGATAAGGTGTACCAGATAATAGGTAAAATCCACCATTACAAGTTGAGAAAGAAATCATGGAAGAAAGTAAAAGCTATTTTTTTCTCATTTTTAAATAAGTGCCCTGCATTTTTATTTTTCACCTGGTCTTACAAATTATGGAGGCACTACTTGGAGATAGGGCCCAGGAGACATTTACTTGGGCAAGTGTGCATTGGGACAACAGAAATGTCCAAGCATTTCAAGGAATGTCAGACACAGTGTTTGAACTGCAATTGATAGCAACTTCTTGAAAAGTCGTTAACTGTGGTGTCATTGTTAGCATGGGGACATATGAGTACCAGGTAGTAAATGGAATCCCAGACTAAATGCAGTGTATATTGAATACATTCAATCTGCAGCTCCATTTGGTGGTGTTTACCAGCTCCCTGAATGCATAATTGGAATTGCTATGCTTAGTAGTATGTGTAGCTTCTTCATTGCATCCTCAGTCTGTGAAATAAGGAATAACATGGTGGAAAGGGAAAAGTGCAAGCCATTGAAACATCTCTTTCTGGCCAAAAGAGTTAATTGTAATAATAGGTAATGAGTGGGGGTATGCAGGGAAGACAGAGCAGCACCTTCTTAAAGGGTCTAAGGGCTATAAGGGTAAAAGTACTTCTTTAAGTCACCAGCTTGATCTTTGCCTTTGTACTTTAAGTCACATGAACACTGTAGATGATGGTGCCTACTATAACACAAGAAATGGTAGTCCCACCTACAGCTGCTTACTTCATCTGGTTTATTTGCTAAGAGAAGATGAATAAAGCACAAGGTGGAGAATGCAGCAGCAATGTTGTGAATACATTGTTTTCTATTCTAATGAGAAAAGCAGATCAGAAATAGCATTCATATGAAGCAAACAATAATAGACACTTCCAGTTTTGCTTCAAGGATAACTAATTATTGACTCTCTTACCCTCTGTCTAGACTGGACTGAATAGACATCCATATTGATCTATGACATCAGACTGAATAAAGAAGGCATACTTTGTAATTTGGAGGTCTTGCGAGACTCTTGAGCTACTGAATGTGGGAGATGAGCCCTACAAGTTTATAGGGCTTAAGGATCAGTAAGAATTTTAGGGTTTGGTTGATAAGTATAACATAACATTCATAACATTGTCTCCAAAGTAAAAAATATAATATCACATCTCACAGGCCATACATAACTGACAGCTAGCAATGTTCTGGAGGCAGTATTTTCCAACTGGAAAATGATCTGACACATATACTGATGGATACAAGTCCTATAGCTTTGGGGGGGCAAAGAGTAGGACCAGTCACCAAAACATATCTAGGCTTAGATATAAATAGTTTTGTCACATTGGCCCTATAATCTGGAATGATCTACAATTTTAGAGATATCTTGGTGGGCAAAATGTCATGTGGTGCAGGGGAACTGAGATGTAAGTCCCATTAGGTCCTGGAGAAAGGTTATGTCATCTAGAGCAGGAAATAATATACTTAAAGAAAAATTCCTTGGAATGCTCCTGGGCTCTGGTAGAAACAGATTGCATGATAATGTGACACCAAAGGGGCACTCTCTGGAACTGCCTGTTTCAATGGAGTCTGTCAGATCCACAAAGTTATAAAATCAGATGGGCTCTGGAGTAGAGTATCACATATGTAAGAGGTACTCTTGAACTGATCAGCTATTTGTAATGGAAGGAAAAATGTCCATAATTTCTGGATTTTGCAGGATAGAGGTCCAACTTACTCTTGCCTTCCATGGGCATTGAGAGTTCACCATACCTCAAGGGGCATATATAAGAGAGATTTGGAAATTATACCAAAATGTCCACTGGGTAGGGCGTATGAGGACAATCATATTAATTATGAAAAAATAATACATATTTATTTTACATATCAAGGGTTAAATGCACATATTTGCCATTGCTTGACATAGGGTAATAAAAATAAAAATGTTAGGAGGTGGATACTAGGGAGTTAAGGTTGTGGAGAACAAAAGGAGAGCAAGGAGATCATTCAGTGTTTTTCTTTCAGTGTCTGGAGTATTTCACTTAGAATAATGTTCTCTGGGTTTTCTCTTTTTGTTTGTTTGTTTCAATTAGTTATACATGACAGTAGAATGCATTTATTCACTTTGATATATCATACATAAATGAGGTATAATTTTTCAGTTTTCTGATTGTACATGTTGTAGAATCACATTGGTCATGCAGTCATATGTGTATATAATGTAATAATGTCTGTTTAATTCTACTATCCTTCCTATTCCCACATTCCCTACCCACCCCACACTCCCTTCACTCCCCTCTACGTAGTAATCTAAAGTAACTATTCTTCCCTAGCACCTCCCCCCCTTTATTGTGAATTAGCATCTGCATATCAGACAAAATATTTGGCCTTTGCTTTTTTGGGATTGGCTTATTTTGAACAGACACTTCACAGAAGAAGAAATACAATTAATCAACAAATGTATGAAAAAATGTTCAACATCTCTAGCAATTAAAGAAATGTAAATCAAAACTAAAATTTCATCTCACTCCAGTAAGAATGGCAATCATGGGGCTGGGGTTGTGGCTCAGCAGCAGAGCGCTTGCCTCGCACGTGTGCAGCCCGGGTTTGATCCTCAGCACCACGTAAACATAAATGCATTGCATTGTGTACAACTAAAGTAAATAAATAAATATATATATTTTTTAAAAAAAGAATGGCAATCATCAAGAATACAGACAACAATATATTTTGGCAGGTTGTGGGGAAAAAGGTACACTCATACATCTCTGGGTTTTTATTAGTACATTTTCTGTTACTATAGTGAAGCACCTGAAACTGGGTAATTATAAAAAAAAAAGAGGTTTATTTACCTTGCAGTTTTGGAGACTAAAAGTCCAAAGTACATTGCATTAGTTCTGGCAAGGATCCCCTGGCTGCTCCACTGACATGGCAGATGGGAACACAACTTTGGGAGCATGAGGAGGAGAGAGAGATCACATTGCTAGACAGGAAGATAGGACCAGAGGAAGTTCTTAGCATATTTTACAACAACTGTCTTTGGCTAACCCAGCAACAGTCCCACAAGAACTATCTTAATTTCTTTCAAAGATAGTGCCCCTAATATCCTCCTACCAAGCCCTGCTCTTTAAAGGTCCTACCACCTTCTAACATTCTTACCCTTATAACTAAGCTTCTAACAAATAAAACTTTGATGGACAAACAACCTTCAAACAATAGCAAGATTCATATATGTTGTGATAGATGACAGGGCTATTTATTTATTTATTTTATACCAGGGATTAAACTCAAGGGCATTCAACCACTGGACCACATCCCTAGCCCTTTATATTTTGAGACTGGATATCCCTAAGTTGCTTAGAGCCTCGCTAAGTTGCTGAGGCTGGCTGTGAATTTATAATCCTCCTGCCTCAGCCTCCGTAGCTGCTTGGATTACAGGTGTACACCACCTTGCCTAGCCACAGGATTTATTTTCAATACTTAATAGTATTCCCTTCTGTTGTTGTATGTATAAACAACATTTCTCTATCCATTTATCTGCTGATGGACACTAGAGTTGATTCAATATCTTGGGTATTGTATGTAATGTTGCAATTAATATAGGAGTGCAGAGATCTCTTCAAGATATTGATTTCATTTATTTTGTACCCAGGAAGATTACTGAGTTATATAATAGACTGCCTGTCTTTTTTTGGTTGTTGTTAAGGAAAATTCATACTCTTTTTCATAATGTACAAACCAATTTACACAACCACCAACAATGCACAAGAGAGTTCCCTATTATTTATGTCCTTGTTTTTAATAGTTTGGATGTGAAATGTCCTGCATATGCTTGGTCTCCAATCCAGCAATATCTGGAGGTGTGGTTTTGTGGAAGTGGTTGGATCATAAAAGCTCTTACCTAATCAAAAATTTATCTGGTGATAAGTTTATAATTGTATAAACTATTGTAAAGTGATGGAAATTATAGGGGTGGGACCCCTTTAAAGAAAATAGGTCACCAGGTGCATACCCCTAAACAATTTTTTTGTCCTCACTCCCTTTTCCCCCTTCTCTCTCTTCTTCCTGATCAGTTTGAGTTGAGAAGCTTTCCTATACCATACTGTTATGGGTTGAATCTGATAATGTTTGCCAAAGAACTTATATATTATGCAGTGTTCAGAGGTGAAAAGATTGGATTATGAGAACTGTGCTTTAATTGTAGATTAATATATTTGATGCATCAATAATTTGAATGCACCACTGAGTATTAATTATAGGCAGGTAGACCATGGCTGGAAAAAGTAGATCACTAGGGGAGTGTCCTTGTGGATTATATTTTGTCCCTGGATCCTCACTCGCTCTCTTTCTGCTTCCCAGATTCCTTGAGCTAGGCAGCTTCTGTCCACCATGCCCATGGCAAAGTACAGCATGTTGAAATCCCTGCAAGAAGCCCCTGAGAGGGTGATGTGTGAAACTGTGAAAATGTAGCTGAGGCTGGAATGGAGACCACAGGAATAAGAGACTCTAGAAACCTGGATTGTCTGCTGAGGAAATCTATAGAAAGCAGGCAGAGTCTGGCCAGGTGAGAGACCCGGTAGTCTGAAACTGGGAAGGCCACACAGGCGGGACAGAACAAGCCATCCCATGCCCTAGACACTGAACATGGTGCTACAGGACTTGGTGTTTTCCCAGCTGGATTGAGGTCTTGCTTTGGTTCCATTCCTTATTTTTATGCTCTTATTCCTCCTTTTTGGCATGGGAATATTTATCTAGTTCCATTGTATATTGAATATATTTCATTGTATATTGTTTTTGATTTTTATAGGAACTGACAGCCAAGATACTTCATTCATACTTGGACTTTTGAGCAATGTTAAAACTCATTAGATTAAGGGGACTCTTGGAGTTTGACTAAATGTATTTTTCATCGAGATGAACATGAGGTTTTGGGAACCAGGGGTGGAATGTTATGGTTTGGATATTTGATGTCTCTAAAAGGTTCATGTTCTCAGTAATACAGAATTGTTTAGAGGTGAAATGATTAGATTATCAGAGCTGTAACCTCAGCAGTCTATTTGAATAGACAACTGTGGGCAGGTAGGCATGGCTGAAGGAAGTAGGTACCAAGGGCATGTCCTTGGAGATTATATATAGTGCCTGGCTCTTCAAACATTCTGACAGTCTGGGCTTCCTAGCTCCCACAAGCTGAGCAGCTCTCCCTGGCCAAGTCCCTTTGCCATGATGTTTTGTTTCACTTAGGAACAGATTAGTGGAGTGTCAACCAGGAACGGAAATTCTGAATTATTAACCCAGTAGTTAAATTTTTTCCTCTTCTAAATCATTCTTGCCTTTATTATTTATTTATTTATTTATTTATTTATTTATTTATTTATTTATTTATTTATTTAATTATTTTTGGCACTAAGGATTGAACCCAGGGAAACTTAACCACTGACCCACATTCTCAGTCCTTTCTATTTGTTATTTTGAGAAAGGGTCTCACTAGGTTTCTGAGGCTGACTTTGAGTTGTGATCCTCCTATCTCAGCCTCCCAAGCTGCTGGGATTACAGATATGCACCACCTTACCTATCTTGCCAGCAATTAATCATACCAATTAAAAGCTAACTAACACATATGCTACCAATGCCATGCTGATGTGCCTCAGCACAGGTCCAGAAGCAATGAAACCACATGATCATGGCTGAAACCTTTCCAGGTGAATTTTTTTCAGGTATTTTGTTATAGCAATGGAAGGCTGACTAACACATTTGTCAGTATTTATTATCTTTTTTTAAAATAATAACCATTATTACAGGTGAGAGATTCTCATTGTGACTTGATTTATATTTCCCTGATGATTAGAGTGGACCATTTTGAATGCTTTTTTTTTTTTTTTTGCCCACTTTTAAATTAGGTTCTTTTTCTTCTTGCTTTTAAAATTCTTCTAGTTTTTAAAATTCTATATATGTTCTGGATATTTAGCCCTTGTCAGACATTGTTTTTAAATATATTATCCTTTTCTGTAGTTTGTCTTTTCATTTTGTTCATTATTTTCTTTGGTGTATAGAAGCCTTGTAGTTTAATTCATTTCCTTTCTTCTATTTTTGCTTTTGTTGCTTTTGCTTCTAGGTCCATATCCAGAAAATCTTTGCCCAGACCAATGTGAAGAAGCTCTTTCCCTATATTGTCTTTTCAAGAAATCTCTTTTCTATATGAAGTGAAAACATTTAGATAATATTATGTTGAATATAAATTACCCATAATGATATCAGTAATGAGAAAACCAAATATTTTTATGCTGTGCTTAAAAATAAAAACAGCTCTACCTTCCTGGAGAATACAAATGACAGGTATAATCACATTTAATTTTGTTGGCTCACTAAAAGTTGAGAACCAAACAAAATGAAAAAAACACAAAAATCAACAAAATTGCTCTTAGTTCATTTTCACAAGGTGTCCTCAATTATTTAAATAGGCTGTATTCTGGATGTAGTGCTTTTTCTCCACCACAACTGCCCTATCTCACAGGCAACAAGCAACAGCAGAGCTTTTATTTAGTTTGATTCTTTTATGCAGCTCATCGTAATTTGTATAAGACCTAGAGAAATACAGGGTCCTCATCTCTAATGCTAATTATTACAATCTTCACTTCTCTTTAGCCCATATATATTATTTCCCTTTTTAAATATCATATTCATGAATATTAGATATATCACAAGGACAGTATTTGTTTTGTCTTCTCCTTGAGTTGTTTTTTAATCTCTGGTGTCAACTGGATCTCTGTAGTCTCATCTTGTGGGCTCCTGCCTGTTCTGACTTCCCCAAAGTGGAACAAGATAAAATGTATCTTCAGTGCAAGTCTCTTTTAGTGGAAATCTTAGCTTGTTCCTGCTTTGCTTTTGTTTATTTATTTAATTTTTAAGTAACGAGATAGCAAGTATTTTTAAATTGAAATTCACGTTTTTAGGGAATACAATATCTTTGGTGATTCTACTCAGCTCTGATCCAGCCTCATGGGTCTGAGTTAAGATGTGTAAAGCAAAATGAATTTTAATACATTCCTTTAAAAATGTATTTTTCACAGCTAACCCAACTCTGAAGGCTGAGCAGCAAATTCAATTTCAAAGAGGACTGAGACAAATGAAACACTGACCACTTATAAGTTTCTTAAGTACTTATTATATATATTCCCAGTGCTTTTCTAACTATGAGTTTTGATAGAATTTAAGCAAGGTTGATGATCATTCTTCAAATGCCACTTCCCAAAGTGAATATGCTGATCTGAGTTTTTGGGATTGGTTGCTTAAAGATTTCTGGAACAGAAAGTAATTGGTGCCTCCATTTCAATTTGTCTTATATAGAGATGCCTTTGGGGAAATTTAATATTTAAAATCCAGTTCTGTGGGGAAAAAATCACACAAATTAAGATGGTTGCTCTGAAGAAGTCTGATGCTAATTCATTTCTGCACGCTCTGAGTACCAATAAACGTGGTGTTGCCACAGTCATATCATTTATGGCCATTTCATGAAATATAATGAATGGATATATGGTAGCCAATGTGGAAGAGGGAAACTTGATGGAGTGGAATCAGTAAAATTTCAGTTTGAACTTAGGCTCATTTATTTAGCAGGCCTTTGGGCCATGTGACCTTGAAAAACATCAGGTTGAAGGTCATTGGGCCTTTGTGTCATCTTGTATTAAAGGAATTTACCATTACCTAACTTCCAGAGCCCTCCTGAGTACCTTAAGTGGATTATTGTTGTTAAACTCTTGTTTAATAATGAGTGTTCATCTAACTTTACATCTCTCATCAAGATTCAATGGTTGCATTTTTCTGAAAAATTATACAAAAAATTCTGGTGACTTTGTGTCTGTTTTGGAAGTCAATTTTTATTTTTATGTGGCTTTTTAGAGACTTCCTATGGCTGATCCCTGCTGGAGTCATGCATTATGTAAATATTCTCATATGGTTCACATGAGCAACTATGTACTGGGTATAGAGGAACTGTAAACTTTTGTTAGGTGTTACTGAGCTGGGGATCCCACTGTCTCTGTGAACTCAGTTTGCAGTGATCTAGTTGGTATCCATTATAAGTATCAGACAGGAATAGACTCCAGAATTTTCAAAATGTCATTATACACTTGGAATCCATTTTATTTAATTATTTTACTTTCTATGTGTTGCAGAAAGTACTTCATACACATACTATAGGAATATTGTATACATCACACAAATGTACAATATAAGTCCCCTTTCTGCTTTTTATCTGCATTTCTTACAGGGCTGTAGGAAGCAAAAAGAGTGAAATAAAATTTAATATGTAAATCCACTAATGTCCTTATGCTCCCATGAGCAGACTGTAATATTAAACTCACCATTTAATTAAATTTCACTGTTCATTAAACCATATTTTCATTATATAAGTACTATAACAGAAAATAAATGGTTAACACACACCAAACGTCCAAGAAATAAACTCAAATTAGGTTGACTGTAAGGAGAACTTTCAATAGCTCTGTCATTCAGATATTAATACAGCTTCCCTTGAATTTTTGAACATGTTTTGGGTAATTTTTATTGATGAGTTTTTAATATGCATAGATAAAAACTAGAGATGCATGCAGTTTTTGTGTATCTATATGTATTTATATATAAGTTTAAATGGACATCATTATTTTCTCCATGTTTTATTAAAATCACATTGATGTTCCATTGAAGATCTGTTTCTTCTGTATTCCATTGCACCCCTGGATAGGAGTAGCGACCAAATTGAGACTAAACAGACACTTCTCCAGGATTCCTGTATGTATGTGTGTATATATATATATATGTGTGTGTGTGTGTGTGTGTGTGTGTGTGTATGTATATATATATAAAATATGTATATATATATATATATATATATATATATCAGGTGTGTGTATATGTGTATATATGCATGTACTGATCCTGATTTTATATATATATGTATATATTTATATATGTATATATTATATATATATGTATATACATATATATGTACTGATCCTGATTTTTTTTCATTAGCTTTTTGAGTTGATTTTGTCAATTTGATGAATATATCTGTGTTTTAGTATTTGTCACTGCTATTTAGAGCTCATTTGCATAGTTTATCCCACAGCTTGAGCATTCAAAAGCTAAAACCAGCTTCCATGTTTTAGCAGTTATGATTATGGCTGATATGAACACTTGTTTATAAACTTTTGTGTTGAACCTATGTTTTCATTTTTATTCCATGGTAAGTGACTAGAAACAGCATTGATTGATCATATGATAAATGTGTGGTTAACTCTGAAAGAAAGAGTCCACCACTTCTACAAAGTGTCTGAAATGGTTAGCATTTTCACCAATAATGTATAAAAATTCCAGTCATTGTACATCTTCACAGTACTTGGTAGCAATTTTTGTTTATTTGTTTACTTTTGGCATTTTAACAGGAGAGTATGGCATCTTCTCATGGTTTTAATTTTTATTTCCCAAATGGCTATTAATAAAGAGAATGCTTTCATGTGCTCATTCTTTCTACATATATCTTCTCTAGTCTATTGAAGTAATTTGCCTGATTTTTCTCTTTTTATTAAAATTAATTTTTATTTTAAGATGTTATAAATGACAGCAGAATGCATTACATTTCATATTACACATATAGAGCACTTTTTTACAAATCTCTGGTTGTATGCAAAGTATATTCACACCATTCGTGACTTCATACATGCACTTAGGGTAGTGATATCCATCTCATTCTACCATCTTTTTTGTTTCCTTCACCTTTTTTGCCCCTCCCTCCCCCTCCCTCCCCATTGGCCATTCTAGTATTCCTCTAATCCTCCTATGCTCCCCATCCCAACCTGACTGTGAATTGGCCTCCTTGTATCAGAGAAAACATTTGGCATTTGGCTTTTTGGGATTGGCTAACTTCACTTAGCATTATATTCTCTAACTCCATCCATTTTCCTGCAAATGCCATGATTTTATTCTCACTTATTGCTGAGTAATATTCCATTGTGTGTATATACCACATTTTCTTTATCCATTCATCTACTGAAGGGCATCTAGGTTGGTTCCACAGTTTAGCTATTGTGAATTGTGCTGCTATAAATATTGATGTGGCTGTGTCCCTGTGGTATGCTGTTTTCAGGTCTTTTGGGAAAAGACCAAGGAGTGGGATAGCTGGGTCATAAGGTGGTTCCATTCCAAGTTTTCCAAGGTATCTCCATACTGCTTTCCATATTGGCTGCACCATTTTGCAGTTCCCACCAACAATGTATGAGTGTGCCTTTTTCTCCACATCCTCTCCAACATTTATTGTTGTTTGTGTTCTTAATAGCTGCCATTCTGACTGGTGTGAGATGAAATCTTAGAGTGGTTTTGATTTGCATTTCTCTAATTGCCAGAGAGGTTGAGCATTTTTTCATGTATTTTTTGATTGATTGTATATCTTCCTCTGAGAAGTGCCTGTTCAGTTCCTTGGCCCATTTATTGATTGGGTTATTTATTTTTTTTGGTGTTATGATTTTTGAGTTCTTTATATATTCTAGAGATTAGTGCTCTATCTGATGTGCATGTGGTAAAAATTTGTTCCCAATTAGTAGGCTCTCTGTTCACCTCACTGATTGTTTCTTTTGCTGAAAAGAAGCTTTGTATTTTGAGTCTATCCCATTTATTGATTCTTGGTATTAATTCTTGTGCTACAGGATTCTTATTAAGGAACTTGGGACCTAATCCAACATGTTGGAGATTAGAGTTGTTGAAGATTAGAGCTTACTTTTTCTTCTATTAGGTTTAGTGTCTCTGGTCTAATTTCTAGATCCTGATCCACTTTGAGTTGAATTTTGTGCATGGTGAGTGAGAGATAGAGGTTTAATTTCATTTTATTGCATATGGATTTCCAGTTTTCCCAGCACCATTTGTTGAAGAGGCTATCTTTTCTCCAATGTACATTTTTGGCACCTTTGTCTAATATAAGATAACTGAAATTATATGTGTTAGTCTCTGTGTCCTCTATTCTGTACCATTGGTCTACTGGCCTATTTTGGTGCCAATACCATGCTGTTTTTGTGACTATTGCTCTGTAGTATAATTTAAGGTCTGGTTATAGTGATGCCACCTGCTTCACTCCTCTTACTAAGGATTGCTTTAGCTATTCTGGGTCTCTTATTTTTCCAGATGAATTTCATGAATGCTTTTTCTATTTCTATGAGGAATGTCATTGGGATTTTGATTGGCATTGCATTAAATCTGTATAATGCTTTTGGTAACATGGTCATTTTGACAATATTAGTTCTGCCTATCCAAGAACAGGGTAGATCTTTCCATCTTCTAAGATCTTCCATAATTTCTTTCTTTAGTGATCTGTAGTTTTCATTATAGAGGTCTTTCACGTCTTTGGTTAAGTTGATTCCCAAGTATTTTATTTTTTTTTTTTTTGATGCTATTGTAAACGGGAGTAGTTTTCCTCATTTCCCTTTCAGAGGCACTGAGCAACTCAATGAGACCCTGTCTCTAAATAAAGTACAAAATAGGGCTAGGGATGTGGCTCAGTGGTTGAGTGCCTCTGAGTTCAATCCCTGGTACCAGAAATAAATAAATAAATAAATAAATAGAAGTTATACAAGACAACATTGTGCTCACAGGTAACAAAAAGACTGGTGCACTTATAATATTCTTAAGAGGATAGATATCTCATTAAATGTTCTTCCTACAAAGATGATGAAGAAAAAGAAGAAAAAGAAAAAGAGAAGAAAGAGGAGGAGGAAGGGGTGGAGGGGGAGGAAAGGAGGAGGAGATAAAGGAGAAGAAGAAGGAGGAACAGGAGGAGGGGGAGGAAGAAACATAGGAAAGTTTTCCTGGTGATAGAAATGTTTATTACCTTGATCTCAACAAAAATATCATGGGTGTATACCTATGACTAAATTTACTTAATTGTATACATTTGATTTTTGTTCATCAATTATATCTCAATAAAGTGTTTTTTAAAAAAGTGACAGGGGCTGGGGCTATGGCTCAGCAGTAGAGAGCCGGTCTTGCATTTGTGAGGCCCTGGGTTTGATCCTCAGCACCACATAAATAAAATAAAGGTATTGTGTCCAGCTACAACTAAAAAATATTTTTAAAAACCACTTTCAAAATAAATAAATAAAAAATAAAAAGAAGTGACAAAGGTGTTTTGGACTTAGAGATGGAGGTTCTGGACTTTGTGAATGTACTAAACGTCACTGAATTTTCCAATTTAAAGCAGCTAATTTTATATTATAATTTTTACCTTATTTAAATTTTATGTCAATTAAATAAAAATACTTAAAAGTAAAATAAAATAAAAGCAGACTTGGATGGGTTTCTCAATGGAATTCCTGGCATGTTAAGGATTTGATGAAACACTTCCTGGAATATATCACATTAATGTGATGTCTTTTTGATATGAGATGAATACGAGGAGAGGAGAAGAGAACACTATTTGTTTCTGTAATAGAGTCTCTGATTGATTTGTTTACTGAAAAATAGTTTGATATATATATTTTATATAAATATAAAAATAACCTACCAGTGATAGAATCTTCTGGTTCAATACAGATGTGATCCTATCTTGATTTATTCACATATCTTGTTTTTATTTTCTATTAGTCCACAAATACTGTATCTCCTCAATTACAGGAATTTATTTTATCCAAATTAGAATATGTGAATAATCCATGTCAATTTTTTTTTTTTTTTTTTTGTACTGGGGATTTAATCCAGGTGCATTTTACCACTGACCATATTCCCAATCCCTTTTACTTTATATTGAGATAGGGTCTCACTAAGTTGTTGAAGATCTTGCTAGGTTGTGATCCTTCTGTTTCATTTTCCTGAACTGCTGGGATTATAGGTATGTAAGGCCATGCCTGGTTCCATGCACCCTCACTTTTTTTTTTTTTTTTTTTTTTGTACCAGCGATTGAACTCAGATTCACTTGATCACTGAGCCACATCCCTAGCCTTCTTTTGTATTTTATCTAGAGACAGGGTCTCACTGAGTTGCTTAGAACCTCACTTTTGTTGAGGCTGCCTTTGAACTCACGATCCCCCTGCCACAGCCTCCAGAGCTGCTGGGATTACAGGTGAGCATCACCGTGCCTGGTGCCAATTTTTATTATTAATTGTAATATTAAATATTACAATAGAGACAGTAATTTACTAAGAAAGAACAACTACTTGCTCAATCATCTTATATTCATTGCTAAAAAATTCTTCATGTCAATTATGTTGGGATACTATTAATTTGCACCATGGATGTGCTTTTCAAATATAGAATTATTATCTCTCTTCTATGTAAACATGTGTCCAGAATTTAGACCTAAATAGTTCCCTCTGTGAATAATAGAAGTTGGTAAAGTTATAAAGTATTTCACTTCCCCTATGGAGAATATATCTATAATATTTACATGTTTTATAATATAATTTTTCAGATTTGCATATGGCCCCATAATGTCTGGAAAAACTTGGCTTTATCAATATTTATGAATAGATTCTATGAATCATAAAACTTACTAAAAGTTCACAAGGCCTTAACATAATAAAAAACATCTCAGGGAAAAAGTAAAATTCAAGGGGCAAGCTATGATGGGTGCCTGGTGGTGGATGAGTGAGTGTGATTCTGAAGTTGTTAAATTCCTAGCAAAGTGTTTTCTCTGAGTTGTGCTAAACCCACAGCATAGCCAACTCCCAGGGTGCAGGTAGCACCATGAGGCAATGCTTACCTAGTCTTATTCTGTTTAACACTTTTCTCTATCTAAAGTTTTATTACCCCTGGACTTCACTGCCCCACCAGTGAAGTCCTTGATTATTGACCTTGATTATTTAAACCAATAAAAGTGTCTAGGGAGTCCTCCTACTTCCAAAAGGGAGAAAGTAGAATGTACTCAATCTGCTGTTGCCCTTGATTTCCACAAGCACATGTTTGTTTCTATCCAGTTCTTAAGTGTAGCTCACAAAACCTTGGGCCAGGTCCCTGGGATGATTTCAGAAAGTTAGAAGATCACCTTTTAAAAATAATTGTATGAGAATTTTTTCCCTTTTGTACTATGTTGATATTTGCATCAATAGTGCAAAAGCAATGGTGAGTAAAAAGCCAGTGTGTTTTACTTGCTGTTTCTTGATTAAAAAACACACACACACACACACACACACAATACTGAAAGTCTGCCATTATCCAAGCTTGAATTTTTGATATACATTTTCATTAAATGAACCAATGAGCTTTTTTTCCAGCAGTACTTGTTGATAAAATTTGAGCTTCCTAGTACAAATTAGAACTTTGGATCAAGCACTCTGAGCTTTACAGCTTTTTAGTATATTAACTAGTTTTCCATTGCTGTGCAGGAAATTACCACATGCTTAATGGCTTAAAATCATGCCCATTTATTATCTCACCATTCTGTAGGGCATAGGTCTGCACATGGTGTAACTGAGAACTCAGGGTCTCACAAGGGAGACACAAAGGTGTCAGCCTGTCTGCGTTCTCTGGAATTTAAAGTCCCATCATAATTTCCCATGGTTATTGGCAGAGTTCAGGGGTTGTTGGACTGATGTCCCCATTTTCTTGTGACCTGTTGTCCAGGGTGATTCTCAACTCCTACAGCTCACACATCATGTTCCTGCCAAGTCTCCCTCATCCCCATCTCTCAAACCAGTAATGAAGAATCTCTCTCCCGCCAAAGCCTTGTCTCAAGGAAGAAACTACTCCCTTAATTGGCTGACCCAATAAGTAAGGCTGGTGCAAGATAAATTCCCTTTCTTAAAGTCAGCTGTGCCACTTAGGACAACCTAATCTTGGGAGCAAGCTCATCAAATTCATACAGTTAGCTCCTGCTTGAGGGGGAAAAGAGATTCAGAGGACATCTAATGATGGCTGTATCTCTGCCATCTCACATGCGCAGACTTACACTATCCCTGAGCATAGGGTGAATTTACATCTTTAAGCCTGGATCAGAATTCCCTTCAAAACACAAGCAACCTAACAACACTGCTTCTTTCTGGACAACTGGGTACTTCTTTTGAAAAAGATTATCGTATGTCTCCAGAAAAATCCTGCCCTTTTGTGAGGGCAACTGACAAGTAGATGAAGATAAACACCCTGAGGTCCAGGATGCTCAAGCTCACACCTCTTGTAAAGGAGTGTTGTTTTCAGTAAACTCAAGATAATTATCCAGTATCTGTATTGATATGGAAAAAACTTGATAAATGCTCTTGCTTTTAAGATTTGTAATCACAAAAATGTATCTGATCACTTCACATCTTCTCTAAGAATCTTACAATATAGTAGGAGATAGAAACACACACCAAATCCTATGGCTAAATTCTGCTCTGACTCCCACACCAGTCCCCAAAGTGCCTATGTGATTTGGCGAGCTCTGTACATGCATTGGGAATACCCTTTGTTGATCACTTACACTTTTCCAGGCATTGTACTGTGCACTTAATAATGAGGAGGGGAATGAGGAGGCTGTGAACCACATAAACCCGACTTACTCTCTTCAACATTATGTAACAACTCCACATGTCAATATTACTTTGGACTAATATTACTCCAATTTTACAGGCAGGGAAGCTGAGCACAGAGCAGTTGTGTACAGTGTCTAGCACTCCATGGTCTCACAGTTGTAAGAAACAAAGTCAGATTTACAACTCAAGTAGCCCAGTTCCTGGGACTGAGTTCAGCCAGTATACCTTGCCACCTCTCCTAAGTCTTCTAAAGATATCCAAAAATAAACACTTATAACAAACACTACATATAGCTGCCATTTACAATATCAAATGTCCAAAAAAAGAGGCAAAGAAATTTCTTATAATTTCTTATAATTTTCAGATATATTTGTGAATTCTAATTTGATGGAAAGAGGAATTGAAGGAGAAAACATATTTAGCTATAGTCATTTCTTCTGCATTTAGTAGCACATCTTTATATGCAATTTCTAGAAGAACTAATATTCATAACTAGATTTTCTGTTAATTTCCTTGAATGTAATGGAGGGTTAAAGGTCCAAATATTTTTTTATCCCTACATCCTAGAGGTGCAAAAGATAATCTGTTCTTAGAGATTCTAAGACAGACAATAACTCTTCAATATTTATACCTCAAATAAATTATATCATTTTTCAGGAAAATGTTCTTTGTTGTACAATTAAGGTATACTATTAATTGACCATGTTCAGAAAAATTAAATTAATTCCCAATCTCTCATTCTCCTTATTTTTTTTTTTCTTTTAGGCCTTGGAAACTAAAAAAAAAAAAAAAAAAAAAAAAAAAAAAGACTTTTATTATTACAGTATCACAAAATATTGTTATGTATAAAAGCCTCTGAAAATCCTGTGGTTCAGCATGATTTTATAGACAGAAACACTGAGGCTCATACAGTTTAGATTAGTTGTTCAAGGTCACACAAGTAATTAGTTTCATAAATGTGACTGGAAAACAGATCACCTGATTCTAAGTCTAGTGTTCTTCATCAGGATTATGTGATATGCCACAAAGCCAATATATATTAACATAGTCACATTTTATCACCATTCTCCATGTGTGGGCATCTAACAATGGGGTCCAGACTTTTAAATGTATTCCTATTTCCCTTTAACTTTTAAAGTGAAAGACAACCTTGTTCTTTTTTAAATTAGAAAACTTGGCTGGCTTGAATAACAATCATAAAGCAATAAAAACCAAAGCTCTTTTTAAATTTCTAGATATACTAGTAAGTTTTTACAATGAGCTTTCCATTTGCATGTATTATCTTATCACATTTAAATATACTACAGAGTGAAAAAATAATTGTTAAACAAGTTTATGTACATTAAGCAGAGTGATTTTTCTCTTCCTCTTTAAAAATTGGCTCACTCAATTTGGGGGTTTAAATAAAGGACAATATTTAATAAACCACAAAGAACTTACATAGCTTTGTAATTATGAATTGAGAAAATAAAAGAAAAGGCAAAGTTAGCAAAAATCTTTAAAGTAAGCAAAAATTCATGTCAATCAAAAACATTAAAGCTGGATAATTTCAAATTCCACTTGCTAAGCCTTGGGCATAAAACAAGAAAGTGATAAGGTTGGCTGAATAAAACATACAAATTTCCCAATTTGGGTCAGTATTTGAAAAAGCTAAAATGTGAATGTTTATATATATATATATATATCTATATATATATATATATATATAGATATATATATCTATATATATATGTATATATATGTTTGTGTGTGTGTATGTGTGTGAACACATATATACATGCATACATATATTTACACATACAAATATATATATATAGATAAGTAAATAAATATATATTTACATATTAACATATATATGTATATGTATTTAATTAGAGGAATTGTTTTTCAGGAAAATATATAATAGTGTAACCATGGATCAAATCTGAGATATAAGAAACACTAAATGCAGTATTTAGGACAAAATATTTATACCTCTGATGACCATTAAATGCCACAAAATGATAGCATGTACATCTTTTGACATTAAATGTTTAAAACATAACTTTTACTTTTATATTAATGCAGAAAATCATTTTGTCTTTCTTAATCAGATGCAGTGAGTTTTATGCCTAGCAAGCAATGCTCAGAAAAGGCAAAACTGTCATCCAAAAGTCAATTAAATTGGGGAGACTGAATTTAGTCTGCTGGATAAATATAGGGTATTGCAGCTGGGACTTTAGAGTGGGACTTTTAGTGAAGAACGAGTTGTTAAGCACCATAACCAATGCAATGCCACTTGGGAAGTACCAGTTAGGATTGCTCTTCTAGAGGAATCTTTACTTATGGTCATTTATTAAACTAAAAAATTATCACGATAGTTGCAGAAAATTAGTATTTTCATTAGTTTCCCACCAAAGGCAAATTTTTTTTGGGGGGGTCAAATAAAGAATATTAGGAAAGGTGTTTTGCTACAAGAGAGTCTCACTTGTATTGGGACTGGCCCTCTGGCTCCTTTACCTGCTGCTCAGCCCATATTCTTTTCTTATTATACACATTGCACTCTTATTTTCATTCTGAAATGTGCTGCTTTGCCACCATTTTTCTTTTCTCTTTTTTTTTTTTTTTGCCCACAGTATCTACATATCTTCTGATATCTCTTGCTCATACTGATTTCTCCTTCCATTGTATTTATACAATGCCATTAATGCCATTTTCCTGCATTTTCAGTGGAGTGAATTAGTAAGTTAAAAGAACATACCATTAACCCTCTCTAAACTCCCAAAGTCTGCAAGGAGGTTTAGATGAATGCCTTTCTTTGCTATTTTGACATATTTCATATCACATAATTTCTTATTTTATGTATCACTCTTGGATTCTTCTCTGGTATTTAATGCCTTGTATTAATTAGGAGAATTCAGAGTTTTAATGAAAATTGTGTCTTTTGGCCTTATTCTCTTATGTTTGAAAATATATTATTACTCATATATTCTGCTACATTCTCAAAATAGAATCCTTAATAACTTCCTGAAGGGTCAAAGACCCTTCTTGAAGGATAAAAAATTTGGAGATTTTAGCACAACTCATTTCATTTTTGGTCCAACATTGTTCTTGAATCATTCTTTCTTTTATTGGTTTATTTTTAAAATTTCAACTTTTGATTGCATTTCTACAGAATGGAACAAGTTGCGAGTAGAGCTAGAGTTGGTGTGGTGGTGCACACCTGTAATCCCAGCAACTCTGGAGGCTGAGGCAGGAGGATCACACATTCAAAGCCAGCCTCAGCAACTTAGCAAGGCCCTGAGCAACTTAAAAGACAAAATAAAGTAAAAGATAAAAAGGATAGAGATGTATCTCAGTGGTTAATCAACCCCGAGTTCAAATACTGGTACCAAAAAAGAAAAGAAGAGATAAAGAAAAAGAATGCAACCTGAGCACATTTTAGTTTATTTGGTATAGTTAGAATGCCCCTATTTACTCTTTAACATTTTCCCCAAAGATTATTATTACCTGATACCTCAATATTTTTGGTAGAATGATACAGTTATAGTCTTATTATTTTAAAATTATATTAATAATTACACAATTCTTATTTTTATTTTTAATTAGTTTGTAACTGATACATAATTAATGAAGTGCTATGCAATGTTTAATACATGTATCATTGCATAATGTTTAAATCAACTTAAACACATTTATCTCCTCAAACATTTATTGTTTATATGGAAAACTTTTAAAATCTTTTCCTCTAACTTGGAAATACACAGTACATTATTACTATCTATAGTCTGTACTGTAATAGCACCCCAGAGCTTTTTGTCCTTTTCAAACTGTAGATTACCCATTGACCAAACTTTTCCTATTTCTCTCCTCCCCACCCACTCTCACTAGTTTTTGGTTCCCACCATTCTACTCTCAACTTCTATACTACCAACTGTGTTGGATACTACAGATGAATGAAATCATGTAGTATTTGAATTTCTGTGCCTGACTTATTTCACTTAGCATTATAATTTCAATTTCCATCCATGTTGTTGCAAATGAAAATGTTTCACTTTCTTTTGTGGCCGAATAGTGTGTCATTGTGCAGATTTGCCACATTTTCCTTATCCATCCATCAGTTGAAGGACAGATGTTTCCATTTGTTGGCTCTTATGACTTATGCTGCAATGAACATTGTAGTGCAGGTGTCTCTTGAAAATATTAATTTCATTTCCTTTAGATAAACATCTAGTATTTTTAGACTAAAATATATAGTATTTTTGCATTAATATTATGTAGATAAATATCTAGTGTTGCTGGATAATATGAAAGTTCTATTTTTAATTTTTGAGGATTTTTCATACTATTTTTCATAATAGCTGTACTAACTTACATTTCTGGCAATAGTGTGCAAGGGTTTCTTTTCCTCTGTGGCCTAGCTGGCTCTTGTTAAGTGCAATCTATGTGACAATAGTTATTCTTACTGGGATGAGGTGATATCTCATTTGGAGCAGTTCCTCTTAACCAGGGAATTATTATTCTCTCTCCTTAAAAAAAATAGTACCTTAATAGGTCATTAGTTTAGGGATAGCACTTCAAGGGTCATGCTGATGGAGGCCTGTTGAAAGAGAAATATTTGCAGGTGCTCTTACAGAAGAGAAAAATGTGTTTTACTCAAAGAATGAAGCTTTAACTGGATGGAAGAGGGAACCAGTAAGATTGGGAATCTGAAATAAGGTGATGTAAGGACCTATGAATTATCACTCACCTTTCCACTGAATGCACTGAATGAAAGCCAAGAGACATTTCAGTACTCTGACTTTGTGTCATATTTCAAGGTATTGTTGAGATACCAAGTAAATTTCCCTTCTTCCACTTGAAGTCTCATTTAAATTCTGTCATGTGTTCTTATGTGGTGTAGGAATTGGTGATTCATGGAATATGAAGTTGGTCTATTTTACATCTGGGTATATTCTACAAAACAGGCTGAGAATAATCATAACAAAAAGTTAGTAAAAACTATGTGAATATGAGTATACCTGGAAATTGGTGGAAATGTAACAAGAATTTAAAATTTTCATATTTTACATGATTGAAACATTCTGCTTATTTTCCACCTAGATTTTCCCAAAATGTCATTGTTATTCTATTAAAAATTCATATTTTCCTTCACTACATGTGGTTTTCTAGATATATCCAGAGCATAATGCAAAAGTGAAAAGAAATTAGCTATCTGGCTCAGATTTCTCATTTTCTTGGTGATTAATTTATCTCATGTTTCCAGATATCGAACCCTAACAGTATTCTAAATATACCAAAAAGCCTTACAAATTCCTATGAAGGCTGTCTTTCTGTTTTAAAATGTTCTAAAATTTACCTTTTCCAGTTCCAAATAAGTTAGTATCTTTCACAGCCTCCTTTGAAAGATCAGTAGGTGGGTTTTATATTGAGAAATGCACGTTATCCATTTATTCATTCAATACATATTTACTAACTACTTACTTATGCATGCCAAAAACATTATAAAAGTTGTTTACAAAAATGTAGATACTCAACAAAAATAGATATCTTTTTTATTTTTATTAGGTGAACTAAATAAAATTTCAGTATATAGTACAGTCTGATTTACTAAAAATTTTAAAAAGTCATTTATGTAAATCTTTGTATAAACATATTGAAAAGACACACAAAACACTTATCCATTGGGAAGAGGAGCAGAAAGAAATAGAGGAAAACTACTACTTTTACTTATGTTTCCTTGATTTTTCCTAATGTCCTTTTTATGAGGATTACTGGTCAGGAGTTTTTTTAGAAAGTAATTTCACTGGAATTTCTTTCTTTATTTACTTTTATGATTAGAACCAACTTATTGGTTTTGGGAATAAACCAAAGAAGTAAAGCACCATTCTCAGCAGAGCATCTGGAGGCTACATACCATCAGCATGGCATCACAGTCATGTAAGTCACTTGGCTAAGAAGATTTTGTTTGGCTTCTGTGCTTCAAAGACCCTGGGTTTTGATCCTTTTCATTGCTTCCTTCCTTTGGAAGGAAGTCAGTATGCCCAGTCCACGCTTTAAAACCATATATTTTCTGGAGGCAAAGTCCAGGACCTATGCATGTGTGGGTAGGGGTGGACTGGACTAAGACAATGCACACCATAGTGTTTCATTATCATTCTAGGTCACACTAAGCTTCTAGCAATTTGTCAAAATTGCCATTTCAGTGCTTTTGCTAGTTTACAGCTTTAATACTTTTTGTTCCAGGCAAGTAGGTTTCAGCTATGAGTCTCTGGAATCCTCTCTTTCTTTAGATTTCTGGTTGCAGTTTGCCCTACAATCTCAGTTTCCTGACAGGTCAAGAAAAAATATGGCTTTTCAATTTTTCCATTTTTTTTTCTAATAACAATGGTATTTTCTGAGACTGCTAAAACACAGTGCCACAGGCTGAGTGCATTACTACTACGAAAATGTTTATCTCACTGTTTTGGAGACTGGAAAGCAAGGTGTCAGGAGGGTCATTTCTTCTGAGGTCTCTCCTTGGGTTGTCGATGACCATCTCCTGTCTTCTCATTGTGTCTTTACATTTTCTTCCTTCTGTGTGGTTGTGTCTTTTTCTTATATAGATGTTGTTCATATTGGATTAGGGCCCACCCTATTAATCTCATTTTATTTAATTATCTTTTAAAAGACCTTATCTACAAACATAGTAACATTTTAAGGTAATGGGGATTTATTCTTCAATGTATGAATTTTGAGTGGATCTTTTCAACTCATAATCAATGACAATGACAATTTCAAAACTCTTCGTTGAAACAGAAATTGGGACTTCCAGTAAGCAAATTTTTAATGTCAAAGTCTTATGTACACTCTTTGGGTGTGTCAAATATTATTAACAAAGAGTCTATGTTGAAATACCAGCAAGGGTTCTAAGGTGAAATTCACTCAAAGACTTGGAGACTTGTACTGTATAAATATAATACAGCTCAGCTATAGATATTAAGTGTGTTCTGTGTGCCCAAAATAAGTGTCTTTCACAGAACTAGAACTAAATTATTGGTAGTTGTTATTACTGCCATGGTCAGTTCAGGTGGCTATGATAGAATACCATTGACCAGTGGCTTATAAACAGCAAAAATTTACTTCTGACATTCCTAGAGGCGCCTGCAGATTCAATGTCAGGGGATTGTTTCCTAAGTCATAAACACCAACTTTTGCTTTGTTCTCACACAGGCAAAGAATAAAGAAGCTATCTGGGCTCCCTTTTAAAAGGGAATAATCTTAATGACCAAAGACACCACCTCCAAATGCTATCATTTTGGGGATTAGGTTTCACATTATAAATTTTGTGAGAACGTGAGTATTCAATCTGTAGCAATTACCAAAGCTGAAGAGGATAATCTCTTAAATAGGAGAAGATGAGTCTATACTGTCCTGAGTTCAAATGAGATAGGAGAGAACGGAGCTGCCAAAAGTCAGAGTGGCAGTAAAGCAAAAGGCCATAAATGAAAGAGTGAAGACTGTAATCACTGTGATGTTATAAGCTAGAATCTAAACCTGAAGTGCATGACAATGAGAAAACAAGTAAATTATCATTATTTCAAAAAGTAATCATTTTCAAACTTTACCTAAAAAAAAAAAACCTGTAAAAATGCTTATTATTGCAACAATTCTAGAATTTTTTATCCAATGTGTCACAAGTAAATCCTAAGATTATGCATTTTTAACGGTAATTATTATTTACACTGTCTTCAGAATAGATTTTGAGAGACATTTCTATATGGTTAATTTGAAGGAGAAAATGCAAATGTTGTAAAATGAAGGGAAATAATTTGATGTGATGAAAAAAAATGCCTGGGATTTTTTTTTTTTTTTTTTTTTTTTTAGCTTTTTATTATCTGAGATCTGCAACTGAGTCTTGGGAAAAATTAACTCCACAGTTGTCCTATGACTATTTCTTGATTGTTAGAATATGTGCATTTAATCACGCAATCTCTATGTTTCTAGAAAGTTTAAAATGTTCTAAAGTTCTATCTGGAAAGGAATCATTCAGTGTTATTATAGAAAACTCATTTTACTGATTTAGAGTAACTTGCACTCTAGTAAATATGTGAATTCTTTCAGTTACAAATAGGTACAGGTTTATTTGAAACTATTTTTTTTTTTTTTTAATTTGAGGGACATACACAAACTTATGTGCACAAGAGATGCCCTCCAGGAAACAGAATGCTTGCCACTCTATGGACTTCCTCTGTTCATGTCCTGGGGGTCACAGCTTCATTTTTGTAGCTGATAGGAATGACAGATTTTCCATTATACTGGATGACATTGAGAGATTTATTAGTCATTTGTAACTTTGGAACAGGAGCTAGCTATCTTAGATTTCAATTTTATTTTTAATTTTTACTAACAAGTATATTACAGAAATTATTTGCTTATGTTTTTTGAATCTCAAATTACCAACTGAAAGAAATGAGTGTCTTATATAATTATGTCTTAAAATTTTGTAAATCTAAAGGTCTGTCTCACTTTTAGAAGCAAAGCAGAAATGTGTTTAGGTGTGAAATGTTTAGATATTAAACTGCCCTATGAAGTCCAAACCATATAACTTACCTGCTTGAAATCTTAGGTAAGTGATTAACTATTCACAACTCAGTTTTTCAGCATCTATAAAATAGGCATGCTATTAACTGTGGTTGTCTTTTGTTTTTTATGATTTGATCATAGTGCTGTTCATGCAAAGCTTATCTTCAGCTGATAGAGCATACTCTCAAAATGTATTTGGAGGAAATCTTGATTGAATTCACACATCAGAAAGCCAATATACTTAAACCTAGGTGAGTTGAAGATCTCACTTAAGGTCATAAAATGTAGGAGGAAGTAAAGTTCAAATACGTACTATTTCCAAATATACACCACTCTAGCCTAAATTTTATCATTTTAAAGACACACATGGCTCTGAAGGAGATCTAACACTTATAAATACTGATCATGGTACTAAGTCTTAACTTTTTAAGTTGTATTATTACCTTCTGCTTTTGGAAAGATATGCATGAGAGAGTTCAAACAACTGGCAGCCACAATTCAATTTTCTATATGTGCAGAGGCACAGTGTACCAAGAAGAAGTGTATATTTAACTGTGGATATAGTTGCACACAGCTGTAACTTAATATCTCACAGAGTCTTAATAAACAAGAGGGAAGATTTCCCAGTATAAGTTTTTGCCTGAGATACCCTTGGTCCCAATATTACCTTCTTCAATTCCTTGACTGAGATAGCATCCTTTTGATTAGATTACTTCATATTGCAGAAGGAATTTTGCAGATGTATTTAAGGTTATCAGGTAGCTGATGTTGACTTTAACCAAAAGAGAAAGTAGTAGGGTAAAACTAATTACAAAAGCCCTTTAAAAAAAGAATTTTCTTTGGCAAATGTCCAAAGAAAAATTAGATTCAAAACAGGATAGAGGCTTAATGCAGGCTTGTTTGAAGATGGAGGGGTTGGCCATATGTGCATGAACACAGATAACTCCTAAAAGCTGAGAACGGTCCCCAGCTGACAACCTGCCAGGAAACAGAGACATAAGCACTATAGATTCAATAACTGGATTTTGAAAACAACTGAAATGTGCTTGGCAGTAGGAATCCTTAGAGTGTGCAGATCTGACCCTTGCCCAGTATTTGGCCTGGTGTGATCCTAACAGAGAACCCACAGAGCCCCCGCTATACTCTGACCTACACATCTGTGAGCTAATAAGTGGGTGTGTTTTAAGATATTTATGTGTGGTGTTTTGCTACTCAGCAATAGAAATGTGCTGTCTGTTTGTGTTGTCCCTGAGCCACTCCATGCAGAGTGTAGCTGTGACCATCAGTTGGTGTCCACACCATGAGTATAGCAAGCTCCACTTCATGATGCCCATACATAATGTCCAGGGTCTTCCCTAACATGAGGTTTAGGCGGGGCTTTATAAAAATTATCTTTATTAGTTCTTTTAAGTTATACATGAGAATAGGATCCATCTTGACACAATTATAAAAGCATGGAATATAATTTGTTCTAATTCAGTCCTGAGTACTCCCCTATCCTTCCTCCCCTCCCTCCCTGTTCCCTTTCCTCTGATCTACTGAGCTTTCTGCTGTTTACTTATAGATTTATTTTCAAATTAGTGTCTTGTGGATGCACATGATGGTGAGCTTCCCTGTGATATATTCAGATAGGTACATAGGAAAGTTAGGTCAGATGCATTCCACTGTTGGACACTATTCTTCTGTATCCAGAATCTTAGCAGGAAAACCTGAGGATTCCTTTTTGTGATAGGCACATGTGTTTTGGCCTAAAAATTCCTGACTTCAAATTAGCTATGGTTTACTTCTTAGTTTTTATGTGAATTTAAAGAATTAGTTTAACCTCTTTGAGAAACTTTGTTCTCTTTTATAAATTGTGGATAATAATACCTATTTCATAATATCAATTTGAGAATACAACAAAATATATAAACTGCTAAGCAGAGTCTCTGATAGTGATTTAAAAATAGTCATTTTTTTTCTTTTTTTTTTCAAAGAGGGGATTTGAGATGTTATAATTTTGCATTATGAGATGTCATGACGGTAACATACTACTTCTGTGGACACATTACTTATAATACAGTGAGAGAGGGAAATAACACATTCAATTACATTGTAGTAACAAATTATCATAAATGCTGTAAAGAAGATTTCTAAGGATATGTGAAAGAATGTAAATAAGTGGTCAAGTAATCCCAGCACTTGGGAGGCTGAGGCAGGAGGATCACGAGTTCAAAGCCAGCCTCAGCAATGGTGAGGCACTTAGCAACTCAGTGAGACCCTGTCTCTAATAAAATACAGAAAGGGCTAGGAATGTGGTTCAGTGGTCGAGTGCCCCTGAGTTCCTGAGTTCAATCCCCAGTACCAAAAAAAAAAAAAAAAAAAAAAAAAAAAAAAGAAAGAAACTATTCCTTGATTATGTAATACATGACTTGAGACCTTCAGGATATGCAGTACTTGAATGGGCAAAGTACAGAAGGTGTGCAGTGTGCCAACAGAGGTGCTCTAATGGCGAAAGGCAAACCCTGTGTGGAAACCCTAGGTAGAGGAAACCCAGGATGCTTGAAGAAATGAAAGAAGATCAGTAGTACTGGAATTCAGACAGTAAGGAAACCTCTAGAAGGGCAGTAATGCTGTACAGGTAGCAGAGGACAGACCATACCTGCAGGGCATACTTTAAGACAAGAATTATGAAAATATTTTGTTAACTACTGGGAAAATGACATTTCAAAAACAAAAGTCATCCACATGTTGGGAATAGCATTTGAGGCATGCCAGAGGAAATATGAGGCAATCAGTTTAAAAGTTAACAGAAAAATTAGTCTATGGTAGAAAAAATTGAAACAGCCTTGGCTGGGGTTGAAATACAGATGATTGGAAGGTCAAGTGAAAGGTTATCATCTGGGGTGATGATCATGTATTATATTTTGATAAGGATCATTTTTAAATAGATAAACGTGTTTGTCAAAACATTCTATTTGGACACTTCTACATATATGAACTTTACCTTAGAAAACTACAAGTAGATATAAAGCAATAGTTTTATGTTATGATGAAGTATTTAGACATAATGTGTATTTAGGTATATCATTTATTTTTTAAACATGTCACAAAATAGAGGGATTGATGAGTGGATGAACATGTGATAAAACAAATCTAGCAAAGCACTAACTGGAAATCAAGATCATGGTTAAGTCTACTCATTGAACAATTACTTTAAAACTTCTGTATGTTGGAAATTTTTCATCGCTTAGTGTTTTTAGAAAGTGGTACTAGAAATCTTTATCAGTAAATGGCAGATACTTGGGCTTGGATTGCATTGTCCAAAAAAATGGTGAGCTTAGGCCGAGGTAAATAATATATAGAACATAAGTTGGCCTAGATTTGCTTATAATTTGTGTACCAAAACAAGGAAGAATGTAGGGATAGTTCATAGCTTCTGGGCTTGTGCAATTGGTGTCTTTGCAGTACTATTCATGTGTCTTGTCACCGAAGGAGGACTTATTAGTTACACTACGGTTTGGTTTGGTTACATAAATATTAAACTGAGGCTGAGGGAGGAGTATTGCAAGTTAAAACCAACCTCAGCAACTTAGTGAGGCCCTAAGCAATTTAGCAAGACCCTGTCACAAAATAAAAAGGGTTGAGAATGTGGCTTAGTGGTTGAGTGTCCCTGGTTCAATCCCCAGTATAAAAAAAAAGAGAAAACAAGAAAAGAAAATGTGCCATCTTTAGTGATACCTATCTAGTAATTCAGGCCTCTATTGACTCATGTGGTTAAGAAAACTATATGCAGTAAGCCATAAAAATGGTCACCCAAAATTTGAATTTTATTATAAAATTTCCAAAGTTATGCAAAGATGTACTATATTTTCATCTTTGTTTTCCTCTAAATAAAATTATTCCATGGACTCTTAGCACCATAGGTGCTGCCAGAGAATAAAACAACAAAGAATAGATAAAAGGTCAGGCAGCATAAAGAATAGGGTAAGAAGCATTTGAAACTGGCAAAATTTTAGACAGTTACGAAGTTGGTGGCAATATCCACGCAAGATTACAGTTACTTACAACATCAATTGAATGTTTAGCAAGTTCCCCAAATTACCTTCAGTTTTGATAATTCAAAATTAGAAAATCTCATAAAACTCAGTTAACGTTGTTGCACTCATGGCTGTGCTTTATTAGAGGGAAACTTAACATCAACCAAAGGAAGAAATACATAGAGCAGAGTTTAGGATTTCAGAGTTCACCAGATATCAGATTTTCTTTCTCTCTCTCTCTCTTCTTTTTTTTTTTTTTTTTTACCAGGGATTGACTACAGGGGCACTTAACCACTGTGCAACATCTCATTCCTTTTAAAATAATTTATTTAGAGTCAGGGTCTTGCTAAGTTACAAAAGCTAGCTTTTTTTTTTTTTTTTTTTGGGTACCGCGGATTGAACTCAGGGGCACTCGACCACTGGGCCACATCCCCAGCCCTTTTTTGTATTTTATTAGAGACAGGGTCTGAGTTGCTAAGTGCCTCGCCATTGCTGAGGCTGGCTTTGAACTCGCGATCCTCCTGCCTCAGCCTCCCAAGTACTGGGATTACAGGCGTGCGCCACCGCGCCCGGCTTAAAAGCTAGCTTTTAACTTGCAATCCTCCTGCATCGGCCTCCTGAGCTGCTGGAATTATAGGCATGGGCCACCATGAATAACTATATCAGAGTTTTTATTGGGACTTATTATGGCTTCCATTATCTTTGTGCTGTGTTGTCAAATGTGTTATTTCCCAGCACTGATTTGTCATAATACACGTGAAATACTGTCAACCAGGAAAGCTTATCTGAGTTTTGTGTCCAGAGGTTAGTTGGTTGGACAGCTTTTGGCTGTAAATGTCTTCATTTCCCTTTGGTCCAAGGCTTTGGAGAAGGATGCATGGTAACTCAAATGCTGCCTGGTGACTTAAGGAAGAGGATCAGAAAGAAGCCTTGACATCTGCCACTCAAAGGTGACTTAGCACCCTCTTCTGCTTGAAGGTGAGCCTTTCACAGACATTTGCTCAACCTCTCCTAGGGGCCACCAGCCTGCATATTTCAGTCAAGTAGCCGTCCATTTTCTTGATGAGTCTCATCTCTTCATCTAGGAAGTGGCTTGCCAGGAAGTCACATGGATGGGGGTCTGTGTGGGTTTGAACCAAGGGCATAAAGATTCAAAAGAGCTTAGTTCAGGTTCTTCTCCAGGGCCATGGTGGCTTCCATGGAACACAGTTTTACTCCACTCATCCATCCTCACATCCTGGAAAAGAGTACAGTCACTGTGCTAGTTTTACTCCTCAGCCAATGTTTGGAGGCCTTGGACCTCTCCTCCACCATTTTGATGCAATGGCCCACACCATGCACAGCCACATTGTGGAGGCTGATGTAGAAGTTCAAAGATAGGTAAGTGTAGAAGACTCACTGGGCAGTTGATGTTGGTCAGCACTTGAGTGGGATAATCATGCCACATCTGTGAGGTCACAGTTGTCCACAATAAAGAGCTAAGCACAGAAAAGAGTGTTTGCTGTTCCTGAAGTCAGTAGATTAGTGAGGAGATGGTATTGGAGGCTGTGATTGGGGAGGAGATTGGAGGAAAGGTGAAGGCCCTTTAGGTTTTCTGTCCCCAGGTCTTTTCTGTCTAAATGTTGTTGAAATGAAGGACAAATCTTGAGGATCTCCAGGCCCAGAGTTTTTTATTTGTGATGCATCACATGCATAATTGATTAATTTATGGTCCAGATGGTTGATCTTTAGTACCATGTGACCTAATGTACCCACCTTAAATCACATTATTTCTGGCTAATCTCTACTCTGAACAAAGATATAACTTTCAGGTATGACATTTCAAGGAATTAGAGATTATCTCCCCAAATCTGAGAAAGAATACAGACCTCATTTTAGGAAAGATAGATTTTTTTTTTTTTTTTTTTTTTTGGTACCAGGGATTGAACTCAGGGGCACTCGACCACTGGGCCACATCCCCAGCTCTTTTTTGTATTTTTTTTTTTTTTTTAATTTAGAGACAGTGTCTCACTGAGTTGCTAAGTGCCTCGCCATTGCTGAGGCTGGCTTTGAACTCGAGATCCTCCTGCCTCAGCCTCCCAAGTGCTGGGAATACAGGCATAGGCACTGTGCCTGGCAAGGTTGAATTCTTTATTGTACAAATATTTTTCAAAAAGTAGTACTGGCACTTAATAAGTTTATTTCACATACTGGCATTCTGGTCTACTATGCTACAGTATACATGTGATAGAGTCATTTGAAAATCCCAAGTCAGTGCACTTGTAGACTCTGGCAGACATAAGATACCCTTTACCCTACAAGCTCAATACAGTAAGTACCCACATTATACACAACACGATGATGATTTAAGTTATTAAATGAAATGATCTTCTGTAATCGTAATCCACTTCCTCTGAATTCACACTGTCTTAAGTCAGTTGGCCAGTAGTATTATGAAATATTTTGCAGTTGCTCATTGGTTCTAATGTATTTCAATGTTTTAGTCATGCAATATTCATCGTCAAATGGGAAGTAAAACTGAAACCTCTTGTAAAATCTGGGAAAACTTTCCTTGCATGCTCTCCAGCACCCTGCCATTTTCAACTTTGGAGGAGCAGGATTAAGGTCCAGGATAGAATCATCTTGAAATAGAGAATTTAATCTGATTTAATATTTATGTATCCTTATCTGACATCTCTCATGTTATTGAGATTCCCAATACGTTCAATTTTACACAGACTTTTATCCTGTAGATCTGATAGGTGACCAATCTTTTCCTACCTCAATATTAATTCATTTATACCCTTTTATTTAACACAACTTTTTGTTAAGTGCCAAGTATATTTAATATCCTAAGGTTACAAATGTGCATGATTCATAGCTATTGTTATAATCCAATGGAGAAAACAAATATATGGATACATAATACAGTCAAATAATTTCTATAAGAAACAAATGCAAAGTCCTAGGACTCTTAGAGGATCTGAGAGACCAACATATTTGGGATTTACATTACAAATGTGTGAAACTGTCCTTTGCCTGGAATGATTCAAAGAGATTTACCAAAAGAAGGGAGCACTTTTGGGAAATTTGAAAGTGATGATTGAAAGAGGAAAGAAGATTTGAGAATGGCATCTGAAGGGACATTTTACTGAAGAAATCACAGCATTATAGAGATGGATATGGCCTAGATGTAAAGTCTGTTTTCTATACCAGTTGATGATCATGAATTAATGGAAATTATTGGATATCTCATGCTGATAAAAGAGAGACGTGAGGACTTGAAATAGAAGGTTGAATGATCAAAATTGTGTAAATCACCTGTAATAATTTCCATCTTTATAGGTTAATACTAGGATGGTGTTGTTTCCTGGTGAAAAATCTTTGAATGCCCAACATTTGTCTTCATTTTCCTTATACTTGCTTCATATTCTTCCTCTTGTCCATTTATCCAGCTTCACGTTTTACTATCTTTAGCCTCATGGGTTGTATTCAAGCTGTACTGAATATCAGTGTACTTACATCTTCTACCATTTGCTCTAGAGATGGAAACAGTGTTTGATTTCTGCTGTTTCCATCATGCATCCGATAACAGATATTTTTTTCCAGTTAATTATATTAAAAATACTTAAATACTGAGATTCTACAGAAAGATTTTCACATTCTGACATGGATGTAAGAACTAACATTAATCTTAAGGTATCTAGGACAGACTCTGTTATCTCATGCCTTTGTGCTTTGTGCATGCTGACCTTTGTCTAGAATAAGAGCCAGCACACTAGAGCTCACTAAGGCTGTGGACTGAATGTAGCCAATCACATATCCTAGGACCATAGCCTCTCATGTATTCATTTACTTGTTTTTTATGCTGCTCCATGCTGCAGTTGCAGAGATGAATAGTTATAACAGAGACTTCATGGCCCCCAAAGCAGCACATACTTACTATCTTATCTTTATAGAGAAAGGTTTGCTACCTTCTGATCTAGAAAACACATCCTATTCCTTTAAATTGATAAATCCAGTTCATCCTCCAAAAATAATCCAAGGTGACACTTTCTGCATGAAACTTTTGACCTCATCCTCTTGGTTAGATACATGAACAAAACCGTTAAAATGTTAACCCTTGAGAAGCTCCTTCTTAAATTTTATCATGTGTAAGTATTTATATATTTCTCCACTAGGTAGGAATTTATTCATGCTAAGATTGCATTTCTCATTGTTAATAATAGTGTCTGTGACATGGCAGGATATTGATGTATGTTTATGATTGAATGAGTTAATAATGACCAATGAATAAAGATACCCTAAGATTAAGGGGTGCAAGCCAAATATAAGCATCCTCGGAATGATTAACTTTTATTGTATACTTACAATGTACTAGATACTGTGTTGACTGTGTTGGGCATTAACAGATATTAATTCATTTGATCCTCATAAACTCTAAATTAGTTATCATTACTACTGTTATTTTGTAGATAGGCCGACAGTTGCCTAAAGTCACTATGCTAGTAACAGAGCCAGAATCGAAACATAGACAATCTAATTCCAAAGCCCACATGCTAAATGACCACAGGATGGTGGCACTATAGAGTTATAAAGAGTCACCTGTAGAAGATACTGTTTTTTAAATGTTGATAGGTTCAAAGTATGAACTATAAAAAAATGTATGGGTGACATTAGAAATCTATAATATTAACGTATTTTAAAGGTAAACATTATGTCACAACTTCTTGATTACATTAATATTTTTGTTTATATTTAATTCATTATCTTATTTTTGCAGTTGACTCCTTTGGTTATTTGTTTCTCAAAGTGTGATTCCTGGAAAGACAGCATTGAAGGAGCCTATAATCAAGGAGATAGCTAAAGATTGCGGTTAGCTGAGAGCCATAAAAGATGTTCTAGTTTCCACCTGATATTAATGCATTATTCAAAGAATCTTTGTATGCCCGTGAACACTCTGTGACGCACCTGTAAGCTCGAGCTGTAAGCACGTGTCCTTGTTAAAGCGATATGTATATAACTGGGTGAGGTTGGTTAGAGTGTGTGGGAAGAAGAAGAAGGTGGTGGTTGGAGTTAGAGCATTTGGAGTGATTGCTGGAGCCGGAGAGAGAAGAAGAATAAAAGACCTTTTTCATTTTCATCCTGCCTCCGAATTTTCCTGCGGCGTTCCTTGCTCCAGGTGGCTTCCGCTTCAGGCAGCAACACAGCATCAGCGTTACCTAAACTTGAGAGAAATGAAATTTTGGAAACTCACTACAGATCATATGAATTATAATCTGTGAGTGTGAGGGCACTATTTATACTTAACAAGATCTCAAGATGATTCTGATTCATGTTAAAGTTTAAGAACTACTATTTTCTATCTTTTTTTTTTTTTTTTTTTTTTTTCTTATTTTTACCGGGGAAAAAGCACTTAATCAGCGTGTTCCTTTTAGAGAAAATCACTGAGTTGCACAACAAATCATCCTCCTGTGCCATTCTTCTACCCCTTATTTTTAAAAATCTTCCAGTTGTTTCCTGTACCCCAAATCAAAATCCTTAAAAATTATTTTAATGTTTCTCCTATAAACTGTGGCCCCAATTTTGCCTTGGGACTTTGGCATTTACTGGTTTCTTTGCTTACATTGCTTTGCCCTCAGCCAGTCACAGGGCTCATTCTATGCATCTTCAAGTCTTTACTCAAATGCTGACATATTCGTGAGCCCTTTCTTGCTACTCTATCTACAACATCAACCATTTCCACAGTCCTTTCTAGTCTCCTTCCTGCTTTATTTTCTTTCTAGCAACTGTCACCCCTCAGTACACTACTATATATATTACTGGCATCCCCCAAGTAGCATGCAAGTAAGCCCCATGAAAGCATATCATTTTCCCCCCAATTTATATCTTATTTTCAATAAATGGTTGACTATATAGACTGGGTTAGGAATTACTTTGAGACATATCAAACTTTGATGCAATTCTTTACTGTGGGGAATGGTGATGTGAATCAAGGCCTTGGACTGCCTTGTGATTATGCACTTGAGCTGGGAACCCCCTATGTTAAAGTACAGGTTAAGATTTCCCAGTTGCTGTGGTGATGCCTGGCCCATGGAAACTCTGTGCAAAGGCTCAGAGTTATCAGTGTTAACCTTGAAACTCAGATACTAGCTCCCAGGGATAGGGGATTCTGAGCATAGCAAGACAACCATAATGTCTCCTTAGTGCTACGAACTTCAAGCATGTCTGCTTTGCAAAAACTTTCTCACAAATAACCTTTTGATAATAAAACCTATATAATAAACATGCTAAGATAGCTCTGGGTCACTGTTCTCAACCAGAGATCAGTTTCCCACTAAATCCCAATTTTCTCTCTTAATGTTTTTGTGTCTTTCTTAATCTCCCATTACCCCTTGCCAGTATCTGAATTAACAGCCATGCAGGGTGTGACACTTTACTGTAGAATTTCTTACTGAAAACTTTCTTTTCCTAAATCAGTTCAACTAACATAAAATAAAATGATAATTGTTCAGGCTGAAAATTAGGTGATGTGAAAGTGAGGTATCGGGATAGACTATTTCCAAGAGTACCTGTTGTCTTTTCTCACTTGAGATTGGTGACATTCTATCCAAAAGATAAATGTTTTCAAATTGTGATACATACAAAACACCTTGTTAAAATTTTAGTCAATCCCAAGTACTGAAAAAAAAATAGAGATTTTATTTTGATTTAGAAGACCTGTAGTAAAGCCTAACAGTCTGCATTTTTTACTGGTTTTCCAAGGCCAAACTATAGCAGGAATAGATAACACCAGCTCAGAAGACCTGCACAAAGGTCTTTTTTATACTAAATCCAGAGACAACAACATTGGCCCACTTGAGGTTTTCTTGTGTATTATCTTCCTTTTTTTCATTCATGAGAATGGAATCTATCTTATATGTGTCCACCCTCATATAAAATGCAAACCCTCCATCTGGGTTAACATATTTTGAAAAATAAAACTACTTGGACGATAGGAAAAGGATTTGAACAGTTTTCTCTTGGAAGCTGAACCAGAAAGGATAAATTAAGTTGAACATTCCTTATCATTGACCTCCTAACTAAATACAGTGTATTTGAAAGAGCTGTTTTAGGAATTGACTTTGAACCCCTTGCTAACTTTTCCTGGGTCTCTCAGTTCCTCATTTTTTTTTTTTAAGTAGAAGACTTAGAGTATAAAATCTCAGAAGTCCTTTATTAGTAGAATACATATTATTTTACTCAGTTATGCAGTACAATGGTCCACTGAATATAGATTACAATATAAAAGTTACATTAGGTCAACAAATATGATGAACACTGACATTAACTGGAACTGTTCTTGTGGTTTACATTTACAAGAAGAGTAAATACTTTATTTTCTTTTTTGGAAAATACAAAAGTTGTTTCACATTCCTGGAATCAGTACAAACTAAGCTTGATGTCCCTATTAAAGGAACATTGTCATAATTCATTTTTATTGCTATCTCCATTACCTACAAGATCCCTATCGAAACTTGGATTGTTTTGTTTACTTATATTTATAAGAAAGAGAATGGAAAATGATGGGGATAATAGCATTTTAGTTAATCCTTAAGTGGAATATACTTAAGTGTGTGTGGGGTGTGTGTGTGTGTGTGTGTGTGTGTGTGTGTGTGTGTAAATATCCTCACATACATCCTTATGCATTCTAGACTGTTCTGCTTAATGGAGTTGGAAATTTTATTTTTATTTTGGTCAGTTGGTGAGAAACTGTCAGTATTCTAGGAGGGTTCAACCAATGAGCTGATACAAAGAACACAATATATTGGAAAAGTTATCTTCTTGTATCCTAATGATACAAATTCCAGGTGTGTCTTTAACTCTAAGGTCTGTCTGATGTGGGGTAGGCGAATCACTTTTCTGGGATTCAGTTTTCTTATTCACAAATCCAAAGTGTTGGAAAAATGTATTTGAAACAGTTTTTTTTTCCCCTAAATTCCTTTTCAATTCATATTGTATAAAATGGGTATTTTTATCATTTTAAGACTTCTGAAGTTTTTCAGGTAAGATGGAAAACAATGGTTAAGGTGTGGGAGTCATAAAGAAGTCTAAGGTTGACTTGAAATTTTTTAAACAAAGAGCAGGAGTTTAAAAAAGCCGCAGAAACGTCAACAGATGACATCCATGTGGGAGGAAGAGTAAATAATAAAGAGAAATACAGTAAGATACATGAAGATTTAGATCATTTAAATGTTATAAGATGAAAGCTAGTTCAAAATAGCTCTAAACAAGGACAGTGACACATCTCTGCAAAAAGGAATATCAAGCAATTGCATATCATTAAGTCGAAGGTATCAAAAAGTAAAAGTACAAAGGTGATTCTGTTCACATCATTAAATCTGACAGATCGGTAGTAATAGGAAGTAATGAGATTGTTTAAAAAGCTATGACATTAAACAGATAAACCAACTGTAATTAAGTAGGGCAGAAATAACCTAAAGGTTTGCTGAACATTAATAATTTAATAATAGGACAAAAAGCTAGGAGAAAAATATAAGAAGTGCCGCTACTAATCAAACTAACAATGGTCTCCGTTAGATATCATTTTAAAAAAAGAGCAGAAAACTTTGTTTATTTTCAAAGTCTTAGAAATTTTTTTAGAAATTGTTCTCCATGTTCTCATTTAATCTGAGACCAACTAAGTTAAAGGTGGTGTGGGGAGAAAGACACAAAATTCTTGATTGTTCTATATCCTGAAAGCCAAGTCATGCATTATGTGTTCATCTCTCACTAGCACGAACTGCCAAAGACAAATTGCCAGCAGTTAATCAATTGGAGGCTGTGCGTCCAGCAGCTCTTAATGTCGTTCATGCAATTGACAGCTCACATCTTCCCCAGGATGATCTCCAAAGCATGGCAAGGGAATGCAGGGGAACAGGGCCTCCCGAAGTGGATGTACGTTCTTCAGGCTGCCCTTCTGCAATTTATTTTCTTTCTTCTCAAAGTTGCCCTTGATGGCTATTTAATCTTTCATTTGTATGAATTAGAGTGTTATGCTTCGTGTGTGTGTGTGTGTGTGTGTGTGTGTGTGTGTGTGTGTATGCCTGAGGAACTGAAAGGAAAATGAAAAATAGAGATGTTTTTCTTAAGAACTTTCACATCCTCTTATTTTGGGGGATCTCTCTCTCTCTCTCTCTCTCTCTCTCTCTCTCTCTCTGTCTCTCTCACACATACATACACATACACACACACACACACACACACACACACACACACACGTTTTTATCCAGTTTTGGAACAAGTCAGACATTAGGCATGAGGATCAGGTAGATAAAGATAGTGGTTTGTATTTCATTACAGACAAAACAAAACACTAAACTTAGGTCAACATACCTGTGTGTTTTCTGATCACTGCTTTCCCTACTCCTTAACCTCACTATCTTTTACAGAATCATATACTGCTAAGTCCTTAGGAAAAGATAGAGAGAAAAAAAAAAAAAAAAAAAGGAGTGAGTGATGTAAGTTTCCCTTGGCCTCAGCAGGCCAAGAGGTGTGAGCCGGTGGATGTGGAAATGCAACGTGTTTTTTCCCAACTGATTTTCCTGGGAAGTGGAATGCAGAGTCCTTCACATACATAAAGAATGAGAGAAAAGGTCCTATATGACCTCACAGAATTGAAGATTACCCCATTTGGGGACATCTCAGAACCCCAAGACTACATAGTAAAGGCTTTAGCACTTGAGTATCTCTGATTCCAACTCCTATAACATTGTTTACTTCACATTTTTTAAATCTTTTTTTTCATTTAATCTGTCACTGGATAAGTGTGACTCTTGTAAGAAACATGTTTTTCCAATTACTGTCACCAATCTTTTCTCTCAATTTACTTGCAATACAATTATGATATCTTGATGACATACTATCTTTTTTAAATTTTATTTTAATTAGGTATATATGACAGCAGAATGAATTCTGATGTTCATCTCATTCCACCATCTTTTCTATCCTCATGCTCCCTCTCCATCCATCCCTCCCTTTTGCCCAAAGTTCCTCCATTTTCCCCATGTCTCCCCATTATGGATCAGCATCCATTTATCAGAGAGAACATTCAGCCTTTGTTTTGTTGGGATTGGCTTATTTCACTTAGCATGATATTTTCCAACTCCATCTATTTACCTGCAAATGCCATAATTTTATTCTCTTTTAATGATGAGTAATATTCCATTTTTTCTATTTGTCTTATGCTACTACACCTTTCTTTCTGTTTTCCCATCTTGTTTCAAATGAACAAAGGTTTTTATTTGTTGGTATTTCATTGTTCCTCCCAATTATGTGGTTAGTCTTACTTTATTTAACTGATGATTTCAGAGTTTTCCTAGAGAGCATAACATGTATCCTTGGCATATTTTTTATATGTAATAATAATTGTAACCCTTCCTGTGCTATTCTAATAATTCATAGCACAGAAATCCATTTATCTCTCTTCTAAACATCATTTATTATTGTTATGATTTTAATTTTACACTTATTTTATTTTTAGAAATATTACTATTATTTTCAAAGTCAATGTTAATTTATATTGATCCACATATTAACCTTTCATGTTAGCTTTTTATTTGCTCCTACATTTCCATTTTCTCAACGAGAGTAAATTTCTTCCACTGTAAGCTGCCTGTCATGGCCAGCCACAGCGCCATGGGAGGAAAACTCGGAGGCAGAGTAAAGCTATTACTACTTTTACTTCTACTTTCTTAGAGAGAGAAAGAAAGATTTTTCTTCTTTTTAGAAAGAGCTTAGAGAGAAAGATTAGAGAGAGATATTTTTTAGAGCTTCTTTCTTCTTTCTTCTTTCTTCCTCGGGAGCCTCGGCCTAACTCTGACCAGCAATTACTTCTTCTATCTGGTTTCTCTTCTGTAACCGCTGTGCCTACGTTCTGGCCACTCTGATTCTTTTCTTCTCCGACCCGAACTCTTCTTCTGACCGACCGAGCGACTGCACGACTGACTGAATGAATTCTCCTTCTCCTAACTCCGACCGCTTTCACCCGGTTATATACCTTTAGCTTTGCGGGTGCCTCACGTGCATTTACAGGTGCGTCACATACATATCAGGTGGAACTTATGGCTTCCAGCTAGCCGCAATAGCTCTTCCTAATTGGGGCTCCTTCATTTCACCTCAAAAATCTTCAAAGATTTCTGTTAGGATAGATCTGCTGGTGACAAATTATATCAGTTATTATTAATTTCAAAACCTCTTGCTACCACTCTACAGAGTATTTTTCTAGGAAGAGTTTCTAGTTGATGACTATTTTCAGTACTTGAAAGATGCCCTATATTTCAGCGTTCTTGTTGAGAAGCCAGATCATTATCATTCTTTGATTGTTCATTTGAATATTTAATCACATGTGCCTAACACCATAGTATCATACGGGGTAGTTTCACTGTCCTGAAAATCCTGTGCTCCCTCATTTCCCCTCATTCACTGGTGCCTGGCAGCCATTGATTCTTGACTGTTTTCATAATTTTGCCTTTTCCAGAATGTTGTTGAGTGGGAATTATGCAGTATGTAGCCTTTGCAAACTGACTTCTTCCACTTAGTAATGTATGCTTTTTCTCCATGTCTTTATGTGACTTGATAGCTCTTTTCCTTTTAATGGTGAATGATGCTCCATTGTCTTCACGAAAAAACAGTACATCTATTCACTTACTTAAGGACCTGGTTGCTTCCAACTTTTGGCAAGTGTAAGTAAAGCTGCCATAAGCTATAAACATCTGTGTGCAGGGTTTTATGTGGAACTAAGTTTTCAATTCAATTGGGTAAACAGGAAGGAATGAGAGCTTCCTTTTGCAGAATGTATGATGTGTGTGTGTGCATATATGCACAGCTTTGTGTCTTCAATATTTTAGTGAGGTTGTTAGCCATATTACTATATGCTTAGGTATGGGTTTTTATAAAATCCTTTTTGGGATTTGCAATGCTTCTTTAAGCCTTATCTGTCAGTTCTAGGAAATTTTGATCCATTACTTCCTTCCTATTCTCTCTGGACATTTCTTTCTGGGACTCAATTTAAATGTGGCTTAGGGCTTTTTTCATTGTTCATCATGTTATACTTTCCATACCTTTTTCTCTTCATTCTTTACCTTGAATATTTTCTACACCTATTTTCCAAGATACAAGCCTTTCCTTCTTGTGTCAAATTTATTGAGTCATGTTTAATTGGAGACTTTTGCTTTACTTTTAGGTATTACTTTTTTTTGTGTGTGTGTTTTTTTTAAATGTTCCATTTAGTTAGTAAAATTTCCATCTTATAAGTTATTGACTTGGACATACTGATCACTATTATTTTAAAGAGCTATGCTACTAACCTACTACCTAAGTCACCTGTGGGTATGTTTCTATTTTCGATTTATTGTTTTGGGATTCTATGTGAGGGGAGGGGGTATGAGGGAGAGAGAGAGAAAGAGGAATAATAAATTTCATTTAAGTATTTAACATTGTATATAAAAATACCTAGTATCTAAATGTATAATATGTTTCAAAGGTGTAGGTCTTTCATCCTTTTATAAGCAGTTTGAGTGGGAAGAAAACCACATTAATCTAGGAAGAAGATAAGTTGGGCTAAATTGTTCATGAGGCTCCTTGAATTCCTATTTTCCCTGTATCACATTGTCTTTGATCAATTGTCTCCAGATTTAGGAAAAAAAAAAAAAAAAAAAAAACTCCTAAAATTATAGAATGCTAGAGATAGGACATACTTTAGAGATCATTAACCAAATGCTTCCATTTTTACAGTGGGAAGAATGCCAAGAAGAAGTGTAGGATTTGCCAAGTTTCAGAAGGATATTAAGTGGAAATTCCAAAACTGGACCCCAATCACTGTGTACCTTAAAGAACTGTTTTTACATCTCCTGCAGTGGCAAGCTGTATCTTTTCCCAGTGTATTTTTCAAGATTCTGTTGCCTAGTTAAGAAATTGACTCCAGCGAATTTAAGCTGGCATATAATTTATTAGGGATTTACCTTCTAACTCAAAAAAAAAATTATTGGTGATCTGGATAGCCAGGGTCCAAAAGTCCTCTGTGCCTAAGAAAGGCAAGCAGACAGTGTGAGTCGGTCATCTGACAGGGACCCAGCTACCCTAACAGCGGGCCTCCTGGACCCTACCGTGTGCTGCCAATGTGAACAAACTCAAAACCCTTCATTTGTCATTGTCTCATCCACTCACAATTCAGAGATCTGGACAAAAGCATCTTACAAGGTATTATGGTTTGTATCTGGAATCTTCTTCAAAGGCTCATGTTTTGAAGGCTTGGTTCCTAATGCAGTGATGTGAGGAGGTAGGACATTTGGAAAGTGAGTGGATCAGGAGAGCTTTGATCTCATCAATAGATTAATCTATCTTTGGATTCAAAATTTTATGGCATTAATGGGAAGTGGTAGAAACTGTAGGAGTTGGAATGTAATAAAAGGGGAGGGGGCCTGGGGGGATGCCCTTTGGAATGTATCTTGTCCCCAGCCCTTTTCTGTCTTTCCCTCTGTTCCCCAGCTGTCACCAGGTGAGCAGCTTTTTTCTGCCTTGCTCTTCTGCCATGTTCTGCTTCACCTTATGCTCAAAGCAATGGAGCCTTCAGACCACAGATTGAAACCTCTGAAACAGTAAGTCAAAATAAATCCTTCTTCCTCCAAGTTGATTTTCTCAGATAGTTGTCACAGTGATAAAAAGCTGACGACCATACCAGGCAAACTTTAGTCACCATGTGATTTTTCCACAGCCCTCTGAGATGTAGAGCAAGAGTACACTGGGAATCTTTCAAAGCAAGTAAGAATCTGACTCTCACAATTGTCCAAAAAATTATGTCTGAGCCATTGTCAGCATAGTGTGAACTATGGAGAGCTGTCAGTGAAGACATAGTTTTCTAATGTAGAACCAAAAGTTTTAGAATTTTTAGATAATTAGTAGGGCCTCTACATGTCTTTATTCTGTTTTCTGTAAAATAGACATATTAGTACTTACTTTTTTCTCACTCAGAGAGATATTGGGATGATCTTAGAAGTAACAAAATATAAATGGGATACTTATTAATTTTTTTGGTACATACTATTACAATAAAATAGCAGTCTTATTAAAATGAATAAAGCCATCATACTTTTCTTATTTTAAATATCCCTTCTACCTATAAATTAACAGTAAACTCTGAAAAATTCAGCAAAACTTTCATAAAAATTGAAGTAATATATCCAAGTCAGTATAAGTTGATATTTAAAATATGTTCATTATATACCCCCAAACATAATCTATGGTTAAATTTATCATTATTTGTAGCCAAGTGGGGGTCATAATTTTTAGTTTCATTTGAAGCTCCATGTCCAAAATCTTTTTCATTATTAAAGAGACAGCATATCAATTTCTGGACTTCATTTTGCTCAATCAGTTACTAGTGAGCAATTTCAGTTTCTAGGCTATTATTCTTAAAATCCCTGTACATTGTCCATTTTAAATATGTCTGTGAGACCAATTACAAATCAGAGTAGAGTTTTGCGGCAGGGGGATATATATCAGATGATAAGAGGCTCTATTCATCCCTTAACAGTCTTAGCAAAGAGGTCAATGGGTAATTGAATATTAGACTCAACTCTCTCTCTCTCTTTTTTTTTTTCCCCATCTAGTGTTTGCTCTGTGTCTAGATTGAAATTCATTAGCATTATTGTGAAATAAAATTGCAGTTCTATTACTATGTTACTTGGCAGTTATTTATCAGACTATTGGATTGAAACTCATCCTCAATCAAAACATTCACTTGTGAAAACACAGAAACAAATAATATAGGTCTATTTGGGGTCAGAGTTTTCCTCTGTAATTAATCAACATATGATAACCATTGGAATAATGTAAGTCCATCCTCCAAAAAGGTAGTAGTATAATAAAACAAAGTGATTTTATATAAACACTTTTCAACAATAAGCAATTCTAAAAGTCACAGCACAATTTATGAATTCTTCAAGAAAAGTAGTACCGTATTTCAATAAATGAATTTACATATATATGTCAATAGTAGCAGCAGGAAGTTGCAGATGATAGAGAAAATGGCTAATTTTTCTTCTTTTAACTGTGTCTTATATTGCAGAAAGGAAAATAGAAATAATAGAATTATAACTTATTTACTTTCATAGGCATCAATGTTTAAAAGTTTTATCATGTATAAAATAATTCTTAAGAACAAACTGAAAGCTGTCATTTCAAAATTACTCCTAAAATGAGAAACAAATAATTAGTGACTTTTATCTTTGTATAATGAATTATTAAAGTGCCATAAAGACAGTGATACAACAAAATCCATGTATTACCAACCCCTGTTTAATATTTAATATCATGCCAACAGACCAATGCATTTATGTTTTTTTTTTTTAATGTTAAACTATTTCTACTGTATTTCATGATCATGAATAGAGTCTTTGATACATTTTATTTTTTATAATAAAATGTTGGAAAATTCTTGATTTTATTAGAAAAATGAAACAATTATTTGAAACACTAGTGCAATATGAAAGAGTGTTTGGGGGGATATAAAAGCTATTGTAAAATATTGGTTGTAACATAATGATATATCTGACATACATCCTATATCTTTGAACACACAGCCTAACATGTAGGTCTAAAGTTTGAAGGCTGGAAATGTACCTACAAAACAAAATCAAAGACTTCGATTGCAGTCATTATTACCATAAATGCCTGGGACTAGACACACATAGCTAAGAACGTGTCTGTAAGCCTCAGAGTTATCAGCTTTACCAGTTCCCATGGCTGATCATTTGCAAAACTAGTACAAGAAAAGAAATTCTAAAATTATTTGAATTTCAAGGTCAAAAATTATTTAAGTAAATAGATAATTTTAGAATCCAAGTGTCAACTTTGCATTACAGACTGGATGGATTTCAAACTGTTTTTAAAAGAGAACGAAGTGAACTTTAACATGAAAATCCTCCAAAAGTCTAAAATATATTACTGGCTCTAAATGTGGCTTGCTACATACAAAATGCTAAGAGATGCTTCCTCCATCATACATTAAATGACATTTGGAGTGGTATTATTTGGATGTTGTCCTCCAAAGGGTCATGTGTTGGAAGCTCATTCCACAGTATGATGCTATTTGAAAGTGATGGGACCTTTACATGGTGGAGCATAGTGCTAGGTAACTGGGTCACTGGGGAAGGTCACTGATGTAGTTTTTTTTTTTTTTTTTTTTTGGAGGGGTGGCGTTAATTCCCATAAAAGTGGGTTGTAAAAGCACAAGACTGGGATTTTCCTGGTCTTTGGTGTCCTGTCTTACCATGGGATCACTCTCTTTTGCATTTGCTCCCACCATGATGGTGTTTACTATGAGGTCCTCAATAGTGTTGGTACATGCTGTTCAGACTTTCATCCTCTAAAACCATGAACTACATACATTTCTTAATTTTTAAGTTATCTATTCTCAGGAATCTTATTACAAAAATGAAAAATGTATTAATACAACAAATAAACATAATTGAGGATTTTGTAGGAATCTTTGGACTGAAAGTGTTCATTCTGTCTTACTGAGTCAGTTTGCATAAAATATGGAAAAATATTTCAATGACATCTACATGATTGTAGGGCCATAATGTCCATAATAAGATAGTATATCTTCATTGACTCTTCAAAACATTACTTTTGTCCATCTTGGCAATGTTTAAAATTAAGTTGTAATTTTTTTTTTTTGAAACATCCATATATCTACAAAATAAAGAGACTTTAACATGTTCTCATTGATTTCCCTGATGAAGTTTTTTACACACATAGTTTAGGGGCTGGTATTAATAGTGTGAAATTTTGCATAAGATCACCTACTGGGTTTCAGTGATCCTCAGCAACATGAAAATTATAGAAGTGAGTTGGTTGGTCATCAGACAATAGATGTTCAGGTTGTAATAACAAACTATGATTGACTTGTAGAAAATCTGCTTTATATTTTAAGGGATTTCCTGTCTTTCATGCTTTTTAACTCAATAACAGTAATATATTGGAAAGACTAGACTAATTTCAAATCGTTTAAAAAAATTAAGACAATTTTTTTCTTGATGTTTTATTTTTTTGTGTGGAGAATGATCATGTTTTTTAGTGGGGAGTGGTAAGAAAAAATTACAATGCTGATACCACTCTCATGTTAACAATATAACTAAAAATCTGGAAATTACAAAAAGCGATGATACTCATTAGTGCTAGGGTGGTTCATAGAACTAAAATAAAGGAGAAAAATTCCTTAGCCAAAAAGGATATAAAGATACAGAACCCAAAATTGATGATTTCTATAAAATGACAATGATAATATGATAATGCACCTATTTGCATTTACTGTATAAATAGGACTGGGAAAAGACTTAACTGAACTTACATTCATAGTATCACTAATTCTTCATAAGAAATCTATGCAAAAGGTACAATTATTTCCACATTCTACATGAAGGAACTAAGAGACAAGATGATAATTTAAAATATTAAAGATTCATACAGATAGAAGGATTAAATTATTATGGTTTATGCAGAGAGAAACAGAACCTTGACAGAACCTTGATTCTATCTTCAGTTGACTGTGACCCCTTGGTTGGTTGGGTAATATATGGTTTATAAGTTCAAAGGGCAGGGTTTCAAAACCAAGTCAGGAAAGATTTAAGGAATTATATTTAAGTTTGCCTTAAAAAAAAAAAAAAAAGAAAAATATTTTAGAGCTGAATTTAATCTCAAAATATATGTGAGAAGAGACACTAACTAAAAGATAAATAATTTGTATACAGACAGAAAGAGCACAAGCTGTTCTTTGATGCTGGAGGCTATCATGGAAAACCCAGAGTTGTAAAAAAGAATGATAATGACTGTTCATGGAAGTTGAGTTTGCCCTATTAGAAAGTTTGAGCTGTAGTTTAAAAACTGTGATGAGCCTTAAAAGGTTTTATGTGAGAAAAGGGGCAGTTGGATTGGAATGAGCTTAAGCTAACTCTTTAACTCTCTGGCTATTTTAGGGAGGATGATGAATTCAAGGATGAGGGGATTGGAGTTACAGAAACCAATTAGAAAGATTTCAAAGTTATCCAGTGGAGAAATCCTTGGAGTCTGAGCTAAAGCAATAGCAGCAATAGAAATTATAAAATGAATTTGAGAAGTAGTTAGGAAGCCAAAGTATCAGCATTGTGTGCCCCAGTGGGGGGGGGGGGGGGGGGCGTGCACAGCAGGGACAGGAAGGGCTGCTAAGACTGTCACTCTGACACAGGCATCACCAAGGGCAGTGTGCTTGGAAGGAGACAGGAAGTGCAGTGAAGAACTGAGCTTGTGGGGCCTATAAACCACCAATGAGAGTTGCTTTGCAGGTGATTAAATGTAGAAATCCAAAGCTTGGAAGAGTGATCTAAACAGAGAGCTGGGAGTCATTGGCATATAGATAGCCATTAAAACATGAGAACACATGAAAGAGCTCATGTGCAACTTGGGACGATGGAATTGAGAAACTCCTTTCAATGATGATGGCATCAAAGTAATTTGAATACTCAGCAACTCAGCATACCTGAATGTGTCCCCCTTCCCACACCCAAACACTAATGAAGCATTAAACCCAGTGCTAGTCGAAGTGGGTTCTGGCCATCTCCAACTTTGGAATCTTCTGGGCTAGTTGTTGAAAAGGATAGTGCCCTTGTTCTACTCTAGGTATATGGAGTTAAATCCTATGAAGGTGTGGATTAGGAACATGTATTTTCAATCAGCTCTCCTGGTGATTTTTTTTTTTTTATTCCAAACTTGAGAAAGTTCTATTTTGGCCGGAGCTCTTCAATTATTAATGAACATTCAAATCACCTGGATATCATATTAAACTGCAGATTCAGATTCTGTAGCTTTAGACTGAAGCTGGACAGTCGACATTTCTAATCCACTTCTTTGTGAAAACAATGGTTCAAAGCCTTTAACACATGATACTCTCTCAAACCAGAATTGGAAGGTACAATCTATACATTCAGGTTGTTATTATTATTTTATTAATTTTTGCTGCAGTTCCAATGTTGAATGTTCATCAAAGAGCCATATGTTAAAGACTTGGTCCTCAATGTAGCACTACAGGAAGGAAGTGGGACTCTTAGGAACTGAGGTTGAGCAGAAGGTCTCTGGTCTGGGGGCATGCCTTCAAATGGGATTGTGGGACCCTGACCCTATTCTCTTCCTCTTTGACTTCTTGCTCACGGGATATACAGTTTGTTCTGCCACATCCTCCGTGCCATTGCCATCTGGCACCCCTACCAGAGGGATAAAAGCAATGGTCTTCCTGATCATGGACTAGCACCTATAAGACCAAAAGGCAATGTAAATCTTTTCTAAGTTAATCATCTCAGGTATTTTGTTACAGTTACATAAAGTCAACAAAGTATTTCTTTTTATTTCCTAAAAGGACATTATGGCTTCCACTCCAGTGATTTAATATGGAATTCTAATCCTACATTTTTGAGTCTGCTTCTAATTCTGTATCCATAATTTAAAAGAAAATAAAATTTCATGATTACTTCTGTTAATAAGTATAAACTTTTTTTGTACAATATTTTAAAAATCTCTTCCAACTTGAAATATGCAATGAGTACCCAAGAGGGAAAGAATAGTACACAACTTGACAAATTTATTTGAACACAGATCTTTCTGCAAGGACCACTTATTAAAATCTTAAGAAAATACAGTTTGGAAACATTGCCTGAAGTCATACTAGAGTTGACTTGAGAATATTTTGCACATTGTTTGCTAAAATATATCTAAGCCCATGTGTTGAAAGCAGGCTATGGATAGGAAGTTAATTGTGGAGTTTGAACTTTTAAATCCTGACTCTACTACCCAGTCTTTATGCATTCATAAGTTTTACTGTCCTCTTCATGAAAATGGCATAATTTAATTTCTATCTCAAAACATTCCTAGAATTCAGTAGGGTGATCTGAGTAAAACACTTAGCATGTTACCAAGTGCATACTTCAACATTCAATAAGTGCTACCTTATAATTAGCGTGAATTTAGTTCCTCTTAATTTGCTTTGTTTTTTACTCATGAGATCCAAAGTTATTTTTTAATGTTTTATTTATATTTTGATAGTGTAAGAAACACTTGAACATTTTATCAGAGGTATTTTCCTTATTTATTTACTTATTGGACACATAAAATTGTTATATTTTCTGTGTAAAATATATTGTTTTGAAATGTGTATATACTGTGGAATGACTAAATTGATATAATTTAAGTATGAACTACCACACATCTTTCTTTGTGGTGAGAACACTTAAAACCTATACTTAAGAATTTTGAAAAATAGCCGGGCGCGATGGCACACGCCTGTAATCCCAGCACTTTGGGAGGCTGAGGCAGGAGGATCGCGAGTTCAAAGCCAGCCTCAGCAATGGCGAGGCACTTAGTAACTCAGTGAGACCCTGCTTCTAATAAAATACAAAAAAGGGCTGGGGATGTGGCCCAGTGGTCAAGTGCCCCTGAGTTCAATCCCCGGTACCAAAAAAAAAAAAAAAAAAAAAAAAAGAATTTTGAAAAATACAATAGGTTGTTATTAATGATAGTCATTGTTGTACAATAGATCTTTTGAGCTTATTTCACTTACATAACTGAAATTTTGCATCATTTGGCCAACATATATTGGGGTGTCTCATAATTGAAAAAGAAATAGAAAACAAGTAACATCCTTCCAGAACTCCATATTATAAGTTGGACCCACTCCCTCTGCACTCCAATTTCAAGGTGGTATGTGAAGCTCCAATTGCTTATATGGCTCCTCTCAACTTTACTAATATTTTTCACTTCTTTATGTTCATTTTTGTTTGCTGGGTTATTGTGTACATTTACTTAATTTGAAGGAAGCTTTCAATTATTTTATAGATGCTATAAATCCAGTAATAATGCCATTTGACATTTTGGTACTTATTTATAACTTAAAATATGATTAATAAAAGTAATAATTAAGTATTTTTCCAAATAGTCATACCAACCTCTGAACCTTGAAAAAATCCACATTGAACTCTGCTATAAAACATGCTTTGTGTAACACTATATTTTCTGATTTTTAGCAGAGCTGTCAAATATAAAAAGTACTTGAAATATATTACATTTAATTTGAGTCTGTGCTCTTACCATTCCTGTATAATAGAGAAAGCCATTAGAATAAAACTGCAGTAAGATATCATGTGGTTTAGATCAGGGTTTTAAAAGTAAGGATGGAGTGAAGAGGATCAATTTAGGTCAGAGGATCCATCTCAATCAAGTCTTCAGGCTTTTCTGATAAATTTGATATGAGGTAAGGAAAAGGAACAACTTCAAGATTTTTCCAGGTATTTTCTTGGAGTAATTTTGTGGGTTGTGCTTATTATTGACACTTGAGAAGAAGCATTTTGGAATCTAGATGGTGAATCAAGTGGTCTCTCTGGTATTGTTAGTTTTAATTGACTAATGAACTCCCACATGGATATGTCAAATAGATGAAGGTGTTGGGGTTTGGAGTTGCATGCTAAGTTTACTCTTAAGATTTAGGATTTAGTCATTGCTATCTAAATGACGTTAGTGTCACAAGTTTGAGGGAAAAAAAAAAGTCACTTAAATAGACTGTGATCATTGAAAATATAAACTGTCCCCAAACAAGTTCATCATAAAATGCAGGCTGAACATCAGAAAAAGATATTGGAAAACTGCAGTCAGTAAAACAGGTGTGACCAATGCAAAACTGGAAAGCATGGTACCACAAAGGTTCTACAAGAAAGCATGTCAATGAGAATGTGGTCAATCAAGTTTGAATATAAAAGTGACAGCTACCTTTCATCACATTCTTACCACAGGTGGTCTTGAGCAAGTAGTTTCATTGGAATGTTTGAGAATGACGTCTGCTTTGAGAGGTGCAGAGGACATGTGAGGGGAAGGAGTAGAAATAACAATAAAATACTTTCCCCCCCAATTTTTTCATTGTGAATGTAAGTAATTTTACCTGTGTAGCACAGAATATCAAGCTAAATTTGAATTTTAAATAAACAATAAATAATTTTTAATATAAATATGTTCTGTGTTTATTGCCTTACTTTCATTTGCTAAATCTGGCAACTTTAAGTTAAAAGTGATTCTGTTTTCTTTTTTCAAATAAGGAATTATAACTTGCATAATTGCTTTTGCAAAATCCATTGGACAGAAAGATTGATGAAAATGTAGATCTAGTTGCAGAAGTTGGATATATTAGGTAAAATAAATTGAATGGGACCCAGAGCACAAGAGGTGAGGTTAGATTTGAGAATAAATGGGACATTACTCATAATGTAACTGAAATTAAAGCCAAATGGGGATCAGATACACTAAGACAGGTAATTTGGGTCAAGGAAACTTTAGAAAGTATCTATCTGAAAGCTTTATTTTTAACTGGAGTATGATCAAGGTGATAATTAACCTTAATGAACTACTGTCTGTGAAGTCACTTGTATATTATGTTAGTTTATATCATAAAAATATTAAGTGTGATATAGTTGGTACTTTTATAATACAATGTTTATCTGCCTTATTGACCAGTCATTGTCTACCAACTTCAATGACAGTGAAATATTTTACCTCTTATATATCAGGTCTTTTAAAGTCCTGCCTATGTTTTTAGTTTGCCTATGATTAACGAATTCAGGTTTCTTTTGATGTTTGTTACAGTATTCATTAGATGGCTATATGTAAATTATACAAAAATATTTTTAAACATTTTAACATTATGCATTTATTTTAGAGGTTAAATCAGATATAACAACTGAATATACAAGTGACTTCATGAATAATATATAGATACTATTATATTACATATATAATAATATATAGGTGCAAATTATAATGAGTCATTCATAAATATTGATAAAATCACCAATTAGTGTTTGTTGTAGTCATTATTGTAGAAAGTTTGAGTAATAGATTATTTTTTAAAATATTTTGTTTAGCTGTAGATGAACAAAGTACCTTTATTTTATTTTTATGTGGTGCTGAGGATTGAACCCAGTGCCTTCCACATGCAAGGTGAGCACTCTACCACTGAGCTACAACCCCATCCTCTGGAGTAATAGATTATTGACAAAAATAGCTCAGTAACTAAGAAAGGTGAACAGGTGATCAGGTGCACATAAGTATACAGAAGTAAACTAAATAAATTAAAGAAGATTGTGTTTCTCTTCTCCCCTATCCCATACGAGGTATTGAACCCCAAGGTATTTTTCCAGTGAGCTACATTCTCACCCCTTTTTATGTTTTGAGACAGGATTGTGCTAATTTTCCCAGACTGATTACAAACTTGTGATCCTCCTGCCTCAGCCTCCTGAGCAGCAGGGATTACAAGCATGTGTCACCCACCAGGACTGGATTGTTTCTTGAAGGGAAGCAAACCCAACTTCTTACCATTTTTTTTTCTATGTAGCTAGTACCTCCTTTTTAAGTCAGCTGTATTTCATTATATACATGTATATGATATTAAACAAGTCTGTGTTTGAAGTTTCCAAATTTTTTGAATGTCTAATGTTAGGAAAGTAGTTTCTCTGAACTATAGTTTTCCATTCTGTAAAACAAGAATAAAAGCACATATGTAGGTCAATTTGAAGATTAAAGATATACAAAAGTGGAGCCAAAGAGAGTGCTTAGTATATAAATTGACACTCAGGATGATGAGCAACCATAGCAACTACTATTCTGAGCCTGCTATGGGCAGGTGTTACAATATGCACTGCATATACATTAATTTAGTCTTTGTACTAAACCACTATATTAGGTCTTTGTGGACAGAGACCACCCCTTTATCTGGCCATCATCTCTGTGACACATATAAAACAAAGAGTTGTTTAATAAAGTGAGTGAAATGAACAAACTTTTTCAGGAAGCATCATCATTGATACTGTACAGATGAGAAAGCCATGAAGAGGTCAGGGTGAAGAAGTTCACTCATCTACGAAGTGATGGAGAAAACCCTTGAATAGAAGATTCCTTCCCTCCCTAGTTCATGGCATTCACTGTCATGTTATGTCCACGTTAGTAGGAGCTGGAGCTGTCTCTTAAAGAGAAATTGCTTGGAGGTGTTTATTAGGAGCACACAGTGCTTTCCCTCCACTGAAACAATAAATAGAAGATAAGCACTCTTCTAAGGAAGTACAACCTGCCACGCTGCACTCAGGTATGACACTCTCATTTAGGAGAACTTCTGTCCCTAGTTTAGACAGTTATGAGTGTAAATTGGAGTGTATTGCTTTTTCAAAAAAAAAAAATTTCTATGACATTTTTTAATTACACCAGAAAATTGTACCTTGTCCAAGGATAATCAGAAAACATACTTAGAGGTACAGAAAGGGTTAGTCAGTTACTTTAGTTTCGAATGAAAGTGGCTTATACCTTGACTGTATTTCAGTTACCTTATTACCCTTCTGTTTATGGGTTGCTTGATGGTGGGTACCTGAAGCCTGAGGGCTGTATTTTCACCTACTCAGGCCACCGTAGGGTCTGTTTTTTGTCCTGGTTCTTCATGATAACATGAGAGACAATGTAGAATAGAAAATAGTATATAATCTGTGGAGTTGCGCAGATGCAGATACCACATTCTTTATATTTAAATTGATCATGGGAAACAAGTTTCAAAGATTTTGAGGGCTTACCTCACCATAAAATAGAAAGTGAGAGTTTGTCTGTGTGGCTATCTATCTTTTGACCCACTTATTTAGAGATTGAAAAAGATCGATTTAGAGTATACAAGGTTTGGCAATTATTTCTGAATATATTAATAAACTATTTGGAAAGACTGCAAGAACATTGTCATAGAAAAATATATTGTGATTACATATAGTTGGTCACCAATATTAATGCCATCCCTGAGATGTGTCAAGTAAATTGTTATTCTCAAAAGACATTGCTGAATATCTCATACAGATGTAACCCTGTTAAGGAGCTACAGGCTAAGTTCACTTGGGCTCACATACATACCTTCACATGAAAACATGCATACACATTCAACGAATGAATAGAGGGAAATTAGTGAGGTCATTAACCAATTGGCTATTTAGAAATTGAGAGTTGATGAGTTCTAATTGTTTGAATTTAAGTGGCTATCTTCAAAGTAAACATTTAAAAGCCAACTACTATTTAATCATGGTGATTTGTGTGCTGAGATAAAATTAGAGCACAAACTGTATACTTGAACTTCACTGAATTGGCTACTTAACCACCTACTTTAAACCTTCCTAATAATTAATGTACTTTAACATTTTAATGGGATGATTAGTGACATCATTTTGTAGGGATGAAATGGTCAATAAATCAACTCAATTGTCAATGTTTATTGACTGATTGACATACAGCTTAGCACTGTGAGATATTGTTATTTAACTTAAATTCCCCATAAAGATCATCAGATAAAATTGGATATCTGAAATTTTGGTCTAACTTCCACTGTGCAATCTTTGTCTAGTTATTGACCTTTACAGGTTTCTGATTTTGTTCATAATTGAAAATAAAGTTGTAATAAGACAGTCACAATTTTCCAGTGTTCTAACATTCTATGAAATCATAGAAATGATAGTCATGATTATGAAAAAATAATGACTGATACATCCACAGTGTTTATTGTATGTCCAAACTTTAGAAATTTTTTACGTGTATTATAACAATTAATCTGCACCTCCAAATTCACAGGATATAACAATTGTTAGGTTTCTCATCCTACGTATAAAAAATGAATTTGAAAGAACATTAATAATTTAACAAACTTTAACATTTAGTGAACCAGGACTGGGGCTCAAACCAATTTCTGCTCTTACAAATTCTGTGCTCCTTTCTCTCTCCTCTGTAACTGCTTCTAATGAATGCTACCCACCACATTTTCTCTTGTTCTAAACATCAGTAAAACATAAGTCACTGTCTCCTCCAAAATTTACTAGTGAAAAATAAGTCCACACTGACTCCATTAACCTGACCTTGGAGATGGTCATTTTCCATTGGGAATTAGAGTGGTAGGAAATTCTCAGAGGTGGGGTAAGATTTTCACCATGCCCAGCTTTTATCAAGTGGGCATTTTTCCAAAAAGACTACTGCCTAAACAATTCCTACAGGCTTGGAAAACTTTAGAAACATAGACACAACTTCAGAAATGAAACTCATTAAACTTAACTACTTTAGCCAAGTGGTTTGACAGCAGCTTTTTCTTGAAGCTTGGAATAATTAGGCAGAACATGAGACTTTATAAAGAAGGCTTTCTCTGCTCTTCACTGCTGACCTAGAATCTGAAAGATACTTCGACATATATTGGCTCTTCAGAGCAAACCCAGTTCCACTGATGTATTTTTTCCCCTTTGCACAGGGGAGATCAGCATAAAACCCAGCACTTTTGCTAATTCCCAATGGAGCACAGACACCTGGAAGAAAGAAATAATTTTTACCACCTACAGGTTTCCAATGGGAAGAGCGGAAGAGAACGAAAACCACTGAGACCACAAGGAGGAAAAGATTAATAAGCCCTGCCGTCACTGCAGGAGAAAAGATTTTTCAAAACAACAACAATAAAAAGTGCCTCTAGGACAGCTGTTCACTATTCCCTTTTCTTCCACTAAAAAGAAGAAAGAAAAAAAAAAAAAAAGCATGGCAAAACAGAGAAGAAAAAGAGGACTGGAAAAGAGATAAATGAAATAACAGGTCAAGCTCCTGCAGTTGTTAAAATAAAAAGAAGATCATTTAGCTTCTCTTTTTTTCATGTATTATATGTATGCAGGTATTTGTGACTGGGGCTCCGTGGAAATTATGTATCTGGGTAGAAAACAACCCTAGCTATAAAAATAGATTATGCACATAGTAGTTTATGCACTCCAAGTCATTTGTGTGCTACAGGCTGTCAAGTGCAGGCTTCCTGAAAACTACAGATTCCAAAGCAAGGCTGTAAAAAGAATACAGTAAGCGAGTAACTGATTTAGAAACAAGCAACCAAAATGAAATGGTCCTTTCTAACTACGCCCTGCTAATCATCCACTGTGTATGTGTTCTTCCCTGGCACGTATTATTTTTCCTTAAAGTACGATTGTGTGTTTCTGTGTGTGTGTATGTGTTAATTTTAAAGTTGTGGGTAATTAATCCTTTATATTTTTCTAGAGGCACTTACTATGTGGAAATGATTGGATAATCATCATATTCATTTTAATATGAAGAGTCACTGTGGTGTGTGTCCCTTCTACATCTTATTTCCATATTAAAGGATACCCTGAAATTGTCACTAGAGATCATGTGTATGCCTCCCAGAACTTTGTTTTTTAAAAGTGCACACTCACATTTCTGAACTTAAAATGAAATGACATTTATGTGTGTAATGTAAAACTGTCAACCCGTTTGTCTTTCCTACACCCACAGTGACAGGATCTCTTGGTGAAAATGCTGATTTTTCCTGCCATTTTGAAAATCAGATAACTATCCTGCATGCTTTAGTTTTTTATTTAATAACTACCTGGTAATATAGTTCATTTATTGAGTAAATTTGAAGTATTTTAAATGGTAGTTCTAGAAGCTTCAAATGATGACTCTGGAAAGAAAAAAAAAAAAAAAAAAATAAGCTGCCTGCAGCCTCAGATTAGACTCTTCCTGCTAGTCTGCCCAGTGAGTGATGCTACAGAAAGAGAAAAGTGACACTCTGGTGCTTTAATTGTTGCTTCACTCCTCATTACATATGTGGCTTAATATAGCAAACAGAGCAGCAGAGATGACAGTGTGGGTAGTCAGCTTCCTCCTGCTAAACTCTATAGCATACTCACACTCATAAATACAGCCCTCAATTTATTGTTGTTGCTACAGAAATGCCCTCATTTCTCTGGAAAGAGAAAGTGATACTCAGATACAATACTGTCATTTTATTAACATGTAGCACACTGAAAGAACAGCCATGCTTTCCAGTGAAATGTTAAGTATTTGCATAATAAGAGTCAAAAGGCAACCATAATAAGTATGTCCCTGTGAATTACAACACTGGAGAGATGTGTATCGGCAAAGAGACATTCGTGTCTCTGCTATTTCTACATAGTGAATGGAGGAGAATGTGAATAACTCCTCAGTAATTGACTCCAATTGCTTATCACCCTTCTTGTTTTTAACTAAAATCTCTCACCTTGCTGATTTAAATTAATTCTAGACTTGATGTTTGCAAAAGATTGTCCGGTCTTTCTAGATTCCTTTGCTGAATTCATCTTACTAACAAAGAGTCCTTATCATACTATGTGTTATTAAAAAAAGAAATGTTTTTCAATACCTACTACATAAATGAGGAACTCCTTTGAGTCTGCCTTCATTTCTGCATTCTTCTGCTCACTATTTTGGAGTTCTGATATGTCTGATCACCATATTCATCTTCGTGTTCACTGTGCATACTCCCCTCTGTCTTGTTTGATAACCTTGCTGTTTCATTGGCTTAGAATGTTCGACTGATATCTGTTTTTATCACTTCCCACATGAGGAATTCCAGCTTTCATATAATATTCTTCTGAAAGGTAACAGCATCAGTTAGCTTATTTTATTACTTTAATGGACACTAACTCAGCTAGGTATCCATCTTGTGACAGTCGTGATGGACAGACATCTATCTGGTGACAGTCATGGTGGAAAGTATAATGGATAAAAGTAGAGAATGGTATCTAAAAAACAATATCTGAGTTCTACATTCGTTCCTTCTTGTGGGGAATTTTTTTTTTTTCTTCTTCAGTAAGTTTACAGACTTGTGAACTACTTATATTCATTGAGTTTTGTTTGTCAGTAGCCATAACCCAAATTCTTTTGAGACATACTTCTCATGTCTTCATTAGTTTCCCTGATTTATTAGTACTAATTGCCACTCTAAAGGTAAAGGTTGCTTTCTTATAATATGTGAAAGCCACTTCTATAATTTTATTTTGACCCTCCTATACTCTATCCTGAAAAAAATTTATAGGAACTTTGTACTCAAATGAATTTTAATATCACTTATAGAACAATAATATTCTCCAAATATGAACACCTATGTATTTATTTGTCTATCATTGCTTATTATCTATTTTTATTTTACTTTAATCATATTATAATAAACATGGAGAAAACCACAAATCATAAGTGATATGTTGATATGTTGATAGGTTGATATGTTGGTATGTTTTCACAAATTTACAATACCTATGTAGCCAGCATCTTAGTTAAGAAATTAAACACCACTAGCTCCTTAAAAAGCTCTTTGCATGCTGTCTTATGGGCATTGACACACCTGAACACTCAAAGAAAGCCATTTCTTTGACTTATAATAATATAAACCAGCATTAATGAATTCTGAAATTTATTCAAATAGAATCCAATGATATATATTCTCTTGCATTTGACTTATTTGGTTCTATTCTATATTATGTTAATATTTTTACATATAATAACTGGGTCATTGTTGTATAATATTCCATTTGTGAATATTCCACAATATAATTATTCTTTCTAAGTTGATAGACATTGGAAATTTTCTAGTTCAGAGAATTGCTATGACACATTCATTTTGATGAACATGTGTACATATTTTTGTTTAGTATACACCTTAGAGTAAAATGTTGAGTTGCATACATACACATAGTAGACCATAAGAAAATCTTTCCCAAGATGTTTGTAGAAACTTATACTCATTTCTAGCAGTGTTTGAAAATTCTTTCCTTCAAGGCCCTGAAATTTCTAATTGTCAAGAATTTCTGGATATTTTTAAAAGGTATGCCTATACTCAAGATGAATGTCCTTGATTATTTTTTCTTCCTCTTTGTGTTTCTTTAATACCTTTTCACATGCAGCCCAAACACATGGCAACATTGGGGGTTTTGACTTTGTCTCAAGTCAGATACCACAGAAAATACATGTCATTTTCTCTCATTTCAAACTAATCATCATTTTTTTTTTCAAATATTTGTCCACATTTATCCACAGGTGAACATTTTGTAGCTGTCCATATCAATTATTTCCCCACCCATTCCTTACCAATAAGTCAGTGCTAAATGTTTTAGCTTTTGAAATAGAACTCTATTCGGAGGACCAATTTCAGTATTCACCAGCAGACTATACATTTGGTATTGTGTACATAAAACCTCAAATCTTAATATGTTCGCATAACAAAGATTTACTCTTTACCTATTCATAGCTGGGGCTGACAAACATTTGGCTCTTCATCTTGGTACCAGATGTTCCTCTGATCACCTCAGCAAAGACAAGTGAGTGGGAGGTTTGAGATATTTTAGGGTATTTGTGGAAGTGGATTATATCACTCTCTCCTAGTCCTTGTTTTTAAAACTGAGGACCCACAATTTTAGCCTAAATACATTTTGAAAGGTTAAGGAATACATAGATATTTTGAAAACAATAACAAGCTCTGTCAACAAGATAGTTTGTCAAAACTCCATGAGCATAAATTTATTAAATGAACATGAAACATAAATTTATCTTCTATGCTATACCTTCATAGAGTTCTGAAATATTAAAAAGGAGTGATTTCTCAAACTTCTCACTTGCTATTTTTCATTTCAAGTGCAGATTTGGCACACACAGATACACAAAGCACAAGAGTATGCATCTCCATTTCAGGGAGTCAGCAGCCTTATGGAAGTATCTAAACTTTAAATATCAGTATTGCTCTAACATTATTGTTTTTCCATGCAGGCACTCATTAATGTTCACAATTCCCAGAAGTGAGAGAAATTGAGGAACAATTCAGCCATTCAATGCTGTAAATATAAGAGAGAGTCAGTATGAACTTGTCTCAAATTAACAAGATAGAATCTTCTGAATGCTTTTCTTCATGGGCTACTTATAGGAATTAATACCTTCTCCCCAAAGGCCTGACATAATCTGAAGAGCTAACCATAGGTGATGGCTGTCCCAACAGCACCTTTACAATTCATTAAGCCATGTTTTAATCACTGTTTGTCAAGGTCACACCATTTGTTTAAAATGAAACCTCTAAAATAGCTGCTACATATGATTTCACTGGTTTTGCTGGGGAAGACTTCATTGCCAGTAGCATGTCCTCATTACTGCTGTGTTTATTTGTTATTAGTTTTTCTTAAAGCTTCCTAAGAATTATTTCTTTCTATAATGATCTGATGCTTTTCTGTTTCCTAGAGTATTAACCACAGTGCAGCTTACCAAAAGGTTCTCCACTAAATGTTTGTTGAATTGAGATGGATGCAATCTTGAGGTCATTTTTTTATTCAGCAGTTTGTAGCTGTATGATTTAAATAAGTTGAGGCTGCATATAGTCAAAAGGAAAAAACTGACAGCAAACATACATTTTTGTTCTCTTTTGCATAAAATGGTTAAGAGTAGACAGTCCTGGATTACTTTGGCAGTCTTACAAATTTTTCTAGGTTTCAAGATATTTTATTCTTTCTGCCCACTGTACTTACAATATGGTTCTTTTTCATGGAGTCTAAGATGATTAATAGAGTGTCAACCATCATATCTGCAGTCCGGAAACTGATGTGAAAGAAAATAGGAGAAACAAAGAATTCATGCAATCTCTCCTTTGATGTTATTTGGAAAAGGGGCACACAGCAATTACACTTACATATGACTGGAAAATGCATACATAAAAGGACACACTTAGATCCAACAGAGTTTGGAAAATATAGCTTTATTCCAGGTGCTTGGTAAAAATATGGTGTTTTCCAGCTAAGGAAGAAAGTTTTAAGCAGATATAGAACTGTGAAACCTTAAGTCTTTGCCAATACCCAAAACAGAAAAGTCATAATTCTTGAGAAAAGCATAAAGTTCAGAATAACAGTTAATGACTGAAAATTTATAAGTCAGGGTGACCTAGAATTGAAATCAGGCATGAGTGGTTTTTAGCTTTGTGGACTTGAATAATTGTGAACCTACTTAAATTTCAGTTTCATATTTTTACAATGAGAATAATATTTCTCATATAATTTTGTGAGGTCTGTAAGGTTTTAATGAGATTGTTTAAGGGGTAATCAGTTCTGGTCATTGAAATAAATTTTCTTCTTTATATCTTTATCATTTTATAATTTTTACAGCAACTACTTTATTTAGGAGGAAACAGATTTGTAGTTTGAAGATAAGGTTGAGCTGGGTGTAGTATCACATGCCTGTAATCCCAGTGACATGGGAGGCTGAGGCAGGAGGATTGAGAGTTCAAAGCCAACCTCGGCAACTTAACCAGGCCATAAGCAACTTAAGTGAGACCTTGTCTGAAAATTAAAAAATAAAAAAAAAAAGGCTAGGGATATGGCACAGTGGTTAAACACCCTTGAGTTCAATCCCTGGTTAAAAATATATGTGTATTACATATAACTATATAATATACATAACTATATAATACATATAATGTTATATATTATCTACATGGCTGAATAATATATATACACATAATATATATTATCTATAACCATATAATATTATAAGCATATATTTTATGTATATGGTTGAATTTCAACATTTATGAATCATATAATTTGCCTAAGAATTAGCTTTCTTATATATGTAATTGGAATGCCAATACTTTTACTTATTGTTTTTTTGAGAAGTATAGGTATTATTATATAAGGGATTTTCCAGTATGGGACATTGCAGAGTATAGACATAACAAAAGTTATTGTTTTCCTTCATTTGAAATCATATGCATTTTACATTTTTATGCAACTCTAAATAGATTTATTGAACCCTCCATGCCAAGAATATGCGGAGACAATGATGTCTACCTACCTGACTGATGTGCAAATTCTTAGAATGGGGATTTGGTTTCTGATCTATGGGGTTTTCATTTGAAATATAGTAGCATGGGTTATAGAGTATACAAGTTGTATCTCTTGCCTTTGAAATAAATGCTAATTAGAAATCAAGAAATGTCCTATACCGTTCTGTTAACCTAAAATTGCAAAAATATGAGGAGAAAAATTCCTCGTGGGGCACATACTAGGGGATCAATAAATATTTGGTAAATGAATGAATTAATTAAAGGATCCATGACTGAATACATTCATTTCTTCTTCCTCTGTTCACCCCATGGGTCTTTTCTACCAAGGGATTTTTAAGAACTGATGAGTGGGCTTCTGCATGGCTGCAGTTATGTTTCTTGTGTTTATTAGATTCTAAGTCATACTGGCAGACCTTCCCCTTACTGTTAAGTTTGGTGAATGTTACAGATTCGACTAAATGAACCGTAGCAAATATAAAATAAATCTTTGCCAATGGGGCAGTATAAATTAAGACAATCACTTCTTAGCTGCATCAATTTCTCACTAAAAACCACTTAGGACTAGTGAATCACTTTACAATAAAAATTCTGTTCTTCCTGAAGACTTATCAAAGTATCTCGGCAACCTCTGGTTATTGGTTCAATTGACATGAGAATTCCGCATCTTTTCTTTGAGTTCAATGATTTATGATTTTGCTAATAAACAATCTATGTCATGATATTGAGCAGATAAATTGACTTACATGGTTCTAGTTTCTTTAAGTGAGAGGGGTAAAAGTATGCTTTCCAAGGTTTACTTCATCTCTAATATTCTGTGATTCTAATAATTTGTTTGGGATGCTCCACATTAGCCTCCAAATCCAGTCTTCTACTTACTGCACAAATACTTTTTTTTTCCTTTTTCTTATGATATCTCTGCCAAGGGTCAAGCAATTTGTGCTTGAAAAATCTCCTATTAAAGGATTACCTCTTGGGAAAGACAACTCCACTCTGGGATTCTTTTAATTTATGAGCCAGTTCCTTATTCTGAGACACAGAATTCTTCTAGGTATTTTGACCTATTTGTGCAAAGGTTTGCTTTCCTTGAGAAGAAATATAATACTTCTCTGCTCTGAGTGTCTATTAAATATCTTTAACTGTCAAGTCTACCCTAGGCTTCTCTTAGCCAAGTTCAATGAATTTCTTTAGTCATAAACTTGCATGACAAGATTTCTAGATCTATAAGTTTAAACAGTCTCCTCTAGTAAGATGGATATTTCATATATTTAATAAATTGTGATTTTTGAAGTTAGAAAACTAGCTCTTGATTTTGCTTTTTAAAACAATACTTGTGAACTCATTCAAGTCACTTGATCTCTTTTTTGAGAGAATACTTTCTTAGGTGTAAGATGATGATCTTCATCATCATCATCATCATCATCATCATGTCATTTCTAGTTATTCTAATATAATGTATAATGCTTTGAAGTTAAGTTCATCTGTAACTGTACAGCTTTACCAGACATTTTTGTATTTATATTATTCATAACATTATTACCACATAATTTTATTCTAAAAACATATTTGAATAATAAAAGTGAAATAAGAATGTTCCTTGACCTGATAATTCTGGCAAGAGGGAAAAAGTAGTTAAACAACATAGATACACATTCACTAATAAATGCATACACTTCAAAATTTTCATAAACATTTCTAATTATTTTGTGTAGAAATAATTTAAAATCTTTCTAAATTAATAACACTACAATTAACTATGGTTATGCAAAGAGAAATGTTTATGTTTACTTATGAGAGTTGTAATGTTAACTACCTTGAGGCTATTAAAATACACATTTTAATATGCAACAAATATTTTTGCAAGTTTAAAAGCTCAGAAAATTATGCACTGAAGAAAAAGTTTAACCAATTCTGAGTGTTAATTTTGTAAAATATCCAAAATATATTTTATATTACCTGCATAACACCATTAAGACAGTTTTATACTAACACACATTTCAAGTTTAGTCCACATCTGTCTGTTGCCTGTATGACATAGCAGTTCATAGTGTAATGAAAGGATTTTAAAAATCTTATTTCTAATTCATATCTAGTTTCTCTAATAAAAAATACACATATAATTTCTAAAGGAGAGAAATGTATTCCCTTGAATATCAAGTAAGTATAGAAAACAACAGATAATGACAAGGATACTCCAATGCATGTAATATATGCATTTACAGAGAACTCAGGTTTCAGGTAAAATTTAGAATGGAATGTATTTCATTGTTTTGATTATTTGAGCAAATTTGTATTTTTGGCCTATGAAACCATTTAGACAGAATGCTCATATGCTGATTAATTTCTCATTGTACTGAAATTATCAACTGGGCTTTAAATAAGCTGTACAAATTGCTTTAATAACCAAAATGGATTCCACCACATATAGTTTTGTTCTTTAAAAGTTATTTATAGTACTGTATTTAAAGTAGTATAATGCTTTGCAGTCTGGTCAATAGAAGAGTTTCTCTACTAACAACAACAACAAAGGAATACCTCTTTCAAGGCAAAAGTGAATCAGTTTTATAATAAAGGTCTGGAAAGAAACTTGGGATAACAATTGGTTCATAAATTTACATAGTTGTTTGCCTTCAGAAAATGGAAAATCCATTAGCATTTTAAGGCAGTCAGTCATCCCTTTTTAAAATGTCAACAGCTGACAGTGCATTGTGAGTGCACAATACTGTTCAAGCTGTATCAGGTGACATCACCAAGGCAATCTTCCAGTCAGACACTGGCATCTAACAGCATTTTATCTCAGCTCTCAACTGTGAAAGACTCTCTCTTTCCATCAGGAATCTGCCAGCTGCAATATATCTGATTTTGAAAATATCTCTGGCTGGCTGTTGTACATAGGCTTATATAATTACAGAACTGCATGGTTCTTCTCAAAAAAAATGCATGTTACAGGTCACAAATATATATAGCATATATATGTAATTTTGCCATGTTTAAGGATGGAACAGAGTGGGTCTATACATTAGAATTCCCTGGTCGTGACACATATAACGTCATCTAAAAGATGCCAGGCTAATGCAGTGTTTGGCCTGCTAAAAACACTAACCATCAGTGGAGAGCCCATATTCTGTGAAGAGGAGCTGCCATCCTCCAGAATTTAGTGTACACATAAAATCAGAGGCTCTATTTATTACTATGTTCCTGAGTGGAAGAGATTGATAAAGAAATCAAGAACTGAACTGGGCATGGTGAGCCAAGAGGATCACATATCTGCGAGTTCAAAGCCAGCCTCAGCAATGGCGAGGCACTTAGCAACTCAGGGCTGGGGAGGCTGAGCCCCAAGAGGATCAAAAAAAAAAAAAAAAAAAAAAAAAAAAAAAGTTCAAGGCCAGAGACAGCAATTTAGTAGTGAGACCCTTAGCAACTTAGAGAGACTATGTCTCAAATAAAAAATTAAAAGAGCTGGGGATGTAGCTTAGTTGTAAAGCACCCCAGCATTCAACATTCAATCCCCAGTACCAAAAGAAGAAAAAGAAAACGAAAGGAAAGGAAGGAAGGGAGGGAGGGAGGGAGAGAGGAAGGAAATCAAGAATTGGACTCAGGAGTAGCCTCTCACCATCACACCAGTGACATATTGTGGTCTTTGTCTTTCCTGCCTTGGCGAATCTTCACTGTACCAAGGAACACTCTTGACAAGTTCCATTCAAAAAGGATCCCGTTGCACTTCAAGTTACAAGTGCTATCCCCAAGAACTTTATCCAGAGACACAGAGGACAAAAAATGGATTCAGATGAAAGGGGTAGTACTGTCTCCCTGGAACTGGGACAATATTATGGAACTCTTGAGGGCCTCTTGGTAATCTTTGCTCAGTTGTGATGATAAATAGTCAACAAATCTGTTCTGAGGTATATTGTTATTATGGGCTCAGTGAGGCTTTTCATCATGTAACCGATTATTTCGCTGTGATTTGCAGATTTGAGAATGGAATGTAAGGGACATTTAGATTGGAAATAGAAAAGAAAATGAATACCAGTTGTACTCCTGTGCCTACTTTTGAGATAGGACCTGTGGTTCATCTTATTAACCATCCTTTTGCCACGCTTTCACTGGAAGAGTTTCACTGGGACCCTGGAAGTGCAGCACTCCAAACATGTATGGAAAGGAAAATTCTCACTGCGGACAGGGTAGACTGTAAAGCCATGAGGATGTGACCCTCATATGTCTGCAAGGAGTACTGTTGATTGGTAGCCTCTAGCTGTGCCTTCAGAACCCGCCTCAGTTGCAGCCTATGACTGAATGCCCCAGGCTGTGACTGAACAAGATGGACATACTAGGATTCCTGCATTACCTCAATGTGAGGTATCGCCTCTAATGGGCAATCTTTGTCCTGGAGCCTCACCCTGGGTTGAATGAGACTTTACCAGATTTGCATCTCAGTTTTTAGCATTCATTGACTAATACTTATCCTTCCTTGGTTTTCTGTCACAAATGTGAGGTCTACAAAAAGATCTTCAGATCTTCCTGGATCTACCTTCTTGTTGTCTTTTGCTCTCTCACAGATAAATCTCTTATACTATCTACTACAGGGCCGGGTGTGGTGGTGCATGACCTGTAATCCCAGCACTTGGGAGGCTAAGGCAAGAAGATCACGAGTTCAAAGCCAGCCTCGGCAATGGCGAGGCACTTAGCAACTCAGTGAGAGCCTGTCTCTAAATAAAATACAAAAAAGGGCTGAGGATGTGGCCCAGTGGTCGAGTGCCCCTGTGTTCAATCTCTGGTACCAAAAAAAAAAAAAAAAAAAAAAAAAAAAAGAAAAGAAAAGAAAAAAAAAAAAGAACTACTATCTACTACATTTTGTGTCTGCTTTCTGGGGAACTCAAATGATGCAAGAAGTATTTTGTTCTATATATTTTCATTTTTAGTTCTTGTTAAATTTGAAAATAATTTTTGCTACCTGAATTTACTGTGAGGAATAAGGTAGATCAATATTATAGGAGATTAATCAATAAATTGGGTTTTATGTCTCATTTTAAATTACATTTCAAAAAGTTGTTTGAGAATTTACTACCAATACCCCTTTATTTTGTTGTATTTAAAATTTATTTGAATTGTTAACTAGAAAGGTTTAGAAAAGAGACATTTGAACTCACTCTTTTAGTTTTGTTTCACAGTTATATCTTGAGTAAATTGTAAAGTTCTTTGACTATGGCTTTGTTTATGAGCATTTTTCTTTTCTCTCTCTCTTTTAAGCTTCTCAACATTGTTTCCTAATCAGGCCTTTGGAGAATATATTCATACTTTTGGAATTTTCACCAAGGTTTCTTGATTGTTTGTGATTGGCTTAATTGTATTTTAGCCTTGGAATAGTTTGCAGTCCAATTTTTCCTTCAACAAATCAATATTTTGATTTCAGTTGATACTGGATTGCTTTATACTTTATATATGTGGTTTTAAGGGTGCTACTGAGATACAGTAAAAAGGAACACAGTATAGACTTTTCCTTTATTTTTTATATACTTACTGATTACATTCTATACAGATAGATAAAGGGCAAGTTATGAACTTCCTCTCTTTTAAAATATTTGAGTGTATTCATTTAAGTATATGTTCCATAGGACAAATAATGCCTTGAAGTACAAAAAACTAATTAGGTATGAATACAAGAATATCATAGTCATTTCTAAAATGTTTTTTTACATTAAAAAACACATGGTGGAAGTGTGCCTCTGGATGTGTATATATACACAAAATATTTATTTAGTAAGGAACATATAAAATATGAAATCATACATCTTAAGGTCACTAAAATTAATACACAAGTATGTATTTATAGAATGCTGATATTAAAAAATACCAACATTTGAAAAGATTAACCTCATACTCTTCAAATTCTTTATCAAAGATCCTTTGAAATAGAACAACTAATGCTAAATTCTATTTATAACAATAAAAGTCTTTCTTATAACTCTTCACTTTTTAGAATATAGACTTCATTTTTATAGCTGTTCCAGAATTATAGATAAATCGAAAGGATATACAGAAATTTCACGTTTTCTTCTTTCTCCAGTTTTCTTACTCATTGCCATCTTACATTAGTATGTTACATCCATCACAACTAATAAGCTAATATTGATGCACTATCATTGAAGTTTACAATTTATTCATATTTCCTAGTTTTTAAATCTAATATCCTTTTCCTTTCTCATTATTTTACCCAGGATGCAATACTGCATTTCATCCACATGTATACTTAGGCTCCTCTTAATGGTGACAGTTTTCTGACTTTTTCTTTTATTGATGTCCTTGGCAGTTTTGAAGAGTACTAGTCAGATGTCTTGTAGGGTACCCCTCTATTGGAATTTGTCTGATGCATTATCTCATGATGAAATAAGGAATGTAGGTTTGGGAAGAAAGAAAGTGAGGTGCCATTTTCCTCATGGCACTTAACGGGTATTGTCAACAATATTCCTGGCTATTAATATTGATGCTCATTACCTGAAGCATTTGTCAGGTTTCCCCACTGTACAGTTATATTTACCCTACCTCCCTAACAATACTATCCTCTTTAGGTGGGAAGCTTTATGAGTAGCTACACGTAGGGATTATGTTCTCTCTCCATTAAGAAGCAATATCCTGGCTGGGATGGGATATATATACCTCAGTGACAGAGTGCTTGCCTAGCATGAATGGAGCTCTGAGTAATCCACACAGATTTATCTGTGTTTTGTCAATGTGATAAATTTGCCCATTGACTCTAATATACTTTCTTTTACTCAGCTGTTTATGTATTTCAGTATGGCTGCACAGCATTTGTTTTCTAGGTTACAACCTAATATTTTATTTATTGATGTACTTAATTTATTCATTTTGCTCTAAGTATTTCAGTTTTGGTCACCGGAAAAGCTTTGGTCATTGGGAAGTTCATTTAGTTGGTTTTTTGTGCCCCTTTGGCATATTGCCATAGTTGTGCATATATGTGTTTTCTTTGAACTTCCTTATTTCCTGGTATCACAAAACAAACAAAACTCAGTCTTATATTCCTTGAATCAGCTATTTCTTTAACCAGTTATGGTTCCTTAGGAAGATGATACTGAAAAACCAAGATCTAGATGCTGTACATGCACACTCTACTGGGAGATATTTATTTGTGGGAGTATACTAACTTTTGTTTATATGGATCTATAACATTTTGTCAATCTAACCATCTATAACTATGTTAGTTAAACATGAGTTCTTAGTAATGTTCCAACTCTACCATCACATGGATCATTCTAGCTTCCTCCCGTAACTTATCTGACAATATCACTTCAACAGTGTGATTTCTAACTGCTACCAATCTCCATCCATTTATTTATCACATTGAGGTATGTGGGCATAGCAGTCTGTGATGGTTGATCTGAATTTTCTATTTAAATGGATTGAGATACTCATAGGATTAAAGGACTTCTGGGAATGTCTATAGGAGCATTTGCAGAGACAATTGGCATATAGGACAGAAAACTTGTCAGGGAGACCCACCTGAAAGTGGGTGGGCACCATACAATAGGCTGGTGGCCCAAATAACAAAAGGCAGAAGAAGGAAGAGCCACAGTGCTGCAAACAAGATTCTTCTTGAATGAAATGCTTCTGTTTCTGCTGCCATCAACTGGGGACATCACTGGCTTCTTCACCTTCCAACATGAATCTTCACTAGTGTTTCTCCAGGGAACTTCCAGGCCTTCAATCTTGGACTGATGCTGCATCATTAATTGTGAGACTCCAGCTTCTGGGATCTAGCAGCTACTGGTTCCTCTCTCTCCAATGTTCAGTCAGCTACTATGGGACCAACCAGCTTGTGATCATGGAATCAATAAATATATACCCCCTTTTATAATCATACATTGTTTTTCTCTAGAGGAACCTGACTCATATGTGGTCTTAGAATTGTTAACACTCTTCCATGTGAAAAACAACATGTTAGTTAGAATGCAGAAACTACATTCAATTCCTTTTGGTTTTACTCTTGCAAAAACAATTTGTTTGCAAAGGTACTGAAGTCATCACTTTTTACTCCTAAGGTTGTTCCATATATTAATAATACAGTTACTTACTCTTCTTGCAGACTGCACTCCTTCCTGGGAACCTGAACCTTTGAAATATTTTTTTTTTATTTGTATACTGTAATGGTTTGAATATAAGATATGCCCCAAAAGTTTCTGTGTTAATGCAGAAACATTCAGAGGTAAAATTACTAGACTGTGAGAGTTGTAACATAGTCAATTCCTTCTAGTGTGAATGGACTGATTGGGTGTTAACTGTAAGCAGGTAAGGCATGACCAGAGGAAGTGAATCACCGGAGACATGCCCTGGTGTTCATTTTACCTGTGGCCCTTTTCCCACCCCATGATTCCCATCCTCCATATCCTGAGTAGCTTTCCTCTGCCATGCCTTTTAGCCATGATGTGGTGCTTCATCATGGCCCAAAGCAGTAGACTCCAATAGCTAAACCTTTGGAAGTGTGAGCCCAAATACAATTTTCCTCTCTAAGTTGTTCTTGTCCAGTATTTTGGCATTATTTTGGACTAACAGTTTCAGAGGTCTCAGTCCATAGATTGTGTTTTAGTCAGCTTTTCATTGCTATGTCTAAAAGATCGGAGAAAAAAAAACATAAAAGGAGGAAAATGCAAGCAGAATGCACCCATGATCTCTTCTCAAATTAAGTTTTCTGTACCCAAACATATACTGGGTGTGGTCTTGAGATGCCACCAAGCCATCTTTCTTAGTGTCTTTGTGCAAAAGCACTTAACATCTCTTTATGCACTTAACATCTCTTTACAGGCTGTAATATCTTCAACAAGGACACCTTTTTTGGGCTGAGGTTTTCTTTCACTTTTATGATCAAACCGCAAATTTTTGAAATTATTTGGCTCTGCTTTGTGCTGCCATTTTGATCAGTAAATCTGGCTAAAAGCTGCCAACAATCTCCATGACACTGATTAAATGCATTGGTACCTTGAAATTTCCCCTGCCAGATTAATTAGTCCATCACTTTTAAATTCAGCCTCACAAAGAGTCTCAGGACTTGGGCAAAATATAAACAATTTCTTTGGCAAAATATAATAAATGTGACCTGTGGTCCAATTCTCAATAGAGTCCTCATTTCCCTCTTAAAACTCATGAGCACAGTCTGTCTTCTGAGCTCCCACAAGAATTCACCATTAAGCTCCACTTACAACATTCTTTATCTTTTCCAGCTTATATCTGTAAACTTTCACAAACTACTTCCCAGTGTTTCTGAATCACATAGCCATGTCAGTCAAAGAAAGTACAACTTAGAGGAGGAAAAATGTATTTGGGGCTCATGGCTTCAGAGGTCTCAGTCTATAGCTGGCTAATTCCCTTACTCTGGGCCCATGGTGAGGCAGCACATCATGGTGCAAGGGTCCAAGAGAAGAAAGATGCTCATCTCATGATGGGATCAGTAAATAGAGGGGATGGGGGAAGGAGCTGTAGGGAAGTGTTTTAGTCAGCTTTTTCACTACTGTGACTAAAATATCTGACCAGCACAATTGTAGAGGAAAAGTTTACTGAAGGGCTCATGGTTTTGAAGGTCTTTGTCTACAGAAGGCTGGCTCCATTCCTTCGGGCTCCAGGTGAGGCTAGACATCATGGCAGAAGAGTGTGGTGGAGGGAAGGAGCTCACCTGGTAATCAGGAAGTAGAAAGAGACTCCACTCACCAGGTACAAATATACACCTCATAGCCACACCCCCAGTGGATCACTTCCTGCAGCCATACCCCACCTTCCTCCAGTTACCACTCAGGGATTAATTCAATGATTAGGTTAAGGCTATGACCCAATTATTTCTCCTCCAAACCTTCTTGCATTGACTCATTCTTGAGCTTTTGGGGGACAGCACATCTAAACCATAATAGGAAGAACAGCCCTTCCTGGGTACACCTCAGTTATCCACCTCCAGTCGTGCTCTACCTGCCTACAATTATCACCCAGTCAGTCAATGGAAACTAGGATGGACTGATTAGGTTATAGCTTTCATAATCTAATAATCTTTCCCTAAGTACTCATGCTTATCAGAAGATTTGGGGAGACATCTCATATCCAACCATAACAGAAGTCAAGAAGATTTTTTTCATTCCTTAACAAATTTATACTGGTTAAAACTACATGACTACTTGCAATCAGATATAAAAGTTAAAAACTTCCATTTAAAATTGTACATGGCTGCATATCAACTATAGTTAATTGTAAGCCAAGAAAAGTATTGAGGGAGAAGAGAAATGCTTAGTAACTCAGAAAATCAAAAAGACAGTAAATGAGCAAGGAAGCTAAATTTCCCAGTTGGGTGGATTTATGACTAGTGAGGAATTCCAACTTAAACCAAACTCAATGTATCAATATCCCTGGAAGTCCTTTGGCATGCTGAAGGGTGTATTACAGTTTACATGTCTATGCCATTCAACCAGTAACAAACATTCATTCACAAACTCTGCAACCATTCTTTTTCCCATATTAGTGAAAACATGCTGCAAATGATACAATGTGGTTACTCAGATACCAATGCCACAGCAGAAGGAAGTTTTCATTATCTGCATGACATATGAAAGAGTTTTGTTTCTCAGAAGCAGTTGGAGAATACAAATATTTGTTTAGTTTTTGCACAGACACACATTATCATCAAGGCCTATATGTAAACCACAGTCAGAAATAAGTGTTATTGAGGTAGAAAATCACTTTAATCATAATTCCTACAGTGCAACTTGTATCTTTCTTTGCTTAAATAACATTGTACACAAAACCCATTTTTCTTAGGAATGGGCTAATGTTTTAGAAATAGATGCCCCTATGATACATACAGTTACATTGTTTAAACAATTACTTATATTGAGCATCACTGGCCTCAGTGACTGTATTGCTGAAAGGGCTTGAGAACTTTATAACTTCATCTGCATACAGAAGACCCCAACTCTTTCTGTACCACTCTGCCACGAGGGTCCTTAAATCAGCTCTGCACATGCAGGTGACTGAATTTTTCTGATCCAAAAGGTTCAATTGATACCAGAATAGGAGGACATTAATCTACAGGTGCCGCATTGTGATCTAAGAACTCAAGTAAGAAAGCATGTATTTCCTTGAGTAAGTTAATCCTCAAAATACATGGGGTGCCATGTATTTGAACATATGATTAATGTCATTTTGATTGTGTACTAATTCAATTATGTTTGAATCCAAGAGGTCTAAACTCCAGAGATGATTCTCTTTAACTAGATGCTTTCAGATTTCCTCAGGTATAGGTGGATCATTGATGATGGATTTCCACAACCTTCAATGAAGTCCTTCACTCATGTTTTCATAGGCCTGTTGAGAATTAGTTAACCCCAACTTTAAATTTAACTCTGACTTCTACAAGCAGATTGTCCACAGAGTTCTGGAGAAAGTTCAATGTCATCTCACTTATTATTACTTAGTTGTCCCAATGCTTCCAGATTGAGGACTCAGGTTCCTTTTCAATACAAGATAAATTCTAGCACTGCCACTTCTTCATCTCCTCAGATGACTTACAAACCAGTTAATCATGCAGAACTACTCTTGAGCTACAGTTTCATTCAAATACTTCCTTTCTGATTTGCCCCAAATTAATTTTTTAAATTAGTCTTAGAGAAAATGCTTTCTCTTCTGTGTGTTGAGATGAAAACAAAACTGGCTATAATCATTTAGTTTTATTTTATGACTGCTTTGACCAAAGAAATAAAAAAGTATCTGCAGAAATTCCAGATTGTCATCAGGCAAGAGAATGATGACAGCTTTAAGTGCCTGGAGGAACAGATACTTGGGTACATATTTTTAGATCTGGAATAAAGTTTCCAAGAATTTGTTCATCATAGAAAAAAAAAAAAAAAAGAATTTGTTCATCATTAATACCTGAGAAATTTTTCTAGAATGGAGCTTTAACATGTTTGCTCATCATAAGCAGATTACCCATCAAAGTTGAAATAATCCTTAACACTTATATTTATCCAGTGTAAGTATGGAATCCAAGATTTGATCAACTGCCTTTTGTGGGTCCATATATTTGCCAAGTGAATAGCACTGTTCCCAGGGACCAAAAGAGGATATGTGCTCCTGGTTTGGGCAATTCAAATATGGCATAACATGGATTCAAGTTTGAGCCTTGGAAAATCATGTACCTCCATATCGGCCAATCCATGCCAATTAATATAAATCCTAAACTGGAACTGGAACACTCGGAAGAAAATTTTTTCTCTTGAGAATTGTCTAAATAATTAAAAAGTGATACAAATGTACATAGAAAGTTGTCAATTTGGCCAAACTTGGGAAGAAATTGTCTTAGGTTAAAGAATGAATCAGCATTTCACATTATAGTCCATCACTTCTGAAATAAGGAACACAGAGTCAGACCACAGCATTTGAATATCTGGATTTGATTATTCATTGAAGCTATCATTCTGTAAGAACATTCTAGTAATAAAGTAAAATAAAAAATGCATCCTAACTTAAGCAAATTTAATACTGTTCTCTATGGCTTAAAACTAAAAGTATCCTAACCATTAACACATTTACATGTTTAAAGACAATAACTTGTCTTTTTTTATTAACCTGGAGAAAAGATTTTTGAGTGTATTTACCATAAAGAGGTAAAATATGTTCAAGATAATAGATATGTTGATTACATTATTACCTAATATATATATGAATCAAAACATCACATTATACATCATAGGTATGTACAATTATTGTCTTTCAAAGAAAAAATATGATCATCAAGAAAGAAAGAAGGAAGAAATAGGATGTTCTCTACTTCATTTAAGGAAATCAATTGAGCAATGTTTATTGAGCAGTCCACATTATCTTCAAGAGGGTCAGAATCAGGCTTAGCTTGAAAAAAGTAGTCATTATTAAATGTGCTAAAAATAACTCATTTTATGATTTAATTATTTTTAAAATTTTCAGAATATTATAAATTGCAGCCTCATTAAGTGAAATAGTACACATCAGAATTCCTACATTGCATCTGCAGTTATTTTATGCTCTGCAAACTACATATGAATTTTTTGGTTCTGAATTCTACTAACCAGAATTGTGTTATCAACACCTAAACACACAGCATAAAGAAATGGCAAACACAATCTGGTGGTGCCACAATTATCATATTTAATTGTGTTTCAGATGCTTTGGTTTTGAGTATACTTCTTTGAAAACCCAATCTTTATTCATGAGTTATTGGGAAAAAAATAGTTTCTCTGATAAAGTCTTTCACAATAACATACTAGATAATTTATTATTTCACTTGTACTGTGTTGGGGGTGAGGTTGTAGCAGAACACTTCTTTAACAAAAGGAAAGTTACAAAAGATTTTAAAGATGATGAAAAATAAATACAAAAAAATATACCAAATAAAAAATTGGGCCATTTCAATAACTTTATTAAGTATATTATTATTTTATGAATATGTAATAAGAGGTCCCTCTTTATTTATATTTCTCCAGGTAAATTAAAAAATAAATTACATACTATTGAGGCTAAAGGTTAAAGATCACTTATAATATTTATCTTTCTGCAATTTGAATTCAAGGGATTATTAATTGCCCCTGTGCCTCCAAAATGAGTTAAGCAGGGATCCTGTGGATTTCCATTGTGTTTTGTATTTATTACTTCCCGTTGCATTTACCTAGTGACTAGTTTATAACATGCTCATGGCTCAATATTTTTTAGGTCAGGGGTTTTGAAATGACAGTGGTTAGAGTCTCATTTCCTAGGATCATTTTAGACACATAATAGGTACTCAGTAATTAGTGTTATTTGTGTCAAATCAAAGGTGAAAAAGAAACACCTTTGATTAAGAGAGGTTATCGTTCTGTTTTGAAACTTAGAGCAGACACCTGTCACCTGTCCCTTTATGTGCAAATGATTCAAATCACTCAGGGCACTAAAATGTAAGAGATTTCATCTTAAAGAGACAAGCATATTTATAGACATTTTTTTTTCTTGAATGAAATTAATCAAGGTAAACAAAAAACTTTCCAAATCCTGAAAAGTAGAAATAGAAAGACTTGTTTGGAAACAGTTGGGATCACTCAAACCAGACTTATTACAGCCAAAGAAGTGAGACTTTTGGGATTCTGAATCTATTTTGAGATTATATCAAATACCATATTTGATGAATTGATAAAGATTATGAGTAAAAGCAAGGAGTTAAGGATGTCTTGACTTGTAGGGTTTTGGTCTGAGTAACTACAAAAAAGTGAGCACTCTTCATTGAGTTTCCAAAATTGCAGAGGCTATGGATTTGAGGGAAATTGGGACATCAGAAGTGAATGTGCCATGTTTCAACATGTTAAGGATGTTGTACTAAATAAAGTTATGGGGGAGACCTTTGCATAAAGAGTTGAGAGTTTAGAAGGGATATCTGGGGTAGAAACATACACCACGGAGTTTCAGCACATATTTGTCATTAAAGGAATGGATGAAAATCAGGTAGGACTGAATGTAGCACAGGACAGCTGAAGAGGAGAGAATGATTCCTAGGGGACTCCAGTGTCATGCATTTGTGCAAAGAGACAGAAAGGACAGATGTCTGATGTGTAAGGATGAAATTAAGCTAGTGTGCCATCCAGTAATATAAGCAAAGAGAAAGTTCCTAGGAGAAGGAAGTGATCAATTATGTCAAATGCTGCATATACATAATGCAACATTGGGACGGCATATTGATCAGTTAACTTTGCAATGCAGAGAGGTCTTTGGTGAGCTTCAGAAGGTGGTTTTATTCCAGTTTTACATCAAAGTAGATTTGGAGTGAGTTTATAAGAGAGTGGTAGGAAAGGAAATAGAACTAGTAAGTAGAGGGAATTTTTTTAAAAGTTTGCATTGAAGGATGGAGACAAAATAGGTAAAGAGAAGTTTGTTTCAGCTATTTTTGAAAGAAATAAGAACAGAAGTTTGTGTATTGATGGACTGATATAGAAGAGAAGTTATATCACTTATATCTTTTATATCACTTGTAATATAAAATAATGTACAGAAAATGAGAACAAAAGGAAATTGCTTACCATGTAAAAGAGGAGGTACTGACTCTACATGAACTCATAGAATGTCCATGTACATTAGGAGAGAAGATGCTGTGTGGACATGTAGTTACTGGTAGGTGATAGGTATATGGAGGCAACCTTTCACAAGTTGGGTTAATCTTTGCAGAGAAGTAGAAAGCAAACCTACAATGGAGATAGGAGAGGAGTTGGAATTTTGAGGCATGTGAAGAAGGAGTGATACACTTTTCTAAGAGAATGGACAAACAAGTGAGTTGTGGAAATAGATTCCAGTTATTGGGCAGAATGGGGGGGGCAACAAGAGCTCATATTTACACACTGTGCTTCATCCATGTTCAGCTGCCACGCCAGAGGTCAGCTGGTAGATAAATGGATTTGTGGTTTTAGGTATTTTGTTCAGTGATACAGTGAGGTAAGGGAGAGACATGGGTTTAGACACTCCAGGCAAAGGAATGATTATGCTAATACACAATGGAATTAAACTCTTAAGGATGGGAACAGGGCCACTTAACATTAGTATTACTTCAAGTATAGAATCCAGTGTGCTAAATCAAAGGAATGTAGAAGACCAACTTCCTAAAACTTTTAAGAATGAATTCGGCCCACAAATAAACAAAAACACACACACACACACACACACACACACACATACACATACACACACACAGATACACACGTCTGCTTAAAGTTATTGTAGCACCTATTTCTTTTGCTTCCTGTCTCAAGATATTTGTTTGGGAAATTGATATGGCACATGGCCCTATTCACTGACAATATCACAGATCTCTTTTTTAATGAGAAAGAATGATAAGAAATTCCCACCATCACATTCAGATGAACTATTTGAGTGGTGGAATGTGACTGCCAACAACAACAAAAAAGTGTACAAATAGACAGATAAGTCCTTGCAAAAAATAAAAAATAAAAAGTCTAGAGAATCAAATGTTCAGTGCTGAAGTTGTTATATTCCTTTCATTTATCATTTCAAGCTGCGTTGTTTTGATGGCTTCTCAGCTGTGAGACTACTGGTGCTGATGCAGAGATAATGAAATACTGAAAGCCCCGAACAACAGAAACGTCTGTAACTGGTAATGGGCATCCTTCTTCAGTTTATTAACTCCGGCTGTGCTGTTTGACTGCTTTTTTTTTTTTTTTTTTTTTTTTTTTTTTTTTTGTGAAGAGGTGTCACACGAGGTGAATATTGAATGGAAGATAAAGGATCTGATGTCACAAGCAACTGGATCATACAGATTCAGAATTACAAGATAGGCAGGCTGAGGAAATTGCACACCTTTGAAACACAGCTTCAAGTTCATCTAGATAAAAAGTAACCGATGTGTGTTCCATTCCATGAAGGTGTGTCTACTGTAGTTTTCACAGTGGCACTTGATAATGAATTTAGTGATTATGTGCCCAGACAGAAGTCTGAACAATATTAGAGAACAGACAAGGTATCATGGTGTAACTGAGTATTTTTCTAATACTAGGGTCTATTGAATTTAAAAAGAAAGAAAACTTGCCAGTGTGTGTGGGTGTGTGGGGGGTTGTTGGGGAGGGTAAGAGTGGAAATGCTTGCTATCTTATCCTTCACTTTTTTTTTTAAGATTCTTATATTTTGATGCATGGGGCCATTTAATTACTTTTGAAAGAAAAGATAAATGACTTAGGCAACTGTATACAGCATTGCTCCCAAACTTGCAAGAACAAAGCAGAACAAAGAGCAAGTAAGTTTACCATTTTCCTTGACCTCTTAGCTGAAGTTGCAAGGCATTTAACTGACCCAAAGTTTTAGGAGGTAAGGTGCCTTGCAGGGAGGACCAAGATAAAAGAACTTAACTAGGCAGAAAGTAGCTGATTAATTAACCTGGTTAATCTAAGCGATTGATAACTCTTGGTGGCTGGCCAAACATGTGCTGTTGAAGTTCTGTGAAAATCCCCCTGATGTTGCAGACCTCCAGAATGGAAACAACAGCCAGTGGAGGAGAGACTTCAATATTGCAAAGGAAAACTCCTCCCCTTAAACTGTAGAAGGCTTGCATATACTTCCACTCACAAGCCACTAAGAAACCCTATTGCCATCTGAGAAAAGGGAATAGTTGAGCAAAATAGAACAAAACACAAAACCCTTCTCCTGGGGCAGTGTCAGAAATGAAGAAGATAGGGAGGGTGTGAGCACTGAAACCACCTTTGAAACCCAGTGGCTTGGTGTTAATCTAAGACTGAGACCTTATCAGAATAACAGAACCCCACCACCCCCATCACCATCTCAACCCCCCGCCAAGTTGTAAAGCCTTGAGCCACTAGTGACCCATAAGATGCAATCCTTCTGTGAATTTTAGCTCAAAAAGAAGATCAAAAGCTGAGGCTGGATCAGAAATAGAATAAAAACACACAAAGTACAACATAAACACTGAAATTAAAAGAGAACCCTTTGGCATCAACTTTAAACAAAAAAGAAATAATAAAGTATTTCATGAAAAAGAAGTAAAATACCAAAGAGACACAAAAGATATATCCATATAAAGAAATGAAGAGCAATGTTAATGGAATAAATGGAGGCAAAGTAAATTCCTTTTGATTTTGGTTTTCTATGGGTGCATAACAAATCACCACAAGCTTAGTTGTTTAAAATTTAAGCCAGTTATTATCTCACAGTTCTGAACTGAGAAGTCTGACCTGGCTTTTCTTTGCTCAGGATCTCACAGTCCAGAACTGAGATTATATATGGGGCTCAGGATTCACTTTCAGACTCACCAATTATTGTCAAACTTCAGTTCCTTGAAGTTGAAGCACTGTGTTCCTGTTTCCTTCCTGACTGCGAGCAGGGACAGGCTCTCAGCTGTTAGAAGCCTCTTAAGTCCTTCTCCTATGCTCTGTGGGTAGCTCCCCACATGTCTAGGTGCTTCTCCCAAGCCAGTAGGAGTATCTCAGACACTTCGTCTGGTTTTAATGAGTTAGCTGCCCTAGGTAAAGTTCACATGGAATAATCTTGCTTTTGATTAACACAAAGTCAAATGATTAGAGACCTTAACTACATCTGCAAAATATTTTTTGCTATGTAACAAAGCATACTCATGTCATTGGTATTTTTTCATGTTCAGGGTCTCTCCCAACCAAAATCATGTGGATTACACATGGTACACACACTATGAGGCTGAATTATTGGAAGTCATTTAATTTTTTTCCTATTCTAGCTTTTATAAAAAGTAACCAATTAAAGCAAAACTGGTAGTAATATATGCTTATATCATATTGAAAAATGAAATAAATGATAATAGTAGGATGAAGGAAGGAAGGAAGGAATTAATTGACTATTGCATAAGTTTCATGCATTTTATGTGAAATAACATAATACCATTCTAATGTAAATATGTCTATTGTAAGCCAAAGGGAACCATTATAAAATTTTAAAAATAAATAAAAAAATAAGACAGTAGAGGAAATTGAATTGAAATACAAAATCTTCTGTAAACCAAACAGGTAGCAAGAAAGAGGAAATAAATACAAATTTAAAAGAAAAAAAAATCATCTAGGATGTTTTTAGTTAGATTTCTATACAAATACATCAATAATTACCTTATAGGATTATATGTAAATGCTCTAAACACACCAATTAAAAGAAGAAGTTGTAAAGTTGGATAAAAATGAAGACTTGATATATCTTGGCTATAAGAAACCCACATTAAATATATGGAAGAAGAGATGAAAACTTAAAAGAGAGAAGAAGGGAGAAAGATATATCCTCTAAAACTAATGAAAATAAATCAGAAGTATATATAAAAAGTATCAGGTAAAGTAGAATTTGGAGTAAAAAGTGTTTTCAGGGATTAAAAAGAGGTTTTACACAATGAGAAAAGGGCTTTTTCCAAGATATAGCATTAAAACTATGATGTACTTAAGTCAATTTCTTCAAATAGGAAAAAATTATAGATCTCAAAGAAGAAATAAGAAAAAAACAAGAGTTTAGCTTACATCTTTAATGCTCCTTTCTCATGAATCGATAAAACAAATATATTGTCAATCAGTGAGTACACAAAATTTGAACAATACCATTATGGAAGTGGATCTGAAAGATATCTATAGTCCATTCTTTAAAAAAATTACTTTATTTATTTATTTTTATGCAGTGCTAAGATTAAACCCAGTGCCTCACACACTAGGCAAGCTCTCTGCCACTGAGCTACAGCCTCAGTCCTATAGTCCACAAGCAGCAACACACAGTCTTCTCAAAAGCATATAGAAAACAGACAATACAACAACAACAAAACCTAACAAATTCAAAAATTTGGACATCGTACAAAGAACATATTTGACCATATTGACCAAACTAGAAATCAATAATGAAGTGATGTTAGAAAAATTCTCAAATATTGGAAAATTTTTAAAACATCCAAATAAGTATTAATCAAATAGGGAATCTCTGGAGGAATTTAGAAGTTTTTGAACTTGATAAAAGTAAAATATAACATCAAAATAAGTTATCTACAATAGTGTTTACAAAGACAGAACAATAAAAGTATATTCCATAGGAAGATTTTAAATCAGTAATTTAGAGCCCACCCTAAGAAACTGAAGAGGGGAAGCTATAGCTATACTGAAAGCAAAGTGAGGGAAATAATAAAGTAGCAGAAATCAATGATACAGAGAAATTTTTTTTTTTTTTTTTTTTTTTTTTTTTTTTTTTTGTACCAGAGATTGAACTCAGAGGCACTCGACCACTGGGCCACATCCCCAGCCCTTTTTGTATTTTTATTATAGACAGGGTCTCACTGAGTTGCTAAGTGCCTTGCCATTGCTGAGGCTGGCTTTGAACTTGAGATCCTCCTGCTTCAGCCTCCCAAGCGTTGGGATTACAGGCGTGCGCCACCATGCCCGGCTGAGAATTTTTAATTAAGAAAACAAATAAAAATAAAAGTAGGTTCTTTGGAAAACAATCAATAAAATTAATAAACTGTATTATTCACTCTGACTGACCTGGAGAAAGAAAAACACAAATTAACTACAGTAGAAATGAGAATCATCACTACAGACCACACAAGGACTGAAGGAGAATAAGGGGATACTAAAGATAATCACAACTGTATCATTTAGAATACATCACTACTTTGAAATTCACAAGGTACTAAAACTAAATCAAAGTATAAAACTCCTGTGTATATTGGAGAAATTGAATTTGAAGTTAAAACCTTCCAAGGTGGAGAACTCTTATGTCCAAATGCTTTTTCTGGTAAAAACTTTTATTTAACAACAGCAAAAAATGATACATATTCCACACAAATCCTTCTGAAAAATAGAAGAGGAGGAAATACTTCTCAACTCCTTTATGGTATTAGTATTTATCCCACAAATGAAAAGCTGGCTCAATATTTGAAAATTGATCAATGTAATATAATTAGAAGGTAAACAAAGAAACCTATTTAGTCAGCATAATTGATGTGGAAAAAGCACAAGACAAATTTCAACATTTAGGCAAAACAATTCCACAAATTGGGAACAGAAAAGATGTCTCATAATTTAATGAAGAGTGTCCACTAAAAGCTTATAATTGTCATTAGCTCTAGTAATGAAAAACAGAATGTTTTCATCAAATGCCAGTATCACTTCGCTCCCCAATTCAACATCATTGGGGAAATCCTACTGCTATGTTAGTCTCTGTTTCACTCTGCTGGTGTGTGAGGAATCCTTTCTTAAAGTTATGAGGACCACTGGGTGCAGGATAACAGACACTGGCCAGATAAGACTAACGCATTCATACTGCAGGAGGAAGATACTGTACTTCAAGTGGAGCCACACTGGAGCTGCACTTGGGAACAGAATAAATAAAGAAGGGCCACAAGCGACAGTTTTCATAGTAACAAGATGATGCAGCTAACCCAGGTTTTGAGGGAAGGAAATGATTGGCTTACTTGAGTAATCCCACAGGTTGGCGGAGAACTGAAACCCATTACTCAAGCAGAGCAGGCAGTCTGGCCCCTGTGGTAAGGAGAGTTGTTGGCTAGGGTTCCTTACCACTGGAGAAGAGGCAGAGGGTTAGGTTATTTGAGTTCCTCCTGATATTATGGATTGAATTGTGCCCTACCAAAAAATATGTGGAGCACTAATCCAGTATCACTGATGTTCTAGAAGAAGAGATAAAATGGAGAGAAAAATACTTAGATGGCCTTATGATACCACAAACACAGATTGGAGTAATGAATCTATAAGCGAAGGATGCCAAGGATTTTTGACAAACACCATAACTAGAAGAGGCTGGGGAAGATATTTCTCTTGTAAGGATCAGGGAGAATGAAGCCACGCTGACACCTTAATTTCAGAATTCCGTCTGTGGCTTCCAGGATTGTGAGACAGTAAACTTTAGTTGTTTTCAATCATCCAGTTGGTGAGACTTTTTTGTTTTAGCCTTAGAAAATAATATATCTTGTGTGAAGATGATACTTAATATTGAAACTTTGCATCAGATCTGACACCATCCAAAGTCATTTGCACAGTGGGGAAAAAATGGAACATAGATCAATACAGACAAAACTGTCACTATTAACAAGTAACATATTTTCTATTTAAGAATGCCTCCAAAATCTACGAAATGTCTCATAAAACTAATGAGTTTAACTAGTTTTCAGGATGTAAAAATAAAAATAAAATATGTTTATGTACCAATAATAGAAACTTGGGAGATAGAATTTTTATGACTAAGAATAAAACAATATACATTTTGTTATAAAACCACTTACATATGTCTGGAATTTTCATCCACACATGAAAATTACAAAATGCTGATAAAAGTCAACGAAGGCCTAATTGGGGTGAGGTACCACAATCTCAGAACACAATATCATTTAGAAGTCAGTCCCCCTTATTTGACATATAAATTAAATAAAATTTTAATAAAAATCCCAGAAAAAGTTTTTGTAAATATTGATAAGATGTGTTAAAAATTTGTATGGAACAGCAAAGTAAGTGGAACAGACAACACTTTAGAAAAAGAAAAGTTGGGAAGATTCATACTTCTAATTTTGAAATTCATTACAAATTTACAATACTCAAGATATCTTGATACAGTTTTTGATAGTGTAAAGACTCAATGGAATACTATAGTGATTCCTCCCCTCAGAACAGATCCTTGTACATAGGGGTAACTAATTTTTAGCAAATGTGTAATTGCAATTCAGTGGAGAAAGGTAAGTCTAGAAAATAGTTTCTGAACCTTTTGATACTGTACTCAATATTATGAACCTCTTTGTATCCACACAGCCACCCAAAACCACTTCAAAGTTGTCATACGCCCAAGATAAAAATTTCAAGCTTCCATAATCCAATTTGTGAAGAAAATCTGAATGACTACTTTTGACAAAGACTTTTTAGATACAAAGTCAAAAGCAAGATCTATAAATGAAAAATTCATTTGAATGGATTTCATCAAAACTGAAATCTTCCGAGACTTAAAAATATGCTTTCTTTGAAATATATTGCCAAGAGAATAAAAAGATGGGGAAATACTTTAAGATAATATGTCTGATAAAGAACTTAGATCAATAATATATAAAGGACTCTCAGAACTCAATAATGAGCCAATAAATCTGAAAATAAAATAGACAAACAATTTGAAAAGACAGTTTACCAAAGAAGACATTCAGATGGCAGATAAGCAGACAAGATGTTCAACATCATTAGTTATTAGGAAAATATAAATTGAAATTGTAATTAGATACCACCTATTAGCTTAAATTTAAAAACAAAACTCACTGGAAATGCAAGGTTTTGGTGATAGTCTAGAACAACACAATGATATGCTGTGTTGTGGGTGAGGATGCAAAATGGCTTACCAACTTTGGAGGCAAATAGAAAATCACCATTAAAGCAACCAAATAGTAATGGTTAGAGAATAAGTTAAAAGGCAAAATTGGTGGTGATATGTTTAAGGGAAAATGAAATGTTAGCATATTCTTGAAGTTTCTCTCCCTCAAAAAAGTTTTTTTTTTTTTCTTTTTTTTTTTTTTCTGTGTGTTTGTGTAAAAGGAAATAATTTAACTATACAGCAGCAAAGCCTGGGGAATACTAACTTCACTTTCTGATTATAGTTAACTTCAACAGTCACAAAACAACTTGACAACAAGTACCTTTTGAAGGGACCCATTGGGAAAGACCCTTGCTTCTGTCATTATTTGCTCAAATCCATGATTTCAGTATAGTTATGAGATTACAGTACACACAATTAGATTTGGGTTACTCTACCAAATACCCTATTTGTACGCTTTAAAAGCATCAAGGTCCTGAAAAAGAAGGAAAGACTGAGGGACTGTAACAGACTAGAGAAGACTCACGTGATGTGACAGGTAAGTGCACCACGGGATCCTGGATTAGATCCTGGAACAGAAACAGGACTTTCTTGAAGACAAGGTGTAATACAGCGAACATGTAAAATTTAAGAAATCAATCAACCAAAATGTGACAGAGAAGTTCCACACCAGTTGAAATATGACATTCAGAGAATAAAGAAACCAAAAAATACCCAGCATCATGACAAAACCATTTTCAATTGACATTTTCTGAGTTATCTGATCAACAGTGAGGTTTAATTTTCATTTATCCTTACTCAGTTGATTTATAGTGATATATACATGTATCCTTACTATTTGATGTAATTTCCATTTGCTTCTGTTTCTTGTTTAATAAATTAATCATTTAGCCAATATTAACTAGTTTTAGGGACCATGAAACAGGTGGAGGTTAATTACCTATAGAGCCATACCTTCTGTCTCTGTTTCTTTCATGATCATCTGTTTGACAAGTTATACTTTCCCTGTATTTACAGCTTTATTATATTTTTTTTCAGTCTTTGTTCTCAAAATTTCCAGATCTTTTTCAGGTATCCAGGATGAAACATGAGACAGGATTGCCTATAAGCAGGCAATTCCAAGTATACCCAGGATTTGAGCAGAGCCATTCAATAGTTTATTTAATGAGAACATAGAACCCACCACACACCAATGAGTTCTACTAGCCACATTGCAATGTGCATGAGAACTAGCCCAACTATGGAACTCCTCTATACACTGTAGATAGAAAATCTCCTTTAAACCCCACAAATTCATTGCTGGAAAGGACTTATGAGGTTTCCTAAATCATCTGAATGTGACTGGAAATTCTCTGAGATGACTGATATATTTGATTATGACAGTCATTGAGAGGAAGTATGAGAAATTTTGCAAGGGCTTTCAAATCATGTCAACATAATTCTTTTTCTGTGCTATCTTTCTGTCTTGCTTTTTAAGACCCATATTTATAATAGAGAAAAGCTTCCTTGAGTATGCAGCTAATATCCACAGCAATAATTTTTAATTACAGTTACTTTTTAAAAAGTGTTTCTTATCTTAAAGTGGGAAGAGAAAGGATGAACATATTTTAATTCCCATTGCTATGAAGAGTCTTAATATTCCTGTTTTTCCCCCACAGGAAAACATATTTTACCTTGCATGAATTTTAAATGTTTTGACTCCATTTTCAGTATAGCAAACATTACACAGAAATATAAATTCCCCTATTGAACTACCCTTTGGATTACTTAGTGGCCACTTGTATTTCTCTAATGGCATTTTCTTCTTTTTACATTATTACTATATGTGTGTGTGTGTGTGTGTGTTCCTATATATTTTTATATAAATATGTTTCCTTATTGAATTATGAATTTCTTAGTTTTAACTGTCCCTATTGTATCAAACATTGCACAATATATAATACCTGAATATTGTAACAAATCAAAAGATATTTACTGAAAATAATCAAGATATGAATTAGATATGTTTCTTCTTAATTCCAATCCTTCAATAAAGAGAGTATAGGTTTTGTTTTTGTTTTGTTTGGGTAACAATTGGTTTAATTTTCTGACCTTATCCTGTATCCTTATGTATCCATACCCTTTGCAATGTGGCCTATAGCTCCTTCTATCAAGTGGTAGACTTTATTTTCCTACTCCTTGAATCTGAACTGATCTTGTGAAGATATACATTTCTCTCTGTATTCATCTCCACTTCCCTGTGAGCCAAGTTCTGGCCTTGTTGTTGTCTGTAGCGATTGCTGCTTGGAGCAGCGACGCTGCTGGAGAAAATTCGGAGGCAGGATGGAAACGAAAAAGTTCTTTTATTCCTCTCTCTCCGGCTCTAGTAACCTCTAACACCACACACACTCCTACAAGAAGCCACCACACACACACATACACAATGGCGTTCACTCCGCACGCTCTCTCTCAGGCTAAGTCTCTCCAGCCCCAGCAAAATGGCGCAGACCCGATTGGCCTCTCGGCTTAAGTCTCTCCAGATCCCCGGCCAAGTCCCGCAAGATACCAGGATAAGTCCCACGAGATCCTGGGCCAAGTCCCGCGAGATCCCAGAAGGCAGCAATGTCCGGCATCTCTATGTAGCCAAAACAAAATCTCCGCCATCTCCCCAATCAGGGCTCCTGCATTCCCCCCCCCTTTTTTTTTTCCCCCCCCACAGATTTTTAAAAAGCCATTTATTTTAAAAAACTGTTTGTGAAATCACATACACGAGCAGATACACAACTAGCAAAGTGGCCCCGTAATAGACACCAGTGGGGCATTCACCACATAGTACCTGAAAAATACAGCTAAAAAAAGGAGTCTGCTGAGTATTGAGCTTCAGATTCCTACTAGACTCCTGGTTGAATGGCTTTAAGTTAGCATACAGTGAGTGAGAGGTAGAGTCCCAAGTGTCCTAGCAATGCCTCAGGGCTCCATTTAAAACAAAACAAACAGAAACCATTTCCCCTTTGCACAAGGGAAGCCTATCCTTTTTTTTTTTTTTTTTTCCTTTGTAAAAACTGAAGTCAAGTTTCTTTCCCAAATGTGTCAGGTTCCCAATCAGAAAGTGTGGCTAGAGATAAAAAAATGCCATGGTTTGGCAGAGATAAGCCAATCCAATTGAAGCAATCCCAGATAGGCCAGCTACCACCAACTCCCCAGCTACTATGGTTACATAAAAGAGCCTAGTCCAGATCAGCCAAGCTCCTCCCTGGTTAACCAGAACTGTTCAGCTTGCTCATTGACTTGAGAGCAGAAATAAATATGTATTGTTGCTTGTCACTGAGTTTTTGGGGTTGTTTATTACATGCCATTATTTGGGCAATAGAGAGCAGATAAACAGGTAGAAAATGTTACTAATTTTAAATGAAATACTATAGTTTATATTATACAGATGAATTAGTGGTCTTAATTAATGATGGACATTTTCTCAAACTCTTTCTTTATTTTATCACCCTGATCCATGAGCAGCACCCTTTACAAGAAGTACAATTATGCCTTAGTCAAAATGCAAAGTATATTTTTAAAAAATTTCCTATTCAAAGGTACAAGTTTTGGCACCAAAGCATGCACACACTAAATTCAATTCTCAGAATTCCCCCTTCTACCTTTACTATACTTCCTTCAGGGTCTTTTCCTAAGTTGTCCATCCCATGTGCTCCTGGCACACCACAGACTAAAAGATGATGATGACACAAATGCAAACTTCTTTACACAAAGGTCGTACCAAAAGTCGCTGTAATTGATTAGATGGCATCTGCTGGCTCTGCGGTACATGATTGCTTTCATTCATACCCTGCAGGTTTATGTCACCAGCTTTCCCAGCAAGACATTTCATGGGATGACCTCCTGTCTGAAAATTCACTTGAAATTCCTCACCTGACTACAGACTGTCAAATGCAGTCAGATAACCCTAGCCTAGTTAAAAAAAAATAAAAAAAAAAAAAATCTGGAAAAGATGAGGACACAGGGAAGCATTCAGAAATTATTGCTCATTTTTCCACTTAGAGGAAAAAAAAAAAAAAAAAAAAAAAACTACATTCAGTGGGAGAGCAATTCTAGTAGGTAGAGATGTACAATATCAAAAATGACTTAATAAAGTAAATGACAGTATGCCTTCTGTCCTTTCCCTATCTGGCTGTCAAGATGCAGATCTTCTATCTCACCTTCTGTGGTCAAACATCCAGAAAATTTAGTAAGATTAGATCAATAATGACCCCAACCCTAGAATGATGAAATAGTATTATTCATTATTACTCCTTATATACAGAACTGCTGTGTGGCATAAAGTATGTGGATATCAGAGGAGGGGGGTGGTATAATAAGTATTGTAATTTTAAAAAGTTGGCATTACATTAGCATTTCATGGTTCTCAGTTTTTTGGATGCTATTATCTTTTTTGGTTCACACAGAAATCTGGTGAGATGGGTGGGTGAAGGAATGAGGTGACAAACTGTTATGGTTTAGGTGTGAGGTGTCCCCCAAAGGCATATGTGTGAGACAATGCAAGAAGGTTTAGAGGTGAACCGATTGAGTTAGAAGAGTGTTAACCTAATCAGTGAATTTATCTCCTGATAGGGATTAACTGAGTGGTAACTAAAGGCCCTTAGGGTGAGGCTGGAGGAGGGGCGTGCTTTTGGGATATATATTTTCTATCTGGAGAGTGGAGTCTCTCTCTCCCTGCTTTTTGGTGTAATCTCCTGAGCTGTTTTCCTCTGCCACACTCTTTCCACCACAATGTTTTGCCTTACCTTGAGCCCCAAGGAATGGCATCATCTATCTATGGACTGAGACCTCTGAAACCATGAGCCCCCAAATAAACTTTTTCTCCTCTAATTTAATTGCTGCTGTCCACAGCAGAAAAAAAAAAAAAAAAAAAAAAAAAAAAAAAAAAAAAAAAAAAAAAAACTGACTAAAACACCAACAGGACATGGTGCAGTTACATTTTTTTATTAAATGGCTCCCCTCCCACTGCCCATGTCCTCTATCTTTAGCATCTAATTTAGTATGAGCTCCCTTGATCCACTATAGACGGAGGTAAAATGGAACTAGTCCATCAATCAAGACCTGGCTGGGTCTGTCTTCTAGGCACTTAAATTTAAGTTTTATAAAGTGTCTAATATTCACCAGAGAGCCTATTGAGTATTTTATTATTTTGTTTTGACAGTGACTCTGTGAGTTTGATATCATAATACACATTTATGATGAGTAAAGGGACTGAAAGTAAATATTAATGTCAAGCAGTAGTCCAGTAGTTTAATTAATTTGACTATTTAACTCATGAATATACTGAGTACACAGAATATTATGTAATTGTCCTAGAGTTAAATTAGCTTTCTCTTGTTTTACATAGACCAAACTCTTGAAGTTACGATCCCACCTTGAAATCAGATTGTTTTTAAAACCAGACTCTAATACACAGTGACAAGATATGGGATGTATGTCCTTTGTTTATTCTGTATTATCCCTTGATTATTATTTTCTGTTAGGAGTTACAGAAAGAAACTCATTTTAATACAAGACACTTCCAAAGCTCTATGCTTTGCAAGCATACTGGCCCTGGCAATGTAGCCAAAGGTACCTGTTACAGGTTGCTGGATGCCAACAAACACCTCCAAATCCCCTGTTTTCTATTTGGATGTAATTTCAAACATCTTCAAATTGATCTATGCAGTGCTTCTATTCTATGTTTTCCATATATTAATGTCTCAACATACCTTTGGACTTTAACTTAGGTTAATTTCTTCATTCTTAAAACACCTTACCCTCTCCACCTCTAACAGGAAGCCCTCCCCAAGTACATTAGCTCTGGTAAGAAGCCCGTTCTCTTACTCTGATAGTGGCACCTTGTCATATGATCTCTGGTATCATTTTAAAATTTTGTACCTGATCCATGTCAACCCATAGAATTTTTTTCCCTTTCTTTCTTTTTCTTCTTCTTCCTTCTTTCCTTCCTTCCTTCCTTCCTTCCACTTCCTTCCTTCCTCCTTCCTCCTTCTTTCTTTTTTTTTTTTTCCTTTGGTAGTAATGGGGATTCAACCCAGGACCACACACATGCTACGCAAGCACTCTACCACTAAGCTACATCCCATAGGTTCTCCTCCTCCTCCTCCTCCTCCTCCTTTTTCTTCTTCTTTATTTTCATCATCATCATCATCATCATCATCATCATCTCTGATTCAGTGATTCTCAACAAATTCTGTGGTATGTAGCTGCTATTACTGGTAAAAAATATTATGTACATCATTTCACTTAATCTAAAAAGGGTTAAACTATTTCCAAATTTAAGGTAAGAAAACAATATCAGAAAGGTTATATAACTTACCTAAGATCATGTGGTTGATGGCCAAGCATATTGATATTAAATATCAAATTTATTTAATTTTGAAACTATCTTTCTAGCTGTCTTACTGTATAGAGAGAGTGCCTTATACTTCTTTAACTACGCACTGACTGGCATAGAGATTCAGATATAGTTAATACAGTCAATAAATAATGTATGATCAAATTTTAGATAAGTATTTTATTTATTCTACTGGAAAAAAAAAAAAGTTTTTCTGTGTTCAATGTCTCATTTCCACAACACTTGGGTATTTTAAAAAGTGGCATAATTTCCTAGAAAAAAAGGGTAGATAACTGTATAAGCAAAAAGGAATATCTCACTGGTAATTCATTCCTAGAAACTTATCATATTAAGAAAAATATATTTTGTAGGAATAGTGGTCATCTTAGCAATATTTAATTTGAATATTTGTAAGTATTTCATTCCATGGAGTAATTTCTAAATCTTAAAATGTCATTTATAAAATGAAAGAAATAACATGAAAAATGAGATATTTTTGGTGCCCTCATCATTGAGAAAACAATACTTTCTTTTTAAATTCTAATTTGTTATACACGTTTGCAGAGTACATTTCATTTCATATTACATATAAAGAGCACAATTTTTCAAGTTGCTGGTTTAGTATAAAGTATTTTTACAACAATTGTGTCCTCATACATGTATTTAGGGTAATAATGGATAATTCAGTCTGCCATTATTCCTATCCCCTTGCCCCCTCCCCTCCTTCCCCCTCTTTGTTCTATTTAAAGCTCTTTCATTCCTCTTATTCCCTCTCTCTTGTCTTTGTAAGTTAGTATCTTCATATCAAAGAGATCATTCAACCTGTTTTTTTGGGATTGGCTAACTTCACTTACCATTGTAAATGGATGGAGTTGGAGAGAAAACAATACTTTCAAGGATTCAGTAACACGTTAAAATCTAAAGACTTTATTTATTTATTTTTATTTATTTATTTATTGGTACCAGGGATTGAACTCAGGGGCACTCGACCACTGGGCCACATTCCCAGCCCTTTTTTTGTATTTTATTTAGAGACAGGATCTCACTGAGTTGCTAAGTGCCTTGCCATTGCTGAGGCTGGCTTTGAACTCATGATCCTCCTGCCTCAGCCTCCCAAGTGCTGGGATTACAGGCCTGTGTCACCGTGCCCAGCCAAGACTTTATTTTTTATTGGTTCTTTTTAGTTATACATGATAGTAGAATACATTTTGATATAATTATACATGAAGAGAATAAATCTTATTCTAAGTAGGTCCCTATTTTTTCAAGTCTGTCACCAATTTCCAATTCAAATGTTTGGTGTTATGCCCAAGTATCTCTCAAATTTGTGCCTCAACTTCACATTCAACAACCATGGAGGAAGAATCCAGCCTCAGGCCTTCACCAGTTTAGACTCTGTGTAAGTTAAGGCATTGAAACTAAGATGTTGTCCTCACTTGGATAATGTAATTTATTTGGCAATGACCCCTATATTACCTCCTACAGTCCTCTCAAAGATCTAGCAAGGTATCTAAAAAGGCCTTTTCATCATCCTTCAAGAAACACAGGAAAGCTACATTTCTAAACCTTTTTGAGATTTATATAGAGACAAAGTGACTCGGTTTGCATAATAGAACATAGTGTGGGGATCATATTTGCTGGCCAATGACTTGGCTGTGATATATCCTTGCAATCTTCTATGCTCTCTTTTTACCCACAGAGATAGGAAGCAAAGAACTCCAAGACTGCATAGTCATGAGGGGGAAAAAGAAGGGGGCCCAAGTGCATCACTTCAAGGAGTGCCACCTAGGAGAGTCATCCAAGGAAGGACAGCTGGATTGATTTCTGTGTGAAGTGAAATAAAGATTTAAAATGTTGATAATCCAGGATTTATTTCTGCAACAGCATAGTGTAGTGTTCCATATCGAATGTTTCATAAAGAAACCAAGATATAGAAATGTGAAGATGTTGGCAGGACATACAGCAATCATAAAGAAAAAACAGAATCTATATGACTTCAAAGCTTGTTTGGTTAATAGTGGAATGGGGAATATATTTTGTTATGATTAAAGTGTGGCATTGTGAAAACCTGAAAATCAGGCTTAAGGAATATTTTATAAAAATAAAACTGTTCCTAGGAAAAAATGGGAAATAAAATTTTATAATTTATGTACTTCATATAAGATATATAATAAATGCACAGAACATATGTGTAACATAATATTTATATGTTCTAAATCTAATTATCAATGAATATGGCATAACTGAAAATCAAATATATTAAAGTGCTATTGGGGTTTTCTCTGATCAGTGACAGCAGAAGCATTTGATTATTTTTCCTCTACCTTTTACATATTTTTCAAATTTCCTGAAATATGTGATATTTTAATTCAAAAGATACATTTTAGAAGACATGAACAGTATGTACCCCTTTTTTACCTCAAGGCAATATCAAAATTAAAGACTCATTCACCTCTGTGTGGCTGAAAAACATGGAAATGTGTGGAGAGGACACTTCTATTGTCAACACAGCCCCATTCGCAGCTGGTTATGTTTTTCTACAAAGAATTCATAACTTTTGTTCTGTACTAAAACACCTTTCTAAATGGTTCATGATATGTATCATGAATATCTTTTTTTTTGCTGTAGTTTTATTGAATCAAAATGGATTTCTATTAGTTTAATATGTTCAATACATACTTTTTTTTTGCCTCTATCAGCATGTACATTATTTGGATATTTTTAATTTTCAATACTGTCTAGAATGTTAAATAAGCCTTCTGTAAACTTCAAGAATGATTTAATTTCTATGTAAAACATTGTGGGCAACTTTAGTGCTGACAAACTATCTCAGGAAAAAGCTCCACAGCAAATCAGTCAAAACTAATCCAAGCTTCATTAATCACTTAATATGCAGAACGAGCATTCTTATTGCTACATTTTACAGAAGATGGTTAAATCCATATTTCTTCTATTTTCAGTGCCTGGTTCCTACAACTAAGGAAGAATATTTATTTCTCTAGTTTGCAGGCAAAAGACAAAAAACAACATAAAGGCTATTTAGGAAGGATTAGTCTATTTTCTCTTATGTTAATATTCTGATATTCTAAGTTAATTTCTTTTTAATAATATGAAGCTTACCTTTGTTTTTATTTTGCTGAGTGCAGAATTATTTGTTATTAAACCAGAATCATCAGTAAATACCAAATATGAAATTTTATCCTTAAAAGTTCTCTCTGGAGGGGTGGAAATGTTGATGGATTATATTCAATCGAAAGCAATCTTAGGATATTTTAAAGAGCATTCTTCAGTCCTTCGAGTGAAATGCTGGACAGATAACTGAAGAATGAGAGGTTTGAGCTAAAAGTACAGGACCACCATTCTCTTCAATTTCTGTAGAGTTCCATATCTATTAATTTATTCACTTCTATGTTTGGAATTGGTGTTTTAAATAGAAATTACTTCTTCAAGGGATGTGTTCTGTTGTCAGGCTAATGCAATTATTTTTAAAGTTACTATTCAAATGTTTTGTGCTTACCTCAATGAGAATTTCAGATAAATATCAAGTTTTGACTTTTTGAATCAAACAGAAATGCTTTTTGATTTCCTCTAGTTGTCTTTTTCCCCTCTCTCATATCCTTTCAAGGTGTATCTCAGTCAATTGCTTCCTGACAATAGGTTGATTTCTTTCCTCTCTGCACACAGCAGTCATGTGACAGAAGATGGAGTTTGGCATGTTTAACTAGAAGCCAAATTATTTTGCCTAGTGGAAGATGTTCTTACATGAAGGACAGCCATGGAACATAAGAGGTGAGGAGAAATGGGTTCAGAATGTGAAAAACATGCTGTGTCTTGTTGCCACCTGCATGTTATACAAAAGTGAGAGCTAGTAATTATTTAGCATCTTAGAGCCTCAGCATCTTTATTTAGAGACTGAAGATAATAGTAATACTAATGTTCCATAATTATTAAGAATTGAAGTTACCATTATAAAGTGTTATTTACCACTTGTGAGCTATTGCATTCTGAACAAACTAACTTTTCATTGTTTTCTTCTGCTTCTCATGTAAGTGTGACTCCTCTGAATGCTATGTTCTTTTGACTCTACAAATGGAATTTTACCAAAATGGACATAGGCATATGCTCATTCTATTTCGACTTCTTGTATATTCATTGCTTCCTTTCATATGAATATATAATTAAAAACAAATTAATAGCTAATAATTTCTACAATTTTGAGAACATATAAGTGATATCCTGTGTAGCTATCAAGAATGTGCATAGCAAATCTAGTGATATGATAATGAAAGGCTTGTGTAGATGAATTTCAAGTTCATTAGATTTTGCTACACTAACAATCCTACTAAATTCCATTCTTGAGGCCTAATATGCAGCCCAGAATATATGGTTTCAGTCAAAACATAAGGAGGATTAAATTTAATTAAAACTTTGCCACATTACATTATAAATAAATCAGTTACCCTGACTTCCCTGTGTATTATTTTTTTCCCTAGGTTTCAAGAAAGGGGCATCTTGAGGTTATCTTACATTAGTAATGAGCAAAATATGTTCCAGCAAACATTAGTTGTGCAGTAATAGCTATTTCACTGAATATGGTCTTGTTAAAAAATACATGAACTTCTGCTTTAGAAAAGTTAGAATGAGTTTAGTTTTCATTCTGGACCTATTCAACATCTTTAACTTATTAAAGTGAACTGTGTCTGGAAATATGAGTTTATTAGTTACCTTTTGCAAATTCCCACTGTACTTCTTCCAAGGATAGTGTCTGTATGCAATATTTTGGAACACTTGAGCACTTGAGTATATTTGTTCTTTACAAATCTATATTGCAGTCCCCTGTAGTACATGTTCTTTTCAGTGTCATGATTTCAGTGATGAGTAAGAGTGAGATGATATCTCCTCCCAAAAGTTGTTGTAACTACTGAGGATTAAAAATGATGAGCATGTTTTACAACAAATAAGCAAGACCATTTTGAAGTGTGCTGACCACCAGGAAGTGAATGCAATGGTAAAGTTGGAACTAGAGTGACAGGAAGTAATGGAAGCCAGGCAACCTTTCATGGTTTTATTAAAGATAATTATGGCATTCAAGGTTGAGACAAAGTGGGAAAAGAAATCTGTCATGTTGTGAAGATTACTACAGGCAGAAAAATATGACAAATTAAAAGGTTTTTATGTTATAGAAATTTATTATAAGAATCTACAAGATGATAATAGGACATTTCTCTTGCCAGCAATACAATGACTCTGATCCTATAGTCAACATAATAAACATATTATTATTAGTAGTAGTATAGTAGTAGTAGTAGTAGTAGTAGTAGGAATATTAGTACTAGGGATTGAACCCAGAGCACTTAACCACTGAGCCACATCCTGGGCCTGTTTTAATATTTCATTTAGATTCATGGTCTCAATAAGTTGCTCAGAGCCTCACTAAGTTGCTGAGACTGGCTTTGAACTCATGATCCTCCTGCCTTAGCCTCCCCAGATGTTGGGATTACAGGTATGTGCCACCACACCTAGCTTGTAGTAAACATATTTAGTCTTTAAAACTATTCTCCATCTATAGCTTTCCTTAAGTTGTTTACATTGTGAGAAATTTTATACCCTTTGGTCACAATTGACTGCACGTATAATAATATTTGTAGTCAATTTTTGTTGGCCAAGATGGACCAACAAAAAGCTGGACTTCTTTTATTTATTTATTTATTTACTTATTTACTTACTTACTTATTTATTTATTTATTTTTCCTGGGGGTTGAATTCAGGGGCACTCAACTACTGAGCCACATCCCCAGACCTTTTTTTGTATTTTATTTAAAGAGAGGGTCTCACTGAGTTGCTTAGCACCTTGCTTTCACTGAAGCTGATCTTGAATTTGTCATCCTCCTGCCTCAGCCTCCAGAGCCACTGGGATTACATGCATGCTCCTCCATGCCTGGCAAAAGGAACAGACTTTGCATTGTAAGGAAATTTGAAGACTGAGAGACTCCGGATATATGTGAGTAAACCTTTGTGCTGAAATCAGGCAGTCTCTACTTGAAACACCATTTGCATTCCAGTTGACAATGAGCTATTATTCCTCTTTATGTGGCTTATGGAATATTGAAGGCCTGAAGTACTGACATACTGACTTAATTAAAGACTAAAAACTTGTAATAGATGCTACAGCTTAGGTCTGCAATGCCCCCCAAAAACCCTGTGCTAAAACATTGCTCCTCAGCTTGGTGTTATTGTGAGGATGAAACCTCTAAGGAGTGGGCCATTATGGGTTTGTTCTTGAAGGGAAAAGCTTGATCTACTCCCACTTTTTTTTTTTTTTTTTCTTCCTGGTCACCAGTAAAATGATTTCTTCTGCCACACATTCCCACCATGATGTACTGCCACAGGTCCAAAGCAATAGGGCCAATTTATCATAGACTGAAACTTCTAAAACTGTGAACCAAAGTAAACCGTTTCTCTTTATGAGTTAGTTATCTCAGGTATTTTTTTTTAGTTGGAAAACTATAGGGTGATGAAAAAAAAAAGAGGGACTGGGATTGTGGCTCAAACTAGATCGCTAGCACGTGGGCGACCCGGGTTCGATCCTCAGCACCACGTACAAATAAAAACATTGAATAAAACACATTGTGTACAACCAAAAGCAAATAAATAAAAATATTAAAAAAAGAAAAAAAAAAAAAAGAGATCTCAAAAATATGCAGAATGGCATTAATAAACACATCCAAAACTAGATATTAAGCTACAACTGTCTTAGAAAAAAGAAAAGCATAGAAAGTTAATATTTGAGATGGTCATGAAAGTTGTTGCAGTGTAGATATAAGGTGTCCCTCAAACTCTCATGCTAATGCAAAAATATTCAGAGTAAAATGATTGGATTATAAGAGTTGGAACCAAACAGCCCTTCCTAATTTGAATGGACTGACTGGGTTATACCTGTAGGCAAGTGCGGCTTGGCTGGAGGCGGTGGGTCACTTGGGTATGCCCTGGCAGGGCGCATCTTCCCTACAGACCATTCCTTCCTCTTTTCTTTCTCTCTATTTCTTGAATTGAAATGCTTTCCTCCACTGGACCATTCCACCATAATGTGCTACCTCACCTTGGGCCCAGAGCAGTGGAATTGGCCATCTATACACTGAAACCTTGAGCCCCCCAATAAACTTTTCCTCTCTTAAATTGTTTTTGTCAGTCATGTTGGTAATAGCTATGCAAAAGCTGATTAAAGTAGAAATACATAGGATGTTCTTACCAAATCTTGTCTCATAAGACACAGGTTATATTCTGGTGGTCTTGATCATATTTTCCAACCCTTAAATTAGGGAGGGATACATTTCTTCTAGCTGATTTATTTTTCACATTTTATTTAAACACACTAATTTTATATGCTAATATTCAGAATTGCTATTGGGTTATATCTCAAGCAGCTTAAGTTACAAAGAGATAGCTTTCTTTATGCCCATCCTATCCTTATCTGTTTTTGGTTCATGAACCCATTCCTGCCTTAGAAGTTTGATAGCCCATCAGCGTCATGGACTTCAGGAAGAGGTCTGAGACTTCCTTAGCAAAAAGAAATGTGAGCTTCATAGGCCCTTTACTATTTAATAGATACATCACTATTGCATGTTGTGACTCAGGAACACACTAGATATCAAGACAAAACTATTTTGCATTAATCATAACTTAGACTGAATAATGTTTTAACTTGGAGTATCCAATTAAATTAATTTTTCATTAGCTAACTATGTGTAAACATTTATCCAATTTCTTATCTAAACTTCAAATAATCACTTTAATTTCCCTCTTAGAATATTTCAAAAATATTTGGATGACAGATTATAAAAATGTGTATTTTTTTTCTGTTTGGATAATTCTTGCATATGAAACAGAGGTGTGTTTTATTTTGTTGAATGTATATGTTTTATATCATTTGTCTATAAATCAAATTCCTATTTATTAAAATTGATTTTCATTATATACTGAGATATGCTTAGAGATATGCTCCTCCAGGGAATTATAAATAGAACATAATAGAATGAAATTCAAAAGTGCTGCCAAATGCAGCACTGAGACATTTAGAGAAACAATATGACTTTTTAATTTCAATATTATTTAAAATAATAATCCTCCAATTTTTCTATATCTTAAAAGTTAGAGAGTAAGAATTCCACCTTAAAAATATGAAAAAAAAAATACCCCTTCTCTCTTTTTCAGTCTTTTTCTTCTTTGATCCATCATGAAAATGATGCAAATGTATTTGTTTCCTAAGGTTCTATGCATAAGAGTGAAGTATGGTAAATGGAAATAAATGGATTTTCTTAAAGAGTCCACTCAAAATACACCCACAAATCAGCAAGAGAAGCACAGATGATATAATGCAAATCACTGTCAAATGGTATATAACACCTTCTCAGAAGGTCATACTACAGGTGTGTTACGGGCATACAAAGATTCTTTGTGTATTAATTCCTAATTCTGGGCAATTCAAAGGGGCCTATATGAGTCACAATAATCTTGTTATTGAAGATAGAGAGTCTTTTTGTGGTAAGGCTAAAAGAAGAAGATAGAGATGGTTCTTTAAGCGAAAGTAACGCACTGAGTTCTCTTAGACAAATACCCGCAAGGCATTGTCCCGTAAAAAAAACTTACTACAGATATTCAATAATATTTATTGAATCCATGTCTCTAATAAGAAAATAGTCTTAGGCTTTAGTAACACATGCTGCTTTACATGACTCTCAGGGCGTCAGCCACAGTCCTGGGACAGCATGTACAATATAAGTAGGAGTTGACTACTTTTCACCATTCATTGTTGTGGAGTATATTGTGAAGGAATAATAAAACCAAAACCATTGAGGGTGGTCAAATGTTCTTTACTTATTAGAATTTTTGGGGGCTAACAAAAGTATCCATGATTTTATGACTAAATATATTAAATAAGATTTGTTGATTAGGGTGAGCTAATAAAACATCGTAGAGTGATATCTTTTATCAGGGCCATTATTATTAATAGAAGGAATTGAAAAAGCAAACCTGGGGGCATCCAGAGGATTAGGGGAATGAGGGTTATAAGGTAATAGTTTTTTGGAATAGTAGGAATCCAGGTGAAGTTTGGTATTTTAAAATTGTTTTCTCAGTGGCCCCTAGAAAAAATGTCCTTTGCCTTTTTTATTATGAGTAGGATTTTTATTCTTAACACCTGCAGGCTTGGTCGCTAGGTGTAGCCCCATTTGATGTAAAATATCTCTTCCCCATAGGGTAACTGGCAAGCTGTTTAAAACATAGGGTTTGAATGTTCCTGTATGGCCTTCATTGTCTTGCCAATTTAAGATTACAGCACTTTGAGCTGGGGTATTACTGTATCCCAAGCCTCTTAAACTGGTTGAGGCTTTCTGTAGAGGCCAGTGCTTAGGCCATTGTTGTAGATTTATGATGGAAGAGTCAGCTCCTGTATCAATCAGCCCCTCCATCTCTATACCTTGAATTTTTAATTTGCACATAGGCCTCCGTGAACAGTCCTGGACCCAGAAAGCCATAGGTCCTGAACCAGTGGAACCGAATGCTCTGCTATTTCTATTTTGTGGCATGCTTTTAAAAGAATTATGGAGACTGGGAATGAGGAGCAGCTGTGCGATTCTGTCTCCTTGATTTACGGAGATGATGCCCCTGTGTGTACTTAGCATTATTTTAATCTCTCCATTATAATCTGAATCAATAACCCCTGGTATAACATTAAAGCCTAATAAACTTTTGGAACTACGCCCAAGGATTAGTCCCACAGTTCCTGAAGGGAGAGGTCCCCTGATTCCCGTAGGAATCAGCTGAACCCCCATTTCAGGTGTCAGGACCATCCGGGCAGTAGAACAGAGATCTAATCCTGCACTTCCTCTTGTCCCTCTGATAAGGGAGTTAATGGGTAGGAGGGACTGTGACGAGGAATCATTTGAATCTGAGGGCCTTCCTCCTCTAGTGCCTCGTACATTTGTGGGCCCCGGGGCATTGGGCCCCGTGCCCCGTTTTTTGAAATCCTTGATAAATCATTTCCATATATATCATATCTAGAATGGCATTGATTGGCCCAATGTATACCCTTTTTGCATCTGGGGCATCGGCCTGGAGCACGGTATGAATTTGATTTTATTACCCTTGGGGGATATTGCTTAGCATATCTTGGTTGATTATAATAATTTTGTCTGGAATATCCTGTTCTAGGTTGAATCCTTTGGGAATTTTGAGGGGAGGAATTTTTCATCACTGCAGCAATTACGTTGCCTGTGATAACAGCCTCGTTAATGTCTTTGCACAGTCTGATATAAATTGATAAGTCTTTTTTACTTCTCCATGACCTTATTGCATCCTGGCAATATTTATTAGCGTTCTCGTATGCTAATTGGATAACTAGGGGCATAGCTTGCTCGACTTCTCCAAAAACTCTAGATGTTGTTTTTAAGAGCCTATCTACAAAATCAGCGTAAGGTTCGTTAGGCCCTTGTATAACTTTTGATAGGCTGCCTTGCAGATCCCCTGTGCCTGAGATTGTCTTCCAGGCTTTCACAGCTGCAGTGTGTATCTGGGCATACACACCTGGATCGTATTGTAGCTGATTTTGTAGTTCGGCGAACTCACCCTCCCCTGTGAGCATATCTATATTGCGTTGAGGGAAACCTGCTGCAGCATTTCTCTTTGCTATTTCTGAACAAAGTTCCTGGAATTGAGTTTTCCAGATTAGGTATTGTCCCCCACTTAGTACCGCTCTGCATAGACTTTTCCAATCTGAGGGGGCTAAGGTTAGGGTGTTAAGTGACTCTATCATACTTAATGTGAACGGAGCTTGAGGCCCATAGGTCATTACCGCCTCTTTAAAATTCTTTATTGTTTTAAAGTCTAGGCACTCGTGATATCTTTGTCCCTGTTCATTTTGAAATACTGGCAGTTCTAGGTGCTCCTGCGGTCTATGTTGTTCGAGAGCGTATAAGCGCTCTGAAAGGCCGCCAATTTCTACCTCAAGGGCACGTACACTCTGATCAATACTCTTTATTGTTTCTGTTAGGGATTCTATCCATGAAGGAGCAGAGGGCGCTAGTGGTTCCTCTCTTTGACGGTCTTTTCTCTTTTTTAATTTCTTTTTGTTCTTTTTATTGGAGACTGTGCTCTCCGAATCACTTTTTGATTCCTCTTCACTACTAGCTTCATAATTCCTAACCGGCTCAGTAGAGGAGACCGTACTTTCATGGTTTGACTCCTTGTTACTATTATTACTTTCACTAGTATCCTGAGTTTCAGTTTCTAAGGAGAGTACATACTCCTCAGCTAATTTTATTAAGCTTCTAATGGCTTTTGCAGTTCTTACTTTTGAATTTACATTCCTACTCTCCTTGCTGGTCTCCACTGAGTCAGAGGATATGCTTTCTTGTTCACTTTTCTCACTATCCTCTGAGTTCTCAATATCAAAAATTTCATTCATGGCTTTTATAAACCGACTTTTTGTTATATTTGCTCCCATCTTTTTTAAATTTTCTTTTTTCTTACCTTGCCGCCGAATTCCCCGTACAGGCCACCACCTGTCGCTGCCTGAAGCGGAAGTCGCTTGGAGCAGCGAACGCCACAGGAAAATTCGGAGGCAGGATGAAAATGAAAAAAGGTCTTTTATTCTTCTCCTCTCTCCAGCTCCAGCAATCACTCCAAATGCTCTAACTCCAACCACCACCTTCTTCTTCCCCACACACACTAACGAACCTCACCCAGTTATATACATGTAGCTTTAACAAGGACACGTGCTTACAGCTCGAGCTTATAGTGCATCACGCAGTGTTCACAGGCATATTCTTTATATGTATTAATATCAGGTGGAAACTAGAAAATGGCTCTCAGCTAACCGCAATCTTTAGCTATCTTTGATTATAGGCTTCTTCAATAGTACACTGCACTATATTATTTTCATAAAAGGGACTTTTATACCCTTCTAGCATGAAATTGATAGCTAGATGCTAAGCAGATATCATTAAGCAGACATTAGTTTATATCTTTACATTGTGAGAAAATATACCAGAGAGGATAATTAGATATGTTTATGGCAAGGAAACTGGATATGTGAAGGAAAAAGGTCTCTATGATGTGCATCTTTATAGTATGGACAGGATTTTACTTCAACAGCCACTTTAAATTCCAAAGCTCATTGATTCTGTGATTAAAATTAAACGGGGGAATAATATTTAATCAAATTCATAGGAAAAGAGCAAATAAAATGTTTGCCAAATAAAATATTAGAAGCTTTATAATGACTTTTTTTTTTATTAAAATATACTCTATGAACTTCTAGGTGTTGAGATTTGTAAAATCAGATGTATATTCTATTATTAATTTGATTCACAAGAAAAGGTTTTATGACCTCAATAATTTGTTGCTTTCTTGGTTGCAAATTGCCCTTTAAAAAATCATTGCACAATTTTTTTCAAGAATCCTTTTACAGTTTTATTTTCATTATTCAAAAATAATGAGAGAAATGTATTCTAAATGTTTTACTACTAGAAATAACAGGCCATAAACTAGAGGCAGCCTTAAGGAACAATTTTAAATACTTTGATGTAGCAGAAAAAAAATGCACATTTTTTTTTTTTTTTTTACTAAGGAAGAAGAGAAAATGGTTACAAATACTGTCTTCTCTATTGGAAAAGAGGGGATAGAGCATATTATTATATTAGTGTAATTTATGTCATGGAATAAATGGATTCATTGAGAAATAAGTATACTCCCTAGGTTTATGGAAAGTCTTGAACTGTACCATGACATCTCAGGAGTCATTCCCAATTTATCTTCTACTGTGCCTTCCTGTGGAGGAAAGGAGCACTGGGGTCATTACACACTGTAGAAGTCTTGAGGAATAGATCATTTGTCCTCATTTCAGACTTAATCTCCTTGTATTCGTGATATACCTTTTGGAAAATAAGAAATGTAGGGTTTAAGTTTATCTTCTTTACCAAATTAAAATCTTGTCTTTCAGTACTATTAACACAGAGCTCCAAAGCTTAAATAATTGTACATTTTTATGTACTTTAAGGATCAAAAATTCTTGGCCAAAACATCCTTTTGTGTACCAAAGTTATTTTTTTCCCAGAATAAGCAGTTGTTATATTGTTTAAAATGTGAGAAGATATATTGCCCCGATTGATTGATTGATTGATTGATTTTTGGTACTCTGGCATGGTAAGAAAACTGAACACCACAGGCCCAAACAACTAATACTGTAGGTAATTGAGAAAGTAGTACAAATGCATCCCTGTACTGGAATGAAATTCAAAATCAAGATGAAACTATAAATTTATGAAATAGCTAGTGCCAAAGATGCCTTTGCTACTGAAAGTTTCCGTCAAAGCTTGAATCTAAGAATTTCTGCCCTGAGTTTAGGGTTTGTAGCTAGGAGACAAAACCTTAGATGTAATCAATGTATAGAATTTCTTGGAAAATTCAAAGGTTACACCTGCATTGTAAGAAGTGATAAAGAAAGAAATCCTGATATAAAGAGTGCGACACAAAAAGTCTTTCGTGTCTCAAAGTTGGCACAGGAGGAGGAAGAAAAGTTACATATTTCCACTGAGAATTTATAAGCATAGAGTCCCATGCCTTTGCAATGAAAATTCAAACTTCTATTGTCATAGAAACCTCCAAAGGATATTTTAATTTAAAGTGGTGTCAAGGTGGTGGAGCCTGCAGGTAACTGGCAGAGGCAAACACAATTTTCTCTGAAAAAGATTCATTTTCAATAAAGTTCCAAAGTTAATGATCAACTTTCAAAAACAGAAAATGTGTCTTAGGATAGAACAACAGTGAAACAATAGTGAAATCAAAATGAATCCAGATAGAATTCAGTAATTGGAGTTATCAGACTCAGACTTGAAGATTATTATATTTCTATTCAATGAACTTAAATAAATAAAAAAAAAATGAAATCTGCAACTACAGAGTGAAAAAAATTAAATCACATCTAGTGCCCAGATATTGCTGTCTAATATCAATCTCCAATAGAAGGAATCAAGGATCCTTGGATAATTGACTGGTTCTAGGGCAAAGAGAGAATATCCAACTTGTGCCTGGAATATCTTGGAATTGTAGCAAATGAGAAAGTGCTGAAAAGCAAACCATCTAAAATCTAAACTGATGGTGGTATGATATGGAAAGAGGAAAAAGGGGTAAGTTTTAATTGGAGAAAGCTGGCAAACCCTACCTCATCTGGGAGATCAGCCAGATGATTATTGGGGAATATGTATGTTAAATTCCTCAACTTCATGAATTTCTTTCTTCTTTTAATTCTTTTCCCCCTTGATTTCCCTCTCTTGCTTTGTATACGTTTCAGCTATGTTAATGAATGCATAGAAGGAAACAACCCCATTTGTTCTTGATATACTCCTATGTTTCTCTTTAACCAACCATAGACACGTGTCTGCTTTAACATCTTTCATGTTTGATATTAAGATTGTTGCATCAAATTTATTTGTGGTTTGAGCTTTTATGCCATATCTTTATCCAATCTCATTATATCAATTGATATATCAATCCTCTACCTACCTACCTACTTACCTATTGTCTATTAAAATCAAAATACAGTTATATAGTTGACTCTTATTTTTTTTCCACACACTCTGACAGTTGTAGCCTTTTACCTGGAGAATTACTCCATTTATCTTTCAAGTAACTATATATTTGTGTTTACTTTGATTAGCATTCTCTTCTTTCTGGTTTCCTATATTTTTTTGATTACTCAATCACTTATATTAGAACATTTTTTTTCTCTATTAGCTAATTGGTTAGTTAATTTGCTCTATTGTTTCAATGATTTCCCAAGAGCTATGTTGTCCAATGTGATGGCCAACAGTTAAATGTGTGTGATTACATTTAAATTTAACAAAATTCAAAATATTGTTAGTCACAAAAACCACATTTCTTTTCCTATTTTTCTCTTCTTATTGTTCTTTTTTTATACCTGATATTTAACCCAGGCAAATGTAACCACTGAACCACATCTACATTTTTTTTTGTGTGTTTTATTTTGAGACAGGTCTTTCTAAGTTCCTGAAGCTGGCCTCAGATTTGGGATCCTTCTCCCTCAGCCTTCCTAGTCAATGGGAATACAGGTGTGTGCCACCATGTCTAGAAGAAACCTACATTGAGTGCTTGTTGTGCTAGGCTTTTGGACAGAATATATATCTCAGTTAAATGCAGAACATTGATCATCATAGCATGTGATGTTTTGTGTGTATCACCATCTCAGATATTTGGATAAGTATCATTGGCATATTAAGGTCAAGTATGCATTATTTCTCCTTATATTCCTCTGATAATAACATGGACTTAAGAAAGTAAATTGTAACTTCACATTTTCTGTATTTTGCATTGTTGTTTTCATGCTTTTAATTCTATCTGTAATTTAATTCTACCTAAATTTTAACCTCATGTATCAATACCTGTACTTTCATTTTAATAGCCACTCATTTCTGTGCACTTTTCCAGCAATTCTTTTTTCCTTCCTTCCCCTATTTCTGTGGCTGTAATCTAGAGTCAAGTTCCTTCTCCACTTGTTTTCTTTTGATGAATTGCGATCTCAATTTCTTTTTCATTGTTTTTTTTTTTTTTATTTTTTGAAGTTGAAAGGAGTTTTTAAATTAAATTGTTTATTTATTCTAATTTGTTATACATGCTTGCAGAATGCAATTTATTTCATATTACATATGTAAAGCACAATTATTCAAGTCACTGGTTCTACACAAAATATTTTCATACCATTTGTGTCATCATACATGTACTTAGGGTAATGATGTCACTCATTCCACCTTTACTCCTATCCCTTTGTCCCCCCTTCCCTCTCCTCCCCTTTGATCTAATTAAAGTTCCTTCATTCCTCTCATTGCCCCCCTTCACTATTATGAGTCAGTATCCTCATAACAAAGGAATCATTCCACCTTTGGTTTTATGGGATTGGTTAACTTCACTTAGCATTATTTTCTCCAACTCCATCCATTTACCTGCAAATGCCATGATTTTATTCTCTTTCAGAGCTGAGTAGTGTTCCATGTGTATATATACCAAAGTTTCCCTATCCATTCATCTACTAAAGGGTATCGGGGTTGGTTCCACAATTTAGCTATTATGAATTGGGTGGCTATAAACATTGATGTGGCTGTGTCCCTGTAGTATGCTGTTTTTAAGTCCGAGGAGTGGGATAGGTGAGTCAAATGGTGGTTCCATTCCAAGTTTTCCAAAGAATCTTCATAATGCTTTCCAGATTGGCTGCACCAATTTGCAGTTCTGCCAGCAATGTGTGAGTGTGCCTTTCTCCCCACATTCTCACCAACATTTATTGTTGTTTGTATTTTTGATAGCTGCCATTCTGACTGGAATGAGATGAAACCTTAGAGTAGTTTTGATTTGCATTTCTCTAATTGCTAGAAATGTTGAACATTTTTTCATTTATTTGTTGATTGATTATATATCCTCTTCTGAGAAGTGTCTGTTCAGTTCCTTGGCACATTTATTGATTGGGTTATTTGTTTTTTTTGGTGTTAAGGTTTTTGAGTGCTTTATATATCCTTGAGATTAATGCTCTATCTGATGTGCTTCTGGTAAAGATTTGCTCCTATTCTGTAGGTTCTCTATTCATCTCACTGATTATTTCTTTTGCTGAGAAGAAACTTTTTACTTGGAATCTATCCCATTTATTAATTCATGGGTTTAATTCTTGCACTATGGAGGTCATATTAAGGAAGTTGGGGTCTAATCCAACATAATGGAGATTTGGGCCCTTTTTTTCTTCTATTACTCACAAGGTTTCTGGTTTAATTACTAGGTCCTTGATCCACTTTAATTGAGTTTTGTGCATGGTGAGAGATAAAGGTTTAATTTTGTTTTGTTACAAGTGGGTTTCCAGTTTTCCCAGCACCATTTGTTGAATAGGCTATAATTTCTCCATTGTACGCTTTTGGTGTCTTTGTCTAATATAAGATAACTGTAGATATGTGGGTTAGTCTCTATGTCTTCTATTCTGTATCATTGGTCTACTGGTCTATTTTGGTGCCAATACCATGCTGTTTTAGTTATTATTGCTTTGCAATACAATTTAAGGTCTTGAATGGTAATGCCAACAGCTTCACTCTTCTTGCTAAGAGTTGAATTTCATGATTGCTTTTTCTATTTCTATGAGAAATGTTATTGGGATTTTGATTTGGATTACATTGAATCCGTATAGTGTTTTTGGTAGAATAGTCATTCTGACAATATTATCCAAGAACAAGGTAGAGGTCATTCCATCTTCTAAGATCTTCTTTAATTTCTTTCTTTAGTGTGCTGTAGTTTTGATTGTAGAGGTCTTTCACTTCTTTTTTTTTTTTTTTTTTTTTTTTTGAGTTTTCCAAATGGCTGATTTATTATTCTGTAATAAATTATAACTTCATATGGAGTTCCCCTGGGTGATTCTTTTCTTTAGGGTACACAATAAGTCATTTGTTTAAGGTGGATTTCACCTAGATATGCACAAGATTGAAGATTTTCAGTACGTTTTTAGAAAGACATAGGTATAACTAAAATAAGGATAGCTTTTTTTTAAATTTTTTTTATTATTTATTTACTTATTCATCACTTCTTTTGTTAAGGTGATTCCTGAGTATTTTTTTTGTTTTTGAGGCTATTGTAAATGGGGTGGATTTCTTAGTTTCTCTTTCTAAGGATTTGTCACTGATGTACGGCAATGCCTTTGATTTAAGGGTGTTTATTTTCATTTATTCATTCTAGGAGATTTCTGGTGGAATTTTTGGGGTCTTCTAGGTATAGAATCATATCATCAGTGTATAGTGATAATTTGAGTTCTTCTTTTCCTATCCATATCCCTTTAATTTATTTTGTCTGTCTAATTGCTCTGGCTAGGGATTCAAGGACTATGTTAAATAGAAGTGGTGAAAGAGGGCATCATGTTTTGTTCCAGTTTTTAGAAGGAATGCTTTCAATTTTTCTCTATTTAGGATGATGTTAGTCAGGGGCGTAGCATAGGTGGCCTCTATAATGTTGTATGTTCCTGTTATCCCTAGTTTTTGTAGTGTTTTGAACATGAAGGGATGCTGTACTTTGTCAAATGCTTTCTCTGTGTCTATCCAGATGATCATATGATTTTTATCTTTGAGTCTATTGATGTGATGAAAGACATTTATTGATTTCTGTAAGTTCAACCAACCTTATAGCCCTGGGATGAACCCTACTTGATCATGGTGCATTATCTTTTTGATATGTTTTTGTATTTGATTTGCCAGAATTTTATTGAGAATTTTTGCATTAATATTCATTAGAGATATTGGTCTCAAGTTTTCTTTCTTTGATGTGTCTTTGCCTGGTTTTGGCATCAGGGTGATATTGACTTCATAGAATGTGTCTGGAAGTGTTCCCTCTTTTTCTATTTCATGAAATAGTTTGAGAAGTATTGGTATTAGTTCTTCTTTAAAGGTCTTGTAGAACTCAGCTGTGTATCCATCCAGTTTTGGGTTTTTCTTGGTTGGTAGGCTTTTGATAGCATCCTTTATTTCTTTGCTTGAAATTGATCTGTTTAAATTTTGTATATCATCCTGATTTAGTTTGGCATATCAGATGTCTAGAAATTTCTTGATGCCTTTGATATTTTCTAATTTATTGGAGTATAAATTTTCAAAATAATTTCTAATTATCTTCTGTATTTCTGTAGTGTCCATCATGATATTTCCTTTTCATCACTGATATTAGTAATTTGAATTTTCTCTCTCCTTTTTTTCATTAGCATTGCTTATGGTTTATCAATTTTATTTATTTTTTTCAAAGAACTAACTTTTTTGTCCATCAATTTTTAAAATTTTTTTTGTTTCAATTTCATTGATTTCAGTTCTGATTTTAGTTATTTCCTGTTTTCTACTGCTTTGGGGGTTGATTTGTTCTTTTTTTTTTCCCCCTAGGGCTTTGAGATGTAATGTTAGTTCATTTATTTGTCGACTTTTTCTTCTTTGAAGGAATGAACTCCATGCAATGAACTTTCCTCTTAGTACTGCCTTCATAGTGTCCCAGAGATTTTGATATGTTGTATTGTTGTTCCCATTTACCTCTAAAAATGTTTTAATCTCCTCCTTGATGTCTTCTGTAATCCATTGTTCATTCAGTAGTGTATTATTTAGTCTCCAGATGTTGGAGTAGCTGACTTCTAATTTTATTCCATTAGGATGTGATAGAATGCAGGGCAGTTTTTCTAATTTTTTATATTTGCTAAGAGTTTCTTTGTGTCATAATATATGGTCTAATTTAGAGAAGGATCCACAACCAAGTTAGAATCCATAGATAGCTCAGTAGGTAAAATGTCAGAGAAGGAGTTCCAAATATATATAATTAAAATGGTTTGGGATTTATAAAATGACCTAAGTGAGCAGAAACAGGCAAAAATTGATCTCCCTAACAAAGAGATAAGAGATCAAATACAGGTGACCATTGATCCCACCAATAAAGAGATAAGAGAGCAAATACAGGTAGCAAGAGATTGCTTAAGACCCTGAGTTCTAATCCATAGCACCAAAAAAAAAAAAAAAAAAGAGTCTGAAAAACCAAAAAGAATAAAACATAAATCCACTCAATAGATAGCATCACCAACAGATTAGATCACTTGGAAGACAGGACTTCAGACAATGAGGACAAAATATACAATCTTGAAAATAAAGTTGACCTCACAGTGAAGATGGTAAGAAACCAATAACAGAATATCCAAGAATTATGGGATACCATCAAAAGACCAAATTTAAGATTTATTGGAATAGAGGAAGGTGCAGAGATTCAAACCAAAGGAATGCACAATCTCTTCAATGAAATAATATCATAAAATTTCCCAAGTATGGGGTATGAATTGGAAAATCAAATACAAGAGGCCTATAGGACTCCAAATGTACAAAATTACAACAGATCTACACCAAGGCACATTATAATGAAAATGCCTAGCACACAGAATAAGGATAAAATTTTAAAGGTCACAAAAGAGAAAAATTAGATTACCTATAAGGGAAGACCAATTCGGATGTCCACAGGTTTTTCAACCCAGACCCTCAAAGCCAGGACATCCTGGAACAACATATAACAGGCTCTAAAAGATAATGGATGCCAACCAAAAATCTTATATCTGAAAAATTAAGCTTTAAATTTGATGATGAAATAAAAACCTTCCATGATAAACAAAAGCTAAAAGAATTCACAACAAGAAAGCCTGCACAACAGAGCATTCTTGGCAAAATATTCCATGAGGAGGAAATGAAAAACAACAGTGAAAATATGCGAAGGGAAGAACTACAATAAAGGAAAAACTAACCAAAGGAGAAATCAAGACAAGCTAAATAGCAAAAATAAACAAAAATGACTTGTAATACAAATCATGTCTTAATAATAACCCTGAATGTTAACGGCCTAAACTCACCAATCAAAAGACACAGGCTAGCCGGGTGCGGTGGCGCACGCCTGTAATCCCAGCACTTGGGAGGCTGAGGCAGGAGGATCGTGAGTTCAAAGCCAGCCTCAGCAATGGCGAGGCACTTAGCAACTCAGTGAGACCCTGTCTCTAATAAAATACAAAAAAAGGGCTGAGGATGTGGCCAGTGGTCCAGTGCCCCTGAGCTCAATCCCCAGCACCAAAAAAAAAAAAAAAAAAAAAAAAAAAAAGACACAGGCTAGTAGATTGGATTTAAAAAAAGGACCCTGGGCTGGGTTTGTGGCTCAGCAGTAGAGCGCTGGGTTCGATCCTCAGCACCATGTACAAATAAACAAATTGTGTACAATTGAAGCAAATAAATAAATATTTTAAAAAAAAAAGGACCCAACAATATGCTGGCTTCAAGAAACTCATCTCATAGGAAAAGACGCCCACAGACTGAAGGTGAAAGGATAGGATAAAATATACCATTCACATGGTCTATGTAAGCAAGCAGGAGTTTCTATCTTCATATCAAATAAAGTAAACTTCAAGCCAAAGTTAATCAAAAGAGATAAAGTTGGATATTTCATAGTGATTAAGGAACCATACATCAACAAGTCAGAACTGTTACAAATATATATGCCCCAAATAATGGAGCACCTACGTTCATCAATCAAACTCTTCTCAAGTTCAAGAGACAAATATACCACAACACAATAATTTTAGGTGACTTTAACACACCTCTTTCACCACTGGATAGATCTTCCAAAAAAGCTAAACAAAGAAACTAATAGAACTCAATAATTCAATCAATAAATTATTTTTCACTGTTATTGAATGATTTGTCCATTGAGCATAAATTATAAATTTCATAAGGTAAACATTAAAGAAAGCTAGAGAGGATGAATTACTGTAAGACAAAATTGATAGTAAAAAAAAAAAAATCACTGTGGATATAATGTAACCTAGGATCTATCATTCCATTCCTAAGCATATAAAAACCTTCCTATGGGCATTACTCAAAAAAGTACATATATGAAAAATCATATTTATCTATTGTTATAGAGTAAAAGATTGAGGTTTACTTATGTATATATAATGGAACACTATACAATATTAGAAGTGAAACAGCTATAGCTAACACATCAAGTTGAATAAATTAAGTCAATAAATACAATTGTGAAAAAAATACAATGAGATTCAATTTATATAATATTCATCTGGGCAAAAGTACTAATGCTTATTCTAAGAAGCAGGATGATTACAGGAGAGTGAGAATTTGCTAGAAAAATGAAAGTACTGGGAAAATTCTATTTCTTATTTGAGTGGCTTCTGATTCAGTTGTTCACTTTATTACTAATCTGATTTTCTTCATTTATGATCATTCTCTTTATAATCATTTTAAGATATATTTTCTAGTAAAAACAAAACTATAACAATTCATAATCTTTTGTTTTTCCTTTAAATGGCAAATAGTTTCTTTTTTTATTCATAAAATATGAAGATTTTTCTGAATAATGAATTGATTTAATGTTTTCCACTAAGGATCACTCCACCCTTCAGTATACACTTTTCAGCAGGAACTGAAAGTGGAGTCCAATAGAGTAATTGTCTTGAAATAATTGCTGTTTTCAAAATGGTATCAAATGTCTGACTTAATTAAGGTCAAACCTGAATGTGAAACTTTCTCTAGGATTTGAGGCTTCAAAAGGTAGGAGTTTAAGTTATTTCGTATGTATATGTGTGTAGATTAATATATATAATGTGTGTGAATATATATTCACATCTTTTTAATTGATATCTGATAATCATCTCCTCTGCAAAATTTTCTCACAATTATATTTAACCTCATACTAGCATACACTGAGAACTTTTATAACTCTTTCTTCTTAAGAAAACAATTTTGAGAATTGTCAGATGGTAGAAGAAGGAGGCACCTCTCACTTGCTCTGCTCTTTGGAATATGAATGATAAAAATATGGCTTCATAGTGAGGTAGGTGTCTGAAGAAAACCATTATAAATCAGTATCTGTGTGTCAGAGATCTTGAGAAGCCCAGGAATTATGATGTACTGAATGGTGGACATAAGGAAACACATCTGAGCCTAACAGTGGAGGTGGTGCTGTATCAGTGCAAAGGAAAAGAGAAACACAGTGGATAAATTAGGTACACAAACACCTGCGGCTGGGCGCGGTGACGAATGCCTGTAATCCCAGCAGATGAGGCAGGAGGATGGAGAATTCAAAGCCAGCCTCAGCAAAAGCAAGGTGCTAAGCAATTCAGTGAGACCCTGTCTCTAAATGAAATACAAAATAGGGTTGGGAATGGGGCTCAGTGGTCCTGTGCCCCTGTGTTCAATCCCCAGTACCCTCCGAAAACAAACAAGCAAACAACATCTGTGGGAGGCAAACTGTACCCAGCATATGCAAAAACTGCACAATGAACTGGGGTTTAAAATGTGTTCTTTGTTTTTCAATTTCTAAGTGAAGAAATGAGGTGGAGATCCAAAGAAACGAGGCAAAGATCCAACCCTGAGGAGGTAATGTTAAATCTTGATCCTATAAGAACTCAAGAGTTCTTTGCAAACATTTCCATTCTCTTTCAGCCAGTCCTTACTTCTTGACCTAAAGAACATCTTGCAAATCACAATCCCAGAATAGTTATAAAAAATAGTGGATACAGGGGAATTCAAGACAGAGGTACAGGGAGAGTACAATCTGCCTTCACTTTGAGCCCTGTGGTACAAATAACCAATGGGAAAAAATTGGGAAAACTGACCATGAAGATGTGATTACACTGGGGACAAAAGTATGCAACCCAATAACCCTTTGAACTCTGTGTCAGGAACAACAGGCTGGAAAGGATCAGCTGGATGTGGTACATTCCAGCAAGGAGACTTAGAAATTCATTTTTGGTGGTGGTAGTGTTATAGAAAACCTGCTTTGCACCATCTACTCAGAGAAATCTGTCACTCCACCCTAAGAACAAATCTCTGGGGAGAGGCTAGAAACCCAGATGCCCAGCTAAGATTGACATCTACTCAGCCTTTGGGGTGCAAGGATTTAATAATTCTCGAATAGATACCCAAGAGGCCTAAAGTTCTGTTTAGAGCTTAACTGCACAGATAAATTTCTCAAGTAGATCTCTGCATCTTTTCCAATCAGGAAGAACAGCAATCGAAGACATCTGGACAAAATCCCAAAAGAAGGTACTTCCAATTTCATACTCCTGGCTCCACCCCATGTTGGTGAGTAGAGTAAGAAGTGCATACTCCAAGAAGTAGGAGACAGAAGGTGCTTTGGAATAGGATGTAAGTATTTAACTTCAGCTACCTGAGTGGAAAACATCAAGCATTTTCAATTAAAAATTCTTCCTTTTTATTATTATTTTTAGGTGTTTTGACTATATTTGCTGATTGCTTCATGTACTTATACATGCACATATTTCTGCTTTTTCTCTATTTTATTTTATTTTTTACCTTTTATTTACTTTTTACTCTTTTTTTCTATTTTTGTAAGAGGTAGTGATTTTTGTTTGCTTTTGGGTTTTTTTTTAAACAATTTATTTATTTGTTTAGTTGTACACAGTTCCTTTATCTGTATGTGGTGCTGAGGATCGAACCCGGGCCGTGCACGTGCTAGGCGAGCGCTCTACCGCTGAGCCATAACCCCAGCCCTGCTTTTGCGTTTTTTTTTTAAGAGTTTGTTGTTTGATGCTGGGAGGATGCATTGTTCTGCTCTACTTATTTACTTGTTTTATTATTATTACTTTTCTCACCTCTCCCTCTAATATTAAAATATCTTGTTCTCTTTCTTCTACTTCTTCATTTCCTCTTTCAGGTCCTATACATACTACATAACTTGCACTTACTTTTCTCTCAAATTTTAAATATTCCAACCTTCCTTTTGCCTTCATATTCCAACTTCTTTACTCTTAATGAACTACATTTTTAACACACTTTTAATCTATGTACTTTATTCCTTTGGGGAAGGAATAAGGTGAGTCAGAGAAAGCAACACTATCACAGCAGCTCCCCCAGAGTAAATCAAAACAGCAATTCAGCACCAGCAAACTAAGTCTACAACACAGAGAAAAGAGAACTCTTTCACTTGAAACAAACAGTTCTGGCATAAAGAGTCTGACACAGTAGATAGGGGTGAGGTGAATTAACTTCAGAAAAAATCTGGTGATCCCTGAATCATCTCTTCCAAGTCTAGAAAAGTCTTGAGGGTAGGCTGACACATTTCACTCTCTTGCCCTCAGCACATGGTCTGAAACTTTCAGAAAGAGAGAACTATCCAAGCTGGTTAGCCAACAAGGGAGCAAAAGTCTTCAATGAAACTGCATACAGACTCCCCTAACAAGTTTGACTAATTTACCACTCCAATCAATGGACTACTGAAGAATATTTTAAGTATTTTTTTTACTTCTTTTCCTCATCTCCCTCCTCCTTCTCCTTCTTTGTTTATTAATTTTGATTTTTTAGTGTAAGACATTGTTCTGAAATGGTTCTAATTACTAGGAATTAGTATCTTCGCTCAAGGTGGTGTTAGAGAAGGGACAAAATATCAATTTCATATATTGAGTGAAATTATTTCCACCAAGACTTTAGCCCAACTCAGGACATAGACTGAAGCAAAATCAGCTCACTAAAAAATTCTTAAAATAAGAGTAAAAGACAAAATTATCCCAGAAAATGTATAGAAATACTAACAATATGAAAGTAAGTAAACAAGCCACCCTAGGTAGCTCACAACACCCCATTTACACTACAGTGAACAAAATGCCAAAAAAAAAAAAAAAAAAGGAATTTAGAAAATTGAGAATTAAAATGTTAAAATGTTCATTAAACTAAAAGATTTAAGAAATGAACTAAGAAAGAATATACAGGAAAGAAAATAACATTTCAGTAAAGAGATAGAAATTCTAAAATATAAAGAAATATATAAATACTGGAAATGAAAGACTGAAAAAAAATCAAATAAAAAATTCAGTTGAAATCATAACCAATAAATTAGACCAACTGAAGACAGAGACTCAGGCTTCAAGAAAAAATAACCATTCTTGAAAATAAGATTGACAATAAAAATGTTAAGAAATATGGGATAACAGTAAGAGGACAAATATAAGCATCATTGACATAGAAGATGACACCAAAATAGAAATTAAAGAATAATATTATTTCAACAAAATAATATCAGAAAATAATATCGGAAAAATTTCTAAAAGTAAGAAATAACAATCCAATTAATATAGGCATTTAGAGCTTAAAATATACAATATCAATAAAAGATTCTCCTCAAAACACATTATAACTAAAATGACTCATACAAAACAAGCAAAGAATTCTAAAAACTGCAAAAGAAAACCTGGATCCTAAAATCCAGAAAAGCTTGGAATCATAAATACCAAGTCATAAATATAATGGGTGTGGACCAAGATTGCTTTATCCCACAAACCTATCCTTCAGAATTTAAGATGAAAATGAAAACAACTTTCCTTGATAAAAAGAAATTGAAAGAATTCATAACCACTATGTCAGCACTACAAAACATACTCAATGAAATATTTCATGCAGAAGAAATGAAAAATAAATATCAGAGCCATAGGTGAATCTCAGAATAATAATCAATTAAAGGACAATCAAGTATGAATAACATATTATAAGTTGATCAAAATATCAGGAAATAAAATTCTCTCTATAGTAATACTGAATGTAAATTGTCTAAACTCTCCTTTGAAACTACATAGACTGGCAGAATGGATTAAAAAACAATACCCAACCATATGTTGTTTACAACAGACTGACTTGACAGGCAAAGATATCCACAGGATGAATGTAAAGAGATGAAAAAAGAAATATCAAGCAAATAGAGATCAAAAGCTAGCAGGATCAGCTACTGTCATATCTGAGAAGGTGGACTTCAAGTCAAAATTATTCAAAAGAGACAAAAAAAGATCCCTTCATACAGTTTAAGGGAATCATTCAACAAGGAGATATAATGAATGTAAGAGGAAGGGAAACAAGGAGGAAGCAGAGGAGGTAAGGGTGCTAAAATGGAGCAGATTATATTACATGCACATATAATTATATCAAAATAAATCCCACTATTACATATAACTATAATGTTCTAGATTTGGGGGCACTCTAAGGCATATATTAGCTACACATAGGTGATTCACATATGTAGCTGATACATAAATGTCAGTAATTGAGTGGATAATATAGAGAAATGCAAATCAAAACTACTCTAAGATTTCATTTCAACCAGTTTTCATCTAAATAGGAGGGAAAATCATATAAAAAAATATCTTGCTCTTCTGGATGTTTCTATTTTCCCAGTTTTTTAAAAACCATTCCACACAGATACTATTATTTTTTTTTTTCCTTCTTCTTTTTTTAAAAACAGACAAAATTTCATGGAAATGTTTTAAAGTGTAAAACAGTTTCCACATGCTTTTTATTTGTTGTGTGACATGTCTGTTTATGTAACTAATCCCTTAGTAGATGGGCATTTTCCCCAATCTTCTATTACTATGATCATTATTATAATTCTTATTGTTATGCACATATTTTGTATGCATGAAATTAGAACACTAGGATATAATGCTAGCAATTGGGTCTTTTGATAAAAAGTAAATTTATTTGCTGCATTAATAGATATTATACAATAGATTTTCTTCTCTAATAGTTATAACATTTTTGTATGCCCAGGAAAGATGTAGGTAAAGGTCTGCTTTGCAATAGGTTCATGACAGAGCCTGCTATTAATTTTAGGATTTTTTTTTTATCATTTCATAACATTAAAAGCAGTTTGAATTTGTGTGGCTGCTATGAATAACACTAAATACTTTTGTATGTTTAATAATATAATTAGTTCTTACATTTAGAAACATATTTTTATTATAGCAGTTACCTCTATATATACACTTCTATAAAATCCACTTCATTTTCAGATACATATTAATGACTCTCTGATATGAGCAAGAAGAAAACCAACAAATTAGCTTATGTTCTCTTCTAAGGTTACACAATATGATTAACTTTCTTAACATTTACTATTTTATTTTTAAATGAATTTAAACAACACCACGATTTTTCTTGATATCTTATTTCAAATATTGTGTTACAATTTTTGTTTTCTTACAATGGAATTTTTCTTTGAGTGTTCATTTGTTAGGTAAGTCTTGCTGCTATTTTTCATAAATTTATTAGGATCTTTGTATGAATTTTTTTATTCCTTTTTAAAAAAAATACATGTTAACTTGTGTTGAATTTTCTTGGACCTGCTGTTAACAAAACAGATCCTTGAAAAAACTGGAAGGCCCAGCACAATTCATGTTTCTTTACAGATTTTGTTGACTCCTACTGATACAGTCAGCGAATGTTCCTTAGAAAAATAGTACCTCTCAGAAGCTATCCTCTGTTTAGTTATACTAACCCAAGATATACTTGGTTTCTCAGAATCCAGTGTGAGAGGATGGTCCTCTCTCACATAGGTACACCCTAATTTATACCCTAGTTGGTACAACTAATGGGTACAGGCTTTGCCATAAGGGCTCATTCAGTCATCCTAACAATGCTGGTATATGAGATCTCTCAAGTGTCCCTTCATCCACCTCTCTCACTGCTCACATCTGTTTAAACTCAGCACTGTTTATAATGGTCTCAATTTATAGAATGAATTTCGTAAAGCGACACAAATACATAGCCCATCACCAAAACCTATATTATACTCTTCACTGAGATCCCCTGCTTATTAGCATGTCCATGCAATTACGTGCCTTATTTTAGCCATAGGAATGTGAACCTGGATGTTGAGCCACTCCCAGGCCTAATACAGAGGCATGTGAATCCCTGCTTTCTGTCTACTTTTCCCAGTCTCAGTGGGGATTTGAGGTTACCTTTGCTGACCACTTAGAGAAGATGGTAGAAACTCTTCCAGCCAGCTCTGGGCTGCCATACAGACAGACATTCTGCTCAGGTCTGTGGTAAACAAGAAATAAATTTCTATTATGACAGTGCTATTGGGAGGTGGTGGGGAGAGGGGTGGTCTATTAGTTATTGTAGTAAGTTGGCCTGAAGTAATATAGTGAGTTATGTTATTTTATAGACATTTTTCCAAACTTGTTGACACAAAACACAACAAATCAAAACCTAGAGGATGTTGCTCTAATTTAACACAATGCTAGATTTAATAAGGCAGTAGCAGTAAGGAAGATGAGGAATTCTATGTAGAAGACATAGGACTGCGATTATCTAGATATGGTGAGGAGGAAGGACATGAGAAGAGTTTGATCAGATGTCCTAAAGGGAAGCTAACATCAGGACCTCAGCTCTGTATGCCATGTGTGTCATGGTCATTTTCCTAACTTTATACCAAGAAGAATCTCAACATACTTTCATTTCCATATTCAAACTCAGTAAAAATGGAGGTGGTTAGGCAGAATATTTTCATTATTTCTTTTTCTGAAATGCAAGTGTTAGTTTTCACATACTGGGTTATTTTGTTCATATCATACACCTCCATAAAGAAGGTCATTTTGCAGGTAGAGAACACTGAACATTGGAAGATGAAATCATTTGATTCAGGAATTCAAGTTACAAAGGAAATTCAGGGGCTTTTCTTTTTGAGTTTTTAGTCAAACCAGAATCCACTGTTCTGGCTGTTGTAAATGTACATATGCATATAAAAGGCTTGTGAATTACAGCTTGTCGGGCTCTTTTCTTAAATATAAAACCATTTCTTCCTTCAAAAATTAACCCATTCACTTCTCTGGGTGTATGAGCTCTAAGCAGATCAGAATTGAATTAAAAGATAAATAGAAGTAGTTCTCTTTCAATGTTTTTTTTTTTTTTTTTTTTTTCTGAAAGAAGGAATCGTATTTCATACATAAATCCAAATATTAAACAAAGATTTTTTATTTCTATTGATAAAAATTGCTTTAAGGAACTTTTACAAGATGGATAACATAAGTTTATCTCTACTCATTTCATAGTAACCACTGTCTTAATTCTTACTTAATTGCAAAGGCATTTTGAGTGGTAAAGTGCCCCTCACTTATCTCCAAATCCTGGACACACAACCTTTTTCCCCCAAGAAGCTCTTTTGCATTGATTTGCATTTTGGGGGCCAAAATCTTATCTTTTTTTTTTTCCATGTATAAATCAGTGTCATAGCTCATTTTATGTTGACTTAACAAAATAACTAATGCTGGATAATGTACAGAGAAAAAAGGTTTATTTAGCTAATAGTTTTGGAGATTGAAAGTCTAAGATTGTATGGCCCCATTGATTTGGCCTCTGATGTGGGTCTTGAAGCCAGATCATGACATGGTTTTTGCCAAATGTAGAAGAGAGAATTCACATGGTCAGAGAAGAAGAAAGAGACTGGATAGGTTTGGTCTCTTTCTTGTAACAATCTGCTTTTATGAGAACTAATCCACACTACAAGGTGATGAACCTGTTCCAAGGAGTGGAGGCACCATAAATTATGGGGCTGTTTTATAAAAATTTTACCATCTCAATGGCACCATCTGCAGACCAAGCTTCCAACACATAAATCTCTGGGGAACATACTCACATCAAGTCCAGACCATAACTGTCAGTAAATCTGATAACACATGTTAAACTTTGTAAAAGAAAAAAAAATATTTATTGAAATACTTCTTGTACCATGCAACACACCCATGTAAAGCACACAATCCAATGGCTTTTAGTGAATTTTCAGAGTTGCATAATCATCATCAAAATCAAATCTAGAACATTTATACCACTCATAAAGGCAATAATATAACCTGTTAGCAATTACACATTCCTTCCCTGCTTGGCCCTAAGGCTCAGGCAATTACTAATCTACTTACTATGATTACATATTTGCCTATTCTAGACACTGTGACTGACTTCATATAATATTTTTAAGGTTCATTCATACAGTATGTATCAACATGTCATTCTTATTGCTTGCCAAATAATGTTCTATTGTATGGATTCCACTCTATGAACATTTTATTTATCATATCCATTAATCATTTGATTAACATTTAGGTAATTTCACTTTTTTACTCTTATATTTATGCTTGTGTGAAAAATTTTGTACGAGTGTTCATGTGGACATGGGTTTGGGGCATATTCCCAGGAGTGAAATTTCTGAGTCATATAACTTTATATTTTATTTTCTTTAGGAAATGACAATTTTTTAAAAAATATTTATTTATTTACTTTAGTTGTACACAATGCAATGCATTTATGTTTACACGGTGCTGAGGATCGAACCCGGGCTGCGCACGTGCAAGGCAAGCGCTCTGCCGCTGAGCCACAACCCCAGCCCCGAGGAAATGACAATTTTTTTTCCAAAATAGATGTACCATCTTACAATCTTAGCACTAATGCATGAAACTATCAATTTTTCCATAACCTCAGACATTGAAAGCTCTCATTAGGTGCTGGACTCCGTTACATACTGAGAATATAGTGGCAAACAGCACTGACATTGATCAGACTTACACTCATTTAGATAATTTAGTTTTTTTTTGTGTGTGTGTGTGTGTGTGTGTGTGTGTACCAGGGATTGTTCATTTCCAGCAATTTTTTGTTTCTTTGTTGTTTGTGACAGGGTCTTGCTTAGTGTCTGAGGATCTCACTAACTTGTTGGGGGCTTTGAACTTGCTATCCTCCTGCCTCAGCTTCCCAAGTTGAGTCACTGGGCTTATAGGCTTGCACACCAAGCCTGGCTCATTTACTTTCTTTTCAGGAATGTTGTCAGATTTCCTTAAATTACTAGTGGTCCTGGTAGAGATTTTTTTAATAATAATTATTATATCTCATTTTCTATGGTGCTTTATAATCTTTAAGGTTCTTTGGTTTTTAAATACATCACAATAAAGAAGGCCAAAACAATAAGGTGAATTCTAAGAATTTATAATTTATCCAAGCAAAGAGATAAGAGACAGTCGGACTCATTTTCTGTCTTATTCTGTGACATGAGACGTTTGCCTAATCCTTTTTAGAATTTCTTGTTGTTACTTTTAAATAATTTGTTCTTATATTTAAACATTTTTAGATTCAAATAATCTGATTTTTCTTAATTAATCTACTATGGATTTTAAAGATGATTATTTTAGGGCAATAGGTAATACAGGGAAAAAGAAGACTTTTTTACTTCTTAAAGTACATCAATGGGGCAAACGCTTGTATCCAACTCAAATCAAAGATCTTTACTGTGTTAGTTCAGGGCAGTTTTATTTGTGATCTCATGTCTAATGTTTAGATGAAATACCCACTACTTTGATACTTTGCTTTATCCTTTCTTTTCCTTTTTTTCGTTTTTTTAACTAACAACTCTTCTCATACAAAATGCTTGCTAAAGAGGGTATTAATGAAAAGACTAGGAAAATACTTGATTCTATATTGTACTGTGGAGGGTAGTTGTTAGACCCTTTGGGGGAAAGTACTCCAGTTTCTACCTGCAGGAATTACTTTACAAAGCAGACTAGCATTCTTGTATCCTAGTAGTTTACATCTTCCCCAGATAGCAATTTGTTTTGGTAGACCAGTGGTTCCTAAACTTTCATCTCACCTGGATATGTTTTGACATATCTTTGATTGGGCTCCATTCCCAGAGGTTCTCTCTCCACTGGACTTGGGATTTTAGAAATGGCAATTTATAAAATTTCTGTAGGTGATACTAAATTGAAGACAGATATAGGAATCAGTCATAAACCTCTGCATAGAAAGCAGATTTTAGGTTTTTCTAATAAATATCTTTCAAATGCTCTGCCAATTGTTAATATAAATAGCTTTGAATATTTTCTATTGCAAAATTTCCCAGTGGTAAAAAATAAAGTGATTGGTGATTTTTTCATATTATTTTTCTTTTAAAAATTAATTTATGTTACGAAAACTACATTAATAGGAGAATAGGATTTTGTATTTTATCATTTTCTTTGTATAATTATGTTAATATTATTATATTCACTTGAACTGCTTGAAGTCTACTTGACATCAGATAACCCGTTTAGTTGATCCATTTCAAGTCTTTTGTCTAATGACTAGATAAAAGATCATGAGAAATCTTGCTTACTCAAAATAAGTCAACATTTTTGAAGTTTTAACAGCAGATTAGGTCATTTGTTAATAAAAATTTTTTTTTTTGTTTTTTTTTCCTTTGAAGAGAAACAACCACACTGTGACGTAATGAAAGAAAAAGATTTTAACATAATGGGTCTAATTCTAATACTGCTGAAATGTACCTGTTTTTACAAATGAATATTTATGTGTGTTCCAAACTAAAGTAATATTTAAAAACTTAATTTACACGTATTAAATTGTGTGTGTGTTATATATAAGAAATAACACAATATACTTAGGAAGAGCTTGTCCAATGACTACAACAAATAGGAGCTCAATCAGCTTCAACCATTGTAATTATCTCTCAGTCTGTGCATCTATTGTTCCTACTAAAATTTCTCTCACGTGTCAAATCAAACTCTTCAATGAAATTACACCCATATATTACAACAGGCTTTGATTTTGTGAATTTTTCAGAATGTACATCGGTGTGATGTGATTTGAATATCTGAAGTTGATAATGGGTATTTGTGTAGATACGTTTATATGAGAATATACGGATCGCACTGGGCCTCCGCATTGCGTGTAAGATGCCCTTGTTCAAGGACAGATTTTCCATCTGTACTAATGAGAAACGATGTGTACTATTATATGTCATGCACCCATAACATGAGTAACATGAGAAAAATATGTATGTATAGTGAAGGAAGGGTAATGCTTAATAAAATACAGCATTTTGGACATGCTGAGCATGGGACACATACACAGGTATGCCTTTAAAACAGTTCATAACATTTTTAATATATTGGCTAAAATAATTACAACTGGTCAAAATTATATTATGAACTATTTTGTAATGTATTTCCATGGACCTAAGCATGAAAGATAATTTTCAAGTGCATATTTAAGATGAATCAAATCTTCTTAGTGAAAAAGGAAACTTTATCAAGTACAATAATTTCTTTAATGAACAAACTTTTTACCTACAGCATCTGTCATAAACCAAAAAAGTTCTTCACATTAGAAACAGACTAAAGGATAAGAAAATAGAATTGAATGTAGAGAACATCAAATATTAGCTTTATGAAAAATATTGTAAGAGGAAATTAAGCTATATTAATTCCAAGGCAGAGTTAAATCCCAATGAACTTTATTTTTTATTTTTAATTATAAAGGCCAAATCCATTGTTGGGCAATACAAATATCATTAAAACCATATAACAGAAACTCATTATTTCTGCCTTTAAACATACCTGTGACAATATGGCCCTGTGCTAATTCTCTATGCTTTTCATTTTTCTTCTCAAAATCATACACACTTTTAAAAGCTTCCTTCACATTTCAGAGTGATTCAAATCCATGGTTTATTATTATACTGAATACTTTAATTTTGAGTAAATTTAATTTTGAATAAACTAAGAATATTGTCATTCTAAGTCAGATATGAGGCACATGTTCAACACCATTTCCAGTTATTCTCCTCTTGCAGAGCCTAGGTCTTGTCACAATGTTAGGGAGTCTAGAGAAATTTGACTTGGTTAGCTTGAATTAAGGTCCTCACAGCAGAATGACCACAGGGAGTGTTTATCTTATACCTTGTTTTACTTTTCAGAGAAAGTTGAGAGCCAAGGTAGGTACATTTTTAAATATTCAAAACTCAAAATCAGAGATAAATTTTTAGCTAAAAATATAACTTTGGGCTGAAATATAGCACTAAAATATTTAATTAGCTGATGCAACTTATTTGAAATTAACCACAGTGCTGAAAATTATTTATCCCAAAATTAGTTGATATCCAAGTGCATTTCCTCCATCCTCTGTTTAGACAGAAATAATAAAAATAATACATTTTTTTCCTGATGCCATACAATAGAAGGCCACTTGTTCTCCTCTAGAACTAGTAGGTAGCTGGCCACTTGTTCTCCTGAACTAGTAGCTAGCTGGATAGTCAAATAATAAGAAAAGCTATCAAACAAAAATGTGTGTGTGTGTGTGTGTATGTGTGTATGTGTGTGTGTGTGTGTGTGTATACCTTAAATCAATTTACTTGAAATCACTTTTATATGAAAAATAGATATAAATAACTCAAATATTTTAATTAGAAGGATGTCACAATATAGAATTACCTGATCTCATAATTTACTCACAATGATTATGAAAGAATCACATTGTAATGAAGTCCTAAATATTGTCAAAATATGAGAGAAAAATGATAACATACCTTGTAAATATCTGATAAAGTTCGGTTGCTTGACAAATGTTGCCAAATTAAGAAAGCATAAGACAATTACAAGTGTTCAGAAACAATTTTGATTATTCTCTTTTGACCTGAAAAATAAAACTAGTCCATTAGGAAATGAGAGTTTTTGAATAAAATATAACTTAATTGGCATCAACATTTTTACTATTTGTTTTTTTTGTTTGTTTTTGTTTTGTTTTGGTACCAGGGATTGAACACAGGGTCACTTGACCACTGGGCCACATCCCCAGCCCTTTTTTGTATTTTATTTAGAGACAGGGTCTCACTGAGTTGCTAACTGCCTTGCCATTTCTGAGGCTGACTTCGAACTCATGATCTTCCTGCCTCAGCCTCCCAAGTGCTGGAAAATTACAGGTGTGCGTCACTGTGCCTGGCTTACTATTTGTTTTTCAAAACGAATGATAAGTAGAATATTTCAGGGTTAAAGGGGACAGATTTCTTCAACTGACTCTCAAAGGTTTCAAAATAATATGCATGTTATGTGGGCTGTGAAAGAATGATATAGCAGTTAAGATAAAACATAAACAATTTGTTTAGGTTATATTTTCCTGCTAGACATCTTACTCTTTGACATACTAATTCCTATGCGTTTCTACAGGTCTATGATGAAAGATCAGATTCCATAGTCCCTTGATCTAGAAGAGTACACCATTAACTAATATCATAGCACACTTTTTCATCTATGTGTTTTTTTAAATATTCATTTATTTGTTTTAGTTGTACACAATGCCTTTGTTTTTATGTGGTGCTGAGGATCAAACCCGGGCCACGCACATGCTAGGCGAGCGCTCTACCGCTGAGCCACAACCCCAGTCCTCATCTATGTGGTTTTAAGATTTGTATGTAAGTTGATACATACAGTTATCAGTCTATTATTTTTTCCTCTGTGATGTCATAAAGTATATGAGAACAGTGTATGACTTAATCATTTCTCTATCCCTAATACATAACACATTGTCAGCATATGAGACCCTCAACAAATTGCATTCAGTAAATGAATGAAGATGGTCAACAACTCTTTCTCATTCTTTTTAAAAATATCATGCTGAGAAATGTAAAAGAATAGGGAATGAGATGCCCTCCTCATCAAATTAGGCACATTCTTCCATCTCATATACTTCTGCTATTAATCTTTAATAATACTATTAATCTCTATTAATCATTCACAAAGTGAGGCTAAGGAAAAGCAACACTGACTGCTAATCCATTTTGTTGCTGTATACTTGAGCAAGGATGCATGATTAAGAATGAGCACACCTTCTGTCAAGAGCTGGTACTTGATGACACAGCTAGATTTGAGGGGTTTCTTGGTTAGAGAAGGGGAACCTATATCCAGGTCAAATGCTTTGTTGAGTGGGCATGATTGAGAAGAAGAAGAAATCAAGGGAAAGAGATCTTGACATGAAAGTTGAAATTGGGGGATTGTACAAGAGATTTGCTTGAACTGCTTGGGGAAGTAAAAATAGGTGAGATTTGTTTTAGCTGTTATAGTCAAGGCAGTTAACATAATATTCAATATCGGTGCCTTTTCTTAAAAAACTAATAAAATCTTGAACTTGTATTTCTGCTCAGTAGCATTTAGAGGCGCTACCTACCACTTCCTTTTTACACTACAATGCTCTTCAGTTTTCCAGGTTCCCCAACTCCCTTTTCTAAGTTATTTTTATTCATCTGGCCCTTGTTGATATTTGAGCTTGTAAATACTATTATACAGACATTTTGAAGAGTCATAAAAGTAGGAATGTTTTGTGACATCAAACATAGGTTGATCAAACAGTATTTTAACCTAATTGATTTTGAGACGATTCTATACTAACAAGTATCCGTCTCAATGACACGTATAATTCAAAGTAACTCCATTAATGTTTTACTGTATAGAATTTACATCTGCCTTCAACTTGGAATTTACATAACTGGTTAAGTTGAACCCTAGGAAAGCATTCTGGGATTTAAAAAGTTTACTTTTATTTTCTTGCAAAAAATGAGCTATTGATTATAGAGTATTACTAGTGTTCATTTAATGTTGTTTGGGGACTTAGGGAAGTTTTATATCACCTTGAGAAAAGATGTAATTAAAAGTTGTTTGCTGACTGTATTATTAAACATACTGTTGTCTCTTTGGGAAGCAAAATTCTGGAACTAAATTAGAAATAAATACATCTGTGGGGAAATAAAATTTGGAGTATTTGAATGACATAGACTTTGGTATCAATTCCAGTTAAATAATATTTTTATATTTGATATGTTTACATTTTTCAAAGGGTTTTCACACTTATGATCATGTTGGATCCTTTAAAAAATCTGGATGTCAAAGAAAAAGACTCCTATAATTGTCAATTTATAAGTGGAGAAATAAGTCGAGGAAAGTTAAACAATGTGTCCCAGGATGTATGACAATATTTCTATGAAATCAAGAATAAAATCTAGGTTGTTTTTTTTAATACCTTCTTCCACTATAATGTGTTATCTTTGCCATTTATACAGAATTAAAGTTTTTCAAAACCTCTAAGAATTATACATCAGTCATATCAAAAATATTAAGAACTTAATTAAATAATTAGGGCACTTAAAATTAAGCAAAACCCTAGTAGAAGAAAAAAGGATGCAATGCATATTGGGATATTTTGATCATTATGAGTAAATGGAATATTTCCTTTGAAGATTCTCAACAACCAAAGAAAAGGAGAAGAAAAGAAATATATGTTACATATTTATTATTTTTGTTTAAAAGGAAATCATGGAGTATCACCTAGAGAGACAATAATTTGGGGGGAATTAAATGTTAAATGGAATGTAATGCATGGATGGTCTACATAGTCTGTATTTTATAGTTCACAACTTCATATAAAATGTAACTTTGGCTGTTCACATTAAAAGATACTATTTAACATATTGAAGAAATAACATATTTTACTCCTTTTTAGAAATGTTATCATGTGTTTTAGTATCAAATGATACTTCATTGTTAGTAATTATATTAACATTTATCAAATATTTGGTATGTAGTGCATGTCTCTAAGTATTTTATATGTGTCTTTTTATTTATTCCTCCCTATAATAACTTATATGGGTATTATTATTTTACCTCTTATATAAGAAGCTGGGCTACACCTATAAAAATAACTTGCCCAAGGTCATAGGCCTAGGGTATTATGTATAACACAGCACAATAAACCATTCACATGTGTCAGTGGCTTGCATCAAGTCATGCTCATTGTTTGCAACCTGGCTGAAGTTCATGTGATATGGTTTGGGCTAAACTCTTCTAGCTGTCCTCTAAGATTAAGCTTTGGTTTAGATCTGTTCCAACTGTTTCTCACTTTGGGATCCAGACAAAAGGGGTCACTAACTACAGCAGACCATCCTTCTGGAAAAGGGATGGTCTGCTTAAGGGCACAGCCATCAATCACCACTTCTCTTACAGCTTCAGCTCATATCTAGTCCCTGCTTTCCATTGGCAAAACAAGCCACATGACCAACTTAACATCAAAGGGGCAAGCGAGTGTATACTTCCAAAGCAAAACTGAGACAAAAGGAGAGAGAAAAAAATAAATTTTGGACAAAAAGGTAGAGCAAATATAGAAACCTAGGCAATGCGATCTCTAGAACAAATACTTTACTTTTGTACCTGCTATTTATTACTACATTAATACAGATAAATTTAGTTATGTTAAACTCTCCCTACATTTCCAAGTTAAAACTAAATGATTTTTTATATTAATTTAATGTATTGCTGAATACTATGCTAAAATTTTCATACTTCCATATCTATATTCGTGAGATTGGCTTATGTTTTTGTTTTCTTTTTACTTTTTTAAATTAGATGGCTGTTTTATCAGGGTCATGTTTGCTATGTAGAATAAATTTGCTAGTTTCACATCCTTTTACACTGCTCTAGCAAAAAAAAAGATACAGCTGTTTAAAAGAGAATATTTTTTAAAGTATTACATGAATTATGTACAGTAACACAAATATAGGTAGCTATTATTAAAAATATCATTTAATGTGTAAGCAGACTATGAAAGATTGTGCCAAATATTGAATATTCTATCAGTGTTTATTCCAGTCTAATTTAAATAATCATCAATTATCTTTCCTGTTCATTTAATTTGCAACCTTGTTCTTCTATGTTAGCTTTCATGTGCTAATCCTTGATTGCTTGTAAGATGTCTATAATTATATTTTATGTGTCATTATTTTGTGTCCATAAAATTAGAACATAGAAAATTAAGAATGGAGCATATGCCTATGTAAAATGTATGTTTATTTTTAACTCTCATGTTTTTGTATTATGGCCTGTCTTTTAAAATCTTAGCCCATAAATTAACCTTGGTCAAACTAACCACTTGCCTTAGAGTATGGGAAAGAAAAGACATTAAGGAGAAAAATGATCAAATTCATCTAATTAGTTTAATTTTTTTTAACAAAAGTCAAAATTGGAAGACTGGAGCTAGAGTGTACCAGTTCGTGAAAGAACTGTTACACATCTCTTCCTAACACTGCAACTAGTAACTCATGTTGGGAGCTTGAAATTAGCCATGGTGATAGTACTTACATCACACAAGTAACAAACACTATGTGTCAATGACTCCTTCCCAAACTTCCTGTAAATGTGCCCATTTACTAGCACATCACTGTTTCTCGGTCAAGTAGCCTCCAATTATGCTCATTTTAATTGGATATACATCTATCAAGGAGTCCTTGTTCATTCAACTCAAAATTCTTTTATCCAAGAAAGATGTCCTCATTCACTCATTAACATTTTGTATATATTTTACTTCTTCACTGTGCTAGAAACAAGAGCATAATTCCAGTTTCCTTGTTTCCTATCGAATAAGAATGATATGATATTTGCCATTGACACACATAGATGTTAGTTTATGTTAAATAATTGGTGAATTTTCTTACCATTAAATTCAATATCAACATAATAATTCAAAGTATTAAGTTTTAGAAGTTGTTTTTAGCTACCACTTTCATGCTTCATTATTTCATTCCCCAAAATTATTTGACACCCTTCAGACCAATAGCTTTCATCAGTTTCTCATTGTAACATCAAAACTCTCATGTCTTCATGTCACTTCTAATGGAACTTGAATTTTATGGTACATAGTTAGAACTGACACCTTATAGAATACTAAACTCTATCTTTTCTCATTTCATTCCAATGGAATGGTGAACTGAAATTTTGGTAAGTCAAAAATCTCATCCCATTATTGTCCATATCCAGGTAGCTATATGTGTCTAAAGAAAAGCATAAAAATTAAAATTTATGACCATTATAATAAAAGAGCTTTCAAGACTTTCTTAAATATTCTCAGAGAGTTAGAGAAAGTTGTGAACAAAAAACTAAATAAAAGTAAGACAATTGTGTCTCACCAAATAGAATATCCATTAAGAAATGTAAATTATAAAAATGAATGAAATATAAATTTTTGAAATTACAATAACAGAAGTGAAAATATTACTAAAGAATTTTAATAACAAGTTTGAGGGTAAAAGAAAAATGAGTAAAGTTGAAGATAAAACAATAACAATTATTGACTTTGAGTAGAAATATGAAAAGAAACAAAAAATAAATGAAGACAAATGGAGAAACTAAGGGGTATATAGGATCTTACCTAGTATACCAACATAAAAATTATGAGACTCCCAGGAAACAATAGGAGAAGAAAGAGGCTGAAATAATATATTTGGTAAAGCAATGGAGAAAACATTTTAAATTTCATAAAATATATGATTCTATTTATCTGAGAAACTCCACAAACTCCAAAAAAGATAAAAGCAAATAAATCAAGATTAACACAAGTTATAATCCTTCTATCAAAGGGAACAGGCAAAGCAGCAAAAGTGATTTGTCCTGTAAAATTTCTCCTTAATAAGATTAACAGTGAAATTATCATCCTAAGTTATTGATGCCAGAAAGAAAGAGAATGGTAGGATTTTTAAGCAAAAATCCTTTATCCAACAGAACTATTCTTCAAAAAATAAAAGAGGCATTATTACCAAAGCCCTAGGTCAAAGGCCAGACTCCAAGAATGAAAAAAAAAAAAAAAAAAAAAAAAAAAAAAAAAGAAAAGAAAAGAAAAGAAAAAAAAATAAAATAACAGGTTTGGCCACTCACTCCAAAAACAAAATGGGAAAAATTAGTGATGAGCCAAAAGAAAGGAACTTTAATCATCATAGCAATCAATATTGGGAAACAAGGACACCAGCATTTTCAGCCCGGCTTAGGGGGAAATGACATGAGATGTTAGATTATGTAGACCAGGAGGATAAGAAGTATGCATAGCCAAGCAGTCCAGGTCAAACTGTGATCTATGTGATCAATATTCAGGATTGATTGACAGCCCTCGTTAGCAGCAATAAGTAAGATTTAATTCATCAGAAGATGTTTATTGATCAGACCTGTTGCTTCTAGAATCCAAGGTGCCTGAATCATAGCAAAGGAGACAAATGAAAAATAAAGGCAAAGATGCAAGGATTTCTTTTTAATACATTTACAGGCCCACAACATTAAAACTTTTCAATATTAAAAAAAAAAAAAAAAAAAAAAAAAAGCAGGGGTAGGTCATTACCAGCATTCCTTCCTTGAGGAAAATGATAAAGGGAGTCCATCACTCTGAAAATGAAAAAGGAAAAGACACTAGACAATAAGTCAAAGCTACAAGAAGAAGTAAAGAACACTGGTAAAGATAAGTAGATAGTTTTTGATGTAATTTTGGATTGTAATCCTCTTCTTTTCCTTTATGATTTAACAGGTAGTTGCATGGAATCATAATAATGGTCACACAATGTATATGTAGATGTGATCTGTGACAATAATAATTACAAAGGAACAAAAAGAGATGTGCAGTAATAGAGTGTATCTTATTAAAACCATGTTATTATCATTCAAAGTGGGTTACTGGGGCTGGAGTTGTGGCTCAGTGGTAAAGAACGTGCCTGGCATGTGTGAGGCCCTGGCTTTGATCCTCAGCAGTACATATAAATAAATAAAATAAAAGATCCATTGACAACTAAAAAAAAATTTTTAAGTGGGTAATGATATAAATAAGAACTGAGTTTAGTTCTCAAGGGAATTATTAGGAAAATAAAGGAAATGTATAGAGAAAAGGGTTAAGGTAAGTCAATATTGTGTGTTACAAAATTATAAATATGTATACATACACATACACACACACACATATATATGTATATACATAGAAAAGTTGTAAGAATTGTGAAAACAAAAATATGACATATAGCAAACAAATGGTCAAATTAAAGAAGTAATCCTTCCTTACCAGTAATTAATTTTTTAAAAATTCAATTATAATTATGAATATTCATGTGGTTCATTTTAACATATTTATAAATGTACATACCATAATTTTATCCATTATTTAAGATATAAAGAGTTTAATCTTCAGTCATAAGTCACAGATTTGCAGATTGGATGGAAATACTTTGACATGATCCATAAACAATTTATATATATTAAACTTTCTTTATAAACAAAGACAAAGTGTAAAAAAAAAAAAAAAAAGGGATATTCCATGTATCTAAAACCAAAAAAGAGGTGGCATGATTAGAGTAATATCAAGCCTAATGGGTTTTAAAAAAAAAAAAAAAAAAAAAAAAAAAAAGCCTTCAGGAGATGAAGAAAAAATTTTATATGTTGATAAAATTTTCAATCCAGCAAAAAATTATTCAACAAGTATAACTGTGTGTACACATACAAATGAGCCACAAAATGTATGAAGTAAAAACTGGCATAATTTAAAATAGAAATAAATGGCTTTACAATAATGGTTGAGGAACTAAAAACATTATTAAAAATAATGGATGGAGCAAGAAGATATAAATAACATAAAAAAGGACATGAAAAAAATATAAGCCAATTGGGCCTAGCAGACAAATCCAGAACACTTATCCAAACATACACATTCTTTTCAAATGCCCATGAGCTGTTCTCCTGGTTCTTTTATTAGATTACAAAATAAGTCTCAATAAAGGCAGAAAATTTAAAAAATATTACAAATTATATTTTCCATAGAATAAAACTAACAACCAATAATATAAGGAAAACAGAAAAATCCACAAATATGGGAGCATATAAGCAGCACTCTCTTAATACACCAGTTAAGTCAAAAAAGAATTCACAAGAAAAATAAAATATTACCTCATGAGGGTCAGGTGCAGTGGAATATGCCTGTTATCCCAGTAGCTCCAGAGCTGAGGCAGATGATCGTGAGTTCAAAGCCAGCCTCAGCAAAAGTGAGGTGATAAGCAACTCAGACCCTGTCTCTAAATAAAATACAAAATAGGGCTGGGAATGTGGCTCAGTGGCAGAGTGCCTTGAGTTCCATCAACAGTAACTCCTCCCCCCCAAAACCCAAAAACTTCAAGATGAATGAAAATGGAAACACAGCATACTAAAACTAATGAAATGCAGTAAGTGGTGCAGAGGAAAAATTTCATCTGTAAATACCTACATTAAAAAAAAAAAAAAGGGCTGGGGTTGTGGCTCAGTGGTAGAGTGTTCGCCTAGCACATGCGCGGCCCGGGTTCGATCCTCAGCACCACGTAAACATAACTGCATTGCATTGTGTACAACTAAAGCAAATAAATAAATATTTTTTTTAAAAAAAGATGTCAAATTAATGACCTAACTTTAATTCTTAAAGCACTAGAAGAAGAACAGAAAATTTGTATCCAAAGGTAGTGAAACCTCTATCTCTCACCCTACACAAAAATCAACTCAAAATGGATCAAAGACTTAGGCACTAGAATAGAGACCCTGCACATAACAGAAGAAGAAATAGGCCCAAATCTGCACCATGTCAGCCTAGGATCTGACTTCCTTAACAAGACTCCTAAAGAACAAGAATTAAAATCAAGGATCAATAAATGGGATGAATTCAAATTAAAAAGCTTCTTTTCAGCAAAGGAAACAATCAATAAGGTGAGGAGAGAGCCTACATACTGGGAGAAAATCTTTAACACATGCATCTCTGATAAAGCAAAATCTCTAGGATATATAAAGAACTCAAAAAACTTAACACCAAAAAAACAAATAACCCAATCAATAAATTAGCTAAGGAACTGAATAGACACTTCACAGGAGAAGAAATACAATTGATCAACAATTATATGAAAAAGAGTTCAATATCTCCAGCAATTAGAGAAATGCAAATCAAAACTACTCTAAGATTTCTTCTCACTCCTGTCAGAATGGCAATCATCAAGAATACAGGCAACAATAAATGTTGGTGAGGATGTGGGGGGAAAAGGTACACTCATACATGGCTGGTGGCACTGCAAATTGGTGCAACCATTATGGAAAGTAGTATGGCAATTCCTCAGAAAACTGGGAATGGAACCACCGTTTGACCCAGCTATCCCACTCCTTGATTTATACCCAAAGGACTTAAAATCAGCATACTATAGTGACACAGCCACATCAATGTTTATAGCAGCTCAATTCACAATAGCTAGACTATGGAACCAACGTAGGTGTCCCTCAATAGATGAATGGATAAAGAAAATGTGGTGTATATACTCAATGGAATATTACTCAGCTTTAAAGAAGGGTGGAATTATGACATTTGCCAGTAAAAGGTTGGAGTTGGAGAATATCATGCTAAGCGAAATAAGCCAATCCCAAAAAAACCAAAGGCCAAATGTTTTCTCTATTATGTAGATGCTAATTCACAATAAGGTGGGGGGCACTAGATAAAAATAGCCTTACCTTAGATTAGGTAGAGGGAAATGAAGGGAGGGGAGAAGGGGTTGTGGGGATGGGAAAGATAGTGGAATAAAACAGACATTATTACTGTATGTATATATGTGACTACATGACCAATATGATTTGCAGCATGTACACTTAGAAAAATGAGAAATCATATTCCATCTATGTATGATATATCACAGTGCATAAATGCATTCTAATGCCATGTATAACTAATTAAAAAATTAAAAAATATTCTTTAAATAGTAAAAAAAGGTAGTGGAAGAAAGGAAATAATGAAGATTAGAATGGAAGATGGTATAGAGAATGAAAAAATAAAATAAAAAAATAAATAAAAAGAAAGAAAAAAATGGACCAAAAATATTGTTCCTTGAAAGGATTAATAAAATTTAAGATAGGAGATATTGCTGCCAATTTTTTGGAAACAAGTTTTTTCAAAGAATACTATGAACTATTCTATGTCATAAATTAGATAACCCATATGAAACAGAAACATTCATGTAAATTCACAAAGTGAAGATAAAAATGGTAATGAATTTATAATAAATAATAAGATTGAATCACTAATTAAAAATCTCCACAAAGAAGAATATTCAGAAGCAGATCTTTTCACAGGTGAATTCTTCCAGACTAGTTAATGTCAATTCCTCTCAGTCTCTTCCAAAAATAATGTGATGAGAGAATCTAATACATTCCATAATGTCAGCATTTCTTTATTCCAAAGGCAGAGAAAGATACAAATATAACAGAAACCTACTGGCTGATATACATCATGAATATAATTGCAGAAATTCTCTGTAAAATAATAGAAAACCCAATCTGACAGTAATTTTAATTTTAAAGGATTGTACACAATGACCAATTGGAGATTATCCCCAGAACAAAAGATTGATTGAACAAAATAAAATCAATATATTTAATATGCCAAAATAATGGATCAAAAGAAAAAAATTACATGGTAATTTCAATAGATGCATAAATAGCACTTGACAAAATTTGACACACTTTTAAGTAATAGCACTCATTAAGCTTGAAATAGTAAGTAGTTCCCTTAATAAACAAAAATATCACAGATAATATAATTTTCAAAAGTGAACAATTGCAAATTCTCCCAATAGATCAGGAGGAAGATAAAAATACCCACCTTTACCATGCTATTCACCATCGTACTAGAAATTCTAGGTAGAACAATTAGGCAAGTAAAGGAAACAATATTTCTGCAAATTGGAAAGAAAGAAATTAAACTTACAGATGATTATAATTCAATATCCAAAGAGATCCCAAAGAATCCTATCCCAAAATGCTATGGTTACTAAAATAATTCAGCCACATTTTGAGTACAATATCAGCTTTGTTCCTATATACCAGCAATGGATAATCTGAGAAGGAAACACAAAAAAATCTATTTGCACTAGTGTCAAATAGAATAAGATACAAGGCATAAATTAGGGAAATGTAACATGTATGACATGTATATTCTGAAATTTCCAAACATTGCTGCAATGAACAAAGACCTAAACAAACAAGTAAAAAGATATACTGTGATAATACAAAGACTTAATATTGTTAAGATATTAATACTAACTAAAGGAATCTACAGACTTAATTCAGTGTCTATCAAAATTCCAACAGATTGTGGTTTTTTTTTTTTTTCCAGCAATGAAAAGAATGTTCCTCAAATTTATTTGGAATTTCAAAGGATCTTGAAAGCCAAAACTATAGTTAAAATAAGACAGATTAAAGACTCACATTTTCCAATTTTAAAAACTGAATTCAAAGATACAATGTTGAGAAAAGTGTGGTACAACATAATAGACATTGATCATGGAATAAAATTGGGAGTTCATAAATAAATCCAAACATCTAGATCCATTGAAACTTGAAAAGAATGCTACGATCATTGGAAGAAAATAGTCCCTTCAAGATATGGTGCTGGAAAAACTGGATAAATACATGGAAAAGAATGAAGTTGGTTCCTACAGTACTCCATGTATAAAAATTGACTCAAAATGGATTATCAGCTAAATTATATAAGATAAAAAAATCATTAAATTCTTAGAAGAAAACAGGGTTAAATCTTCTTGACCTCAGATTTAGCATAGATTCTTAGATTTAACTTTAGAAAGCATAAACAACAAAAGAAAAAACTGAATTTTACTTTTTAAAATGTTATTTTGTACACCAAAAGATATTAAATCTTTTTTAACTGAATGGCTGGGATAGGGCCCACTGATTGAGTACTGCTGGATTCAATCCCCAGTACCAAAGGAGAGGGAGAGATATAAGAAAGTCATAAGACAACATACAAATTGGGGAAAATTGGGCAAATTATCTAAGGATTTAGTATCAAGGATCTCTTACTGTCAATCAAAGAACTCAACAGCTCAATTAAAAAGTAGGCAAATGATTTGAATGAACATTTCTCCAAGTAGGAAAGAAATGGTCAATGGACATATAGAAAGATGTTCAATATCAAACACTTCATACACACTAAGGTTTTTCAAAAAACATAGATAGCATGACCAAAAGATATACAGCAATGACAGTTCAATGACTTGAACATGAATGATCAGTGCATCATATGCATAGTAACGAAAAGTGATTATATTCATTTTTTCTTGAATTTTTTATAAATGTATGTCTTCATTTTCATTAATTATTTTTTCTCATTTTTTACCCTTTTCTTCATATTCTTTCTTTTATTTTTGCACTTTTGGTTTATTTCCCTGTTCACATATTGAATATTTAGTGCCTATATTTAAATCTACAATGCACAGTCAAATTTTCCCTTGGACAAAAGAATTATTTAATAAGAAATTAAATAATTTTAATTATTTAATTAAAATAATTAATGCACAGTGCTGCATTCCTGTAATCCCAGCAGCTTGGAAGCCTGAGGCAGGAGGATTACCAGTTCAAAACTGGCCTCAGCAAAAACAAGGTGCTAAGCAACACAGTAAGACCCTGTCTACAAATAAAATACAAAATAGCTGGGGATGTGGCTCAGTGGTTGAATGCTCCTGAATTCAATCCAAGGTACCCACCCACCCCCAAATAAAAGAAATGCATTTGTCTCCAATATGTGTATCTATCTAATCTTTCAAATAGAAAGTTTTAAATTATTTAATATTTTATTGAATTTCTTTAGAGATACTGAAAGCTATTATTTATTATAGCATTTTAATATATTTAAAAAATGATTATCTTTACCTGATAGTTCAACATATCCTCTTGGTCAATTTGGAAAAAAAAAATCCCATATGCCCCTGAAAAAAGATATATTCTCTAATATGAGTATACAGTATGTAATAAATATGCTTGTCAGGGTTTGAGAACATGAGCATTTACATATAAATTCATTACATTTGCCTTATGTTGTTTGTATTTTCTGTATCTTTAATGTACTTGCATCATTTAGAATTGATGTCTGTTACTGTATTCATGTATGTCTTTTTTGTCTGTTTTTCCTGTTTTCTTTTGTAATTTATGGTACATGAAATTTGTAGCCTAGCTGTTTCAAAAATCTATGTTGCCACTGTGATCTTGGCTGAAGATATTTTTGTATTGATTTTTGCGTTTGAGGAGAAGTAGTGTACATTTTTTTCTCTTTCTGTATTTACAACCAAATATTTTAAGCTCTGTTGTATTGAAAATTTTGTCTTTTTCTTTTTCTATATATCAAATGCCCATGTATGTACAGGTCAGCCTCAAAGTTCTCTTTTCTATTTAATTGTTCTATATATCTGTTCTGTCAAAATCCACAGTATTAAATATAACTGCACAACAATTCATTTGCTAGTTTATTACAAATATCTTCTCTCTGTGGTTTATCTTGTACTTTTTCTACAGAAACATAATGTGGATTTGCAGCTCCCTTCTTCCACAAGTAGAGGTGATTTCACTACTTCATGAATCTTATCAGTTTGTGACTTGCATTGGCCATAATTACATGGTAGAATCAACATTTTGTCAGCATCTCATCTCTTCTCTTTTGGAACATTGCCATTCAAGTACTAGCTATCCTTGCTCCCTGCTGGATGATTTTGGGACACATTTTCAGGCAACACTATTGCTCCTGTCAGTAATCAGCTAACTCCCTGTGGTTCCATTGACAACAGATGATAGGAACAATCTCAGCTCAGGTTACCTAAGCATCACTAGATCAGTTAAATTTCCTAGTGGACATAAACCCAGGAGTAATGATACATATTTGTTGTTTTTACCCACTCAGTGTTGAAGAGAATTTTATTCAGCAATAGTGAAACATAATTATTTCAGGCTTTCTAAAAGTTTTGGTATTTTCCCTTCTCATTTAAGGATTAAATCTACTTGGATTGATTTTATGTAACATTTGAGATAGTGCATTAAATAAATATGTTGCCCATAAGAAGAGTTAAATGTATAAGCCAAATTTATTGTAGATTTCTTCACTTATGTGTATATATTCATCCTCCCTTATTTGAAGGGTTATGTCCCAAGAACCCCAGTGGTTGCCTGAAACTGCAGACTGTACTTAACCCTACACATATTGTTTTTATTGTGCACACATGCCTATGAAAAGGCATAATTTATAAATTAGGTACAATGAAAGATTAACAACAATAACTAACAATAGCATAATCTTAACAATATACTCTAACAAAAACCATGTGAATATAGAATCTCTCTCTTGCAAAAATATCTTATTTTAATGTACTCAACCTTCCTCTTCCAGTTCACAGTTGATTTCAGGTAACTAAAACTAAGCATTAAATCCTGTGTTAGGGATGTACCGTGATTCTATATACTTCATACATGGACGGTAAGTCTTGGGCTTTTTGGATCAGTCTAATACATTTGGTCCTCTATTTACCTGATAACATGCCTGCCCCATCCTATTGCTTTTATTTTGAGTATGTTATTTATTTTTGACCATTTTGACTTACACATGAATAACAGAATTAGATTGTCAAATTCTCAGTGAAATACTGTTATCATTCTGATAGATATGCCATTTAGTGTAGAAATAGCTTCACGTATGAATTTCTCTTTCATATCCAAAAACAGAATATATGTTTGTATTTGTTTCATGGTCTATTTTTAATTTTTTTCTTATGCATATTTCATGTATACTTAAATTATATCCTGAAGATTTTTTTCATTTGTCACTAATCAAAATAATCTCATTTTTTCCAAAGTAAAATGTAATCAAATATTCTGAGAAGCATTTTGATTGTCCATTTCTTATTTACATATTCCTCACTTAAGGATCCTGGTGCTGATAATTTGTCAGTTTGTTTATTTATTTATTTATTTATTTATTTTTTATTCATATCCCTTCTCTATTTCCCTCCTGCTTTTGGTCTGCATTTTACAGACACGTGATTCAAATAAGACCTTACCTTCGGTCTTCCAAGTAGAACCAGCCAATGAAGGAGAGAAGCAGGATATATTTCCTCTTTTATTCTGCCACACCCAATGACTCTGCATGGACCTGCCTCTTCCCTCTGTTAACTATAGTAGGTTTCCTCCATGTTCCAAATCCATTCCCTAACTGTGTTCCTAGATCTTTCTAGGAAAACCCAGATTTTTATTTCTATTAACACCATATTCCTTCATGGTTTTTCCAGCCCTGTTTACCTCACAGAAATTATTTAGCTACTTAGTTTGTTAAACAATAGAATAACTGATGCTTTGAAAGATCTGACTTCTGTGTTTTATTTTTCTGACTGCTTTCATCATACTTCAGATATATCACTCATATCTTGTAGTCACTAGTTGGAACTCAACCCCACACGGGTCTCAGCTTCTGGATAGAAAGTACCTCCCTCATCTAGATATTTCCCCGAAATGACACTTAGAACTCTCTTTTCCTCATAATGAATTATATAAGAATATTTTAAATTCCTTAGAATGTCAAATAAGTCTCATTTTAAGTATATTAACAGTAAATTTGTGCAGTATTATTCTTTACTTCTCCAACATCCTGTATGAATTTATGGTCCAGACAACTTTCCTGTTTTCCCAACTCACTCTTGGTAGTCTAGTTATTCTGAATCTTTACTCCTGCTTTTTTGACCAGACTTTCTCCTTTTATCTTCCAATAATATTCTTTAATAGTGATGTCATCTTTCCCTAATTGGGCTTTTCATCTGCTGGTCTACGTTAATAATAATGTAGCCAATCAAGTGTTATTTTTATTAATATTCAGGAAATTATTTTTCTCTCCTATTCAATTTTCCTTTGTACTAATATTTTGGTTTCACATTTCAAAATTTGCAGTTGTCTGAATTTGTTAAGTTATAATATATTATTTTCTCATGTCCTCTTTGCTCTTCATATGATGTTTGCTTTCATTTTCTTTTTTATCCTGACATATGTAAAATTCATCAAATTTTCATCATTATCTAACTGAAGGAGCCCTAATAGGAGATGGTTAATTGCGGTTAGCTGACGGCCATAAGAGATGTTCTGGCTTCCACCTGAAAGAATCTTTGTATGCCCGTGAACTATGTGACGCACCTGTGGTCCTTGTTAAAGCTAAAGATATATAACCAGGTGAGGAGTCAGACTGATAGAGAGAAGTTGTTGCTGGTTGGAGTCAGGCCGAGGCTGCCGAAGAAGAAAGAAGAAAGAAGAAAGAAGAATCTCTCTCTCTCTCTCTCTCTCTCTCTCTCTCTCTCTTTCTCTCCCTAAGCTCTAAGAAAGTAAAAGAAAGTAAAGTAAAGAAGTAAAGAAGTAAAGAGTCAGTAGTCAGAAGAAGTAAAGAGTCAGAGAGATTGCTGAAAGAGCCAGTGTTAGAGTTTTGAGAGATTGCTAAAGCCGAAGAATAAAAAATTAATTAAATGCTTTTGATTTATGAGTGTTGCTTTTGTATCCTGCTACATTGCTGAATTCATTTACTAGTTCTAGAAGTTTTCTGGTGGAATTTTTTGGGTCTTCTAGGAATAGGATCATATCATGGGCAAATAGTGCTAATTTGAGTTCTTTTTCTATCTGTATCCTTTTAATTTCTTTCGTCTAATTGCTCTGTCCAGTGTTTCAGGTACTATGTTAAATAAATGTGGTGAAAGGGGGCATCCCTGTCTTGTTTCAGTTTTTAGAGGGAATGTGTTCAACTTTTCTCCATTTAAAATGATGTTAGCCTGTGGCTTATCATAGATAGCTTTTATAATGTTGAGATATATTTCTGTTATCACTAATTTTTTTAGTGTTTTTAACATGAAGTGGTGCTGTATTTTTTCAAGTCCTTTTTTTCTGCATCTATTGAGGTGATCATATAGTTCTTATCTTTAAATATATTGATGTGATGAATTACATTTATTGATTTTTATATGTTGAACCAACCTTGCATCCCTGGGATAAACCCCACTTGATCGTGGTGCACTATCTTTTTGATATGTTTTTGTATTCAACCTGCCAGAATTTTAGCATCTACGTTCATTAGAGATATTGGTCTGAAGTTTTGTTTCTTTCATGTGTCTTTGAATGGTTTGGGTATCAGAGTGATATTGGCATCACAGAATGAGTTTGGAAGTGCTCCCTCTATTTCTATTTTCTGAAATAAATTGAAGAGTATTTGTATTATTTTTTATTTAAAGGTCTTATAGAATTCAGCCATATATCCATATATTCTGTCCTATGCTTTTCTTGGTTTGTAGGCTTCTGATGACATCTTCTATTTCATCACTTGAAATTAATCTGTTTAAATTGTGTATATCATCCTGATCCAGTTTGAGTAATTGATATGACTCTAGAAATTTTTTGATGACTTTGATATTTTCTATTCTATTGGAGTAGAAGTTTTCAAAATAATTTCTAATTCACTTTGGTATTTCTGAAGTGTCTATTGTGATATTTCCTTTTTCTCCATGGATATTAGTAATTTGAGTTTTTTTCTCTCCTTCTTTTTGTTAGCATCACTAAAGTTCTGTCAATTTTAATTATTTTTTCAAAGAACAAACTTTCTTAAATTTATTGTTTATTCTAAGTTGTTATAAATGACAGCAGAATGCATTACATTTCATATTACACATATAGAGCACATTTTTACATATCTCTGGTTGTATGCAAAGTATATTCACACCATTTGTGACTTCATACATGCATTTAGGGTAATGATATCCATCTCATTCTGCCATCTTTTTTTTTTTCTTCACCCTTTTGCCCCCTCCCTTCCCCTCCGTCCCCATTGGCCATTCTAGTATTCCTCTAATCCTCCTATGCTCCCCATCCCAACCCGACTGTGAATTGGCCTCCGTATATCAGAGAAAACATTGGGCATTTGACTTTTGGGGATTGGCTAACTTCACTTAGCATTATTCTAAATGGAGAAAAAATTGAAAGCATTCCCTCTAAAAACTGGAACAAGACAGGGATGCCCTTTTTCACCACTTCTATTCAACATAGTAATTGAAATGCAGGACAGATGAAAGCAATAAGACAGATGAAAGCAATTAAAGGAATACAAATAGGTAAAGTAGAACTCAAATTATCATTATTTGCTGATGATATGATTTTATACCTAGAAGACCCAAAAAATTCCACCAGAAAACTTCTAGAACTCATAAATGAATTTAGCAAAGTAGCAGGATACAAAAGCAACACCTATATATCTAAGGCATTTCTATATATCAGTGACAAATCTTCTGAAAGGAAAACGAGGAAAACTATCCCATTTACAATAGCATCAAATAAAATAAAATACTTAACCAAAGACATGAAAGACCTCTGTAATGAAAACTACAGAACACTAAAGAAAGAAATTATGGAAGACCTTAGAAGATGGAAAGATCTACCCTGTTCTTGGATAGGCAGAACTAATATTGTCAAAATGACCATACTACCAAAAGCATTATACAGATTTAATGCAATGCCAATCAAAATCCCAATGACATTACTCATAGAAATAGAAAAAATAATCATGAAATTAATCTGGAAAAATAAGAGACCCAGAATAGCTAAAGCAATCCTTAGTAAGAGGAGTGAAGCAGGTGGCATCACTATACCAGACCTTAAATTATACTACAGAGCAATAGTAACAAAAACAGCATGGTATTGGCACCAAAATAGGCCAGTAGACCAAAGGTACAGAATAGAGGACACAGAGACTAACACATAAAATTTCAGTTATCTTATATTAGACAAAGGCGCCAAAAATGTGCATTGGAGAATAGATAGCCTCTACAACAAATGGTGCTGGAAAACTGGAAATCCATATGCAATAAAATGAAATTAAACCAACTTTTTGATTTATCAATTTTTTCAATTGTTTCTTTAGTCTCAATTTCATTGATTTCAGCTCTGATTGTTTCTTGTCTTCTACTGCTTTTGGTATTGGATTTTTCTTCTTTTTCTAGGGCTTTGAGGTGTAATGTTAAATCATTTATTTGTTGAATTTTTCTTGTTTTAAGGAATGAACTTCATGCAATGAACTTTCCTCTTAGTACTGCCTTCATAGTGTCCCCAAAATTTTGATACGTTGTATCTGTGTTCTCTTTCACCTCTAAGACTTTTTAAATCTCCCCCTTGATGTTTTTTGCAACCCCTTGTTCATTCAGTGGCATGTTATTTAGTCTCCAGGTGTTGAAGTATCTTTTTTATATTTTTTTATTTTATCATTGATTTCTAATTTTATTCCATTATGATCTGATAGAATGCAGGGTAGTATCTCTACTTTTTTATATTTGCTAACAGTTGTTTTGTGGCACAATATATGGTCTATCTTAGAAAAGGATCCATCTGATGCTGAGAAGAAATTGTATTCGATCACTGAAAGATGAAATATTCTATATATGTTCATTAAGTCTAAGTTATTAATTGTATTACTGAGGTCTAAAATTGCCTTATTTAGCTTTTGTTTGGTCGATCTATCCAGTGGTGAAAGAGATGTGTTGAAGTCTCCCAGAATTATTGTGTTGTGGTCTGTTTGACACTTGAAGTTGAGAAGAGTTTGTTTGATGAATGTAGGTGCTCCATTATTTCCAGCATATAAATTTATTATTGTTATGCCTTGTTGATGAATGGTTCCCTTAAGCATATCCTTCTTCGTCCCTTTTGATTAACTTTGATTTGAAGTCTACCTTATTTGATATGAGGACGGAAACCCATGTTTGCTTCTGCAGTCCATGTGAGTGGTATGATTTTTCCCAACCTTTTACTTTTAGTCTGTGGATGTCTTTTTATATGAGGTGAGTTTCTTGGAGACAAATGTTGCTGCCTGAAGCAATTGCCGCTTGGAGCAACGACACCACGGGAATAAGTTCAGAGGCAGACTGGAAGCGAACAGGCTCTTTATTCTGCTGGCTTCTCTCTCCGGCTCCAACCACAACTCCAACACCATCCACACTACTACAACACCACCACAACACAAAAATGGCACCGACCAGATCTGCAATGTCCCGGGCCAACTCCCGTGAGATCATGCAAATGGCGCCGACCCAATCCACAATGTACTGGGCCAAATCTCTCGAGACCATGTGAGGTGGCAATACTTGAACATCTCTATGGCTCACAGCCAACCGCAATCTTAGCCATCTCCTTAATTAGGGCTCCTGCATTTCCCCCCTTTTTGTTTTAAAAGAGAGGATGCTCTGGGACGTCCATGTGCAACCAACATTCTTACCCGTCATCGGATAATCAAGGCTGTGCCCTTGACTCCTGTCTTAGGTTGATATGTCGGCCACATGAGACTTTCCCGTGCGACTGTGCCTGTCTTAAGTTGTACCCCTCTGCGGATCTTACCTGTCATTGGCTACCAGTCATCCAATGGAGCCCTTCAGGATCGACTGTGTATGATGACTAACAGCCGTCCAATTGTGGGGCGATGCTGCGGCTTTAAGGCGATAAGCCTTCTGCTGACAAGCCAAGTTGCATAGCATATCAAATTCTTTAAACAAATCAGCTGCCCTGAGTTCTATCAAGTAACACACTGAGTTCTCTAGACAAATACCCACAAGGCATTGACCCATAAAGTCCCAAACAATAAAAGATCAAAATGTCCACTGGTTATAACACGTTGATCTAGGAGAACCCATGCATGCAGAGCAGAGGCCACACTGCTGGTGAGGTTGTTTGATGCTTAAGCAGCAGGGATATTTGCAGCGACCGCAATCCTTGCAGCTGTAGCAGCAGCCATCTTTTTTATGTCTAGACAATGCTACCGGCAAATCTTCAGGGTCCGCTACCTAGAAACTCAAGCATCAATTATTAAAGGAAAGGCAGTGCTAATCCAGCACTGAGTCAAGAGGCGAGTTGTCAAACTAAAAAATAGGATTATTAGATTAGAAAATTAAAGTTGATTTCTGCTCACACACATTGCTGCTTGAGCTCCCACAAACATAAGCTGGCAAAATATCATATTCAGAACAAAACAAAGAAAGACTGAGGGTATTTACTGCATTAAAGATACAGTAAATAAAAGCTAAAGGCACTTTGGAAAAATAATTTGTTAGCTGGAACCCTCGAGTCTCTGTAACCTTCCATGAGATTATCTGTTGAAATAACTCAAGTTAATCAGCTATAAAACAAATAAAGTTAATTGCAAATAAACATTCCTATGTCAAAACACCAAAATATCAAAATATCAGGTTATATATACAGCACTAGTCATATTCTTCGCTAAAGAAAAATCCCTGGGACACCTATAAATCAAAATTGAAGGTACCTTCATTTATTAAATTATTTACCCAAATTGAATACTCTTAAACTTAAATGAATTAAAGTTATTTGGATACATATATATTTTTTTTTCATAAGCACTTTGTTATTTGTGACGTCACACTGGACAGACGTACAAACCTACAAACATATATTTGTGACATCACATTTACATGAAATTTAGACAAATGCACAGACATAAAGACATATATAAAAAGAGAAAAAAGAAAAAATGCAATTTTGTGCACACTAAAGAGAGATCACCTCATCCCGGCCGGGAGGAATGACACTTAAATTGTGAAATAATTTGAAGGACTCTTTTAAGGGAATTATTCCATACCTTCATCTTGGTCCTCTTGATTTTGTACCTTTTTTATTAATCTTGATTCCTCAACAACTTCATCTTGATCCGTATGAGTTGGTACCTGCTTTATTAATCTAGATGGTATCCATATTGGAGAGGATTCGTGCTTTGGAAAAACACAAACAGATCCTCTCCCCCAAATTAATACTGGATCTGGACACTTCCATGTACCTGAAAGAACATCCTTCCAGTAAACCAAAGGTTTTTGTTGTTGGTGTGGGTTCCAATGTCCGTCTCCAGCAGAATAACCATTAGAGTCTAAAGTTAAAAAATTTAAGGTAAACAGGGCAACTGCCAATCTGTCCCTAGGACTTTTCCAATTTCCTTCTTTTTGTTTTAATAACATAATTTTCAGTGTGCGGTTTGCTCCTTCAATAATGCCCTGACCCTGAGGATTGTATGGGATTCCTGTTTTATGGGATATATTGAATTTTGCGCAAAACTGTTTGAAAGATGAGGATGTATATGCAGGGCCATTATCTGTTTTAAGCATTTTGGGGATGCCCAATGCAGCAAAAGCTTTCAAACGATGAGATGTAACATCTTTAACTTTTTCTCCAGAATGTAAGGAAGCAAAAATCATGCCTGAGCATGTATCTATGGTCACATGAATAAATCACAATTTTCCAAAACTTGGCTCATGAGTAACATCCATCTGCCACAAAGTATTGGGCATTAATCCTCTAGGGTTAACACCATAATGAGGATTGGGCAAATGTGTCATACAAGATTTACAATCTTTTACAATTGTTCTGGCTTGCTCCTTTGTGATTTTAAACCTACGCTGCAAGGTGGTGCTATTGATGTGAAACTAGGAGTGAAATAAAGTAGCTTGCTGGAGGACTGAAAGTATAAAGATTGTTTGGGTAAGAGCATCAGCCTTTTGATTACCTTCATGGAGGGGACCAGGCAAGTTGGTATGTGCTCTAATATGCCCTATGAATAGATGTTCTTTTCTTGCCCACAAAAGTTTTTGTATTTGGTAAAACAATTTAAAGGCTGGAGTATGAGGTGCTATTGGTCCTGCTAGCTCTAATTTTGGGACAGCATGTACAATGTAGTGACTATCTGAAAAAATGTTCATGGGCTGCTCTCTAAAATTTTCCAGAGCTCTTACCACAGCTTCCATTTCCACTAGTTGAGCTGATTTGTGTGCTGTTATGTAAGTTATATTTTCTTTTTTAGTGACTGCTGTAGCAGTACCATTTGAGGACCCATCTGTGAATACATTTAATGCCTTAGGAATAGGTTGATTTTTTATTACCTGTGGAAATATAATAGGATGATTGATACAAAAAGATAATATAGGAGACTTAGGAAGATGATTATCAAAATTTGCAGAAGTAGAGCATCTAGCTATAGCCCAATCATTATCATTGAAGCATAAATATTCAATCTGTGATGATGAATATGGAGTAATAATAATAGCAGGGTGAATGGCAAATATTTTAGTAGAAGTCTTAAGTCCTTAAAGAATAAGTTTAGCCACCATGGAGGTATAAGACTCAATTATACTTTTAGGAGAGATGGGAAAATGTATCCATAATAAAGGCCCTTGTTGCCAAAATACTCCTGTGGGTGTATATTGTGAAGAAATACTAATCAATATCAGTGGTTGAGTTAAATCAAATCTATCACAATGAGCTCTTTCAATGGCTTTTTCTACTAACTTTAAAGCTTTCCTAGCATCAGGAGTCAATGTTTGCAGTGAAGATGGATCAGGGTCCCCACGAAGGATGTCAAATAAAGGTTTTAGTTGGCCAGTAGTGAGGTTTAGTGTAGGGCAAAGCCAATTAATATCTCCTAGCAATTTTTGAAAGTCATTGAGAGTGGCCAAATGCTCCTTATTAATTAATATTTTTGAGGCCTAATAAAAGTGTCCATAATTTGGAATCCTACATATAATATTGGAGATCTAATTTGAACCTTTTGCTTAGAAATGTTTAGTCCATATCATTTCAAGTTTTCTGATATATCACTAAATACGGTGAATAAGACTTCTTGATTAGGATGAGCAAGCAAAACATCATCCATATAATGGAGGCACATAAGCTCTGGGTATTTATTTTTGATAGGCTGAATAACTTTATCTACATAGATTTGACTCATAGTGGGGCTATTAGCCATTCCCTGCAGCAAAACTTTCCATTGATATCTCTGATCAGGGCCATTATTGTTAATAGAAGGAACTGAAAAAGCAAACCTGGGGGTATCCAGAGGGTGTAGAAGAATAGAAAAGAAACAATCCTTTATATGAAGAGTAATAAGATGGAAATTTTTTGGAATAGCTACAGAATTAGGAAGTCCAGGTTGAGTAGGGCCCGTGATTTGCATGGTTTTATTAATTTCTCTTAGATCATGTAATAATCATCATTTTCCTGATTTTTTCTTGATCACAAATATGGGGGAATTCCAGGAAGAAGTGGAAGGTTCTATATGTCCTGCTTCTAGTTGTTCCTGAACTAGTAGGTGGGCCACTTGAAATTTCTCTTTAGATATGGGCCACTGAGGGACCCACACTGGCTTATCAGAAATCCATGGTATTTTCAAAATTATTTTCTCAGTGGCCCCAAAATATGTATATATATATATTTTTTTTTTCTTTATGATAATGATTTCTTATAGGATTAAGATTACCCTGTACTTTTTGATAATGATTTCTTTTAGGGTTAAGTTTACCCTGTAGATTTTCATATTTAACATCTGCAGGCTTGTTTGCAAGGTGTACTCCCATTTGTTGCAAAATATCTCTTCCCCATAAAGTAACCGGTAGGTTAGGTAAAACATAAGGCTGAAATGTTCCTTTATGCCCTGCATCATCCTCCCATTTTAAAATTATGGCACTTTTCTCTGGGAGGTTATTATATCCCAAATTCTTAAACTGGTTGAAGCTTTTTGCAGAGGCCAGTGCTTGGGCCATTGCCGTAGATTAATGATGGAAGAGTCAGCTCCTGTATCTATCAGTCACTCCATCTCTATTCCTTGGATTTTTATTTTACACATAGGCCTCCTTGAACAATCTCGAACCCAGCAAGCCATGGGTCTCGAGTCAGTGGAACAAAATCCTCTATTGTTCCTTTTTTGAGGCATACTCATTTTAAATTAATTTTGTAAATTTGGAAGGAGAAGCAGTTGAGCAATTCTATCTCTTTGATTAACAGAACTTACACTTTGGGGTGAGCTAAGCATTATTTTTATTTCCCTTTTGTAGTCTGAGTTTATTACACCTTGGGTCACTTGCAAACCTAATAAGCTTTTAGGACTTCGTCCAACAATAAGTCCTACAGTCCCTGAGGTAAGAGGTCCCCTGACCCCTGTGGGGATCAGTTGAACCCCCATTTCAGGTGTTAACACTGTTCGGGGGGTGGAACAGAGGTCTAATCCTGCATTTCCTCCTGTTCCTCTGGCGAGGGAATGGATGGGTAGTAGGGATTGTGTCAGGGAAGTATCTGAGTGGATGCTTGAGGATACTCCTCCTCCAATGCCTCGTACATTTGTGGGCCCCAGGGCATTGGGCCCCATGCCCCATTTTTTGATTTCCTGAACAAATGAGTTTTATAGATGTCAAATTTTGAATGGCATTTATTGGCCCAATGATTTCCTTTTTTATACCTGGGGCAGCAGCCTGAGGCACGGTATGAGCTTGGTCTTATTTCTCTTTGGGGATTTTGCCCAGAATATCCTGATTGATTATGATAATTTTGCCTGGAATATCCTGATTGATTATAATGTCTAGGTTGAGCCCTTGTGAAATTTTGAGGGGAAGCACCTCTCATTGCAGCTGCAATCACATTTCCTGTGACAAAGGCGTCATTTATATCTTTACATAGTTGTATATACATGGAACGATCCTTTTTATTTCTCCATGGCCTAATGGCTTCCTAGCAGTATTTATTAGTATTTTTGTATGCTAATTGAACAACTAATGGCATAGCTTGATCAACGTCTCCAAACAATCTACCTGCAGTTCTCAAAAGTCGATCAACAAAGTCAGCATACAGCTCATTAGGTCCTTGAATCACTTTTGACAAGCTACCTTGTAGATCCCCAGGTCCTTTTAAAGTTTTCCATGCCTTTAAGGCAGCTGCATATATGTGAGCATATACACCTGGGACATAATATTTTTGAGCCTATGAGTCAGCGAACTACCCCTCTCCTGTGAGCATTTCTATATTATGGCCTCCAAACCCTGCAGCTGCATTTTTTTTAGCCGTTTCTGTACAAAGGTCTTGAAATTGCAATCACGAAACCAAGTATTGCCCCCCACTTAATGCTGCTTTACATAGACTTTTCCAGTCTGAGGGGGTTAAGTTAAAGGTGTTAAAGGACTCCAGCATACTCAACATGAAAGGACCTTGGGGTCCATATGTCATTACTGCCTCTTTGAGATTTGTTATTGTTTTGAAATCTACTGACTGGTGGACCCTCTGTCCATTTTCATTTTCAAATACTGGTAGTTCCCAATGTATCTGTGAGTTACCCTCGAGAGCGCATAAGCGCTCAGAAAGACTCTTTATTTCTGTTTCCAGGGTTTGCAAATGCCTATTAATACCCTTCATATTTTCTGTAATGGCTTCCACCCATGGGGGAGTAGGGGACACAAGTGGTTCCTCTACTTGATGGTCCTTTTTCTTTTTTAATTTCTTTTTGTTCTTTTTGCTGGATACTATGCTCCCAGAATCATCTTTTGATTCCTCTTCACTACTATCACTTTTACTGGTATCCTGAATTTCAGCCTCTAATGAGAGTACATATTCTTCGGCTAATTTCAATAAGTTTCTGATGGCTTTTGCAGCTCTAACTTTTGAATTTACACGACTACTCTTCTCACTGGTATTAACTGACTCAGAGGCTATGCTTTCTTGATCACTTTCCTCACTATCCACTGAGTCTGCGATATCGAAAAACTCATCCATGGCTTTTATTATTCGACCTTTTGTTATTTTCGCTCCCATTTTCAGTTTTTACCTGCCGGCCTAATTCCCCGTACAGGCCACCACCTGTTGCTGCCTGAAGCGATTGCCGCTTGGAGCAATGACACTGCGGGAATAAGTTCAGAGGCAGACTGGAAACGAACAGGCTCTTTATTCTGCTAGCTTCTCTCTCCGGCTCCAACCACAACTCCAACACCATCCACACTCCTACAACCACCACCACACCACAAAAATGGCGCCGACCCCATCTGCAATGTCCCGGGCCAAGTCTCGCGAGACCATGGAAGGTGGCAATGCTTGAACATCTCTATGGCTCACAGCCAACCACAATCTTGGCCATCTCCTTAATTAGGGCTCCTACAGACAACATATTGTTGGGTCTTTTCTTTTAATCCAGTCTGTCAGTCTGTGTCTTTTGATTGGTGATTTTAGGCCATTAACATTCATGATTATTATTGAGACATGATTTATATTCCCAGCCATTTTTGTTTAATTTTGGTATTTAACTTTACTTGATTTCTCCTTTGATTAGTATTTCCTTTAATTTAATATCTCCTTTTGCTGATTTCAATTGTTGTTTTTCATTTCTTCTTTATGGAATATTTTGCCAAGGATGTTCTGTAATGTAGGCTTTCGAGTTGTAAATTTTTTTAACATTTTTTTTTTTAATCATGGGACATTTTTATTTCATCATCTAAATCTTAATTGTGCTGGATAGAAGATTCTTAGTTGGCATCCATTTTCTTTAAGATGTGGGTTGAAAAGTCTGCACATAATCTAATTGGTTTCTCCCTATATGTAATCTGATTCTTTTCACTCATGGTTTTAATTATTCTCTCCTTATTCTGTATTTTACACATTTTCATTATAATATGCCTTGGTGTGGATCTGTTGTGATTTTGTTCATTTGGTGTCCAGTAAGCCTCTTGAATTTGGTTTTCCCATTCATTCCTCACATTTGGAAAATTTTCTGCTATTATTTCACTGAATAAATTCCTCATTCCTTTGGTTTGGTACTCTACACCTTCCTCTATCAAAATAACTCTTAAATTTGATGTGTTTGTGCTATCCCATATTTCTTGAATGTTCTGATCATGATTTCCTACCATTTTCACTGTGTGGTCTACATTTTTTTCAAGATTAAATATTTTGTCTTTGTTGTCTGAGGTCCTGTCTTCCAAGTGGTCTAATCTGTTGGTGATGGTTTCAATTGAACTCTTAATTTGGTTTATTGTTTATTTCATTTCCAAGATTTCTGTTTGGTTTCTTTTTAGAACCTCTATCTCCCGTTTGAAGTAATCTTTTGCTTCTTGTATTTGTTTATGTAGTTCTTTATCAAAATGATCTTTTACTGCCTGTATTTGCTCTCTTATATCATCCTTTAATTCACATAACATTTTAATTATGTACATCCTTAACTCCTTCTCTGTCATTTCTTCTGATATGCTTGCCATGGATTCTAGTAAGGAAGTATGTTTATTTTGGTGGGGCACTTTCTTCCTTTTTCTTTTCACATTGCTTGTGTGACTTCTCTTCCGGCTTTGTGAAAACATGGCCTTTTTATTTTCACCCTATAGTATAATAAAGGCCTTATAGTACAATGTTAACAGATCCCCATATGAACAATTTATACCCTAAAATCAGACATTTGCTATTAAGATGTTCACAGTTTAGTCACAATGTATAGAAGTAGTGAGTTCAATTATTATCCCCAATATACTCCATAGGTTTGTAAAGGGGTTTATAGTTGCTGATGTTGGACCAAGATATGATATGCTGAGGAGGTAGGAGATAAAAATATTGAGTTATTATTTCTTAGGAAGTGTGAAAGAAATCTAGGGAGGTTGTTTGATAGCAGTAGAAGAGAGAGGAAGTTATTTGAGCTATACAAGTTAGTAGGAAGACAGAGGTATACATAAAACAATGTATTTATTAAGAGAAATAAAAAAAATCAAAGTAGTAGAAATTGGTGGAAAGAGAAGAAAAAAGAAAACAAAAGAATGTCTAAAAGAGGAAAGAAAAACAATATATAATGCAACTTTGATATACTATTCAGATGCCCCAGTTCTCAAAATCCTAATTCATGTATAATACTTGGTTTCACATATGTTGGGGGTGTGAGGGTGGAGGAATAGAGAGGGAGAAGAAAAAAAGCAAAGAAAAATAAAAGAACAACACCACCAAAAGAAACCTGTAGGAGAAACTCCCGGTTCTTGGCTAGCAGCTGTGAATGTCTCAAGTGTGTAAGGAAAACCTACACACAATCAGGCCTAGCACACACACCTGCAGGAAGGAGCGGTCCACTCTGGCTCTATGATGGAGTCACACACTTCTCCTTGATTGACATCAGTGTTGCCAGGGAAACCAAAGGCAGAGACTTGGTGGTCTTACCCACTGTCGCATAATATGATTGGACAAGGGACTTATAAAGGGCTAAGGTGCTTCCTCAATAAACAAGTATGCAGGCAGATCGCCAACTGCTGGCTTCCACCAAACTCCCGGTGTCTGTGTCTTGACTCTGCACCACTAACCCCCGTGACTGAGCCTGGCTGAGATCCACGGTAACGACAACAAAACCCCACAAAGACAAACAAACAAACAAATCAAAAACAAAATATCTTGAAGGGAGATTTCCTTCTTCCTTTCACACGCAATAGGTGGGATTGTCTGTTGTCAGCTGGTATGTCCACCCTCCAGGTGGTGAAGGTAACCAAGGAGTCACTGTACCAGTGTAGTGGCTACTGGGGAGGGAGGTGTTGTTACAAGCTGCGTACCTGGTCAGCTGGAGTTCCAAGCTGGTGTCACATCTTCCTTGTGACAAGTGAGCAAGGCTCCTTGTCCGAAATAATAGGGAGAGAAAGCAAGGCATCTCTCCCTGTTCTGAGAACGATGTAAAACAAAAATGGCGCCACGATGGTTAATTCTATCTCCCTATTCTTACTGTGTCTCTGTGTGACCACTAGGGGCTCATAAGTTAGCAATTAAGCATAAATCTGACCACACAAATTTACACTGTGGAGTCTGAGCCAGGAACTCTATAGCAAATTCTTTAGTACATGAGTAAAACAGGTTTATAATTAGATATTAGGCTTGTAAGTAATGATTAAACTTGTGGCTCTTGCTGTGCCCCATAGTGCAGACAGAAATTTTCTAAGTTATAGTTATAAGGTTTTAAGTTACAGTTATAACTTTAAGTTATAAGTTATAGCTCTATGTTACAGCTTTCTTGTGATTGATAAGGATTCTTTTATCTTAGGAAAGTTTAGGATATTCATTTAAGATATATTGATATAAGTTTTCCATGGTAGAGACCCCTTATATCTAACACCTTATCAAAGGAAAAATACCTGTTAGCTTAACTTTTAAAAATAGGTATACTTCCTTCTTTCTAGTTCAAAACAAAGTTATTATAGGAAACAATAGTAAGTTGAGTTCAGTTAAGGTTTAGCTATGATATATTGGAGCAATCTAGCTGTGAGAAATCATGAGTGGACTTAAAGGGTTACGGAAATAGGTTTAGGTGAAAACACGTTTTGTACTGCTATACGATTGTTCTTGACATTTAAGATTGATCAATGTATGCTTTTTCCTATGTCTTTAGATGAGTTTAATGAGTAATATGTACTTAGAACAATATCCTGTTTCCCTCAAAATGTATAACTCTGAAATTCTTTAATGTAACCTCAAAAGCTGTAATGTAAAAGACTGTGCTGTCTGGGCTATAAAAACTCGGGTAAAAAAGTAAAGTTAGAGTTAAGCCTCCAGACTTGTGTGCTGTGTGGTCTATCTCTCACGTCTTCGCCGACTTCTTTGCCCCCCCTTACTGGAGCTGGACTCCAGCAAGCTGGGAATTGTCCCCCTTTGTAAATGGCACTGAAAGGTGACCCAAGATGTAGGTGGCCACTTTCTGTGTCGCAGTGTTGTGTCAGATGGAGGGAGCTGGGCGATAGCACTGCAAGCTGGGTTCAGATATGAGCTCTGTGGCTGTTGCTGTGTGGCATGTGTGGTTTTTGGATGACTTCAGAGCCTGTGTAAATTCCTTGGGTGCAGGCAGGCTACTGCATGTAGATGATTTTCTCTGCTGCTGCTGCAGTCTCCCAAGATGGTAGCGGCCACCCATGCTGACAGAAGGATGTCCTCATAGGAATGGCGGGATCTGGGTCTGGTGATCCTGTGCATGGGAAGTTGCCAGGTGTCTTGGATGACAGCGGTTCTCCTCTCTGTTGTGTAGCCCAACTTTCTGTTAGGTTCCCTGCCAGCACAGATGCAGGTGGTCTCATTTGTTGGTCCCCCGCAGCAGTGGTCCTGCAGGAGTGAGTAGCTGTGAGACTCACACCCAACACTGTAGTCTCCTGGGTACAGCATTCTTGGCTTTCAAAGTTTGGGATATATATATATATATATATATATATATATATATATATATATACACACACACACTTACATACACACACAAAATATATATTATATGTATAATATATATTATGAATTTGTAGGCATACAACCTATAATATATAATATATTGTACATATGATATTTTATATATCTATAATATATAACATATAGTATGTGTGTGTGTGTGTGTGTGTGTGTGTGTGTGTGTGTGTGGTGCTGGGGATTAAACCCAGGGCCTTGTGCATTCTACCAACTGATCTACATCCCCAGTCTTTGGTATATATTATTGCAAGTTCTCTTGGATTTTAGGGTCTGGTTTAAAAAATAAGTAACTAGTTAATTTTCTCTTATAGCATTTCAGATTTTATTTTTATTCTGTATGTTAGGCATTTTTATCATAATATGACTTAGAGTGGGTCTATTGTTATTTTGAATATTTGGAATCATATATGCTTCTTGTATTTGAACTCCCACCTCATTTTTAAGGTTTGATATATATATATATATATATATATATATATATATATATATATATATATATTTTTTTTTTTATATACTTCATTGAAAAAATTGTGTTATACTTTGAATGTGAAGTGTCCCCAAAAGTTTACATGTGAGACAATGCAAGAAGGTTCAGAGAAGACATGATTGTTTTACAAAAGCCTTAACCCAACTGGTGGATTAATCACCTGATGGAATTGAGTGGTGACAGAAGGCAGATGGGGTGTGGGGCATTGGGTATATGGCTTTGGGGTATATATGTGTATCTGGCAAGTTGAGCGCTCTCTCTCTCTCTCTTTCTCTCTCTCTCTCTCTCTCTCTCTCTCTCTCTCTCTGCTTCCTGATTACCATATGAGCTGCTTCCCTATGCCATACTCTTCTGTCATGGTGTTCAGCTTCACCTGGAGATCCAAAGCATGGTGCTTGAGTTCTATGAACTGAGACATCTGAAACTGTGAGCCCTCAAATAAAATTTCCTCCTGTACAATTGTTCTAGTCAGGACTTTAAGTCACAGTAACAAAATAATCTTACTAACACTGGTTGTGCATTCCTTTGACTTGTGTTTTAGAGACTTTGTCTATCCCACTGAATCTTTAATTTGGCCTGTTAATGTTATTTCAGATTTCATGGTCTCTTAATATCTTTTCTTTATGGTGAACTTTATTTTCATGATTATATACTTAACTTTGAGGCATGAGATTTTATCTTCAAAATGGTCTAACTATTGTTGATGATATCCACTAAATTTTGAATTTGGCTTATTAATTTCTTCATTTTTAATACTTCTATTTTGTTCTAAAGAAACTCTATATATTTTCTGAAGTGATCTTTCACTTCCTGTATTTTCTTTCTGATTTCATTTTTTATATCTTATTTTAGCTTATAAAACACATTAATTATAATTTTTTTCAATTCATTCCCAGACATTTCCTCCACTGTGGTGTCAATGAAGCCTGTCATTGAAGCATTTATGAGCTGTTTGGGATAGTTCGTTCCCTTGCTTTTTCATATTAGTTGTATGCCTACAGATCTATTTGTATTGTTCTCACTTCTTTTTAAGGGAATCACCGCTTTGTGAGCTTCTTTCTCTTAAAAGACTGGGTTAGGTGAATATCCAGATAGTGATATTTTAAGTCAATGTGTGACCTCTGCTGATCCCAATATCAGCACTTCTTTTAAGAGAGTCCATCATGCCCTATTTACTACAGTCACTTCAGATCCAAGAGTCATTCTACTCATCCTTATGAGAAATAAAAACTTGCTGCAATTGTTCACCATGGTTCAACAAATTCAGGTACAAACCTATAATACAGTTTTGGAATATGTCAACAAATTAGTTGTTAAATTTAGTAAACTTACTAAAACCTCAAGTGAGGGCTAAAAGGGGGAAGCAAGAAAGATTGGGCTAAGCGGAGAGGGGAAAGAGAGAGAGAGGAAGAGAGAGGACAAAAATGAGTAATTTATACCAAGATAGAAAGACGAAATAGATGAAAAGTGAATGTTTGAGGTAGTAGCAAATAATGCAAGTGGATAATTAATAAGAGGAACATACAAACTACAGCTCAGAACATAAAGATAGGAAGATTGATTCCAATTAATGCTCTAAACCATTCGATGAATAATTTCATATGGGTTCAAGGTACGGTGTTGGATATTGAGCTAACAATTATCATTTAAGCTAAAGAGTTATTTTTGTTATTTTGTTATCAAAATTGACATTAGAATTGTCTATAGTAGATCTGGTCAAGGTGAAGAAAATTTTTGTTGGATCTTGGACTTTACTGAGGTTTGGACATCTAGCAGATGTCCATCTGTCTTTGGCTGTGGGTGTCTCCCAAGCTGCAGGCCACAGGAGCCAATTACTTGGTTGCTATGCACCTCCTACCAACAGCTTCTAATTTGTCAGGGGCCAGTGGTTGATGAAGGATGTAGTGTCATGGTTTGGCTGTTTCTATTGTGTGCAGTAGTTCAGGATGCAAGACCTGGAGTGTCCAGGTGGTTCCCGGACTCTACTTTCCAGTGTTCCCGGTTGTGAGTGGCAGGTGTTGACTCCCTCTATTTACTAAGTCTGGTGCAAGGTCCCCAAGTATCCATCCAAACAATGGCCTTTCATTTTTGGTCAGTTTTGACCATGGGTGAGTCTGTGCACCAGTTAAGGCAGGATCAGCCCCTTCCTGCTGTGCAGACTTTGGTAAGTTTTTGACGGATCTTTATGTCACTGGGTATTTAGGCAGCTTCCCTCTAATATGGCCTCAAATCCCAGGGACTGTCCCTAGGTTTCCCACAGTGCTTCCTTCCAATGTCAGTGGTCAAGGCCTCGTGAATCTGCTTTTCTCTCTTTGGAGCTAAATCTGCTTCATTGCTGTCTCTGTCTAGGTGGAGTAAATGGGTGTTGTACAAGCTTTCTTCCCTTACCTGGGTCATCCCTGAGAAGGGATATGCTCAGTTCCTGACATAAGTCCTCACTAGCCTGTTCCATTCTTCTTGATCATGTTGGGGACAGAGAGGGAGTTTCAGGAATTTTCAGCTAGTAGCAGTCCTTGTAGTAGTTCTTTTGGCTACATTCTTTATTTTTTAATATTTATTTATTTGTTTTAGTTGTACATAATGCCTTTGTTTTTACATGGAACTGAGGATCGAACCCAGGCCATGCACGTGCTAGGCAAGTGCTCTACCGATGAGCCACAACCCCAGCCCCTTGGCTATATTCTTAAAGATCCCACTCCAGAGGACTCCTCTCTGGTTTAATCTGAGAAGATGCTGTGACTTAAAGGGGTGGGTGACTTGTCCACTATATGGGCTCTACCTGCTCATTTTCTTTTCATTGTTTGGTTTTAATCTGTTTGCTCTGTTTTAAGGACACTTTTGTTACCATCTCACTTTAAATTTTGTCTGACTTTCCAAATGCTTTTAAGTGGGTGAACTTAGAATATTTTCCACTCCCTCTTCTCTCTGTTGCCCTTCCTCCTTCTCATCCCTTGGTTTGGATTCAGGGTTAGGAAATTCTGAGTTTGTTTTCTATTCTGGTAACCTATCGTCCAGTCTCTCCAGGTCTCAGACTTTGTAATATTGAGATTTAAGCATTTATTTTGTCACCCACCTCTCAATTCTGCTTTTCCTTCAGTGACTACTTTCTGGGTTGTGAGGAGATTGGAACTCTGCCTAGCTCACTTCTGCCATCTTCCTAGAATCCAAAACTTTAAAAAACAAACAAATACACACAAAAAAAACACTGCTCTAAAAAAATATTTGTATGTTTAGAAGAAAATATAAAAAACCAGTATACCTATATATCCCATGCTCTATTTATCTTGTTAATATCTTGCATTTATTATAATTAAATAATCAATATTAATATTCTATAATTAACTTACATTCTTATAATCTGCCTGCTGACCTTTTTCTACCTCAGGTTCCTGTTCAGGATACCATTTAGTTGTCATGTCTCCTTATACACTTTTGGTTCTGAAAATTTCTTGGACTTTTCTCAAACTTGGTATCTTTGATAGTTTTAAAGAGTACTATTCAGGTTTCTGCAAATTACTCCTCTACTGGAATTTGAACACTCTTTTGGTTTGTTTGTTGTAGTTTCAATAAGGTTATAGGTTTTTAGGAGAAATGTTGTAGAAGTAAGTTGTCAGTTTCATGGTATCTTATCAAGGGTACATTCTGTTAACCTGATTTATCACTGATTGTGTAGAGCCCGGTCACCTGCTGTGGTACTGTTTATCAGATTTCTCTACTATAAAGGAGAACATTTTCCCTTTTCTGTACAAAATACTTTGTAAGGAAGTAAAGCTTACCCTTAAGCTGTGGGAAATTATGTTCCCTCTCTTTTAGGGCAGAATATCTTCACAGATTATTTTATATTCTTCTGCATAGGCAATTTGTCTCTACTTCTTAGCTTATTTATTGATTAAATAATTAATTTATGTTACTATGAATCATGCATAATCATTTTGTGTTTTTGGCTGTTATTTCAATACTTTCTCATTATTTTGCTGCTCAAAGTGCTCCAAGTTTGGCCATTGTGAACTGTCTTAGTTGGCACATATGTCTTTTTGACATGCACCCGTCAATTCATTTGCTTTTTAACTTCTTTACTTTATGGCATTGCCCAATGTTTCAGGTTTATTTTGTTTATTTCCAATTCCAATCTTAGCATCAGACACTTCTCCAAGGAGCTCTGGTTAATAAGGCCTAGGTTCTAGATGTACTCATTACTAGTGAGGTGTCATTTTTTTATAGGTCTTCTTAGCTGACCAAAGAGGAAATATGTGTGTGTATACTTACCCATATTCCCTAACTGAATATTTTTTGACTTCCATAAGATGTTAAATAGGAAAGGCAGGAAAGATCATTCTGGTCCCTGATCTTCCATTTTCTCACCATGAAAAACCATTTTATTTTATAGAAGGTTTTTATCATGGCGAGAAAGTCCTTATTCTTAAGAGTTTTTGCCAAGAATCACTGTTGGATTTTGTTAAATGTTGTTTCTGTATCATTTGATGATGATGATATGATTTTTTTCTTTAGTCTGTTGCTAAGGCTGATTTTCAAATGTTGAACCATTCTTATATAACTGAAATAAATCCCACTTGTTTATGGGTCTTTTCATATACCGTTTAATTCACTTGGCTCATCTTTTGTTGAAGATTTTTGCATCTTTGTTCATGAGAAATTTGAAAACAGAAATGAGGTTTAAAACAGAAATCTCCAAAACTGTGAGTCAAAATAAACCTTTCTTATCTGTAAGTTAATTATCTCAGGTGTTTGCAACACAGATGGTCCTGAAATAATTGCTATGCTATGAAATAAATTATAGTTAGTTATCAACTTGGCATATATAAAGCATGTCTGAATACTGCTCATGTTTTTCAGTAAGAAAGGACAATTTGTTTCTTTCCTTCAGTACATTTTTCTTTGCCAACTGTTTCCACTTATCAGTATTTATGCTATGACTTTCATTATGTCATGAATTTTGTTAGTAATGTTCATTCATGTATTAAGAGACTGATTTCAGCAGTGCTGGTTATTTTAAAAGCACTAACCCACTCCAGGGCATGTTTTATGCCTTATTATTGTTCCTGGTGGTGCTCTAGAAAACACTCTGACTTCAACTTTAGTGAGATTGAGTCCATTATGTGATAATACACTCCCTGAAGGGCATGAGACTGCAGTTAAAGTTTGCCCTTCTTTAGCAAATGGCATAGGATGGTATACGAAATGGAGGCACCTAGCAGGGGAGCTTAGTCTTGGCACTCTGAGTAGATTGCACTTCATTCTGCAGCTATGCATTTAATCTCTGGAATTAGTTCCCATCCATATTTCTACCATTGCATCCTAATTACTCAAACATTCCACTATCATGCAGTATTCAGCTTTATTGTGATTGAATATTAGTCACTTCAAATTCATTGTATGATTAAAAACAAACCATTTCTTTTTTTATCAGAGGAAGCTATGACTATATTATCTGCAACTGGAAACTTTAAACACAACTTCTAGAAAGCCTAGTAGTATCAGGTAGCTATCAGAGAGAGATGTGTCAGAGTGGACATATATAAGATTACAAAATGAGCTTCAAAGATAAAGCGAAGTGATAAAACTATTCCAGCATTGCTCAGTTAACTTCACATTTTTAAACACTCTTTTCATTGGATTGATATGGCTTGGACAAATGAGAAGTTCCTCTACATTTAAAGTTTTCTTTCTTTTCTTTCAATTACTGAAGGAAAATTTATTGAAATAGTAAAGGTATGAATTAAATGAAATAAATTGCTTTTATTAACAATGCATACAGTTTAGAGAAGAAATCATGTAAAATGGAATAAGTATAAGTGCAAAACTATAAGCAGAAAGTCATGAAATTCACTGTCCAGCATAGAGGCCAAAAATGTCACCACACTCACTTTCCCAGATTTTTTTCTTAATTGTACAGGTACATTATTAATTCCTTGGCAATACTGGATTCAACGACTCCTGAGGCAACACTGAAAATATTTTTTCTTTCTTGTAAAAATAATGATAAAATAGGATAGGAATAAAAATGCTGCTCTTATTTTCCTAGATATTGCAGATTCTATATGTGATGCCAGAAACTAGGACATTCATTTTATATCCTAGGGGAGCACATTTTAAAAACAAGGCAAAATACTTAGCAGAGTTGGATGATGGGATCCTGGAAAGAACTAGATATTACAAACCGAGTGTTGGTACTAAACCAGACACACCTGCCCAATGTTCTTATAATTCAATATAATGAACTACAGCCATTTTAAGTCAGCTTTCATTGATTACTTAATTATTACAGCCATAAAAAATCTGAAATTGTATATTTTTCATGTCATTCTGAAGTTACAAATTATTGTCATCTGTTTTCATTTAAATTTGCTTAGAAGATGAACCATTTTTATCTACCTAGGCCTGAAGTAGATAAAGCACAGAGTTAAGTTCCTAAATTTATTTCAGATTCTATAGCTCTCCGAATATTCCAGCAAATGCTATTTTATATTATATAGAAATGCTTCTTGTTTCTTAGGGGATGATGTAATGTAGTTCTCTCAATAATTTTTATTACTAATTATCCTTATTCATAATAACAAATTTAAAAAGTCTCTGCTATGATTCTGAGTTCTTTTTAATACCCTTCTAAATATTTTCAAATATTCTACTACTTTTAATTGGTATGGTTGACAAACTATTAGTCTTATTTATATGAGTTTTAATCACAGAATTCATATTAATTTTTTGAGTGGTTCTGAGTCTTAGTCTTTGCTACTATAACAGAGTACTTGAGATTGGGCAATTTGTAATGATTGGAATTTTATTTGACTCCTTCTGGAGGAGGGAAGACCAATACTGAGGTGCTGCATCTGCTCAGGGTCTTTTTGTCGTAGCATGACATGGTGAAAGACATCATTTGGGTGAGAGCAAACCACAAGGGGTGGCAGAGAGAGAGAGAGACAGAGTGGGGGCGGGGAACGAGAACCAAACTCATCCTTTATGAAGAATCTGTTCTTGAAATAACAACATTAACCTGTCAAGAGGGCTCAGCCCATAGGCTTTAATCACATCTTTCAGGTTACACCTTCAAATATCTCCATGTTGTAGATCAAGATTTCAACACATGAACCCTTACAGATAAATTTGTACCATGGCACTCTGGACAGATTTCAAATTGCCTGCATTCTTATTTATAAATTCAAACAGTGAAAGCACCACCAAAAGCCAGTTGTGATTTTGGATACTTGGCCTACAAAATGTAGAAGCCATCATTCCTTTTATCAAATAATTTACCATTTCAGATTGAGACTATAGACAAAGAATCGAAGCGTAATGAAATAAAATGTAATGCAATGCCAAACTGATGAAGAATATGAGAAAAAACTTCACTATTCCTGGGACAGTTGAAGGGCTACAACTTGCACATATTTAAGCTGATTCTGAAAGGACAAGTAAGAATTTGCTGATCATAACAGTTATGGTTGGGGAAATTGTGTTATGTATGTGCATGCATTAGTGACAGCACTTAAGTATTTTAGAAAATAAATGTGATTTTTATTATGATAGAATGTAGGGTACTTGAGAAAATTTTGGAAAGATAAATTCTGGAAAACTAAAAAAGTCCTTGCACCCTCTTCATAAAGGAATTTGAACTTTATTCTAAAAGTAATGGAGACCACACAGGAAGTTAGTCTTTCAGAGTTGGGGAAAGGATAGTAGTAATGGTTATATTTGTATTTTCAGAAAACAACATAGGCAAAATAGACAAATGTAATCCACAGACATATTGTACGCAGAAGATAATATGTTTACTTGTGGTGGAAATGTTTGAGGACTATGCAAGTAATAATGAGAACAATGATAGACAAGTTAGGGCCTAAAATAGGCAAGTTCATGGAGGAAGTAATGCCTCGTCTATTTCTCATTCATGTTATATTCAGTCTGGCCCATATTAACAGAGTGGCTGTGTTCCATGAAGTTTCCAGACACTCAGCTTGCTTCCATCATGTTGTTCCACTATCCTCTATGGTGTAGACATCATCATCTGCATGACTGAAACTGAGTTGCTCATGTGTCTTCATTCTAGCCTGAAGAAAGCAGGAAATTGGAATGTGCAAAACAAACAGAACTACGCACACAAGGCAACCATTACTGTGTCCATCCCTGGCACTGTAAATCACTACTGGTCACATACCAATGCTGAGGAATGTAGTTACTTGGACAACAGTGAGATGCAAAGAAGGCTGAATTTTTAGCTGGGTGGACAGAATTTGGGGCACAACTATATTACTATGAAAGGATAAAAGAATGGATTTTAAGGACAACTTTCCATGTGTCAAATAAGTCAAGTATGTATTAATGGTCTGAGAGTTTGATCTGGGCAGCTGACGGGGTGGTGATGCTATTCCTCAAGGATGAAATATTTTAGAGAGAGCAGTCTCTGATATTGCAATTGTGGGGGAATGTGAAAGTTAAAGTTAAAAGGTCATATTGTCAACTTACTGAATTTGAAGAATTTGTGGGATCTGTGAGTTGAGCTATCCAGCATAAATTTATGACATAGAGATATATATTTCAATGACTGGTATAACTAGGTCTTAAATCCATGACAGTAGATGAGTTCATCATAGGGCAGTGGATAGGATAACAAGAGAAAGGTTGTTATAGTAAGGAAAATATTTTGCAAAGAAAGGAAAATATTTTGCAAAGAAAGGAAGAAATTTATCATGTTTTAGAAATTTTAGAGAAATAGTGGATCAATAATTGCATGATATATGCATATAATACAAACAATTTCATACACAGGATTTTTAAAATAATAACATTGTGATGGATTAAATAACAAGAATTACATTTCCATGCAGACAGTCATTATTTCCCTGGATGTTTATACTAGAAATGGCTCTGTCCTAGAGGCATTTCCTGAATACCACAATTTGTGACTAATGTAGTTATCAGTTCCTTAAGGATAACCCTCACAATTGCTGTCCTTAACTTCCCTCAATTTCAACATCCAACATTTTTTACCTCTACCCACTGCCTCTACCCCCAATGGCATCATTTTATTCTTCCTGGTTTATAACTAAAATTAGCAATTTTTTAAATATTTATTTATTTGCTTTAGTTGTACACAATGCATTTATTTTTACTTTTACGTGGTACTGAGGATCGAACCCGGGCCGAGCACATGCTAGGTGAATGCTGTACCGCTGAGCCACAATCCCAGCCCCAGCAAATATTTTTGATCATCCTTCACTCTTCTACCTAGCTTATCTGTATCTTTTTATTGGAAGAGACTCAATCATTTAATAAATCCATTTTTTTGTATCTGGACTCTCATATCTCCTTTTGTCCCTCTTCTGATAGTAGAGAGTGAACTCAGGGGTTTTCTACTACTAAGCTACACCTCCACCTCTTTAATTTTTTTTTTTTTTTTTTTTTTTTTTTTTTTTTTTTTTTTTTTTTTGGTGGCAGGATCTTAATTAGGTTGGCCTTGTGATTTGCAATTCTCCTGCCTCAGACTCTGAGTTGCTGGGTAATAGGCCACCATGTTGAGCTTCTACTATCTCTTTAAAGAGCAGCAAAAGTCCTTTGGGAATAGGCCAAGGAGTGGGATAGCTGGGTCAAATAGTGGTTCCATTCCCAGTTTTCCTAGGAATCTCCATACTACTTTCCAGATTGGCTTCACCAATTTGCAGTTCCACCAGCATTGTAAGAGTGTGCCTTTTTCCCCACATCCTTGCCAGCATTTATTTATTTTTTTTTTTTTTTTATTATGGAAGAAGTAAAACTTTATTGTATTTTTTCTTTTTTTTTTTATTATTTATTTACTTATTCATAATGCACAAGTATATCATCTTTTTACATACAACTGCTTGTATACTTGTTGTTTGTTTTTTTGATAGCTGCCATTCTGACTGGAGTAAGATGAAATCTTAGAGTTGTTTTGATTTGCATTTCTCTAATTGCTAGAGATGTTGAACATTTTTTCATATATTTGTTGATTGTTTGTATATCATCTTCTGAGAAGTGTCTGTTTAAGGACACAGCCACATCAATGTTCATAGCAGCACAATTCACAATAGATTGTGAAATCAACCCTGATGCCCATCAGCAGATGAATGGATAGGGAAACTTTGGTATATATACACAATGGAACACTACTCAGCACTAAAAGAGAATAAAATCATGGCATTTTCAGGTAAATGGATGGAGTTGGAGAAAATAATGCTAAGTGAAGTTAGCCAATCCAAAAAACCAAAGGTCGAATGATCTCTTTGATATGAAGATACTAACTTATAAAGGCAAGAGAGAGGGAATGAGAAGAATGAAAGAGCTTTAAATAGAACAAAGAGGGGCGAGGGAGGGGAGGGAGCAAGGGGATAGGAATAATGGCAGACTGAGTTATCCATGATTACCCTAAATACATGTGTGAAGACACAATTGTTGTAAAAATACTTTATATTAAACCAGCAACTTGAAAAAAAAATAAAAGAAAATACATAGTTTATTGAATTTTGTTTTGAGGCATATAAAGTATCTGGGAAACCTTGTATAGATTTTATGGTCAATTTTTATTTAAAAATATATTAAATCAATGTTTTCTACACACACACACACACACACACACACACACACAAAGAGCAGCAGAAGTATTTTCAAATTAAGAGAAATGTGTCAAAGGCTAAGTGATATGACTTTAAACATATGGTTATAATCTATTTTGATCTCCATTTGCTCTAATCTCATTGATGTTGCAATGATAATTTACTTGGAGAAGATAGCTAGGGCCAAAACATGGGATGATCAGCATTGTTGTATATCTTACTTTAGAGTTCATAAGTCTTAGAAAAATCATTCTCTTACTTTCCCAGGATCCTAAGTACAATCTAAAAATGAATTTTAGTGTAGCTCGCATGGAACAATTGGTTGAAATTTTCGGTGAGATAGAAGCTTTTCAATATGGCAAAGAATTCTGCAACTTTGTTTAGTGCCAGCAATTATGAAGTCGCCCCTCCTGAATATCATCGGAAAGCAGTGTGAGGAGGTGTTCTTCATTCACTTGTGTTTAGATCTCTGTAAACACATTTTTGTTCTTAGTCCTTCTCTTGTACAAATGATGTACTTTGAAGATGTTAGTGTATGACAGAATTATGCAGAGAAATTAAAAGGGGTTACTGCTCCTTTTTCCTTTCTTTCTTTCTTTTTTTTTTTTTTTTTTGTTAAATTTCATTTCAAAGTTGCTACCAGTGTATTCAATGATGGACAACAGAGAGACATGCTGTAGAGTATTTGCCTAGTTGACAAAGCTGCTTTTGAATGCTGGCCATTCTACTCCTTTGACACTACACACTTTTATAATATGTGTTAATGCTATATGACAAAATGCTCTGATTCCTAGTGCCAAAGGTTCAATTCAGTGTACATAACTGAACACACTCATCCATTTGTGCTCCTTTTTTTTTTTTTTTTAAATGGTGCTTAAAGTAAAGAGTCCATCCTTCGCAAGTCATCCATGTTGTTCCTTAGGCATTATATCTTTGCTCAAATTGTTGAAGAATGGTGGCTTGTTTCATGGTTTTTGTATTTGTGTCTTATGCACATTTTAACATGATAGACACAATGCATTGTGTAGCTACAGTTTTCTGGAAAGGTCAATCTTTTAGAAATTGTTTTTCAAATCTTCAATAAATCTTTTCTTTAAATTAAAAAAAAAAATTGCTATTATATAAGGATAACCACTCAACTTTATCATGGCTTTTGCTATGGTCTGGATGTTTGTGCCTTTTCATGATTCATAGGTTGATGCCTAACCCCATAGTGATGGTATTGAGAAGTAGGGCCTTTGCCAGGTGATAAACAACCCTCCAAAAGAGGGTTGAAGGAGAACTCGTACCCTTCTACCATGCGATAATACATAGAAGGTCTCATAGCCATCTGTGAAGAATGGGCACTAACCAGGCACCATCTTGATGCCTTGATGTTGGACTTCCCAGCCTCCACCAGAATTGCGAGCAATACATTTTATTGATTATAAATTACCAAGTCTAGCTATTGTGAATTGTGCTGCTATAAACATTGATGTGGCTGTATCCCTGTAGTATGCTGCTTTTAAATCCTTTGGGAATAGACCCAGGAGTGAGATGGCTGGGTCATAAGGTGGTTCCCTTCCCAGTTTTCCAAGGAATCTCCACACTTCTTTCCATATTGGCTGCACCATTTTGCAGTCCCACCAGCAATGTATGAGTGTGCCTTTTTCCCCACATCTTTTCCAACATTTATTATTGTTTGTGTTCTTAATACTTGCTATTCTGACTGGAGTGAAATGAAATCAGTAGATGAATGGATAAAGAAAATGTGGTATACATACACAATGGAATATTACTCAGCAATTAAGGAGAATAAAATAATGGCATTTGCAGGTAAATGGATGAAGTTGGAGAATATAATGCTAAGTGAAGTTAGCCAATCTAAAAAATCCAAATGATGAATGTTCTCTCTGATATAAGTAGGCTGATTCACAGTGGGCTTGGGTTGGGGAACATAGGAGGATTAGAGGAACACTAGAAAGGTCAATGGGGAGAGAAGGGAAAGGAGGGAACAAGTGGGTATGAAGGAAAAAAAAAAAAAAGAAGATGGTAGAATGAGATGGATATCAGTATCTTAAATCCATGATTGAAGATGTGAATAGTATGAATATACTTTGTATACAAACAGTGTTATGTAAAAGGATGCTTTATATATGTACTATGAATTGTAATGCATGCTATTGTTACATATACAGCTTCAAATTTAAAAAAAAAATTACCAAGTCTAAAGAATCTTGCTAAAATAGTCCAAATGGAGCAAGTAACCTTATATATTTCTAAACATCTAATTTCCCTATTTTGCTATATGACCCCCAAATCATCTTTACCTTTTAATCCCAGTGGCCTGAAACCTTTTGGGAGTCATTTTGCAAATTGTATAAAATAAGAAATCCATTGACTTGTAGTTAGGTAAGGTTTTGATGGTATATAATTTGATGTTGAGAGTTCATTTGGTGTCTTTTTAAATTTTTAAACCAGAAGAGCTAATATTTGTCTTATAACTATGTATACTTTTCATATCTGGACATATTTTAGCTCTTTCCTCTTCAGGGTACTAATTCAGTTTATAGTTCAGGATCCTCAAATATGCATAGAATCTTGGAATATAAAAATGTTTTAATTACAACTAGTAGTTCTAAACTTCCTTGGAATTCTTTTTGAATGATCTTTGTTTCTTTTGAGGCAGAGGATTGGAAGTAGTTTCATGTGGATACTGAATTAATGAATAAGTTGGAATATACTTTAGGACCTATTTATACAACTAGAAATGAACAACTGTATATAAAGTTGTTTTTAGAAAAACACTTATTACTGATCAATACAGGAACGAATTTTTTTTCCATAGTGCTAACCTTGCTAACATTTCTGCACTGAAAAAGACATGTTTAGAAGCATAATCACCATAGGTAACACTTTGTAAATGATGCTGCATTTCCCACTCAATTGACATAGAAATATTTAAATAATTATACACAAATTCATTTATTCACATGGCAGGTGATTTGATAAAATCAGTACTATGGTGATGGTTATTATATTATGAATTTAGGTCCCATAAACCATTGTTTGTCATTTTGCTAGAACCAGTTGTGTATCATAACATTTTTCAGATTAACAGTTTTTATGGGGTTAACTATTTTAACTATAACAGAAGATAATATTTACAGTATTTCAACATATAAACATTGTATGTAATGTAAGGCAATGGTAAGAACTACAAGGTTGAAAAGTGCATATGTCTTACATTGACTATAATAAAAAAACAGAAAAACAAATGTTTTTGAGGATGTGAAGATACTGGAACCCTCGTGCATTCCTGGCAGCAATGTAAAATGGTGCAGCTGCTGTGGAAAACAGTTTGGCTGTTCCTCAAATCGTTAACTAGAGAATACCACATTATCAACTTTATCCAGCAATTCCAGAAATCATCTATATATATCAAGATAATTGAAAGCAGAGCTTCAGATATAGAAGCACTATTCACATTGGTCAAAAGGTGAAGACAACCAAGCGTCCAAATAACAAAATATACATACAATGTCATTAGAGTATTCTACCATGAAAAGGAAAGAATGACATTTTGATACATGCCATAATGTGAATTTAGCAATATCATGAATGTACATAATGATGCTAAATCGTACACTTTAAACCATTAAAAATACTAAATTTTATGTATATTTTATTACAATAAAAACTAAAAGTGCATGTATTTTTAAATGGTATTTAATAATATCAAAAATAAAATGGGGAATACAGTAATTATTCATCATCATATACATCAGTTGAAAAAATTACCATGTAATGTTACTAAAAATTATCTTTAAGCACAAAAATACACTGTACACCTTTTATGTATAGATCTTTGTACTAAATTTTGGAACTTAAACGCATGTTCATTTACATATAAAGGTCCATACACATTTCATAAAATTCATCTGTGGCACTTTTCAGGAAACCCTTATTGATTTTGATTAAATAAAAGCATATTTTCTTAGATATTTTAATATCTTTTTATATTTATTTTCAAACATCTCTATCAGTTTATAGTATTTCCTTCCAAGTACTAAGTGTCCCAGTTTAATCACATGTTGGTGAATTTTAGCACCAAGAATTAACTTCCTAAAGAATGCTTTTGATGCTTCTTATAATCCATATCACTGTGCCTATCTGGGTCACATCACCAGCTGGTAATTGAGAGCCTAGAACACAGCATCACCATGCTTCTGTTGTCTGGCTGGTTCTGGTGATTATTGTCGTAGATAAACCATTGTCTTCCTTTTCAGGGTTGTCCACATAAAGGAATGAGAAATGTATTAAGAAGGACTTACCATCAAGACACCCATCTGGAAGGTCAGTTGGAAGAAAAAGACAAGACAGTCAAAGAGGGCTCTCGACTTAATATGATTTAGAAGCAATGATAGTGATATGAAGCTGGATGGAGTGGTGGCTTAACTTACTTCTCAGGACCAGGACAGTGATAGTCCCTTGTACCAGCCACTAAGTTCACTACTAGTAGCTGAATCCTCTGTCACTGAAAGCTACATAGTTGCACATAGAAAGGCCTGTACATTTAAGTCTAGGAATACCATCCTAATGAAATTATTCCAAGGAAATGATGTGAGATAAGGAAACCAAAGCAATGTTTAAAGTTATATTCACAGCAACATCACAAATAAAAAAAATAAAGAAAGTAATATTATATTGAATTTTGTAAGCTCAACAGTATGGGGAGATTGTGCATTATATAATAATTAGAAAAAAAATCACATTCATAAGATAACGGACTTTCTTCTATGATTTGGAATTTGATACCTTGTTCTTATAATTTTCATAGCTAAAACAAATTACAAACCTAATTACAGCAATGAAAAGGATTTGTTAAAAACATATGGCTGGTTCTCAGCCATCATTGCTGAGGTGGAACAAATGGAGCTGACCATATTATGGTCTTGGATAAAATAATAAATGTTCTCCTCCTTTACCCAGGAGAAGAGAACCCCTTGTTCTATAGTCAGGCTCCATTTGATATGTTCTGGACAATTTTTCTTACCAAGTAGGTATGACAGCATCCGAGGAACAAAGACATCTCCAGTTTTCAATTATCTATTTTCCAAGGAGCTTCTGAAGTAGAAAAGGAAGTGTGCACCTGAATTGCTAACATCACCAGAAAATGTCACTTTTAATTGGATAGGAATTATGCAGTCAGGTGTGACAAGGAAGAAGGGGTTATCATGAGCCAATAATTTGACAGAAATGCAGCCTCATGCTTCTAATCCCTCCAGAGTGTTATCTCATGATTACCAAACACTCTGCTTAGATATGCCTTATTAGTTTCTCTTTTGGATATCTTCATTCTTAGGAAAACCATACTTCTGTGTGCCAGAATATGATGATGTTAGCAGTTTAAAATATGAGCAGCTGCTTCAGCTAAACTAGTAGTTCAAAAAAAAATTAATCTACCCTTTACATTAATCTGTGGACCAATCAAAATGTTTCTTTAATCCAAACAGTTTTATAATGCAGTCTAAATCATTCTGGGCCAGGTGCTTGTGCTGCTTAAAGGAAAAGTAACGAGAAAATTTAATCTGAAGATTATTAAGTATTTTGGACTGGTACTGGCTTGTATCACCTAGCAACTATAGAACATACTGAGTGAATGGAACAAATGGCAACTCATCCCTCCTGTCACTACAGATCAAATAATTAGGAGAGAGTAAGTATACTTGCTGATGGCAGTGTGACGATAAGGACAGGACACAGGAATTTTGAAAAGACAAAACGTTGTTCAAGATAACAGCTCCTGGCAACAACCACTATCAGGATGATGATTAGCTGAATAACATTTATAAAAGCAAGAGTTCAAAAGACCTGGGTTTCTGATACGGATAAACAGTTACAGAAACTGAAGACATTTTGCCTAAGCCAGAAGCAATTGAACTCAAGTTAAATGATCTATTGTCAAGGCATTGTGTTTAGATTTGTAGGCAACAAAGCAAAAAGTTTAAATTTTTTACCAGGGAGAAAAGTCATGGGCATGTCACCTGTATATCTTACTCTCATTACATTATGGTATATGTTGGTTGTGCAAGTTTGTGTTTCTAAGGCTAATCATAATCAGAATGTTCCTTTTGTTTGGTGAGTGGAGGAAATAATTGGGTCTGAAAAAGAAAATTCGGCTAAACACTCAGACCCAATCCTCCAACATTATTCTAAATTGTAAACATTCAAAGAAAAGAATAGGTTATCTTCAAATATAAAGTTTAAGTCTTCTCTGCTTCTAGTCATAAAAGTGTAACTGGTAACACACTTATCCTCACAGTTGTCAATTATTTTAAGTTGAACAGAATACCTTAGGAAATAATAACAAGGTAGCAGTAGGCAGTGCATGACTGGAATTTGAGGATGGAAACACAAAAAGTGAGTCCCATAATAATCCCCACAATATCCAAAAATGTCTATCTCAGGGCACTTTTCTGACAAGGAAAAGGGAAGTTGATTATATGCAGAGCACTGGTCTCAATGAACTGAGAGGGCAGAGACCAAGAATCTGACCTGGTGAAATGGTCAGAATTTGTGCTGGGAAATAATTGAGAAGAGGGAGCTAAAGAATGGTAGATGATTGAAGTTCTGTGTGGGCATTCAGCATGGGTTCTTTGCTAAAGGACGCAAGACTCATGTGTAGATGAAATGTGAGGAGCCTAGGCAGAGATCACCTATTGAAGAAAATACGTGAAATCTGAAGATCTCGAAGGGGAAAGAGAACAACCAGAATGGAGAGAGCTAACTCAAAGTCTCAGACTTTCAGCAGAGACCCTACCTGAGAGATAAGGAAGAGTCAGGGCACACTCTATTCCTAAATCCAAAGCCTAAATGGAGACAAAATGTCAGAGAATCAAATTAAGCCAAGGCACACCAGAAACACCTTCAATTCAACTGCCTGCCAGAGGGAAGTAGAAACCTTTTTAGAAGACAGGATGTAAATCATCTTTGATGTAGAAAATATAGTAACAAAGAACTAGACGTGTTTAAAGCCTTACCTAAAATTAAAAGGAAGAAAATTTAGTAGAAGGTTGAATGAGACGGATATCATTTTCCTTAGTGCATGATTGAAGACCTGAATTGTATGAATACACTTTGTATACAAACAGTTGTATGTAAAAAGATACTAAATATATGCACTATGAGTTGTACATATTAAAAATTATAAAAATAAAATTATATAAAAAATTTCAGAAAAAAAAAAAGAAAATTTAGTAGAAACTGACATACCATTGTGTCTAGATTTTGTAATTAGCAGTAAAAGTGTGTTTAAACAGATATGGTAAATTTGATCAAGGACATAAAGGAAAATAAGTCAGAAATGAATGGACATATAGGAAATTCCAAATAAACAAATTCTACCTCTTGATGGGAAAATGAGAATTTTTAAACATTTAAGTCTAATATGGTTTCAGCATATAGTAAGTAATTTTTTGGTCTATTTTTTTCCTTAACTTGTATTTTTAATAATTTGACAATGATGTTCTTGAAAGGGTGATTCTTTGCATTTATTCTCCCATTTTTAGTCTTAACCAGTGATAGATATCTGATTTTGTTTCTCTTTTCCCATTTGTTCTTTTCATGCCTTTAGGAAAGATATACTTTTTTTCTTTAATGTTTAAATTTCATGATAATATGGCCTTGTTTGGCACATTTTAAGCTATCATGCTGAGAGCTTACCGAACCCTTTCAATATATAAATGCTTAGGTTTGCATTGTGGAGAAAAAAATATGGAATTATTTATCTCTCTTTCCTTTTGTATTCTCATTCTTTATTTTCTATTATACAGATTTTGTATTTGAAATATTTTTTGGTGTTTTTAATCTGCTTTCTGAGAAAACTCAACTTTTAATTATTAATATTCCACTGATTTTTAAATTTATGTTAACACAATTTAAGAGTATGTTTTCCTTCTCTGGATGTATCTTCTTAGAGACAGTCTTCTTGTTTTATAGATGCAACCAATTGATGAGCTTGACCGTGAGTTAAAATGATTGTATCATGCATTGCATGTCCTCAGTTATCCTTAGTATCTTTCTTATATTAGCCAAGTAAAATTCTTCTCATCCTTCCTGGAAGGCAAATTATCTGACTAGTCTGATAAGACAATTAGAGGAAATGGAAGTACAGGGATTCTTCTTATCATTTACTTCTTTTAGAAAATTACTTCTTTCAACTATTTCCTGAACTTCCTAGTTTCATTTTATGATGGTCCAAACTTCAGGATGATAATTACATTTTCTTTAGAAGTGAGAGAAGTCACTGTTTTTACTGCATAGGATGATATCTTATTCTGTTGAGCTGCTATAATACAGTGTCAAAGACTGGGTGATTTATAAAAACAACAGAAATCAATTTTTCACAGTATAGTGATGGGAAGTCAGAGATCAGGGCACCAATATGGTTGGTTGTGGTGAGGGCTCTCTCTTATGGCCATAGACTGTTGAATTCTTGTATCTTCATTTGAGAAAAAAAAAAGCAAATAACTCTCATAGATCTCTTTTATAGGTACACTAAAACTATCCACAAGGTCTCTATCCTCATGACTGGATCTCTTTTATAGGTACACTAAAACTATCCACAAGGTCTCTATCCTCAGGACTTAATCACTTTCTAAAGACCTCCACCTCCTAATACCATCACTTTAGGGATTAAGATTTCAACATATGAATTATGGTGAGGCACAAACATTCAGTAAATAACAGATGGTGTAGTACGACTTGGGGTCTAACTGCATCCTGCACAGATTGTCAAATAGAGCTCTTAAATGCATGGGAAAGTTCATACCAAATTTCAGAGTTCCTTGTCATTGCCAATTTCTGATCCTTTCAGTCATGCTCAGGTCTAAATTGAGCTCTTTCTCAGCTTCTTTCACTGTGACTTTTATTCAGTTTTATAAGTCTGTGAAATTTTCACCAGAAGAAGCAAACTATGACTTTCCTAATAGACACCTGTTATAGTAAATAAAGTTATTAGCATGTGCTGTGCCCATTACTTGTTCTATTGTCTATGGCTGCTTTACATAATACAATGGCAAGTGAGTGGTTATGGCATACACTTCACGTAAAACAAGCCAAATGTATTTGATGTCTGAATCTTTACATAAAATATTTGCCAACCTCTGGTCTAGAGTGTTATTTATAATATATGCATCTGATATTTGCTTCCACAATTTCATTTCCATTGTTTCCTCTCTCTCCTGCTATTTTTGTTTCTGTGTACTTATTCTTGTTATCCCTTCAAATTGGTTTGTTCAGATCTCAGTTTGGCACGGAGTTAACCATGAATATTCAGCCTACCTATTGTAACTGAAGGTTCCAAACACTTGTCTTTGTTATCACTACCTACATTACTTTATTAGGATATTTTGTTTAATTAATCAGAGAAGAGATATTTCCCAGGGTAAAACCACTATGAGTGCCTAATACCCATTTTAACTTTTTTGTTTCCATCACTGAATATTATTTATCTATTAATCTCTTAGGCATGCAACTTTTTCATTTTACCATTTCTAAAATAAAACAACATGCAATGAAAGAAAATATTGCTTATATTAATTTAATTTTATATGCTTTCTTTCCTCAACTATTTATGGAACACCAAATGTGGAGGTGCTATTGTGTTGATGCTTATAATCCTAAGAATAGCAATAATAAAAATTAAAAACTATTTAAAAGGACATGATCACTACTCTTAAATCTTTAGCCTAGTACCTTCTTAGTGTATTCCTAACAAGGAATATGGAAATGAAAAATATCAAATCAGTATAGTATGAATTATTATAGAGTTAATATTAGCACACATACATAAGAAAATTGCTTATGATAATCATCAAAAAGTTTATATTAAGGAATAAATAAAATTTTCACACAGCACAGGAAAGATACCCTTCTAAGAGACCCTCTTAAAAGCTAAAATATAAACAATTTATATGGCAAGTATAAAATACATCTGTAAAATTATAGAGTCAGGCTAGTCTCAAAGCACTGTGACATTAATTTCCATTACTCTCCATCTGTACAATCTTTGGTAAGTTACTTAACTTCTTTAAGCTTTAGTTTTGTGTAAAAGACAAAGATAATATTAATAATTTCCTTGTAGTTTTGCCCTAGGGATTATATGAAATAATGCATTCGACAGATAAAACAGAATTCTTGGCACATAGTAAGTTCTCAGAAAAAGACTGTTGTTAATGCTCCGAATTATCCACCGGGGTAGTAGTTAACTCAAATAGTAAACATATAGCAGTATTTTAAGGATAGTGGTACTGTTGGTAAGAGAGGTTTTGGAAAGGAGCAAACTTCCTAATTATCCAGAAAATCACAGGATATAAACTAATTGCCTTTTTTATTTCTTTTGTCAGTGATAAGTAGAACTAAAGCAAGAATAATTCAAAATTTAACGTTCTTGTGTTCAAATCAGGATCACTTGAATTTATGTTCATCCAAATTATTTTCTCAACTTTTCTTAAAAATCAATAACCCAACTACTTAAATTTTTATATACACATTTCTCCTAGATATATTTTGTCTAGTAACTTGTGTAGCATTACTTAAGGGAAGTATATCAATACATTTTTTCCAAGCTGCTACTATAACTTATGTTTCTTTTCACTTATTGAGAGTTAAAATGTTAGCAATCTCATGTAGAATTGATTGTTTAAAAAATAACATCGCAACATGTATTGATCTATCAAGACAAAAATATTATGTGACATAATTTGGTACACTGTTGATTTAAAAATATTTTGTATTCTACCTCACCCTTTGGTTATGATGTGGAGTCTGGTATACATTTTGAGTTTAAATTAATGTGATGTTTAGAAGCATTGTATGCCAAGTTTGAAAAACAAGAAATCAGTGGTTGTAGTTGAGTCTCTTTACTAATTTAGTGCAAATATGTAGAATTGTTTTCACAGGACCAACAGAAACAATCAATAGAATTAGAATGTTTTTAGTATTCCACATTATATATCATTTCTTACATAGGCTCAACTTATATTCCCTAGTATTACATTTCACCTGAATATTTGTAAGAAAATTTTAAAGATTTTTTTCTGCAATGTATTAGAATTGCACATTTTGATAATTTATTTCGCAGAATTCTGGGGCAAATGCTTTTCTAAGCCTCTGTTAATCTCTCAAAACATAGCACAGCATTTTACTCATATTTAAGATGAAATCACTTTCTATTTTATGTAAAAGAATTTTTAAGCCAATAGAAAGGTTCCAAGTTGAGCAGATATTTAAAGAGACTTAGTGTCAGTCATTGGGATGTAAACGACCAAAAGAATATGTTCTTTTGGCTTCTATAAATGTCATATTAAGAGCAGACTCTGGGGCAGAGCATGCAAGAGCTATAGCAGCTTCAGCCCTTGAGGATAAAAGGCAGTCAGGAAAGCACAGGAGCTGGCCTGGGGAAGCAGACCTAGTTTCAGAGGCTGGTCCAATGGGAGCAGCTTAGAAACCCAGAGCAGGATCTGATGAGCTTGGCAAGTCGTGCTCCGAGAGTACTCAAGGGAAAGAGGCCATGTTCACTCAGCACTTCTGACACAACTTCAAGGAAGTCTGCATGGTGATTGCAGCAGTGTGAAGTCATAGACTAGATTCCTTCAAATGTGCTACTTTATTCAGAATGCATATTCTCTCAAGAAGTCCTGTTTCTGCTTGGTAGTGGAAACATGGGTCTTGTTGACTTAATGTAGCAAGTCCATTTTTTCATTCAAATTAGTGACCTATTTATTACTACTTCAAATTACATTTCAATCCCTGAGATGATTCTTCTACCTCAGTACACCTTGGATGATTTTATTTCAACATGATCTTTCCTTGATACTGCCAAGCCAGCTGGGTCTATAGAATGGGTACCTGTGTGTGGGTGGGTGTGTGCACATGTTTCTGTTGGGAGTATTTTAGTCCTCACCTGTCTAGCAATCCTGTAATAACACTGGACAATGTCTGATTCTAAATAATTCACTCTTTCAATATGGACAGTTCCTCTTGAAGGCTGTCTGACTCCCATCCCTAATCATGGTGTCAGTGACTCCAGCAACTCACTCAAAAATGTATGACACCCACATCCTGTTTCATTTAAAGTCAGTTTTTGCATGGAATGGTGGATTATGCTGGGTTACCTTTTTCCTGTTTGGCATTATATGAACAAAATACCCTTCCTTCTTGAATGTTGGATTAGAATTGACCACAAGAGAAACCTATGTAAGTTTTGGAAGACTGAAGTGAATTAGTAAGCACTTCTTCTGAAGGTGTCTTTTTCTCACCAGATGTATTAAAGAAAGACCATAATCAGTAGGTTTCAGATTGTCTTTACTTTCTTCATAATTCACTTATACTCATAATTTGTTACGTGTTTTAAATTTTATTCATAAGAATGCTTCAAAAATATTATAAAACTTCCTGGGGTCTTATGTCTGAGTCCTAAGCTACATGCTGAGGTAAATACATTTCCCTAAGTATATGAAAACAGTGGTCTGCATCTATCTCTTCTGTTCTTCCTTCCAGAAAAAAAAATTTTTTTAAGAGAGAGTATTTTGGTAGGTAGTGTCATATTTTCTGGGGGTCATAGTCACAATCTCTGTCTCTGGTGCTCAGTCTATGCTCACTTAGACTGTGATAAAACAATACAAGAAAAAGTAGCTACTGAGTCTGCTTGATTGGATCATTCCCAATTTTGACCATGCTGCCTGGAGTCTGCCAAACAGAAGCAAACAGGGTGATTTACTTCCTGAGCAAACCCATCTGTTCAACAACAGGAGATGTGAGTTTTATCTCCCAAATAGAAATGTGTATCTAGAGAGGTGGTTACCAATAAATGTCAGAAGCTTTACCTATATTATCTCATTCTCTCAGTCCATAGTTTATGTACACATATGACAAGATTTGATGCCCATGAGGTTAACAAACAAGCCAATGGCTACATAATTCTTTCATGCTATGTCCATGAATAGAACTCTAAACTACGTGGCCCAGATTCTGGCTTCTAACCTTATGCTCGCTACTCTGCTAGGTGTATTCATTTTGGTTATCTCTGGTCTAGATAACTCACTATTGGTTTGTCAAGCAAATATGTTACATGAGCTACTCAAGAATGAATCACAATACTCTCCAGATGTCTCCCTGCTGGGAGACCCTTGGACTATAGAATCCATATGTGGACTCTCCAGGGACACAGTTTGCTGCCTCTCCCCAGTAAGAGTGCAGCAAATGCCAAAATGTATAAAACTAGTCACCAGCAATTGATTTTTAAAAACCCTTCATTTGTGTTTCTACCAAATTCCTCACTTAGGATAAAGGGAAATGGATGCTCTATGATGTGAGAAAATCACTACTTAGTAGACCATGAGAATAGACATGAGAAATATCACTTCTAATTCTCTCCTATCCTGTGATATCAGTCTCCATCACAAGCAGCTCATGTCCTTCTAGTGCTATAAAACCTTCAGTGACATTATCAGACCAAAGGGGTTCCTTTAATTTTAAATGTAATAGGGGGATTACTTACCGCACACAATCAGATACATAATAAATGCTGGAAGGATCAGGGAAGCTTTGAAAGAATTCGTGAGCTGGTCTGTTTGGGTGATATCTGTTTGTTGTATACTATTGATTTCTACAAAAAAAAAAAAAAATACAATCTCTAAAAAGAAATAAGTGAGCAAATCCTTTAAAAAGAAAATAAGTGATGAGAAGGCATTTGATGAAACTGATTTCTCTTTCATCCTAAAGTTTTCTAAGGGATCCAATCTGCTCATAAAAAGAACAAAATTTGTTTTCAAATTTATGCTAAATATTTTGCAAATATTATTATGTCTATTCTAATAATTTCATATGGCAAATATTATTATACTTATCTTTTTACACATAAAGGAATCATGATTCATAGTGCTTTACTAAGTGTCCATTGTCATAATGCTATTATAGATCTGGCATCATTTAAAATCACATCTGTCTGATCCCAGAAACCACACCTTTAAATACTGTTTCTATACTCTAAACTACAAATAGGTAAAACGTGCACTCTGAGCATTGGCTCTTATTTCCCCTTAATTTACCTGGACTGACTACTTCTCACCCCACTTCCCTTTCTTTACTCTTTTCTACTGTCTCATTTGATTTCTCAACATCCCCACATGTATTGGTTAGTTTTATATGTCAACTTGACAAGGCTGCAGGTGTTTTTACTCATCTTTTACTTTGCTGCAACCAAAAGACCTGACAAGAACAATTAGAGGAGAGAAAGTTTATTTTAAGATTAATGGTTTCAGAAGTCTCCAATCCATAGAAAGCTGGCTCCATTCCTTGGAGTTCCAGGTGAGGTAGAACATCATGGTGGAGAAGTAGTGGACGAATGCAGTGTAGGACATTACCAGGAAGCAGAAAGAGAAAGAGCTCCCCTACCCACCTATCTCTTTCTCTAAATAGTTTTAGTTGTAGATGGACACAATACCTCTATTTTATTCATTTATTTTTATGTGATGCTGAGGATCAATCCCAGTGCCTCATGCATGCTAACAAAGTGCTCTACCATTGAGCTACACCCCTAGCCCAAGAACTCCACTCTTTAGGGACAAAATATAAACCTCAAAGGCACACCCCAATGACCTACCTCCTCTAGCTACATACCACTTGTCTACAGTTATCACTCACTTAATCCCTATCAGGTAATTAATGCACTGATTAGGTTAATTCTTCTCTAAAACTTATTACAGTGTCCCACACATGAACTTTTGGGAGACAACTAATATTTAAAACATAAAATTCTGCCTTTGACTCATGAAACCTTTTTTCTATCTTACAAAGTAAAGTATTATTTTCACATTTCCAAAAATGACCATAGTTCAACACTTCCAACATGGCCCAAAAGTTTAAGTCCAAAATCTCTACTGAGACTCAAGGAAAATTCAGTGTGAGCCCATGAGTATCTCTGCTCCTTTGGCTTTGCTGATTGCAGGCCACATGGCCTCTCTCTTTATTGTCTTTGCTGATTCCTGCAGCTTCCTTGGCAGACTTACCACTCTACTGGCATTTCTTATTCCTGGGCATCTCTAGTGCAACTTTGGCTTCCTTCTCACTTCTCCAGGAACCACCCTCTCAGGGGTACCCTCCAGGGACTCCAGCCCTCCTGCACTTTGTCTGGTCTCCCAGGCATTCCTTTGAAATATTGATAGAAGCCTCCATGAACCCCTAACTCTAGCATATTGTATTCTTGCAGAACCAGCACCATGTGGTTAACACCAAAGTCAGCCACTACCTCCAGCAGTAGCCAAGCTTCCAGGGACCATTGCTGCAGCAGCCTGAGCGGCTAAGCATGGTGAAATCACTTCCTAGGCTGCTCTGTAAAAACAGGGTGTGCCACTGGTCTCTTCTCAAAAGAATTTTTACTTTTACACCTTTGAGCTTGATGTGGGCATGATCTTGCCAATTCCTGAGATGCCTTTAAGCCATCTTTCTTATTGTCTCTGGGCAGTGTTTAGTATTTCTTTGGTGGCTGTAATGCCTTTAACAACCACACATTCCTTAGCCCCAGTTTTACTGGCTCTTTTCTGATTGAACTTTATGTTTTTCAGATCTTTCTTCTTTGATTTCCTCTCCTGATTATCACATTAACCATGCCACAACCTGAATCCTATGCTTCCTATAAATTGCTTCCTCCAGATTAAGAAGTCCATTATCTTTCAATTAAACATCACAGAAAATCTCAAGATACAGGCAAAATGCAGACAACTTCTTAAGGAGAACATAACAGATGATCTCTATTCCAATTTCCAGTAGTGTCCTCCTTCTCCTCTGAAATCTCATGACCCCAATCTTTGCTGTCCACAGTCTTATTGGCAGTTTGGTCTTTTAAAACCCCACCAGAATGGCCCACTAAGGTCCACTTATAACATTCTAAAGCTTTTCTGGCATGCATCACTAAACTTTCCAAAATTCCTCCCACAAAAATCCAAAAGGCTACAAAAGCTTTCAAACTTCAAGGTCAGGTTAGTCATAGCAACAACCCCACTTCTCGGAATCAGTTTCTGTTTTGTCAGCTTTTTCATTGCTGCAAACAAAACACTCAATAAGAACAATCATAGTAGAAAATGTTTAATTTGGGGCTCACGATTTCAGAGGTCTCAGTCCATAGAAGATTGACACCATTCCTCAGGGCTTAAGGTGAGGCAAAACATCATGGTGGAAAAGTGTGGTAGAGGAAAGCAGCTCAGAATATTACAGGAAGCAGAGAGAGAGAATCCACTCTTCAGGGACAAAATATATAACTCAAAGGCACACCCCTAATGACTCACCTCCTCTAGCCACACCCCATTTGATTACAGTTATCACTCAGTTAATTCTTATCAGTGGATTACTGCACTGCTTAGATTAAGACTTTCATAACCCAATTGTTTCACCTCTAAGCTTTCTTGCATTCCCTTACACATAAGCTTTTGAGGTATACCTTATATCTAAACCATATGACAGTGTACCCAAATTTTTGCTCAAATCTTATTCTGAGTGTTTACATGAGACTGGAGAGGACTAAATTTTAAATAAGTAGATTGAACAAAGCAGATTTCCTTCTTGAATGTGGGCTAGCCTCATACAATCAGATGAAGGCCTGAATAGGATGAAAGGGATAACCCTCCCCCCAAGTCAGAGGGACTGAAGGTCTTCAAGCTGGAATAGCAGCTTCCTCCTGCCTTCAGATTCAAGCTGTAACATTGGCTCCTGAGTCTCAAAGGCCTTTGGATCAGAACTACATTGACTTTCCTGGTTCTCATGCTGCTGTGGTTTGAATTTGTTTCCCAAATTTCATTTATTTAAAATTAATCTCAAAGCTATATTTGAATGTTATTTAGAGATGGGGTCTTTGGGAGCTTAGGATTTGGTGAGATCATGAGGGTAGTTTCCCCTCCGTGGCATTAGTGGATGAAAAAGAGGAAAAGAAGCCCACCAGATGCCTGCTGCCTCACCATGTGATGCCCTCTGCCATGTCATAATGAGCACAAAGACCCTCACCAGATCTGGTGTCTCTTGGACTCCCAGCTAAATGATTGCCCATTCTATATAAATTACCCAGTCTCAGATATTTTACTATAAACAAACAAACAAACAAAAAACAGACTACAATGCAGGCCTCAGACTCAGACTGAAATCTAATCATCTGCTCTCTTGACTTTCTAGCTTTCCAACTCAGCCTAAAGACTTTGAGATTTGCCAGCCTCAATGATTATGTGAGTCAATTCCTTACAAGCCCTCTTGTCTTTCTTTCTCCCCCTCTCTATATCTATAGATGTAGCTATAGAGATTCATCAAGCATCCACTCTGTATGCATCACTACATCACTATAATAATATATACAGATAGGATATATGCGTATGTATATAAACAGAGGTTGGGAGAGAAATCTATAGGGTTCTAGGATTCACAAACTTGGGAAACTCAGATAGTCATGATAGTCACAAACATTCATCTCGTTTTATGGGTTGATTAGTAAAGATATAGTATGTTTGGGAATCCAACAGAATTAGAGCACTATCTTCCATGAATGATTTAATTCAGCACGATGGCAAAACAGTATCTTTATTTGATTACTTACACTCATTTTTCTTGCTGTTGTATTTCCCTTAAATTCAAAATTTGCATATCTGCAATATACTTCTCAACGTTAATTCATCTAAAAAGTAATGCTTTTTTTTTCCACTCAAGTTCTTCCATCTTAGACTGAGCAAAGAGTCCCCTCAGTTCCCTAAATGTTCCACTCATAAGCAAGGATCTTACTTTTCCCCACCAAACTCCAATTCCATAAAAAGTCATGGGTCATGTGCTGTATTTAAAATATGTGTATAAAATGTGTTCCTTTCTCTCTTCCTCTGGTGAACCTACCCCATTCTAGCTACAAAAACTTATGTCTAGTCTATCACGGTTGCCTCCTAATTTTCTTTCTTTTTTTTTTTTTTTAATTTTTTTATTATTTATTTACTTATTCATCATGCACAAGTATAGTATCTTTTTACATACAACTGCTTGTATACAAAGTATATAAGTACCATTCAGATCTTCAATCATGCATTTAGGATAATGATATCCATCTCATTCAATCACCAATTTTTTTCCAACCCCCCCCTTACTCCCTCCCTCCCCTCCCTTTCCGTTGACCATTCTAGTGTTCCTCTGATCCTATGTACCCCCTTCCAACAACTCTGTGAACCAGCCTCCTTATATCAGAGAAAACATTCGGTACTTGGATTTTTGAGATTGACTTTCACTTAGCATTATATTCTCCAACTTCATCCATTTACCTGCAAATGCCATTATTTTATTCTCTCTTATTGCTGAGTAAAATTCCACTTTGTATATATACCATATTTTCTTTATCCACTCATCTACTGAGGGGCATCTAGGTTGGTTCCATAACCTAGCTATTGTGAATTGTGCTGCTATAAACATTGAAGTGGCTGTGTCACTGTAATATGCTGTTTTTAAGTCTTTTGGGAATAGACCCAGGAGTGGGATGGCTGGGTCATAGGGTGGTTCCATTCCCATTTTCCCAAGAAATCTCCATACTGCTTTCCATAGCGGTTGCACCATTTTGCAGTCCCACCAGCAATGTATGAGTGTGCCTTTTTCCCCACATCCTCTCCAACATTTATTGTTGTTTGTGTTCTTGATAGCTGCCATTCTGACTGGAGTGAAATGAAATCTTAGAGTAGTTTTGATTTGCATTTCTCTAATTGCCAGTGATGTTGAGCATTTTTTCATGTATTTGTTGATTAATCGTGTATCTTCTTCTGAGAAGTGTCTTTTCAATTCCTTAGCCCATTTATTGATTGGGTTATTTGCTTTTTTGGTGTTAAGTTTTTTTAGTTCTATATACATTCTAGAAATTAGTGCTCTATCTGATGTGCATGTATTAAATATTTGTTCCCAATTAGTTGGCTCTCTATTCACCTCACTGATTGTTTCTTTTGCTGAGAAGAAGCTTTTCAGTTTAAATCTATCCCATTCATTAATTCTTGGTAATAGTTCTTGTGCTACAGGATTCTTATTAAGGAACTTGGGGCCTAATCCGACATGTTGGAAATTGGAGCTTACTTTTTCTTCTATTAGGTGTATTGTCTCTGGTCTAATTCCTAGGTCCTTGATCCACTTTGAATTGAATTTTGTGCATGGTGAGAGACAAGGGTTTAATTTCATTTTGTTGCATATGGATTTCCAGTTTTCCCAGCACCATTTATTGAAGAGGCTATCCTTTCTCCACTGTACATTTTTGGCACCTTTGTCTAATATAAGATAGCTGAAATTATATGTATTAGTCTCTGTGTCCTCAATTCTGTACCATTGGTCCACCAGTCTGTTTTGGTGCCAATACCATGCTGTTTTTGTTACTATTGCTCTATAGTATAATTTAAAGTCCGGTATGGTGATGCCCCCTGCTTCACTTTTCTTGCTCAGGATTGCTTTGGCTATTCTGGGTCTCTTATTTCTCCAGATGAATTTCATGACTGCTTTTTCTATTTCTTTGAAGAATGACATTGGGATTTTGATTGGAATTGCATTAAATCTGTATAATGTTTTTGGTAGTATGGACATTTTGACAATATTGATTCTACCTATCCAAGAGCAAGGTAGGTCTTTCCATCTTCTGAGTTCTTCTATGATTTCTTTCTTTAGTGTTCTATAATTTTCCTTATAGAGCTCTTTCACCTCTTTCGTTAAGTTGATTTCCAGGTATTTTATTTTTTTTTGATGCTATTGTAAATGGGGTAGTTTTCATCATTTCCCTTTCAGAGGCTTTGTCACTGATGTACAAAAATGCCTTTGACTTATGGGTATTGATTTTGTATCCTGCTACTTTGCCAAATTCATTTACTAGTTGTAAAAGTTTTCTGGTAGAGTTTTTTGGGTCTTCTAGGTAGATTATCATGTCATCAGCAAATAGTGCTAATTTGAGCTCTTCTTTTCCTATCTTGATCCCTTTAATTTCTTTCGTCTGTCTAATTGCTCTTGCCAGAGTTTCCAGTACTATGTTAAATAGCAGTGGTGAGAGGGGGCATCCCTGTCTTGTTCCAGTTTTTAGAGGGAATGCTTTCAATTTTTCTCCATTTAAGATAATGTTAGCTCTGGGCCTTGCATAAATAGCTTTTATAATGTTGAGATATGTCCCTGATATTCCTAGTTTTTCCAGTGTTTTGAACATAAAGGGGTGCTGTATTTTGTCAAATGCTTTTTCTGCATCTATTGAGATAATCATATGATTTTTATCTTTAAGTCTATTGATGTGATGTATTATGTTTATTGATTTCCGAATGTTGAACCAGCCTTGCATCCCTGGAATAAACCCCACTTGATCGTGGTGCACTATCTTTTTGATATGTTTTTGTATCCGATTTGCCAGAATTTTGTTGAGGATTTTTGCATCTATGTTCATTAAAGATATGGGCCTAAAGTTTTCTTTTTTGGATGTGTCTTTGCCTGGCTTTGGAATTAATGTAATATTGGCCTCATAGAAAGAGTCTGGAAGAGCTCCCTCTTTTTCTATTTCTTGAAATAGTTTGAAGAGCATTGGTATTAGTTCTTCTTTGAAAGTCTTGTAGAACTCTGCTGTAAACCCATCAGGTCCTGGACTTTTCCTTGTTGGTAGCTTTTTGATGACATCTTCTATTTCTTTGCTTGTAATCGATCTGTTTAAATTGTGTATTGCCTCCAGATCCAGTTTAGGCAAATCATATGACTCTAGAAATCTGTCAATGCATTCAGCATTTTCTGTTTTATTAGAGTACAAGTTTTCAAAGTAATTTCTAATTATTTTCTGTATATCTGAGGTGTTTGTTGTGATATTCCCTTTTTCATCACAAATGTTAGTGATTTGAGTTTTTTCTCTTCTTCTTTTCGTTAGCATTGCTAAGGGTCTGTCAATTTTGTTTATTTTTTCAAAGAACCAACTTTTAGTTTTGTCAATTCTTTGAATTGTTTCCTTAGTCTCAATTTCATTAATTTCTGCTCTGATTTTAATTATTTCCTGTCTTCTGCTGCTCTTGGTGTTGATCTGTTCTTCTTTTTCTAGTGCTTGGAGGTGTGATGTTAAGTCATTTATTTGTTGGTTTTTTTTTCCTTTTAAAGAATGAACTCAGTGCAATGAATTTTCCTCTTACTACTGCCTTCATAGTGTCCCAGAGATTTCTATACGATGTATCTGTGTTCTCATTTACCTCTAGGAATTTTTTAATCTCCTCTTTGATGTCTTCTTCAACCCCTTGTTCATTCAGTAGCATGTTGCTTAGCTTCCAGTTGTTGGAGTAGTTTTTCTTATTCCTTGTTTTGTTGTTGATTTCCAATTTCATCCCTTTATGGTCTGATAGCATGCAGGGTAGTATTTCTATTTTTTTATATTTGCTGAGATTTGCCTTGTGACATAGTATATGATCTATTTTGGAGAAGGAGCCATGTGCTGCTGAGAAAAAAGTGTATTCATTTACTGAGGGATGAAATATTCTATATATGTCCGTTAGATCTAAGTTATTAATTGTTTTAAGGAGGCCTAAGATTTCTTTGTTTAGTTTTTGTTTGGATGATCGATCCATTGGTGAGAGAGGTGTGTTGAAATCCCCTAGAATAACTGTGTTGTGGTCAATTTTACTCTTGAACTTGAGAAGTGTTTGTTTGATGAATGTAGGTGCTCCATTATTTGGGGCATATAGATTTATGATTGTTATATCCTCTTGATGAATGGTTCCCTTAAGTAGTAAGAAATATCCATCTTTGTCCCTTTTGATTAACTTTGGCTTGAAGTCTACCTTATTTGAAATGAGAATGGAAACCCCTGCTCGCTTCCGCAGGCCATGTGAGTGATAAGACTTTTCCCAGCCTTTTACCTTCAGTCTATTGATGTCTTTTTCTATGAGGTGTGTTTCTTGGAGACAGCAGATTGTTGGGTCATTTTTTTTAATCCATTCAGATAATCTGTGTCTTTTGAATGGCGAGTTTAGGCCATTAACATTCAGGGTTATTATTGAGATGTGATTTTTATTCCCATCCATTTTTATTTGTATGATGATCTTTAGCTTGATTTGGTTTCTCTTCTGGTTGGTATTTCCCTTAGTTTAATATCTCCCTTTGTTGATTTTCATTGTTATTTTTCTCTTCTTCTTCATGAAAAATTTTGCCCAGGATGTTCAGAAGTGCTGGCTTTCGAGATGTGAAATCTTTTAACTTTTGCTTGTCGTGGAAGGTTTTTATTTCATCTTCAAATCTAAAGCTCAATTTTGCTGGATATAAGATTCTTGGTTGACATCCCTTTTCCTTCAGAGCTTGAAATATGCTATTCCAGGATCTTCTTGCTTTTAAGGTCTGGGTAGAAAAATCTGAACATAGTCTGATTGGTTTCCCCCTATATGTAATCTGCTTCCTTTCTCTTGTGGCTTTTAATATTCTCTCCTTGCTCAGTATATTAGGCATTTTCATTATAATGTGTCTTGGTGTGGATCTGTTGTGATTTTGTATGTTTGGTGTTCGGTAGGCCTCTTGAACTTGGTTTTCCCCTTCATTCCTCAAGTTTGGAAAATTTTCTGTAATTATTTCATTAAATAAATTACTCATTCCTTTGGCTTGAAACTCTGCCCCCTCCTCTCCCCCAATCACTCTTATGTTTGGTCTTTTTATGTTGTCCCATAATTCTTGAATGTTCTGTTCTTGGTTTCTTACCATTTTTGCTGTGTAATCTAGATTTTTCTCTAGGATATATATTTTGTCTTCATTGTCTGAGGTTCTTTCTTCCAAGTGGTCTACTCTGTTGGTGATACTTTCGATTGAGCTTTTATTTTGATTTATTGCTTCTTTCATTTCTGGAATTTCTGTTTGGTTTCTCTTTAGAGCCTCTATCTCCCTATTGAAGTAATCTTTTACTTCCTGTATTTGTTTATGGAGTTCTTTGTCAAAATGATCTTTCACCTCCTGTATTTGCTCCCTCATCTCATTTTTGAGTTCATTCTTAAGTTCCGCTAACATTTGGAATATGTAATTTCTGAATTCCATCTCTGGCATTGCACCAACTGTGCATGGTATGGAATCTACTGAGGAGGTATATTGATTTGTTTGTGTCACTTTCTTCCCTTGTTTCTTCATATTGCTTGTGCGTCTATTCTACCTGCACTGTGGGACCTTGTCTACTTTGATTTTACCTTAAAACCTTATGTTGCTCCTGTAGTACAATGCTATCAGATCCCCTTATATTTCCTTTACACTTTAAAATCAAACACTTACTATTCAGAGAATCCCAGTTTGATCACAATGTACAGATTTAGTTAACCCAGATGTTGTTTCCAATTTACTCTGTATGCTTCTGATGGGGTTTTAAAGTTTCAAGTAATGGACAGAGAGGTAATATGTTTAGGAAGAAGGAAGTGAGTGTATTGACTTGTTCTTTCTTAGAAAGTATGAAAAGAGAGTTCTATGGAAGTGGTTTAGTATCAGCTGACGAGAGAGGAAAGAGAATGGAGTGAATGAATAGATGGAAAGACTGATTTACATATAAACCTAACTTATGCGGTGGTTGAGAGGAGAAATAAAGAAAGATGGAAAAAAAAAAAAAAAAAAGAAGAGAAAAAAAAAAATAACCAAGGAGTAGTAATTAGTGTAAGAGAGAGGAGAGAGAGAATAAGTCTAGAAAATAGAGAATAAACCATATATAACACCACTTTGCTATATATTTCAATTGTACACGTTCTAGAAATCTCAATTTGTGCGTATAACTTGTTTTTGCCTCTGTTGAGAATGCAATGGCAGGGTGTAAATAGGGAAGATGAAGGAAGAAAAAAAAATATAAAAGTGAGAAGGAAGAAAAGAAAGAAAAGAGGAGCAGAAGCACACAAACACACTGTCAATCAAAACAAAAACAAAAAACTCCCAAGAAACAACAAAACAAACAAACAAGCAAATAAAAACAAAAACGTTGAACCCAAGAACAAGTCTCAAACAAAATGGACCCTTGGAAGCCCTTTTTTTTCCCTTCCAGTTTAAGCCACCTGACCCAGATCATGTACAGTCAGCAACCCTGTTAGTGGAGTCAAGGCTGCACCTTTGGTCCTTGCAGAGTGGCACAGTGGAATAGTGGAAGGGGCTTATCCTCAGGCTGGGCCCTGCTTACAGCAGCAGGGAGATGCTACTATGGGCCTTGGAAGCCAGGCAAACTGGCGGTGGGTTCTCTCCTTCCAGCGGGCAGGTGCCTACCTCTTGCTCTGGTTGCAGCTGGGCAGGTCGCACTCCCCCAGGGAGTGGAGGAAGCACTTTGCCAGGTCTGGCCCCGCGTGCAGCAGCCGGGAGATGCTGTTCTGGGCCCTGAAGACCAGGCAAACTGGTGGCTGGGTTTCTCCTTCTAGCGGGCGGGAGTCTACCTCTTGCTCTGGTCGCAAATGGGCAGGTCGCACTCTTCCCGATAATGGAGGAAGCCCTTCCCCAGGTCTGGCCCTGCGTGCAGCAGCAGGGAGCTGCTACTCTGGGCCCAGGCGGCCAGGGACACTGGCGGCTGGGTCTCTCCTTCCAGCGGGCGGGTGCCTACCTCTTGTTCTGGTCGCAGCTGGGCAGGTCCCACTCTTCCCGATAATGGAGGAAGCCCTTCCCCAGGTCTGGCCCTGCGTGCAGCAGCAGGGAGCTGCTACTCTGGGCCCAGGCGGCCAGGGACACTGGCGGCTGGGTCTCTCCTTCCAGCGGGCGGGTGCCTACCTCTTGTTCTGGTCGCAGCTGGGCAGGTCCCACTCTTCCCGATAATGAAGGAAGCCCTTCCCCAGGTCTGGCCCTGTGTGCAGCAGCAGGGAGCTGCTACTCTGGGCCCAGGCGGCCAGGGACACTGGCGGCTGGGTACTCCTTCCAGCGGGCAGGAGTCTACCTCTTGCTCTGGTCGCAAATGGGCAGGTCGCACTCTTCCCGATAATGCTGCTTCCTAATTTTCTTTCTTCTTTTCTACCTTTCATAACTTACTCATCAAGGACCAGCAGCATATGTTAACACTTAATGAAAATTAATCTATTCCTTGACTTAAGGCCCGCCTCTGGCTTTGTATCAGCTTCCTATTGCTGCCATAAGGTAGTACCACAAAATCACTGCCTTATAGCAACAGAGATTTATTATCAGATAGTTCTGGAGGTCAGAATTCCACAGTGAGTCTCACCGGGCTGTAATCTGGATGCCACCTGTGCTACATTTCTTCTGGAGTCACCAGGGAGAAAATCTCCTTCTTGTTCCAGCTTGTGGAGGTTGCCTGCATTCTTTGGCTCTTGGGTCCTTTTCATCTTCAAAGGATCAAGTGCTTCTCAAGCTCCATCACTCTCATACTGGGTCTTCTGCTTTCAAAGATCTCTGTGATCACATTGACACAGCCTATGCTTAAAGTCAGCTGATTAGCAACCTTAATTCCCCTTGATCATATAAAATAATACATTCACAGACTTGAGGGGTTAGGACCTGGACATTCTGCCTCCTACAGGCTTCCCTAAGAAACAAAACAAAAACAAACAAACAAACGAAAAAACCCAGCAACTACAAAAACCAAACATGCAAGTCATTGTTCCAAATTTGAATCTTCCCTATTCTTGGCCCCTGCTCAGCTCTCAGTCTACATTATAGATGGTACTTTCCTTTGCTCACTGGACTCCGGGTGCACTCATCTTTAGTGGACTTCTGATTCTCCAGGACCGACCTTTGCACACATGCTGTGTCAAAGGTTGTTTCCCCAGACATCCACTTGGGTGGCTTCCTGTCATTTAGTCTGCTTCTCTAGAGAGGCTTTTTTGGCCACTCAAATAAGGCAGTTCCTGACATTGCACTAGTTTACATTGTTATAGTTTATTCCCTTTACAGAATTTAAGAACACCTGAAATTGCTACATTCATTTGTTTTCTTATCTAATGTCTTTCTAACCCACTAGAAAAAAAGACGAGTGTGAATATGAATCTTCTCTGTTGTTTTAACAACTTTTACCTCCAGAGTTTTACAACAGTGTCTTGCTGGTAAATTCTCAATACACATTTGATGAATAAGTGATTGAACAATTTCATGGATGAATTTTAAATGACTCACCAACTAAGATGCACTTGCATTTCTTTTCTTCCAGCAGGGAAAGAATTTTCCAGTCTGTTTTCTTTTCCATTAAGTTAACCATTATTTAAAAAGGAAGAAGCTTTCAATTCATTGCTCCCTCTGGGGCACCATGCATCATTCCTCTGAGGGCATTTTTAGCTCAGAAGAAAGTTGTCTTTATTCCATAGTTCCTTAATCCATTTTTCCTCTGATACTCTGGGAAACAAAAAAAAAGTTAGCTGTTCTCAGAGGGATACACTAGAGAATTACTTTAATTTAGAAAACAAGAGTGTTTACCATGTGGTCCTGTGATCTAAATGGAATAAGAAGGTCACTCTAGACCTTTATTCAAATTGCATAGCATGATTTTCCTATTGTTACTTGCATTTCGTGCAAAGTCCTACTTGTGCTAGTTAGCTGCAGATGTGTGAAACACATTCAATGAAATGCTGTTCCAGATAAAGCTAAAGCCAACTCCAGTGCATTAACTCTGAGAGAGCACCTTTGCAAACTTGACCTAACCCTTTCAGGGTCCATTTTGCTTTGATTTTTAAATCTTTTTATGTCTCTTGCTTGTTATTCCTGTTGCTTGATCTTCCCAGGGTAGAAAAACTTATTCCTTCCATCCAAGATTCTGGCAAACTCAGTCCCATCATTATGAATATCATTCAATATGTTCAGAATTGAAGGGAAGAAAAATAAACTATTTCCCTTTCTTTTTTTTTTTTTTTTTTTTTTTTTTTGGTACCAGGGATTGAACTCAGGAGCACTCGAACACTGGGTCACATCCCCAGCCCTTTTTTGTATTTTTTATTAGAGACAGGGTCTCACTGAGTTGCTAAGTGGCTCACCATTGCTGAGGCTGGCTTTGAACTCGCAATCCTCCTGCCTCAGCCTCCCAAGTGCTGGGATTACAGGCGTGCGCCACTGCGCCTGGCTCTATTTCCCTTTCTTATTTGACTACATGTATCATAGAATTGAATAAATTGATATGGGCAAAGGCTGTGTATTACATATTTAGCATATATACTTAGTAAATAACATATACTTGTGCCCAATTAAATGAGCATAATTAATAAGTGATCCCTTTACTACCTAGGGTCTTTTTGGACTTGGAATAAGGATTACTTTTGTTTGACTAGAAAGAGGAAATCCACTTTTTTTTTTTTTTTTTTTTTTGGTACTGGGGATTGAACTCAGGGGCACTCGACCACTGGATCACATCCCCAGCCCTTTTTTTTGTATTTTATTAGAGACAGGGTCTCACTGAGTTACTAAGTGCCTCGCCATTGCTGAGGCTGGCTTTGAACTCGCGATCCTCCTGCCTCAGCCTCCCAAAGTGCTGGGATTACAGGCGTGCGCCACCGCGCCCGGCTAGGAAATCCACTTTAATTGATTGCTAATCATCTATTTTATTCTAGATTATATATGAAGTATCAAATTCTAATTTTGTTGCTACCATTAAAATAGGCATACCTGCTGCCTTTTATGTTGTAAAGCAAAGTTATGCAGATACCTCCATTTACTTCTTGTAACAACAGTGTGGATATGATGGTTATGCTTTATTGGTGTGGATAGGACCTCAGCATGACCATTTACAAACTTTCCCATAGCACTTGTATTTCATTAATCTCTATTTTGCTGGGACAGGTTCCATTATATGGAAAATTCCCTGCAGAATTTGAAGCTCGGGGCAATTCTCTTCTATATACTTGAGAGCAGTATATGATATTTATATAGTCCTACTGTTCAAGGGCTCAAAGCACTTGATAAATATCATCCCATTGATCCTATCCACTTTTCCAAACAGTAAATGGCAAGAATCGGTATCACCAGTTAGCAGTGAGAAAAAAGTTCTGAGAACTAAAATGCAAAGGGATTTGAAAGACCAGAAAGAAGGATGAAAGCATCTTGATAGCAGATTTTAAGTTAAAGCTCTCCTCAGTCCTTAAAATTCATCTTTCCTCTCTCTTTGTCCTTAATTCTTAAAACCACAGTTCATTTTTGTTTTATTGGTTATAGTTTTTGTTTTTAATAAAACTGATTTTCAGTAATTTTGCTGATTACAAGTTTGGAAAATATACAATTCTCCTTCCTGATACATGGGTTGTCTCTGAAATCCATGTAGTTCTGCCCTTCCTTCTTGTATTCATTTGATAATCACAGTAAAGTAAGAAGTCTTTGCTACAACAGTATTGTCACTGAAAAAAAAAAAAAAAAAAAAAAAAAGCCAAGTCCAAAGGACAAGATTTTCCCACCACCTCATTGATAAAACAAGAGATACTGGAATCAAGGATTTCTGACTTGAGTGATATTTATTACTATGAAATAATTCAGAAGCAAGAAGGGATTGTATTTAAAGGTCATTGGTAACAATATGGTAGATGAAACATATTTCTACCTGTATCCCATATCAAGTGGGTTTTATTGTTACACTTAATTTCAACTGCTGTGTTTTGCTCTATACATATTACCTAGAATGGATCTTGAATGACTTAATGATCAAAAGATAAATTCTTCCTAGGGAAATGGGAACCAAGATGGATATAATAATGTCTTTTATTGTTTCTGACATACTCAAATAATGTTGTGGTTTACATTAGCCAGAATAACTTCATTAATAAAAAATAAATTTGCTGAAGCATGTTAGCTGCCCCTTGAATTTCCCAAGATTATCTCAACCAATCGTGTTTCATTCAATGGTCATTAGGTCATTTTAAAAGGTCAAACAATCCTTCAACTATGTCATCAATGTGTTTTACTACAGACAAAAGCAGATTGTGGCATATATTTGCAACACCTTTGAAAATAGAAAAGAAAATAAGCAGTGAACACAGTACATTCTTTGCATCCACCAATATTACTCTGAGTCACTTTTTCACTGCCTTAGAGATAAATGGTTGAGTCAAGCAACTTGACCTATATGTTGTCCTTGAAACTGAGAGTAAAAGTCTTTCTTGTGATTGACACCAACAAGACAAGATTCCTGATGGTGGGTGAGACTGATGCTAGGATAATGACATAAATTGTCACTACTAGAAGGCACTCCCAGTGAGGACAATCTCCCTATCTTGCCCTTTATCCTTTTGTACATTGATGCATCACCAGTGTCTAGAATGAAAATGTTCTAGCCAGAACCCTAAATGCTGCCAGTTCTCCTGACATGTCTCATTTCTGTGACCTGCAAGCACCCATTCATTCACCTCTCCACTGGAGGACTCTAGTGCTCATAGGTCTGTCTTCCTAAAATGCAGAGCACAACTCCAAGGGCAAAAACCATGTGAGTGCATCACATGACCTGTCTTATAATGTGCTCATAAAATATATTTTGGCATTTTCATCCCAAATATTTATTTTCCCTTTGAAACTAGTTTAACTCTGCTCTGAGTCAGGCACCTTCTACTTTGAAGGATCAGGTGACCTTCATGTCTCTTTGCCAGGGCCATCTTTGGCCTCCATTACATCCCACTCATTGTGAGAACTTTGGCATGGGCTCAAGGTGCCTGCAACCCATGCCACAGTAATAAGGACTCCAAAATTTACTTGAGTAGTACATTCAAAAATCCAGTCTAGAAATTTAATTATTTTCTAATGTCTGCAACTTTCATTTTCCGATTGTGCCATGTATCTTGCCAGAACATGGAACTACTCAGTCTCTTAAATGTTAAATGAAAACTTCTCCATATATGGACACAACTTTCTGACCTGCCAATTCCACACTTCTTTATGTTTGCATCCTAACATTTCTTTTACTTCCTTGGGGCATCTAGTCCTTTCTTTACCTTTCATCTTCAACTTTCCAACAATCATTTCACTCACACTCATGGCAACACCCACAACTGACTTCTCTTATATTTTCATGTTCTTTTATTCACTTGGTGAATGATGGAGACATTGTCTACAAATTGAGAACATCTGAGCTTTGAAATAATAATATTGGCATATACATTCATGGTGCTAATTTCAATTAGGTAACAAATATGTTCATGGTGCTAGATTCAATTAGCTAGCAGGTCCATTTCACCTTTACTCTCACTCCTATTCTGTTATGCTAAGATGCTCCATCTGGGATCATTTTTTGAATGGACTTCTAGTTTTTATTTCTGCTTATATCTCCTCCCTTTTCCAGATAATTCTTAATACAATGTTTCAATAATTTGTCTCAAACAGAAATAATTTTGGGGGCCGGGGACATTTCTACATTCAAATCATAACAAACTATAACTTACTTTCGTAGAGTTAAATTTATAGCATTATTGTTTAGTTTCAATTAACATCACAGGCACTTAAAGTATATAATTTAGTGATTTTTTTGAGAGTTGTATACCCATTAAAGCCATGATCACAAGATATTTCAATCACCCCCCAAAATCTCTTTGTATCTACTATTCTTTTGCTCCAGCAACTGTCAATCTACATTATGTCACATTAATCTACATGTTCTACAATTTAGATATCAGTCAAGAGTAAATACTGTACTTTTTACTTGGTATAAAGAATGAGATTAATCAAAGTGCTTGTTTGTATGAGTAATTCACTGGTTTTTATTGCTCAGTATCATTCCATTGTATTTTTTTTATCCAATTATCTGTTAAGGAACATTCGGATTATTTTGGGTTATTGTAAGTCAAATTGGTATGAACATTCATGTATAAGTCTTGGTGTAGACATGTTTTTACTTTCTCTTGAGTAATTTGTAAATGTGTGCCTTAGTCATATGCTAAATCTATAGTTAAATTTTTACTAAAATGCCAAGCAATTTTCTAAGAGTGTTGAACAATTTTATAATTTATATTTTTTTACAGTGATATATGAGTGTTCCAGTTTCTCCACAACTTATTTGTACATGTCAGTGTGTTTAGTTTATTATTTTACTGAGTGTTATCTTGTAGTTTTAGTACATTTCCTTGACTAATAATATTTTGTATTTTTAATGTGCTTATGTGCTATCTGTATATATCCTTTATGAAAATGTATTCAAATTTCTTTCCCTTTCTTAAATTATTTTTTATTCTAAGATGTTATAAATGACAGCAGAATACACTACAATTCATATTACACATATATAGAGCACTTTTTTACAAATCTCTGCTTGTATGCAAAGTATATTCACACCATTTGTGACTTCATATATGCATTTAGGGTAATGATATCCATCTCATACTATCATCTTTTTTTTTTCCTTCACCCTTTTGTCCCCTCCCTTCTCCTCCCTCCCCATTGGCCATTCTAGTATTCCTCTAATCCTCCTATGCTCCCCATCCCAACCCGACTGTGAATTGGCCACCTTATATCAGAGAAAACATTTGGCATTTGGCTTTTTGGGATTGGCTAACTTCACTTAGCATTATATTCTCTAACTCCATCCACTTTCCTGCAAATGCCATGATTTTATTCTCTCTTATTACTGAGTAATATTCCATTGTGTGTATATACCACATTTTCTTTATCCACTCATCTACTGAGGGACATCTAGGTTGGTTCCACAGTTTAGCTATTGTGAATTGTGCTGCTATAAACATTAATGTGGCTGTATCCCTGTAGTATGCTGTTTTCAGGTCTTTGGGTAAAGACCAAGGAGTGGGATAGCTGGGTCATAAGGTGGTTCCATTCCAAGTTTTCCAAGGTATCTCCATACTGCTTTCCATATTGGCTGCACCATTTTGCAGTCCCACCAACAATGTATGAGTGTGCCTTTTTCTCCACATCCTCTCCAACATTTATTGTTGTTTGTGTTCTTAATAGCTGCCATTCTGACTGGTGTGAGATGAAATCTTAGAGTGGTTTTGATTTGCATTTCTCTAATTGCCAGAGAGGTTGAGCATTTTTTCATGTACTTATTGATTGATTGTATATCTTTCTTCTGAGAAGTGTCTGTTCAGTTCCTTGGCCCATTTATTGATCGGGTTATTTGTTTTTTTGGTGTTTTGAATTTTGAGTTCTTTATATATTCTAGAGATTAGTGCTCTATCTGATGTGCATGTGGTAAAAATTTGTTCCCAATTAGTAGGCTCTCTGTTCACCTCACTGATTGTTTCTTTTGCTGAGAAGAAGCTTTGTAATTTGAGTCTATCCCATTTATTGATTCTTGGTATTAATTCTTGTGCTACAGGATTCTTATTAAGGAACTTGGGACCTAATCCAACATGTTGGAGATTAGAGCTTACTTTTTCTTCTATTTGGTGTAGTGTCTCTGGTCTAATTCCTAGATCATTGATCCACTTTGAGTTGAATTTTGTGCATGGTGAGAGATAGAGGTTTAATTTCATTTTATTGCATATGGATTTCCAGTTTTCCCAGCACTATTTGTTGAAGAGGCTATCTTTTCTCTAATATACATTTTTGGCACCTTTGTCTAATATAAGATAACTGAAATTATATGTGTTAGACTCTGTGTCCTCTATTCTGTACCATTGATCTACTGGCCTATTTTGGTGCCAATACCATGCTGTTTTTGTTACTATTGATCTGTAGTATAATTTAAGGTCTGTTATAGTGATGCCACCTGCTTCACTCCTCTTACTAAGGATTGCTTTAGCTATTCTGGGTCTCTTATTTTTCCAGATGAATTTCATGAATGCTTTTTCTATTTCTATGAGGAATGTCATTGGGATTTTGATTGGCATTGCATTAAATCTGTATAGTGCTTTTGGTAATATGGTCATTTTGGTAATATTAGTTCTGCCTATCCGAGAACAGGGTAGAACTTTCCATCTTCTAAGGTCTTCCATAATTTATTTCTTTAGTGTTCTATAGTTTTCATTTGTTTGTTTATTTTTAGGTGGCGCTGAGGATCGAACCCAGTGCCTCATGTGTGCTAGGCAAGCACTCTACCACTGAGCTACAGCCTCAGCCTTGTTCTATAGTTTTCATTGTAGAGGTCCTTCACGTCTTTGGATAAGTTGATTCCCAAGTATTTTATTTTATTTATTTTTTGATGCTATTGTAAACAGGGTAGTTTTCCTCATTTCCCTTTCATAGGATTTGTCCCTGATATATAGAAATGCCTTAGATTTATGGGTGTTGATTTTGTATCCTGCTACTTTGCTGAATTCATTTATGAGTTCTAGAAGTTTTCTGGTGGAATTTTTTGGGTCTTCTAGGTATAAAATCATATCATCAGCAAATAATGATAATTTGAGTTCTACTTTACCTATCTGTATCCCTTTAACTTCTTTCATCTGTCTTATTGCTCTGGCCAGCATTTCAATTACTATGTTTAATAGAAGTGGTGAAAGAGGGCATCTCTGTCTTGTTCCAGTTTTTAGAGGGAATGCTTTCAATTTTTCTCCATTTATGATAATGTTTGCCTGGGGATTAGCATATATAGCTTTTATGATGTTGAGATATGTTCCAGTTATCCCTAGTTTTTCTAGTGTTTTGAGCATGAAGGGGTGCTGTATTTTGTCAAATGCTTTTTCTGCATCTATTGAGATAATCATATGGTTCTTATTTTTTAGTCTATTGACGTGGTGAATTACATTTATTGTTTTCCGTATGTTGAACCATCCTTGCATCCCTGGAATGAACCCCACTTGATCGTGGTGTATTATATTTTTGATATGTTTCTGTATCCATTTTGCTAGAATTTTATTGAGAATTTTTGCATCTATGTTCATTAAAGATATGGGTCTGAAATTTTCTTTTTTGGATGTGTCTTTGCCTGGTTTGGGGATCAGGGTTGATGTTGGCCTCATAGAATGAGTTTGGAAGTACTCCCTCTTTTTCTATTTCCTGAAATAAAGAGTATTGGTATCAGTTTTTCTTTTAAGGTATTGTAAAACTCAGCTGTGTATCCATCTGGTCCTGGGCTTTTCTTGGTTGGTAGGCTTCTGATGGCATCTTCTATTTTGTTGCTTGAAATTGGTCTGTTCAAATTATGTATATCCTCCTGCTTACGTTTGGGCACATCATACAACTCTTGAAATTTGTCGATGCCTTCGGTGTTTTCTATTTTGTTGGAGTACAGGTTTTCAAAATAATTTTGAATTATTTCCTGTATTTCTGTAGTGTTTGTTGTGATATTTCCTTTTTCATTGCATATGTTAGTAATTTGAGTTATCTCTCTCCTTCTCTTTGTTAGCCTGGACAAGGGTCTGTCAATTTTATTTATTTTTTCAAAGAACCAACTTTTTGTTTTGTCAATTTTTTCAATTGTTTCTTTGGTTTCAATTTCATTAATTTCAGTTCTGATTTTAATTATTTCCCGTCTTCTACCACTTTTGGTGTTGGATTGTTCTTCTTTTTCTAGAGCTTTGAGATGTAATTTTAAGTCATTTATTTGTTGACTTTTTCTTCTTTTGAGGAATGAACTCAATGCAATGAACTTTCCTTTTAGAACTGCCTTCATAGGGTTCCAGAGATTTCGATATGTTGTGTCTGTGTTCTCATTCACCTCTAAGAATTTTTTAATCTCCTCTTTGATATCATCTGCAACCCATTCAGTAGCATATTATTTAGTCTCCAGGTGTTGGAGTAGCTTTTATTTCTTATTTTATCATTGATTTCTAATTTCATCCCATTGTGGTCTGATAGAATGCAGGGTAGAATCTCAACTTTTTTGTATTTGCTCAGAGTTGTTTTGTGGCCTAGTATATGCTCTGTTTTAGAGAAGTTTCCATGTGCTGATGATAAGAAAGTGTATTCACTTGTTGAAGGATGAAGTATTCTATATAAGTCAGTTAAATCTAAGTTGTTTATTGTATTTTTGATTTCTATAGTTTCTTTGTTCAGCTTTTGTTTGGAAGATCTATCCAGTGGTGAAAGGGGTGTGCTAAAGTCACCCAGAATTATTGTGTTGTGGTCAATTTGACTCTTAAACTTCAGGAGAGTTTGTTTGATGAACATGGATGCTCCATTGTTTGGGGCATATATATTTATAATTTTTAAGTCTTGTTGGTGTATGGTTCCCATGAGCAGAATATAGTGTCCTTCTTTATCCCTTTTGATTGATTCGCTTGAGGTCTACTTTATTTGACATGATGATGGAAACCCCAGCTTGGTTTCCTCTGTCCATATGAGTGGTAGGATTTTTCCCAACCTTTTACCCTCAGCCTATGGATGTCTTTTCCTATGAGATGAGTCTCTTGGAGGCAGCATATTGTTGGGTCTGGTTTTTTGATCCAATCTGCTAATCTATGTCTTTTGATTGGTGAATTTAGGCCATTAACATTCAGAGTTATTATTGAGATGTGTTTTGTATTCCCAGCCATTTTTATTTCTGGTATTTACCTTGACATGGTTTCTCTTCTATTTGTTTTTCCTTTAGTGTAATACCTCCCTCTGTTGATTTTCATCATTGTTTTTCTTTTCCTCTTCATGGGATATTTTGCCAAGGATGTTCTGTAGTGTTGGCTTTCTACTTGTAAATTCTCTTAACTTTTGTTTATCATGGAAGGTTTTTATTTTGTCCTCAAATCTAAAGCTTAATTTTGCTGGGTATAAGATTCTTGGTTGGCATCCCTTTTCCTTCAGAGCTTGGAATATGTTGTTCCATGATCTCCTAGCTTTGAGTGTCTGAATTGAAAAATCTGCTGTGATATGAATTGGTCTCCCCTTATATGTGATCTGATTCCTCTCTTTTGCGGCCTTTAAAATTCTATCCTTGTTCTGTATGCTAGGCATTTTCATTATAATGTGTCTTGGTGTAGATCTGTTGTAATTTTGTACATTTGGTGTCCTATAAGCCTCTTGTATTTGGTTTTCCAATTCATTCTTCATGCTTGGAAAATTTTCTGATATTATCTCATTAAATAGGTTGTGCATTCCTTTGGTTTGAAATGCTGTGCCTTCCTCTATCCCAATTATTCTTAGATTTGGTCTTTTGATGCTGTCCCATACTTCTTGGATGTTATGTCTATGGTTTCTTACTATCTTCATTGTGTGGTCAACTTAATTTTCAAGATTATATACTTTGTCTTCATTGTCTGAGGTTCTTTCTTTCAGTTGATCTAGTCTGTTGGTGATGTCTTCAATTGTGGTTTTTATTTGGTTAATTGTTTCCTTCATTTCAAGGATTTCTGACTGTTTTTTTTTTTTTCAGAGTTTCGATCTCTTTTTTGAAGTAATCTTTTGCTACCTGCATTTACTGTCTTATATCTTTGTTGTAGTGGTCAATTTTTTCTGTATTTGCTCATTTAGATCATTCTTTGTTTCACAGATCATTTTAATTATGAACCTTTCGAACTCTTTCTCTGACATTTCATCAACTTCACTGAGCATGGGTTCTGTTATTGTAGAGTCCTGGTTTCTTTGGGGTATTTTCCTCCCCTGTTTTTTAATGATGTCTATTTGCTTTACTTTTGGCAGTGTAGATCTGAGTTATTACAGATTCTTCTCTATATTTTTTTTAATACCCTTGCAGGTTGTATGTGCCTCCCTTTAGCACTGGACTATCAGAACCTGCCACTGACCCTCAAAGTATGCTACCTGAAGCTTGGTTCACACTGTTTGGCACGGGCTGAACTGATTGAGTCTGAGCTCCTGTGGTAGTCTGGGGCTAACCGCAATGGGGTGAAGGTCAGTGGGACTGCCCTGGGCCCGCCTGGGCTCAGGCCTAGTTGGCTGGTCTGTCCTTGCTGTCTCTTGCTCTGGGGAGGAGGCTGGCAGGACTGGATGGAGCCTGGGCCTGGAGGCTCTCTGATGTCCGGGACTGCCCTGGGCCGCCTGCACTCTATGCAGAGTTGGCGGGTCTGTCTTTGCTGTCTCCTGTTCTGGGGTGGAGGTCAGCGGGGCTGGCTGGAGGCTGGTTGCACACCAGCTGACGTTGGTGGGACTGACCTGGGTCTGGCAGTGCTCGGGTGAAGGTCCGTGGGACTACCCTGGGCCTGGCTGGGCTCAGGCAGTGTTGGCAGTTCTGTCCTTGCTGTCTCCTGCTCTGGGGCAGAGGTCGGCAGGACTAGATGAAGCCTGGGCCTGGTGTCCTCTCTGATGTAGGACCCCCAAATTTCTTGTCTTTTTGAGGGGTGTTCTTTGTCATCTTAGTAAGTCGTAAGATTTCTTTGTATATTCTGGATAAAAGCCTATTATCAGATACGTGCATAATAAATATTTCTTCAAAAAAATCAAACAGAAATATAAACATATCATGTCCATGTTTTAAAAAGTAGTAGTTTTCTTGTTTGTTAATCAATTACATTTTAGCATTCATGTGGACTAAAATGATTAAGCATCAAGTTGTACAATTAGAATTCATCTGAAATATCTTACCAAGGCATGAAATGACACCCACATCTGTCTTTAGTCACATATTCATTCTCATCCTTCTCCACTCTATGTATTTTTTACCAGAAGTATGTAATTCTCTCCCCACAAAGACCACCTTGCCTATTTTTTCTTTCTTTCTCTTTTTTTGGTACCAGGGATTGAACTCAGGGGCACTCAACCACTGGCCACATCCCCAGCCCTTTTTTGTATTTCACTAGAGACAGGGTCTCACTGAGTTGTTAAGTGCCTTGCCATTGCTGAGGCTGGCTTTGAACTCATGATCCTCCTGCATCAACCTCCTAAGTGCTGGGATTACAGGTGTGTGTCACCGCGCCCAACTAGTCACCTTGCCTATTTTTAGTGCAGCCAGCCCCAGGTCAGTCCTGCCCACCTCTGCCCTAGTGCAGCCAGGCCCAGGTCAGGCCCATTGACCTCTGGTTGAGTTTGGCCAGGGCCAGGTCAGTCCCGCCAACCTCTGCCTGAGCTCAGGAGACACAAGGACAGCCCCACCCAACTCCACTTGAATACAGGTGAGCCAAGGACAGCCCCAAGGACCTCCATTTGAGTGTAGCAGGCCCATGTCAGTCCCGCCGAACTCTGCCTTAGAGTGGCCAGACCCAGATTAGTCCCGCTGACCTAAGTTTGAGTGTGGCCAGGCTCAAGTAAGTCCTGCCAACCTCAGCCTGAGTGCAGGTGGGCCCAGGTAAGCCCAGCTGACAACTGTGGAGCTGAGGCTGGCCGTGGACAGCTTCACTGTCCTCCTCTTCCAACCAGCAGACAACCACAGAAGCTTAGATTCAACCAGTTCGGGCCACACCAATCTGCTTGAGACCCAGCCCCAGCGTAGGTTCAGAGTCCACGACCCCACCCCCATCTGAGAACACAAGTCTAACACACTTCCACCTTGAGGCACTGCAGACATAGCCATGGCCTTGCCCGTGAAGTAGCCCCTACCTTTTGAAAACAGACAGGGCTTAAAAGCAGCCACATGTCAGACCAGGCATCCAAAAGACATTATAAGGCCCACACTTTCAGCCCCATCTCTGGAAGATGTTACATTCATCTTGGGGCAACTTTAGTTATCTCGAGTTATCTCTGCTATTGCTGACACCACCTTTAGTTGCAGTAGCATACATTGAGGGACCGCTGAAGGTTCTGAAAGCCCAAAATTAAGGTCAGACACAGACAATCTGCATGGATATTACAAGAATATAGGGTAGAAAATGTAACATATCAGATCTACACTGCAAGAAAGGAAGGCAAATAGACAACAGGAAAAAAAAAAAAAAACAAGGGAGGAAAGTACCACAAACAAACCAGGATTCTACAATAACAGAACCCATGCTCAGCAAAGTTGATGAAATGTCAGAGAAGGAGTTCAGAAGGTTCATAATTAAAATGATCTGTGAATCAAAGAATGACCTAAATGAACAAATACAGGCAAAAATTGACCACTACAACAAAGATATAAGAGAGCAAATACAGGTAGCAAAAGATTACTTTAAAAAAGAGAAAGAAACTCTGAAAAAAGAAAAAAGTCAGAAATCCTTGAAATGAAGGAAACAATTAACCAAATAAAAAACTCAATAGAAAGCATAACCAACAGACTAGATCAACTGGAAGAAAGAATTTCAGATAATGAAGAAAAAGTATATAATCTTGAAAATAAAGTTGACCACACAGTGAAGATAGTAAAAAACCATGAACAGAACATCCAAGAATTATGGGACAGCAGCAAAAGACCAAATATAAGAGTAATTGGTATAGAGGAAGGCACAGAGTTTCAAACCAAAGGAATGCACAATCTCTTCAATGAGATAATATCAGAAAATTTCCCAAATATGAAGAATGAATTAGCAAACCAAATACAAGATGCTTATAGGATGCCAAATGTACAAATTTACAACAGATCTACACCAAGACACATTATAATTAAATGCCTAGCATACAGAATAAGAATAGAATCTTAAAGGCCACAGAGAAAGAAATTAGATTACATATAGGGGGAGAACAATTCATATCAAGGCAAATTTTCAACTCACACATTCAAAGCCAGGAGATCATGGAACATCATATTCCAAGCTCTGAAAGAAAAGTGATGCCAACCAAGAATCTTATATCCAGCAAAATTGAGCTTTAGATTTGAAGACAAAATAAAAACCTTCCATGATAAACAAAAGTTAAAAGAATTTACAACTAAAAAGCCAGCACTACAGAACATCCTGGGAAAATATTCCACGAAGAGAAAATATAAAAAACAATGATGAAAATCAGCAGAGGGAGGTATTACACTAAAGGAAAAACCAATCAGAGGAGAAACCATGTCAAGTCAAATACCAAAAATAAACAAAAATGGCTGGGAACAAAAATCATGTCTCAATAATAACTCTGAATATTAATGGCCTAAACTCACCAATCAAAAGACGTAGACTAGCACATTGGAAAAAAAAAAAAAAAAAAAGACCCAACAATATGCTGCCTCCAAGAGACTCATATCTCATAGGAAAAGACATCCACAGGCTGAAGGTGAAAGTTTGGGAGAAATCCTACCACTCACATGGGCTGAGGAAACAAGCAGGGGTTTCCATCCTCATATAAAATAAAGTACACATCAAGCTAAAGTCAATCAAAAGGGATAAAGAAGTACACTACATACTGCTCCATACACCAACCATACACAATACACCAAGGAGACTTAACAATTGTAAATATATATATAACCCAAACAATGGAGCATCCATGTTCATCAAACAAACTCTTCTCAAGTTCAAGAGTCAAATTGACCACAACACAATAATTCTTGGAGATTTTAACATACCCCTTTCACCACTGGATAGATCTTCCAAACAAAAGCTGAACAAAGAAACTACAGAACTCAAAAATACAATAAAAAATTTAGACATAACTCACTTATATAGAATATTTCATCCTTCAAAGAGTGAATACACTTTCTTCTCAGCAGCACATGAATCCTTCTCTAAAATAGACCATATACTATGCCCCAAAACAACTTTTAGCAAATACATAAAATTAGAGATACTACCCTGCCGTCTATTATACCATAATGGAATGAAATTAGAAATAAGAAATAAACGCTACTCCAACACCTGGAGACTAAATAATATGCTACTGAATGGACAATGGGTTGCAGATGACATCAAAGAGGAGATTAAAAAATTCTTAGAGGTGAATGAGAACACACACACAAGATATTGATATCTCTGGGACATTATGAAGGCAGTTCTAAAAGGAAAGTTCATTGCATTGAGTTCATTCCTCAAAAGAAGAAAAAGTCAATAAATTAATGACTTACCATTACATCTCAAAGCTCTAGAAAAGAAGAATAATCCAATACCAAAAGCAGTAGAAGACAGGAAATAATTAAAATCAGAGCTGAAATCAATGAAATTGAAACAAAAGAAACAATTAAAAAAATTGACAAAACAAAAAGTTGGTTTTTTGAAAAAATAAGTACAATTGACAGAACCTTAGCCAGACTAACAAAGACAAGGAGAGAGAAAACTCAAATTAGTAACATACACAATGAAAAAGGAAAATATCACAACAGACACCACAGTAATACAGGAGATAACTCAAAATTATTTTGAAAACTTGCACTCCAATAAAATACAAAACACCAAAGGCATCAACAAATTTCTAGAGTCCTATGATTTGCCCAAATTGAAACAGGATGATATACACAATTTAAAAAGACCAATTTCAAGTGATGAAATAGAAGATACCATCATCAGCCTACCAACCAAGAAAAGCCCAGGACTAGATGGATACACAGCCAAGTTCTACAAGACCTGTAAAGAAGAACTAATACCAATACTCTTCAAATTATTTCAGGAAGTAGAAAAAGTGGGGTTGGGATGGGGAGCATAGGAGGATTAGAGGAACACTAGAATGGCCAATGGGGAGGGAGGGGAAGGGAGTGGGGCAAAAGGGTGAATGAAAAAAAAAAAAAGTTGGTAGAATGAGATGGCTATCATTACCCTAAGTGCATGTATAAAGTCACAAATGGTGTGAATATACTTTGCATACAACCAGAGATTTGTAAAAAAAGTGCTCTATATGTGTAATATGAAATGCAATGCATTCTGCTGTCGTTTATAACATCTTAGAATAAAAAATAAATAAATTTAAAAAAAAAGAAAAAGAGGGAACACTTCCAAACTCATTCTATGAGGCCAATAGCACCCGGATCACAAAACTAGGCAAAGACACATCAAAGAAAAAAGACTTCAGACCAATAACTCTAATGAACATAGATGCAAAAATTCTCAATAAAATTTTGGCAAAATGAATACAAAAACATATAAAAAATATAGATAGTACACCACAATCAAGTGGGGTTCATTCCAGGGATGCAAGGATGGTTCAACATACAGAAATCAATAAATGTAATTCATTACATCAATAGACATAAGGCTAAGAACCATATTATTATCCCAGTAGATGCAGAAAAAGCATTTGACAAAATTCAGCACTGCTTCATGTTCAAAACACTAGAGCTGGGCACAGTGGTGCACGCCTGTAATCCCAGCATTTTGGGAGGCTGAGGATTGTGAGTTCAAAGCCAGCTTCAGCAATGGTGAGGCACTTAGCAACTCAGTGAGACCCTGTCTCTAAATAAATTACAAAAAAGGGCTTGGGATGTGGCCCAGTGGTCGAGTGCCCCTGAGTTCAATCCCTGCTACAAAAAACAAACAAACAAACAAACAAACAAACAAACAAACAAACAAAAAACAAACAAACACTAGAAAAACTAGGGATAACAGGAACATATCTCAACATTGTAAAAGCTATCTATGCTAAGCCCCAGGCCAACATCATTCTAAATGGAGAAAAATTGAAAGCATTCCCTCTAAAAACTGAAACAACACAGGGATGCCCTCTTTCACCACTTCTATTCAACAGAGTACTTGAAACTCTGGCCAGAGCAATAAGACAAACAAAAGAAATTAAAGGGATACAGATAGGTAAAGTAGAAATCAAATTATCACTATTCGCTGATGATATGATTTTATACCTAGAAGGCCCAAAGAATTCCACCAGAAAACTTCTAGAACTCATAAATGAATTCAGCAAAGTATCAGGATACAAAATCAACACCCATAAATCTAAGGCATTTCTATATATCAGTGACAAATCCTCTGAAAGGGAAATGAGGAAAAACAACCCCGTTTACAAGAGCATCAAAAGAAATAAAATACTTGGGAATCAACTTAACCAAAGACATGAAAGACCTCTATAACAAAAACTACAGAACCCTAAAAAAGAAATAATAGAAGACCTGAGAAGATGAAAGATCTACCTTGCTCTTGGAAAGGCAGAATTAATATTGTCAAAATGACTATATTACCAAAAGTGCTATACAGATTTAATGCAATTCCAATCAAAATCCCAACGACATTCCTCATAGAAATAGAAAAAGCAGTCATGAAATTCATCTGGAAAAATAAGAGACCCAGAATAGCTAAAGCAATCCTTAGCAAGAAGAGTGAAGCAGGTGGCATCACTATACCAGACCTTAAATTATACCACAGAGCAATAGTAACAAAAATACCATGGAATTGGCACCAAAATAGACTGGTAGACCAATGGTACAGAATAGAGGACAAAGAGACTAATGCATATAATTTCAGGTATCTTATATTAGACAAAGGTGCCAAAAATGTACATTGGAGAAAAGATAGCCTCTTCAACAAATGGTGCTGGGAAAACTGGAAATTCACATGCAACAAAATGAAATTAAACCCCTGTCTCTCACCATGCACAAAACTCAACTCAAAGTGGATCAAGGATTTAGGAATTAGACCACACACACTACACCTAAGAGAAGAAAAAGTAAGCTCTAATCCCCAACAAGTTGGATTAGGCCCCAAGTTCCTTAATAAGACTCCTACAGCTCAATAATTAATATCAAGAATCAATAAATTGGATAGATTCAAACTAAAAAGTTTCTTCTCAGCAAAAGAAACAATCAGTGAGGTGAATAGAGAGCCTACTAATTGGGAACAAATTTTTACCACATGCACATCAGATAGAGTACTAATCTCTGGACTATATAAAGAACTCAAAAACTCTTAACACCAAAAAAACAAATAACCCAATCAATAAATGGGAAAAGGAACTGAACAGACACTTCTCAGTAGAAGATATACAATCAATCAACAAATATATGAAAAAATGTTCAACATCTCTGGCTATTAGAGAAATGCAAATCAAAACCACCTTGAGATTTCATCTCACACCAATCAAAATGGCAGCTATTACGAACACAAACAGGGCTGGGGTTGTGGCTCAGCGGTAGAGCGCTTGCCCGGCACGTGTGCGGCCCGGGTTCGATCCTCAGCACCACATACAAATAAACGAATTGTGTACAACTAAATGAATAAATATTAAAAAAAAAAAAGAACACAAACAACAATAAATATTGGCAAGGATGTGGAGAAAAAGGCACACTCATACATTGCTGGGGGGACTGCAAAATGGTACAGCCAATATGGAAAGCAGTATGGAGATTCCTTAGAAAACTGGGAATGGAATCACCTTATGACCCAGCTATCCCACTCCTTGGTCTATAGCCAAAGGACTTAAAAACAACATACTACAGGGACATAGTCACATCAATGTTTATAGCAGCAGAATCACAATAGCTAAACTGTGGAACCAACCTACATGCACTTCAGTAGATGAATGGATAAGGAAAATGTGGTATATATACACAATGGACTATTACTCAGCAATAAGAAAGAATAAAATCACAGCATTCGCAGGTAAATGGATGAAGTTAGAGAATACAATGCTAAGTGAAGTTAGCCAATCCCCAAAATCTCTGATATAAGGAGGCCAATTCACAATGGGGTTGGGAATGGGGAGCATAGAAGGATCAGAGAAACACTAGAATGGCCAATGGGGAGGGAGGGAATGGTAGGGGGCAAAAGTTTGAAGAAAAATAAATAGTAGAATGAGATGGATATCAATACCCTAAGTGCATGTATGAACACACAAATGGTGCGAATATACTTTGTATATGTAAAGAGATATGTAAAAATGTTCTCTATAAGTATAATATGAAATGTAATGCATTCTGCTGTCTTTTATAATAACTTAGAATAAAAAAAAAAAAAAAAAACCACCTGCAACTCACTCCCTGCCATTCACAGCATCTCCTCTCTGCTTGGGGCACTCTCCCAAAAAGGTCTGGTAGATGAGTTGTTATCCATTTTCCTGTCCAGTACTGTGACTCAGTGATGCCTTTATCTACCTCTAATATCTAAATAATTTTATTATACATGCACTTTTGAATACTTTCCTTACTGTTTAATAATAATTCAAAATGGACCTCATGTACTTTCCTGACTGTAATGGCACATTGTACTGCAGTTGTTTAGCTATCATTCTCCTTTATTAACATATGGCATTCTGGAACATAAAGTCTGTCTCATATTAAATTCTCAAATACTAGGACATTGCACAATGCTTAACAATTAACAAGGCTCCAGAAAATTGTTACTAAACAAAACAAATTAATAGAAATTGAATAAGAATAATTAGTACACATGACAGCAACCTCATGAACATGGTAAACTCAGGATGTTTCTCAACATGGTAATAAAGGTTTAACATCAGGTTTTTATTAAATCTAAACAAGTACAAAGTTCACAAATGACAGTGCATGGGTAAGCCTGCACAGTGGGTTCTTAACTGCTTCCTACTCTGAGTGATCCCTTACCAGTGCTGGATTATGCAAATCTCAAATGAGCCTTTGCCCTGAATCCTAGAGGAATTAGATACTTGTACATTATGCTTTAAATGCCCAACTTCAATTTATGTTGCCAGAATGTATCAGTGTAAAACCTTCTGGTTAGTTGCCTTTACAAAAAGAAAATCTTTGGGTCTGGATTGTATTTCAGCATGATAGGTAGAAAAACCAACTTTCTCTTATTACTATTTTTGCCAGTACCAATAGGTTTCCTAACCACTCTTGTACATTCTAATTTAAAACCACGTGTTCTTCCCTAAAATGAGTACTGGAAATGAAAGGCAAGCTTTGAATGTATAGTGATTTACTCTTAGAATTACTGCTGAGTATATAGAAAAGTGAAAATGCCATTTAAAAAGTTCAGGAGGTGTCTGATAAGAAAGAAAGAGGTCAAAAATAGTTTCTCTTGATAAGCTTATATTTTAAAAATATATTTCATAAGGAAGTAAATTGCATGGGTATTCTTAAAAAATAACCAAAATGTATTACTCAAAATTAGTTTTCCATAATTGTCAGAGTAGCAAAATGTAACTGATGGACTTCCATATCAGTTCACAAAATTAGCAAGGTCCCTAAAGTAAAAAAAATATGCAACAAGAAATAAAAATAAAGACCTCCCCTCTCCCATTTCTTTGACTGTTTTTGTGTGTGTATGTGTGTGTGTGTGCGCGCGTGCGCGCGCACGCGCGAGTACACCCATGCATAATTGAGATCTTTTACAAATAAGCTAGAATGAAAGTAGGCTACAAAATGAAGATTCCTCTCATTTTGTCTTTGCTTTGACTTGGGAAAATATAAGGGAAAACACATTAGTATGTTTATAAGCTTTCAAGGAAGATGTGAATTTTGGGTTTGGTCCTTATTGTGTCTAATTTCAGAGTCTCATTTGTGGAAGAAATCCAGGATATCTGCCTAAAAGACAAATTCTAAAAGTACTCTTGAGGTTCCTGTATTCTCAAAAAACATGCATATAGGTTTAAGCATTTATGCTGCATAATTTTCTGTTTTCATTTTATTGATTTTTTTAAATTTATTTTTGGGGATACTGGAGATTTAACCCAGGGACAATTTACCACTGAGACACATCTCCCATCCCTTTTTATTTTTATTTTTTTTATTTTGAGACAAGATCTTAATTTGTTGCTTAGAGCCTCACTAAGTTGCTGAGGCTAGCCTTGAATTTATGATCCTCTTGTCTGAGCCTCCCAAGTTGCTGGGGTTACAAGTGTGAGCCATCATGCTCACACAACTCATTTATTAAAAACAACAACATTTAATGTGTAATTTTTATGGGCCAGACACTCCTGAACCACTAATTAATAAAAATCATCCCCATCCACAAGAACCCCTTAGTTCATTGAGAACAATCCTTTGTATACTCTTTTTTTTTTTTTTTTTTTGGTACCGGGGATTGGATTGAACTCAGGGGCACTTGACCACTGTGCCACATCCCCAGCCCTTTTATTGTACTTTATTAGAGACAGGGTCTCACTGAGTTGCTAAGTGCCTGGCCATTGCTGAAGCTGGCATTGAACTCGTGATCCTCCTGCCTCAGCCTCCCAAGTCCTTGGATTACAGGCATGCGTCACCACACCCAGCTCTTTGTATACAGTACAGGTTTGAACAAGTTTGTGTGGGAACATAGGGAAAATTATGTAAGGATTTTCACAGATGCTGCTATCAAGGAAAGAGGATCAGAAAAGTAATATTTGATGCCTAAGTTATGCTCCTCAAGGAAAGGAAGTTCACACCAGTATCAATATCACATGGAAAGACATGGCATAGAGAAAGATCAGTGTGTTCAGAAAAACACTTTTTGGTCTGAAGTGACAGAACAAGAATATGGTATCTATAGATCATTGATACAAATCAGAGACAGAATTGAGGCCATTTAGGTAATAACTGTGATTTTACTAGAGAGCATGCCAGTCACTGTGGAGAATGGCAGGTGAAGAAATCCTGAGGCAGGGGCTTGTCATGTATAGCTGTGTATGTCATAACAACTTATTTCAGACTATTCTATATGTGAATGCAATCATTAAAGTATAGTTAACAGTGGAAGGACAAGGTCAATTTTATATTTTCCAATATCGTTCACACAACTCACCAGAAATTGGACTGAACAGAGAATAGCACAGTAATGGCAACTAGTTTGGAAGCCATTGCACTAGTCCTGTTGGGAGAATATGAGGATTTGGATTAAAAATTGAGAGTGACAATGAATAAAATGGGACACTTTTCTCTTGTGTACAAAGATTACTGTATGCAGAACTTGATACTTGTGTACACAAGATTAATGAAAAGGAAGGAGTAGAAGGAATATTTTTCTTGGTTTGTGCCTTTGATGAATGGGAAAAAGATGGGGGTAGCAAGTACAGTAAGATAGGGAGTTTAAGGAAATTATAAATGTTCCCCTTTTAGTATTGCATTTTGGATAAAGGTAAAGTTCAGTCTTTTCATACATATTGTCAAGCTATCATTGTATTCATTAATGCCACAGAGGCACTTAAAATGTCACAGAAGATTATTTACAACACTTTTCATTAATTTTATTGTTACTTTATAAAACCCTTAATAATTAAATAAATCTATTACTCTTTCCAAATTTTGCACCTATATCAATGAACTCAGTCCAAGGATTTATTGAGACATATGAGAAAATGGAGGAATATTAATAAAGTCCTTCAGGAAACTTCACTAAACACTTAACATATTCTATTTCAGTATTGGCTGAAAACGTTTTGTGATAAGTTTCTCTCTGTTGATTATTTCTCTTAAAATGTATTAGCCATTGTCTTTATGGGTCAACAAATTAGCACCTAGATCATGATATTTCAATGTATAAAATATAATCTTAGAGAAAAAATAGTGAAAATAATTTTCTAAGTCAGAGGACTGTTCTTATTTCATCATAAATTATAAAATATTCAAGAAAATTAATAGTGATACTTGCATGAATCCTGAACTACATATTCTAAAACTTACTGGTATTTGATGCTTAATTAAAAGATTTTGGCATGACCATCACCAAGCTCACTGCCAATATAAAATAATTGATTTCCTAACTAAAAATAGTTCAGGCTAAATTGAAATTGACAGGTGATGACCCATTGGTTAGGCAAGTTTATTGAATACCATGCCCCAGTTTTGATAATGAAGGTATACATCATGCTCTAGTTGATACATTATTTGTGAAGCCAGGAAAGATGCCAATTTCTATATCTGTTGCCAAGATCTGTAATTTAGTTGGTAAGAGAAGATGCATGATGGAGACATCATAATAGTGGGGAATTTCTGAGTCCCAGAAAAATATCTAACAGTTTCTGGGTCTTCTCAGCCCCCCTACCACATTTGATAGTAATTACACTAATTAAAATAACATTTCCAAAATACCACATGTCAAACATTTCCAAAATACCAACATATATATATATATATATATATATATATATATATATATATATATATATATATATATATATATTTGGTTTGATAGGTGAGATAGAAAAGATAGAAAAGCTAGGATTAGGAACCTTTAGATGACATTTTTTTTTCTACAGTTTTATTCATCATTTATAACAAATTTGTTTTACCCCCTATGGCTACTATTCTTTATTCTGGTTTAAACATGCCAACTTTCCTTTGTAAAATATATCTGCTAATAAAAATGCAAAGATCATTAAATAAGAGAAAAACATATTGAGTGAAAATATATAAGCACTTTTACTTTTGTACAGTAAGTCTAAGGCATGGTAGTTTCAGAGATAGTTTATGAGCTCAAAGATAAGATCAATCTGGAGGTTTCTCATATTATTGATCTACCATATCCAGTATGTTAGCTTCCCTTAGAAGTTTTTTTCCCTGTGTGATAGGGTGGCTATACCAGATGCTAGGAGCAATGATAACTTTCCAAGTTAGGAGACACATCACTCATTGCAACATCTAAATGTCTATTACATGAATAAAAAATAACATTTTAAATTCATTTCAATTATATCCAAATTTAATATATTTACTTAAAATTATTCATAACATTAGTAAGTCTGATAAACTTTAAGCCAATTCCAACATCCAATTAAATAACACAGTAGGCAGTGAAGCAATAATTCATAAATCTACATCATTATTTTTAGTTGGGGAGAATTAAATGGATAGAAAGAATATTTTACATATATAGGTAAGGAACCCTTGTTTATCATCCAAAGAAACCAAAGAGCATATGCTAATTCAAGCTAACAAAAGTAGGACATACAGATACAATAATCCATACCTTGAGAATAATGTAATATGCACTTAAGAATATTGCTTTACATATACATCCAGATGCATTAGTGGGAAAATTTATTCTTAGTCCTCCATTTGTTTTCAGGGACACTTCTGGATATTTTGCATTATACTCCGCCATAATATAATGGCATTTTATCATCACTATGAATATTCATTTATTGTCTGATAAAAATCTGTAAAATCTGAATGAAATACTTCAATTATACTACTAAGCATTCAATTACTGCCAAGTTATAGCTTGTCAATCTAATGTTAATGAGTGTGAACATTGACCACAACTCTCATATCACATTAATGTACAAGGAGACATTAAGCTTGCCAGTCGCTTTTATGTAGATAAGAAGAGCTGGTATAAACTTTGTATTGCCAAAGGAAGCTCCACCATGGTATGTCTTACCCAGGGGAGAGCAGTGATAATGAATTTAAGCCCTAGGATAGAATAACTTTGAAGTGTACCAACAATGTATTCTTGGGAGATTTACTTAATTTTTCTGTGCTGCAGTCTCCTCTTCAGATAATTGAGAATAAAGCCTCATAATAGTTTTGGAAATATTCCAGGAGTTAATAAACACGAGATACTTAGTACAGAATCTGGCACAGGACAGGCCTATTATAATTCTTAGCCATTGGTCATTAGCTTATGAGCTATACCGTTTCAACACTGCCAGTGTGAAGACATTAGCTTTATATACTTTCTTCTTGATCTTTGTTTCAACATGTATAATATGTGAACAAGAATTCCTATATTTTCCACCACACAGAGTTACTTTGAAAATCAAACACAATAGCAGATGCTGGAAGATGTAAGGAATAGAAAAAAGAATTCAGCTTTAGAGTGAGGTAAGGGGTGTCAAATCTTTTTTATTGGCTTATTTCCCATAGAACACCATGAACGACATCATCAAATTGTAAAACCAATCTCATTATATTGTTCCTAAGATTTTTAATTCTTTTACTATCATCTTTAGAATAAAGTCACTACCCCTAAGATGGATTGGTAGTACCTTGAATGCAAGCACCCTTTCCTATGTTTCCTTCAAACTCATGCCATGTTTTCCAATCAACCACTAGAATTCAGCCTATTGACTTCCTAGATCTCCTTCTATGCCCGTATTGTCCTCATATTGAAATTTACAATTAACTAGTTCCCCTACTTGGATTTATTTTCTCCTCACAAGGTTTCCTTATTGACTTTTGTTTATATTCAGGATTTCTTCTCAATTGTCACTCTTTCAACGATAAGTTCTTTAATCTCCTAAATTGAAATAAAGCACTATCTTGATTTCTCATGGTAATATTTGTTTGGCTTCATCACATGTCACAGTATGCAATTATAATTTTCTGGAAGAATATTAACTTCTCTGTCACTTCTGTTCACTTCATGGGATAGTTGATCTAGATTGTCAACTTGACTGGACTGAGAGATGCATAAAATTAAGAAACTTCTGCATGAGTTGATAAGGCTGTTTCTGGAGATAATTATCTTGTTGGACAGCAAGCTGAGTGGAAGACCCTCCTTGAATGTGGTTAGCACAGGCCAATAGGTTGCAGTCTAGATGGAAAAAGGGTAGAAGAAGTTAGGGAGCCAATGCACACACACCTCCATTTTTCCTCAACAAGTGCTGATTTACTGCTGTGATATCCAGGCTCCAGATCATTCACTATTCAAAATCAGTCTGTGACCATTGATTTTCTGGGGAATGTCCAGGCCTTTAGCCCAGAAAAGGGATGCATTATAAGTCCATTTTCTTTGAAGGCTCCAGCCTCTTTGACTGAACAGCTACTGATTTCTCTAGCTCTCCAGACTGCAAGAGGGTCATAGTGGAACTACCTGGCTTCTGATACTATAAACTAATCTAATAAATTTTCTTTCTATAATAAAAATCATATACATATGAGATATATGTTTGATTATGTTATATATTATGATAATATGATTATAATGAGGATCTTTTTCTTGTTTTGCTTTACATTCTCAAAACCAAGTGTCATAATTAGCATCACAGTGGTGCACTAGAATGATTACTCATTCAATAAGGATAGACCATTCAGGAAATATACCAATTGCCTGGGACAGGCAAACACAGGTTTTGTGGTTTCTGGTTGCTTAGTCTTAGAAAAGTGAGTTTCTATTTGTGTAAATAAAATAGTGCTAATGCTACCCAATTCTCAGGAAAAAAGGAAGAATTGTAGAAAAATAGATGTGAAAATGTTTAATAATTTCTAACGTGTGATGATAGATAAAAATAAATGGAAGTCCTCACTATCAGTTTTCACTCTGCTATGTCAGTTCTTAGGTATAAGTATCATTGAGATACCTGTGTATAGGGTTTGAAAAATTAGAGATAAAATAAAAGGGTACTGCAAAGGTCAGTGAGGAAGGAGAACATATTGGAAAGAAAAAGGAAAAAGAGAGACCAGACATAGAACAAAGAAAGCAGGCTTGGAATTGACTTAGTAATTGGTACTACGGACTTTGAAAATACAGGGCTAAGCAGATGTGCTCAGTCTTTAATAAGCCAGAAATGTCTCTTCTCTGCTCTTAATGCCAAGTTACTTTGTGGAAAGATTGTGAAATTGAATGATGAATTTCAGTTCATATTTTCACAAAATTTATACCCAAATCTCGATTATATGTCTCAGATTATTTTACTGATTTGTTCCTGTTCCTGATGTGGGCAAAGAAAATAAAATCTATTTTTTACTTTTGTCAAATGTATAGGAATGGGAAAGAAAACCCTTTTATTCTTATTGCATGAGGTATAGTATATATGAAGCAGTTTACTCAAATAGAGCTGCAGTTTTTCAGCCTCAAGATTTTATTTTTAATCAATATCAGTTTTTTTATGGTGTTTAAAGGCATCATATATGAGATCAGTCACCTTATGTACCATTAAGTAAATTATTTGACCTGTATAAACATCATTTTGCTCATTAGTGATACATACATACATATATATATATATATATATATGTGTGTGTGTGTGTGTGTGTATATATATATATATATGTGTATATATATATATATATACTGCACAGGTTTGTAGTGAGGATCAAATTAAATAATGTATGTAAAAATGTCTGTAAAGTATCTGGCACTTAGTATATATGATTATCACTAGAATAATAAATTACACAACTCTTTCTTATTTTTCCCTTACTTGTTAGATAATTCCTGAAGTGAATATAACTCATATCTTTATTTATACAAAACTAAACTGAGGTTTAAATAGTTTATCTAATTATTGGCCTTATTTGTAGAAGGAGGCAGAACCAAAAATTGACCCAAGCATAAAAATCAAGATATCATGTTTTTACCTATCTTAATATGAACTTGTAAGCAAATGTATGTATGGGATGGGATATGGGGGTGTGTGCATGGGGGCACTTTCTTTGTGTACCTAAAATAACAAATTATGATTGGCAAGTTTGTTCATGAGAAAAAATGAAGGAAGGGAATATAATAATTATTTCTGTTCAACAAACTCTTACTGAGTATCTAGTACAGAAAAGGGAGTAAATATCCAAATAATATATCTGAAAAAATATCATTTATGTAAAAAAGTATTTTCTATTGTGGGAAACAGCCATCTGTAATATAGACTAATAAGCATAGTATGTGTACACCAGTCAAATTAGAAACTTGAAATAGCACATTGACTCTATTGGGGTGGGGTGGTTGTTAAGATGGAACATGTAGTAACTCATGAAGAATCATGTATGTTAAAGAATGTGCAGAGTTTCCCACACAAAAGATTGTCCCAGGTGGGGAAAAAATAGAGGTGGAAATAATGTAGAGATTTGAAAATAGTAAGAAGTTCAGTATTAGTAGAACCAAAACTTAGACTTTTGACAGAAGTAGTGAGAAAGAATAAGTCTAGTAGTACAAACAGGGACCCAAACATACCAAGATCTTTTACTGATGTACAAATGAGATCCACTGGTGAGATTGTGGATATTCCTAGCACTTTTATTTTCCTTTTATCTGCATCAGATAAGATATTTCAAGCAAGGAAGAAATCCTAATCATGTTTTCAAATCACTATGTCACTGATGTTGGGCATTCCATGTAACAAATTACACAATTCTTTCTTATTTTTCCCTTATTTGTTAGATAATTCCTAAAGTGAATATAACTCATATCTCTATTTACACAAAACTAAACTGAGGTTTAAATAGTTTATCTAATTTTTGCCCTTAATTGTAGAAAGAGGCAGAACCAAAAATTGACCCAGGTATAAAAATGATCAGAAAGTCTGACACTTTGATTTCCATTGATGTGCAAAGGAAAATCTACCTAGTATTACCTCTTGAGCACCATTCAGGAAATTCATGGTGTAATGCTAGGCATCTGGATGCTCATGACACAGAAACACCCAACCTGAAATTGTGCTCTCAAAGATAGAGTTAAAGGGAATGTTTATGGCCTCATTTGTAATTAGCACAATCCTGGGAGCTTGTGAAATCCCTTTAAGAGCCTGGATTTAATAGAAGTCATCTAATTAAAAACCCACTAAATAATACTTGTTGTAGCTATTTCTTTAACTTAATTGAATGTATACAATTTACTTTTCAAGGACTTTTAACTATTGTCCCAGCAGAGACTTTAAAAACCAGCAGTAATTGTGACACAATCTGGTAAGAAATCAAGAGTGTTTCAGTTTATTGAGGAAATTATGCATGGAGGTGACTTAAAAATAAAGGCTTATGACTATACTGAAACCAATTATCATGTAATGTTTCATAGAAATATTTAACACTAAACAAAGTTTGATAGTCACAGTCAGTCAGTCACTTGGGATTTTGAATTTGACAGAGTGCCTTTTGGATCCAGTGCTGCAAATGTATCCATTAATATAATTCTTTGTTTACACAGGGACTGCTGGTATTACAGTAAATCTCATTATTTCCAGAAATATGTGTTTGTGGAAAGAATTAAATTTGAACTTTCCTGTGATAAAGAAATGGATGCACCAACAAAAAATGAAGGCAGGACAAGTTCACCCTTCATGAAACAACAAACCTGAGATCTGATTGCAAGGATTATTACCTCCATTGTATGATACCGATATCTGTACAAGTGTACAGGTAATTAACTAAAAATCACTCACAATATGAATTTTTATAACACTGAATATATAAAATTATTCAGTCATAGAAAATGAATTTGGTAGAGCACATGAAGGAATATTGTTCTAATACCTTTTATTCTATTGAAAGTTTGTAGGAAAATAGTTGAAATTAAAACCATAATGTTCATTTGATTGATCTGGAAAATTTCCCTGAATATAACAGATCATTTAATGAAAAAAATCATTATGCATACACAAGAACATATTTTCTGAGTTTTATCTCTCAGGCTTGATTATTTTCTTGGCTTATCATCAAACTACTCTTATACCTGGCTGTGCCATTAGGCATTCAGCACACAGACACAATAGAAAGGAACACCATTCAAAGGCTAATCATCTAAGACACATAATGACATGGGTTAAAGCATTAGTGGCATTACAGAAAATTTTGTCTCCTGTCTCAAGTTTCAGAGTACATTCTCAGCTCTTCATTTAACTTATCTGGATTCCTGCTTCAGTTTTGGGGTCTGATGATTTTTTTTTCCTCTTCCTTGAGCTCTGTTCATGAATTTTTTAAAATGTAGCATAAACATACTTTATCAGTATGTGCCTGTATTTTGTTGTTTACTTTACTGTAGTAGGCTTTTTACAGTGTATGTAATCCTCACATATTCATGAATTGAATGATCATGTACTTTTAGTATATAAATAATTTTGGGGGACTCAAAGTATAATTCTTGGAAACCATTTTAATAATAGATAATTTTCAATCATATACATCAAAATATCATAAGCTCACATGTAAACTACTAATGTGCCTTGAATTATCAGCACAATATACCCCTTAAATAATTACAGTAAGTTATAATACAATCTACATTGCTTTTATCTGACATACTGGATGTATAATTATTAGAAGATATTTTCTTTTTAATATCACAAGAAGACTTTGGGGAATTGAGAGATTTTTTTTTAGTGAAATGAAGAGAACTTCTATTATAAACACAAATAAAAGAGTGTTTTAAAGAAATAATTTATAAATCATAAAAATAAAACATGTATATGAATTACTATATAAGCAAAACTGTCTGAAAATTGTTAAACTTCAAGGAGATGCATTAGAGAATTGAATAAATTTATTGATATAGCACGTATGGATAGGAAGATTCAATATTGTAAATGTGTCAAGTCTCTTCAAATTGTTTTATAGTTTTAATATAACCCCAATCCAATTGCCATGCACATTTTTTTTTTTTCTTTTTTGGAGAAAGCTTATTCTAAAATCTGTCAAATCAATTGTGAAGAGTTAACCATTGTCAAGGTCTTCTTCAAGGGGAACAATATAGATGTAGAACTTGTTCAACAAAACATAATATTTTTTTTAAAAATAAGATTGTATGCATTCTGGCAATACAGACTTTTTGCAGGGATAGACAATAGAGATTCTGAAAATAAGGCACACAGAGTTGTTTCATATGTGACAACTGTCACTAAAGAGCCATTGGATAAACAGAAACTTCTCAATAATTTTTGCTATAATATTTCAACATCCAGAAGGAAAAACAAGGGAAATTTAAATATTTACTTCATTCTAGGTAGACTAAACACCTAATTAAGAAACCCAATACAAAAGTTTTAGAAGATAAGAATATTTTTTTTTTTAATTTAAACTAAAGTCAGGGAAGAGTTTTCTTAAAACACAAAGCATGTTACCAATGAAAGATATGATTAACAAAAAAATTGAGAATGTCTATTTATTAAAGAAAGGCCTCTTTTGTTTATTTTTAAAGACTGTCATCTAGAAGAACACATCAATGTTTCTAAGACATGACAATATTAATCAACAGAAAATATGTAGTACATTCAAACAAAAGTATTGGACAAACTAATTTTAAAGTTCCTTCATGAAAAGATATAGAACTCATTTCAAAATGGAAAAAAAGCCTCTTTAAATAGCTAACAGATTGGCAAAAAAATAAAATATGGAAAAGTCACTTAAATATCAATTGGTAGTAATATTGAGAAATGAATTATCAAATATTCATGCAATTGAATATTATTACTGAAAATGAGTGAAAGGAATCTATCAATACAGACCAACATTATCCTCTAAAACATGTTAAAAAAATGTCAGTTATGAAGAATACAGAAAGTTAGACGCCAGCTATATAGAATTTAAAAATACACTTTACCCAAGGTTTTTATTTTTTTATTTTTATGGATAGTAAAAATAAAAAAGAAAGTTAATTGTAAATATTAAATTCAATATACATCTGAGAAAGGGAAAATTCTAAAACTGATGAGGTACACAAAATGTTTCAAGTATTAATTATCTTAAGGTTTATGCAAATATTTGAGTTTGCTCATATATTGTATTTAAATATTATTGTATTTATCTAATATCTATTTGTTCTCTACTCTCAGCTAGTTGGGAAGTTATTGGAGAGAAATTGTGAGTTTAAGGCCAACCTAGACAACATAGATATACCCTGTCTCTTGTATTAAATAAAAAGAAAACAACCCTTGAATACATACTCATTTTATGATAGAGAACTCCAAAATTGTTTTTCAAAAGTGTATTTTAAAGATCAGGCAATACAATGGTATTTTTTAGTGGGAAATAATAGCTAATTTTAAATCTAATAAAGTTAGAATTTCAGTAACATGTCCTCTACATGGATAGATTTTAGTTATTTAGAAGGGCTAGACACTGAGGCTATTGTTTTGCCATTGTTGTTTTGTTTTTCTTCATAGTCTATATTTCACAAAAGCAATTTGGAGTTCTCTTATCCAACCTTTTTTTGTCTTATTTTTCCCATAACATCTCCTTTTAATTTCAATATTCCAAGGAAATTCCCCACTGCATTTTTTAAAATCAAAATTGAATGTCCGTTAGAAGGATTATACCTGTCGTTCCCTTTGTGAATATACACATCATGATTTTCTCATTTCATCAGAAATGAAGTTATTTTTGGCAAACAAACTTCTGCCTCAAATCCTTGGATTAAAAAAAAAAAAAAGTATTGCTCAAATCTCCTTCTTTGGTTTTTCTGTGCAATATTGAGATTGTGGTTGCAGCAATTTAAAAATTAAATTAATTTAGAAATGTTTTCATAGTAATTTATAAAAAGATTATCTCCCAAGATACTTTTGATTTTTAAAATGATCTATTTTTTTTTCCATTTACTTACTTAACCATCTTTGTTCAAAAGCAGAGTCCTTACGTACACTAATGTGAGCCTTAGAGACTGTGAAGTTGTTTCCAAGTGTGTGGTCAGAAGCTACATATTGTTCTTTCATCTTGACCATTTTTCTTTGCCCTCTAAAGAGTTCTTAGAACATTATTTCTACATTTTCTGTCTTATAATCACATTCTATTACTGGATTCTTGTCAGATAGCCAAAGCTGGAATTATTTTACTAACCAAGCATTATAAAAAGTACTAACTTTATTTTTTTAAATTTTTATTTATAGTAGTATGTATTACAGTTCATACTATACATATAGAGCATCTTTTTTACACAAAACAGTTTGTATACAAAGTATATTCGCAGCAAGAATTCAAAGTTCTTAATAAAATCACTGCTGCTAGCCTATTAGAGACACTCATTCAAGATGGACACTTTGAAGAATGATTTGTAATTACCTATAAAAGATTTTCAAATGCAGTTCTTGAGAACAAATTTCTACGTGAAGACAATTAGGAATCAGAGTCCAGGGGATGTGGAGAGAGGTTTGCACCTCCCCACTGGTACAATCTCAAGGCTGGTTCTTCAATGCAGTTATTATGTGAGGTAGGGGCTAAATTTAGTCTTTCCATGTTGAGGGAAAGTATTCTATTTCAGTAATCTTGACCTGAAGCTGGGGACTGGGTAAACTTGGAGATCTCTGAGACATTTTCCAGTGTTCTGCAAGGACAAAACATTTTAGTAATATTGTTACATTATTATTTGCATTTTTCCCAATCATTTCATAATTGTAGAGATTTTTAGAGGATAAATAGCACATAATATTACACAAAATGAATACAGAAGCAGATTATGAGAATTCAGCTCATTTTATTAAGTCAGATATTAAAGAGGTTTACAAAAAAGAGAAAAGAATGCCTCTCATTTTATTATTTTTATTTTGGAATATATACTTATTTTCATATAAAAGAGTCTGTATGTTAAGTAATAGGCATTTTTGTTTGCTTATGTTAAATTGATTACCATATACTAAATATTCTTAATTTTAGTTTCACATAGGGTAAATAAGAAGTATAATTCATGAGAACAATTTTAATATCTTTTCTTAAATGGGAAGTTTATCTTTAATATGGCATTCAAATTTTTTAATTGGAAGCAAGATGTAGATATAAAAAATAAAGTCATACTTGATAAATCACTGTGATTTTTTTTCTTACACAGCAATTTTTCCTGTCAAAAATTGTGCTAAAGAAAAAGTGTCCTTCTAAATAAATAGTTTTAAATTTCAATAATTTACATAATCAACACCTAAAATAATACATGGAATATTTTCAAGAATGTCTCTTTTTTTTTTTTTTTTTCCTTAAGTAATGCTCTTCTCCTGATAGAATATCAATTCTAAGATCATACACACATTTTTTTTTTCCTGTTTTTGCATTCCATATGATCAGAACCTAAAAACATATACTCATTAGGACTTCTTTTGCTCAATATAATGTCAATGGCATTATCGTTGAGTGCAACAGCAGTTCTCTTTTTATTGTGGCATTAGAATATTGTACTAGTACAGTATACTTTCCCATTCTACCATTGAGTACAGCTGCATGAACATTCTTGCACATAGAATTTTCTGGGCAGATGCAGTCATTTTTCTCAGATGTATTACTTGGAAGTGGAAATCTTTGGTCATATGATAGCTTTAGTAAAAAAACACTGGCATCTTCCATATTATTATTGGCTATTTTGGGATATGCCCATTCAAGTATTTTACTTATTGATTTTACACTATATTACATAGAGAAGTTACTTGTAGTTTCCGTGATTTAAAAGTGTCCTTTTCTATTCTCTGACATTTATAAATGGATTTTTTTATTGTTTATTAGAATAAAATCATTTAATTATGCTAAGTGAAATAAGCCAGTTCCAAAAAACCAAAGGCCAAATGTTCTCTCTAATATGTGGATGCTAACTCACAACAAGAGAGGGTGGGGAGGGGATAAACAGAAATCCACTGGGTTAGACAAAGGAGAACAAAGGGAAAGGAGGTGAGAGGGGAATAGGAAAGACAGTAGAATTAATCAGACATAAATTTTCTAGCCTTGTATATGAATATACGACCAGGGTAACTCCACATCATGTGCAACCACAAGAAAAAGATCCTAATTAGAATAAGTTATACTCCATGTATAATGTATGTATAATATGCCAAAATACATTCTACTGTGATGTATCTCTAAAAAGAACAAATTTTTAAAAAGTGCTTAGTAGAGGATTAAAAAAGAATAAAATCATTCATATATTTATTTGCTGATCAGTGATTTTTTGTGTCCTTATTCAACTAGTCTAATACTGCAAAAATATTACTTACTTTATTATTTTTTGGTTGAAATATCATTGGTTTATATTTTATATTAATTCTATGATCAGTCTCAAATTGTCTTGTATATTATGAGGAAAAAATAAGATTCATTTATTCTTCCACATGGATAGTCCATATGGATGTAATGCCATTTATTTTAAATGTCTTTCTTCCCAGAGTGGACCTTTTAAGGTAAATCAGTTGGCCATAATCTATTATTCCTGGACTGTATATTCTGCTCCTAATATATTTCCATTTTATAATTTTTTACTAGGTATTGAACCCAGGAATTCTACCACTGAGCCACATCCCAAGCCCTTTTTTATTTTGAGACAGGCTCTCACTAAGTTGCTTAAAGCCTTGCTCAGTTACTGAGGCTGGCCTTGAACTTGCTATCCTCCTGCCTTAGCTTCAAGAGGTGCTGGGATTATAGGTGTGGGTTATCATGCTCAGCCACATTCTTATTTTCAACAGAATTTTCAGGAAGTATATTTTGAGTGGCATTTGTACAATATTTACATTTATCATATATATAGAATTATAAATTAGTTTTAAATCTATCATTTTTAATTTGTTGTTTCTGTTCTTTTAAGCAGGCCTCTTCTAACACTTATTAATTTAATTTAATTTTTTTTTTTGGATTATTTGCTTCTTTGGGGGATTTTATTTTACCTCCACTATTGGCTTATTAGGCATGCTTCTTATTTAATTGATGGCTCTAAGGTTTATAGTATGCATATTTACCCTGGTCTCTTTCAAGTAATACTTTATCACTTCACATATAGTGTACAAATCATGAAATATTTACAATTCCATCTTTGTGCTTTTAATGTCATATATTTGGGCTTTGCATAATTATATTTAAATAAAATTTTAAAATGAGGTAAAAATGATTTTATATTTACTTGTCTTCCATTCACTGTGCTCTTCGTTATTTTGCAAAAATAGCTGCCAACCTGAAGATCTTACAAGGTAGATATGTTGCCGTCAAATTCTTAGCTTTTATCTCTTTGGAAAATTATTTGCCTAATTTTTAAAACTTATTTTCTTTTCATACAGAAATAGGAATTACTTCAGCTTCCTATAAGATCATTTATTCCATTTCATTGTCTTATTTCTTTTATTTAGCAAATATCTAGTAATTGTGGTTCTGTGTTGTACAGTTCTAAATGTGAGAGAATAAAAAATAAATTTAGGGATGGGGTTGTGGCTCAATGGGAGAGCACTCTCCTCACATGTGTGAAGCACTGGGTTCGATACTCAGCACCACATGAAAATAAATAAATAAAATAAAGGTATTGTGTCCATCTACAAAAAATTATTTTTGAAACATACAAATTTAAATCAAATTGGACATGTCAAATATAAATATATCTAAGTATCATAAAATATTTATAGATAGGTAAGTAAAGATATAAGGACAAATATCATTATTACTTATAGATTTCCACTTGTAACTCATGAAGGTCTTATAGGCAATCAACTGCTAAAAAGAGAAACAATCAAATAAAAAAATTAAAAGAGCTTTCCTTAGCATCTCTAGTTTATTAAAGTAAAAACTGTTTTTTTACTGGAAAGGTAGAAAAGAAGATTTTAGCCCTTGCATGAATGGAGGTAGAATTAGTTATTATGAACATATTTTTTGTTTTCAGTACCAAATGCTAATTGCACCTTCAAACATACTCAGCATTTTCAAGTTTCCATAATATTTTGGGTTTTGCACAACCTATTGGCTCCTTTACAAAGACGGTTTAATCATTTAACAGACTATTGGTCTCAAATTCAATAAATAAGCATTTTCACTGGTAACAGTTTTGTTTGTACATACACAGATTTATATACACTACATACAGCATGTGTGTAGTGTTTATTTTATACCAGTCAATAACTTCTTTATTTATAAATTATGCATATGTGGCACTAGGATATTTGTATAAATTACTTTTTATAGATTGTAAAAGAAATATGCTGTGGCAAATAACAATGCTCTACAAAATAAAAATCTGTGTATATGTTACTTTCCCATTATGGTGATCCAAATTCTTGCAGATTCAAACTGCTTGTTGTAAACATCAATTTCTGAAACTTTATGATAGGACAGTCCTCAACATAAGAGTAGGAAAAGAACAAGTTCTGCCTAATTTTGTTTGCATTATTAGCACACTCTTCTTTCTGGATACCATTTTAAAGACAAATGTCTATTTTGTGATGGGAATTATAAATAAAATCTACTTACAAAATCCATAAATCCAGCTGGACACAGTGGCACTTGTTTAGTGACAGCTGTAGGGGAGGTTCTCTTGAACCCAGGAGTTCCACACCAGCCTGTACAACATAGCAAGTTAATTCTCAGTAAATTAACAAAAATCAAAAACAAAATCCACAAATCCAATTGGCAAGTTGCTGCTGAGCTGCAAAGCTTCACAGCACACATGCAGTGCTGCTGGGTCTCCACTGTGCTCTGGAATCCACTCTCTTTTTCTGTCCATTGCCTTGAGTGATGTAGATCATACAGGCAAAATATAGACCTTAAATGGAGCCCTATCTTAATATATTTTTAATATAAGGTAAAGTTTATGGTTAAGGTAAAGTCTATGACCTTAATATAAGGTTATATTTATTTAAACAAAAATCTTAGTGGAAGCTCTAATTTTTTTTTTTTGTTTGTTTGTTTCTAAAACCTTCCTTTCTTATCCCATGTTCACCCACATTTGAAGATGCAGTTCCATTATTCCATTCCCTTGGTTCTACTTCATCATTGGCTATCTACACATAAATAAGCCCTGTGTTCAAAACCTAATACATTTTTTCTCATGTTGTTTGTTTATTTCTTAAAAATATTGTGTAAATTCTAATTTGGCAAAGAATGATGTCAAATAGTTCATGATACATGTGCTAATGCCCTCAGCCAACACAATCAATGAACATTGGAGCTCTCTAAGCAGTAAGTCAACTCAGTGAACGCTAATGCAGGGCATTACTACATGTCAAAAGTCATTCCATTATTTTATTAAATAGATAAAATGAACAGACACCAGAAGACCAGAAGCATATAACCATAGGGAAAGAACATTCAATATGCAAATAAAAAATAACACCTATTTTTTTTTCTTTTCCTTAAACATATGGTTGAAATTCTATAAAGTAAGGGAATAAATACTAGCCCAATAACTTTATAGGAGATGTAAAATGTAAATGTCAAAAAATGAATAAAGTTTGTTTCTCTGGGAAATGTTCATTGTTTGGAATTTTTCTGAAAGTTCCTAATTTATGATGAGTGTGTAAATTTATTTGTATATTTTATTTAATTAGGTATTATCCAAGTTTCTCTTTGCTAATTGGATTGTTTTAGTATCACATTTTTAGTATAAGTAATAATGACTATGGAAATAATAGTGACTATGATGCTCATTTAAAGTTCAAAGACAATTTAAAAACTACCCATAAAATGTCCTGCAAAACAATGATTTAACCCTGGAAGTTAACACATTTAAAAATTAAGTGTTCTTATTAAAGTCCCTAACTTAGTATCTATGGTGATTGTATTTATATTCTGGAGTCTCTTATATTTGCCCCTCCAGAAAGTCTGTTTTCTATATTATTATTATTTTTTATTATGTAAATTTAAGATATTATATAAAATAAAAAGAACTCTCTCTTTTATTTTATTTTCTATATATATGTGTGTGTATATATATCCATTAACAAAACTCTCTTTATCCACACACTTTACCCAGCACTCTCTATGTGTAAATTGGACTAATGTTTGGAGTGTGATGTTCAGATCTTCCATATTCTTAGAGATGTTGTGTTTTCTTGATCACTTGTGTTGATATTATATGAGATCACTGCAATGGTATTTGTAAGCATTTTGTACACTTATCCATTTCTTTCCTTATTTTCTATGTTAGCCACTTTGATTATGCCTTTGTGAGCTTCTCATTTGACTAGGTCTATACAGGGTCTTATAAACCCCATACATGTGGATGTCCACATTGTTTCTGATATGGGAAAATTTTTCTGTAACATTCTCATTGGAAATGTTATTTATGGCTTTAGTTTTATCTTCACATCCTCTTCTATCCCAATGATTATCAGATTGGATTTTTTAATGCTGTTCTAGAGTTTCTGTATATTCTTGTCATGTTATATAATTTTTTCCCTTATTGCATTCTGTGTACTCAAGATTATATATCCTGTCTTCAAGACCAGAAGTTTGTCTTCTAAGGCTGAATTTCTACTGTGTGCTATCTAATCTGTTCGAATTTTTTAATTTGATTAATTGTAACTTTCATTTCTCGGAGTTCTCCTGGGTTTCTTTTCACTGTTTCTATTTCTTTATTAAAATGTTTTTTTTCATATCCTGTATTTGCTCACTTAATTTCTTATTTAAATCTTCTTTTTAGTTCATTGCACATTTTAATAATCAGTTTTTTTATATTCATTCTCTAGATTTTTTTTTTTCCACAACACTATCAGTGGGATCCTTTGTTGGGGAATTGTGGATTTGGGCAGGAGATTTATTTGCTTGCCTCCTCATGTTTTCAAAGGTCTTGTTCATCAATTGAAATAGATTACCTTACTTCTTGTTTTATGTGTGGCCTTTATTTGTTTTGGAATTTTTGTTTATGAGTAGGTGCCAAGGGGTAAGACCTGAGGTTCTCTCTATTCTTGCTTGGGTCCTTTGGGTTGGTTTTGAGGTTTTGTCACAATTTTTTGAGTAAAATCCAGATTTAGATGGGGTAGATTGCATGTGAAGAAAGTTTCAATGTTGCTTGGTTGAGATGTATTTCTCAACTGCAGTATCTCTACTCTGTGATCTTGAAGTACCCCAGTCTGTTTCTGACCCCTCTTACAGGGAAAGGGGAGGCAGGAATGACAGCAACAGATGTATAGCAGTTTGCTAAAAGTCTGGTGTTTACTTTGATGTTTATATTTGCCACATATATGGGAATGGTGGGGGTCACTATTTAATAATAGTGCTGACAATAAAATACCATGCAATAGATTAGAAATTTGACTACCATGTTTTCTAGTATATTAGTGCTCACACCAACTGAAAGTGGGGATTGCATAGTCTAATCATTAGTTGTTTTTATTTCTCTTCTATTCTTTGTATTAAAGTGTAGCTTAAGATTGTCATCATTCTATGTTTGAAGAAAGGTGTGCTGTCCTTTCCCTATACGTTCCCAGCACCCCACTGAATAGAGCAAAATAAACAATAGCAACAATCATTGCAAACAATATGCAGCATTAAAGTAAATACCTAATTCCTACGATGACATCTTAAACATTAATTATCACCAAAAAACAGGAATGGTGGGATCAGCAATTGTCAACAGTAAAAACAATAACAATGAACTATATCTGGCTTTAAAGCAAACAGCAGATGTCAACTATATGATCCCCAGCCTTAATGATCATATCAGCATTAATGGTGGGGACAGGAGTTACATAAGCCAATTAATTCTGAAAGATGGTGAAAATACAGTTAATTAGCAAAAAAAAAAAAAAAAAAAAAAAAAACATTTTAGGAAGGAAGGAAGAAGAGTTTTGTTGTCACCTGCAGCTATCACCGCCTGCAGCAAGGATACCACTGGAAAGAATTCGGAAGCAGACTGGAAAATGAATAGGCTCTTTATTCTTGCTTCTTCTAACTTCTCTCTCCGGCTCCAACAACCTCTCCAACTCCAACCACCTCTCTAGCCAACCTCACCCGGTAAAATACTTTTTTGCTTTAACAAGTATACACTTGTCAACAGCTCAAACTTACAAGTGTGTCACATAGTGTTCACGGGCATAGAAAGATTCTTAGATAAATGCATGAATATCAGGTGAAAATACTGAAACCCCTCTTATGGCTCTCAGCTAGCCACCATCTTAGCTATCTCCTTATTAGGGCTCTTACAAAGTTTACAATGTCAAAAAGTGAACAGAGAGAATGCAGAAGAGATGTAGTAGGTGATGTTTATAAGGAAGGGATGGGAAAAACAGGAAAAGCAAAGTACTGGGAAAGAGAAGAGGAGAACAATATAATATAGTATTATCAGTTATATAATACTACAATCAGTTGAAGTTTTGTCCATTCAGACTAGTTTGGCGCACTCCCAGAGTACAGTTTATGTAAAGTACTGTGAAAGGAATTGCAGAAGGTTGGGCTTAGTCTAATCAGGACCCAGGGGCTTTTTAGGGTGATTTCTGCTTCAGTGAGATTAGAACAACCCAACCCTAGGACTTGATAGTAGTGGGTCTCTGATGTAAGTCTGGGTATTAGGAGCCTCCCAAGAATTCCAGTTAAGGAGTGGGGCAACCAATCCTCCACACACTGCTGCCCATGATCATAGCTTTCCTGGGTTTAGTCCTTGCTTGTATTCTCCCCATCTCTTCTGACTCTCAGCATGCTTCAGCTGGTAATATGAGCAGTCAGACTTCAAGGAAAAACAAGTTGGGTTCCTCTTCAACACTTTTGACTCAGATTTCCCTAGATACAGTACGCTTTGCACTTTATTTCACTCAAGTTCTGCCAGGCATCCCCTAGACCACCCAACCAGTGCAAGCTGGGATATTGTGGTAGTATTTGCTCTGACTTTTTGGCTCCTGTAGCTGCAGCTATGGTGAAATCGCCCCAAGATGGCTCCAACCCAACTCTGTGGCAAGTTGAGACACAGTGTGTGCCTTTCAAGCTCCAGTGCACAGTGAAGCCTCTAGATAAGCCAAGTTTAGCCAGCTTTTCTGATCTCAAGTTTTTCTGCACCAAATCTATGTTCCTTTTTGTTCTCCCTCCATTTGTGCTGATTCAATGCTGCTAACCAGCTGGTATGGCAGCCAGGTTGGATCCAATGTGTTCTTTCTTTTTTTTTTTCCATAGTACTCAAATTTCTGAATCCCTAAGCCACTTTGAGGCTATGCACTATTTAATTCTAGTGAAAGCTATCTTTCACTCACCTCCCTGAGAAGCTGTATGCCTGCTTCTTGAATCCCACCCAATATTGGAATATTCATGTTAAGAACTCTTTTTTATTTATTATTATTATTATTATTATTATTATTATTATTTATGGTGCTGGGATTGAACCCAGGGTCTTGTGTATTCAAGGTAAGCACTCTACCAACTGAGCTATAACTCCAGCCCCTCAATGTATTTTTGAGAGTTCAATGAAGTATCTTTATGCATAGGCACAGAATTACACAGCAGAGCTCTAGAACTTACTCATCTTTTATGACCACAATTTCAAAAAATCAAAACAAAACAAACAATAAAACTGTCAGTCAAAAGATAATATTGTAATACATGAAAATGGAAATTTTCTGTGTGAAATTGAATAGAAACCTTTAAAACCCTGGCATTCAGTATGCTCACTAAGCAAAAAAGAGGATGGGATCTGATGAAGTATATGATACCTTCTAACTCTCACCCTCTTGAATCCAATTGATAAGAAAACCTAGATATAATAGACTTTTACTTATAGGAGGTAGCACTGTGCTCACAACTTTCAGGTACCTTTATCAATATTCCACAACCATTCTCATTATAGCTCTGCCAATTAGCCTGCCTGTAAGTAGCTTGCTAAGAAGGACAGAGTAGTCAGGAACGTCACATGTGGTACTAAGGAAAAATAGATATTTTTATTCCAGGTAAATCTTCTATCCTTTATTTACTGATTAATATTCACCCAATGCATTTCACCCAATATAAATTTACAGACTTCACAGTTTTTTATAGAAATAGTAAAATTTCAGCTTGAGATGTCATAAATGTATATGTTCAGAAAGCTAGGGATAAATCTACATACAGAAAAAAACAAATGAATATCCTTTGTTGAAATTTTCCCTGAGCCATCCTAGCTCCTTATTTCCAATAATATGTTTATATGTATGTTATTTTCTAGGTTATATGCAGCTACACATGAGTGAAATTTGTGTTGCTATAAATTTTGATGCTCTGACCACAAAATCTGTGAATACTAAAGTACACTTCAAAAAAAAAAGTTTTTAAATGGGAAATACTAAAACTATATAGAAATAACTGAATTAGTTAAAGTACAGAACAATAAAAATGCTATCATTTTATGCAATTCACAAAGCATTAGTTATGGAAACAATATAGAAGCCTAAAAATGTCTTTTTTATTACATTGAGCATAATAAATGAACTGAAAAATTGTACATGTTATGATTTTTGTTAAAATATATATATATATATATTTCATATACACATATGTGTGTGTGTGTATATATATATATATATATATACATACATATATGGGAGATTTAACAAGCAATCACAGAAAATGATAGAATTTGATTCTCGAAAGAATAAGATTGTGAGTAAATATTTTTCTTAAATATTAAATATTCTTTTTTTTATGTTTCCATTAAGTTTCACACCAAAGTGTGAAAAATTCAGTTGTGAGCAAAATTAAGGTAGTTCAATAATTCTTCTTAAATTATATGTCTGGGATGTATGATGCATCTATCATATGTCCATCAGGAGACATGATTCAAAGTCTCTCACTAATATGCATGTGGACAGTCCATTACACAAAAATATGGTTCCTTGTTTTCATTTTCCTGAACTAAGAAGAAGATAATTAAAATGACGTGTATTTTCATCTCAAATTTTGATCATTGGCATTGGGTTCATATTTTAATACTAGCTAATCATATTGATCATATAGTTACGATCATAATTATTAAAATCAATCCACATACATTTATCCCACAGTCACCATCTATTTAATGTAAATCTTATAAAGATAGAGATGAAATATTAACCAAATAGGGAAGTAATACAAGTAATACAAAGATACAAATTGGAGGAATATAATATATATATGTATATATATATATGCATGCATATATATACTTTCCTTATTAAGATCATTGTTATATAAATGGATTTTTTCCTTCCTTTTTTTCCTCTGCCTGGTTGTCATCAAGATACAGGAAGCAATGATTTTTTTGTTATGTTGATTTAGATAATTTCATCTTATTAAAATCTCTTATTAGTACTTACCAGATTTTCAGTTGACTCAGTGTTTTAGTTTACTCTCTCTGGAAGAAAAAATTGATAAAAATTTTTCAACTCCAAATAATAATAAATGTGCCTTCTTCTTGAAGATATTTTTTAAAATTAAAAATAAAATTGGAATTTATAATTCTCTGGTTAGGTAGAAATTAGGAAAATTTATAACAATTAAAGTTCATAGGAATTAATATAAATTTACAAACTGATATGAAGGAGATAATTTTCCCAAAACAAAATGCTGCAATCTATGTATTCATGTTTAAAAAAAAAAAACAGATTTATTATAGTTAAATATGTGAATGGACATTAAAACATATGGCAAACTGAAAAAGTATCAGCAAAACTACCATGTCCACTACAATGTTGTCTCATGAGGATTTGCAGAATAATAATTTGCCATCTAAGAACTAATATCATCCTAAATGGGTTCATTTAATTGCCTTAGAAACCAACTACTACTGGAGAAAGCAAATATTTTTCCTTAACTTTGATGAAAACAAAATAAAGAAAAAAATTTAATTTCTATTTAAAAGTCACCATGTTCATGTAATATATAGAACAATGTGTTCAACCAACACTGGTATGAATTCATAAGATGAATTTCCAAATGGAAGCTAAGAAAATAATCAAAAGATTATAAAGCCACTGTTAACAAAAATAATGAAGTAAATTAAACACCTTTTCTGGGAAAACACATGAGAAGTGAGTTCAAGTGCAGAAGAATAATAACTAGACAAAACTACTCTCTATGTAAGAAAAACATCAATAAAATTGAAGTTAAGGTGGAAACCTCTAAAAGTATCAGCTTTCTACCACTGGATGGGCTTGCCTTGACTTTTCAGGCCATCTACCAGAGAATGTGATTCCTAGTCCATATTTTCTATCTCTGATTTCTTATTTTTTTAGCTCAGACCTATGATGTTCTACAAACCACTGGCAAATACATAACACAATATCAAGCACATCTCAGTGACAGTAGGTCTAGAAATGGTCCGGGTTTGAGAATAGACAAAGAACAATGTCTTGGCTTATTTGAAAGTTGTTTCATGTAGTACTAATAAACGGTGAAAGGACTCTGAAAATAAAATGATCCTAGTGAGGAAATGTGCAGTTTTTAGTCTTGAGTCTCTCCCAAGCAAACATGATTGAAACATGATGGAAGCGTGTGGTTACTCACCAGATCTGCAGAAAATTGAATTGGCACATCTTTTTGTCTATATAAAAGATCAAGTCATAAGCAAAACAAAAATAAAAAAGAATACATGCTAAAATTTACAGCTACCTTTAAGGTCAATCATTATAAACAAATAACTATGTTATTTTCTGGGCTTCTGAGTTTTGAACATTTTTCTTTGCCAGAATTAAAACCTCTATTACACTCTAAGACCTACAAAGTTTCAATTAATGTCCATTTAACATTGTACTACTAAGTATGCTTGAATGCATGCACCTTTCTGAAGGGTGAATTTTAAAGTATATATATATATATATATATATATATATATATATATATATATATATATATATATATAAATGTAAACCAGTGCAAATGCACACTCAGACACAAACAAGTGAAACAAAGATTCAGTTGAATAAATGTGTTAATGATTAGTCAATGAATATGGCTCTACATCTTGTTTTGTTAAATACCATTAAGGACTTTCAAATAAATCATTCAAGAAGAAATATGAATCCTCTCTTCTCATCAGTGAAATACTTTTAAAGCCAATCTAATTGATAGTTGTGGATTAAATTATTTATCTAAATTCACATGGTCACAAAAATGACAAAATTAGGATTTAACTCCATATAGTGTCGTAGTCCCAGGGTGATCCTTTCTATAAAGAAGCAGTGAAAGTGACACAAGAAATGACATGCATGAAGAGGATACCTTAAAGATGGGGATATTACCAAGTTCCCCTGAAGCAAAGACTGGGAGCAGTCTGCAACAGTCTCGAAAAATAGTTACGATTTTGACACTATGATTTCAAAGATATGTGCTATTCAGAAGAATAATTAAATTCTATAGTAAATATTTTCAGTCAAATGAAACAGTTTTACATGCTGGATTTACTGGTGGTTAAAAAATTATGGAGAACAAAGTAAACAACGCATAATCTGGGCAGGAAAGGCAGTAGAAGAATTAATATGCTAGACAGAATATGTGAGGAAAGGTTCAATATCAAGTGCTAATAATTTCTTGCATTAATTAATTTTCTCATCACAAAAATAGTGAACAAATAAATGTTCAAGTTTAAATTATTAGGAGGTAAGTACTTGGGCAGAAAAAAACTGTGCCAGAAGCTAACCACCATCTTTGGAACTTTTTTTGTGCTTGGTGTTGGGAATACATTAAAAGTGAAACAGAATCTCAATTTAGACTCACAGATGATACAAATAAGCCAACATCGAAATTATGTCTCCTGTCTTGAAGCAAGATGGAACACAAGAAGAGCTATGAGCAAAAATAGTGAATGGGAAGAGGGTAAGGTTTTTAGAGTACAACATGATTTCCATAACCATCCCACGGCACAGGTCTTTGGAACTTTTAAGTCCTTTAGGAGTTTTCTGGAGTGACACCAAGTTTTAATATCTCATGGCTTCAGGTTGGTCTTTCAGGTTGGTCCTTCAAAATCACACTAATTTGGAGTGGGGTAGCTAAAGCAGCAATGTTTGAATTTTTACAAGAACTTAATTATTCTGAATATCAATGGAGAGCCTTATTGTCTAGACTTGAAAATTTGGATATAGTATTGTCAACAGCAAAAAACAAGAAGACAGACAAGGGATACAGATGATGTAAGGTTTGTTTCAAAACCTAACATTCTGTTTTTCTATGAGTCTAAATTTCCAGAAGTTCTTTTTTTAAAACTCGGCCATATTCCCTACTTGCAGTTACATTAAATTTCCTTCCAGGAATTTTAAGATATATAGAAAAATTGTCAATTTTTTTTTTTTTTTTTTTTATTTTTTGTCTAGTTCTTCAAGACCACTACTTTTTGTTTTTGTTTTTTTGTTTTTGTTTTTAGTACAAATGCGTGGCATTTCAGGTATAGTTTGGGCTAACTGGGGAACTTAAATAGTAATAATAGTGCTGTTTATGTGATAATAGTTATTTAGAAATCAAAATGAGTGATTTTAAAATTACCTTGGACGCACCAAATTTTTTTTGGTAGGTTCACTGCAAAGTTTATTATACATTTCAGAATTATACTCCAAATTGTTGCTAAGATTTGTCTAGCATTCTGTCTTTTGTCAGAGAACATCAGAATAAATTGTAGAAAAGGAAAATAAGAATGGCACAAGGTATCAGTTGGACATATTAGAGGAAAGTAATGTCAAAAAATGGAATAGTATAAATCATGTTTCAGGAAAGCTGGCAGTATTACAGGGATTGTCTGCCTCTTTGTTTACCATATTGGCCTCTTTCACTTGTAACGATATGGTAGAATGCTGTCAAGGTATAGTAAGTGGATGGATTAAATGCAACTTGGGCTAGTCAAGACAAAAAGATTTGAAAATTAATAGTTACATGATATTTAAGAGTTGGTATAAGAAGGCTAGTAGTTGGGAGAAAAAATTTTAAATGATCTAGTGCTACTTTTAAATGATCTAGTTCTACTTGCCCATATTTCCCTCGTAGGAAAGCTGATACAAGACATTGAATCAAGAAATGTTAAAATGAGTTTAAATCAACAAGGTTTTAAAAATCAAATTGACTCATTTTTAAACTGAGTTAAAATCAAAATGAGTTATCATCAGAGGGAGGCCGAATTGGGTCATGCTAATAAAATGGAAAAAGCATGAACAACCTGATGAAGCTTGGCAGTTTCATCATCATAAACATTCTCTGCTGAGATAATGAACTTGACAATACTTCTTCTTATTCTTAAAATGTGATAGCACAGAATCATTGTACAAAATCTCAGAATGAGGGCAATTCTTGCTGACTACAGAATCGTTCCCGGAGACTGAGAATCTGTGATTGATGCATTATTACGAACTGACTTCTTCATGTTCTTCAGAGGAAGGACTAGAATAAGAATGGCATGGTTCTTCTTATAATATCTGGTTGAAGCTGCCAGAGATCTTAAATAATGGTGGTGATTTGCAGAAGTTGGTTATTGAAATTCATTTACTGAAGTGTTAAAATGACAGTGAAATCTTCAACTGGAAAGGTTTTCTCCAAAATGACTAGTACAGCACAATCTCATTTATTCAACTCACTGCTAAGCAGAAGTTAGGTTTGTCCAAATATTTCTGTGGTATAAATTATTTTAAACCACATACACTCTTAGAACCACTACCTCCCGCACCAACCCAAGAGGAATTCTTGAGATTCTGCTCAGGAACATATTAGACAGGATCCTGTATGTTAGTTTTGACCCCAAGACATTTTTTTATCTGTTCTTTCTGTCAAGAAAAATTTTACCTTTACCTGGAATATCTATATTGAATACATAAATAATGATAGTCTCAAGTAAAGTTAAGCCTATGCTTGCTATCCAATGTGCTAAAAGAAATAGTAGTTGTCCTTTCTCAAATATGGTTGCCGGGGCATTAATTGTCAAACCTTATTAACACAAGTAATTAGAGCCCTCTATAGACTTTGAAGGAAGGGACACTATGGGATCGGAAAGAATCTGTCTGCTGGTGATAATAGGTAACTGCATTGGAGGACTATGAATAATGACCACAGCCCCATCTTTATATTCCTTTGTAATTTTATACACCAATGGGGATTAGTTGAAAGGATGAGCAGCCAATGTAAGAAGATATGCTTAATTGCCCTACTCATGACTGGTTGAGGCCATAGCTACTTTAAACAACTCTTTTAATAAGGGCATAGAACAAAACTGACATGGACAGTTTGCTCCAGCTATGTCTCTTAGGGTGGTGTTTTGTTACATGTTGCTTTCACATTTGAAGTAATCTAAAACAGTTTGAGAGATTGCTATCTTACCCTAAAGACACACTATAGTATCTGTGAGTTAGTGTCTCCCATGCAGAAACAATGTAAAAATCTCAAAGTTTGATGAGGTGTGCTTTGCTAAATTCCTAAACGGAAGTGGGGAAAAATGGTCTGCAACTTCAGTCTTTACCTCATTTTTTCCTATTATCTTTCATGTAGCTCATACCTTCTGTATTAGTTAGCTTTATATTTCTGTGACAAAACACTTGAGAGAATCAAAGGAGGATAGATTCATTTTGGCTCATTGATATTAGTGGTTTCAGTTTGTGGTTACTAGGCCCCATTGCTATGGACCTGTGGTGAGGCAGTACACTGTGGTGGAGGGATATGGTGGAACAGAACTGTTTACCTTGTGGCAACCAGGAGGCAAAGGAAATGTTAACAGTAGACAGTGCTAAGCAGAAGGCAATCAACTGAGAAGGAAAATGCAGGAGTTGCTGAATTTCCTTTTTGCTATATTTCCTAAACAATACCACTTTATGCAATGCATTATATGGGAAGAATACTATTTTCTGATCCAAATACATACTATAGGCAAGGAAAAGAACTGCTAGTGAATACAAGTCACTTATTCTGTCTTAAATAGTGGGAATAGCATCTTCTGATGAATGGTACTTTAATCAGAAAATTTTAGTAGATGCAGCTGCCAATCCCTGGCCCACACCTTCTGAACACAAGGTGGGGGTTGGGATCCAAAATGGTGCTAACATGATGTTGCCTTCCCTGCCCCCAGCCACAAGTGTTGGTCCAGGAAAGTGATAGAATCTATGATAGTATGCTTGTAATATTCTCAATAATCTTTAAAAAATATCAACTGGTGGAGATGAAATTCATTCACCCTATCTAATTATAGACTCCATCATCAACTGAACTCGATCATTCCAAAACAAATGATACCATTGTAGATAGAGGCACAGGGTTATAATGTTAAAGGGGGAGTATTGGCATTAGAAACACATGCATCCAAATAGTACTAATGCTTCTATTATGGTGTCAGTCATTTTAGGCAAGTTCTATAATTTCCAAGTTTATGGTTCTTAATATATATGGGAATAATAATTTTTGTATTAGTTATGTGCTATGTTTTGGTTATACTATCCTTGCCTAGAGTTTTCAGTACATATTAACAATTTTGATTTGTCAATTTAAAGGAATGACCCTATTTAAAAGGCAATAAGAAATGGCTTACTCTGATCCAAATGCGAGTGACCCATGACACAGGAATATGGATTCAACCTATTACAAATGATATATTCTACATTAGAAGAGTTACATGAACCTATACAGTCCCAGAACAAAAGAAAAACATAAATAAATACACTAAGCTATTGCATTGATGGGAGCACTGGACAGGTGAGCTGCAACAATTCAGGGGAATCTCTTCTATAGGTTCCAGATGTTACAGCAATAATATTAGCATTAGGGTTAACAGAGACTAGAGGTTTGCTAAGCTTAGGATGCATTCTGAGAAGTTTTTCTATTAGTTATAAGACCATTAGGACAGATACAGAAGTTCATAGTACATGGCTAATAAAACAGAATAAAGGACCCAGCCACCAGCTAGCCTGGCACCTGGCTCACACATCCATCACTTCAGGGGCTGGGAATAGCAGCTCCCTGCTGCAGACAAGCCCCAACCAGAGGAAACGCCCCATCCATTCCCTGGGGAACTGCGACCTTTCCAGCTGCGACCAGAACAAGTGGTAGGCACCCACTGGAAGGAGCGACCCAGCCACCAGCCCGCCTGACCACAAGCCCATGACATCACCAGGACCAGGAACTGCGGGCTCCACTATGTGGAAGGGCCCTGCTGCCCACCTGCCTATCCCCCACCAAAACAACTAGACTGGGAGGAGACCCAGGAGGAGGAGAGTGGGGAGAAGAAAGCCAGACTGCCTGCTCCACCACACTGTGGCCAGTGTGATCTGGAGAGAGAGGCTGGCTCCACACCTGCAAATCAGAGAGTAAACCCGCATCTGCCCAGAGAGACACACTGAACTGGGATCCCATAGCTACTCAATTCAACACCAATATAAGTATAGGCTTGAGGCTGCCACTGCCAGAAAACTGAGTTAGCTATGCTACTACCAAGGAACAACAACAAAAAAAAAAGGTCCAGGTAAGACATCACTAAGGTCCCTAGAGACCAGGATGCACCAGAAGATGCAACCAGTTATGATGTTGTGAACTAACAGGGACTCTTACATGGAGTTGTATATCTCTTAATTCTTCTACTAACAGCCAAATTCTAATGATTATACTCTCACTGGTCAAATAATATAGTACCTCTATTTTCTCATATCTTACTTCATAAACATTTAGGCCAACCTCTTCTATCATTAGATTCTGTAAACCACCACACAAACAATTGATATTTCTCTAAAAAGTGAGGTTCTGGGTAACCTGGAGATACTTTATAAGACAAAAGGGCAGAAGCTGTAATACCTCAGGCTTACCTTGCAAGAGAAGAAAATACACAGACATCATGAGAAAACAAGGGAGGAAAATGCCCCAAACAAACCAAGACACTACAACAATAGAAACCATAGAAAGAACAGTAGGTGAAATATCAGAGAAGGCGTTCCAGATATACATAATTAAAATGATAGGGTATTTAAAAAATGACCTAAGTGAACAGATACAGGCAAAAATTGACCTCTCCAACAAAGAGATAAGAGGTCAAATATAGGCAACCATCAATCACACCAACAAAGAGATAAGAGAAAAAATCCAGGTAGCAAAAGATTACTTCAAGAAAGAGATAGAGCATTTGAGAAAAAACCAAACAGAAATCCCTGAAATGAAAGAAACAGTAAGGCACTTAAAAAATTTAATAGAAAGCATCACCAACAGATTGGACCACTTGGAAGATAGGACCTCAGACAATGAGGACAAAATATATAATCTTGAAAATCAAGTAGGCCTCACAGTGAAGATGGTAAGAAACCATAAACAGAATATCCAAGAACTATGGGATACCATCAAAAGACCAAATTTAAGATTTATTGGAATGGAAGAAGGTGCAGAGATTCAAACCAAAGGAATGAACAATCTCTTCAATGAAATAATATCAGAAAATTTCCCAAGCAGGAAGAATGAATTTGAAAATCAAATACAAGAGGCCTATAGGATGCCAAACGTACAAAATTACAACAGAACAGACCCGCACCAAGGCACATTGTAATGAAAATGCCTAGCATACAAAATAAAGATAGAATTTTAAAGGCTGCAAGAGAGAAAAGTCAGATTACCTAGAAGGGAAAACCAATTCACATATCAGCAGATTTTTCAATCCAGACCCTCAAAGCCAGGAGAGCCTGGAACAACATATACCATGCTCTAAAAGATAAGGGATGCCAACCAAGAATTTTATATCCAGCAAAATTAGCTTTAGATTTGAGGATGAAATAAAAACCTTCCATGATAAACAAAAGCTAAAAGAATTTACAACAATAAATCCTGCTCTACAGAACATTCTTGGTAAAATATTCCATGAGGAGGAAATGAAAAACAGTAATGAAAATCTGCAAAGGGAAGAACTACAATAAAGGGAAAAACCAACCAAAGGAAAAACCAAGTCAAATTAAATACCATAAAAAAAAGAAAGAAAGAAAAGAAAAGAAGACTGGTAATACAAATTATGTCTCAATAGTATCCCTGAATGTTAATGGCCTAAACTCACCAATTAAAAGACATAGGAGACATAGGCTAATAGATTGGATTAAAAAAACAGACCTAACAATTTGTTGCCTTCAAGAGACACATCTCATAGGAAAAGATGCCCATAGACTAAATGTGAAAGGATGGATAAAATATATCACTCACATGGTCTACGTAAGCAAGCAGGGGTCTCCATCCCAATATCAAATAAAGTAAACTTCAAGCCAAAGTTAGTCAAGAGATAAAGATGGACATTTCATACTGCTTAAGGGAATCATAGATTAACAAAATATTACTGTTATAAATATATATGCCCCAAATAATGGAACATGTACATTCATCAATCAAACTCTTCTCAAGTTCAAGAATCAAATAGACCACAACACAAAAATTCTAGGTGACTTTAACACACCTCTTTCACCACTGGATAGATCTTCCAAACAAAAGTTAAACAAAGAAACTATAGAACTCAATAATACAATTAATAATTTAGACATAACTGACATATATAGAGTATATCACCAATCAATGAGCCAAAACACTTTCTTCTCAGCAGCAGATGGATCCTTCTCAAAAATGGACCATGTATTATGCCATAAAGCAACTCTAAACAAATATAAAAAAGTAGGGATACTACCTTGCATTCTATCAGATCATAATGAAATGAAATTAGAAATCAATGATAAAAAAAGAAAGAAAAGCTACACTAACACCTGGAGACTAAATAATATGCTATTGAATGATCAATGGGTTGCAGAAGACATCAAGAATGAGATTAAGAAATTCTTAGAGGTAAATGAGAACAATGATAAAACATACCAAAATCTCTGGGACACCCTGCAGGCAGTACTAAGAGGAATGTTCATTGCATGGAGCTCATACCTTCAAAAAAGAAAAAGTCAAGAAATAAATGAATTAACATTATATCTCAAAGCTCTAGAAAAAGAACAAATCAACCCCTGAAAAAATAGAAGACAGGAAATAATTAAAATCAGAGCTGAAATCAATGAAATTGAAACTAAAAAAACAATTGAAAAAACTGACAGAATGAAAAGTTGGTTCTTTGAAAAAATAAATAAAATTGATAGACCTTTAGCTATGCTAACAAAGAAAAGAAGAGAGAAAACACAAATTACCAATATCTATGATGAGAAAGGAAATGTCACAACAGATGCTACAGAAATACAGAGGATAATTAGAAATTATTTTGAAAATTTATACTCCAATAAAATAGAAAATAATGAAGTCATCAACAAATCTCTAGAGACATATGATATGCCCAAACTAAATCAAGATGATATACACAATTTAAATAGGTCAATTTCAAGCAAAGAAATAGAGGATTCCATAAAAAACTTACCAACCAAGAAAACCCAGTACCAGATGGATACACAGCTGAGTTCTACAAGACCTTTAAAGAAGAACTAACACCAATACTTATCAAACTATTTCATGAAATAGAAAAAAAGAGGGAACAGTCCCAGACTCATTCTATGAGGCCAATATCACCCTGATTCCAAAAGCAGACAGAGACAAATCAAAGAAATAAAACTTCAGACCAATATCTCTAATGAATATAGATGCAAAAATTATCAATAAAATTTTGGCAAATCGAATACAAAAACACATCAAGAAGATAGTGCATCATGATCAAGTGGGCTTCATTCCAGGGATGCAAGGTTGCTTCAATATAAGGAAATCAATAAATGTAATTCATCACATCAGTAGGCTCAAAGATGATAATCATATGATCATCTCAATAGATGCAGAGAAAGCATTTGACAAAATACAACATCCCTTCATGTTCAAAATGCTAGAAAAAATAGGGATAACAGGAACATATCTCAACATATAAAGGCCATCTATGATAAGCCCCAGGCCAATATAATGCTAAATGGAGAAAAACTGAAAGCATTCCCTCTAAAACTGGAACAAGACAGGGATGCCCTCTTTCACTACTCCTATTTAACATAGTTCTTGAAGCCCTAGCCAGAGCAATTAGGCAGACAAAAGAAATTAAAAGGATATGGATAAGAAAAGAAGAACTCAAATTATCACAAATTGCAGATGATATGATTCTATACATAGAAGATCCAAAAAAATTCCACCAGAAATCTTCTAAATCTAATAAATGAATTCAGCAACATAGCTAGATATAAAATCAATAGCCATAAATCTAAGACATTTCTGTACATCAGCGACAAATCCTCAGAAAGAGAAACTAGGAAATTCACCCCATTTACTATAGCCTCAAAAAAAAAAAAAAAAAAAAAAAAAAATGGGGGAATCAACTTAACAGAAGAAGTGAAAGACCGGACTGGGGTTTTGGCTCAGCAGTAGAGCACTCGCCTAGCATGTGCACGGCCCTGGTTCGATCCTCAGCACCACGTAAACATAAATGCATTGCATTGTGTACAACTAAAAGCAAATAAATAAATATTTTAAAAAAAAGAAGTGAAAGACCTCTACAAAGAAAACTACACCACACTAAAAAAAAGAAATTAATGAAGATCTTAGAAGATAGAAAGATCTACCTTGTTCATGGACATGTAGAACTAATATTGTCAAAATGACCATCCCCCCAAAAGCACTACACAGATTCAATGCAATACCAATCAAAATCCCAATATCATTCTTCATAGAAATAGAAAAAGCAATCATGAAATTCATCTGGAAAAATAAGAGACCCAGAATAGCCGAAGAAATTCTTAGCAAGAAGTATGAAGTGGGTGGCATTACTATTCCAGACCTTAAATTGTACTAAAAAGCAATAATAACAAAAGCAGCATGGTATTGGCATCAAAATAGACCAGTTGACCAATGGGACAGAATAGAAGACTCAGAGACGAATCCGCACACCTACAGTTATCTTATATTAGACAAAGGTGGCAAAACTATTCACTGGAGAAAAGACAGCCTCTTCAACAAATGGTGTTGGGAAAACTGGAAATCCTCATGTAATAAAATGAAATTAAATCTCTTTCTCTCACCATGTACAAAACTTAACTCAAAGTGGATCAAGGACCAAGGAATTAAACCAGATAACTTGCACCTAATAGAAGAAAAAGTGGGCCCAAATTTCCACCATGTTGATTTAGGCTCCAACTTCCTCAATAAGACCCCTATAGCATAAGAACTAAAAACAAGAATCAATAAATGAGGTGGTTTCAAACTAAAAAGCTTCTTCTCAGCAAAAGAAACAATCAGTGAGGTGAATAGAGGACCTACAGAATGGAAGCAAATCTTTACTACAAGCACATCAGAAAGAACACTAACCTCAAGGATTTATAAAGATCTTAAAAGCCTTAACACCAAAAATCAAATAACCCAATCAATACATGGGCCAAGGAACTAAACAGACACTTCTCAGAAGATGATATACAATCAACAAATATATAAAAAAAGTTCAACATCTCTAGCAATTAGAGAAATGCGAATCAAAACAACTCTAAGATTTCATCTTACTCCAGTAAGAATGGCAGCTATCAAAAAAAAAAAAAAAAAAAAAAAAAAAAAAAAAAAAAAAAAAACAAGCAACAATAAATGCTGGCTAGGATGTGGGGGAAAAGGCACACACTTACATTGCTGGTGGAACTGCAAATTGGTGAAGCCAATCTGGAAAGTAGTATGGAGGTTCCTAGGAAAACTGGGAATGGAACCACAATTTGACCCAGCTATCCCACTCCTTGGGCTATTCCCAAAGGACTTAAAAACAGCTTACTATGAGGACACAGCCACATCAATGTTTATAGCAACACAATTCACAATAGCTAGATTGTGGAACCAACCCCCGATGCCCATCAGCTGATAAACGGATAGGGAAACTTTGGTATATATACACAATGGAACACTACTCAGCACTAAACGAGAGTAAAATCATGGCATTTGCAGGTAAATGGATGGAGTTGGAGAAAATAATGCTAAGTGAAGTTAGGTCGAATAATCTCGTTGATATGAAGATACTAACTTATAAAGGCAAGAGAAAGGGGATGGGAGGAATGAAAGAGCTTTAAATAGAACAAAGGGGGGGAGGGAGGGGAGGGGGCAAGGGGATATCAATAATGGCAGACTGAGTTATCCATGATTACCCTAAATGCATGTATGAAGACACAATTTTTGTAAAAATACTTTATATTAAACAGCAACTTGAAAAGAAAAAAAAAAAAAAAAAAACAGAATAAAGATAGCCCAAGATAATTCTGACTCTCAATTTGCAACATTTTCTCTCTTCATATCCCAGAGGTCTAGTCAGTGAAACCCATCTTCAGAATCTTAATATAGATGTGACTTCTTCAGAGAACTTCAGTTCACACATTATGTATTACTTTTGTCAGGCATCACTAAATGCTTTAGTTAAGGATCATAATTCCTTTTTGCCCTACTTTCTTTGAAATCTGAGTCAGAGCATTATTGTCATGCAGTATTGTTAATTTCCTCTTATTTCTTTCTAGTTGCTGGCACAGATAACTTTATAAGATTAAAATTACTTTCATAAAGTAGACATTTAAAATACTATTAATAATGGAATATTTTGTCATTTTGGGTTATCAGATTTACCATCTATGGCTTGCCAGTTTAATACGTAATTTATAAACATCCTACCAACAAAAAGCTGTTATGTAATTTTCTGTCCCCACTGAGAAATTAAATAAATCATCCAAGGTATAACAGATAGTTCAGATAAAGCATATTTACTTGCACATTCTAACTCTTAAAATCATGTTCTCTATCACCACAGTCCACCGTTTATTGCCATGTATACATTTTCTGAATTAAATATCCCTCTTATGTCAACTCTATTTTCTGAGTAAAATGTTTGCAACTTTTTCTTAGTCATACATTAATTGTAACAAGAAAATTTCAGTGTATTAAGATCATTCATATTTTGCTTCACATAATATAATTAGATGTTCCCAAAGTGAATAGAATTTTCCCAGGATGCATAAAACACTGTAAAGGAACCCTCAATTTGGATTTCAGCCCAATACAAACACTGGTTTAAATAGATAATAAATATTAGTGTTAAACATTAGAAACACACTGAGACCAGCAATAAAATCTCATAGGAAATATAACTTTGAGTTATACTCAGATACACAGTCTTCAAATATGTAATTAAAAGTGCAATAGATTGTGTTTTCTGAGGAAATAATGGCTTTTGAAGACAAATACATTAGCATAGTATGGTCATAAAAGTGATGGTATAGATTTTGCATTCCCTAAATTATTTTAAGTGTAATTGTGTATTATAATTACAGATACTTAAAAAATAATAAGCAAACAAGACTTCTAAAGCCAGACATTCTTAAAAAACATAGCTACCCAAAGCCATTTTGTTTCTTTCTTCTCTGTTAAACTGGCAAGAACCAAATAAATATCATTAAGAGGGAATTAAAATCTATGATTTATTAGATCATGGCCAACTCTTATTTTCTTAAATTGAATCTTGGGTCTTTAGTATTTCCTTTCAAGGAAACTGGGGGAATTTGTGTATGAAAATATTAAGTGTCTGCCAGTAAGTTTTCTAAAGTATAAATAATATACCATGTTCCAGAAGACTCAAATTACACACACACAAAGACACACACACAGAGGGATGGGATTTAGATTTTTTTTTTTAAAGTGTGAGTTGGTGAAATGTGCATCTTTCCCAATGGAGAATAGATAAATGCACTAGTAATGTGATGATTTAGGTAAATTAGAAAAGTGACCTATGAAAGCCTGTAACATTTTCCGCATACAAAATATTCTTTGTTGTTTCTTTGATACAGGTTTTCAACTGCTAGGTCAGAAATATTTTTATAAAATGTTAGCTAAAGCTTAACAGGAAGAAAAAAAAATGTCTTCAAAGAGAGTAGAGTTTTTAAAGGCCTGAAAGAGTTAGATAAATATGAATGTGATGGAGGTCCCATATAACAAAGAGTAGGAACTGGCAGAAAAAGAAAATAGAGAAGGGGCACCCAGCACTGTCATACAGGAAAGAAATGAGTACAGTCCAGGTCAGAAAAGTTGGACTAGAATGAAGTACATAGGGAAGGTTGGAAAAGTAATTAAATATTATCAATTAAAAAAATACTGGGACTAACTTTGTGATCTGTCTTATGATCTATCCTGGAGACTACTCCATGTGCTGATTAAAAGAATGTGTATGATGCAGGTGTTGGATGGCGAGTTAGATACATTTGGCCTAGGGTGAGATTCAATTCTGCAGTTTCTTCATTGATTTTCTATCCAGATTATCAATCCATTGCTGAAGGTGGGGTATTAAAGTCCCCAACTATTATTTCAGCAGAGATCAGATAGATCAGATTCTCTCTCTCCCATTAGATCTACTAATCATTGTTTTCTATATTAGAGTACTCTGATATTGGGTGCAGAATATTGAGAATTATAATTTTCTCTTGCTTACTTTACTCTTTTGTCATCGTATAATTACCTTCCTTATCTCTTTTGTGCTACTTTTGATTTAAGCTCTATTTTATTTGACAGAGCATGGCTACTTCTGCTTTCTTTTGGATTGTGTTTATTTGGGATATCCTTTTTTCATCCCTTTACTTTCAGTTTTGCAAGTCCTTAGAGATGAAGTGAGTTTCTTGTAAACAGTGTACAGTTGGTTTGTCTTCTATTTTTTTTTAATCTAATTAGCTCCTCTAGATCTTTAAAGTACAGAATTTAATCCATTTATATTCATTTTAATTGTCATTTGGTAAGGAATTATTATAGCCATTTTGTAAGTTGTTTTCTAGTTTTATTGTAATTTCTTTCTGGGGTTTTTTGTTTGTTTGTTTTTGCTTTTGCTTTTCTCACTCTCTTATTTTCTTCCTTTGTGGTTAAGTGATTTGTTCTCGTAGCATGTTTTAATTCTTTACTTATTTTGGTTTGTCTTATAGATTTTCACTTTATGGTTACTATGAGGCTTATAAAAAGTATATTTTGATTATAGTGAACTATTTTGAAGTAACAGCAATTTAACACGATTGCTAAGATAAAATCAGACATGATACTGGAATTCCAATGTAACGCCAGGACTTAATTCTCTCAATAGTAAACAGGAGGTATGTCTCTGGGCTATGGGCTACTTGGAGTTATGGCAAGAGTAACTTGGACTAATTTTTTCTTCTTACCTTCTTCAATGAGTCTTTTATTTTTGTTATACTAAAAGTTGGCACTATGGTCTCTTATATGGTTTCCTTACTTCTTGTGGGGGTGGCTTTATATAACAGTTAAACTTGGTGCATCAATGGCCAGATATATATCACTACACTATCGTATTTAGGCACCATCTTGCTCTGCCTTCAAGCACTTTAAATCTTAACCTATTTCTTCCTTTTACTTGCATATCTTAATGATATACTCAAGTTACTATTTCTTGATTTTTTTCAGACATAGGTATTATGGATAGGTTTCCTTCTAATAATTATGAAGCTTTACCCTTTTTACCAGCCTCATATGGTAGGCATACCCCCACACAGATACATACACATGTGTGCTTTCCCTAATTTCACCTCCTAATAATTAAAAATGCTCAATATTTTTGTATTATTGCCCTAATTATTTATTATTCATTCATAACTGTGCTTTGAATTTCACAATTATTTCGTTCTATTTCTTTCATCTTTTTTTAATTTTCTATTACGTCAATAATTACCCTGTTAATTTTTTACTTATTAATACTTGTTAACCTTCTACTAGATACAGAAATACAAATGATTCCCTTACATATTCAAACATATCAGGTAACTATTTGTTTTTATTTTAATTTTCTGAGTAATATCCCAATAAAAATAAACTACTCTCCTGCTATAGTTTGGACTGGTTGTTTTTTTGGCCTATAGCCCAGCTTCTGGCCTGGGATTTCTCTTCAACATCTTCTAGCAAATTCCCTTTGCCTTTATTTCTCTACCAGAATTTTTTTTTCTTAGATCCTATAGTTATCCCCTTTTTGGTTAATTCCTTATTCAAGAAGAGCAAATTCTACAGCAGTCCTCCTGAGAAACTCTTCTGAAAAAGGATTTATATAAGGCAAAATATCTTGGGGATCTTGAAAATGCAAAAAGACTGTGTGTTCTTTGCTCTTGAGAGATGGTTAAAATAAAGATATCATTCTAGGTGCTTTTCTTGTAAAGTTTTATGAAATGCTATAACGTCCATATATGCTATGGTTTTCTTAAAAATGTAAATTTAAAATTTTGCATGTGTATGTTGAAAAGATTCAGCAAGGAAACAAAACATCGATAATACTGTTTGTCTCCAGGAATGAGAGGAAGGTTGGTGAGACTTTTCATTGGTTATCTTTTGTACATTTAAATTTTGGATCATGTTGGGGTGGGTTTGTGGCTCATTGGTAGAGCACTCAGCGGTAGAGTGCTCGCCTAGCATATGTGTGACCCGGGTTCAATCCTCAGCACCATGTAAAAATAAACACATTGTGTACAACTAAAGCAAATAAATAAATATTTTTAAAAAATTGAATCATGTTAATATAGGTCATATACAAAAAAAATTAAATTGCAGACTTTTGATTTTAATGAAGCCAGTATTTGTATGTGTTATGGGAGGTTTACAAGTCTGCGGCCTACCACAACAATTCTTCATGAGTTGAGGTATATACACACTTGCAGGCCTACACACATAAAAATATTAAGCATTTAAACCTTTGTCCTCAGATTTCCTCAACAGTTCTCTGTTGTTAAAACACTTAACAAAAGAGTAATATCCAAAAGATGGTAAGAGAGTAAGACATAGACTTACCCTTCCATCCTCATAGATATCACTTAGTAACACATGGGACAATTCCCTTGTTGGGAATCTAGAAACAATTGAGGCTCATGTATCACGGACAAGCATGAAACCTGGTACATCAAAAGTGGTAAAAAATTTCATGTCACTCTTTCACTAAAATTCCCCACCCAGTACAGCAGAATATACTCAGAAGGAAATTCCCAGTTCCTGGGATTCTCCCTACTGAGGGAAAGAAAAAGACCGAAGCATGTGTCCAATTTTCAGATTTCTTTTTTTTTTTTGCAAGGGGAGGGGTATGCCCAATGAACTGGTTTCTGTCTTGAAACTGGCCTGTATTCTTTTGACAGGAAAGAGCACAAAACAGAAATGCTGAGAATCAGGGCAACAGTTTGGACTAACTCATGCCCACTTGCCATACTCTCTCCTCTAGCTCAGTATATATATATTAAGAAAAAAACCCATTTCTCTACTTCTGGAGAGAGAAAGAGGTAGTAAATATATTCCATATTCTGGCATTTTTATGAGCTGCCCAAGCAAAGAATTATGACTCCTGAGATGAAGTACTTTCAGGACCTCAAATTCTTTAGAAGCCTAGGGTCACTTAGAACAGATAAGTACTTTCATTACTGCAGTGAAGCAAAACCAGAAAAGTCCTTTAACTGGCCATTTTCATTCACAAATCTAAAGATGTATCCACAAAAAATGTTTGAGAGGCCAACAGAATCTCCAACTTAGCTGACTGGAGAAAGACATTCCCTGCACAAAACATGAGCAAAATGCTAGCAAATTGAATTCAAGGGCACATTAAAAGGATTATAATCCATATATGCCAGGTATTTGTCCCTGGGATGCTAGGATGTTTCAACATATGCAAATCAATAAATGCAATGTACCAAATAAGCAGAAGAAAGGATAAAAAAATTCCAGTGATCATATCAACATATGCAAAAAAAGTATTTCATAAAATTTTTAAAAAGACTTAGAAAATAAAAACATGCAATAAGCTAGGAATGCAAGAAAATCATCTCAACACAATAGGATGCAAGTGTATAAAACATAAAGCTAATTATCTATTCTACAATGAAAAATTGAAAGCATTTCCTCTAAGATCAGGACCAAGGCAAAGATGTGTACTCTTTCCACTTCTGTTAAATATAGTGCTGGAAATTTTGTTAGAACAATTATGCAAGAAAGATAATAGACAAACAAATCAGAAAGGAAAAAAATAAAAATATGTCTTGCTCACAGATCACATGATCTTTTTTTTTTTTTTTTTTTGGTGGGAGGGTGTATAGGAGATTTAACCCAAGGATACTTTACTATTGAGCTATATCCACAGCCCTTTTTATTTTTATTGGAGACAAGGTCTCTCTAAATAGCTTGTGTGACCTCATTAAGTTGTTGAGGTTGACCTTGAAATTGCAATCCTCTAGTCTCAGTCTCCCTTGTCTCTTGGATTACAGGTGTGTGCCACTGTTCTCCCTCAACATGATCTTATGAATAGAAAAAGATTTCACACACAAAAAAAATTTAAAACAACAACAAAAATAATTCATTAGGGTTACAGAATACAAAATTAATGTACAAAATCAGTAGTGTGTCTATTTACTAACAGTAAAGAAGGAATTAGGAAAATAATCACATTTACAGTATCAAAAAAATAAAATTCTTGGTAATTAACTTAACCACATAGGTGAAGGACTTATAAAATGAAGGACACAAAAAATTTCTGAAAGAAATTGAAGACCAATAAATGGAAAGAAAATTCATGTTCACTTTTGGAGACTTCATATTAAAGTACCTACACTACTCTAAGTGATCAACAGGTTCAATGCAACCCCTATTAGAATTCTGGGACACTTTTGCAGAAATAGAAAAAGCATATCTAAAATCAGTGGGGGACCACATAAGGTCTGAAGTTACCAAAACAGTCTTGAAAAAGAATAAAGTTGTTTAACATAATTTCTAATTTTAAAGCAAATTTCAAATTTAAAGTAATTAAAATACTATGTTAATACCATAGAAACAGACATTAATGGAGCAATGGAAAAGAAGAGAGACCCTGAATTATGTGAACTGTGCAATGGGAAAAGGATGATCTCTTCACAACAAGTGGTGTTCACAAAACTGATCATCCATCTGCAAAATAATGAAATTGAACTCTTATCTGACCCCATACAAAAAATTAAAAATTTGCTAGTGACTTAAACATAAGGTCTGATACTAAAAGTCTTAGAAAGAAACATAGGAAAAAGTGTTCAATGTTAGTAATCATCAGGAATATGCAAATTAACCACAATGATATGTCACCTTACTCCTGTTAGAATGACTATTATCAAAAAGGTAAAATATGACAAATGTTGGCAAGAGTATGGAGAAACAAGACCCTATGTACATTTTTGGTGAAAATGTAAATTAATGAAATCATTATGAAAAATAATATGGAGGTTATTCCAAAATGAAAAATAAATTTACCATATGCTCCAACAATTCTACTTCTGAAAATATGCCCCCCAAATTCAAAATTTTTATATTGAAGAAATATCTGCATTCTCTTGTTCATTGGTATTTTATCAATAACATCCAAGGTATGAAACAGAGCTAAGTATTCATCAATGGATAAATGGATAAAGCAAATCTCTCTCTCTGTCTCTCTCTCTCTCTCTCTCTCTCTCTCTCTCTCTCTCTCACACACACACACACACACACACAAACACACATACACACACACTGTGCCACCTTAAAAATAAAGGGAACACTGACAATTTGTAACAGCATGGACAGACCTGAAAGATATGCAAGGTAAAATAAGTTAGGTACAGACAGATAAATACTACATGATTTCACTTTTAGGTAGAAACTTGAAAAATTGGCCTCAGAGAAGCAGAATGTCGAATGTTGGTTGACAGGGGCTTTTCAAGGGATTTGAGAAATGAGAAATGTTGATCAAAGGTACAAAGCTTCTGTTAGGCAGGAGGAGTCAGTTATGGAGACATCATGATGACTGTAGTTAATAACAGTTATGGAGACATCATAATGACTATAGTTAATAACAATGTATTCTGTACTTGCAAATTGCTGGAAAAGTAGATTTTAAATGTTCTCATAAAACACACAAATGATAACTAGGTGAGGTAATAAATGTATTTTCCCTCCTTCCCTCACTCTCTCCTCCCTCCCTTTCTTTCTTTCTTTCATTCTGGAGATTGAACCCAGGAACTTGAACATTATAGACCAGACAAGTGCTCTATTACTGAGTCATATCCCCAATCCTAACTAGCTTGAAATTAATCATCACACAATGGGTCTATAAACATCATATAGTACACCAAAAGTATATACAATTTATCAGATTAAAAATAACTAGAAAGTGAAGATAATTTTATTTTAAATTATGGTGTATATTGCAATGAAATAGTTTTCAATTTTAGGGAAGAAAGAAATTATACAAGAATGAATTTTGACAACTTTATGCCAAGTGAAATAAGCCAGTTACTGAAGAAAAGTACATGTACAGTGTATTTCCATTTTTGTAAGATATATAAAGTAGGCAAACTTTTAGAAAGAGAATATACACTGATAGTCATCAGGGTCTGGATGGAAAAAGAATTAGGAGTTGTTATTCAATGGGCTGAGAGTTTCAGTTACTCAGGTGAAAAATTCCTAGAGATCTATCACATAAATTTGACAATGCTGTACTGAACATGTAATGATCTGTTAAGAGGATAGATCTCATATTGTATGTTTTTTACAATAATTAAAGCAACCAAACTGAAAAACTTAGTTCTTCAAAAGACAGTTAAAAGAATGAAAGGATAGTGCACAGACCAAGAGGAATTTTATAAATCATATGTCTAGTAAAGGACTTGTTTACAGATACCATGAAGAAGTCTTAAATTTTAATTACATGAAAACACAAATTTCATAAAAATATAGGGAAGAACATGATCATTTTTCCAACAAAGATACCCATATGGCAAATAAACACACAAAAAGATGCTTCATTTCCTTAGTTATTAGGGTAATGCAAATTGAAACCATAATTAGATACCAATGTAGAACTATTAGTATGGTTAAGGTAAGTAAAAATAAACCTGACAATGCCTAGTAATAGTGAGGATGCAGAGCACCTGTATTCTTATCTATTGCTAGTGGGACTGCAAATGGCTCAGACTACTTGGTAAATAATCTTCCTACTTATTTACCAAAGAGAAGTGATAATATATATTTATTTAAAAACCTGTACATAAACATTTATAGCAACTTTATTCATAATTGTCTCATAGTGGACATAAGCCAGATGTCCTTTAATTGGCAAATAGACAAACTATGGTACATCCATAAAATGGAATACATTCAATAATAAATAGCAAATTATTACATCAACCACAATTGAATTGAACTTCAATTACATTTTGTTGAGAGGCAGAAGCCATGTCCAAAAGTTTCATAGTCTTTGATACCAATCAAATGACATTCTGGATAAGATAAAACAATATGGTTACCTACATGCCAATGGGTGAGGTGAGGGGTGAGAATGAGCACAAAATGACACTATGAGGAATTTTGGGGGCAATTGAATAGTCATATAACTTGCTGGGGGTAGCATATATAAGAGGGCATTTGTCAAACTTCATAGAACTAGACACTGTAAAGAGTGGATTTAGTGATATGAATTTTAAAATAAAATTTTACAATTAAGAATAACAGGACATAAAGTGGTGGAATCTTTATAAATCTGATTTATCTTCCCCTTTTCTACTTCAGTTGCTCAGTTCCATCCCCATCCTCCATCCAAGCCCATGACTGCATCTGTCATTTCACTTTTTAAATTCTAGTGGCCTTTTTATATTTCTTCTTCTTTTTTCCCACTCTGTGAGTCAAACCCTTTTATTTAACTGACTAATGTACATTTTATGAACTATTTCATATAGTAGCTTATCAAATGTCGTCTCCCCTTTTTATGGCCAGGTAAGATGTGGCTCCTGTAGGCTCTCTCATCCTGCATGCATCACTCATGTACTGTTTACTTTAGTGAATTCTTTTGTTTGCTTTTGGGAATACTCACTATCCTAAGTCAATTTATTGTCAATGCCTTACCTAAGGTCTAGGAGAAAAAGGACATTGAAGAGAATGATTTCCAATGAATAACAATTCCTGTCATTATTTGACATCAGATATTACTAAAAATCTTTTTATTTTCCATTTCTGAGAAAAATGTTACATGCTATAGACACATATTATATGTGAGCACTGAACAATTTCCACTCTTATTTCTAGTACCTACCCCTCTGAAACACACGTTTTCCTATTTTTTCTATGAGGCAGGGATCAGGAGAGTATATTATCTACTCTAAGATAAACAGATTATTTTTTCATGGCTTTGGAAATGTCTAATTCAGAGATATACTTCTAAATCCAATCAAAACTTTAACTCAATAAAACACTTTTGAGTTTTTGGAGTTCTACCACACAATAAGGCTAGCACACAAATAACTACTTTTGCAACTTTAAATTACTTTATATATTTATTGAAAAACTTGGCAGCGTTCATAGATAAATTTTCAATCTTCATTTTGTATATATCTGACAATGCCCCCAGACTATAGAACTGCAGCAAAAAATATTGGGTTTCCCCATATCTTGGTTGAGAGTGATGTTTTTTAATCACTCTTACTTTTTAAACACTCATACTGGGTAACTCATGTGATAATCCAGGATTAACATTGGAGAGGCTACAGAATGTGCTTCACTTTCCAAGTTGTTTGCAAGTTGACCTAGTGTAGCAAAGTTTAAACCTGAGGGTCAACAGTCACAACTTGTCTTAGCCACACTAAATTAATTCATGACAAGATAAGTAATAATGCAATATGTTTTTTGATATCCTAATATTTTGCATTGTAGAATCTTAAAAACAAAATTAAGTATTGTCTCTTAACAAAGGTGTGTGTGTGTGTGTGTGTGTGTGTGTGTGTGTGTGCATGCATTTTGGATCTAATGGGGACATATATGTATAAATATGTCACAAGAAATTTGGCTATTTAACTTCAAAGAATGTGCACAAAATACTATGATTCTATCCTAAGAGTATACTTGTTCAAAAGTATCATATATTAAGCACAGCTAACCTAATTGCCATAGTTTAATTTTGATAGTCATTATACACTCTATAGTTTTAGTGTTTAGTGTAGTTCCTCTCCTATATTTAATGTTTGCCATTTTGCTGCTAACCTCTGAATAGGAAATAGAGTTACCAAACTTATATTTTAACACATTCACACTCTTTTATTAAAACAAACTACACAACAATTGAGTAGAAAATCTAAAACCATATAAAGGGAACATGTGTAAGAAGAACTTCATTAGCATTGCAAGATACTGGGTATTTTGAGAACAGAAGGTAGCCTTAATACAAATTAATAAACGGAAGAGGAAATCAGCCAACTTTCTCTCATGCCTGCAGGTTGACACTAGCATTCTAACAATTTAACAGTATTTTTCATACCAAAAAATAAACAAAAACAAAAACTAGTATTGCCAAATGTGCAATAAGCACTGTATGAATTGCATATCTTCAGAGAGTAAATTTTAAATGTGATGACCGGTAGAAAAACTGTTTAATCTGGTTATTAGTATTGATTACCTTATCCTTATAAATTTGAATACTCTGAGCAAAACTAACATAATGCCAGATAAAGTAAGGACTTTATAATGTACTATTTCTGTTATTTTATGTTATATAACTTTTCTGAAAATGTTTTTGAATCTCTTTCATATTCTAAAAATGGCAGCTGCATATTTAAAATAGCATCTTTTAAAAAAATGATCCAAAAAACACAGGGAAGGGAATATAGAATTGTATTCCTGTTTTCTTTTGTATAAATAAAAAAGCCTTTGCCAACCCTTCAGTCCAACCCAGAGGTAAAATTTCCTTAAATCTCATTGACTTTTATTAGTTCACATTCCTTCCCTCATATAAATCTCAAAAAATAAGTCATTTCATACTTAATATAAACCTGGTGGCTTTGATCAGTTTTAGCTTATCACTTAACATTGGACAGATAATCCAAATTCCTTGAGAACTTTAATGCCCTCATGTTTGAATCTCTCTTCTTGTATTTATGTGTTCATGTTATCTTTATTTTTAATATTACTTTCTCAGAATTTATTTCCTGTTTTCTTATTATCATTTTTGTCTCTTCTGTTTTTAAAGAACAACACAGTGAACAGGATGGGCCCTGTAAGAGATTTACTGAAAATAATATAAATGTATATGGATAAATAGTGAGGGAACAACAGTAGTCGGGGAAAACCTTCAGACTATCATGCAGGTCTGAAATGTCTGAAAAAGGAGAAGGTGTGCTTTCCAAAAAGATAAGGAGGTCAGTAAAACACAATGACCCTGAATGCCCCTTTTTCTTCCCAAAAACCTAGCCAAGTTAAGGGAACAAAGAGAGTAAGCCTGGGCTTGAAAATCCAAAATTATATTATCTTGAAGGACATTGACTTTCTCTTAAGTACACTGGGAAATAGGTCAACTTGGTGCTATCTGTAGAAAGCTACTTTCTTGCTGGGGTGGGGGCACATGCCTGTAATCCCAGTGACTCTGGAGTCTGAAGTGGGAAGATTGCAAGTTTGAGGTCAGCCTCAGCAACTTAGCAAAAACTTGTGTCAAAATATTTTTTAAAAGGAATAATAATAATAAAAAAAAACCACTACCTTCCAGCATCCGTGCCAGATCAGTTGCTCCTTGCATTGCTCATTATGCAAGCAAGATAATGCTGATGATATCATTGCTTCTGCAACTTAACATAAAACCGTAAAGAGAGGACAAGTGTGGAACTGAGAGCACTGTGGAAAGGATGTGTATCACACATCCCCCCAGTTAAATAGGGATAAACACCAAGAGGGACAGGACAAGGTTCTGCTTGTCAAATCACAATGAGGCACCTCTAGGTGCTGCCAGTTCGTCCTGTCACCACCAAACTCTTATAGGAGATGTCACCAATATCTTTTAAGCCTTTCCCCCAAAGTCATATATCTCCCATGCTGTCTCCAGGAACTTTCTTTGTCTTTCCTGCCATCTACCTCATTGCCCTGGCACAAATGTGCTGTGCATATGACAAGAGAAAAGAAGAAACTTGTAGGAAAAGATTTAGATGACAAATGATTCCAAAGACATTTCAATAAATATGCAGAAGTACCCCTGAGCAAAGAGTACCAGTTGCAACAGTCTTTCATCAGGAAACCCTGGGCAATGGTTATGCTCTCACCCACTGCTGGAGAATAAAGTGGGCGTGTGTCTGGTATTAGTATGAGCACCAGAATAGGGCCAGGAGCTGAATGAAGTCATCAGCCCACCGTGCTCTCCCAGGAGTTCTCTTGACAGGCATCAGAACAGTCCATCTGCATGATTACCGAAGTTCACTCCTTTTTCTGCATAGATCTATTTATTCACCCACATTTGGGAGCAGCTACCTCATAGTTTCATAACGGGAAATTTGAAAGAGAGAAGTTAGTGAGGGGCACTGTAGCCACCATCACCTGCAGTTATTCTTGGGAACACACTTATAACTCTGCTTTGTTTCTCACTAAACAGTCTAATCTTTCCAGATATTTAGTCTCCCCCTCTCCTATTATATCCATAGGTTTTGGTTCTTGTGTGATGTGGGACTTGATCCTACATTCCCAGGTGGGATGTGGGATGACACTTTGGCAATCATATCCTTAACAGGTCATGATGCTTCCTGTGTCCATTCAAAGAGTTGGCCAAAAGAATATGAAAAGGGGTTCAAGTGGGTTACACAGCTGCCACAAGGATTTCTTCATGCCTTCATTGTGTAAGACAGCCTTAATTCCTCTGGATGAACAGGGCCAAGTATTTCACTCAAAATGGTGAATCTTTATTGTTTGATAGTTTCGGAATAAAATGCTCTGATGGAGATGAGAGATAATAGCTTAATGCAACTATTATCCACATGAAGAATATATCTTTTGTGGGATCAATAACTTCATTTTAAAGATTTCAGATGTAGAAAACAGGATCCACAAAATTCTTAGTGAGTTATTGGGCACAAAAGTAAGAACCACTCCTGTTTCTACCACTTCATTCCTGGACCTTTATATAGTTCAGTTATATCCTCAGTAGGCCATTCCAGCATGAATACTTAATATATATATATATATATATTAATATATATATATATATTATATATATATATTAATATATATATATATATATATATATATTAAATACTTAATATATATATATTTATACTGTACAGTATATATATATATATATATGTATATATATATATATATATATATACTGTAGTTGGACATAATACCATTATTTTATTTGTTTATTTTTATGTGGTGCTGAGAATCAAATCCAGCACCTTGCATATGCTAGGTGAATGCTCTACCACTGAGCCATAACCCCAGCCCCAGCATGAATACTCTTGTATGTGACATGACCAATGGAAACTATTGTGAGGATCACATGCTAAGTCACATGTGGAATTTTGTACCAGTGTATCAGACATACTGTAAACCCCCAGATAGTTAACTGGCTAATGTTCTTTTAGCAAAAAGGTAATTCCATATATTGCAATATGCTAGTATCTCTGAGGATGAACTATTGGCCTTTCTAAGATGCAAGGGAGTTTTGTAATATACTTGTCATCAAAGGGCTAGTTGGTCTTTTTGAGCTATATAATTCATAGCAAAGATTGAATATTATGCAGTATTGAGGGTGACATTGATAACTGAGTTAGTTTTTCATAAACTTAAATGTTGAAGTCAAACCCCTAGTACCTGTGAATGTGACACTGATTGTTGACACTAATTACCTGAGACCCACAGCATCAGCTGGGTTTACATTTCAGATTAGGGCTAATGTAGATTAAAGGATCATTAATCTCCATAAGACTTTCTGTTCAGATCATTCTCACAAAGAAATCCACGGATCTCCAAGCCCACTTGTGATTTTTATCTCAAGTATGAATGCAAAATTTGAATAAATTTTCTCAGCAATTACCACTATTATAGGTTTATTGTGTCACAGAGTAGAGCCATTATTATTTTAAGAAAAAGCCGTGAAGAAGCCACTAGAACTCTCACTATATACAAAAATACAAAAATAGAACTCTCACTATATACAAAAATACTATATACAAAAATAGCAGGCCAAAAGAAATTCTATATTCCTTGGGAAATTGTAAAGATTAGTGCCATGAACAAACTTGAAAGATGAAGGACGGTCATTCTCTCTGATCTCCAGACAAGTAAACTTTTTTAGTCTGGGAAGAAGACAGGTCTTAAAGAATGAGAATGGATTACAGTCTATTAATCAATGGTGACTCTCTTGGCAGCTCCTTTACCAGGTGTACCTTAATTCCCAGAGCAAATCTCTACATCCCTTGGCATCAGGTATGCAGGCATTTAGCTGGCAACCACATTTTTTCTATATCTTTAATAAATACCATCAAAATTAGTTTTATTTAAACTGGCATGACCAGCCTTTGTCTTCTTTATTTTATCCTGGAATTAAAAAGAGGATCACATAAAAAATGAAAGGAGATTGGTTAAATAAATGTGGGTGATCATGGGGGAGGGTAAGGGAGAAGAAAGGGAAGACCTAGGAAATGAAGTTGACCAAATTTTACTAGGTGCATGTATGAACGTACCAAAATGAATTAAAATGTTTTATATAATGTTAATAATCAACTAAAAATAAATAAATAAATAGAGGGAATACTAATAGAGGAGAGGAAATGAATCAGAGAAATGAGGAGGAGAGGGTACTGAGTAGTACTAAGAAATGAATTGACGAAAACTACATTATAAGCATTTATGAATATATCAGAATAAACCTCAGTATTAGGTATGACTATAATATGATATTTTTTATTTAAGTGCCTAATTTAACAGAATGTTTTTGTTTCTACTAAACAAAATTAATGAATCAACTACATATTCTATCACATATTACTTAAAACTATGGATTGAGAAAATAAAATTGCAGCACTTGAAAGTTTATAAAAAGTAGCAGTTGATTTCTTACTAATCCTTGGTAGAGACTTCATACATTACCATGAGCTACCAGATTTACAAGTGATTGAGCTCGCAACAATGAACTGGGTATAATTCCATCACAAACTGGGTATGTCTGAATGCTCAGTCCACAAATCTGAGCATGCGCAGCTGCACTACATAAAAGGAAAGCAGAAGGCACAGTCAGCTTAAAGGAGGTTCTAAAGGCATGAAGTACATGAGGAAGCACTCCACATTTTCATTGCCCATACTCCTACTGCCCTGGCTTCTGCTCAAACCATTGAACGAGGAAGAAATAGCCAGACCTGATTTCCAAATGGTTCTGCACCAAATGCAGGCACCATCTACACATAGACAGTTTCAACACTCTTGTAGGATCCCAGGTGCTGAAAAACCAGTGCTGATGGAAAATGCTTCCAGTGAACTTAACTTCAAGTAGTAAAACTGATTTTTCATTTTGCCTGGAAGGACAAATGTCCAGGGGTGTGGATCCCTACAGCTTTATAGGATGTGCCTTTATGACCAAACATCTAACATAGAATTATGAAATTGCAAGTTTCTCTAGTTATTAAAAGGTAATAGGAACATTAAACTTATATCATTTCCTCATGCTTATAGTTTAGTTTGCATCTATATATTTTCCTGTTATAATTTACAATTAAATATTTAAAGAGGAAGTTTACAGTGAGTAATTTTAAAAGGATGATTGGAAAATACTATTTTATAGCTAAATTTGGAATGGAGTTAAAGAAACTTAAGAAATAACTTAGGGTTTTGATTATTAATAAATGATGAGGAGGAGGGGGAAGAAGAGGAGGAGGAGGAGAAGTAGAAGAAGAAGAGGAGGGGAAGAGGAAAAAGAAAATGAGGAATGAAAATATTTTGAAATATTTTCAAGTATAACTCCTTTAGTGTACAAATTTGAAAATGTAAATGTGAAAAATATAAGCCATTTAGTGTATAAATGTAGAAAGATTTTATTTGTCAGGATGCTTTTAGTTGTGCTCTCTTGAATCTCCTACCTACATGAGGTTATTGTAATATCTTCTCATACTTGAGAGAGATTCCACAGCTATTCTCTTTTTGTTTTTTAAATTTTAATTCAGTCCATTTATTAATAGGAACTCTGATCTTATTGGACACAAATTTCTCCTTCTTCATCACAAGAAAATTTCATCTCAGAGTAAGTTATCTTCACTCCTGTACCTCTCTCCTCTCTTATTTTTATTCTCTTTCTATTTTAGAAGACTTTGCACTAACACATGCATGGGAATTAAAAGTGGCACAATAGGAAAAGAAAGAATAAACTGATCTTAAAACATATCTGAATTTCACCTATGGATGCTGACTTCCAACTTGCTATTCCTTATCCACTCTATACCTATTAATACACCAATCAATTGACCTTTCATATATCTATCTGTGCATGCATGAAAACTACAGTTTTGAACAAGGTGAATTAATTTTTATATTTATGTCATCTTAGAAAAATTTTAAGATCCTCCTTGAGGTCTCAAAACACCACTTACTCTTATATCACTCTAAATATTTAGTGTTTTATGACTATTCAAATAGCATGTGATGATTAATACTCTTGTATTTTACTACTTGAGAGTTTGCATTGTGTGGAAAAGGAAACATATTGATAAAGCTACAAGAGATAACTTGGTTACCCAAATGAAACATGAACTGAGAATGGAATTCTCTCCTGTTTCCTACATCATTCTGTAAAATGTGAATTAATTGTGTAAATTGTAAAGAACATGGGACAGAGTTTGACTAATCAATGTGATGAATATAAGAAATACAGTAAAAATGAATGAAATGCCTCTTTGTATTTGTATCAAAGACACCAGAAAGCCAAACTATCATTAAATCAGAGAAAGAGAAGAAAGAGAACTCAAAGTAACAATTTAACTTAAGACCATTAATGTGTTGAAAGGAAAGATCAAGTGCAAAGTCTGAAAGAGAAAATATCAGAAAATACAATCAGAAAATACAATCAAAGGATTAAGTTCCCTCTCTCTCTTTCCTATTCTCCTGTCTCTCAGGTCCCCCTCCCTCATTGCTTTCTGTCTCCTTAATTGTGACTTCATTCTCATCCATTTCATAAAGACTTCTTTATATGACATTGATCTGTACTTAATTTCCAGATTACCATAACCAGAATAAGAAGGACTCATGAGATCATTATGGCAAGCTTGTACACAACAAACTGGAGATAAAGAGCTCAAATAACTATTTGAACTCCCACCTATTAACTACCTCCTTTGGCTGTGATGGTGGAGTGAGATAGAAAACTACTTTCTTTGGGCCTCCTGACTTTCCTAGGGTAATGAAGAACAGATTCTAGAAGTGGTTGAAGTTACCAGCTGGTGATTTCTGGAGGGAAAAATCATAGCAGGCTAAATTGATACTCCTACCTGAGCCCCTGCTGAAGCAGCCACCATCATTTGAGTTTATTACATATAATTAAAATAATGTGCTGGATGAAAGAAAGTTCAAGATAATCAGTAAGGATAGGCTTCCAACACCATAGACTTCTACTTACTTCTTAGTTGCAAGAAAGAGTCAATTTCACTGAAAAGTTTTCTTCATTTGATTTTGAAGTAGTCATTGACATTTATATTCCTAATGAAGTCAAAAAGTGATATGAAAAATGCTTAGAGATTTTGAGTTCTATGAATGGTTTTAAATATTCCTGCAGAGCATAACAATACAGCTGACAGAGACCCTTCACTCCCTGCTAGGCACAGCCACATTTATTACATGCCACATTAGGGGTAAAATACCAACCTTGACATTAAATTGTCAAAAAGAAAAAGAAAAAGGAAAAAAAGAAAAAGACACACACAGAGACAGATCAGAGCTTCTTTTTCATATTACTGCATATTTTTAGCTCACATGCCTCTGTAAATATGTGGTCAACTTCCCTGAGATGAGAACATTATTATTTTTGTAAATAATTAAAATATTTAATAAAATAAATGGAAAAAATAGCTTTATATTCAAGGCTTGAAGATAAACATACTAGGAATTGCATAAGATTTATGTAAGTTTAAAAATTCATCAGTGATTATTATTCCATTATTACATGTAGGACTTCTGAAGAGAATTTTAACCTAATTTTATTCTCACCACCGGTTCTGACACCACTAGTTAAAGCCACCATTGTTTCTCGGCTGTATTATTGCAGTGACCTCCTAACTGGGCTCTCTGCCTGCATCCTGTCACACTGTAGTTTACCCTTCACCTAGAAGCTAGAATGAATTATGTTGGTCTTATGCTCAGAACTTTACAGTGATGACTCATTCCACTTGGAGTGAGTGACAAAACAGTCCAGGGGATTAGCGCATCCTACATGATCTGAATTCCCTCATCTCTGCTCCATGGCATAGATTCTACTGTGATCCCACTAGCTTCCTTGAAGCTCCTGGAACATTCCAGATGACTCCTGTTTTACAGCTTTTCTTTTACTTTTCCCTGTAAATCCAGAGCTCCCCCTGATATGCCTGTGCTCAATCTCCCTCACCTCCATACTCCTATAATTTTTTTTTTGTTTATTTGTTTAATTTTTTTTAGCTGCAAATGAACAAATATCTTTTTTTGTTTATTTATTTTAATGTGTTGCTGAGGATTGAACCTAGTGCCTCACACATGCAAGGCAAACACTCAACTGCTGAGCCACAACCCTAGCCCTCTCCTATTGGTTTTTACTCACATGTTGCTTTCTCTGTAAGATATTCCCTATTGGCCACACTTTAATGTGCAACTATCAACCACAGATCCATTATTTTCATTCATTTTTGGTTATTTTCTATAGAATTTAATAATTTCTAACATTATAAATAAATATATAGGTAGTGTAATAGCTAATTTTATGTGTCAGCTTAACTTGGTCACAGATGACCCTATATTTGTCTAAACATTGCTCTATTTTTTTGGGAGAGTGTTTGTGGATCAGATTAACATTTAAGTAGGTGGATTTAGCAGAGCAGATTATCCTCCTGAATGTGGAGGTCTAAATTAGTTGAAGGTCTGAAAAAAACAAAAGAATCAGACCTGAGTATGAAAAGATTTCTCCTTCCTCACTGCCTTCCAACTAGGACACTGGTTTCTTACTGCCTTCACACTTGAACTGAAATACTGGCTAGTTCTGAGTATCAAGTCAGCCAATGTTAGTACTATAACTATACCCACAGCTCCCCTGGATTTCCAGCTTTTGAATTGCCTTGAAGATCTTGGAATCTGTCAGCATCTATAATTGCATGATTACATTCATTATACATAATTCATACATATATGTATTTATATATGTACATATTGCATATATGCATACATATGTGTATAAGACCTAAACACACATGTGTATATTCACATAAATATATTTATACATGTGTACACACATAATATATATTCATACACATATGTGTACAGATATCAATATCTATGTGATATTTTGAAGAACCCTAATGCAGGTAGATAGATGATAGATAAGAGGATGATAGATCAATAGGCATACATACATATGAACATACATATATGTAAATATATAGTTTGAAAATTGTCTGCATCTCCCTTCCACTAAAATGTAAGCTTGTTGAGAGCATCAATTTTTTGTGTTTGCTTTACTCAGCTTTTTCACTGCTGTGACTAAAAGACCAGATGAGAACAACTGAAGGAGGAAAAAGTTTATTTGGGGGCTCACAGTTTCAGAGATCTCAGTCCATGGAAAACTGGCTCCATTCCTCAGGGACGAGGTGAGGCAGAACATCAAGGTGGAGGAGGGTGGTGAAGGGAAGCAGTTCAGAACATGGAACCAGGAAGCAGTAAGAGTGGGCCCCTCACTACAGACAAAATGTAAACCCCAAGGGCACACCTCCATGGACACACCTCCTCCAGCCACACCCTACTGTCTACAGTCAGTTAATCCCATGTTAAGGTTCTCATAACACAATCATTTCACCTCTAAACTGTCTTGCATTGTCTCACACCAAAGGGTGGACACCTCACATCCAAACCATAACAGAGTTCCTTGTTTTTTTTTTTCTTGTCTATTCTCAGTGTATTGTACAATTGTATGTGAATGAATAAATGTAAATATAATCTAAATATTAGCATCTGCGAGACTATTTTTATTCATCACTGTAACAATTTGTTAAACAATCTTCAATTTCACATCATTTTCATCGAATTCCATCAAATCAAACTGTGTGGAAAAGTAAAGAGGATATATGTGTCATAATGGTAAATTCTCTATAAAGCCACTTCAGTAATTTTGATCACCTTTGCCACTAATCTCCCTTACAAAATGATTTATATAATTAATTGCCTAAAGCTGGGTTTCTGAAGCAGCTGAAAAGAAATAAAATAAAATGTCATAAGCAATTCTAGTGGCACATACATTTATGGCCAAAGGGAAGGAAGGTAAACACAGTTGTTTATGCTTTGATGATGTAAGCAGTCAATATTTCACTCTTGAATTAATCATTTTCAGCGGGAGCATTGGCATAATTCATTAAGAATCTATCTAATTGTGTGGAGCTGCTGCAAACTATTATATCATTGTTATCCTTACAGATTTCTTTCTTGACATAAGCATGAGTTTATGCATTAGAATGAAGACCTGTGTGTGTGTCATTGCACACCATAGATCATTAACAAGTTCGTATTAAAACATTAATAATGTTGAGGAGAAATGTAAGCTGTGATAACAAATGTGTTAGCTGCATCCTGTGTTGAAAATCCTTCAGTCTTTCCTGACAAAGGAAATACAAATTACTCAAGCTTAGCACTTGCCCTCCTCAGCCCTTCCCCATTTCCATTTTATGATATACCTCTCATCATCTTCCTTTATTTTCCTAATACACCAAATAATTCTTCTTGTTTCTTGAGCATGATCCATTTTCTGACTTCCTGTACTTTTGTCCATACTGTCCCTCCTATAAAAATAAATTAACAAAAGTCTTTTCTGCTACTCTTGTGGAAGTCATCTCTTAATAATCTGTGGCTATATCAGAAACTATGCCCCCAATTTTTCCTTATCTTCTCAAAAAGACTGTATCCCCTTCTCTTGAAAAATCCAAAGTATAAGCCATTCATAAAGATGATTGCAATACAAATGGAGGAAATAGCCGTCTAATTAAGACTTCGAATTTTTTTTTTTTTTTTTTTTTTTTGGTACCGGGGATTGAACTCAGGGGCACTCAACCACTGGGTCACATCCCCAGCCCTTTTTTTGTACTTTATTTAGAGACAGGGTCTCACTGAGTTGCTAAGTACCTCACCACTGCTGAGGCTGGCTTTGAACTCGCGATCCTCCTGCCTCAGCCTCCCAAAGTGCTGGGATTACAGGCGTGCGCCACCGCGCCCGGCAAGACTTCAAATTCTTAAGAACAGAATCTCCATTTTGAAACTTCAGTATCAAATTGTATACCCAGAGTTAGCTGTTGAGTTGGGGAGATGATACCTGGATTTATCACAAGACATAAGGAAATTTTTGCAAATAACTTAAAGTTGTTTTTCTCTGGCTCTGATGTACATATTTGAACATATATATTAAGAGATTCAGGAAGAAAATTAGTGTTTACAAATGCATTAATACTGGAGAAGAATGTAAGCAGGACTTTGCAAATGCTTTATAATGTTCCCCTTTCTAATGCTGGTTGAGGCCACTCAGTTTTATCCCTCCCTGAGTACAAAATATGTGACCTTCTGCCTGGCAAGCAGCAGCTTTCTGGAGTGGAAATCCATGGCACTGAATCCATGGTACTGATTTGAAGTTGGACAGACCAGCCAATGAAGCCCTGGTTCCCTCAATTCATATCTGTTCTATTTTGCTTAGATACTAATTTAATTAGTTATCTTATTAGTTATTTTATGATCTTTTTAGTTATTTTACAGAGGCAGTAATTTTCAATGTATTCATATGTAAAATGTGGACAAAAAAAAAAAAACTCTAACAAAGAAAATTGTTCTGAGAACTCAAAAGTTTATCAGTGTTTCACGCATCAGTTCAAGTAAACTTAGCTGTGAACTTAGGCTTGGACGGAAATACCCAGGACCTACAGAGCAAATGCTATATAGATTTGAGTGCCAGTTCCATCACACCAATAAATGATATGGGCTAGTTGCTTGGCCTCAGTCAGCTATGCTTATCATTAAACATTTGTATTGTACAAAATTATATCTCAGTGATTCTGAAGAATAAGAATGCCCTTAAAATAATTCTTCCTTGGCACTTATATTTAAAAATTGGGATTTGGGCTTTAATTTTATATATACTGTTGAATCTATTTCAATAAGTTCCTTTTATTTTTTGTGCTTTCCAATTTGTACTCACATTCTGAAATATTAGTGTCTGTGCACCATTGTCTTATTTCATTCTCTTGTCTTGTTGAGTCTGGGTATGTGCCATGGTTTCCCAACTGTCCTCTCAGTCTCCTATGTTCTTCCTCTCCAGGCCCTACACTCCCTCTCTTCAAGTTCTTTCTCTGTGCCAATACTATTCTTAAAGTTCCTCAGTAATTTACTTTTGCATTGATTTCTTGGCATTGCACATAAGACTTTATAATCTAGTCTGCCATTTCCCTTTCTAACAGCTCTCTAATCCTGTTATCTACCCCCTTCCTTTCCTATCTATTGTCTTTACATCTTTGAACTTTTGCATATGCTATTCCTTCTACTTGGAATTGTTTTCTGTCTTCTGTCCTCTGTCCTTTGCCTGGTTAGGTACTATTTACCCTTCAAGGCAACACTAATGGCATCTTCCTTGCACTCTCCTCCCTGACAGAGCTCAGTGAAGCAACCTGCCCCTGTGGTCTTAGAAGACTGAAGAGGCCACCACATGTGCTCAGTTTGCTTTACTGTCTGCTGCACCTTCTAGTCTGCGAGCTTCTGAACAATCCATGGGCAGTCTTCAGTTATTTTTTGCACCCAGAATACCATCAAAATACCAGATACGAACAGGTTTTCACTGGAAGAAAGAAAGAATGGTCTCTGAAATTAAGAAACACCTATCAAATAATATGAATGACTACTCTTTTCTGAACTTTTGTAGTGTTCAAAAGCATTAAGGGGCAGGGACTGTGGCTCAGTGGCAGAGCCCTTGCTTTGCACATGTGAGGCACTGGCTTCGATCTTTAGCACCACATAAAAATAAACAAGATAAAGATACTGTGTCCATCTATAACTAAAAAATAGAACATATTTTTAAATTTTTTAAAAAAACAATTATGAATGACAGATGCACCAGTTTACTTTCATCCTGGAAGGTCTGGAGGAATGGACTTTATTTAGTATTTAAGAATATAATATTTTGTGAAAATTTACAAAGATTCTCTGGTTTAAGGAAACTGTGATTTTTAAAATAAAATATTCAAATATCATTGCATAAATAAACTATGTATCAAACTATGTTTATAAGGTCCATGTTAATAAAAGGAACTCTGAGGATTATTTCTTTTCATGCCAAAAAGCAACTGGTCAATTCACTTAATGTGATGAAAAATCAGATAAACTATTTCTACCTTGAAAACATCGATAGCTTGGGATTCAGAGAGAAAAAAAGACTATTCTCAAATTAGTCAACCTGGCCATAATCAATATCTTCAAGCAAAATATTGTTTAATGCAATCTAAGATTCTATCATAGAAAGAGGCAATTTGCTGTAGAACACCACTGCTTTTATAAAGTTGTCCAACACATTTTAATTTTTTTTTTAAATTATAGCTGCCATATAACTTACAGAAATACTTCTTGAAAACAATGAATCAGTATGATAATTATCTGCCAATTCCCTTATTAATCAGACAAACTACAACTGGCTTTGGAAGTAAATGGACCTATGTGAAATCAGTCTCCCACAGGAACCAGCTGTGTGATTCTGCATAAATTACTTCTTTTAGGTCTCAGCACATCCCTCATGAGTAGAATGGGCATAATAATAACATCATCAAGGAACTGTGGGCAATATGAATATTTTGTTACCCTGAAAAATTCATAAATTGCACTTAGTATGGAAGGTAAAGTTATGTTAATTAATGCCTGCTATGATCTGGATGTGAGGTGTCCCCCAAATGCTTATGTGTGAGAAAATGCAAGGAGGTTTAGAGGAGAAATGATTGGTTTATGAGAATCTTAACCAAATCAGTGAATTAATCTCCTGATAGGATTAACATAGTGGTGGTAACTGAAAGTGAGTAAGCTATGGCTGGAGTAGGTGCATCCCTGGGGGCATATCTTTGGGGTATATATTTTGTATCTGGAGAAGGGAATTTCTCTCTGTTTTCCCATCATCATGTGAGCTGCTTCTCTCTGCCATACTCTTCCACCATGATGTTCTGCCTCACCTGAAACCTCAGGGAATGGAACAGGCTATCTATGGACTGAGAACTCTGAAACCATAAAAGATAAACTTTTTTTCCTCCACAATTCCTCTGGTTGGGTCTGTTAGTCCCAGAAGCAAAGAAGCTGACTAAATCAATTCCTGAGTAATCAGAATAACGAAGTGACTCAAACACCCACCCCTGAACAAATTGCTATGGTAGCTAGCAAATCCAGTTCTCTTTAATTACAATGGTCTGGGTTCATATCTTCTACATATTTCAGGGGTCAATCAGAGGAGAACAATCCTGTAATTGCTAGGACATATAATACATCATGGATTAGGGATTTAGGTTTGCACAATTGTTAGAGTGGGCTAAATAATATCAGTAAAGTTATCATCTTCATGTCTGATGCTGGAACCTGAAGTTCATAGAGTGAGCAATGAGGAAGCTATGGTGAATGACAGAGAAGACTGGAACACACATACAAAAAGAGGACACCCTGGAGGAAAGACTGAAATTCATGTGAGTCTTTCCTTCCTATCTTTAGTGTTTGGGGTATGGATTTAATAAAGAAGCAAGAGGTTTTCTCCACTGAGGTAAACCCTTATGCCTAACACAGACACATCCTTGCGTGTGAGTGAGTGAGTGCGTGTGGCAGGCGCGCGCGCGCACACACACACACACACACACACACACACACACACACACACCTAGACCAGGACAGGAGTCAGAGAAACTGCAGAAGAATTCAGCAACAAGTTGAACATTTGCAAACACAATGCTAATTCAACCCAAAGATGTGAATCAGCAGATTAACAACAATTTGTATGAGGCACAGAATTGCTGCTGCTTTATTTCTGACTTTCTGTCTCCCAAGAATCTTCTAAAGGGCTCCCAAAATTGGAAATCTACAAGAGAATTCTAAGAAAATTAAGTGAAGCAAACCAAGTCAACACATTATAAAATCTCCATGCTTCCTTGAAGCTGTGATGAGAACAAGTACTAACCAAGCATTGAACATGAGGATCAGAGTAGATCATATTTCTACTCAGACAGTGAGTAGTGTGGGTGTGGTGGCCAGACACCAAGGAAATCTTTAATGAATTTATTTAAAACATCCATAGTTGAGTCTACAACATGGTAAGCACTCAGCATTGGTAAAATGAACAAAAAGGAAAATTAAAAAATAATTTAAAAAATATTAAAGTCAGTGAATACTTCCTATATATTTATGAGCTTCGTGCTATAAGAAGTACTAGATACTAAAAAACAGCCATGGTTGTGTCATTAATATATAATTTTTAGGTATACTTCTCCAATCTATTTTTTGGGGGGAATGTGTCATGTTCATATCCTAGGACACAAACCTTAGCCAATTAGGATGAAATATAAAAGGCAAAAGGTTATTTTCCTCAAATTTCTTGGCTACTGTGGTTATGTAAAGATAATAAGAAATATTTATAAAATGTTCTGCTTTCTGAATTCCTGTGAAAAAAATTAATGTTTTTATTTAATCGAAACCTTCTTCTTAATCATCCTCTCCCCACGAAAGTAGTCATTTGAGACATTAGCACATGTGTAGGTCCATTATGAAACCTAAACACTTCCATTAGATAAAAGACCTAAAATGATTATGAAAAATGTTCTTTTCCTTCCAAAATATTCTAAATCAAACACTCAGTAGTACAATATGTTTTAGGTTAATTAGTTTAATCCAGTTTTAATTAAGTTGATGTTTCCATGCCAACAAATGGTTTCTAAATTGTTGAAAACTTGGTGTTTCAGAGTATGACTAAAATTAATTACCTAAGAGCATTTGACTCAATTTTTTTTTGGAACTGTGGAGTGCAATTTTAGCATTACTATAGCAATGATTTTAATATTGTCAACTAATCATGATAAAAGACTTTTAAAAATTTACTTTGCTTGTATATTCCAAAATTTGTACATGTGATTTTTATGATGCACATCTACTACTTGGGTTCCTTAAATACACAGGGATTCAACATATTCACATACATGACAAAAACATATCAGTCTAAACAAGTCTCATTTACAGATGTTAAAATTTTATTTTCAGCCAGGCACGGTGGCGCACGGGTGTAATCCCAGCACTTTGGGAGACTGAGGCAGGAGGATCGCGAGTTCAAAGCCAGCCTCAGCAATGGTGAGGCACTTAGCAACTCAGTGAGACCCTATCTCTAAATAAAATACAAAGAAGGGCTGGGGATGTGACCCAGTGGTCGAGTGCCCCTGAGTTCAATCCCTAGTACCACAAAAAAAAAAACAAAAAGAACAAAAAAAAACCCTTTATTTTCTAGTGAAATTTTCCATGATTTTACATGCAAAAGAAATTAAGACCAGCAATAAAATAGGTGATTTTGGTGTAACTTACAGTTTCCAATTTTGTCATTGGGGTGCTTTACAAAGAATAGAAATTTCAGTCTGAGGACAAGCATGATTCACTGATCCCTGAAAAGTGTGATATACCAGTTGGGGAAATTTTTTTTCTTAGGAATTTTTTATTTTTTTTTTTATTTCTATTTCCTTTTTTGCAATAGCTTTTTCTTTTTCTTTCTTTCTTTTTTTTTTTTTTTTTTTTTTTTTTTTTTTTTGTCAGAACCAATCAGGCAAACAAGAACCATCTTAGTTATTTCCTCAGAGATAACTTATTGCATCTAATTGCTGTATATATATTAGTGACCTGACTATGTAAAGAGAATCTGAATAACTCAGAGATAATAATTGCAAGAAATGGCTATCAACCCCAGGGACAGAGAAGAAATGGATGATATTATGATTAACAGAAGATAGAAGCTCAGAGGAGAGATCCCCGTACCCACACACACATAGATGGGCAGTTCTCAGTTGAAATGGTACCCTCTGTTGCTGGTTGGTACCTCTGACAGGATGTGATTAGCTGGTTCTGAAAGTGCTGAAAGCTGCTGGAGGCTGGAAGATGCTTTGCAAATTGCTGAGGATGCTTTTGCAACTTTGTCTGCTGGGATGAAGTGTTGCTGCTCCTGGAGATTCTGCCAGGAACAGAGTATAAAGCAAGTGGGAAATAAGAGAAGTCCCATCTTGCCGTTGTCTTCTTTTTCATTCTCCTCCATGTCTTCTACTCACTGAATCTAGAGATGGGCCAACACACAAAAGCCACAGTTCACATAATGTCAGCCAGAACACCAGAAAGTGGTGGCAAACATAACTAATGGGTGAATTTGGAACTGCAAAATTATAGGTAAATAAATGGTCAGCAAATTTCAGTTATAATTTAGTTTCCATAGTCTCGCTGATAGTTTCTCTCTTGCTTTAAATGCTTCTGTATTCCTCCTGGAGCTTTCTGGGTTGCTTGAAATTTGTCACATAAATTTTTTTTTCCACTTTAGAGAAGTTCCTGGCTATTTTTATCCAATCAATGCCTAATGGGAAGCTCCTCCATTTTTATCAGGTGTTTCTGTACTTTGTGGTATTCTATATTTTCCTATCGTGGAATCTCTGCCCACCTAAAATTCACATTCACAAACACTACTAGAAACATTCGATACCCTCATACTGCATGTTTAAATGATGAGATGAAGAAAGCAGGTTTATAGGGGAGAATGTCATTAAATTTATACTGCCACCAGTCAAGAATGAGAAAGAAAACAAAAAAAATTGAGTGAAGCATGATGCTAGGTTTCTTGTCTGATTTAACCTGGTATGTGATGGTGGCAAAACAATTAAAGTTCTATACTTTTTAAATGGAGCAATAATACATATACCATTTTGCTCATGAATTTTTTATGAGGGCTAAGTAAAATCAGAATGTAATAATGTGTTGTAAACATTAGGATCCCAACAGAAATGACAGGTGCATGAAGGCTCCTGTAGAATTGTTTGGGAGGTTAATTACCAAAAAAAAAAAAAAAAAAAAAAATCTTTACTGGCATTCAATCTGGAACAATGAACACAGAGTGTCTTACCTGGAAAATCAGCTCATTGATAAATCAATGCCTGGAATTTAGTGTCTCAGCTACTTTGACTTTCAATTTGAAACTCATATTTAAGACCACACTTTGCAGTAACATTGATGAGCGGCCTTTTTCTTCAGTACATTGTCACCAGGCCTTATTTCGTACCTTAGTTTCTGTCTAGATGACAGGTACTTACCTACATTTGCAAGTGTAGTCCAGGAAATTCTTCAGTGAATTTTGAACAACTGTAAGAGCCTACATTAATTTAGAATTGGTGATGGTTCCATGATTCATTATTATCTGATGTAGGAGTAAGCATTCAAACAACACATGATTAATTATTATTGATTTTTTTTTAAAGAGAAGAAAAGCTGGTAGATACTGAAGGGTAAAGAATAAGGGGTGAATAGAAGGGAAGAATCAAAATAACGTGTCTTAAAGACTCGTTATAAAAAGGAGTAGACTCCTTGTTATTTCTTTACAAACTAATATACAAGGCAGCCTCAGAATAGGAAATTCTCACACTCTCTCACAAGAAGCCTAGTGAGAAATTTATTAGTTTTGGGAGAAAGATAAATTTTGACACTGTGCACATTACACACTTGCCCTTACTTTTGTGCCATACCAATCAGGTGTATCTATGATAGCTGAATGTTTAGGATAAAGAAGAAACATGGAGTGCTGGATTTGGGTTTGAGAAGATGCGTCATCTCTGCATTGCAGTTTTTGAGTCCTAGAAAGGATGCAGCCACACAAAGGTACTTGGCTTGGGTCACCGGTAAAGCATGTTCATAAGAAAAGATAAGATTAATGTGCTTACTTAAGAGAAGCCTCTTATCGGTAGCAAGCCTGAATATTAATGAACCTTCAGCTTTGCTCTCTTCATGGGACTATGCGTGCTTGAATAGTTCATTCCATCAGAAATGTAACTTGCATCCTGATTGGTGAGCCACCCATGGAGCTAAGTCAGGGCCTTTGCTTCCAATGGAAGTGCTCTTGAAAAGAGACCACAAAACAGAACAGGGACTATTTGAGAGGGGCTTATGTAGAACTACTTCAGCAATAAGCTGACACATGCCTGCAGTAAAGTTCAGAGTCAAAAATAGAGTGAGATCAGCATTATGCTAAATCAAATCACTGTGGTGAAATGAGAATAAATAACAATGTGCTTGGAACAAGATGGCTTTAGGGAATCACGGTTTTAGTGAATTGCTCCACATGAGAAAGGCATTTTAATATCATGAATTATCAAATTTAAATAAAAATATGAGAGTATGCAGAAGTAGAAAATAGTATCTTGTTCTTGAAGTGCTATGCATTTCCCTATTTTTGAATAAGACTTGATTTTAATGTAATAGTTGACCTACATATGACCATATTAAAAAAAAAAAAAAAGACTTGCAATATCTACATACTAAGGAAAAATAGATTAAAATGTACTGCTTACTGCAGTATTTCTTGTGCATGCTTTTTTTTTTAATTGTGGAAAACTTTTACATTTTCTCCTATATTTTCATGAAACAAACAAATAAACAAAAAACATCACAAATACTTCATGTACCTAGCAAAAGGTAAAGGAAGTCACTTAGATAATTGTGATAGAGTGGTTAAAGTTACCTTAGAAACTGTATTATTTAACTCTGATTAGGCCAACCCTTGCAAGAAGACATTCTAACGCATATTAGTCCTAAGTGATTCTACAAGTGTACACCCATGCGCGCGCGCTCTCACACACACACACACACACACACACACCATGACTCAAATTGTTTAGGATTTGTATTTCATCCCTCCTCTTAGAATCTTAAAAATAAATACTAACATTTTCTGAAATTCCTATATAAAAAATGTGCAACTGTTTTTATTTCAGTATCTAATTGTGCAACAGAAACATTTTTCTTTTATCACCTATGACTATCTTGTATTATTGGTGTTCCGTGTCAACCTACAAAGAACTACCAGTTAGTTAAATGTTTTATTAGATAGGGTTCTGTAGACTTTTCGGGAAAACCTCGTGGTTGGAGGTCTTACATGACCTTCAGGCAGTCATCTCATGACTTTACACCCACTCCCACCAACGGAAATTGAGTCCTTTGTGTAATCTTTCATAGGTGGAGAAATAAAACGATTATGTCTCAGAACGTCATATTCCTCCAGACTCAGAACTTTACATCACTTCACATTCAAAAACCTGGTAATGAAAATGTGCATAGGTTTCTTACAAATTTAAAATCACTTATGATTGAAAGTTTCATTGAGATCGTACTAGATTTTCACGCTGTAATAAGTAACGATACAGATTAATATTCTGTACACTCCACCTATACACACTTCAAGAAATTATGTTATGCAACCATAGCCAGGGTACCATGAAAAACACAACTCTTCAGTGCCATATTTCCTCATTTTTTTCTTTCTTTTTAAAATTTTATTTATTTATTGTTTATATTAGTAATTAATTAATTAAGTATAGATTGAACCCAGGGGCATTTTTCCAGTGAGATATACCCCATGTCTTTTTATTTTTTATTATTTTATTTTACTTTGGTATTGGGACTTGACTCCAAGGGTGCTTTGCTACTGAGCTACGTCCCCATTCCTTTCATTTTTTATTTTGAGACAGGGTCTCTCTAAGTTGCTTTGGTTCTCACTGATTTGCTGAGGCTAGTTTCAACTTGCAATCCTCCTACCTCAGCCTCCCAAGCCAGTGGGATTACAGGAGCATGCTACCACATGTGGCTTTATTTTTTGAGATAATTTCATTAGGTTTCTGACAGTCTTGCTTAATTATGAAGTTGGCCTCAAATTTGTAATCCTCCTATCTCAGCCTCCTGAGTTGTTGGAATCACAGGTGTTCACCAATGCACTTAAATCTTCATTAGTTCTTGTACCTCTTTGTGTGCGTTTAGTTCTATGTAACTTTATTAAATATATAATTCATCCATCTTCTACTATAGCCAAAACACTGAACAGTTTCATGTATAGAAGAATCATTTCTTTTTTTAAATTTTTATTTTATTTATTCTTATTTGTTATATATGACAGCAGAATGCAATTCAATCCATATTACACAAATAGAGCACAATTTTTCATGTCTCTGGTTGTACCCAAAGTAGAGTCACATCATTCATGTTTTCATATACATACTTAGGGTAATGATGTTCATCTCATTGTGCCATCTTACCCCTATGCCCCTCCCTTCTCCTCCCTCCTCTTTGCCCTATCTAAAGTTCGTCTATTCCTCCCATGCTCCCCCACCTCATTCCCGTTATGAATCAGCATCCTTATATTTGAGAAAACATTCAGCATTGTTTATTTGGGGATTGGCTTACTTCACTTAACATTATATTCTCCAAGTCCATCCATTTACCTTCAAATGCCATGATTTCATTCTCTTTTAATGCTAAATAATATTCCATTGTGTGTGTGTTTATATATATATATATATGTATATATATATATGCACATATATATATATATCACATTTTCTTTATCCATTTATCTACTGAAGGGTATCTAGGTTGGTTCTACAGTTTAGCTATTGTGAATTGTGCTGCTGTAAACACTGATGTGGCTGTGTCCCTGTAGTATGCTGTTTTTAAGTCCTTTGGATATAAACCAAGGAGTAGGATAACTAGGTCATAAGGTGGTTCCATTCCCAGTTTTCCAAGGAATCTTCATATTGTTTTCCATTTTGGCTGCACCAATTTGCAGTTCCAACAGCAATGTAAGAGTGTGCCCTTTTCCCTACATCCTTGCCAACACTTAATAGTTGTTAAGAATCATTTCTTTTGCTGTTTCATAATCACACACACCTCTCTCCAGCCCTTCATATAATTTTCTGTAAATATATCCACTTTATGTTTATGAAATATTCAATCATTTTTGTTGCCATGCAGATTCATGATATTTCATGTAACACAGAATTTTTATCAGTTATCATTTGAAGGGTATCTGTAGTGATTACAGATTTGGGCCAGTATGACTATGACTTCTGTGAACAATTATGTGCAGATATTTGTGTGAACCTAAATTTTTATTTATTTATCATTGTTTTAGTCTGCTTTTTTGACCAAAAGACCTGACAAGAACCATTTTAGATGAGATAAAGTTTATTTGATGCTCAGGTTTTCAGAGGTCTCACTTCACAGATATCTAACTCTATTTCTCCAGATCCATGGTGAAGTAAAACATCATGGCAGAAAAGTGTGAAGAGGAAAGCATCTTGGGATATGTTGATTAGAGAACATACATAAAATAATTGATTTCAATTCTTTTAAATTTATTGTGGTTGCATGGAAGTTTAATTTTTCCTATAGGCTAGAGAAATGAGAAGTTGTGCTCCATTTGTGTACAATGAGTTGAAATGCATTCTACTGTCATGTATAACTAATTAGCCTTCCCTCCCTCCCCCCCCCCCACCCCCCTCCCCCTCCTCCCCACCTCTCCCCCCACCCCTCCTCTACCTTCACCCTTCCCCTCTTCTACTCCTCTACCCCCCTCTCCCCTCCTTTCTTCTCCCTAACTCCCTCTAACCACCTTACTCTCTTCTCCTCTTCCCCTTCTCTTTCTTACCCCTCCTCCTCTCTCCCCCCCCCTCACCTCCCTAACCTCCCCCCCCCCTCCCCCCCCACCCCTCCTCCTTCCCCCCTCCCTCTCTCCCTACCCTCCCCCCCCCCCTCTTAACCCTCCTCCCTCCCTCCCACCTCCCTTCCCTCCTCTTCCTCCCTTCCTTCCCCCCCTCTCCTCCCTTCCTCCCCTTTCCCCTCCCCCCCTCCCCCCCCCCCTCCTTCCCCCCCCTCCCCCTCCTTCCCATCTCCCCCCCTCCCCCTCCCCCCTTCTCACTAACCCCCTCCTCCCTACTACCTCCCTCCCCCCTCCTTCCCCTTCCTCTCCCCCTCCTCCCCTCCCCTCCTCCTCCTCCCTCCCCCCCTCTCCCTCCCCTCTCCTCCCTCCCCCCCCCCCCCTCTCTCTCCTCTCTCTCCTTTTCTCCTCTAAATTCAGAATAAATAAAAAGAAAAATAAAAAAAACAATTCTGTTTCCTTTTCCTGACTTTCATAGGTACCAATTCCATCTTGTACCTCAAACTGTTTGTTTCCAGAGGACCCAAATGTTGAGACAGAATATCATGAATCTATTTAAGTGATTGGTGTCTCAGGCCATAAAGCAATGTGACCAAACAATTAGAATATTCAGAAATTAAATGATCTCAAACTCCAGTCATTCAGAAGAGGCTAGTAGCATAGTAGGAACCAGGCAAGCATGGTGAGGACTCACAAATTAAAACAGATTCCAAATGCAGACATGATTTCTATAATCTCCCTGGTAGTAAAGTTCTATTGTGTTTGATATGTCCTCTGCTAATATAGGAATGTTGGTAGTATAAGGATGGACAAAATTATTTGGATTTAGCTAAAAATGAATAGATAAATAAAAAACAGCATTTAGATGGATAGCATGGTTAACTCTGGATTGTCTGGCAAAAAGAAATTGCAAAAACAAAAAAGTCACTGGTGATTCTTAACTTCACTGGGTCTACCTATAATGATGATGTCTGTCTTTAGCTGAGAATAGTTGAAGTCAGACAGGAATGGGTAGTAAGTAGTAATAAACACTTTTATTACAAGTCTGTTTGAAAATGACATTTTAGGAAAGGTTAATATGCATATTTTTTAGACATAAAATGGGGAGATATAATATACAATTTCAATAACCTTATTTCTGAGATAGTATTTTGAATAAGGAGGAAGAAAAAGGTACTTAGGTTTAAAACAACTGTAAGAAAGAAGATGAAAGAAGATGAAATAGACTTTGGCATTTGTTTGGATATAGATGTGAGCAGAGATAAAGAGTCATATATTGAAGTTATAAAACAAAAATAGTATAGCTAATGATGAAAGCTGTTATGAAGTAGAGAAATGGAAGAAATCACTAGGTATAACATTTTGAAGGATACATATAATTTAGAATTCATTATTTGTAAAGTATACATCCCAGATTCTAAGTGTATTAAGGTCTCAGCAAACACACACACACACACACACACACACACACACACACACACTGATAAACCAGCCTAATTCCATCTTAAGACTGGGAGCCATCCTGTCAAAAAGTTATGAAAAGCCCACTTCGGTTTTCTATGAAATGCTAGGATTCTTATTTGGCTTGAGCTTATTGTCTGGCATTCATTCCCAGGCCTTGAGCTCGCTCAGGCCTGGCTGTCCTTGACCAGATAACAACTCTCTCTCTCTCAAACTAACGGTGCCTCATAAACTTTTGATGTGGGGTTTAACTATTACTCCCCTTTTTTTCTTGGAATGCAATGCCATGTAGATATTAGTTTGCTACTTGCTTTGAATTACACCTGTCTGACCTTGTTAGCTGTAAGTTCCCAAGATTTTCTGTAACTCTTTGAACTATAAAAACCTTGTCTTCCCGGAGAGCGGGGCTGACCCAAAGCCCAGTGTTTGGGAGGGGCAGCCCTGGCCAGCTCTCTTTATATGTATACAATATAAGCTTGCTTTAATCTAAAATTGGAGTTGGTGGTCTTTTCTTTGCGTCTTGGATCAACATTTTTGGAGGCCGCAGCGAGATTCAGACCACTACAAATTCTGAAGCCGGACCTTCGCTCTGGGACTCCGGGGCGGAGTGCTACCCTAGGGGGTGCGCACCTTGAGACGTTCCAAGGCCCCAGGGTGTGCCTTCAGTCCTTCGGACTACTGGAGTGAACTGCCGCATCAAAAATTAGCAAGCATCCAGTGGAAAAAAAAAAAAAAAAAAACAACAAAAAAAACCTCCACAGGTAAGTGGCGCCCTAGTAACATCTGGTATCTGGTTTTGAGATCTCTTCTGGAGACAGCGAGGTGCCTGGCGAGGCAAGTACACTCCTGTCCAGGGCAGTAGCGAAAGGTCTTACTGCTTTCTGGTTCTGGTTGGGAATTCCTACTGGGGACAGAGAGGTGCCTGACGAGGCACATACGCACTCCTGTCCGGAGCATTAGCAAGACGTTGCACTGCTCCCTGGTTGGTTTGGCGCCTGGTTCTTGTTCTTTTGTGTATTGTCCTGTGTTCTGTTTTTTTTTTTTTTTGTTTTGTTTTGTTTTTTTGTTGTTTTTGTTTTCTGCTTTCTCATTGTGTCTTCTCTGTTGTAAATGTAAAAAAATTAAACAACATGGGTAATAAGACAAGTAAGCCTGATACTCCTTTGAACTGTGTTTTAAGGAATTTTGACAAACTTTATCCCCATTTTGTTAAGCAGGATTATGATTATCCCATCACCAAGAAACGTCTCCAAACATTCTGTGAGGTAAAATGGCCCACCTTCGGAGTCGGCTGGCCCCCTGAGGGCACCTTTGATCCCCAAGTGACATGGGCTATATCTAACATCACTCTTGGTAATCCTGGCCACCCAGATCAAATAAGATATATTCTACCCTGGGCGGAAGCAACAACTAATTCCCCGCCTGGATGAAGGTTTGGATGGTCCGGAACTGACAGGGAGGGCAAGCCCTGGTTATGGCTGGGAGAACTCTCCAGGGTCCCTCAAAAACAAACCATAAATCCACTAAGAGCCCTGTCCTACAGGACTCTCCGGAGGATTCCCTCCTTCCCCCAGATGCTTCGGCTCCTCTTTATCCTCCTGCCGCGGGTGCAGTTGCAGCTGCTCCACTAACTACTCCACCATCTCCCTCTCCCTCCCCTCAACAGCTTCCTCAATTGCCCCACTCATCCACTCCTCCAACTCTAGTCTTCCCAAAGGAGCCAGCCCCTGTTCTTTCTCCTCCCCATACCCGACAGGGCCACCCTTATGGAAGGCCTGACTCAATTGCTTCCCCTGGCCGACCTGCCGGCTCCATTTCTATTAATATCCCTAAAGTGGAACCGACTCCGGCCCCTGTTCTTCCTCTCCGCCAGATTCCAGAAGGTCGCTACATGTATGTTCCATTTTCCACAACAGACCTTTATAACTGGAAAAACCAGAATCCCCCTTTTAGCACGGATCCTAGTTCCTTGATTTCGCTGGTTGATTCCGTTTTCTTTTATCACCTCCCCACCTGGGATGACTGTCAACAGATTCTCCATACTCTCTTCACCACGGAAGAAAGGGAGCGAATCCTGGCAGAAGCGGCTAAAGCGCTGCCTGAGATAAGTGCTCTTATAAGCGACGAAAAAACAAAAGTGATTGAACGAGCTTTACCTAGGAGAAGACCAAGCTGGGACTATGGGACAACTGAAGGTAGGAGAGCACTCGGTGAGTACCACCAGACTCTGTTAGAGGGCCTTAAGAGGGCAGCTCGAAAACCCACAAATCTTTCTAAGGTAGCAGATGTGAAACAAGGGCCAGATGAGTCGCCTTCAGCATTTCTCGAGCGCCTCCTGGAGGCGTACCGTCTATATACTCCTATAGACCCTGAGGACCCGACAAGCCTCAAGGCGATTAATCTGGCTTTTGTGACTCAGTCAGCCCCAGACATCCGTAAAAAGATTCAAAAGATAGATGGTTTTGCAAGAAAAACCAGGTCAGAATTATTGGAAATAGCCCAAAAGGTGTTTGAAAATAGAAATAGCCGAGATGATCTACTGATAAAGAAAGTAAACAGGGCCACAGTGGCCACATTACAGGCTTCTGAAACCTCGAATCCTAGACAAAGACAGACCACATACAACAGAGACAAAAAGCGGTCTTCTCTGCTACAAAACCAGTGTGCTTATTGCAAAGAAATTAGACATTGGAAAAATGAATGCCCCCAACGTAATCCGAAAAGCTTGCCCCGATCACAGGCCAGAGCTCCTTAGCCAAAACCAGTTTTAACTTTAGAAGAATAGGGGGGGCATGGCTCTTTCAAACTAGGCTCCCGAGAGCCCATGGTAACTTTCTCAATTGGGGACCAATCTGTAAATTTCCTAGTGGATACAGGAGCTTCACATTCAGTGTTACAGAAGCCCATAAGACCCCTCACTAATAAAACCATAAACGTGCAAGGGGCAACAAGAAAAATTAAAAAGTATAAATGGAGTACAGACCGGACTGTTAACATAGGACGAGGAACTGTAACTCACTCCTTCATTGTTATCCCTGAATGCCCTTTCCCGTTGCTGGGACGGGACCTTTTAAGCAAACTTCAGGCAACTATCTCATTTTCTGGAGATATGCCTACATTAGAATTGGGAAATCCTGCAAAGGCCCTAACTATAACCTGCCCATTAAGTGAGAAATATCTGCTTTTTCAAAATCCTATTCAAACTTCAAAAAAAAAAAAAAAATGAGAGAAATTATTAATTCAAGAAATTCCTACAGTTTGGGCTAAAGATAACCCTCCAGGGCTAGCTAAGCATGTGCCACCAGTTGTAATACAACTAACATCTGGGGCTATGCCCATCCGGGTTAAACAATACCCCATCAGTTTTGAAGCCAAAGAAGAAATTAAAACCCACATCAGGCGTCTCCTAAAAGTGGAGATACTAATTAGATGTCAATCAGCTTGGAACACCCCCTTGTTGCCTGTCCAAAAGCCTGGGACTCAAGATTACAGACCAGTACAGGACTTAAGGGAAGTGAACAAACGGGTAGAAACTATACACCCAACTGTCCCTAACCCCTACACTTTGCTCAGTTTGTTGCCACCAGAACATACAGTTTATACTGTATTGGATTTGAAAGACGCGTTTTTCTCCATCCCTTTGTCAAAACTGAGTCAGCCTATCTTTGCTTTCGAATGGACGGATTTAGAAATGGAGATATCGGGACAACTGACCTAGACTCGACTACCTCAGGGATTTAAAAATTTCCCCACTATCTTTGATGAAACTCTCAATCAAGATCTGAGACTGTTTCGCAGTAAGTACCCTGAGGTAACCTTGCTCCAATATGTGAATGATCTTCTGTTAACAGCAAAAGACAAAGAGAACTGTTTAAGGGCCACTCGGGGTTTGCTAGGAACCCTGGCTCAATTTGGGGTACCGAGTCTCCAAGAAAAAGGCAAAAATCTGTTCCTCTCGGGTTACTTATTTGGGATATGAGCTGAGGGAAGAGAAAAGACTGTTATCCCAATCCTGCATAGAAGCCATAATGAAGATCCCAACCCCAACCACTAAAAAGCAGGTTAGGAAATTTCTAGGGGCAGTTGGATACTGCCGCCTTTGGATACCTGGATTTGCTGAAATTGCCAAGCCGTTATATACTGCAACTGCAAGAGGCAAGTCACCTTTAATTTGGACTGAGAAAAATGAATTGGCCTTCAAAAATTTAAAGGAGGCTCTGGTTCAGGCCCCTGCCTTAACCCTCCCTGATATATCTAAGCCCTTTCATCTTTATGTTCATGAAAAAAAGGGTATTGCTAAAGGAGTTCTTACCCAAAATTTAGGGTCATGGAAAAGACCAATTGCCTACATTTCAAAAAGGCTGGATCCTGTAACATCAGGATGGCCCCCTTGTTTACGAGCCATAGCGGCTACTGCAATACTGGTAAAGGAAGCAGACAAACTTTCTCTGGGGCAGACTCTCACTGTGACTGCCCCTCACACAGTGGAAACCCTATTGAGGGATGCCACCAGTCGACAGATGTCAAATGCCCGTCTCAGTACCAAGCTCTCCTTCTAGACAAGGACAGATTAACCTTCAGTAAATCCCTGGCAATCAATCCTACAACCCTGCTGCCTGATGATAACCCAGAAGAGCCAATTCATGACTGCTCAGAGATGCTGGATGTCATCCAAGGTACCCGACCAGACCTGACTGACATTCCTCTCACCAACAGAGACGCAGACCTTTACACCGATGGTAACAGTTATGTCCGGGATAGAATAAGGTATGCTGGAGCAGCAGTTGTTACGGGCCAAAAAGAAATTATCTGCGCACAGGCTTTGCCCAGAGGCTCATCAGCCCAAAAAGCAGAAATCATTGCAATAACACAGGCATTGAGATGGGCAGAAGGAAAACGGGTAAACATTTACACGGACAGCCATTATGCTTTTGCTACAGTACATGTGCATAGACAGATATACAAACAAAGGGGCCCCAATAGATACTGTTTATTCAAAAGCTACTTTAAAGGTGGATGTTTCTGTGAGTCCCCTAAATTCTGTAACTACTCAAAATTTTTGGTTACAATTGGCTGTTGACACTATGGACAAAAGTTCCTTCTGTGTACAAGAAAGAAACTCCATCCATCAATTGCTAGCTAACAATCTTATGGGTCTATCTGTAAAATATACTGACTATGTTAAAGTCACTGGTGATAGAGCAATGCAGCAAAACTGGCCAATATACCATGCAGAGCCAGCTTTGCCAGCTTCACTGGTTATTCAAAATCATTGTTTATACATAGATTGCATCCTTCCCCGATCCCCCCCCAATTGTTCTATTGAACAAAATATCTCCCTACCCAATGGCAAACGACTGCCAACAGGATGGGTTTTTCTCTGTAATAAAGCAACTTTCCAGGCTTTGCCTACAAACTTTTCTGGGATCTGTTCTATTGGACGGATCTTTCCTTTACTGCCATCTCTGACAGCTCCCCACCGAATGGTCCGAAGTCTGCCCTCCAACTGCAATGACAATTTAATCCTCCTAGACCCACTAGACACTGCAATTGCAGCAGCCTTTCTTTTGCCACTTCCGGGTCTAGTTGTAGAAATACAAAGAGAAATCACAAAATTAGCCTGTAGTTTTAGCAAAACAGCTAACCTTACTGCACAAGTTTTAGCAAAAATTAATCAAGAGATGAAAAAACTTCGAACCTCAATGTTGCAAAATAGAACGGTTATTGATTTTCTTTTATTAAAACATCACTTGGGTTGCCAACAATTCCCAGGCATGTGCTGTTTTAATGTTACAGATTATTCTAACGTTATCCAACAACAGGTAGATGAGATGAGACAGGAGATTAACAAAATTAAAACGAGTAATTCTTGGTTAGGCTTGGGAGATTAGTTTCCATGGTTAACTTCTCTCTTAGGTCCTATAGTTTGTATCCTTCTCTTACTAGTTATTGTCCCATGTGTTATTAACTATATGCTCCGGTTTATTGGGCTGCAATTTAATTCTATTATGTACCATCGATAAAATTAGCCTATACGATTACTCCCTTTCAAAGATTTGAAAAGTAAAAAAAAAAAAAAAAAAGGGGGAATGATAAACCAGCCTAATTCCATCTTAAGACTGGGAGCCATCCTGTCAAAAAGTTATGAAAAGCCCACTTCAGTTTTCTATGAAATGCTAGGATTCTTATTTGGCTTGAGCTTATTGTCTGGCATTCATTCCCAGGCCTTGAGCTCGCTCAGGCCTGGCTGTCCTTGACCAGATAACAACTCTCTCTCTCTCAAACTAATGGTGCCTCATAAACTTTTGATGTGGGGTTTAACTATTACTCCCCTTTTTTTCTTGGAATGCAATGCCATGTAGATATTAGTTTGCTACTTGCTTTGAATTACACCTGTCTGACCTTGTTAGCTATAAGTTCCCAAGATTTTCTGTAACTCTTTGAACTATAAAAACCTTGTCTTCCCGGAGAGAGCGGGGCTGACCCCAAGCCCAGTGTTTGGGAGGGGCAGCCCTGGCCAGCTCTCTTTATATGTATACAATATAACTTGCTTTAATCTAAAATTGGAGTTGGTGGTCTTTTCTTTGCGTCTTGGATCAACAACACACACAGCATATACATTGAAAAAAGAGTGATATATCCATCATAATATATTGTATAGTTGTTATTAACATATATTAACAGTTTAGGCTAAAAGTCGACAAAAAAGTGCTGTGTATCATAAAATTAACTACTATTTCTTCTTCTCTTCTTCCTCTTCCTCCTCCTTTTCTTGTGTCTACCTCTTCTTTTTACTTTATTTTTTTTCAGGAAGAATTACTAAAAAGAAGGCTAGAACTAGACAAAATATCAAGTTCTCTTCATTTCTTACTTGATGGAGGAAGAGAACCTGGTATATCAGAGAGAACAAGGAAAGAAGCCCTGAGAGGGCAAATTAAGAGATCCAATTAAATTTTTTTCTGAAAGAATCCAATTCAAAAAATGTCAGTGTTACAGATTAGAGGGAAAACAATGAAGAATTTTGTGTTCAAAACTAAACAATTCAACTTAAATGAAATAGAAATAGAGGGACATTCAATAACCTAAATCTGCCACATCAGCATTGATCAAGTCTTTTTAGCCTGTAGACCTTTTCCCATCTACTAATTTCTTGCTCACCATTCAAGGCAATTTTGTTAACATTTGTGAGGTATAGAGAATAAATGGTATTGACATACCGTACATCTAAATCATCTGATGTCATAAAGCAACAGAAGCAGATATTAAAAAAATTTATATTTTATCTTCTTAACCTGACAAATGTATGTGACTAGCAATCTCAAAATCATGTACAAGTTTAGACAGATTTTCACAAAGAACTAAAAATATCTAGACAGCTGGTCCCATTATCTGGCTTAGGATCCCACTTCTCTTTTCTTGCTATTGTCAACTTTTGTGTCTAAAGACTCCATTCCACATGTCTGAGCTCCTGCCAGAAACCCAGAAATCCATTGGGCACTGTTGCAAGCATGCAGCCACCAGCTGCATGATGCACCTCTGGGAGAATACAGCTGCAGCAGATGGCTCATGGATAACTGAAGGATGTTTAAGGTTAGTTAGATAGGATGTGCAAAATCCTGGCTCTGAATAACAAGAAAAGGGGGCTTAAAGGTTTTGAGTGGACTAGGCATCTGGGTTCCATGGTATGCTAACTCTGGTCAGTGGGGCAATGCTACAGTAGAACCAAAGTGAGGCCTTCTTGCTGGAATTGATGAGCAGCCTGAGTCTGTGCACTAATATGCAAATAAGACTTGTGCTAGAATTTGGCTCTGTCTTCCTCAGGATATAATTTAGTCAGTGAATGGAATATTTCCTTTTCTATATTCAAGAGCTTTGAATAAAACTCAAACACAGAGTATAGCATTTTAAGAAGTAAATGTGTGCCCAACTCCTTTGATGGAACTTTGGACCAGCTTAGCCCCTGATCCCAGTGGGAATCATACAGATCTATTGACAAAGTTCGCCATGCCATCTGGAGTGTTAGGGTGACATTCGCTTTCCTTTAATTTGCTCTCAGTGTGCCACTCAACTTTCTGTGTTCTCAAAGGACATCCCCGTGTTTTAAATTGGCTGTTTTCTTTATGCATTATCAAAGACTAACATTAAGACAACACAGAAAATAATGTTGCATTTCAAAGCAACAGCTGTGTGGACTTCAACAGTGCTTTATTAAAAGTCTCTAAGTTGTGTACCACATTGAGTTTTTAACTTTTCAGAGAATGACACCAATTTTTATCCACTTTCCCAGATTTTTAATGAGCAGCTTTCCCCTGATGTCTGTGTCAGAGGGTGGAGAGGTATGGTTTATGTTCCCGGCTATTTCAATTAAAGAGATGATCATTAGTTGTGTATTCTAACATCTCTAATAAATCCGATTAGGGAAAATTCTGACACAAAAAGTGGCTTGGTTGACATGGATTTGAAAAAGGCATTGATAATTACTCCAGATTGATAAACCTCATCTGTTTCAACAACAGATGCTTTTCCACCAGAAAGCCCACACCATAATTTATCTTCATTTTCCTCCTGTATTTTCTACCTATCATCCTGTACATTTTGGAGTGTGTAGGAATAAATAATCTCTTTCAGAACAAAGGGAGGAAGAGCAGATTCAAATCTGAATCAAGTTATCAAAGCCCCTCAGATTGCACAGTGATGCAAAGCCACACAAATCATCACACCAAATCTATCAACGCTCTCATGCTGCTTCCTCAATAGGAATAATTGGATGATTTATATTTCCTGCTGACTTTTCAACATGATTGTCAGGGCATAAAACAAATTAGTTTTAATAAGAACTTTCACATGAACACACAGAAATAGAATGAAGGAAAAAGTAAACGGAAGTTTTCAAAAAGTGTGTTGACAGAGCTGCACCCAAAGAACATTCAAGTCATTAGGATGATTAAGCAATAAGGAACAGCCCACTTATTACTTTTACCTATTATACAATATCTTAACTTATTAATGGAAAGCACACTGTCTGTAGAATAATGAATTGCTTATTTCTTTACCAACACTGGAGTATTCTACCAATGACTATAACAGCTAGTCACACTTGAAAAGGTGATAAAATGCAGACCCCATGGATTTATGTGAAATTGAGGTTTCTTTTTTAATAAGTCTCAAATTATACTTTACTGAAATATGTGATTGTTATGATTCAGACATGGTGTGAGTGCACCTTCCAAGGGTTCATGTGTTAGGAGTCTGGCTTATAGGACGGTGGTATTTGGAAGAGATTGGGACCTTAAAAGGCAAGGCCTAAAGCGGGATCATATGACCCACCTCATTATGTTGACTTCTCATCATGCCATGTGATCTTTCCCTCTTGCAAACACTTTTGAAATTGTGGTACTATGCACCATGAGGTAACACAGTCATAGGACGTCTCACCAGAGATGGTGCTATGTTGTTTAGATTCTCAGCTCTGAAATTGTGAGCTAAATGAACTTCTTTTCTTTATACAGTTATTCACCTCCAGGTATTTTGTTAAAGTAAAAAAAAAAAAAAAAAAAAAGACTAATACAATTATTTTCATCATTTAAAAAATTTATTCTGGAATGTACTTTAAAAGTAATAGCAAAGTGTAGTATGTATAAAGCTAATTACTCTTATTTTGAGGGATGTTTGAGGAAATTACATGATTTTGGAATTAAATAACTCTTTTACTTTATAAATAACATAAATGCTGGAAAAATAACCTGCTAGATACAATTTATATTATTTCTGAATTGTACAATGTTGTCAAGAAACAGACATATTAAAGTCACATGCACAGAGTCTGGTCTATGATTTATAGTGAGTGGTTGAAGTGAAGTTAAACTTCGCTTCTGTTGGGATCAGATTGTAGAACCTTTTGAAAGCAGGAGAAACTGATAGGCTTCAATCTATGGGTAATATTAATTTGTTAACAGTGAAGAAAAGAATAAAAATGTTTTCTTTTCAGTGCTGCTATAGTAAGATTATAAGACTAAATCCCTGAGAAATCCACTTGACAACCTTTATTTTCTGGAATCTTTTAACATAAAATAGTTTAGTTAAATGTATTACTGTAATGTCTTCATTATTTAAATTCAAAGACTTAGCATATAAAAGTTAGTAGTGGGTTGCAGAAATTTCATAAATTTTCTATATTACTATATACCCTATGTTATAATGTATGTAACACTATTTATTAAAATGACTTCTTTTGTATGATCAGGTTAAAGAAGGTTTAATGTCCTATTTCTTTTTCTGACATTTATTTATAAATTGAAATTTAAAAAATTAGATTTGCCAGAGAACATGAATGAAGATTAACCAATGAAATTTTAAGAGTAATTCTGTTTGAATTGAACAGTAAAAGGGGGAAATAAATCTCCTATTTATTACAAGAGATACAATATTTTTGAAAGTAAAATTCTAAACTTAATAACCATCTCAATCCCTCCTGTGCACACAGAGTGAAATGAAGTATAACTTCCTCTGCATCCTCTATTCCTCTCTACATCACTGCAACAACTTAAGTAGATTTGAGGCACTCTTGTCACACCCAGGATGTACAAATCTGGAGTGGAGGGAACTGAAATGATTTGGGCGGAGCAAATAGGACTTGGCTTCCATACTTGTAGGATGTTTGTACAAGTCAATGATTATGAACCAAACTTTCATTGAACATATTTAATGAGTGTTCCTCACTGAGATCTGTACCAGGGAAAGAAAGAAAAGATATTAAGCTTAACAAGGGCCAAATGGTCAAAAAACAAATGAATACTAATACTTAACCTAATATCTTATGTATCAGATAATATATTTATATTTTTACATCTCCCCATATATGCACAATGTATTCATAAGATAAAAATATGTGTGTATATGCATAAGAATAGATATGAAGATGTAATATATATACACATATATTTATGTTTGTGTATGCAGTATTAAAACATATGTATTTTCACATATTCTATATATATTTTCATGTATACTTATATATATGTAGTATAAAATTCTAGAAGGATAAAATAATACTTTGGAGAAAGTGAGTGGGGAGATTATATTTAAAATTGCCACCAAATCAGACCTTAGATATTGTTTTCAACAGTGTTTCACGAATGCATATTGTTATTTATATTTTTATAATGTAAAGTAATTTTATCATTGATCTCTGTCTCGTGCAGCCAATGGCCTTATTTTCCAGTTGTACCTCCAGCAGGTTTCTGCACAGGGTATCCCTGCTTTTAATATGATGGTAGAGTCAAGAAAAATGAAAATCAGAGATTGCTGTCCACTTCTCTGACCCCTGCCCAGTGAATGTTCAAGGGCACGCTCCCTTTGCAGAAGAGCTCCTGCTTCCATATGGTGTGCATCTACTGTGCCTCCTGGAACACATTCCTGGAGTTACCACAGCCTCCATTCATCCTTTTCTGGCCTCTAGTAGGAAGTGTTAATATCACTTTACTAAGTTTAATGAATGTTTTATTCATTTTTTACATCCCAATGTTTTATTGAGCTCAGGTCAGATGAAGAGAAACAGAACATTGTGGAAAATATGTAGGAGACAGAATATTGAAATGTAAATAAAACATTCACCAATTATGGCAACACTGTTACAACCTTTGAGGAGAAAAAAGCATTGTTTTTTTCTTAATAGGGAGAATTAAACGTCTAATTGTATTCCTTGTATTTTTTTTGATTTTCATTTTTAAACCTTATTATATCTGTAGATTAAAATGTACTAATTAGCAAGATTTTTATACAATGTTTATAGTATATTGCACACTATGATGGAATTTAAAGATAAATTAGTAGATTCTCTTCCTTAGGAAATACATTAAGAAGCCCAGTAAGAAACTGAGACCTGCTATGAAAGAGAAATATAAATAAATATAAATTGTAGATGGACAATAGGGATTCTTTAAGTCAAGAAGATTTCTGAAGGATTCTGGAACTCTGTAGTTGCTTCAAAGTTTATAGGTTATATTGAATTTTAACAAAAATATTATATGAGTAAAGTTTTGAGTTGTGTTTACCAGTTTTAAAATGTCAACTGTACATCTCTTTTACTCATTTGGACAACTATATAAATTCCATGCACATTAGCACATTAGGGAAGTAAATAAAATGCACAGACAAATTTGAAGATGAAATAAAATAAAACAGAAAGAAATATGTAGTTTCAAATAAAGAATAACTCTTTCTTAAATTGGACCTAAATGCTAACAGATTTCTTCCTCCACAAGGGCTTATAGCTAAATTGGAAATATGTATGTAAATATTTATGTTATATGCACACACATTTATGTATGATACATATATGTGTACTGTGAATACAGCATGATTAATATAAAATTAAGAATAAAGTCTTCTACATATGTACACACACACATATATACACTATGAATGTTATCTATTTGTATACATTGAATGACTTCAAATTTCAATGGCATGAGACACAAACTTAGCTCTATTTTTTGTGTTTAATATTCAGAAGTACATCACTTATCAGTGAGTATATTTAGCTGCTCTATCTGCTGTAAGCATTTCATCACAATTCTCTCAAAGTGAATGCAATATAAAAACATAGAAAAGGAAGACAAAGACCTGGTATATTAGTGAAAATTCTGTAATTCAATGTTCTATGCACTCACAAGGAAGAACAAAATTGAAGTTTATTAATGAATACAAAAATTAAAAGACAAGGTCTAAAAGAGTTATTTTTAAGTCAAAATTTAGATTTTTACAAAAAAATCAGAAATGAATAAAATTTTATGGGGCTACAATGTTAGAAAGGAATGAGACCCCCATGTGTACCCTGGCATTAAGAAACTGTAGTTAGTTAAGGTATTTTGAGAGAAGCCTCAGCTGGGACAAAATATTTTCATCAAATTAGAAAATGTTAGTGAAATTTGGAAAGGCTTATGGTGTAATATGATCAGTTTATATAAGGCTGCACAGAAATAAGATTTGAAAGAGAATTTGGAGCTCAAAAATATTCAAAGACCTCCAAAAATGTGTTCATGAATATAGAGTAGATGTTGTGTAAACCCATAAAGAAAGTTTTAATATGTTAAGAGTGAAAAGAAAGTGCAGACAGACAAAGATTGCTTAAAATCAAGAAGAAGATTCTGGAACAAATTTTAGGTGTAGTAGTTTAAAAGTTTATAGGTTAAACTGAATTTTAATCTAATTATATCATTTGAGATAGTTACATTGACCAGTTTTTAAATGTCAACTCATATTCTTGTTCTGTTTCTCATTGGAAAATTATGCATATTTTTCATGCATGGTGGACAACTATGATGAATATAGATATATTAGAAAATAAGCAGTTTGTGAATATGAGGGTACCTGGAAATGCATACAACTCATACAGTGGCTGGACACTGAGAGTGCTGATGAAGAGCTAGGAATGAGGGGAACTGGCAAGGCAAGATTGAATCATGGACATGAGGCACCTGCTGGGACTGAACATAACTGTCAACTTATCCCAGATATGCCATATTTCCCTTGAGAACACCTCGGGGAAATAAAGCTAGTATCACCACTAATTGGTATTGGTATTATTTTAAAGCATTTAATTTTAATAAAATGCAAGGAAAGTTTCGGATTACTGAAATGCTGCAGTCTTGGGCTAAGTTTGTAACACCTGGATGATAAAGGTTTTAGGAGATTCCAAAGACCTCCACTCTAAGTAGATATTTAGGTAGCAACATTCTTCACTGGGAATCTTCCCTGAGAGGTAGCCCTCGGGTGATGAAATGATGGCAATTGGAGAGAATAAATTGAGGCAAATTGGAGAGAATAAACTGAGGCAATATTCCCATGTACAGGAATTTAGATGAGTAAAATCATTTCCAGCTATAATCAACTGAATGTTGCTAATATTGTTTTTTTGGTTTTTTGATAGACATCATTTATTTCTACCTGGTATGTTGGTTATATATCTATATATATATCTATATATATATGTGTGTGTGTGTGTGTGTGTATACACATATATGTATATATATGATAATATACAACTCTATACTATAAAGTGTAAGATATATACATATATATCAACTGTATATAAATATAAAATATATATTTTTCATTTATACTACATCTTTATTATGAAAAATATAAGATGTATACACACACACCCCACATAGATACATCATATATTTATAATAATAAAGATGTACTATAAATGGAAAATATATATTTTATATTTATATATAGTTGATATATATGTATATATCTTACATTTTTTAGTATAGAGTTATATATTATCATTTGTTTTATCTAATCCAATGAGGATATATCTATGAGGTACAGTAAATAAATTAAATATAAGAAAAAAATAAATTATTTTAAATATTTATTTATTTATTTGCTTTAGTTGTACACAATGCGTTTTATGTTTACGTGGTGCTGAGGATCGAACCCGGGCCGTGCATGTGCTAGACGAGCTCTCTACCACTGAGCCACAATCCCAGCCCCATAAATTATTTTAAAATGAAACAAATAATCATAACAAAAGAAACAACAATGTGAAGAGAGATATTCCTCCCTATAGAATGGGAGGAAAACCTTTGTCAGATACTTTTCTGACAAAGGATTATTATCTAGAAAATATTAAGAACTAAAAAAATACCTAAAACCCACAAATAACCTAATTTATAAATGGGCAAATGAATTAAACGGACATTTCTCAAAAGAAGAATTACAAATGGCCAAAAGGTATATGAAAAAATGTTGAACATCATTAGCAATTAGGGAACTGCAAGTCAAAACCATACTGAGATTTCATCTAACACTAGTCGGAATGGCAGTCATCAAGAATACAAATAATAAATGCTGGAGATGATGTGGAGAAAAAGGAATACTTTTACACTGTTAGTAGGATTGTAAATTTGTACAACCACTATGGAAATCCATACAGATGTTCCTCAAAAGACTTGGCATGGAACTACCATATGACCCAGATATACAAGTCCTCAGGATTAGCCTAAAGAATTAAACTCATCATACTACAGAGATACATGCATACCCATATATAGCACAATTCACAATAGCCACACTATGGAACCAGCCTAAGTGTCCATCAATGGATGAATGAAAAAATAAAATTTTATATATACATATTTATATATATGCACACACAATACACACACACACATATATATGTGTAATATATATATGAAAATATATATTTTATATTTATATTAATATATTATATATATATATATATATATATATATATATATATATATATAATGGAGTTTTATTCAGCCTTAATGAAAAATGAAATTATGATATTTGCAGGAAAATGTATAGAACTCAAGACTATTATGTTAAGTGAAATAACTCAAATTCATGGGGTGGATCTCATGAAAATCAATGGGAGATCAGTAGAGGAAAGGGACTAAGGGGTGTGGCGGGGTGAATGCTTGGGAATGATATTGTCCAAATTATATTGTTATATTGTGTGCGTGTACAAATATGTAACAACAAGTCCCATCATTATGTACAACTAAGGTGGTACAGCCTTCAAGAGGTGGGTCTAGTGGTAGGAAGTTAGGTCATGGGGTCATGCCCCAGTGGTAATATTGAAGTAATAACAGCCCTTTCCTTTTTCTCTTTGTTCCTTGCTGCCATGCTGTGAGCAACTCCCCAACGCCGCCCCCCCACACACACACCACATACTACTATCCTGAAGTACTTATTTGCCAAATGACTAAAAGAAAGAAGGCCAACTGACTATGGACTGAAACCTATAAAATTGTGGGCCAAAATTAAGTTTTCATCATCATAAGTTGATTGTCTCAGGTATTCTGTCACAGTAACAGAAAGTCAAATAACAGTAATTCAGGAATAATGTCTTTGGTAGAGTATAAGCCATGGCAATTTGATCAGTAGTAATGTTTACCTCAGCAGGAGAAAGAGCATGTAAATGGAAGGCTGCAGTTAGTTCAGGTAAAATAGAAAAGGGCAACTTTGAATATTAAGCTGACTCGAGTATACTATTGGACTTTTTGATGACCTCCCACCCATCAGGTCCATTTGTCTAGAAGACAGCATGAGTCTACTAGAATTTAGCACTCTGACACTTGAATCATAAAGTTAATAACTCTGGTCAAGATTCTGAATGCATCAAGAAACTTTCTGAGATATTGAATCTTTAACATTATTTTTTGTTATGAAGAGTAAATACGCTGAATATGCTGATGCAAATGTTCTGTTGATTTGACATTTTACTTCCTCTTCCAACTTTGTAATTGGAATTTCTGACTTGTGTTATAATTTTTATTAAAATGGCACAGCCCTGAAAGATAAAAACTCCAGGTTTCTAACTTGCAAGACCAAGTCTCCAAGCCCAATTTGGTGAGAATTATGCAAGTACAATATCAGTCAAGAAGTTTCTTATCTTCACCTGTGTATCATATGAGATTGTCTATTACTTTCCCTGTAATCAGCATGACATTATGTAAAAAATAAATAAATAAATAAATAATAGCAATCCTTTTTTTTTTTTTTTTTTTTACAGTCAGATGTTGATTGTGACAAAAATGTGGCTTTGTGTTATAATGAGATCGAAGCTCATTCCTAGCCTCAATTGCATGCATGGCATAAAAAATGCAAAAATCATCAAATCACACAGATATACTTCTATGAAGCCAAAACTCCTAATAAGAAAGCTAGTAAATTTCATGAATAAGTAAATGACTTGAAATATTTGGCTTTTATCAGTCCTTTTGAAGAGGGTAAAATTAAGTAGAAAGCTTTAAAGCGTTTTAATTTTTTGCAAAATTATTGTTTAGTCATACAGTCCCAAAATTATACCAGACTTTCAGACAAATAAAGTTAAAAGTAACTTTGGACCATTAAGAAGGGTACTGTTTACTTATAATAATGTCAGCATTTTATGGACAGTTGTGACTAATGCCTTGAACACAATCCTTGTTTATTTTCTCACTGTGGCCATTTGGTTTTGCCTTTATGGCAATTAATGATTTCCTAAAAGAGACTGTGTAGGAATGATGCCAGGTGCTGACCTTATCAGCAGACACATGACTCTCACTTTGTTCTTCCTCAAATTGAGCAAGGCAACTTAGTTCCCCTTGCAAAAGAAATTTAACCTTGCATATCTTATGGAGTGCTTTCAGTAGGAAGACCTTCAACACTGGGTTAGCTGTGGAATACTGATGATTCACTTTATGTTTCATAGCAAACACCTCTTGCAGTTATGTCTTAGATGTTGCTTTTGATGTTGCTTGTATTTACTTGATGTTTCTGTTAACTAACCTTGTAGGGATTATTGACCTCACATCCCGGTATTTAAAAAGTATGGCAGCAGGTCAAAAGGCAAAAGAAATGGAGATGCACTTTACAGGGTGACACTAGGCCCCTAATTTCCTGATTTACAGGCAAATAATCAGTCAGTAATACATTGGGTAATCACATAAGCCATTCAGTGTTTAGAACTGTTTTCCCATGGCTCTGGCTAAACAGCCATTTGGTGAACCAAACATGGTTATAGAAGTATATAATGGACTAGCACTTAGGGCTTTTTAGCTAGGGTTGGAATATGACCTTTGAGACAAAATTAAGGATACATTACTGGAAATTGTGTCAGTTTAAATGAAGTTTGCCTTTCCTGCTGGCTTCTCTTGTTCCCAGGTGGCTAAAGATGTACCAAGCTGTGAGTTGGCCATTTCCCATTGACCACCGAAGGCTCTTTTTATTAAGGGCTATAAATTTGGGATGTAAACAAGTGTTTATTATTTAAATACCTGTTAAACTTTCAGGTTAGGTATTTATAATATACAAAGTCTGAGTCGAAATATCTCAGGTACATTATCATCATAAAATAGGGAATGCAATAAATAGGTAGGTAACACCTGCCATTGGGATTAAAGAAGTTAGTTACATGAGGAACGTGGAAAGCATGGCATCATATGTAGTGAATTCTCAGTACATGTGAACTACACAGCAGAATGGTGATGATGATGGAAATGATGTAGGCAGTGAGATTGCATAAAGACTTTTAAGTGTCATGTCTCTGTTGGTTTTTAATACTCCAGAATCATTTCAGAAATCCACAATAAAATATAATTCTTAAATCCTCATTGATGAAGGAAATTTGGAATCTTTGAAGAGTTTCAATTAGGTATAGCACAGAGGATGCAACATTCACATAGCTTACCTGATCATCTGGATATTCAGCTTAATAATAGACTCCAGAACATGTATTCAAGAAGGAAATTAGGAAAAGAAATATACCCTGCTTGAGTAGTTAAAATAAACATAGATGGTATTCAAAGATTTTATTCATTACTTTAACAATTATTGATTAGGAAATAAATGATTGCACTCAGGGAATTCAAATTTTAGAGGGAGGGCAATGACAAGCTACTAAAAATAGGCATACATGGTATTTCTCACAGAGTTAAGAGGTACTAAGAAAAAAAAGAGTGTAAAGAAAATAAGTGGTATTGGGCTGCCAGGGAGTTGCTGTCTTATCCTATATCTTAAAAAGCAATCATTGAGATAAAAGCATATGAACAGATAATGAGAGGGGGGAAGTGAGCATTCCTGGGAGACACAAAGCAAGTGCAAATGTTCTGAGACATTTAAGACCCAGAGAGAGGGTTTATGGTATTTGAGACATAGAAATAGATGAGGCTGAGAACAATGGTGATAATACCAGATGGGTAACAAGAGATCTCTATGTAGGACTTTCATGAATCTGTGAGGAATGGCTGGTGGAGTTTGAACAAAGGAATGAAATCTTGATTTACAGTTTTGAAGCAACCCTTTGGTGCTGTATTAAAAATAAACTGTTGGGAAGGATAGTAAAGGCACTAGCAAGAAGTCTCTTTAAAAATCTCCTATGAAAATCTACACTAAACTTGGTAACCATTTGGAACACAGTAAGAGAAGTATCAGAAAGGGCTGAATTATTTAAAAAAGAAATAAATTATTTACTGAGTTATGATTGATATACAAAATTCTTTACATAGTTACTGTATATAGCTTGATAAATTTGAAGACAATAATTCACTGGTAAATCTATCACCACAATCTATGCTGTAAATATATCCATCATCTCTAAAAGATTCCTCCAACCCTCTTTATTTATTAGTTATTATCATTCTTCTTAAAAGAACACAACATAATTTTTATACTTCTAGAAAATTTTAATTATATAGTACAATATTGCTAATTATGAGCAATTTGCTGTAAGGTGTGTCTCTGAGGCTTATTTGACTTCTTTAACTGGAAGAGGCTGGATTCTGAATGCATTTTCAAGTCAAAGCTAGAAGGGTTAAACTCCATGGGCTTTGGGAGGAGACATTTAGAAGGTTGTAACTGCCTTTGGGAAGATGAAGGAAGAGCAATTTGGCAGTAGTGAAGATGAAACTGGGGATTCGGTAAGATTCTGAGAAGAAACAGTAACCAAGGGAAATGGATGTTCCAGATTTCAAATGAGGATATTTTAAGCAGGAAAGTACCAATTGTTCCAAATAATACCGTTATGTCAAAAAAGGTGACAAATAAGTTGTTATTATTTGGTTTAGCAACACAGAAGTCTCTGATCACCTCAAGTGGAGTGATGTGGATAAAAGTCTCTTCAGAGGGGGTCAATATGAGAACTGCTTTTCTTTTCTTGAGTACTTTTTCATAACACTTCATTGCTATAGTTTTGTCACGTTGAGGTCACCAAGCTCACAGAGAGGTCTTTAGTATGACTGGCGAAAGCTGATTCTTTTTCTTGATTTATTTGGAGTCCATCAGAGCACAAAAATTCCTCCAGTGTCTGAGTGACTAGCAAGTGTGATTTATCCTTTTTTTTTCTTCTTCTGGTCAACTAAACCTAGCACTTTGACTTTGTTCTAAGGGAAGAGACTGAATCAAATTTAATAAAGCAGTATATGGCATTTGTCTGGGTACTCATTACAACTGTCAGCACTCAATTACTTGCCCATTATTGTAGAAGCCATGCACACATAGTTGGAAGCTGGAAATGTAGTAATAAATTTTATATCAATTGACCCAGTATTTTATGTACATGGGGCATTATAATCATCTTCTTTAAAACCTTGTATAAGCCAACAAAATTAGCCTAAACCACTGTGTCCCTGAGAGCCATTTCTAAGAATGAATTATGTCTATTGATGACTAGCTTCTCAATATTTATCCTTGTATGCTAGGGAGACTTTGGAAACTTACACAACCTAAATTAACTCCTGATTTTCTCGATTATACCTGCTTCTTCTGGAGCATCTACATATGAAACTGATGACAACTCTATCTTCCCAGGAACTAAAGCCAAAATATTTTTTCTCCCACTATTAGCAACTCCTATTTTCTGGACCTTTAAATTATATGTAATCTGATGACTTTCAACCATTTCAACTGCTAATATCTTGGCCTGAGTCACCATTGATTCTCATAGGGATTTTTAAGTAGCCTCCTAATTAGTTTTATATTTCCATGTTTGTTCCCCACACAGATGGAATGGTACAGAAATCAGCCAAAAAAACTATTTTTTTTTTATTGTAAATGCTATGATGTCTTTACTGTGATAATTCCTATGTTTGTTTGTTTGTTTGTTTCTAGTGTGATTCAAAGACTTACATTATTGGTCTTCCCTATGTTTCTTTTTTCTATAACTTAATCTTCTACTACTTTGACCCCCACATGGTTTGGCCAACTGTTTTCATGCTTCCTTGGACCACTGATGCAGAATCCTACCTGCAGACTTTGCATTGACTGCCATTCATCTATCTGGTAAGCATTTCCCTTTCAGATCCTCATAGCTCACCCTCTGAAGAGTCACTACCCATTTCATCTTTCTTAGGATGCCTATGCTAAGCACCAGTTTAATTGGAAGTTTTTCCCATCACAGTGAGTCCTAGTACCTTATACTCTGCTGTACTTCATATTGTAAATAGCACTTATTGCAACATATTATCTAGATTAATATTTTTTATTTTTTATTTTATGTATTAATTTTTAAATGAAGTTTAAGTTTTGTACTAGATTTTTAATTTTCTGTATCCTCTTAGAGAATGTAAGCTCCATGAGAGAAAAACTCTTTGTCAGCTTTGTTCAGCAAAGAATGACAAGTGCCTAGTTCTGTCTGGGACCTAGTAGGGGGTAAGCAGACATTTGATAAATAAGTTGAATAAATTAATTAACAATTTAATCATGAAAACAATCTTACAATGTAGATGTATTAAGAAAAATCTAGGCACAAGTAGTATAAAAATATCCAAGTTGACACAGATAACAAGTGACTTGAGTTTAGATTTGAATGCAAAAAGCCAAATTGACAATTGACAATTGAGTTATCACTCAAATTAGCACTCTTAAGAACCACACTCCCTTTCTCTCTTTGGTAATTAATATTATGAAATGCTATTTACTTTGAAATTAATAAGAATAACATAACTTGACACATGGATATGTAAAGAGACTGCTCTGTCACTTTAAGTTAAAAACAAAAACAAATTATAAAATAAATTCTACAATATATAATTATTTAAAAATCACATGCATTTGTTTCACATAAAGGGCTAGATTAACATAGTACCATGAAAGGTAGATGTATTTATAGTTTAAATTTTATACTTTAACATTGTTTGATGAATTAAAAAAAATTGAAGATGGGGAAAAATTGCATGCATATATACATACACACACATACATAAAAGGACTAAAGGACAAATATTAAATATACATTATATTATTATATATTATATTATAATATGATAAGTTGGATACTTAGGAGCCTTCATTATAGTTTGGTTTACCAAATAGCAACCTAATCGATGGAAAACCACTCTGGTGTTATACGACTGGCATACAGGAGTGTGGGAGATTCTAAAGCAAAAGCTGGAACACTCAAAACATACTGAAAATGTTAACCTGAGAAACTCTAATGCAGGTTTAATGTGAGTCTAGTTACACAGAGAATTACAGAGTTTAGCAGGCCTGCTGAAGCACTGTGATACCTCAAATGCTAGACACCTTTATGCTTTGCTACCTGTCTACCCCAAAGAGCAATGCTACATGGTAAAATGGAACCCAGCACTTAGAAATAGTAGCAGCTGTGGGATTTTGACCCTCTATTTGTGGGAAACAATCCCTGTCCAAACTGCACTTGGGAGCCTGGAGAGGGAGGAGCCAGTTCTCTCTCCAGCTCATCAATGATGATCTGTTGTTGCCTACACTGGCTAGGCCAAAACTGATGATGGATAGGTAAGATGTTATAACCCATGAGATTGAACTCCTGTGGCCCATAACATGATAAGAAAGGAAATCTGAAGGAGGTTTCTAATGGGAAACAAAGATGAGTCTGACCAGTAATCACAAGGATTATTTTGTAATTTTAAGATAGTCTCACATTTCAGGCGTCGGGGCTTATGAACTTCAAATTGGAGGTATACATTAGGGACATTTTACTGTGTATAGAGAATTTGTTGTACAACTTGAAAAGAGACTAATTACATTTGGGTTATCAGAAAGTATTCAAGGCATGCATTTTTAAAGAAAAAAGTGATTTCTATCTGCCTAACAGAAGAAACATATATTGGAAATTGTATTATTTTTGTTACTTTGTCTTTTGATAATGTTCATTTTAGCAAATTTAGCTTAGAGAGTAAAGAAAGAAGAAAATAAAAATATTCCCAGCCCCCACAATTATACAACCTAGAGATAGCCATTGTTAATATTTTGGTGTAGTCTTTCCTTTGTTTCTTCTATGTTGAAATATATTTTAAAATATATGCTATTTTTTTAGAAGTAAAGTCATGATGTACAAATTGTTAACCTAATTTCACATTATATATTATGAACATTTTTTCAATGTTGTAGTATTTTTCTATAAAATCTTTTGAATAAATCCATGGGATTCCATTGGGTAGAAAAAAAAAAATGATAGTCTCACATTAGACTAAGTGACTTTAGTTGTTTTCCTTACAATGAGATTTGTATAATCAAACTGAATACGAAGAAAATATATCTCATTTAATTTACATGGCTCACATTTTTAAAATTAAAATTAACACAAGTTACTTCCTGGCAAACTAAAACTACTTGCACATGAAATTCAATTTTCCCCATTCATATTAAGATTTCAAGTATATTCCTAGAAAACTGTTTTGAAAAGGGCTGGGGATATGGCTCACTGTTAGAATACCCTTGGGTTTAATTTTCCAGTACTGAAAGAAAAAAGAAAATGAACAAAAATCTTCATTTTAAAATTTATGGGTTTTCTTGTGTGAGACAAAGTATATACAAGTAAATAATTAAAATGATTGTAAGCAATAATGTCTATGGAGGAAAAATTAACATAAAAATGCAACTGAGATAGTCAGGAGGAAGGGTACTGTTCAAAAGACTACATTGACAGTAGACCACAGTATTCTTATGTCTGATGTACACAATACATCTGCATACATCAGACACTGGCTGGGGTTGGATTAGGAAGCCCTTTGGATTGCTGAGTTAGGGGATGCTTAGTCAAGGAAATGGTGAACCAAAATTGTAAGGTAGTATCGAGGGTTTGTTCAATAAGCAGCAGAAGATAGAAAATCTTATTCCACTTTTAGAAGTTTTTTGAAGTGGGTGAGGATCTTAGGAGATATTAAAAAAAAAGTCTTTAAAACTGTGTTTTAATAACATTTAAAATTGTGTTTAAAATAATTTTCTTACCACATACTGCTATTATGGACATTGTTTCATTTGGTATCACAATAAAAGGTTGAGATATATAGGTAGGGCACATATCATCAATCCTCTTTCTAGAAAGAGAAATAAATTTACAGATACATAAACTACATATCAAAAATTGTATGACTAGTTATTGACAGATCTGGCCCCAATAGCCAAATTGTGCACCTCTCAATCTAGAGGATTTTCACTGTACTCTGCAGCCATAAAGATATTTTCAATGTGAGTAGAGTAATTCTATTTTTTCAAGTTATTGGAATGTAAATTTAATTTATTTTTTCCAGGTTTACTGAAGTATAATTAACAAATGAATATTCTATATATTTGAAGAGTACAAGGTGATGTTTTGATATATGTGTATACAGCTTGACATGATTACCATAATCAAGCTAATAAACATATCCATCACCTCAGGTAGAAATCCTTTATGTGTGGGCGTGTGGTAAAAGCTGACATAAGGCAGCTGAAATTTCAAAAACTTATGCTAAAGTGAGATCCTTTTCACAAATCCTTTAATTTTGCATTGTATATCCCTTCAAGTAATCCCTCTTTCTTTTTAAAATAACAACTTGCAAAGTTTGTAGCCAGAAAAAAAAAAAAAAAGGCAGCTAACTAGAATAAAACAGCACTGGAGAGAATTCTTGTGATAATCAAAATTCCATACTTAAAAATAATTATAGTATTTGGTATAATTTTGGATGAATATATAGAACTGAGGATGTCTATTTAAAAAAACTGTCAGAATTGTCAAAATAATATAGATGAAGCCCACATGATTCCAGTACAAAAATCTGACAAAATTTCAGTGGGGTCATTCACAAATACCATATTTTACCACTTAATGGTAAAATTTGTCTGGTAAGTTCTTTATAACATTTAGCAGCGAGTTGCTAATTTAAAAATAATATTTTTATAGGCAGGATAATACAAAGCACCAATGCTTTATTATTTGAAAGCTATTTTTTATCAGGCAAAAAAGACCAAAGAACTTGGTAAACAATTATTTGACCCTGTCAAAGCAAAAGTTGCACTAGATAAAAGTAAATAATGGAAACTTTATTTAGGATGACTGCAGAAGAGCTCAGTCCACACTTAGTTCTGCTGAGAATGAAGGGCTATGAACATTTAAGAGCTGAGGAAGGTTACCAGGTTTGCTAACTGACTTTTCCCACAGGAAAGGAAAGCTTTCTCAAATCTTTCTCTTCGGAGATAGTTTTAAACAGATCAAGGGAGGGTGTTGTCTGATCCCTACCTACAACCCAGGTGTGGGAGGTATGTTGTCATGTCCCCTGATGAACATATTTCACAGGGCTGCTTCCAAGTTCCTTGAAAAAGATCACTAGAAGTTTTTTTCCTTTCTTTTCTTTCTTTCTTTTTTTTTTTTTTTTTTTTTTTTTTTTTTTTTTATAAGATTGACTCCTCAAAAGGGTAGGGAGAAAGAATTCAGAATTATTTTCAGAAAAGGGATGTCAGGACACAGAGTCAGTAAGAAACTTGTGTAAAGTTTGGTCAGGCTGGGAGAAACATTAAGACCATGTAGTTTATGCCCTATAAGAATATATAGAATGCAAGCATAAATTTATTGTATACTTGATAAAGTATAACAACTGACAATAATGTAGAACAAACAGTTTCCTTTCACCACTACAGAACATAAGATGAAACTTATAAAAGTTTCTTATAAGGTTTAATTTATTAAAAACTTTTCTAGAGAAACCTTAAGAAAGTCTGGAAATTTGATAATGAACTTCAAATTAGACTTATATAAAGTAATTTAACCTACATCCATGGATGGGAAGGCTCAACAGCATATAGATTACATAAAAATCAAAACAACAACAATAAAAAAAGATAGAACCCAATTTAAAATATCAGATTCAAGCTTGGTATTAGGCCTAATAAATCAAATGTTTATTTGTACAATAATGAATTAGAAGATACATATTTTGCATAAAATAGTAATTAAAATGTAATATGTTATACATATTTTGAAAAATGTATACATAAAGATACTAAGGTTTAAATAATACTGTGTACATGGAGAGACACAAGTAAATGAAACATCAGAAGTTTCTAAAATGTATCAAGTTTTATGTAGGATCTTTGAATGTGGAAAAGATGGCATTGAAAGTTTGTCAGGAAATAGATGGGTAATTACACTTCCGGGCTTCTGAAAGTTGCTGACCTGCATTTTACTTTCTGAGGCCTTTCAGAGTAATAAAAAATAAATTAAGCCTAGTTGATGCACATAAGGGCTGTCAAGGCATTGAAGTCTGATATTCTGAACTCATCACTACACAGGTAGGATGATTGCCTTTCCTTTTGCAAGCCAGCTTCATATTAAAAATTGGCATAATAACGGTCCTAACTCATTAGATTGATGAAAAAATTGAGTGAAATATATTAGTTAGCACTTATAACAATGACAAGCTTATAATTTTCTTCAGTATGAACTATTAGTGTATCAGCAGTTATAAGTGAATGGCAGTTAATATTCCAATATTCTTTGTTCTAACTTTTTGTCATCAAACACTTGTAGCTATTACAGTCATATAATGAAATGTTATACTAACAACATTTTGGTTAATAGTGGACTATGTACACAATGGTGGTCACATACAATTAAAATGGAGCTGAAATTTTTCTCTTGCCCAAGGAATGCATAGGTGGAGAGGAGAGAAGAGAAAAGTCAACTTCAGAAGAAGAAAAAGAAGAACCCCAAGAGCATTCATGGGGAAAGGTTTAGCAGAACTCTTTTGTAGACTTCAACAAGCTCCTTAAGAATTTGAAATCACAAAAGCCCAAACCAGAGTTTTCATTAATAGAGAGGAATATTCATGATGCATTATTGCTTACTAGCAAATCTATGACTAAACAAACAACCAAAAATTTTACAAAAAGAAAGAAAAGAAAGAGTAAGAAAGGAAGAAATCAAACAAGCCATCATGGACATATTTCTGAAAAGAGTAGTAGAAGAACTTCAGGCAGGTCCTTTAAGGGGAATTCCAGAAGAAGTTATCATTATTCTGAGAGAAGACAGCTATTTGCATGTTACTGCCCTAAAGCCCTTTTAGTAGGGCAAGATGTGCAGATGGAAGACAGTGATTTTGGTGATTCTGGTCCTGTGTAGCCTGGCCTAACGTGCGTACTTGCATATGAGTTTTTTTCTTTTCTTTTTTTTTTTAGAAGTTAAACAACTAATATGCAAAAAGATTATAGGATAAGGAAATAAAGAAAAATATATCTTTGTATAATTATGCAGTGTGTTTTAAGCTAAGTGGTATTATAAAATGGTCAAAACATTTAAAAAACAAAAAAAATATATAAAATAGAAAAGTTACAGGAAGCTAAAGTTGTTACTAAAGACAGAAAATTTTCTTACAAACTTAGTATAACTTAAGTATATTGTGTTTATAAAGTCTGCAGTAATTTATTGTAATGCATTGACTCCACCCCCATAAGCTTCATCCATGGCAAATGCCTACATAAGTGTCCCACTTTTATCTTTCAGACCATACTTGTATTGTACTTTTTCTACATTTAGATACAGGACCATTTAAAACTGTGTTAGAGTTTCCCACAGAATTCAAAATATGAACATGCTGCACAGGTCTTTAGCTTGGGAGAAAGAAGCCGTTCTGTACAGTCCAGGTGTGTATGAGGTTATGCAATGTAGTAAGTACATTTTAAGAGGTTTGAAAGACAAACCAGTAATAACACAATAACTGACACATGGTTATATTTTATCAGTTGGATTAAAGTATCATTAAGTCAATTATCCATCTCTTTGTATATTAAACAATTGCTATATAGATCCTAGCAAATTTCTAGGTACTGGAAGACAGCACTATTTCAGGTTAGGTCCCAGAACTTGAGTGGCTTAATAGAGACAGTAAGACATAATTCACAAAATATTAGTAATAAATTCAACTATATGGATTAAATTGGTTGTTGCAATACCTAATGGTATAAAAAATAGAAAGAAGGTGAACATAGCTACAGCATGTTTAGCAAATGGGAAACTGGTGAATCCCCGAGTTCTAAAGGGAAACAGATGATGGTTCCTTGCTCTACAGATTAGGACAGGAGTTTGTATTAATGCTAAATGTTGTAGTAAACAACTAGACTGTTTTAAGTAAGAAGTAACATGATCTAATTTATGTTTATAAAGTTTTTTATGGATAATTAGTTATGAATAATTTAGAAGCAAAGTTCACTAAGAATAATGGTAGTTTTTGAGTAAGAGGAATGGAAAGATGTTTCATGAAGGAAAATTCTGATGTTCTTGTGTGAGGCCCATTCATGCTGTTCGAGCTGCTGTTTGTTGCTATTTTTATTTGTGGTGTTTTTATTTCTGGATCCCTCAGGGTACTAGGAAGTACTAGGTTCGAATGTCTAATGAAAAAATTCAGGACAGGTAGGCAATTGGATGGAAGTACAATGGGTACAATAAACTAGAAGACTTAAAGTTTGGAGAACACTAGAAAGACAGAAAATGAAATGAGTTTTTGTAGTAGAAATGAAAGACATTAATTCTCTGATGGGAAGCTCAAGTTACCAATACTTCAGAGGAAAATGATATGATGTGTGTTTAAGAGATTTGTGATCTGTTCACAAATTAGAAAATAAGGTTTTCTGAAATGGATTGAAAAATAGGGTTATGGAAGTAATAATAATAATAATAATAATAATAATGGAATGTGAGAAAAAACATGAAAAAAGGAACATATATTTAACTCATTAAAAATGTCAATTAAATAAATATGTATTTTATGTGTACACATAAAAATCATCCTGTTGGATATTATGAAATAGATGCTTATTTGACAATAGAACTAATGATTAAATTAATTAAAATTATAGGATAAGAAAGAGTTAATGGGATAACCATTGTATCATAAATAGGAATATATATGTAGAAATTTCAGAAGAATTTATTGAATAAGAACAGAATGCTAAGTTTTATATAGCAGGAGTGAGTGAGTAAATGTGCAAAGTAGTATTGGTAGATGCTTTTTGATCTTTTCTGACTATGTTATGAGAAAATAGCAAAGAAATATCAACAAAGCCTGGGGAGCTAGACTAGTTAGTATATTGATTCAAATTTTCCTTTTTTTAATAAAAAGAAAATAATAATTATGTGTTGAATCACCAGGAGACAAATAACACTGTGTTCTAAATTAGAATTTTCAAAAGTTGGTTCAATCCAGTTCTAGAGGCACGAGCTTATATTGATGCACAGCATAAACGAATTACTCTCAGGCCCTGGCAATTGAGTATGCAATAATTATAGCATAATGAGATAATGAAGAGACTCTGTCAGGCTTTTTTAGGCAGAGAGGCTTGAGGATACAAATATTTGAAAACAGAGAATACCAATTAGTTTTCATGCTGCCCTATTAGCAGGACAGAGAGTTACATTTTGTCAATTGTGCAATGAGATGAAGGCAGGAGGGATGCAAACCGTAGCTCACATCACGGCGCTCATGTTGAACAAGCCAGGACCATGATGTGCTGGAAAGGACAGAGTAATTAAAAACCAAATGTCCTTGCCAGCAAAAGCCACATCTGAACTACTGTGGTGTAAGTGATATATAGGAGGGGGTTGTAGCCTGCTTCCTAAATTCTTTTTGTTTGCTTGGAATTAGGACCACAAATGCGATATTTATCAGCACTTATCTAAAAAACATCTTAGCGTCATTTTAGGTTAATTACCACAATATGTATGTTCTAGCTGTTTGATTTCTATCACGCCTGGAAGGGTCGATTAAACTGTACTTAAATTTATGCTGCTGTGTAGGTGTCCAGTAAAATGAACATTATCAGTAGCTGTGCTCTAAGGTTAATTTGTTCTCTAAAATTACCCCTATTTCTCCAGAGTATTCATTAGTTGAATAAAGCAGAGAACAAATCTAGATGTTGACATATTATCATTATTACCATACGGTTATTTTTGATAAAATTCCAATTGGGATTACCTCCCAGAGCTTGAACAAACAAAATAGATTATGACAAATCTCAGCTCTCACATATATCTTGCAAAAAAACCACAGATGAAATTGCTGAGAACTGCAAGTCAATCAAAACATTAGAAAGCTACTTGCAGCAGTAATTTATTGAAGAGATTCCAATGACCTTATGTTGCTCAACAGATAACTCTAGCAAATGATATTAAGACACAAGTTAACCTTGAAATGCTGCAATAACATTCAGCACATTTCAATAATTCAAATGCACTTTCAAGCATCTCTGTCTCTTAAGACTAAAAATAACATATAGTTCCCAAGAGACACAAAATACAGTATCTTTAAAACCTACATATATAGAAAGAAAGGGGAAGATTAAAACCACATTAGTATTTATCACCTTTTGACAACAGACACAAATTTCTGTATTTCCTTCATTTAAAAAAATTGTATTTACAGAGGCATATTACAAAAGATTCAGACTGTCAATACTTGTGTAAAGTGTGACATGAAAGAGCTCAGTTCCACTCTAGACTCTTCCTTCTTCAAAAGAGTAATCTGTAGTTGTCTCTGAGTTTTTCTAGTCCCTTTTTTATGCATTTTCTGAACTACACAGTACATACATAGGTCTAAAAATTTTACTAATATTGGATTTTTATCATGAGGTTTCTTTCTTTCAGTTTGCCTCAGGACTAATAAATTTGATTGTTGGAAACTGGGGTCATCAGAAAATGGAAGAAAGAATAGTGGACTTCAATAGTGGCACTCTACTGACTATTCCAGGGGCAGACACTGGGGTAGGAAACACTTTAATTTTCTATTCTATGAAAACTTTAAAGCAATAGAAACACTGTGGAGAATACATACTATAAATTGCCTTTGTGCCCAATATTATGTCATTAGCATCCCTAGGTAATTAAACCCTAATATTTAAGTTTTCCTGTTGGCTCATTATGAGTGTTTAGTCAGCTTTTCATTATTGTGACCAAAATACCTGGCAAGAATGATTTAGAGGAAGAAAAGTATATTTTGTCTCATAGTTTTATTGGTTCAGTACATGGTTGTCCAACTCCATAGCCCTGGGATCAAGGTGAGGTAGAACATCATGGCGGAAGGATGGACAGTTAAGCCACTCAAGACATGACAGCCAGGAAGCAGAGAGAGAGCTCCACTCATCAAGGACAAAGTAAAAACCAAAAAAGCATGCCCCCAGTGACCTACTTCTTCTAGGCACACCCTACCTGTTTACATTACCACCCAGTTAATCCTCCTTAGGGGATTAATCCGCTAATTATTTAAAGACTTTCATAACTTAATCATTTCACTTCTGAAGATTCTTGCATTATCTCACACAGCTTGTGGGGGACACTTGGTATCTAAACTATAATGTAAATATTCTCTAAAATTTACTTAAATTATTACATTTACACAAAATTCTATCTGTGATAGTGGAAATGTTTTTTCTTCCAATAATAATTCTCTGATTAATGTCATAGAGCATAACTTTTCTCACAGTTAAGGTCAATTTCTTAGCACACATTCTCAGAAGTGAAATGATATTTCAAAACTACTAATGCTTTCAGAGCTTTTGTAACTTTTCATTTAAACTGAGGTTGAATAAAGAACTCTTTTCATTAAAGCCTCTGAATGATATTAAGAGTGATTGTGGTTGCTTAATGAAATAAAAGCCTCTTAATTGTTTTGTTTTAAATGTTCCAACTGATAAGATTTTCATGATTACTCTTCATTAATACTGGTTTTCTCTCACGGCTACCAAAGTTATTATGTCCATGGAAATAGGTCTGGCTCTGTACACACTGGTAATTACATTTTCTAAAGAAGATCTATTTATTTAGAATTCCTGGTGTCTGTTCAGCTCCATAGAGAGAAAACATATCTCTAAACTATTAGATGGTAAATAAGTCACTTAACCCTTTGCTGACAATGTTTATAAACCTTGATTGGACTACCATTCCTATGAAAAGCTCCTATTTATATTATTCTTCACACCATAGTAGATCTTCAGTTTTATGTTAAGATTCAGTACTAGGTAGATAAAATTCATAGAAAGGAGATGTAGTAGTAACTCACAGAAGAGAAGAAATAAACTGTAAAGTACAGCTGGGTAAACCAACTAGAAGTCTGTTTGCCACTTTAGACAGCTGCCATTAACACAACTCAGTTCCAGTGAGTCCTAATTTTTGATGTCTCCAGTTCCAAATTTCATGAACCTAATAATGAGGATTTGATTCAGCTATCTTTGATTCTGATGAAAAAATAAATCCAAAAGATGGGCTTAAGGGATGTAGCTCAGTGATAGAGCACATGCTTAGCATGCACAAGACCCTTGCTTCCATCTCCAGAACTACAAGAAAGAAAATTTCCAAAGCTCACATTGTCATTGCAAATACCACTCTGTGTATTGGCCAAAACTGGATTATCATGAGGAGGTCACAACCTGATGATCCTAATTCACATCATTATTGTTTCCAAGAGTCTTGACAGCGTTTAGTGAACAACTACTTAGATGCACTAAGTGAGGAGATAGGATCAGAAACTAGTGTTAGGGAATTTGCTAGATTTGTCTTTTAAAATAACTGGAACATTAGGTAGTGACTATAACTGGGAAGCATATAGCAAGGATTTTTCATGTTTTAGCCTTTGTTTTTAGGAAGTTAGAATCAAAGACAAATCTTTAATATTAAGACATTTGCTTTGTTCTAGTGAGCTCTGGTCTCAGATTTCAATTATTTTGTCTGTATTCATTGTGCACATCACTGTAAAATGTTTATGTGATTTTGTTCAGAAGTATAAATAAGTACTAGAAATTTATGTTTTTTCATAAGATTATTTAAACTAAGATTTATAATAAACCCCAGGGATGGGGCTCAGAATATAGATTCTTTTCTTTTCTTTTTCTTTTTTTTTTTAACCATTATCTTTTTTTAAAACTCAAAAACACTCCTGAGTCAAATTTTTAGTTCAATTTAAATTTGTAGTTCGCTATCATTTCCAAAGCTTGCTTTCTTTCTATTCTTGTTGTTTAATTATCAATTGGAATTTTCTGCTAAGAAACTTAAATTTTGTTTTTTATTTATTCTTAAGTAATTCTCTAAACACAGTTAATCCCAATGCAATTTGTTCACTTCCCTGGATTTGGAACAAATTGAGAATCTATTATCCATAATTTCTATGATCAATAAAAATAGTCCTGTTTTTATAATCATTTTATACTAAAAATAAGTTCATTCCTACATTAACACAGGAGATTTGGGAAATATATCTACACCATAATGGTAAATTGTACAAAAAAAAATCACTAAGTCAATTAGCAAATTATATAGTTCCTTCCCTTTCTCCCTCTGTCCATCCATCCTTGATTTATTTACTTCCTTCCTTCATTCCTTCCTTCCCTCTTTCCTTCCTTCTTCCTTTCTTTTCTTCCTTCTTCTTCTATCACAACACAAGTAGAACAACAGTAACATAGGGTAATTAGTATACTTCCACTTTTATTAAAGCTTCATATAAAATATAAATTTGTTTTAAATGCTCTAATGTTTATAGTTAAAAAGGTAATTTACAATGGAACTAACTGACATGTGTGTGAAGAATAGCACATTGGCATTGTTGAAAATTTTTAAAAATATTTATTTGTTTTAGTTGTACACAATGCCTTTATTATTATGTGGTGATTAGGGTCCAACCTGGGCCACGCACGTGCTAGGCCAGCGCTCTGCCGCTGAGCCACAACCCCAGCCCCAATTATTGCTATTCTTATACACATTGGTTAACCGCTATTGCAGAGCTTTTCATATGGAGATTATGTTGAACTACTTCACTATTTATAGATAAAAAACACAAAACTCAATTAAATTCTGTCATGTATATTTATAGAATTTCACCTTTGAGTCTCTTTCCTTCTCAGTCGGATTTTGTGTATAACAAGAGCAGGAACATTTTCGTACTAATTTTATGTTTACCATTGAAATCTTCTAATTTTCTAAGTTAGCTTAGTCAAAAACTCTAAATGTGCCTATTTTTATTTAAACAATGAAACAACTATTCCTTCATACTTGTGATATAATCCAATATGTGTTTGGAGAGAAAAAGATGAATGTGATCAAATTGAAAATTCAACACAAATCAGTCAATAATCAATGACCTTTTTATATGTTTCTATCATACATATTGTGGAACAAATTATCTGGGTAAATGCTTGTCACTTTCAACAGTATATTTAATTACTATTATTTGGGACTTTTCTGTGTTAGACAGCAAAGAACTTTTAAGAATAATCTTGATATTTGTGGTCTGTGATTTAGCAGAGGAAAAGATAGATGTCAATATGTATAAAGTAACTGTAATTACACCAGATCATTAAAAACCCAGATGTGTTTACAACAAAATGATCACAGGTACAACCACAACAATAATGACTATAAAATGTTCTAATGACAAAAAAAAAAAATAGGAAAATCAATGTAATTACTGTCTGAGATAAGATAAAGTCACTTTTACAGTTGAATAATAAAGATAGAAAGACTTGTATTGGGTGTGAGACTTAAATTAGATCATAGTATACAGAAAAGCTATGGATTTCTGTATTTTTATTTTGTATCCTGCTACTTTGTTGAGTTTATCAGTTATAAGAGTCTTGATGGAATCTTTAAGTTCTTCTACATATAGGATCATATCATCTGAAAACAGGAATAATTTAACTTTCTTGTTTAATATTTATATTCTTTTTACTTTTTTCTCTTGTCTGATTGTTTTGGCTAAAATTTCAAGTAGAATATTAAATAAGAGTTGTGAGAATTGATATCTTTGTTTGGTTCCTAATTTTAGAGGGAATTCTTTCAGTTTCTTCCTATTCAGTATGATCTGTCTCTGGGTTTGTCATGCACATCCTTTATTATAATAATATGTATTCTTTTTGTATGAAGTTTCTTCTTAGAGGTTTTTAATATTAGGGATGTTAAATTTTGTGAGAAACTTTCTTTGTAGGTATTGTGATGCTGATATGATTTGTATACTTGATTCTATTTATGTGGTTTATTACATTAATTGATTAGCCTATGTTGAACCATTCTTGCACCTCTGGAAGGAAACCAATTTTATCCTGGCGTATATTTTTTAATTTGTTCTTGAATAAGATTTCAAATATTTTTTTTGAGAATTTTTGCATTTGTGTTCACCAAGGATGTTAGTATGCAGTTTTCTTTCTTTTTTATCTTTTCCTTATTTTTGTTGTTGTTGTTGTTGTGTCCTTTTCTGCTTTTGAAAGCAGGGTAATACTAACATTCTAGAATAGGTTTCAAAGAATCCCTTCTCTTTGTGTTTTAGGGAACAGTTTCAAGATCATTGGTGTTAGTTCTTTGAAAGTCTGGCAAAAGGCAGTGGCGCATCTGTCCAGTCCTTTTGAGCTTGCTTTTCTTTGATGAGAATTTTTTATTACTGCTTTCATCTTATAGCTTCCTATTTGTTATGGTTTGGAAGTGAAGTGTCCCCCAAAAGCTCATGTGGTGAGGCAATGCAAGATCATTCAGAGATAAAATGAATGGATTATGAGAGCCTTATCCCAATAAGTGAGTTAATTCATCTCCTAATGAGGATTAACTCAAGGGTAACTAAAGGCAGCTAGGGTATGGCTGGAGGAGGAGAGTCCCTGGGGGAGTTCCTTCAGGGTTCTATATTTTGTATTTGGAAATCTCTCTTTCTCTCCTTTTAGAGTTTCTTCTCATAAATCTGCTTCTTGGTAATGTCTTGGGCTGTTTTTTTCACCAAAATCTTCCATCATGATGTTCAGCCTCACCTTGAGCCCTGAGGAATGGAGACAGCTATATATGGACTAACATATTGAAACTGTGAGCTTCAAGATAAATTTTTCCTCTTCTAAAATTGTTCTTGTCAACTCATTTGGTCACAGCAGGAAAAAAAGCTGACTAAAATGGTATCTCTATACATAAAGATCTAAGTTATCTTAGTCAAAGACTCTAAATGTAAAGAGCACAGTTTTTCATATAAAGAGCACAGTTTTACATATAAAAAGCACAGTTTTTCAAGTCACAAATATCTTCTTGGTTTGATTTTGGAAGATCATGTTTAGAAATTTGTCTATTTCTTATACATTTTTCATTTTATTGAATAGAGTTTTTCAAGACAATATTTATTTATCATCTGGATAGCAAATGATATCTGTTATACTCCCTTTACATCTCAAATTTTGTTTATTTGGATTTTCTCTCATTAATATTTTCAGAGGGAAAAAACACTTTTTGTTTCATTGATCCATTGTATTATTCTTTTAGTTTCTTTCATTTATATTAATTTTAATTTTATTATTCTCTTCCTTCTCCTGATTTTGGGTTTACTTTAATCCTGTTTTCCTAATACCTTAGGTGCACCACTGGGTTGTTTGAGATCTCTGTTTTTTAACGTAGTTGCTCAGAGGTATAAATATGACTCTTAATACATTCTTTGCTGTATTCTACATATTCTGGTATGCTGTGTTTCTGTTTTCATTTGAATCCAGGAGCATTTTTAATTTTTCCAAATATCTTCCATGACCTATGTTTCAAGTGTCTTGTTCAATCTCCATGTGTTTATCTCATTTCTATAGTTTCTCTTGCTGTTTTGATTTCTAGTTTTTCTCCCATTATGATCTGCTAAGATGTGAGGAATTATTTCAATTTTTTTTTGAATTTTTAAGTTTTATTTTATGACCTAAATTATGTAACCTTTTAAAAGTTCCATGAGGTGATGAAAAGAATGTGTGTCTTTTAGCTTTTGGATAGTCTATTATGAAGATGTTTGTTAAGTCCACTTCTCTCTTCTCTATAGTCCAGTTTAACTCAGATTTGTTGTTGATGGGAGTAGCAGTGATATATTTTTTTTTTTTTTTGGTCTGGATGTTCTACCTGTTGATGAATATGGGGTATTAAAGTCAACACTATTGTTTGGGACCTTTCTTTTCCTCTTTGTTCAGTTATGTGTGTTTTATAAAATTGGATGTTCAATGTTTAATGCATACATATTCAAAATAATTTATCTTGTTAATGTTTTGTTCTCTTAGTCAACATATAGTGTAGTGACCTTCTTTAATACTTGTGAATTGTTTTGTCTTAGAGTCTAATGTTGAATATGAATATAGCTACTCCTGATAGCTTTGGTGTTCCATGTTCTTGGAACATCTTATTTCAGTATTTTTACTCTCATTCTGTGTATGTATTTGCTGGTGAGGTGAGTTTCTTTCAGGCAACATACAGTTTGGTCTTGTTTTTAAAGTTAGTCTGCCACTTCAGATCTTTTAATTGCAAAATAAGACTATTTACATTTAGAGTTATTACTGAAAGGCATGTACTATTTCCTGTCATTTTTTTTCTGTTTATTTCAAATAATCTATTTTTATTTTTTCTATTTTATTTGTATTATAAGTTTTATGATCTATGCATTAGTGTTTGATTCTTTCCTAGTTCTTATTTATTTATCTGCCCTCTAACAAGATTCTTTTGTCTCATGCTCTTGTTACTATGTTTATCTTGATTCCTCTTCTGTGTGTAGGGTTCCTTCAAGTATTTTCTATAAGGCTGGTTTAGAGATCATGAATTCCTTTAGTTTATGTTAGGAAGCCTTATTTTTTCTTCAATTCTGAAGAATACATTTGTTGGGTATAGTAATTCAGGTTGGCAATTATTTACTTTTAGGGCTTCAAATATAACATTCCTTATCCTCCTGGCTTTTAGTTTCTTCTCAGAAATCTGTTATTCTGATGAGTTCACCTTCATAGCAGCACAATTCACAATTGTTCCTCTCTTGAAGCTTTCAATGTTCCTTTTTTGCTCTGAACTTTGGGAAGTTAAACTAAAATATGGCATGGAGACTTTCTTTTCTGGTCATCTCTATTTGTGCTTCTAAATGCCTCCTGTGCCTGGATTTCTGTGCCTTTCCCATGATTTAGGAAATTTCCTGCTATTATTTCACTGAATAGGTTTTCCATATCATTAAAAATGTACCTCTGTTCTTTTGTCCACAACTGTGATTCCCATTTGGTATATTAATTATGTCCTATAGGTCTTGTCTGCTCTCTTCATTCTTACTTTGTTTTTTCTTTATTACAATCTGAATGTAATGCTTTTTTAATTAGTTTTGAATTATTTATTTATTTTAATGTGTTATACAGAGTGCAACTCCTTTCATATTACATATAAAGAGCACAGTTTTTCAAGTTACTGGTTTTACATTAGTATTTTCACACCATTTGTGTTTTTATATATGTACTTAGTGTATTGATGTCTAACTCATCTGCCATTTTTCCTATACCCTTGCCTCCTCCCTTCCTCTCCCTCCCCTTTTTTCTATTTAACATTTCTTCATTCCTCTCATCTCCCCTCCCTTGCCCTTATAGTTCAGTATCATCATAGCAAAGGAATCATTCGACCTTTGGTTTTTTGGGATTGGCTAACTTCACTTAGCATTATTTTCTCCAACTCCATCCATTTACCTGCAAATGCCATGATTTTATTATCTTTTAGTGCTGAGTAGTGTTCCAGTGTATATATATACCAAAGTTTCCCTATCCATGTATCTGCTGATAGGCATCCGGTTGGTTCCACAATCTAGCTATTGTGAATTGTGCTGCTATAAGCATTGATGTGGCTGTGTCCTTGTAGTAAGCTGTTTTTAAGTCCTTTGGGAATAGCCCAAGGAGTGGGATAGCTGGGTCAAATGGTGGTTCCATTCCCAGTTTTCCTAGGAATCTCCATACTATTTTCCAGATTGGCTTCACCAATTTGCAGTTCCACCAGCAATGTGAGAGTGTGCCTTTTTTCACACATCCTCGCCAGCATTTATTGCTGCTTTTTTTTTTTTTTTTTGATAGCTACCATTCTGACTGGAGTAAGATGAAATCTTAGAATAGTTTTGATTTGCATTTCTCTAATTGCTAGAAATGTTGAACATTTTTTTCATATATTTGTTGATTGATTGTATATCATATTACAGACTGAATGTGATATTTCAGAACTTGTATTCAAGTTCTGAACTTCTTTCATCTACTTGATCCATTGGAGATACTTTCAACTGAAATTTTTATTTGACTTATCATTTTCAAGATTTCTGTTTGGTTATTTTTCAGAAACTCTATCTTTTTTTGTGAATTGCTCTGTCATATTATGCATTATCTTCTTTAATTCACTCATGTTTATTTGTATCCTCTTTGAATTAATTTATAATTCTTAACATCATTTTTTGAACTATTTATCTGGCATTTCGTTTACTTCAATATGTTGAATCCATTACCAGAGAGATATGAATATTTGAAGAAGTTATATTGTCTTCTTTTTTCATGTTTCTTGTATTTCTAGGATGAGATTGTGCATCTCTGTTGTTGTATATATCTTCCACTTTTATGTAAGAGTCTTCTTAGGGAAAACCTTATTTCAATGTATGCTTTGATATTAAATTTAATTCCACATTAACCTAATGTTATAATTTCCCTGTGATTTCTCTGACTGTTATTTTTAATTTTTGACACAGTGTATACTACATCAGAGTTTTAGGGTCCAACTTCCTCTAGTCTCAGAAAAATGTGGTCCATTTGGTAATTTAGGCAGATATGTTGTACACAAGGGAGTGCATGAATGTGTTTTCTGTTTACTTCTCAAACTTATCAAAAATGTACTATTGAAAAATATGGAAATGATCTATGCTAAAACTTCCTTATAGCTGCAGTTTCTACAAGAATTGTTACTTCTCTCTGATGTTTATACGGGGATGAATGTCCAAAAGTAGGTCTTCAGGGCCATTAGCCATGTCTACCTAAGACTGGATCAATGAATGAGGACATTCATCTTCCCTATTCCTCAGGTTGAAATATTCATCTAGTTTTAAGTGGGGCTGGGTTGTAGGTGGATTTAGGTGCAATTTCTTTTTGCAGGATTGGGAATGTAGCTCAGTTGCAGAGACTATACCAACATGCTCAAAGATAGACTCGATCCTGAGTATCACATAAAGATGTAATTAACTAAGTCTTTTTTTTTAAATATTTTTTTTAGTTGCCAATAGAAATTTTATTTATTTATTTATTTATTTTTATGTGGTGATGAGAGTCAAGCCCAGTGCCTTACACATGCTAGGCAAGTGCTCTATCACTGAGCCACAACCCCAGCCAACAGGTAACTCTTGCTGAGAAGCTCTACTGTTGTTTTGATTCCAATTCTTGGAGAAGCAGGCTAGTGCTAGATACCTATAATCTGCAAGTTGCTGCTCACAGCAAATTTGAATATTATCAAAGTAGCAATAATAAATGGAAATGAGGTTCATAAGGTCCATTGAAATAAATACTGCAAGCTAGAAGGAATTGGAATGATTCCTTCATGAAGCTGAAAAGATGTTCTTGCCACCTTAGAGTTATACACAGATTTTTTTTAAAAGTTATCTAAAACATGGTACAATTAAAATATTGTCAGTTCAAAAAAAAATGAAGAATCTATTACCATCACTTAAGAAATAGCTTAATGATCAATATTATTTTCTGATTAAAAAAGTAATCTCAGATGAAGAATCAGGGAATCATGAATGAACAATGAAGACATATATATATGTAAATATATAGATATATTTATTTTTTAATAATAATGACTTAAAATAAACAGTAATAATGATATGTGAGTGTTTTGCATATGTAGCATCAAATGAACAGCAAATGTAACATTAAAGTAATAGGTAATATAAAATAATGTGTTTTAACAGGGAGAAGGAAAATTATTAATTTCTGTTAAACTTTGATAAGTAAAGGATACTATTTTAATCTCTATCATTAATACGGGAGAAATAATAACAAAGTAAAATCTGGAGAATAATGAGAGAAAAACCTGAACATACAGATTTGATACCAAAACAGACTTGAGGACACTCTCTGAAAGACTATTGAATGAAGAGCAAGAGAAGAGGAAAACAAGAGCTCAGTGATTCATTTCCTTTGATTGAGAAAAATCTGTGTATATTGATCCATCTTTTATGAAAAATTCTATTTAAATATTCTAGTCTTCAATAACTAAGATGAGGGTAGGTTCAAGGAAGTTGTGTGGACTTTGGATCGGGAATACAAATGGTATCATTAGCTTATTTTCAAAGTAATTCATAGAAGTTGAATGGTGAAATGCATGTGTCTCCTCTTTCACTATTATTGGTGCTTTGATTATTTTTTTCCTTATATCTTTACAACATGAATCTATTTCCTCATTTTCTGTTTTAGTGTTATTTTAAAAGGAATATAGGAGAGTGAGTTTAAGATATGGCTTACAGCTGTGCCACATTCTAGAGTGTTTGTTGCTTGATATTATTAGACTTGAGAACATAGTGAATTTTATACATTGAGGAAATTCTGTTGAAACTGTTAACAGGCACAAGTCTTTAAAAAGATGTTGGTATTATGTATATGGAAACTTAACTGTGTTTTAAATGCTTTCCTCACTCTATAAACTTACCTTAAGAAAGTGATTTAATTTTAAAAATCGAATATATTCTATTACATCTAAAGTAAGATTATAAGAGACACAATGGAAACTAAGCTTAATGCCCAACTATATTTGAATACTTAATGTTTTGTTCAAAATTATAGAGTATTTTAATATAATATTTTAAAAATAGCATAATACTATGAAAAATTATGTTATGTAAAAATTAAGGAAGCATCATATAAAATTGCATAGGTAATATGTTTATGAGTATGTAAATATTTTCCAAGAGTAGAAGAAATGTCTGCAACATTTAATATTATCTTCATGTAGACATCATTAAAAAGGAATGGGCTGGAGTTGTGGCTCAGCGGTAGAGAGCTTGCCTAGCACGTGCGCAGTCTGGGTTCGATCCTCAGCACCACTTAAAAGTAAAATGCATCATGTACAACTAAAAGCAAATAAATAAATATTAAAAAAGGAGTAATTTTATTTCTCCTCTTGCTGTTTTGTATTTCTATACTAAGTATTCATTATATTTTGTTGAAAAATAATTGTGTAGCAAGTATTATTCAATCATAAATCCTCCTTGAAAAATTAATACAAAATACATTGTAGGGCATTTGGATATATGAACAAGAATACGAGCTCTTACATGAGATTTGAGTTTAAATCTGCCTTCTCAATTTAAGCATTTTGAGGTCTTGTATAAATTATATTACTCCCTGAATCTTAGTTTTCTTCCTCATCTAAAGATGTCTGATACAATAATTTCTTTATAGGATTATCGAAAGGACCAAATTAGATACTGTATACTAAGCACAGAGTACTGTATTAAGTTGCCTGAAAACAAAACAAAAACTTGAGAGGAAAATAGTCAATGAGTCAGTTATATTAATAAATTATCAGTATTATGCTTCCAGCCAAGCATGGTTGCACACAGGTATAATCCTAGTGATCCCAGCTTAAGCAGGAGGATGGCAAATTCAAAGCAGCCTCAGCAATTAGGGAGGCCCTAAGCATCATAACAGAGACAACGCCTCAAAATAAAATATAAAAACAGCTGGGGATGTGGTTCAGTGGTTAAGTACCTCTGGGTTCAATACCTCCCCCCCAATAAAACTTATGTTTCCAACAGGATGAAAACTATATTTAAATATACTGAATTTACAATTTTTACCCTGTAGGAAAACAAACATATAATTCCTTACATTTTGGACCTAACACAAATGAGTAAATAGAAGAGCAAAGTAATTAGCAAATATAATTATATCTTTTTGAAAAATAAATGAAATAATGATGATGATAATGATGATAACTCCAAGTATGTCACTTTATTTCATGTAATACATTGTACTGTGTTCTGCCATTAAACATCTTAACAAAATATGTGATAATTATTTTTCATAAGCTTCTAATCCTGTGGATACTTTTGAAAAACAAAAAAAAAGTCCCTCTGATTTGGGAATTCCACAGAGGATTTAATAGAGAAATTCAATCTCTTTGAATTTTCTGTTCAAAGTTGTATTTTCTATCTAGTCACTCAAATATTTATGCTTTAGAAAGAGTCCTTTCATCTAATTATGCCTAAATGGATAAATTCTCCTCTAAAACATTGAAGTTGGTTCATCTCTCTTCCCTTAGTGTACAAAAGGGAACTCAGGGGAGAAGAGTGGAAGGGTGTTGCTTTGGGAGAGCAACAACAGAAGCAGACAGAAATTCAGGAATCCAGCCAGCAATCTAACTCCATTGTCATATCAAATGACCTTTCAAGTTGTAATATTTTTGAACAAATACTCTTGGGTCAGAATTGTTTTAGAGCCATTATTTTCAACCAAAGTTTCCCAATTTGTGCTATTGGGACCCCTTAGGGGCAAATAATTATTTATAAGAGCTCTTAGTCTACATGCACATTAAAGATTTCCTTAATAAAAATTATATCCTGTACACATGCAACTTATTTTTCAAATGTTTGTAGATGATACCATGTTTTTAAAAATCATGTTAATTTATGTAAACTTTGTTCTGGGGATATTTTCCTAAACAACATAAACAAAAGTATAACTATTGTCAAATTAAGGTTGTTAAAATTTTAATTGATTTTTGGGGTGTGGTGGAGTGGGAAAGAAGATATATATTTAAACAGTCAGCTCTCCATATCTATAGATTATGCATCCATGGATTCTACATTTGTAGATCAACCATCTGAAGAATGAACACATATATGTACATATACTCATGTGTGTATGTGTGTATATGTATATGTATGTGTATATGTGTGTGTGAAAGTTTTCCTCTGTTCTGAATGTATACAGACTCTTTTATTATTTCTTAAGCAATCTACTATGATGACTATTTACATGTCAAATACATTGTGTTAGGTATTGGTAGAAATGTAGAGATGATTTAAAATACACAGTGGGATATGCTTATTTAACCATGCTACTTTACGTAAGGAATTTGAGCATCTGTGGAATTTAGTGTCAAAGAGAGACCCATAGAATTTCAAAGCGAATCAAATAATGACGGTATTTGTGTGTGTGTGTGTGTGTGTGTGTGTGTTTCACAATTTAAAATATTGAGACCCTACTATTCCAAAATCAGTATATAATAGGCTGGTATATGAAAATAATATTGGTTTTAATAATCTTGATAATGTAGAATTGTCACATTATCCTTGGTTTCACTTTCTCTGGGCCCATGGTAAAGCATAGTCTGAAAATATGAAATGGAAAATTCCAGAAATAAATACTTGGAAAGTTTTATATTACATGATATTCTGACTAGTGTGATAAAATCTCTTGGGACCCCACTCTGTCCCACTTGGAACATAAATCAATCTCTTTATTCTGCATATCCATGGTATATATGCTAGTGGCCCATTGTTACTTAGTAGAAATATTAGTTATCAGATTGACTGTCACAGCATTGAAGTGGTTATGTTCACGTAACACTTAGTTTACTTAATAATGTTCTCCAAATACAAGAGTAGTAAAGCTGGCAAGTTTTGAGTGCCTAAGAGAAGCCATAAAGTGTTTCCTTTTAGAGAAAATGTGAAAGTTTTTACTTAACAGGATAGAAAAACAGTGTGTGGTAAGGTTGCTAATGTTCACAGTAAAAGCAAATTTTCCATTCCTCAAATTTTGAAGAAGGAATGAGAAATTCATGCTAGTTTTATTGTCACACCTAAACAGCAATAGCTATAGTCCCTGTGTGTGATAAGCGTGCATTTAAGATGAAAAAGGCACTTAATTTGTGGGTGGACAATATGAACAGATAATCTGTTCCAAATGATGGCACTGTGTTATGCCAGAAAGCATTAGGCCTTGTGTTTTTCAGCTTTTCATTGCTGTGATCAAAATAGCTGATCAGAACCATTTAGAGAAGAGAACATTTATTCTGGGCTTAGATTTTCAGAGGTTCAGTCCATGATGGACTGATTCCATTGCTCTGGACCCAAGGAAAGGCAGAATATCATGGGAGAAAGGCATGGAGAAGGAAAGGTGCTCACCTCCTGCTAGTTAGGAAGCAGAAAGAGAAAGAAGGTGATGCATCAGGGACAAAATATAACCCCCCCAAAATGTGCCCTCACCTGCTTACAATTACTATCCTGTACATTAGTCCTTTCAAATTATTAATTCATCAAATAAATTCATACATTAGATTTATTAATTCATCAAATGAATTAGGTTACAGACCTTATAAGTGAATCATTTCACCTCTGTACATCCCTGCATTGTCTCACACATGAGCTTTTGGAAAATTTCATATTCAAATCCTAACAGGCCTGTACAAAGACATCATCAAGAACTCCCCTGAAATGAGTGACACCAACCTATTTCCTGTAAGAGGTGGTTGCACAGATTAGGATTGGGTTGGGAGCTATCAGCGTCTCAGCATCCACTGGCAGTCTTGGCACTTACCTTCCATGAGCAAGAGGGAAGTACCATAATTCTATCTTGGTAATAATATTACTGAAGACGTAAGCAGGAGGCTTGCCTCTGGAGGTCTCCAATATCAGATTTGGTCAACTGCTACCAGGAGAGTAAAACCAAAGAGAAACTAACAGGGGTGAAGTGAGAAATGAATTTTTTATTCAGTATGACCACACTGGGACAAAATAGGGGGACTGAAGCTTTAAATCCTACATTTTGGGGTATTGACAATAGCTTTGGGATCACATAGGGGAAAGAAACGCATGGGAGTGAAGAAGTATAGAGAGCAAAGCAGTCTTGGTCAAACTGTGATCTGTTGGGTTGTTATTTTGGCTGTGGACCTGCGAGAGCCTGCAGTCTCTGTGGAAATCATTGTTACAGGAGAAGACAACTCGGTTTCCAACATGAGATGGTCACTTCCACTTAGGGAGCAGCCTTGAATACCACCATGGATTCTTCCATATTGGAGACAGACTGGGACCCTCACGGAGGGATCTACCTACACTGTTCCTTTAATCTTGAAAATATCTTAGTTGCTCTTGTCTTGCTTTCTTCAAACTTGAAGAAAGACAAAAGAACCAATCAAATTTAGGACTAATATGTCTGGTGCTACCAGTATTTAGGTAGATGACAACTAAATGATTCATATGCTTATGTGTAGAGATGAGCATAAATCTCACCCAAAGTTTGAAGTAGTAAAATAGACAGCTACAAGTCCAAATGAAGAATCTGCTGTTACAGTAAGAGGAGGGCAAAGTGGATGGCAGAGTTGGGTGTTCTCTGAAAAATAAAATTGGCATAAGAAATGAATATTATTTAACTTGCCAGGGTTCAGACTATTGAGCATGTATTTATTGTATTTATCTCTTCCTTTTCTTACACAGACCCCAAAGTATCCATACATTCGTATACCAAACATACCTACCAAACCTATCAATATACCCCAAGGTCACAGAGATAACAAATGCTGAAGAAAGTTGTTTTATAAAATGCTGACAAAAGCACAACAACCTAATTAGACAACTAAGAATATTTAAAGCTTAAAGTAGATGAAAGGAGGATAAAGGAAATCTTTTTAATCTTATTTAGGTCTATAATCAAAGCCATGAATCATAAACATCAAGACAACAGAAAAGTTAGACATTTCATTTGCTTTCTTCCTAGAGGTTCATTTCCACTCTTTTCTTTCATCTGGTGCTTTCATGAATACTCACTCTTGTCATTATACATCCTTAATCAAGTATTTCTTCACCTGGGACCAACCAATCATAAACTGGGTCATCGTCCATATGCATGTTTAAGACTATGAAAGATTTTTCTGGCTTTGAATAATCCCTCACAAATCTATTATAGGAAGCATAGAAAATGGAACAAAGAGCTAACACAGTCTCCTCGCCCTTCATTTAATCTGAAGTATCCATGTTTCATGCAGCCTGGGCATACTTCTTTGGCAGGGTAGGGTATGGAGTCACAGAGACAGTCAACCATTTTCTAATGTGTAATTAGTGGCATGAAACTTGGTGAAAGATTATAGTAGCACACCTTTTTATTTTACCTTGGCCTAATTATTTTAAAAGCAATGAAACATCTGTTTGCTTAACTATATAACAGGAAGTCCATCCTTCATTAGAGGCAATATTAGAAATCCCCATAGAATTCTAGCTCTTTATAATTAAGAATAGAATTAAAATTTGAGGATTGTTTCTGAGTTTACCTTTTGGGCAATAATATGCTTTGGGCATTTTATTATTATTATTATTATTATAATAAAGTGAACTTCAAGCAGACTAATTACTTTCAACTCACATTTGTTAAAAACAGCTATAATGAATTGCAATTCTGTTATTTTTCAGAAAGTTCTTCCAAGATGACTTTGGAAGGCATTTTGAAACATAACAATGATATTGTTAAATAAATGAAAAGTACACATAATTGATTTACTAATTGATTGTGCTAGAATACAATATAAAACATTTTTCTTTTAGAGAAAATGTTATTTTATCAACTTTCTGTTTTTTCAAGTAATTATAATTACCAGTAAGATATTACTCCTAAATGAATTGAAAAATAAAACAATGAAAAATGTGTTTGGAAAATAAATAATATCTAGAGCTCCATGCATTTGATAGCCCTGTAAAAATAATTGACTCAACATCCTCAAATTTTCAAATTATTATTTTATTAATTGTGTGCTCTGGTACTTTAACAAAACTTTGAAAAAAATATCATATGTCTACTTTTATGAAAAGTTGGCTGTTCATAAATAAAAAATTTCTTATCTCCACTTATAAATGGGAAAATATAACAATTATAAATATGCTGCTTTCTAAAATTATAAAAATGATGGTAAGAATATGCTCCTTTTTAAAATAAACCCATCTATTGTTTATGGTATAACAGAAGGAAACCCTTAATTTTAAGATATTAAATAAGCAAAAAGAATCATTATGCAACTTAATTACTTTCCAGATAATAAAACTTTTGAATATATCATATTGTATTAAGTTAAATATAGTTTTAGAAAAATTGACTTTCCTTTGGCTCTATAAATAATTTTTTGAGAATTCATTTGTGGAATGATAGTGTGAGAAACACCAGGTCAAATATTTAAAAATATTTTTTAAAAATGTTTTAGAATTTTAAAGAAAACAAAGAAAGGGGATAGAGGAGAAGGGAAGATGGATAGGTAAAGGATGGACCTTGCTGTGTACACATATGCTTATACCACAGTGAATTTCAGCTTTATGTATAAAGCACTAGTTTTAAAAAAGAAACAAATGGAAGGAAGACCAGTAGAATAAGGGGGATAGAGGGAGAAAGCAGGGAAGGGAAAGAGGAAGTCCTTGGGACTGAAATGGAGTAAATTGTATTCCATTCATGTATGATTATGCTAAAATAAACTCCAATATTATGAGTAACTATAATACACTAATAAAAACATTTAAAAATAAACAAAGAAACACTATGAAAGAAGATCTATAAATTCTCACAACAGTGATAATCTGTGATAGTTGGATCAAAAATCCACTCACTCACTGTTTCTCCTCCCCAACTCAGCATGATGAAAATTTCCTTTGGAGAAAATGTAGTCAATATAATAGGGACCCCTCTCCCTTCAGTTCCAAGCATGGAGAGTTATTTGCATTTTCCGGACCCAACTTTCTAAACTAGAGGCTAAATTCCAGGGAAGTGTGTTCAGGTCAATGACAATCCTTTCCCCAGTCATGTGGAAACTTTACCCCTGGGATGTGTCAGGTCAAGAAACAGGCTCAGCTTCTACGCACCTCAACTCACAAGAAGCAGGATCCACACTTGAAAAGAGAACCCAAGAAAATCATAGGTTACTGCATATTTCCAATATCCTGCTCATAAAGCAGAGGTGGCACTCTAAGAGAAGCAGCCACTGTCTCAACCACCAAGTTCACAGCAGTGCTGACAGACACTGCTGAGGGTGAGTCAGTAAGAACCCAAATCTCTGTAGCTGTCTCCATGGAGACTGACTATTTCAAAAAAGTAGGGAAAGTAGGGGAAGTTCAAGCATAAATGGCTCTCCAAGAGTTTACATTTGGGTTTAAATTATTATTATTATTATTATTATTATTATTATTATTATTATTATTATTATTTGTCTACCAGGGATTGAACTCAGGAGCACTGGGTCACATCCCCAACCTTTTTGAATTTTATTTAGAGAAAGGGTCTCACTGAGTTGCTAAGTGCCTCGCCATTGCTGAGGCTGGGTTTGGACTCATGATCCTCCTGCCTCAGCCTCCCAAGTGCTGGGATTACAGGCTTGCATCACCCGTGCCTGGCCATTTGGGTTTAAATTAATTAAGAAAAATATAGTCCCTTTAATTACAGCCACAAGCAAAGCCACAGGCATGATAGATTGCCAAAGAAAACCATGCATACAGTTAAGAAGAGTCATTCTGGGGTCCCAACACACTTCAAAGACTGTCTTTAAAATCTACTCTTCAAGGAGAACTGAATATAATTCTGTCAAACTGTGGATCAATGTTATGTCCCAAGATGGGATTAAAAGCAATAGAGCAATCAGTGGACAGACAACAGAACCTGGCAGTTGGTGATTCCTGATGAAGTTGACAGCTCAAAGGAGAGATGCAGGAAAGAGAGTCAAAGGCACCCTTCTTAAAACACTGTCATCCTATTGCTGCCCATTGGAGGAGCAATGCTGTAGATGTCACAAGGCAGGAGAGACAGGCTTTGTTATGGCACTCTAGCCAAGTTACTAAATATTTACATGAGGAAGCAACAGCAACTAACCCTAAGCTGGGTCAGAAGGGGCACAGTTACCACACACATCATCTAAAATATTCACCTGTTGAAATAATTATAAAAGAGGAAACAAGAAATTGAAATCTATACTATTTTTCAATTTATAATTGAAAAATAAGCAGGCAACAGAATTGTCTGTGACAGGGCCCTGGTCTTCAACATAAAAGAAAACAATTTCAAAGTAATCATGACAAATATGTTCAAAGAGTTAAAAGAAGACATACATACATTAAGCAAAGGAAAATGAGATGTCAATGTCTCACCACATGCGGACTATTAATAAAGAGACAGAAATTATGATAAAGAACCAAATGGAAATTCTTGAGTTTGAAAGTATAATAATTAAAATGGAAAAATGCACTAGAGACTCAGTAGCAGATTTCACTACTAGCAGAATCAGAACAAAAAACGATCAGTAAAGAGTATGCAGCTCAAAGAAGAGAAACTGGGACAATGAGCAGAGGTTTGTGCCAGCCATATTTATAGAAAAACACACATAACAACATAACAGGAAGACTAGGAATGGGAGAGGTAAAGGGATTGTACTCCTTTCCCCTTGTAGTCACAATTAATTGCCAAAACCTTAAAGGTTTTAAATAATGTAAATTTATAACTTTACAGTTCTAGAGTTTAGTAAATCCAAAATTCATCTTTTGGGACTAAATTTCAAGGTGTCACTAGGGCTGAAGTCTGTAAAGGAGAATCTGTTTCTCCGCTGCGTCCAAGTTTCAGGGTTCTAGTTTTGATGTTCCTGTTCTCCTTGGCTCATGCCCACAGCCACCAAACACCCTCCTCAGACCCCTGCTTCCACCATCACGGCTTCTTCCCTGACTTCATCTTCTCTCATATACTTATAAGGACACTAATGATTACATTGGGGCCACTCAGAAAATCCATGGTGATCAGAAAATCCAAGGTGATCATTCTACCCATGCCAAAATCCTTAGTTTACTCACATCTACAACATGCCTTTTTCCTTGGAAGGGATCCATTTATGCATTATGAGGATTGGGACTCCTAAACCTTTGGTGGGGGTGGGGGAAGGTCATTACTCTTCCTACTAAAGAGACAAAAATATTTAAAGAAATGTCTGAAAGTATTACAAATATAATTAAAATCATTAATCTAAACCTCCATGAATGTGAAAAAAAAATCCAAATGGCAGAAATGCAGAGAGTTCTGCCTCTACATAACGTTTTCAAAAGTGTTAATCCAGAGATAAAAATAATTAATTTTTAAGTCAATGAAAGAAACATCATCAGACTAAATTAATGAAGAGTCCCAAATATATCCCGTCTTTAAGAAATACATTTTAGATTAAAAGAATGGAATGGATTCCAAGTAAAAGAATGTAAAGAGCTCATTGCAAACTTACAAAGCTACAGTGGTTTTCCTACTTTAAGAAACAGCAGATTTTAAAGCAAAAAATGTCCATAGAGAAAAACCAGGGCAAATTATGTTGCTAATAATTCCAACCATTGGAGATATATAGTAGTTACACACATATATCACTCAACCATTGGAGATATGTAGTAGTTACACACATATATCACTCAACAACACAACCCCAAAATATATGAAGTAAATAAAGATTTAAAAACATTGAAGAGAGAAATAGATAATTACAAAATTATAACTAGACTTCAATACCTGCTTTTAATAATTGATAGGAAGATGGATTGGCATGAGATAGGAAGAAAGAAGCACCTAATAACATTATAAAACAAATAAATCTAACAATATTTAGTGAACATTCTAATTAATATTGTCATAATGAACATTTTTTTCCCATTGCGTATATGTTTTTCCCCAGGTTAGACCATATTCAACATCATAACATTTATAATAAATTGGAAATTATTAAAATCATACTAGTATGTGTTCAGATCACAATGAAATTAGAGATAACACAAAAAATTATCAGGTTGCATATCACGATTTATTTTTTAAAGAAACAAATAGAGACTTCCTACAACAAATAATCTAAACACAACATTAGTTTGGTGTTACTTAAAATTCAGAGAGATAGGTCAATGGAGAAAATTATTAACTCTGAATAAATCCAGTATGAAGTAAGAAAAAAAAAACACCCACAGAGAAAAGTAAGTTTTCTTAGGACACTGAATAAATAAGTAGAATTTCTCAAAAGGTATCAACATAGATAAATTAATTCACAAAGTTAAATTATGTTTAGGTCAGTTTTTATTTGATTTTATTTGTCAATAGTATTAATGTATGTTGAGAAAATATGACCTAAAATTACACAGAAAATGTTTGTTATACTGCATTCTAAGATAAGGGTAAAATCCCAAACATTATTACTCTCTTCTGTGTTTCACTCTTCATTCTGATTTCTGTTCCCTGAGTTTACCACCAAAGACACAGCCTGCACTCAAATACTTTTCTCACAGTGAGTTTACAAGAGGATATAATTTAAAAGTGATCTTACTAGAAATGGCCCTTGAGATAAGACATTAGTGTAAGAACAATTATTGGTTGAATGACATCAAAGACCTCATTGCCTATGGTAAGTGGGGAGGTGATAACTCCTGATTGGCTGTAGCATCATAATTATTAAGTAACTCTTTTGAGAATCAGAAGGCTGAAAGAGATAATTATTAAAATGAATGTATTACTAAGGTCAGAGCATGCACTACATGTCAAAGTTCGCTAATGACACTAACTAACCTAGGAAAAGAAGAAACACACCAGTGAGACTGGCATTAGCATATTTGAGAAGCTAGTTTGCGACAATCTATAACTAAGATTTATAGGGTGATATCTTGTACAGAATTTAGGCTATCAATTGTTAATAGGCATGCCATTTTGTATAACCCAATGATGGCTGTTGGTAGAGTCAGATAAAATTGAAATGAAGATCTAGATATAGATATATGGTTTGAACAGAAGTAGATATATATTCTAATTTATATTTTGACTGATAATTCTTCCACTGAGATGTATTATGTAATCTTTACTTTCTCTATCCTAAAAAGTAGAGGAAAAAGGAGAAATAGACAAATTTTTAAGTACAAAATTGAAGGAGCCCTAATTAGGAAGGGCTATTGCAGCTAGCTGGAAGCCATAAGTTCCACCTGATATGTATGTGACGCACCTGTAAATGCACTTGAGGCACCCGCAAAGCTATATAACCGGGTCAAAGCGGTCAGAGTTAGGAGAACGGAGAATTCATTCAGTCAGTCGTGCAGTCACTCGGTCGGTCAGAAGAAGAGTTCGGGTCGGGAGAAGAAAAGAATCAGAGCGGCCAGAACGTAGGCAGAGCAGTTACAGAAGAGAAACCAGGTAGAAGAAGTAATGGCTGGTCAGAGTTAGGCCGAGGCTCCTGAGGAAGAAAGAAGAAAGAAGAAAGAAGCTCTAAAAAATAATCTTTCTCTAATCTTTCTCTAATCTTTCTCTCTAAGCTCTTTCTAAGACAAGAAGAAAAGCTCTCTCTAATCTTTCTCTCTAAAAATCTTTCTTTCCCTCTCTAAGCTCTCTCTAAGATCTTTCTCTAAACTAAGCTCTCTCTTTCTTTCTCTCTCTCTAAGCTAAGAAGACAAGAAGAAAAGCTCTCTCTAATCTTTCTCTCTAAAAATCTTTCTTTCCCTCTCTAAGCTCTGAGAAAGTAGAAGTAAAAGTAGTAATAGCTTTACTCTGCCTCCAAGTTTTTCTCCCGCGGCGGTTTGTGGCTGGCCATGACAGGCAGCTTACACAAAATATCAAGTATGAAATTAAGAATAAGGAACTTCAATATGCACATTTTAGCATTCAACAATATCATTAGGTAATTGTAAGAGCCCTAATAAGGAGATAGCTAAGATGGCGGCTAGCTGAGAGCCATAAGAGGTGTTTAAATATTTTCACCTGACATTCATGCATTTATCTAAGAATCTTTCTATGCCCGTGAACACTATGTGACTCACCTGTAAGTTTGAGCTGTTAACACGTGTATACTTGTTAAGGCAAAAATTATTTAACCAGGTGAGGTTGGCTAGAGGGGGTGGTTGGAGTTGGAGAGGTTGTTGGAGCCGGAGAGAGAAATTAGAAGAAGGAAGAATAAAGAACCTATTCGTTTCCAGTCTACCTTCAAATTCTTTCCCACAGTATCGTTGCTGCAGGTGGCAATAGCTGCAGGCAGCAACAAGTGGTGGCCCGTACGGGGCATTCGGAATTGGCACAGTAAGAAAATCAAGAAGCCTCACAGGAATCTCATCAGAGTGATTAAAATGGGTTAAAAAATAACTAAGACCCGAGTGATAAAGGCTATGGAAGAATTAGCTGACTCAGTTGATAGGAGGAAAGTGTTCATGAAAGCATAGCCTCCACTGAGTCAGTTAGGACCAGTAAGGATAGTATTAGTGTTGGCTCAAAAAAGACAAAGATCCAAGATGCTAAAGCTATTCGAGATTTATTAGAGATAGCTGAAGAATACGTGCTCTCAATTGAACCTGGGACTCAGGATGTTACTACCAGTGAAAGTAGGAGTAGTGAAGAGGAGTCAAATAACCATGAAAGCACAGCCTCCTCCGCTGAGTCAGTTAGGACCAGAAAGGACTGTCAAGTGGAGGAACCCTTTGTGCCCTCTGCTCCCTCATGGGTTGAATCAATTGCAGAAACTATGAGGGGTATTTCTGAGCACTTGTGTGCCCTTTAAGCAGAGATTAATGGTCTTTCTGAGAGCTTGTGTGCCCTTGAATGTCAAAACTCACAGGGACATTGGGGTCTGCCAGTATTTGAAAATGAAAATGGACAGAGGTACCACCAATCATTAGATTTTAAAACTATAAAAAATTTCAAAGCAGCAATAATGACATATGGGCCCAAAGCTCCTTTCACGTTGAACATGTTGGAGTCCCTTAACACTTTAACTTTAACCCCCTCAGACTGGAAAGGCTTATGTAAGGCAGTATTGAGCGGGAGACAATACTTGATTTGGAGGTCACAATTCCAGAAGTTTTGTGTAGAAACAGCTAGAAGAAATGCGACTGCAGGATTTCCAGACCATAACGTAGACATGTTAACTGGAGAAGGGCAGTTTGCTGATTTACAGGTTCAGATTCAGTATGATCCTGGAGTTTACGCTCAAATATACGCCGCAGCTGTTAAGGCATGGAAAACTTTACAAGGAACTGGTGACTTACAGGGTAGCTTGTCTAAAGTAATTCAGGGACCTAATGAGCCATATGCTGACTTTTCTGATCGGCTTTTGCGAATTGCAGGTAGAGTGTTTGGAGATGTTGATCGAGCCATGCCATTAGTCATTCAGCTGGCATGTGAAAATAGCACCAAAATATTGTCAAGATGCTATTAGACCTTGGAAATCTAAAAGGGATCTTTCTGTATATATAAGATTACACAAAGATTTAAATGACGCCTTTGTCACAGGAAATGTGATTGCAGCAGCAATGAGAGGTGCTTCCCCTCAAAATTTCACAAAAAGGGCTCAACCTAAAAATTATTATAGTCAATCAGGTTATTCTAGGCAATATCCCCAAAGAGAAATAAGACCAAGCTCATATCATGCCCCAGGCCGCTGCCCCAGGTGTAAAAATGAAAATCATTGGACCCAATAAGTGCAGATCTAAAACAGATATTTTGGGGAACATTTTGTCTAGGGATTCAAAAAACTGGGAACGGGGCCCAATGCCCCGGGGCCACAAATGTATGAGGCATTAGAGGAGGAATATCCTCAAACATCCATCCAGATGATTCCTCGACACAATCCCTCTTATCCATTGACTCCCTTGTCAGAGGGACAAGAGGAAGTGCAGGACTAGACCTCTGTTCCGCCGCCCGGATAGTGCTAAAGCCTGAAATGGGGGTTCAACTGATTCCCACGGGAGTCAGGGGACCTCTTTCCTCAGGAACTGTAGGACTTATCCTCGGACGAAGCTCTAAAAGCTTGTCAGGTTTTCAAGTGACTCCTGGTGTAATGGACTCAGACTACCAAGGAGAAATTAAGATTATGCTTAGTTCACCTCGAAGCATTTGCTCTGTTAACCAAGGAGATAGAATTGCTCAGCTGCTTCTCCTTCCCAGTTTACATGACTCATTTAAGAGTATGCCTCAAAATAGGAAAAATAGAGGATTTGGTTCCACTGGCTCAGGACCTATGGCATGCTGGATTCAGGATTGTTCACAAAGGCCTATGTGCAAAATAAAAATTCAAGGTATAGAGATGGAGGGATTGATTGATACTGGGGCTAACTCTTTCATCATCAATTTACAACAATGGCCCAAGCACTGGCCTCTGCAGAAGGCTTCAACCAGTTTAAGAGGCTTGGGATATACTAACAGCCCAGAACAAAGTGCAACAGTTTTAAAATGGGAGGATGATGAAGGGCATAAAGGAACATTTCAGCCTTATGTTTTGTCCAGCTTGCCAGTTACCTTATGGGGAAGAAATATTTTGCAACAAATGGGAGTACACCTCGCAACCAAGCCCACAGGTGTTAAAAATAAAAATCTACATGGTAATATTAACCCTATTGAGCTTAAAGGAAATCATCATCAAAAAGGTAAAGGATTTGCCGGGCTCGGTGGCTCACGCCTGTAATCCCAGCACTTTGGGAGGCTGAGGCAGGAGGATCGCGAGTTCAAAGCCAGCCTCAGCAGTGGCGAGGCACTTAGCAACTCAGTGAGACCCTGTCTCTAAATAAAATACAAAAAAGGGCTGGGGATGTGACCCAGTGGACAAGTGCCCCTGAGTTCAATCCCCGGTACCACAAAAAAAAAAAAAAAAAAAAAAAAAAAAAAGGTAAAGGATTTTTTTTTAGGGGCCACTGAGAAAACAATTTTGAAAATACCATGGCTTTCTGATAAGCCAGTTTGGGTCCCTCAGTGGCCCTTATCTAGAGAGAAATTACAAGCTGCCCACCTACTAATCCAAGAACAACTAGAAGCAGGACATATAGAACCTTCCACCTCTCCCTGAAATTCCCCCATATTCATGATCAGGAAAGAATCAGGAAAATGGCAATTGTTACATGATCTTAGAGAAATAAATAAAACCATGCAAAGTATGGGCCCTACCCAACCTGGACTTCATAATCCTGTAGCTATTCCTAAAAATTTCCATCTTATAACTCTTGATATAAAGGATTGTTTCTTTTCTATTCCTCTACATCCTCTGGAAGCCCCCAGGTTTGCTTTTTCAGTTCCTTCTATCAATAATAATGGCCCTGATCAAAGATTTCAGTGGAAAGTTTTAACCCAGGGAATGGTTAATAGCCCCACTATATGTCAAATCTAAAGTTATTTAGCCTATCAAGAACAAATACCCAGAGCTTATGTGCCTCCATTATATGGATGATGTTTTGCTTGCTCATCCTAATCAAGAAGTCTTATTCACCATACTTAGCGATATATCAGAAAACTTGAAATGATATGGACTAAACAGTGCTGAAGAAAAGGTTCAAACTAGATCTCCAATATTATATCTAGGATTCTAAATTATGGATACTTTTATTAGGCCTCAAAAATTTTTAATAAATAAGGAACATCTAGCTACTCTTAATGATTTTCAAAAATTGCTGGGAGACATTAATTGGCTTTGCCCTACACTAAGCCTTACTACTGGCCAATTAAAACCTTTATTTGATATCCTTCGTGGGAACCCTGATCCATCTTCACCGCGAACATTGACTCCTGATGCTAGGGAAGCTTTAAAGTTGGTAGAAAAGGCCATTGAAGGATCCCATTGTGATAGAATTGATTTTGCTCGACCGCTGATATTGATCATTATTTCTTCACAATATACACCCACAGGAGTATTTTGGCAACAGGGGCCTTTATTATGGATATATTTGCCTGTATCTCCTAAAAGTACAATTGAGTCTTATACCTCCATGGTGGCTAAACTTATTCTTCAAGGATTTAAGACTTCTACAAAATATTTGGCATTCACCCCGCTACTATTATTACTCCCTATTTATCGTCACAGGTTGAATATTTATGCTTCAATGATAATGATTGGGATATAGGTAGAAGCTCTACTTCTGCAAATTTTGATAACCATCTTCCTAAGTCTCCTATACTATCTTTTTGTATCAATCATCCCATTATATTTCCACAGGTAATAAAAATCAACCTATTCCTAAGGCATTAAATGTATTTACAGATGGGTCCTCTAATGGTACTGCTGCAGTAGTCACTCAAAAAGAAAATACGATTCATATTACTACCCATAAATCAGCTCAATTAGTTGAACTTGAAGCTATTATTATAGCTCTTGAAAGTTTTAAAGAACAGCCCATAAATATTTTTTCAGACAGCCACTATATTGTACATGCTGTCCCTAAATTGGAGCTAGCAGGTCCAATAGCACCACATACTCCAGTCTTTAATTTGTTTTTTTCAAATTCAAAATCTTCTATGGGAACTTAAAGAACCTTTGTTTATTGGACATATCGGAGCTCATACTATTTTGCCTGGTCCTCTCCATGAAGGTAATCAAAAGGCCGATGCCCTCACTAAAACAATCTTTATATTTTCAGCAGTCCAACAAGCTAGCTACCTCGTTGCATTCTCAATTCCATGTTAATAGTACTTCTTTATAACAAAGTTTCAAAATAACTAAAGATCAAGCTCAAACAATTGTGAAGGCTTGTCCATCTTGTGTGACACATTTTCCCAATCCACATTATGAGGTTAACCTAAGAGGATTAATGCCCAATCATTTGCAGCAGATGGATGTCACTCATGAGCCAAGTTTTGGAAAATTGCGATTTATTCATGTGACAATAGGTGCATGCTCAGGCATGATTTTTTCTTCCTTACATGCTGGAGAAAAAGTTAAAGATGTAACATCTCATTGTCTACAAGCTTTTGCTGCATTGGGCATTCCCAAAATGCTTAAAACAAACAATAGCCCTGCATATACGTCCTCATCTTTCAAACAGTTTTGCGCAAAATTCAGTATACTCCATAAGACTGGTATTCCGTATCATCCTCAAGGCCAAGGTATAATTGAACGAGCTAATCGCACACTCAAAATTATGCTTTTGAAACAAAAAGAAGGAAATTGGACAAATCCTACGGACAGATTGGCCGTTGCCCTTTTTACTTTAAAATTTTTTTAATTTAATTATTTATTTACTTATTCATAATGCACAAGTATAGTATCTTTTTACATACAACTGCTTGTATACAAAGTATGTAAATACCATTCAGATCTTCAATCATGCATTTAGGATAATGATATCCATCTCATTCAACCACCAATTTTTTCCCTTCCCCCCTCACTCCCCCCATGCTTCCTCCCTTCCCCTCCCTTTCCTTTGACCATTCTAGTGTTCCTCTAATCCTATGTACCCCCATCCAACAACACTGTGAACTAGCTTCCTTATATCAGAGAAAACATTCAGTATTTGGATTTTTGAGATTCACTAATTTCACTTAGCATTATATTCTCCAACTCCGTCCATTTACTTTCAAATGTCATTATTTTATTCTCTCTTATTGCTGAGTAAAATTCCATTTTGTATATATATCACATTTTCTTTATCCACTCATCTACTGAGAGACATCTAGGTTGGTTCCACAACCTACCTATTGTGAACTGTGCTGCTATAAACATCGAAGTGGCTGTGTCACTGTAATATGCTGTTTTTAAGTCCTTTGGGAATAGACCCAGGAGTGGGATGGCTGGGTCATAGGGTGGTTCCATTTCCATTTTCCCAGGAAATCTCCATACTGCTTTCCATAGCGGTTGCACCATTTTGCAGTCCCACCAGCAATGTATGAGTGTGCCTTTTTCCCCACATCCTCTCCAACATTTGTTGTTGTTTGTGCTCTTGATAGCTGCCATTCTGACTGGAGTGAAATGAAATCTTAGAGTAGTTTTGATTTTCATTTCTCTAATTGCCAGCATGTTGAGGGTTTTTTCTTGTATTTGTTGATTAAATGTGTATCTTCTTCTGAGAAATGTCTTCAATTCCTTAGCCCATTTATTGATTGGGTTATTTGCTTTTTTGGTGTTAAGTTTTTTGAGTTCTTTATATATTCTAGAAATTAGTGCTCTAACTGATGTACATGTGTTAAATATTTGTTCCCAATTAGTTGGCTCTCTGTTCACCTCACTGATTGTTTCTTTTGCTGAGAAGAAGCTTTTTAGTTTAAATCTATCCCATTCATCAATTCTTGGTAATAGTTCTTGTGCTACAGGTTTCTTATTAAGGAACTTGGGGCCTAATAACCATCAAGATTAATAAAACAGGTACCAAACCAAAAGGACCAATATGAAGTTGTTGCAGAATCAAAATTAATAAAACAAGTACAAAATCAAAAGGGCCAAGATGAAGTTGTTGTGGAATGATTCCCTTAAAAGAGTTATCAATCTGCACACCTGTGCGAGTTCGTCTCTTTTCAGACGATGGGTAAATCTTTGCTTTTTCAGCTAAGAAACTTTTAAGCTGCGTGCTTTTTCCTTCAATAAATTCACAACTTAAGTCTCATTCCTCCTGGCCGGGACAAGAAGATCTCTCTTTAGTGTGCACACAATTGTATTTTTTTCTTTTTTATATATGTCTTTATGTCTGTGCGCTTATCTAGATTTCATGTAAATGTGACGTCACAAATATATGTCTTTATGTTTGCGAGTCTGTCCAATGTGACGTCACAAATAACAAAAAACGAGCGCTCATGAAAATTAATATTATATTAAAAAAATGGATCCAAATAAATTCATTTAAGTTAAAAAGTATTCAAATTGGGTAAACAGTTTAAAAATGAAGGTACCTTCAATCTTAATTTATAAGTGTCTCTAGGACTTCTCTTCAGCAAGGAATGTTACTAGTACTGTTCAACCTGATATTTTGGTATTTGTCATGGCATTTATTTTTGTAATTAACTTTATTTGTTAAATACCTGATTAATTTAAATTGTTTCAACAGGTATATTCATGGAAGGCTGCTGTGTATGCAGAGATCCAAAAGTTCCAGCTAACAAATTATTTTTCTAAAATGCTCCTAGCTTTTCTTTAATTTATCTTAAATGTAATAGTTTGTCAGCTAAATACCCTCAGTCTTTCTTTAATCCGTTCTGAATGTGATATTTTGCCAGCTTATGTTCGTGGGAGCTCAAGCAGAAATGTGTGTGAGCAGAGATCAACTTCAATTACCTGATCTAATAATTCTATTTTTTAGTTTGACAATTCGTTTATTGACTCAGTGCTGGAATAGCTCTGCCTTTCCTCTAATGATTGATGCTTGAGTTTCTAGGTAGCAGGCTTTGAAGATTTGCCGGTGACATTGTCTAGACATAAAAAAGACAGCTGCTGCTACAGCTGCAGGGATCACAATCGCTACAAGCATCCCTGTTGCTCAAGCATCAAACAACTTCACCATCAGTGTGGCCTGTGCTCTGTGCTCTGCATGCACGAGGCCTCCTAGACCAATGTGTTAGCAATTGGACATTTTGATTAATCTTTCTACTATAAGATGTTTGGGACATTGCACGGGATAATACCTTGTGGGTATTTGTCTAGAGAACTCAGTGCGTTACTTAATGGAACTTAGGGCAGCTGATTTGTTTAAAGAACTTGATATGCTATAGAACTTGGCTCGTCAGCAAAAAGCTTGCCGCCTCAGAACTGGAGAATCTCCTCATGATTGGATGGCTGGTAGTCAATGATGGGAAAGTCTCATGTGGCCGACATATCAACCTAAGACAGGAGTCAATGGCACAGCCTTCATTATCCCATGACGGGTAAGAATGCCGGTTGCACATGTGGATGCCTAAGACAGGCACAGTCGATCCTGATGTGGTGAGAGCTCACCCATCTGTTTTTCCCTCTTTTGAAACAAAAGCAGGGGGGATGTAAGAGCCCTAATAAGGAGATCGCTAAGATGGCGGCTAGCTCAGAGCCATAAGAGGTGTTTAAGTATTTTCACCTGATATTCATGCATTTATCTAAGAATCTTTCTATGTCCGTGAACACTATGTGACACACCTGTAAGTTTGAGCTGTTAACACATGTATACTTGTTAAAGCAAAAAGTATTTAACCAGGTGAGGTTGGCTAGAGGTGGTGGTTGGAGTTGGAGAGGTTGTTGGAGCCAGAGAGAGAAATTAGAAGAAGGAAGAATAAAGAGCCTATTCATTTCCTGTCTGCCTCCAAATTCTTTCCCGCAGTATCGTTGCTGCAGATGGCAATAGCTGTAGGCAGCAACAGGTAATCATTATAGAATATATGATTTACACATATAAATATATATGAACGTGCAAATTTGCAAATATAAAACATGTATGTGTGCATGTGTATTTTAGTACATATATATACACATAGCAACAAAATGAACTTGTTTTGATTTTTTTTTAAGTACCCATACAACAGTCACTAAAAATTACCATATCTTGGGCCATAAAACAAATTTAGAGGACAGAAGAATCTTTAAAAATATAGAAATTAAATAATATAGTTTTGAATAATGCATGTGTCTATGTGGAAGACTCAAAGAATATTTCAAAAACATAAAACTGAATAAAAGCAAAATAATGCATCAAAATATGTTGGATGTAACTAAATAAGATCTAATTGAAATTCATAACACTAAATGTTTGAAACAAAAATGAATAACATATCTCCAATTAGTAAGTTTGTAACTCAAGAACTAGGAAAAAGCACAATATAAACCCAAAGTCAAGAGAAGGAAGAAAAACAATAAAAAGCAAGTTCAGTATTAAATAGGAAAATATTTGAGTGTTGAACCAAAATTGGTATACCTAATATTTTTAAAAAATAAACTAGCAGCCAGAATACATTAAAAAAACTCAATATTTACAAAGTCAATTAAATAAAAAATGGATATAAAGTCATTAATAAGGATTTACCATAAAAGCATATAGGTTGGTAAATAGATTAGTAAATTTCCATATGATTAATTTTAAGGGAAATGCAAATAAATGAGATCTCTCTGCACCTATCAGGATGACTAAATATTTTTAAAAATTATAACACCAAAATTCAATTATTATGTGAAGAAATTGGATCTCTTATACATTGTTTCTTTCTTTTTCTCTTTAGATATACATGACAGAAGAATATATATTGACATATTATACATAAATGGCATATACCTTATTCTAATTAGGATCCCAGTCTTGTGGTTTTACATGTTGTGGAGTTTTTCTGGTGGTATATTCATATGTAAACATAGGAAAATTATGTCCAATTCATGCCACTATTCCACTGTTTTTCTGATTCATATCCTCCCTTCCTTCCCTTCATCCCCCTTTGTCTAATCCACTGAGATTATATTTTCTACCCCTCTTTTGTGTTGGCATTCACATATCAGAGAGAACATTCAACCTTTTGTATTTTGGATTTGGCTTATTTCACTTAGTATGATAGTCTCCAAATCCATTAATTTACTGGTAAAAGTCATAAATCATTTTTTATGGATGAGTAATATTCCAGTGTTCATATATATCACAATTTCTTTATCCATCTGTCTATTGAAGGGCACCTAGTTTGGTTCCCTAGTTTAGCTATTGTGAGTTGAGCAGCTATAGACATTGATGTGGCTGCATATCTGTAGTATGCTGATTTTAAACCCTTAGGATATATAATGAGGAGTGTGATAGCTGGGTCAAATGGTAGTTCCATTCCTAGTTTCTTGAGGAAACTTCATACTGCTTTCCAGAGTGGTTGCACCAATTTGTAGTTTCACAATCAATGTATGAGTGTACCCTTTTCCCCATTATCCTCACCAACATTTATTGATGCTTGTTTTCTTGATTATTGCCATTCTGACTGAAGTGAGATGATATTTCAATATAGTTTTAATTTGCATTTCTCTAGTTGTTAGAGATATTGAATATTTTTTCATATATTTGTTGACCATTAATATTTCTTCTTCTATGAAGTACCTGTTCAGTTCCTTTGCCTATTTTATGATTGTGTTATTTGTTGTTGTTGTTGTTGTTGTTGTTGTTGTTGTTGTTGTTGTTTTGAGTTAAGTTTTTCAGTTCTTTATATATCCTGGAGTTAATGCTCCATCTGAGGTACAGGTGGCAAAGATTTTCTCCCATTCTGTATGCTTTCTCTTCACATTTTTCACTGTTTCCTTTGCTGTAAAGAAGATTTTTGTTTGATACCATCCCATTATAGATTCTTGATTTTATTTCTTTTCTTTCTTTCTTTTTTTTTTTTTTTTTTTTATTATTAGAGACAGGGTCTCACTGAGTTGCTAAGTGCCTCGCCATTGCTGAGGCTGACTTTGAACTTGTGATCTTCCTGCCTCAGCCTCCCAAGTGCTAGTATTACAGGCGTGCACAACCACCCTTGTTTTTGATTTTATTTCTTGAGCTTTAGGAGTCATATTGAGGAAGTTGATTCCTAAGCTGACATGATATTGTGTTGGGCTTATACTTTCTTCTAGTATGTGCAGGGTGTCTGGTCTAATGCCAAGGTCCTTGATATACATTGAGTTGACTTTTGTGCAGGGTGACAGATAGTTATTCAATTTCATTCTACTACACATGGATTTTCCAGTTTTCCTAGCAATATTTATTGAAGAGACTATGTTCCTCCAATGTATGTTTATGGTGACTCTGTCTAGTATGAGATGACTGTATTTATGTGGATTTGTCTCTGTGTCTTCTATTCTGTTCCACTGGTCTTCATGTCTGTTTTGGTGCCAATACAATGCTTGCTGTTTTTGTTACTATAGCTCTGTAGTATAATTTAAGTCTGGTATTGTGATGCCTCTTGCTTCACTCTTCTTGCTAAGGATTGCTCCGACTATTCTGGTTCTCTTATTTTTCCAAATTAATTTCATGACTGCTTTTCTATTTCTGCAAAGAAGATCAATGTGATTTTAATAGGAATGCATTAAATCTTTATAGCACTTTTAGTAATATGACCATTTTGACGATATTAATTCTGCCTATCCAAGAACACAGGAAATCTTTCCATCTTCTAAGTTCTTCTTCAATTTACTTATTTAGTGTTCTGTAGCTTTTATTACAGATTTTTCACCTTTTTTGTTAGATTGATTTCCAAGGTTTTTTTTTTTTTTTTTTTTTTTTTTTTTTTTTAAAGGCTATTGTGAATGGGGGAAGTTTTCCTAATTTCTGTTTCAGGTGATTCATCATTGGTATATAGGAATAAGTTTGATTTATGGTTGCTAATTTTAAGCCCAACAACAAAGAAAAGCCCAGGACCAGGCAGAACGTCAGTTGAGAACTACCAGACCTTCAAAGAAAAACTAACAACATCCCTCCTCAAATTATTTCATGAAATAGAAAAGAAGGGAAAAATTCCAAACTCATTCTATGAAGTACCACCATAGTACCAAAACCAGACAAGGGCACATCAAGGAAAGAAAAATATCAGACCAATATCTCAGATGAAGATAGATGCCAAAACTCTTAAAAAAAGTATTGGAAAATTGCATGTAAAACATATTAAAAAGATAGTTAACCATGATTAAGTAGGTTTTATCCCAGGGATGCAAGGTTGTTTCAACATATGGAAATCAATAACATAATTTACTACATCAACAGAATTAAAGAATCACACAGTATCTCAATGGATGCAGAAAAACATTTGATAAAATACAGCATTCATGTTCAGGGACTAGAACAACTAGGGATAGTAAGAACATACCTCAACACTGTAAGAGCTATATACATTAAACCCAAGGCCAACATTATTCTAGATAGGGAAAAATTGAAAGCATTCCTTCTTAAAACTGAAACATGACATGTGTGCCCTCTTTCTCCAATTCCATTCAATATGTCCTTGAAACTGTAGCCAGAGCAATTAGGCAAAAGTAACAAATTAAAGAGATACGAATAGGAAAAGAAGAGCTCAAACTTTCCCTATTACCAATGACATAATCCTATATTTAAAAGACCCTAAAAATTTGCCAAGTTCAAGAGCAAGATTCTGGCATCTGGCAAGGACTTTCATTCTGTCACCTCACAATGAATACTGAAGATCAAGAGAGCTCATACAGAAGAATGAGAGCGCAAGAAAGGCTGAATTCACATTTGTCAGGAATGAACTACAATGATTACTACTCACTCTTGAGATTGTGGCATTAATCCATTTGTGAGTTTTCTATTTTCAACACCATTCCATGGAGGATTTAGTTTCCAACACATGCATTTTAGGGACACATTTAAACCACAGAACTGGGCAAAGTGTACAAGTTATTTTTCATGCTATTTCTTACTTCATGCAGTTTTAAAACTATCTCAGAATATTAAATAAATTAAAGAAAAATGAAGACTCTATCTGTCCCATCAAAGAATAATATGGAAGTAATTCTCCCCCTGTCCCCTCTTTCTTTTCCTCTACATATACCTTTGGAGCTTAAAACCACCAGGTAAAAAAATATAACTACCTTAAAACTACCATTTCAGACAGGCAAATGAGACAAAGGGTGGTGAAGCCCCCATTGTCACAACATCATGCTATTTGTGTCCTTCTAGCCTTACGATAGGCAAGTGTGTCATTGAGTTGTCATTTCTGAGGACAACTCTCAATCAATAGGAGATGGACCTCTGTAGATATTCATATCATCCTTCCCAGTGCTTGATGAGGTAATTCTGACCTATGGATGACACATTGGAATTCCCACAGTGGGACCCAGATCATTAGTATACTTCATATGGGCTTTATTTTATTTTTCTTCCTATCTGCATTGCCTTTTCTGTTCCCTAATGTTTGTTTCTCAAATAAGCAAACATCATCCAATTATTTTTCTTCACATCTGCCTTTTTAATAACCTCAAGTAAAACATGAATCCACAAAACTAATACATCCACGGGATGGGGAGTAAGTTTCAGTTTTATACAGTGGTACGTTAGCAAGGAACAAAATATGTTGTCTAATTCTGAAGAAGGGAAAGAAAATAAAGCATTCTAGGTGGATAACTGTGCAAGCACTGGTCATGTACAATGTTTTGAGGTAGCAGGGTCACAAAGCATTTCAAGAGAAAAGTTTCTAGATCATAAACTGCAGGATTAGAATATTAGGATATGATGTCAATAATAGAGATGAGAAATCACAGGCCTATGATAAGACTGCTGTCAGTGTACAGTCCTTACTGCACTTAAGACCAGGATAAATTGGACAGTATTAAGCAATAATGATACCAGGTCACTTACACTGTTTCCAAAATATCATTGTGGCTAATGTGTGAAGAATAGACTTATTGGTAACAAAGGCATTACTGGGAAAGTTGTTGGGAGATTTTAAATGATTAAGCTGGAAAGATCATAAAGGTGTAAATTGGGTCTATAGAAGGAGTGCTTTACAGAAATAAAATTAGAAATGACATGTAATTAGTATTGAAGAATCAGATGATTTAGGGAGAAAAGTCAAGTATTACTCCTTGTCTTTGAGGTGAATATCTGGTAGAATTGAGTTGACAATTACTGAAATAGTAATCTTGAATCTGTAAGTCAAACAAGTTTTAAAAACAATGATTAGATTTAGTGAGAGGTATTTATTACACAGTCACATGGGGTGCCTAACAGATAGTTGTAGTTAGAAACTGGGAATTCAGAATAGCCCAGGCTGGTTGTTTGAATATTCAAATCATCCGATTATAGAATAAATGATGAAAATTCTGGGAGTGGACCAACTCATCTGGAGAGGAAATAGTGGTACAAGGAAATGAAGCTTAAGAACTGAGCCTTACACCTCTTCCATTTAATGATAATGATAATTAATAATAATATAGTATCAGTTACAAAAGATTGGCAGGGAAGTGTGACTGAAATTGTGGAGCAGTCAGTGAGATAAGAAAAAGAAAACCTTGAAAGGACCACCTACTGATACAGTAAATTTTTTCTTGTCAGAAAGGAATCATGACAAGTGTCTAAAGCTACTGACAAATCATTTAAAATAGTTGACTGCTTATTTTGCAATACAGATATAAGTAGAGACTTTTTCCAATATTGGTAGAAAATGAAAAAAAAATCCTTATTAAAATTGTTTTAACTAGAAAAAAATATTGGAAATAGAAAGTCCTCACAATTCTTTGTCAAAGGATGCTGAAAATTCAGGGAAAATAAACTACATCTTTCTAATATTTTCTAACTCCAAGAAACCATGTGGTCTATAGAAGCATTGTTATAACCCTTGTTTTACAGAAAAGGAGACTCAGACTTAGGTAAATTAAGTTACTTAATTTCCTGAAAGAATATGGCTATAGGTTCTATTACTCATTTAATATGGCTTTATTAGATATTTCTAGACAAAATATACAAATATTATAACTTTGTTGTTGCTCGTTTATATGACCTATCTTCAACTTCTCCTCTGATTTTCTGACTTTCCTTAAATGCAAAAACTCTAAATCCCAGCATTGGTAAAGTTGCCAAGGAATATGGAGAAGTGTTTGTAATTGCAAATAGCTAGGTGAATTATACTGGTAGGTAATTAATGATTGCTAATTTATTTATTCTTACATATACTCATTTATGTAATAGTTGCTGTAGATAATCCCTATGCATTATCTTCTACAATTTTAAAACAAATTAAACCATAAAGTTTGTGTTTCCTCCTTTACTATGTAAAATGCCAAAAGGAATACTTTACATTTCTTTATGCATGTGTGTACTGGACTGTTTAGTATTACAGTCACCATGACATATTCATCAAAATTTTTTTGAGGTTCTAAAATAAAGATAGGCCTTCTCAATAAGACTTAAAGTACACGTAGCAGAGCAATTGGAAAAATAGAAGTTTACCCAAAGTATGAAAACAAATAAACAAAACAAGATTGTCTCTCATAAACAGCTAGTAAATTAGAAGAATGGCCAGACACTGATAAAAATGAATCTGTTGATTATTCAGAGTTTAGGTAAGTGTGTGATTCACAGAAAATATCAAAATCCTTTCTGATTTTCAGTGTAACACTTTTCTACTTGAATATTTGTCCACTTATTCAACAAATGTATACTTCACTCCTATGACTCATGTATTCTTTCATTCAACAAATATTTAGTGATCATTCACCCTGTGTCAAGTATTATGCTAGGAGTAAAGGAGAAAGCAATAAAAAGATAGTCTGCTTCTGTGGTCAGTGAGGAAGAAAAACATTGAAGAAGTGTTTAGTTATAGAACATGAAATGATGATGTTTAATACAATAAATAAAATAAAATCACATTAATAAGTTCTATTATAGTTTGTTTTTATATATATATTATTCCAGATAATCCAGAAGGACTTTGTGTTAATAAAGAGACCTCACTTGTCCACACTTCAATGGACAGAATGGCACAATGCCAGAGGACATGATGTCTGTTTTCTCTCTGTAAAACTTTATCTCTTATTCAGGGCTGATTCACCAGCAGGTGTGAGATTTGGTATGATTTGATCTTAGATTTTTGTGCGATATCATTTGTCACAGGTCCATTTTGAAGCATCTGTTTGCTTGTCTGCAAGTAATTTGCTATTTGTCAAAAGCATAAGGAGAAGTTGACACTAATCATGTGTTGCCTGGCAAATGTCTTTGAATTTATTGGAGGCATGGCTCAGTTCATTTCTTTGTTTTTATTTTAAATACACATGTGAGTCACACAAGAAGGTCAAGGTCACTGTAGGGAATTTATCACATTAACTAAACTTTTCCTTTTGAACTTTAAGGGGATAAGTGGATTTATATAAATATACATTCAACAGTTGATTTAATGACTGCATGTCATTCCTTATATTCCACTGAATAAGTACTTAATCCTGAAGCCAGACTTGTGAGATTACACAGAATTTCTTTGTTTTTTTTTTTAAATTTTTATTCTAAGATGGTATAAATGACAGCAGAGTGCATTACATTTCATATTTTTTACAATCTCTAGTTGTATGTAAAGTATATTCACACCATTCGTGACTTCATACATGCACTTAGGGTAATGATATCCATCTCATTCTACCATCTTTTTTTTTTTTCTTCACCCTTTTGCCCCTCCCTTACCCTCCCTCCCCATTGGCCATTCTAATATTCCTCTAATCCTCCTTGCTCCCCATCCCAACCCTACTGTGAGTTGGCCTCCTTATATCAGAGAAAACATTTGGCATTTGGCTTTTTGGGATTGGCTAACTTCACTTAGCATTATATTCTCTAACTCCATCCATTTTCCTGCAAATGCCATGATTTTATTCTCTCTTATTGCTGAGTAATATTCCATTGTGTGTATATACCACATTTTCTTTATCCATTCATCTACTGAAGGGCATCTAGGTTGGTTCCACAGTTTAGCTATTGTGAATTGTGCTGTTATAAACATTGATGTGGCTGTGTCCCTGTAGTATGCTGTTTTCATGTCTTTTGGGTAAAGACCAAGGAGTAGGATAGCTGGGTCATAAGGTGGTTCCATTCCAAGTTTTCCAAGGTATCTCCATACTGCTTTCCATATTGGCTGCACCATTTTGCACTCCCACCAACAATGTATGAGTGTACCTTTTTCTCCACATCCTCTCCAACATTTATTGTTGTTTGTGTTGTTAATAGCTGCCATTCTGACTGGTGTGAGATGAAATCTTAGAGTGGTTTTGATTTGCATTTCTCTAATTGCCAGAGAGGTTGAGCATTTTTTCATGTATTTATCGATTGATTGTATATCTTCTTCTGAGAAGTGTCTGTTCAGTTCCTTGGCCCATTTATTGATTGGGTTATTTGTTTGTTTGGTGTTATGATTTTTGAGTTCTTTATATATTCTAGAGATTAGTGCTCTATCTGATGTGTATGTGGTAAAAATTTGTTCCCAATTAGTAGGCTCTCTGTTCACCTATTGTTTCTTTTGCTGAGAAAAAGCTTTGTAATTTGAGTGTATCCCATTTATTGATTCTTGGTATTAATTCTTGTGCTACAGGAGTCTTATTAAGGAACTTGAGCCCTAATCCAACATGTTGGAGATTAGAGCTTTCTTTTTCTTCTATTAGGTGTAGTGTCTCTGGTCTAATTCCTAGATCCTTGATCCACTTTGAGTTGAATTTTGTGCATGGTGAGAGATATAGGTTTAATTTCATTTTATTGCATATGGATTTCCAGTTTTCCCAGCACCATTTGTTGAAGAGGCTATCTTTTCTCTAATGTACATTTTTGGCACCTTTGTGTAATATAAGATAACTGAAATTATATGTGTTAGTCTCTGTGTCCTCTATTCTGTACCATTGGTCTACTGGCCTATTTTGGTGCCAATACCATGCTGTTTTTGTGACTATTGCTCTGTAGTATAATTTAAGGTCTGGTATAGTGATGCCACCTGCTTCACTCCTCTTACTAAGGATTGCTTTAGCTATTCTGGGTCTCTTATTTTTCCAGATGAATTTCATGACTGCTTTTTCTATTTCTATGAGGAATGTCATTGGAATTTTGATTGGTGTTGCATTAAATCTGTATAGTGCTTTTGGTAGTATGGTCATTTTGACAATATTAGTTCTGCCTATCTAAGAACAGGGTAGATCTTTCCATCTTCTAAGGTCTTCCATAATTTCTTTCTTTAGTGTTCTGTAGTTTTCATTGTAGAAGTCTTTGATGTCTTTGGTTAAGTTGATTCCCAAGTATTTTATTTTTTTTGATGCTAGTGTAAACGGGGTAGTTTTCCTCATTTCCCTTTCAGAGGATTTGTCACTGATACATAGGAAATGCCTTAGATTTATGGGTGTTGATTTTGTATCCTGCTACTTTGCTGAATTCATTTATGAGTTCTAGAAGTTTTCTGGTGGAATTTTTTGGGTCTTCTAGGTATAAAATCATATCATCAGCAAATAATGATAATTTGAGTTCTACTTTACCTATCTGTATCCCTTTAATTTCTTTCATCTGTCTTATTGCTCTGGCCAGCATTTCAATTATTATGTTGAATAGAAGTGGTGAAAGAGGGCATCCCTCTCTTGTTCTAATTTTTAAAGGGAATGCTTTCAATTTTTCTCCATTTAGAATAATGTTGGCCTGAGGATTAGCATATATAGCTTTTATGATGTTGAGATATGTTCCAGTTATCCCTAGTTTTTCTAGTGTTTTGAGCATGAAGGGGTGCTGTATTTTTTCAAATGCTTTTTCTGCATCTATTGAGATAATCATATGGTTCTTATCTTTAAGTCTATTGACATGGTGAATTACATTTATTGTTTTCCGTATGTTGAACCATCCTTGCATCCCTGGAATGAACTCCACTTGATCGTGGTGTATTATATTTTTGATATGTTTCTGTATCCATTTTGCTAGAATTTTATTGAGAATTTTTGCATCTATGTTCATTAAAGATATGGGTCTGAAGTTTTCTTTTTTGTATATGTTTTTGCCTGGTTTGGGGATCAGGGTGATGTTGGCCTCATAGAATGAGTTTGGAAGTACTCCCTCTTTTTCTATTTCCTGAAATAAATTGAAGAGTATTGGTATCAGTTCTTCTTTGAAGGTCTTGTAGAAGACAGGAAATAATTAAAATCAGAGCTGAAATTAATGAAATTGAAACCAAAGAAACAATTGAAAAAATTGACAAAACAAAGAGTTGGTTCTTTGAAAAAATAAATAAAATTGACAGATCCTTGTCCAGGCTAACAAAGAGAAGGAGAGAGATAACTCAAATTACTTATATATGCGATGAAAAGGGAAATATCACAACAAGCACTATGGAAATACAGGAAATAATTCGAAATTATTTTGAAATCCTGTACTCCAACAAAATACAAAACACCAAAGGCATCGACAAATTTCTAGAGTTGTATGATGTGCCCAAACTTAAGCAGGAGGATATATATAATTTGAACAGACCAATTTCAAGCAATGAAATAGAAGATGCCATCAGAAGCCTACCAACCAAGAAAAGCCCAGGACCAGATGGATTACACAGCATTTCTATTATTCAGTAGTTACGATCTGGAGATTAGTAATAGCATCTATTTATCAGATAGCAAGGATAAAATCCTGTGACTGATATGTACAAATCGCAATTTCTGTCATTTTTCTTCTAAAATTTTTACTTCACAAACAGCAGTTTAATGACATAACCTCTTTTTGTGTAGGCATTTTCAATCCTGAGTGGTATTCGTTCTTTCCCCTGATTTGTGCCTTAGAAATTCTTAGTCTAATGAGACTCTACTTTAAAAAAAAAGTTACCATCTCTTTCTTTTGTGAAAATGAAGAATTGTCTTCCTGACTTCTGTTTTGTTGATTCTGAAGCCTGTGCTACTGTAACTTAGTGGGGAATGGTGTTATCTACCATTTGCCCCTTAAATATATATCACTTTTTTTAAGATATCAAGTTTTACAAGTCTCAAATAATATTTTTCCATTAAATACTTCTTATTCTTTTTTGCTTTCCATAGCAATAGGATGCACATCTGGTATTTAATTTATCTCTGGAATTCTCCTATATCATCAAGAAGGTTCATCTGATTCTTATATTGATTGTGCCTTTTGCATAAATCCTTCCTTCTCTACAAGATCTAGAGCTAACATTGCTTTTACACAGTATATGCCTTTCTTCTTTTACATTTTTCTTTCTCTTCTTTCCAAGACATTCATTTCTGTGATCTTCTACTCTTGATCTTTGTATAGAAGATTCTCTCATAATGAGCAAAGTGGACTGCATGATTTTAGAATCATGTGAACTAATTCAACACTTAAATTTAAAGAGAAAAATGCTGAAGTAAGATAAATGTATATATTTAAATATAAAAAAACAATACTTTAAAGTAAAATTCTGAGAGCTTTCAAGAAAGTGCAAGGTAACCTCACTACACTAAAACAAGACACAATTTGAATAGTCTAGCACACAAGGAAGACAGTTGGAACTGAGCCCTTTTATTAAGTAAGGCTAATGTTCTACTCTTTATCTATAGTTCTTCCTTTCTATAAAATATGAGAAATAATATGTATATATTTATTTACTTATTATGTAAAAATTCTATTAAAAATTTTCCACTGACAAAAGGAGACAGCAAGGAATCTTGCCTGCTCCAGCCTGGGCCCTGGATAGGACTCTCTCTCTTTTTTTTTTTTTTTTTTTTTTTTTTTTGTGATACCAGGGATTGAACTCAGAGGCACTTGTCCACTGGGCCGCATCCCCAGCCCTTTTTTTTTTTTTTTTTAATTTTATTTAGAGACAGGGTCTTACTGAGTTGCTAAGTGCCTCGCCATTGCTGAGGCTGGCTTTGAACTCGCGATCCTCCTGCCTCAGCCTCCCAAAGTGCTGGGATTACAGGTGTGCGCCACCGCAGCCGGCAGGACTCTCTCTTTTTGAGAAAATATTTTCAAGTATTTCTCATCTTTGCTCCTGTTGGGCACCTCTGCTGGCTTCTTCTTCCAGGCTGCACTGTCTCCTCTTCCTGCCTTGTTCTGAACAATTCAGTTTGCCTTATGCCACATGTACATGCAATTTGGAGTTTATGCTGTTATTATCTCCTGCCTACTTGTAAAGGTTTTGTTTCATTTGTCCTTCTGAATGTATTCCAGTAGGGAAGGTGGGGAGAATCATAACTAAAGTTACCGATCTGCACTTCCTAGAATAGCAAGACCCTTACCAGACAATTGCCTACAATGTTGTATTGCTAGAAATCAAATTCTTCTCAAATCTTTTTTTGTGCTTTTTTCCCCTGCAGGTTTAACACTGCCTTCTTTTTTGAATGTGCATTTATCTTTTATCTTCTGGCTCCATATTTCAAAGACAGGCCAATACCTTGTATTCTTATAATATCATCACTTATGCAGAGGCCAGGAACCTATTTGTCAAAGAAAAGATTTTGATGCTAAATACTTAAAAGGTTTGAATAGGGTACTGCTTGGACTTTTTAAGAACACTCATGCCAGAGGTTCCTCATTGGATTTATTGATAAGGATCTTAGTATGTTCCCTGATCTTTTCAATTCAGGTAACAATGGTGATGTCTTTATATTTTGCCTGGATGCTACTGGCCAGTGACTAACATATATGTGTATTTTAGGGGTCTATTGTAATCCATACAATAATTTTAGGGAAACTTTAATGTAGAAAAATAAGTTGGAGTCAACATGGTGTTTCTGTGACATTAATGTCTAAATGGTTATAATTAGTAGTATAAACAAAGTATTTTGGGCAAGTGAAGAAAGACCATGTTCTAGAACTTTCAGTGTTAAGCAGATCATTTTCATTTTGGTGAACAGTTTATAAAGGAGTAAATAGATCTTTTGAAAGAATTTTGAGATTAGGGAGAGGCAGTCTCAACAACAACAACAACAACAACAACAACAAAACACTTTTGGTAATAAAACTTAAAATAATAATACATACTGAGCCAGGCATGGTGGCATGTGCCTATAATACCAGAGGCTTGGGAGGCTAAGACATGAGGATTGCGAGTTCAAAGTCAATCTCACTAACTTATTGAGGTCCTATATAAAAAATAGAAAGGGCTGGGGATGTGGCTTAGTGTTTAAGTCCCATTGGATTCAATTTCTTTTACTCCTACTACAACTGATAATAATACATACATACATACTGAGAATAAAGCAAATTAGAATATAAATATGTAAATTATTCTATTTGATATACATTTCCTAGTCTGATTCAGAGATTGTCAAGTTTACTGCCTCACAGAATTTGCATTGCAATGTGTTGAATTGAATGAGATAATGATAATGATGATTACCATGTGCATCATATACTTCAAAATTATTTTATAAAGTTTGAGAATATTTTCAATTTTCAGTAGTAAAAAATTATATTTATTGTTTTTATTCTTTGTTTTTTATTATTATTCATTAAGTGGTACGTTTTCAGTTGCAAAAATGAGTTAAATCTGATTTTATTTGAGAACACATTATCTAAGACATTTTATTTCTTTCTTATGTTGAAAGTAGTTCCTTCTGATTCTGAAAGACTTTTTTTTCTTTTTCTTTTTTGAAGATTAGCTTTAGCTGTTCAAGTCTTGCTTCTTAAATTTATTTGCTAGGTAGAACTATCTTATCTCTTTCATAGCTAATTCAAGATAAGCAGAGAACCAATTTCCTGAGGTTTTCTCTGGAAAACTCTAAAATGGACCATGAAAAATATGTCTAATTTTATATTATAGTTCCAGTTTGAGAAAGAAAGAGCTGTATGCAATCAACACTTGCAATATTTCCAGAACAGTCATATGCAAACATAGAAATACATTTATAATGATTTATTCAATGTCAAGGAACACAATGTGTACATTATGAAAAGTATGACTGCCTTCTAGAAGCAGGAAAAGCCAGGTTTCTTGTTTGCTAATTCTAGCCACATGTACACATGAAAAAAATGCAGATCTGATATTTGGTATCTTTAACAATATAATAATTATAGGAAGACTTCAAAAGAACTTAGTGAGTAGCTATTCATAGTTACCTATTTACTGTTTTGCAGATGACAGATTTAGTCCCATAAAGTTGTAAATTATCAACCTATCATGAAAGCAAATTCCTACCTTCAACTGCTGTTCAGTTTAGGCATAGATTTAGATGTAATGTACATAATGTAAAATCAGTCTTCCATATTTACATGTTCTCCATCTATGAATCCAAGAAAATGAGACCAAAAATATATTTTTTTAAAAATAGCATATCTACTAAACATGCACAGACTTGGTTTTGGTCTTTATTCCATAAAAAAAATAGTATAACAATAATGTACAATTTACATTAGGTTTTATAAGTAATCTAGAGATAAAGTATACAGAAGGATATATATTGGTTATATGCAAATATCATGCCATTTTATTTAAAAGACTTGAGCTTGTGTGGATTTTGCTATCCCTGAGGAAGTCCTGGAACTCATTGCCTGAAGATTCCAATGGATGATTATAAATAAATGAGCTGGTGAATTTGTGCTGAAGTGAATAGTATATAGAGGTACAAAGAGGGGAAAAAAAGTAATGAAAAGTCAGATTTTCCTGCCAAGAAAAAAGCAGGTCTCTGTTAAAGTTATTATTATTACTAATGTGAATTGAGTTTTAGTATTTTGACCACTAAATTAGTATATATTTATTTTCCCTTAGGAAACCTAATAGAAGAAACTTAAATTAATTTTTAAACATGAAGAGTTAGTTTATTTTTTATATATCATACACACATATGTGAACATATATAAACATGAATGTGAAATAGGAATGGAGCTATTTCCCAATGTATTATGGGTGCATTCATGTTCAAATATCCTCCCCCTTTTTAGTGTACTACTAATAATTTATCTTTTAGATGAACATAGTTTACTTTAGCAATTTCCTATAACCAAGGTTTTAAATCTTTCAAATACTTTTCCTGGGTTGGATATGGTAGTGCTCATCTGTAATCTATGTGACTTGGGAGGCTGGGGAAGGAGGATTCCAAGTTTGAAGCCAGCCTCAGCAATTTAGTGAGGATCTAAGCAACTTGGAGATATAGGATACCTTGTCTCAAAATAAAATACAAAAGACTGGGGATTAGTTCAGTGGTAAAGTACCCTGGGCTCAATCCCCAATACTCAAAAGAAACAAAAGCCAAACAAAACAAACAAAACAAAAAGTACAGGGAAAAATACATAAAAATCATTTTTTTGTCTTAGGTTACATGATATTAATAGTATACTTACCATTATTATGAGAGGGAGAATTCCTTCATATAGAACAATTGGGACAAAGAATCTTTTTATGGCTGCTTTAGGTAAGCTTCCAAGTTTATTTCAAGGAATCCAGACGTATTACACTGTTCTACACTTGGAGTAGTAGTCAGGACTTGTTGATTTCTTCCTGCACCTGCTATTTTTGAAACTTTGTTTCAATGTCCAAAAATTGGATTAAGGAAACATCTTTTGGTATTTACAGGTCTATTTTATAAATTGTAGTCTAATATATTATCCCCAGCATTTTGGGTTACTTGTTACTTCATCTTTTATCATCTTTGATCTATAATTCTCTTTAGTAGGAGGTATATTAAACTACATATAGACATTTGAAGTAAATGATCAATTTGTAATGACTTTCATATTTTAATCCAACATGCTGTTGTATACTGTACATTTTAAAGTATTTACATGATCAAATACAATTTTTTTAAGGTCACGTGCAAGAAATCTCCCCTGTCTACATGGTATACATGCACACACACACACACACACCCACACAAACACGCACACATTTTTGTGCTAATTCTTTTATGTCCTTGTCCTTTTATTTAATATGTTTGTTGTTGAGGGATAAGTTGCTATTTTACTTTTATCTAAATTCACATATCATTTGAAAAATGTTCCACCTTTCACATAACTTCAAACAGCCTAACTTTATGTACAAATGAGTAACAGATTTAAACAGAGTAAAACACATATACACAATATTTTAAGAGGTTACAATGTTTGAAAACTTACATTGGTATTTTTTATGATATAGTACAGCTAAATATATTTTTTAAATCCACATTGTAGAAATCCATTCCCTTATTCATTTTTATAATTTCTTCTCATATGAACTTTTATATCTTTAGGCTTGATTAGAGTAACATTAAAATTTTTATTAGAACATATTGAATTTAGAAATGAATGTATGAAGAATTCATATCTTATGGAAGTTTCCTATGTTAATTTATTACAATTGCTTTTACAAATCATAAAGTATGAATTAACTTCATGTGATTGTAAAAATCATTTGAATCATTTGAGTTCAGTAAAGATGATTTGTTTTTTGCTCTTTCACCTATTGATATAGTGACAAATCCTACTAATATTTTCTAATATATATGTATATGTATATATACATATATGTGCATATATATGTATATATAAGTATATACATATATGTATGTGTGTATATATATATGCATATATATATATATGAGCATACAATATATTGATAAAATTGCACATAAAGTTCTTGGTAGCATCAGCCATCTTAAAAGGTATGACTGGTCTTGGAATGTAGCTAAGCGGAGAACACTTGCCCAGCCTGTACAAGGAGGTGGATTAGATCTCCCCAGAATCACAAGGAAAAGAAAGAGAAGAAAACAAACAAACAACAACAACAAAAAAATGAACAAAAAATCCCTTAATGGTTTATTTATCTCCTGACAGCTTTCAGGTTTCAACCTTTAATCTATGTAGGAGTTGTCTGAATGAGACCCTCAAGTCCATAACTCCACAGAAATAACCCTCATGATCTTTTGAATAATGCCTTGTATTTCAGAACCAAGAAGTAAATTTTATGTCCTCATTGTAACCATGTGGCAGCATCCTAGGGTAAATTAAGTCTATATTATACCTTAGTTACCTAATTTGACATCAACCTTATTTGTTTTTCATTGTTTTCTCTCATTCATTCCCCTTATTAAGTAGAATTCTAATTATTGAAATGCTGCAGTTTTCTTCTCTTATTCTCCTCTTCTGTCTTCAATGATCATATCTGGTCTCACAGTTTCATATTCCAATGTCTTTCTCATCTATCTGTGTAAACCCTGACCTCTGCATTAAGTTTCAGATGTATAAATTGTTACATGTTGGTTTCATGATACCATTGAACTACCTTAACATATGTTTTATTTAGGTATATTTTAAATCTCTATTTTTTAAAAAATATTGACCTCTTAATCTTCTCATGCTACATTTAGCATCTTTAATATTGAGAACATATTAATTTAAATAAGTTGAAATGTGTTATCATTTTTTTCTATGCTCTAAGTAATAAATGTAGTGTGGGACTGGTCTGTCAAATTAGACTACTACCAGTTTTACTACATTAGTATGAATCCTTAATAAAATAAATAATTCACTAGAAAATATGAGCAAGTGAAAAAGAGAAAACAAGAAAATAGTTCCTCTTACAAGAGAAAAGGATTTTTTTTCCCAAAAAATTCAGATCTCAAATGAAAAAAAAACTAAGTGTTGATTATATTAGTCTACCTATCTCACTTTTCTCATCTAAATTTGTGGTTGATTTGTAAGAGATATGATAGGAGAAACAGGCCTGGGAAAATTGCAAAGGGTCTTGTGAGTAATGCCATAGAAATATATTATTACACTGAAGAAATTAGAAAGTCACTGAATGTCATTAAGCATGTGAATAATACAGCAGATTTCCATTTTATAGACTTTGTCCCTGGCATTGAGCTGGGTGGACTATAATGAAAGAAAAAGATCATTTCAGTTAGGTTAGAACTGGCCTGAATGCTGGAATAGGGTAAGACGCAAGAGTTCTAATTTCACAAATAATAATATACACTATTTAGTAAGAGTAACTACCATGAAGTCTTTGATTTATATGTATATATTTTGGAACAGGGAATTGAACCCAGGGACTCTTTAGCATAACTATATCCCCAGTCCTTTTTCTATTTTGAGACAGGGTCACTTAAGTTGCTGAGGTTGACCTGGAACTTGCAATCTTCCTGCCTCAGCCTTCATAGTGACTGGAATTGCAGATTTTTGCCACTGTTTCCAGTTACTCTAGGTTCTTTATGAGTACTATTAATTTACTCCATTTGTGTCAGTGCTGGGGTCCAGCCCTAGCAGGGTCGGGGGTCTTCCTGGTCAAGGGGTTCTGATGGCTAGACAGCGTCGGCGATGGATGGACAACAACCACACAGACTCACAGGCCAGTGTAGAATGCTGACAAGTTTATTGATTTCACACACAGCTTTTTATATATTTTTTAAAGGTATATCATGCCAAGAATGTGCAAACTGAAAGAACTTTTTTATCTGCTTTGCACTTAAGGTTACACCTTTCCTGGAAAGCATATGCTTAGCAATATCTATGTATAGTGCTCGTTCTTTACTTTCATTACCTCCCATGGTAATTGTTCTGACTATCCCTGCCCTTTCTCACTCAGCCTTCTCTACTGAGGGGACCGCGGCTCCCTAGGCAGGATCCTAGCTGTCTACTAATAATTTAAGGGGAAGGGTCTTACCAGTTGCCTCGTGACATTGGGTGCCACTTGCTGGGGTCCAGCCCTAGTAGGGTCGGGGGTCTTCCTGGTCAAGGGGTTCTGATGGCGAGACAGTGTCGGCGATGGATGGATAGCAACCACACAGACTCAAAGGCCAGTGTAGAATGCTGACAAGTTTATTGATTTCACACACAGTTTTTATATATTTTTTAAAGGTATATCATGCCAAGAATGTAGTTAACATAAAACCAATAGAACTCTTAGTACAGAACAGGCCTATTAGGAAATGTAATTATATGAGTTAATGACCCCCACCATAACTCCTACTATTGTTCTAAATCTATGAATATGATCAGTAAAGTTGATCTTAAATTTATGAATATAATCAGTAAAGTTGATCTTAAGTTCCTATTTCTACCTAAATGTACTTAGCACTTATATTTCATAATAGTAAGCATATTAGACCTTATGACTCTATTCTTCCTTAAGTTAAACTTTAAGTTCGGGTTAGTCAAGAGGGCAGTGATCTCAGTGGTTACCATGGCAAATTTCCTTGTAGATAATTGCCATATTGTTTAGTAAAGTAAATCTTACTAGAACGGGGTCACAGGCACCAAATGGACCTTTTCCCATGGGGTCTCTTTAGCAGGAAGTACTTTGATTTTATTCTGTTTCTGATTACTATCAGTGAGACTATGTGCTTTTTGCGTACTCATAACTGGAGAAACAGGTGGCTCTGTGACTGTTCTCATATATAACAATACATGTTTAAAACAATCACCCCAGGAAAAAGACACATCACACGGTGGCAGAAAATTATTTACTATTTGTGGTAGGGAAGGGGTTATGGTTTCTAATGTTTTATTAATATTCTCAGAAAATGCTGTAGTATTCCCCTCACCCCCAGTGATCACCACTAGAAAATAGTATGAGTATTGTATTATTAGGAAGATAGTGCAGAAAAGGCACCAGAGCCCAGAGGCATACATCTGGCATTATCTCGAGATGATGAGTCCTTGCAAACATCATTCTCCCAGTGGATCCTTGTCAAACACTGGTTGGATTGCCAGGCACCCCCGCATGTCAGAGCTATAATAATAATAATAATAATAATAATAATAATAATAATAATAATCATCATTTATGAATGAAGAAAATGAGGCATAGACCCTCAAGTCCTGTTTCCCTAACCAAGCAACTAGAGAATAGTAATTAGAAAACATAAATCCAACCAACTCATTCTAGTGACCTCATTTTAATGGTTACCAATTACAGTTCCTCATGTATCTATGGAAGAGAAGTAAGTGGAGTTTTAAGAAATAGGTGCTTAAATTGGAAATGTTTAATCATTCACAAATATTAATTAAACAAAATTTCCATTTCACAATAGTTTAGAATTACAAGCCTGTTCTTCTAGGAAGATAGTGGAGCAAACCATCAAAACAATGAAATTTAGTAGAGATGCATTAGAATTTTCAATCATGCATCTCAAGTTATTTGAAATGGAAGTGTCTATCAGATTATTAGGTAGATTATTGTGCTCTTGAAACAGACCAGGTATCCCCACTCAAAAGACCCTTGCCATAATTCAGCTTTTCCTCTTATCAGATCACCAGGATGTCTGCAGAGGTTGTTGTGGTTGGTAGTTCCTCTTTCTTGTAAATGCCAACTTTGCACATAAATGGTGTGACAGAGAATCTGTAAGCTTGTTGTACAAAAGATATTATCTTTGTTTTCTTGGTAAAAACTTATATGACCCCTGTCTGGCCTAAAAAAACACTTTCTGAGAACTCAAAGAAAGAAAAAAATATATACTTTTATGTAAGCCTCCGAACCTTCCTTCCACTGGGTATACTGTTTAAAGAATTTCCAAAATCTTTGTTCAGAGGAAGAATTTTAGGCAAGAATCACCTCTGAACCCTGCAGTCAATAAACCTGCTTCCTGAAAATTCCTTGGGTGTCCCGCCTCTTCTGCCTACTTCACTCTCAGGAAAAAAATTTGCTCAGAGGATTTACTTTAGGGATGTATTATCATTGGAAGTAAGAGTTGATGTTCTGAACACAGATGAATTTTCCTTGAAGAAATATTTATATTTACAAGTAAACAAACAAAAATAAGGGGAATTGTATGGATAATAATTCATTAGGTAGAATATGATAAAATAAACTGAAGATGTTGATAAATAACATAAGATAGTCCCATGAAGGGAAATAAAGAATATTATTATAGTTAAGAGTGGTATTCTGAGAACTAAAAAGTATATATTAGAAATGGCAAGTAATAGAGATATCTGGATGACTTTATCAAGACAATTTCAAAGGTGTTGCTAAAGAAAGTGAAAGCTACAAATAATTAGTGTTAGAGAAATGATACTGAGCTTGAGAAACCATTTTAAACATTCTTTCCAGGATCATGTTGTTATGATTTAGGTCCCCTAAATGTTCAAGTTTTGAAGACTTGGTCCATAAAGCAGAATTGGGGATTTGGGGGAGTGATTGGATCACAAAAGCTCTAACTTCGTTAATGGATTAACTTATTGATGAATTCATAACTTAAGGGACTATTGGGAGGTGGTGGAAACTGTAAGAGGTAGAACTTATTTGAAGGGAATAAGTCCTTGGGGACATAAACTTGGGAAATGGGTCCTGAGGGACATCTTGTCCCCCCACCCTTGTGAGCTCCCCTGAGGTGAGTCTTTCTGCTCTACCCTGCCCTCTCTGCTATGAAGTTTCTCCCCTACCACAGCTCATAGCAATGGAGTCAACCACCCATGGACTAACACCTCTGAAACTGTGAGCCAAAATAAATCTTTCCTCCCTTAATTTGATTTTCCTTAGGTATTTTGTCACAGAAAAAGAAATCTGACTAGTACATTTTTTAAATTAACAAACTATAGAAATAGAATCAAGAAAAAGATAACAAGTTTGATTACATATGTGTTTTGTTTTAAAACAAAGTAAAACTGTTAAAGGTAGGGATTTTTTGTTTAATCTTATGAGCAGGATCCACTGGTATTTTGTGAAACCATTTATAAAGTCATCTTTTGTCTCTTTGAATAGATATACTGATGTTTGTAGCTCATTTCTCAAATTTCTATTACACTAGATTTTTAACTACCCCAAATCCATTTACAATGGTATTCGTGAGCACACACACACACACACACACACACACACACACACACACAATCATATGTATACACAGACAATACAACAACAACAAAAGATGAAAGTTATCATGCATTATTTCACATATGAACTTATATACCCTTTGATCATGAAGGTAGATTTATTTATTCAATAAATATTTATGATGTTCACAGTGTGTGTTCACTCTTCTTATTATCAAGATAACAGTTGAGGGCAAGAAACCCCAATCTCTTAGATTTCATTCTAGTGGGAGAGTTGTAAATAAGTAGATGGAGAAAAATAATAACAGAATAAACAATAGTTAGATAAAGATTAAGTACTTTTATGTGCCATGAAAAAATTAAGTAGATCATGGAGAAACAGAATAATGGGTGTTTTGTTGAGGTTTTAAGAGTAGGTGGCCAAATTAGAGCTGCCAAGTTTCAGCAAGGGCAAGGCTGGGAGGTGCTCAAGGCCACAGCCAGGGTGAGTACAACTGGAGTGTAGGGGAATACTGAGGCTGGAAACATAGCCAGTGACCACTCTGCAGACCTTCACAGCCAATGGCAAGAACTCAATTTATTGTATTTGGAGTAGAATGCAAAAAGAGTGAATCAGGTTAGAGAAGTGATTAATTTATATCTTATTTGATTCTGTGGAACCTAGTAATGTACATTGGATTTCTGAATATGTGAGGTATTTGCATTTCTTCAAATGAGAATCCTAATAAGTAAAATTTGCAGAACAAATAACAATTTAAAATCCGGTTTACTTTTTATTATCTTATGGAGTTGCATTAATTTAAGTGGAAATATGGAACTCTCCTAATTCATATATTTACCACATTATTGTCACTTTAGATATTTAAATCATCCAAGTATGAGATTAAGGTCAACTTCTAACAAAATTAGAGTCATCCACAGCACAATCTGAGCTCAGACAGTTCTTTGAATACTGTCATTGGAAATGACTTTTTGAAAGAAGAATGTTAAGGAAGTAAGAAGAGTTATTTGGCTATTTTTTAATCCTTATTAGACTCTGTATCAGCTGACAAATAGCTTCAAACTTAGAAGATAATTTTGAATTTAACAGGATGAAAGTCCTCTCAAAGACTCCAAAATCTTGAAAAGGAGTTTTTTTTTTGTTTGTTTGTTTGTTTGTTTTTTACTGTTATTGTAACTACATTAGGGTGCAGAATTGCCTAGTAGTAACATCTTATATCACTATAAAATTTCTTTCTCTTTTTACTTGTGATTGATACCTTTACAAAGCATTTTATGATATAAATAGTGTATGACTGGCAATATAAAATAAATAGTACTACATTATGGGCAATTTTCCTCTTGATGTATTAATATGGAGAGTCTAAGATATTCTAATGAATAGCAGATGAGGTTTGTCTAATAGCAAATAGGTAAGTGCATCTTATCACCTTGAACTAGGTGCATAACCACTATTAATCATAATGTGAATTATGTCCTCAATGTGAATTTAGAAACATATCAACCACTTCAAAATAACTTGAAACAGAAATTTGAATTTGATGAGTAAATAACTTTGGGTATTACAAAAGCAAAGACAATGGACTCTCAAGATAATTATTTCAAGCTGATTTTTTTTTCTTTTTAAGTTAAAATGCCCCCTTAACTCTTTGTTAATTGATTAGAGTAAGGATTGTGTGTGTGTGTGTGTGTGTGTGTGTGTGTGTGTGTGTTTTATATGTGTGTGACTGCTCTAAACAGAAGTTAGAACTAAATTATTTTCTTTAAAAACAGCAGAAACCACAAAAATAATTTATGCTTTTCTTCCATTCATCTCCAATATACCATTCATGTAAATAGCTTTGAACAGATTTGGGACTTCACAGATGCTGTAACCCACTTCAACTTCTCAGAAACATGTAAGTACACTTTTTTTTTTCTTTTCACTAAAATCATTTGATGTACTTTTCATGTCATAGACAATTCTTACTGATGGGATGTGGAAATGCCTGCTTGCACCAATTTATTTTCTCCAATAGCTTTCTATATCACCTGAAATTCTCTTCATTAAAATCTCTTCTTTGATCAAAGTATTGTGCCTCTAGAAGCTCCTTTAAAGTAAGGCTAATGCAAAATCTAATTCATTATTATTTAATGTTACATAGTGTTGCATATCAAAATGAGAAGCCAAATTAAGACACACCCCCAAGGCAATGGAACTCAAAATAATGACATTGTGAAAGACAAGGAGAAGACTTGGATCTTGAAGGGGAAGCAAAGGAAGGCAAGAAATGGAGATTCAGAAGACATGGCAATCACCTTAACAACAAAGGACTAATATTTTTGTTCCTATATTTTCTCTCCAGGCAAAATATAGGTACTCTGAGTACATGCAGCATTTGGTGAATATGCCAGGTATATATGTGTGTGTGTTACAGAAAAATTAAAATCAAACAGATAAAGGCAGACTGAGGCACCCCAAAATACAAGTCCACAAGGACATGATGAACAAGGCTTCAGTCACATCTACCTACAAATAAACCTGTGACTCTGTAAAACTTCCTGCATTCTGTAGTTAACCTGCTGAGAGCTACTGTTTTCACTGGAGTGGAATATTCCAATATTACATGTAGTCACCAGGATCAGATTCACCTAACTCCCTTCTCTTCTAATAATTTCCTTGTTCTTTTCCTTAGCCCTCTCCCTTTCTGAAACCTGCTTTATGCATATTCTTTAAATTACCCAACCCCTTTCTTTGAAGACAACTTGCTACTTTGGGTGTACCAATCAAAATTCTTGAAGACATCTGATGCTAAACCACACCTTGAAATCTGTTAAGACCCTGGTGCACTTTTCAGCACTTTTCAGCCTGCCTGAAATTCATGTCTCCTGAGTTGCAATCCCAATCACCTTAAAACTCTCTTTGTTTTTAAATAAATTTGTATGTCTGTTTCTCTTAAGGGTCATTGATATATGTGTGGAGACAAAAGTTGCCCATCTTGTGATTCTCTACCTTTTCTATTTGAAAAAAAAGTGATGTTTGGAAAAATGAATATTTGTCCTTTATCCCTTAGTGGAAGACAATTAACTGCTGAATTTAGAGTGCCACCCAAATCTTCAAAATGTTGTTCTGGACCCCTAAACACAGAATACACACAAAAACGTCTCAGAGGCAAAGATCTTTTCAGAAAAGTGCTATGGAATCTCATCCTCATTAATATTTTAGGGTGGATTTTCTGTCATATGGGGACTGTTGTTTGCAGTCAAAATTTATCAATAGATTGATCTCCACCTACCAGACTCCAACTGCACACATCCCCAAGCTGGGACACTCCAAATTGTCTTGCTTTATTTTCAAACATCTCCTGGAGTAGAGACAAAATTGTTCATGTCTAGAACCAGGGCTTTAGAAGAAGCAACCTCTAGGTGCTTCATTTGCACATGATCTCTTTCCTTTAACAGATATTCCTGTGAATCTGCAGTATTAACAAAACTTTCCTTAAGAGGACAACAGAAATCCATAGCTGAGCGCCTCTTGACTCACAAACATTTCTGATCATTCTGAAGCTAAGAATTAGAAAGTACACATTTGGATCTGTTGTTATGTGTTGTAAATTGTAATATGGGTGGCAGGAATAATGGCAGTTTTTATTAAATGAATATACATTTCTATTTTGTCATGATAAAGAAAAAAATTTAAAGGAAGGAAGAAAAGAAGGGAAAGTGGAAAAGAGAGAGGCAGAAGGGAATGAGGAAAGACGAAAGGACACTGTTCCTCTGATGAAGAAAAAGAAAAAACAAAGCAGAAACACTGGTGTCGATTATGCTGGAGTTAGTGGCATGTTGTTTTTTAAAGAAAATAAAACAAGTATCAACAAGAAACTATACATAATCTGATAGTCATCTTAAATTACATATCATAAGTAATTTAAAAAAAACTACAGTGAAGAATTCTTAAAATAATTTAATCTTAAAGAAAAATTTGAGGACCATTGTCTTCATGATTTGGGAGTTTGTAACTTAGAAAGTCCACCTCTTTAGAATATGCTGTAAATAAATATAAGATTAAAAATAATTTTTGTGCACTCAAATTAGATGGCAAAAGTTATAAATTTCAGGACCTAAATTTCATTCAATGCATTGTTCATGTACCTTATGCACAGGAAATGTCCCCACTCCAGAAACGTTTATTATTATATTTTATAAAATTATCATTACATTATATAAAATACTTACTCATCAATATCACGTCTGGATTTGAAATTGAACACTCTGAATCTATTGAGTAGGATATTTTAAAATTTGAATATCATATTTAGAGGTGGGTAAGAAAACATTCTTAATTGTCACTTTTTCAAGTGTGTCTTGTTCAAAATGGTGTAGGTCCTACAGCATTGGTTCCATGACATACTTATTATGTTTTGGATGTGATGTGTTTCCAAAATGCTCACATGAGAGACAGTGCAAGAAGGTTCAGAGGAAAAATGATTGGGTTGTAAGAGTCTTAACCCAATCAAAGATTTAATCCCCTGATAGGAATTAACTGAATTAATTGAAGTTGTTGTGTGTGGCTGCAGGGGTGGGGTTTAAGGCATATATGTATATCTGGCCTGTAGGAGTCTCTCAGCACCCTGATCATCATGAAAAGAGCTGCTTCCCTCCACCACCCTCTCCCTCTGTGATTTCCAGCCTCACTTCACCGGGAGCCCTGGATGGAGCTGTCCTTTTATGGACTAAGACCTCCAAAACAGTGAGCCCTCAAATTAGCTTTTGATCTTCTACAATTGTGCTGGTGGGTTCCTTTAGTCACAGCAGTAAAAAAGCTGATTAAAACACCAGTCAATAGTAGTTTTGAACTGCTCTTAAAATACTACAAATGAAGATAAATTATGCTTTTTGGACTTTCAAAGAACCAGGCAGTATTAATGAAACTTGATTTTAATAACTTGGTTACACATTAAAAACCTGTTTTGTTTTTTTTGTTTTTTTTTTTTTTTTTTGTTTTGTTTTGTTTTGTTTTTCCACATATAAAATCATCCTTAAGGGAGCCTGTATTTATTTCTGGAACTTTTAAGAAATGACAAGGAAAAGTAAAACAAGGGGAACTCCTACTAAAATGTGGGTTTGTAGCACATGCATATTTTTCAATACTATCATGTATTTAACTACCATGTGAGAAGACAAATATGGAAGGTTCTGATGGCTCAGAAAGGCTATCAGAATTAAGAATTGAGTGAAGAGAATGTACCAGTCTCTATTCTTTTAAAATTTAATTTTCTGGGGCTTCATGGTGGCATAGTGGTAGAGTGCTTGCCTAGCATGTATGAGGCACTGGGTTCAATTCTCAGCACCACATATAAATAAATAAAATAAAGGTCCATTGAGAACTAAAAAATTTAAAAAGAATTTAAATTTTCCTTTACATATGTGACTTTTTCAAGTAATAGGATGCCATTATCTCTTCACACTGGTGAAAGGGAAGGATTCTTTTTGATATAATTAAAATAAAAGCATGGGCTTCCTCTCTCTCTCCTGGCTGTCAGTTTTACTATTATCAAGTATGAATGCTTGGTTTGGGCATGTTCCTGATAGTAGTTTACTATGTGGGAAAATCCATCAACAGATATCATCAATTTAAATATTATTCATTCTTTAAGTAAAGAATATATATGCTACTAAAAAATGAATAAAATATTAATAGTTGTAGGTGAGGATACTTTCAATTCTGAAGGGCAAAAAGCAATTTCACTGTTAATTTTATCACAAAAAATATAGTACACATTGCTGAGTTTTGTAAAAGATATTTTTGATCTACATAAATGTGAGTTACCTATTCTCAGAAACTCTAATGTTAAAATGGAAATTTCTATTATTTTATCTCTAGTATGCCATTTTCTGATAATTTGAAACACATACAAAAAGGTAGTGGTAACTAAATACAGCATTTTTAGGGAAACTACATATTTAGGATGCCAAAAATTTTAGAGTTTTTTGTAATTCTTTACCTTAGATTATTTTTTTTTCAAAAACAGGGACAGAATAATTCATGTGTATGAATATATGGTTTAGATATGAGTTGTCCCTCAAAAGCTCACGTGTGAGACAGTGCAAGAATATTTACAGGTGAAATGATTTGGGTTATGAGATCCTTAACTTAATCAGTGAATAATTCCCCTTACAGGGATTAAATGAATGGTAATTGAAGACAGGTAGTATAGTAAGAGAACTAAAGGGACTCCATCTTGTTCTTCATCTTAGGAGTTCTGAGACATAGTTCTGTTTCTCAGAAATAACAGAACACAGAAAGTCCTGCCTCTGTACCCATTAATCGTTACCTAACACAACATACTTAGCAACACAAAAATAGCAATTATTATTCACTGTAAATTTTTTTTCTTTAATTTCTATTTTTCTTGGGCAATGTACCTTGTCAGAGATTGATTGTCTAGACGTTAGTAACCATCCTCTGATGTGTACTCAACTAGGGCCATTTTGACCCCCCCCTTCCCTTCTACTTGCTTGTTGCTATGCCAACCGAGAAAGTCCAGTGGGAAATACCATTGTACCCTTTGCATTGTCTTGCTAACTGCCCAAATTCAGCTTCTATACAGCTTGCTTGCATTGCCTGAACAACCAAATATAAACCCTTGAAAGTAACTAGCAGTGTGCCATCTTGTCACACTGTGTAATGCGTGCGGATTGTAGCTGCTGATCAGCTTAATAAAGGCTTTTTTTTTTTTTTTTTTTTTTGGCTCAAGTGTGACATGGCTTGGAGTGTTAATCCATATTAAACAGTACAACAGTAGGATGTGGCTGGAGGAGGTGAGCTTAGAGGGCTTTGGAGTATTTGGGGTATTTTCTGGGGAGCTGAATCTTTTTCTGCTTTCTGATCATGTTAGCTGCTTTTCTCCACCATGTTCTTTTACCATGATGCTCTGCTTTGAGGAATGGAGCCAGCTGTCTATGGACTGAGACCTCTGAAACTGAGAGTCCCAAAATAAACTTTACCTCCTCTGAAATTGTTCTTGTCAGGCCTATTAGTCATATCAGTGAAAAAGCTGACTACAACAATGTACATATATTAGATCTTAAGCTCTTAAAAATACCTTTGTCATGACAAACTTTACTAGATCATGCTCATTTTCTCAACTAAAATGATTACCTTATGTTAAATCAGGCTTTGAGAGTAGTATTCCCTTTTGTTCTGTCAAAAGCAAAGTTTTCACATTAATTAAAGACAGAAATAATATTCTATAATTCCTGTATTTGATATAATTTGCTGTTAATCATAATTTGGGGATTTTCTAGTACCAGAAACTGAATATTTTTGACTGCTAGAACACTGTGAAAGAATAGCAGACATTTCCTAACACTGAATCTGTGCAAGATCCTGATGCTAGTTATACAGGGTTATAACTCACATTTTTTTACAAAACCCAAAGCACTGACCCTCTCGGGGACTGCAGATCTTCCAGTTTGAATATTTGGATCTGACTGTGCTGAGAGTTTAATAATGCATCTGACCAGTATTTGCTTTCAAGTAGTTTTTAATCTGGTTAATAAATAAAAAGGGCCAGTACCATGGTCAGATCTTGGTTACAGGTTATAAAAATTATGGCAAAACAGTGGAAATTTTCTCTCTCTCTCTCTCTCTCTCTCTCTCTCTCTCTCTCACACACACACACACACACACACACACACACACACTACTCTTAACTTACAAGAAAGAAAAGAATTGGGTGAAAAAAGAGGCAAATTTGATCTGAATTTAGAGGTGGGTAAAGTGACTTTTTTTTTTTTTTTAATTTGTTATGTATGGAAGACAGGAAAAGGGGTGAATTTCTCACCGGGCAATTGCATGGAAGAAAAAAAATGCAAGAGGAAATTGCCACCATATATACATCAAAGAGGAAATAGATCAAGAAAAGTGTCATTAAAATGTGTATTAAAACAATACTACTATAGAGGCAAAAATATGATGGGCAAAAACTAAATGATATATATTATGCAATTGGGAACAAGTTATTAACATCTGTTTATGTGTTCTATTTATAAAAAAAGTCATGTTTTGCTTATAACTTTTGTGTTCGATTATGAGAAACTCTTATTAGATATCAGATTTAATTTGTGTGTGAATACACAGAAATATTCATGTGGCATACATAATTTAACACACTCTAGTTTAAAGCAGCTTATCATTAGTGCTTGAAATTGTCCCCTAGCCTCCTAATGCTTATTTCTTACTTGTTAGGCTAAAGAACAATAAGATAAAGTTTTATTACTTTAAGAAACTGAAGAAGTGGTGGAATTATTATGATTTTTGCCATTTTTAAAAAAGTCATGATGAGTTTGTGTTAAAATTTTTCTTTTTTTAATAATCCCATTTAAATATCTTGGATAATTATTGTCTTTTACCTGATGTCTTAGCATGTAGCTGCCTGCTAGAGTATTTCATACATAAAACATTTCAATAAATTCTTCATAAAAAGGAAATTTATGCATGAATATGTACACTCAGAAGGGCGTATTGCTTCAAAATCTATTCATTGTTGAAAAGACTCTTATAATGCAATTTGTTGACACAAAGTAGTAGATATGACTTATTTTTTATCTTGAATATGTAAGAACAAACAAACTCTTTTATAATAGATAATTTTAGGGCTTTGTAGTCCCGATAAAAAAGACAATATGTGAAACATGATATATTTTTTATAATGAGATCTCTGAGAAATGACATTTTTCTTTGCTTATGGGTCCATTCACCAATTTGAGAAAAATTTCAGATTAACTGTTAAAAAAAAACACTGAACAAATAATTCTATTTTAGTGCCCTCAAATGTGTCCACTGAGATGATTTCTTCTTTATTATGCATATGTATGTGCAAGATCATATATTCATATCTCCATGTAATGAGCTGGATTTGATCCTTCAAAAACTCTCAGAGGGAATAATAATTCAAAGATCAAAATATTAAACCAATGAAATACATTTTTTTCACATTTTGTATATAGTAATTTTAAGAATACTTAAAACTTAAACACATTAAGATTGCTAGGATGGGGTTCCATTTTAATTTACATCTTGTAATATTCATGTTGAATCCAATGGAGTATCAGAGTTGTATTCTTTAAAAAAAAAACAAACTGCATTGTTTATTTCACATAAAAGAATAAAAGAGATGATCATGATATGGAAATGAAGGTTTATACTCTTTATGTCTCCTATTACATGAAGTGACTAGATGGAAAATAGCTTATATTTGTGGTTATTTTCTTGTTTAAACGTCTTTCGAATATCAATACAAAACCCACATGTTCATATTATTTTTTACCACATTTTTATTAAATCTGGACTCCATGAAAGCAGAGACCACAATTTTCCCTCTCATCCTAAGAACCTAAGAACCCTGCAAGAATGCTTGTGACATAGCAAGTACCAGATAAAAGAGCTATTCTAATAACTTACAACAGAAAGTAGACCAAAAAGTCAAATACAGCATAATAAAACAAAATATTTTAAACATACACTTAACAAATAGATACATATTTTAAAATTAAACATTTCTCCATATTTCATGTATAAACATATTTACAAGATGGTATTGAGCAATCCATAGATATTACCAGAAATTGCCAATTACTGTGTTGATAGATCAACCAGATTTTTTAAAAGAAGTATGAACGTATGTGCTTTGAATATACAGGTGTCAGGTCTAAAAATCACTGTTTTAGAACAAGGATGTAATAGAGTCTTGGAACACATATTTCACCAAATATTAAGCTCCAATGAGGTCACAGAAAACTATCAAAAACTTAAAAACAAATAGTCCTATATGCACATGCAATAAAACTCAAAAGCATTTTTAAAAGTGCATTCAAAATGTAATGAAGAAAATATTTGGAGGAATAATGGAGGTACGCTTACCAAAAATAAACGTGAGAGATCTCAGGTTGATAGTGAACACAGTGTGATAGAAATTAGAGAAAGAAAAACTTGAATCTAGATATGTTATTGTGATATTCAGAAACTTAGAAAATAAATTTAAAAGTACAATCTCCTAAAATAATATTTTCCTATGAGAAAATACTTATATAAATATAAATACTTTTCTCCTTTCTTCTTTCCTGATCCTCATCTACAACCTTTTTTCTTTTGTATTTTGACTTTGTAAGAAACTCAATTTGGATTCCTCAGAAATTATGTAATAATGTCTTTAGTCTTAATCAGGTGTTCAAAGAGAGAAACAAAAAATCCCATCTCTGTAACAATAAGGATATCTTTATATTTGGTTTTGTTGATGTGCTCTTAAACTTCTAATAGGTTTGTGTGTTTATGCTTGTAGAATGGTTTGTTTGCTTTAAGGGTAATGGGGGGAGGAGAGACTAGGCAAAGCAATCTGTTCTGGCTCCTTGAGAGAGAACCCCAGAACTGTAAGTTTTGTGGGAGTATCTTTAAGGCTTTCTATAAGTTGGGCATCCTTTGTGAGAATTTCAGAAATTTTGGCATAGAAGAGAGGGAAGAGGTGGGTAGCAGCAGCTGGCAGGCAAAGGAGGCAGGTGAAAGCAAAGCCTCCCTGGGCTCCCTTCCAAGTCCCTCTGGTAAACAATGCAGGGTCCAAGGTCAGTTTCCTTCTCACTCTTAATCTGTCAATCTCTTCTTGTGGACTCCCTGTCTTCTTAGGGAAGGAGACAATTTCAAATGATGGCTCGGTCTGAGAATCTGAGGCTTCTCCCTGTCAGCAAGTACCTAAGTATTGGGGGAATATTTGTGGCTTTGGGAAAATTCGGTTGAAGGGGGAGGAAACTTTCTGGGGAGGGTGGGCATCAGTCCACCAGGTGCCTCAGAGTGCCCTGCTAAAACACACTTTCCACACAATTGAAGGATTGTGCCTAGGAGGAGAAATATAAACTAATTACTTAGGTTTAATGAGGGAGGATACTTCTTATGTATTACAAAAAAAGTTGAAAAAAAGTAAAAGCATTCATAAATGAGTTAGTTTACTTTATATGGTGAAGGTCAAGGATTTGTTATCAAACCGTCCATACCAGCCCTCTTAATGCACTTTGCTTTCAAAATTGTAGCATCTTGATAGAAAAGTAAATCTAGTATCTTTCCTTCTTTCTTTTTTTTTTTTTTTTATTTGTTGGTTTTAGATACATAACAGTAGGGTGTATTTTGATATATTATACATACATGGAGTGCAATGTACTCCAATTTTGATACCATTGTTGTGGTTGTACATAATGTAGAGTTACACTGGCCATGTATTCATATATGAACATAGAAAAATTATGTCTGATTAATTCGACTGTCTTTCCTATTCCCATCCCTCTTTCCCTTCATTCACCTTTGTTTAATTCAATGAACTTCTATATTAGTTCCTTTCTAGTGGAAGCAAAATAAGAAATCATGCATAGCAATATACCATAACCCCAAATTTTATTTGAATTAGAGCACTTCTGAAAAAGCTTTTCCTCACCCTTTCCTATGTGAGTTAGTAGCAACTTGTAGTGTTGAAGTTTTCAATGTCAACAATTCCAGCACTATTCTTGATATTTCTTTGCTTAATTCTGCAGAAGATCCTGTGAACTCAGACGTTTTAATCATTGTCCTCTTGGACTGCATTGTTCATTGTTTTTTTCCTAAGATATGTCTTAACTCTTTCAAGATTTGGTACACACACACACACACACACACACACACAGACATACACATACACACCACATGTTTTTTATTTTAGTTTTTGTTTTTGGTAATGCTTACCCATTCCTTTTATTTAAACTGCTACCTGGTTTCACTTTTGAAAAATAAATATGTTTTATCCTGTTTTCCCCTAACCAAATTTTACCTTACAACATACAATGTAAATGTATTTATTTCTTATGCTTACAGTTTCTACCTCTCAGTAGAATTTAAGCTCTAGATAGTCAGGGGGATTTATTTTTCCTTTAATTACTTTATTCTGGGTGCACATAATAATTCTGTTGATCTGGAACATTCTTTGTACTTATAGAGTAAATTCTTCCTGACTAAACAATTCTCATTTAAGTAACATCTACTCTATTTGAATTTGAACCACTAGATTTACTAAAAAATATAGTTTTAAATATATAGTTATGTTTTAAATAACATTTAAGTTTTAAACTGTAGCCACTATTTATTTAAAAGTTTTATGTTTTTTTAAAGTTAATATTTTTATAGTTCTGGGGAGTACTGGGGATTGAACTCGGGGGCACTCAGCCACTGAACCCCATCCCCAGCCCTATTTTGTATTGTAATTAGAGACAGAGTCTCACTGAGTTGCTTAGCACCTTGCTTTGGCTGAGGCTGGTTTTGAACTCGCAATCCACCTGCCTCAGCCTCCCAAGCTGCTGGGATTACAAACATGTGCCACCACACCCAGCTTGTTTGTTTATCTTTATGCCAAATTTTTCACATATATTTATTCCTCAAAACAGTTTTATATTATCATAGCAATTTTGCACATGAAATGAATCCGGGCTCACAGATGTTAGCAAATTGCCCATAAGAGAAAACTGTTTTTTTTTTTTTCACATTTTATATGTATAAATATTATATATGAAAAGCTAGAAAATTAGAGCATAAGGCTAAGTTAATTCTTGAAAAATTAATGGACTCATGGAAGAACAACCTATGACAAGGAAGAACGTCAGAGAAGAAATTCCTGGGGACCCCAGGTATCTTTCACAATCTCTAGAACTTCCTCTTTCGAAACACAAAGCCATGAGTTCTAGCAACACAGGATATTTTTCCATAAACTGAAATTTACATAACCAGAATCATATATTATTTTATGCTTTATTTCATTTAATGCTCTATTTTATCACTGAATAATTCTCTGTTGTATGAATATACCATAGGATGTTTACCTGTTCCTTTTGGAAGAACATCTTTGATGAATTCTGGAGCTGAACAGCATGAATAAAGTGCCATGAATATTTGTGTTTAGCTTTTAGTGTTCACATACATTTTTACATAATTGGATATGTACATAGGTCTATGAATGTTGAATTAAATGATTTATCTGTTTGGAAACTGCTAAACTATCTTCCAAGTGATCTCATTATTTTGCATGTTCGTCAGCAAAGAATATGGGTTCCATTTGTCTGCCCCATCTCCAGCAAATAATATTGTTGGTTTGGGACTTCAGTCATTCTTATTGCTGTAGTGGAATCTCATAGTTGTCTTAATTTTGACTTTCCTAAAAAAAAAATGTTGTTGAGCCTCTTTTCATATGTTTATGGAGGGAGTTTATTAAGATCTTTTGCTATTTGTTTAATTGACTAGCTCTCTTCTTTTTTGGAATACAATTATTGACTCAAATTATTTAATAGACATTACATGCCTTTAGCTCCTCATTGCTATTTGTGAGTTCTGTTAGTTTGTGTTTATTCAAGAGTTGCCACATTTAATCTAATTCTTGAAAATTGTGAATGCCAATTGGTTCATATTTTTATTATTGTTCTAATGCCTGCAGGAACAATTTAATGTTCATTGGCTACTCTTTCATTTCCAATATTAGTAATCTGTGTCTTTTCTGCTTTTATTCTAGACTGCTTGCTTAGAGATTTATTAATATTAGTTTCCTTTAAAAGAACCAGTTCTATAACTCATCAGTTTTTTTTCTCTGTAGTGTTCCTATTTGTGGTTTCACTGATATCTGCTCTTTTATATTTTTTTAGGCTTGTTTTAAACTATAATGCATTTTTTTCTCTAAATCTTCTATTATGAAAGTTAGATTATGATGTTTAGATCTTTCTTATTTCTAACAAATGCATGTAATGCTATTAATTTCTCACCAAACACTTCTTCTATTACATCCAACAAATTTTATTATATTGTAGTTTTATTCTTATTCAGTTTAAAACATTTCTAATTGCTCTTGACACTTGTTTCTTGACTAATGTACTTAGAAATATTCTTTAAAATTATACATATTTGGGGATTTGTAGCTATTTCTGTTATTGGCTTCTAGCTTAATTCCACTGTGGTATATATAATACATGAATTTTTGTTTTATGATAATGTTTTACATCCTGCATAAAACATGAATAAAACCCATGCAATTTCAGCCCCCATCTTCCCTGAGATGCTGAAAATTGAATCTATCCCTCCCTGAGCTCTGTTTGTGATCACCCAAGTCCAGATCTCTGCTGGCCCATTGTTAACTATGTGTGTACTTTCCTTGATGTCTAGTGCATTTCTTAATCTGACTTAAATATCTGTGTTCTTTAAACCCATCCTAATAAAACTGATGTTTTCTTCTACATCTGAGACTCATTTCTTTATCAAATTATACTCCTTTGTTTTGAAATATTTCTGGTACTGGTTCTTCCTCATTCCTGCTCTGGGTAAAATCAGACTACAATTCAATGCTGATTTCCTCACAATCTAGTTCAGACCAGATCCCTATCTGCACGCACTCCATGTTCCAAAGATGTGAACCTGTGATGGATGCTCGCCCGTCCTTCATTATCATTTTCTGGAAAAAGGCCATCTTCATCCCTTGTTCTTCGTCTTGTTACATGAACCCTATTCCTTAAACCTCATGCCTTTTGATTATCTGTTTGTCTTCCTCATCATTGCTGCCATCTACTGACTTTCTGGTAACTCAAACCAATTCCATAAGTAATTTGAAACCCAGCACACATTGTTACTTTTACAAGGGGCATCATACTTTTACACCTGGAACTCAGTATTAGTAGTAACACTCTAGCTGATTGGTTCATTTACCTCTTTTTTTTCAAATAATTAATTTCCCAAGCAACTTTAGGCAATCATTGATAAACTAATACTTGGCCTTGTCGTCTACATCAATGTGTTTTCAGTCTCAGACATTCAAATATCCTATTCTCTGCACAAAATTTATCATCCCAACTTATTTCCAGCCAATTGTTACTGTTTCCACTGCAATTAGTTCTGTTCATTGGAAATGTCCTTCCTTTGCTTTCATTATATTCTGTCTGTATTTATCATTTGCATCCTGCCTTTTATATACTATCTATGAAGTATAGTATTTTCCAAAAGATATTTCAAACTTGCATGTGCATATATGACTGTGACAAGTGTATCATGAGTGATAGTGTATTTATTTCTTCTTCTTAAACTCTACATGGAAAGAAAACAAGCTCTCTGCTATAGTTTGGATGTTGAATGATAGGAAGGCCGGGAACTATTCTGTAGTAGGGCCTAGTGGGAGGTCCTTAAGTCAAGTGGACAGGGCCTTGAAAGAGATTATGGATCACAGCCTCTTTCTCTTCCTCTTTCTATTTTGCTGCCTGAATGATGAAGCGACTGTTTTTTATCTGCCATACACTTCCCTCCACTGCAATACACCATGCTCAGCAAAGGTTCAAAAGAATGGGTCCTCTGATCTTGGGACTAGAAACTCCAAAAGTGTGAGTAAAATTAAACCTCTTTTTCAAATAAGTTAATAATCTCAGATTGTTGTAGTCACAGATTTGCTAGCTAACACAGTCTGTAACCACAGATCTAGAGGGTGCCCTTGATGAGAGATAGCACCAAGTTATCAGTCATAGAGGTAAGATAGCCTCACTTGTCAAACCATATCTGCTAAGAAGAAGAAACAAGTAAACCTATTGAGCTCTATGAAAACTGCAGATTTGTGAGCAACATGACTTTTTTTTATCAATCATTATATTTGAAAGTATTATGCAACAATAATTAACTGATACACTACTCAACTGTGAATTCACAGTACATAGTTAAAACCACTTTGAATTTGTCCCAAATTATTTTTACCTACATATCCATAATATTTTGAAAAATCAAAATATACAATGTTTTATTCCACATATTCTTTGTACCTAAGTGTCAGTAGGAGAAAGAAACTATGCAACTTGAGATGTAGATTTCATTATGTTCTGCAAATACATATGTACTTTCCATTGTGTTGAAACACCCAAACTTGACTCTGCTTATAATTTTCAGCATGGATTTTATTTCAAAATTAATTTAAACTAGAATACATTGTATCAGATTAAAACTTTGCATGTGCCACAATAAAACCAAAAACTATACAAATATAACATTCATCTTTACTGCCTATTTATTATATATGTGTGCATGTGTGTGTGTGTGTGTGTATACATACATACATATATATATATATATATATGTGTGTATACATACATACATATATATATATATATATATATATGTAATTGAGGGAATGGCTCTCTTTCTTGTTTGTAAATAAATATTTTAAGTTTAGAACAATTTTAAATTTATGTAAAAATAGATTAATATATAAAATTCCATATACCCTAAATGTCATTCCTCCTATTAGTAACATTTTATATTAGCATGCTACGTTAGATATAATTAATGAATATCTATATATAATCATTAACTATAGTTCATAATTTAGTCAGATTTGCTTATATTTTCATAATATCCTTTTAATGTTGTAGGATCTCACATTGCACTTATTCACCATGCCTTCTGATGTTACTATTCAATGTAGAAATACTTCCTATTTTATTTATTATTGATGTATTTGAAACATTTGAGGAGTACAAATTTAGTATTATGAAGAATATTTCTTAATTTGAATTAATGTATTTTTCTCACAAATAGGTGATCATTTTTGTACCAGGAATTGAATCCAGAGGCACTTAACCACTGAGCCACATCTTAAGCACACCCCCTCACCTCCATTTTGTTTTAATTTTAAGACAGGTTTTCCTTAAGTTGTTTAGGTCCTCACTAAATTGCTGAGGATGGCTTGGATCTTATAATCCTCCTGCATTAGTCTCCCAAACCACTGGGATTACAGGTGTGCACCACTGTGCCTGCCACAACTAGATATTTTATGTTTCAAGTTCAATAGATCATGGTTCCCAGATATAGGATTGAATTAATTTGTATGTTTTTACCATCATTAACTTTGACAAGGCTCACATTCACTGGCTGGATTAATTGTTTTACTCAGTCTACTAGTTCAAAGGTTCATCTCTTTGAGACACACCCTCATAGGCACAATCAGAATAAGTATTAATCAAATATTTGGGCACCTCATAGCCCAGTCAAGTTGAAACATAAAATTAACCATAACAATCTACATAAATTAAGGTTTTTCATATAGGATATTTGACTATTATTCCTCATCTGTCTAGTACTTCAGTCATTTACTTATGTCTGTATAAATTGATGTATATTTATTTTATTCTTGAGTTGAAATCCAATTCTACTTCATTTTGTGTTTGTTTTAAACATTTACTTTATAAACCTGTAAGATACTTCAGCTTTATCTTTTACATTTTCTGTCCCAGACTAAACCATTTCTCTGAAGAACCCTGTCTGCTTTTGTTGATGAGTAATATTATAAATTAAGATCAGGACCTTGGTGTGTGTATTGCTGCTAGGGTGTAGGCCCTTCTCCTTTTCATCAAATTTTCTACATTTTTCATGGAGTCTATGCACTGTTATCATCTCAATATCTGAATTTCTCCCATTTTCCTATATCTGTTGAACTCAATCTAATGGTAATCTAAGATGCCTTCCCATCTCCACAATTTATGCAAAAGTATTGAAGTTAGTAAGACAGTTCCATATACCCTCCCTCATCTTTCCTCAATTCAAAACATTCTATACATTTTGATCTTACTTCCTGTCTTTTCTCCTTTTACCTGCTATATTTCAACACTACCCTCATTCTTTTCATATCTTCATATTTTCTGGCTGGGTTGTTTCCACGTCTACAGATCCACTTTACCAGATAATTACATTTATTCACTTTAGATACTTGATAGTTGATCACTAATTTCCCTCCTTTCTGTGGAGATTTTCCTTCATTCAACCAAAAAAGTAACAGCTGCTGTTAGTGATAGATTCACAAGATGCTCCCCTCCTTTGTCTCTAGAGGTGAGGAACTCTGAGATGTAACTTGGGGTTCAGATCTGCCCATGGGACTGAACTAAAGCTAGACTCCAGCCAAGACCAAATACTTGATTAGCTGTTTCAGCCCTGACTTGCCTTCCTCATTCCTTATCTCATGGGAACACAGCCTCTATAAATACCTTTCATAGCGAACCCTATCTCAAAGCTGCTTTTCAAGGAAACCCTGGCAAGACTGGCTTTCTACTAGTAGGTGAAATTATTAAAGGGACTTTTGGTCACACTTAAAGATCTTACGTAGAAAAGCCAACTATGAAAGAAAATGACCAAATGTGATCCAAATAATGATTCATGTTCAAAATTAACAAATTTGTCTCGGACAGTTGGTCACACTTTCGTACTTCAAGACCCTCTTTTAATTATGAAAGAATCATTGTCCCTTATACTTTTACTTTTTCTCAAAGCCCATTTGAAATTATTTTAGCTTAAAGTCAGCCAGATGCCCAAATAAAAGTAAGTAAGCAAATGCTTTTCCACAGGTCAGAAGAAAGAGCATTTTGAAGCAAGTATTCATTCCTTTTAACCTAGAAAGTCCTTGAGGTGAAGATATTGCATTTTTTTCCATAGCTTTTGTAAATTGTTCTTAATAAGGATGAATAACTACCCAATAAATGAAAAATAAATAAACAAATGATAATTCCTATTCAGTGTTTTGAGGGATCTTTGAAAATTGAAGTATAAACTGTCAAAGTAAAGTGAAGGTGAGGTATTTCCTTCTAGATAAACCCAATAGTTTTATTTCACCATCCATGTCAGTGATTTAGTTAAAATTTAGATGTCAAACAATTAAATTCTTGATGGGGATTGACCCTTCTTCCAAGTTTTCTTCTCAAGATTGTCTCTGAAGAAATAGTATACAATCTTGTTGCATCTAAATTTTTTTCTAAAATGGCCAGTGATATTACTTGACTCAAAACATGTAGTTTTGAAAGATATTTACATTAAATATGGCCATATGCTTTTATATTTTCAAAGTAAGTAGTATTGTTTTTCAAGGTAGCATTGTGATGGAGTTCATAACAGAATCCTCTCATTCTTGAGAAAAGAAAAATAATTGTCCAATTTGGCAGTGGAATTTTTTAATCATACATGAATTGTCTCATTCACAATAGTTCCACTTTCAGCTCTGTCAGGACCTGCATAGCGGCCGACTTAGCACATGCATGAACACAATCTTCCAAAATTTGAAGCTCATTTTCATATCTGTTTACCACAGGTTAGCAATAATTTTAATGGCACAGAAGACCCATGTTTCCATCAGAATAACTGCACAATGGTTCACTATGAGAATAACCAAGGCAAATGTTTTTGTAAAAATATATATTTTATGTTCTGAGAGTAGAAATATAGAAAATAAAAATAAGCATTGTTTTACGATTATTGAGATGCTGAACATTAAGGATTTCTTTATAGACTAGTCAAAGAGAAATGAAAGGCGATTGCCTAGGCTATAATATTTGCTGTGTATATAGTTGAACATATAAAAAACAAGAGTCCTCTTATCAGAATAGGAAAGAAGGCAAATTTATCTTAATAAAATAAACAAAGAAGTTTTGCAAAGAACAAGGTCATTGTTTTTGATGTATATATGGCCAAACAGAGGGAACCCTTAATTAATTCTACCTGTAAGATCTGAAAGGAAACAAATTATCTGGCATCTCAAAAACAGTGAGTATGTGTTTGTGGGGTAGAAGGTTGAAAAGACAGGGGAAATAAAGGGAGAAACAGAGAAGGAGAAAGAAAGGAATAAGGAAAAAATAAACAATAAAAGAGAGGGAGAAAGATGGGAAAGTCATATATATATATTTATGCATATATATACACATACATATATGTGTATATATTGTATTATAATGGGAGATTAAGTACAACTTTGCAAACTGACAGATATTAAAATTATTTTTTTCTAATATTCCCATTTAAAAACTCCCCTATTTGTAATTTTTTATTTAAACATTTCAAACTTGTAATGGAAATAACTAAAATCAAAAATAAAATAAAACACTTCATTATACCATGCTTGCCTGATTATAGATTCACTGGCATAGAGCTTCTTCATAATGAGGAATTGCTAGCTAATGACATAGCATTAGCTTGCACATGCTAACAACCACAAAATTTCATTTATCTGTATGTGCATTCAAAGGGATGAATGAGGGAAGGAAAAGATGAAGCAGAATAGAACATGATCTTGTACTTCTAGAACACTGTCCTCAAACTTTCTCATGCAGAAGAATCACCTAGGGAGCTTATTAAATATCATATGCTTTTATCTAATCACCAGAGATTTTGATGAAGTGGATGTAGGATTGGACTCTGTAATTTGAATTTTTAATAAGCACTTCCAGTGACTTTGACACAGGTGCTACATGAAACATATTTTGAGAAATCTAGAAACAACAGTGTTCTCATCATGGGGATAGACATGTGGACAGGCTACTGAGAAAGACTGTGAGGAAATTCCCACCAAAGTTGAAAAAGGACAGGTACCATCTGGTGATAATTGTTCAGTAATGCTTTACCCAAAACATTTTCAGTGTTTAAAATCCCTGCCAAATGTTTTTAATGACTCCACCACATTCTACACTTGGAAGTTCTAATTAAGGAGACGGTTGATTTACTTAAAGTGAAAAAATGGTTGATGAAAAGGAATGTAGGATGGTTCTTCATTCAGTTTTAACATCCATAGAGAAAAACAAGATAAAAATGGAACAAATGAAAGATTGGGGTTAGATAGTTTAAAAACCCTCATACACTCTGTACAGAGTGCAGATGCATAATTTAAGTTTATTAAAGTAGTTCTACTTTAAAGTGTGTCATTTTGAAGAACATTTTTAATCAATAGTTTATTAAAACAATATTCCACTTGATATACTTTATTTCTAGAATTTTAAATTTTAATGTGACACATATTAATCTGCATTACAGTACCAATTATAATAAAACACTCTGCATGAGGCTTTTTCTTACTTTATTGCATCCTAATTCATGAGATAATCTTGTGTCTTCTTATGTTCAAAGTACAATAAGTATAAAATGAATGCTGCTCTGAAATTTATAAAATGTGTTGCATCTATTGTCATTGATGTCCCTAGTTTTACAGTAGTGTCTGTGATGACAGCAGTAAGAAATTACATGGCAGTGTGATGTTTGGTATAATGTATATGTCTGTAGATTTTAATTTCCCCAGTAAGAATCCTCTGGAGTATTGGATAGCTATTATGAAGTGGATTATTTCCAATTGTGAATGCTCTGTTAGGATAATGGAGAAAAGCGCACACACATGCATACATGCAGACACAAAAATGCAGCATGCATAATATTTAGTGGAACTTTTTTACAAATCACATATTTTGTTTTCAAAGGATAACTCAATCCAATTAAAACAACTCAAAATACTCACTTTCTGATTGGGTGACAAATCAAAACAATTTAGAGTATGTAAAAATGAGCTGTGTATTAAAGAAAACAAGAAACAGGAGACCTATAAAACAGGCTGCTATATATTTGTGTCCAATAGTGAAAGAATAGTGTGGATTTTCTTGCTCTTCATTCATTCTCCCCCACCCCTTTGGTACCAGGGCTAGAATCCATGGGTGCTTTACCACTAAATTACATCCCCAGCCCTTTTTAATTTTTCTTTGAGACAGGGTCCTGCTAAGTTGCTTAGGGAATCACTCAATGACTGAGGCTGGCTTTGAACTTGAGATCCTCCTGCCTCAGCCTCCCACTTGTTCTTCATTCTTAACACTTGCTGCTTCTCCTTTTGATAATAATAATATTTTAGTAACAGCCATTTCAATTTCAATGGCATGTTTCCATTTTGAAAAAAAAAAAAAAAAAAAAAACTCCCATGTTATTTCTTCTTCTGTGTTCATTCTCCCAAAAGGTTTCCCTTGCATACACACAAACACAAACACACAGAGGCTCTATAGCACCACTAATTTTGCATGTACTTAATTTCCGATTTCAGTATTTTCAGTGAGTATTTTGAGTTGTCTCTCTAGACAGCTACCATTTACTGTCTAAGACTACTTTGACTCTTCTGTGGTGGCTTCTGCAGCACTGTACTCACATTCTTTCATATCAATGTGTTTATTGTCTTCTCCACAAAACTTCCAGTGACTTGATGACAGAGTCTGTAAAAAGTTCTCTGGTGTAACTTAACTCCACATAGCTACATGAGGTGTGTTTTACAGGATATTGATGGTAGAGGCCAAGGTGCCTGTGCTGAGAACATCCCAAATCCTCCCCTTGCAATTTTGTACTAATTGAATAACCTTTTCCATCCCATTACCCTCTACCCTTCCCAGCCCCTTATAAGGATAGTTCTCATCTTCTGAGATCAACTCTTAGATTCCACAAGTGAGTAAGATCAAGTGGTGTTTTCATTTGTGACTCTGTTTACTTCATTTAGCATAATGTTCTGCATGTTTACCTGTGTTATTGCAAATGATAGGGTTTTTATCTTTCTAAGACTGACTAGTATTCAATTGTGTATACGTGCCATGTCCCCCTCCTGATCTATGGACAAGCAAGGACTCTCTGAGACGGAGCTGGTGCAAGGAGACCCTCCCTAGGGGAGACATGGCATATACATGGTGTTAGGATGGCTTATTCTTATCCTCTGTATTCTTGCTATTTTTCTTATAGTCTATATGACTGCCAAGACTAATGTAATAGTTGTACAACCTGCAGTGGGTTAAGGCATTTGGAGCCAGATAGAGAGATATAAAGAAACGTCCCAAATTTGACCTTCCTTGCTAAAACCTGTATGGTCTTCATAGTAAGAACTTCCTCTGTGGCTTCTTAAAGGTTTATTACATTCCTTTATAGATAAGTTTAGTATAGAAATGTGCTTCTTCCATAGATAAGTTTCCTCCATAAAGTAAGAGACTTTAGACCTGTATACGTTGATTGTAAAAAAGATTTCTTTATCCTTTACTTGAGAACAGCTGTGCCTCCATTTCCTGCCTCTGGGTTCAAGACAAAACCATTGCAGAAAAACAATAGGTGCCAAAGAATCTGAGCTGGCTTAAAAGTTACATAGGTTTAAAGGGTAACAAGAGCTCAAAAACATGGTTGATTAAGGTGCAATTCAACGTCGGGACAGAAGGGGTCATAAAACATGAAAAGGAATGTTTTTCAAGGACCAGCCAGACACCCCTGCTTAGGAGTAACTGTGTCATGTATCTTTCTAAATAGATAAGATTAATCAGTAGTCTACGTTTAGAAATGTATGCTTACTTTCTTAAATTGTATAACCATGACTGCATTTTGATGTAACTTCAAAGCTTTGTTACACTATATAAATCCTGCTAAAAAGTAAAAAATAGAGACTCAGCAACTCGACTCTAGTGTTTGTGTGCTGTTTCTTCACCATTTCTCCCGACACCTCACCATCCTTTCATGACTTCGCACCCCCTGCTGGAGCTGGACTCCGGCATATACGTACCACATTTTCTTTATTCGTTTATTTGTTGACGGACACTGGTTGACTCCGTATTTTGTAGATATGTCTTACATACTATTTATATCTCTTTTGTGTATATACATAGTAGCAGTGGAATTGCTGGATCATATAGAGATTCTATTTTTATTTTTTTTGTGAAACTTTATATTATTTTTCATAAAGACAATATTAATTTACACTTCCACTCACAGCACACATGGAGTTGCTTTTTTCCATATTCTTATGTGCATTTGTTAACTTTTGTCTCTTTGGTAATAGCATTTCTTACTGGAGTGGGTGATATCTCATTGTGGATTAATTTGCATTTTCCTCTTGATTGGTGATGTTGAGCTTTTTAAAATATACCTATTGGTCATTTCATATACCTGTACAAACTCTTCAGTAATATGTCTTTAGATCTAATTTCCATTTTTAGTCTTTTCTATTTCATAGTTTTGTGGCTTAGCTTACTAGGTTGAGCTGGGAGTTTTCTGTCAGGAACTCTCACACACTTAAAGATGGCATCTGGGGCAGGAGTCATTGGAAGACTTCTCTATTCATGTTTCTGACTCATGTGTTGAAAAAGTAGAAACAGATTTGAGCACTTTGACTTCTTTCTGTGAGTTCTCTCTTAATGACCAGCTTGAGCATCCTTACATCAAGGAGTTCTCTGTGAAGTAGAACTTCTCATGTGATGACTAGCAACTCTTCAAATTTGTGTTGTTAAGACCCTGGGTTGGAAGGTATGAGGCCATGGAGCCCAGCCTTGGAATTCCCTGAATATCTCTTCCATCACATTGTATTATTCCATCACATCAGTAAGGCTTGCCCAAACTCCAGCAGCAGAGGATAATAATAATCCACCTCTCAAGGGAGGGTTAACAAAGTATTTCTGCCATGCTGAATTTATCTCAACCACAGTCTTTCCTATTATAATATATGATGACTCTGTATAACTCATTTTTTTTTTTGTACCAGGGATTGAACCCAGGGGTACTCAACCTCTGAGCCACATCCCCAGCCCTATTTTTGTATTTTATTTAGAGACAGGGTCTCACTGAGTTGTTTAGCACCTTGCCATTGCTGAGGCTGGCTTTGAACTCACAATTCTCCTGTCTCAACCTCACTTATCTTTTCTTTCTCATGTACTTTACTATGAATCCACCAATTACTTTGAAATATACCCAGTGTCTGCTCTTCTGCTACTATCACTATGGTTAGGCAGCCATCACATTTTGCCTGATTATGATAGTCTAAGCATGAATTATTATTTGTAGACCACTGTTTACCCAACAGAAACTTCCTTCAGAATCAATGATCATGCCTAACATCTACAAAATGTCCATGACTTTCTATCTTACTCAGAGGAAAGCTAATGTCCTTACCTAGCAATAGGAGCCCAAGTCATCTCTCCTTGAAATTTTCTGAACATACATATTACTAATTTTTTTCTTTCTCCAGGGATTTTACCCAGACATGCCTCTTCACAGGTTTTATAACACATCAATACAATCCCACCTCAAGGCACCTGCAGTTGCTATTCTCTCTAGTTAAAACAATCTTATTTCAGATATCCTAACAATTCAACCTTCCAATTCCTTTTTCTTCCATCATGAAACTATAATGTCCCTTAGTTTTTGCCTGGAACAAAATTTAGCACATAGAAAAAACTGCATATGTATATGTGGAAAATTCCTCAACATGAAAAAAATAATACTCATGTCAAATCTTTTAAAAATACAACTAATGGACCTGCAAAGTTTTTTTTTTTTTTTCAAAAACATATTTTCTAAGTGGCACTAATATGGGTAAGTCAGTTCCCTTTATTCTACTGAATTTTAAATTTTGTATTCCTTTTAATTATTTTACTAAAAGATGATTTTCTTTTAAGACAATAAATACTTTTAAATATATTTTTAATTTTTAAGTAATGAGTTTTAAATGTATTCAAAGATAATATATAGTTTTAGTTCATTGCTATTAGAGATACATTTTCAACCGTCTAATGTACAACTATTTGTACATATTTAATAATTACTGATGAATGTTTGATGGACACTTGAATAATTGTATTTTTATGTTTATAATTCAAACTGGAATATAGATATCACTTGGGGTACACTATTAAACCATAACCATCTTCATGTTTACATAACTAGATAAATCTCCAAATTGTTAGTTGCTTTTTTAAATTTGGTAATTTGATATAAAATTTTTATAATTTCGTTTTATATAATTGTCTATAACTGAGTAGCCAGTGTGTACTGTCATGTTTGTACTTCCTTCAATAAAATGGAAATCAGCTCATTTCACTTGGCATGATTTTAATACCATACACATCTTTTGTTTGTCTCAGGATGAGTATTTTTAATTGCTTAATATCTGAAAATGGAAGCACACGGGCATTTCTTAATATTTCTTGTTTCATTCTAATATATACTTAATATAGGATTAATGCATATCATTACTAAATGAGCAAAGAAAAAAGTCATCATTCATAATGATGACTATGATAACATTATATTCTAAAATATTATATTAGCATGCTAGTACTTTTATGTATTTTCTTTTAGGGATATGTATACATGTGTGTTTGTGTGTAGAGATTTATAAGTTTAAAAAATTAAAATCTACATCTGACTATGCCCATTATGTATTTTAATTTTCATTAATATTATAATATTTTTAGTATGTGAAAACGTGTCTGAGGAATTCATAGTATTGCACTGAATTATTGAGTTTGTTGTATTTTAGAGTGATATTGGACACGGTACTTGTTCCCAAGGTTTTGCTACTATAAATAATGCTGCAATACACATCCTTGTGCATAATTCATTATGAGCATCTCTGATTATTTCCTTAGGATATATGACTAAACATGGAAAATTGGGTCAAAGACTATGGGTATTTTAATGAACTGGATAAATGTTGCCAAGTTGCCCTCCAGAAAGTTTCCCTATCTTTGTTTTCCCACAAGTAGCATATTAGACTTCCATTTGCATTTCTTTAATTAGAAGTCACATTGAGTTGTTTAATGTATTCATTAACTGTTTCTAGTTTTTTAGTTTGTTTGCACTGTTGGAGTTGTACCAGTTGGTAATTTACTCATTGCTCATTTTTCTTATTTATTAACTTATTAAGAAATTAATTTTTGAGTCACATATATAGAAAATTGTTTTCCAATTACTACTATTGTCCTTTTTTCAAAACTATATATATTTTAAATGTACATGTATTCATTTTTTTCCAGTCTTTCTTTGTCACACTATACCTTTCTGTGACTAATGTTGTTTTAATTCATAAGTTTATATATCTACTAATATTTTCTTTTTGTTCATTCTTTTTTATAATAATTTCACTAAATTAGCATGTTTATTTTGCTTTAATTTTCTCTGTAAACTGTGACTTGTGATTCTACTATGACTCTTTATTTAAAGATACATTGAGTTTATTGATGTCATCTATAAATGTTTTGATATGGATCCTTACCAGAAAAAAGGTATCTTTTCACATTTATGATTGTCTCTGTGACCATTAGGAGGCAAACATGGAAGATGCAAAATGTTTTAACAAGTAGATTTCCAAGGCTAAGAATATATTCCATCCTTAATTCAAAGAATTTTTTTAAAGTATAAGCCACTATTTATTCATGTAAGTACCTGTCAGAAGTTAGGCTGTATTTTGTAGATTCATGCAGAAAGTTACTGACTTGTTTTTGCAGACAAAATTGATTCTGTGAAAAAGTGAGCATATTGTAAATTTTAAATATAAAAGATAAGATTTTCAATAAAGTAAATGTAGAATACTATGATCATGTTCCACTACAGAATTTCTTATGATATCCTGTTGTCTGAATGAAATCATGATGCCTCATATTAATCATACACTAATAGTTTTTTTTTTGTATTCTTTTCATGTGATCATATATAAAATTCTTTAAACTTGCCCAGTGCTTAGCAATGGGTTTCACCCATAATAATAAAAAGTGCCTCTGATTAATTAAAAATTTGAGAGAATAAGATGGGAGACCAAATCTAAAAGAACTATGCTTAGATTACATTGATTTAAAAAGGTATTTTGAAAACTGGGCCTTTCAGAAAAGGTGTTCTGAAAAGCCTGTCCAAACTTAGTCTATCACCTACATTGTTTTAAAATCGTCTATGCATTGCCCAGCATTAACGCTTATTCTTACATATTAATGTTACTTTTTTCTTCACAAGGCACCCACATATTTACATATTTATAGTAAATCCATGGAAGTCTAGATGTGCCAGCGAGGCAAATGTTAAGTAGAACTTCATCTAAACATACTGTGTTCTGTCTCTTATTATTTCTGATACTGCGAAATTACAACTAAATTCCAACCCTCTTTGAATTCTTGTCCATGTAAGTATCTCTTATGAATTTTTCTGTCTCCTCATTTTTCTGTTTTATAATTTTCAGGTGTCTCATTCTTAATTTGAAAATGTTTATGTGGTATGACTCTGAATATCACCTTGAATAACTGTGTAAATCATAGCAATACATTATTTGTGTATTTATGATAAAAAATAGCAATAAACCTGTAACATACCCAGAGCCTAGCTCCTGTAATTCATTAGATAGTTTATTGATTATTCACTGAATGCAGAGACTTAAAATAATTATATGCAGAGACTTAAAGTTTTATTCTTTTTAAAATCATATATATCTATGGGATACCATAGAATGTTTCAATACATGTTTATATTGAATAATTTTTAGATCAGGCTCAACTTGTCTATCTCTTTAAACGTTTATCATTTCTTTACAGTGCAATTTCAAAATCCCTTTTTTTCAGCATTTCAAAATGTATAGTACATAACTGTTACCTATAGTCACCCTGCTAAGACTTATATTTATGGTTATACTAAAGCTTCCTACATCTATCTAACTGTGCCTTTAGCAACCTTTGATCAACCTTTCCCAATCTTTCTCTCACCTCCCTTGTCCCCAGCCTCTGGTAACCACTTCTGTACTCTCAACTTCTATGAGATCAGGTTTTAGAATTTACATATGAGTGAGATTATGTGGTATTTGACTTTCTATGCCTGGATTACTTCACTTAACATTATGATCTCCAGTTTCACCAATGTTGCCACAAAATAAATTTTGATAAATAAGTGAAGGGATAAAGCATCTTATCCCTTATCTGTATTTCTGTAAATACTGAGCTCAGAAGTCTTCAACCCAATTGAAAAGTGCAGTGGAATCTGAGAATTATATTACATTCTCATGTCTGTGCATCATTAAAACACATTAAAAATTCAAATACATTTAACTTAGTAAATATTTAAAATGTGGGCTAAAATGGCTTATTTAGTACTACAAAATTACACAGGGAAGAATGATCCATGTTGTAAGTGTCTAAATTTGCTCAAGCATCTGGTATGTCACAAACTTTTTGGAAAGAGTTTGAATGTATTCCCATGTACAATATTACTCTGTTAAAACATGTGCCAGAAACCTGGCATAGGATAAGTCCTCTTTTGCAACAGGAAATCTTTAAAATGTCATCAGCCTTCATCAAGATGCATGATTTGGCAAGTAGCTCACTAATTGGGTTTTATAGAGATCATTGTCTTCAGAGTTGCCAGTTGATTGTTTCATTCTCCAATGCAGTGGGAATGTCACAACAGTTATTACCTGCCAACTCCCTGGCAATTCTGAAGCTGACATCTATCTAAAGCAATCTGGACAGAGTCATCTAATGTACAACACTTATCAAAAGTTTATCATCATTTATTTTTTAATAACTAAAAGAGACAAAAATATTCTCTTTTCCTCCTAGACACAGCATGGAAATAGATTAATTGTAGAAAGGCACAAAAAGCTCAGAGAAGTTAATTTAGTTTGGGTTCATGAAATTATTTCAGGTCTAGGTACCAATATCTTCTATAATTTCCAAAATTCATGCAGTTTAATTAACAAGTGTAAGCTTCTTTCAATCATGTGTTTCTCTCATTCCAAGAATCTGATGGATGTACAAAACTTTGTACAAATTCCATGCTTCTATGAACTTACCAAAAAAGTAAACATTTTTATGATGATTATATTCAAGTTCATTTTCTCCACATGAAACATGATGTTAGGCTGTATATAGCTTTAGATACTGCAAAAATCATCACAAGATAATACTCATTATCAGCTTTTTTTCTCCTACCAAAGTCATTAGGTAATACAAGAAATACCCAGGTATGTATTCCATCTTCTTTAATGGCACATATTTCTGATTTTTACATGAATTACTTATTAAGGTAGCTGCACATAATCTCATGAGGAATAAATACTGACTATACTATAAAGAAACTGAATGTTAGAGTTAAAAACAAATCTGGAAAAAGGTTTGTTCTTCCTTTCATTTCACTAACAAAGAAATTGAGCCACTGTAATGGTGCTGTGTCTTTGAATAGAGGGTAAATAAATCTTCTAGAGTCTATGTTTTAGGAGGGAAATTAAAGCATTATATTTTCAGTATAAGAGAAATACCAGAACAACTGAAAGACTAAGAAAAAGAACAATGCCTTAAAATATTTTAGTGAAGGATGAACAAAGTGATATCCCAATAGTTCAAAGTTACATCAAAAATAACTTGTGTATCTCTAGAAAAATGTCCAGTCATATAAAACCAAAGTTTCACACAATTTCATACGGTTTACACACACCCCTTAATTCATGAGCCCTCATTTATTAATCTTCCATTATACCATGTACAGCATGCTGCATAAGAATTCAAACAGAAAGTAATTAATGATACTCCACTATGGCATTTCTTGAAGGATATTATTTCCTCTATTGCTAACTATTTGAACTGAGAAATAACCTGATGAAAGGAAGCCAAGCACCTGGAATACAAGATAAGAAATGATATCGAAGTATAAAGCTTTCTAAGAAAAAATATGTTGTCAGCAAAAATAGAAACAAATTGACCAATGGAACAGACCAGGAAGCCAATAGCATATAAAAACGTTTTTAAGATGTGTGCCAGGCTTCCAGTGTTATTTTTACTTCTCAATAACCACTGTTTAGAATTTTCTTCATTGAATAATTTCTTTCCTAAATATGTCACAGATTTCTAGATATGTGTACATCTCTTTCTGATCTTGATCAGTTTTTCTATCTTTATACAAATATCATACTATGCTTCTTAATCTAACTTCAAGGGGCAACTTAATAGCTGAAGTACATCACTCCTTTTCTTGATCTTTCTCCAAGCTATCTTATTTGAAATTTATAATAATTTCTTAAATACTACAGATATTGTGTTAGAATATATATTAAGAGTATGTTATTAATCACTTGAATTTTTCTATGATCAATTGAAGAAAATTGACATTGTGCATTACTAAAACTTTTGAACATAAGCTCTCTCCTTATTTTCTTATCTCTTTTCAATGCCCTTTAAAAGTTTCACTGTTTATTGAAAAAAAAATGTGCACATCATTTGCTAAATTTATATCCAAATAAAACCCAGCTTTATTGCTATTGTAAATTATATCATATAATCTGTGGTTGAAATATTTGTCGCTGATGTTCAAAAATAAAATTGGCTTTTTAAATCTTATATCCATTGAACTTTCATTGAACTTTTTACTCAGTTATTTATAGTAAATTGTAATTTATCTCTGTTTCCTTATAGAAAATCATTAATGACAAATAATGACAGCTTTACTTTCTTCTTTCCATTTCCATTATATGTATTGTGGATTGTTTTAATACTGTGCTAGATAAAGGCTAAAGTAAAAAATTGAAGAAGAGATAGAGAATATTTTAATAATTATTATTCATTTGTTTAAAGGGAATGATTATAGCATTTCATTTAATCATTTAGGTGCTAATTTGTTAATATTTTAATTTTACATTCTATAGATACTCTTTCTCATGTTAAAAAATTGCCTTTTATTCATTCCATTGAAAGTTAACATATTATCTTTATGTGCAAGGAACTATTTTTGGTGCTTGAGATATATTCTTACATGGAATAGGTCAAAATCCCTGATCCATGAAACTTAACTCCTAAAGTTCCTTTTTCACTAATAGTTTTTTAGGAACTATGAATATATATTAAATTTTATCAAAATATTTTTTGGTATCTATTGAGATGGTTAAATTCTTCTTTTAATCTTTAAACAGAAGTGATATTTTAAAAATAGATTTAAAAAATTTATATGCACTTCAAAAATCTAAATTTTCTAAGTGTTTGTTTAAAAGCTACATTGCAGTTTTCAATTTTCTAATAAAATAAGATTAAGAAAATAATATAAGCAAGCCTATGCAGACAACCAGCAGAGAGTTACAGAGGAGCTTTTCTGCAACACTTAAATGGAGACCAAAATTCATTGGTACCTCATCACAGTGGTTTTAGGATCAGGTTTAAATGTTAATACATATAGTATATTGTACTCTTTCATTTAGAAAATGACAAACATCTGGACTTTTGAGATAATATCAAAGATTTGAGAATATCCTAGTTCATTAAAGTGTGTATCATCAGCCTGATCAAGAGATACTGATCTAGGAAAATTCTAAATTCACAAGGACCTAATTTTTCTACCCTGTATCTTTAAGTAGGATTTTCTGCCATATATTTAGAAAGCCAGTTCCCTCTCTCTGCATCTCCTCTTGCTCCTTGACAGGCATGAGTTTAACTACATCTCATTCATGAAAAAGGGGAGCTAGCTAAAGATGGCAGCCACTTATGAATTTGTGTTATTGGAAATGAGTTTACACAGGATGTTTGTATCTGTGTTCAGTGATCAAGTAAGTCCACAATTGGCATTTCTCATATCATTTTCTATTATTGCCAATAGAGGTTTTATTAGAACTATGAAATAAGATGTGGAGTGTTCATTTATTTAGGGAAAACTAATTTAAGATCAAATTGATATGTACTTTGAAAATTTGGTGTTTTTCTGGGCATGGTTTCTTTGTAGAATAATATGTTAAAATATGGCTTCAGGTTATTAAATTACTATAATATTATTATTAAATTACTATAATATTATTATTATAGTCTTCCATTTCTTCTTGCGTCATATTTTTATATTTAAATTTTATCTAATTTCTCAAACTTTTTTGCTATAGGTTATTGATAATATTCCCTTACTACCCTTATAGTGTCTGCTAAACTGCAGGTATTATTATGATTTATTTATAATGCTTCTGAAATGTGAATTCTTCTGACTTTAACTTGATTTGTTATTCTCAATGTTGTCAAAAAATTATTTTTGGCTCTGAGACTCCTTGATGCCTTTTATATTTCATCAATTTCAAACATTTTATTTTTTTATGGTTTTTATTCTAAGTTGTTATAAATGACAGCAGAATGCATTATACTTATAGAGCATATTTTTACATATCTCTCGTTGTATACAAAGCTTTTTATTTAATGCTATCACCAATTTCCATTTGTTCCATCAGCCAGAAACTTCAAGTTATCTTTGACTCCTCCTCATGATCCCTGTGCATGTTTTAAATCTCATGAATATTTTTCAAATCTAGGTACTGTCTTCCTTCATCCTAAAAGGAAATTCATAAATGCAGCTTTGTTTGCACTGAGTTCTCTTTTTCCCATTCATTCTATTAACATGGACAAGATTCCATCCATTCTACTCAGAATGCTAAGCATGGTGTTTATTTTTCCATGGTGTTTATTTTTATTTTTTGATAATGCATTTATACCCAGTTCATCTGTGTTGAGTGAAATATGTAAATCCTTTACTGCAATCTATTTATTTAAAATATTACTTAATTTCTTTTTGATTCAAATGCTATAGTAATTAGATGACAAGTGATAAACTATTGACATAATCTGTTTGGTTTTGCTGGTATTTTGCAAAAGAAAAAGAAAAAAAGAAACAAAAAAGTAATTAAAAGTGTCAAAACTGATATGGAAAACTAAACATAACCTATTTGATGAAAAAAGCAAACTTTTTAAAAAAATTTATTATTACTAAGATTCATCCTACATTGTTCTTAGGATGGGTAAGAAAATGAAGTCTAAAAAAGCAGTGATGGTAGAACTTATGAGGAAGAGCAGGATTGTTGGTAATATTCAGAAAATCTCAGCATGGTTGTTTTGATTTTGTATGTCATAGCTTTTGGGAGGTGTTTAAAACTCTTATAGCAACATGGTGCAACTAAAATAAACTCTCATGTTAAAATTATTGTGAATGAAGTGTTTTAGTCCAGTTGCCTCTCTAAGAAAAATCAATAAACCATTTTATTAATGTGGCTTATTTCCATCCTAGAGTTTGAAGAAAAAAAAATCTTGCCTAAAGTAATAATATTTTCCCATTCTTTTCCTTTTTCTGTTCTGAAGTCATTTGAAATAATGTATATTGGCTCTTCAGAGAACAGTGAGAGCACTCCCCATACCAAATGTCTTTCCTTGAATGAGGCAAAAAAGAGGTCAACACAACAATGAAATTTCCTTATGAATAGAAATAAAGACTCTATTTGATAGAGTCAGATGACAGGGAAATTGTGATCCTGTTGGTTCATTGAATAACCGATGACATATCTTTAGCAGCAGAGAATGTGACTTAGTTTTATAGATATAACTCAAGTTTTATTTCTCCTATAGAAATTGCTTACCCTTCAACAGAGGAAATTATCATTGTAGTTTGAGGCCAAAATCATACATCTGTAATTTCAATTAGTGAGCCATAGGTAAATAGTTAGTAGTATAATTGATAATTCTATAAAATTAATTCCATGGGCCACTGCCCTCACTGAAAATGTCATTTAGAGAAAGGGAAACATGTAAAAAACCCTTTTTTGAAGAATACAAAAGGACACTCAACAAAATGTGAATGTTGTAAATATAGAACTGGTTGTATTTTGGAATAACTTTATAAGTGATTGACTCAAATGGAAAATTAAAATGAGAAAATCTAAAGATATATTTTGGTACTTTTTTTAGTTTGGATCTAAATTTGAACCTTGCTGTTTTTAAGTCCTTTGGGTAAAGACTGAGGAGTGGGATAGCTGGGTCATAAGGTGGTTCCATTCCCAATTTTTCAAGGAATCTCCATACTGCTTTCCATATTGGCTGCACCATTTTGCAGTCCCACCAGCAATGTATGAGTGCCTTTTTCCCCACATCCTCGACAACATTTCTTGTTGTTTGTGTTCTTAATAGCTGCCATTCTGACTGGCATGAGATGAAATCTTAGAGTGGTTTTGATTTGCATTTCTCTAATAGCCAGAGACGTTGAACATTTTTTCAAGTGTTTGTTGATTGTTTGTATATCTTCTTCTGAGAAGTGTCTTTTCAGTTCCTTGGACCATTTATTGATAGGGTTATTATTATTATTATTATTATTATTTTGGTGTTAAGATTTTTGAATTCTTTATATATTCCAGAGATTAGTGCTCTATCTGAAGTGCATGTGGTAAAAATTTATTTCCAATTAATAGGTTCTCTATTCACCTCACTGATTGTTTCTTTGACTGAGAAGAAGCTTTTTAGTTTGAATCTATCCCATTTATTGATTCTTGATATTAATTTTTGTGCTACAGGAGCCTTATTAAGGAAATTGGGGCCTAATCTGACTTGTTGGAGATTAGAGCTTACTTTTTCTATTAGGTATAGTTTCTCTGGTCTAATTCCTAGATCCTTGACCCACTTTGAGTTGAGTTTTGTGCATGGTAAAAGATAGGGTTTAATTTCATTTTGTTGCATATGGATTTCCAGTTTTCCCTGCACCATTTGTTGAAGAGGTTATCTTTTCTCCAATGTACATTTTTGGCGCCTTTGTCTAATATAAGATAACTGAAATTATATGCTTTAGTCTCTGTGTCCTCTATTCTTGGTGCCAATACCATGCTGTTTTGTTACAATTGCTCTGTAGTATAATTTAAGGTCTGGTATAGTGATGCCACCTACTTCACTCTTCTTGCTAAGGATTGCTTTAGCTACTCTGGGTCTCTTATTTTTCCAGATGTATTTCATGATTGCTTTTTCTATTTCTTTGAGGAATATCATTGGGAGTTTGATTGAATTGCATTAAATCTGTATAGCGCTTTTGATAGTATGGTCAATTTGACAATATTAGTTCTGCCTATCCAAGAACAGGGTAGATCTTTCCATCTTCTAAGGTCTTCCATAATTTCTTTCTTTAGTGTTCTGTAGTTTTCATTATAGAGGTCTTTCATGTCTTTGATTAAATTGATTCCCAAGAATTTTTTAATTTTTTTTGATGCTATTGTAAATGGGGTAGTATTTTCTCATTTCCCTTTCAGGGGATTTGTAACTGATATATAGAAATGCCTTAGATTTATGGGTGTTGATTTTGTATCCTCCTACTTTGCTGAATTCATTTATGAGTTCTAGTGTTGCCGCCTGCAGCAACAAGATCGTGGGAAAGAAATTGGAGGCAGACTGGGAATTAGTAGTTCTTTTATTGTTCCTTTTTCTTGTTTCTTCCTTTCCTGTCTTCTCTCTTGTTCCTCTCTACAGTCTGGTTAAATACGCTTTTTCTTTTACAGGTGCATTAGTTCTCTTAATAAGCATACAAGTGTTTCACCACAAGCTCAACTTAATGCTACAGCACTCTTAATAAGCATACACGTGTCTCATCATGAGCTCAACTTAATGCTACAGCACACAGTGCCCACGAGCATGGAAAAATTCTTAGCCAATCACTATAAAGGTCAGATCATGGTCAGTTGTCTGACAAACAAATAAGCACCACCTCTTCGCTCTCAGCCAGCCGCCATCTTAGAGCTACTTCCTCATAATGATATATCAAAGGCTCTTACATTCTAGAAGTTTTCTTGTGGAATTTTTTGGATCTTCTAGGTATAAAATCATATAATCAGCAAACGGTGATAATTTAAGTTTTACTTTGCCTATCTGTATCCCTCTAACTACTTTTGTCTGTCTTATTGCTCTGGCCAGCATTTCTTTCTCATGTTAAATAGAAATGGTGAAAGAGGATATCCCTGTCTTGTTCCAATTTTAGAGGAAATGCTTTCAATTTTTCTCCATTTAGAATAATGTTGGCCTGGGGCCTAGCATAGATAGCTTTTACGATGTTGAGATATGTTCCTGTTATCCCTCGTTTCTTTAGTGTTTTGAACATGAAGGTGTGCTGTATTTTGTCAAATGCTTTTTCTGCATCTATTGAGATAATAAAATGGTTCTTATCTTTAAGTCTATTGATGTGATGAATTACATTTATTGATTTCCGTATGTTGAACAATCCTTGCATTCCTGGAATGAACCCCACTTGATCGTGGCATACTATATTTTTTATATGTTTTTGTATTCATTTTGCCAGAATTCTATTGAGAATTTTTGCATCTATGTTAATTAGAGATATTGGTCTGAAGTTTTCTTTTTTTGATGAGTCTTTGCCTGATTTTGGGATCAGGGTGACATTGGCCTCCGAGAATGAGTTTGGAAGTACTCCCTCTTTTTTCTATTTCCTGAAATAAATTGAAGAGTATTCGTATCAGTTTTTCTTTAAAGGTATTGTAGAACTCGGCTGTGTATCCATCTAGTCCTGGGGTTTTCTTTCTTGGTAGGCTTCTGATGGCATCTTCTATTTCATTGCTTGAAATTGGTCTGCTTAAATTGTGTATATCATGCTGCTTTAATTTTGGGCAGATCATACGACTCTAGAAATTTGTCTGTGCCTTCCGTGTTTTGTATTTTATTGGAGTACAAGTTTTCAACATAATTTCAAATTATTTCCTGTATTTCCATATTGTCTGTTGTGGTATTTCCTTTTTAATTGTGTATGGTAGTAATTTGAGCTTTCTCTCTCCTTCTCTTTGTTAGCCTGGGTAAGTGTCTGTAATTTTATTTATTTTTTCAAAGAACCAACTTTTTGTTTTGTCAATTTTTTCAATTGTTTCTTTTGTTTCAATTTTATTGATTTCAGCTCTGATTTTAATTATTTCCTCTCTTCTACTACTTTTGGTGTTGGATTTTTCTTCTTTTTCTAGAGCTTTGAGATGTCATGTTAAGTCACTAATTTGTTGACTTTTTCTGCTTTTGAGGAATGAACTTAATGCAATGAACTTTCTTCTTAGAACTACCTTCATTCTGTCCCAGATATTTTGATATGTTGTGTCTGTATTCTCATTCACCTCTAAGAATTTTTTAATCTCCTTTTTGATGTCATCTGCAACCCATTGTTCATTCAGTACCATATTATTTAGTCTCCAGGTGTTGGAGTAGCTTCTATTTCTTATTTTACCATTGATTTCTAATTTCATTCCATTATGGTCTGATAGAATGCAGGGTGGTATCTCTATTTTTATATATTTGCTAAGAGTTGTTTTGTGGCATAATATATGGTCCATTTTAGAGAAGGATCCAAGTGCTGCTGAGAAGAAAGTGTATTCACTTGTTGAAAGATGAAATATTCTATATAAGTCAGTTAAGTCTAAATTGTTAAATTGTATTTTTGAGTTCTATAGTTTCTTTGTTCAGCTTTTGTTTGGAAGATCTATCCAGTGGTGAAAAGGGTGTGTTAAAGTCTCCTAGGATTATTGTGTTGTGGTCAATTTGACTCTTGAACTTGAGAATTTGTTTGATGCACATGGATGCTCTATTGTTTGGGGCATATATATTTATAATTTTTAAGTCTTGTTGGTGTATGGTTCCCTTGAGCAGTATGTAGTGTCCTTCCTTATCCCTTTTGATTGACTTTAGCTTGAAGTCTACTTTATTTGATATGAGGATGGAAACCCCTGCTTGTTTCCTCAGTCCATGTGAGTGGTAGGATTTCTCCCAACCTTTCACCCTCAGCCTGTGGATGTCTTTTCCTATGAGATGATTCTCTTGGAGGCAGCATATTGTTGGGTCTATTTTTTTTATCCAATTCTATATCTTTTGATTGGTGAGTTTAGGCCATTAACATTCAGAGTTATTATTGAGACATGATTTGTATTCCCAGCCATTTTTGTTTATTTTTGGTATTTAACTTGACATGGTTTCTCCTCTGATTGGTTTTTCCTTTAGTGTAATACCTCCCTCTGCTGATTTTCATCATTGCTTTTTATTTCCTCTTCATGGAATATTTTGCCTAGAATGTACTGTAGTGCTGGCTTTGTAATTATAAATTATTTTAACTTTTGTTTATTATGGAAGGTTTTTATTTCGTCCTCAAATCTAAAGCTTAATTTTGCTGGATATAAGATTCTTGGTTGGCATCACTTTTCTTTCATTGTTTGGAATATGTTGTTCCATGATCTCCTAGCTTTGAGTGTCTGAGTTGAAACATCTGCTGTGATATGAATTGGTCTCCTCCTATATGGGATCTGATTCCTCTCTCTAGTGGTCTTTAAAATTCTATCCTTGTTCTGTATGTTAGGCATTTTCATTATAATGTGTCTTGGTGTAGAACTGTTGTAATTTTGTACATTTGGTGTCCTATAAGCTTCTTGTATTTGGTTTTCCAATTCATTCTTCATTCTTGGGAAATTTTCTGTTATTATCTCATTGAAGAAATTGTGCATTCCTTTGGTTTGAAAGTCTGTGCCTTCCTCTATTCCAATTACTCTTATATTTGGTCTTTTGATGCTGGATGTTCTGTTCATGGTTTCTTACTATCTTCTTTGTGTGGTCAACTTTATTGTCAAGATTATATACTTTGTCTTCAGTATCTGATGTTCTTTCTTCCAGTTGATTTCATCTGTTGGTGATGCTTTCTATTGTGTCTTTTATTTGGTTAATTGTTTCCTTCATTTCAATGATTTCTGACTTTTTTTTTTCAGAGTTTCTATCTCTTTTTTGAAGTAATCTTTTGCTACCTGTATTTGCTCTCTTATATCTTTGTTGTAGTGGTCAATTTTTGCTTGTATTTGCTCATTTAGTTCATTATTTAATTCACAGATCATTTTAATTATGGACCTTCTGAACTCCTTCTCTGACATTTCATCAACTTAGCTGAGCATGGGTTCTGTTATTGTAGTATCCTGGTTTGTTTGGTGTATTTTCCTCTCTTATTTTTTCATGTTGTCTATTTGACTTTCTTTCTTGCATTGTAGATCTCAGATATTACAGTTTCCACCCTATATTCTTGTGATATCTGTGCAGGTTTTCTGTGCCTCCCTTTAATTTTGGGCTTTCAGAACCTGCTTGTGTTCTTCCAGGTATGCTACCTAGATCTGGGTCCCATGTGGGTTGGTGTGGGCTGAGCTGGTTGAATCTGAGCTCTTGTGGTGGTCTGCTGGTTGGAAGAGGAGGTCCTCTGAGTGGAGGTCAGTGAAGCTGTCCTATGCCTGCCTGAGTTCCTCAGGTGTGGGCTGGGTTGACCTGGGTCTGTCTGTGCTCAGGTGGAGGTTGGCAGAACAGCGCTGAGCCTGGCCACACTCAAGTGGATGTCAACGGGACTGACCTGGGGCTGTCCGTGCTAGGGTGGAGGTCAGTGGGTCTGACCTGAGCCTGGCCACTATGGTGGAGGTCAGCAGGATTGACCTGGTTCTGGTTGCACTCCAGTGTAGGTCCCTGGGACTGTCCTTGGCCTGCCTGCACTGAAGCAGAATTGGGCGGGTCTGTCTTTGAGTCTCCTGGTCTGGGGCGGAGGTTGAGGGACTCTGAACTTTACATTTTTATAAGATTATCTTCTAATTAATGATGACCTTGACAACAACAGTAATATACAGATAAAATGTATTGATTTTTTTTTTATGTGTAAGGCACTTTGCAAATCACTAAATGTGTTTTTTTGCCTACTTATTATACTTGAAACTCACAAAAAAATTTGAAATTGTATTACTTTAATTATCTTCAACTAAGGAAGAAATTAAATTGCAATGTGATCATATTTATAAGTCTGGTAAATTAAAAAAAAAGTTTAATTTGGTTTAATGCCAACACCTTTTTTATGTGAACATATATACATGTGTGTTCCTGTGAAATTGAAAGGATTTTTTTTAGACTGTAGAAAAATGCCTAATCTGATCCTCAAAGACAGTGCTAAATCAAATAAGTCTATCATGGTAAATATGTTGCTTTATATGAATAAAAAAAATCATAACCTTGTTAAAGGAGAATTTAGGCAGCACATTTTGAGCATGTGTTTTTCATATTACTGTTCTTGACACGTTTCATACTTCTACATACACAGAGACACACAAATGCATGCACACACATGCATACATGTACATAGGATATTGAATGTGTTTCTTAGTCAGTAAATGTGTGCAAAACACAGTTTAGTTTTCTAGTCCTACTTAAATGAAAAATCCCTATTTTTACAGAGAAGAAGTGAAAGTATCTTTTAATTTGGGTTTTGATGGAGGAAGTCAAAGTCAATGAGCAAGCTATGTTTAAAAAAATGTAAGGATAGAATACAAAACCAAAGACATTTGTGATTATAAAATGTGAATGCTTTCTCATTTTAATAACTCTGATGCTTTAATCAATCTACAACATATTCAATTAGAAGTCAGTCTGTTTTATTTTGAGGTTATAATTGTTGTAAATATCTTTCCTATTATGCATTTGAATGTTGACTCCTATAGCTTCCAAGCTTTGATGTAATTTTTCCCTCTGGGTGTAAATAGATTAAGGTTACTCCCTCTTCCATAGCTATCAACCTAAAGCTAAGTTTTTCCTCTTGAGTTAAACACACCCATTGCTTCTGTCATGAATCTGAAGCCTTATCTTCTATTATCTGGAAATTCTATGTCTTTGTTCTTCTGATACTAGTATTTTAATTCTATATTAAAGACAGTCCTTGTTACTCATAAAGTTTAAAAGATGGATAATACATAGACCTATCAAAGAGATTAAATCAGAGGCCAGATCTTTGAATTGTGCCACAAAAGTATAATTATCAACATGATGCTATAGAATGTGTAAAAGTGTCCAGCATTCATTGCAGTTCCTCTATTAAGAGGAGTCTCTTTTCCTCCTCAAAAGTCTAAGATGGCTTTACGACTTGTCCAGATGGTGAAGGCAACATAGTGTTCCAAACCACAGTCAATAGGTTTTTTTGTGGGGCTATTATTGCTCTTGGGATTCATATCTGGAGTGCAACTGAGCTAAGGAGAGCTGAGCTGAATTTCTAGATGTGGAAATAACCAATTAACAACAAGCCTGAATGAGAGAAACAGTCTACCCTTCATACTTTACTGCAATAGTACAAACAAAAGCCTAACCTGCTATTATGGTTTAAATATGAGGTGTCCCCCCAAAAGCTTATGCATGAGACCAGGCAAGAAGTTTCAGAGATGAAATGATGGAGAGTCCTAACCTAATCAGTGAATCAATCCACTGGATTAATGGATTATGGATTAATTGGCAGTAACCATAGGCAGGTAGGGTGTGGCTGAAGGAAGTAGGTCACTAAGGGTGTGCTTGGGATTTATATTGTCTCTGGTGAGTGAAACTCTCTCACTCTTCCTAACTATCATGTCTTGTGCTGCTTTCCTCTGTCATGCCCTTCTGCCATGATGGTCTGCTTAAAACTGTGCAGTTGGCAGACCATTAACTGTACCTTGGAAACCATGAACCAAAATAAACTTTTCCTCCTCTAAATGTTCTTGTTATGCTTTTTGATCACAGTGATACAAAACCTCACTGACATACCTGGAGAAAGCACCAACTCTCCCATTTTCCTGAAGGAATGGTAGATAGGTAGTGAGTGAGGAGTATCAGCAAAGGTATTAGAAATCACCTCACTTCCTTCTATCCCTTGAACAGAAATTCCCTGAAGTTTTATGAATGTGGGTCCTGGAGGAAGTGAAAGGACTAAAGTGCCAAAGGCATAATCTTTTGGCGAGAAGCTAGGTTCCTCAGCCTCTGCCATGGATGGCATGTAAAGTAAGTCTAAGGCAGCTCCATCAAGAATGAGAGCTTCAGTTGAGTACAGATGCACCTACTCTCTACCAAAACAAGTGTCCACTACACTCCTGAGGCAGGAATAAGCTGAACTTAGCCCAGATGGAAAGAGCATTCCAGCTAAGCCCAACTCAAACTGTCAACTCAGAATGATAAGTCAAATAAATGTCTGTAGTTTTAACCCACACAGTTTTGGTTTAGCTATTCTTATTCTGCATCCATACAAACTTAAATGCCACTAACACTAACCAAAACCATTTAAAAATGATCCATTAATAGAATTGAAACTTTAAGTATATTGTTACCCAGGCCTTTTGTTTGTTTGTTTGTTTGTTTCCAAAACCATTTTAAAATCAGTGCTATGTCCTCTGTACTTTTTTGTTGAGTTTCTATGATCTTTGCTCCCTCCAGTGACACTCTAGATGCCATCTTAAAGTTGCTGATTATATCTCATATCTAATTTCTGAAACCTTCCCCACCATTCAAAGGTTTTGATCTCCATCCCAGAGAAGGAAAAAAGCTAAAAAGTCAAACATTATACAATATGTATTTCCAGTGTTGCAGTATATTGGCCCAAATTTTCATAAACATATAAATATTTTACACAGTTACATATCAAAGGTAAAAAGATAGCAAGAAAATCAATTCAACAGTTCTCTGAAAAATATGAAGCTCTCTTTCTTTGAAGAAACTGATGTCCAGGAAAGAACGAGACATGACTTAAACCTTGGACTCTGGACATGAGCTATCAGCACTCAGAAAACTTCTGATGGAGATGGATATGCACATTCAATGACCAGTTTTCAGGCTTCCACTGTGAGGTGTGAGAAGGGCATGATAGGAGCTAGATGGAATTCAGCACAAATGAAAGATTGTACATGACTCCATTGCTTACCAATACTTATGAATTCACTTGCTAGTTGCAAAAATTAGGGGGAGTTGATGTATTATGATAAAGTCTATTATGTTCTGGCATACTTTCAGTGTAATTATAAGTTTTTTCTCTCTCTTACTGCAACTTGGTTAATTTGTTAAGTTGGGGGTGATGTCAGTGGCCATCTGAAAGGGCTGTTGTAAGGATGGATGTGATGATATGCTCAGGAACAGTGCTACAGGGACTCCTTCATGTTTCCTGCTGTTTCTCCTGGCACTGTTCTTGAAGGTAGGGACTCAGTTTTGTTCAGATTTAAATACCAAGGACCCCTGATAAATGTTACATCCCCAATAGAAATTTGTAAAAGGAAATGAGATAGGGAAAGAAGTAGTGTAGAAAGGAAAGAGGGAGAGAATAAATGAAAAAAAAAGGAAGGGATCAGAGAAGAAAGGAGAGGGAAGGAAGAAGAAGAAAGGAAATGAGGGGAAAAGAAATGTGATGTCAGGATATTTTTATGAGAAGCATCAATAGATTTTCATAAAAGTATGGAATTTACAATTTCATGAAAAGGTCTTAATTAGTTTATAAAAATAGTACATGCTTAAGTATTTATTAAATTGCTTAAAGTGACAGTAAGTAATATTGCAATCAATGGGTGAATTAACTGAAGATAAAGAAGAACTTCATGTTAGTATGTGCCTATGATTACTATTAAATAATCATTTGGAATTACCCATGGGAGTAAAGGAACACAGACATTTTCATTTTGTTTTGTTTTTTTGTTTTTTAAATAGAGACAAAACAAACAAAACAAAACAAAAACAAAAACAAAAACAAAAATACAGTGAGGCAAAAACGCCCTCAATGGTACTATTTCTAAACCCAGGAACTTTTCTAAGATTTCACTTTTTAAGTTGTCTAATCATCTTACTAATCCCGTGAGGAGGGTACTAGTAAACTTATCCTAGTATTTCCATTCAAAAAGAGAGGAAGCCCTGTGTGATGGTGCACACCTACAATCCTAGCAACTCTGAAGGCTGAGGCATGAGGATCAGAAATTTCAGGCCAGCCTCAGCAACTTAGTGACACTCTACGTCAAATAAATAAATAAATAAAAAGAAAGGACTGGGAATGTAGGTCCATGGAAAGTGCCCTAGTTTCAATCTCCAATGCAGTAAAAAATAAAAGAGGGAATTATGACAGAGTGGTTCACTAATTTTCTAAAACTAACATAGTTGGTAAGAAGTTGAAGCTGTAACAATTAGATCCAGAGTTTGCTCCCTTTGACTTGAGCTGTTGTTTTATTTGTTATATGATAATGGTGGTAATATTACCTTAAATAATAAAATGAAACTAGAAGAAATCATTTAGGTGAGGTTATATATGATTAGACAAGTAAAAAACAGAAAATTCAGTGGTGAGATGATATGTAATCAAGTGCAAGAAGGATTAGATTTCCTCGTTTGTGACTCTCAGGAGTATGACAGGAGCAATAAATGGGAGTTGCAGAGAAATAAAAAGAATTCACACTGAAAGAATTTTCTAACACACAGAACCATACGCAATGAAATTGAGTTCTTGAAGAATCATGGACTTCCTTTATTCTAAGACTTTTAAATGACCTGGAGGACCACTAAATATGAAAAGGAAAATATCAAGAGTGATTGGGCTTATAGGCCACATATATTTTAGCCACTGTCAACAATACTTCCTGCGGTTAGGAGATTCTATGACTGTGAATACTGCTACATTAGCCAATGTCTCATATTCCTACTGATCCTTTATATTGAGAAATATTGGTTTTCCAGGAGAAATGGTTTGCAGTATTATGGGAAATCATCAAATACTGCATTTTTGTCAAATGTTAAGTACAATAAATGTTGTGTTTATATGTTATGCTTTTTTAGTCAATAACAAAAGTCATAAAATGATTAAACCTTAGGAAAAATAGAGTCCCTGAAGAAAGATGAAAAAGAACAGATATGTGAGGGAAAAGCAAGCTGAAGAGAAGCATGAGGAAAGCATTAAATATTTAAAAATAAAACAAAAACTGATAAAAAATGTAGTAAAGCAATTCTTCATTCTACCTATCCAGTCCCATCCCAAAGTCAAGGCTAATGCATCTTGTAATAGATTTAGAAAAAAAAAAAAAAAAGATCTAGGTTCTGAAAGAGACAAGAATAACCAAGAGACAAATTTAAAGTAAATCAGCAGATACCAAGGGAAAGGTAAGGATGTACACAGGCAAATCTAAACAACATGTCCTGCAGTAATGAGCAAATAGTCTAGGTCAGGTCACCTGTGTCTATTTCCTCTTATGAACGGCTCTATTACCTTCCCAGCATCATTCTCAAAACTGGGGATATTGACAAGTGTGTTCATGTTTGGGGGCCACCATGGTTTTGGAGGCTGTGGTTCAGCATGCTGCTAACCAGACTTGAGGAATCATGGAGGAATAGGGTTAACCTAAGTATGGCCCACAATTCACTCTACTCTTTCTCCTCATCTGTGGCCAAGAAATCAGCTCCATTCATCAAGACATGATTGGATCATGGGCACTGTCTTCATTGATAACCAGCCACGAGATTCAATGTCTTTAACAGGAGCAGGCGAATGCCACTGAAAGGTGCCAAGAGCATGGATGGACGTGATAGTTCATTTGGCCCTTAGCGAGCCCTCTGTAGAGGCTTGACTTGGCCATTTTATTAATTGCATATTTTAAAATTGAAGATTTTTTGATTAGAACTTTGAAGACCACTTGTTATGTTGAAATAGAATTGTCTTGTGCTAAAACTAGGGTTCTGAAATAGATGTCACACATCTGATCAGACATGTCCAAGTGGCCCTTCCTCTTTAAATATACATTTTTAAAATTTCTCATCTAGACAACTAGACAGAGCAATATGTGACAATGAAAAACTAAACTTAAAAATAATTGTACTTCTTGTCTTTTCATTTACTTCACTATTGCTTCTAGTATGGGAGGGCAAAAAAAAAAGTTCCTTGATGTTTTTTCTGGTGAGAGGATTGAAAACATGCTACATGATGATTTTTGAAATAGTATTATATGTAATTCAAGAGAGATCTAATGAAATTGCAAAGCATTATAACTTCACACTGCATCACTAATCTACACTTTTTGATATATGAAGATTACAGTCTATTTGAATAAGTCTGATCAAGAGCACTCTATTTGGCAAACTTGAGAACATCTAGGAGATTAATCAACAAGAAAATGACTTAGAATATAATGGCTTATAATGAGACATAGAGAAATATAAGCATCTTACGCTTAGTAACATGCTATTTCAAATCACTGAAAGTGCATTGTATAGAAGAAGGAATTTTATAATGAATCAGACAGGAAAAGCCACAATCAGTATGCAGATATTCCGGGAAAGAAGGTTTTGATCTAATAAAGGGAAACACTATATATTAGAACTGATTGAAAATAGGAATCATTGGAAGCTCTCAAGCTAAATGTTACTAACAACTTGTTAGATGAAATTATACTGCTGTGGTTGTAGATGGAACCAGTTTTCACCATATCCTGTTTAAAGCCAAGCTTGTGATCTTTTCTGAAAGATAATCCATAAAAATGAGACTCAAATTAGAGTAGCAAACTTCACTTAAAGCACAACCAAGGAGTAAAGAACATAGAGAAAAAACATTGTGCTTTTCTCAAAGCCAACAGAAAAGTAAAAACAAAACAAGGGTTTAAGATACTTGTGTTAAAAAACAGCACTCTATGAAGTCATAAGGCTTACATTTATTTTCATAAAATAAGAAAGTAAAATCTGATTCTCAGTCTCCCACAGCTGCTGGAGTCTATAAAATGCTTTTCACAATTAAGGAAACAATTTTAGCATTGGCTCAGTTCATACAAGAGGAACATGAAGATAATTGCATGAAGTACAAAATAATAGTCTTACATAGAAAAGAATAAAGGCTCAACTTGTTGCGATTTTTTTTTAATTCTGAGAATTAAATTTCAATGGCTTTCAATTATCAGTAGAGGTTAGGATATACTTATACAGTGAGTTAGTCAGCTTTAGGTTTCTGCTAGCAAAATAGCTTTGAAGAGAAAATGTTTATTTGGGGCTCACAGTTTCAGAGGTCTGAATTGATCCTGGCCCAAGATGAGATAGCATAGAATCTGGGAAGGGCACAGCTCATAAAGGGGTCAGGAAGCAAAGGATTGGGAAGGACCACAGAAAAGATCCCAAGTTTGGGTCACATCCCAGTGACCCACCTCCTCCAAACACACCCCCACCTGCCTCCAGTTACCATCTAGTCAATCTGTACAAACAAGGTAGGACCAATTAGATTGTGGTTCCCATAATCTTAATTATCTTACCTCCAAACATTCCTTTATTCATCAGGAGCTTTTGGGAATACTTCATATCCAAACTACAACACGCAGATTAAGAACTCTTGTGAAAGTTGCATAAAATGTTTGGTTTCTCATCAGATATTGAGCTGATTGATCAGTGTGGCTCCCTTCCCACCAACATGGCCATGCTAGAATTCATTTGCCATAAAAACTGCAACATGAGTCTTTATTTTTCAAACTTAAACTATAGCCAGGTATTTTGATCATTGTTTTTGTCTTTTACAGTATATAACTTAGAAATTCAGAAATAAAACATTATTTATAGTTGAGGTATGAGAGCTTAAGAAAATTAGCTAAGAAATTTAACTGTCATTTGTGTTACATCACGTCTTCCTTTATATTGGCAGTATGTCCTCTATGGAAAGATTCATTATAGCATACTAGTACAAATTGGAACATGTCATCCATCTAGATAGTAATTTGACCTAAAGTTATGACTGTATCTTCTCAACTGTATTTGAGAAAAGTGAATTTACTTTTCAAAGACATGTATGACATACCATGCTGCATTCCTATTCATACTGAATATTTTCTAAGGAACTGAATGGTTTCTTAATTAATATTCTAAATTAAAAAGAACTTATTTTTGTACTCTACATTTGATTTTTACAATTGATTTTAGCAGATTCAACTTTTGTCTAAGAATTGCACATCAAGCCTAGAGTTCCTTATGGATTCCTAAATGAACATCAGTTTTCTTAACATTTTTATAATCAAAGAGCAGCAGAGGCTTATGGCTTTTAAGTATATTTGCATATAAGGATATGGGCATGAACACTTAGAATTAAAGATCATGGATGCACAATCTAACTCAATTATTGTTAGATTAAGGGCAAGTCATTTATTCTTATTTATTCTTAGAGAAATGGATGTCCTTATCTACAAAATGACTAGTTAAGATTTATTCATTCTTATATTGTTTAAGATTATCCCCTATTTTCTGCTATTAAAAATCGGAATAAATCTTTACTAATTATGTCCACATTGTGCACAATTTTAAATGTGAACTTTGATTATAATCAGTCAATCACAAATAGTATGTATTTGATTTTTCTCAAGGTTATGCCATGGTAATTTAAGTCAATGTCTTATTTTAAAACATGAACATTAATGGTTTACCACATTTGTAATGAAGATATTAGCAACTCAAATTTCAGAGTAATTGAATAAGGAAATTTTGAGAGAGCAGAGAATGAGAGAGACACTAAATACTAAAAGAACATTTCTGAAGAATGTTTTTCTCAAATCCAAAGGTTTATTTTAGGGAGTGATTTAATATCCTTTAAAATTTCCTTTAATTTGTTTTTTTATTTTAAAATGTGATGCATTTAAAGAGAGTTTATACAGTGATGATCTTTGGATCCAGATACATAAGATGAGATTCTCAGAAGGAGTATTCCCTTTGGTAGATCTAAATGAATCCTCTTAACCCCTCCTTGACATTTAAAAGATGAGTATGCATTTAGGGTACTAGAGTTAGGGCATAAAAATTGAAATAGGGTTGATGTAAAAATGTAAACATAATGAAGTTTGACATCAAGGCCATGCCTAGACAAATAAAATAATAGCTCACTGGCTTTGAATGCACTCCCTATTTTTGCTATCTCAATATTGCATTTGACTTTCTCCAGTTAAAATAATTGTCTAGTAATCAAATAAAGCAATATCACAGTAAATCACTGAGTATGAACTGACAGAACTGACAACTGGGTTTTAGCTTAAAATGTTAAGATAAAACTCTGTAACTCTTAATGGTTTTTTATAATCAATGTGCAACATTTAATGAACAGGTTTTTCTTTTCAGCATTTTTTGAGTGACCTTTTTGTATGACCTTATTCTAGGTTTTGATCCAAATAAATTTGTATCTGAAAAATGCATTTATAATTACTGTGATAATTACAGTGATATTTATATGTGTTGGGGGAAGAAAAAATAGGAAAAACATAAAATGTGGAAACAAAAATGAAAATTAATAACAGAGTGGAATATTTTAATTTCTGTGAATCCCTATGGATTTTTTTCTTTCCATCTAATTTATTTATATATTTTAAACCTAAAGAGTTCTCGTGTAAGTGCCCTATCAGCAGTACTGTACCTTTTATAAGAACATAAATATGCAATTTGCTTCATGTTACCTACTGAATATTTGTATCTCTCCAAAATTCTCAGGTTGAAATCTAAACCCCAACATGATGGTATTTGGTAACAGAGATTCAGGAGCTCATGATGATTGAACTCTCAAGAATGGGGCCCATTTAAGAGGAGGCCAGAGAGCTAGCTTGCTTTCTTTCCACCCACATAAGGATTGAAGAAGTAAGCAGTTTATAGTCTGCAAGAGCCCTTTCCAGAATCTAACAGTGCTGGCACCCTGACCTTGAACTTGTAACCTCCAAGACTATGAAAGATAAATTTTTGTTGTTTATAACCATCCAAATCATGACATTTTTAAAAAAGTAATCTCAATGGACTAAGACCCTTAAATGTTTCCTTGGTTCAGAAAAAAAAAAAAAAAAAAATCTGTCTGGGTTAGACTCTACATTTGTTGTTGTTTACAATTAGTTTGATTTAAAATTTTTGAGTAGATATTCTGATTTCTTTCATATTTCACTAAAACTCAGTCATGGGGAAAAAGCATCTCTTTTTTCTCTGACTATTCTATGCATGTGATTGAAAAATGACAGTAAAGGATTATTTGTTTTCTCTGTTTACTACTTCTTTCTATTATCAAATTAAAATTCCCCACCCTACTGGTAACCAAGTTTGCTTCTATCATCTGCTTTGTTAATAGGTTGTGAGAAAATCCTCATGTGATTTTTTTTTCCCATGGGAATTTTTAAAACCATTACGCATTTAATCCATTTCTTTGTTTCTATTGTACACAATAAAAGCATGACTCAAATAGAAGCTGTTTTTGTAGCTCAGATACTAGCAGGAAGAAGAAACACTGAGCGAGTCTTTAGCCAACCTAGAATTGACCTTTGGCATAAGTGAAACATAAACATTTTGAATGATTTTTTTGTTATAAATCACTGAGATTTGGTGAATGTTTCTTACAACAGTACAACTTAGTAAAAATGTGTTGGTATACCAGCAGAGCAGTGTTGGATCTGTTCTGAATAATTAAAACAATTTGATATCTATTTTTGTTTTTTTTGTTTTTTTTTTGGTTGTAGATTTTACTTTAGAAGCACTTTAAAATTTTTTTTTTTCTATTTAGTTATATATGAGAGTAGAATGCACTTTGACACATCATACATAAATGGAGTATAATTTCTCATTCTTCTGGTTGCATATGATGTATAATCATTCCAGTCATGTAGTCATATATGTACACAGGGTTTAAAGTCTAATTCATTCCACTATCCTCCAAATCCCATACCCCTTCCCTCCCTTCACTCCCCTCTACCTAATCCAAAGTAACTCTATTCTTCCTTAGACACCATCAAACCTCTTGTGAATTAGCTTGTCCATATCAGAGAAAACATTCAGTCTTTGTTTTCTTCTTCTTCTTTTTTTTTTTTTTTTTTGGATTGGGTTATTTTGCTCAGCATAATATTCTCTATCTCCAACCATTTACTGGCAAATGCCATAATTTCATTCTTTTATAATGTGGAGTAATATTTCATTGTGTAAATAAACCACATTTTCTTTATCCATTTATCTGTTGAAGGACACCTAAGTTGGCTCCACAGTTTGGCTATTGTGAATAGAGGTGCTATAAACATTGAAGTAGCTGCATCACTGTAATATGCTTATTTTAAATTCTTTGGGTATAAACCAAGGAGTGGGATAGCTAGGTGAAGTGGTGGTTCCATTCCAAGTTTTCTGAGGAATCTCCATGCTGCTTTCCATAATGGTTGCACCAATTTACAGTCTCACCAGCAATGTATGAGTGTACTTTCCCCCCACATCCTCGCCAACATTCATTGTTGTAACAAATACAGTATGTGGTATTGGCACCAGAACAGACATGTAGACCAATGATACAGAATAGAAGACAGACAAACCCACATAAATACACTTATCTCATACTAGGCATAGGTGCCAAAAACATTCACTGGAGAAAAGATAGCCTATTCAACAAGTAGTGCTGGGAAAATTGGAAATCCACATAAAAAAAAAAAAAAAATCCTAAAACCTTATTTTTCACCCTGCACAAAACTCAACTCAAAGTGGATTAAAATCCCAATGTCATTCTTCAAAGAAATAGAAAAAGCAGTCATGAAATTCATCTGGAGAAATAAGAGACCCAGAATAGCCAAAGCAATCCTGAGCAAGAAAAGTGAAGCAGGTGGCATCACCATACCGGACTTTAAATTATACTATAGAGCAATAGTAACAAAAACAGCATGGTATTGGCACCAAAACAGACTGGTGGACCAATGGTACAGAATTGAGGACACAGAGACTAATACATATAATTTCAGCTATCTTATATTAGACAAAGGTGCCAAAAATGTACAGTGGAGAAAGGATAGCCTCTTCAACAAATGGTGCTGGGAAAACTGGAAATCCATATGCAACAAAATGAAATTAAACCCTTGTCTCTCACCATGCACAAAATTCAATTCAAAGTGGATCAAGGACCTAGGAATTAGACCAGAGACAATACGCCTAATAGAAGAAAAAGTAAGCTCCAATTTCCAACATGTCGGATTAGGCCCCAAGTTCCTTAATAAGAATCCTGTAGCACAAGAACTATTACCAAGAATTAATGAATGGGATAGATTTAAACTGAAAAGCTTCTTCTCAGCAAAAGAAACAATCAGTGAGGTGAATAGAGAGCCAACTAATTGGGAACAAATATTTAATACATGCACATCAGATAGAGCACTAATTTCTAGAATGTATATAGAACTAAAAAAACTTAACACCAAAAAAGCAAATAACCCAATCAATAAATGGGCTAAGGAATTGAAAAGACACTTCTCAGAAGAAGATACACGATTAATCAACAAATACATGAAAAAATGCTCAACATCACTGGCAATTAGAGAAATGCAAATCAAAACTACTCTAAGATTTCATTTCACTCCAGTCAGAATGGCAGCTATCAAGAACACAAACAACAATAAATGTTGGAGAGGATGTGGGGAAAAAGGCACACTCATACATTGCTGGTGGGACTGCAAAATGGTGCAACCGCTATGGAAAGCAGTATGGAGATTTCTTGGGAAAATGGGAATGGAACCACCCTATGACCCAGCCATCCCACTCCTGGGTCTATTCCCAAAAGACTTAAAAACAGCATATTACAGTGACACAGCCACTTCAATGTTTATAGCAGCACAATTCACAATAGCTAGGTTATGGAACCAACCTAGATGCCCCTCAGTAGATGAGTGGATAAAGAAAATATGGTATATATACAAAATGGAATTTTACTCAGCAATAAGAGAGAATAAAATAATGGCATTTGCAGGTAAATGGATGAAGTTGGAGAATATAATGCTAAGTGAAATTAGTCAATCTCAAAAATCCAAGTACCGAATGTTTTCTCTGATATAAGGAGGCTGGTTCACAGAGTTGTTGGAAGGGGGTACATAGGATCAGAGGAACACTAGAATGGTCAACGGAAAGGGAGGGGAGGGAGGGAGTAAGGGGGGGGTTGGAAAAAAATTGGTGGTTGAATGAGATGGATATCATTATCCTAAATGCATGATTGAAGATCTGAATGGTACTTATATACTTTGTATACAAGCAGTTGTATGTAAAAAGATACTATACTTGTGCATGATGAATAAGTAAATAAAAAAAAAAAAAAAAAAAAAAAAAAGATGTAGGCACTAGAACAGAGACCATGTGCCTAATAGAAGAAAAAGTAGGCCCAACTCTTCACCATGTCAGCCTAGGTTCTGGATACCTCAAGAATACTCCTTTAAAGTGCAAGAAATAAAATAAAAAATCAATAAACAGGATGGATTCGAATTAAAAGGCTTCCTCTCAGCAAAGGAAACCTACAGAATGGGACAAAATCATTTTTAAACAAAAATTTTTTTGTAATAGGAATTATCAATTAAAAATAATAAAAGCAAATGAATTAATGTGAGTTTAAAATGACTGGTGTTCTTTGAATAAAGTTTAATAAATTAAAAATTAATTTTCTTATATCTAGAGGTTATTTTGAATGCCATATAATTTTAGAGTTTGAATAAATATATGATTATTTGCATTAATGTTTACATTTGTATAAACACACAAGCCATTGAGATGTTAAGAGATTTGGTTACATTCATCCAGGTGCATCTTACATCTTACATATTGGTATGAATGCACTGAATATGAAAGAAAAAGATTTTTAACATAAAACCTATGCTTTACCGGAAAGTGAGTAGCACATTATTAAATCTTAATCTGTTCTGATGTGACTATGTTTTCATCAATTCTGATGAAATTCTTATTTCCAAATTTTTTTCTGGACAATGTTATATTTAATTATCTTCCATATTATTTAAAAGAAATGTCTCAAAAATTTGATAAATCTATAAAATTGTCAAACAGATATCTGAACTTTAGAAAGTTCCATCAAAGTGAAATCAAATACAGAAAAAGATGCTGGGTGCCATAGCTCACACCCATAATCACAGTGGCTCAGGAGGCTAAGGCAGGAGGACTGCAAGTTCAAAGCCAGCCTCAACATCTTAGTGAGGCCCTAAGCAACTCAGTGACTTCCTGTCTCTAAATAAAATACCCAAAAAAGGGTGGGAGTGTGGCTCAGTGGTTATATGTCGCTGGGTTTAATCTCTGGTACTAAAACAAAACAAAACAAAAAAGCACAGAAAAAGAGATGGTGTTTTCCTTTCCTTCCTTTTTAGTTTGCTTTTATTTGCTCTTCATTGTTTTTATATTCTTTTGTTAAATAAAATATTCATTCTAACTTACAAATGCACATAAATATAACCACAAAGGAATCCTACTGTTTTTCCATTTTGTTTCCATCCTTGAATTTTGTTTCCTAGATAATATTTCATAATTCTATCTGAAGAGGAATATTCCTGATTACTGCATTTTTTTCTCTCCTATCCTCCACAAACTTGTCTTCAGATATAAAGTTTGATTTAAAAAAACTCTGAACTATGTCTCTCTCCTCATATATACAAAAACATTATAGTGTCTATCATATCCCACCCAAATGTTCAGGTGAAGTAAAAGAACTTTTGAGATATGAGATTATTAATATAAATTATATTCAGAAAAGCATCTTCCAATTACCAGACATTTCTTAAGAGATAAAATAATGCTTACTCCCACTTCCTGGCTAAATATAAAACATGTGCATGTTATCCCAGGAGCACATTAAAAGTAATATTATCTGAAGCATTTGTCTGGCTTTATCTAGAGTACTAGCTGCCTGCAGTAAGCCACTGATGTTAGTTAAGGAGAAGTGCTTTTAAATGAGAATGTTTTAAATGAGACAGTGGGGAATTCAACAAAAATTATATCATGATGAGATTTAAAACAGTAAGTAACTGATGGGAGTTAGGGTGATATGTAAATCTACTAGTCAATTTTTAGGTAGGTCATGTGTAAAAGCACTAGAGAGAGAGACATTTCCATGATATGATAGTCAAGCAAGAAGAAAGAACCACCTTTCACAGTTGTTATTCCCACCAGTCCTGTCCCAATTTATTTGGTATATCACTTGCATAGTAGCAAACTTACAATTAAATACTCATATTTTAAATGTGATACATTTTCTGCACATGTGAAAAGCTTCATACAAAAGTACAGATTAACCTTGATAGGCAAGACCACATGCAACCTGGTATGCCCACTTCTTTGCTATTAGATTTCTTCCTCATATTGTAATTCTTGTCCTGTCCTAATTAACCATTCACTCTGAAGTTGGTCACCACTATCTTGCTTCATTTTATTAATTATTCATTCCAACTACATATTAACTGCTATGTTGGCATGTATAATATTTAACTTTCTCAATAGATTGCATTCACATGACGGAAGAGATAATGTTGCATTTATGATTTTAAACACAGTGTGTAGAACAGTTTGTGCAATACAGTAGGCACCAAATAATTACATATGGGACTAAAAAAGATTACCCTAACAATTTTGAAAAAAATTTAAGCACTATTCAATCATTGATTTATTAAATCAATGATTTAATAAAATAAATAAAAGCACTTAGTAGGTCCTTATAAATGAATAGTAAACAAGATACATAAAAATACCAGGATTATTGAACTTAATATAAGTAATAAATAATTTTGTAATACCTTAGAAAGTTATTAGTGATTAAGGAACAAATAAAGTAGACTAGTGAAATGGGTATTAGAAAATTTGGGGTCAGGGTCAAGGGCAGGTTATAGTATTTACAGAGGGAAACCTGAGGTTTATGCCTGGGCTGTGCTACTCATTAGCTGCATGATCTCATTACTAAGACACTTCTGCAAAATTAAATATTTGAGAGAGATTTACTCTGGGGTGCTTAGTACTATAATATCCTATGACTCTGCCTATGCTAAACAGCTCTTACAAAGATGAATCAGTGATATAATGCTTGTTACAATCTGAGGACACAAATGGAGCATCAGATGAGAACACAAAAATCTTGGCTTTGACAATGTATGAACAGACATTTGCTATTGTTTGAGATTTTGCACTAATTTAATTCATTACTCTGAATCACTGCATTTGAAAAGTTGTTAACAATGTCATAGAATTTCTGCAGTTATTAAAAATAATACGGTGGAAAAATTAAAAATAATGCAATAATATACACAAAGTCACTTCACCAGACCATGAATGAAGTACTATTTCATAATGTTATATAATACTATGTTATATTTATGGTGTTATGCAATGCCGAGTTTCCTTGCTTTTCTGTAATACAAAATTTTGGTGTAAGAAATGTTAGATATTCATATATGAGTTTAATGTGCTAGATGTACTGCCTGTCTACAATTTTCCTGGTGGTTCTTCAAACTAAAGCTTAACTACTTAAGAATTTCAAATATGACAAATAGCTCTTTGAAGTTGACTTTTGTGTGTGCTTCAGAGAAACACAAGGTGGAACATAAATAAAAACAACTCACAGAAACAAGGTTTAAGATCTGACATTTCTAAGCAGCAGATTTTTTCTGTCCTCAGGGAGATAAACAAAACTATTGAAAACCCCATTAGGTATATTTATAGTCCAAGTATAATGTCCAGGATGTAAACTAAGATGCCAGACTGCCAGCCACCAACTTTGGAATGGAAGAAAACAGCTTCTTAGAGTGAGTGTTTCAATCCCTTTCTCATCAATATTCCAAAGGCGTGGCAGCTTAAACTTTATATGGTGCAGGGTAGCCTTCTTTTAGATGCTTTCCTTTTTTTTTTTTTTTTTTTTTTTTTTTTTTTTTTTTTTTTTTTTTTTTTGGTAAAACATCATCTGGGGAAAATTCACTTCCTTTTTGCTGTGGTCAGGTGGAGGAGGCTAGACAGTTCAGAACTTTTCAAGGTTCCTCAGCTGGATAGTAAACATGACTGGTACCTGATTGGAAGAAGATACATGGATACACAGTACAAGGAAGAGCAGGTGTTGCTCCCGGGAGGTGTGTGAGATCCAATAGATATCATATAAGATGTTATGAAGAATTGATTTATTTTTATAAGATATTTGAAAGAGACTTTTTCATACAGCCTCAAAGAGTCGAAATGGTCAAAATGGGGCTGGGGTTATAGCTAGGTGGTAGAGCACTGACCTGGAATGTGTGAGGCACTCGGTTTGAGTCTCAGCACTGCATATGAATAAAATAAAGGTCCATAGGCAACTAAAAAAAATTTAAATGGTCAAAATGAATTTCTATATCATCCTAAAGTTCATGTGAAAGCCCCAGTCTTCTGTGGAGCTGTGTTTAATTATGATAAAATGAGGTCATACGTGTGGCCCCTGATAAAATTGGAAAAAAAAAAAATGCCTTTATAAAAAGAGACATAAAAAAGGAGTATACAATCCCACTCTAATGTTGGATGAAATTCTCTGATTCCATGGACTGATTTAGCAATTCTGACCATGAAATATATTTATAAAAGGGATGTTATTCATTGTAAATGTGTGTATTCAACATGTAAGAAGAAAAAAACTTAGTAATGAAGACTGATGAAAACCAATGAGTCCCCAGATTTGTGGAAGATATGATATTGATAACAGGTAAGAAGTGACAATGAAATAGGAAGGGAAACTATATTTTGTGGTATAGATAGGAAACCTATTTTAATCTATGAGGGTGCTAGTTAACAATTAGTCATAATGATGACTGAAAAAAAGCCACTGCTACTTTTATTTTCCTGTCGCAGATAAACACACATTTTTTTCTGATTCATTTTTTTCTTTTCTTCTACCTCTTCTCTCCACACCCCTCTATCTCAGATTTCTATGTATCTATTTTAAAGATACTGTTCCAGAAAGGGATTAGAGATGGACCCGTCTTTCAGTGGTAGAGTGCTTATCTAGCATTGACAAGGGCCTGGTTAGGTTCTTGGCATTGGGGGAGGGGGGATGAAGGGGAATGACTAAATCTAATATATACAGATATTATGACATTAATCTCAAACTTTGAGTGATTTTAAATTTTTTTCTAATAATAATTGGAACAGGAAATCAATTTAAAATAGTTGGTCAATTTCAAAAACTATCTTTTTATGTTTTTGCTTATCTTTTGTTATTTTTAATTTGTTATATATGACAACAGAATGCATTATATTACATCATATTACACATATAGAGCATATTTTTTCATATCTCTAGTTGTACACAAAAGAGAGTCACATCATTCATTTCTTCATACATATACTTAGGGTAATGATGACCATCTCATTCCACCCTCTTGATAAGCAATAGAATAATAGCCTTGGAATCGCTCATACTTTACTATACTTTTTAAATGTTCCACATTAGTGGAAATTTAACAATTTTCTGTCTTCCACCCAAACTTTTCTTTCCTCATGACATTACTCTTTGGAATCATTATCTTTATGCTGAATTAGTGTTTGCTTCAGGAGCACTCAAATATAGCAAGAAACATAGCCTACAGAATTCTTCTACGCTGTGGATTAAATTAATATTCCAAGTAAGAATCTTGATAAGTAAGCAAAATTCCCATTCAAAAAATTTACATATTTATTACCGTTTGTAAAAGCAGATGCTTTTAAATCTCAACTTTCTCTTCATGAGTTGCCTGTTTCTTAAAATTCTTTGCAGATGTTACATGACAAATAAAAAATAAAATATATGTCCTCTTGTTTAGAAAACTGTGAACAAGAATATAGCACAAGCTTTCTAGGCTCTGTTTAACAGGCAAATTTTGGCTCATAGAAATGTTTGACAGAGACTTTCACATTCTGTCTTTATATTAGCAAAAGCAGAAATCAGAAAACTGGTTTCTGCAAATTCTATGTCAAGCCCTCAGCTACTGAATGTTGAATCTGATGTGGATTACTGTCAAGTATACTTTTACATCTAAAAGAAACAAAATAGTTCTATTGTATTTATCTATGAACTAAGTTCACTAAACTTCTGAAAGTTTGATTTCCCTCTTATATATATTTATGATCTTCAATTCACTGGGACTCCTTCAATCTTCATTTGCTCTTCTGGTTTTCATTTTTTTTTTTTCCTTTTCTATAATGTAGCTTCCATATTGTTGCCATGTCTCTTAAAAACACAGTTTTGTTTTAGTGCCAGTTTCAAATAACTCAATATCAGCCACAAGAGCATGTCCATATTTTTTAGCCCATCTTACAGACATGCAAGTGTATGTGCATGTGTTGAAGCTCATGTAGAAAGTTTATGGGTGTTTGTGATTAAGTAAACATTTACTAATTTTATAGAGTAATATGATGGTGGCATAGCCTCTCTCTCAATACATTTCATATAAAAATGAAAGAGATGATTAATATTATCGAAACCTCAATACCATATTAGACCCTAGAGGAGCTGACCCAGTGCATGTTCTAGGAAAAAAGGTGAATCCACACCATGTGAGAAGTGGACTTTGCTGGTGTTTGTGAGTTGACACACTTTCCCGGGACTCTAACAGGATTCCTCAAGTCTCTGAGAGGTTCTGAGCTAAGTTCCTCCTATGAAACTGTCCCAAAGGGACCTACCTGGCCCAAGTTTGTCCTCCTCTTGAGGCCAGCTGCCATGCAATGATTAGCCACATGTTATAAGACCTATTCTCTTGCCTTGTTAAACAGTGAGGAAAGGTGACTCTGGCTCAGAGACCCTGGAAAACCAGGAAAGTCCTCCTTTGTGCTGTGTTGCTGTTCAACACTTCCCCTTACTCGCTCTCATTTCCTTTAGTTCACCCATGGGGTTAATCTCAAGAAATTCCCCTCTCCAAAATTTATGCTTGGTAATAACATCTCAGAATACATTTCTCTGTTGGACAAATTAAGGGGTGAATGTTTTGCCTGTTTCTTGTTGCAAACCCAAATTGGTAAAATGAAAACATTCATATGGTCTTTGCTACAAGTTTTTGAGTAATATTCATGTCTGTGCATATACACACAGTGGCATACAGACATGCACAAGTTTTTGTTTGCATGTCAGTTATGGGATGCTTCTAGGTTTCTATTTTGTGGCCAGGAAAAACTTTTGGGTGAAGCTTTGCCTTGCATAATAGCCAATACAACATTTTCACCTTCATTTTATCTCCCAGAGAATCAAACCATTCTTATTGTACTTAATTATAGTAATATATGTTGTAGTAGGCATTATGTAAAATTTGAGCTCTAGATAAACCATAGGTATAATAGTTGAAGGGAAACCACTATTTTTCATGTTATTAATATTATTTGTAACATATGTATTGTGCTGTAGGGTTAGCCAGGAGCTGTTACACACTTTTTCTCATTTTTTTCCTCATGAAATCATATGCACTGAACAGTATAACCATTATCCTTTAATAGGAGTAAACTGAATTTACTAAGATTTATTATCTTACCCCAAATCACCCAGGTAAAAAGTCCTAGAATCAGTCAGCCTATGAGTCTTGGTATTTCTACTTTAATCACCGTGCAGACCAGGTCACTTGAACACTGGATCCTGTAACTGTAGACCTGAATCTGTTCCTGGATTCTGAAATCCTTTTTTTCTGGGGAGTAAGGGAGCAGCATAACTGTGGGTTGGAAGGAGAAAAGCAAAGAGGGAAACTCTGGAAACGTTTGAGTCTATGTACAAATTTAACATAGAGAAACTTAGAAACTTTTCTGGTGTATCCAGGACCTGAAACTTAGTATCCTGGCACATGAATCATGACTATGTGGAAACTTGATACTTAGAATTGGATGTAACTATAGATCATCCATAGTCCTAGCATACAGGATTCCTCAGGAGCTCTTTGTATTGATAATTAATAAATAAACCTATAGTGAAAACACAATTTCATTCTGATCTGATTATTTGGCAATATTCTGGTCACCCTCAGCTTCTAGAAGGATCAGTCATATGGATGACCCGGATTACTACACCATAAATTGCTTTTTGGTGTTGCTTATTTGAGCTTGTCTTTTGGGTAATGATCTCAGCTTGAGTCTTGAACCAACAAATGTTAAATGGTGGTGAGCCCCTTACAGGGACTTGATTTGTAGCAGGACTAGTGTTGGGGAGGGCACTCACTGCTACAACTTGTGGAATGTAGTCATGCATGTGCATGTGGCTTGTCTTAGCATCACCTCCATGCCATCAAATTCAATCATCAGAAAATTCTAAGTCTTAGCAAACTTATCAACTTATTGTTCTAATTTTCTCTGATTAAACTACAAAAACTTTGAAGGCAAAAATGATATTTGTGTGCTATGCTTTCAACATAGTGCTCAGTTAATAAATCTCTTTGAAAAGAGACTGTAGAATGAATCAGACATAACTTTCCTATGTTCATATATGAAAATACCACCAGTGAAACTCCACATCATGCACAACCACAAGAATGAGATCCTTATTAGAATAAATAATACTCCATGTCTATACTATCATGTATATCTAAAAAATAACAAATTAAAAAAAAAAGACTCAGTGGAGAGGGAGACAGTTCTTTAATAAATGGAAGATTTCAAGTAGCAGAGAGCAATAGACCAATATGCTCAATGATGACCAAATGCATAATACTGAAAGGAACATGGGAAATAATCTTGTCTAGAGAAAATGCTACTACTAAACACTGGAGGATGGAGGCGAACATTAACTATGATAGATGTGCTCAGATTATTTAATTTTGATTATCAGAAAGATGTGATGTGGTTGGTAATGGAGAACAAAAATAGGTACTTGACAGAGAAGTCACCTGATACAATGGCGTTTTAGAGACCAAAGGAGATGGTTTCCTAATAAGATGGAAACAGGATATATCATCATAGAACATCCAAATCCTATAGCTTCAGATAATGAAAAACAAACAAATCCTATAGAAAAAAATCATTAGTTGTAAAGACAGCATAGTATACTAAAAATGACAAATTTATAATATTTAGAATGTTCAAAAATCTTCATGTTATTTTAGCATTAAATTCAAATTTCTATGTGATTTTTTTAAAAGAAAACTAAAATTCCAGGCTATAATATTGACTGTTAATTTTACAAAGTCTGAATAAAATAGCTCACAACTCTGATTAATGAATCTTTAAAGATAGGTCAGAAGAAGACCTGGTACATAGTTCTTTAAGGGCCTGAAATAATTTTAAGTTCTCTGAATTATCAAAATGCAATCAGCTAATCATTCAACATTTTCTGGTCTATGCTCAGTGTTTCAGAAAGACATATTTTTGCTTCATTGTTAAGAAAAGATAAATGACTACATATTTTTCAATGCTGTCCATCACAATTAGGCTTCAATGATGTAAGATAATTGTATACTTTCATTTATAGCATAAAAACAGCAGATCTGAGATGAAGAATTTATCTAGGTTATGTTTTGAGGCCATGATAACTGTTTTGGTTAACACAGTTCACTACTATTTATTTATACTGCACCTAAAAAATTGACTTTTTTCTTTAGAAATGGACAGGTCTATGTATTTGATGTGATGGTCTCCATATAAGGATATATATATATATATATATATATATATATATATATATATATATATATGTATATATATAAAACTATTGGTCTACACATTTCTCCAAACCTTTCAATATGCCCATTGCGTGACACACCCTGTGCAGTTCTTTGGGTAAATGTTGTTATGATGAATTATTGGTAATTTCTCTGAAATTTTTACTTGAGTGAGTCTATTCTGCAATTTCCTACTCATATCCTTCCTTCATCTCCTTATCTAAGTTTCCTTCCATCAATGCTGTCATCAGATTCTACTTTATCCAAGGTGACTTGCCTGATTATTTCCATTAGAATGAATTTTTCATTTGTATCCCACTCAATCCTATCTTACTTTGTTTGAATATTTGTTATGCTATGTATGCAAATTTTCATCATATTAGTAGCAACCTATCATTTCTTATCACCTCAAGTGACTTATGAGTCCCTTGAAATTAGGGGAAGACAAGAAACTAGTGGGAAAACATGAGCCATCCAATGTTATATTTTTATCCATGCCTTAAACACCTGATTTGAACTTAATAGTCTCTAAATAAATATTTCTGAATTAAACAAAATATTTGTACATCAGTTTTAAAAATTTTGTTTTTCAAAAATACTCATTTTGATAGAAAAAAAAACCTTGTCAAAGGTATTGTTTTTAACAAGAACTGAATATAGAAAGTGGACAGCAAAAGATCAAAATACAACTCCTGTCACTTGATTTTGTGACCACATAATATTATTTTGGGAGCACAAACATCGACACTGTATTCAGCAAATATACATATTTTTTTGCTTTAAATTATTGAGCACATTTCTTAAAATCCCATTTTTTATAACTCTATGATTTTTTCAAATGATTATCAATAGACATTACTTGTACCATTTAAAATTTTAGAAAAATAATGTCTACTTTTCTTTCATCACTGGATCAATTTGTGTCAACAAAGACAAAATTAGTGGGTCTATAAGTCCCTATGAAAACTGAAGCCATTGCTAGTATTGTTTTGTATTTCATTATCTCCTATGTTGGATTAATGAATACTGATTTTCAGAGTATTTTATAATTTGTAAATCATATGTTTATATGAATTATCCTAATTCTTAACAGTAAACTGGAAAGACTGACTTTTTTAACTACTAAGGGCTTAAATTTATTTTTAATATTTGCTGTACACTTTTGTTGTTGTTGTTTGATTTGACCTTTCTACCTTTGCCCTAAAATGTTTTCATAAAGCTTTATTTCAGATATGTTTTTTTTATAAACCTTTAATATGATGTAAATACATTACATTTATATGTAAATAGATCAAACACTATTTTCAGTTCAAAACTGTCTACACTCTTCTCCATCTTCCTGATTTCTGTTCATTGCACAAACATTATCCTTGATACCTTAACATTTCAAATCAATTTCTGACAGATTCAAACTTCTTATTTTCCATTATCATAAAATTATGTAGATTCAGGATCCACACAATATTGTATATTTGTTCACCCTTTCATTAATATTTCATCCATGTATGATTTATATATCTAGTAAATACTTTTTCCTTCCTTTCCCATTTAACTAAATCTCATTAGAAGTACTTTTCCAAGCTATGTTCTACTTTTCTTTGAACATTTGAAACTATCCCCAAGTTTCCTAGAATATATTTTTGATCATATCACACACTGATACACAAACTTAATGATTTTCTCTTACTATGCAGTTTATTTTGAAAGCCTTACATCGGTGGTAATCATGGTTCCTAACATTGACTGAACTCAGCTGGTCCAATTTGTTTCCTGGTGCACCTATTAAGTGTGCCTTCTAACATATCATCTATGTTCAAACAAATATGGGTCATCCAGTGTTTTCTGAAAATGGCTTATGAGTTTGTGTTCATAATAGTCTTCTTCCTAGTTGTATTGCTGCCACCCATCTTCACCTGTCAATGTTTATTTCAAATGCCATCCTATTTAAGGTTCTCTTTTGGATTCCTCTTAACTCAATGCTATCTATCTTCATAGAAAGCCCCATAAATCTTTATTTTTTGTTTCTCTGTGAATTTATCTTAATCTAAGTTTTCAAACTCAAAGTCAGAGAGCTGAACCTCTCCTCATAGGTGCTTCAGAAATTGTCTTGTAGGACAACCAGGGAGAGGAATTGGTGTAGATGCAAATTCTAAAACCCAAGCTTGTATTAATATATGTTATAGAAGTGTTTTGTATAGTTATATAATATGCTTATGTGAAAGCATACTATATAGTATAGTATGTAGTAAATAGTAAGCTTTTGTTATACAGTATTGTTATAGTATGCTTTTGCATATTTATTTTGAAGACACTATTCCACAATTTAAATTTTGAAAAACAATGACTTCATTCAGGTTATTCTGTATATTCATTTAGCATGAGTGTATTGTACCATAAGTTTCTTTAAGAGCAGAAATTATATTGTTCTTTATTTTCTTTCATAATCCATCCCCTAGCATCTAAGACAGTTCGACAGTTATAAAATAATGAAGTGCTAAGTTGATCTGGCTGCTTTTCACAGAGTATGTCTAGCAGAAAAAGCACATTATGAGCATGGGTCCTGATTAATCTAGGAAAGCTGAATTGAATCAGAAGAATGTAACTATTTATAGGAAGGGAGTTCCACATACTAATGGTTTAGAACATAGTCTCCAGTGGCAAAGTAGTTTTAAATTCTGTCTGTGTCACTTATTGGACAATGATCATTAAAATTTTGCATTGTTTGTCTGTGTCACAATTTCCTCATCTGTAAAACAGTGAATAACAGTGAAACTGCCCAATTCTCACAGTTAATGCAAATTATAGGTGAGTAAAAATATACAGAGCTCTAACAGTGTTTTGCACATAGTAAAAAGTGTATGTGTTATAAATATTTTTAGTACATAGGTGTCATCTTTGGTCATACAGCATCTGTGGCCCACTCTTATGTGTGAAGTACTTACCTGGTAAAGAGCCAAAAGCTACCTTCTGATATAAGAGAACAGATTCTTTTAGGGCAGGCATGTAGTGAAAGATTGACCAATCAGATGAGCCATTCCTATTTCTTTGACTTAAGAATTAATGATTCCAATGCACAATGGAAAGTTTCTTGGGAGGACATAATATCCAAGGAATACTAGAGTGGCAGAATGGAATGTAGGGTCCAAGCAATAATGCTTCAGCTGTTATGAATTCCAGTTTCTTTCCAATCTTTATCAAAGCATGTATTTCAGGAAATTACAGAGATAACATAAACCATATGTTTATTTAAAAATACAGCTTTATTGTGATCAGAATCATATACCATGTAATTAAGAGTTGTACAATAACCATCATAGCAATTTTAGAAACTCCAAATAGAAACTCTGTATACATTGTGGCCACCCATATTCCCTCCTAACTCTTGAATCTCCAACCCATGTTTACCACTAATCTCTGGATGGATGGATGGGTGGATGGATAGATAAATTGTAGATAAATTGATTTGCCTATGCTGTATGGTCAAATAAATAGGAGCACACACAAAGCATACTTTGTGACTGGTACTTACCACCTCACATATTTTCAAAGTTCATCTTGTAGCATATATGATTACTTTATGCCTTTTTATTGCAAAATAATATTCTATTGGAAAAATATACATTTTCCCCTATTTGTCAATAATGAACCTTTTGTTGTTTTCCACTTCTGAAGGGTGGTGTTAGCGACCAGTCTTTAAGATATGCTTTGACACCAGCGGGGATCTTCTCAGTTTCCGTTTCCTGTATTTGGTGGATTAGCTGACCTGTATTTTAGCTTGTCACATCAATGGAGCTAACAACTTTCCTCTTAAAACACTTACCAGCAAATATCTGCTATTTTTACCCCCCTTAGATTTGAACTTCTTGTTCTCTGCTTCACATATAGTCAGTCCCTTTGGAGAAAGCATTAGAACTCTCTGTGCTTATCACTTATCTCTCTGTCTGGACAAAACCTCTGAAGCACTATTCCAGAGCTAGGAGCATCAACAGTGACACACTTTCTCAGAGTGACACCCAGCTTTGTAGGCGGAGTGATCAGAGAGAATGGTGGTCTCTGATTTTCTCTGCTTGCTTCTTTGAGCATGGAAACTCCACCTTAAAAGCTAGCTGTGTAAGTACCATTCAAGGCTCCAGAATTTGTGTCCTGTTGTGCCTAGAGTATATACTCCACCCTATGAGTAGGGGTTTGATGGATGTAGGGAGCCACAACCTTTCAGCAGTGCTCACCTGGACTACACCTTCTGCTGTACGGAGGGAATGCTGGTGGAGAGTCACTTTCAAGTAGACATTGTACCCCGTGTTCAGGAGCTGGGGTTAGAGAAAGCACCATATTAGCAAGACACACCCAGAATAGTGCATCTGTCTTCTTGAATTGTGATGACAGAATGGTGGTGGGAATAAGGGAGCTTTAAAGAGGGAGCAGGCTGAGCTCAATTCTTACAGTCTTGATGGTCTTACTAAGACTCAGTTTCTTCATTTTTTGTTTGTCCTTAGGATCATTTATAGAAACCAAATGTTTTGGAATTTTTTTACATAATTTCTACCAATTTGCAATTGTTTCACTAAGTAGCAGGTTTCCAGATAGCCTCACAATGATATTTGAAATAATATCATCCAATGCCCAATTGATAAATCCCCTTTTACTTACATCATTTAGACTTTAAAAAAATTAATCTCAGAAGCCTACCTAGTATTTTATAGGCACTATCTGAAAGTTCTGTATTACTTACTCTTGAAAAATGTGGTATTGCGATTTCTATAGATATAGAGAATATAGTGAAATCCCCCCCATATTGTACCAAATTTAAATTACTTAATAGCTTTCTCCAATGAGATTATTTATATTTCTAAATCAGAATATACGAAAAATATTTTTGCATCCCTCCTTTTAAAACTACAAGTGAATAAAAGAATGTAATTAAAGTTGCATTTAAAATTCTACTTGTCTATATTAAAATGCCATGTTTAAACTACATTTAATGTTTATCTTTCAAATCTTAGTTTGAAAAATACTATGAACAAATGAAATAGTTCCTATATGAGATTAGTACATATTTATAAAGAATAAGGGAAATGTAGCAATATGTCTACGTATTTATTCCTGTATTACAACACAAATTATTTAAAGTATCAGGTGTTTCTTAAGAAAACATTTACAACAAGGTGTTTGGCAGGTGTTTTCTTACTAAACAAAATTCTAACTTAACTTTGAGAACATTCTGAAATAGTCTATATTTTCTTCTAGCAAATTTCTCTTACTCTGTGAATTCACATCCATTCTGAATAAAGGTTCTGGGTAGACTATGAATCTAAAATGTAGATGCTCATCATAGCCAAACACACCAGCCACCAATCTGGGGTCTAAATTTTCACATATTCCATGTGGCTACAAGCAAGTGCAGCATAATGAAGTCACACCTTAAGTCCCATGTGTTAGATTAATGAGTTCTACTATGTGTTTTCACTTTTCACACAAATAAATAATACACATCCGATGGGCAGGGCCAAGGGTTTATTTGAGCTTTTGCACCTCAGTACACATTATAGAATCTTTTATGTGTATATTGACCCTCCATGAGTAAATAAGAGCATATTTAATATTTTAATTCTAATTTTCTATACAATAGAGTTGTAAATAGTTTCACTACTAAGATATAAATGCGAAAGGAAGAAGAAAAAGTTATCATTCAATACAGAATCCTAATATATCCCATGTGGTGCTGTTGACAGGCTACGAACTTGAAGAAACACCTAGTGGGAGTTGAAGACCTGCAGACTGTATCCTGTATCCCACCCCATCCTATTTTGGATATGCTAAATGTTCACCATAGGCTTCAGATACATCATTTGGAAAATTAAATTATTTACTTTCAGTTATTATTTTCAAGTTTAAAAAAGCTGTAATCAGTCTTTTTAATATTCCAGTTACAATTGATACTTTTCAATTAACCAGTTCTTGGTAATAAACTTTAATGATTATGTAAAACCTAGCCTTCTCCCCTTTGTGTGTGTCTTTATGGTTGGTGTGTACCTAGTCTCTTCACTATTGTGTGAACAGAACTGCATTTTTAAATTAAATTGATGGCCATCTTGAGAAGCTAAGCCAGACCACTGACAAAGAAAAACTCAATTTCAAATAAATTCTCCTAAAGTTACCAACTTTTTCTAGAAAAGCATAGATTGTGGTTGTTTGTCAGAACAGTTTTTGAATGAATGGTGATGATATGAGACAGTTTTGTGCCAAGAATCAATTCACAAAACAGCACTCATTACAAATACATATCTCTGAATTCTTTACAGTGTGATAACTTTCTAAAAAAAAAAAAAAGCTATTACAAATATCAGTGTGCATTTTTATGTTTTTATTTTTATTTCATTTTGTCCATTATATGAAAGAGCAACATATATTATTTGAATAATGCTAATCATGATAACTTTTTGTAAATTATTGCCCAAGCAATGTCTAAATACAGAGTAAAGAGCAAACTGAAAAGAATTCTTCCATTTGTTTGACATACCCTGTTTAGGTCATAAATTACGCTGTGTTCCCTGAATTTCATACATTTATATGTCTCACTAATTTTATATTGATTATAGTCATGTATATATTCTTTATTTGTCTGGTCTTTTTCAAAGTCTGCTAATGTAAAAAGATGATTTTTAAATAATTATCATTGCAACATACTCATTAGCAGAATCAAGGTGTTCCACTGATAAATTGAATAGTGAGTCTTTTTTTGATTTGTTGAAAAAATTCCTAATGGAGATAATTCTGTTCGATTTTATGTTTTCATACAAATGTATTTTGACTTAGAACATTGGATCCTTTTGCACCCTGATGATTCCTCCTGTATTTGAGATTATATCTGGCTTGCAAAACAATGTGTATTTAGATTGTTTTAGGTACACAATACGCAGTATCTCTTTTCCTATTGTGTTGTCTAGCAGCTAAACCAATTGAATAATTTTGAGAACCATGAATCTATCTAAAATATTTAAGAAAACAAAAGTAACATTTTAAATATGGAAAAAATTAGTATTCCTGGCAGTTAAAACTATTTGAGTACTACAAAATTCACTAAGTTGCCTTCTGTAATCATTCTCAAGTGGCCTTGAAAATTTTCCTTTAGGACTTGCCAACCATGCAGAGCTGAATTTAAGTCTTGGGCTTTCCTTCTCTGGATGAAAAGGCTCCTCATGACATGTTATAAGACACTGATAAGATTATTTATCAAAAATAATAAATTCAGATACCAATGCTAATTTATTCTTTTAAGCATTTACATTAAAAGGGGGCATTTTACTGTTTTAATTCTGCAGAATTGGAGTTAGAAATGTACTTCACTGATTGTTTCTTTTGCTGAGAAGCAGCTTTTTAGTTTGAATCTATCTCATTTATTGATTCTTGATATTAATTCTTGTGCTACAGGAGTCTTATTAAGGAACTTGGGGCCTAAACTGACATGTTAGAGATTAGAGCTTAATTTTCTTCTATTAGGCATAGTGTCTCTGGTCTAATTCCTAGATCCTTGATCCACTTTGAGTTGAGTTTTGTGCATGGTGAGAGATAGGAGTTTAATTTCATTCTATTGCATATGGATTTCCAGTTTTCCCAGCACCATTTGTTGAAGAGGTTATCTTTAATCCAATGTACATTTTTGGCACCTTTGTCTAATATAAGATAACTGAAATAATATGTGTTAGTCTCTATGTCCTCTGTGATGTACCATTGGTCTACCAGTCCATTTCAGTGCCAATACCATGCTGTTTTCCTTACTATTGCTCTGTAGTATAATTTAAGGCCTGACTCAAAAATTTTAACACCAAAATAAATAAACAAATAAATAAATAAATAACCCAATTAATAAATAGGCCAAGGAACTGAAAAGACACTTCTCGAAAGAAGGTATACAATCAATCTACAAATACATGAAAAAAATGTTCAACATCTCTGGCTATTAGAGAAATGCAAATCAAAACCACTCTAAGATTCCATCTCACATCAGTCAGAATGGCAGCTATTAAGAACACAAACAACAATAAATATTGGCGAGGATGTCGGGGAAAAGGCACACTCATACACTGCTGGTGGGACTGCAAAATGGTGCAGCCAATATGGAAAGCAGTATGGAGATTCCTTGGAAAACTGGGAATGGAACCACCTTATGACACAGCTATCCCACTCCTCGATCTATACCCAAAGGACTTAAAAACAGCATACTTTAGGGATACAGCCACATCAATGTTTATAGCAGCACAATTCACAATAGCTAAACTGTGGAACCAACCTAGATGCCCTGCAGTAGATGAATAGATAAAGAAAATGTGGTATATATACACCATGGAGTATAACTCATCAATAAAAGAGAATAAAATCATGGCGTTCGCAGGTAAATGGATGAAGTTAGAGAATATAATGCTAAATGAAGTTAGCCAATCCCAAAAAGCCAAATGCTGAATGTTTTCTCTGATATAAGGAGGCCAATTCACAGCTGGGTTGGGACAGGGAGCATAGGAGGATTAAAGAAACACTGAAATGGCCAATGGAGAGGGAAGGAAAGGGAGGGGGCAAAAGGGTGAAGAAAAAAAAAAAAAAGATGGTAGAATGAGATGGATATCATTACCCTAAGTGCATGTATGAAATGTATGAAGACACCAATGGTGTGAATATACTTTGTATACAACCAGAGATATGTAAAGATGTGCTCTTTAAGTATAATATGAAATGTAATGCATTCTGCTGTCGTTTATAAAAACTTAGAATAAAAAAAAAAGAAAGAAAAAGAAATGTACTTCAATGGTGCAGTTAGGAATTCCTATTTCCAAGGCACAGAATCACTTATTTAAAAAAAAACAAACAAACAAAACCAACCAAACAAAAAGATAGAGAAAAGGCAGGCTTGAAGAACAACTTCTTAAGGGTGACAGCAGCAGGGGATGGAACGCAAGTCATTATCTGGATTACACAATGGTGTCTTAATTCAGACAATTTTTTTTGAGGCTTTAGCATTTTTCCCTTCATTAGCTTGATTTTGACCCATTATTGAAAATAATCTAAGAAGATAATGCCATTATTTGCATAATCAAGAAATAGAACATCCTTTCTTCCCCTGAATGCCGCTAAGCTTGATAAAGATATATACTTGAAAAGTACAGACATCTATGAAAAACGCTTCACAATAGTGAATGTCAATAGCATGAAATGTATTTCTGTACTGTTGATATTTAAAATAAAAGCTTCTTTTTGAATCTCACATTAGAACTTTTCTTCAAAGTAATTATTTTAATTTTACTATTAATTCACTTTGCCCTCTATTCAGTAAAATTAAAAAAACCCAATTTGAGGGTAGATTATTCACCTCTCATAAACAATTTATGCATAGATTTCTTCAGATTTTACCTGTGTCTGAGCAAGTAGACCTCCTTTCGTCTTACAGATGACATTATTTCTCTGTGAATATTTTAAACTTCTTATTCAATGTATTATAGGTAAAGTAAGCCATTTTTATTATTTCCAGGTAGATATAAGGAAAGGACATAGTAGGAAACTTAAGTTCCATGCTCAAGGATCTTCTCTTCAATATTTTCAATCACTGTTCAGTAAATTCTACCACAGCAAATACGCAGCTATAGAATGAGAGAAATTAGTAGCTGGATCTTGCTAAGAAGTAATATTTTCTATAATCAGAAAGCAACAAGAGCACTTTTGAAAATATTGGAAGCTGCCTACAAAAAAAACTTAAAAAGAGATTTTGGATTCTAAGGAAAGTATTCATAAGTTTGTTAGACAACCCACAGCATTAGAAGAAATATGGTCTGTTTTCATTCAGTTCATTCACTTGAAGTTAATCATCTCTTACTGTCTTATAATCCTAACAGGAAACAAATTTCTCATAATTTTAAGTGGGAAACACTATGCTACAGGTATATTTAAAAATCTCAGATAACTTCCAAAAATAAAATAAAATTTATAAAATCCCCAAAGAAACATCCACTGTAACATAAAATAATAAAACAACATAAATATTGTTACCTTGTCATCAGTGTACCAGTATGATTATTTTCTTTTTAATTTTTTTATTTTTATAATCTTTAATATGTACAACTCATAGTGCATATATTTAGTATCTTTTTACATACAACTGTTTGTATACAAAGTATATTCGTACAATTCAGGTCTTCAATCATGCATTAAGGAAAATGATATCCGTCTCATTCAACCACCTTTTTTTCCCCCCCTCCCTCCCCGCTTGCTCCCTCCCTTACCCTCCCTTCCCTTGACCATTCTAGGGTTCCTCTAATCCTCCTATGTACCCCCATCCAACAATACTTTGAAAAAGCCTCCTTATATAAGAGAGAACATTTGGTACTTGGATTTTTGAGACTGACTAACTTCACTTAGCATTATGTCTTCCAACTTCATCCATTTACCTGCAAATGCCATTAATTTGTTTTCTTTTATTGCTGAGTAAAATTCCATTGTGCGTATATACCACATTTTCTTAATCCACTCATTTACTGAGGGACATCTAGGTTGGTTCCACAACCTAGCTATTGTGAATTGTGCAGCTACAAACATTGAGATAGCTGTGTCACTGTAATATGCTGTTTTTAAGTCCTTTGGGAATAGACCCAAGAGTGGGATGGCTGGGTCATAGGATGGTTCCATTCCCAGTTTTCCAAGAAATCTCCATACTGCTTTCCATAACGGTTGCACCATTTTGCAGTCCCACCAGCAATGTATGAGTGTGCCTTTTTCTCCACATCCTCTCCAACATTTATTGTTGCTTGTGTTCTTGATGGCTGCCATTCTGACTGGAGTGAAGTGAAATCTTAGAGTAGTTTTGATTTGCATTTCTCTAATTGCCAGTGATGTTGAACATTTTTTCATGTATCTGTTGATTAATCGTGTATCTTCTTCTGAGAGGTGTCTTCTCAATTCCTTAGCCCATTTATTGATTGGGTTATTTGTTTTTTTAGTGTAAAGTTTTTTGAGTTCTTTATATATTCTAGAGATTAGTGCTCTATCTGATGTGCATGTATTAAATATTTGTTCCCAATTAGTTGGCTCTCTATTCACCTCACTGATTGTTTCTTTTGCTGAAAAGAAGCTTTTTAGTTTAAATCTATCCCATTCATTAATTCTTGGTAGTAATTCTTGCGCTACAGGATTCTTATTAAGGAACTTGGGGCCTAATCCAACATGTTGGAAATTGGAGCTTACTTTTTCTTCTATTAGGCGTATTGTCTCTGGTCTAATTCCTAGGTCTTTGATCCACTTTGAATTGAGTTTTGTGCATGGTGAGAGATATAGGTTTAATTTCATTTTGTTGCATATGGATTTCCAGTTTTCCCAGCACCATTTGTTGAAGAGGCTATCCTTTCTCCACTGTACATTTTTGGCAACTTTGTCTAATATAAGATAGCTGTAATTAAATGTATTAGTCTCTGTATCCTCAATTCTGTACCATTGGTCCACCAGTCTGTTTTGGTGCCAATACCATGCTGTTTTTGTTACTATTGCTCTATAGTATAATTTAAAGTCTGGTATGGTGATGCCCCCTGCTTCACTTTTCTTGCTCAGGATTGCTTTGGCTATTCTGGGTCTCTTATTTTTCCAGATGAATTTCATGACTGTTATTTCTATTTCTTTGAAGAATAACATTGGGATTTTGATTGGAATTGCATTAAATCTGTATAATGCTTTTGGTAGTATGGACATTTTGACAATATTAATTCTACCTATCCAAGAGCAAGGTAGGTCTTTCCATCTTCTGAGTTCATCTATAATTTCTTTCTTTAGTGTTCTATAATTTTCGTTATAGAGGTCTTTCACCTCTTTCGTTAGGTTGATTCCCAGGTATTTTATTTTTTTTGATGCTATTGCAAATGGGGTATTTTTCATCATTTCCCTTTCAGAGTCTTTGTCGCTGATGTACAAAAATGCCTTTGACTTATGTGTATTGATTTTGTATCCTGCAACTTTGCCAAATTCGTTTACTAGTTGTAAAAGTTTTCTGGTAGAGTTTTTTGGGTCTTCTAGGTAGATTATCATGTCATCAACAAATAGTGCTAATTTGAGCTCTTCTTTTCCTATCTTGATCCCATTAATTTCTTTCGTCTGTCTAATTGCTCTGGCCAGAGTTTCCAGTACTATGTTAAATAGCAGTGGTGAAAGGGGACATCCCTGTCTTGTTCCAGTTTTTAGAGGGAATGCTTTCAATTTTTCTCCATTTAAGATAATGTTAGCTCGGGGCCTTGCATAAATAGCTTTTATTATGTTAAGATATGTTCCTGATATTCCTAGTTTTTCTAGTGTTTTGAACATAAAGGGGTGTTGTATTTTGTCAAATGCTTTTTCTGCGTCAATTGAGATGATCATATGATTTTTGTCTTTAAGTCTATTGATGTGATGTATTATGTTTATTGATTTCCGAATATTGAACCAGCCTTGCATCCCTGGGATAAACCCCACTTGATCGTGGTGCACTATCTTTTTGATATGTTTTTGTATCCGATTTGCCAGGGTTTTGTTGAGGATTTTTCCATCTATGTTCATTAAAGATATGGGCCTGAAGTTTTCTTTTTTGGATGTGTCTTTGCCTGGCTTTGGAATTAATGTAATATTGGCTTCATAGAAAGAGTCTGGAAGAGCTCCCTCTTTTTCTATTTCTTGAAATAGTTTGAAGAGCATTGGTATTAGTTCTTCTTTGAAAGTCTTATAGCACTCGGCTGTAAACCCATCAGGTCCTGGACTTTTCCTTGTTGGTAGCTTTTTGATGACATCCTCTATTTCTTCTCTTGTAATTGATCTATTTAAATTATGTATAGCCTCAACATCCAGTTTAGGCAAATCATATGACTCTAGAAATCTGTCAATGCATTCAGTATTTTCTATTTTATTAGAGTACAAGTTTTCAAAGTAATTTCTAATTATCTTCTGTATATCTGAGGTGTTTGTTGTGATATTCCCTTTTTCATCACGAATGTTAGTAATTTGAGTTTTTTCTCTTCTTCTTTTCGTTAGCATCGCTAAGGTCTGTCAATTTTGTTTATTTTTTCAAAGAACCAACTTTTAGTTTTGTCAATTCTTTGAATGGTTTCCTTAGTCTCAATTTCATTAATTTCTGCTCTGATTTTAATTATTTCCTGTCTTCTACTGCTCTTGGTGTTTGTCTGTTCTTCTTTTTCTAATGCTTTGAGGTGTGATGTTAAGTCATTTATTTGTTGGGTTTTTTTCCTCTTAAGGAATGAACTCAGTGCAATGAATTTTCCTCTTACTACTGCCTTCATAGTGTCCCAGAGATTTCTATATGATGTATCTGTGTTCTCATTTACCTCTAGGAATTTTTTGATCTCCTCTTTGATGTCTTCTTCAACCCCTTGTTCATTCAGTAGCATGTTGTTTAGCTTCCAGTTGATGGAGTAGTTTTTCTTATTCCTTGTTTTGTCGTTGATTTCCAATTTCATCCCTTTATGGTCCGATAGCATGCAGGGTAGTATCTCTATTTTTTTATATTTGCTGAGAGTTGCCTTGTGACATAATATATGGTCTATTTTGGAGAAGGAGCCATGTGCTGCTGAGAAAAATGTGTATTCGTTTACTGAGGGATGAAATATTCTATATATGTCCGTTAGGTCTAAATTGTTAATTGTTTTGAGGAGGCTTAAAGTTTCTTTGTTTAGCTTTTGTTTGGATGATCTATCCATTGGTGAGAGAGGTGTGTTGAAGTCCCCTAGAATAACTGTGTTGTGGTCTATTTTACTCTTGAACTTAAGAAGCGTTTGTTTGATGAATGTAGGTGCTCCATTATTTGGGGCATACAGATTTATGATTGTTATATCCTGTTGATGGATGGTTCCCTTAAGTAATAAGAAATATCCATCTTTGTCCCTCTTGATTAATTTTGGCTTGAAGTCTACCTTATTTGATATGAGAATGGAAACCCCTGCTTGCTTCCGCTGGCCATGTGAGTGATAAGACTTTTCCCAGCCTTTCACTTTCAGTCTGTTGATGTCTTTTTCTATGAGGTGTGTTTCTTGGAGACAGCAAATTGTTGGGTCATTTCTTTTAATCCATTCTGATAATCTGTGTCTTTTGATTGGCGAGTTTAGGCCATTAACATTCAGGGTTATTATTGAGATGTGATTTTTATTCCCATCCATTTTTACTTGAATTATGGTCTTTAGCTTGATTTGGTTTCTCTTCTGGTTGGTATTTCCTTTAGTTTAATATCTCCCTTTGTTGATTTTCGTTATCATCTTTCTCTTCTTCTTCATGAAAAATGTTGCCCAGGATGCTCAGAAGTGCTGGCTTTCGAGTTGTGAAATCTTTTAACTTTTGCTTGTCGTGGAAGGTTTTTATTTCATCTTCGAATCTAAAGCTTAATTTTGCTGGATATAAGATTCTTGGTTGACATCCCTTTTCTTTCAGAGCTTGAAATATGCTATTCCAGGATCTTCTTGCTTTTAAGGTCTGGGTTGAAAAATCTGAACATAGTCTGATTGGTTTTCCCCTATATGTAATTTGCTTCCTTTCTCTTGTGGCTTTTAGTATTCTCTCCTTGCTCAGTGTATTAGGCATTTTCATTATAATGTGTCTAGGTGTGGATCTGTTGAGATTTTGTTTGTTTGGTGTTCGGTATGCCTCTTGAACTTGGTTTTCCATTTCATTCCTCAAGCTTGGAAAATTTTCTGTAATTATTTCATTAAATAGATTACTCATTCCTTTGGCTTGAAACTCTGCCCCTTCCTCTACGCCGATCACTCTTAAGTTTGGTCTTTTTATGCTGTCCCATAATTCTTGGATGTTATGTTCATGATTACTAACAAGTTTTGCTGTATGGTTTAAATTCTTCTCTAGGACATATATTTTGTCTTCATTGTCTGAGGTTCTATCTTCCAGGTGGTCTATTCTGTTGGAGATGTTTTCAATTGAGCTTTTATTTTGGTTTATTGCTTCTTTCATTTCTGGAATTTCTGTTTGGATTCTCTTTAGAGCCTCTATTTCCCTATTGAAGTAATCTTTTACTTCCTGTATTTGTTTTTGGAGTTCTTTGTCAAAATGATCTTTTGCCTCCTGTACCTGCTCCCTCATCTCATTTTTGAGTTCATTCTTAAGTTCCATAAACATTTGGCATATGTAATTTCTAAATTCCATCTCTGGCATTTGACCAACTGTGCTTGCCATGACATCTACCGATGAGGTATCTTGATTTGTTTGTGTCATTTTCTTTCCTTGTTTTTTCATGTTGCTTGTGTGTCTATTCTTCCTGCACTGTGGGACCTTGACTGATTTTACCTTAAAGCCTTATGTTGTTCCTGTAGTACAATGCTATCAGATCACCTTATAATTCCTTTATACTTTTAAAACCTAACACTTTCTATTCAGAAAATCCAAGTTTGGTCACAATGTGCAGATTTTGTTAACCCAGATATTATTTCCAATTTACTCTGTATGTTTCTGATAGGGTTTTATAGCTTCAAGTATTGGATACAGAGGTGTTATGTTTAGGAAGAAGGAAGTGTCTTGAATTGTTCTTTCTTGGAAAGTATGAAAAGAGATATCTATTGAAATGGTTTAGTGGAAGTGGTTTAGTATCAGTAGATGATGGAAGAAAGAGAATGGGGTTGACAATTAGGTAAAAAGATCAATTTATATATATAGTAAGTTGGAAAAAAAGAAAAAAAAAGATAAAAGAGTAGGAATTGGTGTAAGAGAGAGGAGAGAGAGAATCAAGGAAATAGAGAGTAAACTATATATAACACCACTTTGCTACCCAGTTCAATTGCGCCGGTTCTAGAAATCCCAAGTTTTGCGTATAACTTGTTTTTGCCTCTGTTTAGTATGCACTGGCAGGATGTAAACATGAAAGATGAAGGAGGAAGAAAAGATACAAGAGTGAGAAGGAGGGAAAAGAATGAAAGAAAAAAGGAGCGGAAGCAAATAAACACACTAACAATCAATGCGGAAGGAAAAAAAAAAAGCAGAACAAAACAAAGCCAAAAAAAGAAAAAGAAAAAGAAACAAACAAACAAACATACAAACAAACAAAAAAAAAAAACCCTCCCTACAATCCAAAAAATCAAGCAGACCAATAAAAAGAAAAGGAAAAAAAAGAAAAAAAAAAGTCAAACCCCAAGTCTCAGACAAAACGGGCCCTGGGAAGCCCCCCTCTTTTTTTCCTTTCCAGTTCAAACCAATTGCTATTGGATCACAGTCTGTGATCCTGTCAGTGAAATCAAGGCTGCATCCTAGGCCAGCGGCTGCACGGTTCAGTGAAGGAGTGGCCCAGGGGGACCGTGTATGTCAGCAGATGAATGGCGCCGGGAAGGGGACCTTCCAGAAGGCACCCCCTCCCCAAGCCCACCCACAGTTGCAGCCCCCTGTGGCCGCTGCGCCAGCCTCAGAAACGCCTTCCCCTGCTGACCACCCAAGTCTCACCCAATTGTGCGTTGTCTTCAGAGAGCTGGAGAGTCCCTGGATGGATGCAGCAGTCGCTCTCCGTCTCCTTCCCTTTGTCAGGACCAGCCCCTGAAGCTTTCAAAGATGGCGGTGCTCTCCTTCCAGTCAACAGCAGCTCCGCAGACTCCCGTATCCTCGCCGACCAATCTCAAAGCCGTTGGGTGGATGTCTCCCTGCCGAAGTGGCACCGGGAAGCCACACCTGTGACTGTGGTGCAGACAGCGCTGCTTCAGACTGTGGCCCGCTCCACTCTGCCCCTGTTTGCTGATCGCAGATCTCTGTGCCGCTCTGTCCGGGGCCCCACTACTGAGGGTCGTGTCAGGCGGAGTGTGGCTCCGAACTGGTGTGTGGCCCCGCGGTCTCCCGTGGTTCCCCAGCACCAATCCCACCGGCTGTTATCGCTGGTCTTTATCGCCGGTTTCACGCTGGTGTGCCGTGAGTTTGGCTGGGGTTGCAGTAGTAGCGCGGTCTCCCCACACTGACTTTGTTTCCCACGGCCTGTGCACCACCCAGGCGGTTTTGCAGGAGCCTCGCAGCTCCAGCCGCTGCAGACAGCTTGTCTCTTTCTCTCTCTGGTAGTGGTAATCAAACCATCCAGGAGATCGGTATTTTCAGTCCATATATATATGATGAAAGGCAATTTATCTGCTTTGTTGGATTCTTTCCATGGAGCTGTCCTGAAGTGCGGCTTCCTCTAATCCGCCATCTTGGATCCCCAGTATGATTATTAACAAACAATTGTTTTATATGCGGAGAGGTGGTCTTCTTCATGGTAATTACTTTTCTTATCTGCTTCACTTATTTTTATGTTTTTTTTTCAATGATTTTTCAGTTTCTTTGTGACTCATTGCACAGTGACAAGTGCTAACCACAAGGCAGGGTAGAATCATGTTCAGGATGAAACCAACATGACAGTGAAGGACTCAGCACAGATATTCCAAAGGCATCATTTAAGGGCCTATAGAATGCAAAACAGTCTTTCCTGTTGTTGGGAATCCAAATCCTTTTCAAAACCTACTGTTATGGTTTGGATATAAGTTGGCCCCCAAAAGCTCATGTGTGAGACAATGCAAGGATAGAGGAGAAATGATTGGGTTGTGAGAACCTTAACCCAATCAGTGAATTAACGCCCTGATAGGATTAACTGAGTGGTAACTGAAGGCAGGTAGGATGTGGTTGGAGGTGGTAGGTCATTGGGGGGCATCCCTTTGGATTGTATATTTTTTATCTGGAGAGTGGAGTCTCTCTCACTCTCCTTTCTGATCATCATACGAGCTGCTTCTCTCTACCACACTCTTTTGCCATGATGTCCTGCATGAACTTGAGCCCCTAGGAATGGAGCCCACTATTTATGGATGAAGACTATAAATAAACTGAACTCCCAAATAAGCTGTTTTTCCTCTACAGTTGCTCTGGTCAGGTCTTTTAGTCACCACAGTGAAAAAGTTGACTAAAACACCTCCTTATGTGATTTTACATTCTACTAAATGTACTTGAAATGTAATTCAAGTCATTTCATTGTGTTAAATATGTTATTTTAGAAAAAATAATTTCTTCAGAAGTAAACATAAATTCCTCTGATTTAAGTACTAACTGAAAACCACCCTATTGAGAAATGTGCCCAGTTAGGGAATCTGGGATTAAAATCCAAAGGATGTTCTATAGGGAAAATATTAACCTCGGAGACAAATTGCAGAGATATGCCCAAATTCACATTAAGATTACAGAAAATTAGCAGAAACTTCACAGTTCACATAGAGTAGACTCAGAAATGCTTATCCATTTCCTTTGCAAAATAGAGAATATAAGAATGTTTAGTTTGAAACTGAGACAGGACAAGGGCCTGATCTGAAAACTGGAATTCATGACTTTTGCCACACTATTTTTTCCATTATTCTTCAAATACCTCACACAGTTGATGTAGAAGGGTTTACAGTTGGTACTGTCTGTATTTGGGATATTTTCTCCTTGTTTTCCCAACTCTAAGAATACAACTTTGAGTTCCTCTACAAATATTAACTTCACTCTGCATGCTGGGCTGAAGCTACTAGTTACTTTGTTTCTCTTCTGTAATCTAATACCACTTACTATAAATCTTTTAGTGGAGTCTAATTTCTATATAGGTAAGTTTATATCTATTTCATCAACCAACTTACTCAATGAAAAGCAAATATAATTTTCTTGGCATGCTGGCTCCACAGAACAGAACTTTCCATAAAGTAGGCTCCCACTAAAGATGTAGGGATTTGAATTCAAATCTTACGTCACATGAGTATAATCTAAATACAAACTACAACTGGATTGATATGTGATTTGAAAGGAAAGCAGGACCATTGTGCTCTCTTGCTCCTAGGGTTACTCATCAAGTCAGGCTGTATTTGCAATTTCATAGGTTGCAGTAAAGTTTATGTGATATCCTTAGATTTTCTTATTTTATTTTATTTTTTTCCCTTTTAAAAATTTTTATTCTAATTTGTTTAGCATGTTTGCAGAGTGCAATTCATTTCATATTACATGTAAAGAGCACAATTTTTCAAGTTGCTGGTTTTATATAAAGTATTTTTACAACAATTGTGTCTTCATACATGTACTTAGGGTAATGATGGCTAATTCACTCTACCATTATTCCTATCCCTTTGCCCCCTCTTCTCCCTCCCCCCGTTTTGTTCTATTTAAAGTTCTTTCATTCCCCTTATCACCCCTCCCTTACCTTTATAAGTCTGTATCTTCATAACAAAGAGATCATTGGACCTTTGGTTTTTAGGGATTGTCTAACTTCACTTAGCATTATTTTCTCCTACTCCATCCATTTACCTGCAAATGCCATGATTTTATTCTTTTAGTGTTAAGTAGTGTTCCATTGTGTATATATACCAAAGTTTCCCTATCCATTCATTTGCTGATGGGGTTGGTTCCACAATCTAGCTATTGTGAATTGTGCTGCTATAAACATTGATGTGGCTGTGTCCCTGTAGTAAGCTGTTTTTAAGTTCTTTGGGAATAGACCAAGGAGTGGGATAGCTGGGTCAAATGGTGGTTCCATTCCAAGTTTTCCAAGGAATCTCCATACTACTTTCCAGACTGGCTTCACCAATTTGCAGTTAGATTTTCTTATTTTAAACAGTAGATGATCATGTGCTTCCCAAATTTTCATTACAATAATCACCATCACAGTAATAATAGTGAATGCCATATCTAATGATGATTTGCTACCCATTCTCCTCTGTTATCTCAATTAAGCTTACAAACAATGAGTTATTGAGGTATTTGCTAATTTCATTCTAGAAGGAGAAAATAAAGAAGGTGAGAGAGGGTGTGCTACTTTTCCAAGATCACACTGTTAGAGAACAACAGAGAGGAGATATGATTCCAGATCAGTCTGCCCAGCATACTTGCCCTTTCCTCTGTATTGAATTGACACAGAGAAAACAAAGTATCATCAAGAAAAGGGCAGGTGTGCACATTAAGTCTCTGTTGCCTGTTCTAAGAAGCAAAGAGAGGGCCTGCATGCTCTATTTACCTGCAAACCTTTGATGTTAGTTATGCATTTAAAAAAGAAGAAAAAAAAAAAAAAAAAAAAAAAAAAAAAAAAAAAAAAAAAAAAAAAAAAAAACTTTGCTACTGGGCAACCACTAAGGGGCAGTGATATACAAACAGTCAGCACACTGTGGTTCTGAGCAGTGAATCATGGCAGCTACAAGTCCACTGCAGGGAAAAGAATTGAATCCTCTTGGTTTTATTTCTCAGTAGAGAATTGGAGCAGAAACAAACCAAAGCACTTTGTCTCCCCCCAGGATCTAGTTATACCTTTTGCTAAGACAAACACATCACATTCAATTCTCCTGTCCAACCACGGATGAGAGAATCAACTGGAGCATCCAAATGACCCTCACACAAAAATAAACGGTGTCTTTGTTTACAGATCTCTTTTTTGTACTTAGCTACTGTCCGGTGTTCATAGAGTCGAACAAGTTAACACCCAATATTAAAAAAAATGTTCCTTTCTCATGGCTGACACATAAGATATCAAACAGTCTGCAATGTCTGAATGCTTAGTCTAGCAATTAAGATCTTGGTAGTCAATGTATTCCCAGCTCCAGATTCTTTGCAAAATATGCTTAGATGTTCCTTTTACGATGGGCTAGATTGGATGCGGGGAAATAGCTGTTATAAAGGTTAGGGGGAAAATCCTTATACTATAGTTGACATGCTGTATTGATCTAGTACAAAATTCAACCATTACTGAGACAGATGGGGGAGCTCTGAGACTCTCAATCCAAAAACTGCATCAGCTATTGCTGATGCTGCTGCACATGCTGACAATAGCTACAGTCTGAAAAGCAGGGTTTACATGCCTGAAATAAATTGTTTTGATTAGAACCTTTAGGAGAGAAAGTCATAAGGTACAGTTTTATTGACTACTTGCCAAACAACACAGACCCATGCACTGTAAGCTTGTTTTGCTCTTGTAAGTCAAGCACCAACTAGACTTTTATTTTCTAAGGTTATGGACTTAGAGTATAATGTATTATCATTTACTCTGAATTATTGCACACATGGCATACTAGGAAATGGAATTAATTTTCCAGTACTGCTGACCTCTGTGTATATGTTCATGTATTTGCTCCTTTCCTTGTAGCAGGCATACTCTACTTTGGTGTGATAAAGACTTCTTTGATTTCCTGATAATCTATTAAGTATTGTGGCCAAAAATGTGGGTTCAGAAAGCTACCAGTGTGTTCTAAAAAACAAATTGTAAAGAGAATAATCCTATAACTAGCCATGTTAATAATGCTTTCTTGCTTTTTCTGCTCTTCTTCTCCCTGAAGCATATTTTTCTCCTGCAGAGAGGTTTCTTTTAATCTATCGCTGTTTTTCAAAAACAAGACAATTCAGTGCAATCAACCAAACAAAATTTGGACAAATCATTGCAAAATGCAAAACAAGAAGTCAGCATCTTTGTTTTCTGAAGCTGGACTTTTGTTCCATTATCCCCCATGAAAGCAATTCATCGTGATGCTCTTTTCTCAAATAAATGCGTAGAGATCATTCTCCTTTCTTACATTTTTAGCCAGCATATATGAGTGGCCATTACAGATAGAATTGAGTATGCACAGTTTCATTATGAGTACTACCTGTAATGATAACATTCTGGTGTGTATGTTGTACCTACACAAAACAATCATCTTGCCTTGGGGAACTGTGTGCATGTTTTCCATACAAATGCTTTCATGAGACCATAAGTAAGGGCACAAACCAAAGAAAACCATATGCATTAAATGACTTATTTTATCATAGGTATTGTATTCTATCATTTGTATGTTATTTCATTGCATGTCCAATTTACAAAAAAAACAAAACAGAACAAAACAACATCTAACATACCACCGCATCTCTAAAATGTAAGCTTCAATTTGTCAATCTTGTGGTATTTAATAATCTAAGGTATTTACTAATTCCACTACATTCTAACTTTGTGTTGGAGTAATTAATCAATTAACAAAATTCATGTAGAACATGATGATTGCCCTGTAGGATTTTTAAATCTGTTCAAGAGATCTGAACCATTGCATTTCATTGTTAGCTAGGAAATGCTAAATGTCAAATGATTATTAAAGCTAGGTAAGAAGGTACCAATAAGGACCAGATAGAGCTAGCTGAATAGAATACTTTTCTCATATTACAAATATTTTTTTAAAAAACGGACACTTATTATTTAAAGTAGCAACACCAGTATATATGGCTCACATTTGACCAGTAGCATTCAAGGTTTCATAAATTGTTCTCCATATGTGCTGACTCTACTAGCTTCTAAAATGGTGAGATCCAGGGTCTCAATTTTTAATAACTCATTTGAATGACAACTTGCCTAGCTTTCAATTTATAAGCTGTAGGAGAGCTAAATGCAGAATTAAATTTGCTAGAATCTGCACGTTGGATTTGGGGGTTAGATACAAAATGTGGGGCCAAAAATATATTTTTCATCACTCAGTTTGCATTATCAGACACCCACATTAATGTTAATTGCAAAATACTAATTCACTTCAAAGTGATACGAACACAGTGCCACAAGTTATATCACAATGTTTTTATCATTATTATCATTACAGCATAAATAATCTGACGATTGCATGAAATTACCCCACACATCTTTGTATGCTGGAAATGGCAGATAAAATAGTATGGGATCCAGTTATATAAACCATTTACCTTATCCATTTATGCTGTCACTGAGAATTTCAGGTTGCAGGGGTATGTAGTGGTTTAACAGCAATGAAATAGTTAACTCCTGTCCCTCTGCTCTTAAGCAGCCAGGAGGGTCATAAGCATTGAAACAAATGAAGCATCATTTATTACCTCTGTCTCTTCTGCTGTGTTTTTGAGAGGAAGTATTGGCACTTACTTTGCAACAGATTTGATCTTCTGTTCTCTGAGGAAATGCTGTCACTGGTATTATTTACTCTCTGAGCAACAAATCCTCATAAATTATAATGGTTCTCCAGACAGCCATTTACAAATTTAATCAGGGATGATTTCCTTGCCTTTTTCAATTATCCCCAAATTATATTCAGTCAATGTAATGTACTAAGTCCTCTACCATATTTATTTCAGAAACACAAGTGCAGCACGCTTCCAATCTAAAAGGATGTCACTAATACATATATATATATATGTATACGTATATATATATATAGATAGATAGATAGATAGATAGATAGATAGATAGCTTGTACCTTGTTGAAAAACAAAATATTAGTCCATTTCCTTGACTATACTTGTGTTACAAGAGTTTCTAGTTCACCTTGCATGAAAAGATATTATTTTTTGCTTCTTGTTGAGAACACATACCAATGAAATAACCAATAATAATAATAGAATGCTAATAAGAACCAGAACCTTATCCCTGTAGCTAACTTTGAAGACATATCTAAATATGTGTTTTGTCTCCACCATTGATCAAGTATATACTCATGAGAATGTTTTGGCATTCTGTAGGACTCATTTTTTTTCAAATGTAAAATGAAATAATTCCATACATCATACAATCCTTGTTAGGAATAAACAGCATAATGAATATAAATAATATAGAGAACCTTCTATATAGTAAATAATAAATTGCAGCTGTTACTAGTAATCTATCTCTTCTTTTTTTTTTATTTTTTTAATGAATTACCTTAACAAAAATGAACTTAAATAACTGTCAAGGCTCATATAAAGAGTCCAGATAGTCCAGGGTTTGAACATGTGTCTTCAATGTTGTGTAACATTCTGATAAATTATTTGATGTAGTAGTTTATAGTATATGTAATATTCAAATGTAGATTATTCACTGGGCACTTTGAACACCATTTAGGGGAGATTCTACCAATTTTGTGCCATTTCAAGTCATGATAAAAAGGAGTCGAATCTTGTTACCTCTGGATATTGCCCTAGAAACTCCAAGGACATTTTAAACTCACCCCACAATTGTTTCTACATTTGGACATGGTTCTGGTGGATACTTATGCTGGATGAAGTTGAACTGCCTTAAAACTCAAAACGCAATGTGACTGATGTTAATAAGTGTGATGGTGAATTTTGTGCATCAACTTGACTAGATTATTAGGGAACCCAGACATTTGACTTAATATTGTGTCAGAGTATGTGACTCTGTGAGGGTTTTTATAGATGAAATTAATATTTGAATCAGTAGACTAAGTGACCGAGATTGCCCTTCAAATGTGAATGGGCACCATCCAAATTCCTGAGGGCCTAAATAGAAAAAAGGTGGATGATAAAGCATCTGCTCTTTCTTCTGCCAGACTGCCAGGCTACTTGTGGAGGCCATCAGGCTTCCTCTGCTCTTGAACTGAATTCACCTGATTGGCTTTGCTAATTCTCAGGTCCATATTAATAACTCCACCAGTTTTCCAAGGTCTCCCTATGGCTAGCAAAGGTAGATCCTGATATTTCTCCGTGTCCATAATTGTGTGAGCCAAATTTTCAAAATAAATATCTTATATTTTATCAGTTCTGTTTCATTGGAAAACCCACAAGATCTAAGAGTAGGATAGCCTCAAGAAAGTGAAATAATAACATTTCTCTTTCATATGTGGAACATGAGAAGAGGGCCACAGCTGGGAGTTATATTTGATTTATTTTTGCTATAATGCTATCTGGGAGCTAATAATGGAAGATATAAAAGAAATATGTGAAGAGGCATACTGAAAGCTAAACACACAAAATTACATAAAATTATCCTTTGTAAATGGTTGATTAGATACTAGTCAAAATTTGAACAAGAAACCATTAATAATTTTCTTAAAAATAGAGACAATAACCAAAAAGGAAAAAACAATAATTTATCATTTTAATATCCATGATCATCCCAAATCTTCTGAGATTCAAGATTTAGGATGCCAGAAAGATAAATTTTTAAAACATAAGCCCCCATTGAAATAATATTAAAAAGAAGATTTTTCAAGAAAAAAAAAATATTTGTATTAGTATGTCACAGTATTCTGTGAAATTAAAGTGGAATAAATCAATTTGAATCTATTCCTGTGTCATTAATTTTTGTTGTGGGGTAATGTCTTATTGCTTACTGTGGAAAAAGCAGCATTTGATCATTTACAAATAAAAAATGACCCAATATACTTTTAAAACATTAATCAAAAAACTTTTTAATGTCTGTAAAAAGTATGTGCAAGTATGTACATATTTTTGTATGTGATTTGATGACTATCATTAGGTAGGAAAGGCAATATCTATTGAAAGGTACAGTAATGTGCTACTTAATGAGAGAGATGTTTTGAGAAATGAGCTCTTACGTAGTTTTTTGTGGTTGAAGAAACATCATAGAGGATACATACATAAACTAAGATGTCTACAGCAAACAAAGTTGGACAGTTTACAGAATAATACAGCATCAACTTATATATGCCATCTGTCATTAACTGGAATGTTTTTATGTCACTAAGACACAGAGACAGAGAGCTGAATCTCTAAGGCATTCTAATACATAATGTTTCTCTTCCTTGGTCGAATTTTAAAAATGAATCTAAAACAGAAAACAAAGAGAGAGAGAGAGAGAGAGAGAGAGAGAGAGAGAGAGAGAGAGAAAGGAGAAAATACCATCTCATTTCTGGGGGGAGTTGGGGGATGAGGACTCCTTTAGTCCCATGATTGTAACGCTTCTAAATCTTATGACCATAAATAGAAGTCCTGGGATGTCTAATATATGACCTAAAGCATGAACATAGTAATTTTTCTTACAAAGAAGTAGAGCAGCACCTTGATAATTCAATTAAATGAGAGCTAGAGTTTTGTCTCAAATATTTTACCACCAAAAAAGTGTGACAGACACAACAATGCTGCTCCTCTTCAAGATGGTATCCATTTTTCAATTATCTTAGTCAATGTCTTATATATTAGATTGCCTGTACAGCATTTATTTTGCCCTGGAAATCTACCTACTCAATGTGAAGGTCACATCTGTTTTGTTTTCATAAACTTTATATACAATATAAAAGGTGACTTTTATATCTGTCTTGCTTCTGTACTTTAACATGATAACACAAGTACCTTTGTATTCTATTTGTTCATATTGTGTACATTTGAAACTCATCTCTTCTACCTGTTTAAAAAAAAAGTCTTCTATGCCAGCAGCATTTTTAATAGAATCCAGATTTTATTGTCTCTGTTCAAAATCTTAACTAAGGAATAAATGGAGTTTCATTGCAACTTTTCTTAGCAAAGCACACTGCTGCTGGCTTTCCTTATTGCCTTCTAAACTCGTGTGTGTGTGTGCGTGTGTGTGTGTGTGTGTGTGTGTGTGTGTGTGTGTTTTCAGCCTTTAAAACACTTGAGATGAGCCTCATGAGGTCAGACTCTGGAAGGACATTTAGTTTGCATATCCCAGTCCTTCTTTTGGCATGTTCTCTGAATAGCAGACAAGGGAATCTTGACTTTCATGACTAGCTATTGAACACTTACTAGAAATGGATAATACATTTACCAATTTTCATCTCATTTTGCGGTAAAGATGAAAGAATACTCATGTGAGAAAGTACTATGAACTAGTGATTATACTTTCTCTATTTATGCTACCAAACTGGGATTGCATGGTTGAAAATGAAAATATTCTTTTACCTAATTCCAAGTATGAGAATGTTTAGAAATCTCCCAGTGACACTTAAAACTGGGTAGGCAAGTTTGATTTTAGGTTGTAAGACCACATGGCTAACAGACTAAAAGACGTATTTTCCATCTTAAGTTTTATCACTATTATTAGTTCTTTTTTGATCCCCATATGTCTGATCCCTGTGTCTCCCGATTCCCTGCTTGAAAGGAGAAAAAGAAAATGAATTGTTTCCTCCTCTATCTGAATGATATCTCACATTTATAGATGTTTCACTTACTTGAATTTTGTAAATTTATGTTGCTCATAAATACCATTGAATTATAACTCAGTGTTTCACAAACACTTAATTATTTACCTCAGTAGTAAATTTATAGTTTTCATTATATTCATAATAACTTTATTAACTTTTCATTACTTAGATGCAATTGACATTGATAAAATCTCAAACAATGATCATAGCTAAAAGACTCAGTGACCAAAAAAAACAGAAATGCAGAAATCAACTCAAATAAAGTCTGAATTTACTGAAGGCTTTGGAGGGAAAGCATGTAAATAGCCTTTTTGCTTGTGTGCATTTTAATTATGTCCACCTCCAGGAAATCGCAGTGCCACCAGATTTTTAGCAAAATAGTTGCAATGTTTCAACCCTCAAATATTAATGGAGATTCTCAAATTTTTATTTTTTTCTTGAATGGCTTAGAAACATTATCTTGGTATAATCCCAATCCTTTGTAATTTAGTCATAGGAAAAAAAAAAAATATCTATGTAATGTTAGTGCCAGATTTTGTGTGGATACATATGAATTACATTCAAACGATTTTCAATAAACCTGCTTGATAATTGAATGAATGAATCATCTGGGATGATTCATATTGGATTCTCTTACCTATAGCCATGATTTAAGAATATATATTAAAGGTATGTATTTGACTCTTCCCTCTTTTTTTTAACCCTTTTACTCTATTTATTATTATTTTGCATATAAACTGAACATTACCAATGTTCCCCCTGAAAAAAACAATCAAGAGAAATGATAGACAAATTTTCATAATTCCTTGATTCCCTGCTGTATTATTTTTTTTCTTTAAAATGTAAAGTGATATGTTACCTGTAGGCCAAGCGCTCTGAGTTCATTTTCCACTTATGAAAATTCAAGCATGCAAATATCCCTGTGCTCTCAGAAATGCAAGCTCAATTTAAGTTATGTCACTGAGGAACAAAGGCAATTAAATTAGCTTTCCCTGTTCTCCTTGATGCCTTTCTCCTGACCCTACCAGGTTACTGATAATTTGTCTCAAAAACATGTCAGGAGAACTCAAGATCGAACTCACATGCTGCTCACCATCATATGTTTCACTCGACCTCCGGAAGAAAAAGGCATGAATAAGACTGATTTCCCCTGTTTACTTTCCACTGTGATGAAAACTTTCCTCTTGAGTCCTAGATTTCTGTTGACACTACTGTTCTCACACTTAAAAGTTAAACTTTCATTTCCACGTTAAATGTCATTGAGGTGACCTTCTCTATGGAAGCACAGTGATTAGAAGAAGACAAATGTTCCTAATATCACCTTCAGTTTACTTTTGCTAATGGCATTCTTGTAGAATTTTAGATGTGGATGGGATCTTAGCAAATAGAATAGGTAAGCTCACTGTGTCGTTGTGTGACCAACATGCAGGCATTAAGTGACTAATAGATTTGGCGAATAACTTGTGTGGTAAAGTATCGAATTAGGATTTGGCAATAGCACCTAAACTCATTAATGTAATAAAACAAAAAGAGGGGAACATTTGTAAAATCCTTAGTGGTAATTGTGAATATCTTACAATTTTATCCGAATTGTTCTGCAGATAGAAAAGATTGAAGTCCAGTTTCTACATACACTTACATTAGCTGATTGCAGATGTAGCCAACCCAAACCAAAGTGCCCCATGCACATTAATACTTGTTGTTCGGTTATTTACAATCATTCCAGGTGACAGATTTTACATGTCTTCTAAATATTTTCACAAAATAGAATCCCATATTCTAGTAGTCTGAGAGCACTTACACATCTTCTCTGATGTCTGAGAAACAATTATAAAATAGAGAAAATACCATCAAATCCACCAAGATATACTAATTCAGCACAAAACTGCAGGCATAGGCACAAAGATTAGGTAAACACAATGTTGCTACTCTGGAAGATTTATGAATAAGCAACTGGTTATTTTATTATACGGTTTTATCTAATTATTTTTTTCTTTTTAAGCAAAACAGAGATAATGACCCTTGGATGATAATGAAAAAAACATCATTAATGCAGAGCATCCACATTCATACAATGAAAAAAATGTGAATAAAATTCTAAGCATTGCCCTGAGTGGGATCAAGGAATACTGAAATGCTTAACTGTCACATTTTTTAACCTTTGTCAGCCAACCTGTGCAAAACAGTAGGAAGAAATGTCAACTTAGAGACACTGTCCATCAGACTATGGCTTAGTTCATGCATTGATAAATGTATTTAGAACCCCACGGGGAATCACTGTGGGCACTGACACTTAATGTTTATGCACATGCTAAAGGCTCAATGGTAAATGAAATTCAAGCAGGTATTCATTTATGTCTTTACAAAGATATAAATTATTTGGGGAGCCAAGAATGCATAATCAAGAGTATGGTAAGTTATTTAATGATGTGATCCCAGATAAAAATTAGCCTTCTCTGTAGAATCACACTACCACATGAGAAACATTCTCCCCTTCTTGCTCATAGGGGCCCTTCCTACTGGGGCCAGGAATGGATGACAGTTCTGCTAACTACACAGAGTTGGAGGAGGAACAAAGCTAAACTCTTCTGCCCTGTCTTCTAAAGAGGTCATTCTTTCAAGCAGTAGTTTTAGCAATTCACTTCAATTTGGAGGAAATGAGTTTTTGTTGCTTGACTATCCTGTTCTCTGAAATACCTTTAGCTTGTCAATAGGAAAGGTCCATTTGGGGTTCAGTCAGTGCATAAAGGATGTTTTTCAGTCACAGGAGAACCTTGCCTTTTTTCAGTAGAGCTACTTTCCCACCTTCCCTTTCCCACATAATTCCCAGCCTCGCTCTTACAGTTGTATTGTTTGAAAACCATTACTGTTAGTAATGGTATGAGGATTGTGATCTAAAACTTGGCTGTAACCATTTCAAAGTGCTAAAGTTAGTAGTAATGCCACTTCAGTGACTAAAGGAACACCAGCTGAATTGAAATGTTCTCTTGTTAATGGGGAAAAAAAAAAAATAAACTGCAACTTCAGGGAGAGTGAGCAACAATGACTCTCACAATGCTAAGAGCAGCAGGGAGCCCTTCTATACATAGGTGTTGAAATAATCATGTCTTGGTCATATTGGGAATGAATTTCTATTAAGAGTAGATGTGGGTCTTTATGCTGCAGGCTACTGGACTCTCAACAGGAATAAAAATGCCTCCCTGAGAAACCTGGGTACCATTAGATAAAGGACACCTAAATGGCCTGGGGTGAGGATATGACACATTTCCCAATATGTCAGAACAGAATCAGGATTTGGCATTAACTTCCAAATGGCACTAATTCACAAACCAATTTTTAATCAACTTGGCTATTTCCATATATCTATTTTTATATTTCTTGCCTGTCACCCTAATTTTCAGTCACTTCTACAAGAGTGCTATTTTTGGATTCCATTTCTACTCCCTTTCTATGCCTTTGTGTTCCTGTCTTTTTAATTTCTATTGTACTCAACCACTAGATATAAGAAAAACAGGCACACCAGATTGTGGTATACTGATTCTTGGTTATTTTACTTTAGTGACATACATGCATCATTTATTAAATAAATATCAATCAGTGGGGATGGAACTACTAAGGAAAGATAAAAGATAACACTATATAAAAGTGAGCAGATAATATCTTTTCACATAAATTATAGATTTTTATATAATAATGAATGATATACTACCATAATCTACTTAAGAAAAATAAAAGTCCACTTCTTTTTTTTAAAGATATTAATTCTCAGAGAGTCATGTAAGGTCTGGGAGCTCTATTCCTCACTAAAAATTCCCATTTCATGATTCTTTGACAGTCTAATTCTGTAACAAGTCAGTTTAAAATTGTATTTTTGAGAGGGTAAATTTCTGCACATATATTGAGCTGTGCATTAAGTCCAATAAACATTCTTTTAAAGTGAATAGTTTACAAGAGTTGGGTCAACTTTTCAGAAAGGTATATAGGTAAACTTTCTCATTTTTATTTATGGGATTTTGGCAGAAGTAATTGCTGAGTTATAAGACTCACAATAGCTACATCTCAGATTTATAGTGCATGCATATATCTTTTAGAATGCAGAGCTCTTGCACAGTGGGATATGTGCTTTGGGCATGCATCAAAAAGAATTTCCAAATTGTATATTGGCATGTGGAAAGGGAGGGTGGATTATCAGTAATATTGAGTTATTAATTATTCAGCATTACTGCCATCCATTATAAATAATGTATATGACATTCAACAGTATAACATCAATTCCTATCAGCATGCAATGCTTTTTAAGCATATACTGGGACATCCAGGTATTCGTAATATAATTAATTAATCCTGAATTTTAGTATGAGGACTTCATCTTCATCAGGACTAGTGGGGCAGTCCTCTGTTTTCCTGTACTTCTAGTGTTAATCCAACAGCTAGCATGATACAAAATAAAGTCAGAATTGGAAAAATGGGTTACTTCTCTTGGGAGAAAAAATTTAGATATTATTTAAACTGTGATCAGGAGCAAATTAAGGTAGAGGAAATGAGAAAGATAATATTTCTCACCTTTTCCACAAACACCATATGAGATACAAGGTCTTACAAGTCAATACAATTATATAGCAATTTCAACAGAGACAAGAGTAAAGGTTATAAAGTGTAATTTACAGAACAGAAATACTAAAATGCTATTAAAATATGCAGATAGGCACAAGGTCAGTAAACATCAGAAACATAAGAATGAAAATTAATAACGAGATATGAACTTAAACCTATTTCTTGGCAAAACTTTAAAAGCTGGATATTTTAAGCATGATCAGGATTGTCAGGGCACAACAGTTTTCAAGTACTGGTGGTGTCACTGCAGGCTACAGAATCCATGCTGGAGAGCAACCCAGCTAGCACTGCCAAATAACTCTTATGCATACATATTATCCTGGCAATTCTGCTCTTGGGAATATATAATGCAGAATTTCTTATACAGCTCCAGAAGGGGGCATTTATTAGGATGTTTAATACACAGTGTCATGAAGTAGTAAAGAATTACAGGCACTCTGGGTGCCCCTCACTTAAAAAGCAGATGGAGAAAAGTAGCGAATACACACCAAATAGCATTTAGAAGCAAGGAATAAGCACACAACTATCAGAGCATAGAGCATGGCTGGATCTCAAACACTGTCGTGAGTAACAGAAACAAGAACAAAATCAAACAAGCACCAGCAAAACAAAACAAAACAAAAAAATAAAAATAAAAAAAACAGGGGATGGAAACCCAATATCTCTATCTATATCTATATATTGTTTTAGAAAACACATAAATAAAAAACATATGCTAAAAATATAAGAAATATCTCTGGGTAAGGAATAACAGTAAAATGTCTGAAAATCTAAGGATAGAAGGAGATAAAAGAAGGGAGGAAGACAGAAATAAAAGGAGGGAGGGAGATAGTACTTTCAGGGAGGGGCCTGAATAGAAAGCTTCAAAGACATGTACAAGTGTCCCTTACCCCTCCTCCCTCTTAGTATTTGTTATTGATCAGCATAGTTGTATGAGAAAACTACAGGAGGCCAGAGCAAAAAAAGTTTAGCAGGAGTAGTTTTCACAAAAAGCAGGGAATATAGTTCCTGTCCCTACCAGCTAGCTTGGAAAACCCTATTACTTAAAATTATTGGAGAGAATACTAAGAAAAATCTTATCTTTGCACTGGAGAATAATTATCCCTAAGCCAAAACTGCTCTGTTCCTAGCTTAAAAACCTTAAAAGAAAGAATTTAAAGATCAAACTGTTTTGAAATAACTTAATTGCATATCAGAACAAAGCTCAAGGAACAAGAAAATGGGATCCACAATGAGAAGAAATATCAAACATCTGAATCCAACTAAGAAATGTGACACAGTTAAAAAGTAGCAGAAAAGGACTTTAAAAAAACAGTTATTAAAACTGCATTCTGTGAGTTCAAAAAGTTAAATAGCGGCATGAAATACCTTTGGAGAAGGAAACTAAAAGGTCTGAGATTTTTAAAAAATGCTAGATTGAACCAATAGCAGATTAGAAATTGCAAAAGAATGAATAATGAAATTTATAAAATAGAAAAATGATTGAAAAAGAGAAAGAGGATAAAAAGAATTTTAAACATTAAAAACACATATGTGAGCCATGGGGCAATAAAGTTTTCCATTTATTCTTAATTTTGCTAAAAATTTATAGTAGGTATGTTGGACTTTGTCAAAATTTTTTTCTGTATCTGTCATCTTAATAAACATCATTGGATTTTAATTTGTACTTTGTTATTATTGTGAATTATATCTATTGATTTTTGAATGTGAGACCAACTTTGAATTGCTGGGATTAATTTCCACTTGGTCAAGATATATAATCTTTATACCTACAGTTACATTTGATTTGCTAAATTTCATTTCTAGTTTTTGCACTTAAGTGCATAAAGGATATTGTTCTATAATTTTCTTGGTATTTTCTAGTTTATGCATCAAGTTAATGCTTATCCTGATAGGATGAATTGGAAAGTATGCTCTTCTCTTCAATTTTCTGAAAAGTTGTATAAAATTGGTTTTAATCTCTTTAACTGTTTGTAGAAATTATGAAGGCAACCATCCAAGTGTGAAGTTTTCTTTATGAGAATCTTTTAAATTACAAATGTTGCTGTCTTGATCGATTTAAGGCTATTCACATCATGTCTTCTTTAGTGAACCTTGGTAGCTTGTGTGTTAATGGAATATGTTGCAGTCAGTAGAAATGCTAAATGGATAATTACAAATTGTGCATAATGTTGCTTTATATAGCTTTTAATATCCTTAGAATCTGTACGGATGTTCCTTCTATCATTTCTACTATAAATGATTCATATCTTCTCTCTTTTTATAAATATTTTGTTTAGAGGAATATCAGTTCATTCAATTCAGAGAAAAAACATTTCGTTTTAATTTTTCAAATTTTTTTGTTTTCTACTGCATGATATAAAAAGAACAAATTAATACATTATAATTTATTAAATTTAGATCTTCTCTTTGAAAATCTCTGGGTGAAATATAAATTCAAAAGGCACATTTGAAAATCATGTACCTGATGAAGAACTTGCATCTAGTATATGAAAAGAACTTTAAAAGCTCAGTTAAGGAATTAAAAAGAAGAAAAGCAATATTTAAGTGGCACAGAAATGGATGCTTTTCCAAGCCAATGCATAGATGGTAAATAAACACAGGAAAAATATATTATTTGAAATAATGAGATAGGCCCATATACCTATTATGATGGTTAATATTAAAAGAGAGTATCTATACGTAGTATTGATGAAGATGGAAACTGGAATTTTCATATAAACCCAGTGAGACCATAAAATATTACAGTCATTTTAGGGAACATTTTTATAGTTTTTAAAAATGTTAAACATACACTTACCATAGAATGTATCCACTTTACCCCAGAGAAGTTGAAAGCAAATGTGTATACATAAATTTGCACATGAAAGCTCATAGCCTCTTTGTTTTTAATGAACAAAAATTGGAAACAACCTACACATCTATTAACAGGTAAACAGATAGAGGTATATTGGTATAGCCATAAAATAAATTACTACTCAGCCAAAAAATGAATTATTGATAAAAAAAAGATGAATTTTAAAATAATTATGCTGAAGGAAAGAAATCTGAGGAATGGGGGAGCTATATATTGTAAGGCCACTTTTCTATTAATCCTGGAAAATTCAAAGTGACCTATTGTGGGTAAAGCAAACCATAGTTATCTGGGGTGGAGGACACAAATAGGTGTTACACAAAGCAGGAGAGAGTGGTTACAAAGGGAAAGGAAGAAACTTAGGACAGTGATAGATATCCTCATTCTCTATATTTTCTGATGAGTTAGCACACACATATATTTATGTCAATGCTTATCAGGTTGTCCATTTAAATGTGTACAGTATTATTGTATGTCAATTATACTTCAATAAAAATGCTTTTTTTTTTTAATTAAAAAAAAAATGTGTACTAACGACCCTAAAAGCATTTAAAGGACACCATCCTCATGTTACGAAAGGGCTTCATTTAACTTAAGCAAAGTCATAGTTAAATCCAAACCATGCGAACCAAGTACGTATGGCTTCTCTACAGTTCAGCATGGGCTTGTCAAAGCCCCACTGCAGGTCATGTCTCTAAGGCATGGAGTCCCCCATTAGCTTTCCCTCCAGCAGAGAACATCAGGGCAAAAAACTTTTGACCTAAGTGATATTTTACCTGCACTGACACCACAGGTACAGACTATATTTGATATGAAAGCATAAGAACAAACTCACTTTCTGTAAGGAAGAGATAACTCATTTTCATTTCAATGTAATTAATTACAAAATTAGAATTTTACTTGTGTATCTACTTTATATTTGTCAGGTAGAAAATTCAAGGCTGCCTGTGGGCAGCAGCAACAAAGCAAAGCAAAACAAAAGGACTGTCTCTGGTTTTGACCATCAGAGTTCATCAGCTCCCTCTAAGAAACTTACTGGTTCATTTCACATGGTTCCCTCAGTTTCCTCTGCCCAGCTGCCCGTCTCAAAATCTTTGCCAAGGCTGGGAACCATGTGATCTTATCACTGAGAGTTCCTTATACTGCTTTGGAAACCCTCAACAGAGCATATTAAAGGGCCCTAGTGAATATTTTAACCACAGGACTGCACCCCAATCCTTACCCTCCAGTCTCCTAATTTTCTTTTTTGTTTTTTCTTTTTTTATCTTGAAAGTAATACCTTCTGTTCATGTTCTCTTCAGTCTCTTCCTCCTCCAGGGAAGGAAGACTGATTTTATCAGTGGATATTGATTTTAGGAAAGAAATGCCAATTAAGGAGAGTGGCATGCAGATGATGGTCTGCTCTTTCCTCCTGCCAAAAACACCTGTTAAGAAATATGAAGCTCAGATTCTACATCTGTAGGAAAGAAGGAACGAAAAGAGGAATTAGAAGGTGGAAAAGCTAAATTGATACTTAAACCATTTCACAAGAATTCAAAGTGTTTAATTTCCAAATTTCTTTCATGGGATTTACAAAAATATATTCAGTAGTCCTGTCATGAGTGAAGAGGTATTTCCAAAGAAGGGTGGTCCCAAGTGTTCCTGGAGAGAAAGGGCAACTCAACTCAGCACAGCAGGGTTCTTGGCTTATGAAATAGAAAAAAAATTTTAGGACTCAACAATCAGAGGCATAGATGGGGGATCATTTAGGAAAGTAAATACATATACAAGGGAGAATAAAGACAATCTCAAGAGAGAGTTGCTTTGGGGGGGTAAATCAAGAATTAAACATTCAAGGGAGAATGTGGTCCATCTTGAGAGCAAGAGGTACTGTTCATGGATTCCCAGCTCTTCTTTTAAAGGAAACTTGGTCAGGGTGCACATGGAAAGGTATGTAGAATTGATGTCAGTCTGGTGATCTCAATACAGATTCTGGTGGTCTGGTTGACCTTTAGCTCTTTAGATTCTGTGATTTTCAATTTCTGATCAGTAGACAGCACTGGAAAATCTTCTAATTCTCAGAAATATTATATCTCTATTTAATCAATTTATCTGAGAGTTAGTTAACAATGAACAGGTAGTTTTACAGATTTCTGAAGAATTTGGGAGGGAGAGGCCAGAAAGGGAGACATGGTTAGGGAATGATGTGCCTGGAAAAGTATGTGGAACTTCTGAATTAAAATCCTCTTTTCTTGTTTTTCCTCTGTGTCTCCTTTATACCTATTTCTTATTTCTTCTAGTCTACCCCAGTCCCTTTCAGTGAACAACCTAATGAAATTTGTAATGGTTTATAAAACATCACAGTTCCTTTGTATAAAAATCGAGGCCAGTAGAACAAGCTTCTATTATATTGGAAGTAAAATATACCAGATGACTATTCTAAGCCTGTGCTGTATTTGTGAGCATGTGTAAATGTATTTGTGGGTGTATAAGAGATAGGGACAGATAGAAAACTCTAGTGCTATGTTTTGTATATGGAAGGTTCTCTAAAAGCTCATGTGTTTGAAGGCTTGATCCCCAGGGCAGTAATGTCCAAAGGTGGGACTTTGGGGAAGTGATTAGATTAGAAGGGCTTTAAACTCATAAGTAGATTAATTCATTTGATAAATTCACAATTTAAATGGACTACAGGGAGAAGGTAGAAATTAGGCATGTAGGACATGGCTGGTATAAGTAAATAACCTTGGGGGTATGTCCTTCAGGACTAGATCCTGTTCCTGTACTCTTCCTCTCCCTCTCTTACTGCTTCCTAGCTGCCCTGAACTGAGCAGAATTCTTCTGCCTTGCCCTTCCACCATGATGTTCTGCCCAAAGCAAAGGCCCCTGCTGGCTGTGGACTTAAATCTATGAAAGAGTCAGTCAAAATTAATTTTTTTCTCCTCTAAGTTGTTCTTATCAGCTGTTTTAGTCACAGTGACATAAAGCTGACTTATACACCTGCAGGGTGCATGAAAAATACACTTTTAGCATAATTTGCATACATCTGAAGTCTTTCTCAGACACTGGACTTTACTATCATCACTTTGGCCTTTATAAGAAAATATTTTAAGGATCATTGCTATTTGAAAATAGACAATATAGGCTTAGAAATGTTAGAGTATTTGACAAAAAAAAAAAAAAATAATGTGACAAAAGTGGGATTTGAAACCAAGTTGTCAACTCCTCTCTCTAAATCCTCATAAAATTCCAGGATTATATGAGAGCTGTGACTTGAATGTTTCTGTCTCTTCCAAAATTCTTGTTGGAACTTAATCCCAAATACAAGAGAGTTAAGAGTTGGGGCCTAATGGAAGGTATTTGGTATTGATGTCATTACAATGGGTGGGATGCAGGAAGTTGTTTCACTGGCCATCTTCTAAGATCCTTCATGTGCTAATGCAGCAAAGGGCTCTCATCAGGTGCTGGCAACTTGATATCTGGACTTCTCAACTTTAGGAACCCTAGGCCAATAAATTCAAGTTCTTATAAACTATCTCATCCATGGTATTTTGTTATAACATTACAAAATGCAAAAAGACAGTGGATTTTACCAACAGAACTAAATTCAAATTCTGGCTTGATAATTTATCATGCAAAATGCACCCTTCTTTAAAATGATGATAGCCAATAAGATAACTACTATGCTTCCTACCTCCAAGGGGATCATGTCCATATCTGCAAATAGCTCAATAAACCAGCTTAATTTTCTTAGCATGAGCTATTTCTCTGCTTTTCTCTAGATAAATTGAGAAAATGTTCCTAAATCATTTCAGTGGTGTTTACCTTTAAAATCATTAAAATATATTTTGTCTATTTGGCATAATTTTTCATACTTAGTATTAATGAAATAACTAAATTCAGGTAAGAAAACTTGTGGAGGGCTTTCTAACTGATATTATTCACTACTTGGGTTATCCTTTACTGGAAAACACATGTATGAGCAATTTTTAACAAGTGAGCAAGAGCTTCAAAGGCAAGAACCCTTAAGGGAAAAGTTATTCATTTACAGTAAATGCCATACAATATACCTAGTGAAGCATAGCTACACAGCATAATACTTTCCTTCCATTTGCCCTTCCAAACCTAGTGTTCACATCTTCTTTATTCTCTCTGTCTCTGAGAAGTTGATTCTATGAACTTTATAACCAGGACAGAAGGGCTATAGCTATGGATTTCAATTTTGTTGGGTTGGGTTTATTGGATTCCAGATCAAGAATGGAAAAAAGAAAGTGTTGTCAAGGTCCTTATTCACCTTGCTGCCTTTATGTGAAACCAACTTAGATGGTATTTGTCCTTTAAAAGACAACCCATTCTATGAGATTCTTCTTTCTAGCTTTTGGAGTCCTCCTTTTCCTTTATCCCAGCCTTAGGAGCAATAATTGTTCTGTTGCCAATACTCAATAATTTGCACTATCCCTTTTTATTTCCATTTCCTTTATCCAGCCACACCTCTGTAATTAGTTTCTTTGTAAATAAACTCTTTTCAAGTATCCTAATTTGCATGTGCCATTTGTTTCTTGTTTGGTCCTGACTGATACAAATTATACTGTAAGTTATATACTTCTGGAAATTTGCTTGAATATATAAAGCTTATATCCATAAGTATATACCTTTTTCTTCTGCACAATTAGTAGTATTCTCTGCACATCTTGTTCGTCTCAATGACAAAAGGAGATTTACCATGTTAAAGTAACTTTTAAAGAGTGTCAAATTAGGATGGCTATAAAATAAAAATTATTTTACAATGAAAATATTTAAGGTCACAAAAAGACCACAATCCACAATTTTAAAAAATCCCACAGAAAAATCTTGAATGCAAAATTAGCATCACCCTGAGATTGAAGATTGTTAGCAGTTTTGAAAAGAGAGTCATTCTTTTCTTTCAGACCCATGTGTCAATATTTTTATTTTAAAGTAAATCCTTGCTGGATATGTGCACACATGCCTGTAATCCCAGTGACTGGATGGGCTGAGGCAGGCAGATAGCAAGTTTGATGCCAGCCTGGGAAAAATAGTGAGGTCCTGTATCAAAATTTTTTAAAAAAGTAAAAATAATAAAGACAGAAAGAAAGGAAGGGAGAAAGAAAGTAAGAAAAGCAGCGTGAGGGGGTATAGCTCAGTGGTAGAGTGCCCTTGGGTTAAATCCCCAGTACTGCAAAATAAAATAACAAACAAATAAATAAAATTAATCCTTATGCATGTATATGGTGAGACAGAGCATGTTTACCACCTTGATAAGTGTTCGTATCACTTGAGAGGGAAAAATATCATGAAACAGTATGAATGGAGTGGGGGGTCTCATCACCCCCAGGATGTGGGATTGATAGCTCATATTGGAATACTGAAAAATCTCTGCTGCTATCACTGGCAACAGGTCTTTTGTAGAGCCTAGAGTGGCATATCCTCTCAGCTGACTCAGCAACATAAGCAGGGGTAGGAGGGAAGACATCTCTGACTCAGACTGAGTTAACTGGGGTGTATGTCCTTCATTCAGCTCTCAGGGTTTGCAATAATTCCCTCCTTGAGTCACTTCCCTCACTTACCCTACTAGTTTCTTGGGACTTCTGCATATACCCACACACAGGCTTTCATTTTCTTGACATCATTTTAACTCCCATTGATTTATTATCAGAATATTCTAATGAAAGGCAAGACAAGTGTCTTTCTAATTTTATAAATACTTTAGAGAAGTGTTAAGTAACATCATTGGAGGAAATACACTATCTTGGATTCTAAAAGGAATAACATAAACCTGAGAAAAAATTACATTTTCACAGAAAAAATACCATATGGCAGAGTGAGAACTACTTTTCCTTATTTACATCATTTTATTATTAAATGTTCCGTATGCTATTGTCTGAGAGACTGGAACCACATTATGTTTAAACAGAATCAATTCTATTTATTTAATGAAAATGACAAAAAAATCATGGTTGTTTATTTCCAAGAGAGCTTACCATCTTTGCCATGGCACTCCTTTCTCTGTGAATTCCATCAATTTTTGGCTAGAAAGTGAATTCTTGTAAATGCCCTGGAGGAATCTGCTTTCTTTTAATTGCAAACTGTCCCTTTCTCAGAGTTTTTTTTTTTGTTAGCACTAAGTTTCAAGAGTCTTGCAAAACCCATCTTTGTGCCTGTGTGAATTCTTTTACCATTTAAAAGTTACATTAGTCTTTTTAAGCCTAAGAAGAATGGGTATTCTCTGTGAGTCATACCATTGTGTGACTTGGAATCTCAGTCTTAAAGAACCTTACAACAAAGAGCACTGTAACTTCCTACAGAAACACAGTATAATACTGGTGTAGTCCTCACCAGGACTTAAATATGTAATAGAAAAATTAATATAAATTATAAAAATTAACAATAATAGACATATTACTATAGAAAAAAAAAAAACCTTAAGAAATCTTTATGACATAAAACTGGGCATTGGTGTAATATAAATATCAATCCTACCAGGATTCCCAACTTATTTCAGCATTTGCACATGGAAAATAAAATATGCAATCACACGATATCTAAAATCCAACCTAATTTATGATAGTGTGATATGAATAATAATGCTCTCCACCAAAAAAGTCCATACAGTAGTTCCTAGAACATATGACTATGTATCACATTCAGATATTATTAAGGATCCTTACTTTGAGATGAGAAAATTATGTTTGTGAATGTGAGTGGGCCCAAGTACTCACAGGGACCCTTAGGTGTAATGGCAGAAGAGTCAGGGAGATCTGGGGGAAAGGGAAGCTGAGGTGAGGTTCCAGGCATGAGAAGTCTGGAATGCCATCACTGGCTGACAGCCAACAGAAAGACAAGGACTTCAATCCTACAAACACACAGACTTGATGCTGCCCACAACTTAGATGTTCCTGGTAATAGATTCTCCTTAGCTCTTCTGGAGAAGAAGGCAGTACCACAGATACTTTGATTTTGATGTTGTCAAATGGGTGCAGAGGAGTGCACTGAGCTTTCAGAAGGTTGGGACGATACATTTGTGCCGCTTAAGTCACTGAGTCTGCGGTAAATGTTTGAGGTACCAATAGAAAACTAACATGGTAGGAGAGCTTTGCTTGTGATTGTTCTGGTTGTGCCAACTCTTCTAAATAACCTGATCCATGTCATTTAAACCATTTTATTTAATTTTTTTCTAATGAATTTATCTTCAACACACAGAAGGAGGCCATGAACTAATTGGCATTGCCTGATGGCATCAGTAACAAGCTGTGTAGTGCGTAGACACTAGAATGTTCTCCCAAGACACATTAAAATAACTTTCTCTAGTTTATCTATATGGCATCCTGACATGTAAGTGTGACCTAGCCCCTTTGCCTCTATTATTTGTTCCAGGATACATGGCTATATAAACAAAATTTGGCCCATCAAGGGTTCTGTGACCACAGTTACTGAGGGGAGGTTTTGAAATTTTTTTTCAAGTTCCCTGAGAAAAGAGTTGTGGACACTGAGAAATGACAAACCAGAGATGGAAAGAGAGGCGAAGGCATTTGGGTCTATGATTTCACTGAGTCCTCTGATAATTTCCTAATTCACTATAATAAGTTACTTTTTTCTTAAGTTAGACAAAATGTGTTTCTGTCATTTACAAATGAAAAGTCAAGGTTGAGTATTACATTAGTTACCTATTGATGTTGTAACAAATAATCATCCACAGTGACTTTTAAACAACAGAACTTATTATCATATAGTTCTATTGGTCAGAAGTTCAACATGATTCTCACTGAACTGAAATCAAAGTGCCCACAAAGCTGTGATCCACTCAGATGTTGTAAGACAGTCTCTGCTTTCATGTGTTTTCCTGCTTATTGTCTCTTTCCTTGGCTGGTGATCCCTTTCTCTTTCCTCAAAAGATAACAATGTTGCTTCTGTCTGTGACTTTCTTCCATGGACACAGGTCTTTGATTCTTCTTCCAGTTCATACTTCCTCTTTGAAAGATCCTTTCAATTACAATGGCCCATCCAAATAATTCAGGACAATCTCTATATAGTAAGGTCAGCTGGTTAGCAAACTTAATACCAACTGCAACCTCAGTTCTCCATTTTCCATGTAATCTAATATATTTAACTATAATCGGGATTAAAGCATAGAAATTTTGCAGCGGCATTTTTCTGCCTACCACAAATACTGAGGGTTCATAGAGCAATGATCAAGAGTACTGGCTTTAGCCTACTGGGAAATTGGACTCAGGTTCTACCTCTTCCTTGTTTTATGACCTAGGGATGCATTTGAAGGAGCCTATAATCAAGGAGATAGCTAAAGATTGTGGTTAGCTGAGAGCCATAAAAGATGTTCTAGTTTCCACCTGATAGTAATACATTATCCAAAGAATCTTTGTATGCCCGTGAACACTGCGTGACGCACCTGTAAGCTCGAGCTGTAAGCACGTGTCCTTGTTAAAGCGATATGTATATAACTGGGTGAGTTTGGTTAGTGTGTGTGGGAAGAAGAAGAAGGTGGTGGTTGGAGTTAGAGCGTTTGGAGTGATTGCTGGAGCCGGAGAGAGAAGAAGAATAAAAGACCTTTTTTCATTTTCATCCTGCCTCCGAATTTTCCTGCGGCGTACGTTGCTCCAAGGCGGTTTCCGCTTCAGGCAGCAACATGCATTAATGTTTTTTATTCTGGTTTTGTCAACTACAAAATGGAAGCAATTGGAACTACCTCATATGAGAACTTTAAACATTAAATTTATGCCAAACAAGGTGCACATGCCTGTCAGGCAGGAGAATCACAAGTTGAAGGTTAGCCTCAGCAACTCAGCGAGGCCCTAAGCAAATTAGCAAGACACTGTCTTAAAAAAAAGAAAAGGTGGTGGTGGGAGATTGGGGATATGGCTCAGTGGTTAAGTGCTTCTGGGTTTATTCCCTGGTCCCTTGTTATCAAAAAAATTAAATTTATATTAATTGCTTGGAAAAGTGCTAACATAGTAGTAATATGATGAGTTTCAAATGCAATCATAAGTATTGCCAAGAAAAGAAAATATGACCAGAATCCTGGCTTCGGTGGGTGGAAGATGGTGACTGTGGTGAGGATTATAAATAATGATTCCCCTAACATTTTGGCATGATATAGTGCTAAATGCAAGGGTCAAAACTATCAAGTGAAAGATCCCAGGCTTGGGGAGCACATTAGTGCATTGAGTTGTCTCTAAGGAAATTGAAATAAAAAATGCTGCTGATAGAACTGGAGTTTGGTAGTGTCTAGTAAAGCTAAAGAACTCACATACCCTGTGGTTTAGCTTTTTAGGGCAGCCTTAACAAGATACCGTAAACTGGGTGCTTTACACAATACAAATCCTTTGGGCTATGGTTATGGTGGCTAGAAGTCCAAAACTAGGGATCAGCAAGTTTGCTTTCTTCTGAGGACTCTGAGGAACATCTGTTCCATGCCTTTCTCCTAGTTTCTGGTAGGACTCTAACACTTTCTGGTGTCCCTTAGCTAATAGAAGCATCACCCGTATTACTGTCTTCATTTATACATACTGTACTCTTTGTGTGTGTGCCTCTGCATCCAAATTTCCATTTTATAAGGATACCTGTCATACTGGATTTCAGTGACCTCATCTCCACTATATTATATCTTCAAATAAAGTCACTTTCTAAAGTGCTGGGCTTTGGCAATGCAAGATAGGAATTTTAGTTGAAAAAAGAATCAACCTAGAACTTGGAATGATATAAATTCCATTTTAGGAATTCTTTTAGTCTTTTCTGTACTGCCGTAATAGTATATCTGAGATGGAGTTAATTCCAAAGAACACAGATTTTTTATATACATTTTTTTTTACATACATAGTTCTGTAGTTTGTGAAATCCATATGGTGAACAGTCCATCTTGCTGTGTCATCCCAAGGCAAAAGGCTGAAATCAAGAAAGTACAAAAAAGAAAGAAAGACATAAAAGGAGGCCAAAGTCACTCTTTTATCAGGAACACACTTCAGTACTTACTAATCTATTCCCATCATAACTGTATTAGTCTATTTTTATCTCATGAACTAAATACCTCTTAAACTTCCCACTTTTCGAAACTGTTGTGTTGGGGACTAAGTCTCCAATATGTAAACTCTAAGGGACACATTTAAATCATAGCAGGGATATACGAGGAAAAGTATTCCACAAGTGAGACAGAACATGGGCAGAAAGATGTTCATTGCTACATTCCATTTCATGGTTTACTGTTGGAGGGAAAATGACCATCAGAATGGTCATAGATTTAAACATATACTATTGCATAGGATTTGAAGGTATTTATACACATCAGTGTGAATAGATCCCCAAAGCATAATGCTGAATGAAGGTTACAGTCATGAAACATAAATGTAATTTTAAGCATATAATGAATAACTTGCATTGTTTATGTACACATAGACATTTATAACTCTACAAACAATTACTAGAAATAAACTTCTATAAACTGAAAAGGAGGAAAGAAGGGAAGTGAACTGATGAGAGAAACAAAGTCAAGCTTAACCTAAGTCATTAATGACCTATTTCTTTGTTTTAAAAGGTCTGAATCATTAAAAAAATAGTTAATTCTAATATAATAATTTGATATCTAATTGTTGTTACTTACTTATTTTATAATAATTTTTTAACCTACAAAAAATTCTCTAAGAGGAGAAAAAAATTATATCAATAGCCCCAAACTTAAAGTTTTTCAGTCAATGTTTGTCAATTGATGCAGAATGTTTGGATAAACCATGGCAAACAAACTGGTTCCTAATACCATAATTTCTATTTAAAGCCACCAGATGTTTGTGAAAGTACTAGGTGGGCACATTTGCATTTTATTTTGTGTAAATATACATATAGATACACTTAATTTGCATACTGCTTTAAGAAGATTTAACATCAAGTATGCAAAGAAAAATAGACAAATTTAGCAATTAAATTAAAAGTCCAACTTTCAAGGTTAAAATGAAACAGAATTTTGGAAGACTCTCTTCACAACAGTGTTTTGAGGGATAATTTAATGTTATTGCTCTTCCGAGTAATGGAAAACCAAAAAAGAGATAACAGAAGAAGAGAAAGAAAAAAATAGATTTTTTTTAGGACAACCAGGAGGAAGTATGAGGCAGTGTCTGAGCATATGGGTGTTAGAAGTCCCTCTTGGTGCTTATACCACACTTTCCCCTCTATATGAAAAGGCTAATAAACATAAGTACATCTTAAAATTGTAGAAGGTTTTATAGAAATAGAATGTGTTAAAGACTTGGAGCATTGCAATTATTCTTTGTAAAGTTATATTTTTGAAGTATTAACATATTTTCCTGAGACAATTTTAGGATTATCTACTGGATAATGGAATTGACTAAGAAACACCTTGAGAATGGTAAAATTAAAAAAAAAAATCCAGACCTATGTAATAAAATTATCTAACTTGCATAACCTATTGCAATAGTAGGAGAAGGACTTTGGCAATAGGGAGGGTATTTTGAGGGCAAGGTCTATTGTAGTCTCAAGGTTTAGGCAGGAAAGTCTTTTCATATGTGAGGGGAAAAAAATCAGGCTTGATGTTGGAGCAGGTGTGGAGTGAGATGAGCGTGAGAGGAACAGGTGTGGGGGTAAAAAGAGCAGGTATGGAGTGAAACTAGCAGGGGTGGAGGTGAAAGGAGCAAGTGTGGAGGTGAAAGGAGCAAGTGTGGGAATGACATGAGCAGGTATGGGAGTGAGAAAAACAGGTGTGGGGGTGAGAAGAGCAGTTTTGGGGATAAGAGGAACAGGTGTGGGGATGAGAAGAGAAAGTGATCTTGATTTGACAATTCATCCAGGGACTGCTCTTTCTTTGGGCGGGGGGGGGGGGGGCAGTCAATTCTCAGAAAGGCCCTGAAAGAGAAGCTGTTCTGAATTCTAATGCCTGCTATGTATTGCTTTTGTAATTATTTAGCACACTATTTATGCAAATCAATAAGATTCCCTGTGGTATTTTCATACATTCATTCCTTGTGTGTTGGCTCTATGCATCCACTCTTCTTTCTCTGACCCTCATCTCCTTCTCCTCTCCTTGCCATCTTTCCAGTTCCCAGTAATCCCTCTTCTACTTTTAGGTCTTTCCTCAATTTTAAATTTCTACATGTGATACTTCCTTATCGTTGTCTGCCTTGTTTCATTTAACATGAAGACCCCCCCTAGTTACACCCACTTTACTGCAAGTGAGAGGATTTCATTCTTCCTTTTGGCTGAACAACATTCCATTGTGTTTAATAAACACCATATATTCTTTATCCATTTATCTGTTGGTGGGCTCCTACATTATTCCATATCTGAGTTATTATGTACAGTGCTGCAATAAATTACGAAATAATTAAAAATAGAACCAGCAAACAATCCATCTCTTCCCTTCTAAAGGAAATCAAGGCAGCATACAAAAAAGATACCTGCACATACAAATCTACTGCAGCACCAAATGCTTGCTTACCTTCAACACAAAGCCAAGGTCCAAAGGCAAGGGGAAAATGAGATTGACTAGAATTGGGTCAAATTAAGTTAAGAAATATTGTTGCTTTGTTAGGTCAGGTCAGATAAAGCAAAGGGGGGAAGTAATCACAACAATATGGCAGCAGCTAATGAACTGAGTGTGCGTTTAAATTGATTATACTTTGTAAAACCCTTTTCCAAAAAAGTGAATTTGTATGTAACTTTCCAAAAACCAAGCAAAATTCTGTTAATATAGATCTTTTGATTAGCAAATAGCACTAGTTTTTATATTTTACCAAGGTGTTAAAAGAAGAAAGGTAATTTTTTTCTGCAATATGTACATTCCAAAATTATTGCTTCAATATTTATTTTAGTGATTTTTGTAGACTTATCAAATATGTACTGTGACTACTTTATTACTTCAAGCCACTTGAAACTTGGGCTTACTATTGGCAAGTTTTATCTTTCAAATAATATGATGGAATCCTTTGGCACTATGGTTTTATGTAAGGTTGAAAGGAGAAAGAAAGCTCATTTTGAAAAATGTAAGCCTTTGTTTCAACATCGAGAAATTTAGTTAAGAAAGTAGTAAATATTGTAATAGTTAGAGAAGCATAACTAAGTGAAATGAAGCTCAATGAATTTGTTTAGCAATGTTCTCTTCTTCTGTAAAATATGAACTCAAAATATTTAACTCAGATACTGTTTTCTTTTGCTTTTCAGTTTTCCTTTCACAGAAATATTTTAATATACTAATGGAATGGAAATAATCATTAATGTGTTAGCCATATAGGTTACAGAATTTTATAGAATATGTAAATAACCTTGACAAAAATGAAATAAAATAAGATATAACCATCCTGTTACAAAATAGCTCTAAGGTAGATAATTAAAAATAAAAAAGTAGTATACAAAGGGGAATAAAATATATTAGTTACACACTGTTATGATTTGTATCTGTAATGTCCCCAAAACTCTCATGTGTTGAGGGCTTGGTCCCCAATGCAGCAATATTCTGGGGTGAGGCTCTGGGGAAGTGATTGGATTATGAAGACTCTGACATCATCAGTGGACCAATCCAATGAAAGATTCACAACTAAGTGTATTATTTGGAGGTGGTAGAAACTGTAGGAGGTGAGTCCTTGGGGATGTGCCCTTAGGGACTGCATCTTGTTTTCCATTCCTCCCTGTCTCTTTCTTTGCTTCATGGCTGCCATGAGTTGAGCAGTTTTGCTCTGCAACACCTTTCCACCATGATTTACTGCCAGGCTCAAAGTATTACTGCTGACTGGCCATGGAGGGAAATCTCTGAAATTATGAGTCAAAGTAAATCTTTACTCCTTGCATTTGATTTTCTCAGGTATTTTGTCAATTGAAGAACAGCTGACTAATACCGACAATTGTAGGGTTCCCCTAGAATAAATTTCAGAAAAATATTTTATGCATTTTGCTAAATTTAAGCTGTATCTCTAATCATCTTCTTTCTCTATTTTGACCTAGACTTCTGAAATCCCAGCACTCTTTTGTCATTTTGATTAATATTCATCTTTTCCATATCCTCATTGCTAGTTCATAATAGATCTATGTGGTTGTGTAATTTGTTTTATTTTCCTTTATTTATATATTTATTTTTGTGATGCTGCAGATAGAATCCAGGCCGCACTTGTGCCGGGCAAGTTCTCTAGCTCTGAGCTTCATCACCAGCCATTATGTAATTGTCAACAATTTAAGATATCAGCTCTTAATTCTTGGTTAATATAATAATTATAAATAATCATTTACCACATTTGAATCACAAGCTTGTAATTGCCAATATTTTATGGTGAAAGAAATATGAGGCATAGCCTTCCCTTTCCCTAAATGACTTCCCTTCCATTCATAACCTGGGTTTCTCATTTGTTATTTGATTTGTTTGCTTGAAATAAAAGATGTAAGAATAGCAATATAAAAGCAAGTGAACACAAAGGAAAAAACACTTTTGATCAACTGAAACTTGGAAACTATAAAGGTAAAATAACTTTTTTGGGGAAGGGTCTTTGGCATTGCAATCTGAGAGATACAGATTGTGATCATTTGGGATAAATGTCCTGATGGAGGTTGGAAAATAGGATCAGACATAGAAAGACAAAAAACAAACAAACAATGATAGCAACAAACCCTCCTAAATCTTTATAATGTGGTAATTCAAAATTGTATAGAAAAATCCCTACTCAAGTTGAATATAAATGTGAAATGACAGGAGCTTCATGACCCATAGAAGAAAAAGAAAACAGTGTATAAACCAGATGGAAATGACCATTAAAACAAGAATCTGAAAACCTCTTGATCACGTTGTGATCCTATGGACATGATTAATGTTCCAGTCCTTCTGGTCAGGTCCAGATGCCTGAGGTCAGAGTGCAGATGCCCAGAGTTCACATTCCCAGGCCACAGCTTGAGATCTACATAAGCTCTCTTCCCTTAATTGCTCCCCAACTCCATTTTAAAAGGTCTTTATGTGTCACTTCAATCATGACTTTACTTTTATTTTCACAGACTAATTTATTTAAATGTTAGTCACTTGATGCACAACTTCCTAGTTCCCCTACAATTTCCCTTAACTGGAAAACTTTTGAAACTCTGAATAATTTTGAATAGGCAAAACAGAAACTCAAGTGGCCTTCAGTGTCCACTAAGTTAACAGTGTTCATACGATGAGCAATGATGCCTTTGAGTTCTCTTGAGGGTCCCATAAATAATCTGGCTGAATTAAATAATCATGAATTAGTGATAAGCTGTTCAGTGTGGCAGCAGCCACCTTCAAAATCCCAGATAAATCTCTTTGTGCTCTTTACCTCTTGAGAGCCAAGGGAAGCTTCGGGGCCTGGTGAAATAACCTTGCAGATTTGTGTCTAAAAGATCTACACATGGTATGATTAGCTTAGCATGGCAAGTAGAAATTGGATCATACTCACTTTTTCATGCTAGATCCATTCAGCTATATAGGTTGAACTTTTTTTATAAGTAGAACACCAATAGGTTGAACTTCTTTTATAAGTAGAACACTAATAAGTACTTTCTATTCTAACATAATTTGAAGTATTCATATGCAGGAAAGATAGAAGTTAAAAGTTACAACTCACATTAACTTTTACAGGGTACTAAGGAAGCATAAGACTGGAGTCTACACCTGCCTAAGGAATCAGGACCAGTTTGGTGGACCAGGTGGTACTTGAGGAGAATCATAGTACAATACACAGGAGTATCCTTTCAAGTACTGAAATAACTTTTTTTTTCATTTTCTTATCTATTTCTATGGCCACTTTATATAACAAACCCTTGGAATTTTAAATTTTGTTGCATTCAAATACAACTATTGGAAGTGACCCTAAACTCCCAAATTATATACTATCTAATTCTCCTTAAAATAAAGTTAAATTACTTTCTTATAGAAATAATAAAACCCAAGTGAAATTGGTTTACATAATAAAAAGGATTCATGTGAGAGAATCATAAATACTTTAGAATTTTTGTTTTTGCAATTCTTTATTTAGCTCTGTGCTTTTCTTCCATTTTGCCATGTTCTCTAATTCTGCCTTTTACCCTATATATTTTTTATACTCAAGTGGTTTTTACTATGTCAGTGAAGTGATTTCAAATGTTCCTGTCAACATATTTGTGTTGCAAACCACCCAGAAGCCATCAGGTATAAATTGTACCCACCAAGATGAATTTTCCAAATTGGGTCCACCTGTAAACCAGTCCTTCTTGATGGAGGAATACACAGAGATATTGAAATTGAGGTTAGTGTCATGTATAAAACAATCCCAGGGGAAAATAAATGGGTTCATGTCAATTGTTTTGAAGAACTGTGGGGACTGGTCTCCAGACCAGGAACTGGGTTGATGTGATCTGGTTCATCTGAGGAGTTGAGGGGAGAGTGAATGTCAGCCCCTGGAAGAGCACAGACAGTGGCTCAGCATTATGACTTCACTTTATTATTCTATACGAATCTTATACACAATGCCTATCAGCAAGATATTTTCTGAGCTTTTGAATGTGGAAAGTAATATACTGTTTTGCTTTATGTGAATGAGGATATTTGGGGAGGTCTACAGTTATGCCACTTATAAATATCTATGAACTTCAACAGTAACATTTAATTTTAGAAAACTGTCTTCTAAGAGAAAATGGAGTAAATTCTAAGACTGACACTTTTCTTAGGTTTGCAATTGCTGCCACATTATATCCCCTTAAATTTAATGGCTTAACACAATGCAATGTTTTTTTAACTTAAAGCTTTGCAGGTTGAAAGTAGGACAGGGGTGAAAACAGATAAACTACAGGTGTCTGTGAGTATGCACTCTTTGCTGGAGGCTCTAAGAAAGAAGGCGTTTTCAGGTTGTAACTATTGGACTATGGTTCCCATTTTCTTGCCAGCTGTAGATGGGCATCTAAACACTGCCCTACTCCTCAGCTGGTGGCTTTTTTCCTTCATTTTTGATTTAAGTAATGGAGAGTCAAACCTCTCTCACTTTGAATCTGACACACTTCATCCAGGAAACATCCTTTACTTTTAAGGAGATTAATTAATCTAATATCTCATTCACCTAGATAATCTAAAATAATTTCCCCATCTCTTAATCACCTCTGCAAATTCCCCTTTGCCACATTCACAGATTTGGGGATTAGGACCTGGACATCTTTGGGTTTATCATTATTCTGCCTAGCAAAATACATAAAAGTCCATGTTACTTCCAGAGTTATGTCCTCAAAATTAATATCTACTATATTGCTCAGAGTTCTGCAGAGAAGCAAAATAATAATAATAATAATAATAATAATAATAATAATAATATGTTTGTGTGTGTGTGTGTGTGTGTGTGTGAGATAGAAAGATATTTGTTTTAATAAATTGCCCTTAAGATTATAGGAGTTGCCAAGAGCGAAATATGCAGGGCAGGCCAGCAGGCTTGAGGTTTAAGGAAGTACTCATGTTGCATTCATAAATCCAAAGACAGAATTCCTCTTATTGGAAATACTTCAGTCTTTACCCTCAGGCCTACAAATGATTGGATGTGACCCACACCACATTATAAAAGCTAATCTGCTTTACTCAAAATATATTGATTTAAATTTTAATCAGCTAAAAAAATCTTCATAGAAACATTTCAGCTGGTATTTGACCAAACATGGGTACTATAGCCTAACCAGATTAACACATACAATCAGCTACCATGATTATTCATTAAAACTAAAGTTTTTGATATACAAAGTTCTGTGATTCACCACGTTTTTGTATGAACCATTTAAACTTTCATTTTTTCTGATGAAGAAAATGAGCCTCACAAAAGTGAAATACTTTGTCTGAAGTCAGGAAAAGAAAGAGAATGAATGGTTATTATAGTGCCTTTTCTTTTAGCCAAACTTAAAAATGGTATGTCATTGTTCACAGGGGAGAAAAATATTTGTTTTATTCTTTGTTGAGTAGCATGTAAGTCTAGTTATCAAACACTTTTTCAATCTCACTTCTTACTCTACATTCTGCTGAAAATTTACATAAAAATAATGAGTGTGTTCTTAGTAATCATGATGCTACAGCATCACAGGTTTTGTCACTATCCATAAGCAACCAAAATTGTGCTTATTGACATCTGACTAGTGGATATCCAAGTTTTAGGATCTCAGAGAGTCTGAAGCTTAAAACCTTTGTATACCCTTTTCCCCATATCTCTCCAAAATTTATTGCTACTTGTGTTCTTGATAATTGCCTTTCTGGTTGGAATGAGGTAAAATCAGTGTATTTTTAATTTGCATTTCTCTAATTTCTAGAGATTTTGAACACTTTTTCATATATTTGTTGGCCATTCATATTTATTCTTTTGGGTATATATTCAAAAGTGTTAAAATCAGGATACTACAGTGACAACAGCCACATCAATATTTATCGCAGCTCAACTCACAATAGCTAAGCTATGGAGCTAACTTAGATGCTTAGATGCTTAGATGAATGGATAAAGAAATTGTAGTATATATACACCATGAAATATTACTCTGTTTTAAGGAAAAATGACTTTATGACATTCACTGGAAATAAACGTATCAGGAAACTATCATGATAAGTGAAATAAGCCATGCCAAAAAATCAAAAATAGCATATTCTCTCTGATATGTGGATGCTAACCCACAACAAGGGGATAGGGGAAGAAGTTCATTGGATTAGACAAAGGGAATTAGGAGATGGGAGGCAGATAGGAATAGGAAAGACAGTGTAATGAATCTGAAATAACTTTCCTATGTACATATATGAATACACCATAGCAAGTCTCACTATAATGTACATCCACAATAATGGGATCCTAATTAGAATAGATATATACCATGCTTGCATAATTATATTAAAATAGATTCTACAGTCATGAATAACTAAAAACAACAAATATTTAAAAAGAAACTATTTGTGTTACAAACTGCCTTAATTTATTTTCCCTGAAAGTAGAAACTAATTATTTTTAGGTAGTTTATTTTGCAGATGATTCTATGAAGAGACTTGAGGAAAAGACAACAAATACGTATAAACAATAGTATAATGATTATTGTAGTTGCTGCTTAGTATGATCAGCAACTGGAGCTGAGTTCTACCTAGGACTCTTTAAAGCCTGATGCAGAATGGACATCAGACTGACTCAATAAGGTCCAGGAATATGAAGCTTTTAACCTCCAATCCCTGCCAGCCCCCAACACTTTCCTAAGGTTTCATCAAGAGTATTTATTTCTTACATCAGCAAGGCTAACCTTGGGAGAAAATTTTGAGATATCAAAGCAGAGAGATACAACAGTTAATTATTTATATAGGACACTGGCAATGTGAAATAGAATTTTCCACCATTGCTGAGATGAAACTAGACAAAATGAAAGATTTTCCACATGTAAGACAAGTGAGTGCACCACAGCATCTGTTGGTGTAGAGCATAATGGGAATTGGAAGTTGAGATCTAGACATGAATACAAGTAGAAAGATGTGTCTATATGTATGTTTGTTATGTTTCAGGTTTATTTTTGTCATAACAAATGCCTGAGATAATACACTTATAGAGAAGAAAGGTTTATATTTTGGCACACCATTTTGGAGGTTTTAGTCCAGAAGTGTTTGACCTCATTGCTTTGGGTCTGTGGTGGCACAGCACATCAAGGTGGGAATACATGGTGGACAGGGTCTGTTCACCTCATGGCCAGATGGAAAAGAGAGAGGAAGAAGGGGGCCTGGTTCCATTATTCCCTACAAAAGCACATCCTAAATCATCAGAAGTTTCTGCACTAGGCCCTACCTCTTTAAAATTCCCTTCATCTCTCAATAGCATGGACCTAGGCACTAAGACTTTAACACATGGGCTTTTGGAAGACATTCCAGATTCTGACTACAGAAATAATAATTCCTTAAATGGCATTCTACATTTAAAGGATGTAGAACACCATTTTACACATACATGATATGTATGTGATATAATTTATTTGTTTCTAATTAATGGCTTACTTTCTAAGTGCTGTTGTAACAAATTTCCTAAAGCCCAGTGGCTTAAAAACACAAAAGCTTATTCACTCAGTTGTGGAACTCAGAAGGACTAAATCAGTTTCACTGAGCAGAAATCAAGGTGTCAACAGAGCTATGTCCTCTCTAGAGACTCTAAGGGAGAGTGATTTTCAAACTTCTGGTGACCAGTGGTGCTCTTTGACTAGTGTTTATATTGCTCCTGTTTGTTTGCTTCTCTTCTGCATCCTTCTTAGAAGTATGACACTTGTGGCCATTTTGCATTTTTTAATTAATAAAAAATGTGTATTTATGGCATATAATACAAAGTTTTGATGTATGCACATATTGTAAAATGGCTCAATCAAGCTAGTTAACCTATATATTACCTCAAAAACCATATTTTTTTTGTGATGGGAACACATAAAATCTGCTCACTCAGCAATTTTGATTTATAAAATACATTGTCATTAAGTATAATCATCATGATGTACAATAAATATCTTGAAATTATTCCTTCTAATTAAAATTTTATGTTTATTTGGCTAAGATCACATATAGTGCCATTTGGATAATGCAAGTAATCACCCCACTGCAGCCCCATTTCCTACTGTGTACTGACTACTCCAGTAGTCAGCAAACTTGTGTAGCAACATTTTAATATAGTCCATGCTTCTCAGTTACTATAACAGACTCATTCTTCCAGTTCTATTTATTTCTAAGCTTGTTTTTCTTATAACTCAAAGCTTTTACCCTTTTACACATGCATGTTAGAACTGCATGGAGATAATGACAGAAATGGTGGTTTGGTATCCACGTGGGTCTCTCTATCATTATTACTTCCTCTTTAGGAATTGGAAATATGTGGAGGAGTTTGGCAAATCTGGACAAGTACTTGTCCAGGTAAGTTTGTAATTCACTTTCAGTGTGGTTCAAGCTTGGTTTGCTTTCAGTAGAATCAAAGTTCATTATATTTGATCTCAATGTGAATACGTGATATTCCAAACATGCTGCAAAAGAGTCAGTCCTAGTGACACGTATGTTGAACTTTGTCATATTTTTTAGCAGACTATATTAGTCAGGGTTATCTAAAGAAACACAAGACATGTGTGTGTGTGTGTGTGTGTGTATGTGTGTGTGTGTGTGTGAGATATGTGACTATAGAGCCTGAGAAGTCCCATGATCTACCGATTACAGATCGATGCCCCAGTCCATGTGTGGAGGACTGACAGCCAGGGAAGACAATGGTGTAAAACCAGTACAAGGTCAGGAAAAGTGGAGATGAGATATTTCAGCTACAAATAGCAAGGCAGAAAATAAATAGATAAAAGTCTTCTTCCTCTGTCTTGTGTTCTATTCTTGCTCCTCAAATGTTTGGATGATACCCATTGACAGCATAGAGGGCAATTTACTACTTTACTTAGTTCACTCACTCAGATGCTAATCTTGTCCATAAACTCCTCACAGACACACCCAGACACAATAGGTAATCTGGCCCATCAAGTTGTCACATAAAATTAACCATCCCACAGGCCCTCAGTTGATGACGTGACAGCAGATTTATGTGATCCTCTTCCTCCCATGGATTGATGTGGCCCTGAAATATAGCATTCACACTTTTATATCTCCAGTAGTCAGCGGTCAAACTTGAATGTGTGCAGTCCATACTCCATACTCATTAGGACTGAGAATTGAATGGATCCTCATCTGAGTCCTTATTTGTCTGGTTTTTCTTCCAAATGATCTCTCTGCCTAATTTTATTTCCCTTGTCGTATTAGTGTAAGTTGTAGGTATGCAAAATAAGTAGCTAAAATATGAACAAACAGGTAGCTAAATGCCAGTCTTTCCACATAACAGGACCTCAAAAAAACTATCTCACTGAATGGTGACACAGTCCCTAGAGCTCCTGGAATGGCTAACACAAGGATGCAGTAGGATTTGGGTGTCTGATAGATATTTGTCTTCTAGAGGTATGTAATTACTGAAATGGAAGACAGTGATAGGAGGTAGTTTGACTTACCGTGCTGGTATAAATGTCTCCAAACAACATCAAGATTTGAATTTTAAATTATATCATTGATTTTATGCCTATGTCTATATATTGTGTATTTCATGCAAGTTTTGTACAGTTGCAGATCAAAGATAATTTCCTGACAATTGTGCTTTCATTCATTACCATGTTTCTTATGGTTATAAAATTATATTGATCTTGAATGTCAGGTTTTTCAGGAACGAAGTTGAGAAACAAGTTTGTGTCAGGGTTCCCAACTCTGAATTTATTTTTTCCCTTCATATTTACACAGGTTTAAAAGCTTATCTCATACATAATGCTCCATATTCATCCTATATTATGCTGCCAGATGAATCCTGGACTTGTATTTTTGGTCATGATCCCTACATTCAATTTGCTCTTCTCAAGTATTTTCTTAGCAGATGCACAATAAAGAATTTAACCTTAACTGAAATGTTGCTTGATCTTTGCTTTGTCACTGGAAATGATCTTACAACCCTTGAAGTATTATGCTTTATAGGAGGGTCTTTTTGCCCAGAGTAGAAACTAGTCTAAAGCTGTGATTCTGAGTAGGGATTGAGAAGGCCAGATGGTCTAACAATGTGATGTAGGCTAAGAGATTTGGGTCACAAGGCTTTTGCTCCAGTTCCTGAGGATCTAGGGACTGGATCAGTCATGAAGACAGTCAATCGTGTTTATGTGATAGAACCTTGATTAAAATTTGCACACTAAGGCCTAGATGAATTTTCTTGATTGATAGTACTCTGTTATAGTAACGCATCCTTGATAGGAAAGAAGTATTGTCTAGACTCCATGGAAAAAGAAGACATGGAAGTTCTATGGCCAAAACTTTCTTTAACTCTATGAAGATTTTTGGCTTATTTTAATCCATATCCTTTAATGTAATAAATCTTAAACCATGAGTATAACAGCTTTCATTGAATTTTGTGAATTGTTTTAGCAATTTAGTGAAATTCGGGGTAATCTGAATTAACAACAGTTGACAGTAGAAGAAAGGGAAGCCTTATGAACTGTGCTTCCTCTTTTGCAGTGCTCCAGTGATATTTTCATTGTTAATCCAATATTTTACCTTTTAGTTTGTATTTCTAGCCTCCATCTTACTTTCAAGCTTTCTGAAACATGAACCTTCTGTTCTAGGAAAAATGCTTCAGTCAGAGTGATTCCAGCTCTTCTTTGGTGGGTAATGTGATTGTAGCAATGTCCCAAGTTGTTTGCACATTCTTTGCCTACACCTTGGGTAAGGCTTACCCATATAGCTTATGGTTTCCCAAGAGATTTTATTTAGCTAATAGGAAATAACCACTGTGATATAAGAGGAGACTTCAAAATTACTTACACGTCAGAACTTGTTCTCTCATTTTTTTTAAAAAAATACCTGTACTGCCATGTTAATAAGGCTGAGCTATATATATGGATGATAAGAAACACATAATAACCCCTAGTGGCCCCTACTGCACCAGCTGATAGTCTACCTACCATGAGACCCGACCAAAGCCACATTAGATTATCTAGTAATCAATCAGCTGACCCATTAACTAAATACAGATGTTTAAATTATCTCAGATTATGTAATTACTCTCAGGAAGGAACTGGATTTGATTAGTACTGATACAGGAACATTGACTTACAATGAACAAGGAGTATAAGGAGAGTGATTCACTTCTGAGTTATGCTGTCATCACAGAGATTTTAAAGGGCCATTAATGGGTAGGGAAAGAGTTGATTTCAGTTTCATCAAAAGAATTTGAATTTTTTTTTTGTAGATTTGCGACTTCTTTAATAAATAAAAAGAATATTACATAAGTGAGTTATTTATCCATTACACATACTGACATTTTGGAGGTAAATTTATAATTTTTAGGGCACATTATAGTATATTGTATATATTATGCTGCATATCTGCATATGATCTTTTTTTTTTTTTTTTTTTTGTACCAAGGATTGAACTCAGGACACTCAAACACTGAGCCACATCCCCAGCCCTACTTTGTATTTTATTTACTGACAGGGTCTCACTGAGTTGCTTAGTGTCTCACCATTGCTGAGGATGGCTTTGAACTCGCATTACTCTTGCCTCAGCCTCCCAAGCCACTTGAATTATAGGCACACACCACTGAGCCCAGTCTGCATATTGTCTTCATGCAATAAAGAAACAGTTTTAGTTATATTCTAACTAGGACATAATCTAATATGTTAATTTTTTCTTGGCTTGTCTATATAGCATATTTTCTTGCAAACTTTCAGAGGTCATTAGAAGAGCAGTGTTTTCTTAATAATGGGCTGTCACATTAATGTATACATTAGGAATAGTAAGGTAAATACAATACATTATTAGGTAGATGGGTTATATCTAGTGAAATTTGTAGTATATTTTAAGTTTTTGCCTAAATTTTAATGCAAGTCTTTATAAATATTCAATATTCAAAACCCAGCTCTGATGGAAGGAAGCTTCCTCCATTCATATATTGAACCCTCACAACAATGTGACTATGTTTGGAAATAGGGCCTTTAGAAAAGTATTTAATGTTATGAGATCATAAGGATGGTGCCCTAATCCAACAGGATGTGTGTCCTTTTAAGAAGATACCACAGACCCTTCTCTCTCCACTGAAGCCCAGGGGGTGTGACCATGCAGTGGTTATCTGCAATCTAAGGAGAGTTAGGCCTCAGAAGACACCAACCTTGCTGGCATTCTGAGTGTGTACTTCTAACATTCAGAGCTGTGGGAAAAAAAAATTTCCTCTTTCTTTTAATCTATTTGTTTTGATGCTATGTAAGTTTTCTTTGTTTTAATCAGTTATTTCATCACTGTGACCAAAAATCTTGACAATAATAATTTTAGATAAAGAACATTTTATTTGGGGGCTCACAGTTTCAGAGGTCTCAGTCCACAGACAGCTGGCACCATTCCTCAGGGCTTGAAGCAAGGCAGGGCATCATGGTGGAAGAGGTGGTAGAGGAAAGAATCTCAGGGCATGGCATCAGGAAACAGAAAGAGAGCTCTCCTCACCAGGACAAAATATAAACCCCAAAGGCACTCAGGGACCCATGTCCTCCAGCCATGCCCTACCTGCCTATAGTTACCACCCAGTTAATCTCTATCATAAGATTAAGCTCTGATTAAAATAAGACTCTCATAACCCCAATCATTCCATCTCTAAACTTTCTTGCCCTGTATCACACAGAGCTTTTGAAGGATACCATATATCTAAGCCATAACACCCTTGTTTTAGCCACTTAGTCTGGTAATTTGTTATGGCAGGCCAAGCAGAGTAATAAACCACCTATTGTTAAAATTGATCTTTATACATTCTTCATTGCAGGTTTTTGCTTATTACCCATCCAGTTTTACCACGTTGTTTTTATGAACTGAATGATGTTTATCTTCCAGAAACTTAATTGAAGTCTGTAACTCATTTTAATTAGACCTCTCAATGAAATATTGAATAATGGAAAATTCATTATCACCAACTCCTTTAAAAATGATAATTAAGACATCCTAATCCTTTAATTATATTTATGCATGTTTTATGTGCTTAAAATAAAAAAAAATGATAAATATCATTTTAAAATAATATGTAAATTTTCAGCATTTTTTTCAGGACTTAGGAAAATAAAAGAAAAATGAGATTTCTATGTGTGGTGCACCATAGTTGCATGGCTTTGCTATTTGTACACATGAAAATTAATATCCAATAGGTACAAAAGCAAAGGGTGCTACACTGATGATGACATGAATGAGTAGATGAGCTACTATTTCCTGAGAGCTGTTTTGCTACTTTTGTTCATTCTAAAGCATACATAAAGCATCAATGAAGGGATACCTTCATGTCATAACTGTACATTTCCGAGATGTCTGACTAGATCATAGGGGTAAAAAGGATGAATTTGGTTAAATATTGTGTATTACTCAGAATTATTAAAAATCTTGAGGCTGGGCTTGTGGCTCAGCGGTAGAACACTTGCCTAGCATGTGTGCAGCCTGGGTTTGATCCTCAGCACCAGCACCACGTAAAATAAATAAATAAATAAATAAAGGCATTGTGTACAAATAAATAAATATTAAAAAATCTTATGAATTAATGAAGACTATGTATCATTTGAATGAAAAGACATAGCAATACTGGAGACAAAGGAATAGTTTACTCACGAATGTCAGTGAAGCAGGCCACTCTGAGAGGTAAAACAATTGTTAATTGGTCAGTGTGTCAGGACATCTAATAATATACGAGAAATTTATATTTACAGAGGCCTTATTATTTGCAGCAGAGAAAACTACAGGAAGATAATCTACATATCCTAGAAGAAAAATAGGACTCTGCCTAAGTTTCTGGCTGGCTAAGTGACAGGAATTGGGTAGAAATCTGGTATAAGACCACACTACCATTTTGAATCTCGAAGGTCCTATTAATAGCTTCACAAGAAGGGCTTATTCTGTTGGGACTGCTGTTGGTCTATTTAGCATTGAAATAACAGAATACTGCAGAGTGCATAATTTGTAATGAACAGAAATCTATTGGCTCATAGTTCTGGAGGATAGGAAGTTCAAGATTGAGAGGTTAATATCTGAGGAGAGACCACTACATAGTGAGTGAGAGAGAGAGAGACAAAGGGGCCAAACTCATCTTTTTTTTATGATCCATAATAGTAAACTCACTCCCATGATAATAACATTAATCTGTTCATAAAGACAGTGCCTTCGATGTCCTCATCACCTCTTAAAGATTCTTCCTCTTGATATTGTTGCAGCAATTATGTTTCAACATCAGGAAGGGACAAACTTTCTAATGATAGCTCCACCCTGTGTTCCTTGCCTGGTGTAATTTGTTCTCCTTTATAGTTGGGTTATTTCTTTTTTTGTCACTTTGTAAAAATACCTGAAAGAAACATTTTAGAGGGGGAAAGGTTTATTTTGGTTCATGGTTTTGAGACAAGGCAAAGGACTGCTAGCTGATGTCAAAGAAAAGGAAATGGGTTAAAAACACTTCCCAGTCAACCAGTTCCTAACACCTCCAGGAGAAGGGAAGGATTGTGTTTTCCAACACAAGCAATTATCTTCTGGATCGTTCTTGTCCCACCATTTTGGCAAGTATGGAGGATAGGAGGAAGTCCCTGGGTAGCTATATTCCTGCCTTTTGGTCATGTAGACAAGATAGGAAGAAGAGGTGGAGGAAAAGAAAGGAAACCTGACATCTATAAAAATACAAGACATCCCCATTCCCACGGGCACCAGCTCTGGGTCCCCTTCTACTTTCTGTACTATCCCTTAAATTAAACTTGCTTTCTATTTTTGCCTCAGTGTTTCTCAGGTGTTTAATCTTCAACATTGGGGGAATGAGGACCTGATCCTGATTTTCAAGACCAGTATCAGTTTCATAGACTTCAGCATGGCTGCTGCACCCCATCACTATGGGTCTATGGTGAGACAGAACATCATGGCAGGGAGCACATGTCAGAGAAGACCTGCTCTCCTCAAGGTAGCTGAGAAGCAGAGGGAGCACAAGGAAGGGCCCAGGGACAATATATGCTCTTCCAGGGCATACTACTCTTGATTGACTTCCTCATCAGAGTCTGTCTCCTATAGTGTTCCTCACTTCCCAACTAGGCCCCACCTCCTACAATTTTCATCACTTCCCTATAAAACCATCAAATTTCTAATCCATTAATGGATTAATCCACTGAAGTTTAGAGCCCCCAGTCACTTCTCAAAAGCCACACCTCTGAAGCAAAGTAAGCCAATCCCAAAGACCAAAGGCTGAATGGTCTCTCTGATAATTGGATGCCAATCCATAATGGGAGGGGGGCATGGGAAAAATGGAGGAACTGTGATTGGGAAAGGGGAGGGAGGGAAAGGGAAAGGAGGGTGTATTGAGGCAGGAAAGATGGTGGAATGAGATGGACTTCATTACCCTAGGTACCTGTATGACTACGCATATGGTGTCAAGCTATATAGTGTACAACATGAGAAATGAAAAGTTGTGCTGCAATTGTGTACAATGAATCAAAATGCATTCTGCTGTCATATATACCTAATTAGAATAAATAAATAAATGGCCCCACCTCTAAAGCCCAACCTTTGCTGCACTGCAAACCTTTAATCCATGAGCATTTGGAGGACATTTCAGATATAGACAATGATACCTATGCAACATTCTGCATACAAAGTCTATTACCTTCCTTCACATTACCATTAAAACACTCTTCTAAAAATACCTATTTTTCACAACATCAAATTTCTCTGAACAGTACTCATTAGGATCGATCTTGTTCTCTCTACATTGTCTGCTGCCTAGTAGGTGCTCAGTTTCTAATGAAATGAACATTAAATTTATCCTATGATTAAGTAAAAAAGTATTTCCCTCAGTGAACATAGTATACAGAAATGGTGTATTAAGAGGATTTCAAAGATATTAAATTTCAATAATGTGAATTACTAAAACCTAAAATTTTGTTAAAGAGACAAGTGCAACTGGCTTTTTCTTTCCTCAGATATTTTTGTTCATTCCATTGTATACTTTTAGCTCATTTTACACTAATTAAATCAATTTATTTGGTTTCTAAATCATTCATGAATTCCCTTTCTAACAATCTGACTATTGGCTTTTTATATGCATGCTTGTCTATGAATAAATGTAGATCTCTCTTGTGTTCTGAGCTCCTAGAACTTACTATGATGATGTTAATGTTAAGTGAGTATCAACATGCTGAAGTACTTAAATGTCAGGATCAAGTACTTTGATGACATTAATTTAAAGATTTTTTAAAAGCTCTGATCATATAATTTGTTTTGATTACACTTTGCTCTAAGATGCAAACAAACTCACTTATTTTTCTAATCTAAATCATTAGTGATGGAAAAAAGATAATATGACTATATCAAAAAACTAAGAAGAAATTTATTAATGTTTAAAATTAAATACAATATTAAAAAAGCGAATGCTTCCAATATGAAATAGTACATGTACTAGGATTATTTGAAATGTTTTTGCTGTTGTTAAGCATTTGAAATTGACTCATAAACAACTGAATATATTCTACTGCCTTGAGGGTACTGCTGTGATTTTCCTTTAGACTTAGTTGGAGCTGTTGGATGAGCAAGATACACACTGGCTGGAATCTTGCTATCTTAGAAAGAAATTTTAATAGAGAGAAAACGTTCACACACACACTTGCAGATACAAATTCAAACTTTTTAATTTGAATATTTGTGTTCTTGTATAGAAAAATACTGTCTTCTTAAAAAAAAAAATGTTTGGCCTTACTTCTCAATGTATTATTTGCTTGGATCATGGCACATATAGGGAATAAATTAGATGAATTTGAAAGCCAAACAATTGAAACATATAATTATAAGAGGGTATAGGTAAATGTTGTTTCACCACTCACCCAATAAAAACAAAAATCTCACTATTACACCATTTTATGTACGCCTTTCATCTCTGTTAAAAAACTTCAATTTCAAGGTAGCCCCCTTTAATTTATGAAGTGTTCAAGCTTCTCATATAATGGTAAAATCTGTCTCTTCCTTAATTTTTTTATTCTTAAATATTACCTATTTGTTTATGCTATTATATTTCTTTTATTGTATATTATTTCAAAAATTCCCAACAAGTATTGGAAAAATAAAAATGTATCATACCAGATAACAATTGCTCCTATATTAATGTTTCAAAGTAAAGTATATATATATATATATATATATATATATATATATATATATATATATATATATATAGTGTGTGTGTGTGTGTGTGTGTGTGTGTGTGTGTATACCCACCAGGCTTCCTTTCATCAAATTATTACCTCACCCCTTTCCTCACCAGAATTGGTGATATCCCTACATTGATTATTTATTATTCACATTGTCTTCATTTACTAATTCAAATAAGAGTAAGAGTTGTTGAATGCCAACATCATCTTTGGCACTGCATAGAAAATTTTAACATCTACAAAATTTATAGGAAACACACAAATTGATGTTTTTATAAATTTGCATGGCATTTTTTTCATGGTTTTAAAAAATTTTAAATAATGACACATATATACTTCTATTTCAGCAACTCTGAAATTATTATCATATATAATGCTTTTTGAGATAACTTATGTTAAAACATGTAGCTTGACCTGGGACATAGCTTAGTGGCATTTGCCTAGAATTCATGAGATTCTGCATTTGATCTCCAGCACTGGAAAAAAAAAAGAAAGAAAGAAAGAAAGAAAAAGGAAAAAAAGCATATAATTATAGGGAATACATGTAACAGAGTATACAGAATCACTATGCAGGAACAAATTATTTTCATATTTCTACTGATAAGATATACTAGTTGCTAAGTGCCTCGCCACTGCTGAGGCTGGCTTTGAACTCACGATCCTCCTGCCTCAGCCTCCCAAAGTGCTGGGATTACAGGCGTGAGCCACCGCGCCCGGCTATTATTATATAGTTTTATTGATCATCTTTCTTTGATTATGAAAACTACATTGCAATTGACATTTTAAACATGAGTTTTCAGATACATAAACTTTAGTTTTATATCTAGGAAACAGATTTCTATCTCAAAGAACATATATATCTTCCATATTAGCTGGCACTGATTAAATGCTCATCCAAGAGTATACATCAATTTACTCACCAGATAATAATGTCTGAGGGATGTTGCTCTACCATATATTTACTATGTGTCGTTGTTTTCAAAGTTTTTCATTTTTAACTTTAACATAAAATGTCTTAACATGCTTTTGTATAGTGCTTCCCTGATTACAAGTGAAAAATGAACATTTTTCCACATGTTTTTGCATAGTGCCTATGAATTGGATAACTCCTTCCTCTTTTGGTAGTTTCTCTATTCTTATTAGTGTCTAGAAATACAGGCATTGTATACAATTAGTTGTTTTAATTATCACTTAACTTCTGTAACCTTTATGGAAGTCACACTTTTAATTTTAATGCGGTCAAGCTATTTTTTATGCCTTGTTTTCTTAATGTCTTGCTAAGCCAAGACCATAAATATATAATGAAACATTTTTCTGGATATTTAAACATTTTCTCCTTCATTAAATAATTTATTGACCAGTATGCTAATTAATTTTCCCACACAGCAAAATATAGAAAATTAATTCCTCCATTGTTTTATGTATGGATAGTTTTCACTCATATACATATTATTTATTGAACAAATAGTTATCATCACTCAGATTCCTTTCCATATCAATAAGACATCAAAGTTTAATGTAAACATAGGTTGTCTGTAATCACTCTATATTAGCATTTTTATTTTTCTAATTAATATATAGCACAAGTGTTTTGTCAAATTTTCTTAACAACCCACATATGTGAACAAAATTATATTCATGCAATTTATACATGGTGAATTTCCTCTGTTTTAAATGTTCCTATCATATTGCTTTGGCCATTTAATTTTGGACATATGTGTCAACATAGGCCAGAAATATAGGCCTTATTAGCACATTTGAACAATAAAATATCTTGAAATTATGGATTAAATCCCAAGTGGACAAGAGTATTTTTACATTAATTTGTATTTTGTTTAGTATATTTTATTTAAAATATGTCCACCTGCAGATGAGTATGAGAATGTTTTTATTTCCATTAACTTTTTGTTTGTGATATATAAATATTAAGAATTCACTTTTAGAAACAAATTCACATTTTAACAAATATTATGAGAAAGTGATAAACAGATAAATATAGATACATACATACATACGTATTTAAATAAAAATAACAGGGACTGAAGCATATTTGTTGCTTAATATTTGTTGAAAAATGAAATTAAACCTGGCGTGGTGGCACACGCCTGTAATCCCAGCACTTGGGAAGCTGAGGAAGGAGGATTGACAGTTCAAAGCCACCCTCAGCAATGGCTAGGCACTTAGTAACTCAGTGAGACCCTGTCTCTAATAAAATACAAGAAAGGGCTGGGGATGTGGCCCAGTGGTTGAGTGCCCCTGAGTTCAATCCCCAGTACCAAAAACAAACAAACAAACAAACAAACAAACAAACAAATGAAATTAAAGACCAACAAGTCAGAAGACAGTGAGACTGGAGGGATAAGGACAGAAAAATTGAGGGCTGCTTATATCAAATAGAGTTCATAGCCTATCACATAGAAATAATAAAATATTGAAGGCAATAGTCTAGGGATGCTGTGGTCAGATTTTTATTTTAATTCCATTATTCTGTTTATAGTCAATAGATTTGAAAGGTTCAAAGTGAAGATACTATTTTCATGATCTTGGTGGTAGTTTGATTTTCTAAAGCCGTTTGATGGTAGTCTGGATAAGGTTAGTGTGTATCTTCTATCTACCAACCTATCTATCCTCTATCCATATATATAGATATGTATGGATCATGTCTAGAAATAGAAATTGAAATGGCTTAACTTGCTACATGAATGAATTTAGAAAATGGGAGAGAAAAAGGAGTCAGCAATATGTGCCAGGTTTCTAGCTATAGTGACTGATGAGTGGTGATAAAATTACCAAATGGAAAAATACTGAATTAGGGCATCATGAGTTCATTTTACAATATAGTGCTGTTAAGATGGACTACTCTATAGAATCATACCCCATACATATTAGAAGACTCATTGAGATAAGAAATGTGAAATATTTTTAAGAAGTTATGACACTAATGTAGGCACATAATATATGTCATTTATATATTACTTTTATAAAAGAGAACTATGTTAATAAGAAGTAATGACAGTTATTTTCTTTTTATCTAGACAGAATGGACTATGGAGGTAAGATGGACTGTGTAATTGAATTAAGATTAAGTCTAGATATAAGGATAATTACATTATATATGGTGACCCCCTAGCTCTGAGGTTTTATGAATCTGTGTTTGGGATTTATATATTTATAATATAACCCTATTCCTATAGTCTTCACTAATCCTTTTCTTTTAAATTTGGTTAAAGAACACATTATAATAATATTCTCTGTAGGAAAGTCCAATTATGCTAAAGTTACCACACTTTGGTGAGAAATCATCAGTCTAAATCAAGGGTAAAAAGCATGAAAGATTATCATGCAACTGCTCATCTTATCAACTAAAGAGGAATTACTTTGCTAACTAAGTATGGTATACAAAAACATGCTTATTAGTCTCCTTAAAGAAAAATGTTTGTCTAATCCTTAGAAATAACAATATTTCACATTTACTGGACAGGTATAATGCTAAATTATTTACAGCAATTATTTTAAAAGGTGGGTGATTTTAGTATACCCACTTAATGTTAATGAGATCAAATTTTAGAAATAATCCTTTGAAAGGATCTACTTAGAACCTGAGAGTTGGAATAAAGATTATTTTGAGTTGAAGACATTTGAGATTTAATAGATGCAGAAAAAGTCACCTTGAAGCTTTCTTTACCTTACTAAAAGCAGCAATGTCTTTTAATTTTGGGGTTTCTATAACAAAATACCATAGACTTAGTAGCTTACAAACAACAGAAATCTATGGGAAGTCCAAGATCAAGGTGCCAATGGATTCAATGCCCTGAAAGGGACAACATTTCTGTTGGTAGATGGTACCTTCTAGCTTTCTACTGATAGATGGAAGAGAAAGACTTCCTTTACAAGAACACTGACCCCACACCCATCCTAATCACCTTCTAAGCTTTCAATTTCTAAAACCATCAATTGGCGATTGTGGTTTCAGCATATGAGTTTTAGAGGGACACAAGCAATCCAACTGTTGCAAGAAAATTCAGGAAAATGAAGTTGCATTAATGTACTCTTCAGGGCTGGTCTACTCCTAGAAGGACAAGAAAAACCTACCATGAATTCCTTCTCCAGGGGAGTTATGGTCCTTAGAAAGATGGAATAACCACTCATACCTGTAAAGACAAATATTATCACACATTTTCTTATTTGCTCTTCCTTCCAGAAAGATCTATTTGTCTTTCAAAAAAAAAAAACAAATAAATAAATAAAAAATCCGTTTTCCCCATGCCTATCCAATACCAAATTATTTATTTGAGCCTCCAAATTCAACCATTTAGCAATGCAGAGACTTCTTTTGTTTGTTCCTGTTTGTATACAAACAACATTTTATCCTATCAATTTGTCTTCAGTTTAACTTGCAGGTTCCAAGCACTGAAATAAGAGGTTAGAGGAAAGTTTTGTATTTTTGTCCTCCTCTCTTGTTCCACTACACAAAGTTAACAATTGGTGGAGCTAGGCCTCAATTCTATGCTCCTAGCCTGTTTCTTCAAATAGCCACATTCCTCTTTATTATTCTTTGTGTTTAGTCATTTTTATTATTTATCTTTGTATCTCGTAAATTTCAAATCTTATGTTCCCTATGAACATGACTATTGCTGATTATTAAAATGGTATCAGATAAACGTGTAATTTGCTCCTTATGAAATACACAGGTCTGAGGTCTCCTTCTCTAGTTACCACAAGCAAAATATCTCAGATGTTTCTGTTTCCTTTTTATCAAAACAAAAGTAAAATATCATTCTTGACAACAGGTCTATGAGACTGTTAGTCCACTCTGACAATGCAAGGGATTGCTGTTCATGGCATAGAGCCAGGGAACTTTCAGCTACAATGAAGGTAGAATTTCATGTGACAAAATATCAGCAGTTTTGAGTTAACTGTTGAGGTAAACAGCAGTTTGAAGTTTACTGGTAAGCAGCATTCCTATGAAGACATAACAGGTTAAGGAATCAAGTGACTTTGGCCCGATGTAGTTGCTTCTGTGTCTGTGTTATCAGCAGTATAGATTGGGCATCCCACCAAGGGGGCCAAGCTATGCTAATCAGGTTTACAACACTGATTTCTAAGCCTCAATTCAGTTACTAGCTCTGTTTATTTATTTCCATTCCCAATTTGGTTATTTTATTTTAAACTTTCTTATGAAAGACTTTAAATGTTTTCTAGAATGAGATTTAAAAGAAAAATTAGTAAATTAAGCAATTATACACATGTGGATGACATGCATATAGGGTTATATGTGATGTGATGTGTGTGTGTGTGTGTGTGTGTGTGTGTGTGTGTGTGTGTGTGTGTTCTTTCCCCTTTTATGCCTCTAACATTACCATTTCTGTCCTGGAAAGCCGTACTACATAGGGATGTGTAAAGAATGGGTAGACTCATCACACATTCTTTTTTTTTCTTTTTATTTACTTATTTTTTAATTTTAATTTGGTATGTATGACAACAGAATGCATTATAATTCAAATAGAGCTCTAATCTCTAGGATATATAAAGAACTCACACATCTATTTGTATTATTATCTTATTATAATTAATCCCATAATGGAATGGGATAAGTGTCAGAATAATGATTAGGATCTCTTGGTTATTAATCAAAAAGTGATAGATTTTTAAAAAATCTAAATACCATAAAATACACAGGCTGATTTCTGGTTCTTTGAGAATAATGATTTTCTTAATTTTTAATATTTTCGTTTCATAGGTTAAAGATTTTTTTCATGGCTTTATAATTAAATCATTTACTGATATGATTCTATTTAAAATGCTTTTCTGCTCTTAAAACTAGTTTTTAAACAGGGTAAATTCCTACTCAAGTTAAATAGGTAAAAAATTGTGAGAAGAAAATTGTTAATTGTATGTGTTATATATTGGTGGTTCCTTAATTATACAACTGTGAAACCAGAGGAATTGTTTGATCTTTTTTTTTTTTTTTTCTTTTGTAGGAAAATTTTGAGAATCAAAACCTGTGACTGTCTTTGCAAAACAAAGAACCAATTACATGTTGAGTCGATAAGTAAAAAATGGCTGGTTACATGTTTTGTTTTGTTCATTTATTTCCCCAGCTACAGTTACAAGGTTTTCTTTGAAAATGCAATAAAATGAGCTCGGTCTCTGGATAGAGAACAGAGAAAATAGTGCTTTCTCTTTTTCATAACATTCCAGCAGAGTGGCATAGAATGTACAGGAAGTCTCTGAACTTCAGGGAGATGAGGTCAGTCCGCAAGGGGTCTTGTGGTGGGAGATCACATCTGTTTAGGCAGGTTCCAGTGAGAGAAACTGATCAGGCCTTGTGCTCAGGGTGGGCTTGGGAGGAGTTCAGGAAAGAGTTACTAGGAAAAGTAAAAGTCCAACGAAACAAAAGGGGGTTGGGGAGAAGAAGGCTGACCTTTGAGTGCTTTCATCTTTCAAAGATTCTTTTTTTGTCCTCTACTCCTCTGCCAAATTTTCCAGGTCACATATACAGGGAAATAGGGCATACTCAGGCTCATGGACCCATTCAGGGTAAGTGCCTAGCCCAGGGCAGGATCTGACAGGCTCCCACTGTCATTAGTCAGCAGAAGAGAGCTCCAGGCTGTCACCTTACTTATTTGGGCTCAATTATTCCAGTATTTCTGTGTGGAGAGAAAGGATCCTGATTGGCTCTTCTGCAGACAAAACAGTATGCTTGAATGTTGTACCTGGAAGATGACTGGTTTTCAGCGCCTGTCTAACTTTGAAGTTGTCCCTCTTATTTCTGAACAACTCTTGTACTTTGAAGGTGACAAAAGGCAAATAGCATTACTTTGCCAAACTGATGTCAGTCCCACCACAAATCCGGAGCTTCTGCATGCAACACTGAGGCTGAGCACAGAATATTCACTCTGCCCTGAGGATAAAACAGGAATATGAGCCAGTTAGGATTCCCAAGGAGACAGTAATGGAGCCAGATTACTTCTTTCTGTTTTGAGGGAAGTGCCACACACAAAGAAACAAACAGAATTGTCTTAATGAAATGGGGCAAAGCTAACACCTCTTTTATACAAAAAAAGAAAACAAAACCCCCAAAAGAGAAATTAAATCAAGCAGACTATGACTTCTCCCTTCACACACACATATTTTCCAAGGAAAAGCTGTAGTGGATTCATGTATATAGAAACATATTTCCTTTTGGGGTGATGGGTGTTTCCAAACTGATTTAAGAAAAACACATGTAACACATATTCAATAAAGCATAGCCAAAGCTTTGGATGAATATTTTGAATATTCTTATCACCAGAAAACATGAGAAAAATGCAATTGTATGAATGCTTTTCTTTCCATTGTCCTTTTTATTTCTTTTTCTTGCCCCCATTTCCTTTTGGATAAGAAACTTGCTCTTTTGCATTACATGTTCTGTTGAGAAGAAACCTACACATTTATCCAAGTATAGGCAGCAAATTGTTTTTATTACATGATATTGGATTTTTATAGTTACACAAACACACACACTTATAGGTATGTGTGTGTCTATATATATATATGCACATATATGTGTATATATTATATATATATATATATATATATATATATATATATAATGGCTTATTTGTAAAATTTAAATGGTTTAAGGTTGCACTGGGTTATTTTATATAGATATTACATTTCTTGGCAAAATCCACTGTATCATATCAATGAGGCTTGTAAAGTTAAGATTTGAAATTTCAGTTAAATATGCTTTTCTCCATTTTTGTGAGAATAAAATAATTTCACTGTGATTGGAGCTGGAATGACAGAGGTGACTTAGTATTTCCTTTTTTGACTTTGTAAGAAGTACTGTCTTTGTTACTCAGTCTTAAAGATATCTACTTCCATAAATCTAACAGTAGATCATTTGCCTTAAATCTAAGAGGCCTCTCCACTTGGAATTTAAAACTTCTGCATCAGTCTGCCCTGGCGTCACACTGGGATGAGTCAAGCCATCAGACACTATCTCATTGGGAAAGAAAAATGATCATGTCTGAGTACCAGGAATAACGATTCTAAATATGGACAGGTCTAATTCATTCAACATTTCAATTATGGCCAAGTGACGCATGCTGGGAGGGCTCAACCTCTACAGCTGGAACTTTTAGCTCTTTTGGAAGATCTGGGAATGCAAATTTGTAGAGGACGAATGACATATCACTTTTCTAGAATGAATGGAATGGCTAGCCATAAAGAAAACTTTCAGAAATCTTTGTAGCTACATTCTTTTTCTTAACTGTTTAATTCTCTTTATTCAATAAAACCAATTGCAACATCCTGCCCACAGCCTTCTACATATTTGTTCCTAATATTGATTTTCATGTTTGGTCATTTAATAATATTATCATTAACATTTCATATTTTATGTCCTTCAAATAATTGCATTTGCATTTGGGTAAAGAACTACAAAAATAAATGATAAAAATATTAGTTTGAGTACTTTGAGCCTGGTGCAGTGGCACACACCTATAATCCCAGCTGCTTACGAGGCTGAGGCAGTAGGATCATAGGTTCAAAGCCAGCCTCAGCCTTTTAGAGGGTTAAGCAACTCAGCAAATTCCTGTCTTAAAATAAATAATAAAAAGTGATGGGGATGTGGCTCAGTGGTTAAGTACCTCTGAGTTCAATACCCAGTACCAAAAAGAGAAAAACAAAAGAAATTAGTTTGAACAAAAATTATATGAACATGTATACTTTACAAATCATTAAAACTCTGAAGAGCCGGGCGTGGTGGCGCACGCCTGTAATCCCAGCACTTGGGAGGCTGAGGCAGGAGGATTGCGAGTTCAAAGCCAGCTTCAGCAATGGTAAGGCACTTAGCAACTCAGTGAGACCCTGTCTCTAATAAAATACAAAAAAAAGGGAGGGGGGCTGGGGATGTGGCCCAGTGGTCAAGTGCCCCTGAGTTCAATCCCCGGTACCAAAAAACAAACAAACAAACAAAAAAACTCTGAAGAGTAAATAATGTAATATCTTAGACTTCCTCACAAATGCAGTAGCTAAAATGCAATGGACAATTCAATAAGACTATGTATTAAAATGGGTAGTATTTTTGGTGTTGCCTATTTGGCAATATTTTTAAACCATCATCATAGAAGCAGTGACTCTAAACACAGTTCTCCATTGCTTTCCACCACAGGAGCCCAAGGATCACATTCAAGGAAAATTGCTAAGCAAAGAAAAGAGCGTCCTGACAAAGTAAAAAACACATCTAGATTTTAACATGTTAGTAGAAAAGAGGGAAATATGTTGTGTTTGTGGTGAATTTTAATGTCTCACTGATTGATCACAAAATAGATTCCTTAGCACCATCCCTGGCTTCCTTCTCACTAGAAACTTGTCCTTTGACAGCCAGGAATGAAAGTATGAAAAACATACATAAGAGGTAAAAATCAAACTTTTAAAACCAACATTGCAAGTTCAAAAGCTTCATAAATATGAAAAAGCCATTGGTAAATTTTGCTATGCCTTATTATCTTCCTGTATTTGTAGATATCAAATTAAAAAAGAACTATTTCTGATTATGTTGAAAGTATACTTTTTTTTTCCAAATGCAAGGATCATCAATGCCTAATGTCTAAAAAAGAGATGAAATAATGGTTAGAAAAGGCTTTTAAGAAAATACTAATTGTGGGCTGGGATTGTGGCTCAGAGGTAGAGCACTCACCTAGCATGTGGGAGGCCCTGGGTTTGAGCCTCAGCACCACATAAAAGTAAATAAATAAAATAAAGGTATTGTGCCCAACTACTTTTAAAAGATAAATATTTTTTAAAAAGAAAATATAAATTGTGTTTTGAGTAGGACTAGTTCATTAATAAATTTCTATGAGCAATGCCATTTAGACTTCATCATGAATTTAAACCATTATCCTAAGTTTCACAATAAGAATGAGGATTACTACTTTAAATAATATTAGATTGAAAATTACACATATATTACAAATTCCTATAAAATTTACTTGAATTGATTTTGACTTAGTTTAACACTTGTAAAAATTTTCAAATATATATAAACTCTTCAAAGATTAAAAAAAGCTTTCATAAAGCATTTCTTTTTTTCATAATTTTTATAATTCTATGAAAAAGCATGAACAGTTGACATTATTTTCATTTTACATATGAAGGAATAAAGCTCCAAAGGCTTAAGAAAATGTAACAATATTTTCTGGTTTGTGACCAGCAGAATTGAGATGTAAATACAATTTTGTACTCACTTCATCATACTTCGCAGTTACTGTCTGAAATATTTAGAAATATTTGTTCAATTTCTAAATCCCCTACATTTTTCTTTATTCATTCTTTATCAAAAAGTCCTGGTATTAGGGTTGGGGACATGGCTCAGTTGCAGAGTGCTTGCTTAGCATGTGCTAAGCCCTAAGTTTGATCCCCAGCACCACACACACACACACACACACACACACACACACACAGTATTATCTTCCATATTAACATGTTATTCATTTAATGGAATCTTGAGGAATTTATAGGCAAGATTATTTACAGAATCATTGGGTAGGAAGGTTGCATTGGATCTGGTCTAACTCACTTCCTACAGATAAGTAAACAGACTCTAATAAATCCATTCTTATTAACGTTTTTCTATTTAGTCTTGAACAGAACGTAGAGCTGCCTCATCTAGAATTTAATCATCCTCGGAATGAAGAAATAGTTATGCTGGACAAAATTCACTCTGGCTACAAATGAAATCTGTTGCTCCCTAACTTAGAGTTAAGAACAATTGATCAAATACTATTCAAATTTACCCATTGTTGTATAGCCAGGAATTTTATCTCTGACCACTCTAGACATCAGTGATCTATTTTCTTTAATTCTGGGTATAAATAGTATTTCCTAAATATCTAAATTACATAATAAAGTAGTATAAATTGGATCCTATTTTTTCATTATGTTAGTTTCATATGCTTGAGTTTCATAAATTACAGCACCATTTGTTAAAGAAGCTATCCTTTCTCCAATGAATGTTTTTGGCGCCTGTGTCTGGTACGAGATAACTATATGTATGTGGGTTTGTCTCTGTGTCTTCTATTCTGCACCATTGATCTCCCTCCCTATGGTTGGTGGCTTGGTTTGTTGCTGTGATCACATGGGGACATCAAGGGATTCCAGCTCTTTCATTTTTCCAAGCAGACTCTGACCAGCTACTCTACAGGGAGTTCCTAGCCCTCCAAAGCTGGACCAGGGTGGTATCATAAGTCTCTTATTCAGAGGCTCCAGCCTTTTGGATTGAGCAACTACTGGTTCCTTTAACTCTCCAGTCTGCAGAAGGCCATTGTAGGTGTATCCAATTTCTGATCCTATAAGCTAATTAACAAACTCCCTTTTATAATTATATAGCTGTATCTATCATTTTGGTTCCGATCCTCTAGAGAACTCTAATTAATACAATGGGGAATTCCAACATTTATAGGAAACATAGAAAAAGAGGAGGGGGATTGTTTTCCTCTTCTCATCTATCAATATTAATTCCTAGTAAGTTCTTATTAAATGTAGTAATCCAACCTGAGTCCCAGTAGCTACAGTTTTGAGTCTTATTATTTCTGGAGTTATTTCACAAATTTTCTTCTTTCATAACTCTTGCACCATATACCTCCTTTCTTTCCTTCTCTTACATTTGAAAATAGGTGTGAAGTTTTTACCCCACCCCACACTTTGTAATATACATCAGTGCAGCTTTTCTCCCCACAAGGAGAGAAGAAAGAAGCGCAGCAGAGGTGGGGCACAGAGAGAGAGAGAGAGAGAGAGAGAGAGAGACAGAGAGACAGAGAGACAGAAAGAGAGAGACAGAGAGAAACCGAGGAACACTTCCTCCTTTTTTTATAAGCATACAGGGAGATTAAAGAGTTGCAAATAAACACATTTAAAATATGTGTGTTCATACTGAAGCTATCCATTCATTTATTCATTCATTCATACATATTTGTAAAACATCAGACATGGATTAGGAACTCTCATTTTTTCTTTTATATTTATGGTTGTCTTCACCTTAGAAGTAATTGCCAAAATATTTTCTGCCCTTATAAAACTTTGACTAATTTTTCCTAATAAAATTAAGCCAATCCACAGGAAGCACTGTTCTAATGACTTTAACTTTTACTGAAGACTCCATGGTCTGTATTTACCTCATGCATACCAGATATGGACTCAATGATTGCAACTACTCTCTTTTCATTGAGAAGTTGGCACAAAGTTATAGGTGTTTATACAGTGTGTTCTATAATACGTGCTTTTAACATGTTGACTTAGTCCTATTCCCTGAAAGATTGTCCTAATTTTTATGTATATTTATTTACTAATCACCCTATTAGAATATTTTAAAATCACACACCATCTCAGTTCTTCACTTGTGAAGTTGAGCTGGTAGCAGATGTATCATAGGCCTACCAAATGCTATTAATTTTATCTTAATGTCTGGTAAATCTCTAGAGAGCAAGAGAAATCATATCCCCTTTTCTTTTCTTGAAACTTATATTAATTCAATGAACTGAAAATAACAAAATACAAAAAACAAATCATGCATGAAATATGTCTTAATCTTTAGGAAAATTATAAAGAATACACTCATGATTTTCATAATGTAGAAGGCATTAAAATCAAATGACAAAGTCCTTAAGGACCCCCCCAAAAAAATATTAGACTGAACTCACACCTACTTCAGAGAATTTTTAACCCTGCACAGATGTTCATCCATTTATCTGTGTATGTTAAAACTCCAAGCTTGCTGTGTCCTGTAATTTTCATCCTGAAAACTAGTTTGCACTAAAGCAGAACATTCTTATTGTATAGGTTGTTATCAAAGTCAGTTCTTCCTATAATGCTTCATATCTCAACAAATTCTTTCTTCATCTAAGTTTTTTCCCTCCCTAAGAACTGTCTTACTTTGCATGTTGTTTTAGTTTGGATATTTAATGTCTCCCAAAAGCTCACGTGTTAATGCAAGAATGTTTAGAGGTGAAATGATTATGTTATGGGAGGCATAACCTCATTAGTGGATTAGTCCATTTTATGGATTGATAATTTGAATGTACTACTGGGTGGTAACTGTAGGCAGATAAGGCACAGTTGGAGGAAGTAGGTCACTGGGGATATGCTCTTGGGGACTATATTTTGTAACTTATTCTTCTCTTTCTTTCTCTGCTTTCTGGCCTTCATGAGTTGAGCAACTCTTTTCCTCCACGTCTTTCTAGCATGATGTTCTGCTTCACATAAGACCCAGAGCCATGAAATGAGCTGACCATGGACTGAACCTCTGAAAACATGAGACCCAAATAAAGATTTTTTTTTTCCCTCTAAGTTGTTCTTGTTGGTATTTTGATCACAGGGAGGAAAAGCTAACACAGACATACTCTTTAAGTCATCCAATCATTTTCTTTCAAGGGGACAGCTTGCTACCCTGCCAGCATTAATCTAAATTATGGACAGAATATTTATGTAGTCCTCCTCACCACTTGAGGTTTTTGTCTTTAACACTTGTTTGTAATCTGTAAGGCAGACCCCAGAATACATGTTCAAGTTTGCTTGAACCTGTGTTTTCCCAAGTTGCAACTCTGATCAGCCCAAACAAACTCTTAATCAATTGTTTGTGCCTCAGTTTCTCTTAAGGGTCAACATTAAGAGAGAAAATCTAGAAAGCATTAAAAAGCATCCATAATGCATTTAATTGTGGTGAACTTCATAAACAAATACATATAAAACAAACATGGTGAAGAGAAAACGGGGGACTCATTTTAGGTGGGGTGTGTTGGAGGTAACAGAGGTGAATTAAGGGAATTTTCACAGGACCTCAAGGAAAGTTATAAAAGAATACTTGTTGCCACAAATAAATTGATTGCCTTATCCCAACCTTACCTCTTTTATGGCTGATTATATTAGTAATTCATGCAGTAATTAATTTTCTTTTTTATTCTCCTTTAAACTCAATGTTGAAATTTCAATGAAAATTAAAAAAAAAATATTTTTAGTTGTCAATGGACCTTTATTTAATATATTTATATGTGGTGCTGAGAATGGAACCCAGTGACTCACACATGCTAAGCAATCTTTCTACCATTGAGCCATAACCCCAGTGTCTCAATGACACTTTTATTTCTTTTTCCATTCTCCACAATCTTAATATCTTAATGCTTAATATTGAAAAGGTGTTCAGCAAACATGTTGAGGTTGAAAGAATCCCTTTCCCCCAGTAGATCACTGTGCCCTACACCTTAACAGGGACTTGGTGGAGACTTGACATTATATGTACCAAATGTCCTCATTCTTGAGCAGACTGAGAGTTCTTCATGAGGAAAACTCCAGTGTTTAATAAGTTATGTTTAAAGTTATCATAAAAGAACTAAATAAAATATAATGAGGGGCTGGGGTTGTGGCTCAGTGGTAGAGCACTTGCCTAGCATATGTGAGGGACTGGGTTTGATTCTCAGCACCATATAAAAATAAAGAAATAAAATAAAGGTATTGTGTGCATCTACAACTAAAAAGATAAAGAAAAATAAAATAATGAACCAGTGCCTATAAAACTTTCCCAAATTATTGAAAAGTTTTCACTGAAATCTTCAATAAGGATTTAGCATTGTATATTTGTATACAAATGAATTGAACATTTCATACATTTTCTATCAATTTGATTAATATTTCTTTCTGATCTGCTTTGTGATAAGTCTGCCTTCTATCTCCTAGCAATAATTTTGTTACTAGTCATCTCACTTGTTAACAACACTCAATTGTTACACATTATAGTTAACTATTGAATATTCAATAATTCAAACATGAATCCCATGTTTTTCTAGTAGGAAATTGTCCCTAAATGGAATTCTTAAGTTTCCTCTGAAATTGCTCCAACATCAGATCAGAACTTTACCTCTTCATGGAGTCAATTTTGTGTCTGTTCCCACTGGTAGTTTATTTGATGCCTTTAAATTTCTGCAAAGTAAGTTCTGGAAAATAGATCACATGCAGTCAGGAGTATAAAATAAACCATTACTCAAGTACAGAGAGAATACCAAAAAGTGCTTACAGCCATAATAATAATAATTAATGGTAATATACAATGTGCAGAATAGCTAAAATTTAACCAGTCTCTAAGAGGATTGATTAATTAAAATCAGAATTTTTTACTGGGGATGACATCAACCAAATTATATTGCTCTACTGTGTGCATGTAAAAATATGTAACAACAAATTCCACTATTATGTACAAGTATATGTACCAATATAAAAAAAGATACTATAAAAATTAGGAATTATAGAGAAAAAAAACATATTGAAAAGTCTTAAAATTTGTAAAGTCTTAAATTTTGAAAATTTGTGTGATATCATATTTTAGTAAGTCTTTATTACATGAATGTGATTAATACAGATTGTTAGATGATAAAAAGAGATCCCAGAACAAAATACAACGTTGCTCTCATTCTTTAAAAAAGAGTGTGTCGAAACAGGAAATGAGAGAGAAGAATCTATGAAAATGGTTGTATCATCTTGTTTTGGATTCTTTTTTTCTGAGAATTGTATATTAGATATAAAGTTCCTGCATAATAGTTGCCAAATAATAATTTAAAAATAAAAAAAAACAACTGTGGGGCTGGTGATAAAGCTCAGTGGTAGAGTGCCTTGAAGATGCTATGAATTCAATGGCAGTACAAAGAGAGAAAGAAAAAGAAAGAGAGAGAGAGTAATATAAGAAAGAAAGAATGAATGAAAGCAGACGGAAAGAAACAAAACAGACCAAAAGAAAGAAATAATGAAAGAAACAAAGAAAGCAGACAGAAAGAAAGAAATAAGAAAAGAAAGAGAGAAATAAGTGAAAATTTCAGTTATTATTTGCTGTAATAATTCATATCCTACTTTCCAAAATATGTAAATATGTCATTATAATTAGAAATTCCATAAGATGGGAAACCAGAAGAGATCCATAAATATCAGAACAAGTCGTGCAGAGAAATAATATTTTCTCCAAGATACCTTAATAGTTTTCATCTTAGTATACCAAATCAAGCTCTGGGGTTAACAGAGACAAATCAGAGGAGAGTTTGAGCAGGGTGAGGCTATACATTGATCTGACAGCAATATCCAAGGATGTTTTGCAAGAGTAAGAAACTCCTAAAGCAATTCCACTAAATGGATGATGATTTTCTGGTGTGTGTGTGTGTGTGTGTGTGTGTGTGTGTGTGTGTACATGCACTAGTGATTTAAGCATCAAAACACGTTGGCTCTTCAAGATGCAAAGTTATCTAAAATTGACCAGATGGATTTTGAAAAGGCTTTCTTCTTCTGCAGAAGTATTTCTCAAAGTGCAATTTCCTCTGTAGCAGCTGTATGGTGTGGAAATATTGGACTTGCATATTTCTAAGGCTTGCTCCAGACCTTACAGAATCATAAATCCTCCAAACCTGCCAGGTGATCCTGATTCACAGTTAAGTTAAAAAACTACTGGTTTATAGAACCGATTTGGATGCTGAATTTCCTGTGGAGATGAATTTCCTATAATGAGTTCCTTCTTTTGTTTATGTATTACATGACTTAATCTACTTTCTTCAGGCTTTCCACATTTTACATTATTCTGTTCCTGTTTCCCTTACTTATACGAAGACATTATATTTCTTTGAAGATTGGACCACACACATTTTATATCCCTCCATGGTCTAGCATAGTGGTGCTAAGAAAATACTCCATGAGTTCTGGTGAAGGAAGAGTCAATTACTTGATAACTGAACTAGCTAAAGCTGACTTTGCAGACAGCCTGACCTGGGCAAAACACTGCTTTGTGGAGATGATGCTAAGTGTTGACCTGAAGATCTCTAAATTCCAAGAATCTGTGATGGCTGCTGTTAATCCAGAGACACACTGTCCCATTTAAAATTGTGTTGGGGTTTCTTGTTTTGTTTTGTTTTGTTTTTCTTGCTGTTACCCCATAAACACATAGAAGAGAGAGAAGAAAATAAATTTGATCTTTAGGAATGTTTCTACACAGTCTGAGCCCTGATAAAATGTTGGAAGGAGGATGAACTATGTTTGGCAAGAACAGAGTCCTTACTAAACAATTCAGGTGTTCCATTCATCAGAGTTATTTCTGTAGTTCATTGGAGATGGCAATGAAAACTTGAGGGAACACCAGTCAAAGCAGCAGAGGGAGAAAAATAAGGATTAAATCCAATCTCACCTTTATTCTGAGGTACCAAATGTGTATGTGATTGTGTCTTATGAAAATCTTGCTCATTTCTCTAATTTTATTTTTGGCTGTGTGGATGCTGAGATGTGTAGGAACCTCTTTTTTTTGTGAGAATGGGTCACTCATAATCTTATACACATTTTAAATAATAGTCCAAATGTGTGCTCAGACATATTGACCATGAAAACTGACTCTGAATTTAACAATCCAGTCTCTGAGGAAGCACACTATTTGTCAATGTTTTATTTTGCGTGTTCCACCATTAGCAGTAATTTTCATGTATGTAATCTACATGATGACCTCATGAGAAAAGTCTTTATTGATTGTTGGGAAACTGAAGATCAGAGAAGCTGACTAAGTTTCAACAGGTCACACAGCTGAAGAGAAAAAAAAAAATCACATCTATCTTGTGTCAGAGAACTTGAATTTTCAAAAAAATGTCTCAGAACTTATGAGAACATTTATTTCTTCAGAAACTTTAGTGGATATAGCCTTAGGTGCCTTCATGTGATTTTTAAACTTAAAACTCTTTTGGTGAAAAGCTTATTTTTTGGCTTCTCAGAAGCAATTTTATTTACTGTTCCTTCACTGATCAAGTCTCCTGTGAATTTTCTATTTACTTCTCCAAACAGTGGAGAGAGGGATATTTGCTAACCTTGGTTGTGCTCTCCATGAGGTGACCTTTTGGAACCTTTCTGGTTCTGGTTGTTGGAGACTGTCCTCTTCCCACCTGCTTCTGTTTGTACTTTCTGAACCAGTGTTTGAATTTAATTTTAAAACATCTCCTTCTATTATCTTTTCTAGTTTCCAAAATTTTTATGCCACCTTCATTTATACTTTTCATTCTTTCCATTTCATCTAATACACACACACACACACACACACACACAAATATATATATATATATATATATCCTAGAGTATAAGAGAGAAGAGGTCAACTGTGAGTAAATTCATGAAGGGCAAAAAGAAGACAAAAAAAAAAAAAAAAAAAAAAAAAAAAACAGAAGTGTCAAACAGATTGAAATATAAGGAATATTGAGTTTGGGCAAGAGGTTTAGACCTACATATTTTCTTAAACATAAGTAAAGGAAATAAGGTAAAAATAGAGAAAATGGCATAGTTGGGAGATTGAGACACCAGTTGTGTGGATGAAATTGCTACATATTTGCCATCAAGTCATACAAACCAAATGTGTGGATCATGCTGCGTCTGCATGAGCAGGGAGGAGCATGCACTGACTTCCTATTTGATGAGGAAATGAAATCCACATGGTCACCGACATTAATTTTAAGGGAAAATTTGCCTCCATAGTTCTTCTTAATACCATACAATTTGGGTGGAATCTCCCATTTATTCTTGTTTACTGTGGCTGGTGGAGATGATAGGGACAATTTCTGTCTCTTTCCGGGCTAACCCCAAACTGAACTGTGCAATCGGTTTCTCTACTGTTGATTTTCCATTTTGTTCTTTTTCTTTACTCCTACTCACTTGGATTTTAGTGACTAGCTTCATATTTCCCCTTTTCACAGAATTTCCCCTGAGTCTATGTTTTAGTCCATTTGTGTTGCTATAACAAAATACAACAGACTAGATAATTTATAAATAGTAGAAAAGTATTTCTACTAAAAGTTGGGAAGTCCAACATCAAGTTACCAGCAGATTTTGTGTAAGGGCTTGTTGTCGGCTTCTGAAGTGGTGCCTTGTTGCTATGATTTCCAGACAGGACAAACACTCTGTCCTTATATGGAAAAGGGAAAAAATTAAAAACATAATACTAGCTAACTCCCTTGAGCTCTTGTATAAGGGCATTAATCCTTACTGAGGATTGAGCCCCTGTGACCTTATCACCTCTTGCAGGTTCCTGTATATTATTTTTGGAGGGACACAAACCCTACCAGTTAACTTTACAATGCACATCAAAAGTTCAGTCACTAATGTTCATAGATGCTATTTTCCCATGATAGTATATAATATAGCTTAAATGCATGTACCTAGAAAACAGCATTACACTTTTTTTTTTTTTTTTTTTAAACCTTTGGAGCCAACTGAATAAGGGACATGAGAGGACTCTGCTGGGCATTTTATATGCACTATACCATTAATTAGCACAACAGTTCCATGCAGTCAGTATTGTTAAGGAAAATATAAGTCTTTTGAAATGCTCCCAAGGTACAGAGAGTGAATGCTGAAGCTGTGAATCAGATTCAGCTTTCTCTGGTTTCAAAGCCAGAACATTTTACCCAGGATAAATCCAAGCTGTGTAAAACGTGAAATTTACACAATCTGGAAAGGCTACTCTAATGAAAGTAATTTAAAATTATACATGCATACTTAAATATGAACATGAGGACTCACTTAGAATGAGGTAAAAAAGTAAAACTGAACATCTTAAAAAGCTGTGTAGGTGGTGCATGCCTGTAATCCCAGTGGCTCCAGAGGCTGAGACAGGAGGATCACTGGTTCAAAGCCAGCCTCAGAAATGGTGAGTTGCTAAGCAACTCAGTGAAACCAATCTCTAAATAAAACACAAAAGAAGGCTGGGAATGTGGCTCAGTGGTTGAGTGCCCATGAGTTCAAACCTAGAACCCACAAAAAGTAAAAAAAAAAAAAAAAAAAAAAAAAAAAAAAAGCTGTGCAAATATAAAAAGCATTTCAAAACTAGGAAACAAAATATTTTAATTTGTAACTTCATTAATGTTTTTGTCCTATGTGTTGATTTTATTTTATGAAGATTTTGTAGAGTTTTATGTAGAGATAATAGAAATATAACCAACTTTTCACTACCAAGGTTAATTTACTCTTTTAAGATTTCTGGCTTGATAACACATTATAAATATATTCTTCTGCAAGGGCAATCATAAGAAAATACTGCAGATTGTGGCTAAAACAACAGAAAATTATTTCTTACATCATTAAGGGCTGGAAGTCAAAGATCAAGAGCTAATGTGTAGAAATACAATTGATATTTTCATATCAAACTTATATTTTTCAATTTTTCTGAAATTATTGATTTCAACAATTTTTAATGGATTCTTCAGTATTTTTCTACATGTAGTTATGGCATCTGTCAAACTCTTCTTTTCATGTTTGGGTGTCATTTATTTCTTTTTCGTGCCTAACATTTCTGGCTAGGACTTTGGATGCAATGTTGGAAAAATAGGAGTACTTGTCTTGCTCTTCATTTTACGTGGAAAGATTCCAATTTTTCACTATTGAGTGTTGTTAGGTATAGGTTATCAATGTTCATCATTTTAGGTAAGTTTGATTTTTTTCCCCTAGTTTACTGAGGTTATAATGAAAGGGTGTTAAATATTTTGTTAAGTGGTTTATTTCCACGTCAATCAAGATAATCATGTGTGTTTTGTGTGTATGCATTTTCTTTGTTCTATTATGGTGTGATCTCACGTCAATTGATTTTTTTTTTAATTAAACCACCCTCCTTATCCTGAAATAAATTCTACTTGGTCATCATATATTATTCATTTCATACACTTCTGAATCTGTTTGCTAGGATTAGGGATTTTTACAGCAATAATCTGGAGGGACGTTGGTTTGTAGTTTTTGTTGCGATGTGTTTTTCTGACTTTGTTATTAGAAAATGCTGTCCTCATACATGGATTTGGAAGTGTCCACTCCTTCTAGTATTAAAAGATTGGTGTTGATTCCTTTTGAAATGTTTGAAATAATCTACCTCTAAAGTCATCTGGTGCTACAATTTTCTTTATTGAGAAGTTGATGAGTACTGACTCAATGATTTTTTTGTAGTTTTTTTTTTTTTAATCAATTTTGGTAGCTATTCTTTCTTTCACACTACTATACTATATAAGTTCTAAAATAGCTTGTCTATCTACGTTTTCAGAAACCCGACAGGGTTTTGTTGAAATTATATTAAATCTATAGATCTACTTAAGAAGAGATGATATCTGTACTTTGTTGGATCACATACATTGCAATTTTTGTAATTTTTCACCAGTTTCCATGACTAGAAAATGTTTTCATATAGGGTAAAATTTTTAGATTATATAGCAATTTGTTAGCAAAAACATGGGAACATATATATGAAAATGTGTATGTACTACATATTATAAAATTATATATATATATATATTTAAGATAATTGATGGGAAAATAATTTATTTGAAAATTTAATTTTATTCAAATACATCATGAAAAAATTTATAAGGTACTGAATACAACTGAGTGCCTGTGAACATAGAATTACATGTGAACACAGAATAAGGGCAAAACTTTATGTACATGTATGTGAATGTGTGAATACATCTTTTATTGTTTGGGAACAATTTATCAGCCAACCATGTGGTCATAATTCCATGTACATTTTAGAAAAGTCATAATCCTCTTCTTTTATTTGCTTGCTCTTTGTTGTACATATTTCACGAGTATTACTTTAAAGAAGGTAATGAGTGTCTTTTTCTGGTTACTTTCAAATTCTAAAATATTTGATTTGCACCCTTTGGAATGATATATTACATAAGTAAAAGAATGTTGGATTACAGTGCTATTCTCTGCATGTTTTATAAGTTTCTAAAAATACAAAAAGAGCTTGTTAAAATCACAATTAGATTGGATGAGTTTAATTAACCTATTTTAGGTTTGATATGTCAAGAAGACTAAATATTTCTCAAGATGGAGACCCTTTTAACACTGTGATCAAACATTCAACAGCCTTGAAAAAACATTTCAAGATTTAGCAGACCATATTATAATGCCATCATTCCATAAATGTCCTTGAAATCAACAGTTTGAAAATTAGTGCTGGAAAAAAAATATAAATTGGAACTGAATTCATACTATTTTGAATATAACAAAGGACAATATTCTGCCCAAATTTTAAAATAAAGATGATAACTTTATTTGGGGTAAAGTTAAAGGTCTTAAATTATTTAAAAATCATGAAAGACAAGTATATTTCAATTTGATAAACTATGAATAAAAAAAATCCAGCAGCAAGCAATGTATTCAAATGCTGAAACAGAAATGGGTTGGTATTAGTTAAAATGTACAGTTTCAGCTACACAGAATCAATAGGTTTGGGGGATCCAATGTATAGTTTGGTGACTGTGTTTAAAAGTACTGTATTACAAACTTGTAATTTTCTAAGAGTAGATCTTAAATACTCTCATCATACATGCACAAAAAGTTAACTATGTGAAGAATGTGTTTATTAGTTTGTGACAATCATTTCCTAATTTGTACCTACATTAAAATATTATGCCTTAAAGTACACCTTAAACTTTTAAGTAAAAAATGAAACAGAAGAAAATTATTTAAAAGCAAGATAAAAATAATAAAACAAAAAATGGAGACAAAATTTTACTGGAAAAGGCAAATGAAGTAGATGAAACCTTTCTCAGCTATGTTAAAAATAAAAAACAAATTTAAAATAACAAAATAAATGAAGAAGTCAGGCATAACAAAGACCATTACATACAATAAATAATATTATAACAATGAATATGTATAAGAAATTAATAATTAAGTCAGGAACATAAAAACAGTTAATTTGGACTCAAGAAGAGGTAGAGGAACCAAGATCATCAATAATAGTGGGAAATATTTAAGAAATCCACCTTGTAAAATTTTGCATTGAGCATCCCTTTACCATTGAATTACAGCTTATTTTCAGGGGAATAGTTGTTATACCTTTGTATTATAAAGATTGTAGGATGACTGGGGATATAGTTGGTAGAGTGCTTAACTTGCATGCATAAGTCCCTGGCCTGGGTTCAATCCCTAGTACACACACACACACACACACACACACACACACACACAAATAGACCATAGGAAATTATCATAAGTTTAATGTAAGTAAAAACAAGCATAACTTTAACAAAATGCAACATTACAAAAGTCTAATAATTCAGCCTCTCATTATAGCTGACAACAATCTAAAAACAATAACAATTAAAACAAATTAAAGCAGCATATTAAAGAATAGTACCTGGGGCTGGGGCTATGGCTCAGCAGTAGAGCAATCATCTTGCATGTGTGAGGCCCTGGGTTTGATCCTCAGCACCACATAAATAAAATAAAGGTATACTGTGTCCACCTACAACTAAATACATATATATGTTCTACAACACAGTTGAAATTTGAGGACAGGATGCCAAGTGAAATCAGATGCAGGAAGACAAATACTGCATGATCTCACCATGAATTATCTAAACAGTCCAACTCAGAGAAGCAGAGAGTGTAATGTGGTTACCAGGGGCTGAAAGAGGGAACCAGGGAGTTGTTCAACAGGTGTGAAATTTCAGTTATACAAGATGAGTAAGTTCTTGAGATCTGCCACTCACTAAAGTTCCTGTAGGTAACAATCTTGTGCTGTACACACGAAAATATATGTAACAATCTCTAACAATTGGCAATTGGCAGAACATATTACTAAACTGATGTATACAAATAAGGTATAAATAAACAAATAAAGTATAGACATTGATATTTATAAACAGCTATTTATAGACATAGATTTTTTTACTTTCTGAAAGATGAAATACTCACATAAAAAGTTATTTATAAAATTATCTAAACAAGCAAATGAACAGAAAACAAATACAGAAAATGCGGACAGATAACTAAACAACAGTGATGTCTATCTAGCTAAGTTATTTTTCATATAAGTGGGCCTTTTGAGATCACCATGTTAACTTTGTCCACACTAAAAACAACAATCAGAGTGGGCTGATGTAGCAAAGAAAGACAGTAGATAAGGTGAAAAAATTAAAAATAATCCTATAATACTAACACCAATGGATTAGGCTGCTGGAATTTAAAAAGAGAAAAAAGAAAAAACAAAACAAAACAGTGTGGTGGCGGATGAAACTTGAAAAGTATTATGAGCCACTTGTTAATAAGGTTGCAAAGACCCTACTTGTGAAAGCAAGAGAATCACCTGGAAGTAGGAGATATCCTGTAGCAAACTAGAGGTGAACAACTGAAAGAGTGCCAGAAATAAGGTAGTTTTAATGAATGAGAAGGAAGCGTGTATTAGCCTCTGAGAATCATTTCCTGCTAAGAAGACCCAGTGTTCTTAGGAAAATGCCTGCTTCATGGACCAGAAAAAGAAAGGTATAGTGAATAGAAAAAAAGTGAATAACAACTAATATGCCAACATACAAACACGCTAAAGAACAAACAAGTCAAGCCTAAAGGAGTACCTATTTGCTCAATCTATGCATTCAAATAACATTGAAATCAATAATTTTTCAGTTTTTCATTGGCTGTAAAAGATTAAATTAAAATCTATGAATCCCGTGTGTGTGTGTGTGTGTGTGTGTGTGTGTGTGTGTGTGAGAGAGAGAGAGAGAGAGAGAGAGAGAGAGAGAGAGAGATGAGAAAAAGGACAGAGAAAGAGAGAAAAGAATGTAAAAACTAATGAAGAGTTCCAGAAACCAGAATTTGAAAATGCTAAAGGACCACTGTATAGATAACAGGATGTGAAAGCTACAACCAATGTGGCTTTGAAGACAAAGATCTGGAGATCACTTTCCATATAAAATGAGCAAAAAGCACCATTAACAGTTGGATCCTGTTTTTTAAAAAGGACAGTCAATCTTGAGGATACAAAGAGAAAATTGAAGTAGTAGATAGTTTTAGGGAATTACTAAGTGACACAACTAATTAAATAAGTAGCTTATTTAAATAATTAAATAAACAGCAGGGAACTGCCTATGTTTTTAGAATATGCATGCAAAATATTTTTGTGGTAAAATGTCAAGATTCCTGCAGCTTAATTTCAAGATATTGGATTTAGCAAACAGAGATAAAGAAAATGTGAAAAATATAAGTAGTTATTGAACCTAGATCTTTCACATGGATTATCAGTGCTTGTCATTTTTTAAATTTTACAAGGAAAATTAGTATATAAGTAGAAAAGTAAGAAAAATATATATATATATGTAGGTACCTGGGATTGAACTCAGTGGCACTTAATCACTGAGGCACATCCCCAGTTTTATTTTGTATTTGATTTAGAGACCAGGTCTCACTTAGTTGCTTACTGCCTCACTTTTCCTGAGGCTGGCTTGGAACTCACATTCCTCCTGCTTCAGCCTCCTGCTCTGCTGGGATTATATGTATGCACCACTGCACTTGGCATTATTGATATATTCTTGAGTTATGAAAACAATATTAAAGATCCTTAAGATAAAATAGTCATGCATAATTATATGAAATAAAAATATTTGTATACTAATCAAAGTTAAAGACAGGCAGAATAAACCAAGAGTTAAATTCATAAATAGTGAGAATTTTGAAAACTCATAAAATATAAAATTTTCAATAAAAATGGACATATTTTATGAATTGGTATTTTACACCAAAACAATGAAAAAGTAAAACCCAGTGGGCAAAAGAATCCTATCAGAAATGTTTTCAATGTCACTGATATTAAAGAGAATGATAAAATAGTAAAAAGATACCATTTTTAATGGATTATTTTGAAAAATACTTTGAAACTTGATAGCATTCATTACTATTAAATGCATGAGGGTAAAACATTTATCAATTTCTGGTAGAAGTGTATAATTGGAACACTGTTTTAATAAGAATACACCAGGAGTCCCCACAACCTCCACCCCATTGCAGGAGCCAGCAAGGACAGACCCACCAACTCTGCTTGAGTCCAGGTGGGCCCAGGGCAGTCCCGGATCCTTCACTGGAGTGACGCCAGGCCCAGGTCAGTCCCGCTGACCTCCACCCAAGCAAGTAAGCCCCAGGTCAGTTCCTTTGACCCCCACTGGTGTATGACCAGGCTCCAGGCAGTTCTGCCAAACCTTGGTCCCAGAGCAGGAGCCAGCAAGGACAGACCTGCCAACTCTGCTTTGAGATCAGGCATGCCCTGGACAGTCCTGGGGTCCTACATCAGAGTGCTGCCAGGCCCAGGCTCCAGATAGTCCCCCTACCTCTTCACCCCAAGAGCAGGAGCCAACAAGGCCAGAACTGTCAACTCTGCTATGAAATCAGGCATGCCCAAGACAGTCCTGAGGTCCTACATTAGGGTGCCACCAGACCCAGGCTCCAGCCAGTCCAGCCGACCTCCACTCCAGAGAAGGAGACAGCAAGGACAGACGTGCCAACTCTGCTTGAGTCTAGGCAGGGCCAGGGCAGTACCAGGATCCTGCATTGGAGTTACGCCAGGGCCAGCAGACTACCCCAGGATTTCAGACTCAACCAGTTTGACCCACACCAACCTGCTTGGACCCAGCCCCAGGTAGCATACTTTGAAGGACAATTGCAGGTTCAAATAGCCCAACACTAAGAGGAGGCACAAACAACCTGCAAGGATATTATAAGACTATAGGGAAGAAACTATAATATCTCAGATCTACACTGTAAGAAAGTAAGGCAAATAGATAACATGAAAAAAATAAATAAATAAAAAGGAAAGTACCCCAAAAAAACCAGGATTCTACAATAATAGAACCCATGTTCAGCGAAGTTGATGAAATGTCAGAGAAGGCGTTCAGAAGGTTCATAATTAAAATGATCTGTGAATCAAAGAATGACCTAAATGAACAAATACAGGGAAAATTGACCACTACAACAAAGATATAAGAGAGCAAATACAGGTAGCAAAAGATTACTTCAAAAAAGAGATAGAAACTCTAAAAGAAAAAAAGTCAGAAATCCTTGAAATGAAGGAAACAATTAACCAAATAAAAAACACAATTGACCTGTAATCCCAGCACTTTGGGAGGCTGAGGCAGGAGGATCGCAAGTTCAAAGCCGGCCTCAGCAATGGCGAGGCACTTAGCAACTCAGTGAGACCCTGTCTCTAAATAAAATACAAAAGAGGGCTGGGGATGTGACCCAGTGGTCAAGTTCTCCTGAGTTCAATCCCTGGTAACCAAAAAAAAAAAAAAAAAAAAAAAAAAAAAAAAAAAAAAAAAACAATTGAAGGCATCACCAACAGACTAGATCAACTGGAAGAAAGAACTTCAACAATGAAGACAAAATATGTAATCTTGAAAATAAAGTTGACAACACAATGAAGATAGTAAGAAACCATGAACAGAACTTCCAAGAAGTATGGGACAGCATCAAAAGACAAATCTAAGAGTAATTGGGATAGAGGAAGGCACAGAGTTTCAAATCAAAGGAATGCACAACCTCTTCAATGAGATAATATCAGAAAATTTCCCAAGCATGAAGAATGAATTGGAAAACCAAATAAAAGAGGCATATAGGACACCAAATATACAAAAGTACAACAGATCTACACCAAGACACATTATAATGAAAATGCCTAACATACAGAACAAGGATAGAATTTTAAAGACGGCAAAAGAGAGGAATCAGATCCCATATAGGGGGAGGCCAATTCGTATCACAGCAGATTTTTCAACTCAGACAGTCAAAGCTAGGAGATCATGGAACAACATATTCCAAGCAATGAACGAAAAGGGATGCCAGCCAAGAATCTTATACCCAGTCAAATTAAGCTTTAGATTTGAGGATGAAATAAAAACCTTCCATGACAAACAAAAGTTAAAAGAATTTACAAGTAGAAAGCCAACACTAAAGAACGTCTTTGGCAAAATATTCCATGAAGAGGAAAAGAATAGCAATGATGAAAATCAACAGAGAGAGATATTACACTAAAGGAAAAAAAAAAAAAGTAGAAGAGAAACCATGTCAAGTTAAATACCAAAAATAACAAAAATGGCTGGGAATACAAAACACATCTCAATAGTAACTCTGAATGTTAATGGCCTACTCACCAATCAAAATACATAGACTAGCAGATTGGATCAAAAAAAAGAAAAGACCCAACAATATGCTCCCTCCAAAAGACTCATCTCATAGGAAAAGACATCCATAGGCTGAGGGTGAAAGGTTGGGAGAAATCCTACCACTCACATGGACTGAGGAAACAAGCAGGGGTTTCCATCCTCATATCAAATAAAGTTTACTTCAAGCTTAAGTCAATCAAAAATGATAAAGAAGGACACTATATACTGCTCAAGGGAACCATACACCAACTAGACTTAAGAATTATAAATATATATGCCCCAAACAATGGAGCATTCATGTTCATCAAACTCTTCTTAAGTTCAAGAGTCATAATGATCACAACACAATAATTCTGGTTGACTTTAACACTCCCCTTTCACCACTGGATAGAACTTCCAAACAAAAGCTGAACAAAGAAACTATAGAACTCAAAAATACAATAAATAACTTAGACTTAACTGACTTATATAGAATATTTCATCCTTCAACAAGTGAATACACTTTCTTTTCAGTAGCACGTGGGTCCTTCTCTAAAATAGACCATATACTATGCAACAAAACAACTATTAGCAAATATAAAAAAGTAGGGATACTACCCTGCATTCTGTCAGACAATAATGGAATGAAGTTAGAAATCAATGATAAAATAAGAAATAAAAGCTACTCCAACACCTGGAGACTAAATAATATGCTACTGAATGAACAATGGGTTGCAGATGACATCAAAGAGGAGATTAAAATATTCTTAGAAGTGAATGAGAAAACAAACACAACATATCAAAAACTCTGGGATAGTATGAAGGCAGTTCTAAGAGGAAAGTTCATTGCATTGAGTTCATTCCTCAAAAGAAGAAAAAGTCAACAAATAAATGACTTAAAATTACATCTCAAGGCTCTAGAAGAAAAAGAACAATCCAACACCAAAAGTGGTAGAAGACAGGAAATAATTAAAATCAGAACTGAAATTAATGAAATTGAAACCAAAGAAACAATTGAAAAAATTGACAAAACAAAAAGTTGGTTCTTTAAAAAAATAAATAAAATTGACAGACCCTTAGCCAGGCTAACAAAGAGAAGGAGAGAGAAAACTCAAATCACTAACATATGCGATGAAAAAGGAAATATCACGACAAATACTACAGAAATACAGGAAATAATTCAAAATTATTTTGAAAACTTGTACTCCAACAAAATACAAAACACCAAAGTCATCAACAAATTCCTAGAGTCCTATGATCTGCCCAAATTAAAGCAGGATGATATACACAATTTGAACAGATCAATTTCAAGTGACAAAATAGAACATGACATCAGAAGCTTACCATCCAAGAAAAGCCCAGGACCAGATGGATACACAGACGAGTTCTACAAGACCTTTAAAGAAGAACTAATACCAATAGTCTTCAATTTATTCAGAAAATAGAAAAAGAGGAAGCACTTCTTTACTCATTCTATGAGGCTAATATCACCCTGATCCCCAAACCAGGCAAAGACACATCAAAAAAATAAAACTTCAGACCCATATTTTTAATGAACATAGATGCAAAAATTCTCAATAAAATTATGGCAAAATGGATACAAAAACATATCAAAAATATAATACACCAAGATCAAGGGATGCAAGGATGGCTCAACATACAGAAATCAATAAATCTAATTCATCACATCAATAGACTCAAAGATAAGAACCATATGATTATCTCAATAGATGCAGAAAAAGCATTTGACAAAGTACAGCACCCCTTCATATTCCAAACACTATAAAAACTAGGGATAACAGGAACATATCTCAGCATCATAAAAGCTATATATGGTATTCCCCAGGCCAACATTATTCTAAATGGAGAAAAATTGAAAGCATTTTCTCTAAAAACTGGAACAAGACAGGGATGCCCTCTTTCACCACTTCTATTTCACATAATAATTGAAATGCTGGCCAGAGGAATAAGACAGAGAAAATAATTTAAAGGGATACAGATAGGTAAAGTTGAACTCAAATTATCATTATTTGTTGACCATATGATTTCATACCTGGACGATCCAAAAAATTCCACCAGAAAACTTCTAGAACTCATAAATGAGGGCTGGGATTGTGGCTCAGTGGTAGAGCACACGCCTAGCATGTGCGCGGCCCGGGTTCGATCCTCAGCACCATGTACAAATAAACGCATTGTGTACAACTAAAGCAAATAAATAAATATTTTAAAAAAAAACTCATAAATGAATTCAGCAAAGTAGCAGGATACAAAATCAACACCCATAAACCTAAGGCATTTCTATATATCACTGACAATTTCCCTGAAAGGGAAATGAGGAAAATTATCCTGTTTACAATAGCATCAAAAAAAAAAAAAAAAAAAAAAAAACTTGGAAATCAACTTAACCAAAGACGTGAAATACCTCTATAAAGATAACTACAGAACATTAACGATAGAAATTATGGAAAACCTTAGAAGATGGAAAGATCTATCTTGTTCTTGTTTAGGCAGAACTAATACTGTCAAAATGACCATACTACCAAAAGCACTATACAAATTTAATGTAATCCCAGTCAAAATCCCAATGACATTCCTCATAGAAATAGAAAAAGCAGTCATAAAATTCATCTGGAAAAATAAGAGTACCAGAATAGCTAAAGCAATCCTTAGCAAGAGGAGTGAAGCAGGTAGCATCACTATACCAGACCTTAAATTATACTACAAAGCAATAGTAACAAAAACAGCTTGGTATTGGCACCAAAATAGGCTGGTAGACCAGTGGTACAGAATAGAGAACACAGAGATTAACACATATAATTTCAGTTATCTTATATTAGACAAAGGCGCCAAAAACATACATTGGAATAAAGATAGCCTCTTCAACAAATGGTGCTGGGAAAACTGGAAATCCATATGCAACAAAATGAAATTAAACCTCTATCTCTCACCATGCACAAAATTTAACTCAAAGTGGATCAAGGATCTCGGAATTAGACCAGAGACACTACACCTAATAGAAGAAAAAGTAAGCTCTAATCTCCAAGATGTTAGATTAGGCCCCAAGTTCCTTAATAAGACTCCTGTAGCACAAGAATTAATATCAAGAATCAATAAATGGGATAGAATCAAATTGCAAAGCTTCTTCTCAGCAAAAGAAATAATCAGTGAGGTGAATAGAGAGCCTACTAATTGGGAACAAATCTTTACCACACACACATCAGATAGAGCACTAATCTCTATGAATATATAAAGAACTTAAAATTTAACACCAGAAAAACAAAGAACCCAATTAATAATTGGGCCAAGGAATTGAACAGACACATCTCAGAAGAAGATATACAATCAATTAACAAACATTTGAAAAAATGTTCAACATCCCTGGCAATTAGAGAAATGCAAATCAAAACCACTCTAAGATTTCATCTCACACCAGTCAGAATGGCAGCTATTAAGAACACAACCAACAATAAATGTTGGTGAGGATGTGGAGAAAAAGGCTTGCTCATACATTGTTGGTGGGACTGCAAAATGGTGCAGCCAATATGGAAAGCAGTATGGAGATTTCTTGGAAAACTTGGAATGGAACCACCTTATAAACAATAAGAGAGAATAAAATCATGGCATTCGCAGGTAAATGGATGAAATTGGAGAATATAATGCTAAGTGAAGCTAGCCAATCCCAAAAAGCCAAATGCCAAAAGCTTTTTCTGATATAAGGAGGCCGATTCACAGTGGGGTTGGGATGGGGAGCATAGGAGGATTAGAGGAACACTAGAATGGCCAATGGGGAGGGAGGGGATGGGAGGGGGCCAAAGGTGAAGAAAAAAAAAATGGTAGAATGAGATGGATATCATTACCCTAAGTGCATGTATAAACTCACGAATGGTGTAAATATACTTTGCATACAACCAGAGATATATAAAAATGTGCTCTACGAGTATAATATGAAATGTAATACATTCTGCTGTCATTTCTAACTTAGAATAAAAAATAAATTTGAAAAAAAAAAAAGAATTTGGCCCATAGAATATTTAGAATTTTTATAGAAACGAAAATACAACAATAAATTCAAGTAAAAAAAGAGAATACACCAGGATCTTCTAAAAGTAAAATTTGCGAAGGGGAAAAAAAGAAGAAAAATCAGCAACTTCCAGATTAGGGCATTTTACAGGCATATTTGCTGAAGCAAATTATCTAACTGTAAACAAACTAAATGTCAAAAAATGTAGAATTGTTAAATAAATCATGCTGCATCTGTGATTAGAAAATGCAGCAGTTAAATGAATTTGTTATTTATATACTGACCTAGAAGTACAACTATAATATGTCATTCAGCAGAATATAAAACTGTTTTTGATAAAACATAAAGTTGCAAAAAGGAAAAATATACCATATATGTGCATATGTTTATAAAAGATTTACCAAAATAATGTAAAATTTGAAAGGAGAAATACAAAACTGTTAACATGGTTTAGTATACATCAAGGTTAGGGAGATGAAGGGAGGGAGTAAGATTATTGGTACCTAATTTATAAATATCTGTATTCTTTGAATTTTTTCAAATATGTATTCATTTTCCAAATTAAAATTAACAATAAAGTAAAAGAGAGAAAAAAAAAACACAAAAGAACAGCAACAAAAAGCCACTATTGAATGAATTGTATTCAGTCAGGCACAAATTATTATTTTCTAAGTGCAAAAGTTTGACTGCAGGCAGATTGCAAAGAGAAAGGATTTATGAATCTTTTCATGTAAAATTAATGATGTAGTATAATGTGTGGTAGTTTTACTTTAAAAGAAGGTATCACAATGTGATACTTTATTATTATGCCATTTTAATTGCTATATCTCTGTGTGCTTTATTGTGAATATTTTGGTTTTGAATTTTTGACCCCAGGCAATTTCATTATAAAGTAGGGCTTCTTTTCATAGATTAGAAAATGTTGCAAATCAAAGGGATAAATTATAAACAAAATGAATTCAAACTTGCACTCTTAAATTTTCTCATATTTTTCTCTTTATGCTCGTGGAACAAAGTGAACATTCAGTAAGTTAATTTAAAATGAATAAACGAAAGAAACAGCTGCAATTAATCTTAAAATGAAGTTTAGGGGGACTGTAGTCTCAATTAGTAAATTAGAAAAATCAAGAAGAAAATTATAAATATAAATATAAAATATAAAATAAAACCTCAGGCCTAGAAAAACACTACATAATCATTTCTTGTAGTAACTAAAATTAGTAGATTTTTAGGATTGATAGTTCTCATTATAAGCATTAGAATAGTGTGGTAAGAAAAATATTGAAATAGAAATTTCTTATCCTAGACTTTCTTATTCCCCTGTTATCCTAGTCCTGCAATATCTAACTGAAAAGCTAACCTTTTGTCAAGTTTCTCCTCTCCTCTGCTTTAGTAAACTATGATTGGGTTATTCTTCCTCTTAAATGTTTGAAGATGCAGGATTCTTATATTCCAGTTGAAGTTATTTTTTAACTTGACATCTTCTTGACTATCAACCTTTAAAACCTTGAGGGCAGTGATCATGTTATTGACATTCACTAGAATAAGATTTAGCATTGTATTGGGCTCATATCACATGTTGGACAGATATTTGTTGAATTCAATGAACTGGTGTACATGGTGCTGGACACTGCAGTTTTATAGAAAGTAGGTAGGGATGTTAATGGATATCTTAATGCCAAACCAAATGTGATAATTCTCTTCTCTTTTGGAAAGGAGGACCTGCTACATACTCCCCGTGTGCTATGTTTTTCTGTGTTCTAAAACGATTAGCTCATACCTACTCCTCACTCTATAATTATATTTTAATTCCTTTACCTTATCATTCTAAGGATAACTTTGTGTATATATCATGAGAAAAATAAATGCATTCTAACTGGAACACTCACATCTATCCATTTGTAATCAGGCTCCTTTCATTCTTCTCTCCATATTCAATAAAACATCCTTATTCCTATCAAAGGCCATCTATTCCGTGTGATTTGGCTCTCATCGTTACTCATCTGCCCAGAATTTTCATTAGTTTGATTGTCCTCAATTATACACCACTGGTATCCCCGCCTGTTTTTGTGTGTCTGGTGGTGGGGATTGAACCCAGGGCCTTATGCATGTGAGGCAGGCACTCTACCAGTTGAGTTACATCCCCACCAGTTTCACTGTATTGTGCTTATATGGCTTCCTAGCAAAACTGTAACACATTCCTAAAACTGAAATGTCTTAAAACCAGATATATATTATCTTAACATTTTTGGAGATCCAATGTTCAAAATCAATTTCACTGTACTAAAATCAAATGAAATAAAAATAAAATCTGGAGGCATTAGGGAAGAATACATTTTCCTGACTTTCTCTACCTTTAAAATCTGTTTACAATCTCACCCCAAAATCAGTTTTATTGTCACATTTTCTTTTTTGAGTCTGACTTCCTGTTTCCTGATTATAAGCATTCTTAAAATTGCATTGCACCCATAGAGGCAATATAGGATAATACTTCCATCTCAAGATCTTTAATCAAATCTGGGAAGTTTCTTTTGCTATTTAAGTTACATATTCACAGAGGTTTAGGACTTGAACATATTTGAAGGACCATTATTCAGGCAAGCACATGCCCATGAACATAAAACATCATCTAGTATAATCATTTTAAACTAGTTGATATTACATTCTCAAGTTTAGATCACATTCCACTACTCCAACTCATATGTGAATTTGAAGAAGTTCTCTATAAAGTCTCAAGTTCTCCACTTAACCCGAAATAATTTGGGATGAAGTGAAATACATAGAAATAAAGTGGAATCTGGGCTCCTCTCCTACATTGAATTACATTATACAACTTTGTGATGCCATTTATACTGACCACTTCTCTGTACAATCTTCACTAGGTGTCTCAAACCTTTGCCTTAAACTCTCCTGTCCTTGAATTCTACAAAGCCAATGACTAATAATTCAGGTTGAAGTTTAAGTAGAACACACAAGAGCTGCCTACTTTGCCATTTAAATTAGACCCCTGCACACCAACTTTCTTTTATTGTCTTCAGTTCTATTTTCAGCATATATATAACCTATATGAAATTAGCTTATTTTGATTCATGTTTGCTTAATTATCATCTGCCTCCTTTCCCATTAGAATGGCACATCTATGAAATAATGGAATCCCCTGGATGATCATTATGGCTTCATTGCAAGTGTCAAGACCCATGCCTCAAGCAAACATCTGAATTAGTGATTATCTGGTGTCTATTATAATTTTTAGATTACTATCAAATTTTTATTTCATAGACCATAAAAATTAGAGTTATGGTAAACAATAAGTATGGGTTTAGAGTAAAGTTTTATTTTCCTACAACTAACACTAATTAAACAAATTCATAATTAATTACATAAAATACTTAATTCCAGAAAAGATTTACAATTCAAAGGAGATTTTAATGATGAAAAGAAATAGGATAGCTAAAAGTGAATGACTTTATATGGATAGACATGGGGGTGTAGGTGCCTGTTATTGCATGTGTAAATACAAACATATAAAACCTATATATGAACACATACATGTGCATATATCTAGTCATTTTTAAAATAACGTGTTTTGTGAACATCATCTAACATCATTATTTCACTTCTGAATTAAATTTCAAACATATTCCACTTTTGAAGCTACACTGACTTTTTGTACAAGTATCTAGATTTGCTGATTGGAATAATATCCATAAACAACTGAGAGTATCAGTACTTGAAACTTCAGCTAAAATTAAATTTTAAAATGCCCACGTATGGGCAAAGAAAAATACACACAACTGCAACTCGTCTAGTGAAAACTTTCTAAGTTTCCTATGTCAGAATTATCAGAAAAAAAATATTTTGTGCCTTTTTGTGTTATTTTGAAAATGCCAAAGCAGGGAAAAGTTATGCAATTAAAGGCATATGAAAAAGAGAGAGCCATTGAAGATGTTTAAATCAGAAGTATTCTTTAGAAAGAAAAATATTGATTTAATGTATACTATTGTTCAGTATTTTATGTGCATAAATGTTAGTAGGAGATTTTGTTTTCATTTGAATTATCTCTAAGAGGTATGAGTCCAAAGCAGTGATTTACAAAGTACAGTGCACTGACCTCCATGTTCCATTAAGTCCCTTTCACAGGGTATATGAGGTAATCCTAAAGCTCTGTCCCCAGTGGCATTAAGATATTGTCTTTATCATTTTACTAACCTGTGCCCTCATGACACAGATGCAATTAGTAGGTAAGTCTTCTGGTGTCTTAGTATGTACTAAAGCAGTGGCACTAAACTTGCATGTTCTTGCAGAACACATTTTATACTGCATATAGACACATGCATACACTCATGTACACACTCACAGGAGTTATACTTAAGGAGTTTCTTCATTAAGTGGGGAATATATTATTTTGTAGGACTTTGACCCTTAAGGTATCCTGTGATGAAATTGTAAATATACATAAACCATTTCTGATGCTGATCAAAGTACACTATTTCTTCAATGAAAATTACTATTTGATGATATTTAGGGCTGTACCAGCTATTCTTTTCTGAAAAAGACTACTAAAGACAACTAATGGAAAAATATGGTTATTTATGCTTGGGTATTTGGCAGATATTATAGCATACTTGAAAAAAGTGAGACTGACACTTTCAGAAAAATAACTTGACTAATTGTTGTAAATTATAAAAGTCAAGGTTTAAAGCAAGCACTGTAATTTTGAAAAACTTGCATTTGCCAGTCAGAACTTGATAGCTTCCCAATCTCTAAAGATTTTTTTCTGCTGAGGTCAGTGGTGATATTGATAACTTTTATATTGGTAACCATGTGAATTCTTTTGGAAAATTTACATGTCAGTGACAAATGAATTGTGTTATAAATTCATGCATGGGTAAAATATCTACTTAAAATTCAAGATAAATAAGTGGATTTAATATTATATAGTATAGAAATTTATTGATATAATTTTAGATTCCACATGGCAAGTAACTTTAAGAAACTATGATAGGATAACTTGGGTATAGTATCATAAATATTCACAACTATCTAAGAGTGTTATGAAAATATCTGTTTGAAAATACTTATAAGAGACTTAATTTTATTTATATACTTTGAATGCAAATGCAGATATAAAATTCCAGTGGTCTTCTCTTAAGCCAGAAAATAAGGAGATTTATAAAAACATGGTAGATTGTCATTCTTTTCACAGTTTTTTTGCTTTGGAAAATATAGTTATTATTTCATAGCACATATAACATTTACATTTGCATAGATTGGTTTTATTGTAATTTGCAATAATTCCTAAATGCATGTATTTTTAAATTTTAAAACAATATATTTTTTTAAATTTTTATAATCAGTTTTGATTTATTATACAGGAGATGACAGTAAATATAACACATACAAACAAAAGTTCTTCATGGCCTTCATAATTTTAGAGAATATAAAATAGGCTTGAGGAGAAACTATGTGAGAATCACTTGTCTAAAAATGTTTAGAACACTTGAAGTTTGAATGAAAAACAATCTTCCCTGAAATTCTAACAAATAAAAATGATATTGTATGGCTGCTCTCTGCTGGAAAGGAGCAAATTCTAACAGATAAATGTGTGTGTGTGTGTGTGTGTGTGTGTGTGTGTGTGTGTGTGTTTGATATTTAGTAAATAGAAAAATATTGAGTTACATGGGTATATATTCATAAATAGTTAAAAGTAGCTAATGACAATGCAAATACATGCACATTTTCAAGGAGTATATGAACTCACATGTATATTGCTAGATTATATTGACAATTAAATTCACTATGAGTATGAAAGGCATTTACTCCACATGGGCCTGATTAGAAATAGGTCAACCAACTCGTTTATAGGCAGAATGTAACTGTTTGAGCAGGTATAACAGATTGATGAAGGATTTGCATAATCAAAAATACAAAATTCTTTGACTTGGTGAAAAATTAGTGAATTCGAGAGATGAAGTTAGTAAAATGATCATATTCTAAAATAGATGAAAATTTTCTACTTACTGTCAACATAATGCTGCTCTTTTAATATAATCTTTTCTTTGAGGGGAATAAACATATTTTATCTTAACATTCTAAGCTTCCAAGTTCTTCATCACCTTGCAAATTCTTCACCCAAGGGTCTGTAAATGCACAGAATTGTAAGCTTGGATCATAAAGAACCAACACAGAGGCATGAACTGAGGTGGTGTCTTGCTCGATGTTGCTGTGCTGATTTCTATGGGCTCACACAGGATTTTGTTCCACTGATTTGATGGCAGGTTGGTTTAGGTCACATTTTAACAAGTTTCATTTCTGCTAACAGATCTGTTATCATTCTCCAGAGCTTTCTTCTCTGCACAGCATTTTCCAGAGAATGTGTGTGTGTGTGTGTGTGTGTGTGTGTGGTATAAAATGTTATTCTTTTACAATGCTGAGTATTCAATACACAAGGTCACTTTTAAAAGCAGCCCCTTTAGTATTGATGGAGCTGTCTCCTCTGGCTTGTTTCTCTTAAAATATTGGCTAATGGATGACTACAGGTGATTTTTAAAAGGAGAGCATTAGTCAGGGATTAAAGTGCTATAGCTTGCCTTACCTGTGTGAGAATATGCCAGGTTGATATGTGATGGATGGTCTTGTATAACATTGGTAGCTTCTCTCTCCATTTATATGAAACATCTTTGACCACATGGGAAGCAAAATCAATATATGAGGTAATATGGTGTATAGATAGCATAAGTCTATCAGAATAACTTGTAGGCTAAATAGTTATTTTAAAATAGTTTCTACATAACACATGCTGCAAAGCAATACTAATAGTGTAATTTTCCAGTCTTCAGAGTGGCAGTAAGTGACTGTAAGTCTCTGTGTAGTCTGAGGGGAAAGGCAGAATAGAGCTCAGCTCATCTAACTCTTCAGATAAGTCATTTTGGCGGATTTCCTCCTAATGGGACATTTTGAATGGATTGTGTCCTGCCAACGTGTCTGTTAAAATCTTAACACCTAGTACCATGGAATGTGACCTCTCATGGAAATAAACAGATTTGTAATGTAATTAGTACAGTTAAGATGGCTGGAATAGGGTGGGCTTCTTTGCCAGTATGGTGTTCTCATATGAGATGAAGGGTCATAGTGTGAAGTCCATTTGAAGGTGGAAGCAGAGACTGAAGTATTGCATCTACAAACCAAGGGATGCTAAAGATTGACAGCTGTCACCAGAAGCTATGAAGGAAGCATGAACAGATTTTTCCCAAGAAACAAGCATGCTGAGAAATCACTAATAATTTTTACATCTTAATTTCTCACTTCTAGCCTTCAGAAAAAAAAAATGTTGTTGTTTTAAAACACCTTGTTTGTGTGTAGCCCTAGGAAACTAATACATGAGGCTTCTGCGATGATATTATGTTCTAAAATGTGAAAAGAGAAAGAAATGGTTGCATAATTTATTAAAATATCTCCCAATTAAATTATGACTCCAATATAACCTTTTCCTGTGGAAGAGAAGAAAGAACTTCATGAAAATATTTTCTTCCAAAGAACTCACAATTTGGATTAAAATTAGGAAGTATTGATATTTTGGCACTTTTACTTATATGTATATTGACATAATATGTGCATATAAAAATGTAGAGTAAACAGGCCATGTCTTCTTCAATTCATTAAGTTATGGAATATATGTTCTTCCTAGGCTGATAGTAGAAATCGGTGTTGAGAAAAATAGCAAAATAAATGCTGGATGGTCACTAGGCTTTTTACAGCCTCTGGGAACCAGAATAAAAGTGTGACACTAGCATTCTAATTGTTTGATGAAGAGCAGGGCATGTTTTCCTTTTCCATTGACAGGGAATCTCACCTGTACTTTTCTCAAAAGGTCACCCGTAGCAGTGCTCAGGGGGGAGGAAAGTGTTTCCTAGCGGGCTTTTCCTTCATCCATTAAACTGACCCTTTTCTGACCGGGACACCTCTTTGAGGGAATGAGTAGGAGTGAGAAAACATTAATATAACAGAAGTCTATTTCCATTGGAAAGGCAGAAGTAGAACATTAGTTTTGCATTGAGAAAATGTTTAATTCTGTCATTAGCACGAGACTCAATTTAAGGAAGTTGTTTAAATGAACAAATAAATTTGCTCTTTGAGATAATTTTTTCAATTACAAGGCTGTATTTTTCTTTACTGTTTTGTGATTTAATTTTCTTAAGGTTATTGCAAAAGGATGGCATTTGCTTAGAGTAATTATTTAAATTGTTAGTGCTTCTCACTACTGCCCATATCAAGGTTGGGTTTTCATTTAATTTTACTTGTAATCCTTTGATGAAGAAAATCTCATAGTTCCCAGCAATTTATTATCAGGATTTTTTTGACACAGTGTAGATCTTAAAGAAAACATGAATTCCTTATTCTTAAGAGCCTCACAGTCTAAGTATTATAAAATATTTTGTAATAGAAACATTAATCTAGATGGTAGACACTCTGGCCATTCTATTCTCCAACTATATGTGTGAACAGAGCAGGGTCGCAAGAGCTATTCATATGTACTAGTTTTTTGTGGTTATTCATAACATGACAGGATATAGTTCAGGAAATTCACTCACATAATTCCAAGTGGGACTTAGTACACGTTTGATGAAGTGCAATTCGTAAATGTGTAAACTGAAATTCTGACACATTAAAGACAAATCATAGGCATGCAGAAAGTAGTGGCACATTAAACATATCTTTCTATTTCTTCATATTATAATGATCAAAAACATTTTAGAAAATTGAAAAGTAAAACACTGTCTAAAAAGTACAACTTTTTTGCTTTTTTTAATGTAAGTGACATCTTACAGATATTTAAGTAGTTTTGAGCACAGTGATTTTTCTAATTTTTATTTACTACTTTTAACTCAAACATTTTCAATTCAAAGGAATATGCTTTCATATTTCACAAAGTTGTAACTTTTAAATTACACATTTAATTTTTATCAATATAGCAGAATTTTTCTATCTATGCCTAAAGTGAGATGTTTAATCTATTTAATATTTTCCTTTAACTAGATATTCTATATGTATACCATTATAAATTTTTTACAGTATTTTTTATTGTTGAGATTAAGTAAAAAATATAAAATGCTTTTGGATTCATATTATTTACAAAAGCACAGCACTAGTTTATAAAACTATTGGAACTAAATTGCTAAATATCAATGAGCAATAAGTCCTTGGCATTGAGGATATTGTGTGTGTGTGTGTGTGTGTGTGTGTGTGTTATATTTCTTAATTGTGTCCTTGATGATTTAGATAATTTTTTTTTTTTTTTTTTTTTTTTAGGGGGGAGGTTGGTACGAGGGATTGAACTCAGGTGCACTCAACCACTAAGCCACATCCCCAGCCCTATTTTTTTTTTTTTTTTTTTTTTTTTTTTTGTTACCGGGGATTGAACTCAGTGGCACTAGACCACTGGGCCACATCCCCAGCCCTTTTTTTTTTTTTGTATTTTATTAGAGACAGGGTCTCACTGAGTTGCTAAGTGCCTCGCCATTGCTGAGGCTGGCTTTGAACTCGTGATCCTCCTGCCTCAGCCTCTCAAAGTGCTGGGATTACAGGCATGCGCCACCGCGCCCGGCTCCCAGCCCTATTTTGTATTTGATTTAGAGACAGGGACTCACTTAGTTGCTTAGTGCCTCGCCATTGCTGGGGCTGGATTTGAACTCTCCATCCTCCTGTCTCAGCCTCCAGAGTAGCTAGGATTACAGGCCTGTGCCACCACAGTCAGATTTAGATAATTTTTTATAACTGGAATTTACTTAATTTTCTATATATTTTGTTTGCTATTTACTACACACTTTAACTTTTCTTGACAATCTCATATGTTCCAGTTTCATTGCAATTCATGTAATTCTTACAATTATTCTAGGAGATAAGTATTATTTTCTATACATTATTTCACTGAGATTGCAGGCCATAGTCCGTATTTCAGTGAAGCTCTGCATCATATCAATTTCTGCTGTATCTCTGTGCTCAAGCCTCTTTCCTTATATATTCACATAAATCAAACATGTGTGCTGGCCTTGAGGATCCCAAAGATCCATGACAAATTTAAGCACATAGTTATCTGTTTCTTAAACACTTATTCTGTTTAAGGAATACATATTGTAGACACTCTGAAATATAAACTTGAACAGTAATTTTAGGTTGCAATTTTATTATGATATTATCTTGTTGCACTAAGAAAAATTTTTGAAGTTAACTTTAAGTTATTGTCTGAAGAGAAAAAAAAAATGTGCTGGGTTCCTGACATATGAACTAGCAGCAGTGCATGTGCTGCATATTTGTAACTGACAGTGCCTATGGCTCTATTTAGGGTTGATTCATCAGTCATGTCATCTTTTGAAAGTGCTAGAAATAGCTGCAAAGCTATAGTGCCTTTTGAGATGTCCTTTCACACTTCCATAAAGTTATTGTACAGCCATTAACTCGAATGACAAAGGAAATGTCACCCAAGATGAGTGAATGGATGCCAGGATGCTAAAAGCCCTATTGTCTCAGGTGAAGGGGCAGATGTGCAGCTTCAGGGGGTGAAAATTTCAGATTCTTTATCTGTGTAGTCACACATGATGCACACTATCCTTATAGATTTGTGAGAAAGAGGATCATCAACCATCAAATAACATGATATATAGAACTAGACCTTGGAGTTGACCCACATTATTCTTCATCTGTTTCTTTCTGATGGTCTCTGTCCTATAATAAATATCGGTCACCCAGAAGTGTGAAGACACAATGGGACCAAGGAAAAGATAAAAATCCAAATAAGGTCACGATTGGAAGAACATGGGAATGAAGTCAGAATTCTGTGTGTGATGTAGCAGATTCAAAAGAATAGACGTGGGAGCCATTGTTGAAAGGCATATTTGCATAAAAATAGCTCTGATTAAATGACAAAAAAAAAATATATAGGACACTCAATGTAAAAACATCTAATAAAAATCTGAAAAAAAGAAATAGGAATACATGAAATAGATACTGAACATCTACAATCTCAATTTATCAGATAAAATGAACCAAAAGCCCACTGAGCTAAAGGAAGATTTCAGAAATATAAGGACCTCTATGATCTGCATACGTTTTTTTCCTCCCAAAAGTAGTCCATGCCTCACCTTTGGAGCTAGTTAAAATCGTATAATTCAGGTCTAATGATTTAGAGTTATTAAAATCTGTCTTTGTAAATCTTGATTTAAAGCAAGCTCATAGTTGATTCTTATTAAGATCCATTGTGACAAACCAAGGTTAAGGCTCTCTTTGGTTAATTCCCTGCTGCTCTGACCTTCATCCATTCTCCTGGAACTCACCATTTCCTCCATTCCACAGTGTTCATAACAGGAGATGTTGAAGGCATATCCTCCAGGTCTGTGGCTGAAAATAAGAAGTTTCAGAATTCTGTGCATAAAGTGAAACCAACTAATAGGAAGTGTACACAATGTAAAGCATCCATTGTGTACTAGGAGAGAAGCGGATGTCTTTATAAAGTTTATATACAGCTTATATCTTCACAGTATTATTATTTATTACATTGAGAATATTAGGATATTTTAGGCTGCTTTAGGAGAGAATGAGTTGAAAGCAATCTTTGAGTAAATAAAAGTAAAATTTCCCTTTAGTAAATCTGGACTCAAAAGAGTTAATATACGAAAGGTAAAAAGGTGAAGTCGAAAGAGATTGGGATTTCATTAAGTGCAGATCAAGAAACAAGGCTTATGAGTAATTTTTTCTTAAAAACTAGATTTGGGAGAAATTTCACACTCATTCTCCATACTACATATAAAAGTAAAATATGAACTAGTATTCATAGGAATATATAATATTGCTCTTTGGTGAAATTCAGACTTGTGGTAGCCAGCATTTAGTTTCAAGTTTCTTTAGCATACCAATTAGCAAATGACATAAAGATGACTAAAATTCAACAGTGGATATGTATTGGTAGTTTAGATGATTTATAAAATTGATAAGTATTATCAATCAATTTTGTGATGATCATAATAATAAGAAACATTTAATTTCAGTCGCTACTCTAAGCAATTAACATTCAATTTATTGTAATGAAGTGCATAGTAAGAGTTCTGTAAATTTTTTGACAACTTGATACTATATTTTAATGCTTGACTGTAATATCTTTTGGTCTTGAAGTTGGAGAATATAATGCTTAGTGAAATTAGCCAATCTCAAAAATTCGAATGCCAAATGTTTTCTCTGATATAAAGAGGTTGATTCACAGTGGGGTTGGGTTGGGGAGCACAGGAAAATTAGAGGAACACTAGAAAGGTCAATGGGGAGGGAGGGCAAGGGGGACAGAAAAGGGGTATAGAGGGAAAAAAAATGACGGTAGAATGAGAGGGATATCATTACCCTAAATGCATGTTTGAAGACATGAATGATATGAATATACTTTGGATACTAACAGTGATTATGTAAAAAGGTGCTCTTTAAGTGTATTACAAATTGCAAAGCATGCTACTGTTATATATACAACATTGAATAAAAAATGGTTAAAAATAATAAAGAGAAATGTGGTAAATATGTGAATCCACAATCAGATAATAACAGTAGCAAGGCAATTAATTGAAAATAATGGAGAATTATGTTTGTAATGGCTGTGGATTTGATCTGCCTTTCCTTTTGGAGGGTTGCTGGGAGTGAAGGGGACACCAACACGTTAAGGATATAGATGCTTAAACAATGAGAACTGAAAGGGATGCATCTTAACAACCTCCAAATCCTTCATGTATCCTTCATTTATAACAAGTGACTACCCAGGTTTCATTTGATCATCCTCAGTAATAGGGAACTTTCCTCAAACATGGGAAAATTAAATCTTGGTACAACCATATGTGGCATTGTGTCATTAAATCATTTCCTCCTCAAAGGATACCACAGAAGCCCAAAATGCCATTCTTCTCGAATTGTCCACTAGATTGCAGGAAAAACGGAAGTAAGTAGTCTGGATCATACTGGAGTAGCAGCTGAGAATGCATTCCATAACAATCTGCCAAGTTTTGAATCTTGGCTTTGCCATTTGATAGCTACTTGACCTTATGAAAATCACTTATTCTCTCTCTTCCTTCATTGTGAGGACAATTTTATGTGTGCATTTTTGTAGGTTATGGTGCCCAGTTATTTGGTCAAAAGCCAATTTAAATGTTTCTGAGAAGGTATATTTTTAAAAAGTGTGATTAACTTTTAAATTAATGAAATGAGTAAAACAAATTGCTCTCCACAATGTGTGTAACCTCATACAATTTATGGCTTTGAGTGAAAAGATGTCTAAAAGTAGCAGTTCTGCTTCAAGATTGCAACATAGAAGATGTGCCTAAGATTCCAGTCTGAAGATTTCAGACTCAAGGTTGCAACATTGACTTTTGCTTGAGTTTCCAGCTTGCTCACCTATTCTATAAATTTTTGCCTTGTCATCATTCACAATTGGCTGAGCCAATTTATTAAAATAAAATTGTTCCCTCCTTGTTTTATATAATAATGGGTAATTATATCTAATGAATAAATGGTTATAAGGATTAAATTGCTACTACATAAATATTTAGTGTGATGCATGCCACTAAAGTAATATATCTGTTCATTAATATTATTTATAATATTGTGCCTGGTATAAAATAGTTACTCAATAAATGAGTTGAGCTAAACCTTTATGTATTGTCCCATCAGGATCCAACTGATCTTAAATTTGTCCTTGAAGTTTGATAAGTAATAATTATAACATTATTCACATGTTAATTTGTATTTTAAAGTAATAAATAATGACAAATTATACATACTTAAATACTTTCAATATCTTTATTCATTCTATAGTAGGAAAAAACAGGCTTTCAAATTATACAAATGTGGAATAAAATCTTATTAACTCGTTTAGAAAAACATGATTTGGGGAAAGTCATATTCTTTAGTCTATTTTCTCATCTGGAAAATTATGATCATAACATGTGCCCCATGGTGGTGCACTTGTGATGTAGATACATTTGTCACTTATTGTTAATGCTATGCTAATTTTTATTTATAAATTCTTAGATTATTCTAAATTGACTTGCATATACAAAGAGCAATTAAAGTCAGCTGCATAACCTTTTGCATTCAAAATTCCTTGTTTGTGCTAGTCCTTAATATGTATGTTGAGTCCCCCCCCCCCCCCCCAGGAAACACATAATATAAATATATACCAGATATTTTCTGTTAATTATACTTGGAATTTAGGGAATTATGAATAGCTATTTGCACTACAGAAATAAAGCACTGTACTTTTTAAATTAAATTTTTATTCAAATATTTTGTTTACTAGTTTACTAGTCACTCATGTAGAATCCATTTTAAATAACCTTTCTATAAACATTTCTCAAACACTCTAACTTTATACTAAGAAGTATTCCATCATTTGATGAAAAAGTCAGTGTGCTTTGCTTTGGTTTTGTTAACAGAACATCTCTAGTAACAATACAAAGTGATTTTATGGAGATATAATATGTAATCATTTTAACACAGCTGGAAAATATTCCATAAGACTTACTGCTTCATTTAGCACTCACATTCGCATAGGACTTGGCATCTATTAAGACTGGACAATCACTTTTATTAGTCAGCAGTGAATAAAGTCAATATTATTTTTCCATTTCCCAGAAAAAAAAATTTAAGTGTTGAAAAATTAAGAGATTACAATTATGTTAAGTAATAAAGTAGATATTTTTGAGTTCCATCTTCAGCTTTAAAGATATTGTCAAATTACTACACTCAACTTGAAAGCCAATATTGTCTCATATGCACAAAAAGGGGGGCTGTTTTAGTCCTCTATATATATTGAGGTGTGTCCAAAAGATATAAAAAAGGGGTGTGTAGAGGTTTCTTTTCTATTTTTTAAAATACCTGAGACTGGGTAATATTATAATTAAAATAAATTTATTAAGCTCCTAGTTCTGGAAGGTTAATTTAATACTCCTCCTATTATAGTTCTACATCCATTTAGAGTGAAATAAACATTTTTTTCAAGAAATGGTTAAAATTATTGAATATGCTATAGTCATATCTGCTTTATATCTTTTCTTTCTTTCCATAGAATTCATTCCTGAAACAGTCTAGATTGTGTAGGTAATTTGGGAAGAAGTAAGAGAAATAGGACAAGGATTGATTTAGAACTGAACTGAAAATTAAAATGGATGTGTTGTTAGATGTATATATAGTGAATTTAAAAGAATTACATTTTAAAATGTAAAATATCCATTTACTAAACAAAAATCCAAAATTTACTTTGAATAGAAGTGGGAAAGTGATAGGACAAAGCTTAGTTTTGGTTGAAGACCATAACCAACTGTAGGATTTTAAACAAAAACTAATAATCTCAGAGAACATTTCATGGTTAAAAAATGTAATTTAATTTAGTAGAATGAAAATATAGCTACAGATTTTAGACATAGCAAATATTATCAAAACTCAGAAGTAGAATTTCAGGAACTTTTTAACACTTTTGTGACAGCTGTATAGTTTTCTCTAAATTATCTAAAACTATGCAATGTCACTCTTACACATTGGGCACACTTAGTGCTGTCAGAAAAATTATGTAGGCAGCAGGTAGGTAAAATCATGTTTAAAATGAGTAAAGTGAGTTAATATATGAAAAAGCATGTTAGAAATGGCATTATCATAATCATATTTATTTTCCTCAGCATCTTGTTTTTTAAGTGTTCACCATTTGTCTTGCAAATGTGTAGCTAACATTCTGAGTAACTGTGAATATTTAAATGACAGCTTTCTAGTAGCTATAGTATGGTAGAAAGGAAGCAAGAAAACCTTAAAAGTCAAATTATCACTTTGCCTTTAACTTTCCTTTTCTTTCAGATCTATATCTGATCCTTTATGATGTAGAAACCTGTAGTCCTTCTTCCCAAGTTGTGAGAAGTAAAAGTGGGAAACTCATCAAGGATGAAGCTCAAATTTCCGGGGTATGTAACTGGTAGTAATTTTTATAGCATGAGGTATTAGGGGTATATCTAATTTGGAAGAAAGCATAGTCAATGCATCCAGTTTGGGTCTTATATAATTGAAGGTTCTCATAGAATATCAAGAAAAGATTTGTATTGGTCTGTTTTCCATTACTATAATAAAATATCCAAGGCTACATAACTTTATAAAGAAAATAAACTTATTCCACTAAGAACTGCAAAGTTCAAAGTCATGTCCCTGGAATAAGCTCTATTCTGAGGAGGACAACATGGCAGATGGTATCACAGTGGTGGGAGCACATTTGAAAGTGAGAGAACACATGGCTAGACAAGAAGACATAGTTAGATTCAGGGCTTAGGCTCAGTTCTCATAACAAACAAGTCTCTTGTGAGAACCAATTGAAGGGACTCAGGACAAATATCTTAATTCCTTTCTAGGATATCACCTTCAATAACCTGAGGATCTCCATCAAGCTCTGCATCTTAAAAGGTCCCGCCATATCAATACCACCACAAAGAGGACCAAGCCTCCAACACATGAACCTTGGGGAACAAACCATATCCAAACTATAAGGTGTCTACTTCATATATATATATATATATATATATATATATATATATATATAATGTATGTGTGTATACACACACACACACACACACACATATATATATATATCTGCATATATATAATGAATATTAAGAGAAAGGTTTAGATTAGAAACAGAATTGGGAAGTATATACATATGGAAAATACCTTCAATCCTGGTGGAGAAGGAGATTCACTCAACAAAATTTCATTGACAGACTATTTGGTCAGAGCCTTGATCAATACATTGACCTCAACTTAATAGATAAGCAAAATGTGCATATTGATTTTTCTTTCACAATTCAGTTTACATCATGGAAAACAAGAGCCTACACAAAGAGAAGAAGTTTAGGCATAGAATTAGGGAATGCTACAATTCCAAAATAATTAGGAACAGAATTCAATAACAGAAAGTTGTCTATTGTATGTTTTTATATTTTTCTTTGTGCATTTTTAAACTTCTGTCTGAACATAAATTGATTTCATCATTCCATCAGTTTGAAAAGTTCCAACATTATGTTAATTCACTTTTTAAAAATTATTTATTCATTCTTTTAAAATTTCCAACAAGCATTGATTGCCTCTAATTATCATTTTAGACATTGTTATAGGTATTGAGGATTTTTTAAAAAGTGACTAAAGCACATTTTTTTGCAGTAGGAACATGCATAGTTCTTCTGTTAAAATTATTTAATCAGTTGCATTTTCTTTTCTATCAGCATTGGGATTTTGGTAGCAGGATATAGGCCATACGTGTAAAATGTTAAATAACAGAAGTGATGACAAAGTTGAACACTTATGAAGAAAAAGGGGAGGCCAGGCATAGCCATTAATTGATTTTTAACCTATTTCTGATTCTACCCCCACTAGCAGGTTCATGGTAAAATTGTCTCCCTCTGGTTTTGAAGTGAAGCAGAGCTATATAACATAATTTGGCCAACCAAGGTTGAATCTTAAGGTATCAGCCCTCAGTATGACCTGCTTTCTTTCTCTGTCTGTAATGTTCAAGATAGTAGAGACACATATTGGAACCCCACTTGAAGAAAATATGAAAAATCCCCTGTTTATGCAATGAATATAAGTAAGTACCATGAGAGAAATAAGCTCATGTTACTTTAAACTTCTAAGATGGTGGCAGTTACTTGCTGTAGCAGCATTTGCTAGTCTATCTTGATGTCTATAGAAGCCAAATTACTAATAAAAACAAAATCAACCACCAGACTGACTTATGTTACAGTCTTGATTGGTGATTGTTCAGCTTATGAGATGGGTTATGAGGATGTAGAAACATGGTAAAGAGGAGCATCAAGGTAAATATCTTCTGCTTTTGTATGTATCAGATTTGTGATTGACTTGAGAGGATGCACCATGTCCTCTATAGCTATCCCAGATTCAACTAAAGTATATCTGTAGCATTCCAATTTGCCTGCACTTAAGAAACACTGAATTGAAATATGTCCTGAGTAACTTGATTGTGTTCTCCAGAGCCTGCACTTCAGAAATAAAGTATTTTCCATTTTTCTGCTGATTACTTATTTGAAGCATTGTAAAAGAAAAAAGGTAGTAATCAATAGAAAGACATTTTTCTTCCTTTCAGCAATATTTAGTTCAATATCATGACAAACAAATACGCTTAATTTTATTTCACAGTTGAAATAAATTTTTATTTCAATTTGAAGGCATTAACAGCAAATGTTTGATTCCCTTCTTATGATATCCTGGCAATTTCTCCTTTGATTCCAGGATATGCTGACAATCAAGAGTTTATTGAAAACTAGATCCCAATAAGAGAAAGCTAAGTGTTTATTTCATCAGCTTTTGGATACAAATGATGGTTTTTAGTTTGAACCAGCAGGTCAGTTCACCTAAATGTATTTGGCAGTTTGAATGTCACCTTTGCACATACAATCAGAAATTGTATCTCAATAGTGAGTTGATGGCAGAGATGATTAAATGGAAACAAGTATATAGACATTAAAGCTGTACCCATTAACTTTAAACCAGTGAAACATATTTCAATGCACTTATATTTCATCTTTTCATGCTAACATGTGGATGGCAGCAAATCTTTGGTGGTTGAAATCTAGACAACTAAAGGGGCTGGGGAGTACCTCAGTGATAGAGTGCTTGTCTTGCATCTGTGAGGCCTGGGATTTGGTCCCCAGTATTGTGTTATCCAAAGGCTTTTATGTTGACTCTATAGACTACAAAAGGGAACCAAAATCATAAATCTCCTGATATCAGGTGGTTTTGGGTAAAAGGAAGAAGAAACACATATTGTGATCTGTGGAAATCCTTTTAGAAGAAACACATTGAAAAATATTTGGAAAATTTTTAAGCATGGATTTTTTTCCTATGTTCACGATTTATCTCTCTCTTATTTTGAGGCCTGGCACTTATTAGCCTAAGAAATATTAAGTGATAGAACAAGTAAAATAAACCTATTTTCATTCTTTAACATAATAAAGTTTAAACCCAAATTGTAATTATTCAACACTTTATTTAGTGAGCAATAATGCATTGCAAGAACACCTCTAAATACTTTGCATGTTGAAGTTAATAAAGAGGCCATGCTCTTTCTTTTACAGAGGTTATGTTCTAGCAAAAGGAAGCATACCAACAAAAGAACTAAATCAAACATGTAGTATTTAAGGCACTTGTCTAAAAGAATAACAGCTAATGAGGAACACAGAGAGGCCATTTCTCCAAAGGATAGCTTTTCAGCAATAACTCCTGCAAAAAATCACCTGAAATTTTCATGAAAATTGTGTAAACAATTTTTGCCTTTAATGGAATGTTTGAGATTGAGATAGCAAAAGGAAAAGAATTAAGAATAAATGAGAGCCGGGCGCGGTGGCGCACGCCTGTAATCCCAGCACTTTGGGAGGCTGAGGCAGGAGGATCGCGAGTTCAAAGCCAGCCTCAGCAATGGCTAGGCACTTAGCAACTCAGTGAGACCCTGTCTCTAAATACAATACTAAAAAGGGCTGGGGATGTGGCCCAGTGGTTGAGTGCCCCTGAGTTCAATCCCTGGTACCAAAAAAAGAAAAAAAAAAGAATAAATGAGAGTTGGCCATTCTGTGGTGGGAGCAGAGTATGAAACGTTGAACAGAATGGTCAGAGCTTACATCAAGAAGACTTGACATCTGAGCAAAGACCAAAAGGAGCAGAGGCAGCGAACCACGTAGATATGGGGGAGAGGTGTTTCAGAAAGAATAAATGTTGAGAGGTGTAAGCTGCCTGTCATGGCCAGCCACAGCGCCGCGGGAGGAAAACTCAGAGGCAGAGTAAAGCTATTACTGTAAGCTGCCTGGTACCGTAACCTGGGAGGAAAACTCTCGGAGGCAGAGTAAAGCTTTTACTACTTTTACTTCTACTTTAGCTTAGAGAGAAAGAAAGATAGAGCTTAGCTTCTTGTCTTCTTGTCTTCTTGTCTTCTTAGCTTAGAGAGAGAGAAAGAAAGATATTTTTTCTTCTTAGCTTAGAGAGAAAGAAAGATAGAACTTAGAGAAAGATTATTTTTTAGAGCTTCTTTCTTCTCTCTTCTTTCTTCCTTCTTCTTTCTTTTGTCTTCTGTCTTCCTCAGGAGCCTCGGCCTAACTCTGACCAGTCATTACTTCTTCTATCTGGTTTCTCTTCTGTAACCGCTCTGCCTACGTTCTGGCCGCTCTGATTCTTCTGACCGACCGAGTGACTGCCCGGCTGACTGAATTCTCCGTTCTCCTAACTCGGACCGCTTTCACCCGGTTATATACCTTCAGGTTTGCGGGTGCCTACAGGTGCGTCACATACATATCAGGTGGAACCCATGGCTTCCAGCTAGCTACAACAGCCCTTCCTAATTAGGGCTCCTTCATATTACTATTTTTACTTCTACTTTCTTAGAGAGAGCTTAGAGAGAGAAAGAAAGATTTTTAGAGAGAAAGATTAGAGACAGCTTAGAGAGAGCTTTTAGAGAGAGCTTTCTTCTTTCTTCTTTCTTCTTTTCTTCTTAGCTTAGAGAGAGAGAAAGAAAGAGAGCTTAGCTTAGAGAAAGATTATTTTTTATTTAGAGCTTCTTTCTTCTTTCTTCTTTCTTCCTCGGGAGCCTCGGCCTGTCTCGGACGAGCATTTACTTTTTCTATCTTTTTTCTCTTCTGTAACCGCTCTGCCTACGTTCTGGTCGCTCTGATTCTTTTCTTCTTCTCCGACCCGAACTCTTCTTCTGACCGACCAAGTGACTGCACGACTGACTGAATGAATTCATTCTTCGTTCTCCTAAATCCGACCGTTTTCACCTGATTATATACCTTTAGCTTTGCGGGTGCCTACAGGTGCGTTTACAGGTGCGTCACATACATATCAGGCGGAACTTATGGCTTCCAGCTAGCCACAATAACCCTTCCTAATTGGGGCTCCTTCAGAGAGGTTTGTGAGTGAGTGAAGAAACCATGGCAACAGAATCAGAAATGCTTTATTGGAGATATTGGAACTCTGGGCCTGCGGTTGGAATTAGAATCTCCCAGCTCATAATGAGAATTATTGAGACTAAGGAGCCAGTGGCATTTCCTGGGGTGGAGTGGCAAATCGGACTGCACTCTGCTCTATTAACAGCAGGAATCAGGGATAGAGTAGGGAAAATAGAGTATCACAGGGATGGAGTGAGTCAAGAGGTACCCCACATTCCCAGTGATTGACAGTAGTGTCTCAAACCAGGCTGGCAGCAAGGGAGATCACAAAAGTGTTCAGATGGAAAGTAGAGTTAACAGAATTTAAATTAGATAAAATGTGAGGGAAACAAAGGGTCATGATGGTTGTAAAGTTTTGGCCCTGAGCAGCTGGAGGTTTGGTTACTATTTACTGAAGTAGTGGAGATTACTGAAGCAGCAGCCGCTGGGGGTAGTTATGGAAGTGTGATATCAGGAGCCCAGATTCAAAACATTATTGGTCTTATCCAATAACTAAAAGAGATCAATCCATAGGATATAAATATTTTTATAAAACTGCTGGCAGCTAGCTTCTGGTTGTGAGTATCTAAAGTGTGCATACTCTGTCATTCCCCCTTCTTCTCCTTTTTGTCCCAGGCATCTCTTTTGTGTTTTTTTTTTTTTTTTTTTTCCAGAATGGACTAATTCTCAGGTACTATATGTCTGATTGTGCTCTTCTGCTTGTCTCAGGTTTGAGTTCGGGTGCAGGTTTCATACAATATAATAAGTTGATCACTTCAATTGTGTCACACGGTAAGGTTATAAATATTGATTAAGCCATGAGCAAAATGCTTCAGAGGACACCATAATACTGGTTCTGTCACAGGAGCCTGGAGATCACCAATTTTGGAGTAAAATAAGCTGACAACTGGAATGCTAATTGTTTTATATGGATTCAAATGAAAACTTCTTATCCTTGATATTTGAAAAAATTCTGTAGCGAAAAATCATTTCAAGTTTAGAAATATCTATCAATGAAAGCTACATATTATTATGCAGATAAGAAAGTATATAATTTGAATACAATAGTCATATTGTCAGGTAGTACTTTAAGAAGAGTTTACCAAAAAAACAAAGCAAAACAAACAAAAAAAAAATCAACACAAAAGAAAACAAAAACAAAAAACCCTCCTCTTTACTTTTTATTTCTTTCAAGTCTGAGGTTATATGTGTGCTTATTTATTTATTTATTTGGTTTTTGTCTCCATCTCTACTGTGGTTTCCTTTTGTCAGTGTTACATGGATGCTTGGAGAAAACAAGTTTAAAAAAGAGATCTTATATTCCTGGACTGTTTCTTCACCCAGTGGTACATAAAGTCAGTATCTGTCTTATAACTTGATGAACTTTGCTTATCAGAGTTCATGTCTTACATGATTTGTGGGATCAATGGGATTGTGCACAACTTACACACTTCTGTTCTTAGCACCTATAGTCCCTTTTGTGGAAGGGCTACATCCTGCTAAAGGCCATACCCCACCCCACTATCTTCATAGTATCTTCTGTCCACTGGTGGTGGAAGTGACCTCCCAATTCGCCACTTCAGCATGGACTGGAACAAAGTTGGAAAGAAATAAAAGATACAAATTTTGCAGCTGTAGAATTTAAAAATGCTGTTGTGATTGCTTTGTTGAATTATTGATTCACTCTTTATTTTTCATCTCACAAGCATAAGTCAGATATTAGAACATTCAGTGACATTTTGGCCCTTACAAAGAAACATGAAGAGAAAAGACAAGATTTTCTAGAGGTTTACTTTGTAGAAATAAGCTTCACAAACACCTCAGGGATGCACATTATTTACCATGGTAGATTTCAAAAGTATCTTAGAAACCACAGCTTTATGCCTTGGTGCTTGTTTTCCTCATAGTTTTCACTGCTGTGACTAAAAGATCTGACAAGAACAATTATAGGAAGAAAAGTTTATTTTGGGGGCTCAATAGTTTTAGAAGTCTCTGTCCATATATAGCCAACTCCATTCCTCAGGGCTCAAGGTCAGGCAGAGCATTGTGGTAGAAGAATATGGTGGAGGAAAGTGGCTCAGGGCATTCCACCGAGAAGCAGAAAGAGAGAGAGAGTAAATCGCTCAGGTCACCAAATATATACTCCAAAGGCACACTCTCAATGACCCACATCTTTCAGCCACACTCTACTTGCCTTCAGTTACTACCTAGTTAATCCTTACTAGAGGATTAATTCACTGATTGGTTTAAACCTCTCATAACCCAATCATTTCACATCCAAGCCATCCTGCATTGTCTCACACATGAGCTTTTGGGGGACAGTTTACATCCAAACCATAATAGTGCTTCAGGCCAATAGAATTTTCTTCACATTCCAGACACACTGTTAGGATCTTGGAAAGAACTGTTTCATAGCCCTTCACAGGAAAGGACAAATTTGGCAAGATTTGCAAGTCCATGAAGTTCTGCACCAACATTGAGGTGAGAATACCTTAAAGCTCTTTATCTTATGTCTTTTTCCACTTTCATTTTAAGAGAATTATGTGTGTGCCCTGGCCTGCAGGACAGTACATTTCTGTTTAGGAAAATTGGAAACATTGGAATTAGAACCTCATTTCTTCAGCCTTTTGGCTGATATACCATCATATTGAGAGTGATAGCTGTTACATCTGGATTTCCTAAAAGAATCATAAAAAGGTGAAGAGAAAGAAAGAGAGAGAAAAAGAGAAGTCTTGTTCTTTCAAGCTTCTATAACATAATATCATCGACTAAGAAGCTTGCAAATGACAAATATTTATTTCTTACAGTTATATAGCCTAACAGTACAAAATGAAGCTACCTATAAATTTTATGTCTGGTGAGGAGCTGGTACCTGGTGCATAAAAGACTATCTTCTTGCTGTATCTTCACAAGACTGTAGGGGCAAGGGAGTTCATGGGGATCTCTTTTATAAAGGCGTTAATCTCATTAATAAGGGCCCCACCACCATGACTTAATACCTTCCTAAAGAGTTCACTTTAAAATACATTGCAATGAAAATTAGTTTTCAACATATGAGTTCTAATGGGATACAAACATTCAATCTATTTTAGAGAGAGAGAAAGAGAGTGTTGGTAAATTTCTATAGAAAAGGACAAGCATGTGGGTAATAATGAAGTAGCCAGTTTGTACAAAATATATACATGTACTTGCAGGCCCAACTCATCTCTGACAATGCATTAGAGGGTGAGATTTTCCCTGATAAAGCTGATTCTTATGGAGAGTATTTCAAACTATGATCTGTGATCTGGTTAACCAAACAGTATGGTAGTAACACAGTAAATGACCACAAGAAAATTGGGACCCTTCACCAGATATGTTACTCAACATTTTTTAGCATGCAGGGGCACCAGGAAGGTCCTACTTCTCTAGGTTTTATGAAATCAGTACAGGAAAACTCTTCTCATTTTTATTTTCTTATTTAGGCATGTGAATCAAACCCAGGGCCTTGTTCATGTTAAATTATCATTCTGAAACTTGGAAGAGTCACAAGGAATCTTTCACAGTTGAAATTAAGAAAATTAAACCATGATAATTAATTAAGGTTAACAAAATCTAACACAATAAAACCAAAAAATAAAAAAAAAAGATATGCAAAGTGAGTAAAAGATTGTGAGTTGATAAAGTACATCTGTTATGGGGCTATTTCAAATGGTTAATGCTAATAGACCACCACACTATTTATACAGGATATGGCTTTCGAATAAATGAAGCTGAAAAGAAATGAGTATCACCAGGAGAAAAGAGAAAATTTGTATATAAACTCTAAAACAAAATGTAATGTACAGAAAAAATAATGTACAGAAAAATATTTCTTCTCCTCTATGTTTGGAAACTTAACTATAGCTTAAATTGACAATTAGAAAGTGGTATGGATAAAAGATACATTTAACATTCCTCCAGGATTTTGTTACATCTTTATTAAAGATGACAAAATGATATTGAAAACTGCAACTGTATCTCAGTAAAAATATTCCATAGTATACTTCTTCTGTACAATTGAAATATTTCAGATCCATTCATGTCATGGATCTTTCTATCCTTAGCAAAGGGCCCAGCCCCTTCAAAATAGAGGAAAACAAGACTTTGAGCCCAAATTATCTTACACCACCAGTAACAAGCAAAAACAGTATCTGGCAAATATTATTCTTCTAATATGTAAATAAAATCTAACAATGCACATATGTTTAATGCTTTTAATGTCAATAACATTCATGTTTGTTGTGTGTGTGATGAACCTAGTCAGCAAGTCAATGTTAACATAGCAAACTTCCTCCATGAAGATTCCTTACCACCTGGTGTGGTGGCACATGCCTGTAATCCCAGCAACAAGTGAGGCTAAAGCAGGAGGATCACGTGTTCAAAGACAGCCTCAGCAATTTAGGAGGCCCTAAGCATCTTGAGACCCTGTCTCAAAATAAAAAGGGTTGGGGAGGTTGCTCAGTGATTGTGTCCCTGGGTTCAGTTCAATCCCTGGTACCCTCCCCCCCCACCAAAAAAAAAGAAAAAAAGACACATCCTTACTTAAAATACCTCATAAAATGATAATGTCATTTATATAAATCTTTAGGCCCTAACTTCATGACAATATTTAACCTAGCCAATTGAATTCAAAATGTAAATATTCATATAAAAAAGTGTTGCATGGGCTGGGGTTGTGGCTCAGCGGTAGAGCACTTGCCTGGCACGTGCGCGGCCCAGGTTTGATCCACAGCACCATGTACAAATAAACCCATTGTGTACAGCTAAAGCAAATAAATAAATATTTTTAAAAATTGTTGCATACTGTTTTTAATATTTATAACAGCTTAAATTATGCTTAAATAGTTTAATAAGGTTATTTTATTATTAACTTGTTATTGTTAGTATTAAAGAAAATGATGACATATTTTATTTGATGGAATAGTCTGAATTTGTAGATAACCTACTCAGAATCAAGTCAAGTGAGATCACAAATGCAAAGTGTCTTTATTTCAAGCCCCATTCACAACTCCAAGCTAGAGAACAGGATTGTCACAGATCTGCCCTCTGGTGAATTGTTGGCTCTGTGAGGAGGATTTAGTGCAATTACTCATGCTGGGATTTAGATTAAGCCACTTGCAGCTTCAATTCACAAGCCCTTATGAACACTCTGATTCAGTCTACTTAAAAGAGTCCCTTAAAACTTCAGACTGTTATGTTGGATAATCAGAGGAGCCCATTCATTTTAAATGAAGGATAAAATAAACTCTAATGTAACCTTTACCAAATTGCACAAAAGCAAAATAAATAAACTTATTCTGCTGCCAAAGATTAGTAAATATCTGATCTTACCTGATTTAGGTGAAATAGGTGTTATAAGAGATCATGATGTTTTAAAGCAGATAGTGTTTTAATATTTTATTCATCTCATGGGCAAATAATTTAGTCTTAATTACTGTAACAACAAATTCTTCTGTGATTTGAATTTCATCAGAAAAAAATATCACATTCTTATAGTTCATCTGGGCTTTTCCACTCTTTAGTTCTGATGCCAGCTATCATGTCCTTTCTTTCTTTCTTTTTTCTTTCTTTCTATTTTTTGTCCTCTTATTTCTACAGCCTAGGGTTTGTGAGAAACCTAGCTGTTAATGCCAATGGGCACACCACTTTGTTAATTCTGAACTTGCTTTTTTGTCTCTCTACCCCCTGCATAAGAACCATGACCTCTACCCAACACTACTAATCAGCCACAGTGACCCACACTGTACTGAAGGCCCCACATAACAAAGCTTCCCACCTTTGTCATTAAAGAGAATAGCCAATTGCTGTCCTCTGTTGTACTCTGTAGTGTCTGCACCAAAAGAGAGTTAATTCATCCTCCTTGAATCTCATAAGTATAGATATATAGATCTTTAGGTTAGTGGATTGGGGCTAGATGGAATGAAGAGACAGTGGTAGATGCTTTACTTTCTTTTGACAAATTCTCTGTGCTTAGGTCCCTGGGTATGGGCTGATATATCTTTGCTCAGTGAAATTCTGAAGCCCAGTGTTAAGGTTAACATGTGGAATGTTCTCCTCCACAAAGCTCATGTGTTAAAATGATGGTCCCAAAGAAACAAGGTTTAAAGGTGGGAGTTTAAGGCAATGATTGGATTGTGAGGGCTCTGACCTCATCAGAGGATTAATAGATGAATGATAGGTAAATTGATAGCTGAATGTACTACTGGAAGGTAGGAACTAGCTGGAGGAAGTAGGTCAGTGCGGGCATGCCCTGGAAGGGTTTATCATCTCCCCAGTTGTGCTTTTGCATGCATGTATGCTCTCTCTCTCTCTCTCTCTCTCTCTCTCTCTCTCTCTTTCTCTCTCTCCTGCCTGGCTGTCTGACTGCCATAAGCTGTGTAGCTTTCCGCTGCTATCATGGTGTTTCCATTTCTACCAAGGTGTTTCAGCCATGGAGCCAGCTGACCATGGCTGAATCGCCTGAAACCATGAGCCTGAGTGAATATTTCCTCCTCTCATTTGTTCTTGCTAGGTATTTTGAGCATAGTGATGAAAAGCTGACTAGTACACCTAGCAATGACAGGGATGAGCATATCACCTACCCCCCATGGAGAGGTGCTGCATGGATTGGCATATCAAGAAAACAGATGATGGTAACAACTGTGTAGAAGGGAGGAGAAATCTCCCTTTGCCTTGTGATGGGTCACTGGAATGAACTGATGGATTAAATAGGAGAAATATGTACAAATGCATTAATATGCAAAAGGAGAAGAGTCACACAGCTCAGGGAGAACACAGGGGTGGGATTATCCATATGCTTAACATTAGTCAAAAACTCATATACTTCTTTCTCTATAGGGAAGTAGGAGAAAAGGGAATGTAGACAGTTCTGAGTGCTTGTAAATGATTATTAGGGGAATGAAGCCTGCCTGAGAGAGAAATTAGATTGTGAAATAACTCTCTTTGGTATTTGAGTGAGTCCAAGGGACAGACATTGTTCTATAATGGAAATCTGTCTCTGTTGCATTCCTCAGTTTTCTCTTATGAGATAGATAATGGGATTTCAGGGTGGGGTAGTTATGTTCCTTTTCACAATCTAGTCTTAATGCAGGTAAGGAGAATCCAGAGAGAGCCTTTCCCGATGCTTGGGTGGGCAAAAGTAATGACAGCTTATTCTGAGCCTGCTTTCAAGGCCTGTTGCCGCCTGAAGCGCTCGGAGCACCCGAGCCGCGGGAAGAACTTCAGAAGCAAACTGGAGACAAACAGCTTTTTATTCTGATAACTTTTCTCTCTGGTTCTAACAACTAACTCACGCCAAACACACCACTAAAATGGCGCTGACCCGATCAGCAATTTCGGCCAAGTCACTCCAGATCCCGCAACAAAATCCCGTGAGACTACGGGTGGCGACAATGGCCAAATCTCCCCGGCTCATAGTCAACTTCAATTCAAGCCAATCCCCAAACAGGGCTCCTGCATTTCCCCCTTTTTGTTTTAAAAGAGGTAATGCTCTAGGACGTCTATGTGCAACCAACATTCTTACCCGTCATCGGATAATCAAGGCTGTGCCCTTGACTCCTGTCTTAGGTTGATATGTCGGCCACATGAGACTGTCCCGTGCGACTGTGCCTGTCTTAGGTTGTCCCCCTCTGGGGATCTTACCCGTCATTGGCTAACCAGCCATCCAATGGAGCCCTTTAGGATCGACTATATATGATGACTAACAGCCGTCCAATTGTGAGGAGATGTTGCGGCTTTAAGGCGACAAGCCTTTTGGTGATGAGCCAAATTGCATAGCATATCAAATTGTTTAAACAAATCAGCTGCCCTAAGTTCCAACAAGTAACACACTGAATTCTCTAGACAAATACCCGCAAGGCATTGTCCCGTAAAGTCCCAAACAATGAAAGATCAAAATGTCCATTTGTTGTAACATGTTGATGTAGGAGGCCCCACTGTTGGTGAGGTTGTTTGATGTTTGAGCAGCAGGGATGCTTGCGGTGGCCGCGATCCCTGCAGCTGTAGCAGCAGACGTCTTTTTTATGTTTAGACAATGCCACCGGCAAATCTTCAGGGCCCGCTACCTAGAAACTCAAGCATCAATTATTAAAGGAAAGGCAATGCTATTGCAGCACTGAGTCAAGAGGCGAGTTGTCAAACTACAAAATAGAATAATTAGATTAGAAAATTAAAGTTGATTTTTGTTCACACACATCGCTGGTTGAGCTTCTACAAACATAAGTTGGAAAAATATCATATTTAGAACAAAACAAAGAAAGACTGAGGGTAATTACTGCATTAAAGATAGATTAAAGAAAAGGTAAAGGCACTTTAGAGAAATAATTTGTTAGCTGGAACCCTTGAGTCTCTGTATACAGAGCAATCTTTTACCTGTTGAGATAATTGAAATTAATGAGCTATTAAACAAATGAAGTTAATAACAAATAAACAATCTTAAGTCAAAACACCAAAATATCAGGTTATATAGCACTAGTCATATTGTTTGCTAAAGAGAAGTCCCAGGGACACCTATAAATCAAAATTGAAAGTACCTTCATTTATAAAATTATTTACCTAAATTGAATACTCTAAACCTAAAATGAATTAAAGTTATTTGGATCCATATATATATATTTTTTCTTTTTCATAAGCGCTTTGATCTATGTGACGTCACACTGGACAAACAAACATACAAACATATATTTGTGACGTCACATTAACATGAAATATAGACAAATGTACAGACATAAAGACATGTATAAAAAGAAGAAATATAAAAAGAAGAAAAAAAAATACAATTGTGTGCACACTAAAGAGAGATCTCCTCGTCCCGGCCGGGAGAAATGACACTTAAGTTGTGAAATATTTTGAAGGACTCTTTTGAGGGAATCATTCTATACCTTCATCTTGGTCCTCTTGATTTTGTACCTTTTTTATTAATCTTGATTCTTCAATAACTTCATCTTGATCATTTTGATGTGGTACCTGTTTTATTAATCTAGATGGTATCCATATTGGAGAGGATTCGTCTTTTGGAAAAACACAAACAGATCCTCTTCCCCAAATTAATACTGGATCTGGACCCTTCCATGTACCTGAAAGAACATCCTTCCAGTAAACCAAAGGTTTATGTTGTTGGTGTGGATTCCAATGTCTGTCTCCAGCAGAATAACCATTAGAGTCTAAAGTTAAAAAATTTAAGGTAAACAGGGCAACTGCCAATCTGTCCTTAGGACTTTTCCAATTTCCTTCTTTTTGTTTTAATAACATAATTTTCAGTGTTCGGTTTGCTCTTTCAATAATGCCCTGACCCTGAGGATTGTATGGGATGCCTGTTTTATGGGATATATTGAATTTTGCGCAAAACTCTTTGAAAGATGAGGACGTATATGCGGGGCCATTATCTGTTTTAAGCATTTTGGGGATGCCCAATGCAGCAAAAGCTTGCAAGCAATGAGATGTAACATCTTTAACTTTTTCTCCAGAATGTAAGGAAGCAAAAATCATGCCTGAACATGTATCTATGGTCACATGAATAAATCGCAATTTTCCAAAACTTGGCTCATGAGTAACATCCATCTGCCACAAATGATTGGGCATCAATCCTCTAGGGTTAACGCCGAAATGAGGATTGGGCAAATGTGTCATACAAGATTTACAATCTTTTACAATTGTTCTGGCTTGCTCCTTTGTGATTTTAAACCTACGTTGCAAGGTGGTGCTGTTGACATGAAACTGGGAGTGAAATAAAGTAGCTTGTTGTAGCGCTGAAAGTATAAATACTGTTTTTGTAAGTTCATCAGCCTTTTGATTACCTTCATGGAGGGGACCAGGCAAATTAGTATGTGCTCTAATATGGCCTACGAATAGAGGTTCTTTTCTTGCCCACAAAAGTTTTTGTATTTGATAAAACAATTTAAAGGCTGGAGTATGAGGTGCTATTGGTCCTGCTAACTCTAATTTTGGGACGGCTTGTACAATATAGTGGCTATCTGAAAAAATGTTTACGGGCTGGTCCCTAAAATTTTCCAGAGCTCTTACCACAGCTTCCAATTCCACTAGTTGAGCTGATTTGTGTGCAGTTATGTAAGTCATATTTTCTTTTTTAGTGACTACTGTAGCAGTACCATTTGAGGACCCATCTGTAAATACATTAAATGCCTTAGGAATAGGTTGATTTTTTATTACCTGTGGAAATATAATAGGATGATTAATACAAAAAGATAATATAGGGGACTTAGGAAGATGATTATCAAAATTTGCAGAAGTAGAGCATTTAGCTATAGCCCAATCATTATCATTGAAGCATAAGTATTCAATCTGTGATGATGAATAGGGAGTAATAATAGTAGCAGGGTGAATGCCAAATATTTTAGTAGAAGTCTTAAGTCCTTGAAGAATAAGTTTAGCCACCATGGAGGTATAAGATTCAATTATACTTTTAGGAGAGACGGGCAAATGTATCCATAATAAAGGCCCTTGTTGCCAAAATACTCCTGTGGGTGTATATTGTGAAGAAATAATAATCAACATCAGCGGTTGAGTTAAATCAAATCTATCACAATGAGCTCCTTCGATGGCTTTTTCTACTAACTTTAAAGCTTTCCTAGCATCAGGAGTCAATGTTCGTGGTGAAGATGGATCAGGATCTCCACGAAGGATGTCAAATAAAGGTTTTAGTTGGCCAGTAGTGAGATTTAGTGTAGGGCGAAGCCAATTAATGTCTCCCAGTAGTTTTTGGAAATCATTGAGGGTGGTCAAATGTTCTTTATTTATTAAAATTTTTTGGGGTCTAACAAAAGTATCCATGATTTTAAATCCTAAATATAATATGGGAGATCTGGTTTGAACTTTTTCTTCTGCTATATATAATCCATATTTTTTTAAATTTTCTACCACATCACTGAATATATTAAATAAGATTTTTTGATTAGGGTGGGCCAATAAAATATCATCCATGTAATGTAGACACATGAGGTTTGGATATTTATTTTTAATGGGTTGGATAGCCTTGTCAACATATATTTGGCATATGGTGGGGCTATTAGCCATTCCCTGTGGTAAAACCTTCCATTGATATCTCTGATCAGGGCCATTATTGTTCATAGAAGGAACGGAAAAAGCAAACCTGGGGGCATCCAGAGGATGTAGGGGAATAGAAAAGAAGCAATCCTTTATATCAAGAGTAATAAGATGGAAATTTTTTGGAATAGCTACGGGACTAGGAAGTCCAGGTTGAGTAGGCCCCATAACTTGCATGGTTTTATTGATTTGTCTAAGATCATGTAACAATCGCCATTTTCCTGACTTTTTCTTGATCACAAATATGGGGGAATTCCAGGGAGAGGTGGAAGGTTCTATATGACCTGCTTCTAATTGTTCCTGAACTAATTGGTGGGCCGCTTGTAATTTCTCTTTAGATAGGGGCCACTGAGGGACCCACACTGGCTTATCAGAAAGCCATGGTATTTTCAAAATTATTTTCTCAGTGGCCCCGAAAAAAAATATCTTTTTCCTTTATGACAATGATTACTTTTAGGGTTAAGATTACTCTGTACTTTTTGATAATGAGTTCTTTTATGGTTAAGATTACCCTGTAGGTTTTCACATTTAACATCTGCAGGCTTGGTTGCAAGGTGTACTCCCATTTGTTGCAAAATATCTCTTCCCCATAAAAGTAACCGGTAGATTAGGTAAAACATAAGGCTGAAATGTTCCTTTATGGCCTTCATCATCCTCCCATTTTAAAATTACTGCACTTTTATCTGGGAGGTTATTATATCCCAAGCCTCTTAAACTGGTTGAAGCTTTTTGCAGGGGCCAGTGCTTGGGCCATTGGCGTAAATTAATAATGGAAGAGTCAGCTCCAGTATCTATTAATCCCTCCATTTCTATTCCTTGGATTTTTATTTTACACATAGGCCTCCTTGAACAGTCTCGAACCCAGCAAGCCATGGGACTTGAGTCAGTGGAACAAAATCCTCTATTGTTCCCTTCTTGAGGCATACCCATTTTAAATGAATTATGTAAATTGGGAAGGAGAAGCAACTGAGCAATTCTATCTCCTTGATTAACAGAACTTACACTTTGGGGTGAGCTAAGCATTATTTTTATTTCCCCTTTGTAGTCTGAGTTTATTACACCTGGGGTCACTTGTAAACCTAATAAGCTTTTAGGACTACGCCCGATAATAAGTCCTACAGTCCCTGAGGGAAGAGGTCCCCTGACTCCTGTGGGAATCAGTTGAACCCCCATTTCAGGTGTTAACACTATTCGGGCGGTGGAACAGAGGTCTAATCCTGCATTTCCTCTTGTTCCTCTGGCGAGGGAGTGGATGGGTAGTAGGGATTGTGTAGGGGAAGCATCTGAGTGGATGCTTGAGGATACTCCTTCTGCAATGCCCCGTACATTTGTGGGCCCCGGGGTACTGGGCCCCGTGCCCCGTTTTTTGAATTCCTGAACAAAGGATTTCCATGGATGTCAAATTTTGAATAGCATTTATTGGCCCAATGATTTCCCTTTTTACACCTGGGGCAGCGGCCTGGGGCATGGTATGAGCTTGATCTTATTTCTCTTTTGGGATTTTGCCTAGAATTGCCTGATTGATTATGATAATTTTGCCTGGAATATCCTGATTGATTATAATGTCTACGTTTAGCCTTTGTGAAATTTCGAGAGGAAGCACCTCTCATTGAGGCTGCAATCACATTTCCTGTGACAAAGGCGCCATTTATATCTTTACATAGTTGTATATATACGGAAAGATCCTTTTTAGTTCTCCATGGCCTGATGGCTGCTTGGCACCATTTATTTGCATTTTCATAAGCTAATTGAACAACTAAAGGCATAGCTTGGTCAACATCTGCAAACACACTACCTGCAGTTCTCAAAAGTCGATCAGCAATTTCGGCCAAGTCACTCCAGATCCCGCAACAAAATCCCGTGAGACTACGGGTGGCGACAATGGCCAAATCTCCACGGCTCATAGTCAACTGCAATTCAAGCCAATCCCCAAACAGGGCTCCTGCAAAGGCCCTTAATTTTCTTTAGAGTGAACTGCTCACCATGCCAAGAAATGCCATATGTGGGGGTTTCTCACTCTGAGCACAAACAATACTGCAATCCATGAAGCTTTGTACATCAAGACTAAGAGTTTTGAATTTCTTTTTAGTATGTTTGAAATCATTCAATTATATTAATTAAAAAGTGTTCTCATCTATTTTATACTTTCAAAGGTCTAGTGGTGGCTATGTGAAGATCAGATTGTAAGGAGTTCAGTGGGAATTAACAGATCCAGTTAAAAGGCTGTGGCTCTTCGGGACGGGGATGATGTATGTTGTTCTAGTGTGGTAATGATGGAGACAGAAATGTGAGGGAACTTGGAATGTAGTTTGGAGATGTGTCAAAAGGAATCTTATTAGGTGGTATATAGTAAGTGAGAAAAATAGAGAGTTCAATTATTTTCTGTTTTCAGAGCTCCTCCTTAAAAATATCTTCATTGAGAATTGAAGTAAGACTTCCCATTCTGCTTATATCTCCAGTAAGATTAAATTCTTGTCTAAGTCTCTAGATTTATGATATCTGATAATTTTAAAGAAATTGGTGTTAATTCTAGGGTACCAACTCATCACAAGTTCTTTTGATACTGATGTTTGGCTAATTTTCCAAAATGTGTCATAGGTTTTTCTTAGATTATGATAGTATATTTCCTTTGCTATAGGCCTTTTTATAAAATTTTTAAACAAATTCAAATATTCTGCCTTCTTTATAATTACATTCTATTTATATTTCTAGTATTGCTGATTTCTTCTCTTCCACTAATTTCTCAAAATTTCTTTGCTGTCTTTTCTTACCTCAGCTTCTAGATATGCGCACATTAGCCTTTATAATGTCCCCTTGTGTACATTATTTCATTTTCATTCTTCTCCACGGAACACAGTTGGTCTTTTGTCCTTCACATCTTGTTTTTACATTTTTACTAAATTGGAGAATACTTCCCTCAATTAAATACTCTGCTAACACAATGGAGTTTTGGTTCAGTTTATTGAAGAGAGAACAGGGAAGTCCTCTTGATTTTCTCACTTCTACAGAAAATGGGAGTTTTCTGAAGGGACTCACTTTCCCTTGTAATGATGCTCTGTGGAACCATCAATTTCCAGCATAAGTTACAAAGGATTAATGTGGGAGAAGAGATGGGAAGCTGAATAGGAAAATATTCTCACCCATTTTTCACTGTACTGCCTTCCCTTCTCTGTTACAGCACTAAACTGAAGTGCAAATGCCAAAATCAGATAAGAATGATTGTTTATAATGTCTATGTCATTCTTTTTCCCCAACTAGTGGGAATGAGTAGAAGTTTGAAGGTACAGAAAAAGAAAGATATATTGAGTCTCAAAGGAGAAGCTCCTGTGATGGTTGAAATGTAGGAAAAGCCTAGGAACCTTGGAAATACAAAAGAAGCATTCATGAGCAATCCAGCCCATGTCCTTAGACCATGTCCTTGGCCTGAATCCTAGTTTGTAAAAACTAACATGGTGTGGGAGATGAGCAAGTACAGGGAAGATCAGAGCCAAATTGTGTAACTCTGCCCTGACTATACCTCTGGTTCAGCCTCTAACTACTGTCCATATGCAAACATTAACATCCCATACCAAAGGGTTACTGTCTCTCCTCTGGAGATGACCTGCATTCTTGCTTCAATGTGTTTCCCCAAAATGTCTCTCTCTTTTGAGAATGCCTACATTCACCCTGGAATGTGGACCTGCTTTTCCAAGTAAATCTGTGTCTCTGTTGGGCATGTGCTGAATGTTTTTTTTCCAATATGTATGCCAAGGACCCCACTTGTCCCTCTTTCTGTCTCCAGGAACTCCTCCAGTGACAGAAGTACTACTAACCTATACTACAGACACACATTTATCCCTATATATTTCTAGCATTGCTATAACTTTAGGAAAGACAAAAATGACAGTCAATTAAGAAATTATTGTCTCATACATACAATTAAGAAATTATTGTCACACACACACACACACACACGATATCACAATACTATGTAAATGCCATCTTCTTTTAAACATAAACCATGGAGGCAATACATATTTTCATTAACATTTTATTGAGTTCCTACTATGTATGGGGTACTGTGCTGGGTGCTGGTGGTTCAGATAAATAAGACAGACAGTCCTATTTGTATTGTTTCTTAGAACAGAGTGGAGGGTTTTAAGAAAGCATGCCACTAGTCCCACCATGTCTCATGCAGGTCAGGAGTTAAGAGGACACAGGATTCAGTCTTTGTGAGATTCTAAGTATACCCACAAGTCTGAATGTGCTTTTCTTCCCAGCATTGTCACAGAGAAAAGGCAAGATCAATTTCATATCTAAAAAGGTCCCAGATACTTTTTATCTTTTGAAGTCAGGCTCACTAAGCACTTTCCACAGTGAAGTACTTCTGCTTATCTTTTATCATCCAAACTAAAAAAAAAAAAAAAAAAATTACTGGACACATAATGCCTGTATGTGAGTAATACTGTAAGTAAAAAATAATGTAAATAATTCCTAGTTTAATTTATTCATTACCCAATAAAAGATTGTCATAGAGAATTATGCTGCATGTTATTTAGAATGGGTAATATTCCTTCCCACATAAAACTAAGCTTTGAAAAATGATATGGGTAATATATTTCCCTTTGGATTTTTCTTACCACTGAGGACTTTAGTGATGCTTTTGTTTCCAAAAGAGTAACAACCAAAAGGGGGAAAATTTTTCTAGTGTTCTAGTGTTTAATTACTTTTTTTAAATGGAGCCTTTCCACTAACTTTAATTAAACATTTAATAGAGATTGCAGCCAGAAAATATATTTTCCCATTGAAATTAAATTATTTCCCTCAAAGAAAACATCGTGGGTGTATAACAGGGTGGGCTGGATTCTCAACCATTTTTCCCTCTTCTCCCTTTTCACAATAATTACTGACCTGTTATTAACACACCAGGGAAGTTCTTTTGGAGATTTACATTTCCGGATCACTGTCCTCTTTGTCTGCCACTACCCTAAACACAGGTCACCGATTGTTCTCCACATGCAGTAACAGATGCTTCCACTGCTAATTCTTTGTCTCATTTGGAGCATTAAAAATGAGAAGCTAGTTCCTGCATAAATGAGGCTACCCTTCAGCTTCAGCACCTTATGCACCTCAGAGAGAATACAGTTGAGATCTTCTCTGTGCCAAGGAGCATGACTGGAAGAGGTGCAGATTTTTACCTTCTGACCTGGGTTCTTTTTACATGTTTTTTAAGTCTTTTCCATTGCACAGTTTCATATTCTTGAGCTGCTGTCAATTTATTAAATGCTGATTTTGAATTTTATGGCAACATTTGTCTCAAATGAGAGTCACAGTAAAGCTCATCATTAAATCTTATAATTTTTTAGTGCTGCATGCAATTTACGGTTCTGTTTTAAAATCAAATCCACTGTAGTAAATCATCTTCAGATTCTGAAGGGATGTCATGTAGTTAGGTATTTCTTACAGCACCATATGTAAAGACAGGGTATGACTTCATGCCTGAGGGATGTGTTATATTTAGAGCACAACAATGCACTGATGCATTCCTCATAAATTATCTCAACTGAAGAGTATCTCTGAAGGATAGTGACCAACTGATGATCTACAAGAAACATAACAGCACCAACGATCATTTTGTAATAGATACTCAGGAACAATACATATTTTTTCCTACTTCACTTGAATTGTATCACCAGCAGTGATATGAAAGGATGTTCTTCTTCTGTAAGAGAGCATGCTAACCAGTGTATACTTGCTGAAGAAATCAAAGAAAAAAGAGAAAGGACAGAGGAAGGAAGCAGGTGAGGAAGAGTCAGAGAGGTAGGAGAAAAGAGGGAAACGGAAGAGAGTTGAGGAGAAAAAAGTTAAGGAAAGAAAAGATAGAACTAACACAGCTACCCAAATAGACATCATGTTTTCTGTTGAGTATTTACCTGTTCCTTAAGGTCACATAGAAATTGTCTTTCTTTATGAAGTCATTCTTGATTTTCCAAGCCAAATTTATTTTCTTTTCTATTTAAAAATCCAAGTATATGCACTTATTTTATGGTTTTGCTCTGTTCTAATTTATGTCTTTTTTAGGGATTTGTTTTTGTATCTATACAACTAAAACTGATTTCAAAATTCAGGTGAATAGGTTTCAGGTTTATTCATTATTTAATTCAGTATTACTATATTTATATTGAATTCATGAGACAAAATGAAACAAATTTTTCTCCACTTTCTTCTTTACTAAAATTTACTTTATACATTAGTCTGCTTTATGTCAAGGACTCTGTTTATATTGATTTCTATGATTTTTCTCTGTGTGTATGAAGTGGAAAAATTAAAAGCACAACATAAAATTTGCAGAAAACATTTCTCTGGTATGCTTATACAGGATTTTGCAGCCTTGGTACTATTGATGTCATTGTGGTTCAGAGCATTTTTTGCTGGTTTGAGAGCTGTCTTGCACATTGTGAGATACTCAGCAACAGCCCTTGCTTCCACCCATTAGATGCTGGACCCTCTTCCTTGCTACTAGCCCTGACAATCAAAGATGTCCTCAGACTTATTTACCTAATGTTTCCTGAGAAACAAATTCACCTCTGGCTGAGAACCATTGCTTTTTAATGTTAAAGAGTTCTTGTTTCTCCAGTTTTAAAATAGGAACTTTAAAATTTTTGCAAAGATTTAATGTATATGGAATTAAAGTCTAAGCACAAAGTAGGTAGTCTAATACAAAGTATATGGTCAATACTTATTCTGATTATTATAATTGTCTATTTCTGATCTCTTTTCCAGTGGTACATATTATTATATTGACCTTTTAGACCAATTGATTACATTGTTCCATAATTTAAGTGAAATATTTTTACAGACTTAAAAATGTGTTGTTATTGGCAGAAAGTGGGAGGATAGGGAATTCAAATGATTTCCCATAAACTTTACTCTTCAATAAACACAATTTGAATAATTTTCCCCAAAGGATAATATTATATTTGTCCCTATTGTCTGCCACATTCCTTCAATTCACTGATGAGATTTCAAATTAAATCCCAGTTGACTTGAAATTTTAGCATGTGAGAGAGATCAAAATATTAACAAGTGATACTCTCTTCTATATCACTTATAAAAATATTTACTATGACAAAACATCCAACAGAATTCCAATTTCAATTCAGTTCCTAAACAATTTCTCATTTAACACTTGCACAAATACATTTGTTTTGGCTCTGCTTATTAAGGCAATAATTGGTTCTTCTGACCATTTTTGTATATAGTTCCTTGAGGAACTACTGAAAGTGGTTTTGCCTGCAAGATATTCTTATTAAGAGAATTTTCCAATCTAATAAAAATGAAGTGATTCACTGATTTTAACCATCACAGCCAATTCTGTGCTATAATATTTACGTGGAAGTGCATAATAATTACTTGATGGAATACATATCTTTTTTCTAATCTCCTGAGATGTTACTTTATTTCTCAGTTTCCTTATTTAAAAGCATATGATTTATTACAGATGTCCAATATCATATTTTCACTAAAATAATGCAAAACTACAGACATAGTTTTCCTATTCTTTGAAATCCTATAATTTGTGTTATTGATGCATGTACTGCTATAGTTTATATTATTCAAAGCATATACCACCATATTTATGGCAAATATAATTTAATAACTTGGATAGATATTAGAAATATGTTTTCTTGGAGATGGGAATGTAGTCCATGGTAAAAACAGAAAAAGGAGAAGAAGAAGAAAAAGAAGGAGGAGGAGGAGAAGACAAATTAGGAAAATGAGAAGGAGAAGAAAAAGATAAAAGGGAAGAAGACAAGATATCTGTTCTCCCAGTTACTAATTATATAACCATCTTAAATGGATGCAAATAAAATACCTTTATCCCAGAAATTTAACCATTTTGTGTGCTTATTATTTATTTGCTTTATTCTATCCATATATAATTAAACATTTTCATTTTTATATGCATATTTTTTCTTATTTGTTTTGGCTCTGCTTATTAAGGTAGAATATTGACATTAAGTAAAAAAAAAAGTGAAGGTAGAAAGCCTAAAAGTCTTAAGTAGAAGAAAGATTTTAGGTCATAAAATCCTATCTATCCCTGAGCCAATGAAAAAACAAAGCCTGTAAGATGCTTAAAGTGGTTTCAATCACAGGATGGTTATAATTAGTGTGTTGTCTTGGTCTCCTGAACAGTATATCGGTAACCCTTCATTGAGCTAAAATCCCTCAGAGATTCTATAGACCTCAGAATGCTCTACCTCCTCTCCCCCCCCCCCCTTTGGTTACATTTTTCTAGGACAGATTGCTTTTACTTTCAGAAAAGAGGAAAAATATTTATCTCTATTTGTACAACATATCTTGCTTATAATCCCAGGTTTTTATAATTTTAAAAGTGCTTTTAATTTTGTTCTCTAATTCAGTGTAAGATTGTTCTCCAAGTACTGAAATCAGCCACCAGAATAGATACTTCCTTTTACTTTTGCTGTAAATACAACAACACTCAATAACTCAACCCAATAATTTCATAAGAAATATTCTAATTTTCCATCTTCACTCTTATTTCTTCAATACGGCTGTACCAGAACTGAAGGCAAATTTTCAGACATGGTTAAACATTTAAGACATTGCTGCTCTTGTGGAAATTGTAATTGTATTTATGAAGTCAGCCTGAGGTTTTATTAAATTGGGAAAAATTCAATTCAGTTAATTCAATAATATTAATAGAGTTCTATGCTAGCCACTGTACTAAGTGTGCAAGTTAAAAGATGATCAAGACATGATTTCCACTTTGAGATGTACACAGTAACCGTAACAAATTGATATAAATGAGAGGTAATAGGGGACAGAAAGATAATAATTCTTACTGGGAACTGGAGTAAGAATAAGTATTTTCCATGTGATCTAAATTTCATCAGACAAATGTGGTTTGCCAAGAAGAAGAAGTGAAATGTGTTCTGTGTTATGGAAATAAAGTACATACAATGAAATAATACCCACAAATGAATTTATTACTGTTAATTGTTAAGTAGTTATTTACTTTCAGTTCATTGATTATAAAGGGCCAGCATGCTAAGAAAAAAATATTAAACAGCTTACTTTATAAAAGGTATGTACATTTAAGAAACCTTTGAGTAAACATTTTTGAAAATGCAATCTAAACTGTAGAAGCAAAAGAAAAAATTGTCAGCCCATAAGATTTTTAAGTGTAAAGAACCACTTCAACAAGTATCCTGCACATTAGTGGAATTTACTTGCTGGCAAGTGGCTGATAATAATACAGCCCTATATCTTTGGAATGCCAAATCCAGCATGAAGGAACCTCCTGGTCGTTCTGAAATTTGAACAAATTCCTGGGACAGACTCTCAAAGGCCCACACTGGGTTATCCACCTCTTCTTGGACAATTATAGAATTGAATATAATAGCATGTACTACTTGCCCATGCTGATAAAACATTTATACTTGTAGACAGAAAAGGAATAGACCAGTATCAACTTTTCCTAAAACATACAAAAAAATTTTTTTGACATATTTTTATCCCTCTTTTTTAATTATTTATTAACTTATTCATAATGCACAAGTATAGCATCTTTTTACATACAACTGCTTGTATACAAAGTATATAAGTACCGTTCAGATCTTCAATCATGCATTTAGGATAATGATATCCATCTCATTCAACCACCAATTTTTTCCCTCCCCCCCTCCCTCCCCCCTTGATCCCTCCCTTCCCCTCCCTTTCCTTTGACCGTTCTAGTGTTCCTCTAATCCTCCTATGTACCCCCATCCAACAACACTGTGAACTAGCCTCCTTATATCAGAGAAAACATTCGGTATTTGGATTTTTGAGATTGACTAATTTCATTTAGCATTGTATTCTCCAACTTCATCCATTTACCTGCAAATGCCATTATTTTATTATCTCTTATTGCTGAGTAAAATTCCATTTTGTATATATACCACATTTTCTTTATCCACTCATCTACTGAGGGACATCTAGGTTGCTTCCACAACCTAGCTATTTTGCATTGTGCTGCTATAAACATTGAAGTGGCTGTGTCACTGTAATATGCTGTTTTTAAGTCCTTTGGGAATAGACCCAGGAGTGGGACGGCTGGGTCATAGGGTGGTTCCATTCCCATTTTCCCAAGAAATCTCCATACTGCTTTCCATAGCGGTTGCACCATTTTGCAGTCCCACCAGTAATGTATGAGTGTGCCTTTTTCCCCACATCCTCTCCAACATTTATTGTTGTTTGTGTTCTTGATAGCTGCCATTCTGACTGGAGTGAAATGAAATCTTAGAGTAGTTTTGATTTGCATTTCTCTAATTGCCAGAGATGTTGAGCATTTTTTCATGTATTTGTTGATTAAATGTGTATCGTCTTCTGAGAAGTGTCTTTTCAGTTCCTTAGCCCATTTATTGATTGGGTTATTTGCTTTTTTGGTGTTAAGTTTTTTGAGTTCTTTATATATTCTAGAAATTAGTGCTCTATCTGATGTACATGTATTAAATGTTTGTTCCTAATTAGTTGGCTCACTATTCACCTCACTGATTGTTTCTTTTGCTGAGAAGAAGGTTTTAGTTTAAATCTATCCCATTTATTAATTCTTGGTAATAGTTCTTGTGCTACAGGATTCTTATTAAGAAACTTGGGGCCTAATCTGACATGTTGGAAATTGGAGCTTACTTTTTCTTCTATTAGGTGTTTTGTCTCTGGTCTAATTCCTAGGTCCTTGATCCACTTTGAATTGAGTTTTGTGCATGGTGAGAGATAAGGGTTTAATTTCATTTTGTTACATATGGATTTCCAGTTTTCCCAGCACCATTTGTTCAAGTGGCTATCATTTCTCCACTGTACATTTTTGGTGCCTTTGTCTAATATAAGATAGCTGAAATTATATGTATTAGTCTCTGTGTCCTCAATTCTGTACCATTGGTCCACCAGTCTGTTTTGGTGCCAATACCATGCTGTTTTTATTACTATTGCTCTATAGTATAATTTAAAGTCTGGTATGGTGATGCCCCATGCTTCACTTTTCTTGCTCAGGATTGCTTTGGCTATTCTGGGTCTCTTATTATTCCAGATGAATTTCATGACTGCCTTTTCTACTTCTTTGGAAAATGACATTGGAATTTTGATTGGAATTGCATTAAATCTGTATAATGCCTTTGATAGTATGGACATTTTGACAGTGTTGACTCTACCTATCCAAGAGCAAGGTAGGTCTTTCCATTTTCTGAGTTCTTCTATGATTTCTTTCTTTAGTGTTCTATAATTTTCCTTATAGAGGTCTTTCACCTCTTTTGTTAAGTTGATTCCCAGGTATTTTATTTTATTTTTTATGCTATTGTAAATGGGGTAGTTTTCATCATTTCCCTTTCAGAGGCTTTGTCACTGATGTACAAAAATGCCTTTGACTTATGGGTATTGATTTTGTATCCGGCAACTTTGCCGAATTCATTTACTAGTTTTAAAAGTTTTCTGGTAGAGTTTTTTGGGTCTTCTAGGTATGTTATCATGTCATCAGCAAATAGTGCTAATTTGAGCTCTTCTTTTCCTATCTGGATACCTTTAATTTCTTTCGTTTGTCTAATTGCTCTGGCCAGAGTTTCCAGTACTATGATAAATAGCAGTGGTGAAAGGGGGCATCCCTGTCTTGTTCCAGTTTTTAGAGGGAATGCTTTCAATTTTTCTCCATTTAAGATAATGTTAGCTCTGGGCCTTGCATAAATAGCTTTTAAAATGTTGAGATATGTTCCTGCTATTCCTAGTTTTTCCAGTGTTTTGAACATAAACGGGTGCTATATTTTGTCAAATGCTTTTTCTGCGTCTATTGAAATAATCATATGATTTTTATCTTTGAGTCTATTGATGTGATGTATTATGTTTATTGATTTCCGAATGTTGAACCAGCCTTGCATCCCTGGGATAAACCCCACTTGATCGTGGTGCACTATCTTTTTGATATGTTTTTGTATTCGATTTGCCAAAATTTTGTTGAGGATTTTTGCATCTATGTTCATTAAAGATATTGGCCTGAAGTTTTTTTTTTGGATGAATCTTTGCCTGGCTTTGGAATTAATGTAATATTGGCCTCATAGAAATAGTCTGGAAGAGCTCCCTCTTTTTCTATTTCTTGAAATAGTTTGAAGAGCATTGGTATTAGTTCTTCTTTGAAAGTCTTGTAGAACTCGGCTGTAAGCCCATCAGGTCCTGGACTTTTCCTTGTTGGTAGCTTTTTGATGACATCTTCTATTTCTTCGCTTGTAATTGATCTGTTTAAATTGTGTATAGCCTCCACATCCAGTTTAGGCAAATCATATGACTCTAGAAATCTGTCAATGCATTCAGTATTTTCTATTTTATTAGAGTACAAGTTTTCAAAGTAATTTCTAATTATCTTCTGTATATCTGAGGTGTTTGTTGTGATATTCCCTTTTTCATCACGAATGTTAGTAATTTGAGTTTTTTCTCTTCTTTTTGTTAGCATTGCTAAGGGTCTGTCAATTTTGTTTATTTTTTCAAAGAACCAACTTTTAGTTTTGTCAATTCTTTGAATGGTTTCCTTAATCTCAATTTCATTAATTTCTGCTCTGATTTTAATTATTTCCTGTCTTCTGCTGCTCTTGGTGTTGATCTGTTCTTCTTTTTCTAGTGCTTTGAGGTCTGATGTTAAGTCATTTATTTGTTGTTTTTTTTTTTTTTTTTCCTTTTAAGAATGAACTCAGTGCAATGAATTTTTCTCTTACTACTGCCTTCATAGTGTCCCAGAGATTTCTATATGATGTATCTGTGTTCTTATTTACCTCTAGGAATTTTTTAATCTCCTCTTTGATGTCTTCTTCAACCCCTTGTTCATTCAGTAGCATGTTGTTTAGCTTCCAGTTGTTGGAGTAGTTTTTCTTATTCCTTGTTTTGTTGTTGATTTCCAATTTCATCCCTTTATGGTCTGATAGAATGCAGGGTAGTATCTCTATTTTTTTATATTTGCTGAGAGTTGCCTTGTGACATAATATATGGTTTATTTTGGAGAAGGAGCCATGTGCTGCTGAGAAAAAAGTGTATTCTTTTACTGAGGGGTGAAATATTCTATATATGTCCGTTAGGTCTAAGTTATTAATTGTTTTAAGGAGGCTTATGGTTTCTTTGTTTAGCTTTTGTTTGGATGATCTATCCATTGGTGAGAGAGGTGTGTTGAAATCCCCTAGAATAACTTTGTTGTGGTCAGTTTTACTCTTGAACTTGAGAAGAGTTTGTTTGATGAATGTAGGTGCTCCATTATTTGGGGCATATGGATTTATGATTGTTATATCCTGTTGATGAATGGTTCCCTTAAGTAGTAAGAAATATCCATCTTTGTCCCTTTTGATTAGCTTTGGCTTGAAGTCTACCTTATTTGAAATGAGAATGGAAACCCCTGCTTGCTTCCACAGGCCATGTGAGTGATAAGACTTTTCCTAGCCTTTCACCTTCAGTCTGTTGATGTCTTTTTCTATGATGTGTGTTTCTTGGAGACAGCAAATTGTTGGGTAATTTCTTTTAATCCATTCAGATAATCTATGTCTTTTGAATGGCGAGTTTAGGCCGTTAACATTCAGGGTTATTATTGAGATGTTATTTTTATTCCCATCCATTTTTATTTGTATTATGCTCTTTACCTTGATTTTATATCTCTTCTGGTTGTTATTTCCCTTAGTTTAATATCTCCCTTTGTTGATTTTCATTGTTATTTTTCTCTTCTTCTCCATGAAAAATTTTGCCCAGGATGTTCAGAAGTGCTGGCTTTCGAGTTGTGAAATCTTTTAACTTTTGCTTGTCGTGGAAGGTTTTTATTTCATCTTCGAATCTGAAGCTCAATTTTGCTGGATATACGATTCTTGGTTGACATCCCTTTTCTTTCAGAGCTTGAAATATGCTATTCCAGGATCTTCTTGATTTTAAGGTCTGGGTTGAAAAGTCTGAACATAGTCTGATTGGTTTCCCCCTTTATGTAATCTGCTTCTTTTCTCTTGTGGCTTTTAATATTCTCTCCTTGCTCAGTATATTAGGCATTTTCATTATAATGTGTCTTGGTGTGTATCTGTTGTGATTTTGTATGTTTGGTGTTCGGTAAGCCTCTTGAACTTGGTTTTCCCATTCATTCCTCAAGTTTGGAAAATTTTCTGTAATTATTTCATTAAATAAATTACTCATTCCTTTGGCTTGAAACTCTGCCCCCTCCTCTACCCCAAATCACTCTGTTTGGTCTTTTTATGTTGTCCCATAATTCTTGAATGTTCTGTTCTTGGTTTCTTACCATTTCTGCTGTGTAATCTAGATTTTTCTCTAGGGTATATATTTTGTCTTCATTGTCTGAGGTTCTTTCTTCCAAGTGATCTACTCTGTTGGTGATACTTTCGATTGAGCTTTTATTTTGGTTTATTGTTTCTTTCATTTCCAGAATTTCTGTTTGGTTTCTCTTTAGAGCCTCTATGTCCCTATTGAAGTACTCTTTTACTTCCTGTATTTGTTTATGGAGTTCTTTGTCATAATGATCTTTTGCCATCTGTATTTGCTCCCTCATCTCATTTTTGAGTTCATTCTTAAGTTCTGCAAACATTTGCCATATGTAATTTCTAAATTCCATCTCTGGCATTTCACCAATGGTGCATGCCATGAAATCTACTGAGGAGGTGTATTGATTTGTTTGTGTCACTTTCTTTCCTTGTTTCTTCATATTGCTTGTGTGTCTATTCTTCCTGCATTGTGGGACCTTGACTATTTTGATTTTACCTTAAAACCTTACGTTGCTCCTGTAGTACAATGCTATCAGATCCCCTTATATTTCCTTTACACTTTAAAAATCAAACACTTTCTATTCAGAGAATCCCAGTTTGATCCCAATGTACAGATTTAGTTACCCCAGATATTGTTTCCAATTTACTTTGTACACTTCTGATGGGGTTTTATAGTTTCAAATAATGGACACAGAGGTGATATGTTTAGGAAGAAGGAAATGAGTGTATTGACTTGTTCTTTCTTAGAAAGTATGAAAAGAGAGTTCTATGGAAGTGGTTTAGTATCAGCAGACGAGAGAGCAAAGAGAATGTAGTCAATGATTAGGTGGAAAGACCAATTTATGTATGAACCTAACTTATGCAGTGGTTGAGAGAAGAAATAAAGAAAGATGGAAAAGAAAAAAAAAATGACCAAGGAGTAGAAATTAGTGTAAGAGAGAGGAGAGAGAGAGTGAGTCTAGAAAATAGAGAATAAACTATATATAACACCACTTTGCTATATATTTCAATTTTACCCGTTCTAAAAATCCCAATTTCTGCATATAACTTGTTTTTGCCTCTGTTGAGTATGCAATGGCAGGGTGTAAAAAGGGAAGATGAAGGAAGAAGAAAAAATACAAAAGTGAGAAGGAAGAAAAGAAAGAAAGAAAAGAGGAGCAGAAGCAAACAAACACACTGTCAATCAAAACAAAAACAAAGCAAAAACAAACAAACAAACAAACAAAAAACCCAAGAAACAACAAAACAAACAAACAAACAAAAACGTTGAAACCAGGAATAAGTCTCAAACCAAATGGACCTTTGGAAGCCCTTCTTTTTTCCCTTACAGATTAAGCCAATTGACCTGGATCATGACCAGTCAGCAATCCTGTTAGTGGAGTCAAGGCTGCACCTTTGGCCAGTTGCAGAATGGCACAGTGGAAGAGTGGAGGGGGTTATCCTCAGGTCAGGCCCTGTGTGCAGCAGCAGGGAGCTGCCACTCTGGGCCCTGGAGGCCAGGCAAACTGGTGGCTGCGTCTCTCCTTCTGGGGGGCAGGCGGGTGCCTACCTCTTGCTCTGGTCACAGCTGGGCAGGTCACACTCCCACCGGGAGTGAAGGAAGCCCTTCCACAGGTCTGGCCCTGCTTGCAGCAGCATGGAGCTGCCACTCTGAGCCCTGGAGGCCAGGAAAACTGGTGGCTGAGTCTCTCCTTCCGGCAGGCGTGTGCCTACCTCTTGCTCTGGTCGCAGCTGGGCAGCTTTATCCCTCTTTGCTTTCACAATCATCAACTTTTAGATGATCAAATAACGAAGAATGCTTTCTAATTGGTCAAAGTTGTAGGACAAAAAATATGTGCATTGTGACATGTAACTTTTTCTAGGCATATGCCAGCACCATTTATATTACATTAGCATTTGTTTATTTAATAAATTTGTATTATCCATTATCTGCAATCATCACGAATCTCTGTAAGGTAGTAATGATATCTCCATTTTATTTATTTATTTTTTTACTTGAAAAAAAAAAAAAAAGTAAAAAACTACTAAGTGTATTTAAAGAGGGTTGGAATTGGATCCAGGCATCCCTTAAACTATAATAGTACCTTTCCTATAAAATACTATATCTTCACAGAATAGTTATAATATTTACTTAAAATATTCTTTAGTTCTACCTGGTTTCAAAGGAATGGTCTAGATCAATATTTATCAATCTTTATTGCATATTGAAAATGTATGTGGAGCTTTAAAAAATACTGATTTCTGGTCACCACCATTGCAGATATTGACCTAAACTTGCAAAGCTTGTAAGATTTATGAAACCTGCTGATGTGGTCAAAATGTGCAACCAAGAACCATGGGTATAAACAACAAAAGGAAATCTGACTTAATAGTCTCAATCTATTTCATATCTAGGGTTTGTGGGACTCTATATTAATAGAAAAAGATAAAGCAAAATTATGACTCTGATCCTGTGTTGTTTTACACAATGATTTATATACATAGTTACCATCATTAAAATACGTATTTTTTCCTTCATGTGGTGCTATTGTTTGAATGTTGGTGTCCCCACAAATTCACATATTGAAACCCAAATTGCCCTTATAAATAAGATTAGTGACCTATAAAAGAGATGAAAGCAGGCAGCCTTGCTCCTTCTGCCATGTGAGGATCTATAGAAGATGCCATCTCTGGGACTGAAAAGCAGATCAGATAGTGAACCTGTTGCTTCTTTTATCTTGGACTTTCTAGCCTCTAGAAATTTTAGAAATAAATTTATGCTGTTAAAAAATAATGAGGTATTTTATTGCAGCAACTGAAGTAACTGAAACACATGGTTATTTTACAAAGCAATGTTGAATTGAGTAGAAAAGTTATGATCCCTACTATATAGTGTCTTGTTTTTCTAACCCAAAAGACAGTTTATTCCACCTGTGTTAGTCAACTTTTTCTTCACTGTGAGCAAAAGACCTGACAAGAACTATATAGAGGAGGAAAAGTATATTTAAGCTTTTGGGTTCAGAGATTCAGTCCACGCTTGGTAGGCTCCATAACTCTGGGAACAAGATGGGGCAGAACATCATGGTGGAAGGCTGTGGCAGAGAAAAACTGCTCAGGATATGGCCACCAGGAAGCAAAAAGAGAGAGCTCTGCTCACCATGGACAAAATAGAAACCCCAAAGTCATACATACCCTCAGTGATATCCTTTCTTCATCCACATGCTACCCCTGCCTACAATTACTACCCAGTTAATCCTTATCAGTGGATTAATCCATTAATAGTGTTAAAACTCTCATAATTGAATTATTTCATCTCTGAATGTTCTTTTGTTGCTTCATATAGGAGCTTTCACAGGACTTCTCATATTTAAACAATAATAGCTTTGAAAAAATCATGGTTCAGCAAGATAAAGCTCAGAAGAAGAAGAAAAAAAGAAAAACTGTTTTTTGTTTCCTCTATGCTTCATTCTGTCTTTGTTATATTTTAACTCAGGTCTGACCAAGACAATTTAAATCTCAAGTGGTTAATCAGCTTTGATGAGCTATATTGACCAGCTTTCTCGTCTCTTCCAGATGTGTCCTGTACACAGAAAGTAGGAATCTGTCTTCTCAGTAGTCTAATACATGTTTAGTACTATCTCATCAGTTCCTATCACACACAACCCCTGGCTCTTTTGAAGAATTTAGTACTCAAAAGAGGTAGATAAATATCCCCTGAAGTCCAAAATACTGTGGTACTGTATTTCCCATCTAAATTAAAATATAGAACAGAGACAAGTATCATGGTATAAAATCTATTTGTAAGGAGCTTAGCAATGAAATAAAGTCAGACTGGGAGATCAGTACACATTTTTTATCATTGGTAAGATAGTGCATAAAACTCCCTGAATAGATGCCTAAAAGCCATTTAAATTGTGATTGAAGAAAAAAAAAAAAATAGGCCTGCATAAAAATGTGCCAGTTTTATTCCCAGAGAAGTGTCATACTTCATTAGCAAAGAGTATCACAATATTTTAAATATATTATAATGTATGATACTATATGACATATTAACTGATATTCACAGTCTTATATAAATTCATATAAAAACCACAATAAATGCTAAAGTTTAATGTATTTCTTTCTCTGTAGATGCTATTTTCACAAGGAATTCATTGCAACCTTTCTAAAGTGCAATAGACCTTCTTTAAATATTTAGTAAAGAGTGTCACTTCTTTCTGAGTCTGATAAAAGTTAAACTTGTCTTTAGTCCTTTAAACATAAAAGAAGCAATATCACTAACATCATTCTCTCACTCAGAAGAGTGTTCTTGAATTATCAAAATGAAAAACCTTTTTTTCTCTAACTGAACTTAGTCTACTGACCCTGAAAATAATGATGCTGCATGTAGAGTTTTAATGTTATAGGAAATATTTATATAAACTGTAATTGTTTTCATCCTACAGGTCAAGAATTATGTGGTCCCTTTGACTAAGAATTACTTTCAGCTCTTTAAATATCACGTATCTATTGAAAATATATTTATGAAATGCAATTCAAAATAAATGTTTCATAGTACAATAAGGGAGAAATATTAAGTCAGCTGAGATTCAGGATTTCCTCCAAGTGGCTTACAGATATGGATTGAGGAACTTTATGTGGGCCAGAACCTGAGCCAGGTACCATACATCCAGATGGAGTCTCAGAGGTTATATAAGAGTTACCATTTTACTTCAAGAACAAAGGGAGTTATTGGAAAAGTTCAAGCAGAAAAATGGCACCAATTTATTTATATCTTTAAAGATCACTGTGAAATCTTGTTATATTGTGGTTTGAAGAGAGTCAGAAATGAAGACTTGTGTTTGAATTGTTTGGAATTCCTAGGGACACTGAACTTTTCCCCACAGATTAGTTTTTTAAATGATATAATTACTTATTTTATTAAACATATGGAAAATCTCCACAAGTATTTTTTTTCAGCAACCTAAGTATTCAACTGCTGCAACTTGATTCTCACTATAAATCTGGCCAAAAGCAGTCAGTAATACACATGTTGCAGCCTCAGTGCTTTGTTATCTTGAATTTTCATCCAACAGATGAACTAGTGGGAAGCTCAGCCTCCCACAAAGTATCAGGACTTGGACAAAATACAGCTAAATTCTTTACCACAATGTAACAATTATGGCTTCTAGATCAATTGCCAATGCAGTTTTCATTTTCATGTAAAACCTCATAAGCACAGCCTTTACTGTCCACATTCTATCAGCATTCTGGTCCTCTGAGCCATCACTAGACTCTCCCATCAAACTCAGCTTATAGAATTACAGACTGTCTCTAGTCTATTCCTCCAAATGTCCCCAAATTTTTTCCTGTAAACCAATTCCAAAGGTGTTTTTACATCACCCCATTTTTGGTGCTGATTTTCCCTTAGATTCTTGTTACATAACAAACATATGAGATAAGAAAATTTATAAAAAGAATAATGTTGTCTGACTTTTAGTTTTAGTCCCTTATTGGTGGGACCTCTAGCTTTGGGCCTGTGGTAATACATCATGGCAGAAACACATGGAAGAGTAACAACCCTCAGCTCATAGACAGGAAGAAAGATAGGAAAGGAAGAGCTCAGTCTTGCATTCCCCTTCAAGCGCATACCCACAATGACCTAAGTACATTCCACTAGGCCCCACCTCTTACAGTTTCCACCTCTGTCCAGTTGTGCCAAGATAGAGACCAAGCTTTTAATACTGGGTCTTTGGGAAACCTTCAAGATCCAAATTTCATTGATACTCACTAAAAACTTTTGAGCCTGGTGAGTACCAGAATTATTAAAATGGGTTGGAATAGCATCAAGGATAAGATGTGTGTTCTTGTCCTTAAGGCATTTACATGTGTGATTCTCTTTTTAGAAAAACCCACAATCCTTTATATAGCGGCGGGGAAGGGGGGGGGGTGCAATTTCCTTAACTTGATAAAACTAAATAGATATTTACTTGTCTAAATATGAATGTTTTCACACTTAAATATGAATAACCTATTGCTGGCCAACTCTCTCCTTTTCCTTCTTCCCTTTGAAAAACAATTTTTAGGGGGATATTGACAAGGCATAAGATATTTAGAGCTCATTGTGATACATTTCTAAATAGAATTATTTTCTTAATTGTTATGCATTCAGAAAATTTTTAATATAATTTTTAAACAAAGTGCTCATTTAAAAAACACAAAAGATGTATAACTGTATGAGCAAATAGTCTACATTTTCTTATTTAAACATTATTTGTTGTGTTTTGCCATGCCATTACTTTGATCTAACCAGACATTCAATGAAGTCTATTAGAAGATTGAAGCAGATCCTGACATACTTATACCTTAAAAAACCTATACATATTTGTATGCATGGTAACAGCAAGCAATATGACAGCAGGTCTATCCCTAAATGGTATCAACAGCATATTTCATGTTGTAAAGTTTCTTGGAATACATGATGCAATATCAAAAGGTAGGTATAACTTCATAAGATAGAAACAATGCAAATCAGTCTTTTTGTTAGCATACTACAATATTTTTTAATCTACCAATTATAAAATAATTAAATGACTTTGCTCAAGATTACACTAATAATAAGCTGTAGACTTGTATTTCACTGCAAATGCAAGTTATTTCCTTCTAATCTTTGGAACATTATTTTCTTCAAAAATAGAAAATAATTATTTGCTCATTTAGAGAATGTTTTTAAAGGCCCTGTATGGCTTTGTACCAGAATTGTAAGATAGGATTAAGTTGCAGTAGAAATAATTACATCTCGTGGAAGGTTAGCATAATTTTCACACACAAATATATTTTTATGTGTGTGCATGCATCTGAAATCTCTTAAGGTCAAGTGAGCCATTGTATTGCAGCATAAGGTTATAATACATTTAAGGCTGTTGGGGTAAACACTAATCAATGCCCAGGAAAGCCTGTTGTGAGATAAGGACTCTACAAAAGGTGATAATGAAGGAAATGGAGAGGGGAAGCTGGCCATTTCCCCTATCTCCAATCTTTAGGAAAGGATCAAAATAGAGTAAATAATTTGGTTATAAAGTAAAAGAATGCGTTCATAAATATCTGAAAACCTGTACCTGCATAGTGTGCATGCCACCAATCTTACATATTCCCCCTGATTGTAGGTGTAATGTGGCCCCGCATTGTATACTGGCCCATGCCATCAAGAAGTGTATGAGCAATAAAATATGCAAAACCTCTCTGTTGAGTCCTCCAAGCTTTTTCTCTGGGGTCAGTAAACATATGCGTGGGCATTTGTAGCTCTGGCTGAAAAGAGGTCTAATACAATAGCATAATTTTAATAACCACACATTAAAGTAGATGGCATAAAGATTATCATGATTAAAAGAGAACACACATTTTCTTATGACAGATTGCAAAACTGGAAGTAATGGTTGGAAGTTACAAAGAAAAAGACTTCAGCTTAACCTAAGGTACTGCCTGTAAGTTTCTTTATAACTGTGCTGCCTGGGGTTGTGTAATAGAGATAAGTGAAGAATTTTCATGCTGAGTATTATGGCATCCTTTTGTAAAGGTGAGAAAAGCCATTGCTGTTCGGGGCTATCTCAGATCTCTTCTTGTTTAGGGCACAATGCTAAAATTGGAAAACCAGTGCTCAGTGTCAGACTCAGTAACTGTTAGTTCACAGCAAGTTTATTCATTTTCTTCATTGCAAAGTTGCAGGATGTGAATTAGGGCAATCAAGGAGAGGTTATGACAAGAGTCTGAGAGCAAGTAAACTACATATTGGAAGCAATTAGCCAGAGGGAGAAAAGGATTTGAGGAATGAGGTAACCAGATGCAGACATCTGGATAATGTTGATTGGCAGCTTAATGGCTCTTGTCTTCCCCAAATTAGGCATCCGGTGGCTGTTTCTATTCTTTTTAACATGTTGGTATATACAATGTGGCAATTTCTGAGGAGGGGTAATGTAGTGAGAAAACTGGGAGGGCACTGAATAGTAGGGTTTAGAAATAACTGGAAAAATTTAGCGTAGAAGCTGTATCAGTCTATGTCCCAGTGAGGAGCAGATGGTGTACTCAAATTAGCATAATCAAAGGAGAGTTTTATAAAGGAACTTTTGAGAAAGTTATGCACATAATGTGGGAAAACCACAGGAATCTTGCAGGCCTTCCTTCTTAACATTAGAGCTGTTACCAACTCTATACCCTAGAAGACAAAGCTCAGAAGAACAAAGCTGAACCTGGAGGGAAAGGATCTTATAAGGCAACAGTTTCTCAAACCATTCATAATAGAGTTGCCAAAAGAAATACATATGATATTTGGGAAAGATTATGCAAACAAATCAGTCATTATTTTTCTGAAATTCAAAATTAAACTGTACACTCTATTCTTAGTTACTAAATCTGGCAACTTTACCCATGAAGCAAAATCAATTTTGGGGGAGTTCATTTGTTTAGTTTTTATTTTCAATCTTTTCCAAACAGACACAGTACAACACAAAAATGAGACTACTAGAAAAAAATGAAATGAAAAGATAAAATTTAAGTTTTACTTTTAAAAAATTAAATGAACTCATCTAAGATGTCTCTGCAAAATTATGGTCAAAGATGTTTCTTTTCATCAGAATTAGTCCATGACTAAAAATGCAAGGGAGCCTGACGTGAAAATACAGGTCAAATTTCTAGAAAGGAAATAAAATGGAGAAGAGAGAGAGAACAAAATTTGAACAAAAAGGTTGAAGATATTTAGAACAGAAGCCATAAGTTGCTGTCTCAAACTACATGTCTATGAAATGGAGAATATCGTTTTGGTGGGTAGTTTTATGATTAATAGCTCTGAAAGTCATTATCTTAAACTAACTCTCACATATTTCTGGTCACATTAAAAGAAGAAATAAATCAATCATGATTTTACTTAACATCTGAAAGAATAAAGAAATAGGATATATTTACTTTACTTAAAAAATTAAAAAATACCAGCAAAAAGCATGATAATTTTATAATGTCCAAACTCAAGTCACTATCACATATTAACCAGTGCTATAGTATTTAGACTCCTGACTAGAAAGTATTTCAGAGAAAAACTACTAATGCACATTATTAAAGACAAGTACTGAGCAACCAGTGAACTATTGCACATTAACCTTTAACAGCATAATCGTTTTATTCAAATATTTTATCCATATGAAATAAATTGTGATTATATCAGTACCATAATTGAAAATTAACAGAAGTCCTTATTTTGAATTCTTTTTTATTTCATACAAATTAATGGGTGAGAAAAGAATTTGACAAAAGCTTCAGAAAGAGGAATTAGGAATTAAATCCAACCCACAGATTTAATGTTTATATTTTAATTTTAATTGGTACCCAATTAAGCATTTAAAACTTACAAATATATAAAGCACTGAAGCCACCTGGTGACAATACAAGAATAACCTGGAGCTGAGAACCAGCTGCCCCTTTAGGTTTAGAGTCTTGTGGACCTATCTCTCCTACCCCTGATTAGCATTATTAATGAGCATTAGCATCCTGGTCCCTTGATACTTCTATCATGATTCTTGAAAGTGAGCAAAAAAGAACCTCCTGTTTTTGGGTGTGTTTCATGTAATGTTTTAACAATATAAAATGAGAGGATACTGTGTGGAATGCAGTTATGTACAAACAGTCTAAACTCACTTAAGAATAAGTAAATAAATAATTTAAAAAATTTAAAAAAATTTAAAAAAAGAATAACTGTTTACAGATTAGGCTATGCTGACAAATTACTTAAGAAACTTGTTAAAACTATAATGGCCTGCTCAGTCCTTACCACTTGAAAATTCTGATCAAATAGGTTCAGTATAGAAAGGAAGAGTCAATTTTTAGTGTGTTTGTCCTAGATACTTAGATCCCAGTATTTTCAACCACTGTCTGATCATGTCTGAAGTCTCATAATAGGAAACGTATCTTCACCATTTTGACATATGCTTGGCTTATGTGTGCAAATGATAGGAAAACTCATTCTCCTGTAAATGTGCTTAGTAAGCCTCTTAGTGTCCAGATCATTGACATGTGCACTTGGACATTCAAGCTAAAAATGTATAAATCTAAAACTTTATGTGGCCCTATCAAAATGAAAAGCACAACATAACCAAAGCAACAGCTGCTTTTCTACATTTTCTTGGTTATTATCAGTATCCCCCACTTTCCCCAGCCAGGATCATTTCAGGGATACCCACGGGTATTCTTTGACAAACTCATGCTGCTTTATGGGTAACCAAATTCTCCTGGGACTCATAAAGGCTGTGCTAAGTGAATGTTTTTGAGATTAAAACTTCTAACACTAAAATGCTTTTAATCTTTCAACTGTTTCTATTTATACTGATAGGTAACAGACAGATGTGAGCAGTGGGAACATGAGATTAAGGTGACAATTCTGTAAACTGGGCTTATTGTGCTTATCCTCACATGCTTTCTTTTAAAAAGCAATTTACCTGTAGCCCTATCCTGACTTAAGTCAATAGGATGTGTTATATTCCTCAGCAATCAGTTATCTGCAGCAGAAATGCAGGCCTGAATTGCCAATAAGAACACGTTATCCTGGGTTACTCTTCTGACCTTTTTTTTTAAATTATTTTTTATTCTAAGATGTTATAAATGACAGCAGAATGCATTACATTTCATATTACACATATAGAGCACTTTTTTACAAATCTCTGGTTGTATGCAAAGTATATTCACACCATTTGTGACTTCATACATGCACTAGGGTAATGATATCCATCTCATTCTACCATATTTTTTTTTCCTTCACCCTTTTGCCCCCTCCCTTGCCCTCCCTCCCCATTGGCCATTCTAGTATTCCTCTAATCCTCCTATGCTCCCCATCCCAACCCGACTGTGAATTGGCCTCCTTATATCAGAGAAAACACTTGGCATTTGGCTTTTTGGGATTGGCTAACTTCACTTAGCATTATATTCTCTAACTCCATCCATTTTCCTGCAAATGCCATGATTTTATTCTCTCTTATTGCTGAGTAATATTCCATTGTGTGTATATACCACATTTTCTTTATCCATTCATTTACTGAAGGGCATCTAGGTTGGTTCCACAGTTTAGAGACCAGATTTCAGGACTCAAGGAGACAGGATAATTAAAATCAAAGCTCCCTAAACATAAAATCTGTAAGAACAAGTTCCAATTAGAATCAGTCAGCACAGACAAAAATGACCCAGAGTTACCTTGGTATTTTAGCATGTTATTATAATGGTGAAATCTTCTTTCCATGGGTAAAAGTGTGTACAGTGGGGACTTCAAAGTCTTATGCAATCCTGCTATCAGTAAAAAGTCAAGAAGTGGACCTGAGCAGAACTCTCTGAAAACTTCTCAGGGACCTCCAATAAAATGGGAAGGCACGAGGGATATCCCTCTTCCCTCTGAAAGGACCCACTCCCTTCCTTAAGAGTGTTCTTCCTTTCCCTTTTACTATTCCCTCTAATAAATTTATGCCTGCTGACTTCTAGTGACTCATGTGGAATCTCGCTGGCATACTCACAAGAACTCATGGCATACTCACAAGAACTCATGACATCCATGATCACTTTGGCTTCACAGATGGCCCTGCTCTGCAACAACAGGACAGAGGTCAAACCCCTTATTTAGTTGCTAGATAGGATTTTTCAAACTTTATGATTGGCTGTACCTGACAGGTTTCTTTAAATCAGCTCATCATTTAAATGAAAATAATTATTTTAGCCTCATACTTGAAGTAACAGTTCATTACTTTTTCATTTTATTAAAATAAACAAACATACTTTAAATTGTTGCTTTTATTTCTCTAAGATATTTACATGTAATAACTATGTGGAAGCACAAGTAAATAAGATGTATTTTTTCCCTTATTGGACTTCTGTCTTTTCTTTTCCTTCTTTACCTCTATAGTACCACACAGTCTGGTGTAGTCATCTTTTTGCAATTGCTACCTAAAAGTTAGAATATTTTATAACTGAATCTTCTGCTTAGGTTGTTTCCTCCTGAGTGGCTGATTAATCTCATGGATGCTGACTCATCTTTCAAAACCAAGCATCTGAGTTGTGCCCTGGATAAATTTTCTCTAGACTTGCTTCATTTATGTCAAGACAGTAGATTTGACTTCTTGTCTTATTTTGTCCTATTTCTTAACACTGGCCCTTTTACACAGTAATGGTATGTCTAAAAACATTTTTAGAGGTATATTTCAGATGTACATTTTTTCTATATACCTCAGAAGTACAGAAAAGTTATAGCAGTGTAGACTTTTGTTTCTAGAAACAGAATGTGTTGTCTACTTTCCCATCTCTGACAATTACTAGCTGTGTGACATCCAAGAGTTTACTTCCACCAAGCAGTTTCATTATGTGCAAAATGTGGTTGATAAATGACCTCATCACTTAAGTGAGTTAAAGCATGTAATGAGTTTATTATAGTACATAATACCTAGTTTACCTATTTTTAGGACCTACCTGGTAAAAATAATATATCAATTCAACTAATATCAATAATAACAATTTTTATTATTGTTGTTGTTACTGGAGATTGAATTCAAGGGTGCTTAACCACTGAGCCACATCCCAACCCCTTTTTATTTTAATAACTGATTTTATTAAAGAGTCTCACTAAGTTGCTTAGGGCCTTGCTAAGTTGCTGAGACTGGTTTCGAAATTGTGATCCTCCTAAGTCACTGAGGATTACAGGCGTGCACCACGATGTCCAGCTTATTATTAATTCATTAATATAATATGATAATTAACAATATAGTATTACTTTATTAGTATAATTAATATATTTATCTGAAAACTGTAATTTGCTTATTTCTAATTGAATATACAAATTGCTATAATTACCTAGAATTTAATAGGTGCTTAGTATATATTTGTTTAAAGAACAAAATAATGGTTCTGTTCAGTCAGCATTTAGATAGGATGAATTAATAATAGACAATACATTTTGTAAATTTAAAAAATTTTTATCCTTAGTTATATGTATAAACTTTTTGAAAAACAATATCTAAACTCATGACCAAAGTCTATATCCAAATGTATCTCTATATTCCTAAAGATAGTTGAAGAGACTGATTGAATTTATTTAGATTTATTTAAATTCTACATAGTTCTGTATTTTGTTATTGCAGAAGATCAAATTTCAAATTTGAGGCCCAGATGCTAATTTCCATCCAAATTATACAAACACACAGAAATATAATCTTTGATTAGTCTTTTAATGGATATGTCACATTTAAGAGCATTATCACAAAGTTTATGCCAAATATTTTTGCACAAAATGTAGAGTGCAACTTATTTTTTTTTTATTTACAAGCTTTAAAAACTTGTGCTAACATTACTTAAAAATAATTTATTACTAACCTGTGTTTGGAGCAAGATTAGGATGAAAAAATATTCAAGAATATACATTAAAATTGAATAGTCCAAATAAGCTATATCATTTCTTTGTGACAGTTTAGTGAACATTTTTTCTGATTTTCAAAAATAGTTAACACAATTACTGTTATTGATTTTTGCATCATAATTAGGTCTACAGAAAATTTTCTAAAGTGTTAAGAAGGATGGACTTACAGAAATTGATTTTCTGTGTCTGAAGATTTAGTGTTGCTATCATTAGTTTCTTTATCTGATGTGTTGTCCTCAATGTTACTCACATATGATATCTCTATCATTAGTACCTCAGGGCTGGAAACAAATCACTTGAGGTGGCTTTCAGGAATATACTGAAAATAGTCATGGGCTTAGAACTTAGGCTTGGTTCACAATGCCCATAAGACGATTGTGCATCCTGTGCCACTGGTGAATACACTGAGGCTCTGTTTACCTTTTAAGTGCAAGAGAAACAGAATTTTATAAATCCTGTGACAGATATGTGGTCATGAACCAAATTTTTAAATGAAAAAATCAGGGTGTGGCAATTATGTGGTGGGTAGACTGTGTGGTTGTTTTAGGGACAGATGAGGCAAGGCACCGAAGATAACAGGAAATATTTTTATTACTTGGCTGTAGCCAGGTTCAGAGGGTACAGTCTTCACTGTAATCAATTAATCACCTGAACCCTGAGTTCAGGTAATTTCAGAATTTTATACCCAGCAAGTAAGGGGAGGGGCTCAGAAGTTCACATAAAAGCAGGTTTTTTTTTTTTTTTTTCCTTTCACTTTTCTGAGCAAGTTAACCCTTCAAGGACAACGCCTGAGAAGAGGAGAGCTTCTTCTCCCTGTTCTTTTCTCCCCCTGCCAGCTGTTTCCAAGGAGCCTAATTAATAACTTCTCTTATCTTAGAAATGTAGACATTTCTGTGAAGCTCCAGCTCAAGGCCAGAGGCCTTGTTAAAAATTTTGTCCTTTTTATTATCACATTTTGCATTTGCAAACACACTTCTACAAACTACTATATTGGACACATGTTTGTGGAAAACAAGTAAAGGGGCATCCATCATCTGAGTGCTGATTTTTTCCAGGCCAGTGGCCAAGTAATAGAGCAACAGAAAAAATACGAATTTATCTGCATTGAACTCTTCTGTAGAGACTCTTTTGCTGATAGTCCTAAAAATAAGCTATGGTGAAGATTTCTTGAGAAACTTAGTTAAGTTTTTTCTGTGGAGGAGGGGGTGCTACTACATGGTGAAATATTGTAGGTGTCAGATGAAAAGGTATGCTACTTTTACCAATGAAATATTCTATCTTAATCATCCCAATTGGTCACTTAAATATGAAGCTTTCATTTTCCTGCATATCAGTTTCATCCTCAGTTTGCTTTCTTATTTGTTTTTCATTTAAAGCTATAGGAAAAGTTAGACCAAATTCGCTTGTGTGTTTTTCTTTCTCTTTGAAGTCTACAATGCTTTCCTTAATATCATTCAAATAAGGGTGCTTTTTAAATGTTGAAATTTGCACTCCACTAAATATTTGAGTTCAAATGGTCGATGCTTATAACAACCTAATAACCTGGTTCTTGTTCTGCAGTTGGCCTTGTCACTCTGGACTAATGAAGGTAAATTATAAGACCATAAATAAATGAGCAGCAATTGTCCTTGGGTGACATAAGTAACACTTTTAATTACTTTAAGGCAAGCTTTTTAGCGCCAACAATATGAACTCAGTGTTTGATAAATACATTGAAAAACAAGAGCCCTAATTGTGGCTTTAAATAAATTTATAAGGTTACATTAATGGCAGGTCCTAGTCATATGATGGCTGCTGTAATGGAGTTGTGTCATTCTGGGGATAACTACTAATGACAACAATAACTCAAGGGAAGTAAAAGGCATTTCTCCAACTTGCTCATCCTATTCTAAGAAAACATGAAATGTAAGGCAACATTGATGAATGTATCTTATAAATTCAGATTCTAAATTCCACAGTTGCTCCATCTGTAAAATGTTTGTGTATCAGCTAGATAGATAGTTAAATATCTGCTTTAATGAAAACAGAACATCGTTCCATTTAAGTGATATGATCATCAACTGTACATATGTTGGTGTTTACTAACACACAGCATCAAATTCCCCCAAACTAATGATGATAATAATGATAATGATGATGATGGTGATGTTGCAACAAGTACCCTATTAAGAGAAAGATGACAAAGTAAATGGCATATTCAGGATGTTACTTACCACAAACACCTTTCTAGGGAAAAGTCATGACAGTGGATCCATCTGAAAGTCACCAGCCTTCCTCAATGTGTCCAGTGAAACATTATTCTCATAGTTTATTTCTTGTGGGTATGGTTATATATTTACTTGAAAAAATACTATATCTTCTTTACTCCTTGGAGGTCCACTAGCATAAAATGATTTTATAGTTTTATCTTTTCACTTACTCAGTCTGATAGTATTAATGAATGTTGACTATGAGCGATGAAAATAATAGAAAAAAATTCTCCATAAATGTATTTTAGGTGGTGAAAAATATTCTACAGAAAGGAAAGTGGTATGAAAAGGCAGAAAAATCCATAGCAATACTATTTTATGTAAGACAATTAGGGAACACTTGAGCAGAACTCTGAGGGAGCTGAAGACCCAAGCCATGGATATCTTTGATACTTTTTGAATATTTTTGGTACCAGGGATTGAACCCAGGGGTGCTTTAACACTGAGCCACATCCCCAGCCCTTTTTTATCTTTTGGTTAGAGACAGAGCCTTGGTGAGTTGCTTAGGGTCTTGCTCACTTGTTGAGGCTGGCTTTGAACTCACGATCCTCCTGTATCACCCTCCAGAGATGCAGGGATTACAGGTGTGTATCACCATCCCCATTCGAAAATGTACATCTTCAGGAAGGTGAAGAGCCAGTACAAAGTTTCTATGACTGATGTGTCCTTTGATTATCATGACAAATGTTAGCCCATCAGCCAGTAAAGGTGTGAATGAGCAGAAATGAACTCAGAGAGTTTGCATATATCACATAGGTTGTACTAGGGAATTTGGCTGACATTGAACTTTTGAATACCATTATTTTAAAAAAATGTATTCTTAAGGAAGAATGGAGAATAAATCTTAGCATAGAAATGTGAAGATTAGAGTGAGAAGCTAGAGAGAAGATGAGAGCATTTAAAGAGTGAGAGTAGAAAGAAAGATCAAAATTTGAGTTATGGGGCTGGGGTTGTGGTTCATCAGTAGAGCACTCACCTAGCATGTGTGAGGCACTGGGTTTGATCCCAGCACCACATAAAAATAAAAAAAATAAAAAAATAAAGGTATCGTGTCCAACTACAACTAAAAAGAAAATAACTTAATGGAAATGTGGAAGAAGTCACAAAAGATAATATAATAGGCACAGTTATGTTGGGGAGTTAAGAACACATCAGCTGAAAGAATAGAAAAACTTAATTCTCTGGCTGCCTCCTACTTCCTGATACAGAAACTTGGCCTAATCAGGAGGTGTTACCCTGACGTGTTGTGAGAAATCAGATCACCACTAAGATAGGCTAATGGCTCCACCAATGTGATTTGCTCATGCTCCCTATGTGCTCCTATGATCTTTCTGCCAATTGTCCCATGTCTTCTACAAACACCGTCCATCTTCTTCAGTAAATGAGTCATGCCTTGACAAGTTCTCCCTGGTGCGTCCCTAATTGTCTTCCATCATAAGGGCTGGCCTGGGCCTCCAGCCGGCTTCTACTGTTCTCCATCATGACTCTGCTGGGGCGTGTTTTTCCCCTAGCCTTCTCCGCTGGCCGGAAGAAGCTAAACCCAGGTCAGGGAAAACTAAAAACCCCAGCAACTCAAATAAAACCCCAACAAGTTACAGAACAAGAACTACAAGAGAGTGAGAACAAGAAGTGAATGGTAAAGTCTAAGAAGTTGTAAAGAGAGTTATTACTGATATTCAAGCCATTTCTTCTCATTTTCTCCATCATTTTACCTATCGTTTTTCTCCTCACTGTTCTGCCTGTTATAATTGACCTCAGTCACCCCTCCCACGGTCAAGCACTAGACCTTTTCATCATGTAAAATTGGACCAACTTCCAAATATCTTATTCTTTCTTCATCATCTCCATCTGTCAGCTCACATGCTATGTTTTTTCTTTACCAGGAATTTTTAAGATTTCTTATTCATTTTTTACTCATATTAATTATGTTTTGTTCCTCTGAAGTGATCACTTTTTCTACATCATGTAAATTTCATGTTTCAACAATTTAAAGTTCCCTTTGGGTTCTCTTAACTAATTTACCCATCTGTTTTCCAAATTACTTGCCTTTAAAAACTCCATTGATTGTTTTACTCAATTACCTCTCCATAATTTTCATGGGCCTTTTTAGTTGAATATTGTTGGAGAAAAATTACATAATGTTGATTCCAGGACTCACTTCGAATTAGTGGTAATAATCAATCAATGATTCAGTCAGTCAATCAACTTCATACTGAATAAGTAATACTGATAATACTTCTGATTATCTGACATATGTTCAAAAGTAAGCTCTTGAGCTGGAGTTACCGCACTTGTTTGTCTAGTCTAGACAACTGGACTTAGTGAGTCTACCTACTGATTTTCTCATTTTCCCTCTTGTTCTCTAAAGGTTTCTGGGTGTCTGCCTGTGTACATTTCATTGTGACGTGTAGATCAGGTGACTCCATGTAAAGCTTTCTGATGATTTTGAGTTTCATCTCTGATTTTCTTGTGGTTCTCTTTAAGCTGTCTTTAGGGAGGAGGGCTTTTGTGGAGTAATAGTCTATAACCACAATAAGTATTTTCTGTCTCTCTGATCTTTGTTACTTGGATCTCTAGGGCACCATTCTTCATCACATTCCAAAGTACAGTCTTGGTAAAAGGTTTTCAGATGCTGAGGATGTGTGATTGCCATATGTTGAGGCTGGAGGTATCTGGTTGTTCTGAGTCTTGACTTTCCTGGCATGAATGGGTGATGGCATCAGAGATAATATTCTCACACCAATTCCTGTGAGGAGTTTACTATTCAAGTAAAAAATATGCTATTAAATCTTAATTAATAATTATGTATGTGCAATTTTTATACCGATTCATAAATGAAATTGATCTATAATTTCAATATACTGTATTATCATTTTAGGTTTTGAAATAATGTTCCTGTTGTTTTTTTTTTTAATAATTTAGAAGTTTTCATAAAGTTTTTCAGAAATTCTTGAAAACAAGATAGAAAACAAAATTTTCTCTTCTTGGGAAATGTTCAAAATAAATTTAGAACTATTGATTTCTTAAAAGATCCTTATGAATTCATATGGTTCTAGGAATATTTTTGTGTTGGCTCTTTGTTTTTTTGGGACGGGCTTATCTCTGTTAATTTTATCTAAAAATAGTCATTTTAAACATTTACTTCTCATAATAGCAGATATTCCTTTATTACTGCTCTGAAAATAACATGAACTTATTTAATATGTCACTTTCATGCATTTGAATTTCTTATAATATTATGAATTTGATTTAGGCTTTCAAATGTATTTGCAAAATATAAAATTTTAAATTTCTCTTTATATCTCATTTTAGTAATTATGTTTTCTCTTTTTATTAGAAAATTGTACTATTTAATTGTGTGTCTTGCAGATTTTTCAAAGAACATTATTTTGCTGTTTGTTTCTAACTCACTAAGTTTTCATCTCTATCAACTTCTGTTTTATTTATATTAGATTACTTTACTTTTCAGTTTCCATCCTTTTGGAAACAGACATCTATTTATTAAATTTTATTGATGAAGATATTTAATACTATAAACTTTTTTTTCTGAGCACCAGTTTGATTAGACCTTATAGAATTTGATACTTCAATATTATTGTGAATTTTAAAAAAAGTCTTTAATTTCAATGTGTATTTCACTATTGAACTTTATTTATTTGTTTATTCATTTTTGAGACAGTGTTTCACTAAGTTGTTTAGGACCTCACTAGGTTGCAGAGCCTGGCCTTGAACTTGCAATTTTCCTGTCTCACCATTCTGAGCCACTTGGATTATAGACATGTGACCTGGCCTGATGCAATATATACAATTTTTATTTATATTTAGAAAAAAAATTATTACATTTAAAAACATACAGAAGGAATCTCAAAATATAGTCATTAAATAAATTTAAATTCTTCCAAATTTCTTTTTGAAAATATGATCCATATATGCTGCAACCTCAGGAGTTTGAAATGAAAACAAAATATGCAGACAGTAGTCAGGGAAATTACATCAAGTGCTTTGCCGAATATCAGTACAAATATGAACATACCTCTTCTGTGATGCAGTAGGGAAAAAAGTGATTCTAAATATATCTAAATAAATGCAGAAAAATATATTGCTATTTGAGGCAGTTCATGCTAAAATGTAATTTACAATGATTAGTTCGCATTTGAGATAGTTAATAATGCTTTTTAAACCAAAGAAATCAAGGGAAGTTAAATTTTGCTGTATTTCTTAAATTTTTCTATTCAACATTAGTGGCATTAGTTCATTGGAAAAGATTAAATAGGATTGGAAAAAGCAAATGACCTGATCCTTTTCTTTATGCTTATCATTTTCTCCCTCAAACTAAATGTAAACAAATCAATGCAGCATCAAGATTTTTCACATATTAAAATGAAGACTAATGACTCATGGAGGTAGACTGTACCACATCATATGTAACAAGTGAGCCTGCAGTTACCATCAACTCAATTTTTTAATAACACCAAGATTTACAAGCATTTTGGCTTTATAAACATTTGGATTTAAAAACATTTCATCTAAAATCTCTGCTATCCAAGATAACTTAGTTGTTCTTTTTCTCTTTGAAATTAATGAGGAGTGGATCTCTAAAAACCTGAAGAGTTATTTTGAAAAAAAAAAATATATATATATTCTCAGCCGGGCGCGGTGGCACACACCTGTAATCCCAGCACTTTGGGAGGCTGAAGCAGGAGGATTGCGAGTTCAAAGCCAGCCTCAGCAATGGCGAGGCACTTAGCAACTGAGTGAGACCCAGTCTCTAATAAAATCCAAAAAAAGGGCTGGGGATGTGGCCCAGTGATCAAGTGCCCCTGAGTTCAATCCCTGGTACAAAAAAAAAAAAAAAAAAAAAAAAAAATTCTCAGTGCTTTATAAAACTCTACTGGTTAGGAGTCCATGTAATTTACAATGCTGGCTGGTGTGGAAACAGGGTTTTGAGTTGGTTTGAGTTGGGGCTTGTTTTTTTGTTTCCTGATTTACAAGACTTAAAAGAATGTTTATTAATTTTAACTTTATTATATGAGCCAAATATTTGTGTATAATTAGTAGTTTACATTCTGAGTTAAGTTTGCCTATGTTTTAAGATATATGTTTTATAAATGTTTTATGTGTTTTTAAAAATAAACTATTCACTATTATAGGAATTCAGTGTTAAAACTCCCATATTGATTACACTATTCAGGTCTTTTATTCTTCACTAATTATTATTCTCTTGATGTGCCAGACCAAGACAGGCATGTTAAAAAATGCCATGTTTATTGTGCACATCTGTTCCTTTCCACTATGGCATCTTACAGAGTCTACTGTGTTGGAGGAACTTAAAGAAAAAGTGTGAGTAATGCCTCTTAAAGAGAGGCACCTTGAAGCCACAGTCAAGGATCAGACCACAAGCATGAATGACTGACTCCATGAATGAATGAATGACTGGGTTGCTCTAACAGGTTAGTGATAGGATCCCATGATATGCTGACATTTTGTTGAGATTTGTTGGAAGCATTCATGAGGGAAAAAAAGGAAGCAAGTACTGTTGGGAGTTTAGTGTGGCAATGATTTTGGCCTCAGGATTAAGTTTCTCTTAAAGAGAGAGCATAGAGTTTACAGTGAATGGTGTTGCTCTAAAACTAATGCAGTTACAGGATGACTCCAAGAAGACTGCGCTACCTCCATGGTTATAGTTTCTTCTGAGTTTACAGTAAGGTGAAACTAATGCAGTTGATTATAAAGTCATTTTAAATGGGGGGGGCATTCCTGGACTATTAATATTTCTCAAAGTGTCCCAATTTATATGACAAATTATATAGTTACTCTACTCACACAGAAACCACAATTCAAGGTGGGAGCAGATGACCAGAAATCTATTATACATTTGGAGTATGGATGACATACCCACTTTTCAGAGAATATCACTTTCAGTTCAATAACAGTTTAAAATATATATTGAAAATATCTACATTTTTTTCTAGTTGAAAAGTACTACATATGCAATATAAGCAATATTTATCACAAAGCAGAAACACTATTTTGAAAAATAAAAAATACATCAAATTATTAAATAAAATACTAGATGTGCTTTTCTGAGTTCAAAATGAGAAACAAAATTAGCTTTTGGCAATATAATGGGTATCTAAATATTTTGATTCCAAAATAAATGGACAGAAATGATTATAATATTTTATGTTGTTGAGTGATTGAAATGAATAAGAATAGAATTATAACATTAAGCTTGATTCATATTTTTAACATATTTCCTAGTTTTTATGCCTTAATTATGAATTTATTTTTTATTTTTATTCTGTAATTTAATATCAAGAAAGACATATGTGTTAGCTTTTTGTTACTATGACAAAATCCCTGACAAAAACAACTAAAAGGATGAAAAATTTAGTTTGGCTTGTGGTTTCAGAGATTTCAGTTCATGATAAGTTAACTCCATTGTTTCTATGACTGTGGCTTGATAATAGGTCATGGCAGAAGTGTTCAGCAGAAGATAGCTATTCACTTCATAGGAAATGGGAAGCAGAGAGAAGGAAAGGGATTTGGAGAAAAGCTGTACCCTTCCAAGGCACACCCCCAGTGACCCAGTTCCTCCCACTGGGCCCCACATCCACAGTTTCCAACACATCCCAGTAATGCCATTAAATTCTGAATCTACCAATGAATTAATCTACTTTTTAAGTTAAAGCCCTCATGATCCAATCACTGCCCCACATCCCCACCTCTGAACACTAATGCACTGGGAACCAAGTCCTTGACACATGAGCATTTGGTGGACATTATAGGTCCAAACCAAGACACACATAAATGATAAAATATGTATTTTGAATTATTAGTGTGCACATCATTACAATAACATACTATACTACGTGCAAAAGGTTGAGTTAGTCACACTCCTCAGATAATAACACATGGTCACTCATGCTTGACCAGCCTCTATTGTATTTATTATTGTATCTTATTTCCACATTTTTTCCCCTTCAATTCTCCCTTAATGCAAAATGCAGATACATTTTTATTATGGTACTGTTAAACCTGCATTATTATGATTTGTGTGAGTAAATTGAACTCATCTTTATAGAATTGTGTTTCAGAGCTCATTTTGTTTAATTCTTTCACTGAATATTATGTTCATAAGACAAAGCTATGTTATAGCTGAAATATGTATGTAATAGCTAGCTCCTCCAGATAGCATAAAATCAACTTGGAAACAACTGGCTAGCTGGTTCTTCTTGAGAAGTTGTGCCTCATTAAGCAATCATTTTTTATTTTTGTGTCTGGAAGGACAGACATTTGAATGTGACAATAGCTAGACAAGCCTTGGCACATTGGAATCAATCATGTTGCTCCATAAGTAGCCTCTGCCTCTACCATAGTAGATATTCTGTTAATGCACTCAGGAGCCAGATCTATGATGGTTAATATTAAAAACGGGCTAAAGAAAACAGGCCAAATCTTTTTTAGCTATTTGGTTTTTCAATACTTTTTCCACAGAGGATATTCTGTGATGGGTATTACTATGTGATACAAAATCACCATATTCCTACATGCCCATCCACATACCTCTATCACCATAAAACACTGTTTTCTGCCTTATAACTTGCATCTGTCACATTTGACCAGTTGGTCAGGAGATTCACCACTATGTCAGACTGTACATTATACCCAAATCAACTTCTTTTTTTGTACAAAGTGAAAGGTCAAATGCACTGCCTGATACTGAAGCTCTGGAGAGCACTTTCTCTAATGACCGAGTTTACAGGTCATTTCTGTAGAACCGCTATGGTGCAGCTGCATTTGAGTTTCAGCTTATTCCGCACAAAGCTCTTCTCTTCCAATTAACTGAACGAGATTCCCTATAGAGTTGCAGTGGTTAGCTAAGGATAGAGGTAGGTCCCAGAGATAAAGGATACCTACTCATGCAGCTTGCCTGTGCATGTGGTCCTGCACAGGTTTAATCTCAGGTGGATGTACTTCCTATACCTCAGGAAACTATATACCAGCCTTGGTGACTTGGGTCATGGCTGGTCTTACCCAAACTTATGATGTAATGGGTGTATAAGCTTTCAATTGGTGGCAAAAATATTATGAGGTTTAGTGATCTAAGCAACACATATTTTAATCCTTAGATAATTCCATCTGTATTTTGATTTTTGCAGAGCTGGTTGAAGAACACCACCTTAAGCTTCCTAAAGGCTCTCTAGCCTTATTGAGGGGATCTATGAGTTGCACCTTTAATCATTTCAGAGAGCCTTTGTATGTCTGAATTTAACATTAAACATTTGATCTTTCTGAAGCCTTAGCAAAGGATCTTATGGCTATATCCTCTGATTTTTCTTCTAAAGTTCACTTTTTTAACCATTTTATTTTAGCATATTTTTCAATCTAGATTGAGAATTTCCAGAGTCATGTAGTTCTGGTTCCTTTTGATTAAATATTTCTTCCCCAATTTATCTATTTGTTCTTGCATTTTAGTACAAATAGCATCAACAACAAAAAAATCACGCCACATCTTAAAGGCATTATCAGGAAATCTCCTCAGCTAAGTGTTCATTTCATCGTATTTAAGTTCTGGTTTGTAAATGACTGCAGGGCACAATTTTAGAAAGCTTTCTGCCATTATATGACAAAATCTGCTTTGCTCGGTTTTCTAGTTCACGTTCTTCATTTTCCCTACCAACAGGGTTTTTAACGCATGTACTTCTAGTAACAGTTTGTTCACAACAATTTTCATATTCTATAAAGAGATTTATGATTAACACTCACACTCATCCCTTATATCTGAGTGCCCACTGTCAAAATTGTTAATGTCTATATTTCTTCTAACAGGCTACTTAAGGCAACCTATACTGTTTCTATCACGCTCCTTAAAATGTGTTGAGCCTCAACTCACTTCAATTCCAAAATTATTTCCATTTTTTAAAATATATTTGGTATAGCAGCATTCCACTCCCAGAGCCAAAATTTGTATTTGTTTATCATTTCTGTTATATAAATTAATACAAATTTAGTAGTATTAACATAAATTTATTATTTCATACTTTAGTAGGTCAGAAAACTGACAAGGGTGTCACAGGGCTAAAAGAAAGGTGAGAGCAAGGCTGTACTCTGGCTGAAAGCTCTAGAGAAAAAACTGGTTTTTGGCCTGTTCCAGCTTTTAGAGGCTGTCCACATCTCATCCCTACTGACCTCCTTCCTCTATCTTCAGCACAAACAGGTCATATCTCCCTGACCTTCCTAGCATTTCATTACAGCTACAGCCTGGACATATTCTGCTCTTGTAAGTCTTCGTGTGGTTAAATTGGACCCACTCAGATAATCAAGAATAATCTTCTCATTTCAAGATCTATAATCATAACCACGTGTATGAAGCTTCTTTCACCATGTAGCATATTCACTGGATCTAGAGGTAGAGCATGGGCCTCCTTGGGGATGGAGGGATTGTTCTTCCTATCACAGGGGCAGATTATAAAGAGCAACTTTGGCTCTTTGGTCAATTTGTGTCCTATTGGTTCTGTCTTTGCAAGAATCCAGTAGTATACCAAAAATGTTTTTCCAAGGATTTTTTTCATCTACTGTAGATGGTATCGTTTTGCTCCTAAACCCCAGGGGTTTGTATTGTGGTTTTCCCACTGAGGCCCACTACAAATTTCACAAAACACCTTTATGCACTATTTATAACTCTAACAACTTAGGATGTACAGGGTTTTTTAGATGTTATGACACTGGTAGCACAATCACTTATGTCACAGTCTTAACCAACCACAGAGCCTTTTTTCTAATGGGGAGCTAGTAAGAGCTGGCAACATTTGTGTTTCTTTTCTTTTCTTTTTTTTTTTTTTTCTTTTTTTCTTTCTTTTTTTCTTTCTTTCTTTCTTTCTTTCTTTTTCTTTCTTTCTTTCTTCCTTTCTTTTGTTCATGTTAAAATGCCTGATGTAATAGTTTATTGCTTTGGAAGCGAATCCTGAATTGTACCCAGATACTACAATTATAAATATTTTATGTTTGTGGTAAGCCCCTGAATTTTCACATGGTTTAACTTCCATCCTTTGAAGTGAATGTATCTTAGTAAGGTTTGATACTCATTGCAATAATTGTGACCTCTTGATTTTGTATTCTACTGCCCATAGACATCAGAAAACCAAGTTCTTTAACATTTCTATTCTACCCTGAGTTCTGGATGTAGAGGACCCACAAGCTAATATTTTTATGCTATCCTTCTTAATAGTGCATTTCTCACGATCTTGGTTAAAAACTGTGGCCTCTGTATGAATCATAACAATTTGGTGAATGTTTGAAATGTGCATAGCGTGTCCTTTCTAGCACATCATCTTCCCAAAACGTTAAATCCATTTTCCATCTTCTTTCATGGGAAATTTGGCATTTGAATCTGGCTCTGGATGATATTCCTTTTCCCAGTATTTCAGTAACCAAATGTAGTGAGGGGATTGCAACAGTTTTGTGATCCTTTCCAGAGTTTTATAGCTAGCTCTTTAGGAGAATGCTGCCACATCATTAAATTCTTTCTTAGCCAATTTTGATTTGGTTGCCTTGATTACTCTTAACATTTGGTCCCATGTGTACTTGGCTATTTTGTGTCATGAAATATACTTTTGGCATTTATTTTCCACAAGTGTTCAATTTACTTGTCTTTCCTAATGGCATTTTTTCATAGAAGTGACAATTGCTTATTTAATTAAAGACCTGTAGTTCATTACAAAATTCATATTTAACTCACACAAGGTGATTGATAATCAAGGGGAAATCCAGGGAAAATTGTGTTGGTGCACATGTTGTGAGCTGAATTGTATCCCCTCAGAAATCCTATTTTGATGTCCTATCTTCCAGTACCTCAGAATGGGAGTGTACTTAGAGATAAATTTATATAGAAGCATACAAGTTACAATGGAGTTGTTAGGGTAGGCCCTAATCCAGTATGACTGGTGTCCTCATATAAAAGGATATTTGGATATAGACAGGTAGAGAGGGAAGGATGGTGAAAACACAGGCAGAAGATGGCCATCCGCATTAAGAAGAAAACAACTACAACAACTACAAACACCTTCATCATCTGACTTTGGGCCTCCAGAATCTTGATGACATTTCTCTTTTATAAATCACCCAGTCACTAGGACTATGGTTTGCCATGTCAAGTATACTGATACACCTGGAATGAAATTCTTTGATTTCATTAGAATCTACTTCAATTGACTCCAAATATAATTTTTTTCTTTTATTATATCAATATCATGTACACTTGCTATGTATATACTGCTACAAACACTCTCCTTATTTGACTTAAATGGCAGTTTGAAGAAGTGGGTTCTAAATGTTGATTTGTGTACCTGGAAACAGAACTGAATTTTTTCATTTTTGTTGTTCTTTTATCACAGGATTTTTTTCTTTTTCTTTTTCTTTGAGATACAAAAACCTTTTATTTTTAAATTTTTTTCACAATTTACTTTTACATTATACTTTTATGTATTTATGGAATTTGCTGTTATATATTCATATATGCACACAATATAACAATAAAATTTGATTATTTCTATTAAAACATGGCATTTTGAAATATGAAGGGAAAAAAAAAAGCCAGTCAGGGACACCACAAGAAAATCATATAGAAAAGGATAAATTAGCATTGTTGTAAATTTTACAACAATACTACTTACTAGTGGGAAAAACCAATAAATTTATTAGCACAAAATAACTTAGAAGATTTAAAGAAATTACATACTAACTTAACTTTATTCTAAGAATGTTTAAAATGGATATCTAATATGTATGTGTTTGTATCTGGAATAGTACTGCAAAAATAAGATGCAATATAAAACAACTTAAAGCTTACTTAAAATGTTGGGCCTTAAAAACATGGGGAAATTGGACCTTTTAGAAATATGTCTTTTCTAGAAGTTTTAAATAAATCATTTTGCATTGAGATCATGTGTCTTTTTTTTTTTTTTTGGGGGGGGGGGCAGGTGTGCCAGGGATTGAACTCAGGGGCACTGGACCACTGAGCCACATCCCCAGTCCTGTGTTTTATATTTTATTTAGAGACAGGGTCTCAAGGAGTTGCTTAGTGCCTTGCCATTTGCTGAGGTTGGCTTTGAACTCTTGATCCTCCTGCCTTAGCTTCACTAGCCACTGGGATTACACATGCGCACCACTCTGCCTGGCTTGAAATCATATATTTCAATAGACCTTCATGTTTTAAAATTTCATTTTATAGTTAGTTAAACTATATTTTCTTGTGACTCATGAGGTGTAATTGCATATAGCTCTGAGTTTGGTACATGAAGACTTTTTATAAAACTTGCCCAGGTGAGCAGTAGATTAATCGCAGAATAAAACTTGCTCTTTAGAACATGTACCTTTACATCCTAAAATATGGATTTTTGTTTAAAACTTCTCTCTATAATAATAAATATAGCACTTATTCTGATTCACAGTGATATAAGCTTATTGTTAAAATGTTCATACTTAGGCCTCTGTGTAACCTTTAGTACAGTACCCCAGGGACCTACCCAAAGATTTTTATATCCATTACCAAGACTACATGTCAATTTAGGCATCTAAAACATGTCTTCTGAAATAGATTCAATTATTCCAACTATTTTTAGATATAGTTGTAACAAATGAAAATTAACTTTGTTATTTCCCTGCCAATATTTATTACAACATTTCTTTCTGAGTGCACTATTGATTATTGGAATCCACAACAGAATGGTCACAGTGTTTTTGGTAGTATATCCTGTTTTGTATTATGCATGTGTGATGACTTAGAAAACAGTGATGGAATTATCACCATAATTTATTTATATAGCTTAGCAATACCTAGGCAAGACTTGAAGCATACTGAATCAAAATATGTAAATGCAATCTTTAAACATCACTAAAAATTTGAGACTATTTTTGCTTCTTTTAGAACAAGTACTTTTATTACAATCAATCAAAAAAGATGTATAAAAATGGCTCATATGTTTTAATGTTTTAATGGATAGACTAAATTGAAATATTTTATTTTATTTTATTTTATTTATTTTTTTATTTTTTTTGTGTGTTACCAGGGATTGAACTCAGGGGCACTCATCCACTGGGCCACATCCCCAGCCCTTTTTTGTATTTTATTTAGAGACAGGGTCTCACTGAGTTGCTAAGTGCCTCGACATTGCTGAGGCTGGCTTTGAACTTGCGATCCTCCTGCCTCAGCCTCCCAAAGTGCTGGGATTACAGGCGTGCGCCACCACGCCCGGCCCGGCTGAGATATTTTATTTTTGACTGTGACTTAGAGTAGCTATATTTGTGAATAGGTTGCATTTATAAATAATAAATATATTCATATTAATTTGAATTGGAATTGGTACTGGTGATGTCTTTAAAGTTTCACAAGCTACCTGGAAGTAATTTATTCCTAATCAAATTGATGATACAATGTCACTTTGGGGATTGGCAAAGGTTTGTTTAGTTTAAAGCTTACGGAAAGTGACTTCCAGATCTGGTATTTTAGTTTTAAGATCTTATCCTTTCCAAGTGGAAAAAAATGAAAGGTAACAGTACCATTAATTCTTGTAATTAAAAATAAAAAATTCCCACTGAATACCCTTTAATAGGAGGTATACATGAACCGTTATAGTTACTCACAAAGGATTTTAGAAATGATAAAAGGGCCAGCTGGAAAACTCCCATTTTTAATCTTCCAGAGAGGAACTGAACTCTTTTATTTCTGTTGTACTCAAGTATAAGAAATCAATGACAGGTACATCTCTCTTTGGAATAACTTTTATAACCTTCTCTCAAAAAAGTCTCTATTCTTGGCATGCCACCCACAGTTCACTGACTTTGAACTAGTCATGTCCAATCCCCAGCCCAGCGAGGCTGTTTCAGCTATCTCTGGTGGAAGAATCCCCTGAGACTTTTTTTGCTGAGATATTTCCAGTTGCTCTTCTCATAATAAAGATGACTTTTTAGAGGCCAACCTTGTTACTCATCAAATGAAGTTCAGGTCTGAGTTATTTTCTCTTTTAACATTTCGAAGGTCATATCAGTTTACTGGTGTATGTCAAAAAATGTAAAGACTATCGCCTGCAAATTGTTTAAGTTATCTCCGTGTTTTATGATTTTAGAATTCTTATATAATTGTTTCTTTTATCCTTTTATTATTCTTGCAAATGAGGATGTTACCCATATGGGAAGCAGCATTACCTCAGTCCTGACTAATTAGAAACACAAAGGGTATTCCCTTATTATATTATTTAACTATCTTAAATTAATACTTAAAACTAAAATATTTAAAAGCCAAAGGATGTGTATTTTTCTTGCCTCTGAGAAAGATTTCAGGGTTCAAGGCTACTTTTTTATTAATTAATAAATTCAATCAATATTTACCAAGTCCCTATGGAGGACAGACATTATGTGGTATATTACCATAAGTAAGAACTGAGAAGAATCATGAGCTCATGGACTCATTATCTGTTGATGGGAGAATAAAGAGGAAAAAAAAAATAATTCATTATAGAGCATATTAAAAGGTGAACCATGACAGGGGAAACTAAAACATGATAAGGGGTTTGGAAGAATATGAGGAAGATTGCTTCTTGGCTTTTTTTTTTTTTTTTTTTTTTTTTTTTTTTTTTTTTTTTTTTTGCCTCTTAATTTTATGGAACCAGGATAGGAATCAAAGAAAAGGCGACATTTTGGCACAATATTGCATTATACAGGAACATTGGCAATACCCTGAGACATGAGCACACCTGGTGTATTTGGATAGCAGTAAGTAGGGCAGTGTAACAAGTAAGACAGGTATGGATGGTGAGCTCAGAGTTTTGACTGGAGATTGAACTATTCAGAAAAATCTTGCATATGGAAGACTCTGGCTTTTTTCTGAATGAGCAGAGGAGCCACCCATGTGTTTATAACAGATCAGACACTTATCTCCCTGATATGAAAGAATCACTGTAACTGCTGTGTTTCAAAAAGATGCTACGAGGCCATCATGGACGTAGGGATAGGAGGCTGGTTCCTTGGAGAATAGTGGGAGTGTAGAAGGTGGTGGGAAATTTCCAGTTCTAGGTATATTTTGTGAAAAGAAAAATGATCAAATGAAGTCGATTTTGCTGATGCCTTAGATGTAGGATTTAAATTAAGTGTTGCAAAGGTGAATCAATTTTATTTTTCCTGATGGATTCAAATAGTGATGTGGGGAAGGAATGCGTGAGTGGGTGCAGTAGGTTCTAAAGGAATAATTCATAGTTGTGTTTTGGTCATTTCACATTTGAGGTGTTCCAAGTAGGGAGATCAAGACAGCAGTCATATATAGCTTTGCAGAGTTCAGTGGACAAACAAGAATTAGAGTTATACGTTTAGAATTTATCAGTGCATAGATGACAGTTGAAATTGTGAAACCAAAAGAAATCACTAATGTGAGAAAAAAGAAGATAGAGTTCAAAAAATAAACCACAGGACACTCTCAATTCACTCCAGTGGATTTTCAATTTTCATATGATATTTTATTGCATTTTGGAAGTTCTATTTGGTTTTTTTCCTCATTACGTTTAGGAACTCTCATTGAAGAAGCTGTTGCTGATGTTTTTATTTAATTGATTCTTGTTAGTTATACATAACAATAGAACTCATTTTGATATAATTATAAAAGCATGGAATATATCTTATTCTAATTAGGCCCCCATTCTTGTGGATGTACATGATGGTGGGATTCACTGTGGTGTATTCACATATATGCATAGAAAATTTATATCAGATTCATGCGCTGTCTTTCTTTTTCCTGTGACCCTCCCTTCCCTTCATTCCACTTTATCTAATCTACTGAACTTTTTGCCCCCCCCCCTCCATTTTGGATTAGCTTTCACATATCAGAGATCATTGAACCTTTCACTTTTGGGGACTGGATTATTTAACTTAGCATGATAGTCTCCAGATCATCCATTTACTGACAAATTCTTATTAATGGATGAATGGAGTAATACTCCATTCTGTATAAACACCATATTTTCTTTATCTATTCATCTTTTGAAGGGAAACTATGTTGGCTCCATAACATAACTATTGTGAATTTAGGTGCTATAAACACTGATGTGGCTGTGTCACTGTAGTACACTGATTTTATTTTCTTTTCCTTGCTATGATTTTTTTTTATTTGATGTTTTTATATATTTACGACAGTAGGGTATATTTTGACATATTATACATACATGGGGTGCAATCCATTACAATTTTGATCCCATTCTTGTGGTTGCACATGATGTGCAGTTACACTGGTTGTGTATTCATACCTGGTGAATTTTAGTACTGCTCAAGAAGTCTAAAAATCTCTCAGGCATTCAGTTGAAGCTCATATGTATAATTTGCCAATTTTAAGTGGGAAGTAGAACTTTGTCATAAGGAATTAGGCTTATTCCCAAATCATGATATTCCCATGTTATATTACTATTATGTGAAATTTCTCATTTTCCTAGCCTTTCACCCTATCATAAACAAAACTAAATACTCTCTTGAGTAACATAAAAATCCAACATCTTAAATTATATGCATTTTAAAAAATTTTCATTGTCTGGTGCTTAACTTATAATAAATAAGCATATGAAAAGACAAATATAAACAATCCAGAGACATAACTAGAAAATAGATATAGCCTCTTAGTAGATCCATATGATTATTATAAATACCTCATTAATAAGTAAAAAAACTGAATAGCATCCTATAGGGAACTAAAGATTATGAAAAGAAATGACATGAAATTTTAAGAATGGAATTTTTCTCCTTTTTCCTTTCACAGGTTGTTTTCATGACTCTGTTTGACCTGACACAAAATCTGCCCATTAAATCTAGCTTTAATTGTTTTATTTCTAAGATCTATTGCATAGATATAAAATATTTGAAGTGAAATATGCACAAGGAGTGATAAATGACAGAGAAGAGTATAACAGAGAAGAATATGAGCTTCATGTTAAACAAAGAGGCAAAGAAAGAAAAAGGATATATATATATATATATATATAATATATGTTATATGTATATATATATATTTAATATATGTATATATATATTTATTTTATTTATAGGATTTTTAATATATTAGGAAAATCACACTTATTATGTTAGGCATCTTGACAATTTTTAACTTTGGAAAAATAGAAGGAATGGTACTGGGGAGCAAGAAAAAGACATAGAAGTTCTAGGGCAAGTCTAGGCTCTCTAGCTTGACCTACTCAGTAGCTGCACTTCAGTAGTTAATGAGGACTTTACACTGTTGGTGAAAATGTAAATCAGTGCATCCGTTATGGAAAACCGTATGAAGATTTCTCAAAAAATAAAAACAAAACTACCATAGGATCTAGCAGTACCCTTACTGGTCATATATTAGTATATTGAAGAGATATCTTCACTCACATTTTATTGCAACATTATTCAAAACTATCAAATTATGGAACAAATCTAAGTATTTCATTAACAGATGAATGGACAAAGAAAATGTTTCATACACACACAGGTACATGTCACACAATGAAATATTATTCAGCTTTCAAAATGGAAATTCTGTCATTTATAACAACATAATGAGCATGAAGACATTATGATAAGTGAAATAATTCAGGCACAAGTAAATGCTGCATGACCTTACTTATGTGTGAAATCTAAAAAACGTTAATTTCATAGAAGTAGAAATTAAAGAGTGGATATCAGAAATTAAAGTGGTTAGGATGGGGGAACTATTGGTCAAGAAATATAAAATTTCAGTTAGGTGAGGAAAATAATTTCCAGATATCCACTGTAACACCTGGCGACTTGCTGGGGGCCGGCCTCAGCAGGAGGTACAAACGCGTGCGCTCAGTGAAATATGAAGGCAGAGGAGCAGTGATGGGGAAAATAACACACCAACACACGAGTCAGGCTGTGGAATCTTCTCTCTTTACTTTTACTTTGTTGTAGGTATTTAAGCATAATTTTTGGCAGTACAGATTGTTTATACATTCTTTTGTGATTTCATTACAGACATGACTTAATTTATAGATTACATTTTAGACATATTAAATTTCTTATCCTATATATTTCAAGGTTTTGAGGTTACTTACACTTTTCCAAGGCCCTGTACCTGACTGTCTGGGTATATTATAATTTTGTCATTTTTTATCTAATTAGTTTGTGTGAAAATTTATTTCTCACGGATTCCCTGAAGCCATTTTTTTTCTGCACACCATTCAGGCTGTCTGATAAAAGTTAACTTTCTCTGTCTGGGATTCCAAAGCACTATTGTTTTTCTTTTATAGCAGTTATTTATAAAACCTAGAAGCAGGGAAAGGGGGGAGGCAAGGCTGAATGTTAACTCTGAAGTACTTTTTACTCTAAGGAATTTATATCTACTTTAAATGTAAAAGAAATCTATTTTCAATCACAAAAAGACTCTTAAAGCTTATTAACTAGGAACTAAGTACTTATAGAAAAAAGGTTCTTATTTTTACTTTGTGTATTTAGCTTAGATTCCAATAAGGTTAAATTTACAGAATTAGTCTCGATCTAAATAATTGAAATAGTGATATCTGGTGGCCATATATATGAATAAAGAACAGAACAGCAAGTAAATAGGAGAACCTATGCAGTCAAAGTTAACTCTTTCAGTACCATGATATCTTTCATGAAAAAAGAGAGGGTTTATCAGCAGAAAGGTTATAGGGGAGCATAGGGAACATGAGCAGATCACATTGGAGGAACAGCCATTAGCCTATCTTTGTGGTGGTTTGATTTTTCATCATATGTCAGGGCAACACCCCTGGGCTAGGTCAAGTCCATGTATCAGGAAGTCAGAGAGTTATGCTTTTGGCTGACGTGTTCTTAATGTCCCCAACATTTCTTTTCCCCTTTTCTGTTTTATTGATGGGAGCCCACCTTACTTGAGGATGTGCCTGTCTTAGGTTGCCCCCCTCTGGGGGTCTTACCCCCGTCTCTGGCTACCACCCTAGCACTTCAGGTGGACTTATCCAAGGCCAGCAAGCTGCAGCGGTCGAGGGGAAGACATGGGACAGAACAGTCGCCTTTGGGAAGGCTTCCCATGGATGATTTAGACTTCCATATCCTGTCAAGGACCGTGGCCTAGTTCATAGGGCTTCCAATCATCATTGCTGAGGGCAGCATGTTGTTGGTGGACCACCATAAGCTGTACCGATTTGGCCCTGTCCTTAAGGAAGATGCCACTAAGATGCTATAGAAGATGCCACAATAGCGACTATGATTAGTAATAATCATTGTATTTATGAAAAATATTGAGAGTGAATGTTAGTGTTCTCACTACAAAAACAGTTAACTATGTGATGTGTTTTAGTCGTTTTTTTCTGTAACCAAAAATTCTGATAAGAAGAATATTAGAGGAGGAAGTTTATTTGGATTTGAAGTTTCAGAGGTCTCAGCCCATGAAAAGCCTGAGGTAAGGCAGACATCATGGAAGAAGAATGTGGTAGAAAAAAATAGCTGGTGAAATGGCACCAGTAAACAGAGAGAGAAACTCCTCTCACCACAGATAAAAGTATACAAAGAAATTCCCCCAATGACCCACCTCTTCTAGCAACATCTTACCTGCCTACTGTAAGCAGCCAGTTAATACCTATTAGGGATTAACATTCACGTGTTAATCCCTACTAAGGAATAAAATCTTTGATTAGTTAAGGCTCTCATAACTCAAATTTTTCACCTCTAAACTTTCTTGAATTGTCTCAAACATGAACATTTGGGGAAGACCTCATATCTTAACCATTAAATGAGGTTATTAATATGCTATATGAGTTAGATTGGCCATTCTATAATGTATATGAATTTCGAAACATCAAGTTGCACATGATAAATATATACTATTTTATCTGCCAATTTAAAAACTTAAAAAGTCTTATTAAAATATAAATGTATAACTTCTCAAATATTGATTCCTTGGTTCCATCAAAAATGAGCACCTAATTACTACATCAATGTTTATAAAATTTGTTCTCTGAGATAAATGATTAATCTATAATTTGTCAGTTTAATAATTTTCCTGATAAAAACCTTAAAATTTAAGAAGAGTCTCAAACACATAGATATTTACTTACTATTTCTATTTGTTTTTGACCTTATATATGTCAGAAGATGAACCCAGTTGAAGAGATCTTGGCTGTCAGTTATTTAGAGTAGTAGACTAAATCCAGAAGAAAATATTGGATGCAATAATCAGTCTTTAAATCACTTACAATGATAGTATAAGGAAGAGACTAAAATCTGTTCCATTTTTTTTCCAATGGAACAGAAGGTAAGTTGGTTGAAGATAGATCAGCCCAGACCTGGTGTTTTGCTTATCTTTTTTCTTGCTTATTAAAATATTGACAAAGACAACTTGGAGGATGGAAATTTTACTTTGAGCTCTGCATTTCATAGGTCTCAGTCCATAGATAACAGGATCCAATGCTCTGGGCCCAAAGTGAGGCAGAACATCATTGGGAAAGAGTGCACAGGAAGAAAGCTGCTCATTTCATGGTTGGGTGAAAAAGCAGAGAGAGGCCAAAGAGAAAATGCACCATTTCAGAACATCCCCCCAGTCACCTACGTCCTTGAGCCACACTCCATCTGCTTATAGTTACTACACATTTAGTCCATTCAAACTATGATGGACTGATCAAGTTATAGCTCTCACAATATAATCACTTCACTTCTGAATATTTCTGCATTAACAGAATATTTTGTGGGACATCTCATATCCAAATGAAAAACATTCCACCCCCGTCCCCAGAACCTCATGTTTATCTCACAATGAAAAATGTATTTAGTTTCCAAAAATTCCATATTCATTTGTTTTGCATTGTGCAAAATTCACATTCGTATTCTCCCCTGAGACTCAAGGCAAACTCTTAGCTGTGAGTCCCTATAAAAATCAAAAGAAAGTTATATTAGTCAATATACAGTGGCACGGGGGTGAACATTCCCATTCCAAAAGGAAAAAAAATAGGGGCACAGAAAGAAGGAATGGGTCCAAAGCAAGACTGACACTCAGCTAGACAAACGTATCCAGTAACTCTCTGTCCAGCATCTAGGACTTAAAACTGTGAGATGTTACAGACAGCAGCATTTATCAGAAGATGGTCCATATTATTAGGAGCTCTCTATTCTTGGGGTCTCCATTCTAGCTTTGGCTTCACCGTCACACTTCATGCATCACACTGTCAGATACAGCTCACAAGGAATCCAACCCCACTATACTTTGGTCTCCTAAGCTTGCCTTTGAAATCTTGGTAGAAGCCTCCATGACCCCTTAAGCTTTGCAGTCTGCATTCCTCCAGTACCAGCACCACATATATGACACCAAGGTCTGCTGCCAGCTTGCATAGTACCTGGGTAACCCAGGCTCATGCTTGCAGTCATCTCTGAGAGCCTGCACAGTTCAGCAGAGTAAAACAACCTCCCAGGACCCTGAGGAAGTAGAACACCCCTATGATACTTTTCCAAAGGACTTTTCCCTTCTGTACCCCGGAGCCTATTGTGGGTATGGTCTTACAAATTCCTGAGGTAGCCTGGATACATCTTTGCTAGGCACAAAGTACTTAACATTGTTTAAAGGGCAGTAGTCTTTTCAACAACCACCTTCCTTGACCCCGGCTTTACATGTACTTTTCTGGCCAAACTGCAAGTGTGTAAAATACTTTAGTTCTACTTTATGCTACTGATTCTCACAGTAAACCTGACTAAAATCTGCCAGTAATATTCATACCATGGACCAAATGCTGTACTCCCTGAAAATTTCCTCTGCCAGATTAATTATTACATCACTTTTAAATCTAGCCTCACACAAAGAGAGAGAGAGAGAGAGAGAGAGAGAGAGAGAGAGAGAGAGAGAGAGAAGTCCATAGGTAAGATGCACCCTTCCAAGGCATAGCCCCAGCGGCCAATGTTCTCCAATCCTGCCACATTTTACTATTTATCACCCAGTCAGTCCGTTCAAGGTAGGATTGACTGATTGTTATAGTGCTCATAATGCTATGACTATCCCTGCATTAACAGGAAATTGGGTGGGGGGAGTATGCCTCATATCCAAACCATAATTCATGGACATGAACTCACCTACAAGGAGCTCTGAACAAAGGATTCTGCAGTTTTATGGATACTGGAATATATTTCTTATGATGGGTGTTTGTCGTGTCCTACCTAAAAGTGCCTTATCTTTATAACATTTACTTTTACATGCCTTCTATGATATATTGAAAAGTACAATTTTTTTCACATTGTAAAATAGATCAAGGAAGGTTTTGGCTTTTTTGTTTTTTAATACAGTTATTATTATGAATGCCCTTTTCTAGTTACACTGAATTGTCAACTTTGCTGAAAATCAGTTGATCATACACATGCAATTTAATTTCTGAACTGTATTTTATTCCAGCATATATATTTGTGTGTGTGATAGTTTTATCCTATGTTAAAAACAGAATTTCTTGATTATTACAGTATATATTGATGTTAGATGATAAAATTTTCCATATGTGTTTTAGGAATTATATTGTTAGCTTCTCATATTCTACTTAGACTTAATACTGTACTACTTCACACAAAATGTGAACTATAACAACCTTGAAAGGACATATTTTATTGGCACAATTATTTTTCTTTTTCTTTTCTTTTTTTTTTTTTTGGCTTGAAACAATCAATTTTAATTAAAATATATTAAGAAAATAAGCCAGGTGCTGTGGAGCATGCCTATCATCCCAAGAGCTTGAGAGGCTGAGACAGGAGGATTGCAGGTTCAAAACCAGCCTCAGCAACTTAGCAAGGCCCTAAGCAAGTAAGTGAGACCCTATCTTGTTTCCAGTCTTGTTTATTTTTTCTTATGTATCTAAATTTTTGAGTTTCTATCTTAATTTTTTTCAATATTAAGTATATATATAATAATTTTTATATTATTAACTGCAAGGAAAATTCTCTTAATTTCTATTTATCTGAAAATCAGTTTTATATGAAGGATAATTTTATTAGCTATATGATTCTAAGCTGACAATATTTAAAAAAACATCTACTAAACATATGATTTCATTTTTATTTTATATTCACTGCTTCTAAATCTGCTGAAATTTTAAACATCAATATCATGTATTTAATATTTCCCTCCTTTATCTATTTTTTTAACCTTAGATTTTTAGAAATTTGACTGATAGGCCTGCCCTATACCTCATTTTTTTATATACAATGTTGCATGATTCATATTCTGTTGCTATTTAAAACATCTGAGATAAACATTTGAAAAGGAAGAGAATTTTTTTTTTTGGCTCATGGTTTCAGAAGTTTTAGGTCCCTAATCTCTTGGCCCCATTTCTTTGTACTTTTAGTGTCATAGTACCTCATGTTGGGACACAAGGCAAAAGAGGTTTCTTCATCTCATGGTATTGAAGAAGAGACAGAGATAGAGAGAGGGAGAGAGAGAAGGGGCCAGGGTCTTTATATTCCCTTTAAAGGCATACTTTTAATGACCTACTTTTCTTTCACTAGATTCCACATTTTAAAAGTTGTATGACCTCCCAGTAGAGACACAGGTTGGTGATCAAGCCTTTAGTTTATGGTTCTTTGGGGGACATTTAAAATATAAACAATAGCAAGTGTTTTCTTCAGGTTTTGCTGAGTTTGTTGAATACAAGTTCATATTTTTCACCAAATTGGGTGATTTGGGATGTCAATATTTTCTCAACATTTTTTCTCTTTCTTCTCTGTTTTATGGAATCCAGTTACATCCATGTCATATTACTTGACCCCTTGAGATTTAAGTCTCTCTTCATTTTTTTTTTCATCATTTTTCCATTTGTCTCAAGATCATTTCTGCAAATCTGAATTTCAGTTTATTTATTCTTCTGCCTTTAAGATTGTGTTGTGGTTTATTTTCATTTATATCTAAAATTTTGAGGACTAATTAGAACCCATGAACTGTTGTTTAAATTTTTCTTATTCCCTTTTAATCCTTTGCCAAGTTTATCAATTTTTTTTAAATCTCAGTTACCCAATTTTCCTTGACATCCTTGGAAATATGCCAATATGTATAATATCAGTTTTGAAATGTTTATCTGCAAATTGTAGTTTTTGTGTCATATTGGAGTCTATTTCTATTACCTGTTTATGATTTATTTGTTTTTTTGGCTGCTGAAGAATATATATCTCCATTCCTCTTGGTGGTGGAATATATATTTTTCTCATATCTCATCATAATGATTGCTTATTGATAGGTGCCATGTTATATCTCTTCCATTGAAAGTATTGTGTTCTGTACTAATGGACAGTTGAATGACTGTTCACTACAAGCCTTCATGTTAGGCTTGTTTTCGGTGGTTATGTTTCTATTTTTTTTTCTTCTTATTCCAGTCTGTGACTCTTATTTTTGAGATATGGTCTTTATGGAGCATTAACTATACCTGGGATACTTAGCAGCAAATCTCACTCTTGTGAGGTCATACTGAAATCCTCCTCAGTACTTAGAAATCTTTGGTGTCTTCATTTAGTTCTTAATCTTCCAGTAGCTGCTTCCTGCCGGACCTTAAAGCCTTATCCTATGTATGCATAGTTTTGCTTATACTTTTGAAACATAGTTAATAACATGCTGGCCTGGTTTTCTTTCTTTTTCTTTTCTTTCTTTTTTTTTTTTTTTTTTCCCTTGGTGGGGGTGGGCGTAGCTTTCTTCTTTCAACTACTATACCTTAAAAACTCATCGACCCCAGAAGATCTGAACTCTTTCTGCTTGCTTCATTCACTGAAACTGATTTTTTCTACTTAAGTTTTCTTTCTCTGTGTTATGGTCTAAAAACATCTCCTATGCAAGAAGCTAGGGTAAATGCAAAGCTCACTTGGTATGTTTCCTTTTTTTCAAACAAAATAGCCTTTCACACTTTGTTGTCCATTTCTTAACAAACAACTGATTCATGTATTTTGTCGTTTTCCACAGGGGCTTCCCGAAAAAAAAAAAAAAAAAAAAAAAAAAACTCATAGGACTTATATGGGAACTGTGCAATGATTACAAGTAGAAGTCCTAAATATATTGTATTTCCAACACATTAAAGGAAACCATAGGTATCTGCTTTACTCTATTTATATCAAAATAGCACTTTTGATGAAAGTGTCTTCCACCTTGTCTAATTCTGAAGAGGGATTTATCTTGACTTAGTTGAACTTGCAAGAAACTAAAATATCCCCATAAAGAAAACTGCATTTAAATATTCACCCCAGATTTAGGGGTTAATAAAACAATATTATCGCCGGGCGCGGTGGCGCACGCCTGTAATCCCAGCACTTTGGGAGGCTGAGGCAGGAGGATTGCGAGTTCAAAGCCAGCCTCAGCAATGGTGAGGCACTAAGCAACTCAGTGAGACCCTGTCTCTAAATAAAATACAAAAAAGGGCTGGGGATGTGGTCCAGTGGTCGAGTGCCCCTGAGTTCAATCCCCGGTACTAAAAAAAACAAAAAAAAAAAACAAAACAAAAACAAAAACAACACACACACACAAAAAAAAAACAATATGATCATCACCTTTAGGCATTTGACATACAGTATGTTTACACACCTTCCATTTTTAAAATTCACTCATTATTAATAGCAACCTAATGAAATTGATAATACTTTATGTGAGGGGACTTAGTGAATGATTAAGTTATTTGCCTAAAATCACACATCAAAACTGTGGTGGAATTGGGAACCTGATACAAACAGTCCCAGTTCACACTCCTACTAGTGTGTTACCACCTAAAAGACCAACTAGTTCTCTTGTGGTCTCCAAGAAGACGCTTTTCTCCTTGTGGCCATATCATTCCATTTGACTTCACTGCCTCATAAAATAGGATTAAAACAAAAGATAGAAAATGTGAAGAGTACAAATGGAGTTAGAATTTCAGACAAGAGGACGCTTAGAAACAACAATAATTTTCAGGAAAGCACATATTGTCTGAATTATCACTTATTTATTTCTACCCTAACCCCAAACTTTGCACTAAGGAGCAGTTATATGTCAGGACTTGGTTTAGACATCCCTTTTAGGAAAATTTGAATAAGTGCTACCACCTCACCTTCAGACTGGATGGAAGATCCTTTTTCTATGAGTTGCAATTTTTATTATAGTACTCATGCCACTAGACCAAAAATGTCTTTGAAAGCTGCACCTTGTACTTTATTTCAAGAATAGTGAACAATGCCTAAAACATATTAAGAGTTAAACAGCTTTTCTTTTTCTTTTTTTATGTGCATGTCTTGGTACAACCAAGAAGATAAAAATGCAGCCAATTAAAAACTGCTTTTGACTGTATCCAAGACCTGCTTTTAAAAACAAAATAGCCTCCACCTTTGTCATCACTGTGATAGTGAATGATGGACTGAAACATGCTCATCATCTTTTTTTTTTTTTTTAATTTAAAGTTGTTGTATTTATAACGGTAGCATGTATTACAATTCATAATACACATATAGAGCATCTTTTTACTTAACACTGTTTGTATACAAAGTATATTCGTACTATTCAAGTCTTCACTCATGCATTTGGGATAATGATATCCATCTCTTTCTACCACCTTCTTTTTTTTCCCCCTCCATACTCCTTGCTCTCTCCCCTCCCCTCCCTCCCCCTTGACCTTTCTAGTGTTCCTCTAATCCTCCTATGTACCCAGACCCAACACCACTGTGAATCAGTCTCCTTATATCAAAGAAAACATTCAGCATTTGGATTTTTGAGATTGACTAACTTCATTTAGCATTATATTCTCCAACTTCATCCATTTACCTGAAAATGCCATTATTTATTCTCTTTTATTGCTGAGTAAAATTCCAATGTGTATATATACCACAATTTCTTTATCCACTCATCTACTGAGGGGCATCTAGGTTGGTTCCACAACCTAGCTATTGTGAATTGTGCTGCTATAAACATTGAAGTGGCTGTGTCACTGTATTATGCTGCTTTTAAGTCCTTTGGGAATAGACCCAGGAGTGGGATGGCTGGGTCATAAGATGGTTCCATTCCCAGTTTTCCAAAGAATCTCCATACTGCTTTCCATAATGGCTGCACCATTTTGCAGCCCCACCAGCAATGTATGAGTGTGCCTTTTTCCCCACATCCTCTCCAATGTTTATTGTTGTTTGTGTCCTTAATAGCTGCCATTCTGACTGGAGTGAAATGAAATCTTAGAGTAGTTTTGATTTGCATTTCTCTAATTGCCAGCAATGTTGAACTTTTTTTTTTTTTATGTATTTGTTGATTGATTGTGTATCTTCTGAGAAGTGTCTTTTCAATTCCTTAGCCCATTTATGACCCAAAAAAACTCTACCAGAAAACTTTTACAACTAGTAGATGAATTTGGCAAAGTAGCAGGATACAAAATCAATACCCAAAAGTCAAAGGAATTTGTGTACATCAGTGACAAATACACTGAAAGGGAAATGATGAAAACTACCCCATTTACAATAGCACCAAAAAAAAAAAAAAAAAAAAAAAAAAAAAAACTCAGAATCAACTTAATGAAAGAGGTGAAAGACTCTATAATGAAAACTATAGAACACTAAAGAAAGAAATTATAGAAGACCTTAGAAGATGGAAAGACCTACCTTGTTCTTGGATAGGCAGAATTAATATTGTCAAAATGTCCATAGTACCAAAATCATTATACAGATTTAATGCAATCCCAATCAAAATCCCAATGACATTCCTCAAAGAAATAGAGAAAGCAGTCATGAAATTCATCTTGAAAAATAAGAGACCCAGAATAGCTAAAGCAATCCTTTGCAAGAAAAGTGAAGCAGGTGGCATCACCATACCAAACTTTAAGTTATACTATAGAGCAATAGTAACAAAAACAGCATGGTATTGGCACCAAAATAGGCTGGTAGACCAGTGGTACAGAATTGAGGACACATAGACTATGTAATTTTAACTATCTTATATTAGACAAAGGCACCAAAAATGTACAATGGAGAAAGAATAGCCTCTTCAACAAATGGTCCTGGGAAAAATCTATATGCAACAAAATGAAATTAAACCCTTATCTTTCACCATGCACAAAACTCAATTCAAAGTGGATCAAGGACCTAAGAATTAGACCAGAGACAATAAATACGTCTAATAGAAGAAAAAGTAAGCTCCAATTTCCAACATGTCAGATTAGACCCCAATTTCCTTAAAAAGACTCCTGTAGTGCAAGAATTAATATCAAGAATAAATCAATGGGATAGATTCAAACTAAAAAGCTTCTTCTCAGCAAAAGAAACAATAAGTGAGGTGAATAGAGAACCAACTAATTGGGAAAAAATCTTTAACACATACACATCAGATAGAGCACTAATCTCTAGAATATATAAAGAACTCAAAAATCTTAACACCAATAAAACATGCTATGATTATCTTTAGCCTTATGAAAGTGTTTGGCAAAGCATGCACTATAGGGATAGGCTCATGTACATGATAAAATAGTCACAAAAAAATAATTTTCTTCATGTTATCTGTTTCGGGAAAGTGGTGTTTTTTATCAGAATTACAATCGGCTGAAATTTTCATATGGCCCTTTAAGCTCTCAGTGAATTGTTTTTGGAAATTAAATGACAGTTAAAATATTTTCCAGAATATATAAGGTTTACACCTAAAATCCTTAATGGACAGACTTAATTAGCAATAAAATACCTCATTTTTATACAAATGTACAATTAGAAGGTGAAAACAGGTGATTTAAATTATTTCAAAGGGCGGTATAGCATGAATCCTATATTTGGAAATGTATGAATGCTTTGGGAAAAATAAATTCACAAAAAATAGCTAATTAACTTCTGGCTAAAGATAATAAAGTTGTTTCTTTGCATTTTACCTTTTCTCTCTCTTCTGGTAGGTCCCACTTAGTAAACTATTTAGTTTGCCTCAGGATATAAAATCTGTCAAGAACATTATTGAGACATGGGGGAAGGTTGGTAAAATCTTCTCCGTCAGAATAGATGACAACTAATTAAGTCCAGAAACTGGAATCCCCTAGGGAAGAAGTGCAGTGTGAGTCTGCCCAGATAAGGTTGTTTTAGGCTATTTTTGATGGTGAGAGTATTTATGAGTTGTATTAATAATAGATGAGCTAATGCTGTAGCACTACAATATGAAAACATTCTTATTTGACCACTAAGAAGTTGCTTGCCTGGCAACAATAATGAAAAGAAAATAAACATTAAATAATAAATCGCTTCTCTAAAAGTTTTCATGCTATTCTTTAATATTCATAATGTGCTAACAAAGGTTTTAAAAACATCACGTTATAAAAGGAATGAAGGAATACATTTTCCTTCATTTAAAAATGCTTTGTGATTTCTTTCTATAATTACTGTGCTTTCCTTAGTGCAAACATTGTTCTCTGTGTATTCTCTATTAAGCAATTAATGTTATTTATAATAAAACAGTGCCATTAATTTGCCTGAACTATTAGATAATGATCTTTGATATTTTATTCTCTTCATAATGAGAGAGAGAGAGAGAGAGAGAAAGACAGAGAGAGGGAAAAGAATTCTTGGTTTCTCTCTAACAGCTACATAAAAAAAATAAAAAAAAAAAGTTTTCTTTTAAGTCTGAAGACTTGCTGAGTTCACGGGAGAAATACCAGCAGTGTGGTTTGATTTACGAGACATCAGGTAATCTCTCATGCCCTGATGCCTCAGTCTGGCATGGGAGTCACAGTGCCAGGAATTCTACAATGTGTATCATAGCATCTTTACTAAGAAGTGCACTTAGCATCAATCTTTTGTTGCAAAACAAAACGTACATATGAGGGGTGAGACAGACAATGCTAGCACATTGATGCAAACACATTTATTGGATCCTTTATGACCAGAACTTGGAGCATGTGTAAGAGAAGTGAATGAAGAGTGCATACATGAGTGTTACGACACATCATGCTTTTGCACATTCCAGCCCTAGCTAAATGGAGAGACAAAGACAGATTAAATAGATAGGCAGATAGACATGGATAGTTATGGTTTGAATATTTGGTGTTCAGCAAAATCTTTTGTGTTCATAAAAAAAATTCAAAGTTAAAATATTTGGACAGTAAGAGCTGAATACTACTCAGTCCGCCCTATTTGGAATAGTCTAACTGGGTTTTGACCACAGACAAGTGGGTCTTAGCTGGCCAAGGTGGATCATGGGGGTATGCCTATCCGAAGTATCTTTGCTGTGGCCCCTTCCCCTCTCCTTCTGCTTCCTGGCTACCATAAGTGGATCAGTGCCCCTCCACCACTCCCTTTCCCCATGATTCTGAATTTTTACCTTGAGTCCAGAGCAATGGATTTAGCTGACCATGGACTGAACTTATGAAACCATGATCCAAAATAAACTTCTCCTCTTATAACTTGTTCTTGTCAGGTATTTTGGTCACGGTGATGAAAAACTGACCAACACAAATGGATAGGTGACAAATAGATACATACATAGGTGTGTGTGTGTGTGTGTGTGTGTGTGTGTGTGTGTGTGTATAGAGAGAGAGTTTCTTCTTAATTTCCTAGGTTAATTTATCTAATGTGTATAATTCTTGCAACAATTTTTACTATAAAAGGTAGAGATAATAGAATAATTGCTTTCTTTGATTGTTTGTTATGTTTATTAACTGTCATTTCTACTGTTATAATTGCCCTGTAGGGGCATATAGTAATGGACATTTTGGAACGTTTGGAAATTTAGTAGGCAAATAGAAGATATTTAGAGTGCAACTGAGCTTAGAATTTTAAAATTTAATACACACTTTGAACATTATCTATGTATCTACCTCATATTTGAATATATTACCTACAGACTCAGTCACCATCCAATTTTGGGGGAGCAATGTAGCTAAATACTTAACTAAACAGTTAGCTAAATTTTCAATTAAAATGGATACTTGATTAAAAGAAAGATAGGGAAAACTTAATTCTGAACTTCACAGAGGCAGAACAGCACTGTTCCATCCAGAAAAGAGCGTGAAGTTGGTTATTTAAAAGAGAAATGTTTTCTGGACTAATTTACCTATGTGAGTAATTGTATAAAGGATACTGAGCTCTCTGTTGAATGTTGCTTTTGATAGCAACTCTGCAGAAAAATCAGAGATATTCCCTCTAAAGGCATATGTGAAATTATTTTGAGAAATTTAAAATGACAATTGAGCTGTCATAACTCACAAGTACCTTCACAGAAATCAAAATATTGCCCACTTTCAGAGAATGTGTGCCTAATAAAAGGAGAAATCTTGGATATGCTCAAAAGAGACATCAGGTTTCAGTCCCTCTGGGTGTCTAGGATATAACTAAATTAGTGAAAGAAGCAGATTCTAATATGAAATAATTCCTATATGATGCTTACTATGTGTAGAAATCTTTCCAGCACATTTAGTGAATAAAAACTGAAGATACTCATTAAAATTTGTATTTCAGGTAAACAATAAGCTATTTTTTTTTTTAGAAAATATGCTAAAATACTTGCCATTATCCATCCAATTGTTCGGATAGCTTTCATTAGAAAATTATTTGTTGCATATCTGAAATTCAAATCCAACTGAACTTTCTTTATTAAATCTGGAAATTCTATTTAACACTTTAAACCAATAATTTATTTGATTTTTTGAAAGAACTTGACCTGGTAGGTCTTTTACTTTTTTCAATCACACATGATAAAACTCAGGCACAAAGAGGTTTTGTAACCCCCAAGTTCATGCAGGTCATAAGTGAGCCAGCTGATGTTCATGCCAGAGGTTCCAAAGCCTGTGCTCCCAGTTTCTTTCTGAGGACCTTCATCATACAGCCATGGGGTGGCTTTCATGGGACAGCAGAGCTGACTGGAGAAAAATTAAGAACTGGTAGGCAATAAGACTTCCAATAAAATATTAACCATTTTATGAACTCTGCATTAGAATCCTTGATTCTGATACCATTTCTCTTTAATTGCTCTGTCACTTTGATGCCATGTGATTTTTCTAAAATTTCAATATGGTCATGTCACTCATTGCTTGAAATTATTCAGTTGGTCTTAAAACCAACAGTGTGAAATGAAATTCATTTTTATGGATTATGATTATGGTCAAATTCATAATTTGACCTCTGTCTACCTTCATGATTTTCTCTCTCTTCATCTTCTGTGAATTGCCTCTTTTTATGTTTGTATACATGTGTTATGACTCAGAAATACTAAATTACTTCAATTTTCCTTATATGAAGAATGACCAAGCATTGGAAATGCAAATGAAGTTTAAGTTAGACATTTTAAACAAATGAACAGTCTTTCTTCTCACCATGATTATTTACTTCATTACGTGGTAATTTAGTCAGCTTTTTCGATGCCATGACTAAAGGATCTGGTGAGAACAACTATAGAGGAGGAAAAGTTTATTTGAGTGTGCACAGTTTCAGAGGTCATAGTCCATAGAAAGTTGGCTCCATTTCTTGGAGCTTGAGATGAGGATGAACATAATGGTGGAGGGTGTGGCAGAGGGAAGCAGCTCACATCATCGTGATCAAGAAGCAGAGAGAGGGGCTGGGGTTGGGTTCAGTGATAGAGTGCTTGCCTAGCACGTATGCAGCCTGGGTTTGATCCTCAGCACCACATAAAAATGAAGGCATTGTGTACACTAAATAAATAAATACTAAAAAATAATAATAATAATAAGAAGAAGAGACTCTACTCTTCAGATATAAATATGCACACTAAAGCCACGCCCTAATTCCCACCTCCTTCAGCCACATTCTACCACTTTGGTTACCACTCAGTTAATCCCTATCAGGGATTAATTCACTGATTGGGTTAAAACTCTTATAACCCAATCACTTCTCCTCTGAACCTTCTTACATTGTTTCACATGTGAGCTTTTGGGGAATACCTCACATCCAAGCCATAAGACATGGTTTTCTTTAATATTTATCACCTTAAACATTAACCCTTTCTAACATGTATGGCTTACAAATATTTTCTCATACTTTCTAGGTTGTCTTTACTTTGTTGATTGTTTCCTTTTGCTGTGCAAACATTTTAGTTTAATGCAATGTTATTTATTTTTTTCTGTTTTTGACTATACTTTCAGGGTCAAATCCAAAATGGGTTTGTCAAAACCAATATCAAGAAGTTTTCTTTGTGTTACTTCCCCCCCCCCCCCAATATCTTTACTGTTGCTGGTATTGTGTCTAAGTGTTTAACTCATTTTGAGTAGATTTTGGTATTAGGAGTTAAATAAATAAATAATCCAGTTTTATTTTTCTACATGTGGACATGTCAGGATGGCCTTAGGCCTTAGCCTAAGCAGCTCCATTTTAAAACTTCATTTTGAACCTGCAGTCCCCATCAGGCCCGTTTACACGGAGCAACTCCAATATGGTCATCAGGCATAGCCTGATAAAGCAAGTCACTCCTTTCAACCTTGGCTTAAGCCCAGAGGAAAGCCTATGTCATATTACCCTTTGCCCTGATAAGTCTCTGCCAAAGGCAAAAGGCAAGAAAATCAGGGTGGGACCAACAGACCAGATGCCTTAACTTCAGGATGAATGATGTCACTGAGAAACCAGGTACCAACTGATGGGGATTGAAAGGGCAGTAAGAAGCCCCCAAATTAAGTATAAATGATGGAGCCAAATGAACAGATATTCAGCCAGCCAACACTGATGCCCACTTGCTGGAGAGCCTGATGAGGACCTGGATTGACATCCCAACTCTTCTCATTTGCCTGAACCTCTGCATGTTCCTCACTGCTCTCAAACTCTACAACCACATCCTGACCCCGGTGAGAAAAGGACTTCTCCTTACAACCATCTCCTCAACCATCTCTCAGCTCCACACCAGGAGAAGCCTGCCTTGGTTCCTGATCTGACCACCACAGTCTGAGTGAGTGGGCATCTGCTGGACTCCAGACTAAAAATTAAGACATTTAATCTAGCAGTTAAGCTTAGCATGCAGAGGGAATGTCTGTTATGAATCTGTCATGGGTAAGTGTGTTTGCAGTGCTTAGAATTAATTTAGAATTGTTTGCTGTGGATTGATTATGTCTATTGCAGTGCCTAGCATTAAAGATTGTCATTATCTTGATTAAGAACATATGGAGTAAAATTTTATTGAGTAAATTTGAGTGAAGAAAGCATTGAAAAGGGCAAAAGCTCATGGATATTCTTTATTTTTTTCCCCTCGACTGCATAAGTCGTACCTTTGCCCATCATGACAGGACACTCAGTTTTCCAAACAGTGTTAACTAGACACTCTTTCCCCAGTGAGGCTTCTTCTTTTTTTGAAGATAAGTTAACCATGTAGCAGCCAAGAGAATTACTTCCTGTCCCTCTGTAGGTCTGAGTATTTAGGTCTGTGGAAATACACTATCATAGATCAACAAGAAAAAAAAAGCATACAAATTTATTTGAATGTTAAAATATGAAATTCAAAGAAGGGCCATATGATTGAGACTTAAAAATACTCATCAAAGGGGACAGGAGGAGGGGGGTATTAGTAATTTTATAGGGAGTGTAATTGAATCTTAGTGGAGATTAATAGGCCCAAACATCAGAGGATGGCCAGGGATAAAATTCCTCTAGGGTCTTAGGTGTGGTGTTTGATTTCCAGTCTCTTTTTCTCCAATAATATGAATTTAAGCTTTCTTGGTAATGAAATTTTACAAAGGGGATAGAAGGCAATTGTGCTCCCTTTCAGCAGATCTGGTGTTTAAATAGATAAGGGGATGTCAGAAAGTTCCCTCCCCTTTATTTGCTGCTCCCCAACTACTCTCAGTTTGAAGTGCATGACAGTATATATTTGGATATCCTAAATAATTATTATTTGTACCTTCTATATTATTCTATTTGTCTAATAGTTTTTGTGACAATGTCAAACGGTTTTGAACTGAATTTACAACCCTCATCTGCTAAAAGACAAAATATTGTGTCTTTTTTCAGTTATTTAATGGTTAATTTGAATCTTCAATCCTGAATCTAGTGTAAAGGTGAACTAAAGTTGCATCCTCTCATGAATTGTAATGTATTTAAAATAAATTCATTTATTTATATAATTTACAAATTTATGATTCAGGTTGTACTATAATAAAAGTTTAAGTTTAAATGAATATATTTATAATTATATACATAAGACTACTTATAGTCTTTGTCCCAGTTTCCTAGTATGGAGCTCCTAAAATCCTTGGAATCTACTGAGTGATAAAAGCAATGTTTTTTTTTTTTTTTTTTTTTATTCATAATGAGCCCCTTTTGCTCACACCTGGGTTTATTTTAGTGAGGTAAATGGGCCTCTGGGCCGGGAAGCAGGTAGCTTTAGTTTCAGGGTTGCTCACCAGAAAGATCAAAAAATGATTGGAAAGTAGAAAATTTCATCACCAGAGGAGAGTGGGCTATAGATTGAATTATAATAGCACTTTAACAAGAATTGAGTATTTTCAGGTTGACATACTCATTTTTAAGATAAAAAGTAACTGGACACCTTCCCCGCCCCCATGGTGTATGTCTTTCACTTGGTTGTTTCTCAGTTCTGTCCCTTATAAAAATCAATAATCATGAATAAAGTGCTTTTTTGAGTTTTGTGAGTCATTCTAGTAATTACTGAACCTGAGGGGAGGTCCTATTTGTGGCTGGTCTCTGAAGTTTGGTCAGTATCCTAGGACTGAGCCCACAACTTATGGGGTGTACACTAATTCTGGGATTTAATGTCCTGATTGAATTGAATGGGTCAACACAGAGTTGGGGTCAAAGATTGTAATTGTTTGGTGTAGAAAATGCATTGTCAAAAAACTCCACACCTTTAGTGTATAAAGTCTTATTAAAAAAAAAAAAATCTGGACAATACTGTAAAAGATATTGTAGTGGTGCTTCCTCCTCCACAGAAAATATTAATTAAGCTTAACCCAGAGTCTAGTTGTTCTGAGACTATCAGCAAAAATTTCTGCAAGAGAATTTTCAGGCAGGGGGTATGTTTGAAGAAGCAGAGTGCAATAAGGGAGACTAACTCAAGTCCTTCACAGAGGTGTTTGCATTTCAAAGGACTGTAGTTAGAATTAGGGAAAGTTCTTTACAATCCAAAAGGTAAGAGTTAGTGGTATGAAATAACTGTATTTGTGTGGGTTTGTCTCTGTGTCTTCTCTTCTGTGCCATTGGTTTACATGTCTGTTTTGGCATCAATACCATGCCGTTTTTGTTCCTATACCTCTGTAGTGCAGTTTACAGTCTGGTTTTGTGCTATCTCTTGCTTCACTCTTCTTCCTAAGGATTGCTTTGGTTATTCTGGGTCTCTTATTTTTCCAAATGAATTTCATGGTTGTGTTTTCTGTTTCTATGAGGAATGTTGTTGGCATTTTAATAGGAATTGAACTAAATGTGTGTAATACTTTTGGTGGTATGGTCACTTTAACAAGATTAATTCTTCCTATCCAAGAAGATGAGAGCATAAAAGATCTTTCCATCTTCTGAGGTTTTCTTCCATGTCTTTGTTTAGTGTTCTATAGTTTTTGTTGTATAGATCTTTTACCTCTTTTGTTAGATTAAGTTCCAAGTTTTTTTTTTTTATTTTTCTGTTTTTTTTTCTTTTTTTTTTTGAGGCTATTGTGACATGCACAAAACTCAACTGAAAGTAGATCAAGGACCTATGAACTAGACTAGAAACACTACACCTAATAGAAGAAAATGTAGGCCCAAATCTTCAACATGTAGAGTTAGGTCCTGACTTCCTTAACCAGACTCCTAAAGCACAAGATATAAAATCAAGAGTTAATTAATGTGATGGACTTAAACTAAAAAAACTTCTTATCAGCAAAGGAAACAATCAATAATGTGAAGAGAGAGCCCACAGAGTAGAATATCTTTACTACACATACATCAGATACAGCAATAATTTCCAGGATATAAAAGAAACTCAAAAACTAAACAACAAAAAATAAATAACCAATCAATAAATGGGCTAAGGATCTGAACAGACACTTCTCAGAAGAAGATATACCATCAATCAACAAAAAATGTAAAAAAAGTGTCCAACTTCTCTAGTAATTAGAGAAATACAAATCAAAGCTACTCTAAGATTTCATCTCACTACAGTCAGAATAGCAGTTATGAGGAATACAAGCCATAATAAGTGTTGGCAAGGATGTTTGGAAAAATGCTTACTCATTCATTGCTGCTGCAATGGACAGCAAATTGGTGCAACTGCTTTGGAAAGCAGTGTGGAGATTCCTCAAAAAACTTGGAATGGAACCACGATTTTACCCAGCTATCCTACTCCTCAGTTTATACACAAAGGACTTAAAATCAGCATGCTATAGTGACACAACCACATCAGTGTTCACAGCAGCTCAATTCACAATAGCTAAACTGTAGAAGAAATCTAGATTCCCTTCAACAGATGAATTGATAAAGAAATTGTGGTATATATACACAAGAGAATATCATTCAGCATTCAAAGAGAATAAGATTATGGCTCTTGCAAGTAAATGGTTAGAATTGGAGAATATCAAGCTAAGTGAAGTAAGCCAATCCCACAAAACAAAAGGTCGAATTCTCTCTGAGAAGTGGATGCTGATCCATAACTGGGGAGAGGAGGGCCTGGGGAGAATGGTGGAACTTTTATTGGGCAACTGTAAAGGAGAGAAGGTGAGGGGGTATGGGGGCAGGGAAGACGGTGGAATGAGATGAACATCATTACCTTTTGTACATGTGATTGCACATGTGGTGCGACTCTACATCCTCTGCAAGCAGAGAAAGAAAAGTTGTGCTCCATTTGTGTATAAAGAGCTGATTTGTATTCTGCTATCATGTATGACTAATTAGAACAAATTAAAAAAGAAAAAGAAAATAAAAGAGCGAGTGGTGAATTAGCTCCTTGGAAAACAGCTGGTGGGAAAGGGGGAGGGGAACTCTCCCTTTCCCAGGCACTGATTTTCACAAAGAGTTACCTTGGGGTTATTTTTGTAAAACCCGGCCTAAGTTGACTGCCCAGAATAATAGGGGATAAAAAAAAAAAAAAAAAGAAACAACTTTTATGTGGACTTCTGCAGATTGTGAGCATCTGAGTCCCTCCCCCTACATACTGGGTATAAAATTCTAAAACTTTCTGAACTCAGGGTTCAGAGAGATTGATTGATCATGGTGAAAGCACCCCACCCTTTACCACTGCAGCTAATAAACCTACTTCTTGCCAATTCCTTGGTGTCCAGCCTCATCTGTCTTACTTCAATATATGCATGTTTATGTGTGTTACACATACATATCATTTGATGCACATACATACATATATGTTCACATAGACACAAGCAATGGATGTATGAATGACCCATATGTTTATGTACATGCACACATATGTATGAGTGTATATATATATGTAACTACATATTACATAAATGTGTCCTAAGAAACAGACACATATACATAGATAATATATCTTGCAGCATAAAGAAGTTTCATAATTTGGCAAATTTTTCATAGGACATATTTATATGAATGAATCATCTATAATTTTATCTTAAATATAAGTAGATATCCCCCCCTTTTTTTTCATCTGGGAACATTGCATGTAAAGCACTTGCCTAGATATCATAACTCACACATTCAAGTCAGTCTTTGTTGGTATTCTTAAATTAAGTTTACTGCAATGTTACCATGTGTTGGCAGAAGAGATACAATGAATGTGGGAATTAGGGGTTAGTGACCGTTTTAAACAGACACCAATTTGAGTGGTCCAGAGTTTGCAATGTTTAATTATTCTGATGTGGTAATATTAAACCATATCTTCTCCAACTAGTAAAATGCTTAAGAGTTAACATTTGTGTAAAAGTCAATTGGTTGAAACTTGGCAGTTTTGCTCCTCAGGAATAATATACCACGGAACTGTTACATCCCCAGGGCACATTGCAAAAGATTATTTGACACATACAATGGTTGAATTACTTGTTAAAATACCACTTGAATTATGCCCTAAAAATCAGAACAAAGGAGATACATTTTATTTTTCCTTTTGTGATACTGGAAGGGGAAGCTGAGTGAGCCCTTTTACTATAGGACACACTATTCCATTCTGGAAGGATTTTGACCTCCTGGAGAAGCTATTTATGTAACTGTGTTTTTTTTTTTTTTTTTTTTTTTTAACTTTAATATTAGTGTCTCAAGGTTACTCTGTATTCTACAGAGAATAACATTTCATCACCTTCTCCATTTTAAACTGCCCACTTTTCTTATTCCTTGAGTTACAATTCCCCTTAAAGCTCTCTCTGCTGCTTTTTCACTGTATCTTCCCAAGCCTTTAAGGACAGTGTATAGTTATGATGTTAAGGAAGAGAAGAAAGAAGTAAACATCATTGCCATGTTGGAGTACAGGTTCTGTACCATACATGGCACTATGCCCTGCTCTCTGCACTTGGAAGATACCAATTCTTAGAGCAATTCTGTGAGTTTGGTGTCATTTCCATTTCATAGAAGAGGTGTGTGAATCACAGAGTGATTATCCAAGTTTCTGTAGCTTGGCAAATGGTGGATTTAAACTCATAAAAAAATTCTCTGACTTCAAAACATTTGTTTTAGTTATACTGTTTTGGCTTTGGCAGAAATATAGGTAGAGTAGTTGTGAACTGAAACATCTTAACATATTCAAGCAATTAAAGTGGACAGAACAAAATAATTTGACTGACAACATCTTGAAAATAATAGCCGAATATGATAAACCAATGGAACATAAAAATGTCTTCTACTTCTATAACATTTTGTTTCAGATCATTACTTTTTAAATTCATTTTATGGTTTTTATACTAACACATTTTTCATAAAATATGAAAACTCCAAAACACCAAGTATAAAAAGGCAGTAATAGGTAAAATAGATTAAAATAATAAGAAGAAAACAGTTAAACCATTGGATAAATATGCAATTACCTATTTGAATCAATACTGTGTACGAGATGCTATGTTCATGCTTTTTCATAAATATTTTCTTTTAATTAATAGAAATAAGGAATTGATCAGAACACAATGACTGGCTTTCCTCAACAATGCTCTTGCAATACACTTTTACTTTTTGTAGTTTTCATGGTACATGCTCTTTCTTTCCCAAGTTTCAGACAATTGTGTAAAACAAATGAAATGTTGCCCCCAAAAGCAGGAATAACTGCATAATATTGCAATTGATCAAAAATACACAGAAACCAAACAGGATCAATGAGGCATTAACATGGTGTGACTTTCTCATTGGAAAAACAGAAGAAAAATGTTTACCTCATTAATCCTTTATTCTCTCCTGAAAAGATAATCATTAACTCATGAGATATGTCATGGAAATTCTATGATATCTTGCCTAAACTTCACAGGTGTTTATTCATCCTTTAGTGTATTGATACCATAGTCATCTCTTGCAACACCTCACCCAAAAAAGTTCAGTGTTTTTATTAAGATCAGAAAAGCAATCAAGTCCTCCCATTCCCTTCCAGAAGACCCAGAAAAGTGCTTCCTAAAGGTGAATTTAAACTCTTCTATGTTCATGTTCCCCTATTGAATCTTCGATGCTCACATCCTTTTCATGGATCTTGTCAACATTAACTCTTTTTTGCTTTTAATTGTCAGCAGTGTTTCAGGTGGAAACATGCTCACAGCTTATTTCTGTTTTTTTTTTTAATGGATTTATTCTTTTTTATTTTTTTAAATTATTTTTTATTCTAAGATGATATAAATGACAGCAGAATGCATTACATTTCATATTATACATACAGAGCACTTTTTTACAAATCTCTGGTTGTATTTCTGTGTTTTATGTCAATGAAGAGCAGTGATATTTGTAGCATGAGTCACGGTGGCAAAAAAAAAAAAAAAAAAATCCAAGTAAACATAGTGGTGTGGTAAATAAAGGATAGATTTGGACCTCGGACAATGTTCAAATGTATCTGTAAGCAGGTTGTTCTACTACTAGGCATTTGCAAATACTCTTTCCTCAGTTTGAAACATCATTTCTTTCTAAGTTAACTTTTATGTACTTGTTTTAGTGGTTACTTCTTCCAGAATGTATTCCATAGTACTTCACAAACTGATTGGGGACCCTTCTTTGCATTTCCATGGGCCCTGAACTTATACCATTAATGGGATTCTCTTAGGCTTATGAATATTTTTGCTTATTTACCTGTGCTTTCCCACCTCTCTGATTTCCTCCAGCTAGTGTTGTGTCTGTGACAGTGTAGTTCCAGCAAATACAGTAGTTAATTTTATTAAGTGTCCAGGTGTATTGTCCACAGTCTAAGGCAGTGGGAAAGGTGGTTGCAAGACCAAAGAAGACACCTAGATATCCCATTGTATGACCAGCATCCCAAGGAATTTGGCATTCCTGTAAGAAATTAGCTTTGTGCAGATAACAATAACTTGACCTAATTCCCAGGATACATGAAAGAAAATCAGTGTCCTTCAAGAAAATATTAATATGCATTCTGGCCCAGACTCATTCTTAGTGTTCCCTTAACTTAGCCAAGTCCTTGGAAATAGAGAGGGGGCACTTCAGAGACATGTGCTTTATTGTCTTCCTTTTCTCCAAAGGTGACACTCCATGACTGACAACACTCTTCCCACTTCTGATCTGTTACATGCTACTACACTACCTTGAAGATCTCCCAATATTAAGCCTGGAGATAGTTCCCATGACAGTTGGGGCCCTGTCTCAGCTATGGCTCCTTACTCTATAAGTTGTCTTATCTTTTCCTTTTTCACCTTTTTTATACTAGGACAGGTAATTTCAGACATCAACACTGGCTGCTTTTTTCTCCTATATAGGAATTTCTCACTGTTCCCAGAGTGAGAAGGCACTATGGTAGGTGAGTGAAGTTCACTGATCCAGTTGATTTACAAAGCCTGAACTCTCCTACAGTATTTGGAAAGTCAATGGAAGATTTTAATTAAGAATATGAAAAGGCTAGATTCTCATTTCAGATAGATCAGACTGCTGGTTCTTCAGAAGATGGATTTGAGAAGAAAATGAGAGGAAACAGGCAAATAAGTGATAAAGGTATTAAGCATTACAGGCTTGTTTATTAAGCCTACATCTGTGGTTAACAAACATTTCATAGACAACTAAATAGTACATATTTCAGTCTTTATGGTGCATATGATGATCTCTATTATCACAAATCCACTCTGCCTCCATAGTTCAACATGTTCACCAAATGTAAATGAATAAGCTAGAGTCCAATAAAACTTCAATTATGGCAAGCAAAAGGAAAGGTTCATATGTATGTCACATAATATTATTATTTTCATTTGCACATAATATTATCATTTTTTTAATTCTCTCTGTAAAAACCATTCTTACTGGCCAAGAAAAAACAGGTGATAAAATAGATGTGGTCCAAGGGTCCTAGTTTACTGACATATGGCATTTACCACTGATTTATTTGAAGACAAGAAAAGGGACTTCAAAAAAGTATTTAATAGCCACAATTTAACAGTAATTCATAAGATTTTAATATGTGCCAGATATTTGTTGAATGAATGGAAATATATCAAAATTTAGTGACATCGAACTTTGTGAGGAAAAGAGGCAAGAATAAATATGACAAGTTTTGGTGAATTAAAGTATTGTGGGGTACTGTGGATTTGGCATGGTTTGAGTATGTCTTCTAAACCTTCATAGCACTGGAAGCTTGGTTCTCCATGTGTTGAGGTAGCAAGAACTTAATTAAGAGTTGGGGTTTAATACAATGTGATTGGGGGTGTTGCCCTCAAAAGGGATTAATGTATTTTTGGTGGGGTTCTTCTTGTTAGTTCCTGTAATAACTGATATTTATTTAAAAAAAAAAAAAAAAAGCTAACTGGTAACTGGGTGCCAGAATTTTTCTTGCTTCCTATTTATCATGTGATCTCTCCCTTTCCATTTTTCATGTGATGATGCCATCCATCATGTTATAATGAAGCTATAAACCCCTTACCAAAGTCAAGCAGATTGCAGCACCATGCCCTTGGAGCTTTAACAATGTGAACTAAGTAAGCCTATTCCATTTATAAAGTACCCAGCTTTAGGTATTTTGTTACGGCAACAGAAAATAGACAAATGCACAGGGCTATTAACCAGTGTGGAGAATTATGGAAGAAGACTTGATTTAAAGAGAGACAGAGAAGGATTGTCTTCTTTTCTGCTTGGATGGTTCCTCTGCTGAGTAATAAATATTAGTAAATTTAAAATTGGATAGAATCATTCACTTAACCTCCATAGTACGCTGAGTTGTTGTGCAGATGCTTCTAGAATTTTTAAAATATATTTCCCATAGAATACTTACCATTTAATTCATTAGTACCACAAGCTTCTTTCAGTTGAGAAATTTATTTTAAAATTTTCCATTGGAAAACTGAGTTTTTTCCCCCAAGAATTTCATTTGGTAAAATCATCATCATCATCATCATCATCATCATCATCATCATTGTCATCATCATCATTATAGACATGAAGTAGAGACATAAGCAGTGTCATAGACACCAGGTAGAAGGCACATAGAAAAAGAAATATGTAATTTTTAATGTTATTCCATTCTCTAAACTTTCCTTAAGCTTTCCAATAAAAATTGAAGAATTACATTTGAGTTTTTTTTCTTGTATTCCCTCCCATTCCCTTCCTTTGCCTTTCCCCCCCTTCACCTCTCACATATTGTGATGACTTCTTCATGATTACAGAGTTCTCTTGGTCCCCTTCCTCTTCTTCTTCCTATTTTCCTTGTTCTCAGACTACTCTTTTTCTGTATTCATGGGAATTCATTCCTATGAGATCTGTGATTTCTATGAAAATAACATGACTAATATCTGGAGCGAAACTGAAGTATTCTATTGCTTAGTAGATATATGCTAATATTTTCAGAATGCAATTATATGCTCTGAATTTTAAAAGTAACAGTCAAGATGGCATTGTAGAAATTAATCTGCCAACTGTCATCCATGGAAATCATCTGAGGAAAAAAATTTTATGTTATTTCAGTGCAACCACAAAAGAGTCCAGTTTTAACAGAGAAAGAACTGTATTTTCAAGGTTGACACAAGAAGTTCATCTTGCAGAATTTTGTTTGTGTAAGATAATAGACATTTTCCATGTAGGAGATCTTCAGAATTCAGAACTGGAGAATCTGAGAAACTTCTAATTAAAAAATGACATGGGGGAATCCAAGAGTTTGGCTGGGTCAATTGCTTCTTGGCCTAGTTTTATGAATTGGAATTACTTCTGTTTATTAATGACAGTAGAACAAAAACATTGTAGGAGCCCTAATTAAGGAGATAGCTAAGATTGTGGTTAGCTGTGAGCCATAAAGCATTACCACCTTCCATGATCTCAGAGACTTGGCCCGGGACTTTGCAGACAGGGTCGGAGCCATTTTGTGTGGTTGGCAGAGTGTGGATAGTGTGTGGGAGTTGTTGTTAGAGCCGAAGAGAGAAGCTAGCAGAATAAAGATCCTGTTTGTTTCCAGTCCACCTCTGAACTTATTCCCCCGGCATTGTTGCTCCAAGCAGCAATCCCATCAGGTGGCGACAAGTGGTGGCCCGTACGGGGAATTTCGGAGCGGACAGGTAAGAACTGAAAAGTTTCTAAAGAAGTGTTCGAATGTAACTAAATCCCAAGTTATAGAGGCTATGGAAAGAATCCTTGATATACCTGACTCCGTTGTCAGTGAGGAGGATTTAGAAAAAGGTGAAGGCGATCAAGAAAGCATAGCCTCTGAGTCAGTTAACACCAGTGAGGAGAGTAGTGGCATAAATTCAAAAGTAAGAGCTGAAAAATTCATCATAAACTTATTGAAATTAGCTGAAGAATATGTACTCTCCTTAGAAGCTGAAATTCAGGATACCAGTAAAAGTGATAGTAGTAAGAAGGAGCCAAACCATGAAAGTACGGTCTCCTCCACTAAGCCAGTTAGGAACTATGAAACTAGTAGTGAAGAGGAATCAAAAAGTGATTCTGGGAGCACAATCTCCAGTAAAAAGAACAAAAAGAAATTAAAAAAGAGAAAGGACCATCAAGTAGAGGAACCACTTGTGTCCTCTACTCCCCCATGGGTGAAATCCATTACAGAAAATAAGAAGGGTATTACTAGGCGTTTGCATACCCTAGAAATAGAAATAAAAAGTCTTTCTGAGTGCTTATGCACTCTCGAGGATAACTCACAGATACATTGGGAACTGCCAGTATTTGAAATTGAAAGTGGACAGAGGGTCCACAAGTCAGTAGATTTCAAAACAATAAAAAATCTCAAAGAGGCAGTAATGACGTATGGGCCCCAAGCTACTTTCACGTTGAGTATGCTGGAGTCCCTTAACACCTTTAACTTAACCCCCTAAGACTGGAAAAGTCTATGTAAAGCAGCATTAAGTGGAGGGCAATACTTGGTTTGGCGATTGCAATTTCAAGACCTTTGTATAGAAACAGCTAAAAGAAACGCAGATGCAGGGTTTGTAGACCATAATATAGAAATGCTCAGAGGAGAATGGCAGTTCGCAGACTTACAGGCTCAAAAATATTATGACCCAGGTGTATATGCTCAGATATATACAGCTGCCCTAAATGCATGGATAACTTTACAAGGACCTGAGGATGTACAAGGTAGCTTGTCAAAAGTGATTCAAGGACCTAATGAGCCATATGCTGACTTTGCTGATTGAATTTTGAGAACTGCAGGTAGAGTGTTTGGAGACGGTGATCAAGCTATGCCATTAGTTGTTCAATTAGCATACAAAAATACTAATAAATACTGCCAGGAAGTCATCAGGCCATGGAGAAATAAAAAGGATCTTTCCATATATATACAACCATGTAAAGATATAAATGATGCCTTTGTCACAGGAAATGTGATTGCAGCTGCAATGAGAGGTGCTTCCCCTCAATATTTCACAAGGGCTCAACCTAGACATTATAGTCAATCAGGATATTCCAGGCAAAATTATCATAATCAATCAGGCTATTCTAGGCAAAATCCCCAAAGAGAAATAAGACCAAGCTCATACCGTGCCCCAGGCCACTGCCCCAGGTGTAAAAAGGGAAATCATTGGGCCAATAAATGCCATTCAAAATTTGACATCTATGGAAATCATTTGTATAGGAATTCAAAAAATGGGGCACGGGGCCCAATGCCCTGGGGCCCACAAATGTAAGAGGCATTGGAGGAAGAGTATCCTCAAGCATCCACTCAGATGCTTCCCCGACACAATCCCTACTACCCATCCACTCCCTCGCCAGAGGAACAGGAGGAAATGCAGGAATAGACCTCTGTTCCACCACCCTAATAGTGTTAACACCTGAAATGGGGGTTCAACTGATTCTCACATGAGTCAGGGGACCTCTTCCCTCAGGGACTGTAGGACTTATTCCAGAAGAAGTCCTAAAAGCTTATTAGGTTTGCAAGTGACCCCAGGTGTAATAAACTCAGACTATAAAGGGGAAATAAAAATAATGCTTCGCTCACCCCAAAGTATAAGTTCTGTTAATCAAGGAGATAGAATTGCTGAGCTACTTCTCCTTCCAAATTTACATAATTCATTTAAAATGAGTATGCGTCAAAAAAGGAACAATAGAGGATTTTGTTCCACTGACTTGAGACCTATGGCTTCCTGGGTTTGGGATTGTTTAAGGAGGCCTATGTATAGAATAAAAATCCAAGGAATAGAGATGCAGGTACTGATAGATACTGGAGCTGACTCTTCCATCATTAATCTACGGCAATGGCCCAAGCAATGGCCTCTGCAAAAAGCTTCAACCAGTTTAAGAGGCTTGGGATATAATAACCTCCCAGAGAAAAGTGCCGTAATTTTAAAATGGGAGGATGATGCAGGGCATAAAGGAACACTTCAGCCTTATGTTTTACCTAACCTACCGGTTACTTTATGGGAAGAGATATTTTGCAACAAATGGGAGTACACCTTGCAACCAAACCTGCAGGTGTTAAATGTGAAAATCTACAGGGTAATTTTAACCCTAAAAGAAATCATTATCAAAAAGTACAGGGTAATCTTAACCCTATAAGAAATCATTATCAAAAGGTACTGGGTAAGCTAAATCCTAAAAGAAATCATTATCATAAAGGAAAAAGATATTTTTTTTTTGGGGGGGGGGCACTGAGAAAATAATTTTGAAAATACCATGGCTTTTTGATAAGCCAGTGTGGGTCCCTCAGTGGCCCCTATCTAAAGAGAAATTCCAAGTGGCCCACCTACTAGTTCAGGAACAACTAGAAGCAGGACATATAGAACCTTCCACCTCTCCCTGGAATTCCCCCATATTTGTGATCAAGAAAAAATCAGGAAAATGGTGATTGTTACATGATCTTAGAGAAATTAATAAAACCATTCAAATCATGGGCCCTACTCAACCTGGACTTCCTAATCCTGTAGCTATTCCAAAAAATTTCCATCTTATTACTCTTGATATAAAGGATTGTTTCTTTTCCATTCCCCTACATCCTCTGGATGCCCCCATGTTTGCTTTTTCAGTTCCTTCTATTAACAATAATGGCCCTGATCAGAGAAATCAATGGAAAGTTTTGCCACAGGGAATGGCTATTAGCCCCACTATGAGTCAAATCTATGTAGATAAAGTTATTCAGCCTATCAAAAATAAATACCCAGAGCTTATGTGCCTCCATTATATGGATGATGTTTTGCTTCCTCATACTAATCAAGAAGTCTTATTCACCATATTTAGTGATATATCAGAAAACTTGAAATGATATGGACTAAACATTGCTAAGGAAAATGTTCAAATTAGATCTCCAATATTATATCTAGGATTCCAAATTATGGACACTTTTATTAAGCCTCAAAAAATATTAATTAATAAGGAGCATTTGGCCACTCTCAATGACTTTCAAAAATTGCTAGGAGATATTAATTGGCTTTGCCCTACACTAAACCTCACTACTGGCCAACTAAAACCTTTATTTGACATCCTTCACGGGGACCCTGATCCATCTTCACCACAAACATTGACTCCTGATGCTAGGAAAGCTTTAAAGTTAGTAGAAAAAGCCATCGAAGGAGCTCATTGTGATAGATTTGATTTAACTCAACGACTGATATTGATTATTATTTCTTCACAATATACACCCACACGAGTATTTTGGCAACAAGGGCCTTTATTATGGATACATTTGCCTGTCTCTCCTAAAAGTATAATTGAGTCTTATACCTCCATGGTGGCTAAACTTATTCTTCAAGGACTTAAGGCTTCTACTAAAATATTTGGCATTCACCCTGCTACTATTATTACTCCCTATTCATCATCACAGATTGAATATTTATGCTTCAATGATAATGATTGGGCTATAGCTAGATGCTCTACTTCCGCAAATTTTGATAATCATCTTCCTAAGTCTCCTATATTATCTTTTTGTATCAATCATCCTATTATATTTCCACAGGTAATAAAAAAATCAACCTATTCCTAAGGCATTAAATGTATTCACAAATGGGTCTTCAAATGGTACTGCTGCAGTAGTTACTAAAAAAAGAAAATATGACTTACATAACTGCACATAAATCAGGTCAACTAGTGGAACTGGAAGCTGTGGTAAGAGCTCTGGAAAATTTTAGAGAGCAGCCCATGAACATTCTTTCAGATAGCCACTATATTGTACATGCCGTCCCAATATTAGAGCTAGCAGGACCAATAGCACCTCATACTCCATCCTTTAAATTGTTTTATAAAATATAAAAACTTTGGGGGCAAGAAAAAAGCCTGTATTCGTAGGGCATATTAGAGCACATACCAACTTGCCTGGTCCCCTCCATGAAGGTAATCAAAAGGCTGATGTCCTTACCCAAACAATCTTTATACTTTCAGCACTCCAGCAAGCTACTTTATTTCACTCCCAGTTTCACGTCAATAGCACCACCTTACAGCATAGGTTTAAAATCACAAAGGCGTAAGCCAGAACAATTGTAAAAGATTGTAAATCTTGTATGACACATTTGCGCAAACCTCATTATGGTGTTAACCCTAGAGGATTAATGCCCAATCATTGTGGCAGATGGATGTTACTCATGAGCCAAGTTTTGGAAAATTGTGATTTATTCATGTGACCATAGATACATACTCAGGCATGATTTTTGCTTCCTTACATTCTGGAGAAAAAGTTAAAGATGTTACATTTCATTGTTTGCAAGCTTTTGCTGCATTGGGCATCCCCAAAATGCTTAAAACAGATAATGGCCCTGCATATACGTCCTCATCTTTCAAATAGTTTTGCGTAAAATTCAATATATCCCATAAAACAGGCATCCCATACAATCCTCAGGGTCAGGGCATTATTGAAAGAGCAAACCACACACTGAAAATTATGTTATTAAAACAAAAAGAAGGAAATGGGAAAAATCCTTAGGGACACATTGGCAGTTGCCCTGTTCACCTTAAATTTTTTAACTTTAGACTCTAATGGTTATTCTGCTGGAGACAGGACATTGGAACCCACACCAACAACATAATCCTTTGGTTTACTGGAAGGATGTTCTTTCAGGTACATGGAAGGGTCCAGATCCAGTATTAATTTGGGGGAGAAGATCTGTTTGTGTTTTTCCAAATCACGAATCCTCTCCAATATGGATACCATCTAGATTAATAAAGCAGGTACCAAATCAAAAGGATCAAGATGAAGTTGTTGAGAAATCAAGATTAATAAAAGAAGGTACAAAATCAAGAGGACCAAGATGAAGGTATGGAATGATTCCCTTAAAAGAGTCCTTCAAAATATTTCACAACTTAAGTGTCATTCCTCCTGGCTGGGATGAGGAGATCTCTCTTCAGTGTGCACACAATTGTATTTTACTTTTTTCTCTTTTTATATATGTCTTTATGTCTGTGCATTTGTCTAAATTTCATGTAAATATGATGTCACAAATATATGTTTGTGAGTCTGTCCAGTGTGACGTCACAAATAACAAAGCGCTTATGAAAAAAAAAAAAAAAAAAAATATATATATATATATTATATATATATACCACCAAATAACTTTAATTCATTTAAGTTTAAGAGTATTCAATTTGGGTAAATAATTTAATAAGTGAAGGTAACTTCAATTTTGATTTATAGGTGTCCCAGGGATTTCTCTTTAGCAAAGAATATGACTAGTGCTGTATAACCTGATATTTTGGTGTTTTGACATAGGAATGTTTATTTGTAATTAACTTTATTTGATTTATAGCTGATTAATTTGAGTTATTTCAACAGATAATTTCATGGAAGGTTACAGAGACTTGAGGGTTCCAGCTAACAAATTATTTTTCCAAAGTGCCTTTAGCTTTTCTTTAATCTATCTTTAATGCAGTAAATACCCTCAGTCTTTCTTTGTTTTGTTCTGAATATGATATTTTGCCAGCTTATGTTTGTGGGAGCTCAAGCAGCAATGTGTGTGAGCAGAAATCAACTTTAATTTTCTAATCTAATAATTCTGTTTTTTAGTTTGACACCTCGCCTCTTGACTCAGTGCTGGAATAGCACTGCCTTTCCATTAATAATTGATGCTTGAGTTTCTAGGTAGTGGGCCTTAAAGATTTGCCAGTGGCATTGTCTAGACATAAAAAGGACGGCTGCTGCTACAGCTGCAGGGATCGCGGTCGCTGCAAGCATCCCTGCTGCTCAAGCATCAAACAACCTCACCAGCTGTGCGGCCTCTTCTCTGCATGCATGGGTCCTCCTAAATCAACGTGTTATAACAAGTGGACATTTTGATCTTTCATTGATTTGGGACTTTACGGGACAATGCCTTGCAGGTATTTGTCTAGGGAACTCAGTGTGTTACTTGATAGAACTCAGGGCAGCTGATTTGTTTAAAGAATTTGATATGCTATGCAACTTGGCTCGTCAGCAGAAGGCTTGTCGCCTGAAAGCCGCAGCATCTCCTCACAATTGGATGGCTGTTAGTCATCATACACAGTCGATCCTGAAGGGCTTGATTGAATGGCTGGTAGCCAATGACGGGTAAGATCCCCAGAGGGAGACAACCTAAGACAGGCACAGTCGCACAAGACAGTCTCATGTGGCTGAGTCTCATGTGGCCGACATATCAACCTAAGACAGGAGTCAAGGGCACAGCCTTGATTATCTGATGACGGGTAAGAATGTTGGTTGCACATGGACGTCCTAGAGCATCCCCTCTTTTAAAACAAAAGGGGGGAAATGTAGGAGCCCTAAATAAGGAGATAGCTAAGATTGCGGTTAGCTGTGAACCATAAAGCATTACCACCTTCCATCATCTCTTGAGACTTGGCCCGGCACATTGCGGACAGGGTCAGCGCCATATGTATGATCTCGCGAGACTTGGCCGGGACTTTGCGGACGGGGTCGGAGCCATTTTGTGTGGTTGGCAGAGTGTGGATAGCATGTGGGAGTTGTTGTTGGAGCCAGAGAGAGAAGCTAACAGAATAAAGATCCTTTTTGTTTCCAGTCCGCCTCTGAACTTATTCCTGCGGCGTTGTTGCTCCAAGTGGCAATCGCTTCAGGTGGCGACAAACATTAAACTGCTTCTACAAATCAACGGTATCCAGGTTAATGATAAGTCGTGTCAAGCATCATTAAATCCATTGTTTATGAATTTTGAGCTACCAGTTGTGAAAAAAATCGGATAAATATAACATTATTATTGCATTTAATGTTTTGTATATGGATTCTTTGGGAATGATCTTCAGAATTAATTTTGGTTTATTATTCTCTTTAATCTTCAAATTCCTTATGGCTTTTTCTCTCTGTTCTGTTTTCTTGTTTTTCTTTTCTGTTACTTCTAATTCCTTCTTTCTCTTTACTTTTCTATATACATGGAGGGGAAAAGCTTCCTAAGGACTTGTATTAATTAAAATATTTTGTGCTTAATAATTAAAATCAGAAGCCAAATAATAAGACCATGGCTGAAGCTAATCTTTCTTATCTCCACAACACTTGATAAAAGGCAGGGGGAAAAAAAAAGAAAACAGAATATGACAACATAGAGACTTGATTTGCATTTGACTCCCTTAACACTAAGCATTTCCAAACGCCAAACAACAACACTTAATTCAAACTGGTTCAAAAGTGTAGTGACATATACTTATTTTAGTAAAAGTTGAGGGTTATTCCTCTCATTGATTATCATGTTTATTTTTTAGTACCTATTTATCAAATCTTATCATGAAGAATATACTATGCACAGTAGTTAAATTGATTAAAAGGGATTCAAAAGCATGGGATCTGCCTCAAGAAACCAAGAGGAGGTGGATTGTGGGTGTAAATTTTTATGTGTACATCAGTATATGATGACTGGCAATATCAAAAGAAAATATGAATGACTGAAGCAAACGTAATTATTAATTACAAAATCATAAAAATATTTAAGTAAGTAGCCTAGGATATACTTTAGGAAGGAGTATTTTATTTTTCCTGTGAGGATAGAATTCATAAAGATCATGATTAGAGGGTATAGGTAGATGAAAACTTGGTTATTCCCTAATTCCAGGCAAAGAAAAGCTTATGTAAATGGATGAAGTTTAAGAAAATGGAAACAATAAGGTTTTAACAATTTATTTTGTGGGGGTATAAACACAGTTTATAGAGGTTAGTCCTGAGCTGTAATGTGGAGAGTGAAAACTCGTAACAATTGAGACATTAGAATTGTAAATAATTTCAGTTTGGTGTTCTCCCTCATTCTGCCAAGCATAATAATGATAATGGTAACAACATCAACATGGCAGCAAACATATAAAGGTTTTAGTGGTTACTCTATGGAAGGCCCTGCCGATAAACTACAAAAAAGTTTATACATCAAATACTATAATTGATCCTATGTTATAAGTGAATAATTTGAAGCACTGAGGTGCTAAGCAGTTTGCTCAAAATAACAGAGTTTCATGCTCATAAAACCAAGATTTAAATGGTGATGTTCCAATCTCTTTGATATCTTTAAAAAGATGGAAATAAATAAGGAGTGAAAAATTGTCAGAGAAAACAATAGGTCCCAAACAGAAATAAGTCACTAAATTTCCTTGTTCTCTTTGTCATTTAATATCAGTGAAAAATCTGAGAACAACCGTTTACTCTTCAATTTGCCTCATTCCCATGGTATATGCATTCTACACTTTGAAATTATTTAATAATTAACCTCTTTTGGTATTATCTGTGATGACCTCACTAGGTCCCTGAGTAACACCTCTTTTCTGATGTATTGTGACTGATATATCACTCTTATCTGTACATCAAATTGTTACCCATGTCCCTAAACTATCTACCACTGGGTAAGCCAAGGCAAGTGACTGTCAGCATGTTCATTTCTTCCAGAAAGACCTGTTTCATGCTTTTCAAAACCCACAGAATCAGGTCTTAAATTCCTTCCTTTGGCCTGGAAATACTTATAGCTAATTTCAGTGTCTCCTTTTCTGTTCCAGTTATGGACTAACATGCATTTCCAGAGATGCTCTAAATGTAAGCTTTTTTTTTTTTTTTTTTTAAGTTGCTTTATATTTACAAACTTTATAGTTTTCTTGTTTCTGCCTAGATTCATCTAGTGAACTAATACTTTCATTTAAAAAATTCAAGTCAGGCCATATCTCTTTTATGACCTTCCTGAATGCAGCAATCAAATCTTATTTTTGTATTTGCAAATACAAAACCATATGTTGACTTTTTTGGAGCACTTATATTACTGTGAAACTTTGTGTATTTAAATCCTGACTTTACCTATAAGCTTTTTAAAATCAGAAACATTACCTGTGATTACTGGTTCCTGACATCTAGTTGAGAGTGAATAAATGAGACACGGACTGAAGAAGGACAGTCATGGAAGTGGTTAGACCCTGACTCCAGCAATTGTCTTCTCCAGAAAGGTAAAAAGAACACAGTTGGAGAAAATAAAATAAAACAACTTCCACTGTCCAATTCTTTGTATAATTTAATTATGGGTCTAAAAGCCACCTAGTAGATACAGAGTTGGCACTGCCTTCTTCCTAAGATCTGAACTTAAGTGTAACACACAAAAAAGAGGAAAAGTATGAATTAAAGTAGTTAAGAACTGTCACACATGGCGGTTCCCAAAAGATGCCTGGAAAGCCAGATTTGAGGGGGTGGGGGTGGGAGGCAGAGAGCAAGGGAAAGACTAGGAAATAGGGAGCGGGGGCGAAGTGAGAGAAATCCAGGAGGGCAGAAAAGAAAATGCTAGATAATTAGCTGCCATGATTAAAAGGTTTCTTTTCTTTTTTTTTTTTTTCAAATCATTTCTCAATCTAATTCCTACCATGTGAAATGTTAGGATCTATTTCTAGACTGAGTAATCTGCTATAGTGCAAAATTTTGATAAATAATTATCTTCTTATTTTATCCATAAAAAATATTAAGACAGATTCATTTAATTACCATAACCAAGCACGACAGGGTGCTGGCTAGGCCCTGATGGATTGCCATTTCCAGTCTGACCTAAGTTTTGGCCTTATGTCTCATGCTCATATATGAGCACCTCTAGGCACAAGTTGGCCCATCTCCTTCCAGTTCACAGTGGAGTGCAGCATGTCCCACTGCTCATTTTCTGATGTGCAGGCTCTGCTCTTCCCATAGGGAATAGGATTCTGACAGGCACTTTATCTCCACACATTGAGTTTCATATGAAATTGTCACTTTCTCTTGCCGCCTTGCTAGTTAGTTCAATACCACGAACAGATACAGAGTGAGATTTTATATTGAAGTTAAGCCAAGGGACTGTTGTTTCAGGGGAAGTTCATTACTTTTTACATTACTAAGAATAAGAAAAAAAAAAAATGGAGGAGGACAAGGGAAGGGCAGCAATGATGGACCCTTTTATAATGTGAAAAAGAGCTTCAAGGGTAGAGTATTATGTTTTCACACATCATAGATCAGTCAATTTTCACAAACTCTCAAGAATATTATCATATCCTGATTTTCATTATCAGAAATGTTAAGTTACAGTGAATAGTTGAGACAGGTGTTTTAATTTCTAAGTATAATCTTCCTTGCACAGTTTAACAAGTTACAAGTGAATTCATGAAAGTGCTAACAGTCCAGGGATGGTCTGTCTGTCTCTATCACTATCTGAAGAGAACTCTAATTAATGAATTTGGAGGGAATATTTTTGATACTGTTTGTCACTATTATATGACCAATTCAGTATTTTATTCATTTAATGATCTATCTTCTTGATGGCCCTCTAGTCTAAAATTCAATGATTATGATTTTGAAGCAATGGAGCATTTCCTTGGAATTGAGCATAACATTATAGTTTGGATCTGGAACATTGCCCCAAAGTTTCATGTGTTGAAGGTTTTTCCCCTACCTATAGGTGCTATTAGGATGTGGTGGAAACCTTAGGAGGTGGGGCCTAGTTAAATGATATATGTCACTGAGGGAGTGTCTACAAAGGCTAAATCTTCTCCCCTGCCTCCCTCTCGTTCTTTCTTTCACATTATTTGCTTCACAACTGCCTTGTGATGAGAAGCATACTCCACAACACATTTCTACCACCATGATGGTCTGTTTCACCTCAGGCCCAAAGCAATAGAACCAGGTGACATTGGACTGAAACCTCTGAAACTGTGACCCACCCCCCAAAAGTTTTTTTCTCCTTTAACTTGTTTATCTCAGCTGTTTTTTCACAGCAACAACAACAACAACAAAACTGACTGCCACAGGTATAAAGAACACCTAAATATCTACTTTAGGGCACCACAGTGTGATAAAGGTGAGTTTGAAATGCTAATTCCCAAGACATTCTCTTTCTGGAAAAATATTAGTCATATTTTATATGAATGGCTCCTACTTATACTGACTTCCATTCAAGTTGCTGAGTGAAAAAGAAAAGTATTTGAGGATGGAGACATCACAAATAAAATTTGGGAAATAACCAAAATCCTACGTTGAATAATGGTATTCTATCAGAATACTTCAATCAGGGACTGCGTGACTCTCTCTGGTGATATGCATAGGTCTAAACATTGTATCAATGAAATACTTGAAAGATAATGATAAAAGTTAATGATATTGCTTAGAAATCCAAAACAATATCCAAAGAGAAATGGAAAAAAGAAAATAAGAAACTTAAAATGTTATCTAGAATACTTAATATCTAAATTATAGATACTAAAAACAAATTATAGACTCTTAGACAAGTAGGAAAGGAAATAGAGTTGAAAAGCTTATCAAAAAAAGTTCCCATAACTCAGTGTCATGAGATTATAGATTTTTCATGGCTCAAAATGTATCCAACCCAATGATGATAAAAGATCTCTAAGGTCCACCAAGCATCCATCTATATATTTGTGGACGGATGACATTTCACTTAAAAAGTTTGGTTACCAGAGTAGAATTGGATTTCTCAATAGCACTATAACATCAAAGATAATGTTGGCTACAGATCAATCCAAATAATTTTAGACCACAAATTTAGAGTCAGACAAATAGCATTTTCATCTCTATAAATTCTAAGTGTTTTTATTTTTCAAGCACTTTTCCTTAGGAAGATAATATGAAACAGTTGCTTCCCTCTGATGAGGGAATGATGAAGGAAAAAAAGAGGACTCAGGCAAGATATTTTCCAAGACAGAAAGAACACCAAGAGGATTCCTCTGAATGATAATGAAAAGAATTCCACAGGGTGAAAGTTTTGAATCAGGAAAAACAACTACTGGATGCTAGAACAAGAGATAGAGATGTCTAACAAAGATGTCTCAGTAGAATCAAGTATAAATGTGTGAAGCATGTTTGCTAATTATCATTCCCAGGAGAGTATTCCCACTGCACTGAGCATGGCCATCACTATGCCAACCGCCAGAAACAGGTGTCCATAAACTTATTTCCACTGCATCATGTTTAGGTTACTGTTTGGGTCCACCAAGTACTAGTCACTAGAATGCCTGAGTCTGATGAGACAGAACACACTCACACCCAACATATTTTACAAATTTGGTTTAATACTTGCAGATACTCTACAAGAAACAGAACTAAGATTCATTGTTCTCGTCCCCCATGGCTCAAGAAGCTCCCAGAGAAGACAGAGTCTTCAGTGTCTGTGTTCCATTTGCATTACAGCTGAGGATCCCTGAAATTAGCCACCCTGAGTTACATACCTCAGTGTTATGTGACCCACTGGGTGAAGCTTACAAGTACATGGTCATTCTAGAGGAAAGAAGAACTAAGCCTAAGTTTTCTCAGGCAGTTCCTTACTAACTCAAAATGTTACATTCCCTAGAAAGGTGAGGAACAAGGTCTGGGCTATTTCAGGTAATCCCTCCCTGGCCCAGGGTGTTACATTCCCTATATAATCTACAAACTTGAGAAATAAAAGCAAGAAAAGAGGAAAATTATTATATTGGTTCAAGGTTATCCAGAAAACTGTCCTGCATGATGATGAGGAAATTTTAAAACCTAAATGTAATCAAATACTCTACATGGCTAATATTAGAACATCACATGGTCACTCAATAATCACTTAACAAATAACTTTGACAAAAAGGTAAAAATTGAGATTTGTGCACAAAGCTGAGTTTCAAACTAATCACAAAGACCAAGAAATCAAAATTTACAGTTAAAAGCTCTCTGTGATAACATAAAGATAAAGACCAGAAGAAGAAGCTAAACTCTTTGAAACCAGATGACTGATAGAGGAGGAAATTCGAGTTGGGAGCAATAATGAAGAGTCTGTTCCTTTTCTTTTTTTATTTTCTGTTTTTTTTTTTTTTTTTCTTTTCTTTTTTTTTTTTTTTTTTTTTTTTTTTTTTTTTTTGTACAGGAGATTGAATTCAGGGGCACTCAACCACTGGGCCACATACCCAGCCCTTTTTTGTATTTTATTAGTGACAGGGTGTCACTGAGTTGCTAAGTGCTTCACCTTTGCTGAGGCTGGCTTTGAACTCACAATCCTCCTGCCTCAGCCTCCCAAATGCTGGGATTATAGGCATGTGCCACCGGGCCCGGCTGTTCCTTTCCTTTATAAGTCTTGCAAAACATTTTGAAATGACCAGCTCTATGTAAGTGCAATGTCGATTTAAAAAATTAAATTAAAATTAATTAAAAATAATATTTAGTAGCATTAATGTTTTAGGTGTCATAAAGATAGGTAAACATTATATTGAAAATAAGATAATAATAATAAGTAAATTTACTTAAATATTGACCTAATTATGTATTGGGTCTTAAAAAATGAGATGATTTATATAATGAAATAACTAAAACAGAACACACACTTCATGATAGTACTCAGATGAGTCAGGTACTACTATTTCTATTCTGTAGGCAATTAAATTGAACTAATGAATTTTTCACAGCTCAAACATTTTCCAAGTGCCAGAAGTTACAACTAGGGCATCTTAAGCCTTAATGTAAATCAAATTCTGAAAGAAATTAGGGTTATATATGTTGATGATTGAATGAATATACAGCTTAGTGGGTCTTCCTAAAATTTACTTTTACTTTGAACAAGAAGCTCCTACTTTGGGCCAAGACCCAGCCATACTAGAAGATTATTAACTAGCAAATTTATTTTCATAAATTAAGAAAGTAGAACAATAAACCATTGACAGGGTTAACAAATTATTATTTTTATAGTTCTTTAAAACTTAATATAGTCATTTAAATTCACATCCAACATAAGCTGTGTTCTTTGATATCATAAACAAATAACAAGATAAATCAACAAATGCAAATATGATTTTCTAAACCTCCTTTGCTACTAGAGTTTTGACCATCAGTTGAAAGCACAACAATCATTGTCTTGCAGGTTAATTGTCTGTAAGTGCTTTTTGAGGCTTGTCTTATGACATAATTAATTATGTCATGCTGTGCTAATTTACTCAATTTCTTTTGTCACAACTAAAGTGTTAAAGTAACTTCCATGTAATGAATATCATTAGATTAAACTCCAAACCAAATATATATACATATATATATGTATATATATGTCTACAAAATTCCTGCTGTTTCATGAAGACAGCAATGCTGGGGAGCCACCATCCTGAAAAAAATGTTTATATAAAAATGCTATCTAGCTATTCTGTACTCTACCAGAGTGTTTCTAGTTTGCACTGGAGGGGAATTCAATGTGATAAATATTAAAACTAATTTTGAGTGAAGATATGCCATGAACAGTTTGAAGTGCTGAACACATTTTAACTGATTTTAGCCTCGTGACAACTCTATATATTAACTCTATTATTATTTTTCTCACATTACAGATGAAGATACTGAGGATTAAGCAACAACTAGTAAGCAGCCAAGCTAGGATTCACACCTAGGCACTCTGGCTCTAGTACTATGCCCTCAAAATACCTCTCAGGAAAAATGAAAAGTTGTGAAATTGGGTGCATGCATTTGTCTTTGGGGAACACATGGGAAATTGAGTATATTTAGTCCTTTGGCTTTCTGGGCCCTCATTTGTTCATCTTTAACATTGGGTTAATAATAATACTTAGAGGACTAAATGACAATGTCTGTGTAAACAATTTGCAAACACCTAAATAATATGACTACTATTTATTTTTTAAGAGAAGCCAATTCCCATGACTGATGTTTTTTGAGACACAGGTTACAAACTAAAATGTAGAATGGCAGAAGCAGCAGAAATGTGTTCCTAACTTGTGACCCCTGCAATTCCACAGAGCTGAACAGAAGACTCCTTTTAAATTAGGGACAATTGAATGACAGCGTGCCCTGTGGTGGGGATTGCTGAGTGTGGAGAGGCACATCAATAAGCTCACCTATGAGCAATAGAAATTGAGAACTTGGAGAGACCATGAGATTTTCAGGCTTAATAGGACAAATGTAATTAACTGAATATTAAGTCTTCTTTCCCACAGGACTGTAGTAGAGATGGGCCTTTAACAGAATAGCATAATTCAGTCAATAATCACACTAAAGTGGTGGGGAGAATTCAAAATTGAAGGCAGCAATGAGATGCACCAGAGAATGTGAGCTCCTGGATGCTGTGCTCATTCTGTTGGCCTGAGAATTACTTAGTGATATATTTTTTTTTTCATGACCCACAAAAATTCTTGAACTGAGGAATTACAGGTTTGGAAGGTCCTAGGTGGCTATAAACCTTATAATGAAATACTGTTCTTTCAAGGTCATGAGAAAAATCTATGTACCAAGATTACTGACTTCCAGCTGCATTTTAAATCAAAGAAAAACATTAAAATATCAAATATTACTTGCATAAAGTGTTAGGCTTTTTAATAACTGAAAACTCAAATTTTACTTACTCAGTTAATTAGTAGCTGGCACATCAAATGATATATGATGCCAAAACTGGTACAAAACAGAACATTTAAAAAAAAAAAAGTATGAGTAGGTAGGGAAAGCTTTTTAAGCAAATAAAAATCAGTAAGATTCTGCAGTAGCATCAGGGTTCAAAACATGTCATAATTTAATCTGATTTTCACAGACAATTATATCAACTCTTCAAGATTTATAACCATCAAAGGATAAATTTCTTGTGTTTCCACTGCTTGAGCCTTCAGTTGGTAATTAAGCAAATAGGAGAGAGTGAAATTCAATATTTCATTGTTGACTCAATATGTTGTATTCAAGGTTCATTAATGAGAAAATGTATTTTTTTTTTAATTTTTAGAACGTTGCAACCTTAATTCTTTACACACACACACACACACACACACACACACACACACACACATCAAATTCCTCAGTACCAAGAATATAAAAAATATGTTAAGGTCCTGTGTATGTTGGTTTTACCAGTGCTGAATTTGCAAAAAAATAAGAAAGAAAAAGAAAAAGAAAGAAAGAAAGAAAAAGAAACAGAAAAGAAAGAAAGAAAAAAATGTGGAAGAACAGATGGGAAAGTAACTAAGTTATGCTAAACTAAGCATTCAGGGGGAAGCTGGAGGCTTTAGGTATGCCAAAAACTACAGCAAAATAAAAATCCAACCAACAGAAATTGTGCCCCTGGAATACATGACACCTGCCTGCAGAACCAAAGTGTTCTTGTAATTACCAAAAGTGTATTTTGGGAGGTTCTCACATTCATTTTTAACCATGTTCTGGAAAAAGAAAGGAATCGCTCTACAAGACCATTTGATAATGCCCTCAAAAACCCCAGAACACAGTACATTCTTAAAGATGCAGCCCAGTTATTAAATGATCTTAATTTTGCTGTTAGAAATGTGAATAAAAACTTGATCCATTTCTTTGGATAATGCTTTGTAGATCTCCTACTCTCCCCTCTTTTTGAAAAATAAGGAGGATTTCATTACAAACAAAAGTGTTTTAATCAACTTAAAATTCTAATTGTGTACACACATTCTTTTTCATTTTTTTCAGCCTAATGCTGTGTGTGTGTGTGTGTGTATGTATATGTGTGTGTGTATGTGTGTGTGTGATGGTAACAATAAACTCTGCTTTTTCATTCTTCTTTTCCTCTCTCTCTCTCTCTCTCTCTCTCTCTCTCTCTCTCTCTCTCGTGTGTGTGTCAATCATTTAAGAATAGGAGAGAATAAGCAGATTTCCTTACATGCCTTACTAACATTATTTATGCCTTTCTGGTTGTTGCTTCTCTTTTGGTGGATATTGATGCCATCACTGTGTGCCAAATATCCAAATGGTTGTATTCTAACAGAAAACATCTTGAGAGTTTCAGGGTCTTGCCAAGGCCATACCTTCTTGACCTAATTTATGTGCTAAATTTTCTTAGGCTTGATCTTCAAACACAACTCTCCTTTGCTTTTATTCACCCTCATGCATGGAGTCAGCACTGATCTTCTTAAGATAGGACATCATGAAGATGTCTGTAGCCCACCCATCTTCTTCATTCTTCAGCCTAGAATTGTGAAATGCATACATATTTTTGAATTAATCATGAGAATGGGAGCTACTTTCTAGCATTCTTCTCTGTCCTGCTCTCTCTTGTGCATCCTATTTTACCCTCAAAATAAATTAATAGACTTTCTCTCTCTATATATATATTTTTTAAATTCACACATGTTTGGATGCTGGTCTTTATTCCTTTTAGGCATCTCTTATATTTATGAATTAATTTATCAAACCCTCCCTTCCAATTTTATCTTAGATGGGATTGTATCCTTTATGTTTCCCATCAGTGGAAAATAAATAAAGTCATATTAATTTAACTTGCTTTTAGTCTAGTAACTACAGACAACAAAAGAATCTTCTAACTCCTCAAACCCCAAGTCCTTTTATAGACAGGGATTGCTGACTAAAGATGGAAAAAACAAATCGGCCCCCAGTGTTATTGCTTTTATTAAAATAATCATGTTTCTTGGGCTGGGGTTGTGGCTCAGCGGTAGAGCACTCGCCTAGCACGTGTGCGGCCCGGGTTCGATCCTCAGCACCACATAAACATAAATGTATTGCGTTGTGTACAACAAAAGCAAATAAATAAATATTTTAAAAAATAATCATATTTCTTATCCTCATGTTTAAAATGTTCTATGAGATGATGCTTTGGTTACTCATTTAATTCCTCTACAAAATGATCTTTAAGTTCTGGTCAATCAATAGAGATCAAAAAGTCAGTGTTAAGAGTCAAATTTTAAGATTTAATTTCTAGCTTCACTTAATGGCCCTATGTTTAGGGGAAATTAATTAAACTTTCTAACTTCAATCTCTTTGTCTACAAACTGATCAAAAACAATGCATATTTTATAAGATTGCTACTAATGTTAATATAAATGACACATAGAGAACATAGTCAACATTTAGCAACCAGCCATTTTTGTTGAGAATCTTTTTGTACTTAGCATACAGTGCATTATATTCAAAGATTATATTGGAATATGTCTTACTTTTAATCCATAAGACAGATAGTATTTTCTACAGATAGTATTTCCTAGAAGTTGAGAAAATAAGCACTTGCTAAATTCCCACAGATGGTAAGTAGAACAGTGAGGATTTTTAAATTAGGTTGCTTTGAATTTTAAAACACACATATGCATAAACACAAAACAAAGCACAAGAAACCTGGTATTTTCCTTCACATGACCTTGTATTCTGTGATCAAGTTCACTCCCTTCAATGATTCCGCACACATCCTTAATCCAAAAACTTTTGCATGGTCAACAACCCTTCCCTGATCTGGCTTTTACCTAAGAACTACTCGAGGGAGTTTGTCTGCACAGCAGTGATCATGCTAAGATAATTTTAGTTCCCTTTCTATCCTGCATGTCTCTGCATGTGCCATTCTTTCTTCCTCCCAGGTTCATCTCCCATTTTCCCTCACCCTTTACCTGGAGAACTTTGTTCAACATTTATTTAAGAATCGATGTCTGAATTCTTTGAAGGACCAACTTTCTGCACGTTCTATGATTACTTTATGCTTTTTTAGTATTGTTGTTATAAATCTATGGTATGAAGTACAGTTGAAAAGTCATGGATGAATAAATCAGTATTCCCACATTCTTGCAACTACTAACTGCAAAATTTAACTTATTATTCTTGTAAAAGGTGTAGTCTGGCTGGGTGCAGTGGGAAAGGCCTGTAATCTCAGCAGGTTAGGAGGCTGAGGCAGGAGGATCATGAGTTCAAAACCAGCCTAAGCAAAAGTGAGGCGCTAAACAACTCAGTGAGAGTAAATAATACAAAATAGGTCTGGGGATGTGGTTCAGTGGTCGATGCCCCTGAGTTTAATCACCTGTACAAGCAAAAACAACAACAACAACAACAACAAAAAAGTGTGGTTTTCATTTTTGCCTCAGTTATTTCCCAAATGTAATAGATCCATCATTTCTGATTGCAGCTAGTGTCCATATTTTGAAATATTTGAATAAGATCTCCTAATTCTGTTCTAGGAAAAAAATGTTTGCAGTTGAGGAGAATAGAAAAATATATGTGTTGATACAAACTAAAAAGATGATTTATCATCTATCTGTCCTCCTTCTCTCAGAATTTGTAGATAATTCACTTCCTTCTATGTTTCCCCTTTTCCAGTACATTAGTAAGAGGATTTTTATTACATTTATATGAAATACACATATTTAAATATTATACTTAGAACACGATCACTTTATCTTTATGCTTAAGCATTTTTTAATTGCAATAGAATCCTTAAATTAAATCTAGTGTTAATGTCATAACTGTCATGATAATTCTAAAAATTACTTGGGTTTATTAAAGAAATTACATATTTTACCAGTTTTCAATTTACACATCAGATAGGGCATAAAATCAGTTTGTGATCCTGTGATATCAATGCAAAATGAACTCTTGATTTCACATTATTTGAAGACCACAGGTAGTTAAGCATCTTACACTTTCATTTATTGTAACTTATTTTTCTAAAAAAAGTAAAAATTTTCCCCCAAACAACATATAGTTTTAAAAACAAAGAAAAAAAATGAAGTAAACCTTGCAAGTCTACAATGAGTTACTGCTTTAAGAGTGAAAGTGTAGGTTGCAGTGTTTTTCAAACACTTTTTAACATGGGGGTTAATGCATTATAAACCAGGACACTAGAGTTCTTTTTCAATCTCTTTAAATTTAGCAGCAATTCCCAAACTAATTAAAATATTTCACTTCCTTTCACAGAGGTCTGCAAAATCTGAAGAAAATCTAGCTGCACAATCAATGTGTGAAAGGGCTCTGCTCCACAATCCAGGGAAATTTTAAAAGGCAACCACATTCATGTTAAAATAGAAAGTATGATGTGTTGTAAGTTCAAGGTACATAGCCATGAGAAAATATAAAAATCTCTAGTATGGAAATTATATATTTAAGAAGGATTTCAGGGAGAATATCCTAGAGGTTAAAAACATCCAACTTGATCAGATTATTTACATGCATGCACAACTATCACACAATGAAACTCATTATCCTGTATAATTAATGTACACCAATAAAAAATTCACTTCAGAATCAGTTTGAGTTTAAGTTTAAAGCTTGGCTCTAACACTGACTAGGAATATGAATATGAACAAGTCAAGCAACTTTGTGTAGTCTAATTTACCCATATACAAAATGGGGACTCTACACAACTCATTGAGTTAACATAAGTATCCATAAAGTAATATATGTAAAGAACACAGGATATAATCTGATGCATAATAATTGTTCAAAAAGCTCTTGTTATCAGTATTGGGCAGATCATACTGGATGTTAGTAATACCTTGGGGATTTCTTTTACCTTTTCCGAAGGATTAGTTGGACTCCAATGAAAATATTTTGTGTTAGCTTTCTATAACTGTGACAAGATATCTGAGAAACTAACTTAAAAGGAGGAAAGATTTTATTTGGTTCACATTTCAGACACTTCAGTCCATGCCTGAATGACTCCATTGTTTTAGTCCTGTGTTTTATGCCATGGAGGGACACATGGTAGAGCAAAGCAGCTCAATGTATAGCAGCCAGGAAGCAGAGAGAAAGAGGGAAGAAGGGAGCAGAGACAAAGTATATCCTTCAAGGTCACACCACAATGACCTACTCCTTCCAAATAGACCAAGCCTCCAAAGTTTCTACCACTCCCCAATTGAGATCAGAACCAATCAATTCCCAAATCCCCTACCTCTGAGCACTGTTGAATTGGGGACAAAACATTCAACCCATGAGCTATTGGGGAGCAATTATTTCAAAATCATCACACTTATTGATAAATATGTTACATAGAAATTACATAAATGAATTATTATGTGCATGTAATCCATATCATATATATATACCCACTTACTCTTTGAAAATTATAATATTCTCAAAATAAGAAAAGCATGTAAAGCATTTTTTCATGATTTCATAACACTGATATTGTCAGGTCACCACAAACAAAAAATAAATTTTATTTTATTGTGCTTCAAAATATGAAGCAATTGCTAAATTATGCTGTAGAAAAGAGAAAAATTGAAATACAAAAAGAATAGTACATTCTGAAACATTGGGGTTCATTGGATCAAGTTCATATGATGAATGATAAATATAATTTAATATAGTAATGATTCAAGGGAGAAAAAAACATCCAACAATATATAAAAATGATTTGGTAGATTAAACTTTCTTTAAATCAAACTACCCATAACCAAACAATATAGAACAAACAAACAAAAAATGTTTTCAGTAACAACTAAAATTATGCCTAACATTTCTCTTAAAATGTGCACAATTCTAAAATTATTGCTCAGTTAAAAACAAAACTACATATGAAAAAGTGGGTGAAAACAAAACTGGAGTTTCTATTTTGTCCATATATATTTTTGTTGCTCCATTTATAGCAAAAGTCCTAAATAGAATCATCAACACCTGTCAACTCCTCTTCTCTCATGCTTCTTTAATCCCATATCAATTAGGATTTTGCTTCAACTGGTACACAGAAATTGCTTCCTTCAAGGTCACCAATGACCTTCCAGTTGCTGAATATAACTGCTTACAAAAATTCTAATTTTAATGTGAAAAGATGCCATTCTTTGATTTACCATTGCTCCTGACTTCCAGAATGCACTTTAGATTTTGTGTGACCTCACTTGATATTGCTTCTCATCTTCATTTGTTTTCTTTTCATTTAATTTCAAAACATTTAACATCAAAATGGTCTGGGTTTCATTTTTAAACTTCAACTCATCTCTACTTGCCAGCAGTCCCCTGATGGACTTTTCCAGTTGCACTCCATTAAATAAACCCATGTATCCATAAATCTAAAATTTCTGTCTCCAGTTTAGACTTTCTGCTGATCTTCAACTCCATGCTTGACATTTATTTGTTATCTCAAAATAGACATTTAGTAGATAAATAAACATTTGTATATCTAAAATAAAAATCTGAATATTCCCCATTCTTAAAGGAAATGTTTTCATCTTTCTTGATGACCATTCCGTAATTCCAGGTGTAGAGTACAACAACTTTGAAAGGGAAGCTTGACTCCACCTTCAATCCATTGGGAAAACGTAGTCTTTTAAAACAGTATATTCAGAATCAGGCCATTGCACATAACCTATATTTGCTAATACATCCATCATGAATTTCCATGTTTGGATCACTGTGATAAATTTCTAATAGCTCTTCCTCCCACTATATTTATCCTACTGTCAATAGATTCCTTTCAAAATAGCAATCAGAGCTTTTATATATGAAAAGTTGAATCATAGCTCTCCTGTGTTCAAATCTTTGTGTTAGTTCTTCAATTAATTGAGTCATCACCTTACCAAGGCCCCAAATGACCTATGTGATACAGATACTCTTTTCCCTGTGTGTTCTTACCATTTAAACTATCTTTACTATATTCCAGCTGTCCTGATCTCTTTGCTGTTAAGCAATACCAGGTATATTTCCACAGGCTTTCTTCTGTCAGCAAATGTTTTCTGCTGGCTAATCCCTTTATTCTCTTCAAATATTTTCTCACGTGGTATTTTTTTTTTTTTTAAGATTTTCAGTTTTTACAACATTGTAGACTTTTTCAATTTACTTCCTTGTAGTTACTAATGCACCCTTTATTGCTGGCTCTGAGAAAATAAAGGTGAACTCTTCAGAAATATTTTTTTCCATTGCTGACTGGCTTGTATTAACCCCTATCAGGAGGGGGCATTAGAGAGACATTGCGAGACAAGGGATTTTTCCAGTGTCTTCCCTGTAGCATGCAGTATCAGACTCTTTTTTTTTTTTTTTTTTTTTTTTTTTTGGTACCGGGGATTGAACTCAGGGGCACTCAACCACTGGTCCACATCCCCAGCCCTTTTTTGTATTTTATTAGAGACAGGGTCTCACTGAGTTGCTAAGTGCCTCGCCATTGCTGAGGCTGGCTTTGAACTTGCGATCCTCCTGCCTCAGCCTCCCAAGTGCTGGGATTACAGGCGTATGCACCACGCCTGGCTAGTACCAGACTCTTGTTGCACAGTGATTTTCTCTACCACTGGGATCCTGCAGAACATCATGGTCATCTCAGCAGCATAAAGAAACTTCTTCTGACATAACTGAGGAAACTCTCTTCAAGAGCAGATTCCAGTAATTTCCACCATCACAGCACATTAGGGGCTTCTCTGATATTCAGTGTACCACAGCCATTATCCCTCAGACAAGATAGGGATAACAGTTTTACTTTTTAAGTTATGTATTTATGTTGTTTTAGAACATTTTCAGTTAGGAAATTCATCTTCTGTGATCAGAAAACAATATTATTAAATATTTAAAAATAAAGCTGTGATGGGAAAAAGTTATATCAGCCTTTCCAGGTACTTTAAAAAATTACTTACAAATTTGCATCCAATAGATTTAGGACTTTTATTATACTTACAACAACTACTTTATGACCACCCAAACTACGTGCATTAGATAACTAACACAAGAAGTTTTAAAATTCACAATGTGGGATAACTTTAAAAAGTTCACTTGCTGTTTGTTCACTAGTTTAGCAACTGATTATCTGGCTGGAAGGCCAAATACAGGCTTATCCAAGAACATAGGTTTAGCAATAAAAATTATTTGTATGTAATTTAAATTGGAAATTATAAATTAAAGAAATATAATAAATCATTTTATATGCTGTAAGAATGAAAAAAATAAAATAAAATTTCAGAAATATGGGACAAATGAAGGAGAGGGAGGAAGGGGGTGGGCAAAAAGACAGGGAAAATGAGGGGCTGGAGACAAATACACTGAGCATTCTTTGCTTCTTATTACTTTATTCTTTAGTGAGTTCTCTCAAAAAATCAATGGCCCAGAGCTGAGAACTAGATTTTTGTTGATGTGCTCAAACCCAGTAGCCCAATACTTCCAATGTCTCGTATAGTGGAAACACATTTAAATGATAATAAAAGAGCAGTATTAAAGATGCTCTAGCTCATATTTGACAATGAGATAATTTAACACACTTTGATTGTAAAAGCTATCAGATACTTAAATGGTCCATCCATGCACATTTATTCTAAATTTATTTTCTGTACAATCTGTACTTTGTCACTAACCAGTCAGCAACTAGGAAAAAACAGGAAACCATTTTTGGTAAATTGGGAGTCTTTTGTGTTAGAAATGCTGGACCTAAAAATATATCTGTGCTACAGGCTGATTTATAGTGGCACTGTTGGGTATTTACTATATGATCATGAAATAACTCTGTTGTAGCTCTGTGATTTACCAAGTGCTTTATGTAAAATTCTGGATGGTGATTTAATATAGCTCTCTAAACAAATCCTCTCCTCTCTGTGGTTCCCAATGCTGACTCTGATTTATGATGTCAGACTGAAGATGAGATGCTTCCATATAAAAATATATTTTATGAGTAGATATCTTTCAATAGCAGTCTAGTCAATGAGCAGTTCTCATTCAGGAGCTAAAATGCCAATAGGCATAGCTGAAGACTATGTGTGAAACTATTGGTCGCCACAATTATTGAATCCCATCCTTCTGCTACAGCCAAGACCACCATGAAATCTCAATAAATTTTGAGAGCTATGACCAAATTTGGGGAAAAATAAATGGGTTCATAGTAGGTAATAAATTGAGTTGATATTTTCTTGTTTTCTTCTAGTTGTTCAATTGTAATCATACAGTAAATGTTCTAGGTTTATAAGAACATATTCACCTGGTGTGCATGATGGTTAATTTTAAGTGTCAATCTGGCTAGGTTAATGAATGTCCAGATAGCTGCTAAAATCTGGTTTCTTTAGATGTCTGAGATAATGTTTCAATTAATATTTGAATTAGTAGACTGAGTAAAAAAAATCTGCCGTCACCAATGTGCATGGGCATGGTCCTACCCATTGAGTCCCTAAATAGAAAGAAAAATTAGAATGGTGAATGAGCTGTCACCTTCAGCTAGATCACCCATCTCTGCCTCTTTTGGGACATTGTTCTTCTGGGTTCCAGGGCTTTGGGTGTGAAAGGAATGACACCATCAGATTTCTTGGGCTCTTGTTTACAGATGGCATATGGTGGGAACTCATAGCCTCTGCTAGCAAGGGATTTTTCAATCCTGTAAGAAACCTTTTGCTGTATACAGTCATATGTCATTTAATGTCAGGAATGTGTTGTGAGAACTGCAATGCTGGGAAATTTTATGTTTGTATAAATAATATATAATGTACATGTACAATTGAAGACAATAATTGTGTCACTAGGCAATATAATCTTTAGAGACTAACATTATATATGTGCTTTGTCTTTGACTAAAATGTGGTCATGTTGTGTCTGATGGTAGTTTTTATATATCCTATTGACTCTGTTTCTCTGGAGTATAGTTAATATGCTATATTTTATTTCATATTTTAGGGTGAATTCAGATGATAAAATGTTAGTTATCAAACCAACATATCTACCATCAAAAATTTGGAATATTTATAATGGCAATATTAACTAGACAGTATTTACTCAGTTAATATGATCAATCCAAGTATATAATAGATCATGGTTAATTGAAATATTATTAGTAATAGATAATGATGCAATTGTCAGATTGGTTATGTAATATTAGTGAGGGATTTTTTTTTTTTTTTACTCAACCCAATTAACTGATGCTAAGTTGAATCTATTTCTTTCACATATTTAAAAATAGGAACAAAATTGAGCAAGTTGCATAATTAGAGATATTGAAAAGTTATGAAGATAATTGATTTCATTCCAATGGGTTTGTTTGTTTGAAGCTTATGGATCAATAATTACATTCTCTAGTTTTTCACATTTGGGAACCAGTATCCCAATTCATATCCACTTGGAAGCTGAAGACTAATCTTTTGTGTTTCTGTCACCTTTGCCTTTTAAGAATTATGTACCTAGTAGCTGGACTCAATTGAAAGACCCAGTCAGAATGGATTTCTTGATTTTTTTTTTGGCTACATATTTGCACATACAAATTAACCAGTATTTTTATTGAATTTTATAACCCATCAACTACCAAGAAAATCCATAGTATTGTTGGACATAATATCTGAATATCTAGATTTACTATCAGGATAAATGAAGCATTTCTTTAAAAATAAACTATAGAAATATAAACATTTTTTCTTTCTTTAGATATGAAACTCTGCAAATTAATCCATTCAGTTTTAAATATTTGTAAAGAGCAATGTTATTTCAAAAATTATACATTTCAATTCATGCATATAGCTTTAGGTAAACTGCATTATCTTTCTTTTAGTATCCTACTTTCCTTTGTCTTCCTTTTTTAAAAAATCTCTACTTATTTCACCTAAACATTGGTCTTTTCTACTCCCCAACTTTAGTTTTAATGGTGGAAATAGATTTCCTACCTTGATGAATGAGCTCTGCCAGAGCTTATATACTTTGATGCCCTAGCACCTCTTGGAGTAATAATGAGAACTGCTGCTTCCTAATAGGTATTGCTGTTAACTCTAGAGAGAAAAAAGGGATTTTACAAGATGATTTATTGACTACACAACACGATTCCCAAACTGATTTTCTGGCTGACAAGTAACAATAATATTACCAGTTGATATTAAACCTACGTAAATAGAAAGTTAATATAGGAAACTGATTTTTTAAAAATATGTTCATGCTGACATATCTAAAATGAAAAGATCTCTGTGCTATCTTAATGGATTGCAGGCTTCAAAATCAACTTCATGTACTATGAGTAGCCGAATTCCTGAAGGTTGTGATGGCTCACAGATAACCTTGAAAGAATAATTATCTTCAGGACTATTCTATTTCTTGCTTGATTTTTCTTTATCCCAACAGACTCTGAAATTCGTGTTCCTATACTTGTGATAATGATATTTTTATCAGAACAACATGAAATGCCATTTACCCTTCTACTAAATGTCTTGAACCACAGTCCAGTCTTCAGAAATAAAATTATTCTGATCATCTTAAGCATGTTCTAAAAAAGATATTTTATTTCTGCTCCATAATATGGAAGAAAAATATGCTTAGGTGCCCACTGCATGATGTGTGTGGGTGAGTGTGTCCTACTTAATTCTGGCAATAGAGCTCTGAAGTGGGGGTAATATATATTTTTGTGCATATAGACTGAGATACCAAGAAGAGAAACAATTTTCCTAAATCTACAGAGCTATTAAATTTAGAATTAAATTCAGGGTCAGTCATATAATCGATAATTTTTTCATTATTTTGATACAGGTATCAACCATTTCTATTTATTATTCTAGTTGACTTATTGTGGTAAAAATTGTACCTGTTAAAAAAATATGTTAAGAAAAAACTATTTTATTTTGATTTCTGTGGAATTCATTAAGAATATAAAATTCAAGCATCTCTTTTCTGCACTGATAAAGGATATTAAAGCAATTAAATAGTACTCTGTGTAGCAAAACTCACTAGTGGTTTCTGAAGATTATGAGGTCTAATGGTTTAGGTATAACATTTGCCATCCCATGACACCTGGTTGTACTTTTTCATCCAAAGAGTTCATTGACATAAAACCTTGATTAACGTAAAAGATGTCAACAAGGAGCCACAGACTGCATGTGAACTCTTCATTTTATAGGCGAGACTTTTGATGCCTAAGGTAAAGGGAATAATCCAACTTTACACAAACAGTGAGAAGGAATGTCAAGACTTGAAGTTGAGCCTCCTGATTCCCTAAGTGGAGTTTTTTTCCACTTTACCAAGCTGCTTTTCTGATATTTGACTAGCTTTGGAAATTGCAGATTCTAAGGGTTGTGAATCCAAAAGCTTGTGCATTTGGCTTTCCTTTTGTACATTTTATAATAGCTTAGTGGCTGTGGAGAAGGTAATCTACTTCTCAGTGTGCATGTTCTTTTACTACGGGCGATAATCTACTGAGTTCTGGAGTTCCCATAATATAAGCAACTCCCTTTGTGACTTTCAATTGCTGCAGGTTTGTAATGGTGCTTGGCACTTTAATAATTAGTCTACAGGGAGCTCTAATAGAGCAGGGCAACTGTTTTAATTAACTTAATCCCCAGAACATGAGTTGACCATTAGACATCAAATCACAGTTTAGCTCCAAGAGTATTTGAACTCTGAGGAAATCACATTTGTAACTACAGTGGGGATAAAACATTATCTTCTGTTATAAAACAATGCAGCTGCAACCGATTTGGCTTCACTGGCCTCTGACACTGTGGTACATGGAAGCCATTATTTCCATTGGAATGAATGTATAATAGAAACGGCTCAAGAGTTTGGCTTTGGGTAGTTAGAAACGATGTGTTCTGGCCTAATTCATGAGAAGCAAAGACAAATAGAAAGGAATAGCCATTTTAAAACTTCCAGACTGCCTATTTTCAGCTGAGTAAAGAAATGAATTTGCAGAACCACTTAAAAAGCTAATTCGGTTCAAAAAGAACAATATCGCAATAAGGCATTTTTATGCTCTGATAATTTACTTTATATTACTTCTTTAAAGTGTAGGACTATTTTAGTCACTCATTTACTTTTTTCAAACACCTTTATTCCATATAAACAATGTCTAAGGGAAATGGTAGGTACAGAGATCATAGAGTAAAACATTTGCAACCATGATCGAATTGCAAGCTAAAATTTACCAGATATTTTCTCATCTTCATAAAGGAATTTTGTTCTAGCAATTAATTAAAGAGACTTTTCCATTTTTTTGTGCATTCAACATATATTTAAACATCTGTTATGTAAGGCAAGATGTGAGACACTCAGGGTAGAAATTTATAAAACACACAAGGTGACCTCCAAGGACTGGAGAGAAGTGGACAGTTACATAGTGTGTGAAGAAGTTGGATAATAGCATTTCTAGGGTGCCACGGAAGGAAATAAGAGGGAAGCTCACCCAGTCCTGGATCTTAGAAGGTTTCATAGATGACATGATTTTTTACCTAAGAGACAGAAGATTAAGAGGTTATAGTCAGAACTACAGGTCTCTCAAGCTACTTCAGATGATGAGTAGGCACAAGGAACTAGTTTCAACAGAAAACTCACTCAGGTTATAATCTTAAAGAGATTTTTGTTGCTGAGATAAAAACTATAAAGATGAAACTAACAGAATGTTAATACCATGAAGAAGAGTTGACATAGTGAAAATGAATTTTACTTAATCAAAAACACAGCATAAAGTCATAGTAAAGAACATTAAGCAAGGAAACTTGTAAGGAATGAAAAAGGAAATAGAACGATGTAGGTTAACACTATATAGACTAATGAGATACATTTCTTTTCATATTAGGTTTTTTAAATTCATTGTGCATTTTAGTCAGATATGGCACATTTTAGTTGTTTATTAGTTAAATTTTGTTGGTGTCTACCACACTGGACATTAATTACAACTCTAAGACTTACCTTGAAAACTTCAAACCTGAGAGATCTACCTCGATCCAATTCTTTTTGAGACTAAGAGGGTGGATAAATTTGCCTCATTCTCATAATAAATGAACTGACATACTTGTGTTTAAGCCAAACTATGCCTGTAACTTATTATTAAAGATGATATTTTGGCTACTATCTAGCAATCCTTTTAATTTTCTATTTTCAGACAACATGTGGGGAATATATATATATATATTATTCATTTATAAATATGAATATTACAAATGTTTATTTATAAATATAAATTATTTATATTTATATGAATATAAATATAAATAATATTCACACACTATGTAACTGTCCACTTCTCTCCAGTCCTTGGAGGTCTTCCTTACAAGTCCTTGTGTGTCTTATAAATTTCTACCCTGAGTGTCTCACATCTTGCCTTACATAATAGATGTTTAAAATATATGTGGAATGCACAAATAAATGAAAAAATCTCTTTAATTCGTTTCTAGAACAAAATTATTTATATTATACTTTTTTGCATATACTATATAATTTTCTTTTTCAAATAAATATAAGTATGTTTATATCTCATCAAATCAAAGTATGAATTACAGAATCAAAGAATATCAGATTTGAGAGGGACCTTAAAGTAATCAAATGTACGATGCCTTAATTCACTTTTCAATACTTCAGACAAATGTTCATTTATAAATATAAATTAGAGAACTTCCACTGTTCTATAAATAAAATTCATTCCATTTTTGAGTACTATATATATTATATATATATGTGTGTATATATATATTCCCCACATGTTTATATATATATATATGTATTTTTATATATATATATATATACATATATATATACACACATATATATATATATATATAATTTGATGAATTGATGCCTCTTTGGAAACCTCAAATAACAAAAATCAAGGAATGAGAGATCAATCAGCATTGCAAATGAATTTTTAGGCAACTGAATAGATTGTTGTTCCAACCTTAAAATTAGAGAACATAACATAAGGGGCAGGTTTTATGGAGCTGGAAAATTTCTTATCTGCTATGGATAATTTTAGAGTGCTTCCAGACTTTCAGATATAGGTACATATCACATGTTGAACATACGGATATGAAGCTTTGTCTTGCCACACTATATCCATTGATACCAGGTTTGCTTTAACACATATAGCTCAAAGTAAGGTCTTTATATTCTGTGTCATTTTTACATATTTTATAACAAAATATTGATTTGTGATTATATAATAACTCAAAACTTTTCTTGTTTTCAATATTATATTGCTTCCTAGAAGCTTGGAAAACATTGTTTATAATGTGGAGATACATATACTATACTTTTTTGCATAGATTACATAATTTTCTTTTTCAAATAAATATAAGTATGCTTACGATCTGATCAAATCAAAGTATGAATTACAGAATCAAAGAATGTCGGATTTGAGAGGGACCTTAAAGTAACCAAATGTATGATGCCTTAATTCACTTTTCAATACTTCAGACAAATGATCATTTATAAATATAAATTAGAGTACTTCCACTGTTCTATCAACAAAATTCATTACATTTTTTAGTAATTTTAATATTATCAAAATTTTTCTTAAATTTCCATTCATTTATCCCAGCCAGTATTACTTTCTGAGTTACACAATTGAGTCTAGATCTTCTTTAAAACAAACATTTAAAATAAAGGCCATATATAGCAAGCTAACAGTTAACATTATATTCAACAGTGAAAAACAGAAAGATTTTCCACTAAAATCAGGAACAAAACAAAGTTTCTCAATCCTTTTATTCAGTATAGTAATGAGAGTTCTGACTGGAGTAACTAGATAAAAAATAAATTTAAAAATTGCCCAAATCAGAAATGAGGACACTAAACTGTCTCTGTTTAAGAAAGACAGAATCTTATATATTGAAAGGCATAATAACGTCACTAAAAAAAACTTTTAGAAACAGTAGACAACTCTAAAATCAGTTGAGTTTTTTATACATTAACAAGAAAATATCAGAAAGTAAAATTAATAAAATAATTTCACCTTTATTAATATCCAAAGGAATAATGTTTGCAATAAATTTTAAAAAGGAAATGAAATTTTTAATGAAAATTATGAAACATTGCTGAAATAAATTGAAGTACATAAATGGAAATATATTTCTTATGTTCAAGGACTGGAGAAATCAATATTATTAAAATGTCCAAAATAGTCACAGTGATTTACAGATTCAATACATTCCCCATTAAATTTCCTATAATATTTTTCACAGAAAGAGAAAAAAGAAAACCTAATTTGTACAAAACTCCAAAAGACACTGAAAAACTAAAAGCATCTTGAGAAGAAACAATACAAGAGGCATCATACTTCCTGATTTTAAATTATACTACAAAGTTATAATAATCAAAATCAGACACATAGGCCAATGGGATAGAATAGAGATCCCAGAAATAAACCTGTGCGTATGCAATGAACTAGACTTTGATAAAGACACCAAGAACACACAAATGGGGAATGGAAAGTCTCATAAATGATGGCTCTGGGAAAACTGGATATCCACATGCAAAAATAAAATTAGACCTTATTTTCCTTCATATTGAACAATTAATTGAAAAGGATCAAGTACTTAAATGAAAGCCTTTTCTAAGTCTTATAAAATTGAAAAAAAAGGCAAATTTTCTTTTATGTTGAGCTTAGCAATCTTTTAATACAATATCCAAATCAAAGCCAAAAAATAAGTGGAATGGTATCACACTTAAAAGTTTATGCTGGGCAGAGTGGCACACACCTGTAATCCCAGCATCTTGGGAGGCTGAGGCAGGAGTATCACAAATTCAAAGTCAGCCTCAGCAAAAGCAAGATGATGAGCAACTCTGTTAGACATCCTGTCTCTAAATAAAATACAAAATAGGGCTGGGGATGTGGCTCAGTGGTCAAGTGCCCTTGAGTTAAATCTCTGGTATCCCCACCCCCCAAAAAGAATTTCTGCACATTAAAGAAAACAATCAATGGAATTAAAAGGCACTTTAGAGGATGAAAGAAAAACATTTGCAAAATATATAACTTATAGTGGATTAATATTAAAAAAAACATAAGAAATTCATGTACTCAATAGGAAAAATGGACAAATAATCACAGCAATGTATGGATACAGGACCTAGCATAATTTTTCCAATAAATAAGTATAAATGGCCAAGAAGCATGTAAAAGGTACTTAATATCATTATCCATCCAAATCAAAAACACTTTGGGATATTAGTTCACTCTTGTAAGGTTTGACCTATTGTCAAAACTAAAACTAAAATTGATTTTAGATATTAAACAAAGGAGAAATGGGAATAGAAGTAAGGGGTCTTTGTAGCTTAGTTTTTACTTTTTTTCAAGATAGATATTATTTTGAATTAAATCTTAAAATGATGAACTATAATATACTGCTATGTACTTTAAATTCTATGATATAGCCCAATTTGATTAAAGGAACAAAGGTGAAATGACAGCACAAATTTCTAGCTCAATCCTTAGGAAACCTTAAACCTTGCAACTGATATTCTTACATCTTTCCCATGAATAAAGTGGACCCAGCCATCCCCACAGCCAACACAAGGAGGAAAAGCCACGTGGCACAAAGCTTCACCATGAGAATTAGTATGAAAGAAGAGCTGCCCCAGCAACATATAAATATACAGGAGAGAGATAGGTCCTTGCTATCTCATACTATCTATTATTTTAAATTGCTAACATCAATAGTTGATCAAAATAACATCAGTAGAAATGCATGTGAAAGAAAAATTTTTATGTTTATGAGAAATAATATTTGTTTACTTATGATAGAAATAATACAAAATAAGTATCCTACAATTTGTTAAGAGCTTGCTGAAGAACTGTGTCATGATATTCATGAAAAAAAAATCACAAATTTCTACCAAGGTATTGGAAGAATCCATTGCACTGAAATGTATAATTGATATTCAACATTCTTTCTAGACACTTTATAGAGTAGATCAGTGCTGACCTATTTATCTATGATATTTAATAAAATGCTTATTTGCAAGTTGGTTTTTTAAAGTAGACTTCAGAATTTGACCCTTGCATTATTCTCAGTTTACCTGTATCATTCTGACCTGCTTATCAAAGCCCAGAAATTCTTTGTAAAAAGAGCCCAGTAAAGCTCTTGAGGTATTCTTAAAAGGAGTTTGATTTTTAAAGAACTACCATAATAGTTAAAACATTTAGAAAACAATAAAATCTTTTCCAGTTTTGCATTTGTATATTTGCAAATACTCATATTTAAGATATAGTGACATCATAAATTTCTGTTCAATGGGTCAGATAATGATATAATGTTTTCAGGCAGCTTCATAGAAAAGGGAAAGTGTAACCAAAATATTGATCTCCTCTGGCATCAATGACCCTCTGGCCACAAGCCCCACATTACTCCTCATCCTGGTGTCTTTCAGATGAAATGATGTTAAGTGCCATTGATGTCCACATTGCTAAGCCTTAAATCTACTGCAGCAGAACCTGTGTTTTTAGGACTCACAATGAACTTTAACTCCCATCAATACACATTCTAAATCAGTATCAGAGGTACTAATGAAAAGAATGGTAATGACTAGACTCAACAAAACTTTTACTTTTGCTCTACCTGAGCAATTTAGAGAAAGAAAACTATAAAATCCATCTGATCCCGGGCTTTACTTGGTTGGTAGGTTTTGATGGCATTTTCTATTTCTATTTCATTACTTGAAATTGATCTGTTTAAATCATGTATGATCTCCTCATTCAGTTTGGGTAGGTCATATGTCTCTAGAAATTTGTTGATATCTTTGATATTTTCTATTTTATGGGAGTATAAATTTTCAAAATAGTTTCTAATTATCTTTGGTATTTCAAACATGTCCATTGTGATATTTTCTTCTTCATCTCATATTTTAGTAATTTGAGTTTTCTCTCTTCTTCTCTTCACTAGCATGGCTAGGGATTTATCTATTTTATTTATTTTTTTCAAAGAACCAACATTTTTTTCAATTGTTTCTTTTGTTTCAATTTCATTGATTTCAATTATTTTAAAATAAATTTAATTATTTTATTAATTATTTTATTTTAATAATTTTAATAATTTTATTTTAATTATTTTCTGTATTCTATTGCTTTTGGTGTTGATTTGCTCTTCTTTTTCTAGGGCTTTGAGATGTAGTGTTAGGTTATTTATTTGTTGACTTTTTATTCTTTTAATGATTGTATGCCTTGCAATAAACTTTACTCTTAGTGCTGCCTTTATAGTGTCTGGAGATTTTGATATGCTATATCAATGTTATCTTACTTCTAAGAATATTTTTATTTCATCCTTGATTTCTTCTACTATCCATTCATCATTCAATAGTGTATTATTTAATCTCCATTTGTTAGAGTAGCGTCTATTTTTTATTTTATCATTGATTTCTTATGTCATTCTATTGTGATCTGATAAAATGGAGGGTATTGTAGGCTGAGTTCTACAAGACTTTCAAAGAAGAATTGACACCAATACTCCAAAAAATATTCCATGAAATAGAAAAGGAGGGAACCCTTCCAAACTCATTCTATGAGGCTAATAGCACCCTCATGCCAAAACCAGACAAAGACACATGAAGGAAAGAAAACATGAGACCAGTATCTCTGATGAACATAGGGACAAAAATTCTCAATTAAATTCTGGCAAATCAAATACAAAAACATGTTAAAAAGATAGTGCACTACAATCAAGTGGGGTTCATTCCAGCGATACAGGAATGTTTCAACATATAGAAAACAATAAACATAATTCATCATATTAATAGACTTAAAAACAAGAATCATGTGATCATCTCAATAGATGCAGAAAGAGCGTTTGACAAAATACAGCACACCTTCATGTTCAAAAAACTATAAAAACTAGGGATAGTAGGAACATACCTCAATATCATAAAAGCTATATATGCTAAACATGAGGCCAACATCATTCTAAATGGAGAGAAATTGAAAGTATTCCTTCTAAAATCTGGAACAAGACAAGGATGTTTTCTTTCACCACTTCTACTCAACATCATCCTTGAAATTCTAGCCAGAGCAATTAGGAGAAAGAAATTAAATGGATACAAATCAGTAAAGAAAAACTCAAAATATCACTATTTGCTGGTGACATGATTATAAATCTAGAAGACCCAAAACATTCCACCAAAAAACTTCTAGAACTAATAAATGAATTCAGCAAAGTACCAGAATATAAAATAAACACCCACAAATCAAACACATTCTTATAATACATCAGTGATGAATCCACTGAAAGAGAAATTAGGAAAACTACTCCATTCACAACAGCCTCAAAAAGAAAAAAAAAAAAAAAATAAACCTGGGAATCAATCTAACAAAAGAGGTGAAAGACCTATACAATGAAAACTATAGAACACTAAAGAGGGAAATTGAAAGAAAGCTCAAAAGATTTGAAAGATATCCCATGCTCCTGGATAGGCAGAACTAATATTGTCAAAATGACCATGCTACCAAAAGTATTAAGTAGACTTAATGCAATTCCTGTTAAAATCCCAATGACATTCTTCATAGAAATAGAAAATGCGATCATGAAATTTATTTGGAAAAATAAAAGACCCATAATAGCGAAAGCAATCCTTAGCAAGAAAAGTGAAGCAGAAGGCATCACAATATCAGACCTTAAACTATACTTCAGGTCTGGGGCTATGGCTCAGTGATGGAGTGCTTGTCTTGCATGTGTGAGGCCCTGGGTTTGATCCTCAGCATCACATAAATAAAATAAAAGTATTGTGTACACCTACAACTAAAACATATTTTTTAAAAAGACTATCCTACAGAATTATAGTAACAAAAACAGCATGGTATTGGCACCAAAATAGACATGTAGACCCATGGAACAGCACAGAAGACACAGAGACAAACCCACGCAAATATAGTTATCTCATACTAGACAAAAGTGCCAAAAACATTCACGGGAAGGATAGCCTATTCAAGAAATGGTGATGGAAAAATTGGAAATCCATATGTAGCAAAATGCAATTAAACCTCTATCTCTCACCCTGCACACTCACACACACACACACACAAAAAAAAAAAAAAAAAAAAAGAAAAAACCTCAAAAAACAACTCAATTTCTATCATTTATGAATTTATTGAAAGGAGGAGTCCATAGAGGTAAAAATACATGTAACCAAAGACTTAGGCACTAGAATAGAGATCCTATGCTTAATAGGGTCAGCCTAGGATCTGACTTCCTTAACAAGACTCCTAAAGCACAAGAAGTGAAATCAAGATTCAATAAAAGGTATGGATTCAAATTAAAAGGCTTCTTCTCAGCAAGGCAAACAATGAATAATGTGAGGAGAGAGCCTACAGATTGGGAGAAAATCTTTACCATGTGAACTCTGGATAAAGCATTAATCTCTAGGATATATAAAAAACTCAAAAAGCTTAACATGAAAAAAACAAATAATGCAATCAACAAATGAGCTAAGGCACTGAACAGACACTTCACAGAAGAAGAAATATAATTGATCAACAAATATTTGAAAAAAGGGTTCAAGATCTCTATCAATTAAAGAAGTGCAAATCAAAACTACTCTAAGATTTCATCTCACTCCACTCAGAATGGCAATCATCAAGAACATTGGCAACAATAAATATTGGTGAGGATGTGGGGAAAAATATACACTCATACATTCCTGGTGGGACTGAAAATTGGTGCAACCACTATGGAAAGCAGTATGGAGATTCCTCAGAAAACTTGGAATGAAACCACCATTTGACCAGCTATCCACTCCTCAATTTATACCCAAAGGACTTAAAATTAGCATACTACAGTGATGCAGCCACATCAAGGTTTATATCAGCTCAATTCACAATAACTAAACTATGGAACCAACCTAGGTGTCCTTCAATAGATTAATGGATAAAGAAAATGTGGTATAAATACAAAATGGAATATTACTCAGCTTTAAAGAAAAATGAAATTAAGGCATTTGCTGGTAAATGGATGGGGTCAGAGAATATCATGCTAAGCAAAATAAGCCAATCCTAAAAAAACAAAGCCCAAATGTTTTCTTAATATGCTGATGCTAATTCACAATAAGGCGGTTGGTGGGGGGTGGGCACTAAAGAAGAATAGAGTTACCTTAGATTAGGTAGAGGGAAGTGATGGGAGGGGAGCGGAGGGAATGTGAGAATAGGAAGGATAGCAGAATGAAACAGACATGATTACTTTATGTATATATATGACTACATAACTAATGTCATGTACATTCAGAAAAACGAGAAATTATATCCCATCTATGTGTGATATATCAAAGAGGATAAATGCATTCTACTGTCATGTGTAAGTAATTAAAATTAAATAAAAAATTAAAAATTAAAAAAGAAAACTAAAGGGGAAAATTTTCACCATCTAATTTCTACCATAATCCCTGGATAAAATACTTATATCTGGGGAGAGAGTTAGAAACTGTGGTAGATGTTAAACAGGCAGACACTACTGATTTCCATTGAAAAAGGAAAGTGAGAAAAATGGTACAATAAGCTGAGTCGTTTCAGAAAATAAAAAATCTCAAAAATATGCTTGAGTCATACCATGACTCATTCACCTTGACCTTCAGCAGAACCAGCTGTATTTAAACACAGAAGCCACAGGCTTTTAGTGCCTATGATAGTTTTGGGGGTATGCCACAGCACTATGAGTTAATATGAAATCAGAAAAAAATAATTACTATAATTAGCCTGGATTATATTAATCTTTATACCAAAGCAATTATAAAATACAATGTCTATCATTTATAAATTTATTGAAAGGAGGAGTCCACAGAGGTAAAAATACATGTAACCAGGAAAGTCATAGTGACCCCCAAAATGGTCAGGCTGAATTATGCCCATATTCCATACTCCTTGCTGGGATTATTGGTTCATTCTCTTGTTCCAAGTTATCCAGCTGCACATCATCAGAGATCTGAAGCTTTATATAGTTAATTCAGAAAGCTTGCTTTCTGAATTCTGTCTATTAACTCTTTATCACAACTATTTAACTGTTAAACTTTTCAAATTAAATACAAGGGAAATGCAAGAAAAGCCAGTGATATATTCCTACTTCATAAACCAATGTTTTCATTTATCTTTTATGGAATTCTTTGATATTTTCTTTGAAGGATTTAAACTTTGAAAGGCAATTTAATAATCAAAGGAAATAATCACATAAATGAACCGTATTGTGACAATCTAACAGAGTAGATAAATCCGACACTCCACAGGGTTGGCAATCCTGTATTTCACTTACCCTGAGGAGCTTGAAAGTGATTGATGGGCAACAGCACATGTTTGAAAAATGAAATGGCAGTGCCAAATCTGTTTTATGTTGCAAAGTGAGCCAAAAAAGATTTTTGATTGATTAAAACAGGCTGGCCCCTCTTCACCTGCAGCTGTAATGCTTAAGTAAAACAAATAATAAACTGAGTCTATTCCATATTCGTAAGATGCACTGATAACTATATTTTCTCCCTTTTGATTTTGTGTGTTTAGTTTTTTGTTAGTGTATATGTGGCACAATCAAGAATTAATTAAGGCAACATTCATTTGATGAAGTTTCTGTCCAAGGAGAAAAATGTCCTTGCACTTTTGTCCTAGGTGCATGTTAAGGACTGAAAGTGTCTGAAGTTATAGTTCTGGAAGCTGGGAAGGAGGGTAGCAATATTCTGGGATTGCCGTGTGGTAATGGGATATGTGACTGAAATACTTACGAAACATCAGTGTTCAAAACCAGAGAGGGACAGGGAAAAAACAGTCACTGAACATGTGGACAAAAGTCCCAATTGGAGGGCAAGAGGTAGAAGCCAAATTTTCATCCAGGAATTTGTGAATGGAAGATGCTGGAAGACAGACAAGTCTGGATATAAATTGTCATCTGAACTGATAGAGCCCTCAGATGTCCCTCAGAGCCTTGCACTTACCATACATTCTTTCTTTACACTCTTTTCCCCTTTTTCCCTTTATTCTTTGTGGAAGGCAAGACTTGGTGCATAAGAAAGTTCTAACTCATGTCCTGACACTTAATGGCCTTGATAGTTAGTTACATAGCCAGAATTGGCTCCTTAGTGTTCAGTCATTCACTAAATAGACATACTAAGAGTTAACACTTCATTTTTATTTTGAAGTCTAAATCTGATGGTTTATAGTCAGCACAGAATGTGGCAATTTCAATGCCGAGTACATGCTAGTTACTTTTTGTTATGCTTAACTATTTGATAGGGCAAAAGCTATATTGACTTAAAAACCAAATACTTAAACTTTCTAAAGTTTAACATCATGTGGGAATAAATATTTGATTCTTTATGTTTCTTAGATTTCCCATTCAACTATTTCTTTAACTCAGGAAAACTGATTAGGATTAAGATATAAACTCCAATGGTTAATTTTATTCCCAAGAGATAATACATAACTTTAGCCAAAATTCATCATATATTTCTGTTATCCACTTTAATACTTTAATATATTTAAAATCCATTTTAAAGAATATAGTTTTAAGAGTTGCTTTTATACAAACTGAGTAAAACATCATTATAATAAATATCACTAAATAGCTGAAACAATGTCTTGCCATTAAAAATAATATTTCCAGATTAATATCAAGCAGACTAATAACAACATGAAAAATAAGTATGGTTAAATTTAAAAATATATCATGTTATAAAAGTTACTCTGAAATAATTGTAGTACTGCTACAGAGATATCTATTAAAATTCAGTTTTTTTGTTTCCATTCATCAAAAGCTGTAGTACTCAAAAATTTTGATGGATATAAGATAAAATGCTTTCCCTCATTGCTTAACAGTACATAAAATGAAGATAAACTGAAAAAGAAAATGCCATATGCCTTTAAGTAGAATAAGTTTCAAAACAACACCAAAAAAAAAAAAAAATTATGCTGGGTTACAGAAGCCCCTGTACACAGCTTCTTTGCCATTAGCTATAGCTAACACTTTGGCTTATTTATTTATTTATTTATTTTCTATCTCTGTAACTGTTGTCAGACTGAAGTCCACTCACTCATCTCAGCATTCTTCCTTGCACACAGTACTCATCTTTTTACTCATAGTTCCTGGCAATAGTAGACCTGCAAGAAAAGAATTTGGAAAACATGAATTATTACAGTGCTTTTAATCTTATTTATTCAGATGGTGTTTTCAAAGTGGACATAAGTAAAAAAAAACAAAGCAGTGAAGTCCCTGCCCTCAGTGTGCCTATGCTGTCCTGTTGACAAAATTGCTGTGTTTAAGCTTCCATGTACCATCCACCAGGAGCAGGATTCACAGATCTGGGTGTCAGGCGAACTCTCTTATGAAGCTCTGAGATGCAGGGAACCCTGGGAGTTATCCTGAATAAACAAGACAACTCCTGATTACATCATTCCTCTTCCATGTACAGAGTATTGTTTATCAAAAAGCACAATGCTTAATAATTCAATTTAGATGTCCAAGGAGAAAAAATTTGGAACCAAAAGCCTTTGCCCAATGGATGCAGAATTAAGTGTTGGGTGCTGATATACAGGGGTAGGAGTTATAGATGACTCTAACATTGCAGGTAAATAACTACATATAAAATTTAGAACTCTGTGTGAGTTATTGCACAAACTGGCCTCAAAAATATAGAATAAAAAGAGAGATAAAGAAAGGAATTAAAACTACTCTGGGAAGTAGGGTAAACAATGCACTGAATTTGTGATCCATCATAATATCTGTGGGTTTTATGACATTTGGGAAAATAGTTTCCTTCTTTTTGAGAAAAATTTTTGAAAACCTTTATTTTTATTTATGTGGTGCTGAGGATCCAATGCAGGGCCTCACACATGTGATATGCACACTCTACCACTGAGTCATAGCCCTAGCCCCTAGTTTCCTTCTTTATGTGGTTTTGCAGGGCATTTGGAGACTGCACATAAATGTAAGTGAGTATGTTTGTGTGTACACATGTGCTGCTTTGCCCAATAAATGACAGGTTACTGAAATAATTAATAAAAAAAATATATGCATTCATCTGGCCCCCACAGAACTCATATGGGACTTGGTCTTGTATTAGTCAGTGACCTCCAGTAAGGTCATACAGTTAGGTCACACACACATACACACACACACACACACACACACACCACATACTATGTATACAAAGATATATATCTATATACACACATATATATATTTATAGAGAGAAAGAGAGATATACGGAGATGCAAAGGGAGAAGAGGGGGAGAGAGAGAGAGAGAGAGAGAGAGAGAGAGAGAGAGAGAAAGATGCAGGAGAGCACAGGCTTAATTTGAAGGGCTAAGACTCAGGAAAGCTGATAGTGGAAGAGTGGAAGCTGCAGTCTGAAAATCCCCAGGCTTGAGATCCCAAAAGAGCTGATAGTGCGGTCTGAGTTCAAGACCAGAAAAGACTGATATTTTAGCTTATGTACTCAGGAAGGACTGTAGCCTTTTTGTTTCATTCAATCCCTCAGTTGACTTAATAAAACCCACCACCTTGGGAAGGGAATCTACCTAACTCCTCTGTTCATTTAATTGTTAGCTCATCCAGAAACCCCTCCCAGATACACCCAGAATAGTGTTTGGCTCAATGCCTGGGTACCTTGTAACACAGTCAAAATGAACCCCAGAAACTAGCCATAATGAACCCACACCTGAATTGTTCTGACAAAACTCTTTGGGGTATTCAAGAAGAATTTTCTAGGAATCAGAAACTCTTCCCATGGACCATTATTTGTGATAGTCCAAGTGAGGGGTGTGGTCATGGTCCTAGAGGAATATCAGGTTCTGTGCGTAAAGGGAACAATGCTCCAAAAAGGGGGAGTGTAAAGGATTAAAGAATGCAGGCTAGTTCTCCCTTACACTCTCTGTCTCTCTGTTTCTATCTTCCTGCCACCCACATTTATCAGTCTTGCACTGCTACCACAGTGTAAAATTACATAAAGAAGGAGGGCTTGTTCTCCCCTCTCCTCTCTCTGTCCTAGATCCTCCTGCTACCCATTCTTATCACTCTTCAGTCTTACATTAGTGGCATTATAGAAAACCATGAGACTGAGGTCTAGGAATGTGTGGCCTTCAAATATCTCATCTTGTCAAAGTGGGAAGGTGGTGGTCTGGTGGTCTGGATATTCCTGGACAGATGCTAGAACTAGTGAAAGGAATCAAAGCAGACATAAAAGGTAAAATTGAGTGAGGAAATTTAAAGCACTGTGAATTCTCTCTGGAGTAACAGTAAGGCAAATCTTTCCTTCTCTAAAAGTAAGAATAAAATGGTAATTCAACTAGTCTTGTGTAGGCCATGAAGGTTGGAATTAGAAAAGAGGCATTTGAATTCCTTTACAATGTTCAATACTTTCTCTGAAAAATAATTAATCCTTGGGTCATTCAGAAACTTTTCTGACATCAAACAAATAATCTAGATAACAATGGTATCTATGTCTCTTTACATAGGAGGATTAGAGGAACACTAGAAAGGTCAAAGGGGGAAGGAGGGGAAGGAAGGGAGCAAGGGGGGATGGAGGGGAAAAAAAAAGAAAAGGTGGTTGAATAAGATGGATATCATTATCCTAAATGCATGATTGAAGATTTGAATGGTACAAATATACTTTGTATACAGTGTTATGTTATGAATTATAATGCATACTACTATTATAAATACAAAAACTTTGAATAAAAAATTTTTAAAAATACAGATATAAAAATAATACCCAAGTCCTTCTTTCTTTTAGAAAACACACACTGTCATTGTGTTTTCTATTCTCCTGTGTAGCCCCACCACTGAGCACAGTGTCAGGACCATAGAATACATTGAATCAATCTTCCTTAAAGAAGTACACAAGGATGCTGTGCCAGGGGCAGTGATATTTTACATCTATAGAAGGAGTTTTCTTTTTTAAAAATAAATTATATTATCAAAGTTTTTCAAAGAAAAATGAAACTATTTGATCAGAAATTATTTATCTTCCACAAATATCTGGATGTTTTAAAAGAAACCAGACCTGAACGAAGAAGTAATGAGTGTTTTCCTCTGAGTACAGGCACACCTCATTTCAAGTGTACTTGGTTTTTAGCCACAGTTTCCAGACTTTCATCTATCTTTACTTAAATTCAAGTGTACAACTGAAAGCTAAAGGTCACTTTATTTACCAAAACCAAAATGTCAACAAATAAGCATTCCCTCTCTGCCTTCTCAAATCAGCATGCACAGAACATTACACAATGCTCTAAACCCTTCTCCACAGAGATATTAAATAAAATCATTAATCCATACAAAATATGTTCATTCCTTGTCTACTCAGACCACAGGAACAGAAAAGAAAATGTGTCAGGCATCACAACCTTATGTTTTAAATAATCCTTTCTTGAGTCTTATTGCTCAGGAATCCCTGGAAATAATTTTTGTCACTCTGGAAGAACTGGCCTGAGAAACAGAACCCATGGATTTTAAGGGAGCCCAGCTATTGCATTCCTGTGAAACTATGGACATCCTGCCCTGACCCCTTTTTTCTAAACTTACATTAAGAATGATTACTGCAAAATAGAAGGGTACACTGGGAATGGTGATGTCTTGGTATAATATGACAGCTAAAAAAATATATAAGATGCAATCCTCAACTAAATTTGATAATGACAATGCTGGTGTGCTTATAATACTTGTGCATGTGGACACTCTTGATGGAGGCTTTCCCTGTCTCTGCTGATGGCACACACTGTGAAACATCAGTGCATGCTACCATCCAGGAACTACTTTAAATACTCCTATTGTGAACCAGGTACTGGGCTAAATGCTGTGCAATATAATAGTGAACTATTACACTCCTACTGTTATAGACAGAATCTGTTTAACATTGAGAAATCAATGAGGAATTATATTAGCATGTGATCAGTGTTGTGATATAAAACAAAGCAGGCTTGAGGACCACATAGGAAGCACTGTGTTCTGATTTCCAGGAGGAAATCTTTCAGTAGAAGGGATGTTTTTTTAGAGTGATGTTAGAAATCAGTGTTAGACATCAGGGTACCATTCTTAGAGAAAGTTTGATTAACAAGGATTCAAGTATTTCCTCCATTCGTGGTTTTTGCAGAAGGTAGTAAATAAATTTACTCTGTAATGTGGCTTTTAAAAAACATTCTCAAACACATTCTATTCTGGAATAAATGTGCATGAAAAATGAGGCTGAAAGGAAAAATAAGATTGGGACAGATCACTCCAAACTTAATATTATCATAAATCTAATGAAACAATTATAAGACAAATAAAAACATCAGCATAGTTAAAGAAGACATGCTAAATCCTTTAGAACTAAATAGACAAACCAAACAACTGCTCTAGAAAATATGTCTTTAACTTAACAAGAGAAAAGAAATTGAATTAACAGGATGAAGAAGAGCTAGGGCTGCTAAGTTTTGGGACAAATGTTAGAATGAACAGAAATGAGGAGAATGAGTCCCTGTGTGGAACAGTTGGTTCATCTGAGCTCAAGAGGAGCATGGTTAGCTGTATAAGCCTATTTTCATTCACAGCTTACTGTGGCCAACTGGTGTTAAGAGAAAAGTAACTGGCTGGGAAAAAATACTTTTGAACTCTGACTTCTCCACTATGTTAAAGTCTACCCTGTACTTACCAAGAGAGGTCTTACATCATAGCAGAAGGGACTGTTGGGATATTTATTAAAATGTGATGCCAGATTCTGGAAAGTTCTGTTCTGGAGCACTTTATCTTTCCTGCCACAGTTCCTGGCACGTTTTACATTGTCATGGACTACTTGTTAACTAAGTGTCTCCTTGAATTACTGTAAAATGTAATAGTTTCAGAAGATATCATGCAGGAAAAATATGGTCATCTATGCAATTTCTTATCCCCTCTCTTAAGGTCCATGCCCATTCACTGTCTTTTTATTTGTTTGTTAGGAAAATGTATCAAGTACTTTATTTTATTTATTTATATATCTGTTTATCTATCTATCTATTTATTTATTTATTTATTTATTTATTTATTTATTTATTTATTTTTGTGGTGCTGGGGATTGAACCCATGACCTTGTACATGTGAGACAACCACTCTACCAACTGAGCTATATTCCCAGCTCAATTACTTTGTTTTAAGGGGATACTTTAATTGGAAACTGGAATCAACTACCACTTATTGAGTGTATGCTTGGTGGATAAATAGGCTATTTATTGAATATTAAAAGTCAAACTATGAGTTCAATATTGTATGTTTAATTGAAAGAAGAGGAAGGCATTGAAACTCATGAAATTGTGGTAGTTTGTCGAAAGACACTTGGCTAATAGTTGTTAAGATGGAATATAAATTCGAGACTGTGTTTCTCTGACATTTATACTCTTTTCCCATGTTATGCTAGTGATAGAAGACAGCAGTAAATGTCTTCTTCACTTCAGTGTCAACTTGTTGTCTTATAGAAATTAATGTCTTAGTCTAAAGTGATAGGAATCTGTGTTAGGTTTTAAAAATCCTCTCTAGTTTGGGAAAGAGGAATGGTGTTCTTATAAATACTTCAGTTTTGTAAATTTTACTTTCATAGCTCTACTTAGAACAATCTCTGAGAAACAGTTGTTTAAGGCTTTCTCTTTCAATGGACTCCCCTGCCACATCATTCTTGGCCCTGCTCATAAATAGAGCTGGTAAAACTTCTTAGAGAAATGAGAACAGCTTATTCAGTCTTTAAGAGCTTTAAGAAATATTGAAGAGCTTTTGAATTCCTGCCTAGTTAAGTATGTTTTTATGATCATCCTAGAAGTTTCTGTAGTATCTTTTTAGTTACCAAGAATACATTGAAAAGGATCAGGTCATTGGTTTTTACAGCAGATATCCTAACTCTTCAAGAATCGGAATAAAATAACCCCACTTCTCTTTAATTCAAACAGAGAAGAAAGCCACTCCACGTGAGGTGCTGTGGACTGAACTTTTGTGTCCTTTAGGCCTGATGTGTTGCAATCATGACTCCCATGGTGATTGTATTGGGAGGAAGGAAGTGACTGTGTCTCAAGGAAGTGACTGTGTCTCGAGAGCAGAGCCCTGAAGGATGGGACTAGGGTCTTTCTAACATAGGCCAGAGAGTGCTTCTCACCCTACAGACACATGTGGACTCATAGAAAAGGCAGCTACAGGGGCCATCACCAGACACCAAATCAACAGGAATCTGGATCCTGAACTTTATAGCTTCCTAAACTGTGAGCAACAAAAATCCCTTGTTTATAAGCCACTCATTCTGTGGCATTTTGTTATAGCAGCCAAAGCAGACTAAGACCTGGGGCCTCTATCTCCAAATTCTCTCAAAGTTATTGGCAAAACAAAAAAGGCTTCTTAAACATTATCTGTGAAAATCTGTCCCTACTTCCTTAATAACACCTTATTTGCTTACAGTCACAGTAGACCTTCCTTTTAATTTGGTGATTCAATTAATGACTTCATATGCTGAGTACATAGTAGTAAAATATAAAACAACATTTTGGTTCCTTTTTTCACGGATCATACATTTGGGTGTTAAAGGGGAAGTCTGGGGAGAAATTGTAAACAATAAATTAATTAATTTCAGAAAGACTGGGCTTATTTGATTAGTCCTCACTAGAGGGTTTTTTTTCTAGAAGGGAACAGGATCCTCAACAAATGGAGCACATGGTGAAGGCTGTATAGGGCATAAAAGGAACAAACTATCAGGTTAAATGATAGATTTCATGGACTGGTGTGGAGATGAAGCAACCTCCTTTGGCTATCTGGGTGGGTGCTATTAGAGGCTACATTCTTGGGGAATTCCTGGCTGAATGCAGCTTCCAAAAATGGCCACAATGTATCTGTTATCCTTCCAGAACTTTGATACTCTTTTCATGAAAAGGTAAAAATCAGAGACTATTTCCTCAGGCAGATTCTATATGGCTACACACATCATGTGGTGAAAATGACACTACAAGCTGTCATATCTTCTACCTGGTCTCTCCTCCATCTTGTGGTATGTACTGACATACAGAAGTCTATCCTGAAGCATCCCTGCTGAAAGGCCACAAGAAGATAGAGATGCCTATCCAGCCCCAACTACTTCAGCCACCAGATGTTTAAGTTTATTTTTTAGTATCATACACAAGTGGAAAAATCATCCTCCAGTTTCCCATGTGCCCAGCTGTGCCATTTGGAGAAGAGGTAAGTTGCCATGGAGTGCTGTCCAAATTGCTGATTAGTGAGCAAAATAAAGCAGTTGTTTCAAGCTATTAATATTTGTGGTGATTTGTTATTATGCAGCCATGCCCACTGAAATACAGAGGTGCAAGTCAAAAAATAACTCATGTGGCATGTTAAAGAAATACATTAGATACACGTGTATGTGTACACACTCCAAGAACTAGTATATCCAGAACATTCTCAGTGTTCTTCTGAGTAGTTGTTTTTTCTTAACAATAGAAAAAATCAGAAGTAGAAAATAAATATCTGCTTTCCAGTCTTGTGTCATAGTTCTGGACAAAACTTTACCAATCATTTATTTGTTTCCTGTATTTTTTTTTATTTCCTTATACTTTTGTTTTTGTTTGTAGAGAATCTTTGCAATTCAATTAAATATTGACAAACTATAATTCTCTACATTGGTGAAGTACGAAGTGATGCTATGAAACACAGATACATGGAACAATGTGGAATGATTAAATTTAGCTAATTAACATACCCATCAACTGGAATACTTAAGATTTCCTCCTCTTCCCCAGCTGAAACATGAAACCCTTTGACCAACATCTGCTCACATTGCCCCCACTGGTCAGTGTATTTATTTACATGTTGATCAACATTTTAAAAACATTTGTGTCCTATTGTTACAATTGGTTGATATGAAAAAAAGAGTAATATGGCAAATCTAATCACTTGGTTCTAATTTGTCTTCTTTTCCATTTCACACCCTTTGTAGTGCAACTTTTCAGTGCCAACTTATTGTTGATAGAAAAAAATATTTATTTATATATTAACATATTGGTTCTTACTGGTAATATATAGTAGTGGAATCTATCTTGACATAATTTTACAAGCATGGAATATATCTTATTCTAGTTAGGACCCCATTCTTGTGGATATAAATGATGAAAAAGGAGAAGGAAAGACAGTGGAATGAATCTGACCTATTAGTATCTTGAAGGAGCCCCAATTAGGAAGGGTTATTGCGGGTAGCTGGAAGCCATAAGTTCCACCTGATATGTATGTGACGCACCTGTAAATGCACTTGAGGCACCTGCAAAGCTAAAGGTATATAACCGGGTGAAAGCGGTCGGAGTTAGGAGAACGGAGAATTCATTCAGTCAGTCGTGCAGTCGCTCGGTCGGTCAGAAGAAGAGTTCGGGTAGGAGAAGAAAAGAATCAGAGCGGCCAGACACAGGGCTGAGTGTGGCAGAGAATGAAAGCAATACCCAACCAGAAAAATGTAAATCTCTTGCTCTCAGACTTATGAAGTAATTAAAAGTTTATTGTATAAAGCTGCTGAGAGCTGGCATTGTTATTAAGGAACACTCATAAAATGAGCATAGTATTTATTAAATTTTTAATAAATGGTTTTAACATTACATTTCTTCTTTAGAAAAATTACACTCTTCCTGTTGTATATTCTATTTGCTTTGCCAAAAGTATAATAAGATGCATACATCATTGTATTGCACAGAATAGTTTTACTGCTTTACAAAAAATCTTGGCATGCCCTACTTATCCTCTTTCCCTTAATGATCACTTATCTTTTTACTGTGTCCATAGTTTTTCTTTTTCCAGGATATAAAAGGTGGAATCACAAAAGTCTTGAAACTAGGGAGCTCTTCCATTGAGCCTTATTTCTAGCCCTTTCTTAATTTTATTTTGAGACTGAGTTTTGCTAAGTTGCTCAGCCTGGCCTCAAATTTTCAATCCTTTTCCCTCCACCTCCAGAGTAGCTGGGATTATGGGTATATGCCATGGTACCTTGACTCAGAGTGGCTTCTTTTAGTTAGTAATAATACATTTATGTTTTTTCTGTGTATTTTTATGGTTTGAAGCCTTATTTCATTTTAGAGTTGAAAAATCTTCCCTTGTCTGGATATACCACAGTTTATCTCTCCATTCACATACCAAAAAACATCTCAGTTGGTTCCAAATTTTGGCATTTACAAATAAAGTTGCTATATACATTTTATGCAAGTTTTTTGTATAGAAGTAAGTTTTCAGCTTATTTGGCTCAATACCAGCTAGCATGATTACTGGAACCTGTGGTAGGATTAGGGTTAATTTTGTAATGAGATGGCCAAACTGTCTTCCAAAGTAGCTGTTTCATTTACATCCCCGTAGACACTGCATGGGTTATGTTATTCCACCTTCTACCAGCATGTGCTGCTATCAGTGTTTTGGATTTTGACATTCTAACAGGTGGGCAAGAATATCTTTTGATCTTTTAATTTTCACTTCCCTAATGGCATATGAAATAGAACATTTTTATTGACTTATTTTCTACCAATATCTTTTTTCTTCTGTTCAGGCAATTGGTCTAATTTTTAATTGTGTTTTTCTTGCTAAATTTTACAAATTTTGCATATTTTGGATAATGATCAGCTATGTATTTTGCAAATATATTCGTCTGTTAATTGTCTGTTAATTTACATGACAGTGCGTTTAAGGAGCAGAATTTTTTTTTTTTTTTATCTTAGCAAAGACCAGCATATCAATAATTTCTTTTTCCAGGGGTAGTGCCCTTGGTGTTGTGACTCCTCATATTTTAATTTCCGACTTTTAGCCAATAATAAAGTGGAAAATTGAAACCACAAGGTTTAAATGTTTGTCATAAAATGATCTTTAAGTGGCAAAAGGAAAGTCAAGGAAAATTCAAGAGAAACCATGATCGTAAGTATAATAAATGTTTATTTAGCATGTATTAAGTTTTTGAAACTACCAAGGCATTTACATTTAATACTTTGTTTAATCCTCCCCACAATCATAATGATGGTACTAGAACATAGAAATAATTTAATAAATTAAGAAAGTAAAGGTGTGGAATGATTGCACAGCTTATATGTATATAGCATACATATAAACCAAGGTCATATAGGTGGTTACTATTAGAGAAATAATTAAAACATAGATCCAGGATTCAAATCCATTAGGATTTTATAACACCAAGATTGTTATTTACATCACATTCCAAAGAAAGTTTCTGGATAAAAATGAGCAAATGTTCAGGCTCCCAGTATGTTGATATGGTTAGAAACACAGCAAGATAAGGTTCCAACGATTTGAGGAAATGTGGCAAATGTACTCTTCAGTTTCTGGCTTAGGGCCCAAGTTAGTGGAGCCTCCCTCCTTCCATACTTTCTTAGCATTTAATTATTAGCAGTCTTGGCTAACCATTAATTATGCACCATCAATTATGCTTTCATTATCATTTCAAATAGATACAGTATCTGATTGATTTGACTAAAATAACCTCCTTGTTTAATTGTCAATTTGCATAAATTCTCATGCAGTGAGATGTTGCACAGTGATTCATTAGGCTCTGGAAACAGCAGCAACAACCTGAACAACAGGAGGCTCTGTCTCACATATTATTGCCATTTTCATCAGGAAAGGGATTTCATTACAACTTACTTTCTTCATTTTGGAATGTGATGAGGAGTTTGCAAACTTAAGCCACAATAATCTTTTTAGGGAGACACTAAAGGGGAGCACACACCCATGACCACTAGCAAGACATCTGTCCTGTAAGTAATTGAAACTCTGTCCTGTGTTGGGCTATTGCCTTGATAGCAGAGTGATGGGTTTCCATGCTGGTGTCCTCATTACAGGATGGCTGTTGGAATGTGATCCCTGAGTCTAGGGAGGCCAATGACTCACTTCCCCCACTGACTGTAAGTGAGGTTTTGATTGAAGGTGAGTGAGGTGAACCAGCAAATTCCCTTTAAGTCTGTTTTCTTTGGTTTCCAAGATAATATTTTTAAGTGCTAGACATGTAGTAGGAATTGTACATATTTCTTCACATTAACATTCACAACTACTCTATGAAATTTGTGGTGATGTTATATTTTAGAGGTCACAAGTTTAACAATCAACAAAACTGCAATAGACCCTAAATTTAATAGATTCAAATCTCTTATGTATCTTATATGTACAGGACCTGTGAATAATTAACAAGCTACCAAAAAACCAGCTTACAGCTATCATTATTCATGTTTAATAGGCACATACTTTCATAAAGCATATTAAGGTATGCCCTTTGATATCTAGTTGGTCAGTATTATTTAGCCCCTTCTGACTCAGGGTTATCCACATGATGGTACAACATTTTTTCTATGTTTTCTAAAATTTTAATTTAATTTTAATTTTAAAATCTGTGCATAAATATAGGTTACAATATGATATGATACAAACACATTGTGGAATGATTAGATCAGACTGATTATTATATCAATCATCTCACATATTTACCATTGCTTTTTAGTGAAAATATTTAAAATTCATTCCTTAAATGATTTTGAAATATATAATACAATATCATTAACTATAGCTGCCTACTATACTTTAATAACAATTGATATTTCTATAGTGTTACAGTTTCCAAAAAACTGCAAAGTACAGTGAGTAAGATTTATATAACACTCTTAGAATTTAGGTAATATAATTTTTGTTTTGCAAATGTTAAAATTCAGACAGTTACATACCCCAAATTGTAAAATGTGTAAATAAATGACTTAAATGACCTGTATTTCCCAAGTCTATCCTCTTTCCTCTGAACTTTATTCATTTATTTATTTATTGTTCATTCTTTCATTTTGGGTAACTTGTTGGATCATAATGGTTTTTAAACAAGCATACTTACACACTTTTATATGCAGTGAGTATCATAAGTTAAAGCATCTTTCTATCAGCTTAAAATTTATCATTGCTTTGTTTTGAGAGCATTCAAAATCCTTTATTCTAGCTATTTAAAATATATAATGCTTTTGGTACCCCAAGAATGTGTACACTTACTATGATTCAATAAAATTTAAAGAACGACACTTTTCTATGAAGTCATTGCCTTAGTAGAATTCATTTCCCCTGAATCCCACGATTCAGAACTTAGTTTGTTTGCTGTTGTTGTTGTTGTTGTGTTTGTTGTTGTGTTTCCTCTTGCAACTTCACCATAGGGTTACTTTGCCATTGTAAGCTTTGAATGCTGAGAAACCTTTGCCATATTGCCTCATCTTCTAGCTATTATTGATATGAGTGTCTTTTGATGGACATTTTCACTTCATTTTTGATGAAGTTACCAAAGTAAGTCAAAATACCATGGTGAAAATGGCCAGCACAACTTGAAATTTGACACATGCTTACTGCATTTAAGGTCCTCAAGATTTGAAGGAATAAAAAGGGAAGTAATGGAAACAAAATAACAAAAGGACAAATATCAATAACTGACAAATACAAAGAGGAAGTAGTAGAAAAATTTGGAAATAAAATGTATACAATCATTATAGTGAAAAGTATACTCAAAAATCTGAATAACAACAAGGGTAGGTATAGCATGAAGTTGTTAACTGAAAAATAGCACCAAAGAATGTATCAATAAAGAGAAAAGTAGAGCAGTATAGAAAAAACAAAAATATTCAGGATAAATCACAAATCATAAAAAATACAGAAGAGAGTTCTAATAGGTTTCTAATAATATTCTCAAATAAAAGATATGGAAAATGTCATAGAGACAATAACAAATGAGTAATGACTGCAACTATTAAAGAAATGTATGAATTCTTATATAGACTATATGCTGAGTACAGAATGGAACAATAAAATATTATGTACAGAATGGAACAATAAAATATTAAAATATTAAATAAAACATTATGGAGAATAAAACAAGTCCAAATATCAACCAGAGAGAAAAGATATATAAATTTAAATGAAATATTGCTTTGATAACAAACTTCTTATTACAGAAAAATTAATGTAAAACAACTTTTAACTTAGACTTCTGTAGCAAGTGAACACACTATTTAAGACAAGAGTGCTACTAAGGAAATTTCAGATGCACAAAGAAAATATATTTACTATCCATAAATTCTCACAGAATATTTAATAATGCATTTCAAACCACAAACCCCAAAATAAAGAGTAATGTGTGGAAAATTCAGCAATTAAACAAGTCAATTAAATGCAACTAACATTATACTTTATTGTAAAAATCATAAAACTCCTACATCATAACAAATTTGTTCTTTAATTTTTAGAGAAGTCACAGAAGTTAATAACCATAAAATAAATTAATGAATGTATTATCTAAAGATTCAAATGTTCTGACCACCAAAAAGTTTACAATATATATTCAAGTCCCAGGCAGAGAGAAAATATTCCCAACACATGTATCTTTATAAGAATTTGAATCTAGAATGTGTAAAGGATAATAATGAAGAGAAAGACCACCTAGCTAAAAAGTAGGAAAAAAAATACTTTAACAGATGTTTCACAAGTGAGGTATAAGAAATAGATGATCAATAAGTACATGATAGTGGTCAACATAAGAAATTCAAATGAAAACCATGAGAAACAACCATTCTATACTTACTAAAATGCTAAAACTTGGAACAAAAAATTGACATTACAAAACATTGACAAAGAACTTCTATATATTAACAGTAAGGATATAAATTGGTACAACCATTTGAAAGTTAGGTTGTTTCTTAAAATCTAAAATACACAAGTACAAAAAAGTAGCTTTTCTCAGCCACTGCAAGGATCATGGTTGACAAGTCCATAACAAAACACAGATCAGGGATGGGTATGCAGCTCAGTGGTAGTGCATACTTCCTATCAGGAGGCCTTGAGTTTAATCCCCAACACAGGAAATGTTTTTTTTTTTTTTTTTTTTTTTTTTTTTTTTTTTTTTCCCAAAAGACAGATTAACAAAATACAAGCACAGTAAGCTTTATGTAGCATGTTTTATTTAACAAATTTTAGGAGCCTTCAGAAATGAAAATCCAAAGACCTAGGGAAAACTGTATACTTCTTATGCTTAGTCTGATGAAAGAATTGGACTGACATGAAGAAGCATAATTGAACCAAGGATATGATCTTATGGTATCAACATAATACCGTAAGATCTTGGGGCTCAACATGACCTCTTCTGATTCTTTTCTGGTTTTGAGCTCTGTAAGGCATTCCTTTCCATCAGCCATGGGACAGGATCACTCTCCAATGAGGACTTTATGATTTATTTTCTGGCAAGTTAAGTAGAGAATCCCTTTACAATGATTCAAACACAAAGGTGGTATAGGCTGGATGACCTTGATTCCACAACTTTCTCAGTTTAAAGCATAGTGTACAGAGCCCCAACATATACTACTCTGGAAAACAACATTTTAATTGGTTTTGTTAAAAATTTATATATAATCATTAAAAGTATGTATGGGATATGTAATTTCAAGTGTCATAAGATCAGATAATAGTAGTAAAATCATGATTATGAGAGCAGTATAAAAGAAAACAAAAAATTGTATTAATTTACTAAAAGACAGGAGATGTTGTGGGGCAGGAAACACATAAAAACAACAACAAAAAACTGTTAACACACAGACTACACACAAAGCATTAGCAGACTAAAACCATGCTTTACTATATGTAGCCTGTGACAGACATGTAAATGCTAAATAAAAGAGAAGGCAGGGCAGGGTTTGGGGCATTAGTCTATTTCTATGGTGTAATTACATTATGGCTAATTTAAAGCTACCAATGTGATTGCTGACTTAAGAAATGGAAGAATATATTTAAAACCAGCTCTCTGAGCCACTTTATATTGCTAATATTAAAAAAAAAAGTCAGGATAAAAACCACATCTATTGGAACCTATGTCCTCAGTTACTACACTGGAGTTACCTAAGAGAAATAGAGAGCAAATTTTAAGAAAATTCAGAAACTAATATCATTAGGCATAAAATATGTTTGACAAGAAAATCCCTGGTTACTTTGTCAACGGAGAAGAAGAAGAAGAAAAGTTTCCACTGAAAACACCTCAATGTACAAGAATACCATTCCTTTTTATTAATGTGTTTCTGTACCTCTGTAACAAATTGATTCCATAGTTTTGTCTTTTACTAAGACTCATTATCCACTCTTTTCTTCTTCTTTAATCATAGATGATGGATCACAATTCTTCCCCAACTAATAGCTTCAAAGGGAAAGTTTAATTTTCACATTAGAGCTTCTGTTTCTTCCCACTGGTATGTGATAGATCTCTATACATGAGCAAGGAATAGAAAGTTTACATCTAGAAACATTTGGCACCATCCTGCATGGTGAAAATCCTGGAGTTGTTCTCTGTCCTGTGATTGAAATGAACAGTTCTGAGTAAAGATTTTTTAATAATTAAATGAAGGTTACAAAACACTGAGATACCATATTGAGAGGTATATATATCCATAAGGCAAGAGGAAACCTTGCTAAAAATAAGGCTCTGATTGATGACATTGTTTTAAAAAAAGATGTAATAGTCCCAGGACAATAGCACTGGCAATAATGCCTGCTAGAAGATAACGAAGCAGGTTTCTATGCTTACCAGAGTAACAGAACATATAGAAGTAACTGCTTCCTCATATACATGTGTTCTTTTGTTGATAATAGGATTTATTCCACTGTGAAGTAATACTTTTGATGCATTGACTAATAATAACATATTAAGGTTAAAATGTTAGCATTTTCTAATTTTCAATAGAAAAATAACTGCATTAGCTTTCCATTATTCTAGTGAAATACCTGGGGGTAATTAACTTACAGAAAGAAAAGGCTTACTCTGGATCACAGTTTTTGAGCTTCCAGCCAAGATCAGACGGACCCATTGCTTTGTGTGTCTGTGAGCATGATTGATGGTAAGGGAAGAGAGTATGCAGTGGAGCAAAAGCACCATATCATAAACTAAGAAGCAGAGAGAAAAAGAAAGGGTCCAGGTTCCACACTGCCTTTGGGACCTGCCTCCAGTGACCTAAGGACCTCCCACAAGGCCCTCCCAAAGGTTCACACCATAATCCTGGGAAATAAGCCTTGAAGACATGGGCATTCTGAGGACATTAAACATCCAAATTACAGAAGTAGGCCACCTTTAAAGTGTAAGAGATTTATTAGTTATTTTTTTAATCATATAAATTTAACATCTCAAATATTTAAGCTACCATAGCAAATTCTCTGTAGGAAGGTTCTTTTCTTTTCTTTTTTTTTTTTTTCTTACTTTCTTTTTTTTCTTTTTTAAGTGACAAAAGTAGCCACACCCTGCTATATTCTAATTGACTTTACTTCTAGGCTATGATTATTTAAAGATAATAGAATGAGAAATGAAGGGGAGATTAGCTTGGTAACACCTTCAAAAATATTTGAATTGTAATGTGTTTTAAATATTTAATATATATGAATTACCACTCCAAATTCTAAAACATTGTAATTGCACATAAACTCCTTGTTCTCCCTATTTTAAATGCATTCAAGGGAAAGTTATTCAAACAAGAAAATGATATTCCCAGGATGAAAATCATAGAATTATAAGGCTCTTATGCCTCTATTTACTATGCAGACTTAATAAGTAACGGGCTTTTATGAGAATGAAATGTTATTGTTATTCATTCCAACCATTTGGGTTTAAACTACTGTCAATTTTATAAAGTACAGTGCTGAGTTTGCACTGGATTCTGAAGCAGCTTGTACTTTTGTTAATATATGCTGGGCTTTTCTTACCCAAAGAAGCAATTGTATTCTGAAATAAATATTACAGTTTTCTCAGCAATGTTAAAATGAGATCAACATTTATTAATCTAGAATACATTAAGTACATGTTTATTTATTGTCTCAGAAACAATAAACACAACCTGATTCTGCTTCATTGTGTTTAAGATATAACTAGAAAGATGCTATTATTAGGCAAAATCATTTTCATTTCTGTTATGGATTTGCTAATATTTTTAAAAAAAATAGTTAATGTAAAAGAATTATCTATCCTTTGATTTAGTTAATATTAGTGAGGGTAATGTCATTTTACACAATATTGAGATTTACTGAAATTATACTGATCATTTGAGGCTCAGGCTGAATCTCATCTCTGCTATGGGCATTTATCTTGTTAAATTCCTGAGATACAAAATTTGGAATAAGCCTTATAACACATTATATTATATCTCTAGACCAGCAATTCTCAAATGCTTTGCATCATCCTTGTATAAGCACCACATTTCAAAATCACCCACAAAAATCATAGTCTTAGAAAGATAAAATCCAGAAATTTGAATTTGAACTGACACTCCAAGTAATGTTATTCATTATAAAATTGTCAAATGACTCTTCCAGCAGGGCTTGAAATCCTTTTTTTGACAACTTTTCCAATGGTTGAATGTTTTCAGAGGGAAATAAAAATGATAACACAGTAAATTCAAACACTACTCATAATCTTACCAATTCTATTATAAATATAAAAATACTTTATTCTTTGTCAAAATTTGTTGTTTCCAAACATCTATTTCAGCTTACTATACTGAAAACGTCTAAAATTTCAAACATACTTTAACAAGTAATGTAATGAAAATTAATTATGTCCTCGTGTTACTGTCTTTAGACACTTTTATCACTTTTCATATGATGCAGTTTGAAGCTTCCTAACTCTACTGCCAGACATAGACTTATAAATATTCTCCTAAAAACTTTCATTGAATTATATTCCTCTTAATGTATAGTATACAGAAACAAATATGATCTTTTGGATAATAGGATGTTCCCCACAAAATAAAGTGTAGTAGAAGTCATAACAAAGGCAGGCAGGCAGGCAGGAAGAAGTAGAAAGGAAGGGAAGGCAGAAGGAGAGAGGGAAGAGGAGGTAAAGGAAGGAAGAAAGAAAAATAATGTTTTGTACCAGGGATTAAACCCAGAGGCACTTAAATACTGAGCAACATCCCCAGCCCATTTTATTTTATTTTATTTTTTAAATTTTGAGACAGAGTCTCTCCAGGTTAGTTGCTTAGGGCCTCACTAAGTTGCTGAGACTGTCTATGAACTTGCAATCCTCTTACCTCACCCTCCCAAATTGCTGGGATTACAGGTGGAATGAAGAAAACTTAAGAGGAAGTTAATATTTTTGAAAATCTTCTGTGTGACTGTAGTCATTCAAGTGCATAATATTCATTATTTATATAATTAAGCACTAAACACAGAAAGCAGGGGATTGATTGTTGAATAAATTTTAATATTTTTCTTGATATCATATTTGAATATATGGTTTCACTAGTGTTCTTATCCTGAACCATATGTTACCAGAACTTGTATTTACTTATTACATATCATATTTACAAAGGGATATAATATCTTCATCTTAAATAATAAGAATTCTGCTGACCTCAGAGGTATCAGAAATTGTTCTTCAAAATTTGAGTAAGGGTATATTTAGATATACCAAAGAGTGAAATCTTCTGATATGTTAAAAAAAAAAAAAAAAAAAAAAAAAAAAAACTAGTGCTATTATGATCATCATCTCATTTTGTGACAGGTATTATATTTTTATATTTGTGCTCAATATTAGTCATTAGCACACTAAGACATTGCCTATCATTTTATTTAATCAAAATAATTTGATATGGTAGGAGATATTGGAACCCGTAATTTTGACATTTTGGTTTCAGATGCCAAAGGTCATGATCCAAGAGCTTCCAGAGAGAAAAGAAAAAAAAATCAAACAAATAAAGAAGATCATGTATAAAACAAAGAAAAGGAAAAGTCATCTGTATGCTAACCACCACCCTTGATAATGGAACAGAACTTCATGTTTGACTAAAAATAAAGCAGAAGGACTAGTGGCTTTGGGGATGCTTTGGAGGATAATAATGGAATTTAGAAAAGATTTATGTTTCACAACTACATTGTGAGCGATTTTTCAAGGCTTCTTCTTTCTTTACTTCTTGCCTTCATTTATTTTTTGAGTTTTTCTTCAGTTTTAAGATTAAGCTTAGAAAACAAAGCTACTAAGAGAGGTAATCATTAACTTCAAGGAAAACAGCCAGAACAACAAAACTAACTTGCATTAGAATGTATTCTGTATTTTGTCAATTGTGTTTGCTATAAACAAACTTTAAAATCTTTGATAAAGGTATATTTGAAAATGGGTGATGGGAATATATATGGGCATGTGTATTTCAGCAAGGTCAATTAAAAAAAACAATAAAATCCATCTTTTCTAAGAAAAAAATTACAGTGAGTTTTCTTAAAGAAAAAATAGAAAATTGCCATTTTAAAGCTTATTGTTTTTCTCTAGTTTCACATTCCTTCTTACACAAGAAGAAGGTGAATGAATTGATAAGTTACTGATTTCAATAGAATTTATGAAGGAACTGTGGTTGCAGGGTAAAGTGTCAACCTGAAATCTAAAGAGATAGATGAATGCAGAGTCATGCTGATTGCTGTGTGCCTGGGCCAAAGACCTGGAGTCACAAAATGATCAGACATTCAAATGGCAGGTTTTGTTAAGTTGCTCGAGACTAAGGGAAGCCTAGTTTGAAAGTAAGAAACCCCAGGTGACTGCTTGTTCAGGGAGGGGCACATTTTCAACTTTTTTATCTCTTTAAATCATACCCCACATGAGGTTTCAATGGGGAAAAACCTAGAAATATTGCCTTCATGCTCAAGAAGATGAGTAGCAACTGTGAAATACATGTAGAACATTCTACATACAAAACTTTCCAGAAAATAGAAGAAGAGTAAACAGTTTGGAAGTCATTATATGAGGCTAGCATTATTATAATAGTAAAACCAGACGAAAGATAGTACATTGAAAGAAAAACTACCTCATACATATAGATGTTGAAATTCCATCTCACCACAGAAGTAGTAAATGAAATTCACAATATATAAAAAGAACACAACAAAAGTGGGACTTTTTCCAGATATATTAGAATGGTCCAATGCTGAAAAAAAAAAAAAAAAAAAAATCAATTAATGCACTCTACCATCTAAATGAGCTAAGTTAGAAAATTCATGTGATTGTACCAACCAAACAAAAAATATTCGACAAAATGTAATGCTAATTTATGATTTTTTAAAAATTTCTCAACAAACTAGGAAGACAGAGAAGCTCATTTTAATACAGTACATGTACAAGATGCCTACAGCTAACAGTGTACCTAATGGTGTGAAAGTGGATGATTGAACCCTAAAATTGTTTGTTAGGTAATGGGGTCTTACCTCATCAATAATATGGAGCATTTACTGGAATTCCTTGCTAGTGCAATAAGAAAAAAAAAAAAAAAAAAGAAAGAAAGAAAGAAAGAAAAAAAAAAAATGCATATTAAGAACAATGAAATAAAAAAAAAATCTCTGTTGTCTGATGACATATATATTTACTTAGGAAATATCAAAGAATCTTGAAAAATAAACGTGTTAAATTTTACATGGAAAGGACACAGGGTATGTGCCTAATACACATAAGTCAATAGCTTTCGTATTTACCAGGAAAGACCTTTCATTGGAATTTTTTTAAAAGGATACCATTTTCAATAGTCTTCTCTCCCAAACTGAAAATGGAATGCTTAGGTTTAAATTTAATGAGGTACCTATATGATAGATAAGCATGATCTTAAGAAAAATCTGATGAAAGAAATTTAAAATCATAAATGAGATATTGCATTTTGAAAATTTGTTTCTTAAGATGTCAGTTCTTTCAATCTCATTTATATATTTAATGCAATTGCATTCAAAATCACAGAAAGCTGTTCTATTAGTATATATTGAATTATTATAAAGTTTATATAATAATGAAAAAGGCTTAGAATACCCAACTTAACACCAAAGAAGAGGAAGCAAATTTAGAGACTCACATAACCATTTTGAAGACATTACACCACAGTAATTAAGACAACACAAAATTTATCAAATACTATAATCAAAGAACATGAATGAGGGTTCAGAAGTAGACCCATACAAATACAATCAACTGATCTTTCAGAAAAAAAGCAAAGGTGATTTGGTAGAGATAGGGTAGGTTTTATCAAATGGTGCTAAAATAATTGAGTAGTTATATACCAAATAAATAAATTAAAAATTTAGATACAGATTTTTCATCTTTCTTTTTTTTTTTTTTTTTTCAGTGAAAAGTGTCTTTTTTTTTTATTTATTTACTTATTCATCATGCACAAGTATAGTATCTTTTTACATACAACTGCTTGTATACAAAGTATATAAGTACCATTCAGATCTTCAATCATGCATTTAGGATAATGATATCCATCTCATTCAACCACCAATTTTTTTCCAACCCCCCCCTTACTCCCTCCCTCCCCTCCCTTTCCGTTGACCATTCTAGTGTTCCTCTGATCCTATGTACCCCCTTCCAACAACTCTGTGAACCAGCCTCCTTATATCAGAGAAAACATTCGGTACTTGGATTTTTGAGATTGACTAATTTCACTTAGCATTATATTCTCCAACTTCATCCATTTACCTGCAAATGCCATTATTTTATTCTCTCTTATTGCTGAGTAAAATTCCATTTTGTATATATACCATATTTTCTTTATCCACTCATCTACTGAGGGGCATCTAGGTTGGTTCCATAACCTAGCTATTGTGAATTGTGCTGCTATAAACATTGAAGTGGCTGTGTCACTGTAATATGCTGTTTTTAAGTCTTTTGGGAATAGACCCAGGAGTGGGATGGCTGGGTCATAGGGTGGTTCCATTCCCATTTTCCCAAGAAATCTCCATACTGCTTTCCATAGCGGTTGCACCATTTTGCAGTCCCACCAGCAATGTATGAGTGTGCCTTTTTCCCCACATCCTCTCCAACATTTTATTGTTGTTTGTGTTCTTGATAGCTGCCATTCTGACTGGAGTGAAATGAAATCTTAGAGTAGTTTTGATTTGCATTTCTCTAATTGCCAGTGATGTTGAGCATTTTTTCATGTATTTGTTGATTAATCGTGTATCTTCTTCTGAGAAGTGTCTTTTTCAATTCCTTAGCCCATTTCTACCAGAAAACTTTTACAACTAGTAAATGAATTTGGCAAAGTAGCAGGATACAAAATCAATACCCATAAGTCAAAGGCATTTTTGTACATCAGTGACAAAGCCTCTGAAAGGGAAATGATGAAAACTACGCCATTTACAATAGCACCAAAAAAAATAAAATACCTGGGAATCAACTTAACGAAAGAGGTGAAAGAGCTCTATAAGGAAAATTATAGAACACTAAAGAAAGAAATCATAGAAGAACTCAGAAGATGGAAAGACATACCTTGCTCTTGGATAGGTAGAATCAATATTGTCAAAATGTCCATACTACCAAAAACATTATACAGATTTAATGCAATTCCAATCAAAATCCCAATGTCATTCTTCAAAGAAATAGAAAAAGCAGTCATGAAATTCATCTGGAGAAATAAGAGACCCAGAATAGCCAAAGCAATCCTGAGCAAGAAAAGTGAAGCAGGTGGCATCACCATACCGGACTTTAAATTATACTATAGAGCAATAGTAACAAAAACAGCATGGTATTGGCACCAAAACAGACTGGTGGACCAATGGTACAGAATTGAGGACACAGAGACTAATACATATAATTTCAGCTATCTTATATTAGACAAAGGTGCCAAAAATGTACAGTGGAGAAAGGATAGCCTCTTCAACAAATGGTGCTGGGAAAACTGGAAATCCATATGCAACAAAATGAAATTAAACCCTTGTCTCTCACCATGCACAAAATTCAATTCAAAGTGGATCAAGGACCTAGGAATTAGACCAGAGACAATACGCCTAATAGAAGAAAAAGTAAGCTCCAATTTCCAACATGTCGGATTAGGCCCCAAGTTCCTTAATAAGAATCCTGTAGCACAAGAACTATTACCAAGAATTAATGAATGGGATAGATTTAAACTGAAAAGCTTCTTCTCAGCAAAAGAAACAATCAGTGAGGTGAATAGAGAGCCAACTAATTGGGAACAAATATTTAATACATGCACATCAGATAGAGCACTAATTTCTAGAATGTATATAGAACTAAAAAAAACTTAACACCAAAAAAGCAAATAACCCAATTTTTCATCTTTCATAGAAATAAAAATGAATTATAGAGATAAGTGTGAAATTAAAGTCTGTAAATTTGCAAAAAGTTTTGAATGTCTAAGTGACCATTGGTTTGTGGAGACTTTATATATGACACCAACAGCATGATCAATGAAAGAAACAGTAATAACTTAAACTTCATGAAAATTAAAAACTTCTGTTCTGTGATAATCTGCAGAAGAATGCAAAAACAATCCACTCACATGGTAAAACATAGGCTAAAGGATTGCTACCTATAAAATAACTTTGAAATTCAAAAATAAGTAAAAATATACAACCTACATTTTAGGATGAATGAAATATTTAAAAATCACCAAAGAAGATATAAAGATAGCAAATAAGCATATAAAAGTGTTCAGTATCATATGTCATTTGAAAAATGAGAGTTAAGGTAATGTGATAACCCTACATATTATTGGGATGTCTATTTTCGTAAACCATTGGAAATAGTCATTGCTAGACAAGGCTGCAAAGTATCAGATAATCACATTCATATCTGCTTGAATGTAAAATGTTGCAACCCTTTCAATACCATTTTGGTGATTTACTTCAAAGCTGAATTTTTTTTTAACATATGATCCAGGAAATGCACTTCAGTGTATTAAAAAACAAAAACAAACAAACAAACAAACAAAAATGACTTGAAAACTTAGGTTCACACAAAAATCTTTGGGTGATTTTATAGAAGCTTACTTATAGTAGCTTTACTTATAATTACCAAAAAAATGGAACAAATCAAACTGTTCTTCAATAAGTAAATAGATAAATAAATTGTGATACATCAATTCAATAGGATATTATACAATGATTAATAGAAATGAACTACTGAGGCACAAAATCATTGATGAAGATGAAATGTACACAAAGTAAAAGAATATAGGCTACTTGCTATGCAATTTCAAATATGTAACATTATGGGGAAAAAAGCAAAAGTAGAATTTTCAAAATCTAAGCAGTATCTAGGGGTCAGTGAAGAAGTGAAAGGTTAAATAAGTAAAGCACAGAAATTTTAGGGTAATGAATCTATTTTTGAGTTATTCTTTAATTGTAAATATATGACACTATGCATTTGTAAAAATTTAAAGCCTTTACAGAAAAAAAAAGGTAAAGTTTCATATAAGCAAATTCAAAAAATAAAAGAAAGATGGTGAGAAAGGAAGGAAGGAAGGAAGGAAGGAAGGAGACAACAAAAACCTGTACACATTTATGACAAAGGGACATAGATTCAAAATGAAAAGGGTCACAGAGGACATAGATAGATAGGAAAATTTTAGCCACACAATAAAGCCAAAGTATAAAATAAATGCACAGGAATCATACGGATAACTTAAATAAATAAATGGTAGAGGAGAGATACATCTTCTGTGCAGAAGAATTCTAATAATTTACATAGCTCTATGTCACTCAAGATATGGGGGGGGGGCTCCCCATGCCTTAAATGTGTGCTATGCACAGTGACTACAGTGACTTCTCTTCAAAGAACACATTATGGGGTAGGGTGGGAGTGAGTCCGGGGGAAAAGTGACTTTTCAGAAAAATGGTCCAGGTTGACATCAATGGCCCCAGTCAGGTAGACAATGTATGTTTTTGATGGGATGTGGTTAAAATGGCACTTTGTTTCTGTGGCTGTCCTTGAAAAATCTGCAATCTAGTCTATGAGAAATCATCCTAAAATTCCCAATAGAAGTATATTCTTTCAAATACTTGAGCAGTGCTACTAAAAACTGTCAAAATCATCAAAAACAAGGAAAGTTTTTGAAACTGTTACAGTCCAAAGGAGGCCAAGACAAAATAACAGCTAGATGTAATACAGAATTCTAAATGGAATTCTGGAAGAGGTGAAAACTATTAGGCAGTAAAAATATATGAACATTGGTTTATTAAGTATAATATACTAACATATGCTATTAACAATTAAGGACCAGTCAAGAGATATATGGGAATTCTGTACTTTTGTGATTTTTTTAAATAAGCACAAAAGTGTTTAAAAGTTGATTTTAAAAAAAAAAGGAAGAAGAAAGAAAGAAAAGAAAATATTAATAAATAGTGAAAAAAAGAGCCCACAGTATTTTCTTCTTGGGAACAGGGCTAAGGAGTACAGATGGCAGAACAGAAGATGGTTGTTTCTCTTTATTTTTTTTTTTCATTTTTAATTTGTTTTAATTAGTTACACATGACAGTAGAATGCATTTATGCACTTTGAAATATCATACATAAATGGGGTATAATTTCTCATTTTACTGATTGTACATGTTGTAGAATCACATTGGTCATGCAGACATATATGTACATAAGGTAGTAATGATTGTTTCATTCTATTATCCTTTTTATCCCCATATCCCATCCCCTTCCTTCACTCTTAAATTTTCGTGTTTATTTTATTAAATTATCTTCAAAAGAAAATAAGAATAAGGGATTGAAGAATAAATGAATGAAAAGGAGTAACGGAATAGAGGAAGACTGGGGAAATGGGAAGGGAAAGAGAGAAGGGAAGGAGGAATGAAAAATGACTTATAGACTAACTTGTCCCAAATTATGCTGGAAAACAAGAAGTGATAGCTGACTTAATTTTTTCAGGTGCTCAATTCCACATTATTTATTACTTTTTTTTCCCCTCCTAACAGAGGATAAAATGACTACAGGGACAGCAATTCATCTCTTGCTTAAATACAACTAAAAGGTAAGAAACTTCATTTCTCATGCCTTCAACAGATTCCTTGTAAATACTCAGCACCAGATGTTATGGAGCAGAATAACTCATTACAGAGAAACTTAGAACTTGCTTCAGATGTTGCTCACATTTGGGTCAACTCTACCTGCTTTGCCTTGTAAACACTTCTTAACAGGCTATTTTCACAGCCTCTCTTGTTATGTCTTCTTTATGTCACTACTGAACTTTGGTTTGCAAAGCCAGATTCTGGGGAGTGGGTAGCTCTACCTAATTCAATGAGAAGGGATTAAAGCAACTGTCTACAAAGTCAGCTTTGACTGGGGAGTTTACAAAGAAAATAACCTCTGTGAAAGTGGAATGAGAAGGTTCTTACTTCAATATGTTAAAACTGCTTTGTACACAATTATACTGACTTTTTAATCAGGGTAATCAAGAAAGAATAATACATATTTTATTTTCTTTCTTAGGCCAAATAATAGCATTATTCTTCCTTAATATTCTGTATCACCCACATAGCTAAAAGAAAGCGAATAAGCTGGGTTATTTCTCTTTCTTTTTTATTTCTCTCTCGGTCTTTTTAAAGCTCAGAGGGGTAAGGCTAATTTTCTGTGTCATTATTTTAAGATGGAGATAGAGAATTCTCTGTTTCTTGATTTTTTTCTTTCTCCTGTTGTGTTTTAAATTGAGGAGAGACAAGACCTTTTTAATGAGTTGTGAGTGTTGAGACTGGAGACATTCTAAAGATTTGGATGGAACCCCTGGAGGGTGTTGGACTGTAGTGGTTGTTTCAGAGCCCAGATTAAGTTTTCAGGCCCAGACAAGCATCCTCTGTGGTTGCTAAGGAAGGGAAGATATTCTCTGCTTAGAAGACTCTAAAATGATTAGGACAATAAAACACAATTTGCAAAGTTTGACATTGTTTCTTTTCTCTTTCTTTCTTCTTTCTTTCTTTTTTTTTTTTTAAGAATATTATGCTATACATGTACAGACAGTCCCTGACTTAGATGGTTCACTACGATATTCTGTCTTTGTGATATACATTTGACACTCTCTCTTGATGCTGGACAGCAGCAGTGAGTCATAGCTCCCAGTGAGCCACTTGATTGTGGGTATAAGCAACTGATAACCTACAGAGGACATTGATGCACCAGTTTTATGTGTTGTTGTTGTTTTTAATTGGATAGGGTATTCAATATTACATGAGTTGTCTAACACTTTATTATAAAATAGGATTTATGTTAAATAATTTTGCCCAACTATAGGATAGTGTTAAGTGTTCTCAGAATGTTTAAGGAAGAGTAGGATAAGCTATAACATCCTGTAAGTTAGGTGGATTAAGTTCACTTTCAACTTAAGATATTTTCAATATACAGTGCTTTATTGAAATGGAACTCCACCATGAGTGAAGCAGCTTCTGTATATTTGAATATATCCCTATAATAACTAATGGTATAGAAAAACTACAGAAACACTTGCTTCTTTTAAAATAATTTAACTTCTTTGACTGAGGTAAAATGACATAAAAGCTACCACATCCCATCCAAAACACATTTCAAATGTTAAAACAACACCAGATTGCAGTATATACATAAAGTCATAACAAAGTATACATAGGTCGTCTATTTAATTTTGATTGTCATGATAAATATAGACCATTACTATATCTTAATAAATTACTTTGTATGTTAATTTGAGGTGTTTTTTTATGTTATAGTAATATATATTTTGTCAAATTTCATCACATTATTTCATAATTTTATAATACTAAAAAGAAAGAAATACAACAAAACTGGCTCATCCATAGCTTCTCTGGACATTTGCCAAATCACCTTGGATAAGCTGCCTGATCTTTCAGAGTTTCAATATTCTCAAATTTAAAGTGGGAATAATAACATCTGCTCATCAAACCTTCCAAGGTCATTATGAATGACAAATAATGAGTAAGAATTTTTTTCAAATTTTTAAGACACTTTAAAAAATCATTTTAATTAAATATTTGACACTGAAGATATTACTAGCATAGATTAAATCTAATAAAGTAATGATTAAAATTTGATGATTTAAATATTTATAAATTTTATACATGAAAATAAATTAATTGCTGTATATTAAGAAAAATTGAATATTCTCTTCCTGAAAATTAAAGAAAAATAGTATTTTCTTAATTTAAAAGGAAAACACTAAGACTCAATGTTCTAAGTTCTATAAACACAAAAGATCAATAATTATTTTTTAAAGCAGATATAACTAGAAATTAACTTGGTAAAGAAATAGGAAAGCTTTATTATTTACTTATGCTATATATTATTTACTTATTTGCAGGAGCCCTAATTAAGGAGATAGCTAAGATTGCAGTTAGCTGTGAGCTATAAGCTTTACCACCTTCCATGGTCTCCTGGGACTTGGCCTGGGACATTGTGGATCAGGTCGGCGCCATTTGCACGATCTCGGGAGACTTGGCCTGGGGGATGGTGGATCGGGTTGGCACGATTGGTGGTGGTTGCAGGAGTGTGGATGGTGTTGGAGTTGTTGTTGGAGCCGGAGAGAGAAGCTAGCAGAATAAAGAGCCTGTTGGTTTCCAGTCTGCCTCTGAACTTATTCCCGTGGCGACGTTGCTCCAAGCGGCAATCGCTTCAGGCAGTGACACTTATTATCTCATTGAATATGCTAAAAATAATCTGTATACTTCAATATAATGAATACTTTAAACATTTTTTGTTTGTATGATAATTTTTCTTAACATTTCTATTTAAAATATTTGAAAATTTAAATTATTTAACTTCATTAATTGTCATAAGTGACAAATAATATATTACATATATTTCAGTATGGATAATATTCATTACATAGGCCATCAATTTGTGTTTCTATCATTTATTAGCACATTGCTAAAATAGCAATCTTACATTAATTCTACAGCAAAATTCTCAGGTATTAACCTCTTCCTCTATGACTAGTATACTTTCCACTTGAGATACTACAGTATCTCATTGATTCATTACAGACTAAGTTAATCTAAATTTATGAATATTTAAATGAAGTTTATCCTTTCTTATAAAATCATTTATAAATGGAGTGAGGCAGTTATACAAATAATATCCACGATGATTATTTAAAATATTTAGCTAAACGGGTTATTTTGATTGATACAAAAATAATTTGGAAGCAATCATACATATGCTATAATACTGAAATGCTAATTACAAGTTGTTACTTATTAAAGTAAATTGCCTAATGATGGAGACTTCCTAAGGAATATGCAATTTTGAAAGCAGTTTTACAATTTGGAATGGCCTCACTCCAAATAGTCAAATTCAGAAAGATTTAGCCATGTATTTTATGTTACATTATTTTAAAAATTTAAATAATTATCTTGTATTTCATTTTTATTTATATGACTTGCTTATTGGAAAAGGTAATATGCATAATACAGTAAAGACATATAATCTCATATGCAACCTAGTCTATCCCTTAACCACAGCACATATCATATTCTTTATTAAAGGTCATGGATGCAACCTCACAGTTCTTCTAAACAGAATGAAACTTTTTGTTTTCCTGCTTTACATCTGAACCCAATATAATTCATATTAGTTATCACTCATTAGAGTCTTAATTAAACCAGTGTTCATGGAAAAGCAGGTTTCTAGTTTCAGAGTTATGCAGTGATATGGAAGATTGCCATGTTTTCCTAAATACATCTCTAAGTAGAAGTTATATTGTAAGGTGTTCAGCCCATCTGCAGTCAGTTTGGGAGATTTAGAAATTTTATTGCATATCCAAAGGATACAAATCATACAATGGCTAACTCCTGTGTAATGTATAAAATAGAAAATATATGTATTTATTTGATGAAAATTATAACTATTTACAAGATCTCCTCTTTCTTTGATCCTGAAGAAACAGTCATTGATTATTTTCTTTTCTCCTCTAGGAAAACCAATGGAGATGCCAGAATATAGATGTTGTTTGAAGATAATGACATCAAAAGAAAGGGTATTGTGCATAGTATTCAAATATCTAACAACATCAGACTTACATAACCTGATGTATAATCTTCATTATTTGGTCCATCTGTCAGCAAGATTGGAGAGTTGGCCTAGCAGAAACTTTTCTTCCTTAACAGCATTGATAGCACTGGTTAGTCAACTTTTCATCTCTGTGACGAAAATACCATTCAGCCCAATGGATTAATACATAAAAAGCATGAGGACAGAGCCTCATGATCTAATCCTTGCTTAAAAGCCCATTTCTATATCATGAGACTCTAAGGGACATTTCCAGGTCAAAACCATAACACTGGTATTTATAATTTTTTTTTCTTCTCTTTCATTCATTCTTGAGTTATAGTCAACCTTTTAATTAAATGTTTTGTTAATTTCAAAAAGATAAAATACCTATTATCATTATATATTTTTAAGTGTTTACAATGTACTAAAAACTGTTCTAAGTACTTTATGTCAATGATCTTCTTTAATCCTCTAAACGATGATGTCAATATCCAAAATGGTGTAGGTTAGGAAACTAAATTTTAGACCAGTAAATTAACAGGATTGATTTGATGTAGTTGGTAAGATATAGATTTATCACATATGCAGGTGTGTTTGAATGTAAACTGAAAAACTTGACTATCATTGACTTTTTTTTTCCCTTATGATAGGAAAGTCTTGCTCTCATGTTGATCAGTATCTTGGGGGGAGGAGCTCTCTCTCAATCACTTACTAATATAACCAGATGACAACACTGAGTTTCAAAATGACTTGCTCAAATTCTCAGTTAGAAGAACCAGCAAGGGACTTGAATGTACATCCCCTATGTTAAAGCACAGGCTTGTAACAGAGGTGTCCTCCCTCTTCTAACTATTGGTCCCTGTACACTTACAAAATTCACCCCAGACTAAGCAAAACTTCTCTTTGGAGCAGTTATACTTTATGGGAGCAGCAGTGGTTAAGCCCATTGTTTGAAATCTGAAATCTCACCCTTAGTTAGAGCATGCTGCAATTCAGTTCAGTAAAATCATTTTTCTTCACTTGGCTTATACTATCAATGCAAGTAGACATGGCCACAAATAAGCCTATCAAAACTTTCATTTAACCTTCAGGATATTCTTTTCATTGCCACAGAATCACTTATTCCTGTAGCCCTCTCAATTATCAAAGGACAGCTGGAGATTTCCATTTCGAGAAATTAACCTTCTACCTCCCACCGCAGCTCTTCAAAGCCAGTAGCTATTGTTGGAGTCTAAATGACTTAGGAGTGAAAAAATTGCAGCAACTGTGTAAGAACAGATTCTCTGGGAATCCAAAGGCTTGTTTTCTCAGTAGTAGAGAAAAAAAGAAATAGGTATTGTCAAATAAAATTAAATTTAAATTTACTTTCAAAACAATTTAGGCTATCATGTAGAAGATTATAACAAAGAAAATGATTTGTGTAATTTTCTTTTTTGCAATAAATATAGATGAAAATTGTATACACTTTATGTGTGTGTGTGTATTTGTGTCCAATGTAGTATTATCTCTAATGGTACTTAAAACTTATACTTAAAATATGCATGCAGACTAAATCGAATGTGAAATCAAGTAATTATTATAAGGATATAAGCAAGACCTGCATGGATTTTGAAGTTACTTGACTCCTTAATGTATCATTAAAATTATATCTCCCATTCCTTAAAATGGTGATAAAATAAGCTGATTTGTTACTAACAAAAATTCTTCCCCTTTAAGTATAGTGCTTATGAATAGGTATAAAATATATAAATAGATTTTAAAAAGGGGGATGAACAAATTGTGAAAATCATTTAAGAAAGCATAATGAAAATGAAACTGTCATCGAAAATGAGAGGATCACTCCCCCATTTCCTTTTCAGTCCTATGTATCTGAGTCATCTGGAGAAGAACTGAGATTGATTTTACAAATAAAACCTATGAAAAATCATTTGTAAAGACAGTAGGCCTGGCTTTTACTTTAGTCCAGCATTGTTGGTTTAAAATAATAGAAGTATAAAGTGTTTCAAGTCTCAGTTGACTCTTTATTTTTTAAAATATTTGATTCAATAATAATTTTGTTTTAACTTAAAACAGTCAGTCCCTCTGAGCTCAAGGTAATGAAATTTGCCTGTTGGTATCTCAGACCGTTTTTCTTATGAATAAAGGTAAGATCAACTACTTTCCTTCAAATTCCCATATTGTATACAGAATATAAAACTCATATTTCTCAGTACAAAGAGAAATATAAGTCCTTGTGCTTAGTGTGATGGGACCAATATGGTCCCAGAACTCACAATAGGAATCACTCAGTGAACATATTTTTCACAGGATCTTGGGTATGTGGGCTTTCTTCTGCCTGGGTAATTTTTAAAGTTTCAACATCTCTATCTTAAATAGTGGTATCTAGGAGCTTATTCTTTCTAAAAGAAAGTGTATAGTTAGCCTGGGACACTTCAGATTACTTGCCAGGCACCAGTTCTTTTTCCTTCCCTTGTGAACACATCCCTGCTCTACACCCATGTGTATTTATGGAAATTAACTTATCTCTGTATAACTAGCAGGCTAATTTAGACTAGTAGGCTTAGTTTGGTACCATCACATTTAACACAGACATATTTCTCTATATACTGAGGAATATGACTCTTTTCATTATCTATTGTTGCTTTTTAAATGTTTTCCCAAACATAGTGATTTAAATAAAATCACTTATTTCATTCACGAATCTGCAATTTGGGCAAGACCGGGTGTGTATAACTCATACCTGTTCTATGTGCCATCCGTGGGGCAACTGGAGCAGTGAGGAAGGACTCACTACCAGGAGATGTTGCCACCTGCAGCTATCGCCGCCTGCAGCTAGGATACGGCGGAAAGAATTCCGAAGCAGACTGAAAAAAGAATAGGCTCTTTATTCTTGCTTCTTGTAACTTCTCTCTCCAGCTTCAACAACCTCTCCAACTCCATTTTTAAATGTTTTCCCAAACATAGTGATTTAAATAAAATCACTTATTTCATTCACGAATCTGCAATTTGGGCAAGACCGGGTGTGTATAACTCATAACCCTCTAACCAACCTCACCCAGTTATATACTTTTTGCCTTAACAAGTATACACGTGTTAACAGCTCAAACTTATAGGTGCGTCATATAGTTTTCACGGGCATAGAAAGATTCTTAGATAAATGCATGAATATCAGGTGAAAATACTGAAACACCTCTTATGGCTTTTAGCTAGCTGCCATTTTAGCTATCTTCTTAATAGGGCTCTGACATTTCCACCCTTTTGTTTTAAAGGAAGGGTAGCTGTAGGGCGTCTACATGTGCAACCAACATTCTTACCCATCATTGGATAATCAAGGCTGTGCCCTTGACTCCTGTCTTAGGTTGATATGTCAGCCACATGAGACTTCCTGTGGATGGGTGACACCTCACCAAATCCGGATCGACTGTGCCTGTCTTAGGTTGTTCCCCTCTGGGGAACTTACCCGTCATTGACTACCAGCCGTCCAATCGAGCCAACCAAATATGAGGAGATGCTTCGGTTCTAAGGCGGCAAGCTTTGTGCTGACGAGCCAAGTTCCATTAAATAGTGTAGTTCTTTAAATGAATCAACTGCTCTAAGTTTCAATAAGTAATGCACTGAGTTCCCTTAGACAAATACCTGCAAGGCATTGTCCAGAGCAATGTCCCAAACCTAGAAAGATTTATCAAAATGTCCATTTGCTAACACGTTGATCTAGGAGGCCTAGTGCATGCAGAGCAGAAGCCACACTGCTGGTGAAGTTGTTTGATGCTTGAGCAGCAGGGATGCTAGTAGTGATTGCTATTCCTGCAGCTGTAGCAGCAGCCGTCTTTTTTATGTCTAGACAATGCCACCGGCAAATCTTCAGGGCCCGCTACCTAGAAACTCAAGCATCAATTATTAGAGGAAAGGCAGTGCCATTCCAGCACTGAGTCAAGAAGCAAGTTGTCAAACTAAAAAATAGAATTATTAGATCAGGTAGTTGAAGTTGATCTCTTCTCACACACATTGCTGCTTGAGCTCCCATGAACATAAGCTGGCAAAATATCACATTCATAACAGATTAAAGAAAGACTGAGGGTATTTAACTGACAAAATATTACATTTAAGATAAATTAAAGAAGAGCCTAAGAGCATTTTAGAAAAATAATTTGTTAGCTGGAACTTTTGAGCCTCTGCATACACAGCAACCTTCCATGAATATACCTGTTGAAACAATTTAAATTAATCAGCTATTTAACAAAATAAAGTTAATTACAAATAAACAATCCCATGTCAAATACCAAAATATCAGGTTATACAGTATTAGTCATATTCTTTGCTGAAGAGAAGTCCTAGAGACACCTATAAATTAAGATTGAAGGTACCTTCAGTTTTTAAATGTTTACTCAATTTGAATACTCTTAACTTAAATGAATTAAAGTTATTTGGATCCATATATATATATATATATATTTATAATATTAATTTTCATGAGCACTCGGTTTTTGTTATTTGTGACATCACATTGGACAGACGCACAAACATAAAGACATATATTTGTGACATCACATTTACATGAAATCTAGACAAGCGCACAGACATAAAGACATATATAACAAAGAAAAACATGATTGTGTGCACACTAAAGAGAGATTTGTGACGTCACATTTACATGAAATCTAGACAAACGTACAGATATAAAGACATATATAACAAAGAAAAACACGATTGTGTGTACACTAAAGAGAGATCTTCTCGTCCTGGCCGGGAGGAATGAGACTTAAGTTATGAATTTATTGAAGGCACTTTTAAGGGGATCATTCCATAACAACTTTGTCTTGGTCCTTTTGATTTGGTACCTGTTTTATTAATCTTGATGGTATCCATACCAGTGAGGTTTCATGCTGTGGAAAAACACAAACAGATCCTCTCCCCCAAATTAATACTGGGTCTGGACCTTTCCATGTACCTGAAAGAACATTCTTCCAGTAAACAAGGTTTATGTTGTTGGTGTGGATTCCAGTGTCTGTCTCCAGCCGAATATCCTTTGGAATCCAAAGTTAAAAAATTTAAAGTAAAAAGGGCAATGGCTAATCTATCTTTAGGATATTTCCAATTTCCTTCTTTTCGTTTCAAAAGCATAAGTTTGAGTGTGCGATTAGCTCGTTCAATTATACCTTGGCCTTGAGGATTATATGGGATACGAGTCTTATGAAGTATACTGAATTTGGAGCAAAACTGTTTGAAAGATGAGGATGTATATGCAGGGCCATTGTCTGTTTTAAGCATTTTGGGAATGCCCAGTGCAGCAAAAGCTTGTAAACAATGAGATGTAACATTTTTAACATTTTCTCCAGAATGTAAGGAAGCAAAAATCATGCCTGAGCATGTATCATGGTCACATGAATAAATCGCAATTTTCCAAAACTTGGCTCATGAGTGACATCCATCTGCCACAAATGATTGGGCATTAATCCTCTTGGGTTAACCCCATAAATGTGGATTGGGCAAATGTGTCACACAAGATTGACAAGACTTCACAATTGTTCAAGCTTGATCTTTAGTTATTTTGAAACTTTGTTGTAAAGTAGTACTATTAACATGAAATTGAGAATGGAATGAGGTAGCTTGTTGGACTGCTGAAAATATAAAGATTGCTTGAGTGAGAGCATCAGCCTTTTGATTACCTTCATGGAGAGGACCAGGCAAATTAGTATGAGCTCTGATATGTCCAATAAACAAAGGTTCTTTACGTTCCCATAGAAGGTTTTGAATTTGAAAAAATAATTTAAAGGCTGGAGTATGAGGTGCTATTGGACATGCTAGCTCCAGTTTAGGGACAGCATGTACAATATAGTGGCTGTCTGAAAAAATATTTATGGGTTATTCTTTAAAACTTTCAAGAGCTATAATAATAGCTTCTAGTTCTACTAATTGAGGTGATTTATGGGCAGTAATATGAATCATATTTTCATTTTGAGTGAATACTGCAGTAGTACCATTAGAGGACCCATCTGTAAATACATTTAATGCATTAGGAATAGGTTGATTTTTTATTACCTGTGGAAATTTAATGGGATGATTGATACAAAATGATAGTATAGGACACTTAGGAAGATGGTTATCAAAATTCGCAGAAGTAGAATATCTAGCTATAGCCCAATCATTATCATTGAAGCATAAATATTCAACATATGAGGATGAATAGGGAGTAATAATAGTAGCAGGGTGAATGCCAAATATTTTAGTAGAAGTCTTAAGTCCTTGAAGAATAAGTTTAGCCACCATGGAGGTATAAGACTCAATTGTACTTTTAGGAGAGATGGGCAAATGTATCCACAATAATGGCCCCTGTTGCCAAAATACTCCTGTGGTTGTATATTGTGAAGAAATAATAATCAATATCAGTGGTCAAGCAAAATCAATTCTATCACAATTGGATCTTTCCATGGCCTTTTCTACCAACTTTAAAGCTTCCCTAGCATCAGGAGTCAATGTTCGCGGTGAAGATGGATCAGGGTTCCCGCGAAGGATATCAAATAAGGGTTTTAATTGGCCAGTAGTGAGGCTTAGTGTAGGGTGAAGCCAATTAATATCTCCCAGCAATTTTTGGAAATCATTAAGAGTGGCCAAATGTTCCTTATTTATTAAAATTTTTTGAGGCCTAATAAAAGTATTCATAATTTGGAATCCTAAATATAATATTGGAGATCTAGTTTGAACCTTTTCTTCAGCAATGTTTAGTCCATATCGTTTCAAGTTTTCTGATATATCGCTAAATATGGTGAATAAGACTTCTTGATTAGGATGAACAAGCAAAACATCATCCATATAATGGAGGCACATAAGCTCTGGGTATTTGTTCTTGATAGGATGAATAACTTTATCTATATAGATTTGACATATAGTGGGGCTACTAGCCATTCCCTGGGGCAAAACTTTCCAGTGGAATCTTTGATCAGGGCCATTATTACTGATAGAAGGAACTGAAAAAGCAAACCTGGGGGTATCCAGAGGATGTAGAGGAATAGAAAAGAAACAATCCTTTATATCAAGAGTTATAAGATGGACATTTTTAGGAATATCTACAGGATTAGGAAGTTCTGGTTGGGTAGGGCTCATAATTTGCATGGTTTTATTGATTTCTCTAAGATCATGTAACAATCGCCATTTTCCTGATTTTTTTCCTGATCAGGAATATGGGGAATTCCAGGGAGAGTTGGAAGGTTCTATATGTTCTGCTTCTAGTTGTTCTTGGATTAGTAGGTGGGCCACTTGTAATTTCTCTCTAGATAGGGGCCACTGAGGGACCCAAACTGGCTTATCAGAAAGCCATGGTATTTTCAAAATTGTTTTCTCAGTGGCCCCTAAAAAATATATCCTTTGCCTTTTTGATGATGATTTAGCTTATTAGGGTTAGGACCTTGTATATTTTTATTTTTAACACCTGCATGCTTGGTTGTGAGGTATACCCCAATCTGTTGCAAAATATCTCTTCCCCATAAGGTAACTGGCAAGCTGGACAAAACATAAGGCTGAAATGTTCCTTTATGCCCTTCGTCATCCTCCCCTTTTAAAACTATAGCACTTTGTGCTGGAGTGTTAGTATATCCCAAGCCTCTTAAACTGGTTGAAGTCTTCTGCAGAGGCCATTGCTTGGGCCATTGTTGTAGATTGATGATGGAAGAGTCAGCCCCAGTATCAATCAATCCCTCCATCTCTATACCTTGAATTTTTATTTTGCACATAGACCTCTGTGAACAATCCTGAACCCAGCAAGCCACAGGTCCCAAGCCAGTGGAACCAAATCCCCTATTTTTCCTATTTTGATGCATACTGTTAAATAAGTCATGTAAACTGGGAAGGAGAAGCAGCTGAGCAATTCTATCTCCTTGGTTAACAGAGCAAATTCCTCGAGATGAACTAAGCATAATCTTAATTTCACCTTGGTAGTCTGAGTCTATTACACCAGGAATCACTTGAAAACCTGATAAGCTTTTAGAGCTTCGACCGAGGATAAGTCCTACAGTTTCTGAGGGAAGAGGTCCCCTGACTCCCGTGGGAATCAGTTGAACCCCCATTTCAGGTGTTAGCACTATTCGGGCGGTGGAACAGAGGTCTAGTCCTACACTTCCTCTTGTCCCTCTGACAAGGGAGTCAATGGGTAAGAGGAAATGTGTCGAGGAATCATGTGGATGGATGTTTGAGGATTTTCCTCCTCTAAAGCCTCGTACATTTGTGGGCCCCGGGGCATTGGGCCCTGTGCCCCATTTTTTGAATTCCTAGACAAAACGTTTCCATATATATCAAATTTAGATCTGCACTTATTATCACAATGGTTTCCTTTTTTACACCTGCGGGCCGTGGCCTGGGATCAATATGAGCTTGGTCTTATTTCTCTTTGGGGATATTATCTAGCATAACCTGATTTATTGTAATAATTTTTAGGTTGAGCCCTTGTGAAATTTTGATGGGAAGCACCTCTCATTGCTGCTACAATCATATTTCCTGTGACAAAGGCATCATTTATATCTTTACATAATCTTATATATACTGAAAGGTCCCTTTTAGATTTCCAAGGTCTGATAGCGTCTTGACAATATGTGTTGGCATTTTCATATGCCAGCTGAACGACTAATGGCATAGCTTGTTTGACGTCTCCAAACACTCTGCCTGCAGTTCTCAAAAGCCTATCAGCAAAGTCAGCATATGGTTCATTAGGTCCCTGAATTACTTTAGACAAGCTACCCTGTAAATCACCAGTTCCTTGTAAAGTTTTCCATGCCTTAACAGCTGCAGCTTATATTTGAGTGTAAACTCCAGGATCATATTGAATTTGAATCTGTAAGTCAGCAAACTGCCCTTCTCCAGTTAACATGTCTACGTTAAGGTCTGGAAATCCTGCGGTCACATTTCTTCTAGCTGTTTCCACACAAAACTCCTGGAACTGTGACCTCCAAATCAAGTATTGTCCCCCGCTCAATACTGCCTTACATAAGCCTTTCCAGTCTGAGGGGGTTAAAGTTAAAGTATTAAGGGACTCCAGCATACTCAATGTAAAAGGTGCTTGGGGCCCATAGGTCATTATTACTTCTTTGAAATTTTTTATTGTTTTGAAGTCTAGGGCTTGCTGGTACCTCTGCCCATTTTTATTTTCTAATATCGGCAGCTCCCAATGTCCCTGTGGGTTTTGACGTTTGAGGGCACGTAAGTGCTCAGAAAGGCCGTTAATCTCTGTCTCAAGGGCACGCAAATGCTCAGAAATACCCCTCATGGATTCTGTAATTGATTCAACCCATGAGGGAGCAGAGGGCACAAGTGGTTCCTCTACTTGAAGGTCCTTTCTGGTCTTCACTGACTCAGTGGAGGAGGCTGTGCTTTCATGGTTATTTGACTTCTCACTACTATTATTGTCATTAGTAGTAACATCCTAAGTCCCAGGTTCAAATGAGAGCACATATTCCTCGGCTATCTCTAATAATTCTTGGATAGCTTTAGCAGCTCGGATCTTCGTCATTTTTTTTTGTTCACACCAATACTATCCTTACTGTTCCTATCTGAATCAACAGAGGCTATGCTTTCATGATCACTTTCCTCCTCATTATCAGCTTTATCAAAGAATTCTTACATAGCCTTTATCACTCGGGTCTTGGTTATTTAAAACCCATCTTTAGAGACTTCTCAGTTCTTACCTGCCAATTCCGAATTTCCCCGTATGGGCCACCACTTGTAGCTTCCTGCAGCTATCGCCACCTGCAACTAGAATACCGCGGGAAAGAATTCTGAAGCAGACTGAAAAAAGAATAGGCTCTTTATTCTTGCTTCTTGTAACTTCTCTCTCCGGCTCCGACAACCTCTCCAACTCCAACCACCCTCTAACCAACCTCAAGCGGTTATATACTTTTTGCCTTAACAAGTATACACGTGTTAACAGCTCAAACTTACAGGTGCGTCACATAGTTTTCATGGGCATAGAAAGATTCTTAGATAAATGCATGAATATCAGGTGAAAATACTGAAACACCTCTTATGGCTCTTAGCTAGCCACCATTTTAGCTATCTCCTTAATAGGGCTCTTACAAGGAGAGCTCATTACCTCTTTATGTGGGTCTGAGGATGGTGATAGTGGTTCTCTGGGGACTCAGTTGAAATACTCAGGTGCTTTTCCTGTAGACCTGGTTTGGAACTGGTTATGCTTTTCAAGGTGTGGGAATTCAATATCCAAAGCAAGTACTCAAAATGAGAGGAAATAGAACTACCAGAGTTTTAATGTCTGGAACTAGTAGTAAGAACAGTGTCACTCTGCCATATCCCATTTTTCAAGTAGTCAGAGAATTTACTAAGATTTAAGGTGGTTATAAAGTGGCCTCTTTTTAGACTTCATCATATCCTCCTTTCACAGATAAAAAGAGGACCAAATTATCTGTAAAATCTTTAACATGGCACAATGGATAAGAGCCTGTATCTGTGATGGACACTACCAGCTATCTTGCAAACAAAAGAAGAGCAAGCTTTAAGATGAATTTAATCCAGGGGATTTCAAGCCGAAAGGTGAGAAGAACCTAGGTTCTTGAAAACAATGATCCTGTCAACCTGCCCTGAAAACTTAATTATAAATGGCCTTCCCCTTACATGCAATGATAAATTTACTAACTTTTAAAGTACAATGACATTGAGATATTAGTTGTGTTTAAAAGGTAAATTGAAGCATAATAAAAAATATTTAAAAGACTTTATTTAAGCAAACTGTGATTCATGAATTTGGGAGCTTTAAACCAGAAGTGATGCAAAATCTCCAGTGGTGGAGGGGGAGATTTGGTTGTTCATTTTCCCTTGTGCTGTACTAAGGATTTATGGATTGAATCCACGGGTGCTCTATCACTGAGCTACATTCTCCATTCCATTTTTCCACAGTCTCCCTAAGTTACCCAGGCTGGCCTCAAACGTGGAGTCCTCCTGCCTCTGCCTCCTGAGTCACTGGGTTTATAGGTGTGTGTCACCAAACTTGGCAAGAGACAGGCTTTTATAGAGTGAACGGGAAAGTAAAATATTTAATTAGTTATGGTTATAAAGTGGCCTCTTTTGGTCTATCCCACTGAAAAGTCATTAGTTATGTTAGTTTGGGCTTCTGTTTGGTAGAGGTCATGTTTAGTTTTTCTCTAAAACAAGTATTTACAAGACATAGCAAAGTTAAGTTTCGATTATGCTTTCAATTTAAATAAGGTTAGGGTTATTTTCAAAGCCTAACTGGCTTTGTCTGCTCAGGTTTTTCAAGCCTGGTCTCCATTTTAATTTGCTTCAACAATTCTATTTATACTATGCTGACACAAAATCACGTCAGGATTTAGAAGACAATCTGGACAAGTTTGTTCTGGTTTATAATCTAAAATTTACACTTAAGTAAAGGAGAGTGAGAATCACTAAAAGAAGGAATAATAAGTCTATTGAATTCCTGTTTATTTGATATGATATGCGTCATACTAAATTCATCATTAAACAACAAAGGGACAACTAAATTAACACTAATTAATAATGTACCAATTCCCTTGAGCCAAAAGAAAATTAATTTATAGTCATGCATTATTTGATTTGTTTGCTTTATAGTATCTGTGGCAGATTTTAACTACATTCTAATTAATTTACTAATGAGATTTGAACATTAATTGACATTTTACAAAATCTTTAGAGTTGTAAAATAAAAAAGATGCTCTACAAGTCTTGTTAGAAGCAATTGACTTATCTGTCATTCTATCAATCAAGGATTTGTAATATCAAGAACTTCCAAATCTGCTGGAAATAATAATCTGGGCCTAGTTTGTATATGTAAGATAGTGAATTCTACTAAACAAAAACACTTAATTGTGCATTTGTTTTTTCTTTACAGCTTTCTCTTTTGAAAATTGGAAAAAATAGCCTGTATCCCCCTCTACCTCCTTCCTTTCTCTCTGTCTTTTTCTTTCTTCTTAACCATTTAATGTAAATAATCAAATTGGTGTCATTTATATCTATTGAGATTGAAGTGTTAAAAGAAAACTTTTTTTTTCTGTATGAGTGTCACCTGAGGAATATATCTTAAAAATTCAAACTTCATAACTAGGGAGATTATACTTTGGTAAGTGTGAAAGAAATCTACAAATTAACAAAAGTACCAATAGTTCCTTGGGGGAATGCTTTTTGAAAATGACCTGATGAGTGTAATTGGGAGGAGGATGGATGGAAGGGAAAGGGGAATGAAGGGAATAACTATTGATCAACATGGATCCACTACTTCATAACTCCCATAAATATGAGGTCAACTCCTATTAATGATTTTGAGATGTTGCTTTTAATAATGCCTTTGATCATCAGATAAAAAACTGGTCCTTATAATGCTGTTGTTACTATAATTAAATAAATTCAACATTTTTATTAGCACATTATAGTTTAATTAGTGCATTATTGAGGTGCATAGAAGCATGAAATATAATTTGTTCCACTTCACTCCCTAGGACTTCTTCTTTCCCTTGTTTCCCTTCCTCCATTCTACTGGTCTTTCTTATATGTATTTATAATTTTTTAAATTGATGCTTTATTGATATACGTAAAGGTGAAATGCACTGTGGTATATTCACATATGTACATAGCATAATTTGGTCAATAAAAGAGGAAAAGAAATGCACAATTTTGAGGAAGAGTGTTTGGGACTAAAAAAATTTCTTAGAATGAACTCACACAATGATTTACAAATGGATATTTGAAAAAATATTACCTATGGAATACACTGCAATAAAAAATGGCTTAGTTAAAATTAACCTTGGAAATTTCTTAAATTACCAATATTATATTTATATTGACAAGCCATGTGTATGTAACATGAGAAAAATATTGTATAACATCTAATAAAGGATATTTATGCCTGGCATATTTTACAACCATGATTAAATTCTCCTAACTACCAAACTCCAGAGCCCCCATATCTTCCCACCCCCATTTCCCTTTCTCTCTCTGTACCTCGTTCTCATTAATTAGGCATACTTAAAATTGTGTCAATTAAACACAGACTGTTATTTGCAACCTCGGACAAGTATTTTATTCCATGGAGCCCAAATGTCCTCATTTTAAAAATAAAAACTTTTATGAGATAATTTCTAATATCTTAAATATCTGTTTTCTTTCTCTTTGCAACTTTTCCTTCAGCTGTATAAATATATCTCTATGAATACATAGATACTTTTATACACAGACACACACATTTGTATACAGTTACTCTACTTGGATGCTTGTCTTTCACATCCAAAATTTTTATATAATTTATATAATTTCAATAAATTCACACATGAAAATAAATAAATGCTATAATGTGAACAATTATCCTAACCAATGTCACCTCTCCACTATAATATATAGATAGTTATATGTCTCTGAACAACAAAATAAAATACTATCATTTTGTATTTCATATAACCCTGAGAAGGGCTGAATCTAATAGCTGACAAGATGAGATAATCTGTCATGATCCCTCTTGTCCAAGAATTTAATGACTCTTTGAGAAATAGAACAGCTTTAGTACCACACAGGCGATCTTAATATATTCACAAATAAACCTGGGAATGGTGATGTTAATAACTTGCTTCTATTTCCATTGGTAAACACTGAAAAAAAAAAGATTAAAATATGAAGTATGACCAGGGAAAAAAGAGCCAAAAGTGTAAAAGAAATGTAAATCTGTTATGTTTGTGACAATGTTTAACACTAAAGGTGTGAAATAAATAAAATGATAAAACCTTTTTTTAATTTTGTTCTCTAAGCTCTGGAGTATATAAAATTTGCTAGCCTAGGCATGGCTCTAACTTCTTTACACTTCTGAGAAATGATAATGTTTATATATACAAATTTGCTAGCTTTATATTACAATAAGAATTTGACATGATTTGCTCAGAAAAGCACTATAATTTGAATACAATAAATCTTAGACAAACGGATAATACTTTACAAACAGCAGGTTGGTTAGTTGCTCTACTGGTTTGTCATACGTACAAAAGATATTCAGCATGAGGGGTGTGTGTATCCCTGCATAAATAGTTACGTGTATCATTAAATGTAAAATGTGGAAAGAAAATGGAAATTAAGTGTAAAGAAACATTCAAGATGGACCAGTTTGAGAAATATTCCTTTTTGATTAATATTCCTTAATTGATCAAGTTTTTATTTTTATTTTTTATTTTACCTTACTCCTTAAACCTGCTTTTGATGCTTGATTCAGTGTGGTAAGTATCTAATTACAGCATAAAGCATAAAGGGAATAACACACTGTGGAGCTGACTCCCTCTCAAGTTGCATTTCTTTAGGTAAGGTAATGTCACTTATCCAATGTTCTTGGGGCATGATGTAATAGGTGTCACTCCTCTCTAACTGAGCTAACCCTTCCCTTTCACACACATAGCAAATAATACAAGTGCACTTACACACACACACTTATCCCAAACGATATCTTAATACAAGTTTTGTCAACAAATCACCAAGATCAGCCAGTACCAGTTTTGGTTAGTGATCTGCTTTTTCTCAAAACCTGTCTGCTCACCTTAAAGTTCAGTTAAACACACACACACACACACACACACACACACACACATACACACAGAAACAAAAAAAAGCATTCAAACATTTCCTTGGTGAATGTTTAGGATATTGTTAATATACATTCTAGTATCCACTTCACCCACCAAATAGAACTGGATAAAATAAAAAGTTCTATAAAATTTATTCCTATAAGGAAAATCAAAGAGAACAATGCTGTTTCTAGAATTGCTAAATAAATCTAATGTTACAATCCAGAAGACACACTTTTGTAGGAAGTCCTGCATTCATGTAGTATAGTCTCAGCAATGGAATTTTCCAAAGAATCTCCAACACCATGGGATGGCCACCATTAGCCCATGTTTATACCCCATACTCGTAGTCAGTATAAATAAACAAGGGTATTATAAAGAACATTATTTCTGCAAAAAATATATGCCTATTGAATCTGATTTAAAAAATCAGGTCTGCATATTATATATCATTTTAAATTTTCAGAAGTTACTAATTCATTTTACTATATTTTGCAAAGTATTGATGAACAGCAGATGAAACAACAACAGCAAATAACACTTTTTAAAACACATTTTCTTGGACTAGTTGTGTAGCTCAGCAGTACAGGGTTTGCATGGGGCTCTGGATTAAATTCCAGAACTGTGCAATAAATATATAAATGAATGAAAAAGCACTGGCTGAAGCTGTTGTTTGGAAATATTTAGGGAAATATTTAGTGTCATTTTGTAAACAACAGGACTATCCACCAAATTTATTCTCTCAAATGCCACCATGTTGCTATGTGCTTCTTCAGCATTCTCTACAGAACTCCTCAGGGTCACTCATGTAAATGTATAAACAAATACTGGAGCTCATGATACCCCAGACTTAGATATATGAGTTTATGAAGAATCCGGGAATGTTATAGGAATAGATGATGTGCTGTGATTGTCTATTAATATTGACCACAAGAATAGGAGTTGTATATTAATGTAATCATAGTTAATTATTAATATGCCTACTATTAAATTAAAGAAAGAACAATCTAATCATTGAAATATAAAAACAGAAAAAGAAGGGAAATTATAGATAACTAAAGGAAATAATAATGACCAAAAGAAAACATGCCCAAAAAACTAAGAAAAGAAATGAGATAAAACATTCATATTTTGAAACATCCACAAAATAGAAAAATGAGAAAAAGTAAGATACATGGAAAATATAAAGAAAAAGAGAAATCTTGGGAATATAGAAATCTTTAATTTATTTCATCCTCAAATCTAAAGCTTAATTTTGCTGGATATAGGATTCTTCGTTGGCATTCCCTTTCTTTCAGAGCTTGTTATATGTTGTTCCATGATCTCCTGTTTTTGAGTATCTGGATTGAAAAATCTGCTGTGATATGAAGTGGTCTCCCATTTAAATGATCTGATTCCTCTGACTTGGGGCCTTTAAGATTCTATCCTTATTATGTATGCTAGGCATTTTCATTATAATGTGTCTTGGTGTAGATCTGTTGTTATTTTGTACATTTGGTGTCCTATAAGCCTCTTGTATTTGGTTTTCCAATTCATTTTTCATGTTTGGGAAATTTTCTGATATTATCTCAATAAAGACATTGTGCATTACTTTGGTTTGAAACTCTGTGCCTTCCTCTATCCCAATTACTCTTAGATTTGGTCTTTTGCTGCTATCCTATAATTCTTGAATGTTCTGTTCATGGTTTCTTACTATCTTCACTGTGCAGCCAACTTTATTTTCCAGATTGTATACTTTGTCTTCATTATCTGAAGTTCTTTCTTCCACTTTCTTCCAGTTGATGTAGTCTGTTGGTGATGCTTTTTATTGTGTTTTTTTTATTTGGATTATTGTTTCCTTCGTTTCATTTATTTCTTACTATTTTTTTTTTAACCCCAGAGTTTCTATCTCTTTTTTGAAGTAATCTTTTGCTATCTGTATTTGTACTCTTAAATCTTTGTTGTAGTGATCAATTTTTGCCTGTATTTGCTCATTTAGTGCAGGAGCCCTGTTTGCGGAGATGGCTAAGATTGTGGTTGACTAAGGGCCATGGACATGTTGGCATTGCCGCCTTCCGTAGTCTCACAGGACTTGGCCTGGGATCTCGCGGGACTTGGCCCAGGATCTCGAGAGACTTGAGCTGTGACTTGGCAGATCGGGCCAGCCCCATTCCTGCTGGGGCGCGTGAGATGAGTCCTGAGAGAGAACGGACGGGGTTAAACGCTATTGTGTATATATATTGTAGTTTCTTGTAAGAGTACGTGCCTTGGTTTCTTGTGAGAGTGTGTATGTGGTGTTAGAAATTACAAGAATCAGAAAGAGAAAGATAAAAGAATTTTTTCATTTCCATCCTGTCTCCAGGCTCCTTCCCGTGGTGCCACCGTTCCGGGCTGCAAATCCTTTTCCGGCGGCAACAATTTAGGTCATTATTTAATTCACAGATCATTTTAATTATGAACCTTCTGAACTCCTTCTCTGACATTTCATCAACTTCACTGAGCATGGGTTCTGTTATTGTAGTATCCTTGTTTGTTTGGGGTACTTTCCTCCCTTGATTTTTCATGTTGTTTATTTGTCTTCCTTTCTTGCAGTGTGGATCTGAGATATTACAGTTTCTACCCTATATTCTTCTAGTATCCGTACAGTTTGTCTGTACCTCACCTTAATGTTGGGCTTTCAGACATTGCAGGTGTCCCTTGATATATGCTACTGCAACTAAACATGGTGTTGGCAATAATGGAGGTAACTAGAGATAACAGTGAATGTGCCCCAAGATGGATACAATGTCTTCCAGAGGTGGGGCTTACAATGTTTTTGGGATGCCTGCTCTGAGATGCAGCTCCTTTTAGGCCCTGTTTGTTGTCAAAAGGAAGGGGCTACTGCACTGGGAAGGCTATGGCTATGTCTGCAGTGTCTCAAGATGGAAGTGGGTTCGGCTTGTGCTCCCAGGTGGGAATGAGGTGGTAGATTCTGGACCTACCCTGGGCCTGGGTCTCAAGCAGGTTGGTGTGGGCAGAACTGGCCGAATCTGAGCTCCTACAGTGGTCTGCTGGTCAGAAGAGGCGATCCTATGGCAGAACCTGAGCTTGGTGGGTGTTTGCTGGTGGTGAGATGGACCGGGGCCCACTCTGAGCTTTGGTCCCATGCAGGTTGTAGGGGGCAGAACTCAAGGTGTTAAAATTTCTACCCTGTAATCTTATAGTGTCCCTGTAGGTTACTGATGTCTCATCTTGGTGTTGGGCTTCTGATCCCAAACTGGTGTTCCAAGATGGAAGCTGCCACAACTGAAGATGGTGATAGTGGCCATGGAGGTAACCTGAGATGGTGGTAGAGGTGTCCCAAGATAGAGGTGTCCCAAGATGAATACGGCCACTTTCAGAAATGGGGTTGAAAGGGTAGGCCATCAATTGGTGTTGGGCGACCTGTTTGGAGATATGGCACTGTGGCACAAGATGCTGCAGTAGGCAGCTGCTTCTAGTTCCTGTCAGTTGTCAGAAGGTGGAAGCTCCCATGTGAGCAGGGCTATGGATATGGCTGCAGTGTTCCAAGATGGAGGTGGGCAGGTGGGGTGGACCACAGCCTTGGTAAACAAGGAACCTCAGGGAGGGCTTCACACCAGGTCTCCACCCAGGGGCTGTCCTGGGCCTGCCTGCACTCCGCGGAGGTCAGCCTCTTTAACTTAAATTGCAATATTATTAAATGATTATTTATCATAAAAACAATTTATTTTTTAAAATTACCCTTAAATCCTTAGTAATTTATTTAAGAACATTGAGAAAGTAACTAAAACCTGTCATAGTGTAAAGAGAAGCATTACTTTAAAATAGACTCTGTTCTATTAATGATTATATAATATGACTTCAAATATAACAGACAGACAGGTATTCTAAAAGAAAACAAAAAAATGTTCAGGTAGCCATGCATTAACTTGCTCAAAAATAAAATGGAGCTATTTAAATTTCAGCTTTGCCATTTATTCATTTAAACTTAATAAACTTGCTTAACCTCATAATCATGTAACTTTCTTAATATGATTTTTAAAACATTTAACCATTTCACTTGCTTCTTTTCAGTTTCCTTTACTGGTTTCTCCATATTTCTCCAAATTTCCCATGAGCTCAGCCTGGGTCTCTTGCTTTTTCTCTATTCATTTCCTAGGTGACTGCATCTAAGATTACAGTTTTAAATAGCATCAAATAACATATACAAGATTACAATACTGAAATATTTATCAACTCTTAAATCAATATTTCTATATCCATTTTCCCACTATTCGTCTCTAGTTGAGTGGCTAATAGGCAACTCACAGCTCTATCACCAAATCCCTGATGCTCTATCCACCCCACAAACATACACATTCCTCCTAACCTCATTTCAGTTTGCATGACCACCAAACCACTTCACTGTTTTTAATTTCCCTCTGTCTCTAATACTTCACATCCATTCATTCATCAAATCATTTACTGTGCCTATAAAACATATGTAGCTTCTTAGCACGTACATTTCTACTGCTACATCATAGTTCAATGCATTATTGTCTTTTATTTGGATTATTTATATAACTGCCCAACCCTCCACTCTGGACTCACCTCACCACCACCAAAGCCCAGTGTTCACACAGTCATCAGAACATTCATTTAACAAGTAATATTCATCATATTACTCTTCTTAAAATTACCCAGTGGGGTCTGTCTAGTTCTGAGTACAAACCAATATCCATCATTGGTCTACAAGGCCCTACAGCATCTGGCCCTACTCACTTCTGTGACAGTCTACTTTAGATACTCGTGTCTTCATATCTCACCTTTAATCTCATTCTGGAAACCCCAGCCTCAGAGATTTGACCCTGTTATTCCTTCTATCTCAATAGCAGCCCCCTTATATGAAGTAGTATGAACATTCATTTTTCTTTCTTTATTCATCTTTTTTCTAGAGATATGTCCATGTCTTCTAAGGCCTCAAATAGTGTTGCTTATCCTATATAGTCAATAAATACTTAAGGGGAAAAGTTATTAAGTAAAATGTGTGGAATACATAAGGTAAACATTTGATGCCATTTGAAATTTAGTAGGCACCACAGACATGGTGGAAAGAGGATTCTGGATTCTATTCAGCCTAACATGCCACTCAACTTTAGAAATCTCCAGCCCGCTTTGTGCCTGAACTTTCCCTCAAATAACAATATAAAAATAAATAAAATGTATCTTCCAGTTTTAGTCAAAAGCAAGTTGAAGAATGTGAAGACCCACAGAAATTTTTCTTAATCCCTAGTTACTTTTAGTTTTTTTAATAATTAAAAAGTAATTTTCTTAGATTTTATTAAAAAAGTGTATCCTTTTCATAAAGTTTATCTTGTACACGGACTTTTCAACTAGGGTGAAAACCAACATGAAAATAACAGTTGCAAGTCCATTAGTTGTTTTCCCTAAAATATTTCAATAAAAAATTAGCTTAATAAAAAGGAATTGATAGAAGACCTTAGGGATTCTGCCGTCTTTCTAGTTGAGGGATGTGCTCCATTAAAAATCAATAGCAAACCCAAAGTCCCTTGTCTGTGCATAGGAGAGAAGGAAAGAGAAGAATAGATGTATAAATATTGCCTAGCTTTATTCAAACATTTTTTTGAGAATAAAATCATCTTAAAAGATATTTGAAAAAACACTTTTGGGGGGAAAATTACCTTTTTGCAGTAGAAAACAGTGTTACTTATGCATGTCATTATAATTAATTTGCAAGAGCTTAATCTCAGTGTGTCTCAGCCAGGTCAGAAATTTCACTTTCTGATAGTTTCCTCATAAGTTACACCTTACAATTTCTTCCATTATCTCTATGATGATGCTACAAATTTAACACTGAGGGTACTTAATAAATTGTAAACATTAGCTCAGAATGTATGAATCACAGAGGGAAAATAAATATATGCCAACTCTGTTAGTTTTACATTCTTGGAGAAATAAAAAAAATGGCTGAAAATGGAAACCTAAGACTATTAGAAAAGAATGATAATAGCAAGAGGATGATAATAATACTTTTTACAAGTTCTTTTTCCATTACCTTAAAACAATTTTATAAACTTTGTGCTTAATAATAAATATAAATATAAATAAATATAAATTTTATAAACTTTGTGCTTAATAATAACAGGAATTCTCTATGAGGTACCTCCTGAAAGAGTGAAATAGTTGATAGATTTGTTTTTGTCTTACTCAGAGCCTTGATCAACTATTTTGCTACCAGTTTCTGTTACTTACAAAGTTTTCTTTCTTTTTTTTTTTCTTTTTTTCTTTTCTTTTCTTTTCTTTTTTTTTTTTTTTTTTCTTTTTTTTTTTTTTTTTTTTTTATTACAGAGAACAATGATACAAACCTAAGGTCTTCCTTGAAATTTGTCATAGGGAATGGCCACAATAATATAATGATGTCTATGATTGTACTAGAGAAAAAAAGGTAAGATAAGAAATTGCCTTATTTTGTAACTGTGTAATATCTTCCACATTTATGAAAGGAGGAATCTACTCAATGTCTTAAGATACCTATCTCGAATAGTACTTTCCTTTTCTTTTTATGTCCATTTATTCCAAAATTCCTTTATACTCATAGGCTTTTAGATTTTAATTGGCAGAATTTACTTTGTTCTTTAGATTCGAAAGTGATGGTTAGATTGTAATATACACAATTGGAAAATCTGTCATATATTAAAGGCATTTGCATAATCTCATGCAAAAATTGAAAGTTTGTATCTATGATGATTCAGTGAATATTAGAGTGTCAGATGTTCAAGGAATTTAGGATGTGGGAAATAGATGGATTATAAAAGATAACAGTTGACAGATTTATAAATATAGATTTCTCAATGACGTACTAAGAACACAATAGTCCATGATTTGTGAGAATTTCTTTAATGCTCATAATTTTCAGATTCTAATTCAATATATTTGACTCCAAATATTCTAATATCACCAAAATGCTAACTGTGCAACCAGAGAACTTTTACCACTAATTTTTCAAAAATGACTCTTTGAAGTATATATATAATATTTACTTATTTGCTTTAGTTGTGCACAATGAGTTTATTTGTATGTGGTGCTGAGGATCGAACCCATGCTAGGCAAGTGCTCTACCGCTGAGCCACAACCCCAGCCCCTGAAGTATGTATTAATAGCCCAAATACACAGAGATAAAAGAATCAAGTGTGAAAGTAACTAAAGTTAGCTGAGAGAATTAAAGAAACAAAGATCTTTTAATCTTATGGCAAAAGGTCTTCACACCATTTCTTTTATTTTTAGTTTTTGAAAGCACTTAGCAAAGTGTTGCAGCAACAGGTTTTAAAATGTAAGTTGTATGAGCAGCACCATAACAAGGCATCTTTGAAAATTGCAATCTTTGCACAAATGCCATAATTCTTTGAGTTCTTATGAAATGGACTATCAAAGTGTACTGTCTTTAAAGTTAGGAGTCCACGCTAATATTAGCTTTTCATTCTTCAATCTGAAAGAAAATGCATTATTTTCTTTTTTTAAATTTTTTTTTCTCAGTTGAAGATGGTGTATGTGGTGCTGAGGATTGAACCAAGGGCCTCACGTGTGCTAGGCAAGCACTCTGAGTCACAACCCCAGCCTGAGAAAACTTATTTTCTATTTTACATTTTTCTTTTATTATCCTTGTATTACAAATTGGAAAATACTGTTAAAATCGATCATTTGCCAACAAAACTCAGTATCAGCATGTTTGCAATGGAGTAGTACCTTAATTTGAATTAAACAGATGGAACTATTTTTAAATTTATACCACTTGATTGTATTCAGAAAAGAAGAAAATTAAATTTTATTAAGGTATTTTAAGATTGCTGTTTTTTTCAACATAAATACGTGTGCATCAATTAGAAAATTTAAAAAATATTAAAGGAAGCTTTGTGGTAGTAAGTCTATGAAATGGTACTGTCAAACATTTGTATATAAGGTGTCTATGCATAATGTCCTAGGGAAGAATGTCATCCCTGACCCATCACTACAGTAGGGATCTCTATGCCCAACATGAGATAAATGGGGCAGGATCCTATATTAAAATATGTATTTCAGATGCTGTCATGACTGGCATTCAGAAAGGCACAGTCCTGGTCTTTTTGTTCCCAGTAGTTGCTCTTACAATTATGTATCTTTAATTTGTCACAGTCTACCTTCATAGAAGCATGCTTTGAAAATGACAAGGTAAAATAGAACAGAATAAATGATAGAACAACATAATGTTTTAGTACTCTCAGAATTTCTACAAAAATCATAATATACATATCAAAATCATAAAATCTGACAAAAGGGAATATTGTAATGAAACTATGACTTGGAAATATCATAGTCATACTTCTAAAATCAAAATTTAAAATAAAATCTTCAAAGCAACCTGAGACAGAAACAAACATATCACTTACTCTCTTGGTGGCAGTTATGGGTTATGGTTGATTTTACACTCCAGAGAATGGAATAAGGTCTTTAAAGTGCTAAAAGGAAACAACAAAAATGTGTCAAGTCCTCAAACTTTATATCCAAATGAAATTAATTATCATTCAAAATGGAAGTTAATATATCCACTCTACTCTCCTGCCTGCCACTCTCTAGTCTTTACTTCTTGGGATCCCAAGTTGCCTGCTATGGATTTTTATTGACTTACCTTACTTGTGACTAGTTTTTGGCATACTCTTCTTAATAAATACCCCTGAAGTAATTAAAGAGTAGTTAAAACTTATATCTCAGGCTCCTTGGAATTCTTACCCATCATATCAGTACACACCCAGATAGTAAAGGTTTGTAAATACTTAGTTTGACTACTCCTTATCCCAGTTTTTAGTAAGTTCTTCATTTTATCAACCATGCATGAAAAGAACTGAGAGCCTCTTTCCTCCTGAGAAAAGTGTGTCTTACTCTGAAATTGAGTTTTGTTAGGTTTCCTTGTATCTTCAGCTTTGTGATAGATTAAAAATATATTGTGTTGTTTATTAGCTTTTGTGGTCATTTGTTGCTATTAGAATGAAAGCAGTGGTGTTTTGCAATTGTTTAAGTCCTTAAAATCAGATATTCCTTGATTGGCTATTTTAAAAAAAAAAAATAGACTTCATACTTCATCTCTGCTTTTTGTAGATTTTATTCAAAAAACAGGTCATAGAATGTCTTTTTTGCATTTTCCTTTATCCAGAAAATTGTATAAGAATTTGGAGGCCCATTTAAAAGTGGCTTAATCACTAAATACTCCTGAGCTTAAGTACTTTTTCCAAATAGTGGTAATACTACTTAATAAAGCCAGTTTTAACTACTGTCCTCTGACTCAGAAGAGTGAAGGTGAACGAATGTAGAAATCCTGAGAGTTCTTTATAAATTGGAAATTAATATAAACCTGCTGATTTTTATAACCAAAAAGACACAGTGCATTTTGAACCTATAATTGTTCTAAAATTATATCCAAGATGGTTCCAATTTGAGCAAGATTTTCCACATTCACAGCTGACACCAGCTCTGGTGAATATCACTGACAACTTCTCAAACTCTTCATCCTCTGTGACAGGTTATGATTTTTTCCCTTGAGAGTTATTCACAGTATAAATGTAAGTCAGCTGGTATTTCACATACCTAACAGGATATCTCTATTAAAAACTTATTACTAATTTATTAGTCATTCAGAATATCACACCTACTCCATGACTAAAATATATATGTAAATATTTAATGCAAATCTCATGAAACTCTTTCAATGTCTTTAAATCTAAACCAATATTATCTAAATTATAACTTTTCATTTAGAAATAGGATGGACATGGAATGAAATGTTTGATGAGCCTAAGTTAAGAAATAAAACTTCATGTTGATACTTTTGTAAAAATCTATTTGAATCCATGGTAGGAATTTAACTTTTTTTCCATTTTATTTTCTACCATAATTTATTTATAGTCCAAGTTCAATTATCCATCCTTTGCAACTTGGAAAGCTCTCCACTTTTGCATGGTAGGAATATTATTTTTTGGTAGGAGCTGGATGAATATTATGTTACTTTGGATTTTTGAGTGAGATCTAATAATAACATTACTGATGGATGCCAATTTTCAACTACCCAAGTAAACGTTAAATGGGTTAATATAGATGATGGGAACTCATACATACATGCACAAGTCTCCAATTTTTGTTTCTGCTTGCTTGCTTCAAATGATAGATTCTAGCAAAAGGTAAATGATTGATCAAATAATGCTTTTTCTCTTCCTGAATCTATAAGTAAAGGTGCTAATGAGATCTGTGGGGGAGTGAGCCCCTAAAATAGAGTCAGGAATCTGGTATGAGCCAAGAAGAATGGCAATTGGAAAAAGTTCTAAGCAGAGACATTTTTAATTGCAATTGAATTAGAAAAATCTAAAACTGTTTGCAACAAAAAAATTGTAATGCACAATGATTTTTGAATAGATATGAAGAAAAAGTAAAAAGAAATCATGTCAACTGTATGCAATCTATTTGAACATGCCTTTAGCCAATATTATTCTGAACCAAGCACTTGGTTTTAATATGAAGTCATGGTGATAATATTGGGCTTTACTTCTTTCTGATTATTTAAAAGAGAAATTATTAATATAACTAGGAGAAAGTACACATATTTTTATCCTACAAAACTTAATAATCAAAGCAATCAAGATGTTAATAGTCATTTTATTATTGAAATAGTCTATATAAATAATGCAAAACTTCAGTACTGATTGTCCAATGATTTTTCAGAAAGATGAAATAATCAAATATAAAAGATATGGAAAAATAATTTATTCTTCAATTCTTATACCATGATTAAAACATTATGAAAATAACCAAGAAACAATGACAACATGCTATAAATACGTGGAATTTGGACACTCACTAATGGCAGTTGATATATTTTGTACAATGCAAATAAATAGTCCCTCATTTAAAAATGTTCTACTTATTCTATTATTGTGTATTAATTATTTTATTATGTATTTTGTGTTTAAAATCAATTGTAAACTAGTTACACTCAATCCTAAATTTCATGAAAATCATGAAGTCTAGGAGGGAACATAAAAATATCTCAAGGTTGGTGTACTTTTGTTTTTCTATTTTGTATATCAAAATACTAAGTATGCTTACACAATGAAGACTATGAACAACATTTCAAGAGAAATAGCCAAGTGTAATACCACAGGTTAGTTATCTCTCCTTATTAAACTTGATTTGTTTCTCTACGATCCATCAGGACTTTAGCCCTGCAATCTAGCAATGAGTTACATCCCCAGAAGATTGTTTTGTTTTGGTATCTTTTTTTTTTTTTTTTTTTTTTTTTGGGGGGGGGGTTCTGTTTTGTTTTGGATCCTAGGGATCCAAAATTGCCCTTTATAACCATGACTTTTGTATATTGGTTAATCACACCATCAAAAATAAGCCATCCGAGTAAAGAAATCTAAAAAATATCTCTGGCTTCTTACTCTTCTATAAGTCCATTCAAATCTATCATTTTATTCCTTTGTTCTTTTGAGTTTTATTTGAATATATCCCTTTCCCCACAAATACAGCCTTAGGTCAATATTTATTTTCAATAAGGAGCTTATAACAGCAGTCAAATCTCTTACTTCTGCATGAAATCTACCCACTCAATGGCCACCAGAATGAACTCTATATCTGGATGTCTAGTAAGCAAACTATACTCAATATGTTTCAAAATAAATTCACAATGTATCTGCCCTTTATATACTATCTCCTATTCTATTCTTTGCTCTTCTAAACTCATCCTGGTCTACCTAGTTATTCAAGCTAGTGATGTTATAGTTACCTTCTTACTGAATTGAGAGAGCCAATTGTTTTCTCAATTCTGTATTCAGTGACATCATAGTAGTACCTGGAAATCAGATCACCTAGAAATATTTATATCATGTAAATTAGTAAATGCTAATTTGACCCTTTTTAGTTTCTTTCTTGTTTTTCAGGTGGCCAGTTTACATCACTGTCCAGTACATCCTGGAAGATGCCCATTCTTCTTTTCAGATTCTTTGTAAAGATGTCTGATTTTAAAGAGTTCAACTTACACCTTTTATTCTTTTCATTCTGATGCATCATTTATACTCAAGATACATCATATAAATAATTTCCTCAAAACTTTTATCCTTTCTTCCTTGGAAAGACTTTTATAACAGTGCTACCAATGTGATGAATTTTATAATGAAAATCTGATCATATAATTATATTTAATATTTGCAGAAACTCCAAAATACTGGAATATAAAAGGTAAATTCTTAAACATTGTGGATAGCTATTTGTGTCTGTGGTCTCTCCAGATCTTCTTCCTGCTGAATCAGATATCCAAACAGTCCTACTGAGTAATTTTCAAATCTCTCAGATTCAATTTTTTTATGTTGTTTAAAAATATTTTTTTCTCCCTTAAATACTTATTTTGCAAGTTCCAAATGGCCTGTTTGTCTAAAATTGTAAAATTCACCTGGAAAACCATCCCAAGTTCTTTCAGATATATTCCTTTCCTTATAAATAAATAGAACTTGTCTTATAAATAGAACTTCTATTCCTACCGATGAAATGCCTTTGTAACTCAAACACACAGATATGTACACTTGTAGTTTTCATTCACTTTTGTATTCCTAGGAACTGACCTAACCTTGGTGACTCATTGATCCATAGCAGTTGCTTAACTGACATAAAAAAAAATGAAAGAATATTTCCACAAAAGATTAAAAAATAAACCTCAAATGAGAATCCCTTTTCCTCCTGTTTCACTTCAACTCAAGCCAGAGAGCATTTTCTGAGTATCTATTTTGTTCCAGGGACTGTGTATATTGATTTTAGATCCTTCATTCTGTGTCTGCTTGTAGTACTATTATGTGATTAGAACAGTCAATATTTGCAATGCATGTGTGTGCAAGTGACTTTCTTCTAAGAATATGGAAACAGGTTTTACCTATAAAAGATAAATGTTCAGTTTTGAAAATAATCTCAAAGTTTGATGGAGCAGATAATATGTCAATGTATTTGGGAATTAGGGCTAATATATTGACTACTGACATCTATCTATCTATGTTCTATCTTTCCAAGGAGAATTCTGACTGTTTGCACATATGTGTGTGTTTATATAATTCCGACGAATTTAGTTTACTTCACAGGAAATAATGAAGGAAACAGGATCTAAACCTAAAAGGTCTGGCTCCTGTGTCATTGCCTGTTATCTATGCTTTTAACTTAGAAATTGATAAAATAGCACAAGCATTAGAAAAGAAGATTATAGAAATTTTTCTTTTGAAAATTTTAACTTATTTTTCCATATTATAGATATACAACTTTTTTTACCCCATATTATAGGCATAAAATCAATACTTGTTTGTGTTAGAGAAAACACTATGATACCAAAATCTACTCTTAATCCTATTGGATGTGGGAAGGGAGCATAAATAATTATTTTTCATCAACTATGAAATCTTTATTGTCAGATTAAAGTAGATGGTACTTAGTGTTAAGTAAAATAATTGAACAAGATAAAAAGAAAAGAAGAAGAAAGTTCTAACTTATGGTATTATTTTTACCTCATACAAGTCTGAATAAAATCAATTCTTTGGGGGAAAATGATTTTCTTTGTAAATTATCCATGAAGCATTTCCCTAAATCAGGAAGGTTTTCTTTTGAAAATAGTGTAAATATATTTTCAATGCACTATTTAAATGTGGATTTTGCTGATTTTACATTTGAAATAAAGCACAAGCTCATGCAAAGTATTAATTGATTTATAGCTAGCTCAGTTGACTCTGATTTCATGGAGCGCAAATGTACTTACAGTAAGTGTTATGACCTCCCAGGGGAGAGTTCACAAGCAGCGCTGACAGAACAGCTTCTGGAGAAATAGTAACCAATTTCAATCTGGCTTTTAGTATATCTGGGTGGGGGGAGCTTTTGTTTTGCAGAGGATCTTACTGTTTTGGCTATCATGAAGGATTTTAGCTGGGCATATAATATTTTCATGTTATGGAATAAAGATGAATAAACAGGACTGGAAAATATTGAGGTCTGTGCACCGAAAAGAAGAGAAAAAAGACAGGCATCCAACCAAATCCCATCTATATCCCACATTCGTCTCCTTTTCCCCTACGTGCTAAACCACCAAGTTCCTTCACTGACTCTCCCCTGTCCAGTTCACCATCCCTCGGCTCGCTGGGCTGAAAAGATAAGGACCCATTTCCTTGGGGGAATCAGTTCTTGTAACAGTTAATCGACCGCTAAGTGCTGAAGCACCCAAGGTAAGGCAGCTGTACATCTGGAAAGAACAATCTGCCTCGCAAGAGGCATGGCTTCCCAGAGATGCTAGGAAGTTTATTGATTTCAAGAGAATTGAAATCTTGGATATACGTGCTGTTTTCTCAGAGGTGTTTATCAGAGCACTATGACCTTTCTGGGCTCCGTGTCTCTGCAAGAGAGGAACAGCCACAGCGTGATGCTGTGCTGGGATAACAAATATCACACAGGAGATTTAATAAGAATTATTAAAGGCTCGATACTTTGAATTCAGGATAGTAAAAATCCTGTGTTTAGAGTATAGCTTGCAGTAAATTCATTTACTTTACCTTGCTGATGTTTTGTGTGTGCTTTTGATGCTTTACTTTATGGTTGTTTTGTATATCTTTGTGTAAAATCATTAGGGTTATTAAAAACTTTATTTTATTTTAATAACTCTGATTCCAAAATTGCTCATTTCTTGTGCTAATTTATTAGGAAGGAGAGGATAGAATGGGGAGGTGGGCTTTGCATTTAAGGCAGATTATGCCCAGGCTCTAGGAGAAGTTATTTTGGAAATCACTTTGTTACCAGAAGTAGAATCATATAATTACCAATTTGAGTGCTGCTAGAGGTTTGCCATTTTTTATTGTTGTCTTATGATTCCTGGGTTTCTTTCTGTTTTCCCTCCATACAGGACCATATGATTTTGCCATATATAAACTCACAAATCTCAGGAACAATATTTGATCTCATTTCCTATCTGTGGTAGAAAAAGGGAACAGAAATATGGGGTGATTCTAGACAGATAAAAGTGTATTACACATTAACATGTAGCATAAAACAATGGAAATAACATTACATGTCATATAAATAAGACAGGCTCTACAATAAAAATTGGATTTGGTTTTGATCCCCTTTGCTTTGTGGCTTATTTGGAATATGTGACATTTGGCTATCTGTCTCAGCTCTTTGTACCAGTAGTCATACATTAAACCCTGTGATTTAAAACAGAGCTTTTCAATCAAGATTTCAAGAAAATATGTGGAAACTTAAAAAAAGAATTCTTAACAAGAAAGGAAATGCACGGTGCAGACTTTGTTCCTTTTGCTTTTATCCTACCTAATTCAGAGTTCCAATTGCAACTACTGGTTTGGTTAACTTTAATAAGTTCCTCTTTTTTTTAGTTGTAGATTGATAGCAAGCCTTTATTTTATTTGTTTATTTTTATGCAGTGCTAAGGACAGAACCCAGTGCCTCATGCATGCTAGGCAAGCACTCTGCCACTGAGCTACAGCCCCAGTCCCAAGGTTCTTTTTCTTTCCTAATATTTTGGTTGAACCAATCTGTGATTAAATTGTTCTTTTATTTTCATTTTATAATAGAAGTTGAGTCTTTGAATTCCCACGTGTGTGTGTGTGTGTGTGTGTGTGTGTGTGTGTTTTTCTGGTTTTTACTTGTAGAGCAATGCATGGAAACATCATATTCATATGTTTCTACTCTTCAATTCTTTCTACATTCTCTCTCTCTCTCTCTGCCAATTATGGACTGATAACTTGTTAATGTTTAATTTTGAACACTGCCTTATTATTGTGGAAAAAATCTGTGACTCTACCAGATAAAAATTATGACATTTCCAACATTTTTTTTTTCAACTTAACCTAGTTTTCAGCAGTCTCAAGGCCTGATTAGTGTCTTAAAAAGGATTGGTTTTCTAAATGCTCATGAGCAAATATGTAAGTATCATGTGAGGTAATTTCTTCTTTTTTTTTTGCTTATCTCTTCATCAATTATGTTCTCCATTTTCATTTTATGATTGAAAAATGTCCTGTTATGTGATCCAAACCATAAAATAAGTCATGTTATGCTGTTGAATATTTAGGACCATTACGTTTTTTTTTCCTTAGACCAATATAACTGTGAAACATAAGTTTACAGAATAATCTTTGCATATGTCCACAATTAGATCATTATGATAATTTCTAATATATGAAATTGATTTTATTTATAAAAAAACTTTTTCTAAGGATTATTTTATTATTTGAAAAATAGTCTTAAATTCTAGTGTCTTTTTTAAGTATACACTTTAAATTTCTTTGAGTCTAAAATTTGTTATATGAATTTATTTAGGATATGTGATAGTTTTTATTTAGTTGACTTTAATGGCATGTATCTCCTTTTACAGTATCATACAGAATAGTTTCATGCCCTAAAATTTCTCTATGCTCTATTTATTTCTTCCACCACTCCAAAACCTAGCTACCACACATCTTTTCTGTCTAAAAGTTGTTCTTTTGTCTGGAATGTTCTGTAGTTGGAATCATACAGGATTATGTCTCCTTCACACTGATTTCTTTAACTCAGTAGTATGCATTTTAGGTTCTTCTCTTTTTTATGAATTGATAGCTCATTTCTTGTAAACATTGAATAATATCTTGTCATCTGTATGCATAGCGTTTATTGATTCATTAATCTGTTTTACTTATCTTTGCATAACTGTGATCAATTTACCTGTGGGGGGGACTTAGAAGAGGAAACATATCTCTTTATGAAAGCATTGGTATTTTAATAGTGCCAAATTCAAATTGAGCTTTATCCTATATCTTCCATTTTCTCTTATGTGTATGGCCTTGGAATAAACATAAGGCCTAACTCACATTTTGATTGTATGAATTTCTAACTGTATGTCCTAAATTTTAAGTTTTTAAATGGAAATAAAACAATTCTCTAAAATTTTTCTTATTACTGAAATTTTTAATATTTAAAGCAAAAAATGTCAATTTAAATATCTACTTAAATTATTTTTCAATGCATTGTAAAATTTATATTAATAAACTCCCAAGCACATATAATGTCTCTAGTACTCAAGATTACTTTCACAATCTTTTCTTCAAAAATTATTTTTTCTTTCAGTCTACTTTGAATGGTTTTGTGAGTATTGTTGTCATTGTTATGGCCTGAACATGTTCCCCGAAAATTTATATATCAAAACTAAATTTCCCATGTGACATTTTTTAGATGTGAAGGTTTTGAGAAGTGATTAGGTCATTGTGAGTGTTATTAATGTTCTTAAACAAACAAAACAAACAAACAAACAAACAAAAAGATCCAGGTACCATGGCACATTCCTGTAATCCCAGTGGCTCTGGAGGCTGGGGCAGGAGGATCTGGAGTTCAAAGTCAGCCACAGCAACATATAAAGGTATTAAGCAACTCTGTAAGACCATGTCTCTAAATAAAATACCAAAAAGGGCTGGGAATGGGGATCAGTGGTTGAGTGCCCCTGAATTCAATCCCCAGTACAAAAAGAAAAAAAAAAAAAAAAAAGAAGTTTCACATAGTAATTGTCCCTTTTGCCTTTCTGCCTTCTACCATGTAAGGACACAGTGAAAATGTACCACCGTGGCAGCAGAAAGCCAGATGTCACAAAATGCCAGATTTGCCAGCATTTAATCTTAAACTCCTCAAGCTCAAAAATGGTAAGAAATAAAATTTATGTTGTTTATAAATTGTCAAGTTTGAGGTACACTGTTATAGAAGCAGGAACATATTAAAGCAGTTGTTATTTAAAAGAATGACATAAAGTTCACAACATGTGTTTTTAATGTCATATAATAGCATTCAAAACTAACATATTTGAGTCCATACTAGAGTTTTATCCCAACTATACTAATCATAGATGTTTTTCTAAATATTTAATTCTAAAATCCAACAAACTACCATGTGGAAACAAGGATTATGCAGCTTACTTCCTTTACTATTTTTATTATTTTAAGTAGAGGAGAAAATCTATTTGTATGAATAAGAACAGAAATGAAAGAGAATGGGGTACTTAATATGGTTTTGTGAATTCAATTTTCACAGTTTTGGAGTATGTTTGATTCATTCTAAAATTGTAGCAGTTAGAAGGCAGATAGCTATGATGAAAATTCTTATCAAAGGTTGCTATCATTAGAAAATTTGTTGTAGACCACTACTTTGAATTTTAAAGTTGTTTCATCAAATTCTTGTTCGGATAGAAAATAAACATTTGCTTATCTGTTTGTTAATTAACTGAACGTCTCTGAATTCTTAATTTAGAATAAGCCATGCCAAAATTTTTACATAAGTATCATTTTAGTTTATATTTTATGTTTTACACACTTTTATTAAGTAAAATGTAAGGAATAATTGGTTGTATTTTAACATGTGTTTTTATATGCATAATTATATTCTGAAAAACATGTAATAATCCAAATTAACAATTGTATGGTCTATGGGAATATTTTTAATGTATATATAAAATTTTGTCTCTATAGATTCAAAATAACTTTGTGATTAAAGGATGTACTTAAATTTTGAACAAGCATGCAGGAACAATTTTTTTTTTCTTTTCCAATTTTAGCTCATGTTGTACACTGGATTAATTCTCATGTGAATTGTTATGGGCAGAAGAGACAATGGAAGAGAATAGAATGAAACTGATTGCAACAAAACATAATATAACAAAATATAAGACAATAAAAATATAATGAAAATAAATCAGAGTATATCAGATAATAAAGGCTAGTATGATTTTATGAAACCATTCATATGAGATGTATATCCATGTTTTTGAAGTGGTAACAGGTCTCCACTAAGTGGAACCTAGGATAAAGTTTAGTGAGCAACTAGTTTGTTAAAGTGTGCTCTTTGGGGTAAAGTACCTGGCAGGGGAAAGAAGAAAAAGAAAGGAAAAGCATGATGCATTAGGAGAAAGGTGGAGATTTCAAGATGCAGTTCAATCTCAGCACAAACCTGGACCCATATAGCATCCAGCACTGAAGATTTGATGTTTCTCCAAGGACAGTACTGACTGAAAAGGGAATTGGGTCATTATACTCCCTGTGCTCTATATCAATCAGTTACTGGATACAGGATGCTGCTATGGCTTAGATTTGAAATGTCAAGTCCTTTTGTTAAATGTCTGGCTGCCAAGCTGTGGTTCTATTGGGAGGTGGTGGAATCTTTAGGAAGTGGGGTGTAATGGAAGGAAGTTAGGTAATTTGGGTTTTCCCACAGGGGACATTGGGATGCTGGTCCATTCACCCATTTCCTTTCACTCCCCAGATGCCATGAGATAAGCAGTTTAGCTCCACCATGTGCCTTGCACCATCATGGGCTGCCTCACCATGGGCCTCAAAACAATGGAGCCCAGCAGCCATGGACTAAAACCTTTGAAACCATGAGCTAAAATAAACCACTCCTCCTTTTAAGTGGCTTATTCCAGGTATTCAAGGACTACAGATATTTGTTATTTGTCTGCCTGCAGCTCACCCAGTAGGCCCTTCATTCCTGAAGGGAGATTTTAGCAGTTTCATCACATCCTGTGACAATTCTAAAATATTCACTTTTCAGATTTATATATGTCACATATTAAAGAGTGTTGCCTCAAACCTCATGTCTTCCTGACTTGTCATAATGTGATGTTAATTCACATGAGGTTAAGGTAAGGATTGAGGGGAGATAATAATATATTATCCAGGACTCTAAATCTAGTGAGAGGACAATCTCATAAGAGACAGGAAATGACACACAGAGACACAAGGGACAAGGGCTTATGGTGACAAGGCAGAGACAGAAGTGACACCAACAAGACAAGGAATGCCTGCAGCCTCCAGAGCTGTAGGAGGCCAGGAAGGGTTTTCCCTAGAGCTGCTGGAGGGAGGGACTGAGCCTGCCTCACCTGGAGTCTGGTCTTTCTTCTGCAGACTTTGAAGAGAATAAATTTCTGTTATTTTATATAGCCAACTCCATAGTAATTTGTTATGGCAGCCTGAGGAAACTAATACATCCATTTTTACCATTTTTAGGTTCCATAATCATATACACAGGGCAGTAATTATCCATTACCCTAATTACAAAAGAATTTGGTAAAATTGTTGAATGTGATCATGGAAAATAAGTTTGTTTCCTAACATTAAACATAAATGTATTAGACTACATAAATAATTATTATATAGTTTACATATTTTAAAATTTAAAGTAGCATTTGTAAAGAAAATGCTTTATAGCTGGCAGCAATCTGATGGTTCTTGATTTTGAGAAATTAAGCTTTGCACAGAGGAGAAAACTATTAATCTCAAATCCTTGGCATAAGTGAAACTTCATCGCTCAGACCATAAAATCCTAAAATAAATAAATAAATAAATAAATAAATATACCTTAACAATAGCCTCCTAGAATGTCTTACACATATTACTTAACCAATGCTTGTTGAAACAAAGAAAGAAAAGAGGGAGGAAGTGGGGAAAGATAAAAAGAAATGAATAAGAGTAAAGGAAGGGAGAAAAGAAGAAAACAAGGGAGAATATATTTTATAATCTTAAAGAATGCCTAGTATATTCCTCTGTTGTTTGAGTATGTTGGTGAAAACTCAGCAAAGTGAAAACACAATAATATATATTAAGCAAAATCCTGCAGAACAGTACAGACACTTTACTAATACTTTACTTTTTAGATTCCCACTACTGGTCCACAAGGATGTTTCAGAAAAAGTAATCGATCACCATCACCCCCACAAAATTGACAACATTAGTGGTCGGAGATGATTGTTCCAAATACAGTGTATGTTTCAGGCTAAAGTTAAATTATTAAATAATAATCATCATCATGATGAATTTATACAGTGGTATATAATATCCTCACTAATGCCTTCTCAGGCATAAGTGCATGAAATAACATGTGTAAAGGATCTGCACAAGCTGAGCTCAGTTGACACTTATTCAGTTGCCAGGAATGATTACCTCCCTCATAGAAATTCACCTTCTCTTTTTTGAAGACTCTTGGGTATGATTCTCTGCTTTTGCACTGCACTAACTCACATGGCTTTAACATGACTGAAGTCACAGTGAAAAGAGCTCTGCAAACTCATAAAGATTTTTTGTTTGCATGTACAAAATTTCTTCTCCTGGGACAAAAACTACAGATGCGCGAATGCTCAGAGTACTTCAACTTCTCCCTGGAGGGTTGGCTCACACTCCAGAAGGCATTCCCAGGGTAGAGGGTTTTAAAAGTAATGCTTTTACTTTATGCTTTTGCTCACACTGCAGCTTTAAGCTCCATTTTTTTTTTTCCTTGTCTACTGTAAATGCTATTTGTCTGACCCCTGTCAGGTAATTGATTCTTCTATGGTGGTTGCATAATTCTAAATCCTAATTTGAATGATATTAATCTTAAATGTTTGTCTCAATTGTCTAAATGAACTATTGCCTCATGGTGGGCAAAAGGAAAATCCACATTATCCAGTACCCAGGATTCTGCCAACTATAACATGCAATCCTTTTTCAGAACATATATCTCAACTCTGTCCTTAGTCATGTGCTGACAAAGATAAAGAGTACTAGGTACAGGTACCTCTGCTCCCTGATGTAATAAGGCAGAACAATATGTGGGATACAGATGTTGGTGAGAATAATTCTTTGTATGAAGAAATGAGATACAGAAACCACCAAATGAATACCTGCACTGAAAAACTCTAGTTTTTTTTTTTAATTTTGTGGAATAAACCAAACATGTTATTGGAACACTAAAAGTCCAGCATGATCCCCAGTAGGAATAAATGACAGGTCAGGTTTATTCTCAGTGGGCCAATATCTCGAAAAATCCTCTGAAGCTGTTGTTACTAAAGCAGTTCATTGAAGGCTGTAATATTTTCTGTTGCCTGAGACATTTTCCTATGCAAACCAGGTAAGAACCACACACCAATTCCTGTTCTACCATGTTGTGGGGCCAATTGTAATTTCTTTTATACTTGAAGCTGTGATGCTTCTCTTCAGAAGGCCACTGGAATTCTATTACAATATAATCTCCATGAGATTAGATAAGTGGTCTATTTAGTTAACTACTGTATCTTCAGGGAATAGAGTGGCACTTGACAGGTCATAGGAAGTTAATACATTTGTGCTGAAGAAATGACATTTGTTAGAACTTAAAGGTACTTATACCAAAGTACTTAGACAAAGCCTGCCACAAATTTTGGGTAATTGCTAATTATCCTGAAATGCATATTTGGATACTTGGCTCATCCTTTAGAACAGACTGCGACGATACTCACAAGAAAATATGAATAGGGTAGATATTATATTTTTATATTTTTTCATGATTCAATATAAGATACTTTCTTCAAATTTATTTGTTTAGTATGATGATCATAAGAAAAGCATTCAATATGGTTTCTGAAGTATACAGCTTATATTACAATTGGGAAGAGAGTAATACAAAGTGTAAAACAATGGTGTAGACTATTGAAACATAGACTAGTATGGTAGTTGTTATTAATAGATAAGTGTTTCAATATTATTCTATTTATTCTTTTTAGAACTAACTGCCTGTCCTTCACCTAACTTAACCTTATTCAAAATGAAAAAGATTCCTCTAATTCTTCATAAATCATTTTCTTGCCAACATCACTCCCCAGTGATATATAATTTCTTCCATCTTTTCTTGAACTGCTAAACCCTGAAAGCTTAGCACTTGCTCACTCCACTCACAACCTCACCTCCCACGATTCCCTCACTTCTCCATTGTTCTTTGCTCAGTCATGACTTTAAAATGACTGGATTCAGGGTTCCTCTTCACATCCTGGTTATCATTCTGTAACATTTAACAGCCTTGACCACTGAGTCATGGAAATTGTCTATGTACAAGTTTTCTAAGAGCAGATTGTGTTCTAATTCATCTACTTCTCTCAACGTCCCCTTCCACTGGTTACTTTCCCTTGTCTGGGGTTTCCTGGAAGTATTTTTGTATGTAAAATCATCAGGAAAAATAACTCTGCCCTTTCCTCAACTTGAAAATGCTCCCCACCCCACTGTCTTGCACACTTTACTTATTTAATATGACAAGTCTGTCTGGTGAGCTATTGGTTTACTCATTTTTTCTTAACCCTCATCAGCTAACTCCAAATCATCTGTATAACTGAAAAATAAGACCCTTTTAGTAAAAGAATTCCTGAGCCACCCAATCAGAGATAGAAAGAAAAAAAAAAGTGGAGAGAGAAAAAATAATCAGTAAAGAAGAAAGAAAATGGTAGAAAAATCCCTGTACAAGGACAATCATATCATCTGTCCTCTGAATGCTCTGTACTGCATTTTTGTTTGTTTTGTAAAACTGTAAGAAAAAGAAGCAACTACTCATTATGATGTTCATAATTTCTGTGACATTTTATCTGTGCAAATTCTCCCCAAAGATACTGTCTTATAAAAGGGGCTAAAATAAACTCTATTATTCACTGTAAATCAAACTAAATATTTTCAAAAGAAATTAGATATAGATATATTTAATGCTTCTATCAATTATGCCCCTTACACTAAAGGGAACTTTTCATTGCTCCCATGATTTGTACCCATTTATTAGTTTTGTAAATGCATAATTAATTTTCTGTTCACAGAAAAGCAATATCTAGTGAATCTGGTTTTTGACTTGGTATGAGAGAGAAGAAAATCTGGTCTGTGTTCTTAATCTGATATTTTTCCTTTTGCCTGAGCTTCTGTCTAATGCACAGTAAATCTGCCCTGCTTTACTCTCCAGGTCTCCCTCTTCCCTAGCCTGCCTTGCCCATATCAGCATCTGCCCTCATGTCAGGCCACTCTGTGTTCATCAGGGCTCAGCTATTATCCTATGTGACCCTTGCTTGACTCTACTGAGCTTCCTCTGAGTAACTCACAGCTTTTCTCCCTCCTCCTACTCACAGCCACATCCTGGCACGTTATTTGAGTACTTAGAACTTCTGCTTAGGAACAGAAGCTAGTACGAGTGAAAATTAAAATACAAGTCCTATAATCATTCATTACAGAACATATCCAATAGTCATATACAAAAGTCTTCCCTTTTTCTATGTCTTCAGAGGAGATGGGACTTGCATACTCAGCTGATGAAAATCAGATAAAGGCAAATATCACATAAGAGATGGCTTTTCTGTGGATCTTTTCTCAATCTGGAAGGATTTTTCCTGAGATAACTGCTTGCCTCACTTCTTCATCTATTTCAAGTGTTTGCTCAAATATCACCTTTTCAATGACACCTACTCAGACTGCCCTGTTTTATATTTCAATCTGATCTAGCTATTCCTTCTAGTCTGCTGCTTATACCTGCCATGCTCTAATTCTTATTTTCCCTATAGAAACAACAAAAAACTGATCATTTACTAGAAGATCTATGTATTCCATTTATTATTATATTATTTTGAATTCTTCACTATAAAACTTAAACACAATAAAGATTTTTGTTTTGCACCAAAACTCCTAGAATCTGGTAAAAGTGGAAACTTGAAAAAACACACTAAGAATGAATTAAAGGAAGGAAGAAAAGGAGAAAAAAGAAGATAGGAAAGGAAGGAAGGAAAGAAGGGAGGGAGGAAGGAATGAAGAGAAGGAACAAAGGATGTCAAATATATACCAAATAATGTTTTCTTTTCTCAACAGTCAATGAATATTAATTTCAGTTTAGTTCAACAAGAATTTGCTGAGTGTTGCCATAATTGGGGTGCTATGAAATGTTAGAATACGTAGATAAATGAAATATGCATCCTCAGTTGAAGAAGATTTTTAATGTTTTGGGAACACAACCAACTCCATATAATGCAGTGGAATATTGTGTTTGAGAATGTATGATATACTTTCACTTTACCTTGCCCTGCTTGCTTTTTAGATGTAACAGTGGCTAGGAGAGAGGGGCTTTGTGAAGAACAAAATTGCAGACAGGGAGACCATATTGAAGTCTCATGTAATATGTATGAATATGTCACAGTGAATTCCACTATTTTCTTTAATTATAATGCACCCATTAAAAAAAAAAAAAAAAAAAAACTCCTCACATTAAAATCAAGTGATAGAAGATGGAAGATGTGCACCTGAACTAAGGGCAGTGATGATGGTAACAGGAAGGCAGGGAGACATAATGCAATAGGAACAAAGCGGATAATTGAGAGTCAGTGATTTACTTGTAGCAAAACTCAGGCTTGAGAATTAGCAAATTAAGTCTGCTCATCACTGAGGCAGCCACTGCTTCATACTGACAAAAGAACACAGGAGGGACAAACTCAATCCCGTGACCAGAGCAGATGCATCAGGAGGACACCACGGAGAGAAATTTCAACTTGGAATATTTCTGGCATTTTCAGCCACAGAAAGTTAGTTGCCTGGGGAAGGAGTGAGGAAAACTGTTAGTTCAAAAAACAAACAATTTTTCAGTTTGTTTTTATGTGTTTTCTGACTGAGTGCATGCTAGGACAAATTGTTAATATTTCAAAAATTCTGAGAGTGATGAGAATGAAGAATATGCCAACTCACTATATATTCCACAGGTCCAGAAATCCAGTGAAATAAATTTTAAAATGCATGAAAATGTTGCATTAATTTAAGACAAGAAGGTCCTTGAAAGATTCAATATATTAACTTACAGGATTTCACAAATATCTATTAATCACACAGTGCATAATTAATCACTCTGTGAGGGTGGGAACATTATTTTGTTTGCCTGACTGCATCTAGTGTCCAAGCCCAGGGCTTGGTAGTAATAAACCTTCAATAAATCTTTTTCCAATGGCTGAACAAATGAATGAATAGAAAAGTTATTATTGGGGTAGATTTAGGAATCAGGGAGAAATGTTTTAAGTCCTTGATCTGCCAAATCCTAGTTGAAAAAGCTACTTCATTTTTTGAGCTTCAATTTCCTCACATGAAAAAATAGAAATGATAATAACCCTACCTCACAGGGTTGTTGACATTTATAAATAATAATCAGTTATTATTTAAAACTGTGCGGCAGCTAGCATGGAGTGTGTGTTCAATAAGTGTAAATAATTATTATTATGTTAAAGTTTGTGTGCCAGGTAGATTAAAACCACACATAAATTTAAATTTTTAAGGAAGCCATCAAAGGCAGGGACAGTTGTGTTTTTAGTAAGCCAGGGGATCAATCCATTTCACAGTGAAAACTCTGCTATTCAACTATTGTTTCATTTAAAACTTTTTCCTATTAATTCCCAATTTAATTCTTTTTTTCCTGTTTTCTCTACTATTATTAATCAAGAATAAAAATATGACATATAACTAAATGGTTGTAATTGAACTTAAATGTCTTATAGTGGAAAATGCTGAGTAATAATTAGTTTTTTTAATTTTTCTTTTTTTTGAGAATGTGGTTGAAGCACATTTGTGCAATAAATATAGTCAATGGTTTATACAAACTTATGAAGCAAGTGTTTCAGAAGAATGAATACAAGTTTTGCTTTCATATTATTCTTAAGGTTACATAATTACAATAGACTTAGAACATATACTAGCAATGAAAGAGATGGGTGAACACTGCCTCAACAGGTAGCACTTTCCTTTTTAAATTTCACATCATATTTTAACAATGCTACTTTTTGTATCAACTTCTGGAAGAGAATTTAAGATAAACTATGGTGTTATATTCACTGACAACATGTAAATTCAAAGACAAGACCTAGGTTAGGAAATATGGAAGGAACTAACAAGTCTGTTAAAAGAAGCAATGATAGAAACCAAAATAGATTCATTAGAATGAGTCCCACTGTTTTATTTATTCATATGATCAGGCAAGTAGTTTTTTGGTCAGTCAGTTATATAATCTATCCTAATTGAATGTGAAATGTGCAGGCATTTGGTAACTGTTGCAGATAATAGCCCTATCTCACAGGGTGGTTGACATTTATAAATAGTAATCAGTTATTATTTTAAAACAACACAGCAGCTACCATGGAGTATCTGTTAGCTAATAGTTGTGAGGTCTTTCATCCAATTAACAAACAAATTCATTATCCACCTAACTTGACTCTTTTGTGAAGTGAATAACATGGTAGTTTCCCTTACATGTGGTTTCTTTTTTTGTGGTTTTAGTTGCCAGGGATCAACTTTGATTCTAACATATTAAGTAGAAAATTCCAGAAATAAAAATTTCATTTGTTGTAAATAACTTTTATTATAGTATATTGTTACAAGTGTTTGGTTTCATTATTGTTGTTGCCAATGTTCTCCTATGCTTAATATATAAATTAAATTTGATCATAGATGTGTATGTACAGATGCTTCTTCAATTGTCCATGGGATGAAGTTCAGAGAAACCCTCTGTAAATTGAAAATACCGTGTGTTGGAAATGTATACACCTATTGTGTTAAATGTCATGGTTCAGCAATACAGTCCTGTAGAGTATCAGCAGTTTCCCCTTGTGACCACTAGTTTGGGAGCTATGGTTCACCGCAACTGCTCAGCATCTCAAGAAGCTTTTCCTAGCCTGGGAAAAGTTCCAAATTCAAAACCACCAAATGTGTATGATTTTCACACTATTGTAAATTCAAAAAACAAAAACAAAAACAAAAAAAAAAAAAACATAAACTGGAACATCTTCAGTTGAGGACCATTTATATGGGCAAAATCATAGTACATGAAGGGTTCAGTACAATCCAGTGTTTCAGACATCACTGGAGCGAATGGGACTTATCCATGAAGAGAAGGGAAAGCTACTGTGTTAATCCTATCTTACTCAGTGCTATGTATCTGAGTATCTATTGAATACTGATAAGCAATAGTTGATTTTTTTAAACAGATTTATTTGACTGATATGAAATTATTGGGAAAATATATCAAAGAAGCACACAGAATTCCCTTTGAATGTTGCAAAGATTTTTTTGTAACAGATTTTAAAAGTTTAGACAGTGTTGTCCAAAGGCTGGAGACTTTCTTAAAAGAGAAGTACTTCTGAAATTTCTTTTACTGCTATGGATTACTAATTTATAAAACTTGACATTAGCACTACTGTAGAATATTTTTTTATAGCTGTATTTTGCCAAGAATTCTAAGAAAGATTACTAAGCCACCTGTGCATTGTGAAGCATCTAGATATTCATAATTCTCGCTCAGGCCCCAACAATTCATAAGGAAACAAACTATCTTCTTCAAGAAAATTATCATATTCTTTTCTGACAGACATTGATTCTGGATTAGAATCCTTCTCAACAAAGCTAAATTAAAGACAAATCCCATTTGTCCCTATTAATTTAATAAATAGAAGAACTCACTAGAAATCTGTAAAGCCTATGATACTGATACAATCTATCATAAATCTGGTGAGATCTCATCAAGGAGAATGTGTTTATATATTTAATACATATCATCAAATAGAATACCTGGTTTGATGCCTTAAATCTAATAATAAATCAATTTTTGATTGGTTGAATGTGTCAACACCTACATTACAATTCATATTCATATACGTGTGCATATGCTTGTAAACTAAAATGAGAATGAAAATCAGGGGCAGTAAATTCATTAAAATGTTTATGATTTTTATTTAACCCGTGACTTGATGATTACTTGACAGACATAAAAATAAGTTCAATAATATTTGCAAATTATTTTATACTTCTTGAACAAAAGATGTAATATAATATTCAGGAAACTATTGCAATAACTATGGTCTCCACATAAGCAGCTTTTTAATGCTAACAATGCACTTCAACAAAACGTGAAGATTAGAATGAAAGAGTAAATTTTAAAACATATATCAAATAACAAATTTCTGTGTTTAACATTCAGTGGTACTTAAGTTAAAATTTCTAAATTGAGTTGAAAATAATCAGCAAACATAACTATTGTATAATTTTACTCTTGAAAACAATGAAATCTTAGCAATACAAAGGGAAAAAAAGATTCCTAAACACTAGCTTAGAAGTAGTTACATTTCAAAATGTGGACAACCTGTCAATCAATGTGCCTGTTTGCTTCACATTCTTTCTTGGTATTGCCTAGAATCAAAATAACATACTGCCTAAGTCCATGGTAACTTCATGAAATGCTGATTCCCAAGCCAATCTCCTGTCTACTAAGTCAGCAGGAGTGGATAATGATTACAGTGTCCCCATTGGTGTTGTTTACTGCAAAGTGTGAGACTAACTGGTTGAAACTTACCTGATTAGAATATTGATTAAAAATCAGAGTACTGGCTGATCACTATAGTGATTCTAGTCCAATAACTTTGGATGAGGTTCTGATCTATATATTTCTAATACTACTTAGAAACTTTTCAGAAATAGTCTCACTTTCAAAGATCTCAAAAACCAAGGTAGACACAATCCTCCATCAGGAAGTAGAAAGAAAATTTCAGTTCTTATTTAATTTGCATCTCACTTTTATTTTTACTTTCTCTTTTGGATAGATGTGTATAATGTACATAATGTATTTATATAGTGGTACATGTATATGATTTATAAATAAGTGTACTAATGTGTATATATAATATATGTTTTATATTTCCCCATGTATACACACACAGAGAGATAATGAACAGGTTATGGATTCAGAAAGTTTATACAAAAGTGTGGAAGATATTTGGACTCAGTTTTCCATGAGGTACTACATCAAATCCAACCCCCATATCTTTTTATTAAAACATACAGTGAAGGACCAGATGCATGTATTTCATTTTCAGGTAATCTCTCTTAAAAGGTACAATATTCATCCACAGGACACTCTTGTGTAATAAATAATTTTTAATAAATACCTTTCAAATAGAAATTATAAATAATTTATTATACTTTTTATAAACTCTACACATTTAAAAAAAAAACATGAACAGAGGTTACTAATTAATGGGAGGAATTATAATGCAGAGCACAGAAAGATCTATCTAGTTTCATTGTCTCTTCAGAAGTTCAATTTTTCTAATAAGCCTGTGTTAGCCCAGGTGAGCATTAAGTTAAAAAATACACAATATTAGATCTAGGAAGAACTAGTTTAGCCAATAATTCCAGGGAGAGGAGCCTGAAAATTTATTGTTAATGTCAACCCAATGTAATATTTATGAATAACCAAGTTTAAGAAGCCCCAGTGTGATAAAACTTTTATAACTAGTTCTGGCCAGGCAGAATGACACTGCCATCTAGTTTTATGACCATGGGAAAGCTCCTGCATGGCTGTAGTTCTCAGTTTATCTATAAATGAAGGTGTTGGACTAAAATTAGTCCTCAGGCATGTTTCAACACAACTGGATGGTAGAAACAGTTTTGTGTATCATGACAAGCATTTAAAAATGAGTTAAAATAGACTAGGAGAGAATATAGCACAGGGTTTCTCACAAATTAAAGTTAGATGCACAAAATTTTAGTTTCAATATGTGTCCGTGAATACATTGGAATGTGGCATAAAATCATTTCCTCATTTAAGATCAATATATCTCCATATGCTAGTAATAACAAATGACATAAAAATGTAAGGAATGAATAGAATCAATTTTGATGGTAAATAAAATATAAAAAATTCAATAATATACAAGAGTAGATTACAGGTACTCTTATTTAAACTAAAACAACACTTTCTTTGAAGGACAAAAAGAAAATAAGATATAGTTAGGAAAAGGATGAAAATGTGTCTGCATGTTATCTGCATATGAATAAATAAGCAATAATTTAATTATGATTTCAGAAAGCAAACCACTAAACACTAAAGTATGTACACACACATGCAAATACATTCATGGACCCATACAGGATTTAATAAAGAAAGTACACTATCACTCCAATGCGGTGATTCTCAGCCTTTGCTGCACATTATACTCACCTGGGGAGTTTTTATATGTACTGATGTCTGGATCCCTACACCAGAGATTCCAACTTAATTGCTCTGGGGCATGGCCAGGGCACTGGGATTTTTAAATGCTCCCCAATTAATTATAATATTCTACCAAAGTTGAGTATTATTGCTTAAGGGAATTGACACCATTATTTACAATCACACACCAAAATTTGAACCTCAGCAGCAGATGCTCTAGGTGCATTAAAAACCCAGCATTATGCTTACATGCTTTGACACATTTGAAGGAGAGCAAAGAATACCATACTTCTTGAAAATTTCATATAAATTTTTTCTTTGTCCATATATAGGGCATATATATATATATATATATATATATATATATATATATATATATATATATTCTATGCCCCACAGAGAAAACGATTTAACCAGATCATATTTCCTCTTTCATTTCCTGTGTCTCCTTGATGCTTGATGCCTTAAAGTCAAGGCCAAAGGAATATATATTTTTGCTCATCTTGAGTCCTCTTCATCTGCTCAATGTTTTCATTTTCTCCTAAATATCATGCTTCTTTTCAAGTGAATCAAATATATCACCAGAGATACCTTTGCACATCAAGAATGTTTATGCTCATTATGTGATTAGAGGCATAATGTCATGTTCACAACATTTTTATAAGCGCATGCATACACACACATTTGGTGTTCAAAAATGCAAATATCTCTAGTTCCTATAGATTTAAAGCTTAGTGTTATATTTATTTTTTAAAACTATCTTCTTTAAAGTGTCAAAGTTGAACACAATGTAATTTTAATCATAATTTTCTCCTATTTTCTATTTTAATGTCAATGTTAGCATCTTAAATAAGTGTGCAACATTTGGATATTGTAACAACTCAAAAATATTTTCAATTAATGAACTCTGACCTATCAATTTTTTCTTCCTAGAATAAGTATAACATTTCTAAAGAGACCAAGAGCCATTTCTTCAAGAATTTAATTTAAAATCAAAAATATATTTTATGCTTAAATGCACTTAGTTTTCCTTGCTATAAGACTTAGATAAAGATGATTGGTTTTGCTTTTCATTAAATGTCTATATGCAACCAGTAGGTAGTAAGTTCTTACTAATCAATATAAAAGAATTAGTTTGTGTTGTCACTTGGATGTCTTTGGATGGATTAATCAGCATCTACATAAGTCTATATCCCTTTGTTTTTAAAAGATTAATGACATATTATTTGTACATTTTCAAGCATGCTTCACAATTTCCTTTGAACCACATAACAGGTGTTGTACATATAATATTAAAATATCAAATTATGCAATTGGAACATAATGAAATAAAACACATATCTTCACAAAATAGTCTATTGTTTGGTTTAGGAAGAAATTAGGGGATAGGTAAGCCTGAATTTTATGTCAAGTTTGATTAGTATTTTAAGTAACTTTCAGTTTGCTTTTATCTTTACAAACCCTCTATTTTGAGGATTTACAAGGGAGGAGAATTTATTAATATTAATTTTAGAAGAATGCTCTGAAAAGATTACTGAATGGACATGGGAGAGTAGCAGGACATACAATAAGTGTTTTGTAGTGGGCCAGTGAGAATCTCCCTTTATATATCCATCCTTTATTTTCTTTAATAATTTCTTAACTTACTTGACAAACATATTGTTTTCTGGTGATGTTCTAGCTTACAATGCTAAAAAAAAATCTATATCTATATCTATCTATCTATCTATCTATCTATCTATCTATCTATCTAAAATACCTGTTCTCATGATCATCTAGTGTGGAGCATATAGAAAACGTATAAATCAATACAACAGAAGCTACAAAAGGCAAATTTAAACCTAATAAATAGTAAATTCTGATGGATTAGATCCTTTACCTTTGATTTCCTAATTAATATATAATAGAAATTTAATATATGAGAGACTCAGTCACTCAGGATTCAAGAGAATGTGGTGGAATGAATTGTGGTCTCTGAAATGTGATATAACTATGAGCATTATTGTGACTTTATTTGATAAAAGTATTTTGGTAAATAGAATTAATTATTTCAAAATAAGTCCATGTTAACTTCAAGGTGGGCCCTAAATCCAATGATAGTGCCCTCTCAAGAGAAAGGCAGACACAGACATGCAGGGAAGAACCCATCTGAAGATGGGGCAGACACTGGATTTAGGCAGTCACAAGGCAAGAATCCCGTGGAGGCACCAGAAGATGGACTAGACCAGGTGGGACCCTCTCCTGGAGCCCTCAGAGGGAGTCTGGTCCTGCTGCCCTTTGGCATTTCATGATTCTTGTAAGCTGCCTGGTACCGTAAACCGGGATAAAAACTCTCGGAGGCAGAGTGAAGCTTTTACTACTTTTACTTCTACTTTCTTAGAGCTTAGAGAGGGAAAGAAAGATTTTTCTTCTTAGCTTAGAGTAGAGTAGCTTAGAGTAAAGAAACATAGAGCTTAGCTTTTCTTCTTAGCTTAGAGTAGAGTAAAGAAAGATAGCTTAGAGTAGAGTAGAGTAAAGAAAGATAGAGCTTAGCTTAGAGAAAGACTAGAGCTTCTTTCTTCTTGTCTTCTTTCTTCCTTCTTCTGTCTTCTGTCTTCTGTCTTCCTCAGGAGTCTCGGCCTAACTCTGACCAGTCATTACTTCTTCTATCTGGTTTCTTTTCTGTAACCGCTCTGCCTACATTCTGGCCGCTCTGATTCTTCTGACCGACCGAGTGACTGCCCAGCTGACTGAATTCTCCGTTCTCCTAACTCGGACCGCTTTCACCCGGTTATATACCTTCAGGTTTGCGGGTGCCTACAGGTGCGTCACATACATATCAGGTGGAACCCATGGCTTCCAGCTAGCTACAACAGCCCTTCCTAATTAGGGCTCCTTCATATTCCTTCCCTTTAGTTTAAAAAGGTGCTTTTGTTCTATTTTCTCTATTTTATTTTCTCTATTTTCTTTTATTTTCTTGTCCCTACCTAGCTTTTCACCTTTTATTTTTGAAAGGGTGGATATTTGAGCCCTTTTTGAGAAGGTGCTGTGGCTTTAAGGAAGCCTAATGCTGAGGAGCAGCTAACGCACCTAGTTAAGCACAATTGCATAAGCGGCTTTGACTTTTTTTTTTTTTTTTTTTTTTTCTCTTCTTTATTTTTCTTTATGGCTTTCTTGCCAAAGCTCAATGGCTTTTTTTCTGCATGGTTTTTACCATGCTATTTAATTCTCTATTTTCTTTTAAGCTCATGGCTTTTTTCTTTATACTAAAGCTCAAGGCTTTTTCTCTATATTTTTTATGGCTTTTGGCCGGCTACTCTGCTTCGGCTTTTGGCCGGCTCGCTTCGGCTTTTCACTGGCTACTCTGCTTCGGCTTTACTCTGCTTCAGCTTTTGGCCAGCTACTCTGCTTCGGCTTTACTCTGCTTCAGCTTTTGGCCAGCTACTCTGCTTCGGCTTAATTCTTAACTGGCTTCAACTGAGTCAGAGGCTCTGCTCTCTTGTTTCTACTCTTTTTGCTGGTCTCAACTGAGTCTGAGGCTATGCTTTTTCATTGCTCTTCTTATTTCTTAGCTTTTCTTCTCTGCCTGCCGAGCCCCGGACGGACCACCATTTGTAAGCTGCCTGTCACGGCCAGCCACGGCGCCGCCACGGGAGGAAAATTCTCGGAGGCAGAGTTAAGCTTTTACTACTTTTCTTCTGTCTTCCTCAGGAGTCTCGGCCTAACTCTGACCAGTCATTACTTCTTCTATCTGGTTTCTTTTCTGTAACCGCTCTGCCTACGTTTCTGGCCGCTCTGATTCTTCTGACCGACCGAGTGACTGCCCGGCTGACTGAATTCTCCGTTCTCCTAACTCGGACCGCTTTCACCCGGTTATATACCTTCAGGTTTGCGGGTGCCTACAGGTGCGTCACATACATATCAGGTGGAACCCATGGCTTCCAGCTAGCTACAACAGCCCTTCCTAATTAGGGCTCCTTCAGATTCTGTCTCCAAATAAATCTCTGATTCTTTAGACTGTCCAGCTTGTAATGATATGTTATGGAATCTCTAGAAAACTAATATAGAATGACATGAATTCACTTTGTTTTCTGTTTTTAAAATGTCATGGAAAAATAATTCTGTAATTGAGAAGACTGGGTGGTGTTTATTTCCACTAACCAAATGGGAAATGGAGAGAGAAGTACATGGGAGATATAAAGAAAAAAGATTAATAAGATCTTCAGAAGGTTTATTGAAACAGTTGGGTAGCTGGTGATGCTGTTTACAGGCAGAATAGTTTGGGGAGAGGGTAGATTTATCCAAATACAAAATAGACAAGGCATGAAAAGAAGAGAAGAGAAAATGTCATCATAAAATTTGATGGGTAAGAGCAATCTATTATACACAGATTCATGGCCATATGTTTGTGTTCTGAACCACTACATAAACTTAATGCCTTACTGTGAATTACTGTTTCAAAAATTTGATTTGCACTTTTAAGATAAAAAATCATTAATACAAAACAGTTCCTTCTCTAAAGGATCTCAGAAGTTCTTTGGAGAGACAAACAAAAAAAGCAATAAGCAAAACAGAAAGATTTCACAGGACGTTGATGCAGCAGAGAGGAGGAAGAAGTCATCTTCACACACAGTAGGGTGGTAGAAAAATCAGTAAGGTTCAGAGTTGGACTCAACAACATGGGTAGAAATGTGTCATATGTCCATGGGAGAAGACAATAGTGTGCAACATAGCATGCAAACACATATTCAAAAATATTGATCCAGGAAAAAGCATATTATGTTGCAAGTATTTTAGTAATGGGTAATAGTATATGTATATGTGGACAGGGCTAGCCCACATGGAATCAATAGATAGGACATAAAGGGTCTACTGAGCCACACAAACGATTCTGGCTTGAATCTTTGAGATTTGTGTAGCTGGTGAGGGATTTTAAAGGCAGCAAATAAATTCAGGATCTAAACAGGTTTTTAGAAATGTTATCCTGGTAATGTGAGATAGCAAATAAGAATAGCACTGTGTATCTGCACAAAGTGTGCTGTTCCCATGAAGATTCTAACCATAAATGTCTTCAATTAACACAGAAGAATAGATGTTGTGTCTCTATTTGTTACTACTCTGCTTGTTTGAAAGAAATATACCCACAATGGCTGTGGCTAAGAGCAATGTCCTGTGGCTCTCTTCTAAGAATAATTGCAATACTCTCTGATACTTTTCTGTTTTCATGCTTCAAAATAATAAGTGTTTATGATTGTGGGAGTGTGAAGAACATTTGAAGGACCAAAGTCAAGTGAGAGTGGTATATCTTCATCTCTAACATTACATGGTCATCCTAGGCCTCATCAAATAAGAGCAAATACATTCCAATGCTAGCTTTCTTTTTACTATGTGAGTTGCAACATAATTGCATTCTCAGTCTAAGAGAAGGGGTAATCCTGTTTTAGAGACACTCTTCACGAGCCTTACTTTATCTTTAGATGCTGACTTGGAGGCCTTTAATTTGGAGGGAACATCATCAACAAGAATATCTAAATCCTATTTTTAAAATCAAACCTCTTCTCTTTCTCTATTGGTAATTAGGATAGTGAGCTATGTCACAGGGTATAGAAAGAGAGAGCCTTCACTTGAAGATTTTAAAGACAAGTTCTGCCAAAAAAAATGCACCAAAATTCATATTTTTATTTTACAATACAGCATAATTTAATTCAGTAAACTATTTTTTATTTTGTTTGGTTTTGTGAAATGCCTTACTTATAATTTATTATTTATTCTTCATCAGAGTAAAGATTTTTTCTTACAAGTTATTACAACCATAGTACTTAAATAATTTAAAGGAATCCATTATATTATATGATTAAAACATTAGAGGTTGAGAAGGCTTCAAAATATGTTTAATCTGATTTTTAAAATCTTGCCAATCTCTCTCTGTCTTCCTTGGCTTACTTCATTGATTTAGGCCACAAGTGCAGAAAATTTCCCTTTCTTTCTTAGAATGTTTATCTAGGTTTCAATTGTAAGTTCCTTCTCATTCAGTGGCTGCTTCCAAAAGCCTTGTTTCTCCTCTCCATCAAGAAAAGGCTCCAAACTTTGGTCTTATTAGATCAATTTAGATCAGGGATTTATTTCTGAACTAAATCCTGGGGCTAGAGAAATAATAATAGATCAAAGTTTTCAACATCATTGTCATTTGGGGCTGGATAATCCTTTCTGGAAGCAGTACTATCCGCTTCATCATAGGATATATAATGACATCCCTGTCCTCCACTCTCTAGAGGCCAGAGTGATCTATGCCCCTTTTTCATTGCAAAAGTACCTCTAGACATGGCCAAATATGCTGTGAAGTGGAACATTCACCTGGATGAAAACCATTAGATTACTCTGATAGAGTCACGTCTAAATTTTAAATTAGGAATGGAGTACATTCCCCTCAAATTGAGTGCTGAAAAGAAAATGATAGGGTAGGCCCTAATTTTTAAATTAGAATAATTAAGAGAAAGGGTACAGATACTATTAGATACATTCAAAAATAAATCAATTATCTGCTTTAATCCATTTTATCATTCATTCATTGTATATATATGAATAACAAACCCACGTAGTGTGTGATAGGAACTAGAGAAAGAGGAATGTATGAAATAAGTCAGTGTTCCCGACTTAATGGAATGTAACAGTTTACAATCACAGTCCCCAATCCAAGCTTTAGTCCAAGTTATTTATTTTAAGGCAACATTTGCTCCTAAGGCTTCTTGAGCACAACACCAGCATAATTTTTATCACACTATATAATCATTGATTTATTTATCTGTTTCACCACTAAATGCATCATAATCTCCTTAAGAGCAGGTATTATTTATCTCTGCTATATATCACTAGTGCCTAGCACAAAGTAGCCTCCCATTCCATGTATTATAGAAGAAGGAAGGTATTTTTAATTCAATGATTATCATTCTCATTAATGTCATGGGTTCTTGATATAAAATCTCTATATCTTCATAATTATTCTTTTGTTGGAAAATCTAATGATTTATGGTAACATACCTTATCTTACACTCTTGTTTATGGTTTCATTTTACATAAGATGTGATAAAATGTGGAGGAGAAAGAATTATGGGCTCCCATATGGTTGTCTTAACCTGATCTAATAGGTTCTACACCGAAGCTTCACTTGAAATAGCAATAATTTATTTTGGCCAACAACCATGACTTTATATCACTTGTGCATATTAAGGCCTAGTTTCTCTCCTTGTGACAAAACTCCTGAGTAAACAACTTAAAAGGAGAAAATGTTTATTTTGTCTCATGGTTTCAGAGTTTTCAGTTCATGGTTACTTGGCTCCATCACTTTGGACCTGAGGCAAGGCAGAATACCATGGCAGGAAGCATGTGATGAGTCAAAACTGGTAACTTCATCACAAGTCAAGAAGCAGTGAGGGGGAAAAAGGGCCAGGGTCCAATATCCCTTTCTAGGGTGCACACACACAATTTAGTAGTGTCTAAAATAATGTATCACATCTGTGTTATATAATCCCAGTTGGCAAATGTTTTAATTCATAATATCACAGGGTAGATCATGAACTAGTGCTAAGAAGTTTGGAACTATATGAAAGGAACTGACAGAATCATTTACTATCAGGGAAGGCAGTGGATTATCTGTGATTGTCAGGTGGAGTTGTAGAGCAAATTTGTGCCTTAGGTGCAACTAAACCAGCAACACAAAGTCTAGAAATAAATAAGGATGATATTGACATTGGTACCACGATTAAAACTTGTGCTAGCCCTTATCTGATAATCTACTAAGATTCAAACGAGTCCCCAAATTAAAAAACAAAAATGTTCCCTGGTAAAAATCAGAACACTCTTTCTGCATGTTAATCTGGATCATCTGTGTGCCTCTTGTTATGGGCTCTATTCTTGTCCCTTAGAATAAAGGATGTGTTTCTTTCTGTGTCATCTTTCAGACTGTTGTGATAGAATATCATATTTCTGGTGGTTTATTTACAACAGAAATTTTTTTGTAATAGTTAGGGGAGCTAGAAAGTCCCAGATCCAGGTGCTAGTGGATTTGGATTCTTCTCAGGGTCCCCCTCCTCAGAGATGCCATCTTCTCACTCTAACCTCACACAGCAAAAGGAATGAAAGATTTCTTCTGGGCCTCTTTTATGAGGACATCTAGTCCCATTCATGAGACTCCAACCACATGACCTAATTACACAGAAAGGTCCCCACTGTTATGATTTAGATCTAAGTGTCTCCCAGAGGCTCATGTTTTAAAGACTTGGTCCCCAGATGACAGCACTATTAGAAGCTGGCAGAACATTTTAGGAAATGGAACCTATTGAAAGAAATTAGATTATTGGGACCATGTCCTTGAAAGGAATATTGGGACCCCAGCCCCTCCATCTCTCTGCTCTACTTCTTGGCCACCACAAGGTGAACAGTCTTGCTCCACCATGTGCTTCCTGACATAATGTTCTGCCTCACAAACACCCCAAAGTGATGGTGTCAAGCATCCATGGACTGAAAACATTGAAATCGTGAGCAACTGGGTGTTGTGCTGACCTACTAATTGTAAGGCATTTTGTTATGCAAAAATTGTAAAATCTCCTCATCTGTATTTTACACAGATATCAACTATGTGAGATATACAGTGGTAAATAAAGCTAATGGTTAGAATATAAGCTTTGGAATGAAACTGTCTCTGTTTGAATTCTAACTGTGCCATTTTGACTTAGGGCAAACTACACAATCACTATCAATTTCCATTTCCTCGTTTGAAAATAGAAATAATGGCAAGAAATACTTATAGAAATGTTAAAAGAATTTAAACTGATGAAGGATACAAAGTTTCTACTCTTCTAATTTAAGTGTTCCACATAAGCTACTTATCATTGGAACAGTTATGTCATAATATACAACATTCAGGGATTCTAAGAAGAGACTGAGTCAAAATTGAAAACCTACTAAATTGTGAGTCAAGCTTCCCATTTCTATTTGTCTGGCTGTCAAATCTCTGCACTTAGCCAATTGAATTCATCCTTCTGCCTTCAGCATGCCCCTTGGAATAGCCTTGCACACCTGTCTTTAGGCTATATCAGCTTCTCACTTAAGTGACAGCTAACCTTACCAATTGTGGACAAAACATCTCACAAAACCAAAGGAAATCTGGGTCAAAATACATGAGAAATTCAGGTCCATTCCATATTTTTCACATTTTTAGAACCCCTGGTTTCAAAAGAATAGTCCTTTGAAACATTCTCTGAAAACCATAATGGAAATCTGTTTTCTACATTTTTCTGCCATGGCACTGGAGAAAAGTGCTATTCTATGTCCATGATTTTTTCTTTTCCCCTACATGTTCACCTTCACTTGCCTTTAGGTAGTGTTAGCAATTAAAATCTCACCCTCAGGTAGGAAGAGCTCCTGCCTGCAGCAGGCCATTCAGTTCTCAGGGTTCGTATCTCTGAGAGATATTCACAATATTGTGGAACCTGTTCACCCCTGTAACAATTCAGGGAAAATATGATATGTATTCATCTAAAACTATCTCAAAGCCTTTTCCATGACAAATGAAGCTTGAGAGAGAGAGAGAGAGAGAGAGAGAGAGAGAGAGAGAGAGAGAGAGAGTAGAATGTTACTAGAAATGAACACCACTAAAGAATTCATCAGGATTTACAATTTCATAAGCCCAGAAGAATAGCTTTAAAATGGAAATTGGACCTCTTAAAGGTATCCAAGCAGGCCTATTTTTCCCCAGCTTAAAGACTTTGCTGTGATGAAAATGTGGGCAAATTGATTGGGTTAGAAAGATAATCGTCTGGTACGGAAGTAATTGCTCAAAGTTAACGAATTTAGAGTGCTCTAGTGGAGAAGAGATAGCTGCAGGCTACAAAAAACTGGCTGCTGCAAGTTCTAGTGCACACAAATAATTATTTCAAGAAAAAAATGAAGCCTTATTTATTGGCAGTAGTACATGGATCCTTGGTGATCATCGGTGAAAAAGGAAACTGTGAAATTAATTTGTAAGAAGCAAAACTGCATTCAATCCAGCAGAGCTATTCTTTGAATTTCAGCTGGTATTTAGGCACGTTATTATCACCTCAGGTCCTTTCAATACTACAGCCAGGGCTTGGTCAGTTTTTGCAATATTGCTCCAGTCGATTTTTTTTCATTTTTGCTAAACATTGATCTATAACATGTGAAGAGAGTTATCATTACCTGTGAGGTGTAGTGAGGAGTCCATCAGTTGAGTAAGATGTTCTTAAAAACTATGTAACCTTTTATTAAAATTACTATTCAATTGTATTTATCTTAAGTCCTGATTAGAAAAAAAAAAAAACATTCCACAGGAGTTTTGAATTAATTATTGCTATCTGTTTTGCAGGTTCCCAGCAAAGTGTAAAATAGTAAAACAATTACTCTAAGACCACTATAAGGATGCTAACCACACCTTCTCTGAAATAAGAAAACAAAATGTAAAATGTCAAGTTGTCCTAACCTAAAGAAACACAAATATTTTCTTTTTCTTTTCAGCCCTTTCTCTTTAGAATTTTACATAGCAGTGTATAAACACTAGTGCATAAACACTTCTTAAATGGCTGTAGAATGGTGTTGTTGATAGAGGCCTGATTTGTAATACAGCATTTGTCTATTTTCAGGGTGTAAATATTCCCACCACAGCCAATTTCTAGCTGTCAAGGTGACATCATTGAACACTGAGCGGGGAAATATTGCACACACTCCACCTACCTGAGCCTATAGGAGCACACTCCAACACATCTCTAGTTTTATTGCATTGTTATAAGAACTCAAGTGCAAATACCCTGAAAATATGACCTGAATATTCCCTATAGTGCATTGTCTTCCTTAGAGTCACCATATTAGTATGTTACTGTTCTTTCATTTACTTGCCTGCATGCTTTACTACAATGACTTTCTCTTGTGTTCACTGATAGCCACAATAACTAGCAAAATCCTAAGACATAATAAGTGCTCAATACTACTATAAGAATTTACCTGTATTATCGAATTTTATTGATCCCCTAAAATAACAGACAGGAGCCCCAATTGAGCTTAATCACAAGTACATCAGTTTCTCAGCATTCTTCAATATTTTAAGGAAAATCTCTGATATAGACCTTTCTCTCCTTTAACTCCCAGGCCATTCTTACTGTCTCTTGCCTATTGATAACAAAATAGTAATTCTCCAGGAAATGTGGAAGCCTGATGAATTCAATAACAGTAATATTTTGCATGTCTGCTAGAATGCACTTGATCATTTTTCATTCTCAAAACAAAATTCTTAAGGTTGTGAAGCTTTTTGACATTGGAACTGGGAGTGGGAGAAATGATGTTCTACAACTATTTCTGTCTGTATACTCTTAAGCTGTGTTGCAGTCTTTTTCCTAGCTACCAAGGAGGTAGATCATATTGTTTCTATTCTGGAAGGTAAGCTACCTGCTAAATGCCAAAACCACAAGGATGCAGATGAGCTTCTGTCCATGTCAGACACAAGCATAAGATAACTGCATGTGACCAAAGAGTATAGACTGTTATTTGTGTTACAGTAGAGTTATTAGCATATTGTTATGGAACTAAAAGCTGTGGGGATTTTTTTACTGTGTCAATTTTTACTGTGGCCAAACTAAAAAATATCTCTACTAATCAATAACAATCCATTCAGTTAATCTATCATATCTGTGGTCACCCACATTTTCTAGTTTTATTCAGGAGATATTTTCTCCTTCCTCTTAGATTCCAAAGCTCTAAACACAGTCCTTTATTTCCATTGTTTTGAGAAAAATAATAAAAATGACTGATATTTATTTTGTGTTTACTGTGCAGCAACACTAGTCTTATAATTGTATGTTTATTATCTATTTCTTTCTCAGATCAAGAATTTTTATTTCATCTTATTATGTAAATGAGGAAATGAAGTTGGAAGTCCCAAGTCTAGGGTTTCCACAAGTAGCATGAGAAAACCAGAATTGATTCAGATGTCACTCTTTTTAGTGTAACTTCCTGTCCTTTGTTAGCTATCTTTTTTTCACAGTGACCAAAATGCCTGACAAAAAAATCTTAGAGGAGGAAAGATTTATTTTAACTAATGATTTCAGAGGATTAAGTCCATGGTGAGGATGGCACTAAGGCAGCATAATCATAGTGGAAGAAATATGATCATCTCGTGGCATAGCAGCTGGGAAGCAGGAGAGAAACAGAGACAGAAGGAGGAAGAGAGAGAGAGAGACAGAGAAGCTGGGGAGAAGATAAACCCATCCTAGGCACCTCCTGAGTGACTACTTTTTCTTACCAGGACCCAGCTCTCAGTAGTACAATCAAGTATTAATGGATGAATCCACAAAATGGATTAATCTATTGAAGAAGTCAGAGTCCGCATGATCCAATCATTGCCTAAAAGCCCCACTTCTGGGACTTGCCACAGTGGGAACCATGCTTTCAACACATGTGCTTTTGGAGAACATTTCAGATTTAAATTGTAACATTGCACATAACTTGGATTTTCTTATTTTGCTAGTGATGTTTTTAACCTCTCCAAATTGAGGCCAGAAAGCATGAATTAATTGGAGCCTACCACATTGTCTACCACATTTTAGTACCTCAATAAATGCCTTTGAAATAATACCTTATAAAATTCAAAAGAGATAACTGGGAGATTTCACTTTCTAAGAGTTGTTTTGACATAGTTTCAATGTCGATTAATTCTCTTTCAATGCAAGTAAAAAATTTAGTTAGCAATTACCCCAGAAAGATTCTGAAAAAAAAAAAAAAAAAAAGAAAGAAATGGAAGATACAGCTCTGACAAACACGGTGAATTTATAATGTAAACCTATAAATGGAGATAAATGGAGGAGCTTAAATATGTGCACAAAAAAGAAAAGGGCAAAGGGATTTGAAGATTACCAACTGATAATCAGACAGGAAAGCTCCAGAGAGGGTATTATTGAAAAGCACAAACCACCAAAAAAATATGTCTCAAAAGTACATGTATAAGGCAGAGATAATTGTTTTTACTTCTTTCAGAAACCAAGGTAATGTTATCTTGCATTTTCAATTCAATCTTTCAAATTTTACATATTTCTGAGGAGGTTTAAGTCTCAGTGGATAACATAGAATACACTATGGAGATTTTGCTTAAAAATAATTTGTTTGTTTCTTAATGGTAGAAGAAAAATGTTGATGGTGAAATATATGCATTATCTGAGAAAAGAAAAATGGCCCCAGAGGTAGGACACAGTTCCATATGCTCTAGGAGACAAGATGATATGAACAGGAAGAGACTGGAAATTGTGTTAGGCAGGGCTGGCTGTAAGCTCTCCGGTTGCTGAGGGAGCCCACGTCTGCCTATATCTCCCCACAGATAATTTTTGTCACTCATTTAGCATAACCTGGGGTTGGAGTGTGATGTGTCTCAACAAAATCCCAGCCATGTGCCCATGAAAAAGTGTGTATTTCTCTTCACCCGAAACATTTGAGCCTCATGAGCTCACAAAGGGTCCTCTTAAAGCTAAAAAGAATTAACACAATTAGTAATGATGGCAATTTAGAAGTGATAATGTGACTTATGTCTGTCACAGTCCAGATACCAGGAACTATTTATATTTAAATATCTAGACAAAGATTTGGGTTACTTACCTATGGATAATGAGACTTCATGCTCTCAAGGCATTTGCACTTTTCCAATTATTTGCATGCATGCCAGTCTTTGGGGGTGTTACAGTGTATTTATAATACTGTGAAGACTTTAGTATAGTGAGACTAGCTTAGGATTGCAGAGTGAGAAAAAAAGTATAAACATTCAGAAAAGTTTCGGTACTTATATCTGCATGTAAATTGATGAAAGTCACTTTCAAAGAAATGCATTTCACTTACATAAATGTATAAAGAATAAAAAAGATCCTTAATTAGTCCCCAACCATAACTAGTGGCACAGGTACATATAGCTGGGTCTAAATCATTAATGATAATAAAGACAACACTGAGGATCCATAGTTCCCCAGCCCTACCTTTCCATCACAAGTCCTCTCCTTTTCTGAAACTAACCTCAGAGCTCTATTTACAGATTTGTGTGTTCTACTATCAAACTGGAATGACAGAGCAGATGCCCACCTTCATCTTCCTGATAGGATGTTAACATAAAAAAGACTCTAACTTGATTGTGAATATGATCTAACACTTTGCAACTGGCCACTCTGCAGTGTAAGACAAAGCATTGGGACTGACAATCTGAAGTGCCACCTACTATGCTTCTGTGTGGTCTGGTTTTGGTTTGGTTTAGTTTAGTGGTTGTGGTACAATAGCCCCACCCATAGATACCTGTATAGTCCTTTACATATGGTTTTCCATATGATTTCTATATGGTTCTGCCTCAGGTGAGCAGCAAAGCCCCCTTCTCTGCCCCCTCCCTGTCCTGGCCCCCCTCCCTCTGTCCCCACTCCATTGTCTCCTCGTGCCCTCTCCCTTTCTCCCTTAGTTCTTAAGCATGTGTGCAATTCAGAAACCTGAGCCTTACATACTGTTATATAAGAGAAGGTGACTTGCATATTTCCATTTTCTTTTGCCACTTTCATTCTGAGTCTCTGTTGCAGCATCTTACTTTTCGCCTTAGATAAAAACAGTTGTTAATAGAAGGAGTGGTCAGGATATACAAGCAGACATTATTTTCAGAAATGGGACTCAAGTCATAACCTTCATGGGAAACCAGAACTTTTCAAACAATTTGTTGCCTACATGTTTGGATGGAATGTGGGCTGGAGGAGGGAGCTATGAGCCCAGAGCTTTGCTACTAGGTGGCAGGGGAATTGTTGCTATGAGACAGAGTATCTCTTGAGGGCCTGTGCTATGCTCCTGGTTTTTCTGTAATGGAAGGATCTAGCTTTCTCCTGAGCCCAAATCACTCTTCTTTACCATTTAATTTTAGTTACCAATTGACCTTCTAATTACTCTTTTCTCCAGACCCAGTTTTATCAGCCTACCTTTGGGAAAAGGCAGTAGGGCAATCAATTAATATATTGAAGACATAATTTTCTCATGCTAGTTTGAAGTATTGTGATTCTTACCTATACATAGTAAAATTGCGTATTTCATATCATTTATTTAACTAACTAATCCTCTATAAACAGTAAAGTTCAATGTGAATTTTTCTAAAGACTTGAGCAACATGGATTCAGGTTGGCAACCTGTTTCACTGAGAAGCTGTAGCATGCCTAAAGTTAAAATCAAGACTAACTCTGAAAATAAATAAATAAATAAATAAATAAGAAAGAAAGAAATGAAGAGAATTGTGAAACAAGAGGTAACATAAAAACAGGGCACAAAACCAAAGAGATCTGATAGGGCAGGTTTAACATAGCAAATTTTATTTGAAGTTTAGATGATCAACAATCTAGAGATTCAGAAAAGTTTATGCTATGGTATATTTGAGCATTCTGTTTTGTTTTCTTGATGCTATTAAAATAAATTCCATATTAGGTATGAATTCTAGGCCACAAATTCAGGCACAAGAAAACAACTTCTAATTTAAAATGAATTTTTGTGGATGGAAGGTAAGGGGATGTCTTGCTACCATTTGGTTGGTTTTTCCTAAGGTGTAAATGTGTGGTAATATGCTTATATAATGGGTCTGGGAGCAACTTGCCTTTATTGGCCATCTATCTGGTGTTTGCTGAGGCTACCTGGTACTGCCCTATCCACTTTTACACAAAGGTGTAGCTATGTAGTCCTTTCTTCCCCCAAAGAGTCTCTCTAGATATAGGAAAGCTCTCAGTATCATAATATGTTCTTTCAGATCTTTGTAGTCTTATATCTGGTTACCAGCTTTTGAAACTAAATAGATATGTGTGCAATATAAGAAAAATATTAAGAAAAACCTATGCTGAGTGGTATGTCAAAACAGCTTTTTGCTACATATAACATTATCATTTTCATTGACATAGTATATTATTATTGTACGTTTATTTATCTCTTAAAAGTATTTTGGACTATTTATGATTGTGGTAAATATTATTATCCCAATTCTAGAGATAAGGTATTAATATACAGATAGGCCCATTTGTCACATAACCTTGGCACAGAACTAGTCTATAAGTCAAATCTATAGGCAGTTAGTGCAGGACTACAATGTGAATCCCCAAAAGAAATTCCACTAGGAATGCAAAGACAAAGTCTAACAACTGGTTCTATCCATCTGCCTATCTATCTGTCCATCTATCCATCCACCTATCTACATAAGAAAAAAGTTGTGAATGCAGACATTAAGCGATGCAGCATGTGGAGAATGTGAAGAATACCGGGCATCTGAAGGAACGCTTACTTTATCAATTTGAAATGCCTTAAGGTCATTGGATAGTCTCATTATTGTTTATTATACCCATTCTTAGTGCTGGAATCATGGATGATATTTCTCACCATAAATGTGTACAAATTCAAATAACATGATAAATACTCAACTTTATGAAAATTTATCTCTTCCTGTTCTATATGCCTTGGGGCAATAATTTCCAGTACTTACTGTTTGCTGGAATTACCTACGGAGATATGTATTTTCAGCATTGGGACCCAGTATTGGATTATTATAAATTGTTTCTTCTGGGTGATTCTAAAGTTTAATAATGGTTGAAAAGCATTGCTTTGAAATTTTTCTATATTATTTATAATCTATCTGTATGTACTTACACTTGCACTAAGGTAGACAAACCCAGCACTTTTGAATTGATGAGTCACACAGTGTCCTAACTTTCTCCCTCCCTCCTTCCCCCCCGCCATCTCTCTTTCTCTCTATATGTGTATGTCTATCAATCTGTTCCTCTTTCTCATGGTTTTGTCAGTTTTATCGAGTATGAATAAACTATCCTAAGAATAGTGATCTGCTTTTTCCTCTAAAGGAAAAAACACCTGAAAACCACAATATTTTCAAATCTCCCTAGTACTGAAATCTGGACTGCTGTGTAACTGAAGTGCCAGTCCTTCTTTTTTCTTCTTATCCCAACAGGGCTCCTAAATGGCTTCTGTAAAATGAAATAAGCCTCTTTCCAAATTTATTCAGAATTCAGAAAATCCTGTCCATGTTCCAAACCTGTGGACCAAAGCCAACTAATATACTTTTGAATCTCCGAAATGATTGATATTTCCATGTATGTTAACAAGTGGTCCTGACTAACATATGGCACTGTTTTCTTTAGTGGGAGAGTGTATTTTTAAGTCCATGGTTTCACTCATTCTATAGGATCAGTTTTGTACTTACATCATATTCAGTCCTCCCAGGGCCCAGGAAACTCAGGCAGTTGAGTCACTGTGTTCTCTGTGAAGGTTTCTTATACCATCAACTCTTTTTAAAGATGTTTCTCCTCTTTCCTTCTGTAACTGCTATACCCCTCATATTGCTTCGTTATTTGTTCCCTATGCAGTAACTTCTAATGACCACTTCATAATATAAAAGGCAAACCTGTACTCTGAGCAGAACCTTTTAAACAATAAAATAGCTTGTATAGAACTAAAAAAGAATTGAGCACTGAACACTAGTATTCAGAAAAGATATTTTACACAACTGAACTAATCACGTCTCTTATCACATAGTTATCCTTTATATGTGCTGTGTCTAGATTTGCCTCTGCAGTTAAGTAATTAGCATAGAGAAGAAATGGTATCTCAGACATCTTGTTCTCCATTGTAGCACATAAAGCAATGTCACCTCAGCAGAAATAATTGGTTATGTACATGAGAATAAAGGGTAAGATACTGAAAGGACATTCCACCCAAACTAACCAGCATGGATTATCGATTAAAAGCTACTTTTATAGGCTGGGAATGTAGCTCAAGTTTAGGCAGACAACTTGTCTACCATGCATAGAAGCTGTGTTCCATTCCCAGTCCAATAAACATTAAAAAAAAGAAAAGTTATCCTTAGCTGTAAAAATGTAAGAAAGAAAGTGATAAGTTAAGTAATCTGCTTGTTTTAAATATTTGAAAAAAATTTAGTAAGAACTTAAAGGCACATGAGACTTTAAATGCTTATTTATTGATTGATTCATTTAAGCAAATATGTGATGGCATGTTTATTTTCTCAGTTCTTATTGTCATTGGAATGTGACTGTCATTTTCCTCATGTCAAGTACACTTTGCAGAAATGTACTTGATGCGCTTAGGAAACTGTGTGTATTTTTTCTTTCAGGCTCTTAAGGTTAAAAACCTCGGAAATTTGCCTTTGTGAAAAACGTACTTGAGTTTTAACATCAGCATGAAGAGTGAATTTAAAAGATTAGAATATCAGATGGTTTGTGGGTAGTGTTTAAGCTGGGCACGTTTTAAAATAACAGCATTTCAACTTTCTTTGAAGCAGATAGATAAAAACGATGTTGACACTGTCTCTTTTTGTAACCTTTGAAAAAAATATGATCTAGTCCTTAGAAAACAAACACTAATTTCAGAATTTTGAGTTTTGAGAACTCTAATATATTGAGTAGATGGATACATAATTGCATTTTCTAGTGATTAATTAAGTGTAGTTCTAATTAACAATGGTCATATAGATCCTTCTCCCTTCAAGCAAGTACATTCAACTAGGAACTCCTTATGGCTTCATATATTCTGAAATCATATCAACATACTCTGATTTAAAATAAAACAAAAATTGATGAAAAGTGAAATTATGTTCCAATGACAACATATCCCTTACATGAAAATTTCCCCTTTTATTTCTATTGCCTGTCCCTTATCCACAAAAGGAACCTCAACATTCCCAGCAAAGTAGTCAGTGTAAATAAACAGTTAATGTTGAAGGAATATGCAGAAAATAATTCTAATTGAGACTGGATGAATGGATCAATGAATGACAGTAAAGGATGGTAATGTTGAAATATGTGAATTTTAAAGAAATAGACTTTCAGGTTCAAGCATCCTTAATGTTGCATATTATCCACATTACTCTGTATGATTCCATTTTCTATCTGGATATCTTTTTCATGGGTTTGCATTATTTCTTATAATGAAAGTATATTTTTCTCAATTTTAATGTTCTCTCTTTAAAGGCTGCAGCTTTACCTCTTTGCATGAATTTTTAAATTCTGTTTGTGAAAACAGGTTTTTCTTTTCTGACTTTTCTTTTTTATGGAAAGCCATATTCAACTGTACCAAGAAAAAATGTTTAAGACTTCTTCAAACTCCAATGAATTTTACTGGAGTTGGCATTGTCTCAATGAATACAATTTAGCTTATTCTACTAACACCCTGGTAGAGATTTTGGATTTGCTCATCTGTATTCTGCATGATCAGTGATGCTAATGGATATATTAAAAAAGATATGTATGGTATATATCATGAGCATGATTCTGCAACCAGTTGCTTTAGAAATGCTGCATTTGGTTTATAGCATGAATGTTACTTTGCAGTTTGAATGGTGCCTAGATAACTCTGGCTGGATATATTACACATTGTAAATCAGTTGTCTATTGTATTCTATCATTTACTGGAGAAAAATCATGAACAGAGTTCATACAGTTAAGAATTTGTGACCAAAAAGGACCTAACAGACCATATAGGTATCTATTCTTCTGTGCTTTTAAAGTACCTTCTATGTGTATCTATTAAATCACATGTCACAAAGCAGGGGACATTTTTGTTAACATTAATTTCTTTCTTTCTATGACCCTCCATATTCACAAAATAAGCACACCCACCCAGCTGTATGTTGTATGATTCACACAAATATTTTACTGTTGTTGACTTCCTTGCTACTTAACTAGACTCATATATGTTATAGTTGCCAAGATGTTAAGAAAGTTGCAAAAAGAAATCAGACAGATTTTATTACTGCACTTCTGTGCTAAGTCAACACTGACCTTACATTCTATGTTATTCTCTACTGATGAGGAAATTTGCTTATCTAAGAAACAACTTTGGTTGAGTTGTATTGATCAAATTCACTAAACTGTGTATATACAGGTCAAAATCAAAATTTATCAATTTATTATATCTATATGAAGACATGTTTTTGTTCATCTAATGACCTTCCTTTGTGAAGACTCTCCTGCCCTCCTTATGTGGAGCATCATTTACACATGCCTCTAAAAGAGCATCTACTGACATCTAGCTGTTTTCTGGTTTTCTCCATTCACTGAGGCCCTTGGGGCCAGGACTTGGACTCAGCCTCCTTTATATCTATAATGTCTGTTTTAGTCAGCATTTTATGCTGCTGTGACTGAAAGACCTGACCAGAATAAATGGTGAGGAGAAACGGTTTATTTGGGGGATTCACAGTGTCAAAAATCTCCATCTGTTGGGGCTGGGATGGTGGCTCAGCCAGTAGAGCGCTCGCCTAGCACGTGCGCGGCCCAGGTTCGATCTCAGCACCACGTACAGATAAACTCATTGTGTACAACTAAAGCAAATAAATAAATATTTTTTTAAAAAATCTCCATTTGTAGATAGTTGGCATCATTCCTCAGGGCTCCAGGTGAGGCAGAATGACAAGGTGGACGAGCATGCCTCAGGGAAATGGCTCACATGATGATCAGGCAGCAGAGAAAGAGAAAGAGATCTCCACTTGCCAGATACATATATATGCCCCATGCGCCACACCACCCCATGTGCCACACTCTTCCTGCCTTCAGTTACCGCTCAACTAATCCTATCAGGTGATTAATTCACTGATTAGGTTAAGTCCCCTATAATCCAATCATTTCTCCTCCAAACCTTCATGCATTGCATCATGTATAAGCTTTTGGGGATACTTCATAACCAAACCACAGAAATGTCCAACAGAGGGGCTGACTTACCACAGGCACTCTATGGACAACATTGATATCTATGTATTTTATTGAGCACAAACAGAAGAGCCATTCTTTTTATTCTGTCTTTCCCAGAGGTTACTGATGATGTATCTGGTACTCCTACAAGATGCTTGAGAGGATAAGCTAATTTCCTTAACATTTGGATTATCTCTTCCCATGGGCAACTCATATATAGGAAAACAAACTGTACCAAGTAAGTTTGAATATATATCTATTGTTTGATAAGATGATGATTTGTTCAGCTTTCTTTATTATAAATGTGTTCTGAATCATTTCTTATTATTGTTAATGTTTTGGTTTATAAAGGGGCTCAATAATTTTAAGACATTAAATAATGACATTAAAAAAAACACACAAAAAATGCAATCTGAATATCCACAGACTTTAGTTGAGTCAGTGATTTCATATATAAATACACCTTTTACAACATTTTACCCTTGCAATATTATTTCAGATGGGTCATTGGAATATTTTTGATTTAGCATTTTCATTGTTGTATTTAAGGTAGAATTATGGTAGCGATTAGCTTTAGGTCTGTTGTGAGTCATAGTGAGACCAGGATGGAAGAAGTTTGCAGATTTTATTTTACCATATCCAGCAATGTGCTCTGATGAAATCTTGTGAAAATTCTATCTGATGGTTGCTGGATGTGAATTTAAGCTGTAATATCATGTAGTACACAGGGATGAAAGGCATCAGTGTTGTGTTCCATGATTGCTGGCATCATAAAACATGAACATTATTGGATCTATGTCAATGAGGAAAATCATTCATGATGAATGCCTACACTTATGGTAAGCCAAAGTCATCATATTATTCATTGGTAATTTAATTGGTGAATAAATTATTCAACATAATGATGCTGGTGCAATAGATACTGAATTTGAAAATAAAGTAAATAAGTGTTATTTGAGAATCAACAAAAAATCACTGTTGAAGAATTATTTTTAAAAAATTCTAAAACCACTCCAGTTTGGGGGTATTTGAAAACCCCCAGTGATTAAGAGATGATTAGGCGTCTGGCATATCATGTTCACAAAATTCACACTTGCTGAATAACTGAAAGGAATTGAAAATGTTACATGCATGGACTTTATAATACTGAAGTATTAAATATTAATATGAAGCCATAATGTCAAGAGATTTTTTTTCAGCAAATAGAAAGTCTTTTTATTTACCTAATAACCTTGTGTGCAAGTATTCTCAGGAAAGATGGTTAGCACTTCTGAAAGTGCATTCAATCTGTCTTCTCTATGAGCAGAAACAAATTGAAGGTATAGATTGTAGAATCTTAGCCCTGGATGGGAGCTCAGAAATAATTTATTCTGCATAGATGAAGGCCCTTAGGTCCAGAGCTATTGAAAGATTTACATAAATTCACATGATTGCCCAGTGACAGAGCTGGGATTAGAACCCTTGTCATCTGACATGGAATGATGGGCCCTTTCTCTGCTCCCTCTCCCTGTGACAGCTAGAAAATGACAACCAACATGTTTGCATGACCTTGATGTCTTAAAATTCACTCCTCACAATGTAACACAATCATTGAAATACTGATCCAGAGTCTGCTCTAAAGTTGTTTTAGCACATCTAGCCTTTGGGAATTTAGAAGTCTCCAGTTCTGTTCTTAGGAACTATGTGAAGTGGCATTGGTGATTTTTCCAGTCCCTTAGGTACTAAGGGGAGAAACTCCTGAGAGATGCTGATGATTTTTTTGCATTGATATTCTATTCAATCAGCAATAGCAAGTACAAGAGTTCCTGTCACTTGGGTTGTTTCTGTTTCATGGGACATCAAAAGATATTGTGGGAACCACTCAATGTACAGTGATCCCAAAGACCCAGACCTGCTTTCTTAAGGTGTTTCTGTAAATGGTTCATGACATCAAAGTCACTCCAGAAAGCTCAGTGAGGCTACTTTATCAAGCTGCCCTCTGCAGGCATTGTGAAAAGAAGAACCCAGGATATTTATGACTTGTTTGAGGAAGTGTCACTCGGGCTAATAGTAGTAATATCGCATCTTTGTTACATTGGAACCAATGATAAGTCACCAGCAAATTGCAGGTTCTTTTATTTTTTTCTAAAATTTTACTTCATTTTTGTCAGTCACCCCAAATTATTTTGCAGTTCTCATTTTCTACTTTGTGTTGTGGTTGCAGAAAGGAAACAAAGACTTAGGTTAAAATCATTAATTAAAAATAATTGTAGTTCTGTTCATGCTATGCCAGGGAACTATCAGGTACAATCTCATTAAATTGTCTCTGAGGATTTGAAAAATGTTTGTCAATGTCCATGTTTGGAAAATGCAGAAACAGAGACAGAGATGGAAGTGATTTGCCTCAACTTTTTCAGGTAGGATTTGCAGCGTTGGGATTAGAAATACACCAGTCCCTAACCAACAAAGTTCATGGTCTATTTAATTCTTAGTCTTTTCTCCTATGTCTGTGTGAGAAAACCAAATTAGAATTTCATAAATCTATAGGGATGCAGGCTCTGGTCTTTCAGGGGTGATTCTTACCTAGTTACAAGTTACAAATACAGTGTTCAAGATGGAAAAATTCAAGCTAAGTTAAAACTGATAATCTGTTGTCTTCATAGCTCTCATTATGGGTTACAAGGCAGAAAGAAAATAACTAAAGAATCTGAAAATAATGAGAGAACATGCTTAATTTGCTACTGGAGCTATGAATCATAGAATATTGAGTATTAGATAAGACATATGGCAAGACAGTATCAGGATCAGGGGCAACTTGCCTTGCTCCTTCATACACATGGGTTGCTATGGTTACACGGGTACTGAACTGATAGTGGACTGAAGAAGCTACTCTAATATTTTACTTTGTAAAATGTTACTGAAGGTTTCACTCTCTGAGATGCAGTGGGTGGAAGAGCGGCACTTTCCTCTGACATGGCAAACTGAATTTGCGTAGTAAAATCTCCCCAAATTAATTTTTTGTTAAATGTCTTTTTATTTTTTCTTTATGCTACCTTCCAATACAAAAGAACTGTGGTTAGGAATGAGGAGGAAAGGTCCTGGTATTTATGACATTGTGACTCTCAAGGTCATAGATATAGTAAGGTTGAAGCCAATACTCTGATTACACCCATAAAGCACTTTCTTTTCAACTTGGTGTCTTTTTGTTCCCTAAATAGAGCTCATAATTACCATTGTGTGTGGATCACCAGGGTTTACTAATTGAGTCTGAAGCTGTATTTTTTCAGTCTGAAGCTGGATTTTGTAAGATTTTGAAAAAGAAATTCTTCTGAATTTCATATATAGCCAATGTAGCATAGTACTTTTTATTTCCTTTCCAAAATTCAAAATGCATTCTAAATAATAGCATATTGATTATAGTAGTTAGAAAACAGTAATATTTGAGTTGTTCTTGTTAATTTGCTAACCAACTAACAAAGTTCCTATAGATATTTGGCACATGCTTATTGGAAACAGCATCATTGATTGTTCTGAAAACTAAAGGACTATAATTAGTTCAAGAAAAAAATTTTATGTGAATAATAAATGCAGGCTTATGCCATTTATATGTTATCTCAATTTGTTTTCAAAGCAAAGAAGAAAAGTCTTTTTGAAGAAAGTCAACATCAAACATAGTTTCGGAGAAAAATAACACTTGGGAGAGAATTCTAAAAAATAAAAAAGTCATTTCTGAAAAGGACATGGGCAATTCAATATAATGGGCAATTACCATTGGACTCACATGTACATATTGCTTCATACAAGATATGGCCACTGTGATACAAAATATAAAATGAGAAATTGGGGGCAGATGACATTTCAAAGAAAAGTTGGTCCTTCTGACCCATGTGTATCTAACTATCATTTTAAAAGTGATTTCTATAATGGTGAATCCAGGTTGACCAAATGGAAGCATATTGGGTACAAAATGCTCCAACCTGAGTGTTAAGCAAGATCATTTCATAAACCAAGGGCTCTTTGATTCACTGTTGAGCCCAGAGTGCAAGGCAAGCACCCCTACTCATCTTCCCCTTTCCTTACATTACTTCCACTTGGTTATAAATTACTACAAATGTGGAATTCTGGTTATAAGCTGGAAGCCTCACAGACTGCAAACTAACCTAAATCGTTTCTCCTTGGTTCAAGAAGCATTTGAACCCAGCTAGGCCAGTAAGATTTTAGTGTCAGGAACTGTAAAATATAGATTTTCCTGGTAGATGAGAAGCTTTTAGGACAAAAGATTGAGACACCTAGTGCCACATTTTCAGTGTTTAGAAAAAGTCTGCACACAAAGAGAACATGAAGCTGGTGACTAAGCATATGGAAGAGACGGTCCTCATTAAATTAATTTAACAATCAGTTTTCAGCTAGCTTTCCATGTGGCCTCTACTCCTTTCATAGTTTTGGTACATAACCCTACAAATGCCTCTTTGTATCTTAGGCTGATGGAAGTCAGGGTTTTAAAATTTTACCAGGTAGTTTTTCTGACCCACCCCTTAGCACACTGCTCAGTTCTTCTAGTGGCTTCTCACCTGGTGAGGTGGCTCTAGATAATTTGAAATGCCCAAATCCTAGTCTGCTTTCCTCTCTGACCATGAGTTATAAATCTTTTCACAACACCTGTGGGTGTCAAAGGTATGATAAATACTGGCTACAGTGTAAAAGTTTTGATGTGTTGTTTCTTACTCTGATACTTCTACTTCTCAAGTGTTGATACTGTTATTGAAGAACTTGTTACCAAAAAATTACTACAAATATGGAATTCAAAGTAACCTCTGCTCTTTCCATTCCAGGCCAAAGTTTGATAGTGATCCAAATGGGACCCCTGAAAGATCTATCAACAAAGCTAAATCCCAAACCATTTAGAAAATTATTCTTAAAATTTCTGATTGAAATATCCAGAATAGAAGAAGGGTTAAATATGTTTTATGTAACTCACTGGTGGAGCACCTGACTAGCATGTGTGAGGTACTAGGTTTGATTCTCAGCACTGCATATAAATAATTAAAATAAAGTTCCATCAAAAAAGATGCTTTCTGTGGGGTTCTCTAGAAAGAGGATTTAGATCACTGTAAATCTAAAATACCCTATCTCAAGGACAAAAATTATTCGAAGACTTGGCTTAAAGACACTGAATAAAATTTATATATTCTATTCAGTATTACAAAAGTAGTGCATTAATTTACTTAGAATAGAGCAAATTCATGCTTCAGATAAATTCATGATGTGTAGCCTCTGATATGCTGTGGGTACTACAGAACAGATATTTGTATTGTAGATGGAGAAGCAGAAGTCTTTTGGTATTGACAGCTACTGTTAACATAAAACATGCTTTCTGAGATTGTAATAATATAAAATTAGGAATACATATTAACCTAAAACTAGAATTGTGTTCTTAGACTTTCATCATTTAAATGTAGAGAAAGGAAAACAGGATAGAGAGATTTGAAGAAAGGGAAAGAAAACTTCAAAGCATAAATCAAATTCAAAATGATATCTAAATATCTAGGGATCAGATTGTTTGCCTGAACAAGTATGTAGCATCAACTCCCATCATTATGTAAAACTATAATGTATGGATTAAAAAATGTGGAAAGAAAAAAAATATCTAGAAGTCAGCTTCAAAACATAGAATAACTGGAGCTCCAACAGCAGAAGTGAAAAGGACTTCTCAGGCAGCATAGGAGTACTGTGCATGTTGCTGCTATCCTGGGAGATAGCAGCACCATAACTCCAGGGGAGACAAAAGCTTGGAGGAGATAGGATGAGCTCAAGGAAAGACAGGGGTTCCTGGGGCTGAATTTAAGAAAATTCTGACTATGAGCAATGTGAGCGACTACTTTTTTCTCATGATGGCTAGTTTCCATTTTCTGTGTGTCCATGGCATTAACATAATGTTTCCTAGCTTTGGACATGTTTAATAGTACAGGAACTTTTCTGTCAGTTCTGATAGAACAATTTTAAAAACATATTCCTTATCTGAACACTCATTAAGTTACTTGGCCAGAAATCCAAATAACAAAATGTCTATTATGGTTTGCATGTATAATAGAAGTTATGCGAAGTGTTTCTTCTCTATACAGAGAATAAAAAAATAAACTCAATAATACTCCCAGATGACCAATTTTAGCAATTTTATTTTATCAGGAGAGGTGAGGAACATGCATAAAATACGTGTTCTTAAATTAATGTCCTTTGAGGGCAGAGAGAAAAGAGCTCATTATTCTTCTAACTGGCAAAATTTGATTTTATTGACACCCTAACAGTATGTCACTTGCTCAATATTATCTCCCACAGCTATAGTTTTATAGACTTCCTTAGTTTTATTTTTTAATGTAGCAACTCCATGATACATTTCCAAGGGTGTCCATGTTATCTGACAATTTACTTCTGAAATAAAAACTGTAATTTTAGGGATAACAATAAATTACATGCTCTGTTGACACCTTGCACATGCTAGGTAATAAATACATATATGAGTTCAATTTTAAAACCCTATTAAAAATACAATTCCATGATGGTAGGCATTGTTTATCATTTCTTTTGTGTGTCCATGAACTGCCTCTGTTTCTCACACATAAAAGGTGTAAAATAACTGGTTGTTAATTGATGAATGAGTAGATTAATGGATAAGTGAATATATGTAGCTACAAAAATGTTGATGAACATGTAGAATTATAGAATTTAATTATTGGGTGGGATCAAATTTAACCAAAACTTGGTAAGGTAGACAAAATAATGAATACTCAATGATTTTCAAATCCTAATGCCCTAAAACCTGTAATAACATTGCAGGTTTATTAAATAAATGTCATGCAATAGCACTGTACTTTCACAGGGGGTGATTTGGGTAATGCCTTCCATGTATAATTTCAAGCAGAAATTCTCCAGTGTCCTTTCTGCTGTCATTACTCCATGTTTCCTAAAGAGAGTCATTCACATTTCATTCCAGGGATCCAAAATGTACCTCTAACTGCCATACAGATCATGGTGCTTAATTGACTCTTTCCTGGAAAGCTTTTAGTGGTCGTCTGTTATCTCCTGTGGAGACTATGATTAATGTATGTTGTGAGACACTTCGCTACTTTATTTACATTATTTTATTAAATTACACTAATTGTAGCATTATTAGATATATATGTATATGTACATATATATTTGTATCACATTCAGAGTTTGTAAAAACATTATAGGTATAATGTTAATACTGCTTATTTTCTAAAAAAAAAAAAAGTATTGTAATTAAGAATGGCATTCTAATACTACATTAGAGACTTAGTTTAAATCTAGACATCTATCAAAAAGGGAGGTAAATCATGTCACCAAAGGAATCCTCAAAAATGGCTTTTCCTAAACAATCTTTAGAATCTTAACAGCAGGTATTTGGAAACCTACTATTATAGATCTGCGATTGTAAGTTACCTACAATGTTCTCATATACAACTTCTTTAGTACTATTTAGCAATCATTTTGATTATTACTATTCAACATGATTCCTATGTGTGTTTTGATACTAACACTTTCTTTGATGTACAATCTCATACAATATCTCTCACCTTCTTTTAATAATGATGTATCTTTAGAGACAAATAGCAGTACGGAAGTCTGATTCATCCCTTCAAAATGATTACTCAAAGTAGGTGATATCTGTGACTCTCTTTGTTATTTTCATTTCATATAGTAGAAAAATATAGACTCAGCCACACGTAGTTATAAGACAGTGGTGCTGTCATCTATGCTGCTTCCATTAAAGCCTTGAAGGCTTTGTTTTGCTGAACATGTTGAATGCACCAAAAATTAGAAACCCATTAATGGAATTCCCAAAATCCTTACTATTGAACCTCAATTCTGAACCTCATTGTTGGCATGATAGGTTATTTTCTTGAGATGTTAAGTTTCTAGACCTATATGGTGGGGATACTTGCTTCACCACCTGATGTAATGAATTAATAATGAGGAAAAGAAATGTGTCCTGATTTTGCAACTGAGGCTTTTGAATGCTCTCTATTTTCTACTCTCTCTGCTTTAGTGATTTCAGAGTAGATTTTCCCCACAAGATATACATGCAGTTTCAAAAAAGGAAGCATCTTTCTCAGTTAATGAGCTGCAAATATAAAAGTTTGGGGAAGTCTCTATGAAAACTTTTGAATATGGTGACCTACTAGTACTGAATGTGCATGAGGTGACAGTTTCTTCTAAATGGCACATTGTCAGAGATGGGAGATGGTAGGAGTTAAGAAAGACACTAAAATTAACTCTGCCTCAGTTTCCATCACTATGCAGGCATAATTGCCTAATTTGCAGTCATATTATCAAGATTAATAAGATAGCCCTTAAAATTACATTAAATTCCTTGGAGATAGGCATTATATAAGTAGGAAGCACTCTATTAAATGGAAAAAATCTCAAGAAAAAGAGGCTAAACTTAATATATAAAATGTGGGCTGAAATTTAAGTAATTGACCAGAAATCAGGACTTTGGGCCAATTACTAGACTTCCAATCTATGTCATTTGAGAAAAATTGTACAGAACATCCTTTCCTCATTTCCAACATTTGCTTATTACATGAAGTAGATAATTTAACACTAAATAAGGACACAGTTACATTCCCTCCATGTATCATTGCAGTCTGCTAAAAAAAGAATTATATTAAATTGGTAGTCAGAATCTTTCCCCAAATGACGATAATTGGATTTCAGATTCAAAGGACATCATTCAATTGTAAAGAAATGGCTAGAGGAAATAAAAAGGCACTGTCCTTAGTATATAGTATTTTATATTTTCTTTAGTATTACATAAAGTTCATTCAAAAGGAAAGAAACATTAGCCTAAAACATGTATCTGACATTTAAGATTTAAAATACCATGTATACTTTTTCAAATTTCTCTTACCTATTCTGATATAATTGTTATAATATTTCCTTGATGGTGATAAGAGTCCATATTTTTTTATTGAATGTCTATTGAATAAACAGTACTGTGACAGAATATTTTGATGAACTTATATTATATAAATTACTGGAACAAGAATTATCTGAATTCTCCTTCATAATCAGAATGCATAGTTTTATTCTTATATTAGAATGTCCCCATAGTTAACCATTTGTGTTTTTAAGCAATGTTGGGACTTTTAGAATATGTACATGCACTATGATTCAAGGAAGCTTAGGAGTTGGGATAGAAAAGAAGCTGACTCCCATAGAACTTCTTAAAAGTTTGTCACTACTGATTTTATTAAGAATGTAATTAAGGTTGGGATCTGTTTATATAACATGTTGAGTTGTTTAATCAAGGGAATGTTCATTGAGTTTAGGTGCATAAACTTTGAGGCATGTTTGCTAGACATATACCTGTGAAAAGTTTTAAGAATTCTCCAAACAGAAAGAAAGAGTAGTGAGGACCCTACTGGAGAACAGGTTGAAAATGAGTCACAGTCTAATAAGGTACACATAAGGCACTAAAACTTAATTGAGTTAAGATGATACATGATCACCAGATAGAATTGAACACTCTTGGAATAGATATGATTTTGAAAACCTTTTGTTTAAATGCCTTGTATGTGATTTGTGAACTTCTTACCTGATCCACACATACCATGTACTCCTCTTGACTGTTGAGAAATCTTTGAAGACCTCAGAAGAGTTTAAGTCAAGTTAAGTGGGTTCACAAATTCCACTTGGACCTTCATATTAACCATAATGTTTGGTCTATCATCTTCAATACTGGGTAAGCAAATTAGGATCTTCCTATAGAACACTAATAAAGGAGACAAAAGGAATACGGTTAACACATTATTCAATACATATTGACATTTCTCACTTGAGTGAATAAAATGCCTGGGAATATATTTATAATTATCTATTTTATTCAAATATTTCATGCTTTTCTAAATATATGCCAGGAATTGTGCTAGGTCTTTTCACAATCATGCTAGATATTTGAACTTATATATGTTCATCATGATTTTAATCTAGGAAGATAAGATGTTGCATAATGATTTTTAATTCATATCGACAGAATTTGTCTTATTGTGAAGTATATTGACTAAATACTGGAGAGTCTAAGATGAGTAAGGTTTCATTAGCAAAACACTTTGAAACCTATTGGCATGGAAGCAACTATTATAACTGGAAGACACAGAAAAACTTCACCCTAGGATGGAAGGTAATACCTATCAAACAGCTAATTCTAATTAAAAATCAAAACTCCACTTTAATCTCAGAAACCTACCTCTCTGCTTCTGTTGTTCAGTGCATCCTGAGTGAAAATAGTGCTCAATTCATCAGTGTGTTGTGGTTTTCCCAATTCCTTCATTTTATTTCAGGAGGCCTCTTGGTTCCAGTGATTGCAGATAAGCATTTGAGTGCTCTCCATGACATCAAGTATTGATGAGTAAAAAGGAATGTATCATTTGGATGGTGCTTTGGACCAACATAATTTGAAACTACAGTTTACTAAACTAATGACAATGTTGTAGTTCTACAGAAAGAATGAAATCTTGCCTAAGTCAACATTCCATGTTCTGTGGAATTGTGATAGAAGGTGTGATAGCTAAAGTCAGAGGGGAAATAAATTATAAAAAATTATATGTCTAAATCTATCTATTTGAATTTCCAAAATGTTGTATCTTGGTATATACCATTTAACAATATGTTGTCAATTAAATAATTGATTTCAATATTGATTTTTGTCTATGTATATGTGTACATCCAAATGTACAAACCTTTGGTCAAAAGTCCCTTATAGTTTGTTTCAGCTGTTCTGTCTCTCTCTATAGATCCCTTATTATTACATCGATTTCCAAGTTTATTTAAATGTATTGTTACACACATTTAATATATAGTTATATGTGTATTCCCTTTCCTGAAGGGCAAAAATCACATGGGTGACAACCGTGCAGCCAAGAGATTTATTCACCAGCCTTTATGGCTGGTTGGAGGTTGAAGAGGTTCTGGGAGAGAGGAGTCAGGGAGAGGGGAGTATGAGAGCTCTAAACGGAAGATGGGTGCCTGATCTCACAGGCTGTGGTCTCTGGAGCAGTCGGCTAAGGCAGCTGCCATCGGGCTGGAGGCTGGAGCTGCAGGCTGTGGCAGCTACGTAGGGCTGGAGGCAGTGGGTCTGGAGCTGGTGCAGTGGCTCAATAGGGCTCAATAGGGACTAGCTGTTGTGTGTGTGTCTCTCAATAGTGGCTCAATAGGGACTAGCTGTTGTGTGTGTGTCTCTCAAACTCCTAAAGAATGGGACCTTATATAGGGATTTCTGTGGGACCTTATATAGGGATTTCTGGTGGGGGGTGCACCAGAGTGACTCTTTGCCCATGGAACCGGAAAACCTTTAAGCCTATTGGCTCCTGCCCAGAGAAAAAACAGCCTGCCGGAGGAGAACAGAGCAACCTTTTTTTAAGCCCATTGGCTCCTGCCCAGAAAATGAAACAAGGTTGCTTTGCTCAGGATACAGAAACTTCCTTTAGGGGGGTGGGGTAGCCCATCTATCATTTCCAACTATATTTTCTAGCCACCACAAAAAGTATAGAACACAACTTATACAGGAAATATTTCAGATTATATAATAAATCACAAGTAATTACTTCACACGCAGGTTGCCTGCCTCTTTACTTCTAATATAAAGAAGGCACAGGTACAAAGAAGTCAGATTTCAGATTTCTTCAACATATTCTACTTCGTCTCACTTTTTTTTTTTTTTTTTTTTCCTTTGGTTTTCAAATACCTGTAGTGAGGAGGAAATGAAGATTACCTTATTTAGAACAGTGGCCCTTCATGGAGTATATTTCAAAGACAAATCTTCAGCAGACTTATTTGGCTCAACTTTTAACTAACAATTTCACAGGAATCATTTCTTCCAATTTTCTTTTTTTTTAAACTAGGAATTATAATTTCATATTCATCCCATGTCTCTGACCACTATCTATAAGAACATAAATATATCCAATTCAATTACATTAATGAACAAAGTACACTTTATTGAGGATACTCTTCACATTGTTGCCTTGGGTGAGACAGACTTGGTGAATGAGAGACTATGGAAAAACAAGGGCTTACTGGACTGGTTACTACCCAGGTGCCAGAGGAAAACCATCAGACTTGGACGATGATATGAAATGTGTATTTCTATCCAAGGATTGAATCTCAGATTCTTTAAATACATGAGTCTTTCAATGCAATGGGGCAGCCTACAAGTTAACAATGTTTCATTAATTCTCTAATAAATCAGTTGCAAAGACCATGACAGTAATATTCCACATTCTTTCATTTATTGCCAACTATTGAAACCCAGAATCATATTCTGACAGAAAATGAAATCACATCAGAATATTTTTATAACCTTCAGTGTCCTATGAAAGAAAAATGGATTAGGAGGGAGAGTGATAAGATTCATGGATTTTGTTTCTGTTTTGTTTGTTTAGCCTTTTCAAAATATTTATCAGCATGTTGATATTACTTTTAAACTCACTTGTCATTCAGGATATGAGAAGGATTTTTCCTAGGATGCTTGAGGATGCCAAAATCTGTAGAGACTCAACTCTAGATATAAAATGGCATAGTAGTTGCATATAACCTACTCACAAACTTCTGTGTACTCTAAATTGTCTCTACTTACAATTCCTAATTCAATTTATGTAAACTTTATATAAATAGTTGATATTCATCATTTAGAGAAAAATGCCAATAAAGAGTCTGTGTATGTCCAGTAGAGATGCAATATTTTTAAAATATTTTTGACTGATGTTTGAATCTGTGGATGGAGTAGTATTTGATACAGAGTCTACTGGATGTTTCAAGGTTAGCTTGCATTTAGAATGCATTCTTGAAAATGAAATGGCAAGTAGAAGATGAACTCAAAATTCCAAGAAGAATTCCAGGAGAGTCAATCTTCTGAAGACTTTCAATAGGATTGAATCAGGGCAATCACAGACAGGACAGGTAATGTGTTCTGAGAAATGATGCCTCATGTTCAAATGTTTGCAGACACTGGGTGATCTCTTTTCCTAAAAAATAACTTAAGGATTTTTAAATATGATCCAGTGATGTCACTTCTTAGTTATGGCCAAAGGAGCTAAAAACAGTATGTTATAGAAACATCTGAGACATCTATTTTCATTATTCACAGTACCCAAGGTATAAAATTAACCTGAATGTCCATCAAAAGATGAATGGAGAAAATATTGCAGTGTGTGCATACAATAGAATACCATCCAGAAGAAAATCTCACCATTTTGCAACAAACCAGATAATTCTAGAGGACAGGAACTTAGGTGAAACAAGCCAAGCACTGAAAGATATATATTGTATTATGTATGCAAATTCTAAAAAAGTGGAATTCATAGAAATAAATAGTATAATTGTAGATTTATGAAGCAAGAGAGGAATGTGGAGATAGATGTGTGCAGGGAATGTGAATATATTAGTAAAAGGATTCAGTATTTTATTTAGACAAGATCAATAAAATTCTAGCTATCAGTGCACAGCATAGTGCCCATAGGAAATAAACATGTATATTTTAAAATTGATAACAGTATATATTAAATGATCTCATCTCCAAGAAATAGTAAGTATGTAAAGCTATCTATGTGTTGGTTATCATGTTCTGCTCATTCCATGGTGTATGCATATACCATAGCATTATATTTTGCTCCTTAAACATATACAAATTTTACCAGACTATATATAAATATACAATATATACACTTGTATTATGTATGTACATATATTAAAGCAGTTCTGAGTTTTTTTCTTCTTCTGTCATTTGCTGTCTTTCTGTCTATTTGGCTTTGGTTCAATCACTTTAGCCTTACAAAGTCATGATTCTCTTCTCCAAATAATAAATTACTCATTTATATGGAAAAATCAAACAAAAATTAACAATGGATACAAGAAAATTGAAGTGTGTTGCATATATATAGTTAAATTAAGAATTATCTATTTAGCCGGGCACAGTGGCGCAAGCCTGTAATCCTAGCACTTGGGAGGCTGAGGCAGGAGGATCGTGAGTTCAAAGCCAGCCTCAGCCATGGCGAGGCACTTAGCAACTCAGTGAGACCCTGTCTCTAATAAAATACAAAAATGACTGGGGGTGTGGCCCAGTGGTCGAGTGCCCCTGAGTTCAATCCCCAGTACAAAAAAAAAAAAAAAAAAAAAAAAAAATTGTACACAAGAATTATCTATTTAAATGTGACTATCAGGATCCTTGGAAATTCACTCACATTTTTTTCAATAATACCGAGCCTAGTGTTTTGCCATTGAAGTGTTAATAATGGGTCACTAAGAAAGCATATTTAGAAATTCATTTTGCTTGAAAAATATTCTATATATTTCATTTTTGTAGTGTTCTGTACTATGTGGTAATTTTAGTTATCATTTGGCCAATTCAATATCTAGCATTTACCTAAAATACCTATGCATTTGAAAGACAACTCTGTGAGCTCTTTACTTCCAACAAGATCAGTGGTGACTTGGCTTGTGTATGTTTTTTGTTAACCAAGAATGTTCTTAGGATAGCAAGCCTGACACTCATGTTTCAATGGAATTTGGTTTGTAAGGACAACCAGTGCTTCGGAAATGTCATGTTCTTATCTTAATGATTTTATAATTTAGCACAATACACGTTGTTTTCTTTATGGAATCCCACCCACAAAGACCCTATTGATTATTTTTTTTCATTGTGTTTATAGCATGTCATGGTGAGGTAAAGTAGAGAACAAATTATGATCTCAACTAAGATGTAGATCTGTTATTGGAGTGAGAGTGCTGACCTGTGAAATACTTTCACAGAGTGTTTGCAAAATCATTTTGTTGTCAAAATGATGAAAACATTTCTTCACTAAGTGTTACACTAAGATATTAGGAAGCTTCCAAAGAGACGTGTGAAATTAAAATTCTAAAGTAATTTTCACATACTTGTATAAATGAAGAAAATTTTTTTAATTATGGAAAGAGTATTTTCATATCACTCAAAGATCACTGTAAGACTAGTATGTTGCTATAGACCTTACTCAAGGACATTTCTCATATAAGTTATCTTCATCTTTATCAATAATGTATAAAAATAGAATAATAAAATTATGTATACAAATAGAGAAACAATGCTGAATAATGTATAGAAAGGGCATTTCTAAGTGTATAATAAGAAACTAGTTATACTGTTATTTCTCCAAGTACTTAACCATCATCATTGAGTGCTGCTTTATATGAGAACCTTCTGAAATTCCTAACAGGAATTAGAAAAAGAAAAATAAACAAAATAAATAAATGGTTCCTATTTTATAGAAATAAAAATGAGAAACTTAAATGAAATTTAAGTTGTATCCATGGTATTTTAAGACCCTCAAGAAGGACCTCAGAAAAAAAGTATTTATTTTTATATGAATAACTGTGTATGTCACAATAATAATTATTTATAACCATCAGCATACTCTGAGATCAATTTTGAAATAATATGATCATAACATAAAATGAGCATCATGAAGTAGATAAGATTTAAAATATAGCTTTTTTTTTTTTGTTGTTGTTGTTGACCTTAATGGCCAAACTGAGCAAATGGATAATTTTTTGTTTTGGGGATACAAAAAACTCTTCTTTTTGTGCTTTCCAATTCTCAGAAAAAAAAAAAAAAAAAAAAAAAACTCGTTTAGAGAATATTTAAAGTAGTATGATCTTAAAACCTGCCTGAAATAATCTGAAAGAGGCTGCACTTATGCACTTCACCATGGAGGTTCCATAAGATCTCAAAGGTGTTTCAATAATGAACATGTATACAAAAAATCCAGAAGAATGGGAAGGTTAAAAAGATGAATCTGACCCACAACTAATACTGAAAATGATGTAGAGCAGAGGCATGGCCAGGAAAAATGTTCTGAAAGGTGTGTGGCAACTATAGTGCTTTGTTCTGTTTATTGTAGTATGTGTGTGTGTGTGTGTGTGTGTGTGTGTGTGTGTGTACGCGCGCGCATGTGCAGTTACCGGGGCACAAGCAATAACATGTTCTTAGAAAAATTAACTTCTGTATTCCTTTCACAAGCCCATATCAGTAAGTCTCAGACTAAAGTTGGATAAGGACGCCACAAGAAAAGAAAATTACAGACCAATAACCCTGATGAACACAGATGGAAAAATCTTAAAAAAATACAATTAAACAAAATTTTAATGCACATTAAAATAAATCATACACTATGATCAAGTGGGATTTTTTTGTAGGATGCAAAGATATTTCAACATATTCTGATCATAAATTAGGATACAACATATTAACAGAATGACAGATAAAGTTTAAATGATCATTTAAATAGATGTTGAGACAGTATTTGACTATTGAACATTATTTCATAATAAAAACTTTCAGGGATGTTTTTCAAGATGGCAGAATAGAGAAAGTTGCTTTCCTGACTGTTCCATAGCATGAAACCAAGAAAGCAAATAGGAGCTTTGTAGCAAGGTGGGTGGTTGGGATTTAATACTCAACATTCAAAGCATATTGGGGATTCAGGAGGTTGGATATAAAAAAAAATAGGAGAGAAATGCCAAGTGCCAGTGCCACTGTTGCTTGGAGGCACCAGACAGAGCATTTTCTCCACAAGCAAAGTGGAAGGATAAGGAGATAACAATAAATGCATTTTTAAGAGGTCTGAGAAGTGTCTCAGTATGGAAAAATCAGAGAAATGCAAATAAAAACTACTCTAAGATTTCATTTTACTCCAGCAAGAATGGCAGATATCAAGAACACAAACAACAATAAATGTTGAAGAGTATGTGGGGAAAAAGGCACACTCATACATTGCTGGTGGGACTGCAAAATGGTGCAACCGCTATGGAAAGCAGTATGGAGATTTCTTGGGAAAATGGGAATGGAACCACCCTATGACCCAGCCATCCCACTTTTGGGTTTATTCCCAAAGGACTTAAAAACAGCATATTACAGTGACATAGCCACTTCAGTGTTTATAGCAGCACAATTTACAATAGCTAGATTGTGGAACCAACATAGATGTCCCTCGGTAGATGAGTGGATAAAGAAAATGTGGTATATATACACAATGTAATTTTACTCAGCAATAAAAGAGAATAAAATAATGGCACTCGCTGGTAAATGGATGAAGTTGGAGAATATAATGCTAAGTGAAATCAGTCAATCTAAAAAATACAAATACCTAATGTTTCCTCTGATATAAGGAGGCCAGTTCATAGTATTGTTGGGTCGGGGTATATAGGAGGATTAGAGGAACTTTATAATGGTCAAAGGAAAGGTAGGGGAAGGGAGGGAGTAAGGGAGGAAGGGGGGAGAAGAAAAAGTGGTTGAATAAGATGGATATCATTATTCTAAATACATGATTGAAGACTTGAATGCTATGAATATACTTTTTATACAAACTGTTTTGTGTAAAAAGAGGCTCTATATGTATAGTATGAACTGTAATACATACTACTACTATAAATAAAATTTAAAAAAAAAAAGATACTACCCAACTAAAAAGGCATGCTGCACAAAATTCTTTAGTGGCAAAGAAGCTGCATTTCTCTCAGCTGCCAGTGCAGGAAAGGAAGGACCTATTTTACAATCACTGCATAGGGGCTGGCAGCTGGGGGAGCCAATTCCTGGCAAACCTGAGTTTCACTAAAATAGGCCTGGGTAACACACACTACATGACATAGAGTGTTCCTAAGTGACCAGGAGAAAACCAAACATGGAGAGAGGTTTACACAGGTTAATACTCATTGTGGAAACCAACCTGGCTCCCCCTCTACCCTCCAATCTGGCCATGGGCAGGACCAGCTGGGAGAGACACACCAGGCTGGGAATTCAAAAGGACAGGAGCAGGAGAAATTGAGTTTGGAGACTGAACACAAGAAATCAGGAAATAGGGAGTGCATAGGTGACAGAGGGAACTAAGAATTGGCTCCTCCACTACTTAAGTGGAACTCAGTGGAGAAACGTGGGGTGTAGTCTTCCACATGAACTGGTAGCTGCTGAGCCCTGGAGGTGTGCCTATTTTAAATCTTCAGATCAATGGCCACTCAACTTGTCTCCTATTTAGTCCTAAACTAAGAACTCTGCCTACAGTATTTCCTCTCACACTCCAGCAACCCAACTCTGATGGCGGAGCAGGCATCACACTCCAGTCTACCACACCTAACACTGCTGAGAAGGAAAGCTGAGAATATTTTGAACTCCAACAAAAAATAATTATTTAATTTTTCATCAAGATTTTCTATATTATTTATTTATTTATTTTTCATTTTTTCTGTTTAATTGTGACCCAAATGGCCCATGGACACTCATACATTTTTTTTCTCATTTTTAGCATTTTTGAAACAAGTTACTTTTCATGAATCAGTATTTTGAGAACTAGAATATTTGATTTGTATAATTTGGTTGTGTTTTGTATTCTTTATTTTTTATTTTTTTAGATTTTTAAATTTATATACTTTCTTCTCTCCTTTATTTTTTCTCTTAATTCTCTTTCTCTCTTGTCTTCTGCTAACAGCCAATATTTATTGTTCTCTCTTTCACTCTTCTTTTAATATTTTTTTACTTCTATTTTCTTTCCTTCTCACTCATAAACATTACATTTTATATCACTTCTGTTTTTTCTCCATTTTTACCAATCCAAATTGTAAACTTTTTTTGTGAATTTTCTGTTTTTACTGTGGGCAGTAACTGATCATATTAATTTTGTTTATTTTGAAAATTAACACTAAAATATCATAGCAGGAACTATTTTATTTAATGCTGTATATTATTTGCATTGATTGTACCAGTACCTAAACCCTAAAATGTGAAGTACTAGAAACCTTCAGGGGTACTATAAGTCCACAGGGTAGAAACTCAAGTGCTTCAGATCTATATTGTTAGATGTGTAGACATACAATGCAATAGCACTTCAATGAAGAGATAGAGATACAAAAAAAAAAAAAAAAAAAAAAAATCACCAGCAGAATAGACCACTTGGAAGACAAGTTTCAGGCAATGAAGACAAAATCTGCCAGGCATGGTGATGAATGCCTTTAAACCAAGTGGCTTGGGAGGCTGAGACAGGAAAATTACAAGTTCAAAGCCAGCCTTAGCAAAAGCTAGGTACTTAGCAACTCAATGAGACCCTGTCTCTAAATTAAATACAAAATAGGGCTGGGGATGTGGCTCAGTGTTTGAGTGCCCCTGAGTTCAACTCAGGGGAAAAAGAAAAGAAAAGAAAATAATAACTGAAGACAAAATCTATAATCTTGAAAATAATGTTTACCATAGAGAATAGATGTTAGGAGACCATGAACAGAACTTCAAGACATAAGGAATGACATGAAAAGACAAAATTTAAGATTTGGCAGGATAGATGAAGGTGAAGAGATACAAACTAAAGGAATGCATAATATTTTCAATTAAATAATATCAGAAAATTTCCCAAGCCTTAAGAAAAAATGTCAAATAAAATACATGAGGCTTACAGGACCAAAACCACAAATTACAACAGAAACAAAAGCATGCACATTATTACGAAAATGCCTAACATACAGAATGTTAAAGTCTGCTGGAGAAAAATGACAGGTTACATTTAGAGGTAAAACAGTTCAGATCTCAGCTGATTTCTCATCCCCCTCAAAGGTAGGAGGTTTGGAATAATACATACTAAACTATAAAAGAAAATGGGTACCTTCTAAGAATACTATACTCAGCAAAAATTAAGCTTCAAAATTGATAATGAAATTAAAGCCCTCCAAAAAAAAATAAATAAATGAATTCACACCTAGAAAGCTTGCACTACAGAACATTCTTAGCAAAGTATTTCATTTCAAAATGAAAAATAAAAGTGAAAATGAGCAAAGGGAGGAACTACACTAGAAGAATAGTCATTCAAAGGAAAAACTAATTCAAATTAAAAACAAGAAATAAATTATAAAGATAAGGAAGACAAACTATTTCTCAGTAATAAGATTGAATGTAAATGGCCTAAATGCATAACATCAAAAGACAGAGACTGGCAAATTGGATTAAAAAACAAGACTCAACAGTATACTATCTCCAAGATACTTACCTCGCTGGTAAAGACATCCACACTCTGATGGTAAAAGGATTGGAAAAAAAAAAAAACATATCATTCACAAGGATCTTGTAAACAAGTAGTGTTTCTATCCTCATATCAGATAAAGTGGATTTCAAGTCAAAGTTATTAAGAAGGGACAGACAAGGACATTTCATGCTGCTTAAGGGAATTATATATCAACAAGACATAAAATTGTACAAATTTTTCCTCAAACAATGGAGCATCTATATCTACATCCATCAAAAAAAAAAAAAAAAAAAAAAAAACAAAAAAAACAAACAAACAAAACAAAACAACCACAACAAAAAACTTCTCAATTTCAAGCATCAAAGAGACCACAACACAAAAGTATTGGGTGACTTTAACATATCTCCCTCACTACTGGATAGATCTTCCAGACAAAAACTAAACAAAGAAACTATAGAACTAAGTAATAAAATCAATTATTTGGACTAAACATGGAAATATAGAATATTTCTTCCATCAATGAGTGAATACACTTTCTTCTCAGCAGCACATGGATCCTTCTCTAAAATAGACCATATCTGAGGCCACAAAGCAACTCTAAGCAAGTACAAAATAATGAAAATAATACCTTGCATTCTATCAGATCACAATGAAATAAAATTAGAAATCAGCAATAAAATAAAAAATAGAAGCTATTCTAACACCTAGAGACTAAATAACATGCAATTGAATGACCAATGGATAGCAGAAGAACAGGGATAAAATAAAAAATAGAGTTAAATGAGAATTGCGATACCATATATCAAAATAAGCCAATCCCCAAATACCAAAGGCTGAATGTTTTCTCTCATATGTGGATACTAATTTACAATAAGCTGGGGGGCACTAGAGAAGAATAGCATTACCTTAGATTAGGTAGAGGGAAGTGAAGTGGCAGGTAGGGGAGGGGATTTGGGGATAGGAAGGATAGTAAAACAAAACAGATGTTATTACTTTATGCATATATATGACTGCATGACCAATGTGGTTCTACAACATGTACACTAAGAAAAATAAAAGATTATATCCAATCTATATATGATATTTTAATGTGCACAAATGCATTCTACTGTCATGTGTAACTAATTAAAACAAACTAAAAAATTTAAAAAAAATATCTGGGACACTGTGAAGGTGGTTTTAAAAGGAAAGTTCATTGCATTGAGCTCATTCATTAAAAGACTATAAAGGCAACAATAGAATTACATCTCAAAGCCCTAGAAAAAGAAGAAGAAATCAACACTGAAAGCAGTAGAAGACAGAAAATAATTAAAAACAGAAATCAATGAAATTAAAACAATTTAAAAATCAATGAAATTGAAATCAATGAAATTAAAACAAAAGAAATCAACGAAATCAATGAAATTAAAACAAAAGAAAGATTTCAAAAAATTTACAAAACAAAAAATTGGTTCTTTGAAGAAAAAGAGAATTCAAACTACTAAAATTCATAATGTAAAAGGAAATATTACAGTGGACACTACTGAAATGCAGAAGACAATCAGAAACTATTTTGAAAATTTATACTTCAGTAAAATAGAAAATCTTGAAGACATCGACAAATTTCTAGAGACATGTATATACATATATATATATACATATATATAAAATCATGATGTTTTACATCTTCAATGTGCACAATTTTAATTTGTCAATTATACCTCAATAAAATGCTAATAAAAAGAAGCAATACTTGTGACTGCTAATATGAACTTCTTTTGAACAAAGATTTTTTTTTCAAAATGTAAAAACATAATTTCAAGCACATAAATACTGAAAATTCAAAGTTGGTTTGATTTCAAGACCACTGGATATTACTATTAGCAATAATGTGAGCATATGATTATAAGAAAATGGACAATTTTCTCATTTGTAAAACAGGTGATTTGAAGGAACCATAATTTATAGAAGCATAAAAATTTGAATATGATGTTTTCTAGGGTATTTTGTCATACCCTAAAATTCTTGTTGAAAAAAATGTTTGAACTGAACTTACATCTAAGTGAATTTTACCATGTTTTCAGGTACACTTTGTTTGCAAAAATGTATCTCCAGTATTATTTCTATTTCACTTAAAATTGCTCGAATCATGGAACTATCAAGTGGTTTTTTGTTTTGAAACAAGACCTGGGATACATCCACAAATATGCCCTATTCCAAGAATGTGTACTCATGTCTTAAGTTATGTATATTTGAACTGGAATATTGACCAATTCAGAAAATGTTTAGTAAAGTAATACTTATTATAAAAGACGGAGAGAAAGAAACAAAGAAATTACAGCATTTGTATGACTCTCAACTAAATTATGCAATATGTAGACTTTAAATGAGATCCAAATGATATTTTGTAATATTATTGGAATTACAAGGTTTAGCATGTGCTCAGTAATTTTCCATTGGATTATAATATCATCTGAGATGCCTCAAGGAGCCCTTCAGTATAAAGGAAGATATGGTATACTTAGGCTTGAGGTGGTAGAATTCCATTTGTATATTGAAGAAAAATGTACCATTGTCATATCTCCTGATTTTAGGAATTATCTAAATGAAAGCTTGAATTTGGTATCTTTAATAGCATATGAATTCCACTTAAGTTCCATATCTGATAAATACAAACAAATGCCAAAGCAGAAATGAGCTGTTAAGAATTTACTCTTAAGGTGAAAGGCTGAGTAAAGTCTTATCACTCACATGGCCTGCGGAAGTAAGCAGGGGTTTCCATTCTCATTTCAAATAAGGTAACTTCAAACCAAAGCTAATGAAAAGGGACAAAGATGGATATTTCTTACTACTTAAGGGAACCATTCATCAACAGGATGTAACAATCATAAATCTATATGCCCCAAATAATGGAGCACCGACATTCATCAAACAAACTCTTCTCAAGTTCAAGAATAAAATAGACCACAACACAGTTATTCTAGGGGACTTCAACACACCTCTCTCACCAATGGATAGATCATCCAAACAAAAGCTAAACAAAGAAACCATAGGCCTCCTTAAAACAATTTATAACTTAGACCTAACGGACATATATAGAATATTTCATCCCTCAGTAAGCGAATACACTTTTTTCTCAGCAGCACATGGCTCCTTCTCCAAAATAGACCATATATTATGTCACAAGGCAACTCTCAGCAAATATAAAAAATAGAGATACTACCCTGCATTCTATCAGAGCATAAAGGGATAAAATTGGAAATCAATGGCAAAATAAGGAATAAGAAAAACTACTCCAACAACTGGAAGCTAAACAACATGCTACTGAATGAACACGGGGTTGAAGAAGACATCAAAGAGGAGATTTAAAAATTCCTAGAGGTAAATGAGAACACAGATACATCGTATAGAAATCTCAGGGATACTATGAAAGCAGTAGTAAGAGGAAAATTTATTGCACTGAGTTCATTCTTTAAAAGGAAAAAAAAAAAACAACAAATAAATGACTTAACATCACACCTCAAAGCACTAGAAAAAGAAGAACAGATCAACACTAAGAGCAGTAGAAGACAGGAAATAATTAAAACCAGAGCAGAAATTAATGAAATTGCAACTAAAAACAATTCAAAGAATTGACAAAAGTAAAAGTTGGTTCTTTGAAAAAATAAACAAAATTGACAGACCCCTAGCGATGCTAATGAAAAGAAGAAGAGAAAAAAACTCAAATTACTAACATTCATGATGAAAAAGGAAATATCACAACAAACACCTCAGATATACAGAAGATAATTAGAAATTACTTTGAAAACTTGTACTCTAATAAAATAGAAAATACTGAATGCATTGACATTTCTAGAGTCATATGATTTGCCTAAACTGGATCTGGAGGCTATACACAATTTAAACAGATCGATTACAAGTGAAGAAATAGAAAATGTCATCAAAAAGCTACCAACAAGGAAAATCCAGGACCTGATGGGTTTACAAGAGAGTTCTACAAAACTTTCAAAGAAGAACTAATACCAATGCTCGTCAAACCATTTTAAGAAATAGAAAAAGAGGGAGCTCTTCCAGATTCTTTGTATGAGGCTAATATTACATTAATTCCAAAGCCAGTCAAAGACACATCCAAAAAAGAAAACTTCAGACCAATATCTTTAATGAACATATATGCAAAAATCCTCAACAAAATTCTGGCAAATCGGATACAAAAACATATCAAAAGGATAGTGCACCACAATCAAGTGGGCTTTATTCCAGGGATGCAAGGCTGGTTCAACATTCGGAAATCAATAAACATAATACATCATATCAATAGACTTAAAGATAAAAATCATATTATTATCTCAATAGATGCAGAAAAAACATTTGACAAAATACAACACCCTTTATGTTCAAAACACTGGAAAAAGTAGGAATATCAGGAACATATCTCAACATTATAAAAGCTATTTATGCAAGGCCCAGAGCTAACATTATCTTAAATGGAGAAAAATTGAAAACATTCCCTCTAAATACTGGAACAAGACAGGGATGCCCTCTTTCACCTCTGCTATTTAACATAGTACTGGAAACTCTGGCCAGAGCAATTAGAGAGACAAAAGAAATTAAAGGGATCCAGATAGGAAAAGAAGAGCTCAAATTAGCACTATTTGCTGATGACATGATAATATACCTAGAAGATACAAAAAACTCTACCAGAAAACTTCTACAACTAGTAAATGAATTCGGCAAAGTTGCAGGATACAAAATCAATACCCATAAGTAAAAGGCAGTTTTGTACATCAGTGACAAAGCCTCTGAAAGGGAAATGATGAAAACAACCCCATTTACAATAGCATCAAAAAAATAAAATAAAATAAAATACCTGGGAATCAACTTAACGAAAGAGGTGAAAGACCTCTATAAGTAATAGAACACTAAAGAAAGAAATCATAGAAGAACTCAGAAGATGGAAAGACCTACCTTACTCTTGGATAGGTAGAATCAATATTGTCAAAATGTCCATACTACCAAAAGCATTATACAGATTTAATGCAATTCCAATCAAAATCCCAATGTCATTCTTCAAAGAAATAGAAAAAGCAGTCATGAAATTCATCTGGAAAAATAAGAGACCCAGAATAGCCAAAGCAATCCTGAGCAAGAAAAGTGAAGCATGGGGCATCACCATGCCAGACGTTAAATTATACTATAGAGCTATAGTAACAAAAACAGCATGGTATTGGCACCAAAACAGACTGGTGGACAAATGGTACAGAATTGAGGACACAGAGACTAATACATATAATTTCAGCTATCTTATATTAGACAAAGGCGCCAAAAATGTACAGTGGAGAAAAGATAACCTCTTCAACAAATGGTGCTGGGAAAACTGAAAATCCATATGCAACAAAATGAAATTAAACCCTTATCTCTCACCATGCACAAAACTCAATTCAAAGTGGATCAAGGACCTAGGAATTAGACCAGAGACAATATGCCTAATAGAAGAAAAAGTAAGCTCCAATTTCCAACATGTTGGATTAGGTCACAAGTTCCTTAATAAAAATCCTGTAGCACAAGAATTATTACCAAGAATTAATTAATGAGATAGATTTAAATTAAAAAGCTTCTTCTCAGAAAAAAAAAAAAAAAAAAAAAAAAAAAAAAAAAAAAAAAAAAAACCACCAATTAGTGAGGTGAATAGAGAGACAACTAATTGGGAACAAATATTTAATACATGCACATCAGATAGAGTACTAATTTATAGAATATATAAAGAACTCAAAAAACTTAACACCAAAAAAAAACAAATAACCCAATCAATAAATGGGCTAAGGAATTGAAAAGACACTTCTCAGAAGAAGATACACAATTAATCAACAAAAACATGAAAAAATGCTCAACATCACTGGCAATTAGAGAAATGCAAATCAAAACTACTCGAACTCAAAAAACTTAACACCAAAAAAACAAATAACCCAATCAATAAATGGGCTAAGGAATTGAAAAGACACTTCTCAGAAGAAGATACACAATTAATCAACAAAAACATGAAAAAATGCTCAACATCACTGGCAATTAGAGAAATGCAAATCAAAACTACTCTAAGATTTCATTTAACTCCAGTCAGAATGGCAGCTATCAAGAACACAAACAACAATAAATGTTTGAGAGGATGTGGGGGAAAAAGTACACTCATACATTGCTGGTGGGACTGCAAAATGGTGCAACCGCTATGGAAAGCAGTATGGAGATTTCTTGGGAAAATGGGAATGGAACCACCTATGACCCAGCTGTCCCACTCCTGGTTCTATTCCCAAAGGACTTAAAAACAGCATATTACAGTGACATAGCCATTTCAATGTTTATAGCAGCACAATTCACAATAGGTAGGTTGTGCAACCAACCTAGATGTCCCTCAGTAGAGGAGTGGATAAAGAAAATGTGGTATATATACAAAATGGAATTTTACTCAGCAATAAAAGAGAACAAAATAATGGCATTTCAGGTAAGTGGATGAAGTTGGAGAATATAATGCTAAGTGAAATTAGTCAATCTCGAAAATCCAAATACTGAATGTTTTCTCTGATATAAGGAGGCTAGTTCACAGTGTTGTTGGATGGGGGTACATAGGAGGATTAGAGGAACACTAGAATGGTCAAAGGAAAGGTAGGGGAAGGGAGGGAGCAAGGGGGGAAGAAAAAAAAAATTGGTGGTTGAATGAGATGGGTATCATTATCCTAAATTCATGATTGAAGATCTGAAAGGTACTTATATACTTTGTATACAAACAGTTGTATGTAAAAAGATGCTATATATGCATTATGAATTGTAATACATACTACTATTATAAATAAAAAAAAAAGAAAAAGAAAAAGGAAGAATTTACTCTTCTGTGAAATGCTGAGTATAAATTTAATCACAGTGAAAGAACTTATCAATCTTCAATTTTAAGAAATTTGATAGTTTGTATGTGCTTCTTATATGTGTCAAATCAGTGTCATCCCAGAGAATACTCAAATGCAAATTAATGCTTGCTTTGGTTTGAATATGTAATGTCTCCCAAAGACTTAAGTCTTGCAAGCCTGGTCCCCAGTGCAGCCATGATCAGAGGTGGGAACTTTGGCAATTGATTGGATCATGAGGACTCTGACATGATCAGTGGACTAATCCATTGATAGATTTATAATTTGATGGCATTACTGAGAGGTAGTTGGTACTGTAGAAGGTTGATGCTTATTTGGAGGAAATGGGTCACTGGTAGTGTGCCCTAGAAGGGTATATATTGTCCCTAGACCCTTCTTGGATCCTATGAGATGAAAAGTTTTCCTCTAACACACCCTTCCACATTCATGTTTCTATCTCAGTACAAGCCTAAAAACAATGAAGTCAGTTGACCATAGACTGATATTTTTTAAATAGTGATCCAAATAAAACTTTCTTGCTGTGATTTGCTTTTCTCAGGGATTTGGTCACAGAAAGGAAAAGCTGACTAATACAGTATTTATCATGAAGATAAAAGATGGATTAAAATTATAACTGAAAATTAGCTTTATTTTAGAAATTGAAAATTCATATAAAATATAATTGAATACTTGAGTGCTAATGAAATTATAAGCAGTTAATAAAATAAATTCCGTGTTCAAGAAGTCCACATTCTATAGGGAGAAAACAGATGATGAATAAATAATAGCTATATATTGAATATGTCAGTGTGTAACAAGTTCCATGTAGAAGAACAAAATAAGTAAAGTCAAGGAGGATAATGTTCAGAAAGATTTTATTTAATGTAAGTTAGTCACAATATGTCTATTAAGGTCACCTCTAACTAGATACATAGAAGAAAGTAAAAAACCATTCCTATAGGTATATGCTGAATATATTTCTGGAAAATGATGTTAAGTCATCAGGAGTTCAGCATGTCCAAGCAGTGGCAAGAAATGGAATAGGTGAAGTGAAGATTGGCAGTAGTAGTAGACATGGTTTTGAGAATGCCCAAACACCTGTGATTATATAGACCAGGATAAAGGATTTTCATTGGTGAATACGAATTTGATTGATGATATACTGTAAAGTTGAAATAGGTAATTTAAAGACAATATTTGGATTGTGAAATTTGTATTTGACTCAAAGATGATTGTAAGGTTTCTGGTCTGAAACAATGATAAAATGCCATGTGCTAAGATGAGGAGGTTTATAGGGAAAATGAATGCATGAGTTATTGAGGTCAATTTGGGAAAGGTTTCAGTTAGATATCCAGAGAGAACAGAAGTTTTGAAAAGGCAGTTGGACGAAGAATCTTGAATTTGAAAAGATGCCAGAGCTATAGTATGTTTATAAATGAAATCTCAAAATTTGTTATTAGAAAATATTATTCTTCCCAAAATGCAGATGTCAAAATTTTGATCTATGAAGTTTTGTGCATTTTTAAGACCATGTAGATTATAAATTGTGACGCTCTAAGTTGATCCAGCTCTTTCTGATGGCATAAACTATTGTCTTTTCTTTCATCATGGTGTAAGTTATGAAGACTGAATATTCAAAATGAACTAACTCAATTATAATGTTAAGAGGAAACACTTCTCAATTATCCCCTCTTCCTTTTATGAGAGACAATGTGTGATACTTTCTTGAAAGTCCAAGGAATTTGAATTTGTTTATTAGGGCAATGATAATGTATATTAAGAAACACAAGATAATTTTACATGCTTCTAGATGTTGAGAATTCAGTTGTGAATAAGATGCAACCTTCACAAAGCATATGTTCTGTTGCTGCAAAACTAATAGGAGACAATTTCAAATAAAATTTTTAAGTTGTGGTGAGATAATGAGTGAGGATGAGTAGTCTAGTTAAGCCTGTTACCAAGTCTTAAGAAACTGGATACAGGAATGGACCTGGAAGAGGGTTGGGGGAATATAAGACAACACTGCAGGGGAAGTGGGGAGCAGGGCAGGAGGACTTTTCAGGCAGAGAACAGCAAGTGAAAAGTTTCCAAAACAGAAGGAAGTTGTATTAGTTAGAATAGTTGACAGATGCAAATTCACACTTGTTTGCTGTTAATTATTTTTACATAATCTGTAACCATTCACATCTTTCTGGCCAGTAGATTTTTTTAATCTTTATTTATTTTGTTATGTGGTGCTGAGGATCAAACCCAGTGCCCCACCCATGCAAGGCTAGTTCTCAACCACTGAGGTACAACCCCCACCCCAAGGCTATAGATTTTCATTTCAATAAAGATCACCTCTGGTATAGACACATTTGTGCACACAATTCCAGGAGTACATATTTAAGAACATTATCATAAACTTGTGATCTTCAGAAACATGATGTTAACTGTGACTCTGGCAGTCTGAGATGGTTAAACACATTGAGCATTCAATATCAGCATGTTGTAAGCCATGGCAATCAGAAAGCTGATAAGGCTCAGCAGAAGAAGGAAACCAAAATCTTGCTTCCTGCTGTGTTACATTAGATGAGAAAATGTTTCTGCGACATATGTAATCTTGGGTCAAAATGCACTTCTTTGAAAAAAATTGTGATACATCACAGTGCTCTCTGTGGAGTCCCCTTGCTAAATGAGGGCAATGAAATCTTTTGAGTTCTCAGCAGCTAGACAGATGCTTGTCTTTTCTGGATTACCCTAGGTACCAGAGAATGCCAGAACTGGGGAGAGAAAGGACATTGCACTGAAAATGTCCTCCACTGGATTTGGAGACTATCTGAATTTTTTAACCCTTTAGATATAACTAAATTTTATGCATCAATAGTAGTACTAATCAAAGAGTCTGGGAAATACAATTTATGAGATACCCTACTAATTAAGAATTAAAATATGAATATAACTATACCTGGTAAATCAATGGAAAATACACATTCTGAGCTACAAAGAAAAATGGAAGAGGGCACCACACATCCAATATTTCATTGAAAAATTAAAAAAAATTCCAGTGACAGCTTGCCTCAAGTACACAGTCTATATTATCAATAGTTTAAAAATATAATATGCAAATATCCTCCTTGTCCATATGTAACTATGTATTTCAAGAACTAAATGGAAAAGAAATAGAAGTTATCAAAAAAATCCTGACATTATTCATTTATGTAAAACCTTACAACTTACAATGTATAAGTTTACTATTTTGTCTCATTATAACCATACTGATAGAATAGCCCAAATTTGAGACTCAGAGAGGATAAGCCAGTTTTCAGAAAATAGTAAATGATAGGTCCTAGATGCAGAATTTGCTCCTACTACAAAAAAACTTCAGATCTTATAATGATTCAAATAAAGCATAGTTCTTTCCGAATGGAGGAGAACTGTGCTCTTAATCACTCTCAGCATGTCTCTACGCCATGATCTGTCTTCCTTTGTACGTTAAAAAAGTGAGGTGTGGGGGTGGGGGGAGAAACCATCATGTTTAATAATGGTCATATATAATAAATTTTAATGATTTAATATAATTTAATATTGTATACATTTGAATGATTTTATCTTTAATCTTACACAGTGGTGTCCAGTATTTATAGGATTTAAGTAACATAGATATTTCATTCGTTTTTCAGTTAGGTGTAGAAAGAATAAAATAATGAATGATGTTTTGCTCAAAGAAGCTATTCATATATCCACATTAAGTATGTCAAGGTCTTGACAAACATTCTAACATTTTAAAGTAAAATGAATCTTAGCAGTTATAGAAAAAGATGTTCTCTTAGAAAAAAAAAAAAAAACAAAAACCTGCAATTGTACTGCAAAGCCTATACAAACTAATGAATAAACCACTTATATACTAAATTTAAATTGGACTTTATAAACTCTTCAGTCGAAAAAAAAAATAGGAAGAGAAGAACAGGTCCTAGAAAATGACTTATTTCTAATAGGAATGAATACTTTGGAAAGGTTACATTGTAGGCACATAGAGCTTACACTACATTCTATCCAGATTTTGCTAAGACATAAGAAAAATGAAATAAGTACTTCAATGTGGAAAAATAAAACAGAAGAGTCAGTTATACCCATAAAAAGGAAGTGGATTTTGTTTGTTTGTTTCTTTTTCTGTTTGTTTATTAAATAAAACTGGCAAAAATTCATTTCCTATCAAGACTAGAGTAGGTTAAACATAAATTTTACATCATAAGAGCACTTCATATTCTAATATAACTCTGCTTAAAATTTGGGGAAAGAAGATAAGAATATCAGTAATTGGATGTTTTGTAAATGCTTTTTAGATATACACAGAGTATTGTTTTCTGTAAACTTACCCAAGCATGATGTGAAATCTTTTGAACTTTGTATTACATAGGGTTATATGCACAGCAGTTCCTCTTTACTGCAATACCATAAAGTTTATAACTGCCTAGCTGTACATTTCTTTCTGCATTGGTTGACAAAAACCTAGAGTAGTATATATAGACCTTTTCAATCCCATGTGAAATCTGTCATTTTAAATTAATCACAATCAGGAAAATATTTTTTCCCTTACCACTTCTCCAAGCCCTGGTCTACTGAGATCCAACAGAATATTATCATCCAGGCATTCGCTCCTTCTGGAGACCTGTGTGATGACTGGTGTGACATTAGTTGGGGGCTGGGCTTATGAATTCCAACTTTCTTGCCTTGGAAATAATTAGAAAAAACTGGAATGTGCATCAACTGAAGAAGCCAAACTTTAAGAAATTTCTCTCCTGTCTCCTACTAGCTTCAAGCCTTCAGAACAGAACTGAGTTCTGACTTGTCTGTCTCTGTTAATCTAAGAAGCAGAGGTTCCTGTGTGATTCCTTTGCATCCTTACATTACTAAAGCTGACAACTGGGTATATCCAGCAGATGCAGTACTGGCTGCAATTAAAAAATACCTTAGGCTGTGTAATTTATAAGCAATGGATATTTCTTGCTCACAATTTTGGTTACTGGGAAATCCAAGACCAGTGGGCAACAGATTCAGCATCCAGTGAGGGCCTTTTCTCTGTCTTCACTTGGCTGATAAGTTCCCGTAGGCCCCTTTCATGAGACCACTCAGACATTCTGGAGAGTGGGTCACTCACAAAATAATCATCTCCTAAAGGCCCCATGTTTCAGTATTGCCACATTGATGAAAAGGTTTTTACCTGGGTGTCTGGTGGATGCATGCATTCATCTAAATATAAATTCAAATTTTATTTTGCTGCTTGAAACAAATGGTATTTCATACATAAAAGGAAAGGACTTGTATAAATTGTGTAACATTATCTTTGAACTATTTTATTAATTATAAAACAAAATGTGCCCAATAACCATCTCCAAATATATTATCAATTGCATTTACTTTCAGTGTAAGTGGAAGTAAACATACTAAAAACACGTGCCCAACTACTAGTAAAGAGATTGCCAGTTTTATTTTTTTCCCCATTTTTCCTCCTCAACTTCAAGAAAATGCAGACCGTACATAGAACAGTTCTTCATCTAATTGATAATTGAGGTAAAAGACTAAAGTTGAATTTGCATTTATGTCAAGTCATTCTAGAAGTTTCTAAAGAATGTATAAATTAAGTGAGCAAAGTCCTTACAAAATGTTCTAAAATCTTGTACTTTATTTCTGGGGGAAGTCAGAAATGTAGACTCAAGCATCATGGTATTATAAAAATGCTAGTAATAGAAAAATTCACTGCATCATCCAAAATTCCATATAATTCAGGAATACCTGAAATTAAATTAGAGTAATATTCAGCCCTGAAAGACAATTTATAAGTTGAATGTGTCAACCCAGCATATAAAAACAGAAAGGCCATATATTGGCAAAATTTGGGCTAATTTTCAAAACAAGCACTCGTTAGCATGAGCTCTGATAGACCAGTATTCTTTTCTTTCAAATGGGCACATTGATACTTACCTTACATCTCTAGTGTTGTAGAACTGCCATAACACCACAGCCTAGGTGGTTTGAGCAACAGAAGTTTATTTTGTCACAGTATGCATGTTCAAGATCAAGTGCCAGTAGATTTGGCTTCTCCTGAGCTCTTTCTTCATGGCTTGCAGACAGTTGTATTTCTCCATGTCTTCATTTGACCTTTTTTTCTCTCTGCAAGCACACTTCTGTTTCTGTCTCTTCTCATAAACACACTAGTCTCATTGAAGTAGAGCCTTATCATGATGACCTCATTTAGCCTTAATTACCTCCTTAAATGTTCTATCTCTAAACACAATTACTTTGGGAATTATTGCTTCCATTTGAATTTTGCAGGGGACATGATTCAGGCCATAACACCTTGGCACATAATTGTGAAAAGTTAATCTATAAGAAGCATGTTTCATAGCATTCACCAAATACTGAACTGTCAGTAAGTTATTCTTATTGATAATGCAGTTGATTATTACAATATGTGATGGTTGTTTACCAATTGGAAATTTATGTGTTATGTATTTGCAAACTCCATTAAAAAGCAAAATCCAATTAAATCAATCTGCTTTAAAAATGAGAAAATAGTGATTTTTTTAAGGAGAAATAACATAGTGACTACAAATGTACATGAGATTCATTAGAAAGGTACACTGGTGATAACAATAATAATGGCAATGGTTTAAATTGGCAGACTTTTAAGAAGAAAGTTGATGGTCGAAGCCATTTGATCTTACAGTTAATGACACTGACATCTTAACCTTGCCTTAGCTTGACACATTATCAAGCATCTAAAGCCACTAGGGGTTTAATTTTACTGAATTTTTTTTTTCCAGAGACCATGATGATTACTAATCAACAATCATATTTTAATAGTGTCTTCATAGTGGTTTTCTGATGCAGCATGAATAATTACATACCATCTGTATCGCTTGACATTCATAACAAACCCCAGCTACTGAATTGAAAAGTAAACTTGCTAATCTATTCACTGCACTGAGCTCATGCATGAAATGCAAGAGAATGTCAGAGAAGTTATCCACTTATTTACATGCCCTTTACATTTTTGTCTTCCATTCTCTTTTAAAGCCCTTCAGCCTGTCACCTTTCTCACTAACCACCAGTATGGGAACTGGCAGTCTAGGCTTCTAGCTGATCCCATTTGTGGACCTCTGATTTCAAATATTACTTGACTCATAAGTAGAAGGAAAACAATGTTTGCTCCATCCTTTTCCCAGGAATAAATGTATTTGCCTTGTAACTAGTCTGCACCAATTTGTACAAGTTTTCTACTTCATCAACTTAACTAAAGGACTTCTTTCTTTCTTTCTTATCTTGGAGATTGAACCCAGGGGTGCTTAACCACTGAGCCACATCTCCAGCCCTTTTCTTTACTTTGAGATAGGATCTCACTAAGTTTCTTAGGGCCTTGCTAAGTTGCCAAGGCTGGCCTGGAACTTTCCAACCTCTTGCCTTAGCCTCCTGAGTCACTTAGATTACAAACCATGCCATGACACCCAGCAGGAGTGTACTTTTAAAGTCCATGAAGGCCAAGTATCTTTGCAGAGTGGTGAGTACAGAAAAATTATTTAGCAATGTATAGAATAGATTTTACTCAGGAGCATATTAATTCTTCCTTGTTATGAGTAACACATTGTCATAGCATTTATATTAAAGTAGTGATTCTTACAAAATGTGTCTACTTGTACTATCTGAAATGATAAAAAACACTTTCTACTAGCAATAATATGCCTCCATTCATCTTTATGGTCCTCAAAAAAGGGAGATAATATTTAGAGAGAACAGTGTTTATAGATTTAAAAATTTACAAAACTTACAGAGGAATAAATTAAAGGGCAGAACCAAACAGGAAGTTGGGAGGGTAGGCTAAGGTTGGGAAACTTCCTTATGCAGAGTGTCTTCTGATGATTTCTATCCCTTCACTTTTCACTTATACCCTCTCCCTACCCACTTTCTCCAATAAATAGTTCTTTCCCTTGCAAGTTGGCCCATACCTATAATTGCAGCTATTAAGGAGGCTGAAGTGAGAGGATTGCAAGTCTGAGGCCAATCTGGACAAATTGGTGAGAATAAACAAACAAACAAATAGAGTTGCAGATGTAGCTCACTGGTACAGTGACCCTGAGTCGAAGTCATAGTGCTGGGGGAAAAAAAAAGAGAAAATACAAAACCACAAAATCCTTTCTCTGTGGTAGTTGTATTCAAAATGCTTCAATGTGATCAAGCAGTCTAGGTACAAACCCTACTTCTACCCTTTAGTACCTAGGTGACTTTAGGCAAGTTTTTTGCCTCCTACAAAGTTCAAGTTTCCTCACTTGTGAATGGTGATGATCATAGTGTTACAAGAGGTATCTCAGAAGACTAGTCCAGGGAGTTCCCAGTGGGAAAAGGGAACGCGACTGAGGACCAGTAGTGGCTTATGCACCAGAACAGAATTTCAGGACACACTAGTCAGAGACACAGAAAGAGATTTATCTAAGAAGGTACATGCATATTCAAGGGAAAATATGGACTATCTAAAAAAGGATACACTTTTGGGGTAAAACAAGAAATACACATTCAAGGGAGAATGCAAGCCATTTTGAGAGAGAGAGAGAGAGAGAGAGAGAGAGAGAGAGAGAGAGATGGAAATTTAGGGTTCCTGAATCTTCTTTAAAAGGAAAGTGGTGAGAACTTGGTATAGAAATTTATGTACTGATGATATTAGTCTGATGATTTCAGGATACATTATGCAGGTCTGGTTGATCTCTGTATCCATAGGCCAATGTTGTCTTTAATATCTGATGGATAGATAGCGCTTGAAAGTTCTGCTAAATTAACTGTTTCTCATCATATTTATTTTAATATATTTATTGAGGGGTTCATTAAAAGTGTTCAAAGTAATTATCATAAGGACTTTATGTTAAACTTTAAAATGTATAGATTTTACAAGAATCTGGGAAGGACAGACCTGGAAGAGAGACTGGCTTAGGGAGTGACAAGACTGGAACACGATGAGGAGCTTATGAATTAAAATTTTATTTATTTGTCCTTTTTTGTCTCCTTTATATATGTTTATTTATTTTCTCCTACTTCTACAGCCTCTTCCTTATAAGACGGCACTAGGATCAAATGGACCACTTTATGTGAAGCAAGAGTCACTGTGTACTCTATTCCCCATGGGGTATGCAAAGACGATGAGCACTAGTTTACAACTCCTGAGACATGATTTGCCACATCTCTCCATAGAGAATACAATCTATTGTGCTACATGCAATTACAGATTGTCTGTCTGAGATTACAAATTGACTGACTGTTTGCCCAAGATCTTTGCTGGATTCATTGTGTTCTTCATTATCATCAATCACCTTGATTATAATCCTCATCATCAGCAACAGCAGCATACAAACCATTCTCACTTTGGAGGAACTTTGGAAAATTCTAAATTTCTCCATTTTTGTGATAATATACAATTAGGACATCCCACTAACTTCAACCCTAAAGAATATTTTGTCTAGTTTTCCTCCATCTCTACCACCATTACCCTAGCCCAAACCAATATCAACTCACAGTGAGAGTATCTGCTTCCATTCTTACAGAACCCATTCATTATCTATTAGAAAAAGAATAATACTTAAAAATATTTTCTGAATGAGATGAATATCATTATCCTAAATGCATGATTGAAGATCTGAATGGTACTTATATACTTTGTATACAAGCAGTTGTATGTAAAAAGATGCTATACTTGTATACTTGTGCATTATGAATAAGTAAATAAATAATTAAATAAAAAATTTGCTGATTAAAGTATTTAAGCAAAATAAATGATAATTCCATTTAAAAGAAAATCTTACCTTATATCGTAAGACCTCATACTTCCTAACTCTTCTGCAACCTCTTAATCTGCATTGGGCATCTCGGCTTGAGAAAGTCTGGCTACACCAACTTCCTTTCTATCAAATGAGCATAAAGCTCATTTGGCCTCAGAAACTTCACACTTGTTGTTTCCTTTCTGTGAAATGCTTTTATCCCCAAATCAGCCCGTGTGCCTCTTTTTTATTTCTGGGTTTCTGAACTCAGACATTACTTCAATGTGAAATCTCCCAACCCCGCCTTCTCATCTAAAGCTGTCCCCAAACTGTCCAAATTAGTCATCACAATTTACAATAATTTCTTTACACATTCACTTATTCTTTATTGCAGTTACCATCTGTGGACTCCATGGGAAAAGGTTTTGGTCTTATTCATTACTATATTTCTACTGTTAAGAGAAATTAAGGACTTGGAAGAAAGAAAAGGAAACCGGAGCCAAATAATGGTAATATGGGTGATAGATCTCTTATTGGTGAAAACACGTTCAGCACTTACATGTCAATATTAAATCTACATTAGATTAAAATAGATTCTTTATATAAATATGATAAATTATTTAAATACCCAGAGATCTTTTGATACCAACATTGATTTTTTTTAATCTATGTACATTTTCCACCTAAAATGTTAACAGTATTGAACGTGTTTCAGTGTTTCAGAAAGAATAGAACCAACCAGTAGAGTACATGTTGCAACAGTATCAAAACCTAAACTCTATTTCTGATTTTGCTCAAATATTTTAAACCATTAGTAAATTGTTAATCATCAAAAAATATTTTGCTTAAACTACTCCTCTTCAAATGGGCATTATCACTCCTATAATGTAGGATATTTTATTGCAATTTACTTTTCTTTTTGTTCTATCTAAAAGCATCATGTTTCCTTTACAAAGAACAATCATTCTTATTTTTTTTTAATAATGGTAGTAGGATCATGTGGACTACTATATTTAATTTATTTAAAAATTTAATTAGCAGTCATTAATTGTACATATTAATGAGGTGTAGTGTGATATTTCTCTTTTTAATATTTATTATTTTTAGTTGTAGTTGGACACAATACCTTTATTTTTATTTATTTGTATGTGGTGCTGAGGATTGAACCCAGAGTCGTGCACATGCTAGGCAAGCGCTCTACCGCTTAGCCACAACCTCCGCCCCAGTGTAATATTTCAACACATGCAAAGAACAAGCATGATGTCAGAAGGGACTGGTTCAGAAGTATAAAAGGAGGACTAACCGCATTTTTAAATTTGAAAGTCCTTTTTAAAGAAAACACCACAGTTTGATTCTTTGAAAAGTAAAAGAAGAATGAGTCCAAAACCAACATGCGAACAGCTTCCCACGTACAAATGCTATTCTCACGGGGAGTGGGTGTAGAAGTATATCCACACCAGGCCTCTTGTGTTGCAAACTGGTCAATGACTCATGGACAGATCCCACAATCAGAAAGATTCCTAGGGATGAATCACAGTTGCCTTCCCTGAGAAATGATACAGGACAGTGGTAAAAGGCCAGTGCTTACAGCAGTTTTACCATGGGAGTTATAGTAACAAGGGCTCCATCGAGGGGTAGGAACCACACATGGTTCTTTTGAGATGCATGCAATTCCACACATGGAGACAGAGCTTGAAGTAATTTAATACTGAACTTCTCACTAAACCTGGTAAATGGAAACTGTGCATAATGTTTTAATAGAATATAAAATAGAGTAAAATAAAAATAATTAATTGGCCAAGTCAGTTTAAAAATAAAGTAATATATTACCTACACAGGACACTCTTCTAAAACATAGAGGGTTCCATGGGATACAATGCTAAACAAAATATACAGATAGATTCTAACGGAATTTATTAGATAATTTCTATTTCTCAAGTTTATTTTCATCCAGTGGCCCTAATCCCCCAAATTCCAAATTTATTATCATATATTATTAAACCAATAATCACCTTTTTAACAATACTTTCAGTAACTACTTCAATAACTTTTATCAATTTTAATTTAAGCTTTTCACTTAGATTTTGTGATTCTTCATTAGTTATTCTTTCTTTGTATATTTTAAAATCTTACCACTTCCATTCAGAATACTTTAATCCCACTTGAGCAAACAGTTTTATGATATGCTTGATTAATTTATCCCTTTCCATAAATACTTATTTCAATAAGCATTTATCAGTCATCTATAGTAAGAACAATTCATTATGCAAGAGTCTTTGTGGAACTGAATCTTAATTTTGTAATATTTTTTCGTTGGCTTAGTGTTTGTCTTTTAGCATTTTAGATTAAAGTGCTCAAATGCCTGTGGTAGATTGTTGCAGTAATGACCAAAATTTATTCATGTTGTTTTCTACCTATATCTTTAGGAAGAACCTTCCACACTGGCCCATCTTGACAAGTGATTTTCTTTGATCAGTGGAATAGTAGCAAAAGTGATAGAAGTAGGCATAAGAAAGGGATTCTTCACTGGGATGCTTAACCAGACTGATAAGTTCTAGCTACAGTGCTTGAAAATAAGAGGGAGGGGAGTAAAATGTGTCATCCAGCCTCAGTTTACCTAGAAAACACCTGCAAACTCAGGATGGAGATATAACCGAGGTTAGCTAATCTTCTTAGTGAGATTTCATCGTCCAGGGAAAATTAAACTCATATCCCTGAGAAAGAATCTGAAAATCAAACAATCAGACCACACCCCTACAACACAGAGAACCATATCCCAGAAGGTTGTCTTTTCTCTAGGGCTCATTCTTTTCTCTAGAAAATATTTACTATTCCTCCACAGTCATTTAATAATATACATCAAGCCACCACCTCCTGCCCCTTCCCGTTGGAAGAGAATGTTTAAGTTTCAACCACCTGGTTCCTTCTTCAAGTTTTATTCATGTTTTGTATAGCTCCTGTGCTTAGGCATGTTAATAATATTTGCACCTTTTTTCTTCTGTTAATCTTCATCTATCTCTTGTTGGTTCATTTTGGCATACTCAACTCAAACTGTCAAAGAGAAAGTTTGAACTTCCCTATACAACCTCTTAAATTGTGAGCTCAATAAATGGTTCTTTTCATAAACTACTAAGTTTAGGGTGATTTATTTTGCAACAAAACATAACAGATAAGGTATCCAAGAGTATTACATACAGAGATAACACTCTGTGATGCTGTTGATTCAAAATGTTCTCCTGGAAATAAAATTGCTACCAGGCTTAACACCTCTAAAACCTTAAAATATAAGGTAACATAATTCAAATTATAATTATACAACATTTGAGTATATTTATTGCTTATATTATTTTCAACGAAACAAATTTTTAATAAAGTTTTCATGAGTTTAAACTTTCTAGTATCTGAAAAGTTTTTTACATCTCCTCAGTGGCGTTTTAAAGTATTTATCAGTATTTTTAATAATATGCAGTCATTACAAATAATGTTTGGTTTATACTTTTGTTCTTTTTAATACTTCAAATATACCTCTCCCATGAATCTGTATTAGTAAGATTTCATTCATATAATTGAGAGGAAAATCTTTGAAGTAAATATTAGACAACCCCAGTTCTCATATCTTCGAAATAAATTTCCCAAACCACTAATGTTTTATGCATTTAGTTTTATATTTCTATTTTGGATACTAAGCAAAAAATATAGTTCTTCCACAACTTCTCAGATCTTTTTAAAACTCTCAATTTATATTCAAAAACATAAATAGCTAGCCAATAATTGGTGATTAGATTACATATAGGATTTTTTACATTGGGGTCTACTCTTTTAAGTCTACACAAGGGACCTAAAAAATTCAAGATATACAATAAAAATCAGACTATTTAGAACCAGATTTATATACAATATATTTTCCATTAGATAATGGAACATCTTGATATTATTTGGTTTCCAATAAATTTTATTAAAACATTCCCTACTGTTATTTAATTATATATAACAAATTTTGTGAAGTTTGTTTTTAAGGTTTATTACATTTCAAACAATGTGAAGTAATATATTTCACTTAAAGGGTAAGTATATTCTAAAACACTGGCAATTTGATGTTTTAATTAACTAGAGCTCATTGTTATTGCAAACAGTTTGGCTGTCAGCCAGAATTCCTAGAATTTATACTAGTTTTCATTGTAATGTTTTATAAAAATCTTAAGTGTTTGCATGTGACTGTTTTTCTTTCACTATCTTAGAACTTTTCTCAGAATTTATATTTAGTCAAAATACTTCTAAAGATTTTGAATAAAATATTTGATTCAATGACATTGAATGTAGTATTATAATAATAGCATTGGGTAACTATATATACTGGAAGCAAGTCTCATAGTGTTGTCAGGTGATATGTGTTCCTTGGTAAGGCACCCAAAACATACTCTTTTGAGAAGTTCACAAAAGCTTGTTCTCATAGACTATAATTATAATTTCTTGGAGTAAAATAGCTGGGCCATCCGTATTTGTTTATATCATAACCTATAAAGACTATTTCAAACAATTTAATGCAAGTATTGTTCATGAAATGTTTCATAAGAAGAGCTTAAGATTCATTTCTGTTTTGTAGGAGTTTTTAGTTCAAAATGATAGTGACTTTTTTGGGGGTGGAGAGAAGAAGTACTGGAGATTGAATACAGGATTTTGCACATGTCAGGCAAGCACTCCACTACTATCCTATATCTTCAGCATTTTTTAAATTTTTACTTTAAGATAGCACCTTTCTATGTCTTGAGGCTAGCCTCCAATTTGTAATACTCCAGCTTCACCCTTCAGAGTTGCTGGGTTTACAGGCTAGAGTCCCTGTGCCCTGCAAACATTTTAACATTTAAATGTTTATTATTTGCCATGCCTTATTGAAATTCATTAAATATTCTATTTACCTTATAAATTAATTGTCTTGGTTCTCATTTTATAATGTGTTATTTAAAGCAACAGAGCCACTGGTGTTTGGATCAGGTTTTCAATCCTGGTTGTCTTACAACAGAGTCCTACTCTTCATTCTAGTGGACTTCAGTATAGATGCAAAAAAAAATAGTTACTCAAAAGTTTTCTGCCAGGTCATTTGCAGCAGCTCTATAATACTACAGATACTAAGTTGCTTTTGACTTGAGATAATTCAGAGACATTAGAAAAGATAAAATGTTGATAATGAGACACCGTTTTATAATTTTGAAAGTTAATATATTGTTTATCATTTAAGCAGATGTATTTTTCTTTTGATTGACAGAAGAATGGGTACAGGGTCTGAATGCTTAATCTTCCTAATTATTCATTAAACTGAAGTAGATTCATTCTTTTATTATATAGACCATTTTAAACAAAATGATAATTACTTGTTACTATTACAAATAAAAAATAATCAAACATGCCAAGAGAAAGAAAGTATACAATTTCACTTCCATTGGAAGATTACAAGGAAGAATTCATGGGCATGTCAGAATTAATTTAGGGGAATGAGCCAGATCTGATTGTCTTATTGGAAAAACATTTTAGAAACAACAACAAAACAAAACAAACAAACAAAAACAAGGATTTGGAAGCTTTTAATAATGATGATTGTAAATAAAAATTTAAAGAAAGACATTTCACAGATGAGACTGAGACAAAAATTTTTGAATTTGCCATGTTAGGGTAGCAGATTGCTCTTTGTTATATGTTGAAATGTATTCTTTTTTTTTTATAGAAATGTATGGAAAAATAATTGTTGAGCTTTAACTAAAAGTGTGCCATAAGCAGATTTTTTTAAAAAAAGATGAAACTTAAGAAACTGTTACAATAATAAAAGTATAAAAAGTATATAAACTGTAATTATTAATGTGAACACAACTACCAACAAGCTGAAATAAATAAAAAGGGAAAACTTTGTTTTTGCCTTGTTTTGTTTCCATGTAATGATTTGAACAAATTCTCTTTGTACTTTAAGTAGAAATAAAGGCTATAAAATCCTGTGAGGATGTTTTGGTAAAATCCTTCAAAGTCCTCCCAAATCCTTTCTTTATAGCCAGTTAAGGTACAAAAAAGATCCGTTTTCTGGCTTGACATACCTATGGTAATACTGTAGTTTATTTTTAGTCAATTCTAACTCGTGCTATTTTTGAGAACATAAAGGAAGTTTATTGTGTGATAAAATTGGAAATCACAAGATGTGTATTATGTCAGAAAATGATGGCAGATAAATGTCTGATAAGAATATCTATTATGAAGAGAGATGAAACTGAAATATAATAGACAAGAGCCATTTTAAGAAAATAAATTACATCTTATTTCACATTCTCATGTTCTACCTCTGTGTCTCATATATTATATGCTCTATTTCTGTTCATAAAATGTTATTTAATGCAGTATAAAGGTTCACATTTGCCATTCCATATTCTTTTGCATCACAGTCCAATATTAACTGAAGACTGCCTACTGGAAGGAGAATACACTCCTTAAATATTTTAAGCAATTTTATTTTTTTTCTGAGATGTGCAAAAAGAGGACAAAGACTTAGCATCTCATTTTCATGAGTTCACTTGTCAGTGATAAAGAGGATGCCATATAGTAGTTATTACAGATTATAGATCATGACCTATGTTGGGATTCTCATTTAACCCTTAAATTGATCTGGTCAGCTTATATCAGCCAGATCCTAAAAGTTACCTTCAGTCCAATGAAACTAGTATTTCAGGTTGATAATTTCAAAAAATGGAAAGCTGGAAAATTCTGGAATTACTTTATAACTAAGCATCTATATTCAAGCCTCCAGCATTTATTTTCGTAGTGTTAGATGACCTGTAGCTATCATTCCAAAATCAGGTATATATTTTTTGCATATATCTCATCCTGATACCTCAAGACTGGGTGCAGGCTCTTTCACATATTGTCCTGGTAACTTCTCCCTCTTTCTAACATAGCAATTGTCAAGTTGTAAGGCTGTTGCCTATTTACTTATCTATACTATACCTCTTGAAAAAACTTTGCTTGTCAAAACTGTTGAGAAATGAAGGATGAAGGAAGTAGCAGAAAATGGACATGACTGGAACAAGAGGTGATGAAAACAGTAATGAATATGAAAAAAAAAAAAAAGCATCAAGGTCTATTTCTTAAAATACTGAAAGAAGAGAAATAGTCCAAAATGTGGTGGGGAAAACATGTTAATCATTGGTACACAGGTATTCCTCAAAGATAATGTTTGTAAAAAAAATTATGTAATGTTTATGAAGTGGTTATAATAAAAGATAGAATTGGCAATGTTTGGTGTTTGACACAAAAATGATAGTTATGATGACCGTGATGATGATGGTAGTGGTGGCAATAGGGAAAAAAAAAAAGAAGAAATTTATAGAATAGCCTTGATTTGGGGGTAAAATTTTTCTATCAGTATGTTCTTAAATAACAGTTCCTAAGACCTTTTAGTCTTTATAAAATATATTGTGAAATCTGTTAAGTATAGTAAAATAATTTATACTGGGACTTCTAAGAGAATAAGACACTTATGTTTATGACCATTTAAAAATGTTGCAGTATGCATAATACAGATGATATATAAGAATATTTAGACTAAAAAGCAGGAGATAAAACATCTTGACAGCCTATTTAACTTTTTGAAAAACTTGAAAAACACTCTTTCTAAATGTCCATATATGTTGCTTTTTTGTAGTTTTTATTGGACCTTATATAAATATCTGTGAATGATTTCAGATACATGGGGATCATTTTACTGCATTTGCCCATTTATTTATTTTAATACAATTATTTTTCTTATTTTATTCCCTTGCTACTTAAATATGAGCAGCTATTCTATCAACAAGATTTCAGGAACTCCATCTAATTGTAATGAAGGGGAAACGTCTTGTTAAAGAGTATGTCAAAGCATACCCTTGTACTATGTCACTGTCCTGTCAGAAAAGTGATGTGAGAAATGCGAGAAAAAGACAACTAATTTTCTTACTAGCTTACAGAAGATTGGGGTTTGGAATAACTTGTGTATTAACAATGAAACCCAAGGAACTTTCATTGCACTTTTTTTTTTTTTTCTGTGCTGGGGATCAAACCCAGGGCCTTGTGCACACAAGGTAAGCACTCTACCAACTGAGCTATATTCCCAGCCCTCCCAAGAACCTTTCAAAAGTCTGTGAAGTTCCTTTAAACTGATGTTATTTCATTATTTTCCTTTTAATCATCTGTCTGTCATCCATTTCTTAAGAGAATTTGAAAATTAGTATGCTATTTATCTACACTTAAAACCATATATAATTATTTGTTTACTAAAAACAAACATTTACTCTTATAAAAATGAAACCATAAATAAATCTTTACATCAACCTTACATAACATACACAAATTTACTCCTTCACTTTACAAGAATTAATTGATTAATTAACAATAAACTTTTATTACTACTCTTTGCTAATAATATAGTCATTTATTAAAAAAAAAAAAAAGGTTGGCTTTGAATTTCACATTTTTTTACATCTCCCAGTGCATTGCATATAGTAGAAATCAAGTGTAATCTTCCCAGCATGATGGTGGTTATCAAAGGATTACTAGTATCTTTTGTTTTTGATTTTCAAATCCATTCTGGTCTGCAGCTACTTATTCTTATATCTTGGTTGATATCATCTTTTATGATGGGTGCAGTGGCACATGCCTTTAGACACAGTGTGTTAGGGTTGATGAGGCAGGAGGATAGCAAGTCCTACGCTAGCCTCAGCAACTTATTGAAAACCTGCCTCAAATTTAAAAAAAAAAAAATTAAAAAGGACTTGGGATATAGCCTATTGGTAAAAGTACTCATAGGTTAAATACCCAGTGCAAAAAATATCTATTTTATTTATTTGAATTAGAGAAATAAACATCTGAAATGACTACAATATGCTCTCATTTCTAAGGAAAATTTCTTCTTGATTAACGACAAATTTTTCTGGCCTAGAGAAGTCCACGATACAAAAATTTAAGTTGTTTTGTTTCTGATCCTATTAGATGTACAAATAAATGAGTTAATATTTGGAACAGTGACTGGCACATGTTAAGTTTTCAGTGTTGGTTTAAGTAGGCACATTATAAAGACAGATTGCCTTTAAAACTCCTGGTGGCTGGTAGCATTCATGTGCTGAACAGGTTTTTATTCCTTTCACTCTTCCACTCTTATCATCCATTTAATATAAACTATCTGTTGGAGGTTAATGGATATGAAACCTATCTTTTAATGTTTTCTCTCACTGAAACTACTATATTACAATGACTCTTCAGCACTGATTAGAGAGTTTTAAGAGTATTAATTAACAGTTATTTCTATGCTAGATTTTAAAACATTAATATTTTCTATTTGTTTACATGGGCAGTGTGTGGTGTACAAATCATGTAATAAGCTTACAGTTTTCTATTCAGTTGGTATAAAAATAATTAATTCTGAGGAATTAAAATAAATCCAAGTTTGCATTTGTAGGCCTGCTTGTATGTAAAGCACTCTTAAGACTGTTACAAGTACAGCTAATCTGCAATAAATCATCTCCCAATGCTAAATTCTTAGAGAAAAAAAAAATTCCCATTAAAAACCATTCATTGTGCATGTTCTATAATTTCTGAAGTGTGTCCAGCTGGAGACACCCACCTCATAAAACTTGCATTTCTGATTCAAAAATCTCAGCAAACAAGATCAGAGAAGAAAGTTGAGCAGCATCTGGTAATTTGAACTTAAGTTATTGTTCAACTGTTACACAGAGCCCAAGACAAGACATAAAGAGAAAAATACTGAAGGATAAAAGTAAAATGTGAATTAAAAAAGCCAAACTGATGGACTAGGTGAGGGGTGGTCGAGTCCACCTTATCTGACCCCATCTGTTAAGCTACTTTCTTTCTTTTTCTACTTGCCTCCTGTCAGTGTCTGTATATCAATCATAAAGAGTTAAGTTTATACTGTTTTTATGCTCTTAAATAATATTGTCAGAGATATTGTCCTTATGTCTCCAGTTATGTAGGTTACTACTTTATGCTTATAATCTGCCCTGATTAGCTAACCCCTAATAAGTACTCAAGAAATAAATGAGGCTCATGTCTTTATATGGCCTTAGATTATGCTGATCTGGCTTCACTTGTCTGAAATTACACACACACACACACACACACACACACACACATATATATGTATATATATATATATATATATATATGTATGTATATTTCTGTAGAGTTATTTCTAAAGCATAGTGATCTCCTAACTTTTAACATATGCTGAGAACAAATACCGAACAGCAGCTTCTACATATTTTACTGTATCACTATTAAGTCCACTAATCTACCTATAGGGTTACTTGTAGAAATAAAGTTATCAATCATTGAAGTCCCTTGAATTTAGGATGTAGTGGGGAGCTCACATCACTCAAAGCACATATATGCAAATGTGCATATGACAACCAGCATTTTAAGGGATCTATAAAGAATATTTATTTAAAATTTTCTTACAAAGTGCTGACTCTGTAACAATATATTTTAAGTAAACTATTAACATAACTCATTCATTCTTTATGAAAGCCTTAAGTTAACACAATTATTCCCATTTTATGAAGTGGATCCAACTTCAGGAAAATAAAGCATAAAAAAGATTCATAACTAAATCACTAGCAGATTTAAGAATTCACACTCAGTTATAGGTATATAGAGTCTAATCCTTGTAAAAAATCTTGGTGGACAACTGATTTCACCCTAGATCCTGGATAGCTCTTTATTGTGATTATGCATTTAGCATTCTTAAAGAAATCTACATTTATTCGAATAAGATCCACATTTATGTTATATTGAATGAAAACTGTGTGACCTTATGCCTGGCAAATTGTTGGTGTGCTAAAATATTTATTAATTGAATGAAATAGATGAAAAAGAAAGTATAAATTAAATATCTATGAAAAGGTAATTCTCCACTTTTCTGCAACATGTTTTATGGCGGGAAACTTATTTATTCAACAGGTAATCAATGAATACCTCTTAGCATTACAATATCACCCTTTAGTTTTAAATTCTGACTACTTTTCTGGATTCATACTATTTACCTCTTGGTAATCAGCTTAATTTTTCCTGGAATAAGTCTACTCAAATCTACTTTATTTTTAATTACTATACTTATTATTGGCCCATTATAATATTTGAAATTAGTGTTCAGAAAAGCAGAATGAAGTATGACTTTGGAAATTTGGGGCTAGGGTATTGGCCTGCCTCCTTTTCAAGCAACAAATCTTACTTTGTAGTAAAATTTGTTCCCATATACTATAACATATTGTTTAAATATTGCAAATTTATATTCCATAGGTCATTCATTCATTAATTTAACTAAAAGTTGCTTCAAGGACTATGATGCATTGGAAATGTACTATTGAGCACAATGGACAAAATCTCTGTTTTCATGGGGTTTATATCAAAAAGAAAAAAAACAATATTTGTGGTACCTGAAAGAGCACCATGGTGACCTAACTGTGGTCACTCTTTGGCATGAATTATAATAATAGAAAGTTTTTAACAAAATTTCCCTATTACATAAGGTTGGACCACATTCTTTATCTCTGAACACCTTGTAATACTCAGGCTGCTCCTTTCACTAGAGCAGAATAAAAAGAAAATAAGTTTATCACATGACCTATGTACATTTCTAATTCTATTGAAGATGGATCAATGATACCCTTTGGCAAAGGAGGTATGGCTGTTTTTATTACCTTTCTGAGCCTCAGAGCCATCCCTAACATTCATGCATATAGTTTTGTCTTCATGGACACATAACCAAGTGGGTAGGAGTGGCAAATGGAATCCAGCTGCTGTGGGATTGCATTCCCCAACCATGATGCCCAGTGTCTGACTGTCTAAGCTTAGAGAAGGCATTCCTAATCAATCTTTGAAGAGGGTGCATGTTTCTTCTAATTGGTCTAGCTGGAGAATATTTCTTCCTACAATGTAACCATATAGATTGGGAACTTTTTTCTAACATTCACAAAGTCACCACCTGTACTAGTGGGAACTGCTGAGGCCATAAGGTGATTGCACAATACAGTAGTCCCCTCAACTAACCCATGGTATTTTTCAATACCCTTCCACTGAATGCCTCAAACTATGAGCAGTATGGATCCAAATATTAATAATAAAACATAATAAAATAGAACTAATAATAGATTGCTAATAAAAAAATGATAAAATAGAATTACAGCAATGTACACTCATAAAAGTTATATGAATGTGTTCTCTCCTCTCTCTCTCTCTCTCAAAATACCTTCTTGTTCTTTACTTATCCTTCCTGCAATGATGAAAGATGATACAATGCCAAGATGATGAGATGCCTTGAGGTGAAAGAGGTAGGCTTTGTGACCTAGCCAATATATGCAGTAAGGGCTATTTGAATGCAAGCTCCTCAGTACCCATAGACAATCTGACAACTGACATGGCTGCTAAATGACAACTGGGCTGGTAGCATATATAACCTGGATATTTTGGACAGAGAGATGACTCACATCTCAAGCAGGATGGGCAGGATAGCTCTAATTTTCATCATAGGGCTAAAAATAAAAATAAAAATTATTTTGAGACACTTTACTGTCCAGGCTGACTTCAAACTCCCAGAATCAAGGGATTCTCAGGCCTCTACTTTCTTCGTACTTGGGACTATTGACACATACGACAGTGCTTAGAAACTTTTCAATGTTTAATTTCTGCATTGTGAATTTGAAACTTTCAGACCAACGATGACTGTAGGAAACTGAAACGGTGGAAAATAACACCAGTGATAAGAGGAGATTATTGTAAATCTTTATTTCCCTACTTCCAGGATGCTAACTTCTTCGTCTACTTTCCCAAAGTCAATATATAGATGAATTTTCATATATTCATGCATTCTAATATATACACATATGCATTTCTAAAGATATATTTTCCTGTCATTATTCCTCTTTCCCTGACCATGTGCAATTATTTTCTTCCCTAACAATGTAGTGACCTAAAAATAAGAAATGATATACAGAAGAAAGATGAAGAAATATTGGCCTGGACTAGGAGCTATGTCTAGCCATAATTATCCACCTCTGATTTCACATCTGTAGGTGAACATGGAAAGAAGCAAGCTTGTATAGGTTCTGTAAAAACTGAGAGCTTTAATGTACAACCCTCACTAAGGTAAAATGTCAAGCTTTATTTTACAAAACAAGTGACCACTTTACAAAGAAATCTGTGTCACTAGGTGAAATGAACACTATCTAGAAGTTATAAGTGATTTGAATTTTTAAATCAAATTCATATTGAGCATCATACAGATATGACAAGTAAGAGTTAGTCCTGCTCACAGTGTTTCAAGTAAATGTTTCTGCCACACATTTTAGAATAGATCTCAAAAGATATTTGAGGCCAATGCCTTACAATCATGATTCCTAGTACAGTTACTCTTATTTGTGTCATCAGCAGTAAGATGTGCATCACTGAATGAAAATGCATTAGTTAAATCTAATTAAAATGAATGTGGAAATCCACCCCTTTTAGTTTCCCTTGTGATTTTTCTCCTTCTTTTGATAAGCCCTGGAAAGCACTGCATATAATTATTCATGTGTAAAGGACAGAAAAGATAGGATTGTGTGTGAAAGACGTCTTGAGTGCCTCTAAATGCCTCATTTTGCATGCCGAAAATCAGTTTCGCCCCACATCTCTCAAAATCATCGAGAGAATAATTGAAATATTTTGGAAACACCTACTCATTTCAAGTCACAAATGTTTTATTACTTTGACAAGAGCTCCTTTGACTACAGCAATCCTAAAATGTGAATCAGAGAAATGTGTTAGTGTTTGCAAAATCCATGCTGCTAAATTATTACTTTAAATAAAATCAAAGTCAGCAGAAATGCAATTCTCCAAAATTTTTATCATATTAAATTCTACTTTTTATCATATTTGAAAAATTATTAAGCTTTTAAGATAATTTATTTCTATTTTGTTAATGTTTCCTTTTTGTCATATTCACATGGCAAAAAGAAAAACAACAACCAAGTTTATTACAAGTCTTTTACTTCCTTGGAAGTTGATGGGATTGGATATAAAGAAGTGCAGTGTTCATCTCTAGGGTATAAAGTCAAGTCTTAATTTTTTTTGCATTGAATTTATGTGAATATTATATCAGGCTTTTAAAAAATGTGTTTGGCCCTAAGTCTTTGGTTTATTATAAATTGGTTTCCACATGAAATGCTTTATATAGCATAATAAATTGATTGCCACTATATATTGGTTTGTGTTTATAATATATTAGATTGACTGAATAATAAATCTTTCTTTTCAGCAATTATTTTTATTGGTGTGAGTAAATTATATAGTCTTCCCAGTGAGCCAAAATGTTTTGCATCTAAATTAAACTTTCTTGGTCAGGTAATTTTGAGTTTAACATTTAATTTAAAGATTGGGGAAATATAATATATATATATATATATATATATATATATATATATACACATATTTATACACACACAGACATACATATGTATATACATATATATTATTTATGCATATATGTGCACATATATACATATATTCAAATATATGGAGATATATAGGCATATTGTATTTTAATGACAATGAAACTATTTGATCTTTTCAGACACTATGTGATTTGTGTTTCAAAGTTTCCTGTAGAAGCAGCACTGAAGTGCCCTTTATTGTTTTCCTAAACTTGGACTAAAGTATGAGATACATGAAAAATCATATTCCAATACCAAATAAGGAAGACCATTGAAGAATTGTACCTTTACAGAAATAATAGGAATTCCCTCAACTTTGGAGATTATGAATTTATCATATGAAACTGCTATAGTTAATAATAATGTGATTTTTATACTAGACCTGGAATCCTTGCATTTGTTAAAGGTTTGGTTTAGATGGCCTTTGAAGTCCTTTGAAATGGGAAAATTATACGAATTTCTGTATTTCATTAAGTTCTATAATTCTCAAATATCATTACATTTGTAAGTATGTAACCCATTAGGAATTAAGTGACTATTTGTCCCTTCAAGATGCCTGTAATCTAAGGTAATAACTTCAGGCATACATTATAGCTAATAACTATACAATTGCATTGTGGCCTTAAGTACCAATAAATAAAGAAAGAATAGTCATTTCTTTGCAAGTAGAAGGTGGCAATGATTTCAAAATATGCCAGAAATTCTTTTTTATGGAGGGAACTAAAACAAGACAGGAGAGCTTGCCAGAGTACCAAGTTACAGAGAAATGTGAAGCTTTCACATATTGTTCCTGTGGACAATTTGGTACAGTTTTATCTAGGGAAGTGACTTACCAGATTTTATATTTCCTAGTATTTACTCTCTCAGAAACATTGCAGATGTGTTGATGGGAATCAAAAATGGGAGGTAGAAAGAACAGTGGAGATTTTTTTTTCTGTGATATGGGATGAAATATGATAAAGATTTGAATTAAGGCATAACCTTGAAGATGGTGGGAAATTGATGAATTTACCAATGTGCTTAAAGACAAAAATTATGATACTGTATATTTCTGAAGGCTAGAAGAAAGGATTTTAAAGTTCTCACCATGAAGAAACAATAATTTTTTGAGATATGTCTGGCTAATTTTAACACTGCACAAAATATACAGAATGTGCTACAGAACAGATCCCATGGATAAGTTGCTTACTGGAGAGTTTCAACATGCAAGAAGAGTTCATTATTTGAAAATAAGCAAAGATGACTCACAATAGGTGTGTGGGGGGGTGCTCACTGGATTGGATAGGGCAGAGTGGGAGGAAAGGAGTGAGTATGGGAATAGGAAAGGCGGGAATAAATCTGATATAACTTTCCTATGTTCATGTATGAATACACGACCAGTGAAACTGCACATCACGTATAACCACAAAAATGGGAAGTCAGATCCCATGTATATGTAATATGTCAAAATACATTCTACTGTCATGTATAACTAAAAATAAAAAAATTAAGAATTAAAATAAAGATGATCTAGGCAAATGTAACCCAAAATAAGATTGCCACTATTGGCAATAGTTATGTGTTATATAATGGTATTCAAGGCAGAACATAAATTGGAGATAGAGACTCATTTTACATAGTGTTAACTGCCATAAAATATATTTCTTGAAAAACATTATGTACCAACAGAAAAATATCTTATACAAAATACAGATATCATTTGAAATATAAGGGGAAATTAAACAACATATATATACATGATATTTCAAGCTGAAGAAAACAAAAACATGGATGATGTATTTTATTAATAAATATAGATCAACCACTACTTGATAAAAATAGAAAGCCACAGAGTTTTAATCACTCAATGAACTATTGGGAAAACAATCATCAGAAACTACCTATTTTAAAAAGATTTATCTATGCACTGGCTGTAGCAAAAATGAATTTAATCTGTATTTATTATATTCATAACTAGTTTGTTAAATCATTTGGATCACCGTTTTGTGCTTTCTATATTTAATTTTATTTTGTTAAATGTTTTTTCTTTTCTTTAATATATTAACTGTGTTTTGTTTAGCTTTAAAACATACTGTATTTGTTGACAATCTGCACCTAAATGAAATCATTTCAGTGATAAATAAGCATTGTCAGTTTTAACATAGTTAATATTCTATTAGTCAATTTTCCAGTCTTCTAGGGTGGCTTTCTAACAGAATTTTTTAGAACCTTTTTTTAAGTTCTCAGACAAATTCAGCAGAAGAACATGTGACCAGTTTCTCTCATTATCAACATACTACAGATGTCTAGTGCATTTATTAAAATGGCTGAACCCACATTGACATATTAATATCATTCAGGGTTGATAGTTCACATTAGGCCTTACTCTTGATTCTGTATGCTTTATGAGTTGATACATTTATAATAACATGTCTCCATAATTTCCTATCATACAAAATAGTTTCAACTGACCTAAAATTCTCTCTGCTCTCTCTGCCTATTCATCCCTCTGTCCTTCCTAAACCCTGCCAACTACTGATCTTTTCACTGTCTGCTTAGTTCTTTTTTCCCTTTACCTGAATGTCGCACAGATGCAGTGAATGAGATGTCCTGTTGCTCCACGTTGCCATCAGCATCTGATGTAGTCAATGTTATGGATTTTAGTAATTTTATTTAGTGTGTGGTAGTACTTTATGATTGTCTTAATCTGCATTTCCCTAATGATATATGATATGAATGATATGCTTAATTTTGATTTGTATGTGTGTGTGCATACTTATTTTTAAATCAGGTTGATCACATGTCTTTTGAAATATTTTCTCCCAATATGTGGCTTGTCTATTCATTCTTTAAACTATCATTTGCAGATTAGAAATTTTTAATTCCAGTGATATCCAGTTTACCAACCCATTCTTTCATGGATTGTGATGTTGGTGTTCTATGTAATATATTATTACTGACCCTTAGGTCATCTTGATTTTTTATGATATCTTCAAGGAGTTTTATAGCTTTTCATTTTACATTTAGACCTGTTATCCATCTGTAGTTAATTTTTGTGAAGTGTGTCAGCTTTGTTCTGCATTCATATTTTTACATGTGGATGGCCAGTTATTCCAGCACCATTTATTGAAAAGATTTTTTTTCGATTGTATTGCCTTTGTTCCCCTGTAAAAGACCAGTATTGACTAAATGTATGTGATTCTGTTTCAGTTCTCTCTATTCTATTCCATTGATCTACTCTTTTCTATTATTTGGCCAATATTTCCTGGGACACATTTTCATACATTCTATTGGTTAATTTTATAAGCTTCTTGCCACGTAATTGAATGACATGAAACTCATGAAACCATCATGAAAAGCATGCACCAAGTCATGGGAATCAATCTACATTTTCTTTTGCACTTATTGTACTGGGAGCCTTTCTAGTCTATAGCTCATCTCACACTGTGAGTTCCCTGACTTCATGTAAAAACCTATTTGTCACTTTACTTTTCTGTTTAAATGTGGTGTGCTTCATGATAGAATTTTACCCAGTTTGACCTCAGAACTCTCTTATAGGGCATTTTCCCCACCTTCATTTCTCGTACCTCATACATAGGTTAGAGATATTTTGGTATATGATGTACTTTTCTCACATTCACCTTTTTGTTTTAACTATCAAGTAAAAAATATTGGAGGCTTATTTTTAATTTCTTATGAAATCACTCTTGAACAGTAAATTTAATAAAAATAAATAGTAAGATTCTTTAAATATATTAGCATTGATTAATACATTTATTCATTTAATTACTAACCAAATGTTATTGAATAATACATACTATGTTTTATGACATGCATGCAAAGAAGATAAGTATATTTTATCACTAAGCTAATGAAAATTAGTCCATCATTGTCTTTTGTACCATCCACTGATACCATCCTGAAATTTAACTATCAGAAATATAACAATGTATCTGAGACCATGCCTAAATGCATAAATCCAACAATGTGTTTGATCTTTATTTCATGGAATATATCTAGTGCAATTTATTAAGAACATAAAATATGGGAACATATGTTTAAATAAATATCTAATAACAAAAAAACTCAATATACATATGAGTTGTAAAGAAATAAAAATAGACACAGAGACAAGATGCAGAGGCAGAAAATGGCTGCTCATCTAAGTGGCCACTTATTTAACTGACCATTTATTTATACCAATAAGTTACATTAGGTCACCTGTGCCATGGCTATATTATTGTTTATTGTATCACTAAGGTTGCTTATTCCTCAGTTACATTCTACAATTACAATATGCAATGTTAGAAGCTTTGTGTAGCTCTCAAGAAAGTCTGTTGTCTGAAATTACTGTTAGGCAGACAGGTCCTGGAGCACCAGAGCTTGGAGAAACATTGTAGTTATCTAGCAAGCAAGTTCCTTTATTCCCAGGAGCTATGTGCCTGAGATGGAAGTCCAGGCTAATAAGACTCTTAACACAGAGCCTCCTCATGGAGGACATTACCACAGCAGCTAGACATTGCACATGTATTAGTTATCTTATTAGTTATTGGGAGAAACTGCAGAATATTCCAACTGTGTAAAACAAAATGCCCGTTATCGCCCTGGAGTTTGCTCACCAGAACCCTTACAAAGGGTAGTACATTGTTAAGTGTCATACAATCAAAAATAATTCCAAAACATCATATGTAAAATTTTGCCATATTTTCATATTCACGTGAATATGAAAATAGTTATGTAACTATTAGAAAATTATAACTATAAACTGATTCCATCTTCCAAGTGGACAGACAGCCTGCCTTGTGTAATTTTTTTAAAAAAAATACAGCCCTATATAATTATTTTAAAAAGTGTGCAAGGACCAACAGTAAGGGAAATAATATTGAGTAAATGCAAACTATGTTCTAAGATCATATTAAGTTATTTTTTAAAAATGTAGAGGAGGAAGTGGCCATATCAGGCTGGAGAATAAGGGAAGGCTTTATAATTACTTTCTTTGAAATAGGTAGTCAGATTCCCATATAAAAGCAGAAGCACATGAAATTTACAATTTTTCACCATGTCCATTTTTGGTATAGTATAGTCATCTTGGATCTTTAAAACACAGATTTTAAAGTTGACCATTCTGTGATAAGTGAAATGGTTACTGTTTATATTGTGGTATACTTTTTTTTAATTAATTAATTAATTTCAATTAAGTATACATGACAACAGAATGCATTTTGATTCATTGTACACAATTGCAGCACAACTTGTGTAATTTGAAGGGAGTTATGGGTGGAATATTCAATTCCAAAAGACATCATGGGAATAAACACATAAATATAAATAAAACTTTTAAGAGAATTTTAACTTTATAACTTTCTGATTTTCTTTCTTCTTTTCTTCTTTTTCTCAAGCTGCTCATGGTTTATTGGAATATCCAGTTAGAATGCCTGAGATTTCCTCCAATTCCATAAGCTTAAGAGTGCCCTGTAGCTATACAAAGTTTAATTTCGTGGGGAAGGTACCCGCAAGTGTCTCCTGGCAGCTGCTTTTGGATCTGACATGTTCTGGCTCTGGGACTTCATATTGACAGTCGCCCCTCAGACCTGGCAACAGATCTCTTCACTGCCATTGCCTCCTGTCAGCATCGACTGCCAGTATATTACAGAGGCTCTTCCTCTTGGAAGGATAACTCTCAGTGTTCCTCTTTGATTACAGCTCAGAGGGGTCCTACTGTCTTGTCTTCTATTGTGTCCCCTTCCTCAACAACGCTCAGATACCCTGAAGTCATTAGTTCTCTACCCTTGACATGATCTCCAGAGGGCATTTCTTGGCATTTCTCCTTGATGAGTGTTCTGGCAAATGTACCTGCATTGCAAATCTTTTTTTTAGAATATGTTCAAAGTCCTCTGATTATACCAACCTACATTAGGGAAACAGATTTTTAAAACGCCACATCATGATAATCTTAGGCCTCTTTTCAGTACCTTTAATTTTCTTCCTTTGTTGTAGAGTATGAAATGGTTCTGAAATTCTCTTACTCTCAGCTAAACATTTTATATTATCTAATATTATTTTGCTAGGAAATTTCAAAAGAGAGTTGGCATTCAACACCAGATACATAAAGGAACTGAAAAAAATATTCAAAATTATATCTAAAATCTTCCTGGAATAAATAGGCACCTAGACAAATTATCTCTGAAAAGATCTTAAAAATCTCACTGTGGCAAATAAAGTAAGCTAAAATTTTCTATGATGGCAATAGGAAAAAGAAATGTAAGTTTAAATGAAAAATACTAAAATAATAATAAGTATGATTTGCTAAGTACTTTCTATGTATCATTTTGTATGCATATGAATATGATACATGTAATTTCTAAAAGTAACAGTGAAAAATGAAATGATCCTTACTTTGATGAAAGAAATGGACTTGTAAACAAGATCAATAAAATCAGGCTGGCTTTTGTTTAAATCATCAGAGACATGAGTGCTGTGTGACCTTAGTCAAGTTTCCTGTATTTTGGGGTCATAGCAAAGATCAAATCCTGATGACACAATTTTATCTCCAATTCTCGAATCCAGGACATTGATCATCCTCTACTTCATATTGACATTTAGATCCTTGATAGGAATCTCATAATTATCAATTATCATGCTCCAGGATAAAAACCGTAATTTCTTTGCCCAAATTACTGTTCCCAGTCTTCTTCTGACAACTATATTTATTCTTTCTTCCTCTTCCACTTCAGTAAATTTTCTTGACTCAGTCTTCAAAATATCCCTGCAATCCATAACTGAATACTTTTCATAGCAATAGTTTGTGCTGACCCTAGTCAAAGCCACCATCGGCTATAGACCAGCTTATTGCACTAGGCTCCCATCTAGTCTGGTCAATTCTACTTTTGCTGTCCTTTTATTTTATCATTCAAAGAGTATCAAAATTATTCCTGTAAGGACCAACAGTAAGATAAAGTGCATCTCCTCAAAATCTTCAAAACTCTCTCTCTCTCTCATCTCTCTCTCTCTCTCTCTCTCTCTCTCTCTCTCTTTTTATCTCACTCAGATTTATATCCAAATTTGTAATAGCTGTCTACAAGAACTTCCATAATCTGGTTTGCTGTATTTCTTCCTTTTCTACCTCTCACTCCACAAATAACAAATTAGCCTCGACGTAATGCACATTCTTTTCTTAAAACTTGATCTTCCTTCCTCTCTTCCTCCCATTCTTTCTTCCTTTCTTTCTTTCTTTTTTTCCCTCCTTCTCTCCTTTATTTCATTTAACATTATTGAAATTTTCACAGGACAGGGAAAAATGTCAGTTACTATTAACTATGATACTACAGAAATACATGGGAAAGACACAATCTAGTGGGCAATGAATGAAGGTAGCAGGAAATTCAATTTTTTGATAAAGAAGTAAGTGGTGTTTAAGCTGGGACCTGGAGGATAAAAAGTGGTTCAGGCAAACCTGAAAGGGGGAAAATAATTCTGATTGAGGCTGAAGCAAGTACTTCCTGCTCAGGCACAAGGGAAAGCTTGATATACTTCAGAACAACACCCAGTTGCAGCTATAATAGACTCCAGGACTTATGGGATTGCTTTTGCACAAGGATGATTAATATTTACATGGTTGATTCCATTACTAAAATTTTCCTCCCCAATGCAAATAGTTTTGTGTTTGACTCAGACAAATTAATAATTTTCTTCAAGTTACACAACCAATCTCATTAATGAATGGAGTTCATTTAAATGCACCATTTGGCAACATGAAAATTGTGTAAACACAGAAGCCTTGATTTTTAAAAGATAAGGAGGTGCCACAAAGAGTAAGATGACTGACAAAACATTTGATAAAATTGACAAATATTCCTCTGCTGTGCTATAAATGTGAACTTTTTCTCATTCCTATTATTTAAGAGCATATGAGTGTCAGGAATGTGGCTGGAATTTACTCTCTATTACCGCTATAATAAATTGCACAAACTTTGTGGCTTAAAATCACACAAATTTATTGCTTACAGTTCAGCAGATCACAGCTCTGATGTAGGTCACACCCCAAAGGAGAGACCATTCTCTGGTCTTTGAAACTTCTAGCGACTTTGTGGTTCATGCAACTGACGTCCTGTTTCTATACCTTCAAAACCTCAGCGACAAATTAAGTCTTTTTCTCATTGTCTTACTCCATCCTCTACTTCTGCTTCTCATTCACACTACTGATTGAAGCTATGAATCCTTCATCATCCCACCCAGATGATCCAAGAGCATCTCCCCATCTTAAAGTCCAAGTGATGAGCAATCTTAATTAATTCTGCAACCATAGTACTTTATGCCATGAAACATAACATGTTCATAGGTGTCAGTGACAGATATGATATTAAGTCAAACACATATATGTGTATGTTTTCTCTATTACAATGTCTATAAATTTGTACATCTGATCAGTCACATTTCTATCCCATGGTAGCAAATGGTTCTGGACACATTCAAGAAAATTTGATCAATCCTATACATTTATTTTTCATAAAGATCAGATTAATAAAAGGAAGGGAACTACTCATGGGCCATCTGATTTTGTAATGTTTTATTTTGGGAAAAAAAAAGATACTGTCCATTCATACATTCTATCTATCGATCGATCGATCGATCTATCTATCTATCTATCTATAATAAACCAGACTTTGTACAAAACTTTCAGCCTTTTACTCTTTTTCTTAGGCCCCCTTGAGGAATGTGCTGAAATTTACTTTGGATAAGTTGGATCCTACATTGACAGAATTCCCTTCACTGCATGTTCCTGGGTTAGAATAGGCTAGAAGAATTTGTGAAAGATTTAAAGGGAGAAACAAAAGACGAAATTGTTTTATTTGATGAATTTATTTCCAGGAAGTGTCAGAGACAGACGGGGTATGCTACCTGGAATTTTCCTATGGTGGCATTTGTTGTGAATGTCAAAAAGAGTTGCTGTCATCCTGGGTACTTCTTATTCTCTATAACTCAAATAGCCCCCATCTTGCTTTAATTTGTGGATAAAGATGTTGATAGATTGAGCAGGTGGGAAATTAGAGCTGGTTAGCCAGTTATAATGGATTATTCTTCACTAAGGTCGTCATTAATCTTTATGCTACTCTGCATTCATTGTTTTTGAAATTGAAGCGCCCCAATAGCAATTCTTTTACAGGCATTCGAAACTTTTGTTTTGGGTTTTTTGTTTCTTTCTTTCCTTCTTTCTTTCTTTCTTCCTTTTTTTTTTTTTTTTTTTTAGTTGAAGTTATCTGTGTGCTTTGTTGTTTTAAGGGCTCTTCAGTTTTTAAGTATGTTTAAATTTCCCAGAAAATTCATTTTCTCTCTTTTTTAGAACTATTATAAAATTTTTTTCAAAGCGATATTCTTTCATATCTAGGCATCTGTGGAGACAAGCTTTACTACACGTACCCTGACTGCAATCTTTCTAAAGTTTGTTCAACATTTATTGACAAAATATCCTGTTCTTCCTGAAGAGAGTAGTCTGAGTGCATGAAATTCCCCAGTGCTGGGACTCATTTTAAATCATAATGACGTGGACAAAGTATTCAATTTGCTTCTTGAATTTGGCTACATATATCAACAAAGTAATGTACATATTAAAGTACCAAAATAATTTTAAAATTAGTTTGAGATTTGCTTATTTTTGAATGCTTTACATAAGCTCTCTTTATTATTAACATTTAATTTTTGATGATTTGAAGAACTTAAAACTTATTAAAAGTTACATGGGATATTCTGTGCTTCAAACATTCAACTATACAAAGTGCAACACAAAAGTTTGAAAATTGTATCACAATCATTGTCATTTTTGAATGTTACTAAATTCCAGTGAAATTTTACTCTGTATTGAACTTGGAGATCTGGTTCTTCCTCATAAATTGATATCTATGTAATTAATTAGCTGTAAAATCTTGATAGACATTAAGATAAAAAGCAATACAATTTTCCAAACTATGTTTAAATACTGCTGTATATTGTGCCTATATAATGAGTATAGCTTAAAATCAAGATTAATGATAGATATTTTAAGGATCATAGATGTCAAATGTATAACTGCATACCTACCAAATTTAGCTGTCTTGATATCTATCTTCATGGTGATAAGTTAGAATAGATTGTGGGTGAATTGTATAGAAATATAAACCTTAGTATTTACAAAAAAAGATATGTGTTTATCACATGAAGACTATAATAATAGTGTGTTATAAGTGGTGGCATCTCTTTCACCTTCCTTCCATCTGTTCTTTTTTTTTTTTTTTTTTTTTCTTTTCTTTTCTTTTCCTTTTGCAGTTTTGTAGTTCCAGAGGTCAAACCCAGTACCTCATAGATGCTGCTAAACAAGCACTGTACAACTGTACTACTGTACAACCTTGGAGCACACTTTCTTTCTTTTGTAGTTTCATCTGTGTTACTTTTATTTTTGGTATATTTTTAAAAAGTAATGGAAATGTTCTAGAAGAAACCTAGATGAATTCTCTTCATGTTACATTTGCCACAATTTGGCCAAATGCTTGTCTTATTACCAGTATATCAAGCAAAACAATGGTGATTGGCTTGAACTTGTAGTAAGCATGTTTTATTGATGGACCAAGTGTGGTGGTTGCTTTTGCTGGGTTATATAGTGACTGATTGGATATAGAAATGAGAACACCAGGAAGGAAGACAAGCCAGTGGATATATATGCCAGCTGATATGTCAGAGGCACATTTTCTTTTATCTGTATCAGCAATGCATGCCATAAGTGTGTATCCTATCAAATACCGAATGTTTTCTCTGATATAAGGAGGCTAGTTCACAGTGTTGTTGGATGGGGGTACATAGGAGGATTAGAGGAACACTAGAATGGTCAAAGGAAAGGGAGGGAAAGGGAGGGAGCAAGGGGGAGGGAGGGGGGAAAAAGGGAAAAAATTGGTGGTTGAATGAGATTGATATCATTATCCTAAATGCGTGATTGAAGATCTGAATGGTACCTATATACTTTGTATACAAGCAGTAGTATGTAAAAAGATGTATATATGTGCATTATGAGTTGTAATACATATTACTATTATAAATAAAAAAAGAAAGGAAAAAATTTCATTTTCCTAAACATTAAAACTTGTGTTCTGGTTTCTCTTCTATCTCTATTACAATAGATAGAATACACTATCCATTTCTAAGTAGTTGTTTAATGAAGAGTGTTCAGTAAACACCAATGTTGAATTAAACAATGAGGAAGTCATTTAGCAAAGCTAGAGCACTATTTACTCAAAGTAGAATTACCTTCTTGAGTTCACTCAGTTCAAGACAAGCACAGTCTGAAATATCAGGCTTATTCCAGGTCAGGAAGCACTAAGGTCTGTGAAAGGATCAGAGTGTATGCTCAACAAGGTGTTCAGGAATCTGAAGAGTGTTTTGTTTTTATTTTTGGTGGTGTCAATGAGACCCATTGACAAATTATAAATCTGAGACATACAGGATAATTTCTTATATATCTTATCAATGTCAGTAATTATCAGTTTGTTCTTTTTTGCTCAAAGTTCACGTGTTCTCCAAAAAAAAAAAATTGAAGAAAATTTATTTTTTACAGAATTTTATTCACATGACTCTTGAGTCTGCTTCTCTAACATTTAGTTGAATACTTAATATTTTGATACACTACTTTTGTCAAGATATTATAAAAGAACACAAAAAAAATAGTATTTTGCTGGTTTTAGATCCACCTAATGAATAGCATAAGGTAGAAACATGTTGATTCTTGTGAAGATTGTGTTGTGTTAACAGAACTGTGGGTGTGTGCTTCTTAAAATTTGTTTTGCTTTATTTTGTTTTTGTCTATTCTGTTTCATTTTTGAAGGAGTAAGGAAGTAATTTAATACTCACAGGTCTTGGTGTTATACACACCGGGCTTTAAATTCTAGTTTTGTAACTGTAGACAAATAACTTACCTGTTGCTCAGTTTCTTTGTTCATAAAATATTTTAAATAATATACAAATAGTTTAGACATCCCATTGCATATGTATTATCTAGGGCATTGTATATGCTCAACAATTGGTAGTTATTTGTGTTTTCTTAATTGTAGCTTCTTGACAGGAAATAGAAGTGTTAATTTAATCCAAACCATTTTCATAAAGGCTTATTTTGGTTTTTCTAACACATGTAAGTTAGGACAACTACTTTGTGCTGATTTTTGAGAAGATTATATCATAGGCTTCCAATTGAACTGATTTTTTATTTAAAAATAATGTATTTCACATGGCCAACTTGCAGAACATGTACGTTGAAACGCTATGTCCATAGTATTAAGTCAAGCTTTGTGAATGTAGAATTACATTTACCAGTAGAACAAACCTGGCACCTTAACCATTTTGTACTCAAGGAAAAAAAAATGGGCAAAACAGCCGGTGTGTTATCAAAACATTTTTAATCAGTTATAATTAGCACAAAGTAATAGGATTTCTTTAGCTCTCTAGCTTTTTTAAGAAGAATTAATTTTGAGACTGCCCACCCTATAAGATTCTGACTTGAAGGGCTGAAATCTCCAATTAACTTACCAGCAGATTAATTAGCTAGTAATTTGGGGAGTTAATCATCATTTGATGGTACTTATTAAGTGACTTCATGCCCATGAAACTTATGTTGGAAGATTGGATTGGGAGGGTTGAAATCTCATTTGAAGATATATTTAAGTGGTTTGAACATCTCACTCTAACTTAAATGTACCATTGGTCCTGCTCAACCCCTTCTACCACTCTTAAAGGAAGTCATTAAATAAAATATGATAGCAATATGTAAGAACCACAATGCATGCATTAGTGGCTTCACAATCTTCACTAGGGCTTGATTAAATTATATTCCATGTTAAATTCTCAACATTTTGAGCATAACCTACAATCTTTCTTTCATTCCTTCTCTGAACATTTTTATTCTTGTCCTGTTATAGTTCATAGAGAAAAGTCAATTTTGTGATTTTTTTCCCTAGTCATTAATAGAAATGCATTCAAATCACAAAGCCACCACACAATTTGCCCAATTCAGCGGTAATATATGCCTTTGCTCAGTTCATGAGAAAGTCAACTTAGAGTAGCAAAGTAGTTCCAGATCAGGGATGAGACAAATCACCAAAATTTGTAAAGTATTACATGAATTGTTGTCAGTTGAAGTTAGCCTGTTAGCCCTTTATTTTTAATGCCCAAGCTTCCTTGAAGATTTGTATAGTATTTATTCCAAGTACAAAAGCAAAACAGGATTTATACATATTTATATAGTCATAAATGTGCAAGCTCCTGAACACCTATCCTGCCTGGGTCTTCTTTTTCTTTTTTAATTTATTTTTTAGTTGTGTATGGACTCAATGCCTTTATTTGTTTTTATGTAATGCTAGTATCAAACCCAGTGCCTCACACTTGTGAGGCAAGTGCTCTACCACTGAGCCACAACTCCAGCTCTGGGTCTTCTTTTAAGACCATGCTGTTGTTTCTCTCCAGAGAATCACAGAAGAAATAGGCACTATTGGCCAGCTATGGAAACCCTCATGGCTTTCCTGAGTTGCATTTTTTTCTTTTTGTTAACTATGAGAAGATGTTCATTACAATTTTAAAAATGTAGGAAACAAATTACAGTACATACATTACAGGCTCGTGGTTTTTGTTAGAATTTTATTAACTTGTATTCCATATTAAATTCTCAGCATTTTGAACAAGTTGATAGAGATAGATGCACCTGTACCATTGGATATTATGGATGTACTTTCCAGTGAGGAGCTAACTGTGGTAGTTGTTCTTCTATTCTTCCATGTAGATCATTCTATCTAACCAAAGATTCTACATAACCACTTATATTGGTAAATGTTAGCCACTTTCAGGAGCTATATTTTTTTTGTCCAGCTTCCCTTGTGCATGGTGCAGGGTAAGGACAGTCTCTTATGCTGACCTTTGTGTAACTTCAGACAGCAGGCTCAGTTCCCCCTTTTAACTGTACATCTCTTCTAACAAAAAGTCATTACAATGATTTTGCTCTTTGGGACCATTCCATGCATAAACCTTAGAACCAGCAACTTCAGAGTCATAATCTACTTGACCAGCTTGCTACAATATTCTTGGAAGAGTATCCTGTGAGATTTTTAATAATCTGACTCTCTCCTAGAGAGTGGGAAGAGTGGAAGTAGAGCAGGCAAAGTGAGATGACACTGGGTGCATTTTTATCAGACAAGAGGGCAGACCTGAAGCAAAACTAATTAGTGCAATTGGCCAAGAAAGTACATTTTTCTAAATTTTATGCAAAGTAATTCACTACTAAAATTTAACAAAAATGTTTTAAATAATTTCTGTACCTAAAAATAATGCTTTTATTCTTTTAATAGTGTGAATAGACTAAGACATGAGACTATCGGAATCTTCAAAAACATAGAAGAAATCTTTACAGAATTGTGTTCTAATGTTTTTAAAGAAATGGCTGTATTTTCTGCCCACTTCACTCTGTGAGGAAAAAGACATTTTTTAATGATCTGGATAAATGCTTCTTGCCTTAGATACTTGCCATAATCTTATCACATCAAAATATATACTCAACTTTTGGTGTGTTATCATCTCAACTATTAAATCTTAACATTATCTTCTATTTAAAATTCATCTATATTATCTATATTGACTAATTTGTGGAAATCCTGATAGTGGTTTTCACATGGTTAAATTCTTTCTTTAGGAAATACAGGAAAATTTGGCATGGGTTCAAGAATGCTATTAAATCAAAGTCATAATATTTCAAAAATTGCAAAATAAAGCATTACTTTTCTTTCCATATACAACAATAGATTTTTTTCTTTCCCATTATTCCCCAGTAGACTTAGAGGTGAATTAGGAGATGGAACTTTGAAGTAACTAAATTTAGATAAGTGTAGAAGTGTACTGCCCCTGTAATGGAATTGGTGTTTCTCTAGAAAGAGAGAGATCTAAGTTCAAACTCTCTACCTGTTAAGGATAGAAGTAGAAGACAATGGGCTGGTCCAAAAAATAATAGTGAGAATCACCAGGAACCTGAACATGCAGGTACCCTGATAAAGGATTTCCAGACCCCAGAACTGTGAGAAATAAATGTAGTTTACGCCACCCTGTCTATATTGTCCTTTCATAGCAGCCCATACTGAAATGGCAGAAATATTTTTGACGTAGTAGTATTTGTGTTTAGCTCATTCCTGAAGCTATTCCTTTTGCAAGTAGACTAATAGTGTCTTGGAAAGGAGGAACATGATGCAGTCAGAAAGGTAGTATCTCTGCCAGATGGTACTAAGGAACTCAAGGTTGCACCTGTGTGCACCTGGCCTGCAGTCATCTTTCACTATCATTAAATACCAATCTACCTTAGGCCACTGTTTCATGAAAGTCTTCTCCTTTTTGTGGTTGACCTTGATGTTCACATTAACCTGAATTTGTCAGTATATAAACATCCAGTAAGGGAAAGGTATGAGGAAGGTTGAATCTGTGTTGTGATTTACCTCTGGCCCAGACCATAGGGATGCCCCTTGGGCTGTGCACTCCTTGTGTCTGCACATTTGTTGGAGAAATAGACTGGAACACTGAATTGCTTCAGTCTGATGTGCCGTGACTCATCTCTGACCCTACTTCCCATGGAGGATACAGACCTGGGGTTTTAAGACTTATACTATTTTTGACAGCCTATAGTGAATTGGACTTCTCTTTTGTAATCCACCTCTAAATCTACTCAAGCATAACAAAAAAGGGAAAAAATTCTATTGTGTATGTAAAGAAAAATAGTGCTTTATTTTTCAACTTCTAAAGTTTTAAGATTTTGATTTCACAGAATTCTTAAATCCACACCAAACAATTTTTTCTGATTTTTCCTGAAGAAAGAACTTATCCACGTGAAAGTCAAAGCTGGATTGTATCTAATTATATGATTAACATAAAGTTTCACAATATCTGAGAGTATGAGTTGTTTTGTACAATTGAAAATGAAAAGGATTGCTACAATTCTACCTCACCACAACCTCACACCACCCAAAAGATTAAGCAATATTTGTAACCTTTGCCAGTGAGTGAAATATATTTTAAAATTTCAAAGTGTTTTGTGCAAGAAATATCAAGTTTTACTTGGGGTATGAATATTCTCAAACGTTGTGAGTGTATTTTAAAGATCAGTTTATACCTGTATTATTTTCTGCAAGAAGATTAATAGAAAATATGGAATTGCCCCCTTTTCTTTTCCTTTGTATGAAAGAATAAACATAAACTATCATAATAAGGTATGCATGTTAGTTGGCAAACACAATGGATGAAAACAAAAATTTGAAATAAAAGTTAGTTCAGACATATATTGGACAATGTCCCTGTCTTCAAAAACTCAGACTGTCTGTATTCTTTTTTGCTGTCATATTATTTGAATTCCTCATATATTCTGGATATTAAATTTTTATCAGATAAATAGTTTACAAACATTCTTTCATCCTGTAGGTTGTCTGTTCATTGTTCCTTTTACAGCACAGAAACATCTCAATTTGCTATAATCTCATCTGTCTGATTTTGGTTTTGTTGTCTGTGTTTTGGAGGTCTTATCCAGAAATATCTTTGCTCATTCCTATATAGTAAAACATTTCTCCTGTGTGTTTTCTTAGTAGTTTCACAGTTTCAGGTCATATACTCAGGTCTTTGATTAACTTAGTTAACTTTTGTATGTGGTAAGAAGTAGAGGTCTTGTTTCATTTATCTGCATATGTATATCAAGTTTTCCTAGCACCATTTGTTGAAGAGACTGTCTTTTCTCCAATGTACTTCTCGATGCCTTTGTCAAAGATCCGTTTGCTGTTGCGATAGTTAGGTTTATGTTACTGTAACAAAATACCTGAGATAAACAACTTATAAGGAGTTTATTTATTCAAAAGTTTCAGTTCATGTTCATCTGGCTGTGTTGCTTTTGGACCCGTGGCAAAGCAGTACATCATAGTAAAAGCCTGTTGGTGGAGGAATTTGCTTACCTTCTGGTTGCCAGAAAGTGAAAGAGAGAGAGGAAGGATTAGGGGTTCCCAATATTCCCTTAAATAGTATATGTCCAAAAAACTAACTTTATTTGTTCTACTAGTTTCCATCTCCTTAAAGTTCCATCACTTCGCAATAGTGCCAGGACTGAGGTCTAGGCCTTTAACACCCGAGTCTTTGAGGAACAGTACAGATTCAATTGATAGCAGCCCAAAATATATGGATTAGTTTCTGTATTTTCTGTTTTGTTCCCTTGGTCTATGTGTCTGTTTTTATGCCAGAACCATGATTTTTTTTGTTACTATTTATTTGTAGTATGAATTCATGTCAGATATTATGATACCTCCAGCTTTGTTTAACACAGAGTGGGGAAAGTAATTCAAATATTATATAGCACAGTAGGGCAGCAATAGTGTACAATAACTACTTTCACATTTCAAAATAAATAGAGGAGAAGAGTTTCAAATTTCCTAACACATAGCAATGATAACGTTTGAGGATATGGAAATGTTGATTATCACAATTTAATCATCATACATTGCATACGTGTATTGAATTCTAATGTTGCAACTCATAAATAAGTAAAAATACTATTAAAAAAAGAAAAAAAAACATGTCATTAAGTTTTTTCAGAGAATATCTGAATTATTAGTACAATAGCCTACATCCTCTATATTTCTTCCTTCTATCTTTCTTTCTTCTTCCTCCCAGTGTGAATTAGTTGCTTTTGTAATTCTGATGATGTTGGCTTTTTGATGGCCCATCAACAACATTGAATATTCCCCTCCACTCCGACGCAAATCACTCTTATGGAAATGTTTAGCACCAAAATGATTAACACTTAGCACACAGAGTTCTCATTATCCCAAGGGCTTCATAGCTAAGCATAATTATTTCCAATTAAAGACTTGCTGGCCTGTCATCTTAGGACTCAATCATGAGTTTATGAGCCTGAGGGCAATCGGAGTAAAACCCTCTCTGCTATCCTCAAATTAATTGGTGGACAACTAATTTTTAATATGGATCTTAGCCTATTGTCTCCTAATAAGATGCATGCACCTCAAAGACAATAAATGATTTCCCTGTAGGGTTATATCCATAGTGAGATTCATGATGAGTACATCTACTAATAAATTCTCAGAGTCCAGAATCCTGTGAATAACTTGAGTTCCCTACAAATGAAAAGATAATATCAATTCCTGAAAGGAAGAAACCACAATTTCTAAGAGCACATAGTACTTAATTCATGATGGAGATTATGTGATAGTGTGAATACTTGAAAACCAACATTCTCTAATCCTCACACACTCTCTGTGGCCATTCTTATCTTCTAAACCCACAGTTCATATCACAAAGTTTGTTACTATAAATCATCATATTTTGATTCATTTTTTAAAAGATAGTTCATTTAGTTAGTTTAAGTTGCAATGGCATAAAAAGTAACCACATTAAGTTTTATATTTTATAAATTGCTTCTTGCAAGTAACAAATATTATGAAATCGAAGCAAATTGAACATATCAAAATAATGTCCTATTGCTATTTTATGTAGTATAAAATGATTATGTATTTGTGAATAAGTTAGTTAAAATTAACTGACAAAAATCTAGATATAAGAAGTATGCCTATAGACACATGAAGGAAGTTGGTTATATTCTCATTTTTTTAATATGGTTGATATTATTTTGGAAACTATACTACTGTTGTGCTAGCATGTATTATGCATATTTACTCCAAATAGTAGAATGATGTTTTTAGCATAAAGTGTATTAAAAGTGAAAGCATATTAAATAATCATAAGTGACAACTCTGAAAATATTGAATGTACAAAATATGTAGTAAGTAAACACTTCATATCTTGCAAATCATTGGGTGGGTGTAGACAATAATTTTTTGAGCACTGGGTTATTTTGGTATAATATCATTTGTCATCATGAGAAAGTTATTAAAATTCACTTATTTGCATTTTGGGTCAAGTTACTTTTTAGTGCAAATAATGTATCATATGTCAGTCAATATTTCAGTCAAAAGTATTAAAATTTTTGCATTACTAATTGCTAAACAATGCATTTATATGGTGGAAGAAGGTACAATAAAAATTACATAAACAATCAGAAAAGAAACCTGCAAGATTCTAAGTTCTAAAATAAGGAGTAAGGAATCTGCAAATTAAGAAAATATGAATGGTGCTTGGAAATTTTATGCATTAGTTATACTATCAAATTGACTTTAACTTAAAAAGACAGTAGCTAAAATATTTAATAATATTTATTGAATGTTACCTCTCTGGATAGACGTGTTTCACACAATATCTTTTATTTAAAAAGAAATCACTTGATCATTTAAATTGCTGTAATTATAATTTATAATTGGATAATTAATGAATTAACAATTTATTCAGTAATTTACACCAATACAAGGAATAAAGTGAAGAAAGTGCACTGTTTGATTCTGTTTATTAGCAATACTGAGCAAAAAAGTTGACAGATACAAATCTACATTTTGAAGAAGGGGAAGAGGCATAGAGAGTGGTCTGACACTTTGTGAGATACCTTGTGAACATGAGTATTGTTAATATTGCCATGTTGCTATTGTAGAGCTGAAAAATAAGTAATACCTATTCCTCTTCATTGGAGGGTCCACACCTGACACCTCTGTAACAAAAGGCAGGTTAACAAGGAAAAAGCATAACATATTTATTTAATCAAAATTTTATGTGACATGAGAGCCTTTGGAAATGAAGATTCAAAAACTTACAGAAAACTGTGCGTTTTTATTTTTAGGTTTGATGAAGAATGGACAGCTGTGATGCAATGTAAATGGCCAAAAATATATGATTTAAGAGTAATAGGCTGTGGTAGCCCAGTAAATTCTAATTGTTCAGATTTTTCTTGGTCTCCCTGTATAATGATCCTTCCTTTGGGTGTAAGGTCAGATACCCTTCACATGAAGGTCAGAGCAGAAGAGAGAAGGTCAGACAGTGACATTGCTGGGTATTACAAATTGCTTTGAGGAAAAGGAGTTCTAGATTTTCTAACCCACCTTACAGATAAGGACTTCTACTTTCTATTATCTGCATTGAGGGGGAAATGGGGAAGAAAGAGAGAAGGGCAGGAGAATGTCAGAGCAAACTTCTTGCTTCTGAAGCCCTTCCAATATTCTTCAGCTCAAAGTACTCAGCATGCAAATTTACCGTATACGGGGGCATTTTGTGTTACATGACAGCCTGCAGAAGTGAAGGCACAGTACTATGTAGCTGCAGAATTTGATAATGCCAATTGTTATTGACCTTGGTCAAAACACTCCAAATTTATGCCTTAATCTTAAGTAGTAAAGTTGACATAAAAGTGCTCCTTAGCTCATACTGAAGTTTTAGTGGTGAATTGACTTAGTACATATAAAAGTCTAAGAATAGTGTTTGGCATTTGAAAACTATCGGTATCAGCTATTACTATTCTATACTTAAAAGTGGTAATGCAATTTTAGCAGATATCTGTAAAACATACTTAGTTCCCCTCATTCCCTCCTCCCTCTCTTTCTCCATTCTTGTTTCTTTCAAACATACTAATATACAAGGTGCTTCATTTATAATACATGCAACTTCACTCCGTATACTGTATTGGCATTTTGATATGTATTTTTCCCCATGAAACTCATATATTGTTATATATTTAGATATTGTGCTTTGGAGCAATTGCCACTCAATATACTATTATTACCAGAAATAGCTATTGTTACTGTTTTTTGCTATTTTATAAATATGAAAGCATCATCATTAATGATGCTAAAAACTTCATTAAACACTATACAATTAGCTAGGGGTAGAACTGAGATGACTGAGAGAGATACCATTTTTAATAAAACTCAATTTTTCACATTTTTATATGTCTTACAAATAAATCTTGCTTCATTAGATTGCATATGTTCTTGGGTTCTGGGCAATTTCTTATTATCTATAACTTCAGAGCTAAAAACTTTACATGTTAATCATAAAATGGCATTAACTGTTACATATATATATGTATATATATAATTTATTTTGAATCTGATATGTATCATAAGTATTGATTTGATATAAGTATTGATTTGATATATTTGTTTGTGTACCAGTATACATTGACAATAATATTGAAAGTGTCACCAAAATAAGTCATAAGACAGGTCATTCTCCTGATACAAACCCTCTACTAGCTCTCTAACATATTGCGATGGTTCTGATCTTAAATGTCCCTAGAGTCTATGTAGTGAAGGCTTGGCTACCAGCCTGTGGCACTATCGAAGGAGGTAGAACCTTTAGGCATGGGGATTTGGTGGGAGGGAGTTAGGTCACTGGTGCTGTGTCCTTGAAGAGACATTGGGACACTGTCCCCTCCCTCTCTCTCTTCACTTTATGGCAGCCATGGGGTATACAGCTTTGCTGAGCCAGGTGCTTCCCACCATGATGGTCTGCCTCAACACTGGCCCAAACACAATGGAGCCTGCCACTATGGACTGAAACCTCTGAATAAGTGAGTCAAAATAAATCCTTCCTCCTTTTAAGTTGATTATACCTGTTATTTTGTAACAGCAGTGAAAAGCTAAGACAAACACTCTTAAATGAACTAAATGTGTTTGCTAGGAAGTAAATGTCTGTACATCATATGGTCTTGAGTGCTGCTACAAAAATACTGACTCCTATCTTAGGCCTACATTTGCCCAGCCATAATATCTCTCATGCTATGTTCTCAACATTCTAAACATGCTTTTACTCTAGGGCTTTTACACTTGTAATTCTCTCTGCCCTGAGACCTGTACCCAATTGTACACATGACTCATTCTCACAGTTTATTTTACATTCACATTTATTAAGTACTTACTATGTACTCTTTAAAACACTCTAAATAAATCATATTACTTAAAGTAAGTTCTTTAATGAAAAGTGTTAATAATAGCATCATAACTTAAGGACAGAGGTATAAAATGAAAATCTCCCCCAACAATAATAAAATATCAAAGGAACTAATAAGTTGTGATGAAAAAATTTAGACATGCTATTCAGTTATCCTCCCATCCCCTCACACACATGAATTCCTGAGACTTTGTTATTTCAAAGAATGTCTATTGACTATGAAAGTTGAATGAAAAAGACACAATAAGGTCAGAGACTTTCAATGGGAAAGGCAGTTCTAGCAAATACAAGTCAATTATATAAACTATCAATTGATTATTAGTCCAAGGTAAATGTCAGCTCCCTTTTACACCTCTGAGAAAAGGATGCTACAATATTAAATTGTGTGTTGGCTAGACATAGTCTCACAAGTTCTGGTAAAACAAATGTCTGCATATAGCCTCTTAATGGGCAACATAATGATCCAGAAAACAGTGAAATAAAGCATTTTATTTTGAGTAACCAGAGTCACCATTAATCTGGAATGGCATACGTGTATGCAAGGGAGGATATTTAACCACAGTAGAGGTTTCTATTCTTCAACATCACCTTCCATCAGATGTTCCCAGCTTCTGTGGTGACACCCAGGAATGTTGAGGAATACAAAGTGTATGTGGGGGAGCTACCATAATTTAAAGTTCACATTAAAGCAAATTACTTCTATTTGTGGATCTTCATTTTAGCTGTTTTTACATGCAGGAGAAAAGTCACTGTGAGATTTTTAATTGATATGTTCTATACATGGTAATACTTCATTCCCTTCTATGAAGGATTCAGAAAGAATTTTTTTCTTTTTGTTTTGCTCTGCAGTGCAATGGATCAAACCCAGGGCCCATGCATGCCTGGCAAACAATCTACCCTTGAGCTATATCCCTAGGCTTAGAGTTTTCTTTAATGAACTGTGCACAAGATTTTAAACAGACAAATGTAGGTTCAAATACTAGTTGGGCAGTGTTATTATCAGAAAATTGTCACATTTTTAAAGATTTGCTGAATTCCTATCTATAAAGAGAATTGTAATTATTTCATAGAGACAATATGACAAATAAGACAATTATGAGAAAAATTGATCATATGTCATGGAAGACTAGATATTCAATTTACCCTCCTTGTAGAATATAAGGTGAATATTCACTATTCAGTGAAGGATACACCAGCCTACTGCATCTTCATACTTATACTTCGTACATGGATCATGTCAAACTAGTTTGAGGTCTTCCACGTACTTTATTGGTCCTATATAAGCAAAGTATAGGGGAAATCATAGTCCTTACCATTTATGATCTAAAAGATTTTCTTCTTGATCAAACTAGTCAAGCTCCTCTTTTATCAACTAGTCCTCATCCCAAGGTGTTTCCTAAATAGTTCTATTTTACCAAGAATTCTCCTAAACTAATTTAGTCCAAATCTCCCATACTCAGTATCTGTTCACCCTCATTATCTGGTCAAATTCTTCATCTCTCACCATCTCTCAGGTGGTGTCTAAACACCACAGCCTGCCTTCAGTCAGAATCCTGTTAGGTTTAACCAAAATTCCTTCACCCCAGATATTTCCTCTTAGCAATTTTTTACCCATAGATCAGCCTCCTACACTCTATTCCTTGGCTATAAATTCCCATTTCCATTGTATTTGGAGTTGAGTGTTATCTCTTTCTCCCTAAGACAAAACTCCATCACAGTGTTCTCTATGCCAGTTGCATAGACTGGAATAAAGTCTGCCTTACCCTTTGAGCCAATGTTGTAACAATATTTTTCTTCAACATTACTCAGTAGATTCCATCATGATTCCTGCCTTTAAATCTCATGTCTGTGCTGAGGGCTCTTATCTGTATATTCCCAGCCCTTCCCTAATCCTTCAGCTATAAACTTGGCTTCCATTTGACATCTAATAGAGTGGTTGAACAGTATCTCCTACAAAACTTGGCAAAAAAAAGACCTATTGATTCACCTGGCACACCTGCCATTCCTCTGCAAATCTATCTGTTTCTGTAAATACTAAGATTTTTACACAGTTGCTCAGCTTAAAAGTTAGAAAACTGCTTTGCTATTCTCCTTGAGTTCATGGCTTTCTGATGATAAGCTGACAGATTTACCTAAAAGGTGGTTATTTCCACAAATAATCATTTCTTCCCCTTCTACATGCCAAAACTCTAAGTCAAACCACTATTGTTTCTCACATAGATTAGCATGAAAGATGGCTAAAAGTTATCCCTTTCTTGCCTTTTCTCTTTTTGTGGTACTAGGGGATTGAACCCAGAGTCTCTCCCACCATAAGCAAGTGCCCTACCACTGAGTTACATGCCCAGCCTGGTTCCCTTCTTGGCTCGTTAGTGCCCTTAGATTACATTCTTTACTGAGATAGAGTGGCAAAGACTCCCCCTGACCAATTTTAGACACAGGATATTGTGAGCTTTTATTTCTTACCAAGCTTCATCCTTAAGTCTTGTTCTTGGCCTGCTCAGGCCAGTATTAGCAAAGAATTTTGCTAAGTCAGTTTAGCAAGTGTTGCTGCCTGAAGCAATGGCCGCTTGGAGCAACAAAGCCGCAGGAATAAGTTCAGAGGCAGACTGGAAACAAACAGGCTCTTTATTCTGCCAGCTTCTCTCTCCGGCTCCAACAACACCCCAACATGCCGTCCACGCTCCTCCAACAACCACAAAATGGCACTGACCCAATCCACAATCCCCCGCGCCAAGCCCCGTGAGATCATGCAAATGGCGCGGACCTGATCCACAATGTCCCAGGACAAGTCTCACAAAGCTTATGGCTCACAGCTAACCACAATCTTAGCTATCTCCTTAATTAGGGCTCCTGCAAGCAAGCATACCACTCATCCTAAATATCTGATCACCCTTGCTATCTAATCAAGTTCCTCAGCTCCCATCCTGATGTTTGAATCCTTGGCCTCCCTTTAGCAAGAGTTCTGTGAGGCCAGTTTCACAAGAATCTCCCTACGCTTGGCATCTCTTAGTAAACTGCTTTCACCCACTAACCCCTAACTCTGTTGGCTAACTAGATATCCTCAGTTATTTGATGGCTTCAGAACTGAGCTCAGTTCTCTTCTGAACTCTTTTTCCTCTACTTCAGTAGTTACTGATTAAAGTTTTGTCTTCATTGCATTTAACTAATGTCCATCTCCATCCTTTGTGATGGTGACTTTCTAAAATATTCCTCAACTCTGTTAAAGCTGTTTAAGTCATTTCTCAAATGAAACAGAATGAAACAAAACAGAATGAAATCCTAGATTCTACACAAGTCTTTCAAGATGCTGAAATATGTGAACCTGTTTGATTTTTCTCCCAACTTTTTTTTTCTTTTCTATGTGGATTTGCACATGTATGCTCCATTCCTGACAGTGATGCTTAAATATAAATTTTCTCAGAAAACCCTTCAAAAGATTTTCTATCTAAACTACTACCTGTTTACTCCCATCACTATGTTCTTTTTCTGTTTATTTTCTTTGTTGACTTTCCTAGTGTTTCAATCAATTATTATTATTATTATTATTATTGTTATTAAATTATGTGATTAAAACTAGTATTGAAGTAGAACAGTTCCAAGCTCCTGGTGGGTGCTGATTAAATATTCCACTTTCTGCCCAACTGTCTGCTTATCTGATCTTCAGAGCCAGGAGTTGAGAGTCATAAATCAAAATAACATAAAGACATTAAAAGGAAAAGATCATGCCTAAAACTTAGAAAATACAACATGTTACACTTTTTGATAATGAAAACAATTTTTTGAAGGTTTTGATCAGGGAGTGCCCAGTTAGAAATGAAAACATAATAGATATTGAATGCACAAGTTCGTGGTTCAAGAACCCATCTCAGTTGAAAAGGTTGACTAACCTCTTAAAATCTTCATGTTCTAAAATGAAAAGTCACTTTGGGGGGGGCAATTAGAGGATATACTCATTAAACCAATTTAACAAAGGCCTTACAGCATGGGTAAAAGAGGTTAGGCAGTACCATTAAGAAGTAACCTGGAAAACCAGTCATTCGAAAGCCTTTGCCTTTGAGGTCACCTCACAGCAAGGAGACACCAGGCACCTGCATTTGGTTTCAAGTCCAAAGTTAGAATACAATGGGTAAAGGAAGCCTGCTGTCCTGTCTTATTCAACTAGCTTTAATTCCAACTTCAGTATAGTAGTTGGATGGCAAAGAAGTATGTCTAAGGTCTTGAAGAATGCTAAGGTTATGCAAGTTGCATATGACATTAAAAAACAGATATGTAGCTTATTAAGAAGGGTAGTACTTCTCTCTGTGCTCATCAAATAATATCCAAAAGTGAACCAAAATGCATTTAAGGCTAAAGATGAGCTTAATGCTCATCATAAATCCTAAAACTGATATCTCCTTTTATATAATTTTCTATTGTACACCAGAAAAAAAATAAGAACAAGAAACGTTGAGGAAGTTTGAAATGACAGAGATCCACAATGGAGACAAAAATGATTTATCTTTTTATCTTGTGAACAAAATCTGTAGCTGAGTAGAGACCTAAAATGTTATACAAAGCAATCATGGAGATATATCAGACAAAGTCAGAAGAAAAATGTTCATTTCTCCATGTCTTTCTAACCTCTGCCACCAGTTTCAGAATTAAATTACTACCTTTATTTTTTTTAGTTAGTAATTTTTCTCTTTGATTTTTCCATTATTGGGAAAAAAAAAAAAAAACAACAAAATATCATCTCTACTGAAGCTCAGAAAAAAAAAAAAAATCCTTCTTTCTTTTCTGAAGCTAAGGAGACACCTGCATGTGACAGGTCCTGGAAGCAGTGCTGAGAAATATCACATTTAGTAATTCTCTAGGGCTAGTTGACCCAATCAATAGCACTGATGTTTTTTTCCCCATAAAAGGTTTATTTTTCCCACGAAGTACCAGGAGGCTTAATGAAATCTACAATAGAAAGTTTGTTTTGAACAAGACTTCAATAGACCAAACTAAACATAAGGGGGTGGGAATAAATCAAAATTCTTCTGTTTTGAAATTATTCCTTGCCATACTAATATCTATATGGCATTTTAACCGCTATGTCTATTTAATATTAATTACCTCCTGGAAGAAGACAATTTGAATTCAGTAGAATCAAATGGCAACTCAAGTCCTAGCTGTATCAGGAAGTTTATGTCCTGAGGAGGATAGGTACTTGGGTGTTCCTTATGACCAATGAAGGGGAAAAAACATTGAGCATCATTGAGAGACACAATGGAAATGGAAATTCTATGACTTGTGGAGTCCTCATTCTGCTTCCTAAGACTGGATGAACCTGGCCATATGTCCCAATATCTCTGAAAATCACTTATGGAGTTGGGGTTTAAGACTCAAAAACTGTTTCTAAGCTTCCACATAGTCCTAAAAGTACATGGTTCTTCCTGTTCTTTTTGCACTTTTTGATGTTACCGTGATCATTCAGCAAAAGTGTTAACAATTCCTATCAAAAGGTTAAAGATTTTACGATCTCATTCCTTTAATTTTGAGAAAGGCTCAGCTACTGCTCCTTTGGATGTTACCTCTTTACTCTGGTGTCTCTCTCTCTTTCTCTCCCCACCCCCTTAATCTCCTTTTACTATTAGGTTGAAATTTTTTAGCTATTCTCCATGTCTTTTGTTTTATTATTTTCATCTATACTGTGTTGTTATACAGATAAGACCATATAGAGAGTGGTTTGACTTGTGATTTTTCACGTTTGGGATGATAAAAAAGTATTATACACTGGGTGAATACCTATCTGTTTCTGGGCAGTATTCTCCCATGGTGCTGGGCAGTGCACGAAGCTGCTTTCTTAGTCATTTTTATTTCTTTAAGCATAGAAGTCATTTTAATATATACTTTTAAACCTCTATCAAAAGACATTATCATGAACTTATTTTGTAGGATCAGGATTGAGAAATCACTCTTAAAATACATATTAAAGGGAATTAAAAATGGCCAAAGACAACAGCCATTTCACAGAAGGGGAAGTATCTTTGATGATTAAATATATAAGTGACCTTACTTAAATATTAATTAGGGGAATGAAAATTGAAAATATACTGGCATATAATCTTATCTAATACATTGACCACAATGTTAAACTTCTAATAATACTAGATAACAAAGACATGAGGCAATGAGAATGATGATATCAACATTGATGGGGGGTAAAGTTATTAAAAACAATTTATAAAGTTACTCAGTGTTTATGTTAAGTTCTATATGCCAGCTCACATAACCCATCAATACCATTTTATGGAACAAGTTTACTCCATGGAAACTTTGGCACGTGCATGCCTGAAGATATACACAAGAATGATTAAGGTCACATGCTTTTAATAGTGAACAAACAAAACCAAACTAAATATTCAACAAGAGAATGGATAAATACCTTGATGTATTTAGAACTTTTAAATACATTTCAAAAAGTTAAAAACAATACAGTATTTGAAATGAAGGTGCTGTAGCTACACATCATCTCAATGTCAATGATGTTTAGAACTGTGAGTTTTGTTCACATTCTGTAATCTCTCTTTATGTGTTGTTTTTTTTTTTCCTGCACAGAAGCTTTCCAATTTTATATCATCCCATTTATTGATTCGCGTTTTCATTTTCTGAGCTATGCAAGTCATATTCAGAAAGTTGTTGCCTATGTCTATATAATGAAGTGTTTTCTGTGTCTCCTAATAGTTGTAAAGTTTCTGATTTTACAACGGAATCTTTGAAAGATGTTGACTTTCGTACAGGGTGAAATACAGGGATCTCGTTTTATTTTCCTACATATGGATTCTGAAAACCATTTTTTTTAAAAAAAGCCATGGATTTCTTCAATGTATGTATTTTAGCACTTTGTGAAGAATCAGATGACTCTAGCTATTTGGGTTTGTCTCTGTCACTTCTATTCTGTTACATTTTTGTACATGTTTGTTTTTATGCCATTTCTATGCTATTTTTTGTTACTATGTCACTGTTTTATAATTTGGTGTCAGGTATTATGATACCGTATTCCTGCTTTGGTCTTTATGTTCAGGATAGCTTTGGCTATTCTGGATCTTTTATTCTTCTTATAAAATTTAGGATTATTTTTTGAGTTAAGAGAAGAATACTATTGGTATTTTGGTGGGGATTGCATTGAATTTTAGATAATTTTTGGTAATATGGCCATTTTAACATCAATTCTGTCTAACTACATGAAAGGTCTTTCCATCTTCTGGTGTCTTCTTCAATTTCTTCTTTCAGCATTCTATAATTTTCCTTATAGAGGTTTTTCACTCGTTGGTTAATTTATTTATAAGTATTTTTAAAATCTTTTGTTAATGGAATATATTTTTATTAAATTTTCTCAGTAAATTGATTATTTACATATAGGAAAGTTCAATTTTATATTTTGATTATGTATTGTGCTACTATGCTGAATTTGTTTATCAGCTCTAAAAGTCTTCTGGTGAAGATTTTTGGATCTTCTTAGTAGAAGATTAATCATCTATAATTAGGGATAATTTGACTTCTTCCCTTCTTATTTATATCCCACTTATTTCTTTCTCTTGAATAACTGGTCTGGCTAAAATTTTAAGCACTATATTGAATTGGAGTTGTGAGCATGAACATCCTTGACTTGTTCCTGATTTTAGAGGAAATGTTTCTAGTTTTTCCTATTCAGTCTTTGCTACTCTTCCAATAAGGGATCAGTCACCAGGATATATAATAATTCAAAAGTCAACATCAAAAAAATCAAATAAATTTTTAAAAATGGGCAAATGAAATGAACAGAAACTTCTAAAAAGGAAAAATACAAATGGTCAACAATAATATGTAAAAATGACTAACACTTTTAGTGATCAGGGGAATATAAATCCAAACTGCACTGGGATTCAGTCTTGCTTCAGTCAGAATGGCAATCATCAAGAATAGAAACAACAACAAATTCTGGCAAGGACCCAAGGGAAAAGGAACTCTTATATAACACTGTTGTTGGGAATGCAAATTAATGCAACCTGGAACTTGGTATGAAATTTCCTCAAATACTAAAAACGTGTCCACTGAATGATCCAGCTATATCAGTTCTTCATATTTATCCAAAAGCATTGAAGTTGGCATACTTTAGGGATATACACACACCCACATTTATTGTAGCACAATTCATGATAACCAAGGGATGGAATTGGCCTAGATATATATCAAAAGATAAATTAAAAAAATGTTGTAAAAATACCCAACAGAGTTTTATTCATCCATAAAGAAGAATTAATTTTTCATTTGCAGGAAAATTAATAGAACTGTAGAGCATCATGTTAAGGATAAAATGGGGGAAATAGAGACCAAATTATGTTATAGGTACATATGGATGAGGTATAATGAAATCCACTATGCCGTATAATAAAGATGCACCAATACTTTTTTAGAAAAGGAATGAGCAATAAAAAATCACAATGAAAAAAATATCTTGTTTAGGGATTCATACATATCTTCTAAGAGATAAAGATAATAAAAGACTGATTTTTTTAAAATAAGCTTAAATAAGTATTCATTGTTATCTTTGAAAAATATCTAATGCTATTAAGGAACAGACAGGGAATTTCAAAGTTTTATTTAATATTATAAAACTTGACTTGAGACCTATGAGTGTTCTTGTTATGCTTCATCTGTTGCATAGTTTTATATATGTTTATTAACTTAAAATTAAATTCTATTTTTTCAAGTACAATTTTAGTGGAACAAATACTAAACTGTTAACTCCAAGTTTAGGTGTAGAGAGACTGTAAAGTTATAAAAGGATTTCATTTGCTATACTTTATAAAACAAATTACCCTTTATTCAAATAGTGGTTTTGATTGATAGCTGATGGGACTTTCCAATAAACTTCTTACTCATCCTGCTATTGCCCAACTATAAGTTTATCTCCTTTCTGTGAACATCTGAAATGATTTCTCTCTATTACCATATTTTAGCTAAGTACTGTGGACTGCCTTTGGTACAAGTCTTCACTTAGGTCAACTTCCCCTAAAGATGCATATTAACTGTCTGCAATTTCTACCCTGTTTGTATTGCCACTAATTTTTTTCTTAAGGGTGCTATATGTGCCTCTTTTTAATTTATTTGTTTTAATTTATTTATTTTTTATTCTAAGATGTTATAAATGACAGCAGAATGCATTACATTTCATATTAAACATATAGAGCATTTTTTTACAAATCTCTGGTTGTATGCAAAGTATATTCACACCATTCGTGACTTCATACATGCACTCAGGGTAATGACATCCATCACATTCTACCATCTTTTTTTTTCCTTCACCCTTTTGCCCTCTCCCTTGCCCTCCCTCCCCATTGGCCATTCTAGTGTTCCTCTAATCCTCCTATGCTCCCCATCCCACCCTGACTGTGAATTGGCCTCCTTATATCAGAGAAAACATTCTTTCAGTATTTGTTTTTTTGGGATTGGCTAACTTCACCTAGCATTATATTCTCTAACTCCATCCATTTACCTGTAAATGCCATGAATTTTTTTTTTTTTTTTTTTTTTTTTGGTACTGGGGATTGAACTCAGGGGCACTCAACCACTGGGCCACATCCCCAGCCCGTTTTTTTTTGTATTTCATTAGAGACAGGGTCTCACTGAGTTGCTAAGTGCTTCACCATTGCTGAGGCTGGCTTTGAACTAGTGATCCTCCTGCTTCAGCCTCCCAAGTGCTGGGATTACAGGCGTGCGCCACCACGCCCGGCCACAATGCCATGATTTTATTCTCTTTTATTGCTGAGTAATATTGCATTGTGTATATACCTCACATTTTCTTTATCCATTCATCTACTGAAGGGCATCTATGTTGGTTTCACAGTTTAGCTATTGTGAATTGTGCTGCTATAAACATTGATGTGGCTGTGTCCCTATAGTAGAAAATACATAAATTAGCTCTTCAAATTATTTTTGCTTTGTGCAATATCAAAAATTTCTAGTGATGCACTTAATTACGGAATGGCATGAACTGTGAGTCCTTTTCAGATTGTAGAAGAATTTCTTCAAATTATAGGAAATTCACACCTCATAATTTGAGAACTTTCAAGGCAACCATCCTTGGATATAAAGAGAATCACACAAGTCTCCAGGCTGTATTCACCACAACTACATGTATTTAAGTTTTACTAAGGTTCATAAATTCCCCAATATCTCCTTAAACCAAATCCAAACTCATATTTATTTTTGTTTAGTTTCTGAGCCTCATTGATAGACTATTGATAAATAAAAATTATACATATATATATGCATGTATATATATATATACACACACACACATATATACACACATATGTGTGTGTGTGGTGAGAAATGTAATGATCTGATATATGCAAACACATTGTAAAACGATTGCCTGAATAAAATTAATTAATATATCCATCACCAGGCATAGTTACATTGTGTGTGGTTAGTGGGGTAAGGATACTTAGGATCTACTCTTTAAAATTTGACATAATTATAGGCAGGATGTTGTACATTTGATCCCAAGAACTTATCTTGTAATTGAAAGGTTGTACCCTTTGACTAAGATTCAAGTCTTCCCTATCAGGATATATTAAATGATTATCTCCTATTGTCAAGAGAGCAATCTGATATATTATTCCTTGAGGTATGTTTCAAAATGAAGGTAAAATGTAAGTATTTTTCAATAAAAAAAGATGCTAGCATTTTTCTGAAAAACACTTTCCAGAAAGCTGTCATAAAAATGGATGTTCCATAGCTCCCTAAAATTATTCATTTACAATGTTCTTTCAAGTACCCAATTCATTTTTTTTCCTTAAGCTACAAAATTTTCTCCTTGAATTGCTTTTTCATGGCATCCAATAAATAAGCCAGGTTTTCTTTAATTACTGAGCTCTAGTTATGAAAGGAGAGTGATCAGAGGAGAGGAGATTGTAGTTGGCTTACACTGTTCTTTTGTTATCTTCTCTGTTTCCTGCTGTGATACAAATGATTCTCTTTTGCTTGCTGACAGTGGCATTTTGCTTTGGGCTTAAAAATCTCAGAACACCAGCTAGAAAAATGTTTGTTATTTCAACAAATTGCAACATCTCCAAATTTCAACATTTGTCATTATTCCACTGTTGTAACAACATGAGCAAGTGTGCCCTATCCTTCTGCTATGGAAGAGTCTTAGTGCTCAATTCCTGGAAGAAAGTCAAAGAGAAGATGGGTTATCAAGGACACCATGGCTGTGAAGTTTGAAATTAATCTATTGAGTGGATGAAGCTTAAATACATAATACAATAATAATTACTCCTTCTAATCATTTAGCAACCTCTGGATCTTTCCTTCTCCTTTGGCTTAATGCTACTGTCTGTAACTCTGCCTTTGTCATAACTATACTCCTATCAATATCAAGATTGCTGATCATTCCAATTCTCTTGTTTCTCACTTCATTTCTTTTATCACTGCCTTTACCTCAGTTTCAGTAATTCCATTATCCCTATCAACCCCTTGTCATTGCAAATAATTACAACTTTTCATCATTTCAATTTCAAATATTTTATTTTCTACCATCTTCTACCTTCTCTCCAGACTCATTCTCCCTAAATCCTGCTTCCCACAATTCTATGACCATATATCACTTGATTCTACTACAAGTCACTCTACCTCATTAATGTCCTCACTCATCTTTTTGCACAGTTTAAATTTCACATTAGTCATCATAAGCCTTCCTATGCATGCATCCTTAGCTCTATTACCACCATTACTTTGTCCTAATTTCTTAGCAATTCTCCAAACTTAACATGAAATTCTTAACTGTCCTTCTCAATTAACTAAATGATAAATAACTTTAACAAAGAGACTTGATACTTGATATGTACTTTTTATTTTTAACTCAATAAGTCAAGATGAGTGGTCCAGCTTTGCACAACAGTCTATTCCCTGCAGACATTCAGTAATCTAGTTTTCCTTTTTCCTCTCACTCATCTAGGACATTGTCTGTGCTTTCCCTATGGGAACTGGGTTATGAGCATGCCTATGCCTCCATTATTACAAACTGGAGAGATGGAACGTGTCAGTTAATAATGTTCTTTTAAAGAATTGAAGCATGAGTTTCCCATACAACTCACACCCCAAATTAAAAACTAAATCACATTACTAAACCTAGATTAAAAAAAAAATAATCTGTGAAATAAAATACTTACCTGAATGGGCATGCACATATTTAATAATTATAAGAGAAGCGTTTATGAAAATAACACCCATTTTATCTGAACAAAGTCAGAGAAAAACATATAGCCACAATGACAAATCTTATCTCAAGTGATCCACTAATGTTGTCAGAGATTATATTTTTTTTAGGATTTTCTTTTCTCTAATCATTTTATATGCACCTGTAACTTTCTTTTTTTTATATATAGTAAGAAAATAGAACTAACTAGAACATTAAATCTAGATACCTATACCACCATACTGAGTCATTTCCCACATTAGCCACCATATATCATTTCTTCCTATTTTTTCCTGTGTATGAATTCTATTATGGTTTGGATATGACGTGTCCTTTTAAAACTCTTGTGTGAATGAAGGAAGTAAAATGATTAGACTATAAGACCTGTAACCTAATCAGGGGATTAATCCATCTAATGGATTATTTGAACGGATTACTGGGTGGTAACTGTAGGCAGGTGGAACATGCCTAGAGGAAGTGGGTCACTACAGGCTTGCCTTGGGAATTATATATTTTATCCCTGGCTCTGGAGCTCTCTGTGCTTCCTATCTGTCATGCATTAGCTGAGCAACTTTCCTCCACCACACTCTTCTACCATGAGATTATGCTTCACCTCATGCCCTGACCAAGAAATGAGCTGAGCATGGACTAAACCTCTGAAACCATGACCCCAAAACAAACTCATCCTCCTCTAAGTTGTTTTTGTCAGATATTTTCTTTACACAGATGCAAAGACAGCTAACACAGATTTCCAGTGATTTTAAGCTCAGTGTGTCCACAGGTACATTAGACTCCATCTTCTCTCACCTGCCTTAGGATATCACTTCAGGTACTACACTTTTACTTCTCTCAATCAATTCTCTCCTTTTATTGGATTATCCATATCACTGTAAAAGAGATTTCACCATTATTATAATAAAGGAAACTCTTTTAATTCTATACAAATTCATAATTACAGTATTTGTACTACTTTTGCTCCTCATTACAGAAGTGTTTTTTAATAGTGGTTTATTTGCATTCATCTCTCTCTCTCTCTGTCTCTCTCTCTCTCTCTGTCTCTCTCTCCCCGCCCCTCCCAAAATTCCACCATAGTTAAAATTGTTAGGGTTACACATGATATCTGTCTTGCTAAATCTAATGGTAATTAGCAGGGCTCATCTCATTTTCCTTTCAGCAACATTTAACACAAGCACCTTTTCTTCCTGGTAGCAGTCTGTTAGGAATTCATGCTATCACAACCTGTCTTTCCTTGTATTTCACTAGCTTGTTTTCCTATCCTCATTCCTTTTTCCTACATATATCTTTACTGCTAAACTTCAGAAAAAACTCTCAGGTTTTTGATCCATATTCACTCTTGTAAGTCTGGCAATCTCATCTAGTTTCATATCATCTATATGCTAAAGAATCCAGCCTTGTATATGTAGCAATGTATTCAATAATTCCACTTGACTGTCTTATAGGAACCTGAAATGTGGCATGCCCAAAACTCCCCTCCTCCCCTCAACCCCAGTATCTTTTCCTAAAGTTGTAATTAATGGCAATGCTTTCTAGTTGTTGAGAAAGAAAAAAAAAATGTTATACTTGCATAGACTACCACACCTCATATTCATTCTGACAGCAAATAATTTCGGTTTTAATTTCACAGTATATGCAAGTTTGATGCATTTTTCAACATTTTTTTTCACCACCAGAATCACTGCTTTAAGCTACCAGCATCACTCACTTTTATTATTGCAAGTGCTTACTAACTCTGTTCTTGTTTCTGTCCTTGCTCAACAGTCATTTTTCATAAGACAGGCAGAGTTATCCTGTGAAGACTATAGGAAAATCATTACACTCCTCTATTTACAATCTTCAAATGACTTTTAATCACAGAGAAAAGGCTCAAATGTATCTAATGATATTTCTGTCCTCCCCTCAATGGCTGATTTTATCTATCATGCAGTGTGTCAGAAAATAGGTTCAGGAGTCTGCTTTCATAGCTCCACAGTGTGATTCTGTTACTAGAGTCCTTGAGTGAAGGCTCCAGTCGGGGTGGTCCCAATGGACCAGGCTCTGCCATTCATCCTAATATGCCAATCAAAGAAGAAGACACTGTTGAAGGGCTAGAAAGGAGCTTTTAAACACATGACCATGTTGGGCAAGACAGATACAGGGGCACAATGACAAAAGATCTATCCTTGAAGGACTGACAGAAACTTAGAGGTTTTATAAAAAAGGACAACAAAGACAAGGTATGGGGGCTTGAATTGCCAGGAGGTTTATACAGCTGATAGATTAAGTCATCCAGGACAGGCCATGGTCTGGCTGATGACTTGGTCTGGACTAGTTCTGGAGAATTCATTTTTGGTTTAGGAAAACAATTTGTTTCCCATGAGATAATTACTGTTTCTTAGAGGGGCAGCCTTGGTTCCTGTCATGGGGTGGTTTCCTCTGTTTAGGGCATGATCTCATCTTGGGGTAATCTATTCTACTAGGCTCTGCTGCTCCTGGAAACCAAGGTGACAGCATGTTTAGGGCAATGACTAGAGACTTTTAGTGTCACTTGAGGGATTTGATACTATAAATAGGTGACCCCTCTCTTCTATTGTTTTTGCAAATCTTGAAAATATCTTACTTATTCTTAATATTTTATTTATTTTTTAGTTGTAGATGGACATGATATCTTCATTTTATTTGTTTACTTTTTTTAATGTGGTGTGCAGAATTGAACCCAGTGCCTCACCATGCTAGGTGAGAGCTCTACCACTCAGCCACAACCCCAGCCATCTTAGTTACTCTTATCTTGATGTTCTCATCTAGGGGGCAAAACAGTGTAGGTAAATTTAGGGTAATAAGCCATGCATTACACTCTGTAAGTGATTAACGTGCCTATGCTCAGAGTTAGCAAGAATCTGATCCAAGGGGTAATAAAGAAGACAGATCCAAAATAAGTATAGAGGTGCCAAGCTTATGCCTACTTTTGGTTGCTCTTGGGCATCTGTAAGCCCAAATGAAGAGTCAGCAAAAGCAGTTTCTCTAAGTCTTCATGATAGCTTTAACACTTAACAGGTTTGGTTCTATTTTTCTATTCTCCAGTAGGGACACTAATCCTCATTTGCTCAAATTTGCTCAAATTTCATCTGACTTATGAGCCTCCTGTGGTCGTCCTATTTAGAGCTGAATTTCCAACCTGTAATAACGTTTTCCATTTTGATCTCCTAGATGAGCCTCTACATACAAATAGATATGTACTGTGTGTGTGTGTGTGTGTGTGTGTGTGTGTGTGTGTGTATGTACCCCTAGGGATGGAGATATATTTATATATCCCTGTGAGGCATAGGAAGTCAATATTTAGCATATGTTGAATAAGTGCCTGAACAAACACAATTTATTTATTGTCTATTCACTATTTTTTAGGCACTGTGCTTACTTTACCCTCACAATATTTTACCCTCATTATAATTCCCTGAGGTTAGTGTATGGTTTACAAATGCAGTGTTAAATCCTCAGAAAAATTGTAGAATTTGTCCAAAGATCATGAAACTAGAAATTGGTAGCAAATGAATGTAACCTAATGTCTTTATGATGCTAATATGCATTAAATATTGTCCTTTAAGTAGCAATGCAATTTAATTTTTATAATTTTTGTTACAAAAAAATTAAGATTATAATTACACCCAGATATTAAGACTTAACAGGGAAGAAAGTTAAAAATCAAAACACATATTTTAGTATTGACAATACTTTGTAGGTAGTCCCAACAATTTTTAATCAAATCTCAAAAGGAGTTGTTTGGTTTTAATGAGGTGCTTTGATGAAGAGACATATAGCATCATTAGACATTTATTGATATGGTATACAATAAATATTTGTCCTATTAACATCACATTTCATGTGGTCAAGAACTATATAAAATGTTTAAAATTTGGAGGGCACATAAAATTCTGTTCTATGTTCTTCACAATTCACTTGTTTGAAAACTAATTAGGTTCTTAACTGCAAGTGTAAATAGAGTGCTGCAGGTATAATAACTTTAAACATAATTTCTAGCCACAAAGCACAAAATTAATAAGTTGGAATACTTAACCTCAGTGCAAAATAGAAACAATTCTTTTAAAATCCAGAATGAAAATAAATGCATTATCTGTTCAATGACTACCCAAAGAATAGTGTTTCCCTCATATTTGAAAATAAAGGCAACCAGCATTTGATCAGGAATAATTACCTCAAGTGTTCCTAGGAGATTAGTTATACCAAAAAAAAAAAAAAAAAAAAAAAAAAATATATATATATATATATATATATATATATATTTGTGTGTGTGTGTGTGTGTGTGTGTGTGTGTGTGTGTGAATTAGTCTGAACTGAGCTAAGATTTAAGAAGGATAAATATTTTTAGGTAGTTGCCCTTTACAATTACTGAACTAAATAAATTGATTCTCAGGAATATGGGAGATATTGAGAAGAACTGCAATTTCTCATTAAGGAGATAATTACCCAAATAGGAATGCAATTACCCAATGATGAACAGTTGGAAAAGATAGATTCAGTTTTAGTAGTGAGAATTGAAAAACTGTCAGAGAAAGTTCCATAGGGAACAAAAGAAGCACTCACAGTGGTCACAGATCTCCACTATTGTTAATGACAACTAAGAACATTTTACCTTTGAAAAGATACCTGCTGAGCCACACAATGGTAAGAGATCTGGGAGGAATTGATGCTCTCACATATTAAGGCCATTTTGGTAGTAGCTGATTGGATAGATGTAGTAAGAAGTAAGAAGAACACTTTGCTGCTTCATCCTAAAATACTTCCTATTATCTCAAGGCAAGGCATTTTTGCTCCTTACTGACTAATCTATCCTACTTTCTCCCCAGAAATTGTTCTCAGAATTTATGGCCTCTAAGCAACTATTTTAGGTTTCTGTTTTGTTTAACAAAGTACCAAACAAAGTAATATTCATAAGGCTGACTTAGAGATTCAGAAATACTTTTATTTTAAAATAACAAAATAACACCCTTGTGCTAATTAAGGCTTAGAAATATCCCCCCCCCCCCCCCCCGCCCAGGTTTACTGAAGAAGACAAAAGAGAGTTGATTGGTTTCTTTTCTAAATCCTATAATTACATGTTATACTACTAATCAACTACAGGGACAGATCAAGCCCATAAAAACCTCTAGAAAACAGATAACCATGTCAACCCTCTCTTGGGACACCTCTCTTTTCCAGAACTCTGCTTTCTTTCTTTCTGTTACTTTAATAAATCCTGTTATTTTGTTCTTTCTCTTGTGTCCAGGGATTTCATTCCTTGAATTCATGAAACAAAGAACTCACCCATCCACACTCTGTTACAAAAGTAGAATTTTTTTTTTTAATGCCTGACATTTTAAAGTAAAGCCTTATGCTAATGATGCTCTGGCTGACTTTCTTGCAAAGTATTTTTTATAAGTGTTCATTAATATGATGAAGCTTACTAGTCAGGGGAACTTTGCCCTCAAGTGTGTGCTTAGTAGGTTAGAGGTGTTATCTCAGATATTGACTGTCTTGGATATGTCTCAGAGAGTGGACCTCGCTGAGGGAACTCCTGGCTGTTCCTGCACACAGTGATAATATTCTACTGTGCCATGCTAAATTTGCCTAAGTAGGAGCTCTGTCTTCTTCAACAGTAAACCTTACTTTGTGTTTCTGTCCTCCGGAAGTCAAGACCTCAGTAGAGCTATGAAACTCATTTTTGATCCAGGTACTGGAGAAGCAAGCATCAGCTAGTCTAGACTGAGGAGCAGAGAAGATACACCATGACTTTTGGCAGAGTTCCAACTATTTCATCTAAATGACTTGAATTCACTTACAGAGATTTTCTTCTTTTTCCTGAAACTCCCTTTTCAATCTTAAAGAAAAAAAAAAATTAACAAAAATTATTTTATCCAATTCCTTCTGGAAACTTTTTTTTTTTTTTTTTTTTTTTTTTTTTTTTAAGTTATTTTCTCCTTCACTCCCTCAAACTTTCCTTAATCCCCTGGTCATTATTTCTTCTATTTTTTTTTTCCTTCCTCCTCTTCCTCCTCCTTCCTCCTCTTCCTCCTCCTTCCTCATTTTCCTTCTCCTCCTCCTTCTTCTTCTTCTTCAGCATGGTATTCTAAATTCTAAAGAAAGCCCTGTATAATGTCTCTCCTTTCCTCAGCTGGAATGGTGACTGTAACTGTGTGAAAAGAAAATAAGACTGGCCCCAGGAGGTTGAGGTTTCCTTTGAGGTGATAAGGAGGAAGCAAAGATTCACAGAGTCAGAGACAGGGATATTCTTAGAATAAGCAACCCCTGACTCAGTGCATGGTTTTCTGCCTTTTGGGCCACTGTCACCCCTAGCCTTTTCATTTCATATTCCTGCCTCTTAGCCACCCTTCCCTGCAATGGAGATATGAGACACAAAAGGTCTCCTCTATCTTCCTCAGGGATGACCTTGATTAAACCCATTTTTATTCCACCAACCTTTGTCTCCTAAGTTTTGGTTGAGCAATGATTGGCAGAATGATTCAGGTAACACTTTTTATAGCATCTGAACTGTTATTAGCGATAATCTTGTGTTTCTTAGCTTTTTTTTTTTTTTGCTTCCAGAAGAAAATTTCAGCGGACACAAAATTTCATAAAGTTTATTAGGAAATAAAACATTCTTAGGAGGGAGGGGGAGAATGTTGGTTGTTTCTCTTAGAGCAAAGACATGCTCCCTTTGTTCTCCCAGTTTTATTGACCTGTTAGGACAATGTTTAGAGTCCCACCCAGGTGACACCTCTTAACTCTTGACAGACAGTAGGATTGAATCAGATTTTTAAGTCCCTACTGCACATGGTCTTACTCATAGATACCCAAGTGAAACAATGGGGAGCAGGAATCACTGTAAGATTAAAACTATATGCTAAAAAATCTAATGACAACTCTCTAGGGTAATTTATATTCTTATTGGCAGGAAGGATTCTTAAATTTCTTGGACCAGAAAATAGCCCTTAAAAAAAAAAAAAAAAAAAAAAAAAAAAAAAACGGGTTGTCAGGAAATGTAACATTCTGTTGATGTAAGCCAAAAAACAGCCAGAATGACCTTAGGTAATTTTGTTTGCTTGTTTGTTTTTAAGAAGCACATGAGATTACAAATCTTTAATCCCAGGGACTCCAGAGACTGAGGCAGGAGGATTGCAAGTTTGAGGCCAGTTTCAGCAATGTACAGAGGCCCTAAGCAACTTAATAAGACACTGTCTCAAAATATAAAAAATAAAAAGGACTGGGAATGTGTCTCAGTGGTTAAGCGCTCTGGGTTGAATCCCTGGAAACAAAAAGTAAGTAAATAAATAAAATAAAACAAACAAATATATAATATATATGTGGCATATATATTATATATTATATTTATATAATATTTATGTTATATGTATATTTATATATTATTTATATAAACATATAAACTTTAAAATGATTTCAAGTCTACTTATCATTCATTTTGTAATTCAGTTTATGTTGTTGTTTTTAACAGTATCTTGGAAAAATTGGAACAAATTGTCATTTTGAAGCTTAATTAGGTATTGCAAGTAGCTACCTTAAATATAAAATTAAATTATATTCATTGATATAAATATAGTTTTTCTTATGAAAATTTTGAATATTTAATTAAAAACTTCTAAAAAATTAAATAACTAATTTATTTTTTAGGATTGGATTTGTTTTATCAGAAAAAGAAATGAGTATTTCTGTAAGTCTCTTATAAATAAATGTTTAAAATTCTAGTGTATTTCATTGTGACATGTGAAATTCATCATTTTCTGTTTACAAGGCACAAAATCAAAACCTTTGAAAAGATCTGATCTACAGAATTTATGGAGGCTTCTGGTCTCCGGCTTCTGGATCACTGAATATTGTGTATCCTTTGACTTGAAGGATCATGTGAAATATATAACCAACAAACCTTTGTGCTAACATAGTTATATTATGCGTACTGTATTCTAACAAATCACATCTAAAAATATTTTAAATAAAAAAGATAGATGATAGATATAAATGAAAACTATAAATAGAAAGGAAGACACATAGGTATAGTCTAATTAAATATTCATATGTTACAGACTAATTCATTCATTTCCAGAATTTACATCAAACTGCTTGAGAAAATGCATCCCTTTCCTCTCTCTACCTCCCCCCCAAAAAATCGACCCTATCATCTACCACATTTCATTGTTTTGTTTTTTTTTTTTTTTTTTTTTTTTTTTTTGTACCAGGGATTGAACTCAGGGGCACTCAACCACTGGGCCACATCCCCAGCCCTTTTTTTTTTTTTTTTTTTTTTGTATTTTATTAGAGACAGGGTCTCACTGACCTGCTAAGTGCCTCACCATTGCTGAGGCTGGCTTTGAACTTGTGATCCTCCTGCCTCAGCTTCCCAAGTGCTGGGATTACAGGCGTGAGCCACCACACCCGGCTTCATTTCATTGTTTTTAATGGAGGTTATGGGCCAGTTATTTCACTTCACTTTATTTTACAATGTTGCATGTGAATAGCTAATTACATATAGTCATACTCTAGGGCTACATAAACTCCATATTGCCTAAGGCCCAAATGTTGGCTCTCCAGGTCCAGATTAAAGAGAGAGGTTAATGGGAGGTCAAAATGTTCCTTTAGTAGCACAACCCTCTTCACTCCTCACCAGGGGGGAAAAAAGGAATCTTTTTTTATGTCAGAAGTTCTATTCCTGAAAGAGGAAGTTACATTTTAGCACTACTCTTGGTTTAAACCTATAATGAAATTAAAAATGCGATATAAAGTGCATAATAGGGAAATCCAACCATATAAATGATGATATCATGTGAAGTTATTAAATACCTATGCAAAATCAAATTATTTGAGGTTAACATATTAATTTAAGCTCTTGCCTTCCAGAACCAATAAAGTATACAGTGGGGTATGGATGAGATGATGCTTAACTAAAAGAAATAATTTCATGGAAAAACTTTAATCATTTCAACTTTCTGGTAGCAGAGAGGTTTTCAATAAATGAAGGACTTCTCTACTAAAACTTTCCAGTCATGTGATATGAAGGTTGTCTTTTATAACATTTATTTCAATCATAGCTGACTCACTTTTGGTGATGGTTTTGGGACTTCTTATATCCTGTATTGATGGCCTGTGTTGGTACCATTTTAAGTGTCAGGGGTTTTTATTTTGTGTTATTTTTATAGTTTTACAATTTAACTCGAGGTTTGTTTACAAAAAGAATCAGCCAGATATTCACAATTTGAAAATGTTTTTCTAGGTGTAAACCTACAAGAAGGTAAGATAAGTACCTAGTGTGTAGAGGAGATGTCCTTTTTAACATTATTTCAGAAAATAAATCTTCTCTTCAAGTTCATCTCTAATATAAATTTAGTTATTTTAATTTTTCAAATATCTCATATACAATTAAAGTACCAATGTTATTAAGCAATTAAGCCTTCAATAGTCTCAAAAGAGTTGATCACAGAGGGATTATCAGGCTCTAAGAGCAAAAGCTTTGATAATATTATCATCAGTTTTGTTTATAATTAATCCAAATCGCAGCCTGGAGCTAATAGAAGATAGAAGACTAAAGGATTTCATTATTTCAAAGTTGTGAATAAATGCCCATGCATTTGAAATGAAGGTGGTGATATCAAGAAACAAAGTTAGATTCCTTTGCATAATCAACATTATTTTTAGAATGTTCAGCACTTTGGACTGTTTTAGCTTTCTATTTTCTTTATTGGGCAAAAATCTGAAGTTGATATTAGCTGATAAATCATGCAAATTCTTGGTCATATTTGTAAATTCTGAAACAAAGTAGGCCTAACTGAAAAGCAAGTAAAGATCCTTACAAAATAATTGCAGTAAAACTTTCTTCTTTATCCTGCTTTCAACTTCATGCCATTGGGTGACTACTGTTACTACGGCTGTGAAAAGGAGTGGAAGTCCCTGGAGGAGCAGTTATGTGAATCACTATTTGTTAAAAGCATATTGGTCATCACCAAAAAAAAAAAAAAAAAAAAAAAAAAAAAAAAAAAAAAAAAAAATATGAAGAATAAAATAACTTGAACCACTTGGAAAAATACAGTTCAATAAATCTTAATAATATAAACTTTATAGAGAATTGGTATAATGAGTTTGTATATTCATGAAAACCAAGTCAAGAATATTTAGCTCAATTTTATTATTTTTCCTATGATGAGAATTTTCATTTACTTCACTGCAAGTGCCCCTTCAGTACTGCAAGATTGGGATGAAGAATAACAATGAGAAAGGAGAAAAAGTCTTTAGAGAAAGGTAAAACAAGGAAGAAAGAAAGATACTTAATCAGTATCAGCCCTTGGCTTATCTTACTTTGAATGTCCAATCTGTCATCAGAGGCATATCTGGCCAGGCCAGATCCTAGATGGGTTGGCAATGATTGATACTTAGAGAAGTATGGAATTAGAACCAATATATTTCATGTATAAACAAATGGAAATTGTACCAGACCACCTCTTTTATGGGTGTCATTATGGAATAGAGTGTGAATTCAACAGCTCAGATACAAAATAATTTTGGATAAGTAATAATCCACAAGACTAAATCTTATATACAAGAATTAAATAGGGCTGAGGATATAGCTCAGTTGGTAGAGTCCTTGCCTCATGCCTCACATGCACAAGGCCCTGGGTTCAATCCACAGCACCACACACACACACACAGAAGAAAAAATAAATAAATAAAAACAAACAGAATGTAGTATGTTACTGTCATGACTTAACAGGAATTGTTTTCCTTTTACATAATGCAAAAACTAATCAAAACTAGCTAATATTGGTTTGGTTTTGCCTCTGGGAGATAATCTGGTTCTGGTTTGGGTCTCCTTGACCTACACATTTTTATTACTGTCATTTGCTCCTCCTTTTTCTAATCTTCTGTTATTTGTTGTTGTTGTTTGCTTTTTGTTTTGTTTTAAGGACAAAAATGACATACATGAGAGCAATAGTGAATGTCTGGAAGTGTACAGCTTCAAAATTTTGCTCAAAGAAAGTAAACTAAATGATGAGAAAGAACAAAAACTAGTTGAAAAATATATGTAGTCAGAGAAATCACTCTCCATGTTACTTTCTTTTTTCCTATATTTATGTACATTTTAGCCACTATGGACCTTAAGTGTTTTGTAAACACTTAGTTAATAACAAACTTATCCCAAAGTTTGAAGAGAATTTGACTACAATGGTACTGAAATAAAACATTTCAAGATATTCATTCTCTAATACAATAGAGGATATAACAGTTCATTCTGTCCATCTTACTAACAGAAAAAGAGAGTGAAATCCAAATAGGCAGCTTATCTTTCCCAAACAGTGTTTCCTGGTGATTATCAAGAACACCCAGGTTTCCTGTGATGTGTTGCCAGTACTCTGTACCACACAACACTACTTGGAGGAAAACATTCTTTTCAGTTATCAGTATGTCATTGAAATCAATAATAAGTTGAACTCCAGTAGGGTGATAAGCTTTGGTAGTCTGGATGAACTTGATTCAACCAGTTGAAAGGTCTTAAGGATACATGAGGAGGCTTTCCTGAAATGAAAGAATTCTGCCTGTGAATACAGCTTCCTTCAGTTCCAGACATTCCTGCCCTATGGATTTTGGAGATGCACAGAAAGACCTACCAATTATGTAAGCCTTACAAGGAACCTATTCTCTTTCAATCTATCAATCATTATATATATATGATATATATAAAAATATATATGATATAAATTTATACATATAAATTTATTTTATATACATATATATAAATATATATGTATATAAAATTATATATAATTATGTTTACATAATTTGTAGATAAATACACACATAAAATGTAGATAAATACACACACACACACACACATATAATGAACAATGATAGATACCATCTGTCTCCTATTGATCTAATTCTTTGGTTGAAACCTAACAATACATAGAGTTTCAGGGTATCATAAAAAAACCATCCAAAATTCTGCATAAAATTTTGTGTGAGCCTAAAAGTTTATGTTTAATGGGGAGGTCCAGGTTCATGGAAACACTCCTAGTTTCTTTCTTTTCATTTAATCTCCATATCTAATTGGACATAAAAGAAAATTGAAGCTGGGTATTGTGTTACACATCTGTAATCCCAGCAGCTTGAGAGGCTGAGGCAGGAGAATCACAATTCAAAGCCAGCCTCCGCAAAAGCTAGGCACTTAGCAACTCGGTGAGACCCTGTCTCTAAATAAATAATAACAAAACAAGTCTGGGAACGTGACTCAGTGGTTGTGTGCCCCTGAGTTCAATCCCTGGTTCACCCCCACTCTCAAAAAAAAAGGGAAATTCCATGTCAATTTTATAATCCTCACTGGTTCACTCCCTTCCCTTACCCACTGGCTTGGCTGTATCCATGCATTCAGAGATTTTATATGGAACCATCCTAAACAGCCTGCTCCTGGGCTCTCTGCCTCCAGTTTCTTCTCCCTTGCACTCCATTTTCCACTTTGTTGTTAAAATGATCTTTCTAAAATCCTTTGTCAATCGGATGAATGATCACCCAAAATCCGTAAATGTGAGAACAAGTCTCACCAAACTACCTCAAATTTCGGAAATCTGTTACCATAAATTTTCTATATGGTCCTGAGATCCTGCTATTCGGAGCTCGTTTGTGATCCCTGATTGGGATATACATTTTTGTGTGTTTCCTCTGGCAGAAAATTCACGTTTCTTATTTCACTTTGGAAATTTCTTTTGACATCCAATTCTAATAGTCTCCCTCTAGGAAGGCTCCCTGTCCTCATAAAGCACAGATAAAGACATCTCTGGGCCTGGGTGAACTCCATTATTCTATATCTCTCTGCCTCCATCTTCTCTATGCAATTACATGCTCTGATTAATATATGAACATGTGCAGGGCAGGAAGCGCCTTTTTATTTCATTATACTGCTAGATACCACTAGTTTAGTTCTAGAATACAGTAAGGCATCACTTTATTTGTTGAAATTTTCAGAAATGGTTACATTCTATTAATATTTACATCCACTTAGATTTTTTTGTGTGATTTTGAGCCTAAAATAATTTTTGAAACTATGCAGCCCATGAATTTTGTTCATTCATAGAGACAACATAATGAATGCTATAGTATTTTAAGGTCTTTGGTACAAATGGTTGGTTCTTTGACAATTAGATTTTATATAGGATGAAATTTATGCATTAGTCCCTTTTTTATTCTTCTAATTGTCTCGTACCTTTGAACGGGCACCTATACTCCTAAGGAAAGTAGAGCACAAAAAGCAGAAAAACAAAGCAATGATGTATAATTTGGGAATCTGTGTCCTGCTATTAAACCTGTCTTACTATTTGTTATTGTTTTCCTATATCTAGATTTTCCCTTATCTAGATGTATTGGAAAATTCATTTAATCTGAACTAGATTATTAACTCCGGAAGAGAAGATTTAATCCATTTTGCCCTACCACACACTCTGGTAGATGGTAGTTATTTGTTGAAAGCTGAATGAAAATATGCTTCTTAAACATTTTTTCATAAATCCTACAAAATTTATAGAAATTAAAAGTATATGTGCCGGGCGTGGTGGCGCACGCCTATAATCCCAGCACTTTGGGAGGCTGAGGCAGGAGGATCTTGAGTTCAAAGCCAGCCTCGGCAATGGCGAGGCACTTAGCAACTCAGTGAGACCCTGTCTCTAAATAAAATACAAAAAAAGGGCTGGGGATGTGGCCCAGTGGTTGAGTGCCCCTGAGTTCAATCCCCGGTACCACAAAAAAAGAAAAAAAAAAAGTATATGTGTATACACACACACACACACACACACACACACACACACACACATATGCATGCATGCAGTGGTAGGGATCAAACCTAAGACTTCAATGCTTATTAATCACTCTAACTCAGAGCTACACTCTCAGACAACCTCTGATAATCTTAACTTTTTTTTTCTACTATATATTTCATAGTGTGTCTTTAAAAAACAATGCTTACTACTCTAAAGTTCTACATGAAAAGGTTTGATGCAATGCATCAGGCAAAATTTCAGCTAGGCAGACATATCTGATCATGATTATTTTCATTCCATTTTTAAGTCGAAGATGGTTTGTCTAATTATCAGTTCATATTATCTTTTCCTATGCCATATAATACATTCAATTATCTTATTTATTTATTTTTTTTGGTACCGGGGACTTGAACTCAGGGGCACTCTACCATGGGCCACATTCCCAGCCCTTTTTTTGTATTTTATTAGAGACAGGGTCTCACTGAGTTGCTAAGTGCCTCGCCATTGGTGAGGCTGGCTTTGAACTCGTGATCCTCCTGCCTCAGCCTCCCAAGTGCTAGGATTACAGTCATGCGCCACCACGCCCGGCCAATACATTCAATTATTGATAAATTAAAATTTGGCTCTAGAATCTCTCTCACATCTTTTGTTTTCGTATGAATTTCTACTCTTGAAAAAATTGCTTATTTTCTCACTCTGTTGTTGTACGTATTAATTTCAATTATTCCCAAACATGGATGGATATTATTTGATTTGTTTCCTCATAAAATACAAAATTTATTCTTATCCTGTTTTATGGTAGATTACATATATATTTTTACTTCTTGAAAGTCCTTACTGCTGTATAATTTCAACTTGGCCTTTTGATTGTTTGGTTGTTTTTGTTGTATGTTTTATGAGCTACATACAGACTTATTTCAAAATGGCCTTCGGCCAAGAAAAAAAAAATCAATGAATTTCACTTTCTTAAAATGTAAGGATTTACTTTTTCCTGGGATGCCATCTTGAGTTCCTTTTGTTAGGTATGTTCAGATGGAACTGAAGCATTTATTTATGAAAATATTTTAAACTTCATAATTTAAAATGAAAACTACAAATTTTATAAATTTAAACCAATGATGCCATGATGATTTCTATAAAAATATAAAAAGAAAATATTTCTTGTGAATAAAAGAAAAATAATATTCTGTTTATAATGTTATTTGAGCATAAACTTAGCTTAATAGAAGATATTGAGCAATTTATGCTTTATTGTTTTGAGTATAAAGTGAATATTACAGTAATTCTACCTATAAGGTCCTTGTGGGGCTTCTGTTAAGTAATGCAATTTCAGTTTGTCATATGGCAATTGACAAACAAACATTTACACTGTTAATATTACTGAATTGTTATAACAAACATTAGTTCCTCTATTTCCATGTTTTTAAAAGGATTTTGAAAGACTTAATACACTTTTTCATTTTTTTTATTAAGAAAATATTTTTTGAACACATAGACTGCAGCAAGCACTTCTAAACACTCACTGATAATGTAGAAGCACAGACAAACCCCTGCTCTTAAGATACTTATATTGTACTTGGAAAAAAGGACATGTATCGTTGGGGTTTGTTAAGACTAGTGGGAGGTCTTTAGGTCAATAGGGTATGCCCTTGAAGGAGATTGTGGGACCCCACTGATTTCCCTCTCTTTTACTTCCTGGCCATCAGATGAACGATTTTGCTCTTCCACAGGCTCCTGCCATAAAGTGTGTTTTAGTCAGCTTTTTTACCACTATCCCCAAAGATCTAACAAGAACAATTTTAGAGGATGGAAAGTTGATTCAGCTCATGGTTTCAGATGTCTTAGTTCATAAATGGCCAACTCCATTGCTCTGGGCCTAAGTGAAGCAGAACATTATGGTGCAAGAGTATGGTGGAGAAAAGTGCCTCCAGACATAGCCACCAGGAAGCAGAGAAAGACTTATCCTCTCACCAAGAACAAAAATATATACCCAAAAGATATGCCCCTATCAGGTGCTAAATGCACTGATTAGGTTAAAGCTCTTATAACCCAATTTTTTTTCACCTCTAAACTGTCTTACATTGTCTCACACATGAACTTTTAGGGGAAAACATATCTAAACCACAACAATGTGCTGCCTCACAACAGGTGTAAAAGCAAAAAGGCCAACTTACAAACTTATGAGGCAGTTAAAATAAACCTTTTTTTCTTAATATATGTTGGTCATCTCAGGTATTTGTTATGATGATAGAAAGTCAACATACATATGTTAATTCATTTAATCTCCAAAATACATGTATCACATTTTAAATTTTTATTGCATTGCAAGGTGAGTAACATGAGGCAATAAAAAATAAAAAAAAAAAAATTTACCGTTCTCACAAAGTTGGTAAACAGTAAACTTGGGTATTCCTGAAATTTTGGCTTTAGATTCTGACTCTTAATTATTCAACCATTTTGCCTTACTGCAGAAAAGGGAACAGAGGAAAGAATATTTCAATGCTAGTTCTATATACTGTAGACAAAGTCATTTACAAACGTACTCTATTAATCCAGTGATAGGAAAAGTTATACAATAGGTAACTTAACAGCCTTGTCACTCTCTCTAATTATCATCTACTTTGTCAGTAATTTAAAGTTATTAAATACTAAACCAAGAGATGCTTTCTTTTTAACTCTTTCCAGCGAATGCTATGACAACTATATTAAAATCCTATGTTAAACTTAATTATTAAATTTTATAAAGAAGAGTCATGATTTTCCCAATAAAAAGAAGAAAAATTCAAGAAGGCAAATGACTATTCTTTTGGGAGTGGAGGTAATGTAGGTTTAGGGAAATGGTAGTTTTCTTTTTCTCAGTGAACATGGGAATACTTCTTTCCAGTTAAATATATATTACAAAATTTCACCTATTAGCTCTATTTCACTTTAGCCACTTAAGTTACAGAAGTTACATTTTTTGTAAAATCTTTTTGCAAGACATGTATTGGAAATGTACATTTATTTTTCTTGGCTCCTAGAATGCAGGGTACAATCATCAGTGGTAGATTACTCCAAACAGTGAATGAATAAACATACTGAATGGATAAGTATTTCATCTCCATAAATTACAGCTTTGGAAGGACTAGATAAATAATTATTCTTGTATCTTTTGTCCAAGGTTCTTATTGCTAGTATAAAGGGAGAGAGAATGGAAGAGTCACTGGACATGTTTCCTTGGTAGATTGAAGAGTTAAAATAAAATCTATCTCATCCTTTCCATATCCTTTGTAGCCCCATTCACACCCAACAAATATTTATAAAGAGGTAAAAAAAGTTACATGTATTAGGTAGTCACAGATTAATACATTTTTCTTCTGTGAGGTGTTTTAAAATTTTATTTTAAGAAAGGGTATCACCAATTTGTCCAGGCAGCCCTCAAAGTTGCTATTGTCTTGCCTCAGCATCCCAAGGACCCAAGGCATTTTCATCTTTAACCTACTGCAAATTTATTTTTAATTATTTAGGGACATTAAATAATATCTTGACCTTCAATTATCAATGACAAATGAAAACCAAGCAAGCAAATATGCAAATATGACTGAAACTAATGGTGTTAACTAAATTATAAGTTTATTTTTTTATCAATCTAACAAATTAAAATAAATAAATATTTCATAGATGACTAAGATTTTACATAAGACAATTGAACATGTTGACAAAATTATAATACACCAATATTTTTAGTTTTTCTCCTTTTATATTAAGATACTCAAAAAAGAACTTCTGCAACATAGGTTAAAGATATCAAAAATTGTTATATAGTGCTCTTCCTTTTATACTTAACACAGAATCATATGTATAAATACCTCCCCTACAGCAGTACTGCCAAACTGCAGTCCTTTATGTTTGTCTTGTTTGTTTTTGTATAATGAACACTTTTGAGTCATATCCCTAGCATCTAACAGAGTGCCTGGCATTAAATAGGTGTTCAATGAAAATATCAAACAAACAAATGACACATAGAGATCATTGCTCTAGAAACACACTATAACCAAAAGAATACACAGCACTTCTCTTAAGATTTTGATTCATAAAAACAGAATATTCTAATACTGGTCTTCAAAAAATGCTTAAAATAAATTTTTAAAAAATTGAGATCTCTGAGACTCTTAGTAAAGAACAATAAAATAATGACCAAAGCAAACTTGTTCACCAAAACATTTTATTTGACAATGCACGAAGCTACATTTCGGTGGGCAGTGGAAAAAATTTCAGCACCTTCCAAAGCAAACAATGATGCTTGGAATAAAAGGAAGACATTGATTTTAGCTAATGAATGTTCAGTTCTTTGCAATACAGAATTCTTAACACTGGAGATGCTTTCTTTATTGCAACAGATAGATTGAATGCTGCCTTGAAAATGCCATCTCTAGGCTCCTTCCTGTTGCCAGCACTCAGTAAATGCAATCTAGTGTCTGCTGCTGCCAATGCTTGTTCCATTTTTCAAATTAGAATCCATGCCCTAGAGTGGTGTAGTCGAAACATGACTGACATTGAGTGGCCATGCAGGAAAGGTAGAAGGGGTGATGGGACTCATACCAATTTCATAGATCAATACTGGGTGAGTGCTGAACTTTAGATTCCTCTCCTTAACCAATTTTGGTGGGAGTGCTAATAAGCAGTGAAGGAGAAAAAACATGGTCTAAACTAAGAAGAAAAAAACATTGCTTGTTGTATTACTTTCTAGAAAGTCACACAGAATAGACTAAATTTCCAGCTCTCACACAAAGTCCTTTCAGCCTACAACTTTCTTCAGGATCATTTGCTTTTCTGTCTGTAAATTGGGATAAGCAGTATGCACCTGACATTCTTTATTAAATTAGTCATTCAATGAGATAATTTATGAATAGCCATGCATTTCCTATGTTTTGAACACTCTACCCATTTCCTGATAGTTCTTTCAGGTTTAGTTACTTGATAGGTGGCCCAGGAAATGGGTAACATACAGATATTGCCTGTAATTTCTAATTCTATTGACAATAACATTATTCCTTCATTCATTCACAATGCAAATAAACATGTGTGTGTGTGTGTGTGTGTGTGCGCACATATAATCATTCATTGTCCTTTTAAAATTTTCTAAAATTGGTGTTTTCTCTATCTTGAAAATTCTGAAAGTTGCTAATGATTAGCTAGCATAGGATAATAGCTTAAAATTGAAGCCCCTAAATTATAATGACTTATGCATAAGGCAAAGCTGTTTCTCACCAGATAATTATAGATTGACTGATAGTTGCTCTCATCTTCATTTATTTTTATTTAGAGACCCAGTAAATAAGCCTCAGCCTTCTTCTACACATGGCTTCTGATCTTAGCATAAGGTGCACTAGGCAGACAGTAAAAGCAAAAACAAAACAAACAAACAAACAACAACAACAACAAAAAAAAACAGAAGCAACAAAAAGGAGCAAACAATATCATTCACAGAAACAGAGTTGGAGAGGTATGGATACTTAAGCGTCAGGATTAGGAAGGGCACGTATTTCTCTTAAATTTTATTGACTATGATGTGACTAAACCCAAGACCAACATAAACTGAAAAATGAGAAAGAAAACGAAGTTGTAGTGAACAGCTCCTGTTTCTCACAAAAATGATAAGCATAATAAGTGGGACAGAATACTAGGAAATGTTCAGAATTTTCTATAGTCTGTATTTTGGTTGAGATCAGAAGACTTTATCTATATATTTTAACAACTTTTCTTATGTTTTTAACTATTATTAGTAGAATTTGTTCTAGCCAAATTCTATTAGACATTTTTCATTTGTTTCATTTTACCTACCAAATTTGTCTCTTTTAGGTATAAAGTTTAGGCACATAACAGAAAATATTTTTTATTGGAACATATTCTACTATTTAGTTAATAATAATTCAAAATGCTCTTAATTTGTGAAACAGGATCTACTGCATAAAACTCTTTCTAAATGTTAGATCAGTAAATAAATTCAATATTTCTATTGTACTGATGGCTTTATAAATCTATGTGGGTGACAACCTTGTGCAGAGTTTGGTCAATACATCTTCTGAATTTCTTTCATGTTGTTTTGTGTTTTTTGCTTAAAGTTCTGGAAGCTATTTTTTTTCTACACATAATTGCAATTTTATGAGAAATTCAGCAATGAAAGTTATTATACATTCAGAAAAGTACTTTAGAGCCTATTTACAAACCACACAGGAAGTATGTAGATTTCATGCATGGAAAAGCATAAATAAAATTCATTTTTAATCATGTAATTGTACTGTCATTTATTTTCATGTAATTGCTGAGGAATTACATTTCTATTCATACTCTTGTCCACTTTTGGAATGAAGCAAATGTAGTGTGAAAATGTCAGAAGCATAGTTTTGAATTATTACTTTTAAGTGTAGCCTTTTTGGTGTTTGATCAAGTATAAAGACTATGGGCTAGAATAACACTGATACATAGCCTGAATTTGTAAGTAAGGGATTAATTAAATAAAAATACTGAACTATTATTTCATATAATGTTGCTGAAATAAAGAATGATATCACAAAATTTTCTAATAGTTTTGTTTTCTTTAAGAATTTGAACATAAAGTTTTGCATCTCTGAGTGAGGAAGGATGGGGTATGGGTTAGTTCATATTCACACAAATTTTCTATATTGGAGAAGCTACAGAGTTTATCTAATAGTCTTCAAAGCTCTTACTTGATAGATAGATCTTACTTGAATGATTGATCTGTTAGGGGACTATCATTTTTTTCTAAGCTACAGATTCCTCAAACCTCCAGAAAAGAAAAAAAAAAAAAAAAAATGTGTGTGTGTGTGTGTGTGTGTGTCACAAGATTTAAAAAGAATTAGTTTAAAAGATAAAAAATAAGCAAAGTACCAAGCCCATATCTTGGCAGAGCCAATCCTCCCATACTGCTTCCCTTCCATCTCCAGTCATCTCAGCCTCCGGCACATGGGCAGAGACCTAGCCAGAGCCAAGAAGTGAACTTAACAAGACGTGAACTTGAATTTCCTAAATCCTCAGGTGGCATGTTTCTGTTTTGTAACAAACAGCCGTTACTTTAGAAGATTCAAAATGGGTTAGCAAGCTTGAATGCAAGTGTTTTCATGGCGTGATAATGTTCAAAATGATCCCCTACCACCACCACAGAAAAAGAAAAAGTAATGAAAAACAAACAATAAAACAACAACAACAAACATCCCAAAGAGAAACTGTACAGTAGTAAAATCAGTGCCCTGTCAAACAAGAGGTGCCACATCATACAAGAAATAAAAATAGTCTCTTTTTTAGCTGCATAAAACCATGTCAACATTCACAGTGCTTGGCATTTTCAAGAAAGTGTCTCATTTCCATTAACAAGGAAACCTCCTAATTCACAAATATACACAGTGGGTGATGTGTGTTAATAGCACTCTTAGCAGCCGATAATGTGGTGCAGTTAATGTATCTCAGCTTGAATTAACTTTACCACAAGCCATTGTTTCCTTTTTATACAGCACAGGATCCTGTGGAAAAATCTCTTAGAATCTCACAAGGGAAATTCAATTAACATTACTCACTACTGTACAGCAACATAAAAATGGAGGCTATTTTAACCTTTCCTGAGCTTCCTGCTGATCAATTCAGTGCTTTCCATTAGTTTAACTCCAGTTACCATAAACTCACCTTCATTGTTCAGAAAATACCTTTCACTTATGGGGCAGAATGTGGCTGTCAATAAGAAGCTGGGCAGAGTAAGCCAAACCAACTAAAAAAAATTCAAATATAGTATCTCGGCTTGTCCTTGGCCTTATATCACTTAACATGTTCTTCTAACCCAAATGTTCCTGCTACTGGAATTGACCCTAACTCTACCACTGTCTCTTTTGTCATGTGGCTCCTTTTAATTGGAGTGTCTCTCAGTTTTCAAAATCCTATATTTTAATCAATAAAAATTATTAAGAATTTTAGTCATCAGAAACTTGAGTAGATTGTGTAAGCATAAATCAATTTTCCTTTCAGAAATTATCTTTACATAAGGAAAATACTTTACAGGAGCTGAAAAGTGAGTGTTCTTCACACCTTCTCTTTTGTTTTCTTCTTGCCCCAAATCCACAACAACTCTGTGTTGCTAATTTTATTTCTCTAATAGTAGTTCTTTCCCATCTCCATGGTCACCAGTCAACTCCTAGAGGAAAGACATCTAGCTGGTCTCTCAGCTAACACTCTGACCTTCTCTAATAACTCTTGAGCATTTTAACAAGAATGTTCACTAAAATCCAAATCTCTTTTGTTAACCACAACACAAAATATCATTAGTACTAAGGTTGAAAAGCACTTCTTTAGAGAAATGAATAGAATCTTCTAATTCTAATAAGTTGCCCTGGTAATAGGACTTATCTATTTAGGTTCTTCCAAACAGGTAATATATATTTCATGTGTATTTTGTAAGCCAAGTACACCCATACTTTAAGGTTATTAAATGTTTGGAAGAAACCAAATACAATGGGCTGCATCCCTGTAACATCTGTGTGAAACAATGGTTAAGTGAACTCAATTACTGGGACACATTTGGTAGGGGTTTGTAGCCATTACTTGTTAGGGATAGTCTTGACATGTAGATTACTGGTTACAGTAATCCAATCAATCTTATTGTTGACATAGTACTAACGATTGAGAAAAGAAATATTAACCTCAGTTTTGAAAACTGAAAACTTGACACAACATGAAATATATCTGTATACAGATTCTATTTGACCTTGCAAAACCAATGGCTCTCAGTAACTATGGAACACATTTTCTTGCAGAAGGTGACTTGTCCATTTTTTTTCTTTTTTACTTATTTCAACCTTTACTTAAGCATTTCTTGAACATACTACATGCTTGAGATTTTGTCAGTCCTACATGGCAGTGACAAAAAAGGCAACAATTTGTTAGGGGAAAAATATAAAATGAAATTTGCCTTATATTGTACAGTTGATCAGCAATTGTCTGTTAAATGGTTAAACATTAGTCCAGTCCCTAACATTTCTGAAGCTCAGGAAATGCCAGGCGGTGTCATATAATTTCACAAAGTATAATTACTTTTATTTTACTTTGTTTATCTAATTGTTTGTTTTCTTTGCCCTTTAGAGGTTAATCCACTATTTCCTTTGGAAGGCAAATGCACCATGTTTTCCATCAGTGCATTGTGAGAATGGATTCTGGACAAAACAGAGAGAAAAAGGGAAGGACAGGACACATAGGTCAGGAAGAGCTTCAGGGCTAAGCATGCAAACCAAAAATATTCCCAGGACTAAGAGTGAAGCAGATAATCAGCATTTTACAGAGAGTGTTGGAGAGAGAACCAGAAGCCCCTGTGGTCTTCATCTTTAAAAGACATGTCTCTTCTGGAAGCAAAATACTTCCAGTTCTGGCATCCCACTTGCTGGTCTTTGACCTTGCATAAATTATTCAATCTCTCTGAGACTAATTTCTTCTTCAGAAAATGTGTGAAAAAATGGAAACAGTTTCATAGAATTAGTCTAAGAATTAAATGAGATCATGCACATAAAATTTTCCTTATTCTGCCTTTATAAAGTAAGCACTCACCAAATGTTTTGACTACTGCTATTAATTTAAAAATAGAAAACTTAGATCCTAATAATATTGTCATTAGACATTCCCCAAATAATTCCACAAGCAGTAAAGTCAACCTTCAGAGCTTCAAATCATATGGAAAATGTAAATGTCATGAAACAAAGAATAAATAACCAGCCTGAAGTAAAAATATTTTACATTATATATAATATTAAAAACCCCATTTATACAATGAGGTAGGAACAGTTCTTGATTCATTGTATTTAAGATATGAGCTTTTTTCCTTATTCATGCTTTCTGTAATTTTCAAATTTTCAACAATTACATGTGGAATACTTTAAAAATCATTATGAAAATAAGTTTGAAAAAAGTAATATTTTAATACATCCATTTTATGCTGTTATCTTAATAATATTTTTGCCTACCTGGATGCACACTAATAGGTATAAATGTAAAAGAACATGGGAATAGAAAATATAGACTATAACTGATATTGATGAAGACCAAAGATAAGCTTTCCAAATTACATGACCCTGGATCAAATATTAAGGGTAAATTAGAAAGAAAAAGAATGAACACATTTCATCAAATTGAAAGTTGAGTGTCTAGTCTTCAGAGAGAAATGGTAAAGCACCTCTGTAGAATAGCACGTGGTTTCATTGTACAGGAGTAAATGATAGTAAAAAAGAGTAGGAGAGGAGACTGAATTTGTGGCCAGTGTTTTGTGAGATTTGTTAAAGAGTTTTAAGTTCCACTGACATATCAAAGTACCCTTGCATATCCTAAAGATGTAGAAAGGTCCCTCTCTATCAGGTATTATGAGATAGGAATAAGTTAAAGGTGCTAAGAGACTGTGTCAATAACCATGCCGGACAGAGGAGAGATACTAGACTGAATAGTCACAGTGGTAGGATTAATTTAAAAGAACTAGACTAATTATTTTCTTTCTTGATGAATCTTTCTTTTGTATTTCTATAGGATAGTTTTAATGAGTATGCAGAAGAGGGACCTTAAGTAGTATAAAGTAGAGAGATAATGGAGGGAGTATAGGTTGCAGGCTTCTGGGCTAAAGGAAAGGAGAGATAGCAAGTTTAAACTTGGTGGGTCACATGAGCTGGCTCTGGTACAGCTACTTTTTATCTATTAGGCAACTGGAGATGATTGTGGACTGAATGAGAAAGGTGAAAAACTTGATAGCTAGAGATGGTAGAAAAAGTTCAGGTAGAATGATGGCTGTGGATTATAAAAAATCATCTGTTGAAAGGAAAGCACTAAATGTGTTGAAATAAATGAAAGGAAAATAAATTTGGCAAAAGCACAGAGTTTATGTAAGGGTTATGGGAGGGAATAGTGAAAAAGATGATTTGAACTGAATTAGAAATGACCTAGCCCTCCAGACAGAGAAGTTAATACAGTCATGGGTCACTTAACAAGGGTAATATGTTCTAAGAAATGCATGGTTAGGTGATTCCATCATAAATGGTCGTTACACAAACCAAGACAGCTACATCACTAGAAATATAATCTTATTGGTCTACCATGGTATATTTAGTCCCTTGACCTAAATGTCATTACATGGTGCATGACTACACTACAGTCTTGTTTGTACGTTAACCAAGGTAGGACTTCAACATTTCTATTTGGTACATTCCCTGCTATGGAAATATAATTTAATGTTTATAAAAGACTATGAATGCAAACTGCTTATGCTTATTTAAATCCTACCCCCCAAATTTACTAGCAGCGTAACTCTGAGCAAGTGGTACTCTCTTAGATACTCATTTGTGCCATCTACAAAATGGTAATAATGATTACATACTCTCCCTGGGAAGTTATAAGAATTAAGTGTGTTAATATATGTGCCACCACGTAGAAAGTGATACATAGGTACACATGTATAAAAAATATATTAATGTAAATATTATTCTCTTTAACTCTATTTTTTTAATTATTCCAGTGGGATAAGTTATAAACTTTACTCTCCCCCTAATTTTACCTGCAATAAAGATATAGCAGAGCTACTTTTCTTTTTTTAATGTTAGGGCTTTATTTTTATTTTTGGAAACTGAATTAATTTTAAGGTCCTTCTCATTTTTATGAATGTCATAACCATACCATATTTTGATGTATATGACATGGTAGTAATATTTAAGAAGTAGTAAAATAGCACAATTTTCAAACCATCCTAAGGTGCAATATTTTCAATGAATAGATGAGTTTTTAATTGAAATATTATTTATTGATTTATTGATACTATTTTAATGAAAATTTCTATAGTATTGTTCTTAAATACAAGTGCATTTTTTGAGCACTTTTCCTGGGGCTAAGACAGCTCATCCACCTTGTTTTCCTACCTACAAGGATTAGAATAGATCATTGTGAATATGAATCTTAAGTCAGTCCTTTGAGGAGAAGACTTCAGAATTTGTTTCATAATGCTAAATACAAACTGGGTCATCCTGCAAAGAGTGGGTTGATGAGATGTGAAACTGCCACACACACAGCAATTTCAAGTATTAGGAGAATGTTTAAAGCTACCTATCAGCTGATCATATTACACATAGAAATAAGCTAATACCACAAACAGTAGAATGTAGAGCTTACATAAGACTTGCTAAATCAAGCCTAACCTGAAACAACATCTTTGTAGATTAAGATATTTCTTAGTGAATACGCTGTGTTTTCCGCATTGTTTAGATCACTTTAAGTAAAGCTTTCTAAATTTTAACCTGGGCCCTTAAGTGTTACTTTCCTAAATAGTGAGATGTTAAACTTTGTCAGCTGTGGGTGCTAGATACACATTGTAGGGATTTCCTTCATGATTCTACTACATTCCACTCAGCATACTCCTTCAATAGTACCAAGGTTCTGCAGCAAGGGCACCTTCTATAGCATCAGGCTTTCGGAATGTGTGCAATTGTGCAGCACCCAGATTCTGGGGTGCATAGAAATGAACATTATCCCTGGGATTGCTTCCCTGGGTTCTTTAAGTGGAGGATTTCCAGGAAGTTCCACTGAGGGCACATCCTAGAGAAGCTTCATTACTATTCAGTGGGCCAAGCCCCTGTCCTTTATACTGAGGTGGTGCACAGCCTGTGGGACAGTGACTGTTCCTTATATCTGCTCTTCCTCTATGTTTTACCGTATTCTTTAACTTTTATTTCTAAGACTACATTGCTCCAATATCATTTATATTAAACTTACTATTTTCAATTATGTGTTTTCTGTCTCTTGAGTAGAAATGATATAATCACCAAACCAAAGGTGTAGGAATTTGGGATATTTTCCAATAGAAAGTGACTTTTGAATTGAGTATTGAATATTGAATAAACGCTAGATAAAAGAATAAAAGGGAGGGGTCGATAAACAAGTGCAATGGTTAGGATAGTTAGAAGTTTAAGTTACGCCTCTCAAAAGTGTGGTCCCTTAGGCTAGCAGCATCAGCATCACTTGGGAAATTGATGGGAGTACAAACACCTATGACCTACTGAATCAAAAGCTCTTGGGGTGGGTCAGGCAATTTTTGTTTTAATAAGCCCTTCAGGTGATCCTTGTTCAGGCTAGAGGTTGAAGACGATTAGTTTTGAATATCTATGTAAAGGTGTAATGCTGTTCCACCCTAGTCTACATAATAATGATTGATGAGGGTGCTATGCCCCAGCTCAGAATAAAGATTATTTTAATAAGACAATAGCTGTCTTCCTTCCAAAGTCCTGAAAGTTGTTATAACCACAGGGGGGAAAATACAGGAGTAACAAACAAAAAGTAAGAGAAAGTTAAAAATAAAATATGTATTCTGAGTAAGAATAACTTAGTGTAGCATAACTTAACAAAATTACCAGCTTTGAAAATACCAAGTTTTCTAAATATATGTTTCAATTCTACTAATGCTGTTCAATGGCCTATATAAATATTGAATTTCAGCTTACACTAAATGGTATATTTCAATTTACAAAGTTCTCTGCACATCCTATTAGAAACTTCTCCACTAACAAGGTTTTGATCATTTTATTGATTTGTTATTTGACTAAAGTCATTCCATAGGAAGACTTATTTTTGTGGAACGGTAACCAGGATGTCATCTTACTCATATTAATAAAATGTAAAAAATATTTCCACTAATGGAAATATTTCCATTAACTGGAGCTCTGTGTACTTCTTTTCAAGGTTAATTGTCTCCTCTGATCTCTAGTTAAAACCCATTATTCTTAACCTAGAGATTAGCAAAATGACAGAAAGTGGATGCATTCAATATCTGGAAGATACTGATTGAAGGGTTTGGTTCCTTTTAGAGATAGACCAAATAACATTCAAAAAGTAGCTTTAAAAGATCAAAAAAATTAGGATAAATTATATGATAGGCTCACCCTTAGATTTTCTGTCCTTAAAAGCAAGTCAAAAGATATTTGATAAGGAGAAATAGCCGAAGAGAAAAAAAAAAAAAAAAAAAAGATTATTTTACTTCAGTTTATCTAACTTAAATACATTTTAGAGAAATTTAAGAAGAAAATGCTTTTTATCCTACTATTTCCTAGGTGAAAATAAACATCAATACAAGATACAGCCCAAATCAAAAGCTTACCTGAAGCACTTTAAAACATGTATCCCAAAGGTTTAGCGGGAGACTAATAGATATTAACCTCAATGACACCAACATGTGACACTGCCTTAATTACTGAAGCAGTATCTGACCCAAATATGTGAATTGTAAGCTATTATTTTGAACTGCCCTATGTCTTAAAATGCAGATGCTCTGAGATTTGAGGGAATTTTTCCTTTAAAACAGTGTGGGTTCCTAGGATTTCCTACAATTTTTTAAAAATTTGTCCTTATTTCCATAATATTTGCTTCAGACATGTATAGTTGCATACAACCAAAATGTACACACACTCCATTTTTTCTCTTAGTATAGATAAAACCTTTTTATGCATTAAGAAACACATACAAGAAAATCCATATGCTAAGAAATGTTAGAACAACATCTGTTTCAGAAGATAGTATCTTGTATGATAAACCATATATATATATATATATATATATATATATATATATATATTAAATATTCTTAAAACTTCATATTAGCAACCTAAAACTTTGGTGTTAGTGCAATAGCAAGTGTAGACTGTCACTCCCATAAATGGGATTTTGGTATTTCACTAACCCTACTAGTTGAAATAAAGAAAATACAGAATTTGAGCAACAGATAACTGGAGTGAAAATTTGCTTTTTAAAATGCACAGGCATAGGAAATAAGATTCTCTGATGGGACCAATGACCCTCAGTAAAAATCAATCTTGGGTCCATAAAGAGCAATAATTGAGGGTCCTGCTAGAGTGCAGAAGATGAATCATTAGTGGTTGGCCCATCTCATCATTCTCTCTCTATTCTACCTAGCATAAAGGCTTGAGTAAATCATAGTGATCAAAATCCATATCCCAAGAACATGATTTTAAGAGACATAAAAGTGCAACTCTTAGGTCACTAGTTTATAAATATTTGGGCAAATGGTATCAAATAAAAGCCATCTCTTTGGGCCCATTTAGCAAGGTGATAAAAACAAACAGAGAAGCAACTAGCAGCCATCCTTGAAGACACAATATTATTGCTGCAAAATGATGCTGAGAGAATTCTGTCTTCATCTCTGTGGTGTGAAGCCATGGAATCTCAAACAAAAACATGGACACTGAATCACAGCATAACTATCATAGAAAATAGGACTGAAGTGTTGGAAAACCCTATAGCTCTTAAACATTGGAAATGTTAGACCTGAGTACATTTTAGAGAGAGCAGAGGAGAAGGCTACCTTCTATTTTCACTTTCATTCATTCCCATATCTTTTTTGAATATTTTGCTAAACTCACATAGTTATTTTGTCCATACTTACAATCATTTTCCTGCCATGAATATCTTATGGGCCAAATTTTTAATGGGTATAAATATACCTAAAAATGATATTTGTAATTAGGATCATAAAAATAAAGCTAGTACCATTAAACAGGAAAAAAAGCATTAAAATTAGTAATCATTGTTATTACATTTTAGAAAACACAGTACCTACTCAAAGTTCTGATCTTGAGATTTCTCTTGCATTGTTAACAGACACAGCTATTTATTATCTAATTGATATTTTAATATTAATTAACTAAAAGGATTTTTCTCTTTTTATCAAACTAGACGAAATGACAAAAAATCAAAACCAAAGACTATTTATCTGACTGTGACATTTCAGAAGACAAGTTAGAAATAGAAGGCCAGAAATCATTCTGGTAGAGATAAGTGTGCTATATATATCTAGAACTGGAGAACCAATGTTCAGACTACTCAATGGCCACAGTGGATCTGGGAAGTAATGAAGCAACCTTGTTTAGTAAGGAAAACATTTTTTTCATTAGCATTCTACATCTAGCTAATCTCTCAATCAGGAATCAGAGGGGGAAAAAGAATTTTCAAATATGCAAGGATTCAAAAAGTATTTAACACACATGCATTTTAGGAAACCATAAAATCACATGACAATCCTAGACATGGGATCTAGGCACCAGGTTTCCCTACTTTAGAAATTGGGTAAAGGGAAGTTCAGTGTATGAACCTTCCAGTATGTTCAAAAAGCAAAGAATTGATATACTGAAGCAGGAGAACATAGGATAGTGAGAGTGATTATACCAGGAAAGAGAACAAAAATTTAAATAAATTGCTAAGTCGTTAGATACATCTGAGCTAGAAATTAAAAGGTGAAAGATAGCTATAGATAGACGATTTTTCTGAAATTAATGAGAGATTGCTCCTTTGAACCTAAGTGATTTTATAAAAGCAAATTTTAATTCTATGAGCACAAGTATTTCATATAAGGGCAAAAAACAGAAGAAAATTGCAGTAATAAAGAAATCAGTGGTACTTAATATAGTCTTCCTTTCCTGCCTGTGACAAATATGTGGGTCTCATATAATGATTCTCAAATCTTTTGTGATCTATCTAAACAAAGACAGAAAATCATAAAACACTGGGAAGAAGTTATAAGTTATAAGTTATATCTTATACTGTTCAGATACAACAGTATTCTACTTTCTGTCTCTATAATTTTAACTATTCTAAGCACCTCGTGTAAATGAAATTACATAGCAGCGGCCTTTTATGTCTGCCTTTTTACACTTTGCATAATGTCTTCCAAGTTCACTGAAAAACATATGTCAAAATTTCCTTCTTATTTAATTGACTGTTTTTATTGTAGATTTTGATTTTTAGAATATCTCTCTATATTTTAGATGCTATAAATCAGACAGATGATTTGCAAATATTTTCTCCCATTCTGTGAATTGCCTTTTTTTTATCTTTGCTATGATTTGAATGAATGTCTATCTCCAAGATTCTTAGGCTTAAACCTAATACTCAATATGATAGTACCGAGAGGTGAGGCTTTGGGGAAATTGATCAACAGTGTTCTCCCTCATGAATAGGACTAGTGCTCTTAAAAGAAGTTTGAAGGGCACATCTTAGTCTCTGTTGCCCTTCTATGGCTTCTGCCACATGAGGACAGCTTGAGGGCAGCATCTGTGAGGAAAAGGCCCAACCTAGAACCTGACACTGCCTTCTTGGTCTTGGACTTTCTATCTCCCAGAATGATAAGAAATGTTTCTATTATTTTGAAGTTACCCGGACTGTGGTATTTTGTTATAGGAACAGAAACAGACAACATTATTGATATTGTATTTTGTCAAATTATGTTTTTAATATTTATGATACATTTTTTCCAGGTTTCTTTTCTTTTTTTTTTTTTTAGTTGTGTGTACTTTTGGATTTATATCTAAGAAAACTTTGCCAAATCAGATATCATGAAAATATTCTTTTTATTCTTCTTAGAATCAAATTATTTTCACTCTTATATTTAGGTATTTGATTCTTTTCTTTACATATATGTGATTTATATATAATATAAATGATTTATATATAATGTGCTATTATATATAAATCATTTATATTATATATAAATTAGTTATATAAATATATTTATATAATATAAATTATTTACATATAGTATCCAATTTGCCCAGCACCATTTTAATAGTCATGGTAGACTTGTCCAAAGCCATGTGAGCACATATATGAAGGGTTATTTCTGAGCTCTCTATTCTATTCCATTTTTCTATATACTTGTCTATGCCAGTAATACTTTGTCTTGATAACTATAATTTTGTAGTGATTTTGGAAATCAGGAATTGTGAATCTTAAAAATTTTTAATTTCTTTTTAAGATTATTTTGGTGATCTGGGTCTCTTTTATTTTCATATCAAATTAAATTTGATGTTTCTATTTCTGCAAGAATTTTCATTGAGATTTTGGTAGGGATTGCACCAAATCTGTAAATAACGTTGTTTTTTTTTTTTTTTTTTTTTTTTTTTGTCTAGGTGTTTAATTTATAAGTTACTATAAGGAGAGGTCAATGCCATAGAAAGACATGCTTAATGTTCTAATTCTCCTAGATATAGGCATGGCTAAGCTTGAAAGGCTGTAGAGAAACAGCAGGTTTGGGGCAGGAAATAGAAATTGGAGTGAGTGAGGGAAGAGCCTATTGATATTTCTGTAATTTATCCAGGTTGACAAAGCATTTAGAGACTGGCTAATTGGGATAATAATAACCAAGGCAGAATAACATGGTTTCTCATGGTGCACAGGCCAAAGTATGTAAAGCTCTGGCTTAGTTAACCTGGAATATAAAAGGCCTCCTGCTATCTGCATGCTTTGCTTTCTCTAAAAATAGGCTTTCTCCAGGAGAGGTAGTCTCTTCCAACCATAAAGTTTAAGATGTCAAAACATCATAGTATGTAGAAAATGAAAAGCATGATTAATACCATTGGGCCTCCAATGTTTTGACATTATATTAAGGAAATCTTAAGGGTATAAACAACCGAGACATTTGGTTCATAAGTTTATTCAAATAACAATATTTTATTATTAGATTAAGAAAGAAGGGACATGGTAGAGCAATCATCCTTGCAGATCAGGTTGCAAAGTACTGTTTTTTTTTTTTTGTTGTTGTTGTTATTTTTTATATATGTGGCGTTATTCAAAACAATAGTTATGAAATTTGGGGTATCTCTAACAATATCTTAGTGGTAGGGTAAAATGTCTTAAAATACTCTCAGGTCAAGGTGGAACATCCAGTAATTATATGAATAGCTTACATAAAGATTTGTGGCGATTGTATGTAAGTAACAGGAAGCAATGGTTGTGGTGGTCATGGTCAGAGATGCACAGGAGGAGCCTGTGGTGAAAAACAGGACAGTAGTTTAATCTACTAGAGAGTGAATGGTGTTCTCGAAGAGTTTGGGGGCTTGACTGATATAAAACAAGTTCCTCCTGGAAAAATAATCTCCATTAATTTTTGGAATAGTACAGATGGTAGTGACCTCCAACAGATTTCCTTCTAAGAAGAAGTCATGGTGTGTATCTTAAATGGTTCCACCAGACCATGTTAAGGTTTTATTCACCAACCGATGGTGCTGTTGGAAGGTGCTGGAAGTCTCCAACTTCTGTTATGTCTATTTCTCCCTTTAATTCTGTTAATTTTAACTTTATATATGTCCATGGTCTTTTATAAGGTATATGTATAAATAGTTATAATATCATATCTTCTTGCTGAATTGAACCTATTATTAATATACAGTGTCCTACCTTTATATTTTGTAAATATTATCATTTTAAAGTTGATCTTGTCTGTTATTAATATAGGCACTCTTGCTGACTTTTTATATTATTTACGTGGAATATCTTCTTTCGTAGGTATATTTTGCTTTACGAAGAGTTAAAATCTATTGAAATTTACTGTCCAAACTTTCTGCTGGAAAGTATAAGCTTGCAACAGACTCCATAGTGCTAAAATACTTACAACAGATAGACTGGATCTGTGAAGGTTCTTCTCTTTTCCTGCACTCCTTCTAAAAGAAGGGGTGGTGGGAGAGAAGAGATTTGTAATAGATTGGAAGATTTGAAAATAATTAATTTTTTGAAAATAGTGGAAATCTATACAACCATTATTATCATTTGCATACTCATGTATAGCAACATAAAACAAAAATTTGAAGTTTGAAAAATTTAAATAGTTACTATTTTGCAATATCTTATAGGATTTTTTCTAGAATAGGTTAAAATTCCAATAATCATAATAATAATCTAAAGAATAAATTATTCAGTTATAGGCAGTGAAAAAAACAGTTTTCAATTACATTTCAAGTCATCCTTTTCAGTGAGTGTCTTATTTGTTTGCAATATTTCTCCTCTTGGGCCATTTGGTGAGAAATTATTCTTAAAATATTTACCATAGGTTTATTCAGAAATACTTCATAATTTTAGCACAAGTATTTATGCTAAAATGTGCCCACTGGATGATGACAGTTTGTAGCAGGAAAGAAGGTGTGGAGACCATTTCTCCCTTACAAATCTTTGCCCCCTTTTTTTGAAGAAGTGACTTTACTGAATTCAGTGATCTAGCTCTTGAAATTAATACTGGCACTCCAATTGGGACTGTCATCAGACTAAGCATTAGAAAAGGTTCTGAAGGACTACAATAAGGAGAAAGCATCCAAAAACTTAAACTGAGGTCTAACAAGTTATTGCAAATTCTTCACAAACTCTATTTATCTTAGTGTTTTTTTAAGTAAAAAATCAAATGTGTAATATGTTGTATAAGTGGAACATAAGTATTTGTGAATGTTAATGTAGTAGGCAAATAGGAGGCCAGGGTATCTGAATAACTAGCAAAGCACTGAGATTAAATAATGGGAGATTATAAAAGTAATGCCTTAGTCAATGAAGCAATAAAAGTTCATGTTCATTGAAAGTCATATACTAGCAAACCTGTGGAAAGTAATAAAAACCATTATAATTAAAAGTCCACATCCATGTCAAAAAATAAGCAATATATTTATGTAGCATGCAAAATATATATTTAGGTCCCAAACACTAATATGAATTCCTTAGAGCCAGAAAAAGTTTTTAAACTCAGAATATTTCAGTTTTGTTTTGATAAGAAGGCAACTATATATATATATATATATATATATATATACATATATATATGTATCTTCATATATATATAGAAGTATCTTACATGAAATCATCTACACCACTTGCTTCAGCATTCCTTAAATGAGTTACATTAATAATTTAAGACTAAACATGTTCTCAAAAGTGTAACTATGGTATTTTAGTCTCAAATGTGATTGCTGTTTGAGAAAACATATCCAGACTAATAAGTTGGTATAAGGACTATATGATATACTGCACAACTAAAATTAACAAAAAACTATGTACAATGAAAATTACATGTGTAAGGGAAATATGTGACTTATGATGCACATAGAAATAAGCAAAGGTCATTCATGGGTTTAAAGAATGTTGGTCCTTGTGAAGATTTCAGGGATCATAGTTCTAGTACTTCATTTTTGCAGCTGGTTTAACTGAAACTCAGAGGTATTATACTATTTGATGGATGTGGTTCTGAGGCAAACTGTAGTAAGATCATAAAAATCTTTATTTAAGTTACCCAGTCATGTTTACATGACCAGAGATGTGCTCCATTTCTCACTTTTAGATGAATTCCTGTAAGACAGAAAATAAGATCACTACATATTTCCCCTTTCTCCCTAATTTAGTTATTTTTATTTTTCACTTTTTGTAGCTGATTTGATGGAGTCTTGACAATGAAAACTAGAAGCTTAAATTAGCTTCCTTGACAGTTCTTGATTACCTCCAAGGGTACTTACAATGCAGAATAAATAATCTTTAAATAGTCTTTATTATACTTTTTATATATTTTCAATTTCATAATAGTGTGTGTGTTTTGATTTTTTGACCACAAATAGTTCCCTTTCCAGAGCTTTTGTGGCCCAGTGTGGTTACTGAAGTTCATTTTCATTGTTTAATTCGTGCCTCTGTCTAAGTTCAACAACAAATATTTATCAAAGACTGCCTGTGCTCTAGGCACTGAGATAGCCATGGGGACATTAACTGAACATCAAGGCACAATGAAAAGATTAGCAAACTAGGTCTGCAGTCTTGGGAAAGAGCTTAAGTTCTTTTATCTTCACCTATAACATCAGAGGTTATGAGGTACAAATGCGATTAGGGAACTAAGCAGGAGATGGGTAACTTTCCTGTCACAGTGTCAAGGGCAGGGCTTCCAGGGCCATGTGAGGATGCAAGGAATTCATTTTATGGAAAACTCTTTAGGAAGTGTTATTTTATAATTAACGTTGTGGAGATAAGTCAATTGTTATTAATAAAAAGATATTATCCACCTTAATAAGCAGAATTATATATTGCAAGTCTGCTGGCTGAAAAAAAAAGATAGTAGAGAAAATAATATATTTACTGGTGTGACACAGTATAGATCATGAATTCAGGACAGACACTATGAGAAAGCTAGACTTGATAAAAATAAATAAATAAATACTACTAAGAAAGAAGAGTAGGGTCTAGAAAAGAAAGGAGAAGATGGTAAAAATAAATTCTGTGTAGGTGCCATCAGTGTTTCCTCATGTTTTCTTTTTTCCCCTTTTGTTTTAATTATATGAATAGTTTTAAACTTTGAGTGTTTCTATGGCTCAACTGCACATCATGTTTGAAGAACTTTTAATTTCTGTATCAAATCAATCATCTTACGTGTGCTGCCTGTGGTGGAGGCTGTTGCTCAGTTTCCTTTCTGTTCTAAAGGATTTATCTCCTCAGCTGTTGGGAGGATCCTTCACTGCAGTTTCTTACTAGAAGCACACTCTGGAGGGGCTGAAACTGAAGATTGACTCCTCATACTGGTACGTGAACTCAGGTTCCTGGGAAAGCCTTATCCCCCTGGTGCACAGATGCTAGGGTTAAGGACATTGCCTCCTTGCCTCAACTTGAGAAATTTCTGAACTGTCTCCTGGTATCAGCTGAGTCCTTATTGTGAATACATTTTAGACCAATTTCAACTTGTCCCAGTAACATGAGGCATTGATCCTAAGTATCCACTAATGAAATCCCATCATAACCAGCTACCATCAATAAGAGGCCTAACCTGTGAAAATAGCCTTTCTTTGCCATATTTTGTTACAGGATATAGTCTGGATTACTTTTGAATGAGCATTTCTTACTAGACCAAGTTATATGAAATCTGTCTGATCTTCATGCATAGGACACAGGTCCTTGGAGAAAGAAGAGGTTTGATGTATAGGAAGAGTGAAGCAATAACAGATGCAATGTTAGTTCTCAAGTCATTGGCAAGGGTCAAAAGTAGTGAGGAAAAAAAGAAAAGGATCAGGTAAGATGGTGTGAGAGGCTGTCCGAACGCGATTACAAAGAACAACTAACATTTAACAACCCCTGTACAGGCTTGTGTAAATTTTTACATTTATTCAAAAGCACTTCTACATACTTTGTGCATGTGGGCTGAAGACACCAGAGAATGATCTCAAATCAATTAAATTAAACTATAAAAGAATTCTGGTTTTCCCTATGTTGTAGGAAATATATACTTAATTGTTAAGATAATACCCAGAGCTTTTATAAAGTCATTTAATCTTTGCTGATAGCAGAAATATTAAGTTAGAAGGTACATTTTATTTTAACTTGTTTCCATTCTTATGATTATGTATTTATTTACAGTATTAGAAGCTGCAAACTTTCTATAACTTTAAAATGTTCCAAAATACTTACAAAAAATGCTACATTTAATATTAAGGTCACATTAAATTCAGTTTTCACGTGGATTCGCTGTTCAAGTCACTCTAAATCATAACTAAATGTTTGGGTTCCTATACTCTGCTTTGAAAGTTCAGTGAGCAAGCTTCCATGAATGAAGAACATCTTCTTTGGTAATTGATAAATTCCAGTGCACATATGGAAACAAGAGTGAAACAAATATTTCGTTACAAAAGTGGTATTTAGAATTTCTTTTTCATAGACAGCATTTTTATGGAATAGTAAAAATCACGAATGCTTTAGTTTTGTTCCAAAAGCAAATAAGATCTTATAGATAAAATTTGGATTAAAAAATGTGTCAGAACTCCTTTTAATTCAAAAATAAAAACCTCCAAAGAATGAATGGGGATTGCTGATGACTTTAGAATCAGCAGGACAGGAGATCCATAAAGTGGTTAAAACACTTGAAATTAGAATCTTAAAGCAAGGAACAAACTTATTAAGCCCCAAAGAAATGTTCTACTTGTAACTGGTAAGTATATTCAGATGAACATGAATTATTGTACATTTTCAGTTGAAAGTATAAGTTCTTGAGATCTAACAGTGAATTAGGTTATATTTTATAGTCATGATAATCTGACAATAAACCAGCATTATTTCAGGAGGGATTTTAATGGAGGATTTTATCTTAATTGTGAAGGGAGACATCTAAAAAGTAGTTTAAGCTTTAGAGCAAGAGAACATAACAAGGAAGAGTTCAGATTCAGGCTAAAGGCGATTAACCTAAATAAAATCCATTTTATTTAAGAGTAAAAGCACCTAAAATTGAAGAGGTAAGGAAGCATCATCCCCCTTTGAATATATAAAACTGCCCAATCTATAAATGAGTTGGAAGAGCTTTTCAGTTTTTGTAGAAAAATTGTACTTAAAGAAAGCTTAGTTAGCTGTCATATTAAGCAAAAGTATCTATAGTTCAAAGATGCTATTTTCACATGGTTTATTAATCTAGTAAAAGCTTCTTTTCATTTCTGAACAAAATTTTTGAAGGTATTTGGCTGCTACTAACTTTTCTTTTTAAAAAAATTAATCATATTGAAGGCAAATATGCACAGCAACTAACACTTTTAATATTGATTTATATTTCACATATATCAATGCTAAATAAGTATAGGAGGCATGTTGATGAATACAACACAAATATGGACTATCATTTCTCAGCAAATAAGAAAAATTAGTATTAGCCAGTTATCAGAGTGTGTTTCTTGAAATCTCACATGGTGTCACAAACATCAAGGACTATATTCAAATATTAGAAAATATAATATTTTATATATCAAATTTACACAATCTTTCATTTGCAAATATTTCTGATATAGCTGTAAGGTTTTATTTTTTAAAGAAATTGAAATAACAAGGAGGAAATGCTGTTTCCAAATTAGCATATCTGTTGAATTTCAGAGGTGTCATTGAAACTCTACAACCATAAATCAATGTGGTTTTCTAATCACTTCCATATGCTCAATTATTTTGTACTTGGGTACATATTTATTAAGCACTTCATAATTCTGTGCCACGGACTAGATGCTGGAGAGACTATCCCAAGCAAGGCAGAAACTGCTACTTGAGAAACTAAATTTTAAAACCTAGTATGACGTAATTATGGATATGATCATGATACAACATGGTCTGTGGGAATGCACAGTACTTTGTTTACTCTAGGACAGTCTAAAAAAAGTCTTTCCAAAAAAAAAAAAAAAAAAAAAAAAAAAAAAAACATTTGAAATTATTTGGTTTAAAATGTTTTGGGTTGTTTTAGCCACCAGCCATTATTCAAGTGTGTGGTCTCAATAAATGGTCCTCAAATGTATAATACCTCATAAATAAATTTATCCATGAATAAGTAATATCTCATCATTTTATTTATCTTTTACAAAACAGTGGTAGTCTGTTATTTTGAGCTGGAGGTATCTTTCTTCCTTTTGTGATGCTTCAGTTGACCAGTTTGTCTCCATTTGGGACTCCTGTTTCATCATCCTTCACTTTTTTTCCATCAAATGCACACAGCCAATGGAAGAAATAAGGAATCTTGAAGAAGGCAGGTCATGACTTCAAAGATTTAAACCTGAACTGTGATACTTATGTTCATTTATTTGGTAAAAACTAATCACATGACCAAACCTAAAGGGAGAAGGGACTAAGATATACAAGTAGTATAGCTGAAAAAACTATGTTTGGGTGACAAGCCTGTTTACTCTGGTGGAATTAAAAAGTATTGGTGGACAGCTCACCATCCAGACATAGGGCAGGGAATCCAGGTCACTAGGACAAGTGAGTACAGTAGGAATGTTAAAATATAATAATCTAGCATGTATTGGTGTTTCATTCAAAATAGATTAATGAATATCATGCATATACACTGTTCAGAGAAGTTGTGTTGAGAAAAAACATAAAAGTGCTGAATTACAGGGCTGGGGTTGTGGCTCAGGGGTAGAGCGCTTGCCTAGCATATATGAGGTACCGGGTTAGATCCTCAGCACCACATATAAATAAATAAAGGCATTGTGTCCACCTACAACTAAAAAATATTTTAAAAATGCTGAATTACATAACAGTTTTACAAGAAACATGTTGATGAGCTGAAAGGAGCATTATCTTTTGCAGGAGCCCTGTTTGGGGAGATAGCTAAGATTTGCGGTTGACTATTGGGCCATAGACGTAAATTAATGATGGAAGAATCAGCTCCAGTATCTATAAGACCCTCCATTTCTATTCCTTGGATTCTTATTTTACACATAGGCCTCCTTGTACAGTCCCGAACCCAGCAAATCATGGGTTTCGAATCAGTGGAACAAAATCCTCTATTGTTCCTATTTAGAGGCATATTCATTTTAAATGACTTATGTAAATTTGGAAGGAGGAGCAACTGAGCAATTCTATCTCCCTGATTAATAGAACTTATACTTTGGGGTGAGCTAAGCATTATTTTTATTTCCCCTTTATAGTCTGAGTTTATTACGCCTGGGGTCACTTGCAAACCTAATAAGCTCTCAGGACTTCGCCCGATAATAAGTCCTACAGTCCCTGAGGGAAGAGGTCCCCTGACTCCTGTGGGAATCAGTTGAACCCCATTTCAGGTGTTAACACTATTCGGGCGGTGGAACAGAGGTCTAATCCTGCATTTCCTCCTGTTCCTCTGGCGAGGGAGTGGATGGGTAATAGGGATTGTGTCGGGGAAGCATCTGAGTGGATGCTTGAGGATACTCCTCCTCCAATGCCTTGTACATTTGTGGGCCCCGGGGCATTGGGCCCCTTGCCCCGTTTTTTGAATTCCTGAATAAAGGATTTCCATGGATGTCAAATTTTGAATAGCATTTATTGGCCCAATGATTTCCTTTCTTACACCTGGGGCAGCAACCTGGAGCACGGTATGAATTTGGTCTTATTTCTCTTTTAGGATTTTGCCTAGAATAGCCTGATTGATTATGATAATTTTGCCTAGAATATCCTGATTGATTATAATGTCTATGTTGAGCTCTTGTAAAATTTTGAGGGGCAGCATCTCTCACAGCTGCTGCAATCATATTCCCTGTGACAAAGGCATCATTTATATCTTTACATAATTGTATATATATGGAAAGATCCTTTTTATTTTTCCATGGTCTGATGGCTTCCTGGCAATACTTATTAGCATTTTCGTACGCTAATTGGACAACTAATGGCATAACTTGATCAATGTCTCCAAAAACTCTACCTGCAGTTCTCAAAAGTCTATCAGCAAATTCAGCATATGGTTCATTAGGTCCTTGAATTACTTTGGACAAGCTACCTTGTAGATTCCCAGGTCCTTGTACAGTTTTCCATGCCTTTAAGGCAGCTGCGTTTATCTGAGCATATACTCCTGGGGTATAATATTTTTGATCCTGTACGTCTGCGAATTGCCCTTCTCCTGTGAGCATTTCTATATTATGGTCTCCAAACCCCGCATCTGCATTTCTTTTAGCTGTTTCTATACAAAGTTCTTGAAATTGCGATCGCCAAACCAAGTATTGTCCCCCACTTAATGTTGCTTTACATAGACGTTTCCAGTCTGCGGGGGTTAAGCTAAAGGTGTTAAGGGACTCCAGTATACTCAACGTGAAAGGAGCTTGGGGTCCATAAGTCATTACTGCCTCTTTAAGATTTTTTATTGTTTTGAAATCTATTGGCTGGTGGTCCCTCCGTCCATTTTCATATTCAAATACTGGCAGTTCCCAACGTATCTGTGAGTTACCCTCGAGAGCACATAAGCGCTCAGAAAGACTTTTTATTTCTGTTTCTAGGGTATGCAAACGCCTAGTGATACCCTTCATATTTTCTGTAATCGATTTCACCCATGGGGGAGTAGAGGACACAAGTTCCTCCACTTGATGATCCCTTATCTTGGTCTTCCTTAATTTCCTTTTGTTCATTTTCTCAAAATCACCTTTAATTAATTCCTCCTCACTACTACTACTCTCATTGGTCCTAATTGACTCAGTAACATCCTGAGTCCCAGGTTCAATTGAGACCATGTATCCTTGAAGTATCTCTAATAAATCTTGAATAGCTTTAGCAGCTCGGATCTTTGTCATTTTGGGGACGCTTCTAATACTCTCCTTACTGGTCTTAGTTGACTCAGCGGAATCTACGCTTTCATGATCGCCTTCACTGTTTTCTAAATCCTCCTCACTAACGACAGACTCATCTATATCAAAGAATTCATCAAGAGCCTCGTACACTTGGGTCTTAGATATTTTCGAACCCATTTTAACCGCTCTCACTAGAGACTCCTGCGAGGTTTCTCAGTTCTTACCTGCCGTGCTGAATTCCCCGTACAGGCCACCAACTGTTGTCGCCGGAAAAGGATTGTAGCCTGGAACGGCAGCGCCGTGGGAAGGAGTCAGGAGACAGGATGGAGACGAAAATATTGTTTAATCTTACAAGAAACTACAATATATCTACACAATAGCGATAACCCTGTCTTTTCTCCCTCTGGTCTCTTCCCATGCGCCCGAGCAGCAATGGCGCTCGCTCGATCTGCTGAGTCACCGTTCAAATCTCTCGAGAGCCTCGACCAAGTCCCGCGAGATCCCGTGAGACTACGGAAAGCAGAAATGCCCAAAAATGTCTATGGCCCAATAGTCAACTGCAAATCTTAGCTATCTCCCCAAACTTAGGGCAGCTGATTTGTTTAAAGAATTTGGTATGCCATGCAATTTGGCTCGTCACCAAAAGGCTTGTTGCCTTAAAGCCGCAGCATCTCCCCACAATTGGACGGCTGTTAGTCATCTTACACAGTCGATCCTAAAGGGCTCCATTGGATGGCTGGTTAGCCAATGATGGGTAAGATCCCCAGAGGGGGACAACCTAAGACAGGCACAGTCGCACGGGATAGTCTCATGTGGCCGACATATCAACCTAAGACAGGAGTCAAGGGCACAGCCTTGATTATCCGATGACGGGTAAGAATGTTGGTTGCACATAGACGTCCTAGAGCATCCCCTCTTTTAAAACAAAAGGGGGAAATGCAGGAGCCCTGTTTGGGGAGATAGCTAAGATTTGTGGTTGACTATTGGGCCATAGACATTTTTGGGCATTTCTGCTTTCCGTAGTCTCACGGGATCTCGCGGGACTTGGTCGAGGCTCTCGAGAGATTTGAACGGTGACTCAGCAGATCGAGCGAGCGCCATTGCTGCTCGGGCGCATGGGAAGAGACCAGAGGGAGAAAAGACAGGGTTATCGCTATTGTGTAGATATATTGTAGTTTCTTGTAAGATTAAAGAATATTTTCGTCTCCATCCTGTCTCCGGACTCCTTCCCACGGTGCTGCCGTTCCTGGCTGCAATCCTTTTCCGGCGACAACAATCTTTGAGCTGCTTATGAAAACAAATTATCAAGAATGTTTAAAATAAGCCAGGCATGGTGATGCACACCTGAAATCCCAAGTACTAAGAAGTCTGAGTAACGAGACAAACAAGTCTCTTGCCAGCCTGTGCAACTTACTGAGACCCTGTCTCAAATTAAATTTAAAAAAGGGTAAGGGTTTAGCTCAATGGTTGAGCACTTCCTTAGCACCTCTGTAGCCCTGGGATCTGTCTCTAGTACTGATCCACCACCCCACCAATCACCAAAATTGATATATTCAGGGTGTAAAATTTAACTCTGATTTATTAGATATAAATAAAATAGGTAACAGAACTGGGCAGAATGACCATAAATTAGAATCTAATCTGCTTACATAAGGAACACACAATTTTCATAGTGATTATTGATCAGTTTAGATATAAAGCCAAATCTAAGTACTGGAGAGAGGTCCCAGGGAGATTTAAGAGTCATCAGAAATGGACATACATACATACATTTATAGTCTCTGAAATCACGTTTTCAGGAGATTTAACATCAGTAAGACCAATAGTTAAAAAGTTTCTGAGATAATAACTAATGTTTTAAACAACTGTACCAATTCTTATTAAGAGAGTAGTCATGTGTGGTGGATCCAAGCAAGAAAGGGATAGAATTTACGATATTCAACAGGAATAAATACATATTTATCAGGGATATGGCTGGCCATATATTACATAAAAGGTCAAAAAACTAGGTATAATACATGAGGTGAGATTTCAAGATGTATTCAAGGATCCGAAAATTAAGAAAAGAATAATGGCAAAAATAGGAAATTACCTTAATATCTCTACTTCACTAGGATTCCAGATTTCTTTCATCTGGAACACAAAATAAGCCCTTGTGCTTTCTGCCATGTGCAAGCATGACTGCCAAGAAATTCTTTCACCATTCCCACTGCTTTTCATACAGATTCCTGGGCCTTACCTTGACATCACCAACATTACATACATTAGAATTCTTGGGACAGTAGGCAAGACAAAAGAAGAAAGAAAGAGGAGGGACCAAAGAAGAAAGAAGAGTGGGACAAAGGAGGAAAGGAGGGAAAGGAAAAGAAATGAAGGAAGGAAGGAACACAAAATAGAGAAAAAGGAAACAGAAAGGAAGGAGAAAGAAGGGAGAAAAAAAAAAGAAAAGAAAAAATCAAATGAAAACTTTGAAAATAAGCCCCAAAACCCAGTAAATCAGAGATTTCCTAGTTACCAACTTTGTGGAAGGGCTAATTTGACAATGGAAGAATGGAAGTACATTTGGGTATGGTCAAAATGTAGCCAAACATAATGAGAAAAGTGCTATCAAGCTTTAAACAGCCATTTATCTTTCTCGCCAGTCTTTGTCAATATAAAATACTAGCTCATTTTTCAGAACAATATTGATATGCAACCACATTAACTGATTAACATTCCCAACTCAGCTGGCTAACTTGGCAGAAGTAAGTTAATGTGCAAGTTTGTTCATGTGATTCATCCAGAAGTACAGTATAGTATATATTTTTATTCAAAACTTTGTACTACACAACTGCTGTTTGCTATGTCCTGGACTTTCTCCCAAGGTTCTGTGAGGGATAATTTGCATTTCTATTGGAGAACCTTAAATAAAGTCCACCAGAGATTGCCCCTAGAAAAGAACAGCAGCATTATATTTCTAGGTATAGTTGTTAGATCAAGGATAGAATATTATTAACTCGAGCTTTACATACCAAAATCAATTTCAAATATTTTGACAAACCTTTCTGGGAAGAGATGTCTACTTTATACAGAGATTACTAAGTTATAAGAAAGTGAATCTCTGCTAGGAGCAGCCATTTTCTCAATATCTAGGGAAAATGTGAACATAAATGTCAGTGGGATATAAAACATAATAAAGTTATATAGTTATACATTAACATGAAAGAAACCCAACTCAACAAATTTCAATTAAAAACCAAAAACTAAAATAAATTATTTATAGTGATTACATATTTTGGTTATTTTTTTCTTATAGTTCCCTTTATATTCACAACGCTACCCATCAAAGTTGACAAAATGGATGCTTGTATTCACAAATGTATTTCTGTACATTCTGTTGAGTGCAAGAATTAGATAATGTTTGTAATGATCAATCTGGATTGTCAACTTGATCTGATTGAGAGACGCCAAGGAAACTCCTAAAATGAAGAGACTTCTGGGTATGTTGATGTGGGTCTATCCAGGGATCACTGGCATGTGGAACAGTAAACTGAGGGGGTTAGATCACCCTGAATATTGGCAGTACTGTCCAATAAGTGGGGAGCCCAGATGAAACAAAAAGTAAAAGAAAGAGAGTTGAATTCAATTTGATTATTCTGATCAGATGCAGTGATTACTGCTACTATCACCTGAGGACATCGGACTCCAGCCCCTTCACTCTTTCAATGTGGACTCCTACCAGTGATTTTCCAGGGAGTTTCTAGCTTGGACTGGGTCTGAACCACTGGTCGCTCTTATTGTGAGATGTCTTGTACTGAGCAGCTACTGGTTACTCCAGCTCACCCATGTGCAGTCTCCATTGTGGGACTATCCAGCTTCTGATCATGTAAATGAATCTCTTTTATAATCATACACATATACATCTTGATTGTTCTATTCCTCTAGAGAACCCTAATACAATATAAAAATATATAAAACTGGAGAATGCTCCCAAAAAATAGATACATAGAAAAGTCACAAAGAAAATTATAAAAAATAACACCTTAGGAAATTGTTTGATAAATATCCTACTTCAAAAATGAAAAACAAAAAAGACAACATTTTCCAGAATCATATAACTAGATAACTAACTTTGTCATTTAAGTGAATGCAGTAAAATAATGACTTTTGAATTTTTACCTTAGTTCTTGTTACATACTTATGTTTATGAATTATTTCCTAACATATAATATAAGCTCAATGAAAACAATATTAATATCATAATTTTCATTATACCATTGGGTATAGTAAATTTTAATACACTTACATCCCTTTTATATAATTAAGTCAACAAATATCCTAAAGTTGGAGTTGACAAAAGACAGATTTCCGTATGCTTTTTGTTATTCTTTCCATGAGTCATTTGCTTAATATGAGGATTTCCTTGGATTAAGTGGATTCTGGGACTGTTTTTTCTTATTGAAGTACATCCTCCTAACAATTGTTATAGCTTTTTCTCCTCTTTGATATAACTTATCCCAGAGCTACTTCATCAACATCCAATATGCTTCAACATCTCTAAAATTAATCTTTGACTTCTATTGCAGGCTTCAAATCTAAATTTCCATCTCTGTAAACACCTTGGAGGTTGATTACAAAATGTAAATTTTGTTGTCCATTAAAGTAAGCTCTTTACATTGTTTCTGTCCACCAATTGGCCCCAGCAAGAACTTCCTCTGTGTTTTCTCTTTCATTTCAAACTTACCATCAATTCTTACGATCAAATTCTGCCTCGGGTATTCCTAACATCATTTCTTACCTAAATGAAGTATTGCCTCTCAGCTTTTCTCTCTTGACCAGTATGGACAATCTCAAATCTATCCTCTTTAATATTGTCAGATTTAACTAGAATACCAACAATCATTATCATCATGCATTATTAGTGAACTTAATTTGATGCCATTAATAAGTATGACAAAAGATAACAAAGAACACAGGCATTTCATTGCTTCCATTAGCTTCCTGTTGCTATGACAAAATTCTTGAGAGAAACAACTCATAGAGAGGAAGGGTTTATTATTGCTTACAGTTTCATAGATTTCAGTCCATGGTTGTTGGTTCTGTGTTTTGGGGTGTGTGAAGGGAATTATTCCGTGGAACAAAGCTACTGAATTCATTATATCCAGGAGATAATGAGAGAGAGGGCGGTGGCTAGGGTCCCAAGAGCCCACATAAGGCTCACCCATTGTGATGTAACTTCCTTCCTCTAGGGCCCACCTCCTAAGTTTCCCAGTACCTCCCAATAGTACCATAGCCTAGCAACTAAGCCTTCAATTCAGGTTCCATGGAGGACATTTAAGATCCAAACTGTACCTCCTGTCATAATTCAGATGCTTTACATTTCTCTCTTATTTTTTGTTGACTTATGCTGCCTTCTCTCTCATCTATCATCACACTTATAACTAAAGTTTATTTATTATACATTGATTTCACCAGCTGATAATATTAGTTCATCTGTAAGCTTATTTCAGTCTTTCTATTGTTGTCAAAAAAAAAAATAAACACTGTCATCCTAGAGGTGAACCTTGGACTCCAAATAGAAAAATTATCTTTGTGTCAGAAGTGTGACAGTTTTCTTTACCAGGAACTGGGGACCTGACCAACATATACACTCATTCACATTTTAGTTTCACAATGCATAAGCCTTTCTCTCCCATTTTCTGCCACTTCCATAAAGCTAAGGAGATAAGATGAAGCAGTATCTGATTCTGCAGGGTTAAACCTAATATCTTTGTCTTCTTTTTCTGACTTTCCACCTTCTTTAGCACCAATCTAAGTAAACCTGAAGGAGAGAAAGTAAGAGTAGCATCTGGCCATGTTGGTGCATTGGTGTGTGTGTATTTTCTACTGCATCAAGCCCTACAGCATTAGGGCTTTCAGTCCAGGTGAACACTCTTAGATCCGTTCTACTTAAAGAGAACAGTGAGACTATGAATGCAGCCCCATTTCTTTAATTGTGCCCCTTTGCATAAGTATTTCCCTAAAGGACATTGCAGGAAAGAGGTGTAGTTGGGTTAAAGTCTAATTAGAAGATTCCTAGCTCCTTTTGCCCAGCATGATCCTAATATCACTACTAATATCTCATTTCATCATTTTTTTGCACATTTAGGCTTACATAAGCTACACTGTTCCACATAGAACTAATATTTTAATCTCTTTAAAAATATTTTGGTGTTAACCATATAGATTTCTTTGAAGAACCAAGAGTTACAAATTTCTAAACTCTTATTCTTTGGAATGAAATTGGTAGTTTTAGAGACTTCAGTAATTGATTTAAACCACCAGTGCTATTTACAATGTCATGGCTACTTACAATCTATGAAGCAGCATTCCAAAGTCCTAGAAGACTCTGGCAGTTTGAAAAACACAGTTTTTTTTATATATATATTTACTTATTTATTTTAGTTGTACATAATGCCTTTAATTTTACGTGGTGCTGAGAATTCAACCCGGGCCGCACACTTGCTAGATGAGCACTGTGCCACTGAGCCACAACCCCAGCCCCATGAAAAACACAGTTCTGTAAGAACATAGGTCATAAGAAACTGGATTAAAACAATAAAGCAGATAATTATGTCTGAATGATGCAAATGAGACAAACTGTAGCATTTTTGACTTGGACATTATCAAAATTTTAAATGTTAAGAATTAAAGGTAAGAAAAAGATTCATAAGTAAATTTAATGCAATTTTAAACTTCTAGTATTCCCAAAATACATTATTATCTTTGAAGAAACACTATGATGAACCTTATGGGAAATGATAATTTTTACTTCTCCTGAGAATTGTGGGAGGCACAATTTTTTTGAGTACTAAGAAAATGGATTTTTGTTGTTTTAGTTCTCCAATTTTTAATATTTAATTGATTTAATTAGCTTCTTCAAAGCCATATACATTTAAAAAATACCAAATTTAAATAGGTTTCACAATTTTGGAAGAGTTGATACTATTCCATTATCAGAAATTAAATATATGCAAAAGTGACTTTGTGAAGTGTGTATGTGTTAATTGGGACATTAGAGAAGGCATTTTGCATAGACTTCTCAGAGATATAAATAGTGCAAACTACTGTGAGATTTCTAAATGCTGTGCATTAGAGTTTTGTGTTTACTGTGAGTGTCCTTGGCTGAAATTTAAGAATCATGGGGGACAAGAAGCATGGTCTCATCCAGCTTTAATCACCAACACCTAGCAAGGTTTACAGCTCCTATTGGGTTATCAGGAAGTATTTTTGAGTGAATAAGTAATGAGAAGAAATATTTAAAACATAAAAAGCAGTTTGTTTGGAATACTTCTAAATATATATTTTATTTTCGTTTCAACTCAGGCTTAACCTATTAAGTTGCTGCCAATTAAATAGCATTTCAACAGTGAGTTCATTTAATGTCATATAAAGAAGGCTATAATTTGCTTTATATGGAAGATAAATATTACATATTTCTGTAAACTTGAATCAAGTGAATAGGGAGGCATAGGCAGGAAGATCACTAGTTCAAAGCAAGCATCAGCAACTTAGCAAGGCCCTAAGCAACTTAGTGAGACCCTGTCTTAAAATAAAAATAAAAAGGGCTGAGGATGTGGCTAATGGATAAGCATCCTAGGGTTCAATTCCTCATATAAATAAATAAATAAATAAATAAATAAATAAATAAATAAATAAATAAATATTTTTAAAAAATTACCTTGACTTCTTGGCAACTTGGAAATAATACTTTTTACTGCTACATGTGCAATAGTTGGGACCATACTAACTAACAGAAAAGAATCTCAAGAAACATGGGCATAGTTTAATATCAATTCATTTAGTGTAATATTCTATACCATGGGTTAAAGTATGTGTTGTTATTAGTACATACAGTGCTATACAGCCACAACCATTACATTTATATTTTCAGCCAAAAGTATAGAAACCCCAGAAAAAAAAAAATCAAAAGCCTCCAGAAGTCAACTCAAGAAACTTTGGAACATTTCAGATTGTGTAAAACTGCGCTTGAAATAAATTACATACTTGAATTTCAATCAGAATCTTTTTTCCATGTTTAAATAATTATCTAAGCTTATATTTGATTAATAAAATGATTAACAGTTCCCTACTACTTCATAAAATTCAGACTTAGCTATATTTGCCAATGTTTGAGTTGATTTTATTGTTTAAAAGAGAAATTATAAAATTCATGGAAGATATTTTAGCATAAGTAGCTAATAATATTATAAAAATCTTTACACTCATTAAGATGAAGATAGATAGATAGATAGATAGATAGATAGATAGACAATGTAGTTATTTTTTCCAACAAGGTAACCAGAAGATATAGATTGGGAGATCATAGATGTCAGATTAATTTAAATTTATATGATTTTCTCTGGAATCTTTTTACATTTCTTTGTATAATAGTCTATTATTCCTGATACTTATTTTGGCATGGGAATGAATTCTTAGATAATTTTTACATTGATATTGATTATACAAGATGACAATATGCTATAAAATTCTGAAGCATATTTCTTACACTCATTTTTTTTTCTTTTTTAAGAGTAAGATATGATCTCACATTACATCCAGGCAGCCATACTTCCTTATAAAAACTTAATGGGTCGGTCCTTGTCCATCCTTTCTTCAGTGTCATCTGCAGCCAGAAGGGAAAAAAAAAATTCTCCAGTGCTTACATTGGTTCATATACTAGAATATTCCCTCAATTCATATCATAATCACAGAAGTTATGTCAAGAGTTCTTCTGCTTTGAGACCAGTAGCTTATGAGAGTAAACATTTTCAGATACTTTATCCATTTGACTCATATTCTTTTCCTCTAAGGACTTGTTTATATTCTGTGACATTTCATTTGATGGTCTACTATTTTTGTTGTTCTCACATATATAAAGCTTCAGTGGCAGTGCATTATAATCACAATATATTCATCATTGTATTTAGGCAATTCATTTAATGAGCTAATTTCTATAATTATGTTACAAAGTCCCACAGACAAAGGCAGTGATTGTCTACCTCAGTCTTTTCTCATGGGAGGGATATTATTTTTAGGAAATCAAAACAAGTTCAATTTGAAAGAGCCTTATTGAAATAACTATTCATTATAAAAACTCATCTTAATATAAAAATTATTTGGAGTTTTGAATTCAACAATTATATATTTGATGTGGTTTTCAACTACTTTTAATAGAAATTTTAAGTTCATTAAGTTGTAATAATTTCAATTAGCTGATTATACCATTTGTCAAGAAACTTAACATTTGTTATCTTTTCTCACATTTCATAGTACTCTTAAACTTGAAACATACTTCAGCTGTCCTTTGGAGTGAACTACAAATTAATTAACAGGTAGGACCTTAAAGGAGATTTTACAATTTAAATTTTTGACTTATATATTTATATTTAACATATGTTGATAAACATATACATGTGCTTATGCATAATTTATGTACATATGTTTAAACAGTGATGCCTCGGAATAAGTTTGTCAAATTAATGAAATACTGACCAGCAGCCTACTTCAGTTATTTATAATCAAATTAATTTTTTTGTCTCCATATGGTACAAAGTTAATCCCTCCAAAAAGATAAAGTGAAGAAATGCCTGTTTTGGTGTTTGTTTTGTTTTTGTTTTTGTTTTTGTTTTTTTATGCTTCATCAAAACCCAGAACTGGAGGTTTGGGTGCTATGGGCACAGTTGCCCATGCAGTGATAAGGAAAGGTCACAGGAGATCTAATATGGCTTTTTCTTTAGAAATTTGTCAAAATTTCACATGTTATATGTGTCCAAGGAAGTGAGGTCCATCTCCGATTCACAGTACAGGATTCAATAAAGTGACTCTATTTCATTGGACAGGTAATAGGAAAGGATCTTTATTCCCATCTGTTGTCCTGGGAGTTCTGCCTTCTTAGCGAAGCCCACTTCTGCTCCAGGATGGAGAATAAAGGTGTGTACAGGAGCAGTGGAGGGCAGGGATGTGGTCCTCAGTGAAATTACTGCCAGAAATATAAATTGTTTCTTTTATGATTATTTGTCTTTACGCTATCTTTGGTTTTAAGCTACTGGATTAAAATTAGGATTCTGATGCTTCTTTTGCTCTGTATGAATCCAGAAAACTTTACCCACCATGCCTAGGGAGTTGGAAGAAAATATAAACAGTATACAGGAACATGAGAATTCAAATCCCAAGTCAAAGTTTGCCACCTTGGCTCTGAGTCAAGCTTCTACCTTTTCAGGTTCCCAGTTCCCTGATACTTATTTAATCAGGAATTAATGAGTTCTGATATTTATTCAGTATGTATTGAATAGCTACTGGATACCAGGCCCTGCTAATGTGCAAATGATGTTCAAGGTAAAATGTTGACACTCAAGAATTTAATGGATAACACAAAATAAGGTAGCATTAGTAAATACATGAAAGTACAAAATAATATAACAAGACCCATAATAAGAATTTGATAAAGGAGAATATTAAAGTTAACTGCTTAACTCTATTGTCCAAGAAAGGAAATAGGAAGCTTTCAGAGAAATAATATCCAACTGACATTGAAAGAATGAGTAGTTCCATAAGCAAGATGAAGAATGTGGAGAGTATATTTATATAAACAATGATGTAGAAATGAAAAGGTCCTGAAGTGAATTCTAGTCATGGTTAGGGATTTGGAATTTACCTTACATATAATAAAAAAAAATATTTTTCAGTAGTTGATAATTAAAAATGTAGAAGACACAGACATTCAGGAGTGCTACTAAAGCATTAAGGAATAATAATTTCATAAAGCTCCTGGAAATTTATGTATTTGAGTAATTCAAATTAGATAAAACTGGCAAGTTCCAAAATTCAGCTATTTCTGATCAGTATATAAAATACGTAGCTCTATGATACCAGAGATAACTACTGTCATCAACTCTGGAAGCATAGTACAGTATCAAAATCTGATGATGCAGAACAGTACTTTGTACACAGAAGCCAACTGGTGCATATTTATTGAATTAATGGGTTGAATAGTTTTAGGAACTTCCTAGGAACTACACAGGTTATACTCCATGTTTATTTGCAAGAAGCAAAACTTTGAAATAAAGGTTTATTTATTTATTTTTCTCTCTATTATATTTTAAGCAGGGATTATTTTTAAATGTGGGAAAGTATTTTAAAGTACTGTGAAATTCATTTAAAACTCCAATATAAAGTTTAAATAAAATGCCAACTAGTTAATATAGCTGAATAATAATCATTTTTAGCATATCTCAGTGAAGCTGCTCTGATGTACTCTTTGAAATAATAATGATACAAAGAACTTATGAGAGCATATGTACAGATATGCTGAATGCACAGAGGAGTGTGTACTTAATTTCCACTTCAGGACAGATAAATATAGGATGGATGCAAAGCATTTAAAAAAAAAAACACAATTCAAACGAGATAATGTATTTGAATACATTTAATCCATTGCAGTGTTAGAAGGTAAAGCTCAATGCTTTTCAAAAAATAAACTAATATCTGTTTGAAAACAACATCTTGAGACCTTGCAGCAACACTTCATCACTAAAAGGAGACATATCTAAGAAATAAAGATTGAGTAGGAAAAACAGTCACAGTTCTTTCTGTGAAGTTTGATAAGCTTTCCTATAGAGAGAGTAGGTAAAGGAGATGAGTCTGAGGTTGAGTGAAGCCCCATTATCTATCTCATCCTTCAGGTTTTTGGTTGGTTTCTTCAAATAAATAATTGCAGTAGAACAAGTTCTTTTCTTACTAGCTAGTAATTTCTCTTACTCTTCCAACTATGGGTTTCACATTAGTCCTAGCAGACTGTTTTGCTAATTACTCTCAATCTGCCTTACAACTAGTTAAGACTTTCAGTCAAAATGGACATGAGGGAGAAAAGGATTACTTTTCGGGTTAGGGATATGACAAGCTTAGGGCTTTCCATCTGGGCCTAATCACATGATTTTTGTCAGATTCATCACTTTAAGTTATTTGTGAAGGAATTTTTTCTGTGTCTTCCACACTTTCAAACAAGTGCTTAATTCAGTCTGTTGAATTATATATAATACATGTATTAGTTGAGTTCTCCAAACAGAAACAATGGTGTGTGTGTGTGTGTGTGTGTGTGTGTGATTACTGCTCATGTGATTGTAGATTCCAGCAAGTCCTTAGATCTGCAGAATATGTCAGCATATTGGAGACTCACAAAAGCTTGTCTTTTAGTTCTAGCTCAGAGGCCTGAGGTTCAGGTCTGTTTAAAAGCAGTAAGAGGCAAGTATTCCTTTGGAAGAACAGTCAGAAAGAATCCTATGTTGCTTGGGGGAGGGTTAGCCTTTTATTTTATTCAATCCTTCAACTGATTTGATAAGGCCTACCCACATTTGTGAGGTGAAACTGCTTTACACTTTACAAATTTTAGTGTTAATGTCATTCAAAACACCCTTATTGATGTATCCAGTATAATATGTAACCTAATATCTGGACACCTCATGGTCAAATTGACACATGAAACTAATCATCCTACTAGTGATGACAATTTTTCCCATTGCTTCAGAACAAATTACCAGATTAAAGAATTCAACAAATAAATAGAGACAAGAATTAGCAAGCATGTTTATCTCATTTAATTTTTTTTTCAAAATTAAGAAACTTATAAATATATATTTCATACTTATATTATTAGTGATAACAGTAAAAATAGCATCTGATAATCATTGATTCATTGAGTATTTTAAATTTACCATACATTGAGAAGGGTTTGTGTATATGTATGTGTGTATTCACTATTCATTAGTAAACAATTCTTACTACTAAAAGAGAAAATGAGATGCAGCCAGAATTGTAGTGAAGGTAAGATCCAGATGAACACTTTTTGGAGGAAAGTGAATCTCTATGTCTTCACTTCTACTGTGTATGAATTATGTAGATTTGGCTTAAATCTCAGCTGAACTGTGGTTTTTATGCATTTGAGGACTGCTAAAATGTTAGAGATGCAAATATAAGCAGACCAATGCTCATTGGAGGAAATAATTTTTAATAATTAATACATTCCAACAATAAACTAAAACCATATGCTCCCTACCTAAGCAGATCCTGAAAAAGTACTTGTTAGGTCTGTCAGAAAGGTAAATTCAAAGGCCAACGAAAGAATAGGGCTTGGGGAAGTCTATGGTTCCTTTTCCTTCTGAAATCCTATCAAGTGTACAAAAATAGTGGGGGAGAAGTAACATTTAATTCTTATACTCTCTTTCACTCCTTGAAGTAAACATTTTGCAATGCTCCAGAAAATTTAGCTGACATTTAAAATATACCTTTCTTGATCCAATAATTTCACATATAACCAAAATATATTGTAAAGAGGAATTCAGAGATGTAGGTTTGAAGTGAAAAAGACTTACCCATGAAAATATTCTCAATATACTTTAGTAATATGAACTATGGAAGTAACATAAATATATGGTCATTAGAGAATAGATTAATAAATTATGAAATACCACATGATTTAATGTCCCTAAATGAAAGAAAGTGTGCTGTTAAAGTTTACTTAATGATGTAGGAACATATTCAAAGACATGCTGAAGTCTGGCAGTTTCTTTGATGATGTGCTTATTTACATATCTTCACATAAAACATTCACACACATTTTCACAGCAACTTGTTGTAATGTCATCTGCATTGAATTCTCTGGAGTGATTTTTTTTTAATGTAAGTAAATCTCCAACATTGGGTCAGATATAACAAATCTAATGTCAGCAAGGATTTTCAGGTACATGCATAAAAGCAATGATCTTCTCCTACTAATATTTTAATACTATAAAGATAATAATCTGTTCAATGGGAGTTCATAAAGCTATGTTCATAATGATGCAGCTACTTGTCCTCAATTCTGTCATCGTTACATGCTACCATGACAAAACCATCAGGGTAATAAACATGACCATGTCTACCTTCTGCATGAAGAGACTGAGTGGGGAGTTCATCACTTGAGATCCTTGTCACAAAAAGACCCTAAAGATGTCTTATTAAACAATCCTTGAGATTGTGTTTGGTGAACCATGGAATGCAGGTATCACAATGGCTATTTCTCTTGACTTAATCCCCTGGGATTCATTTTTCTGACATTGTGAAGACTGAGGAGAAGTCCAAGTTCTGTGTGCACTGGCTAGTCATTGAGCGCAGCTTATGGAACTGAGCACTTCTGAGCTGATTCTGCAGGGAAAGAGTCAGGAGTCTCTTAACCTAGAACATCACATTTTTTAAGTAGGAGAAACTACCTAATTATTAATCCCCTTGGAGTTTTAAAAGTGGAAATTTAGGATAACCTAAATCAAATAAATTAATTTTATTGAGGTTTTAGTGACATACATATTGACATTTTGCAAAAGCTCATTCAGTATTAACTAATGAAGTCCTAGACATTACTTCTCCTTCAAATTTTCTGTCAATATCTACTCAGATAAGGCCACAATGTGTATGCCAGATGCAAAGAAGACTCTATGAGTTATTTTTCACAATAAAGTTCTGCTTTAAATAAAGTCTCCAGCAATGCCTATTGATTATAAATTGATCTGTACAGAGTGACACTATTGAAGCAGATGTTTCAGCCCTTAAATAAAGCAAAGGGCAGTTATTTCTCATTCTGTACCTTAGAGTTTACACTACTTGAATAGTAACATTTTGAAGGTCTGCATTTTTTTTTTTTTTCGAAAGAATTGGAGATATTAAAGAGGGCCAAAACCCGCAGTGCAATCATAAAACTGCTGAGGTTTTTCCCCTTTTATCCATCCAGTTATGAATATAAAGACATAGTTTAGATTTCTGTCAGGATTCACAAAGCAAAGTGGTATTAAGATGATTTAGAAATGAAAGAACTCAACCTTTCTACAAAATACATAAATGGCATTTACTCTAATACTTAAGATCATAATTTGTATGTGTGTGTATGTGTGTATGTTTGTGTGTTGATAGTGAACATACAAGTGGAGATGTGAAAAGCATTTAAACCCCACATCTGATCTATCATTCTTTAACACAAAAGATTAAAAAAAAAAAAAAAATAGATGAGAGACTCACCCACAGCAAGTACTTCAAATTAACCAGGAAGCTGTAAGTAGGAACTTTGGTTCTTGATAAAAAGTACTTTACCTATTTTATTGCAGAAAAACATTAGAATAAAAAACATCATGGGCGGTTGTTTATCAGTTCTGTTTCCTGCTTTGCTTCTGAATAACTTCTTCCTCCATAGACCATAGATAGCCCTACCACAAAGTCATAGTAATGTGAAAGTCACTGCAAGATAGTAAATAAAATAAAAATCTACAATTTCCTCTACTAATTAAAGGGGAAAATGTGAAACACCCAACAATTTTGACTGAACGAAAAAGAAAACCTTATAATTCATATTTTTAAAGTCTGGCTGCTAATATCCATAGTATTTGCATATGAATTCCCCTCAACTTCAGGATCTCAGAATTTGCAAAGCAAACTAGGAATAGAAAGAAACTGAGAAACTTTGCTCCTGGAAAAAAAAAAAGTTCTCTTTTCATAAAATGATTTTTATAATATCTTTATTTAAGAGGATTCTATTACTTTCCAAGCTATTGTTTGAAGAAGTCTACTGAAAAATCTATTATTTAAAATTGAAGACTTTGGGATTATATTATGCCTTCAGTGCTTCCTGGGTAATAAGACTTATTCCTTTATCAGATATTCCTTTCAGGGAGAGACAGTTTACATTTATTCCATGTAAGTTTCAATTGCTATTCAGAAAACGTGTTCTTTCAACAGCCCTTGTCTCTGAATAAAAAAACATTTAAAGTGTCCTCAGTGGGCTACACCTCTGTAGAATTTCTTTCCTTTCACAAAATAACATGATATTTTATGGAAATGAATTATATTATTTGCCTCTTTATTCATTTTATCATATTTTTTTATTTGTGGATGTGAAAGGTGGGTTCATCTTTTTTGTCAAAATAGTGGGGAAAAACATTACAGTCATTCAACAAATGGCAAAAATAACCTTATTCTCTAGATCTGAAGAGATTGACTGAAATATTCCACTAAGTAACTTTCTAAGGCAAACAGCTTTCAGAAGCAAGTGGCCTGATGATTTTGAATAGTTTTGGTGGGAGGTTTGGAAGAAGTGTGTATTCTATCTTTGCACCTATACTTGATCCAATGAAATATCACATTTAAATCATTAGGGTTTTCATGATGCTCTTCTCACTTTGTAATACATGTAATATTCAATAATTACAGTTTAGACCCAAAACTAAATTTAGAATTTTTAAGGAGTATATTTCTATTACTGAATAGCTCAAAGGCTGAAAATAAGACTAGAAATTATATGTGCATTCATGAAAGCATTCCAACTGTTTAAATATTTCCAATGCAAATAATAAGTCTATAGTGTTTGGAATGAAACATATTAATTTATTTTCTTCACCATGTGACTCTTAGTTTAAGTCAACATTAATGCCAATTCAGAGATGGTCTTGTCCTTAAACCTGTTTGATCAACATTGCAGCTTTGATTAAAAAAAAAATGTATTGAATCATGTAAAAATCTTCAGATTTCAGGCAGAGCCATGTGTGTACATTTTCCCCTTCTTCTGATTCAAAGCTGCATAATCTTAAACAAATTGAATTCTGTAAACATAAATGATATCATACAGATTGTAAGCAAACTGATGTCTACTTGTCATAATTGTTATGATGATTTGATGAAGCAGATTAGGTATATGAAATGCTTAGGATATCACAGAAGATATAAAAAGATGATTATTATTTTAAGCAGGGTCATATTTGCTTGTTTTCATACCCATTTTTTTCATTAATACAAAAAAAAAAAAAAAAAAGTAAACAGCAGTTTCTGGCCACACTGGCATCTCCCTGAGTTTCAGAACATGGAATATGAACAGAAATGACATCCAGACCATGGAAATTTCCCACGTGGGCTTCTCCATGCTTTCTCATTCCACCATCTTACACAGATGGGTTCAAAACCTTTAAGGCCATGTATTCAGGTTGGCAGAGACATGGCATGAAAGTTTGTCACCAACTGAAGAAGAACTATAGGTAAAAGACAAACATATGGGACTACCATTGTGAGATACAAATAAAATATCATCTATTGACCAGAATGTATTTTTGTGCTTTTTATTGTTTAATGTTACCTTAGCTGAATGTGTGTTACTAACAGAGTTGTATAACATTCTCATGGTGTCAAAAATAAATACAAATAATAAAATAAGAACTATTGGAGTATGCCTTCAAGGTGTTGTTAGGCTCTTCATAAGTTACATATCATGTGTTATCTTAATTAATAAAGATTAGAGACAAGTAAAACCAGCTTTGTTTAACATAAGCAGAAAATAAACATAATACAATAATATCAGGTAACTCAAAAAATCAGAAGAAGTTTCCTGAATAATAAGGCTCAGTATTTGGAAAGTGAAGCCAGGAAGACACAGACGTACTCCTCCTCCCACACTAGGAACAGTCTGATGGGAGTCTGTCATTGGGAGTGTGCCACTGAGTGGTTTTTCATTCAGAGGGTGCTGAAACCTGTCACTGGACATGTCAGTAGACTTTCTTTCTGTTACTAACACTAGATTCAGAGACTGTTGGGAGCCACTGATGGACTGAGACAAGGCCATGGTCCAATGCATGAGCTCACAGGAGTTCAGGTAAGAGAATTGTGTCCACTTTGGCTTTTAGAGTGGAAAGCAGTACCCTTTCTCCAAAGTCACACAACGTGGGGTTATTAAAAATAGATATTGAAGTTCTGGTAATGCAAAGCTAATTCCCATGAATATTACCCTCTATTTTGTCCATCTCTATTTATTCATATATACCATTCTTCCTCTTTCTTATATAACCTACTTGACTCTGAGCTAACAGCACATAAACTCCCCTGCTTCCAAAAAGGGGACACAAAATTTCCCACTAATAACTACATCCATGCCCAGGAATCTTTGGCAATATGGGGAAAGCTCCAAGCAAAATCTCAAACTACCATTAACACATTTTACAGTTAATATTGGATAAGGACAGAAGAAACAATGGGAGTCATTTAGAGACTACTGTTTCTATATATAACCAGACAATAAGCTGCAGTCATTCACTCTGCATTTTCTTCTTCTATAGTCATCAGTTCAATGGGTTGAAGGAATTCTTTTGGAAAATTTATAATCAATATTTATAAGCCTGGGGGGGGAGTGGTGATGTATGCCTGTAATCCCAGCAGCTCGGGAGGCTGAGACACGAAGATTGCAAATTCAAAGTAAGCCTCAGCAACATAGCAAGGTCCTAAGCAAATTAGTGAGACTCTGTCTCAAAAAATAAATAAATAAATAAAAGGCTGAGGATGTAGCTCAGTGTGTTCAATCCCCTTAAAAAAATCATAAACCTGTGGAATACCTGAGTTGTTAATCTTCTATTAATGTATGCTTCCCCTCATACTTGGGTTAGGGGAAAGGAAAAAGAAACCATTTTAAAATATACAAAACTGTTCTTAACAAGGCCTGCTCTCAGGAAAAACTGGTCAACCAGAACTGAACCTGCTAGTGTATTTTCAGAGATTAATTGACTTGGAGCAGCGAACTACCCATCTCTTGCTAACTCTAGCTTTAAATAAATAAGAGGGAAATAATATTCAACTTATGTCCTCTCTAGCTTACCTGTCCCATCTAATGGGAATACAAGTAAACAAAAAACACCTGAGAAACCCTTGTGACATTCACAGTCCAGAAGCATAAGCCCACTGAAATAATGAGACATAATCATGGGACTAGAAGGACTCCTTTCTCCCCACACCTGACTACCATACAACTAAGGACCTATTTTGGAACAGTTCTTTTTTTGCTGTACATCATGTCTACTTCTCAAGGTGGAAAAATATAAAGAGAAAGGATGGGCACCACAGTCAGACTTATAAGTACGTTGGAATTTCAGATGAGGGATTTAAAATCAGTATGATTAACATGCTAAAGGCTCAGATGGTAAAGCAACAGCATGTAAGAATAAATGGACAACGAAAGCTGAAGGACAGAAATCCTAAAAAAGAACCAGAGAGAAATTCTAGAGATCAAATTAGATGAAAACCAAGCAAAGAATGCATTTAATGAAGAATGACATTCTGATAAGTGTATATTAATGCAAAGCTCAAAAACTGAAAATCAACAAGAAGAAAGAAGGAAACAAATGGAACAGAATATCCAAGGACCATGAACAATTATAAAAAGCCTAGCTAAGTGTAATGAGAATACCAGAAGGAGAAGAACGAGCAGAGGAAATATTTAAAATAATGACTTAGTTTTCTTAATTTCAGACTCCAAAGCATGATCCAGGAAGCTCACAGATAACCAAACAGGATAAATGCTTTAAAAGTAAACCTAGGCATATTAGTTTCAAAAAAACAAACAAAAATAAATCAAAAATTAAGAAAAAATCCTTAAAGAAATCAGTGAAGAAATATCACCTTACCCATATAGAAACAAAGGTTAAAATATTATGCACTTCTCCTTAGAAACTGGAGAAGGGAGTGAAATGATTAATGTGTCAAGAGAAAAAAAAAAAAAAACTAGCAACATAGAATTCTGTACCTTCTGAAATATCCTTCAAAAGTGAATAAAAATAAGAACTTCCTTAGAGACTTTATTGCCAGTAGAACCTGTCCCTCAAGACAGGTTAGAAATTCTTTAAGGAGAAGGAAATTTTATACGTTAGAAACTAGATCTACATAAAGAAAGGAAGAATATGGAGAAAGTACTAAATGAAGTGAAAATGAAGACAGATTATCAGAACAAATAATAACAAGACACAAATTATATTATATTTCCTGTAAGAAACTCTATGTACACTAAAAATACAGACAGACCAAAAGCAAATGGATGGAGAGAAAGATACCTTGATGACTTTAATCAAAAGAAAGCAGGGATAGCTATATTAGTTTTAGACAGAACATTTCAAACCATGAAAACTTAGGGATAAATGAAGGCTGATGATTTTAAGATCAAATGACAATAACCTGCAATATGTATGTGCCTAACATCAGAGCTCAAATTATGTGAGGCAAGAATGAATAGAACTGCAGAGAAATATATAAACCTACTGTCATAGTTAAAAACTTTTAACACCTTTTTATCATGAATGGATGGATTTGAAGGCAGAAAATCAGTAAGCCCATATTTAAACTCAAAGACACCATTAGTCAAATGGACATAAAAGACATCTATAGACTACTTCATCCAAGAACAGCAGAACACATACCCTTCCCCAGCTAAGATGGAACATTTTCCAAAATAGATCAATTTTGACTCATGAAATACACCTTTACAAATTAAAAAATAACATAAAATTTATGCAGGGTCTGTTCATGGTCCACAATGAAATTGAAGTAAAAAATAATAACAGAAAGATAACTAGATAATTCCCAAATATGTGGAGATTAAAGAATATACTTCTATACAATCATATGAATTAAAAAAGAAATCTTAAAAGAAATTCTAAAGAATACTTTGCACTAAATAAAAATAAAAACATTACTTAGAAAAATTTGTAAAATATACTACATCAGTACTTAGATATAGTGATAGTATCAAATGCATGCATTAAAATGGTGAAGTTCTAAGATCAGTAATTTAAGTTTCCATGTTAAGAAACTTGAAGTATAGCAAATTAAATCCAAAGTATTCAGAATAAAAGAAGCAGTAAGAATTAAAGCAGAAATCAATAACATTGAAGCAGAAAATTAATACAGAAAATCAAATAAAACAACTGAAACAACCCTGGTTCCTTGGAAGTATCAATAAAATGGATAAATCTCTAGCAGGATAAGGAAAAAGAGAGAGAAAGAGGGCATAAATTACTAAAAAATTACAATTTACTAGTCTTTGCAAAGGATTAAGGGTAATACAGTAGAACAAAGATAGCAAATGATGGTTTGACAACTGAGCATCCACCAGTAAGAAATGATTCTAGATATAGACATTACTAAAATGAAAGTTTAATACAATTGATCCTAGAACTATATACAAAATGTGAAAATATAAAACCCTAGAAGACAACATAGGAGAAAAACTGTAGTACCTTGGGATGGCAGTGGCTTTTCTATACAACAAAAAACAACAAACCATTAAAAACATAATTGATAGGCTGTACTTTATCATGATTAAAATTTTCTGCTGTGTGAAAGGCAGTGCCAAGAGGATAAAATTACAAAATAAGGAGAAATATTTGCAAAAGACACATCTCATAAAGGAGTGTCGTCCAAAATATACCAAAACACCCTTGAAACTAAATGAGAAAATAAATAACCCGATTAAATCATAGATGACAGATCTTAACAGCTAGCTCAAGGATAATATACATATGGCATCTAAGCATATCATATGCCATGAGTAAATGCAAAGTCAAATAACAATGTGATATCACTATTTAGAATGGCTAAAATCTGGAACAATGGCAGCACCAAATGCTGGCAATGATGTGAAGCAGGAGAAACTCATCCGTTTCTAGTGAGAAGCAATATGGTACAGCTTTTAGGAAGACAGTTTGGAGATTTCTTAGAAAACTGAACATTTCTCTTACCATATGATCCAGTGATCATACTCTTTGGTATTTATTCAAAAGAGCATTGAAAATTTGTGTCCCCACAAAAAACTGCACATGGATGTTTATAGCCGTTTTATTTATAATTGCTAGAACTTCAAAGCAAGAAGATGTCCTTCAGTAGTTGAAAGGATGAACAACTTGCATCTGATCCTAACAATAAAATATTCTTCACCACAGGTACTGGGGTTGTAGCTCAATGATAAAGCACTTGCCTAGTGTGCAATTTTGATCCCTAGCACTGAAAAAAAATAATGTATAAATAAATACATAAATAAAATATTACCATCACTGAAAAATTGATTATTAAGTCATGAAAAGACATGGAGAAACTCAAAAATGCATATTACTAAGTGAAATAATCCAATTTGCAAAAAGCCTGCACTTTCTATGAAATCAACTATATAATATTCTGGAAAAATCAAAACTGGATAAAACGAAATTATCAGTGGCAGCCAGGTTTATGGGGAAGAAGATAGCACATGCAGAACATTGGTGTTTTTAGGGCAATGAAAATAGTCTATGAGCTTGTAATGGGGGAGACCTGTCATTATACATTGTCCAAATTCAAAGAACTTACATTGCAAAGAGTGAACCGTAATGCAATCTGTGGATTCTGGATGAATATGGTGTTTTAATGTAGGATCGTGAATTGTACAAATAAAACACGTAGGTGGGGGATGTCTATGACAGGGCAGTTTGTGCATGAGTTGGGCTGGATGTATGTGGGAAACCCCTAAACCTTCCTCTTGATTTTCCTGTGAATCTAAAACTGTTTTTAACAAAATGATATCATTTAATTAAAAAAAAAAAAACAACAACAATAAGCTCTAGCAGTGATCAGAGCTAAAGTGAGCATTCAGACCCTATGTATTTCCATATTCTGCGTTTGTTTGGAAAGGATCATCTAAATTAATCTTTCTGAACACTTCTCTTCACAAATAATTCATTCTTGTTCCTGCAAAGCCCTTGGACATTTTTATAAAAACTAACTTGACTCCACAAATTGCTCAGGATTCTATGATGTTGACTTCCTTACTGGCAAAGGGAAAAACAAGATGTTCTCTTTGAAGTTATGCACTAGAGCAGTTTAACATCTTTATTTTCTTTTGATGATATCTTTGAATGTGACACTGATGTATTAGCCACGCAGTGAACTAGTCACTGTGTTGCATGTGGTGATATTTATTAACTGGGCTTGCACCATTTTTCCTAGCCTTTTTCAAATGGTGACACGGAACTCTTTTCGAGGTCATGAGGATATATTGACATAAACTCAACCCTGTGGCAGAAGCAGACTTCCTGCCAAGTGAGCTCTGTGATCAGGACATCTGCATATGTCTTCAGAACCTACATCAGACCATCCCTCATTTATAGTTCCATTTGAAGATGGAATTCTGCTGGTTGCACTTGATTGATTAAATAGCATCTGTTGATGGCAGTCTGGCTCCCATGTTCAGCTATTCCATCTCCATCAGGGTCTACTAGTAATCAAGAGCCATTTCTTAAAAAGGGAATAAAACCATAGTGACATCTGCTCTAAATCTGAGACTTGTTATAGACTTTCTACTTCATGCCAACATTCAGAATAAACTTTGAGCTACATGTAAACTAATATCTTAAAAGCACTCAACAGAATAAGCACTTCCACTTATTCTGGAAATTGGCCCAGCCATTGACTCCATTCAAGGTTGAAAACATTAAAAAATGAGTCAGAGCAGCACAGTCAAATGTAGTATATGTTGACTCACAAGAACATAGGCAGTTGTGAAATAATGTTATGGAGAAACACCACTATTTATAGTCTATGTATGTTATTTCATGAAGAATGTAGACTACAAATTTAGCTACATCAGGTAATGTGTCTACTAACTACAAAATGTCTTTAGTTCTTTCAACTATTTTTACTGTACTTATTGTGTCTTGTGTTTAGGTTTTTTGTTTGTTTGTTTTGTTTTACTTTATGAACCTAGCAAGATTATAATGCCAGATTCAGGTCCTCTTTCAAGTTGTTCCTAAGCCTATAATTGCAGGAAAGTTCCAGTACCAGAGCTCTAGACACTTATGTTCACTATTGCCAATACAATGTTGGGATTAAACACAATTTCTCATAATACTGCTGAACTCAATCATTGCCATAAATGGAAGCTTCTTTCAGTAGTATCTTATAACTCTATAATGCTTTGTAAGTCCTATTAGTGGACTTAACCCTCACCCTCTACCTCTGCTTTTCACTGTGACCATGGAACACTGAATTATAATCAGCAATAGCTTTTATTCTTTAACATTGCTGAGCATGCTTCTTACTCATTGTTTAGAATATATCTCCCAAACAAAAATAAAGTCTGTTGGTCCTGATAGATAACACTGATATCTATGAAACCAGTAAAGTAATATGTATTTATTTTCATACACACCAAAGACAGGATTTAGCATCTACAACCCCTTAACCTTCATTGTTCTACTTAAACATTACTTTGGTTCTATAATATCTGGGTTTGAAAATCAGCTTTACAATTAGCAAACTTGTCAGATTTCCTCCTTGTTCAAGTCAGAATCTATTCTGAGATAGACATTTAAAGTCTATTCTTCATTAAAAATTTAAACACTACACTGAAATTTAGGTCATGTTTATACAAATAACATACTGGGATTTTAATTAGAAATGTAATATGAGAAGTTATGCTGTAAGATTCTGAAATTGGAAATGAATTAAATATTTTAAGATAAGTTTCCTAGAAAAAAATGTTTCAAAGGAATGATTTTGGTGTGATTAAATGTTAAAAAAGTCCTTGGATTGGCCAATATGCTCATTTTAATTGTTAATAATTATCAAGATACTCTACTTCTATTGATTTTTTGCTCATTTAAACAGAATGTGAAAGGAAATTAAAACACTTGTCAACCTTGCTTACTACTAATATATAAAATTATGAAAAATAAAAATAACCCTTGCATTTATGCTTCCTTTATTAAGGAATCATGTGTTTCCCTAAAAACATAACAATACATAGGATGAAGATGATAAGCATAGAAAAATAAAGAAAAACATTTGAACAGTAATTCAGAGCTATAGCACTTTCTCATAGCTCATTCTTTGCATGGTTGTATTGCTAAAATAACAATTGTTTATAGGTGTAATAAGGACAATTGGATTGAAGTCACTACATCTGGGAGCACACACAAAAATGCCATCATTGTAAAAAACATTTTTAAGGTTATGTCTTATCCTTCTGTTGTTGCTGAAGTTAATGTTTTGCTTTGTGTTTTGAAGGTTAATACAATAAAGACAGATCAAAAAGCCCTGCAGACTTGGAAATGGTTAGAAAGCATTAATTTCACCCACTAATGGGAATTCAGTATGACCTGCTACTTAATGCTATCCATTAGCTTTGTTGTTGTTGTTTTGTTTTGTTTTTAGTTAGTTTGACTTTTTCATTTGTAAATGTATCTATGAGGCATTACATTGCAATACATTCTCTGCAAAAATGGTCATAAATATTCTTTATAGCATCTTTATTTGTATTCTTTTCTACTGCTCCAATCTATCCTTGTCCCCTGTTCCCTAAACACTTTAGATTTATTCATCCTAAATGTACTACAAAACCTATAAAATTCTGAAGTCTAAGTGTTACTATATGAGACTTCTTTCAGCATCTTTCTCTATTAGTAGCAGTTTATCTCTTATTTTTCTTACTATGCTCAGTAAAAGAAATTTTATCTGCTCTAGGTTTTCAACAGTTTCATCAACAAGCTAAATTTAAATATTTATCATCCCATTAACATTTTAGTACTGCTAAAGACCAAGTGGATGATATTGGTGTCTGCTGATTGCTAGGGATTTTGACTTCTTTTGATCTTCCAGATCCCTTTTAGTCCGAAGGCCTTTATTTTTATTAATTTAATGGCTCTGACTGAGAACCTTGAATTAAATCAGTTAATGAAAAATTAAAATAAAAATTACTGAAAACATAGTTCTTTGATTTCTACATCTGATAGAAAGGGGATGGTATTTCCCTGTAGCTGCTATTGCACAAGGTGTCTTTTACCTAGGTTTGATTTTATTTGTAACAGGTCATTTGTGATGGCACAAGAGTAGTTCCAGAATTTTATATATGTTGGCATTCCAACTTGTTCTATCAAGGGAGGGGACAAAACATATAAGTTCCCAATGGTATGAAGTCATTTAACACAGTGTAAAACTCAGGCATTTTCAGGAGAGGCTGTTGAATCCTGCACATTCTTCCAGTCTCTGGAGCATTCTCTGGGTGTCATGTCAAAGTACTTTTGCATGGATCACATCTGTTATGTTTCAAAATAAAACCTAGTAAAATATAATGGTGGAGTGAAGGTCTAAGTTTTGTTTTTAGTGATGACATAGCAGGGAAATATTAAGGACACATTTTTCTCACATATTCTCCCCCTCCTTTTCTTTTGCACTGAGTATTTAATTGTCATGGCTCCACTGTACCAATATCTGAATACTTGGGAAAGGAAAACTTCCTATGGAGAGCAGGAAGTTAATTTTGCTATTGAATTTTTACCATATTGACTGTCTTACAGGCTATATTTTGAGGAAAACTATGCCATAGAGGTTGTGTTTTGAAAAAGAGATAATTTTTAAAAATAACCAAATGTAATATATTAGCATTTTGAAGTGACATTTCTGGAAGCTATTCTCTGCCTAATGCTGCACTTTGGGAAGTGACATTTTAATAAGACAATGACAACAACAAGAATAAGATTAAAAACTAATATAAATCCTATGTAGAGGGGGTATGGTGTGGTGTGTGAGAAGGGGATTTCTGGAGATAACCTTCAAATTTTAATACACAGACAATCTGCCAACTGCCAGTGACTTTCACATAGAATTTGCGATTTCAATTAATTTTAGATGTCATTACATATTTTACATTTTCATTATGACAGGAAACATAAAACAAGTCTATGCATTAGCCCAGTAAAACGTTTTACTATAAATTACCCAAGAGTTTCTATAAACATAGAAATTTTACATAGCATATTAAATTAACCCCCGATTTTTATTAAATAGATTTAGCACATTGGTAATTCTTTCTCTAGCAATTATTTGCAAAAGACATGCATGAATCATTTGCCAAGTAAATTGTCCCATAGATTGTTTCAATTGTTTCTCTTAAGCACCTGCAGTCTTGACTAATACATACATGAATTCTAAAAGTCTCAAAATTAATTCTTTATACTAGCATTTATTTTCTAAGAATATTCAAAACTATGCTTAAATATGAAGAATTTTATTTTTAAAACCACACACTAGAAACTATGAGCAATGCAACAATTTCTTGTGCATCTAATTGGCACTGAACATTTTTTAAGCTTTGAAAATATCACCAATGTGGATAAATGGGATTTAAGCTATCCTCTTAGCTTAAATCTCATTTAGTTATTTAGAGGGCAAGATGGCTTTCAAGCAAGCATCTAAAAAGTAAAGTCCATATTGATAGCAAAATGAATGGAATTATAATTATTTGTGTACTTATCATTGTTTTAAAACAGTGCTAGTGGTTCTGAGCATAGAAATCAACAATGGAGAACTCTTTTTTGCATTACTTAAAGTTATTTTTAAAAAATACTAATTTCATTTTATTTTATAGAATGGTTAAGTATCCATATACATTAACTTAACTATTTTTTCTCTTTACTAATTTTAAGCTTGGATATTTACTTTGCACAGATTTTACTGGTAGTAATCAAGTCACACACTTTATCATTTTTACACTATTAACTTGACCAGAGGGCACAGTCATAACCTTATTGTAATCAAATTACTGAATAATAAACATACCAGAACTAACAGAAAAATTCCAAACAGATACAAAGCAGTAGTGAGGTATATAAGCTTCACCCAATTCAGTGTGGAACCACTTTACCCTGAGCTATGTTTGTTGGTTTAAACAGGACAACTTTAAGCATGGCCATTGCCCATTTCAGAAAGAAATCCAGATTCATGAAATTAGCAGTTTGGGAAAGCACTTATCACAAATTTTACTAAGGTAACATCAGTGAAATAATTCATTACAGTGTAGGTATTAAATAAACACACCCTGCATTTGCATCTAATCTTGTTTGTCCACATTTGTGTACCTTGGTTTCTTTGGACGCTTCTTACCTGACTGTTCCTGTGAGTCACAGGATAGCTTGGACAGGAGTCATAGGGCATAAGGGAATCAAACCTCTAGTCTTATTAAGAATTAAAATAAAGACGTGAGGGTGTTCACCCACAAATTCAGAACTCAGATTCAGCACAGTTAAAAGTGATATGAGTTAGGTATGAGTTAGGTATTAGGTGTCTGTAAAATGGCAGCTTTCAAGATTTTTATCATGTTATAATTATAGATAACAAATAGAGGGCCTTTTATCTGGGATAGAAACACACTGGTACATAACTTCTAGTTATGATTGATAACTCTTATTCTTCCTAGAGCCAAGAGCTCTTTGTCCTCCATCAGGTCTCAATGCTTGTCCTACCTCCTTTGCTTCTCCCACTCTTCACGTATTACATTATCTTATTCCTTATTTTTCACTCTATTTTTAGCCTTCCTCTTTAATTCCTGGACAAAATACAACAGAGAAACAGAAATTAATTTTAAAAAATGAGTTTAAGTACTCTAACTTAAATATGCCTTCTAAGATTTTGGAAGGACCCTAGAAATCAGCTGGAAGTATATTTTTGCAAACTCTTTATATTGTGGTATTTTAGGTAAAGCTAGTTAAGAACATAGTCTCCTATTTCAAGTTCCCTCTTGCCTGCAGCTGTCAGTGTGGTATTGCGATTTTATTTTCCCTATTTAGGTAAAGGGATATTGAGTTGGCAATGTATTTAATTTCAATTTCATGGGATATATTTATGTGGTTCATCCAATATACTTAGGTTATTGTTAACCACTCTAGGACAGGTATGGCTCCTAGCAACCCCTGGTGCCATCCACTCTATTCACCCTGTGCAATTGTGTATTTGTGATAGGAGCCAGAGTGTATGACTGCTGGAGGAGAAACAAAGTTGACAACATTCAGAGCCAAAAACTTCAGAAAATTCTTCCAATAACAGATGTACAAAATAACAATTAAAAATTTGGTCTTAATCAACCTCTACCACAGAAGTTCTCTTTCTCATCAAAGTTTTCCAATTTGATGTTTCTAAAAGAATATATGTTATCAACAGCAAAGTTACAAATCAGAAAAAGTAGTCACAGTAGAGGTATAAAATCTTATTATTTTTGGTTAGCAGAAGCAAAAAGAAATTTAGATCAACATCCACAGAGAAAATATACATCATTATATACTAAATGTGGAAGACAATATTGCAAAATCATTTGAAAAAGATGCTCAATCAATGTGCAGCCAAATTTGGGCAAAAGAGATGTGTCAGTTAAAAAATAATGCTGTTTTCTACATTTTATTGTTTCTGTAGTGTCTGGTTTTTTTTGTTTGTTTGTTTGTTTTTTTGTCTATGTCTTCACCTTCCTCAAAGACTGAGATGACTAGCCTTCTTGGAAACCACTTCAAGTACCAGTAGATTTTATTGAAGATTGGGCCACAAGCAGAGATTTTTTAAAGATGTTGGGTTGTAAAACAAAAAAAAATTCTGTCTCTGACTAAACATTGGTTATAATGGTCACCATAGTTATGTCTAAAGTCTAACTGAAAATGAAAATAAACAGTGGCATTTATTGCCCTGAATTCATATTGATGCATTGAATTTCTATACACTGCTTTAAACTGCAGTACCTAATTGCAATAGGGAGGTATTCTTATGGGAATACTGATCTTCAGGATTTTAAAACTATTCATTTTCAAAACCCCAGTGTCCCATAAACATTTTCCTAAAGCCAATTAGAATCAGCAAGTGTCTATCCAAAATCAGGGCACATAGGAATATCTGTAGTTCACTGGCTGACAAATATTGTGGCCTAAAGTACCATATGTTATTATTGTTTTTTTCTTTTTATTCTCAGTTAGATGTTGACCTAAAAAGGAATGGATCATTCTTAAATGTGATTTCTGCTCAGCTGCCAGCATAAACTTGGGATTCAAAAAATTATTATTGTTAGTTCTGATAATAAAATATTCACGAATGCTGACAGATGGAGGTGCAAATCCGTATTAAATCTGTCCTTACTGAGTTTGTTTTAAGAAGATGCAGTACTGCATGTGAAATGTAGGATTGTGGAATCCAAATAATCCAACTTATGTCAAAACTATACAAATCATCTACCATGATTTCAGTAAAATAATAATAATAATAAAAGCCTATCTAGAAATCATTATAACAATTTGTGAACAAAATTCTTCTAAGAATATATTAGCATGCAAGTACCAATCTTGCAAGGTATAGATTCTGCTTACTCTCAGTCCCCAGGTTTTTAAAACTTCTTTGATAACCTAATACACCAATTTGAGAGATGCTTTTACTGACTAAGGAATTTCAAGCTTCAGAAATGCTGGCTGCCAACTTTCCAATCCTTCCTGTTCTTGCACTAATTAATGCAAGCTGATATGCTGAATTAAACAGAGCTCCAGTGGCAGCTACCTAAAGCACAAATATGCTAGCTATCTGCTCCATAATGGAAAAGCTGAATGTAGAAACCCCAAAAGTGGGATGTTATAAATATCTCCTTCACCATCCCTTGCAAACAGATTAAAGTCTTGTGACAGGGCGGAGAGTAAAACTTAGAGAAATAATCTTCCTATTAAAAAGAAATGTGATGTCCACTTTTGGACACTCCTACTTAAATTATTCTAAAAGATTTGGACAGAATCCAGAACAGAATAATGAGAATTATTAGGCAGTGGAAAATCTGGCATCCTTCTGCTATAGTAGAGCTGTATTGTAATTATGTTCAATACCCATATCAACTGACAGTTGCATTTCACTTTAGCTGAAAAAAAAATAGAAATTAAAGTTAAAACTTTGGCGAATACACTCTAAAGACTTCTTTTGGCTTCATAATAATGAAAACTTATTATATGCAGAACTTGGAACAATCATAATATTTGGTAACATTTTAGGTTTGCATTTTTAATGTATGGTGAATGGAATCACACTGAAAACAACCAAATTTGAAAAACACATCCCAAAGGATTTAAGCCTGTCCATATTTCCTGATACTATTCCTTTTACTCACAGTTCTTGGGTTCTCTATGACAAATCCCGCTGTTATAACTATCTTTCAATGCTCTTGTCTTCTTGTTGTGTCAAGGTCATGGTTGATTGTGTATAAAGATTTTGCAGCATGGGACCATGATTTTCATTATCCATTTTTTGAATCAAAAACATCAAGGTCTAAGCCACTGATAGAGGCAGACTCAGATCACAGAATCAAAGTGACTCCCAGATTTTCAGAAAGATTCCAGGGAATGCCAGGTCCCTCACCATTCTCACATGGAGTCAGTAAGTGATTGACAGTTTTTATTTGGTAGGGCTTTTCTCCATTAGGCATTTATATGTATTACCTTAAATTCTAATCAAATGATTGTTTTTTAAACATCTCCTCTAAGATAGGCATGGTGCTAAGAAAGTAAATCACAATTCTGATTTCAAGTAGACCATATTCTATAATATAAAACAAACAAACATGTCAAATGTTATAACACAGTGTAGTACATGCAATTGTGGAAGCTTGCTGTAGGGATCTGAGAGCTCAGGTCTGGAGCACCTCACCCAGCCTGGGTGAATTAAAGCACTGTTTTGTGAGTTGGAACCTTTCATAAAGTGACACATCATTGATTTGGAAACTGGCCTTTATGTACAAACAATAAGATGCCATGGATGGACATTAGGAATAGAGAAAAGGACAAGATTAGGTTGATGTTTTAGATAAACCCCTTTGGATATACCTGATGAATGGGTAAAATGAATTGGTGGTTGAGGAAAGAAAATAATTCAAGTGGTACATTTCACTCCAGGTGCTGAAATAAAGACAACATCATACAATTATGTAAAAATTCCAAGGTGGATGACAGGTGTTGGTTGGAGTACTGGTCATGCTACATATTAGCTGTATAGTTGTAGATAAAACACTTAAGATCTCTAGCTTTCAACTTCTGCTTTCACAAAAGTTTTGAGGGAGTTAAACAGCACTGTATACAATGGCAAGACAGAAAGAGAGAGAGAGAGAAAATTTTGCATAACTTTTCACATCCTGTACTAAAATACAAACTAAATTCCATAGTGAAATTGTTGAAATTAGAGTTAAAAAATGATACTCTCTGAGGGAAAAACACAAACAAACAAACAACAACAAAAAAATCTCCAACATGCAACAACCATAACCACTGCCAAAACAACAGGAAAATCAACTACAGTTTTGGTCGATTTGATTCTGTTTATTATGGTGACCTGGAACAGAAAGGTATTTACTGAGGAACTACTACATGATGGGAAGTTTGCTAAACTGTTTTTATTTTTAGGTTGTGACAATTAGGCAGTCGTCTTACTTCATTCTATCTTGCATTCGTTTTTGTAAGCACATACTCAAACCTAGGAGAAACCAAATTATACCTAATTTATTACAAGAAGGAGAGGGAAATGGACAGAAAGAGCCAGAAAGAGGAGGTGAATAAGAAGAGCCAGGGATCAGGACAAAGAGAGTATGAGAAAGGGCAAAAGGGGAAAGAAGGACGAAGAAAATGAATAGATGATCTTTTTAAAATTATTTGCCAAGTATCTGTATTATTTGGGGTATAATGAGTCCTTGCAGCAACATTGCAAAGTATAGAAAATTGTTACTATTTTATTGATTGGGAAACAAACTACAGAAGATTTTTTTTGGGATAGACTCAGGATGAAGTAATCCCACCTCTTAGGCATCTAAAATATTTAAACATAAAATAACATCAAAGAGTAGAATGGTGGTATCCAGGGGCTATGGAGAGGGAAAAATTGGCAGTTGCTATTCAGTGGATATAAAATCCTAGTCATGCAAGATATATATATTCTAGAGATCTGCTGAATGACATCCAGTCCATAATTAATATAACATTGAACGCTTATTTTAAAAAAGTAAGCTAAATCTCATGTTTAATGTCCTTACTACAGTGAAAATCAAAAGCAAACTCTGGCCCCAAAGTGACTCTTCTAATAGCTGAGAAGTGCTGAAGAGCCTCCTGCTTTGTTTTGACTTCACCAATTTTGAGGCAAATCCCATTAGAGTAGCAAATGGTGCTATTTGGTATGTTTAGTGAAATATCTACAAGCCTGAACTAGGTGCACTGATTAATGTTTAAAAAAAAAAAAAAGGAGATATTTAAGCAATGGTTGCTATAGATCGGACCTGTGTGAGCCCTGATGTAAATTATTTAAAATGATAATTCAGGTAAATAAAATTAGGTAGAGGAGAGTTAATTCCCATAGGGTAAAATATTTCTCAAAAGAACCGTTTCAGTAAGGAATCACTTAAGACAATGATACATGAATAAAAAATCTTAAATCTGTACATTAGGACAAAAGTACAAAAATATTGCCAGAGGCAGTTTGCAAAGAAATTACATTTGGGTGCAGTGAAGAGACTCCTAAGAGGAAAAGGTTCATTCAATGAGTGAGCTCTTCAGGGGAGCTATCATTTGATTAAGTGAGCTATTTATTTAAATAAAGCCTACAATAGGACTAGTTTAACCCAGGCCTGAAGGCTATTTTAATGGGTCTGTGGATTGCTTCTGCAAAACATTAGAATTTTTGATCACCGCTAAATTAATCACAGAGGACAAAACTCTTCCTTGAAAATCACGTTAAACTTCTGCTCAACTTGAGATGACTCATGGAGAAGAAGGTTAAGGACTGTAAAGCTTAGTTGATCCTAGGTGTACTTCATCTTGATCTTCCAGATGATTTTAGAAGAATCCAATTTATTGAAGACTCAAAGATCTGAAGCAATGGGAAAAGAATATTGAATTCAAATGAAATCAGCTGAGAAAGCCATATCAATAGGGAAGAAAAATTAAATTATTATCACCTTTAAATTCATATGGTGCCATTTAGATGAACTTGATTAGCCATATCAGACTGAAGTAAAAAATTAGTTAAACATATTCAGATGAATGTAAAGTTTTTGGAAATTACATTTTGATCACAAAAACTTAGAGGACATTTTAGGGATAAAGAGCAATAGAGAAATGCAAATGAACAGGTAATAACTATAGTATTGACAAATGTTCAAAATATTAAGATGGGAACCCTGTAATAAATTCATGCCCTATTTTAACTCTTCTTATAATTTATCATCTGTGTCCTTTTGCATGAGTGGCTGTGTCATACCAGTTGTTAAATATTTTAAATGTTATCCTGGTAATGAGAGATACTATGTTTTCAAAAACGAAAACTTTAACATCTATTAAGTGTTTGTAAAATACTCTGGAAAGAGATAATATATTTAAAGAATAGTTACATATCAGGAAGTATATTAGATTGTGATGGAGAGGAAAATGAAAAAAATCAAGTTGACTATACTTCATTAGTGCTTTGATTATTCAAAACAAGTATATGCTTATATGTATTGTCATAATAAATTGTAGAAAATAAAATATATGTTAAATAATTAAATCTATGTATGAGAAGAAAATATGCAAAATTATAAACTATAGAAGTTAGTAACTAGGGTTATCTTTCACAGGAAAAAAAATATTTACAAGCTGGGTGCAGTGGCCCACACCTGTAATCCCAGCGGCTCAGGAGGATGAGGCAGGAAGATTGTGAGTTCAAAGCCAACCTCAGCAACTAAGCGAGGCCTTAAACAACTCATTGAGACCCAGTCTTGAAATAAAAATATAAAAAGGAGCTCAAGAGGTGGGTCAGTGTTCAAGAGGCCCTGGGTTTAATGCCTGGTACAAAAAAAAAAAAAAAAAAAAAAATTACACATTTTCACTTGACTCCAATTCATGTTCTCAAAGTACCTCTCAAGATAGATAGTTTATTTTTCAAAAGGACATTCAGCATTTGTTATAGAGATGTGTGATGCAACAATGACCATGAAGATTCTTTGCACAAAGATTCTCTGTCTCCATAGTATTCTGAAAACCAAACACTGAACTGTTGGGATTGTGGATTGTGTAATATAACTTTGGCTAAAGAATGTGGCAGGAACAACTTGGCATTTTGAAAGGTGTGCAAATACAATTTAAGAAATTGGACATGTGGTCAAAACCTTCCTTCAGATCTCCTGATAATTTAAATCCATTGTACTCAATTCCATGTTCCCTAATACAGAGGCACCATTTTTAGAAAATGGATGCACACACCCTGATTTGGGGCAATTGTCAGAAGAACAGGATCATTTTTACTTTAGTAATTGGTGGGATGGTACCTTCTTAGAAGTTTGGCTATTTTATAAATACCAAGGCAGTAGGCAAGTACATAGTCAATCATTTTGTATGAATATACTTGTGCAAACTCAAAAGGTTTGTGACAAAAGATATTCTAATACATCAGAATCTGTTCACAAATTATTATTTTAAAATTATTGATATAATTTAGAACCCCAGGAAACAAAGAATTGGGTAATGAATGGGTTTTAAAATATTAATGGTGGCATTTTATTAATAAGAAACAATTATGTCACTTTTACTGATATGTAAAGGTATATGTGACAAATGTCACAACTTAGTTGATTGCTCTACAGAATTGAACCTTCTCCATAAGTCACTGTGATATTAAGGGATTTGGGTAAATATGATTTCTCATACCACTTGTTTTCAAGCAGATTATAGTCCTCCTCTCCAAATTGATTCCCTACTACAGATATTGTACATAACATTTTAATTTTTGTTTAAATTTAATGGAGACATTGTATCTGAATTCTTAACTGAACCACTATCAAGTTGGTATCATAAAATGAACTGAACAATAGTCAACAAGGAAAGAGAGTACTTTTTAAGAAAATGTAAATGTTTCTCAAATTTCTTGGTAAATAGCAATTCACATTCATATTTGCTCCCAAATTAGAAAGTAAATTACTTAGATTTTTTCCATAAACAAAGGAAATTTGAGGGAAAAAGGACAATGGGCAAAATTAAAGGTAAAACTGAGATAAAACTTGTCAGCTCAGAGGATTTAAAAATATGATCTAACATTGCACTCTGTAAAGTACCATCATTAGTTAATCTACTTATGGTCACTTCAAATCTCTCTGGAAAGAAGAAATCTGACCACTTAAAGTACTTAATATTGTACATTAATTTTATGTAATAATATATAAAGTACTATATAAAATATATATATATATATAAAATACTATATAAAATATAGCATATTATCACAACCAAAAACTATTTACGTTAACACAGTTAAGATGCATATTATTCACTTTATCAAAAGTCTCATTTATTTTTATAGCTACACATAATTGCCTTTCATTCCAGTCATTCATTGGATAACCTTTGACTATTATCACTAATTTGTTTTCCTTTTCCCATTTCATGATTTCATGACTATATGCAGTATGTCACCTTTTAGGTCCAATCTTTTATGTTTAGTATATTGTTTTTGCTTTTGAAATCTAACCTAAACCTTTATGCCCTACAACTATCTCTCCAATATTTGTTTCTATTTTTTCCCTAATGAAGTGATAGATGAATGCTTGGGGTTTATGTCTGTGGTTTATTTGGAGTTAATTTTTGTATAACTTTTGAGAAAATGTGATCTGTGTGCACTTATCTACCAGTATCAAGCAATTGATTACTTTGTGACTTTATGCAGTATGTCACCTTTTGGGTCCAATCTTTTAGTATATTGTTTTTGCTTTTGGAATCTAACCTAAACTTATCAGCTGTACGATAAGTATTAGAATTAGGTAGATAGTTCTCCTCCTGCTTTATTGCCGTTATTTAAACAGTGTTTTAACTATTTGTAGTTCTTTTACCTTTTCCTGTAAATTTGAGAATAACGTTGTCTATATCTACAAGATATATTTTGGATGATTTCATAAAAACTTTGTTAATTCTGTATACTAATTTCTGGAGAATCAACACATTTACTATCTTACATTTCCAAACCATGAACGTGGTATGTCTATTTACTCACATCTTTCATAAGTTTTATCAGGATTGTGTAGTTTTAAGACTATAACTTCTATACTTATTATGAGGTGTTTTCACCAAAATATTTTATTTTGGGGAAATTTTTATTTTATTGCATGTTTTATTTTTGTTCTTGGTATTTACTGCTAGTATATAGAAATACAATTGATTTTTGATATTTTTCTTGAACCAGGATTAATTTGGGGACTCATTATTTCTAAAATAAGTTTGTAGATTCCTTGAAATTTTCTACATGAACAATTTCTTCCTTAATGGTCCATATGTGTTTTATTTTCTTACCTTGTTTTACTGAACAGAACAGAAGATAAAATAGTAGTAATGAAAATGGACACTTCTGCCTTCTTCCTGATCTTAGGGAGAAATGATTCACTTAACTTTAAAGATAGTTTTACTTGTGGAAGTTTTGCACATATTCTTCATCCTGTTGAGAAGTTTCCTATTGATCTCAATTTTTTTTCCCTGAGGGTTTTTTTTTTTTAATTATCAGTGAATGTTGCATTCTTTCAAATGCTTTTTCTACATTGATTGGTAAAATTTTGTGACTTTTCTTCTAGCAAGTGTCAATTTGATGAATTACATGGTTTGATTTGCAAACATTGGATCAGACTTGCATCTTAGGAATAAACTACGCTTGGTCCTTATGCATAATTCCTTTTCAAATATAGCTGATTTCTACTTGATAAGGTTTTTTGTAGAAGTTTGTGTCTATGTGAGGAGGCAAGTTGATCTGAGATTTTCTTCTCTCTCATGTGTGCATTACTACTTTAAATTTCCCTCTTTTCATTGCTTTAGTTATGCTCTACAAATTATGGTTTGCTGTATTTTCATCTTTTTTAGGTCAATTTTATTTAAAATTTCCCTTCAACTGTACCTCTTTGAACAATGCATTGTTTACAAGTGCTGTTGTTTTTTCTGCTTCTTTGCATATTTTCCTTTTATTATTGTTATTGTTTTATTTGTTATCATTCTAGTAAAATACACACTGTGCATGATACAAATTCTTTATTTTATTCAGATTCATTTTATATTGATAGAGAATCCAAGTATGTTTATATTTCAGGAGTACATGGACATAATGCATATTCTTTTATTGGGCAGTGGTCTAAAATTCTTGATTAGATCATGTGGGTTGATGGTGTTTATGGGTATCCCTCATGATTTAGTATATTCTATTGATTATTTAGTCTCCTATCAATTATTGATAGAAGGATATTGAACTTTCCAAATTTTACTCTGAATTTATTTCTCATTTCAGTTATATTAATTATGGTTTCAAAACTCAGCACCACATAAAAGTAAATAAATAAAGGTATTGTGTCCAACTACAACTAAAAATCAAATATTTTTTAAAACTTTAAAAAAATATATAAGATAATAAGTCTGTGTTGTTTTAAACCATGACAATAAGAAATACAAGAAATACTATGAGACTTATACATGGAATTTTCTGTTTTTTTTTTTTTTCCCCTATGCATTGTCTTTGTATTTTTCTGTTTTCTTTTTCCTGATTTCTTGTATGCTATTTGGATATTTTTGTATATTTACATTTTGAATTATTACAGTGTACTAGTTTGTTCCTTTGTGTATTAATTTAATAATTCAAATATTATCAAATCAAATTTTATGTAATTTTGTCAATTTGAAGGACTATTGAAATTTTACCTCTCTTAGTTTACTTCAATATCCTCTCTTTATATTATAGATATTCCAAATATTTCCCCAACATATACTTACAATTACATCAGTGTTACAATTTTTTATTCAACTTGCACATATATTTCATAAAACCCAAGATGACAAGGAAACCTATGACATTTATGATATTTACCCTTATTTCTGCTTACTCTTATTCCTTCCTTTTTGGTATTTTGAGAATTCCTATTTCTTCTCCTACCAGTTTAGAGAACTTCCTTTAATTATTCTTTTAGGGTAAGTCTGTAGGTCTGTAGCTGCTTGCATTTTTTCTCCCTTTTTTTGTCCATGGGTTATAATTGTATTTAATAAGAGAAATAGACAAATATTTTTACTCTACTTCATAGAAATGGAAGTCCATATTGAATTATATTTAAACATACCAACAAGCACAGAGAATTTCCAAACATGATCTCATTGATTTCCAAATCCAATAAATAAATAAATAAATAAATAAATAAATAAATAAATAAATAAACTGGTAATGTGCAAGGTAGGGCAAAGGAGTAAAGATCTAGCAAGATACATTTTTTTTTTACATTTTACATAATTATATCATCAACAAATGCTTGGAAAAATTCAACAACTTACTGAATGATAAACTATTAGTGATCAAAGAAAAATGTGGAACATAATCAATGCTTTCTCCTCCATATTATGTTTTGAAGACACTGATTAGATGAGAGGATAAATCACTTACACCTCTGTTTGTACAAATTGCAGTGCCCTACCTTGCTTATCCTGCCAACATTTTACATTATCTCTTCCTCAGCAAGCAGCTGTTCATAGTTGTAACTAACAGTACCTTGACTCCCTGGTTCTCCCTTTACTCCCTGGACTTCTGCCACAACCTGTCTATCATTCAATTACCTGTGTCTTTGAAGTGTGAGAAAGTCCCACGTGGCAATCCTTGAACAATAAGTGACCAGGGCCAAAGAAAAACTCTCTTCTGTCTTTCTGGTGGATCATTTTAAGGCTTATTCTAGATATACCCTCAAAAGAAGAATGAGCCTCAGTTACCTACTGTTTGACTAGCTAGAGCGTATGTCATGGCCATTGGCTTTCCATTTCCTGCTTTATGGGGCCCAGTATCCAATCCTGTCCCTAGGATCAGCTTCCTAAAAGCCCTTATCTCAAGCTCTGCTTACCAATCTAAGATTTATCTATATTATAGGAACAAAAATGTTGTAGCATGATCAAGGTTTACATATAGAAATGGAGTTAGGAGCATATATCACTTCTGCTAATTTTAACTTCAGTGTCTGTTCAATTCTTACCAGATATCAGAAAGGAAATTTTCCCAGGGCATAAAATAATTGTAAAGCATTTTATAGATATAAGACAAGTGACATTTTAAGTGGGATGATACAATTAAATATGTAGGATCAATAGATGTGTAGAAAAATCATGTCAAATATTATAAATTCAGTTCTAGAATAGTGAAGAAATAGATGGAATTAAATACAGTCATTAAATTTGGAGAATCTGAAGAGAAGTAATTCCATAAAATTTTTTTCATAATAAGAAATCTTATCAAATAAAACATGGGAAAGGGACACAGCCACATCAATGTTTATAGCAGCACAATTCATAATAACTAGGCTATGGAACCAGCCTAGATGACTCTCAGTAGATTAATGGATAAAGAAAATGTGATATATATATATATATATATATATATATATATATATATATATATATATATACAATGGAATATTACTCAGCAATAAAAAAGAACAAAATAATGTCATTTGCAGATAAATGGATGAAATTGGAGAATATATTGCTAAGTGAAGTTAGCCAATCTCAAAAATCCAAATGCTGAATATTTTCTCTGATATAAGGAGGCTGATTCACAGTGGAGCTGGGATGGGGAGCATAGGAGGATTAGAGGAACACTAGTAAAGTCAATGGAGAGGGAGGGAAAGTGAGGGGGAAAGAGGGTAAAAAGAAAAAAAAAAAGATGGTAGAATGAGATGGATATCATTACACTAAGTGCATGTATGAAGACACGCATGGTATGAATACACTTTGTATACAACCAGAGATATGTAAAAATGTGCTCTATATGTGTATTATAAATTGTAATGCATTCTGTTGTCATATACAACAACTTCAAATAAAAATGCATAAACAAATAAAACATGGGTATGACATTATGCTATATGTTATTGTAATAGTATAAAACACATGTACATATAATATGGATTTCATTGAACAGCATTTTTTATTAGACTTGCCAGAGCATATTGAGAACATTGGAAGCTATCCACTGACAGAGAAATTCTATGTTGATAAGAATTCTTATAGGTATTTAAGCAATAGATGCTCAAGACATCTAACGTTATTTTTACCTGATTGTTAAAATTTTTGTCTTTTTTCAAAAAAAAAAAAAAAACAACCCACAATTATTGTTAAATCAAATAATTATTTCAGTAATTGCAATTTGAGAACCCGTCAAAGCTGTAAGTTGTTCTATGAAAGTAAAGTGAGTCAAATTTTGTTTTTGTTAAATGTCTTGCCTTAGGCACAGTGCTACTTTTAAAACAGAATATTGTAGAAAAGCAAATAGCACTTCTATGATGCTCCCCCCTCAACAATTGTCCCTTCAAAAAAGTTTATTACAGATAAAAATACTAAGGAAAAGGGCTGTCAAAGCCTCTATGAGACAATACCCTCTTTTGAAGTATTGTCTTTGTATGTGTGCTTACATTGTTAAATCTCCACAGTACAAAACTATTTTCTAATCTGGTATATAGGACAGAAATATAAATGCTTTTCCTTTTTTTGTCATTTCAAATAAGTTTTAAAAATAAAATTCTTTAAAACATTAGAAATAATTGCATGGGTATGACTTTATTTTTCACTAAGTTATTTTACTAGTTCATACTGGATAGGCTAACTGAATTTTATGTGAATAGAAATGAGAAAGAATAACAATTTTAGAAACTGTGTTTAAAAGAAAAAAAAGCAGAAGGTAAAAGGTGATGCCAGATATTTCTATTGTCTTAAGTTATAAACTTTTCCCATAATTTCCTTCTTTTTCTACTGTAAATAGAAGGGGCTCATTGAAGAGGCTCAATGCCAACAACTCTGAGCCAAAGGCCTCCAGGTCTAATTCTTGCTCAGCTCTCAACTTGGTTTGAGCCCCCGTTTATCACCAAACCCTACACAGTGTCATATTTCTCCTTAAATATGGTGAGGTGCATGAGACCTTAGCTGACTGCATGGTCCTATTTTCTATGAATATTATCACATGATTGATAAGTAAATGTAAGTTTTCACTCAAGATCATTAGCTTTTGCATGATCTCTTAGGAGAGAAACTGGTCATATAACAAAAAATTGATACATGTTATTAAATGTGAATTTATACTTTAAGAATTAGCTGTAACTACTTCCCTGAATTCACCTTGAAGTGCAAATGCTTGAAAACCTATGCTTCAAATTCAAGGTCTTGAGTGGCTTCTGTTCCCAATATCATAGTGTCTATAGGGTTAGGCATGAGGCAATACAAGGAATACAGAGTTGCAAATATGTGATGATTTGCTAGGCAGGTGTTTGGGAAGCATACAGCAGAAAGGGCCGAACAGAAATGGATGGAACTAGTTACCAACCCTAGGAAGCTGACTGGTGCAGTTCCTAGAGAATTTAGCACTTTGGGAAGTACTGAGTTAAAGCCATCTTTGACACTTGTCCCTTGTTTTTTCTCTCCTCTTAAGCAATGGATGGCTTTTTATGTTCTGTTAAGGCAGTTGCTACCTTTATTCCACTGAATGTAAAGTCTCTGAAATGAGCATATATTTTTTAGACCCAAATTCAAGAAATTTGCTCACAATATGTATTTTAACCCAGCATCAGAGCTGTCAAAAGTAACACAAACAAGATTGAAACCTCTAAGATGTGAGAAACTCTGTGCCTTAAATTGTACCTCATAATTACTGTGAATTAGAGGATTTGGGTTCCACATCTAATTTGCATATGACACACAAATGCCGTAGCACACTGTTTGTGGAGAAGGTGTGAATATTTTCAGAGCAGTGAACTGTGAAAAGGAAAACTATTTCTTTTATTGTACCGGATTCAAAATTTTCATTCACAACTAAAATATGTACCTGTTAACAGTGGTTGTATTTGTCTGATTTTATGTATCTTCCTCATATTTTCTTTGTACATCTAGTTGATAACAGATATTACAACTTCATAATCTATCATGTATCCACTCAATAATTATTTATTAAGCATCTATTCCATAACAGTGTTCTAAGCACTAGGATACAGCAGAAAACAAATTATAGTTTTATTTTGATAAAAAGGCACAAAATCAATAACTGTATTTAAATTATATGACATAGAATATTATGCCCAGTTGTTGAAAGCATAAGTCAATCTGTGAGTAAATATAAATAAGTCTTGCAAGTCCAAGTGCAAATTCATCTTGTGTGCCTGCTTTATCTGTGCTACAGGATTGTTTCCAACTTAAAGTGACAGAAAACCTAAATAACACCAAAGAAAGAATTTTTATTTTATCATAAAAAGTGCAAACTGGAATTAGTCAATTGCTGTCCTTGCTGCAGCTTTTCAATGTCCCATCTAGTATCCAGGTCTTTCCTGTCATTCATCTTTACCAGCCTTATTGCATTCCATTTGCTTCCTTCATGTTCTCTCATTGTCACAACAGAGCTGTTATACTGTCTGCATTTTGAGTAGGGCTTAAAATTATCAACTTCAAACCACTGGATAGGTAGACTCAGGAATCGGAATTTCCTGTGAAAACAAGGAAGTTGGAAATGTCATCTTTTCTTTTGACGTGGTGACATGCAGTGGAGCTAAGACTAAATTAATTCTCTAAAACATGATTGTTTAATTAGACCCACAAATATATGCTGTGACCAGCACAACTCTACGTTTGAAGCCTTCCCTTTCAAGGACAGCTTTTACAATGGTACATTTGCCATCTGATGAAGCAGAAAAAAACTTGGTCCTCAGACAAATGCTCCAAGATCTAGACACGCAAGCTCATTTTTCTCTTTGATCTCTCTTCCTCTCTTTGGAAAGGGCTACATGACGCAGGAAGAGAATGGGAATTGTCTCTCTATTTTACAAATGTCAGGAATTATCTATAGAGTGCTAAAAAGAGGAGGCAATAGATACCACATTTATTCTTGCATGGATTTCTTCAGTCATCTTAATTGTTTGTCAAAGTAAGTTGAATATAATGTAGAAGACTCAAGGAGAAGTAGCTGAAACTTGACAAAAACTAGATGTCTACAATCAAAGTGACAATGATTATGAAATTAAATAAAAAGATTTTGTGACCTCAGGCATATTGAACGACTTCTCTGAACATCATTTCCTGGGAATATAGAAAAACAAGCAGTACAACATTCTCTGCACTGTTGGTGAATTCAGAGGCATCAATCCTGCAACTGTACATGATCATAATTCAAAGGACATAATATATTTATGTGCACATAACATATACATAGTTACATACTCTGAATTGAGATTCCAAAGAATGTTATGATGACAAAATTACATTGGTCAAGGAGAAAGAGTTAATGGGCTCAATCTGTGAGCAGTCTTGGTTTTATTTGTTACAAAAGAAAAAAAAAAACCTCAAAATTAAAACAATTGTATAGTCAATATTAAATGCAAGTCAAAGCATTAACAGAAAGATACAAATAATCTTAAGCACTATTTTTCAAAGGCAGGTGAATGCTTTTGTGTGCTTTTAAATTGGCAAACTAAATTTTGAAGGTAATGTACAAAGCAAAGAATTTTAATTTTATTTTAATCTATCATTTAAAAATTTTGTCATAGAGAACAATGAAGTCTAATGCAAAATATAAAAGATCATATCTTATTAAATGGCCCACCATTGATCTTGTTTTGAATATCTTTGAAAAAGAGAATGATTTAGCTCATCTCTTGTTTTTTGTTCATTTTTCTAACACATATTGACTGTTTTATCATCTGCTATTTGAATATGGTATATCTGAAAAACTAAACACATCAAAAAATTTAAGCTGACATACTGATGTGTAATGATGGATATGAAGTTTCCCCCAAACCTGTGCATATTGAGTGAGGATGAACTTGAAATCACATGCAAATGAATTTGCATCCTGCAATAAAAACACTTGTGAGGTAAAACAGGCAAGAAATTTATTAAGGGCAAAGTGTATAAAGGAGCCCCACATAGTCTCTGGAAGACAGGAGAATTTTCAGATCATGATGAAAGTCTGCCTCTCCAGAACAAGGAAAGGAAATGGAAGTAAAGGAAGATCTTAAAGAACATGGGTTGGTTCTCAAAGATTTGTCAAGTTTAATGATTTGGATGTGAGTTCCTCAAAAGCTCATGTGTGAGACAATGCAAAAAGGTTTAGAGGAGAAATGATTGGGTTATGAGATCTTTAACCCAATGAGAGAATTAATCCCCTGATGGAATCAACTGATTGGTGTCTGAATGCAGGTAGGGTATGGCTGGAGGATGTGGGTCACTGAGGGTGTGCCTTGGGGGTATGTATTTTGTATCTGGTGAGTGGATTGGAGGCTCTCTCTCTCTCTCTCTCTCTCTCTCTCTCTCTCTCTGCTTTCTGATCATCATGTGAATCACTTCCCTCCACACTCTACAGCCGTGATGTTTTGCCTCACCTCAAGCCCCGAGGATGGGACCAGCTGTCTCTGTACTGAGACCTCTGAAACCAAGATCTCCCAAATAAACCTTCTCTTCTAAAATGGATCTTCTCAGGTTTTAGTCATGGCAGCAAAAAGCTGACTAAAAACAGCAAGGCTGAGGGAGCCAAAGTCACCAGAGTATTCCAGGGCTCTCAGGTTGAGCCTTCATTCCCATCCCTACTGCATTCAGTTGTTGGTTGGAAACAGCTAAGGGAAACTAGCTTCTCTGAGACAGGTCAAGGTATTTCAGAGCAAACAGATGAAAAGTATTCCATAGTAACTTCATCTCCTCTCCAAGCTTGATAAAATCTAAGAGGGCATTGTTGGGCCAGCAATTCCAAAATTCCTACAGGCTTCTTTTCTTGAGAGAGGTAAGTGGGACAAAATAGAGACTGGTTGCTGCTCTTGATTGCTAGGATCACAACCAGGGAATCAACTCTTTCCTCTACTACTCTTTCTAAAGTCCCTTACCTGTGAGCATTACATCCAAGCTCTGTGGCTTCTTTGGTGTAGTAAGACTTCACTCCTCAGTGCTTTGAACCCTTGATTATCAGAATCTTTTAGTTACTTTGGGCTATTATAACAAGATGCCATAGAAGAGATAGTTTAACCAGCATTTATTTCTCGTAGTTCTGGAATTTAGAACTCTGAGATCAGGATGGCAGCACAGTTGTGTTCTTGGTGAGGGCCTTCTTCTTATCTTGCTATATCCTCACATGGCAGAGAGAGACAGGGGAGGGGAGAGAGATAGTGTTTCTCTGGTGTGTCTCCTATATGCATACTGTTTACATTCATCAGGGTCCTTCTCTTGTATTTCTGCCTTCTAATTTCATCACACTGCGTGTTGGGGCTTCAATGTGTGAATTTTTGAGGAACACAAATGTCTAACCCATAGAACCTTCTTAGGCCGGGTATATTGTATGGCTTTATTCACAGTTTCAACAAGACCAGGGAATATGAAGGCATTGAAGGGGTTCACTGTGAGGCACACACATTCCCTGTGCTCCGCTTGTATAAAAGCAGCACTCCATTATCTTATTGATCTGGGTTGGTAATTACCATGAATAGTATGACTAGCACTTCTCATCTACTGGCTCCTAGGCACAAGAAATCCAGACGTGTCATAACTTGTGGTACATGGAAAACTTATTCTGTCTCTTGGCAAGTGTGCTTCCCTTTAGTGACCAGAACTTCCAGGCTGTAGACCACAGCGTTGTGAAGATGGAAAGCACTGGGTTCCCTGGTGTGTCTTGGGAGTAACAGTCCTTGTGATCACACCTGCTTCTATTCCTTGATTTTAATGTTTTCTGTCATTTGAGAACACAGGATTATGGTTTGGGTATATAGTACATCCTGAGAAAAGGGATCCCATCCTTTCTGAGGGCTGCCTCTGACCTGTTGTTTTAGTCAGCTTTTTTGCTACTGTGATGAAAGACCTCAGAAAAACACTTTTAGAGTAGGAAAAGTTTATTCAAGGGCTAACAGTTTCAGAGCTCTCCATCCATAGGCAGCAGGCTCCATTCCTCAAACATCATGATGTAAGAGTATGGGGGAGGGAAGTGGCTCACATGATGATCAGGCAGCAGAGAGATTCTATTTGCCAGATACAAAATATATACCCCAAAAGCATGTCCCCTCAATACCCATCTCCTCCAGCCACACCTTACCCACCTTCAGTTTCTACTCTTGTTAATCCCACATAGGGATTAATTCACAGATTGGGCTAAGGCTTTCATAACCCAATTGTTTCTTCTCTGAACCTTCGTGCATTGTCTCATACAAGATCTTTTGGGGGATACCTAACACTTAAGCCACAACACCCATGACTTCGGGAGGTCATTTAAGCCTTCTACATGGTCGTTGTTGGGATTTGCCAATTGGTCTTGCCACAAATTGCGCGCCATACTCATTATTTTAATATCTCAGCTTTCTCTAAAATCCTATGTTATGTAAAATCATGTGGCCCATGAGTTTGGACCTGCTGCAAAGCCCTTTCTTTTATAGATCCACCCAGTGATCGTGTTTCCACATCATCTGGTAGATGTGGTAAGTTAGAATTGATTGCTAGAAGTAGAATGTGGTTCCTCTAGAACCATAAATGCCTAACAGGTACTGAGCTTGCTTGTTTGTATCAAGGCGGTCATTGTACAGTCATCTGTCTTTTACTGTGGAAGGAACATCCCTCACCACAGGAGGCTTCCCTGCCTCCTTATCTTGTAGGTATGTATGCCCTATGTCCTGAGAAAGTGCTCCAAAGTTAATGAAGTCTTCCTTATTCGTTGTTATATTCTCGACCCCTTGATCAAGCATTCTCAGAATCCAATCTCTAGTGTATTCCTCTAGCTCCTGGTGGGTCTTGCAAATTAATTATTGTAACAAATTTAGTTTCTGTTTTCCCCTTTTATCAGTCCTAGCACATCCTCAGCAGTGTTCTGATGTGATTTGACTCTAGTTATTAATCTGGCATCCAGAGTAAAGAGGGGGTTAGCTCCCATGTGGGGTACCTTGCCCTGCAAGGGAGACTCCTACACCTGCTGAGCTCAGGGTGCGGCTCACCTGGGTCTGTTCTTCCCCAGAATTGGCACGTATTCACTTTAAGCCAAGTTTAATGTAAATAAGTGAAATTATTATTTGAATCCTGTTTGTGTGAAAAATGTATTAGTCTATTATTCATATGCATTTTTACTATTTAATGCCTATTTGTGTGTTACTATTTTCATCACAGAAACAGTAAAAATACCAAGATTAGCTACTGTTATACAAATTACAGAAATTATATAAATTCCAGGTTTTATAGTTGAGTGACATATATAACAATATTGTAGGATTTGCTACCTTTTTTTTTTATCCAAGTTTCTCCCCTCCACTAGATTCTGTCTGTTCATATTTTGAGCAAACTTTGACAACAGAAAAAAAAATAGAAAGTATATACAGGTTTAATTTTTTGAAATATCAAGTTCATTCCCAAATAATTTGCATCTAAGACATTGTCTGCCACATGTAAATGACAGACCATCCTGTAAATATAAAGGTTGGAAGAACCAATTTGACTTTAAGATGACACAGGTAATGAATAACACCAAAGCCACATCTTATTAATAGACAAACTGACTTGAAAGTGTCTACTTTTGTCATCATGTCTTCATCATTGAATGTATTATGGGATCATTATTATAATATACTATTTCTAATACTATTGAAGTTGTTTTGAAGCTTATGAAACAATATCTAAGGACCTCTGAAAGTCTTTGAAAGAAATAATATCGTAACTGATGTTAGAGTAGTGAAAGCGCTTAGGGGTCATACACAACTGAAGAGAAGTAGCTAATACTAGAACAACAACCTGATGCAAAAGTTACACATGTAAGCACTAACATCCCACAACTAGCTTTCTCATGTAATTTTGTAAAAGCACTAGGTATTTTTTTAAATGGTTTGTTTCTTCAAATATTTTCAGTTGCAAATATAGAACTATATGTACTTTGCTTGAATTTAATATGTAAATAGTAAAATATTGATATGTAATACAAATATACTTTTTTCAGAATTAAAATTTCTCAGAGAGTGACCTTGGACTAGACCATCTAGACCAAAATATGGATAACATGAGAATATATAAAATTCTACAAATTTATGTGGATATTTTGTATTGTCAATAATTTCATATGTATGTATCAATCTAAATTAGACAAACTATAATTACTGTATCAAAATTTTACATCTGAATTTGCATAATTCAAGTAAAAATACTCAAACATTTTAAAAATTATAGTAGCATGCCATTATATATCCACAGATATGGAAAAATTAAATAACAATAGAGATAAATCTAAGGTGAATCATGATATAGGAATGAAGAATATGGAATATTGGTTGAAATTTTTACTAAAGTTTAAAAATGAGATTCAACTCTGATTCTGAAATTCTGTTTCTGAGTATGAAAACCCCTCTTCAAGGTAATAATTTCTCACAAAAATATTATTATTAATAATCTTATTCATAATAAACAAATTCTAGTAATTAGCATTGTGTGAGCTAGACAAACAGAATATAAAACAGCAATGAAAAATAACAAACTACTGCTACTTATGACACCATGGAGGGCTCATCCACACATATTGTTAAACAAAACGAGTCAGACATTAAAAAAAATAATTTTATGTTTATAAAATTCAAAAGCTATCCTGTCAGAAGTCTAAGAGTCATTAGAAATATAGTCTCAGGGGGAAGCAGGGAGATTGCTGGTGGCTGAAACCTGTGCTTTGATCTGAATGGTAGTTGCACAAGCCCATGAATATTTGAAAATTCATCGATCTGTACATTTAAGATTAGAGCTTTCTTTAAGCCTGGCGCAGTGGTGCATGCCTATAATCCCAGCACTTGGGAGGCTGAGGCAGGAGGATCACGAGTTCAAAGCCAGCCTAAGCAATGGCGAGGCACTTAGCAACTCAGTGAGACCTTGTCTCTAATAAAATAAAAGAAAATAAACAGAAACACAAGATAATAATTATAGAACAGTTGGTCAATTTGGGGAAAAATCATGATAAATACTCAACTTATTAATTTATGAATGGTAAAACTAAGATTTAAAGAAGTTTAACTGACTTGCCTCAGTGGGTGACATAATTTAGGAAAGAATTCATACCTAAGTTCTTGTCTTTATACTCTCTCTTCCTCTAATGGTGTTTCCATGTAAGTGTTTTCCCAGATATTTTGCAACACATACATAGATCCAGAGAAAACAAAAGAATAAGGAGTCACAGAGAAACCTGATTTCTGTTTTAGTTATAGAGAGAAGGATGACAAATGTCAGATGTGTTTCCTACATCACTGAACAAGAACAACAAAGCATAATATGTCAGCATTTAAATTGCTGAGGTTATCTATTTGAAAGGGTACTGACCAGTGATGAATTGCAAACATATTAAAGGCTGGAAATATTTAAGGGTGGCTAACAAGATGGGATCCCTGAAAAATGTCTCCTGGAAAATATGGAAGAATTAATTGATTTTCTGTTGCAGTGTTGTACTTGGCTGAACGGGCTTCAAGTTTAACCTCACCCTTCTTGCATTTACATCAATGCTGTTTAACTGTTCTGCTCTAAAAATTCATACTTGCTATTTTATAAGAGTAAGCTTCTATTTAAACATAATTAGTGAATGTTCTAGAAACAGCCTCAAGCACTGAAAGTCCAGCATGTCATAAATGTCCAGCATCAAAAAAAAAAAAAAAAAATCAGCAAAGGATTTACTCTGATATGCTACCTAAGAGGAAGAAACTTGGCACATAGAAAGAGATGTGGTGACCTCCAAAGACAAAGCAAGAATGTAGGAAAAATATTGAGCATATTGCTTTCACTTTCCTTTCACATCTAACAGAAGGACTCTGAACATTTAGAAGCACCAAGATTACTTCATAGTTAATTTAACATCTTGGTAATATTCTTCTCCTTTCAAATCATACTTAGTCTCTCCTGTACAACTTGCTTCCCTAAGATAATCAATTATGTTGGTGATAGCAACAGATGTTAAGCTTGGAGTTTCGTCCATGAAACTTCTTTAGAACATATCAGAAATCTTAAATGAGTTTCATTTACTCTTACATTTAACAAAAAGATATAATTGTGGTTTAATGGCAACATATTTTATTAAAAGAGCATGTGTGTTTTCTCACATTGCAAGAATTTCTTTTTCATAATTTGACTTTGAAGAAAAATGGCAACAAAGACTTTAAGAATTGGAAGAAAAAATATTGACACCCTTAAAAGATAGTTCTTTTGAGTGCAGGGAATAACCATTGTTAAAATGAAGGGTGCTGTCTTTTTACAAGACTAAATATCACATGGGAAAAGTCCTTCCCCCTGGTTCCAATCCCTTCTTTACTGTTGTTCAACTTCATGGTAATGCACTTACCACTTTCAAATCACCACATACGGGAAAGAAAAAGCATGGAATTCTGGATTATCTAGGTCTCTAATAAAGGGTCTTTTTAACATGTTAAACTTCATTATATCAAGACAGGCATCTTGTCAAGGTCTGATTGTGTCTTCTAGATCTCTATTCATTGAAACTTTGATTAAAAGAAACTTAAGATCTAAACTTCTCAATTAACTGATTTCCCCACCCCCAGCATTCCACTTTTAGAAGAGAAATGTGATTTGTTAAGAAGAAAATTTCAGGAGCTCGTTATTAAACCTCAACTTTCAACTTCTTCTTCTTCTGCCAGCCTTTGAGTCTTTCTATATACCAGATTCTTATATACCACTCACTGTGTCAGATAAAGGGAATTTGAAATTCCCACCACCAATATATTCAAGTCCAACAGCAAAAACAGATGTGTATGAGTTACAGATTTAAAGGCAAGAGAGTTTTATAATTCTACCCAAAAAAGAGGAAGTGTTAGGAAAGGCTTAACAAGAGAGCCAGTTTTTCTCAAGTATGCTGTCTTTATGTCATTTTCATTGATTTTGAAACTCTCTAAGATTATATATTTCCAAAAATTAAATAACATTCACTTTGGACTAAGGAAGGAAAGTAAAACCAAATATAATAATATGTAATTAATAAACATCATAGGTATGGAGATCAGTATTCATATATAAGAAAAGTGATCAACGACAACTTTATGTACTCGCTGAGGATTTTCCCCTTTACAGCCAACACTTTGCCTTTTATATAGGCCATCCTCAGGTTAAATAAGCACAACTCAGAGGTGTAATCAGAAAGCAAATATTTCTTTACTATTTCTTCAAATGTATTCTCTGGGGCAGATTTTCCCATGATACTAAAGAAAATTAAAGATTAGGCATATCTGAGCTTAATTGTGCCTGTTTTTGTTTGTTTTATTTTATCTTTACTTTTGGATAGTAGAAAGTTTTTGGTAGTCATCAGTGTCAAGTTCAGTGTAATAGCAATAATGAAATAAAATAAATAATAAATTAAAACAAAGTAATACGAAAATGTATTGCAAGCTATTTCCATTCTCTATCTTGTGAAGGCTCTGGGACACTGGTATAATAGGGGAGAGGTATGTTCCTATTCTCTCCCCACATTTATTTCTTCCTTTCCTTCTCCCTTTTTCAATCAGCCACTTATGACTCCAACAGTGTAGAGATGGCAGTATAGAGAACGAGGGCAGTATAAGAGCAAAAGAATTAAAAGAGCTAAAAAAGGATGACTCAACAAGCAATGACATAATGACATAATGACATAATGACATAACGACATAATGACATATTTAGTCTTGTAAAAAGGCAGCACACTTCATTCATTAATGCAGTATTGAATTCCTTGGAAATCCACTTACATGCCTGGTAGCACAATATTTCCTACCTCCTTTGTCTTAATGAAATGAAGTCTTCTTTATTCTGAATGATTGCTTACATGTTCACTGACTTGGAAGCAGCTATAGATCCCTCTTGCTACCTTACTCTTCATTACAGAGGACTTGGACAACTAACCACCAGAGTGACATGATCCCTTTTCATGGTGTAGAGTTATTCCTTCAAAGTGACACCTTAGAGGCTATATTTTGGAGCCCCTCCTTGCATCTATGTGCAGACATGCACTGTGAGAGACCTGATGTATGTTACTTGCAGATCAAAGTGGACAAGAAGATGTGCCTTTCCAGCAGCTTGCTAAATGGAGAAGAGTCCTAACTACTTACAGTAATCATGAGGGACCTTCGATCTCGAAATGCCTACATGGAAGAAAGACCCATTTCTACCTGTTTGTGCTTTATATGATCATGAAATAAAATTTTATCTTGCTAAGGCTTGAAAAGTATAAGATTGAAATCTTTGTAGCAACAACCCAGAAATGAGATAACTGAACCATCCCTTTGTGAAGATTTCAGGTACAGGAGCTGAGAAAACTTATGCCTTCAATTTGTTAATCTTAGTGTAAATATGATCAAAGGTAGACCCTCCACATTGTCTGCCCCCACCAAGTTTGGTCACACGAGTTGCCCAAGTCAGCCACTTCTTTGTTTTGCTCTTAACATAGCTATTATAGCTGTGGTTTTCTTGCCACGTTGAGATAAAAAAGGATAGGCAATTAAGAGCAGGGAAAGAACAGTAAAAGTCAACAGGAGGGCAAATACAAGAACAGCCATTTAACACACCTGAATATATTATAAATCAGTTCTCCTTTCTAATTCATGGAACGCAACCTTGTGATTTGGGCTGCTTCTGCATGCAGGACAACTGAAATATCAAGAAACAATCAGGCTGGGTGTAATGATGCACACCTGTAATCCTAGCAACTCAGGAAGCTGAGGCAGTAGTTGGATTGCAAGTTCAAAGCCAGCCTCAGCAACTAAGCCAGGCCCTAAGCAACTTAGCAAAACTCTGATTCAAATATCAATGATTACCCTAAATACATGTATGAAGACACAATTGTTGTAAAAATACTTTATATAAAACCAGCAATTTGAAAAATTGTGCTCCTTATATGTAATATGAAATGAAATGTACTCTGCAAACATGTATAACACAATTAGAATAATAAAAAAAAAATTAATAAATAAAAATTTTTAAAAAGGCTGGGGATGTGGCTCAGTGGTTAAGTGCTCCTGGGTTCAATCCCTAGTACCAAAAACAGAGAACAGAGAACGTAAATGACCCATCAGGAGGATTGTATCAACTTCTCTTTATGTGCCTTTAAAAGAAGGAATGCCTTTAGACTTAACAGCACTCTTGTCCCTCCCAGGTACTGTAACTGGAGTTCTGAGCCTTTTTCTTTCTTTCTTTCTTTCTTTTTAATTTTAATTAATTAATTTATTTACTTTAATTTATTTATTTTTTATTCTAAGATGTTATAAATGACAGCAGAATGCATTACATTTTATTTTACACATATAGGGCACATTTTTACAAATCTCTGGTTGTATGCAAAGTATATTCACACCATTCGTGACTTCATACGTGCACTTAGGGTAATTCTTTCACTTTCCTTTTTAATAAAATTTCTGCATCACTTGCTTACCTCAGCAGAGGTGCTCATTCATCGATTCTGTAGAACAGGAACCGAATCCTGACTCCTGCCAGTAACACAATTTTCCTGTGAGTGACTGTGGAATCTCACAACCATCACTGTGCTCCAAAAACTTGAGGGTATATAATACTTTTCTAAGTGGACTCCTCAAAGCTATTTTTCCTTAACCACTAACATTAGTCTGAGTGTTACAGGAGTCATAAAACCTCCTTTTTTACCTTCCCTCACAAGTCTTAGGCAAGAGTCTCACAACTTATTTTGAAACGTGGTATTGAGCTTTAAGCAAAACTGCTATTGCAAACTTTTCTTATATTTATATAGCACTTTGAAATAGTCCAAACATTGCTATATTTTATATGTAATTTACAATAATACACAAAAGTACTAGGAATATTATCAGAAAAATAATGGTTAAAAAAAAAAAAGAAGAATGAAGAAAAGGGGAGAAAGAGCTTCAATAAGAAGAGTTCTAATAGTTCTTGAGCCTGTGACAAATACACTTTCTCAAAATCCTGCTATAATGACTACCATGTGTTTGCATTATTTAAATAGCAAGGAGGAGACCACAAGTCTTTGAACAAGTACGTTTTTGTCCTCTCAGCAAATATTCTCACAATTCTATGCTAGAATAGTTGTAAAGAATGTAATGCTAAAATAAATAAATGAAACAAAAAAGTGGGAGGAGAAAAGAATTTAACACCACACAGCACAATACTATTTAAAAGTTACTCATTAAATTCCATAGTATGCTATGCACTATATTCTGTCCTCTGATTTCTTTTTCCTTGGTGTTTTCAGGTAAAAGGAACTCTGGTGTCCCATAATTGATTTTTAAGTAGTGCAGGGTGAAGAGAGGTCAACAATAAAACAAGGAGAAAAAAAAATACAGACACAGAGTGTGAGGAATCCTACCAGGAGAAGATATAGGTTTTCTTAATTGTATTGAAGTTTAATCCTTGAGGCATCATCAACTAGCCTGGCAAGTCAGAACCCACAGCATTAAGTTCAAGGACACACAGCAATGAATTACAGAAAGCCAGGCTCCTGGTAATCCAGGCAATGGTCTCTTCTAGCCCCTCTGCATCCTCTCATTTAGTTTGGTTTCTAAATGAGGACACAGACACCTGTTCCAGCAGCAGGTGGTATTTCTTTATTATAGCTTTACCTGCTGGGTTTTAATCAGTCTGCAGCTGTAGGAACCCGTTAAGTAACAGTTTATAGTACCAGATTCTTACAGAGTAGTATTTTCCATGAAGAAGCAAAGTTTTATATAACATTTTCATCATACACGAAACGTCATATAAGCAGCTTTTGTTCCTCTATCCCTCTTCTCTTAACATTTAGGACTACTAATTAGTGAATCATTTCACAAGCAAGAGTTGAAAAGCTAATTTCTTATTCTTTTGCCTTGAGGGAGACTCAGTTATGTGCTCTCATTACAAAACCTTGTTTCTTAGGAAAAGAACAACTAACCTCTCTTGGCCTGTGCTATATCTCTTTTGTGTGCCTCAGAAGAATTGTAAGGCAACTTTCTCCTAAGAAAAAAAAAAGAAACAATAAAAAGAATCAAAACAATCAATAGGAGAAAAGAAGCACTGAGTGTACATGAGAATGAGTCTTTGTACTCAAACTACATAACCACTCTTTAATACCAAACAATGAGAATTTGAAAATGGCTTAAATACAATGAGTTAAAAAGAAGTTATAGGAAGTGAATTTCCTTCATTATGGATATTTTTGCTGATTTTAAAGAAAGCACATATGCTTATCCTCTTTTTATGGAGGATGATAATCATTCTGTTAATAACTGTATAACAATTGTGGAATTGATGAGTGAATCAATTAAAATATATTAATGATTCTAAGCTTCAGGACAGAGACTCCTACGTTCATAGTTTTGTCTCCAGTGTTCAGCAGATATGTTGCCAAAAGTAATACTGGAATCTTTGAGAAGGTAGTAAATGGGTAAGGAATGCTGCTCTGAAAACTCCACAGAGCTGTCTGTCCCCTGCTTGATTGAGGTCTTTGCTGAGACAACATCTATCTGTAGAAGTCTTTCTCAAAGTAACTACCCATGCCATTATATGCTTTATTTTTCTTCTTAGTATTTATTATCCCCCAACATAATACGTACTTGTTCCTTTGTTGTTTATCTTCCTCTACTTAAAATAAACTCAATCAGAGTAGGGATGAAGGAATTGTGATCACTAACCACTACATCCAAGGAATCTCATATGTCAGGACCACTATTAGTAATGGATACATATGTGTTAAATGTAAATATGAATGAATTAGTGCATGAGTGAATGAATGACTGCGTTTTTATTTTATCTTCGAAAATCGAATTACAAAATTATGGCAAGGTATCAATAATCACATAAAAATTTATTTAATTCTCAAAATGGATGAGAAACTTTCATGTATAAGGAAATGGAGTAGTTTTAAAAAAAATGTGTGCTTTATGTAGGTCAGAGAATTAGAGAAAAAAAATGAGACGTGCTTCAAAGTAGGGGAGGTAAATCACAGGCAAATTTTAAGGCGATGAAACCATGTTGTATGATATTTTAATGGTGACTACATAATATTATAAATTTAGCAAAATCTAGAGCACAAAAAAATGAGATCCTAAGATAAGCTATGAGCATCAGTTAATACTGCATTGATAGTGGTTCATCAATTGTTAACAAATGAACCAGAGCAATGAAAGATGTTAAAAAGTGGAAAATATAGATGGGAGATGGGGAAGTAAGTGGCAATGCTCTGCACTGTATGTTTGATATTCTAGAAACATATTATGCTCTCAAAAATAAAAATCCATTAATTTAAAAAATAATTACATAACTGGGGCACAAGCAGAAATTTCAGGAAGCAAGCCACTATAATTGCTAACATCTTATGTAAACATCTAAGGAGATCTATACATCAACTCTGTAGAGATACGAAAGGTTCCCTGAATGAAGTCTCCTTCTAAAAGCTTAGAATACTAATTTTTCATAAGAACGAGCAACATAAAATGTTGAAACTTTGGAAAATGTGTATAAAAAATAAAAATATGGAACTAAATAATATATTTGCAGATAATAAAACCATACCAGAGAACATTGTCACAAAGCAGAAAAAAGAGAACATTTCTAAACAACTTATAGATATTAAAAGAATTATAGAATATATGAAAAGAACAGCACAAATAGAAATATTCAAATATGAAATAAATGCTGAAACTGAAAAATAATGCAAAATGCAAAGTAAAGACACAAAATTGATCATATACAAGGGAGAATATTTTGATGACTGTGATAAAGTATTTGAGGGAATAAAAAAATGTTTAAAGGCAAGGATGTTATATGTGGATAGTGGAAGTTCCCCACCCCAAAAATAAAAATAAATAAAACTATGATTTAATATAGGTATCATGAAATTTAAGAAAAATACTTGAAACCATATATTGAAAGGGCATGTGGTGTACCAAAAAATATCTAACCACAAAAAGTAAACCCAAGACATATGCTTTACAAATTATTGATAGTTTTAGAAAACCAGTACTTATAGAATCTAGGCACAAAGAGTAAGAACTTACAAGAAAAAAAAAAAATAGATCATCCTTTTCTAGGGCAATGTATTCACCTTAAGAAAATGAGGGGTTATTTTTGAAATGTTCAAAGGTAGAAAATTTTCAGGGAGTTCTTACTGAGGAAGAGTCACCTCTAATGACAAAGGGCAGTGAATAAGCTGCTGTCCTGACTTGCAAGCAACTAGGGAATGTTTGTCCCTGTGCTGTTCCCAAGAATGTCCTAGGGGAAAGGTTCCAGACCACAAATAAATAAACACTGACAAAGGATGGTAAGTGAAAGATATGTAGCTAATTCTATGACCAAGACTAATTCTAGGTTAAAAAGGAACAGCATAATAAACAGCAAATTTCTCTTAGAACTGTTTGTTCATAGAAAACAGCAGAGGTGAACAGAGCACAGTAATATTTTTAAGTTACTATTTATGACAACTATGTTGATTATGAATATTAGTAATCTGAGTATCTTTAATGTTATTCTAAGACCATTGTGTGTGTAACTTGCAATAAAAAAAAAAAAAAATTATCCATGGTGTTTTAGTCCTTTCATCCCTAGAACCTAGAAAATCAGAACTCTGTGTAATGAAAGGAAGAGTAATTAAGATAATATAAAATATTTGAAATATAGCCTCATAGTCCAGAATTTGAACTGAAACTGCTACAAAATTGTCTAAGTGTTTGCAGACCTACTTGAAGAGGTTCATATTGGACAAGATGGAGAAAATACATTTTTGAAAGGATTAAGATTTTTTATTAATTGGGCTGATTTAAAACTCAAAATTTATTTTAATTCATTTTGTATACAAACATACACACACACATATATATACATGCATACATATGTGATCATTCTGATTATAATGGAGAGGTAATAAATACTAACTCTTTAAATCTTTAAAATGAAAGGGAAATAAGCATTTATTTATCTTTCCTATGTTAACTTAAAATAAAATCTGAAAAAGGAATAAAGTGATCAGGGGAAGTTTCTTTTTGTAAAATTTTCTAACTAAAAAGAATGAAAAATAAATTTTGTAAAGTTTTCTAACAAAAAAATGAAAAAAAATTTATAGATTTTGACTATCAGTGATTTCCTACCTGAGATGTATTAGTGGATCTTAGCATAGAACAAAAATGGTAGTATGACAAAAAAGTCACAATTTGTCTTCTGATGGAAGCAAACTAAAAATCAAAACAAATCAAATAACAGCTTCCAGTCTTGCCCAATTAATTCAACATTAAGTATGGTATAGGATAAACCTGTATGCCACATTTCCAGAAGGAAGGACAGAAAGGGGGGGGGGAGGGGGGAAGGGAGGGAAGGAAAAAAGAAAAGAAAAACTCACTATGCCCCCACTTGCTCAAGAAAAAAGTAAAAACTCATTCCTCATCTCTTCTTTCCCTTATTTCCCTACTCTTAGACCTGCTTCATCAGACAGCTCCATGAGAGCACAGGCCTGGCCTTCTTATTGCTGATACGACATGGCTGCATCTTCATTCCCTGTCAAACATTAATTTTTTTAAAATTTATTTTTAAATTTGTTCTAATTAGTTATACATAACAGTAGAATGCATTTTTGACAGATTGTACACAAATGAAGCACAACTTCTCATTCCTTTGGCTATACATGGTGCAGTCGCACTCATATTGTAATCATACATGTGTATAAGGTAATAAAGTCCATCTCTGAAAGAAAAAAAAACAGGCATGTGTAATGAACAAATAAATAAAGAGATATATGACAAAACCCACAAGCAATAACTTTTTTCCAGAAATAATTCACATTTCCAGGGTTGCATTACGTTATACTTTTGTAGTTTACGAGCTTATGATCGATCTTCTGAGTTCAAATCTGCCCTCTATCACTTAACAAGTTCCTTAATCAAGTTCTTTGTGCACTATCTTTCTCATGTGTAAAATGGGTATAATAAGGGGTCTCAATTCATAGGTAGCTTGGAAAGTTAAATAAGTTAGTATGTGCAAAGTGTTTAGAATGGTGGTTTGCATATAGTGAATGCAAAGAAAATATAACTTAAAAAATTAGTATCTCATATTACAGAGGCAATCCTATGTGACATGTTTCGGTTTGTCCCTTTGAACTCACACTCCTGATCAAAATGTGATACTTCCTTTTCAGGTGTTCTTGGTTCCAGCTATCACTAGTACAGTTTCCCATTATTTGAGAATGCTTTTCTCCTAACAGGGCCAATGGTGCAATTTACTGAATAGTTTTTATTTCACTGCACATCTTCCTCCTGATATTGAGAGTTCAGAATTATTCTCAATCTTTTATCCACAGAAAAGAGGGAAGTGTCTGATGTCTGGATCAAGGAGTTGACAATAGTATAAAAAGGAAAGAGAGAGAGTGAGAGAGAGAGACTTGAATGAGGAACGAAATACAATGTGGTTGAGAATCCGCATCATGTAGCAACTAATTAGAATTTGTTAGGAAGAAAAGAAAGGAGGCGGGAAGGGAGGAACTGAAAAATGGAAGGAGGGAGGAGAGGTTCCAGAACAGTGACTCTAGGGAGGAGACCAAGGCTGTTGTTCACTGATGTTAGGTGAGTAGGTGAGGAAGGAAAAGAAGTCTCAGTAGAAAGTGAACTGGAGATTTGCCTGAACCCTGTTTGGATTTAGGACTGAAATCCTGAGAGCAGGTGACATTTCAGACAAGTGAAGTAAAAAGGAGACTGCAGAAAATACAGCATTAGAGAGTGGAAGAGGAGAAGGGGGAGTCACAAGAAAACATCTTCAGGGGACAAGGAGGGGCGAAAATTACAAAAAGAATAGAGCATACAAGAAGGCAGCTGTCATTGGGAGGTGGACAGAGAAGCCGGCCACAGGAAGTCACAGAATAGATTGACTGAGGTCATCAACAAAAAAATCATATAAAAAGAAGTCTGGCCAATGAAAATAGGTGGTAAGAGGATGAGAGGTAGAAGGAGAAAATGAAGTGAAAGCAATATGTGTGCTCAACTCTTTCCCAAATTATGAGTAACAATTTGAGGTTGGTGAAGATGAAGTTTCCTTTGTTAGAGTATACTTGAACTGAAACTGAGGGGGTGGGAGGAGATATTAAAAATACAAAACTGGAAAATAATATGTGAATATAGATCTGAGGATTTTAATAGAGGCAGGCCAAAATGAAGAAGCACTGTGGGGTCTTAAAAAGGTCAGGGGACTAGCACCCAGAGACTGGATCCCCCTCAGATCTGGTGTAGATCAATAATATAGAATGAGTTCACTTCATCCCTCTGAGTCTCATTTGCTTCACTTTAAGATGAATGTCTCGATAGCATATGAAAGGCCATGTGTTCACTCCCCAGTACCAAAAAATAAATAAATAAAAGAATAAAATAAATGTCTTGAACTAATAAAGGCCAATTAAGTTTTTCAAAACTAACAGAAATTATACTTTCCCCTGGAGATATTAGTTGAACTTTGAGACACCAGTTACAGAGGGAAGGAGGTGATTATAAACAGAAGGACACACAATGGCACAACAGTATAAAAATATTTGGCCATATTCAAGATGGTTTGTCAATTTTTTAACCTTTAACATTTTCAAAGTACATAGGTACTACTGATATTTTGGGGAAAGTCCAGCAAAGTGAATCAAAACATGTATATTCCATTTCCATCCATAGTATTTTGTGGAAAAAAAATCTTTGAAGATGAATGTATTGAGTGTTAGGATCATAGCAAGTCAGATATATTGATGCTCGAAATATGTACATTTCTGAATTTTTTTTTCTTTTATACACCTTAGGGAATTTCCAAGCATTCTTGCTAACCTCTCCTAACTATAAGCCATAAACTATTTATTTACTTACTTATTTAATTAATCAATTTTATTTTTGTAGTACTAGGGATTGAACCCAGGTGTCTCCGGCACTAAGTTATATGTCCATCCCTTTTTAATTCTTTTATTTTGAGACAGGGTCTCACACATTTGTCCAGGCTGGCCTCAAACTTGCAATCCTCTTGACTCAGCCTTCTGAGTTGCTGGGATTATAGGCATGGGCCTCTATTCCAGGCTAAAATTAAGACTATATTCTTTTTCTGTAAAAGGTAAAGTAGTCAAGATTCCAAGCTTTGATATCAATGTTCTCTATTTCAACTGCACATTCTGCCACCGGAAGCAAGAAAACAGCAAAGTATGTAAATGAGAGGCATGGACTCCAATCTAACTTTATTTACAAAAGCAGGTTTGAGCTGGATTCGGCTAAGATTACCTAGACTTTGTAGCCAATTGGCAGAGTCAGGATTTGAAAGTAAACAATCCTGTGAACCTCTTGCCATAAAGAAATCAATCTGGTGCTCCCTTTTCTGGAATATTCAGAAGAATGAGCTGGGCATTAGATGTATGCATCTTTGAAATTCACTTTTCTCCTTAAGCTTTTTCCTAATTATGCTATAAAGATGCTGGTGTTGAGTCTGAAAGGAGAAATTGTTCTTTCAATTAGGAGTGGTTGACAGGATTAATGCTAATTAGTCCAGTCTCTCACACCTAGTGTTATTGACGACAGGCGCTGAAACTCTGCAGCAGCAGGACTGGCATTGGAGTTAGTCTTCAGTTGCTGTTGACAGATTAAAGGAGCTCCACAAACGTTTCGTTGTGAGGTAATAATTTAGAACCTTGGATTTATATTAACATTCTCTGGGTTTGGGCTGTTTCTGCCTTCCCTCCTTGTTTTTGCCATTATTCATTTTCCAGAGACTGAATAAAACACATTTCTTTGTTCTGCCCTCATTACATAATAGAAAGGGGGGAAACACACACTCACACACACACATAGATATAGAAATCATACTATTTTGGACTTTTATCTTTGTATTTTATGTCTGAAGTAAGGATAGTACAAGGAACAAAAGAAAAAGTTCTTAATTGTTCTTTTATTACTTAACAAAATGAAGCGTTATAACCCACGTTGTCAAAGGCACAGCCATTTTTAGGCACCTTTCTCCTCTCCCTGTTGTGTTCCTCCTGGGAGAATAAAGTCATCACGGTTTCTTACACAGTTTCCTTTGTCAAGGCAAAGGAAAATTATTAAGGCCTTATCTGACCAGGGACCCTCTTATTTGGGCCATCTTTCTTTTTGTGCTTTCTTCAGGGAATACAAGAAAGAACTTTTTTTTTTTTTTCCCTCTCATTTAGTGTTTTATGAGATTGTGTGTTAAGCCATATTTTAAGAATTTGAGCAAGCAGAAACCTTGCCACTTTGAACATTTTTTTTCTTTTCCTTTTGTGCTGGCCATTTCAGTTGGAGCAATCACACATATTTTTTCCCCTCTAATAATATTAAGGGAAAGGCTAAGATTGCTGCTCTCAAGGCCACTTTTGCTCTCCTATTATTGTTCTTGCTTCAAGGATGTGATCTCAGGATTGATGTACACAGAAGCCAAACCTGCCAGGTGGACACTCACAGAAAATTAAATGGCATTCACCCACTCCCCAAATGGCCAATTGAAGCTATGTGGAGGTGAGATACTTTGCCTCCTTGAAAATAAATGGGAGGATAAGAGGGAGAGGAGACAGGAAAAGAGGCTCTTAACCAACTGAAGAGAAATCTTACCTTTTCAGTGTCTTAAAGGTTGTTGTAAGTTGTCTCTTCTGAATAATTGACAGAACTAACAGGATGAGTATTTGTGACGATTTAAAATTTGAAGAGAGGTTAACTAAATGTATTTTGTAAAAAATACATTAATATTTATTCCATAATAAAACAAGTTTTAATGATTGTTACCCATATTGAAGCTATCACAGATATAAAAGAAAAAGAAATGTCAGACCATAAACCAATTTAATCACCGTCTTCTCCGTTTGAAAACTCTATACACCACAGCTCCACTGCTTCACAGCACAATGACAATGGGTACTCATTATAATGACACTGAGCATAAATTATTGTAAAAATTGCTTACCACAAGAATAGTTTTATAGTTATTAATCTTATGTTGGCATTCTTGATAACTAATTATTTCACCCATTTTTTCCAGTAAAAATATTAGCCATTTACTATGTACCAAGTACTATTTTAGACCATGGGGAAGTAGAGGAATAAAAGGTTTCTGCAATCATGGACTTTATGCAAGAACATATCATTTTATAATACTATAAGATTACTTTCATTGGTATTTATTCAACAGCTATTTTTTGAGCTATGTTCCCAGCACTGAAATATCAAGATGCAATGAGAGGGTGGAAAAGTAACATATTTGTAGAAAAATATTTTAAAATACAAATAAATGGACATTTTATATTTAAAGCTGCTATTTACTTCAATAATCTGACATACCATTATTAAGTAACTAAATAGGACCTTCTTTTTGCCCCAGGGAGATAGATTATTGACCCACAGCATTAAGAAAGTAAATTCAGGTTTTTTTTAGGAACTCAAAGGAGCCTTCTCTGAAAGTCAAAAAAGAAAAAAAGTCTCTTTAGAAATGACTTTGTAATTAGGAGTTAACAAAGGGAAATTCAGTCATCAAAAGAAGGAGTTGAGATTATCAAACATATTTTGAGGTGGTAACTGAGCACATGCAAAGACCTGGAGGAAAGAATGTGTATTATTGTTCGTTTGCCACCCACTGTTTTGGTAAGTTTAGGACTTGTATTTCAAATGTGGTTTGAGGAAGCCAGGCCAGAAAAATAGGCAGAGCCTTTATAAGTCTGTAAACGTCCTTGTAAGCTTTCTCTGGTTGCTTGAACTTTAAGTGGAAAGCACTGGGCGTACACAGAAGAGTAACATGAAGCACAATGTGGTAAGTCTCAGAGTGACCACCAGCTCCTACCAGGCTTTTCCTTGAGAATCACAAAATATATTAAGCTGGCTATTTAATAGACATGTCTAATTTTTTTCTGTCATTTTGACCATAACCAAATTATCCACATAAAGATATCTGACCCCAGTTCAGCTTCTCAAATCTGGCAACAGAGTGACACACAAACTGGTACATCACCAGAGTTCAGTCACACTACTGGCATCACGAGAGGGACAAGACAGTCATTTCCTGCTTTTATGAGTGCTATGATGATCCTTATTACTCTCTGAAATTTTTAAATTTGTTTATTGTTTTTTAATTGGTGCCTTATAGCTATACACGTAGGTAAAATTCACTGTGGTATATTCATGTATATGCTGTTTAAGTCAGCTTTTTTTTTTTTTTTTTTTTTTTTTTGCCTCTTCTGACTAAAGGGCATGACAAGAACAATTAGAGCAGGAAAATTTTGTTTGGTTTAGAGTTTCAGAGGTCTCAGTCCATAGATGGCTGACTCCTTATCCCTGGGCCTGAGGTGAGGCAGAGCATCATGGTGGAAGAGTATGGGGGAAGAAAGCAGCTCAGGCCATGGCAATTAGGAAGCAGAGACAAAATACAAACCCTAAAAGCATGCGCTGTTCTTAGTGACCTTCAGCTATCCAACCTGCCTATAGTTATCTCTCAGTTAATCCATATAAGTGAATTAATGCACTGATCAAGTTAAGGCTTTCATAATCCAATCACTTTACCTCTAAACTCTCTTGCATTTTCTTACACATGAGGTTTGGGGACAGCACATATCCAAACCATTACTATGTACATAGCGTAATTTGGTCAATTTTATTCAGTAATTCCTTCCTTCTCCTATCTCCTTCTACCTCCTCCTCCTTCCTCTATTCCACTACTATCCCTTCTACTTTCATGCCATCTACCCACCCTGTTACTTCATTTTGCTTCCTCAAATGAGAAAAAAAATTGAGCCTCTACTCTCTTGTTCTGACTTATTTCACTTCGCATAATATTCTCTAGTTCCACTCATTTACCAGCAAATGCAATAATTTTATTCTTTTTTATAGCTAAGTAAAACTCTATTATGTATATATATACCACATTTTCTTTATCCATTCATCTATTCATGGAAACCCAGGCTAGTTCCATAGCTTTAATATTGTAAGTTGCACTGCTATAAATATTGATATGTCTGTATCATTATAGTATGCTAATTTTAATTCTTTTGGATAAATACTAAGGAGTATGATAGCTGGGATATATGGTGGTTCCATTCCTAGCCTTCTGAGGAACTCCATACTGTTTTCCAGAGTGGTTGCACTAATTTGTTAATATACTGTTAGATGAAGAAAGAAAGAAAACTATTGATATTAGACAACTAAGAACTGTATCTTGAGTGATACCTGTAACTAAGATTTTTCTACTGCATAAGGTTCTATAAAAGGTCTAATCAAACTTTTACTAATTATAACCTTTTGACATTATTATTAGGAATATATTTCTTTGGAATGAAACATACTTGAAATACTCTGGGTTCAAGAAGTGCATTCTAAACTAAATATACTAATGCAAGTCACAAAAAGAAATTTTGCATTTAAAAGCAAAATGTGAATTAGTGTAGCTCATTCTAAATTGGGTGACCAGTGATTAGTACCTGAAGGAGGTTTGATCAATCATTTTGAAAGGCCCCATTTTTGTTTTATTGTTCCTGGTGACATTTTTGCTTTCAGTGAACAACAGAGTCCTCAAAAGGAAGCTTCTTCCATTGCATTTTTTTTTTTTTACATTATCATAAGTCTTAGAACATTTTTGTCCAATTACCACTTTCTTTTGCCACTAGAGCTCAGCAGTCAGCATGAAAAAGTGATAATGGAAAGATAATATTTAACCAGGCCACACTACCATTCAAAAGGACAAGATACATATAAAATGCATGTTTTTGTCTGACCTTGACTTTCATTTCCCACTACACTTGGCTTAGAACATAGCAGATATTGATAGCAACTATAGCAGAAGAGAAAGCAGTGACACATATAGGAATAACACTGAAAAATATCTTATGTTGTACTGATAGCTTTGGGTTCTAATACTTCAATAGTTATTCTCTCTTTCTCTGAGTTATCATGAGCAATGCTCTGCCTCATTCGGACACTGAAATGAAGTTCATTGTATTTGATAAATGAAATGGTTCAAAGAAAGAAGAGTTATTTGAGTCTATTATGAAGGCAAAAATAGGATGTTTCAAATTGCTCCTATAATTGCAGGTAACACTGAGAGCCATATAGAAGAAAACTAACAGATCATTTTTACTGCTCTTAGACTAGGATAACTACTTTCTGTATGTTATAGAATAGGATATCCTCACAAAAGTAAGTACTCCAAAGTAGGGGTTATTAGATCTGTTTTAGATATGTGAAAAGAGAGGTCTAGAGAGTTTAATTAACTTGCTTAAGATAACCCAGTTACTAAGTGAAGCATCAAAGATTGAAGCCAGATATACTTCTGTACTAACACCAATGTCAGCTTCTCAAAATATAAGGGAAAAGACACAGAAATAGAGGGTAATTTTTAAACCTCATGTGAACAGAATAGTGTCCTAGGATGATCACTCATACTAATGGATATAGAAGTACTAAACAGCAAAAATGTCTTTAAACAAGTGATTTTAAAAGATATACTGTGTTAAAGAAGTAAATGAAGCTTCTTTGCTATTTGAGTTATTGTAGTCTTTAACTACAATGATATAGCTCTGAATATGTATAGAGGATGTAGTATTCTTCAATTTATTTGACTCAAGAAACCTTTTTTCTTCAGAAACATTTTGTCAGATTAATTCTTTGTGAAATATGAAGTGGAAAGCATTTACTTTTATGAGATATATGTGGAATATCCCCCAAGGGATCTTGTGTTGAAGGCTTGCTCTCCAGTTCAACAATGTTCAGAGGTGAGACTTTTGAGAAGTAGTTGGATTGCGAGGGTTTTGATCTCATTGGTGGATTAATCCATTGATGAATTCATAACAGTTATGGTTTAGTTATGAGATGTCACCCAAAAGCTCATATGTACAGCAATGCAAAAAAGCTTACAGGTGAAATGATTACCTCATCTGTACATTAATCCCCAATGGGGATTACTGAGTGGTAACTATAGGCAGGTAGCATGTAACTAGAGGAGGTGGGTCGATGAGGGTGTGCCTTGGTGAGGGAAGCACGCTCTCTCTCTCTCTCTGCTTCATGGTACCACGTCCCCAGATGCTTTGCTCCATCATACACTTCTGCCATAATATTCTGATTCATCTCAGGCCTCATGGAGTGAAGTAGACCATGTCTGGAATGAGAACTCTGCAACCATGAGCCTAAAAATAAATGTTTCCTCCTCCAATTGTTCTTTTTAGGTTTTTTTTTTTTTTTTTTTTTTTTTTTAATTACAATGGTGAAAGAATTGGCTAAAACAATAACTAAATTGACTATTGGGAAGTGATGAAAATTGTAGAGTTGGGACGTATTTGAAGGGAGTGGTTCCTTGGGTACTATACATTATCACTAACTCCTTTCACTTTCTCTCTTTGTTATTCAGGAGTCATGAAGTGAGAAGTTTGCTTCACCACATCCACCATGATGAGCTGTTTCATCACAGACTCAGGAACAATGGAGCCTACTGACCATGGATTGAAACCTCTGAAACCATGAGCCAAAATAAACTTTTCTTCCATGGCTTGATTGCCTTGGGCTTTCTGTAGCAGAAATAGAAAACGGACTAACAATACAGAAATAAAGAATTACCTAAAAAAATTCCTTGGTACTTGTGCTAAAGGGGGAAATTTTCATTAATTTCAAAAAGATAGAAATATTATAGTCCTAGGGACTGGGTCTGGCAATAATAGAAATTAGTACAAATACTGAAAACTCTAAATTATCAATAGACTTCTTCTAAACTCATTCCATTTTCTAAACATTAGGCATAGAAGATGCACAATCTAATTCAATGGTTTGCAAGTAAAAGAGGTAAAGCAATACTGAACCTTCCAAGAGACCATCCCAAATTCTATACCCTGTTGCCTTTGAAGTGCCAAAGTCTTTACATATTAACTCATTTAATTTTATATTAACTTTCTGAGGAAGGTACTCATGTTATCTCTTTTTCACAGAAGATAAAAGGAAATTGATTTCCCCAGTATTTTATAACTGTAAATGATGATACTAGAATTCAAACTCAGGTCTATAACATTGCACTCAAGCATCAGATCAGAGGAATTCAAACATTTATAAGCGTGAAAACTCCTGGTAGTGAGTCATGAAAATAATTGGTTCCAGCTATAATATCCTGAGTTTGTATGTGAAAGAGAAATATCTAGGAAAAGACATTTTTACAAATTTCCCAGGAGAACTGATGCTGTGACTCACAGAGGACATGGTGAGAAATAGTACAGCTATTTAGACTGTATCACAAATGCAAAAATAATAATTCATTTCTTAACATATAACCTGTATGTATTTTAAATAAGAAGATAAAGAAACATTAATGTTAGAAAAACTTTGAACTGCTTTTTCAATTGTAATAGCATTTGTACTTTTCTTGTTTGCTAATCAATGTTAACTTATTCTCTGGTTACAGTCTCAGCAAGTTTTTTTCATATCTACTGATACTATAAGGGTAAGGGTATGAGGAGGCATACAAATTTACTACTTCAAATGTTTCAGAAAATAATACTCTTTGAATAGTTGGCTAATAGAGACATTTTAAATATGTGAATTCAGCCTATGTTATTTGCAAAGGCAAATAAGACAAAAAAAAAAATAGTCCACAAAACGTCAGGCTATTCTAGTATTTTTATTAATGACCAGTATCTGTTCAATGTCCTTTAATCTAATTATCAGGAAAGGGTCATGAATTGTGACTTACATACTTAAAGCAACTCTAATCACAGTATGACCTTGAGAAAATCATTTAACCTGTCTGGGGTTCCATTTCCTGATCTGTACAATAAAAAGTCAATAATTCAATCTAAAATACTATCTTCTATCAAGCATTTACCATGAACACAGTTTTGAGCTAAGTGCTTATTCCTTATTACAAAACAGTTGATGCAGTCATGTTCCTCATTTTATTGTAGATGTAACTGCAGCATAGAAAGGCAAATGGTTTGGCAAAGTGACAAGCAGTAAGTGGCTAAACTAGGTTTCAAACTCCGGCATTTCAGCTATATGCTTATTTTCTGGAAACCATGTTATAGGTTTTACTTACACAAGAAGCTAATGACCCTGTTAGTTGTATGGTTCTTCTATATCCAAGGTCTTAAGAACACTACCCTAAAGCTACAATAGAGTTCATATAACTTCTTATAATTGACTCATGCTTGCAGGGCATTTTAGATGGAGAAAATTTGGCTCACAGTTGCATAGAAAATTGGGAAGAAATTTTGCCTTGCATTTCATACATTTGACAATTATAATTGGTAGAAATAATACTGGGAATAATGATATTCTACAACTTGGTATTTAAAATACCTATTTCCTGCCTGTAACCTTACCGAAGAAAAATATAGGAAATCCTAGAGAAAGGTATTGTTGTTATAATATTAGACTTCACTAATTTTCCTTTGACCTCCTTGAAGGAGGTTTTTTAAAATCTGGGAATATGACCAACAGTGTTCATCTAAATATTTTTTTCATCTGCTCTAGGCATGGGAAAAATGCCAGATATTGAAGTTCATTATTTTAGCTCTTTTAAGCTACTTATGAAACCCAGGCAGAGGCAATTATATTCCCAAACAGAGGATGCAGCATGACACCTCTGTGTACATTCTCTGGGATGATCATAGTGAGGTCTTTATATTAATTCCTAGCTTATCATGGAATCACTGAGATGGAAGGAACTTAGGTGATCAAGCATTCTTGTATTCTCATTTGAGTAGCAGCAAAAGGAAAAAAGAAAGAAGTTATAGGAGGAGGGATGGAAATAAGAGAAAGGAAAAAAGGGGAGTAGGAAGGTAGGAAAGCAGGCACAAGTAGGCAAAAATGAGATTGATATAACTTTTTCCAGTACTTTGTTGATTATATATGTTATCATAGTCAATGAGTCCATGATTAAGATAAAAAATTAGGGGATAAAAAATTAGAAATTTGTCTACACTAAATAACTTGCTATAGACATTTTTTATGGGATAGTGCTGGATTAAAATCTGAAATTTTTTTCTATACCATGTTGTTCATCATGATGCTCATTATTATTTATTAGTTTTTCACACAGGTCCCACACCAGTCAAAGATTTGAAACTTGAATCAGTTTTCCTAATTTCTCCCCTGGTCTTCATTGCACCACACCACCTTTTCTCTTGACATTTTTGCCTGTGAGGCTTTGCATGTGGCACATATGGTTATGGGCTCCAAAGTCATTGAATTATATGTCTATTGGAATAATAAGTATACTAATGGAAATGCAAATTGTTGGAGGTCAAATACAGTCCAAAATTTGGGAAACAAAAATAAGACCAGTTATTTTAATAAATCCACAAGACTGAACAATGAGATTGATAATGTAAAAATGATTATGTTTAGCTTTGTGTTAGGGTTAGATGTTGATCCAGCTTTTTTAGTGCAGAAAATTCCTAATAAAAGCCTTATTTTTTTGTGCTGTAGAATTAATAGTTTTTAAAATAGCAACAATGCTCACATGAACCCTGTGTATTTATTATGGTCCTTAATTTTAAAAATAAAATTCAGCTTTGAAAATTAGAATTAGTTCTTTGTAGACTTACTGAATGGCAGACATGAGTTCAAGTCCAAGAATTCTATATCTAGAGTACTTTCACTGTACACAGTGTGAACTAACTGATAGCTTTGGAACTTTCCATCCAAATGCAAAACATTCAGTCCAGATGAAACTGAGTTCTTCATCAAAACAGACCACATTTTATTGTGAAGACATTCCACTTTACCTTGAAGCTCATTAATAATTTTGTTATCTATTACTACTTGTTCTGCAAATTACAGCTATTTGTGTCTAGTATTGGTGCTTGTTTATATATTGAGCTACTTTTCCGGGTATTAAATATATCACATCAAGTATTCAGTGCCTTTGGAATTCAGTACTTTGTGGTAATAATGATATGAGAACATATTTTCAATAGTGTGACCATGATATATTCCATAGCATTCATATTATGAAATTGCCATGATTCAATACAAAAAGTATGAAGTCAGTAATTACAAATACAGACTCTAATTTCAGAAATACAATCAATTTTTTTAGCCTTAACCAGATCTGTTGAGTTTTCAATGTAATCACCTTGTTTGTAATACAACTAGCTAATGATTGTATCAGGGATCAGGTTCTACAGTGCAAATTCAATCGTTGGATACAAATTGCATGCACTCCATCAACAGTCATGCACTACCTAAGGACATTTCATTCAATAACAGGCCATGGATACAACAGTTATCTCATTAGATTATATTACATAGTGAATAATAACCATCTTAGTTTGTGTATGTATACTCTATGACATTCACAAAATGATGGAATTCCCTAAGGATGCCCATCATTAAACATGTTAAGTGACAAAAGACTGTACTAGAAGTAGATGATGTATCAAAATTTTTCTATGGATAAGAGTATCACTTGTATAATATATAAATACAGGGTTGAATTCCAGGTTCTTGAGCTGATACAACCACTTAGCAAATGGATAGACTTAGGTAGTCTACCTCATCTTCCTGAATATATGTTTCATTTCAGAATTATGATTACCCATAGCTAAGTTGGAGGATAGGTAGTAGCAAATTTCTCAATTTAATGATTTTATATAGTAAATACTAAGAAAGTACCAGCAAAAAGAAAAATATATATATATGTGCATATATATACACACATATATATTCTAAGTGAATATACTTACCAAACACTGAGAGTCTATTCTTTCATTTAAATTTCAACAAAGTATTTATTAAGCAGATACTATAGAAAATCCATGTTTAAAAAAAAAAAAACAGAATAAAAAGATTTAAAATACTTCAGGATCATCCATAAGTGGTATCCATCAAATATTTGGTGGATGATAGAACATTTATCACAGGTTCTAATATCCTTTCTTCTCCCTTAATTGCATAGTAGATTTCTTTTGTTTCTCTGAATGTAGCTGGCTATGTACTGCAGTAGTCAGGTAAGTACACAGGAATGCACAATGTGAACTGAATAACAGGCAAAGACATCCTTAGATAACACCATCATATACGTGTGGTTTGTTTATTTTGACTGTCATAAGTCTTAGCTCCTTATTTTTGTTTCTTCTAAAAGAAGTATATTGAAAAGTGAAGTCATTTTACATAGCCAGTTATAATATGTTTTATGTAAAAATGCTGACTTACAGCTATGTGGAAAATCTTTGCCCATCTCCTACTTCTTAGCTTAGTGAAATACTGCCCACCTTTCAACAACTAAGCCTTTGCTTAACCCTACACGTAAAGAATTTGTCAATCTCTCCTGTGTGCTCCTGTGTATAAGCTTGGTTACTGCATTTATCACATTCATTTACTTATATATAGTAAGAAAAGAAGGTCTTTGATTTTTCTCAGAAATAGAATATACAATTAGAATCCCTCTGTAGCAATTAATAAATAGTTCCATAAGAGAGACCTGGAAAAAAAAAAAAGAGAGAGAGAGAGAGAGAGAGAAATCAGGAACAGGAAAGGGAAGAGGACAGCTAACCAGCTAACGTACCATTTCAGTCAAAAATCCCAAGATAGTCCTGATTAAGACTAGTTAGTTTATAAGAAAAAAAAAATTGTTAAAGGAAGTGGGGTTTCATGCCTCCTCCAGCCGCCAAGCACTACGATCTCCATTTCCATGCCACACATGGTGTCTTGCTTCATGATCTTGTCATTCCTCTGATTGTGAGCACTTGATAGAGTTCCGTGGAAAAGAGACTATAGATTAGGGAGATTCGCTCAACTTGTGAGCACCACAGCTATTCCAAAAAGGCACATTCCATCCACACCTTAAGAATTCACTACAACTTTATTGTTTTCTTTTACATGATTGTGGGATGGTCATTTCTTTCCTTCATAAAACAAAGATTCAAATGAACCTACTCTAAAAAGAGAAGCATTATCAGTAGGGAAGAAGACTTGAAGGGCTCATCACTAGGCCAGTTACACCTGAGGATGAGTCAGTAATTTAAAGATAAGTAAAGAGAAATCTTCCAAACTGAGACTTAAAAATGGGGAAAAACAATGAAACTAAACAGAACCAAGCCAACAAAAATAATCCAATAGTTTGGGATGATGCTTAATGATTTGATATGTGTAATTGAAACCGTGAAGAAGACAAAGAGAATAAGAAAAATATCTTTAATGAGATTGTGAAGAAAATTTTTCCAAAACTTAAATGAAAAACTGAAAATGAAAAGTAAAAATTTTAAAAAATACTGAAGGAGCCCTAATTAGGAAGGGCTGTTGTAGCTAGCTGGAAGCCATAGGTTCCACCTGATATGTATGTGACGCACCTGTAGGCACCCGCAAAGCTGAAGGTATATAACCGGGTGAAAGCGGTCCGAGTTAGGAGAATGAAGGAGAATTCAGTCAGCCGGGCAGTCACTCGGTCGGTCAGAAGAATCAGAGCGGCCAGAACGTAGGCAGAGCGGTTACAGAAGAGAAACCAGATAGAAGACAGAAGAGAAACCAGATAGAAGAAGTAATGACTGGTCAGAGTTAGGCCGAGGCTCCTGAGGAAGACAGAAGACAGAAGAAAGAAGAAAGAAGAAAGAAGAAAGAAGAGAGAAGAAAGAAGCTCTAATCTTTCTCTAAGCTAAGCTCTATCTTTCTTTCTACTCTAAGAAGCTCTATCTTTCTTTCTCTCTAAGAAGCTAACTCTAACTCCAAGCTAAGAAGACAAGAAGAAAAGCTCGCTTTATCTTTCTTTCTCTCTAAGACTCTAACTCTAAGCTAAGAAGACAAGAAGAAAAGCTCGCTTTAATCTTTCTCTCTAAAAATCTTTCTTTCCCTCTCTAAGCTCTAAGAAAGTAGAAGTAAAAGTAGTAAAAGCTTAACTCTGCCTCCGAGAGATTTCCTCCCGGGTTTCGGTACCAGGTAGCTTACAAAATACCATGCAAATTATAAAACAAACAAAAATATTTGGGAGGCTGAGACAGGAGGATCGCGATTTCAAAGCCAGCCTCAGCAATGGCGAGGCACTTAGCAACTCAGTGAGACCCTGTCTCTAAAGAAAATACAAAAAAAAAAAAGGGCTGGTGATGTGGCCCAGTGGTCGAGTGCCCCTGAGTTCAATCCCCGGTACCAAAAAAAAAAAAAAAAAAAAAAAAAAAAAAAAAAAATATATATATATATATATATATATATTTAACACATCAAAGACAAACTGCTAAGAATCAAAAAGGAATAAAAAACATAGGAGTCAATCAAATAAAAAGGAAGAATTAAAATAGCAAAATCAAGGGTTACAACGGAGTTCTCATAAGAAACCAAAAGACTCATAATATAGAGGGGAAGTCTTCAAGTATAGAAAGAAAATAAAACAATTTTTCATTCAGAATTCTATACACTGTGAAAATATTCAAATCTAATTCCAAAATAATGACTTTTTCTGTAGAATAGTATGGCCAACACACAAAATTTGAGATTTTTTTTTTAATCTGTCAGGTAAAAATTTACACTAACAAAATTACTACAACATAAAATGGGACACACACACACACACACACACACACACATACATACATAACTTTACATATATATAATTTTAATAACATATTTGACTTTCAAAACAAATACAATAATGTATTGTTAAGTTAGTAAAATAAAATTAGAGTGACAATTGTAAGAGCCTTGTATGAGGAAGTAGCTAAGATGGCAGCTGGCTGAGAGGCAAAAAAGAGGCCTTTAATTGTTTACACCCGATCTTAATATAATTAACTAAGAATCTTTCTGTGCCCGTGAACACTGTGTGATGCACCTGTAAGTTGAGCTTGTGACACGTGTATACTTGTTAAGGTAAAAAGTATTTATAGAGACTGTGGGGGAAACACAGGGGGATGGAGAATACAGAAGAGAGAGCAGAGAAGATGAAGCAAGAATGAAGGAACCAGTCATTCCCAGTCTGCCTCCGATTTCTTTCCCACAGTATCTTTGCTGTAGGCGGCAACAGACAATGATAACAATAGGAAAGAAAATAGAGTATATACTTTTCAGGGTCTTCTGCGTGAAACAGTTTAATAATAGTTGAAGCAGACAAATATAATAGAATTAAAAACAGAACACATATTAAATTTTGATAAATATGCAAACAATGTTGAAAGAGAATAAAATGAAGCTGGAGGACATGCAGTTAATAGTATTTAAGAACATATTTAATTATGTGTAAATTAAATGAATATATTTTACATAAATCCTGACTTAAATATTAAAGTTATTTAAAATATGATAATGAGTGAGATTAATAAATGTATTATGTATTTAATGATATTAGGGCTACAGTTACAGTTCTTTTCAAATTTTTATTTTAATTGACATAATATTTGTACATATTTAAGGGGGACACTATGATAATTTGATGATACACCATATGTATGATCAAATTGGGGTAATCATGATTTCTACCTCTCAAAACATGTATATTTTCTAATTACTAGGAAGCTTCAGACTCTTCTTTTCCAATAATTTTGAAATATATTATAAATTCTTATAGACAATAGTTATCCTGTAGTGCTATAGAATATTAGAAATAATGGGAATGAAAGTACAGTTAGATGAAGAAATTAGTTTTTTTGAATTTCTAATTTTAATGTGATATACAACAGTGTGATTATGTTCAATTTTGTTCAAAACAAAATAAATTTTATCTTGTATATTAACCAAATTATTTTAAGATAAAATGATAAGCTATCTGGAATTGGCTTCAAAATATTGTCAGATATGGAAGAATTGTTTAAGGGAATGAACTAAACAAAATTGACCATGGGCCTGTAACTCTTGAATCTGCATGAGAGTTAAATTGGTGATTATTTGATCAATCCTCGTATATGTTTGAGATTTTCTATAGTAAGTGGTTATGGTTTAGATTTGAGGTGTCCCCAAAAAGTTCATGTGTGAGAAAAAGCAAGAAAGTTTAGAGGTGAAATGATTTGGTTATGAGAACCTTAACACAATCAGTGAATAAATCCCCTGATAGGCATTAACTGAGTGGTGACTGTAGACAGATACAGTGTGGCTAGAAGAAGTGGGTCACTGGGGGGCCTTTGGGGTTTATATTTTGTCCTTGGTCTGCATTGTCTCTCTCTCTGTTTTCTGGTGCCATGTCCTGAGCTGTTTTCATCCACCACACTCTTCTACCAGGATGTTCTTCCTCACTAGGGTCTGGAGCAATGGAGCCAGCTGTCTATGAACTGCGACCTCTAAAACTGTGAGCCCCAAATAAACTTTTCCTGCTCTAAAAATTTTTCTTGTTCGGACTTTGCAGCAGCAAAAAAAAAAAAAAAAAAGTGAACTAAAACAGAATTAAAACATTGGGAAACAGATAAAGGAAATCTAAATTAGAGTAAGTAAACTAAATGTTTTATTTTTTATGTAGCTCTAGATTAAAATTTATAAACCAAGTTATAGGCATATGAACATATTAATTACTATAACAACTTGAATAAAACATAAATTTTAAGGAAGATAATAGAGATAACTGTACAGTAAATTGTATGATTTTGCATTTTGTTTGGATTTTATTCTAATTTGTATATATTCCAACTTAACGTAAAAATAGTTGAATAATAAAAAAAGCAAACAAATAAATACCCAGACTTAAAAATGGAAAAAAAAAGAACCTAAGTGGACTTTTTAAAAAAAAATAAGAAATATAAATGGCAACAAGATTATGAAAAGTTAATGAAAGGTCTGTGAACATGCTCAACATCATTAATCATCTGGAAAATGCAAATCAAACTACAATGAAATATGCCCTTCCATCTGTTAGAATGGCTGATAACAAAAAGGGCAAGAAATAACAAGTGTTGTTGAGAATGTGAAGAAAAGATTCACGTTCTACACTGTTTATAGGAAAACAGTATGGAGGTTCCTAAAAAAGTTAAAAATAGAACTATTATATGATCCAGCAACCTGAACTCTGGGTGTATTCAAAGAAAATTAAATCATTATCTTGGAGAGTTAGGTACACTCTATGTGTATTGCAGCACTGTTCATTACATTCAAAACATGGCACCACTGGAGCGTCCATCAATGGATGAACCGATAAAGAGAATGTGATATCTACAGCCATTAAAACTAATGTTTTGCCTTTGCAACAACATAGATGAGTATGAAGTTCTTGATGCTAAGTAAAGTAAGGCAGACACAAAAGGTGACATACCAGATAATCATATTTGTGAAGTGTAAAAATAAATAAATAAATAAATAAATAAATAAATAAATAAATCTCACAGAAGCAGAGAGTAGAATAGTGGTTAACTGGGGCTAGGGTATGGGGGAAATGGGAGATGTTGCTCAGAGGGTTCAAAGTTTCAGTTTTAAGATGATTAAGTGCTAGGGAGCTAACATAAAGCATGGTAACTATAGTGACTAATGCTGTATTGTTCAATGAAATTGGCCAAGATAGTAAATCTTAAGTATTCTCACAACATACTCACAATGGTAAGGATGTGAGGTAGGTGATAATTAACTTGAGAGTGGCAATCAATTTTCTGCATAGTATAGGTAGATAGATAAAATCATCACGCTGTACATCTTCAGCCAGGCGTGATGGTGCATGCCTTGTAATCCCAGCACTTGGGAGGCTGAGGCAGGAGGATTGCAAGTTCAAAGCCAGCCTCAGCAATGGCGAGGCACTTAGAAACTCAGTGAGACCCTTTCTCTAATAAAATACAAATAAGGGCTGGGTGTGTGGCCCAGTGACCGAGTGCCCCTGAGTTCAATCCCCAGTACCAAATAAAAAAAAAAAAAAAGAACACATTTTACATCTTGAATATGTACAGTATTTATTTGCCAATTACTTATCAATAAAGAAACAAAAAAAAATCTTTCTTGGGGGCTGGGGTTGTGGCTCAGCAGTAGAGTGCTCGCCTAGCACGTGTGCGGCCAGGGTTCGATCCTCAGCACCACATACAAATAAACGCATTGTGTACAACTAAAGCAAATAAATAAATATTAAAAAAATCTTTCTAAGACACAGCATTTTCATTTTGAAAAATATGACAACCGTATGCCATCTTTTAGGTTTATTTTTTAATGTAAGTATCCTATTAAAACAAAAAAGTATTGTTAAAACAAAAGTTACACTTTGAAACTTAACTCAGATGTTTGCTAGCCCAACACTCAAAAATTGTGATTATTAACTTCAATCCTCAGTTTTGATAATTAAGAATGTAAATAATATTGCTTCACTATGATATTTTCCATGTGCGGCTCTGGGTTCTGAAAACTGCAGAAGGATATGAAGGGATATGTGCTTTCAGCAGGGAGAAGGAATGCTAAGAGTGTTTATTAAACTACAAATAGGTTGAATATGCTCATGTCAAAAATATCCATTGACTTAAGATATCTATCACACCTGATCATAAAATCTTCAAAATATTCTATATCCAGTATTAAACTGCTTTAACATGTACCACTGATAAAAATACCCAAAGGATTATACTACCTACCCAACTTATTAGTGAATGCTTATTTTCATAAAATAGTATTATCAATACTTCTCCAAGTAGTTTGCAGTATCATCAACAAAATAGATTAATTTTGTTCCACAGTACTCTGATTGAGATAATATGCAAGTACAAAAATAGTAGAATCATAACAATGCCCCTTTTATGTAGAACTTAACTGAATATAATGTGTAGAAGTATGTGGCAAAATCCAAGAACCATCTCTGAAGGTCAGTGATTCCTTTTCTGAGTGGCTGACTACATTAATATCAGTACTCACAAATTCTGTTGTGAATGTGTGCCAAGAGGGCAGAGAGGTACCAAGATACCCTAAAGAACCAAATGACTTACATGTATGTTCCTTTTTTAAAATTTATTTATTTATTCTAATTTTTTTACATGTATGTTCTTACATGAGTTAAGTGAGTTAATTCTCTTCTTTGCTCTCCTGAAAGAATTTCTGCCAGTCAAGCAGACCTACCTACCGAGCAGTTGGCTGAACTCTACTCTTGACACTACCAGTATCCTCCATGAAGTCAAATCCCCTATCTGATTTCACATCTTCATTTTACTTAACCTATAGTGATAGCCAAAAAATACATCACCCAGACGCTTCCTTCCCCCTTGATGATATATCGGTCTCCTGGTGTTTATTCTCCCTTATTGGCCTCTTCACTCTTTTCACACTTCTGAAGTAACATTTTTATCTGATACCTACATCTCGAAGTTCCTGCTTAAGACATCTCATCAATTTCTGTGCCTTTAAACACCATCTACATGCCAACATCTCCAACCCTTACATTTTTAGATTAGACATCTCTTTTGAGTTCTAGACATTTGCTTGACAAATCTGCTTGAAAACATCTTAAGTATCTCAAAGTGTGCCTATTTAAAACATAAGTCACGATTTTCCCCTTGATGCAGTTGTTTCCCAGGTTTTGGATTGTCATCTTAAGAAATGCCATCATGTGCAAACAATTTCTGAAGACAAAGCGTAGCATGACCTCTTCTCCATCTCTAATACCACTATTCAATGGGAAGGTAATATGATTCACAAACTAATTGACTTCACACAGTCTAGAATAAGTCCATTCTCCATGTTGCAACCAAGATCCTATTTTTTAAAATGCAAGTCATAGCATGTAAGACTTTGCTTAAACGTTCTTCTAATGCTTTCTATGGTGTGTAAAATAAAATCCAAAAACCTTGTTGTAGCTAGGGAAGTCATTTTATTTTCCTTTTCCAGAGGATTCCATAACTTTATCAAACTCTGCAATTTTTCTTACTAAATTGTAATAAGTATATTTACTCTTTTCAACTAAGGGATTAGACATGCAGGCAAAGTAAACCTTTTCTATTCTTACTACCTCAATTTTTCTGTTCACTTTTTTTAGCATGACAGATACTACATTGTTTGTTACATTCTTCTTTATGCAGGTCTTTCCTAACCATCCTATCTAAAGTAGATTCATTATGTCTTTTTATGTCATCTATTTTTTTTTATTTCCTTAATAGTATAAATTTAAAAAATCAGTTTACATGTCTGAGGTTTATTTTTAGATATTCTATATTTATCCTGACTTAGCTTTTGGAGTCAGTGACCCTGTTTTCTATTTCAATCATATTCTCTGTCATGCTGATTGGTAATTAAGCTCTCAAGAAAATATTTGTGATAGAAATAAATTAATGAATACCCAAATCAATGCTTGTTTGGGAGGGCATGTTTCCTCAAAAGGGATGGAAAAAGCAAAAGCAAATGACTGATATGGTTCTAATCATTCCTGGGCTTTGTAGATTACTATCATGCAGCCTCTGTGGTCAATAAAAATGAATAAAATGCTTTGTGTATGTCAGTCAATGGGAGAATTGTCAATTTATTTTTGTGGTTTCTTTTTTAATGAAGAATTCATCTAAAGGTGATTATTCTTGAAAGAAAATGAGAAAAAAAAGAGTAACATAAGAAATAGTAGAGGTTTGAGGGATTCAGATACTATTGCTGTGCTTGTATAGGTTGTTGAGTTAATCTATTCAGTTACATATTCATTTTCTAATTAACTGATACAAACAGTTCAAGTACAGCCTAGTAGTTTATTGCTGCAGGTCAAAATGTCTCAGTGGATGTGCAGTTCTAAAAATGGCTTTTCAATTACAGTAGGTTTATTTATCCAAAGGCACTTAAAGCAACAAGCAGCTTCTAATTGCTAACAAAAGACCTACCTTTTCCCAGCCTGTCATCCTCTCTGACCTATATGCAAAACACATACTGTCAATTCTGACAAGAAGAATGAGCCCAACCACAAACAATATATGACAAAAGCAGCTAATTTGTACACATGAGAACCTATCAATCCTTTGTAGCAAATTATGCTCTTGGGAAAATTTTCACATAATAGCACATTTTCTAGTCAAGTTCCAGGAAAATTGGTGAATGTGAAATATACTGCCCAACTTTATAGAATGTAGTTGCCTATGACATATGGCCTGTGATGTCCTAAAATTAGTATAACTGGTACAGGTAACAGTGACCTGACAGACAATTACTGTTAAAGATATAACCTATTTAAAAGAAGATACTGAAACTGCACATACCATAAGGAAATAAGGACATAGATTAAGGCAGCATTTTAAAATTCTATTGCAAATGGGTAATTAGCAAGTAAAAATAGCAAATATGCTTGCTCCAACTGTCTTTAGTTAGAGGGTAGGTTATTATTGGAATCCAGATGGATTTAATATTGGGCTATGTAAAGCCAGGTAAGTATAGCAAAGGTTATGACGTTCAGGTGAAAAATATCAGAAAGAAAGTTTTTCCTTGTTTACTTGAATGTGTATCAAGTTCCACTGACAGAAATGCATTATGTAAACTGTCTGTAAAAGAAAGGTATTTTTCTTATTCTAATGCATGTCACTTGGTAATAAGACTATTAAAATCTCATTTAAAAAAAAATGCCCTTATTGGGTTGGGGTTGTGGCTCAGCAGCAGAGCACTCGCCTCACACATGCGTGGCCTGGGTTCGATCCTCAGCACCACGTAAACATAAATGCATTGCATTGTGTACAACTAAAGTAAATAAATAAATATTTTAAAAATGCCCTTATTAAAAACTCTTTGCAAAATAGCCTATTTCTTGTATTTCTAGCTGCTCTTATAATGATGATACCTGAGCTGGGATGAAATAGAGGTAGAAAGGAGCTGTGTCTTATCTTAATTTATATGTAGCTTCTTCATTATGCCATTAATGGTAATTCTTTTGCTCCTTTGTTTTCTTTCTTTATCTTTTTTTTTTCTTCAAGTTGCTGCTTTAATATAAAGTATTTTTACAACAATTGTGTCTTCACACATGTATTTAGGGTAATCATGGATAACTCAGTCTGCCATTATTCCTATCCCCTTTTCACCTCCCCTCCCTCCCCCCTCTTTGTTCTATTTAAAGCTCTTTCATTCCTCTCATTCCCTCACTTTTGCCTTTATAAGTTAGTATCTTCATATCGAAGAGATCATTCAACCTTTGTTTTTTTGGGATTGGATAACTACACTTAGCATTATTTTCTCCAACTCCATCCATTTACCTGCAAATGCCATGATTTTACTCTCGTTTAGTGCTGAGTAGTGTTCCATTGTGTATATATACCAAAGTTTCCCTATCCATTCATCAGCTGATGGGCATCGGGGGTTGGTTCCACAATCTAGCTATTGTGAATTGTGCTGCTATAAACATTGATGTGGATGTGTCCTTGTAGTAATCTATTTTTAAGTCCTTTGGGAATAGGCCAAGGAGTGGGATAGCTGGGTCAAATGGTGGTTCCATTCCCAGTTTTCCTAGGAATCTCCATACTACTTTCCAGACTGGCTTCACCAATTTGCAGCTCCACCAGCAATGTAAGAGTGTGCCTTTTTCCCCACATCCTCACCAGCATTTATTGTTGTTTGTTTTTTTTGATAGCTGCCATACTGACTGGAGTGAGATGAAATCTTAGAGTTGTTTTGATTTGCATTTCTCTAATCTCTAGAAATGTTGAACATTTATTCATATATTTGTTGATTGTTTGTATATCATCTTCTGAGAAGTGCTGTTCAGTTCCTTGGCCCATTTATTGATTGGGTTATTTCTTTTTTTGGTGTTAACGCTTTTAAGAGCTTTATAAATCCTTGAGGTTAGTGTTCTGTCTGAGGTGTTTTTGGTAAAGATTTGCTCCCATTCTTTAGGTAGTCTATTTACCTCACAAATTGTTTCTTTTTCTGAGAAGAAGCTTTTTAGTTTGAATCCATCCCATTTATTGATTCTTGGTTTTAGTTCTTGCACAATAGGGGTCTTATTTAGGAAGTTGGAGCCTAAACCAACATGATGGAGATTTGGGCCTACTTTTTCTTCTTTTAGGTGCAAGGTTTCCGGTTTAATTCCTAGGTCCTTGATCCATTTTGAGTTAAGTTTTGTGCATGGTGAGAGAAAGAAATTTAATTTCATTTATTACATGAGGATTTCCAGTTTTCCCAACACCATTTGTTGAAGAGGCTGTCTTTTTTCCAGTGAACATTTTTGGCACCTTTGTCTAATATAAGATAACTGTAGGTGTGTGGGTTCATCTCTGAGTCTTCTATTCTGTCCCATTGGTCAACTGGTCTATTTTGATGCCAATACCATGCTGTTTTTGTTACTATTGCTTTGTAGTATAATTTAAGGTCTGGAATAGTAATGCCACCAGCTTCATTCTTTTTGCTAAGAATTGCTTTGGCTATTCTGCATCTCTTATTTTTCCAGATGAATTTCATGATTGCTTTTTCTATTTCTATGAGGAATGATATTGGGATTTTGATTGGTATTGCATTGAATCTGTATAGTGCTTTTGGGAGAATAGTCATGTTTGGGAGAATAGTCATGTTGACAAAATTAGTTCTACCTATCCATGAACAAGGTAGATCTTTCCATCTTCTAAGATCTTCGTTAATTTCTTTCTTTAGTGTGCTGTAGTTTTCATTGTAGAGGTCTTTCACTTCTTTTGTTAAGTTGATTCACATTTTTTTTTTTTTTTTTTTTTTTTTTTTGAGGCTATAGTAAATGGGGTGGATTTCCTAGTTTCTCTTTCTGAGGATTTGTTGCTGATGTACAGAAATGCCTTTGATTTATGGGTATTGATTTTATATCCAGCTACTTTGCTGAATTCATTTATTAGATTTAGAAGATTTCTTGTGGAATTTTGTGGATCTTCTATGTATAGAATCATATCATTCGCAAATAGTGATAATTTGAGTTCTTCTTTTCCTATCCATATCCCTTTAATTTCTTTCGTCTGTCTAATTGCTCTGGCTAGGGCTTCAAAAACTACGTTAAATAGGAGTGGTGAAAGAGGGCATCCCTGTCTTGTTCCAGTTTTTAGAGGGAATGCTTTCAGTTTGTCTCCATTTAGGATGATGTTGGCCTGGGGCTTCGCATAGATGGCCTTTATGAGGTTGAGGTATGTTCCTGTTATCGCTATTTTTTCTAGCATTTTGAACATGAAGGAATGTTGTATTTTGTCAAATGCTTTCTCTGCGTCTATTGATATGATCATATGATTTTTATCTTTGAGCCTATTGATGTGATGAATTACATTTATTGATTTCCTTATATTGAACCAACCTTGCATCCCTGGAATGAAGCCCACTTGATCATGATGCACTATCTTCTTGATGTGTTTTTGTATTCTATTTACCAGAATTTTATTGAGAATTTTTGCATCTATATTCATTAGAGATATTGGTTTGAAGTTTGCTTTCTTTGATTTGTCACTGTCTGGTTTTGGAATCAAGGTGATATTGGCCTCATAGAATGAGTCTGGGAGTGTTCCCTCTTTTTCTATTTCATGAAATAGTTTGAGAAATATTGGTGTTAGTTCTTCTTTAAAGGTCTTTTAGAACTCAGCTGTGTATCCATCTGGTCCTGGGCTTTTCTTGGTTGGTAAGTTTTTTATGGCATCCTCTATTTCTTTGCTTGAAATTGAACTAATTAAGTTGTGTATATCATCTTGATTTAGTTTGGGCATATCATAGGTCTCTAGAAATTTGTTGATGCCTTCATTATTTCCTATTTTATTGGAGTATAAATTGTCAAAATAATTTCTAATTATCTTCTGTATTTCTATAGTGTCCCTCGTGATATTTCATTTTTCATCATAGATATTGGTAATTTGAGTTTTCTCTCTTTTTTGTTAGCATAGCTAAAGGTCTATCAATTTTATTTATTTTTTCAAAGAATCAACTTTTTGTTCTGTCAATTTTTTCAATTTTTTGTTTCAATTTTATTAATTTCAGCTCTGATTTTAATTATTTCCTGTCTTCTACTTCTTTTGGGGTTGTTCTTCTTTTTCTAGGGCTTTGAGATGTAATGTTAATTCACTTATTTGTTGACTTTTTCTTTTTTGAAGGAATGAGCTCCATGCAATGAAGTTTCCTCTTAGTACTACCTTAAGGGTGTCCCAGAGATTTCGGTATGTTGTATAGTTGTTCTTATTTTACCTCTAAGAATTTCTTAATCTCCCTCTTGATGTCTTCTTCAACCCATTGATCATTCAATAGCATATTATTTAGTCTCCAGGTGTTAGTGTAGCTTTTCATTTTTTTATCATTGATTTCTAATTTCATTCTATTATGATCTGATAGAATGCAGGGTAGTATCCTTACTTTTTTATATTTGCTTAGAGTTGCTTTAAGGCATAATATGTGGTCTATTTTTGAGAAGGATCCATGTGCTGCTGAGAAGAAAGTGTATTGGCTCATTGATGGGTGATATACTCTATATATGTCAGTTAAGTCTAAGTTATTAATTGTATTATTGAGTTGTATAGTTTCTTTGTTTAATTTTTGTTTGGAAGATCTATCCAGTGGTGAAAGAGGTGTGTTAAAATCACCTAGAATTATTGTGATGTGGTCTATTTGATTCATTAACTTGAGAAGAGTTTGATTGATGAATGTAGATGCTCCATTATTTGGGACATATATAAGTATAATGGTTATATCTTGTTGATCTCTGATTCCCTTAAGCAGTATGAAATGTCCATCTTTATCTCTTTTGACTAACTTTGGCTTGAAGTCTACTTTATTTGATATGAGGATGGAGACCCCTGCTTGCTTACATAGACCACGTAGACCATGTGAGTGATATATTTCATCCCTTCCTTCACCTTCAGTCTATGGGTGTCTTTTCCTATGAGATATATCTCTTGAAGGCAACAAATTGTTGGGTCTTTTTTTTTTAATCCAATCTATTATTCTATGTCTTTTAATTGGTGAGTTTAGACCATTAACATTCAGGGTTATTATTGAGACATAATTTGTATTACCAGTCATTTTTATTTTATTTTTTATTATTTTTGGTATTTAGTTTGACTTGGTTTTTCCTTTGGTTGGTTTTTCCCTTTATTGTAGTTCTTCCCTTTGCAGATATTCATTATTATTTTTCATTTCCTCCTTATGGAATATTTTACCAAGAATGTTCTGTAGAGCAGGCTTTCTTGTTGTTTTGTAAATTCTTTTAGCTTTTGTTTATCATGGAAGGTTTTTATTTCATCATCAAATCTAAAGCTTAATTTTGCTGGATATAAAATTCTTGGTTGACATCCCTTATCCTTTAGAGCATGGTATATATTGTTCCAGACTCTCCTGGATTGAGGGTCTGGATTGAAAAATCTGCTGAGATGCTAATTGTTTTTCCCTATAGGTAATCTGACTTTTCTCTCTTGCAGCCTTTAAAATTCTATCTTTATTTTGTATGCTAGGCATTTTCATTACAGTGTGCCTTCGTGTGGATCTGTTGTAATTTTGTACATTTGGCATTCTATAGGCCTCTTGTATTTGATTTTCAAATTTGTTTTTCCTGCTTGGTAAATTTTCTGATATTATTTCATTAAAGAGATTGTGCATTCCTTTAGTTTAATCTCTACACCTTCCTCTATTCCAATAAAATTTATATTTGGTCTTTTGATGGTATCCCATAGTTCTTGGATATTCCGTTCATGGTTTTCTTACCATCTTCACTGTGAGGTCAACTTGATTTTCAAGATTATATATTTTGTCCTCATTGTGTAAGGTTCTATCTTCCAAGTGATCCAATCTGTTGGTCATGCTTTCTATTGAATTTTTAAAGTGGCTTACTGTTTCTTTCATTTCAAGGATTTCTGTTTGTTTTTTTCTCAAACTCTCTATCTTTTTCTTTTTTTTTAATTGTTATTTGATATTTTATTTTATAGATTTGAGAGCATGATAAGTCAATGATAATGAATAAAATTATAAACATTGATAAGAAAAAGTGACAGTCTATACAAGAGATATGAGCATGTATGCATAAAATCACATATAGTCTATAGAGGAGCTATTTGTATCAGTAAGGAAATTCAATAAATTTGTGGGATACAAAGTCAGTGTAAACAAAATTGTACTTCTGTGTCCAGCAACAAATAGAACAAGAAATCATATATATGTATATATATGATATGCACGTGTATACACATATAGATATGTACATATGTTTATGTATATATAATATCTTATTGTAGCATCAAAGAGAATCAAAGCATTAGAACTTTAAATAAAACAAAGAGGGGGAGGAAGGAGAGGGGGCAGGGGGATAGGAATAATGGTAGAATGAGTTCGCCATCATTACCCTAAGTATGTGTATGAAGATATAATTGTTGTAAAAATATATAAAACCAGCAACTTGAAAAATTGTGCTCTTTATATGTAATATGAAATGAATTGCACTCTGCAAACATATATAACAAATTAGAATAAAAATTTTCAAAAAAGAAAGAAAATCTAAAGAGAGCGGGCTGAGACATCAATGCAGATAAAGTTTAACACATTCATGAGATAAAGATACCAATTTGCCCCAAATTTATCTATTCACACGAAACAATACTATTAATGTTGTAACATTTTTGTGTGGCGTAACAAATCCATTGTTGAAGTAATCTTTCGCTACCTGGATTTGTTCTCTTATCTCTTTGTTGGTGTGATCGATGGTTGCCTGTATTCGATCTCTTATCTCTTTATTGGAGAGATCAATTTTTGCCTGTATCTGTTCACTTTGGTCATTTTTAAAATCCCTTATCATTTTAATTATATATATCTGAAATTCCTTCTCTGACATTTCACCTACTGTGCTTTCTATGGTTTCTATTGTTGTAGTATCTTGGTTTGTTTGGAGCATTTTCCTCCCTTGTTTCCTCATGATGTCTATGTATTTTCCTCTCTTTCAAGGTAAGCCTGAGGTATTACAGCTTCTGTCTTTTGTCTTATAAGGTCCCTCCAGGTTACCCAGAACCTCACATTTTAGGGAAATATCAATATTAGATCTTTCAATGTACCCAATGTGTGTCCATATATCAGTTAGCTTCTATTTTTATATTTACAGTTTTGTCGCTATAAACAGAAATGATGAGATCAGTTATCTTATACCTTATAGTCTCTATGTTTGCGTGGTTGTTTACAGTATCTAATGATAGAAGGAGGGACTTAGAGGTTGGCTTAAATGTTTATGAGTAAGATGTGAGAAAATAGAGGTATTAGATTATTTGACTAGTAAGAGGATAATCATTAGAATTTGGCTGTTAGTAGAAGAAACAAGAGATAGGCAACCCCATGTAAGATTCCTTGTTAGTTCACAACATCATAACTGGTTTCACCTTCTGGTGCATTGTGGTCCCTAGGGACCTTGGTGAAGTCTTACCTGGACCTTTTTGCTGTTCCTTGGTAGTAGCATAGCTAACTCAGTTTTGTGTCAGTGGCAGCCTCTGGCCTATAATTATATTGGTGTTGGGTTGAGTAGCTATGGGATCCCAGTGCAGTGTGTCTCTCTGGGCAGATGCGGGTTGCTTCTCTGATTTGTGGGCGTGGAGAGGTCCTCTCTCTCCATATCTCCTCCTGGCCGCAGTGTGGTGGAATAGGCAATCTGGCTTTCTTCTCCCCACTCTCCTCTTCCTGGGCCTCCTCCCAGTCTAGTTGTTTCAGTGGGGGTTGGGCAGGTGAGCAGCAGGGCCTTTCCACATGGTGAGCCTGCATTTCCTGGTCTTGGTGATGGTGTGGGCCGGTGGTTGGGCGGGCTGGTGGCTGGGCTGCTCCTTCTGGAGGGTGTCTACCACTTGTTTGGTCGCAGCTGGGCAGGTTGCAGTTCCTCAGTGAATGGATGGGGCCCTTCCTCTGGTAGGGCCTTATTTGCAGCAGGGACCTGCTATTCCCAGCCCCAGATGTGGTGGCAGTGTGACCTGGTGCCCAGGCAAGCTGGTGGCTGGGCCAGTCCTTCTGGCGGAAATCTGCCCAACAATTTATTTTTTTAATTTTTTTATTTTTTTGTGGTACTGGGGATTGAACTCAGGGGCACTCGACCACTGGATCACATCCCCAGCCCTTTTTTGTATTTTTATTTAGAGACAGGGTCTCACTGAGTTGCTAAGTGCCTTGCCATTGCTGATGGCTGGCTTTGAACTCGCGATCCTCCTGCCTCAGCCTCCAAGTGCTGGGATTACAGGCGTGCACCACCGTGCCCGGCTAACAATTTTTTTAATCTAAGATTCATTCTCTTTCATGACAGCATATTCAAACAAATATATATAATGAGAATTCATTTCTGATGTGAAAGACAAAATTGAGAACAAAAGGAAAATAAGAAAGCACTCGAAATTTACATTCATCTAAGCAAGTTTCCCTTTTGCCCATGGATAGTTACTAGGCAGTGGGTGGTGGGGGGGGGGGGGGTGACAACTGTTTTATGGATTGTGAAGGATATCATGGTGCCCAAGTGCAAAGCAAAACAAAAGTTGTATTCACTTTCCAAGGGAGAAAAGGGACCAGTTACCACAATCAGCATTGACAGGTCATGGAATGGTGAGATCAGGGACTTGTAAGCAGGTTCTAAAGACAGGGCTGAGCTATGCTGATTTTTTTTGTTTGTTTGTTTGCTTGTTTGATTAGTTTTACCTGCTTGCATGGACCATGAAGTTGGAGTTCCTGGCCATTGACCTGGAGACTTTCTGCTCTGTCAAGCAGATTAAGGGTGGGTTTGTGACTTTCTGCTGAATAGCTCGTGTAGGTGGCAGAGAACTGAAATTTTACCTAGAAAGGGACAGGAAGGGAGTGTGTGGTTCCTTCTTCAGACAAGATAGTGTAAGATCATAAAGCGAAGTTGCTTATAGCAAAAGGTCAATTGTGTTTCAGCTTAGAGGTGGAACACTGCGTGTAAAATAATATGTACCCCCGTCCCCAACTGTCCTCCCATTTTAGTTCTTGGAAAGTCAGCTCTTTGCCTTCCTTAGATATTATATCTTAAGCATTCATATTTTAATTATTTCAGTTATTTCTCTAAAATAATATTACTACTTTGTTTTTATTTTTTGGGATAGTTTCTTTTATTATTGGTTCTGTGATTTCTTTTTTTCTTTTTTTCTTTTTTTTAACTGTGGTTTTATTTCAGCTCAAACATTATCTAACAAGATTTTTGTAAGGCCTGGCTGAAAAATGCATTTCTCTAGAGGGTACTTGTGTTTGCTTCTACCTGATGCCTGAAGGTACTTATATTGGATCACTTAAAAATAAATTCTCAACTTGAAAGTTTTGGATCACTAGCTGAAAATCCATATGAGGTCCAATTTGTGAGTATCAAATCTCAAGAGAGATTTCTTTTCCTTCTCATCCAATGCCAAGATCCCAACAGGCACATTTCTTTAGTTTTTTTCTATATAATAGATTGATTTCTCTTTTACTTTACATTATTAATAGAAGTGAAATTGAGTACAATTTCTTATTTAACTGTTTTAAGATTATTAGATTTGAATATCCATGTTCTCAGAGGTTAAGAAAATTCTGTTCTCTATGTTCAACAGAACTTTGTATACAAGTGCAACAAAAGTGCACAGAAATGTGGATTTATGCATTAGCTTTACAGCAGAAAACAGACACAACCTAATAATAGAATACATTAATAAACTAAACTATGGTTACAATGTAGAATATTATGCAGAAAAAAAAATCTGAACAACCTACTGCTGCCAGCAGAAACATAATACAGGCCAAAGTAAGTCCAGTATAAGAACATTTCTTATGTGACTCCTTCATCTAAAGTTTAAAAGAATTATTGAACCATTACTGACTGCACTGGGTGTTCTCACTGACTTTCAGTCAGTCTGACATTTCACATGATCTTTCTTTTTGCTCAAAGGAAGAAACTCAGCTAGTTGACTAGATCTATTAACTTTTTCTAAGAAAATGCAATATGTAATGATATCTTAAGGTGTGTTTTTGTAAAAAATTGTAAAAAAAAAATGTGTTTTATAAAAATTTTGTAAAAATTTTTTATTTTGCATTTTTATTTCAAAACATACATTCAAAAATTTAAAAAAAAAAGAAGAAATTTAAAAACATTAAAACTAATGGGTGTCAGGAGACTGATTAACTCTTGCTGTTATTGTTTGGGTCTGGAATGTTCCCAAAGTCATGCTTATAGGTGGGGCTCTTGGGAAGTGACTGAATCCTGAGAGAGCTCTGACCTCATCAGTGGATTAATCCATTGATGGCTAAATGAACTAAGCATGCTTGGGAACTACTTGGAGAAGTTAGGTGATGAAGAGTTAAACATGCAGGGTTAATCTGTTCCTCAGCCCAGTATTCTGTCCTTTTTCTGCTTCACAACTGCAATGAATTGAGCAGTTTTCCTCTGCCATGCCCTTCTGCCATGTTTCTTCCTTGGAGCCAGCTCACCTGGGACTGAACCTCTAGAACCATAAGCCATAATTAATTTTTTTCACCTCTAAATGGTTCTTATCAGTTTTTTTTTTTTTTTTTTTTTTTGTTGTTTTTTGTTGTTGTTGTTGTTACAATGAAGGACAGCTGACTAACACATTTGGAGAAAGACAAGGAGAGAATAAAAGAGTAGTCTCTGATTACTAAGTTCAGGTTACAACAGTGTGTTCACTTGATTATTATTCTTTGAATACCTATTTTTTAATTTATGTACTTGTAAAATTCTTAAAGAAAAATAAAATATCATATCCTGAAATTCCTTAAACTCTATCACAGATTCAATATTCACTGGTCACGATCTTCAGGACAGTTTATTCAGGGCTAACTAGACCAGGCAGTGAGTGTGATTAAGAAAAGACAGACACATAAATAGAGAAATAGCCAGGACTCAGTGGACTGGCAAACCTGATAGGAAAGCAGTGACTGTGAGCTAGATCAGTACTTTTATTACATAGGTTTTAACATCCAAAGAACTTATTGTGAGAAAGTTTCTTCAAGATAAACAGAAATGAATTTGAGGGTAAAAGCAGCCCAAGTAGGACTATCAGCTTGCACCCATAATTCTCTCCTCTGGGCTGCTGCCATGTGAACCTAAGGTTAAGAACTGATAAAATTTTGAAGCTGGCACAGAATTTCCCTTTGAACAGGGCAGTCACCACAGCAACTGGGCTATCTCAGTCAGTGCCTTTGTACCAAGAGTTCTCCAGAGGGGTATCACCTCTGTCACAGGACAGTTGGGGACCCATAATTCAGGCACTGCTCCTGACAGAGTACTTCTCATCAAGAAGTTCCTAGCCTGCGTCCTACCTTCCTTTCCAACCCAAAGTGGGGTCATTTTCTCTGTCACCAGAGACAACTCACAGCAATCTTTTTTCCTCCAAATGTCAGTATTACCCCCACCCAAGGTGATTACATGTGTTTTTCTTTCTTTCTACCATTCTCTTTCCCATACTTGCAGTCTGTTTCCTTCATAGTCAGTTTTAACTCTGGAAAATTTCAATTTTAACAGGATACCTTTATGGACCACATATTATATATTTTCCTATGAAACCAAATGGTCTATATTATAGTCTATTTCACCCCAAATTTCCTTACATATGCTATCAATAGCGTTTATTATGACATATAATTTGTTCAGTGAGGTCAATTATATGTATCTTCCTCTGATTTACTATAAACCTCATGATGTCAGGGTCCACTCTTATTTTACTTGCTATTGTCCACCCTATTCTCAGCCTACCACATAAGTTTCTAAGTGGACAAAATGTTTGCTGAATCAAAAGATTTGAGTCATCTTTATTGTAACATACACTGAAGGCAGGATTGAAAACAAAAATTAATGTATCACTTTTAATTTTTTTGCATATATGTATTCATTCATCTGTTTGTGGTGAGGATTGAACCCAGCATCTCAAGCATGCTAAGTATATGCTCCACCCCAAAACTAACCTCTAAACCCTATCACCTTAATTTTAAGGAACCATGAGGGTTACTGCCACTAATAATTATTCTTTACCTCTAATATATATATATATATATATATATATATAATGTGAAGTCCAGAATTACAGCAGCATTTAAAAATATCTTAAATAGATTATGTATGGGCAGTGCTGAATTGAGAAAACAAAGTTTACTATGTAATATTTGTTTATAACAACTTCCCTAAGATAAGAATTTTCTTGCTTATCATGTTTCTACATCTATACTAATGAATAACTTTGACTAAAGAGGATAATTTAATACAAATTAAATATGAAATTCATAAAGAAATTATAAATCCATATATTGTAAACTTGAAGACTTTATTTTCCTATGAAATCAAATTAATCCCAGATCTACACAAAATAATTTCCAGAAAGTGATAAATGAAAAAGACAACAAATAACTCTATACAGTGCTATACCAATTACCTATTTCTTACAATAAAATCTTTCCTTTTATTTAATGTACCAGGGATTTAATTCAGTGATGCTTAACCACTGAATCACATCCTCAGCCCTATTTATTTATTGATTTATTTTTATTTTGAGATGGGGTCTTGTTAAATTGCTGAGGCTGTCCTTGAACTTGAGATCCCCCATCTGACCCTCTTGATTTGCTGGGATTACAGGCATGTGCCACCATGCCCAGTTCTCCAAATATTCATCTCTTAAGTAATAGTCATTTAGCTTTTCCTGGTGGCACACACCTATGATCCCAGCCAGTCACCTGACTGAGGCAGGGGAATTGCAAGTTTGAAGTTAGCCTAGTCAACTTCAAGGATTTGTGTTGTAGCTCAGAGTAAGAATAACCCCAGGTTCAATCTTCAGTACCTAAAAATACCAAAAAGCAAAACAAAACAAAAAAGTAACAACCAACCATTTATTTAGTTCATGATCTTGTTAAAGAGCAGTTTAGCCTAACCCAATTCTGATGATTGTTCTGGTCTCAGTGGTGTCTGTCATGGGTCTGTGGTAAATGTAAATTTGCAACCTGCTTATCAGAGTAGGCTGCCTGTAGCTTGCGGCACTTGCACATGTTGTCTCTCATGCTCCAACAGGCTGGCTAGTTCAGGCTTTTTTTTTTATGGTGGAGACAGAGAAGACAGTGAAAGACAAGGAAGAAGAAGGAGAAGGAGGAGAGGAGAGAAGGAAGAGGAGGATGAAAACTTGTTATTAAGGATCTTAAGTTTCAAAAGCAGGCTGAAATCACTTCAGTTCTATTTCATTGGCCAGAGGAAGTTATAAATCCAGCACATATTTAAGAAATGGGAAAATAATTTCACTTATTGAAGAATGGAGCTGCAAAATCATGCTATATGGGTACAAGAAGCCATTATTTAGAGCTATTATTTCAACCAGTTTATGCATATATCAATCATTCAATAAGTATTTTCTAAATATATATAAAATATATAATAACATTTATTAATGATCAATATATTAATTATTGACGGATTAATAATATATTTGTGTATAACTTATAAATTATATACTTTTATACATATATTTGCTAAATACATATATAGAGTAAATGCTTGCATACATATTCCATAAATTCTTATATATAAGCAATATAAAACATCACACATATACCCCAAGCTATAAAAATACAGAATTATGAAGAATCACTTCCACTCATTTCTTCCATGTAGCCAATTTAATTGATGATGATATGCTGTAATGATTTTACATCTATTTTCACCTAATTTGTGGAGTATTGCACCATTTCATTGTAAAATGTTATAGTTTTCCAGAGATTCCAAAGAGAAATGGAAACATTAAAAGTGACATTTTAAAAAAGCTCAAGCTGGTGTTCCAGCCAACTATAACTCAGGCAAAAAGGAACTGATTGAATGATAAGAACTTTAGGATGTGGTCATGAGAACAATGGAAAAATAAATTATAAATATAGTGCAATTCCCTTGCACTCTAAAAGCATGTATAGCAAATTAAATTTAAAAAAAGGATTGCATGAGATAATATAAATAAAGCATTAATAGCACCTGGAAAAACAAACAAAAATTATAAATATAATTCTGTTTCCCATTCAGAGTTGGTAACTTTGAGAATTCTTTCTCTGCTTCTGTGTTTTCATATGAATGTTGTTCCCTTAAGAGAACCTGATCATGAGATACCAGCTTCAGTGCATGAGTGAGGAAAAAGTTCCACATAGACAATGGTAATCAAGACATACAGATTATATCCCATTGTTGAGCATCAAAATAACAAAGAAATAAATCTACATATTTTATACAAATTGATTATGTTAAGATATAAACCAGAAGTCCTGTATACGATCAATATACCCTTGGTTTTACCCAAAATCATTTTTAGGGGTCAAAATGTTTTGATTATAATACTAAGCTAGTATTTCCATTTTTTAATATTTTGACATTTCAATTGATATTTCAAAAGTAGTGGGGGACAAACTATTTTATCCAAACTGTACTGGTATTTTTGACTTCTTCATTGCCACATTTTGCCACTTAAAATTAAATATTCCATTTTCATTTATGAAAGACTTTAATGAAGCAGTAATCATCTTAATTATACTAAATTTCAATCTATAATAGTAAATATGATAAAATGAGAAATATAACTAACTGGTGTTTCATACATAAGGATAATGATAATTTTAAAGAAATTTTGTTTTCAAATACCTGAAGTCATGTATTTGTCATAATGTCCCACTTTAAAATTACAGAAAGACAAACCATGGCTAATCCAACTTTCAAATTTGACAGATAGTTTCTGGAAAATGTATGACTTGACTCTGTTACTTTAAGGAAAGCAGTATTTTGTGTGAAAGATAAAGTTTGAGTTTTCAAATTTGAATTAGAATTTTGGACAATTTTTCTGGTGATTTGGTTGGTTATACTAACCAAGTGATTTGTTTTTATATTATATAATTAATTGCATCAAAATTTGAAAGATGTTTACAACTCAGTTACTTATGTCTTCAAGAGGAACAAATGTTATATTAATGTTATTTGATCATGCATCAGTAAAAAAAATATTTTCAAAATGTTAGACAGACCAATTAATTTGAATGGAATAGAATCTGGTGTCATTTCAGATTTCACATTGTAGCCTTTAAGAAGCTATCACTTTTTGACTTTTGGTGTAATACCTAATAAATATACACATTAGTTAAACATAAAAAAAAATTAAAGTACTCCCTCTTTTTCTAGCTATCCATCTGTTTAAAATTGGATTTTCTTCTTCTACTTAAAACCAAAACAATACATTGTAAACAATAAGAAGAAGCAGACATGGGAATGTTGCTGTCTTCTGTTAAACCAGACAGTAAAGAAAACTGTAAAGTAACAACAACATACTTCTCATTTTTTTTTTTTTTTTGGTTTTACATAAGTAATCGATTTTCATAAAAAATTTTGGCAACATGCAATTGATCTATTATTTTATTTTAAATGAGTTAGTAAATAGGTCATAGTTTTCAATGATCATTATTTTATTTTAATATTATTTTATTTTGATTATCATTATTATTATTTTAATAGCTACTAGATATACCCCACATTACCTCTGTTTACTTGATATCTTTAGTAATTTTCAAGAATGAAAGGAGGTTGTTAAAAGGAAAACTTTGGAGAACTTCTTATATAGACAATGTGCTTTAATGAAATGAGAAATAAATTATTGCTGGTTTGCAACTATTGAATAAACAGGCACTTCAGGACGATTAGGGCTTCAGCATTGCTTTTTCCTAGAGGAGAGAAAGAAAGAAAATGTAATAGCATATATGTCTATTTAAGTAAAAAGCTTACAAACTGTCTTACTTTAGCTTCTTATTTCAGTTTCTATAGTTTTCTGAATAAACAGTATGAACAAACATGCAAATCCAGGAAAGAGCCAGGTATGTTATGAAGATAGTGAAAACCCACTGTATCTGTGGAGAGGAAAAAAGCAGAAAAGGAAGAAATTGCAGAGTAAGATGCGAGCCAAGATGGAAAGATTGAGGCTTATTGGAGTTGGACTGCCTTCTTCAGGGGAGGCCTTCAAAGAGTGGCTGGAAAGCAGTGAAGTCGCTGGGCTGGAGTGGTGGGGCCTCATGGGAGGGAGGTCTTATGGTCATGGGGGAATGCTGTGAGGGAAATAGTTGGACACCATATCTTTCCATTCTCTGTTTCTTTCTCTCTCCCCCACTTCCCGCCCCTCTCCTCTCTCTGTGTCTCTGTCTCTCTGTCTCTTTCTCTCTCTGTCTCTCTCTGTCTCTCTCTCTCTCTCTCTCTCTCTCTCATTCCTGCCTATGAAGTGACCAGTTTTGTTCTTCCATGATGTACTATCTCACCACAGTTCTAAAAACAATGAGGTTGAATGACTATAGACTGAAACCACTGAAACTATAAGCCAAAACAAACTTTTTATCTTTATAAATGTATTATTTCAGGCATTTATTAGAGTATAGAGGATGTGAATACACTAATACACATGGGAAAGCAGTAATCTACTAAACAATAAGAAGAGCTATTAGTAGATAGTAGAGGGAGACTAATGGTGTTTAAGTTAGAGAGTTTAGGTGAGGAATGGGCTGCAAAAAAGCAAGGAAATGAAGCAACTTCCTGAAGCTATTGAGGAACTGGCTAGGGAATCAAAGATACTCAATGCAGATATGTTTACTGAAGGAATGAATTTCATCACTTGAATGAAGGATACTTAGAACAGTACTGATGTGTTGCAAGCAAGAAGGAAGAGACAGTTGATCAACTAGCTAGACAAAGGGGAATGAAGGAAGGAAGGGAGGTGTAATGGGAATAGGAAAGATAGCAGAATGAATCAGACATTATTATTGTATGTGCACATATGATTGCATGAGAGTGTAATTCTGCATCATGTACAACCAGAACAATGAAAAATTATACTCCATATATGGAAAGTATATCACAATACTTTCTACTATCATAAAAATAAATTTAAAAAATTGTCTATATTTGGATATTTTAATGCCAATATAGGAGTTAACCAAAGAAAACAGAAAATAAATAAATTATTACTTACATTGATCATTTAAAAATTTGATCTATTTGTAATTGCATCTAAACTTGTACAGACTTATAAGATCCTTTTATAACATATTGTAAAACATAAGTCATTGTGGCTGCTTTTAAGACATTTATTTTTAAAAAAGAAAAAAACTGTTAAAAAATCAACTTTATGCAGCAAACACATGTTGGCATAAATTTCATTTATGTTTTTTTTGGATTTTCAGAAATAGATAAAGAATAATTTTTTATGAAATCTAAAAGATTTACATAAAAAGATAGTAAATTAAATGTTTCTCATACAAGAAGAACTTACTTAAATCCCAAAAAGCAAGGAAGTCATGTACTGAGTTGATTCCTACAGTTTGAAATACAGTAGAACTGATTCTTTGTTCCTTCATGGGAAGTGTTCATTAAAGAGGATTTTCATTTATGTAATCCACCAAAAAATTATTCCATATTTATTATATTTGACACAAATTTTGCATAGTTGTTTGTGAATTACAGGGTATTGTATTTTAATGAAATTTCATTGTACTTTTAATATACAGGTTCTGATTTGAAATGAAGTAATTATACAAGGTTCATTTCTGTGCATTATAATATAATATACACTGTTTCAGTGTATGCTTAATGCAATATATATCTTACAGCTTGGGTCATGCAGATACCTAATAAAGTCATACCTGTATATTGTAACAACTTTACTTAACTATCTCCTATTCATTCTTAAATTGTAGTTATAAAGGCAAGAACACATGTTAAATATTAGAAAATTAAAGTTCTTCCATAAGTCCATATTTTTGCTAATATTTGGAAAGAAATATTTTGAAATTGAAGATAGCATGATATAGATCTTGAGAGATTTTTTGATAAGGCTCACTAGGGTAAATAATAGGAGAAAAGCTCAATGCTGAATGATTTGCAAATCCCCAAACCTATAACTTTTATTAACTCCACATATTTTTACAGCAATATCTCTAAGTGTGAAATATACTGAAAGCAGCTAAATGCTTTTCTGATAGATTTAGATTAGAGATAGTGACACTTTTAAAGTTGTAGAATTTCTGGATTACTTGACCAAACTCTCTTAGAGATGTCACGGGAATAAATTAGTACATTTGAAAAGCATTTGCAAAATGAGAAATTTGTAACTGAGTTCTAAGCTTTTGTGGGTAGAATATCATGTTTAAAACTATGTTGGATAACAGTTTCCAATTTTCCAGCCTCACTTTGCATGGAAAAAAATTTTTTTTTTCCTTTCGGAAAAATATGTCTAATTTCACACATAAGCAAAATCCATTATGGTAATATACAAGCCACAGTGGAAGTAATATGAAAAGTAAAAGTTGAAATACGTCTTGCAGTACAACGAGAATACTATACACACAATTATTTGAGCTATTTGTCACAATTGGGATTTAAATAGAGACAGAGATTATTTAGTCATTGAGAGGAAAACTAAAATGATCCTGCACAATTTGCTAACTCAGGACAAGCATTTCTGAGTGTTGAACATTTTAATCGACATCTTTTCCAAATCGCACATGAATTCTTTAGGCAATGTCTATTGAGAGAAATGTATCAAATGGCAGATACAACATACAAAACATAAAGTGAAAGGAAAGAGAATTGAGAATAGAATACTCATGACAGAGATAAAGAGAGAAGACAGATAAATAGATACATACATGTATACAGACACTGAGATTATAAAGAGCAGTTTTATGAAAAATTACTGAGCTGGGTTTAAAGAGATGTAGTTTCGATAAAACTTCTAATAACTCTGTGACCTTCCAATTTAGCCAAGAGTAGTGCAGACTATGAGTCATTCCTTCCACTCCTATCATTGAGGAATGAACATTGATAATCAAAATTGTAAATTCAGTACAGTATGGATAGAGCAGGGATAAATAGATGACTTTCATGGCAAAATTTTTTTTTGTATGTAATTGATAAGAAGAATGAGAAATTGTCAATCAAGAAGAGAGTCTGGGGCTGGAGTTGTAGCTCAGTGGTAAAGTGCTTTCCTTGCATGCGTGATGCCCTGGGTTCGATCCTCAGCACCACATAAAAATAAAGATATTAAAGAAAAAAAGAAGAAGAGAGTGTGTTCTAAAAATCAGTAAAAATGTTAGTGTTTTTGAGCAGCAAGAATGTAGGAGACCCTTAAGCCAATCTTTCATGTCAAGAGTCGAGGTAATTGTAGTGCAGAGGTAGAGTTGTCCCCATACTCAGGACTTGTGTTCCATTATATTTAGCTTACAATAAATTAATCTCCTGGGGGTAATTAAAAAATTCTTGTACTTAGTGTCAGAAGATCTATATACAGGACACAAGTGTTAATCCCTCAAGAATTTTAACTTCTCGAAATTTCTAATCCTTCATCTGCAAAAATGAATGAGTTGTATCTCTTCTAAAAAAAAATCTCTGAGAAAATCAAATCAAAATTGCATGCAAACATGTCTATAAATTCATTGCATTTTGCAACTTAATGAGTGATCCTTAACATGTAAAACAGAAGAATTGTATTGTGGAAACTTGTCTCACAAAGAGGGTCATAGGAGTCAGAGAGGGGAGGAAATCCACTGTCAAGACAATTGGTGCTGCTGAGAACATGAATTCCTCCAAATGCTGGCAAGATTATAGGAAGACCAACACCCCTTAAATTCATAGTAAACACATTAGGAGAGCAACCAGAGAGCTGGCTTAACATAACATCTGTGACTTTTTTGTTTTGTTTTGTTTTCATGGTATAAAATACTACACAGTTGTGACTGCAAGCACGGAGATCAACTTCATCTTGCTCCTGCCAAATACTTTCTCTCAGGAAATTCCCCCTGAGTAAATCTATGACCATCCACAGACCTTCTTGAGTGGGTGCACCTTCTTTGGTGTGCACTTGCGTTCTGATTATGGAAGATGGTTGCCCCTTTCACAGGAAGTTTTCTGAACAAATTATTTGTTCCAATTTTTATATTGTACAGCTTTGTTATTTTCTACTAAGGAATTCCTCTGTGTCTCTTGACATGTTTCAATTTTAAAAAGTTAAGAATATGCTAGTCCAAAAGAATATGCTAGTCTGGCATATTGAGTATTTTGAGTTAAAGGCACTTAAACATGCACACACACACACACACAGAGAGAGAGAGAGAGAGAGAGAGAGAGAGAGAGAGAGAGAGAGATGATATGAGAAAATAACTCTGAGCGTCATTCTGTTTTTTTTTTAAGGCAGGGGATGAAATTCCCATGTGAAAGGTACCCTCCCTATACTAAAATGAAAGTGACATTTATGTCATCAATTATGAAAAGCCAAGGCTGAGGGAAGTCTGTACAATCAACCATGTTAAGCTGAGTCCTTCCTGTCTTCTTAGTCGCCTCTCCACCCAATTAATCACCCTAGCCCACACCCCTTTGCCTTTCTACATTCCACAGTTGACTGACTACCCTTTGTCCAAGTCACTATGTAGGTGTGTTGGACTTTAACTTCTTTCTTGAGTCTCCATTTCTTTTGAGGGCTCCCTTGTCACCTAAAATCTAAACAAGTTGATATGCTTTTCTTTTTTTTTTTTCAATGTATATGTCTCATTTTAATCTAATTCTTAAGACATGCTGGAAAAACACACACACACACACACACACACACACAAGCAAAGATGTAAAATTTTGCCTTTCCTGCACTATACTCTGATTTCCAGAAACTCTCCAAAATCCAAAAATGCACAGGAATAGCATCCCTTCCCCAACCCTGCCACCACCACTTCTACTGTTTAACATACGACCTCATCCCACATAGGTTCCTCCAGCTTGTGACAATGATTCCTAGCTTATTCACATCTTGTCCATTTGTTAAAATCAATCTAACTTTCCTTGTCCTTGACTTTCAAGCAGATAGGAGAAGAGGTACTGAGTCTTGGCACCTACAGTGTGTCTGCCTCACAGACTTCTACGTAGATGGCCACCTTTACTTTAAATCCCCACATGACATTTCCTTTTTGCATGTATACCCCCCATGTTGATTTCTCTTCTTAAAAGACACCAGTTCTATTGGATTAGCATCCCTTATTTAAAACATCATTTAACCTTAATTTTCTACTTAAAGACATTATCTCTAAGTACAGACCCTTTGGGGATTAGAGCTTCAGTCTAAGAATGGGGGTGGGGCACAAGTTCATCCATAGCAATAGGAATAAACCAACTGTGGAATAGGAAGATTACTTATCCTGGTTATCAGCAATGGGCCTAACCTAAACACAAGGATCTTTTTAAAAAGGAAGAAGGAAGAAAAGCCACTGTCTCTGGGTGATGTGATATGAGAACTCAGTCCATTAACACTTTCCAGCTTTGAGAATGGAAGGGGCCAAAAGTCAAGGACTATAGGCAGCCTCTCAAATTTAGAAAAGGCAACAAAATGAGTCTTTCCCTTGAGCTTCCAGGAAGTAATGTGGTCCTGCCACCTCAATGTTAACCTAGTGAAACCCACATCAGATTCTGACAGAAAAAGGTAAAATAATAAGTCCATGTTTTTTAAGCGACTAAATTCCTCGTTTGTTATAGGAGAAACAAGAGCTAAACAAGATAATAAGAGAATGAAACAACTACAACTCCCATATGTCATGCTACATATAGCCACTCAAAAGCATATAGCCACTCACAAGCAAAGTTTCCTTAACTTTTTAAATATATTTGAAGTATATATTAATTTTCTGAAATTTTCTAGACTTGAGATATAGTGATGAACAAAATACAACCCATTGTCCCTTGAATGTACACTCTCCATGGAATGAGAGACACATAAATTGGAATCAGATCATGCATTTATAACCTGACCTTGAGAGATCATTATGTAGGAAATTGTATCTTTATGAGCTCCAAAAGAACAATTAAAGTGATTTCCATCAAGTCCGAGATGGAGATGAACCTGTGCAAAATCTAAGCAATAAAAGAAAACATTAGAGATAGAAAGTATCATGAGGGTTTTAGTGTTTGAGAGCATAAAGTTGGGGAGGGGAAAGAAAATAATTAAAATTTAATTCCTTCCAAATAATTGTAGATTTTTTTTTCCAATGGTTTAAAACATCAATTACTTTTACACTTTATTGAAGCCTAAATTTTTAATGCACATGAACAATGTCTAAGACTGATCCAAACTGCATAATAAAACTATCTGCAAAAATTTAAATAGCATGAGTGCTTTGTTTTTATGCCAGACTACTAAGATTTTAACCTGGGAACACTGTGTACTCTGACATCTAATAATGTACAACTTAATTTTCTTAGGCTGAATTCTGTTTGTTTATTGGCTTCCTAGCTTAATGCACCATTTTTATATTTTATCAACTATTGAAAGAATCAAGGGGGAATTTGCACACACAAGCTATTTGAAAGTAACCCCCAAAGGCTGCCTAATCAGCCTGCATGTTTGAGTGCCTATTATACACCTACCATTATGGCAGGCACTACCGTTACTACTTTATTTGAAACAATAATCTGGTAATTATTTATCAATTTTGAGTACATCAACATTTTGTTAGAAGTTTCTGAATTAAAAGGAACTATTTAAAAATAATATAATGGCAAATATTTAGAGAAATACTTTTGTGCATTTCATCCTGATTTTTCAAAACAAACTCTTGTCCCTTCCTATCCTGTCAACACTGAAATGTCTCTTGGAAGCAAAGTCCAGCCAGAGGTAGAATTCTTTACTTCCTGAAAACTACTAACTCTCTCCCCCAAAATCATGTAATTTAAAAATATATATTTACTATATTTTATGCATCTAAATTAGTTGATATTTGATCTTGTCATCTCTAATAATTATAACTTGAGCCTGAATTTTCTCAAATTATTCTTTGAAATTTTCAGAATTATTTTCAAATCATTTAATATTTTTGTTTTGTTTTAATTTCCAAAATAAGGCAAAACAAATTTCCATCCTTTCAGAGATTATTTTACTTTTGAAAGTGTTCATTGCTCTTTTGGAGGTAAACTAATTAAACTGAGCATGTAATCAAGTTAGGCTTAAAATATGTTGTAAAATAATGATATTGATTTACTAGATGCTTAGAAATGTTTACAAATATCTATTCTAAATGGTAACATCTCAAAATGCATTAATTAGCAAAATTTTATTTAGCTCCCATTATTTGACAGGAACTATTCTACAAGTATAAAACTTATCTACCACAACAATAGCAATGGCAATATCAACAGTCACCACTACAACAATAACAATAGTAATAATAAACAAAAGCCCTGACCCATGGAACTTATGATAAGTAAATTATTAGGGGGAGAAGGAGAAAGCAGAAAACAAACAAGAGGCTTAATTTTTTAAATTAAGTAAATAAGCAAGCGATTATTAAATAATTAAAAAGTAATTTGAGAAATATAATAAAAGAGAAGATTAGTGGAAAAGGGTTTTTGGTTTGCTGGGAAACAGAGTTGAACTGTTAGATAAGGTGTTCAAAATATTTTGATTTTAACTCAGTCTCCCATGGTTAACTAGTTTGAATGCCAATAATATTTGAATGTTTGCATTTTTGTGTGCTTTACTAAAAATAAAAATCAGCAACACCCCCGCCCAAAAAAAAAAAAAAATCACTAGTTTGAGCAAGTGGAAAAAAATCTAATTTCTCTATCAGATACCAGCTCAAACAAAAATCAGAGTAATAACATTTCTCAAACAATCCTTCTCTGTTCTAGGCAGTTTGTAATTTGAAAGACTACATTTTACTCTCTCTGCTTGAAGGCACTTTACATATATAAGAGAACAATTGCAGAGATAACTGATTGAGCTAGGTGTTAAGCATGATTACCTTTATTTCACAGAAATGGAATTAGAGTTGACAAGGCTCCAGGGGTCAAGCCAAGTGGGAAAATAAAAGCTGTTAATCTAAATCAACATAATAACAAAAGAATAACATGGCTGCCCTATTGCCCTTGAATAAGTCATTTAGCTTTTATTTCCCTGTCTGAAGACAATGATGAGAGTGTAAAAAAAGAAAAGGGGGGGGGATGGATATCAGTGTTTCAGTTAAATATAGAATAGATATGAACTTTCATGATGACCCTGGTGTCATATATGGCAAAAGGGTTTCACTGATTGATAAATGGGACATAAGTGTTTAAATAACTTTATCCATAGCATAAGGCAAGCAAGTTATTTCTCCAAAGTATTTTAAACTCAGACCTCTGCAATTCAAGCTGAATGCATGCATGCGCTTGCATACACACACTCTCACACACACACACACACACACACAAGCACACACACAAGCACACACAATTATGCTGAAAATTTACTTTTGATTAAAGTTCCAGGTGTACTTAACTTTTTTTTTAACTTAAAGTGTTTTTAGTATGATTTAAAAATAATGCAGAAGGTTTAACTGCATTAGTATTGGCACTTATTAAGTTTTAAGTGGCTAAGCTGTAACATTGCATACTATGGAATTTTAAGTATAATATGTGAATATTACAAATTTACATTCTTCCCATATTGCCATGCTGTACTTGCTCCATTTTTGGACTAAAATCTGTAGATCTTATCAACTTATTTGTCATTTGAAGATAACTCAATTGAAGCATTCTAAAATGTGTGTATCTTGCATCACTTACTTCCTTTTCCTTCCACATTGGTATGCCAAATAAATAGTCTTTCTTCTTTCTTTCTTTTTTGTTATTATTTTGAGATGTAGTCTCACCATATTGCCCAGGCTGATCTCAAGCTCTTAGGTTCCAGTGATCCTTCCTCCTCAGCCTCACTAGCAGCAGGGATGACACTTGTGCCAACATGTTCAATAGTTTTCTTTCAAAAAGAAAAACAAACAAAAGTAGTAGTAGTAGTAGTAGCAGTAGTAGTAGTAGTAGTAGAAGCAGTCACTTTTGAAAATTACTTTTTTTTTTTTTAATAGGAGATAGGAATCTCAATTGAATTGAAATCAATTCCATTTCTCATTTTTGACTCATTAACCAGAAATTAGTTATTGTAGTAACCAAAAGATATCATTTGAAATGACATGAGTATTTTCATATAGAGATAATTTTTTCAGGAATTAATTTGCAATTTGTGGAATAGTTTACTGTACTTTGCTATTCATAAATTTTGTAGGTGATAAATATCATCTTACAAGTCAGTTAAAGCAAAATCATTTACTTATTAAGGCATATTTTAGAGTATTAAAAACATAAGTTTTTTTTTTTTTTTCCATTTTACTTATCTGGTTTTATATAAGAATAGGTTATAATTCCCTCCATCCTATATATTTAGGGAAGTTTTATTAATTTGTCTTACCATGATATAATCTTTTAGAGGTATAAAAGTTCCTTTTCCTTTTTGATAATATAGATTATAACTACATATTAGTTTCTTAGGACTGCTATAACAAATTACCACAGGTTAGATGGGTTAAACAAAATAAATGTGTTTTCTCAAAATTTCGGAGGCTAAAAGTCTGAGATAAGATGTTGGTGGGTTTGATTTCATTCTAACGCCATGCTCCCTGACTTGTAGATGGTTACCTTAACCCAAGTCTTCACATGGCCTTCCCTATAGACATTGTATCCTAGTCATCCTAGTCTCCTCTTCTTTTAAGGACACCAGTCATATTGCTATGAGTCCCACCCAGATGATTCCATTTTAACTTAATTACCTCTAAAAGTCCTACCTACAAATATATTCTGGGGTATCTGGGGTTAAGACACACACACACACACACACACACACACACACACACACACACAAAATTTGGGAAAACATAATTCAGCTCTTAAGAGTTATACTATTTTGTCCTTGAGTTATTTAGCTTTCCAATCTTTTTTTTTTTTTTTTTTTTTTTTTTGCTTTGTACATAGTAATACCACTACACCTCCAAATCTTGTTTGTTAATTTCTTTACAAACATATGAAGATGTGGTAATTTGTCCTCAGAGTGCTTCAATGTCTGAAGAATAAGGCTTGACTTTTGGTCAATGAATGCATTGTTGACCAACTTTTTAACTCAGAAATCATTAATGTAAAATGAATGGTTTGAGAAAATGGATATTTCCTTTTGTAGGCTATTCAGCATGTGGAAATATCTTGATTTTAATGAAGATTTATTTGTGTACCTCACTTGTCTTAAATTTGAAATTCTGTTTTTCTAACTCAGGAAGGTTATTTTTTTCTACTTCTATGTGTACAGTGGTACATTTTCTACCAGCTTTTAAAGTAAATATTTAGAATATAGTAATTGTTTTTGAGAGTTACTTATCTAAACAATTTTATGGATGAATATAATATTTTGTATTATTATTATCCAATGCTTTGGAAATTTACTTCCAAATACATTTATTTTATTCTTTTATATTAACTTGTTGTAATTTTGTAGTTAAAATTCTTGAATCTGATTTCATATTTATCATTATATGTATGCTTAGTAAAATGTTTGTTTTATTCTTCTGCGTAGATGCATGTTGAATAAACAATTGACAATTTTTGTGTAGTTCTGAGGGATTTCTCTCATACTATGTTCATCATTTTAATACAATTACAAATGCTCACAACATGTACATTCTTGACATGTGTACTGATTGAATAATAATGAATAATAATAAATTGAATAGTAATGTCATTTTTATAGTGTGTTGAGAATATGGGATTTTATAATATTCATATTTCTTTTGTTTTTACTATTGGAAATGGACATTTGTTAAGTGTCACAGATAAAATGCAAGTATTTATATCTTAATATACATTGAATTATCTTTGAAATCAATCATCTACATTTGTTATTTGAAGTGCTTTTTCTTACTTTCACTCTTTTCCTGTCATCATTGTGTGTGTGTGTGTGTGTGTGTGTGTGTGTGTGTGTGTGTGTTGTAGCTCTCTTAGTGCATGTCATTTGAAGTGTATACACTCTACTCTGATTAATTTGGCCATATTCCACAGAATAATGGCATGCTTCTCTTAGCTCAAAACCATCACAATTGTTCAACACAATCTTTATCTCCTATGGTATATGAAAAAGCTAATTGGAATCCATAATTTACTCTATACTTTAAATCAGCCTCTTCACAGATAGTTGTATGATATTTAGACCTGTGATGTACACTTGCAGAATGCTTTTAACTTCAAATAAGGCAATGCTATTTCTCTTAAGAAACAAACCTGTTTAGAAGCTCACATAACTGGAAATCCCAACTAGGGGCATCATGTGAAAGACACCTTAACCTCTGTTAATCATCTTTATGTTTTGCATTAATCATCAGGCTGGTTTTGCTCAAAATGATGAAATGTCAATTCCAGACTTCAAACCATATGCAACCATTATGTAGAAGAAAAAACATAGTATTTCTATCAGTTACCTGGTCCTGTTTCTTAAGAACAAAGTTGTTTTCTTTTATTTTTTTCCTTTAATCTCAGAAGCTTACAGCATATCTCAACACACGTTTGAACAATTATTGCCACTTGCTCATTTCACAACTGATTACCATGGTAAAAGGGATATTTTTTCTTTCTGGATCAGAATTATTTTGAACACAATAATCATGACAGCTATAGACTGTATTCTAATATCACATTCAGGTTGCTACATGAAATTCAGGACACAGAAAACATAAAGGGAAAATGAATGTTCTGTGGATATAAGCAATGTTGAGGCAACATTATGTAGGCAAGAAGTTGTGATAGTACTTAAGCTTTGTCTGCTTGTGTTGGTGTAATTTATAGATTAGGCAAGAATCATTGTAAATTTATCTTCCTGTTCTTGCTTCATCAAATTTCAATTCTTTCCTCTCTATTATTTAATTTTGTATCAACTTTATGTTATTCCTTTCTTCAGAAAATTTCTTACATTCCCTTTCTTGTGGAATACATGCAATTAATAAATCTAGTATTTTTTTCAAATCTAGATTTAAGAACTAGAAATAGTCAGGAATATCCCAACTTGTTCATGTATATTGTCTGACTTTAGGGGGCATTATATAATCTTTATAAACTTCAGTTTTCTCACCTTTTACATGATTTTTAATCTTGTTTATATTTTAGGGTATGTGAGAATTAAGAAATCATGGGAAGAAGATTTATCACATTACATGTCACTTAATGTAGTGCTCAGAAAAATTACATGTGGTTATTAATAATATCATTACCACAAAAATTAATCCCATTCTATCTTAATTTTTCATCAGCTTTCTTTAGAATTAATGCAACAGTCTTATTGAGGATATGTGCTGCTCTTTTTTTTCCATTGTATATTTGGTTTTACATTTATATCTTTTACATTTAGATTTTCCTTTTCAAGCCACCATTGTGGTTTTTTTAGGTCTACTAAATAAAACACAAAATTATTTTAAGTAATTCAAATCAGCTTGCCTTTAGCCCCACTCTAATTTCTGTCAAGATTAACAAGATTTTTCTCTTTCTGAGCCTGAAGGACATTTTTCTGCCTTCCACCATTAGTGGTCATGTCCATCCTTTTTTCTTGCCTTGTCTTAAAATTCCAATCTCATTTTCCATTGATACTAATTCTTTAATATGCAGTTTATTTTTATTTTCCTTAATTACATTATCTTCATCTACTTTAGCTATATTACACTCCTTCCAGTTCCACATAGTCCAAGAATATCTTTTTTTTTTCTGCTTAACTTTATATGAAAAACAAGTATATAGTACATAGCAAATGTTCAATAAATATTTTGAATTGAAGTTATCAATATATTAAAATAAAGTGTCCTATAAAAGTAGTTTTATTAAAACTTTTGGGAAAAAGTCATTCCTGCAAAATGAAACATAATGATGAATAAACAAGCAAATGAATTTGTCATTTCATCAAATATATGTTAGTAGTTAAAACTGAAATTGAATGTTAGGACTGTTCGACTAGGAAACTTATAGTGAACAAAGGATCACATCTGAAATATGACTAAATCTGTATACCTGTATAGATATATGTATGCTTGTATATATATCATTACAAATAGTATTTTCATTTATTACATTTTGAAATTCCTTTTGCTCAGATATCACCATAAATGGATTTTCCATTTAAGCATTGTATTCTTGCAAGCTAACATCCTTTATTTATTTCCAAGAGATATATCCCAGTTAGTAAATTCAGGTGATAGCAAAAAAAGAAGATAAGAAAGAAAAAGGAAAACAAATGAAAGAAAGAGCAGAAAGAAGATCAAAGTAACTGAAGAATGAACAAAATAAGGAAGAAACGAAGGAAGGAAGATATAAAGGTAAGAAAAACACGTGTGCATTTGACATTTATTATTTTCAAAAGTTTACTTTATCATATTTGTATTATTTTCCTTTTTAAGGTTAATGTACCATTTATGTATCTTTCTAGACAACAGATGCCAATGCTGTAAAATAATAAAATTACATGTGAAGTTGTTTAAAAAAATACTTAGAGCTTCCTATACTAAATAATGTCCTATTTTTGTATGATTCTTTGATACATGATGATTGCATTTATTAATAATGGATCTTTAATTTCTACATCCAAGAAAATTGATTTAACCTACTATCTAGAACACTAAACCATGTTAATATGAAAGCACATGGAACAACTGATAATAAAGATATTAAATCAAAGTTAATGTATAAAAAGAATTACAAAGTAATCACCACTTATGTTGACAAATTCTCAGATGAGATTTTAGAGATGTTCACATACTATTATATATACAAATAATACTCAAAATTTCTTTCCTAGGAAAATGAAACATTATATATATAAAATAATGTATAATAATATATATATATATATAATTTTTTTATACTGGGAAAATTGAACTCTGGGGTGTTTAACCACTGTACCAAATCCCCAGCCATTTTAAATATTTTATTTAGACTCATGGTCTTGCTAAGTTGCTCCAGTGCCTCCATAAGGCACTGAGGCTGGCTTGGAACTCATGATCTTACTGCCTCAGTCTCCTGAGCCACTGAGATTACTACAGGCATGCATCACTGTGCCCAGCTCACTTATATGTATTAAAACTCTATTTTGAAATCTGATATTTATATATATTAGGTGACAACAGCTAAGAACTATTATTTTTTTTTTTTTTTTTTATTATTCTAATTTGTTATACACGTTTGCAGAGTACATTTCATTTATATTACATATAAAGAGCACAATTTTTCAAGTTGCTTGTTTAATATAAAGTATTTTTACAACAATTGTGTCTTCATACATGTATTTAGGGTAATCATGGATAACTCAGTCTGCCATTATTCCTATCCCCTTGTCCCCTCCCCTCTCTCCCCCCTCTTTGTTCTATTTAAAGCTCTTTCATTCCTCTTATTCCCTCTCTCTTGCCTTTATAAGTTAGTATCTTCATATCAAAGAGATCATTTGACCTTTGGTTTATTGGGATTGACTAACTTTATCTCCATCATGTTGGTTTAGGCTCCAACTTCCTAAATAAGACCCCTATAGGGCAAGAACTAAAACCAAGAATCAATAAATGGGATGGATTCAAACCAAAATGCTTCTTCTCAGCAAAGGAAACAATCAGTGAGATGAATAGAGGACCTACAGAATGGGAGCAAATTTTAACCACAAGCACATCAGATAGAACACTAATCTCAAGGATTTATAAAGCTCTTAAAAGCCTTAACACCAAAAAAACAAAGAAGTATTATTTTTAATGTAATCAAATAATTTTGTTTTTGTTTAATTGGTATTCTGAAAATTATCTATTAAATTAGTGTCTGTCAAATTTTTATAATAAAAGAAATGGTAGAATATTACCTGTATTTGTAGTAATAATGTTCAGATTGAGTTTATATTAACCACATTCTCCATGAATTTGTATGTAATATCCAAAAAAATTAAAATCATAATGATTTGGAATATATGTGCTAAATATATCTACTTACATTACTTACATCATCTAACATGAAACAAACTTCCTAGAAAATTACCAACAAAACATCATCATGGGGAGCGACAGAGTGCTGGGGAATGATATTGGACAAATTATATTGTATACTGTGTGCATGTAGGAATATGCAACAACAAACCCATCATTATGTACAACTATGCTGTGCCAATAAAAAATTGGAAAAAACTCATTATGCCAAAATCATGAAAATATATAACTTCAGATATAATCCAAAATGGTGTCTAGTAATGTTTTTCATTACTGTAGGCTATAAGTAATTTAACCCTAAACAAAACACATTTAATAACTACTCATTGTTAGCATCTTAATAAGAGATAATTTTCTCTTTCTTTTTAAATTAAAAAAAAAAATCTTGTCTACCTGTTACTAAATTTCAAGTGGTGGAGTTTCAAAAATCTAATGATAGAAGTAAAAAATGTGTAACACAATCAAGGAGAAGCATAGGCAGAGTTTTCTGGGAAGTAAGGGCTGTCTCTTGTCTCCATGGCAGTAGTGACATTTGCAGTTCAGTTTCCATACCTGTAAGTATTGCCTCTTGTCTCTCATTTTGGAAAAAATGATGAATCCTTCTAAAAGAAGACAAAAATGTAGCTCTGAGATTTCTGAATTTTTTATTTTTATATCATGGAATTTGTAAAGATCCCCATATAGTCCTAGGATCTGAAATATTATTGGTCTTTTCATAGCAAACCAACTGTGTCATAGGAAGCAATAGGAAAAACTATCTAATTTCCAATTCAGTAATGATAAAATGGATAGTATGCATTTTCGGCAAAAGTTTCTCTTTATTTAATTCCCTACCATGACTTTTAGAAGATTTGCATATATTCATAAAATATACTACTAATGGGAGTCAGTACATGATTTGAGGCAACCTCAAAACTTCATGTCACAGGCATTAACCTTTCAATTGTTTTCTAAGAACCTTCTTGTTAGGATTTTGAACATAGCATAAAATGTTTTCTTATAAGTAATATAAGGATGCCTTATTTCAAAACAGTTATTAGAGTGACATTTCACCTTCAGAAAGACCTGTAATCTTCATGGGCAGTTTGAATATCCAGGCCATCAGCTGATTCTGCTTGATCTATAAATAGACAAGCACTCAGTAGTCTATGCTTCGTCAGATGTCACAGGTTATATTTTTTAAAGTTGACTGATTTGTGTTTATGAACAATTGTACTTTATGAAACACTGTCAAATTAACAGATGGCAAATGGAGTTGGCAAGTAAATCTTTTTTATTCCATTTCTCTCTTCCTCTTCTGAGCACCTCCTTGATATATCTTTTATCATTAGTGCTTAAATCTGGTATTCCCTCTTTGCCAAGCTCGTGTACAAGTTCATATATTCCCTGTCCTATTACTATTGCTTCATTGCCCTGGCCTTCTGTTTCAGAATCTTTTCCCACCTGCTTTGTTGTGAATTATCTGCCAAATATATTTTTCTTTGTGTACATGACTGTTTATCTTTTCCTCCTCCCCACTTTACAGGTTGTTACAATTTAAAGATTATAGTAGTATATCTCTCTTTAGCTTTGTTCCTAGGTTGTACCTATGTCTATAAAAAGGTATTTAAATAAAATTTTTCATTATGTATCTTTAGCTCTGCTAATTAAACTGTGTTATTCTCTTTCCTCTGCTGTTACCAATTTTCTTTTTTGTTTTATTATATATATTTTTTTAGATTTATAGATTATTAGTTTTTAACTCAGATTGCCCCTTTTTCCCCAGTGGGTTGGGATAAGTATCGATCTCCACTAAGAGATCATCTCACTTTCCCTCATGATAAATGATCTCTGGGTACCTATAAGCATTTTTCAAGTCTACCAAGGAAAATCTTCCAAGGAGGTAAACATTTCATTTTAGTTTGGTTTAATAAATTTAAGCTAGGTTGAGCTAACTCCTATGAGTAGTGTTTCTAGTTATAACCAAGTAGAAAGTCTTCAGGAGTTTTGACTTTGATCTGCAAAAACAGAAATCATGTGAAAATGTTCTGCATATTGGTCCTGAATTATGTGATTATTCAAAGGCAAAACAACAAGTTAGAAGTATATGATCAGAAGAATATGATCAGAAGCTAACCTGTGGGGAATTCGTACAACCATTATATGTGTATGTGTTAAAGAGAACACTTTGTTTGTCTTTAACAGAACTCAAAACAGGAATTCTGTCCTGTCAGTAATTTCTGCCATTATGCAGCCTCTTCTTGAAGAGCCCACCCTTTTGTTTTATAAACTTCAGGCTCTGAAAAACTTGGATCCATCTCTTCCTGAACAGAGGTTGTTTTCATGTCCTATGAATTACTTGCCAATTTTTTTTTAAAAAAAACAAGCTTTTTAAAAAAAGCATTTTCCCCCTTCATTTTGAACCAACTTTATGTGTCTAGTTCAGTAACATTCACAATGTTGTGTGGTACATCATCCATCCATACAACTTTTCTCATCTTGTAAAGTTGAAACTGTTCCAATGAAGAATAACTTCCATTATCCTCCCACCTCACCTCTGGTAAACATCAGTCTACTGTCTGTCTCCATGAATTTGACTTTTTTGAGTACTTCACAGGAGTGGCATCTCACAGATGTGTCCTTTTTTTGTAAGAGATTTATTTCTCTTTCCATAATGTTCCAAGATTCATCCAAGTTGCAGTGTGTATCAGAATTTCCTTTCTTAGTGCTTCATGGTATTATTTGCCTATGTATTGGTGAGTGTGAATCCAGTAAATTTTGTTTGTCCATTTGTCAATGAACGCTTGGGTTGCTTCCACCTTTTGACTATTGTGAATAATTGCTGCTATGAATGTGAGTGTACATGTGTGTTTGAACCCCTGTTTTCAGTTGTTTTGGATATATATGCAGACGTGGAATTGCTGAATCATATGCAATTCAACTTTCAGCTGTTTGAAAAACTGCCATAAAGGAATTTTTATAGGAAGAAAACTTTCTTTTTCTTGAGGGAATAAAAACAAAACCCTATAAGGATTAAGTTATCTTTCTCTAATCAGAGATTCTTCTAGAGCAAAGAAAATGTTCAGAACATCATGAGGGGTATGAGTTCTTCATTTAGTCATTAGTTTCTTTTCTAAAACATTGAATTGTGTTAATTGTTTGATTCTAAAAGACATGTTTTTAGGACCCCTGGCCTAGAGTTTAATAAGAGCTCTATAAAAGCGAGTGATAGGGGAAGGAGAGGTACTGGGGTATGAATTACATCAAGACATGTTCCATACTAATCAAAATGGATTCTACTGTCATATATAACTAAAAAGAACCAATAAAAATAGACCAAGAAGAAGAGAGACACACACAGAGAGAGGGAGACAACAACTAAAAAGACCACGAGAAGGCGAAACTGACTATTGACTGTTTGAGAATCATATAAGAATGAAAATTAATGTCATGGTTTAGTTAAAGTCATGGTTTAGATATTAGGTGTCTCCTCAATGCTCATGTGTGAGATAATGAAAGAAGGTTTAGAGGAGAAATTATTGCATTATGAAAACCTTAAGCCAATCAGTGAATTAATCCCCTGATGGGATTAGCTGAGTGTTAACTGAAGGCCAGTAGGGTGTGGTTGAAGGAGATGGGTCACTGGAGACTTGCCTTTGGGGTATATATTTTGTGTCCAGTGAGTGGAGTTTCTCTGTCTGCTGCCTGATCATCATGAGCTGCTCCCTCCATCACATTCTTCATCCACGATGCTCTGCCTCATCTCTAGCCCATAGTAATGTATCCTGCTCTTTACAAATTGAGACCTCTGAAACCATGAGCCCTCAAATAAACTTTGTCTCCTCTATAATTGTTCTTGTCAAGTCTTCTAGTCACAATAGCAAAAAAGTTGAGTAAAATAGTAAATGAATTCTATCACCCAACTCAAATTTCACATTCCATATTAACTGTAAGTTATAACTTAAACACTTTCCCACTAGCTTTAGAGTACACAAATAAATATGTAATTGCTGGGAAAGGCAGTTTCATGTATACATACTTTTTAAAACACCACTTGACCACATAGACATGGGCCCTGGGTCTGTATCACTTCCTAACTGAGCTTCCATATAACCTGTTATGAGTTTACAACATTAGTGGGAATGTGTTTCCTAGTTTCAGGTACAATTTATGTCCTTTGTTCTGCTTAAGTATGTATATCTCTTGTTACTTGGCCAAACTCTCTGTATGTCCCTTTCAGGGAGGGCATGGGATCCTTCTTTTGCAGTATAAGAGGGGTGCATCCAGACCAGTTATCCTGTTTGGTTGCCAATGGTGACTCACTGACCATGGGAGAACCAACAAGATCAGAATGTCTTTTCTCTACGTGAATAGTCTTTTTCCATCCAGTGTATGACTGTGCTGTGTGTTTCCCTGACAACTTCATAAGAAAATTCAGTGGGTAAAAGTGTTCTAACTTCTCCTAATAATAGGAACAGATACCACTTGCTTGACAATAAGTACCAGAAGTACAGCATGATCATGATTGATTATGCTAAATATTTCAAGTATCATCTTCAATCAGTGACTGCAGATTCACTAGGTCAGATACAGACAACAAAGCATGTAGTTGTGTTGCCTCTCTGTTGTTTTAGATATATATGCAGATGTGGTGAACCATGTTGTATTTATAAAGCTGGAAAATCAGGAGAGAAGTGTCCAGAAAGGTAAAAACACAACAAAGAAATAAAAAGTTACAGTGAAATAAGTAAAATTTGAATAGAATACAACTGGATTTGTAGATTTGAGAGACTCTAGAGAAGCTTAGTGGAGGCAAATTAATCTACATTAATGAGGAAATGTCTTGTGAAACTAAGGATCAAAATGTTCCAAAGGAAGTGACACTGACTAAAGAAGGGAAAGAAGGAGAAGGAGGAGGAGGAAGATTATGAGTAACTCTCATAAAAGAAATTCTTGAAAACTTTTTATGACATTGACAGTGTAGATCATAAAAGATTGGGAATCAATCTAAGCATACAAAAGACAATTTGTATCATGAGTTAAGTAAAAACAAGAAGGTAAGTGCTATTATTCTTGGTGAATATTTTTAAAAGAAATAAAACACTTTATTTCCCAATGTTTCTATTATTTTGAATTATAATTTACTTAATAAATATTAGTTTTAATTTTTATACATTTATACTTCTACACATTTATAGTGAACAGTAAGAAAACTTTTACTGTTGATAAAGAGTTTTTCAAGGTCATGGAACAAATACAACTTTTCCCATTGGTAATTAATAGCCCTTCATATTGTATCATTTTATGTGACCATTGTTATGGTCATACACTACTGTTCAAACTGAAGTTTGCCAGATGTTACCTGTTGGAATATTTTATTTGATAGAGAATTTTCTGAAATTTTAGATTTATATGGTTTTATATCTTCACTCATTCTTTCTTTCAAGGTGAATAAACATAAGAAGAAAGAAGAAAGATATGTTTCTGGTACATAAGTACAAGGAAAAATATTAGAATATAGGAAAACTTAAAATAAAATCTGAATTGTAGGTTCATTGTGGACATTTACTATCAATGCAATTTGGAGCAGAATATTTGGTCCATGTAAAACTTGCCTTTGTCATTAAAATGGAAAGCACAAGCTACTTGTTAGGAAGATTACCATGTAATGACTAATACAGGGTTTACTAGAGCAGAGGTCAATTAGTGAATTGAAGTTGGACTGGTTTTGGATTGGTAGGTATCTAAAAGTTTCAAAAACAGGTCAAAGGGTTGGAATTTATCTTATGATAAAGAAGAATTTATTGGCAATTGTGTACTAACCTGATAACTTTAGTGTCTTATGAAAAATAACCAGGAAATCTGGACAGAATAGATTATAAAATGGAAGGACTAGTGACAATGTGATAAATCGAGAATACAGAGTAATAAAACTGATGCATGAAGATAAGAACTTCATAAATATTGTGTAACAAAGTATAAAGGAAAATTACAATTAATGTATATTTATTTCACTTGGTTAATAATTTACTCTTTAGAGAAAGAGCTATAAATATTGACAAGAATTTTTAATTTCTTAGGTATTAGACAGCGGTAGAGTTATGTGTCACAATTGAGTAGATCTTCAGTTTGTGGTTGTTGGATGAATAATTTAAGGTTTAAACCAAAGATTTTTATCAGGTATTAAGTAAAAGTAATAACAAATGGGGTGATGTTGTAAGAAAAAGAGAGATAGATAAGAAGAATACAGAAAGGCAGGAAATGTGTATAATTATTTAAAAATCACTACATGAAATAAAGTTGGGACAGACTCATGTTTGATAGTAGAAATGTGATAACAGGAACAATAGACTTGGCAGTGACTTAAGAGAAACAGCTTGGAAGTAAGTCTGAAATACTTTGAGATGAAGATTGTATCACTAAGAGTTTGCAATCATTTATCCAATATTTTCAAGACAACTTTGAACTTTGGGAGAATACAGAACTATATGGAATGCAACATCTGCAACATACTTTAATGAAGAACTAGAACTTCAAATAATTATAAAATAAGGTAGAATGTGATTCAAGGTTGAAAAAATATTCAGAAGGGATATCATTCACTCATGGATAGGTACAATTTAGTAAAGAGGAGAAAAGTTATGCTGTGAGTAAAGTCATTAAGGCAAAAAAGCAGAGAAATGTGAATACTATAGCCAAGATATGAAATCAATCCAGGCATCCATCAGTGGCTGAACGGTATGGAAAACGTTATATATACACAGTGGAATGTTACTCAGCTATAAAAAGAATGGAATTCTCTTGTGTTCATCAGCTTTCTGTTGCTGGGACAAAATATTAAGGAGGAAAACAAATATTAAAGGAGAAAAAAAATATATAGTGGCTCACAGTTTGAAAGATTTTAGTCTGTGGTCACTTGGTTCCATTGTTTCTGGGCCTAAAGCGAGGCAGGACATCATTGGCAGGGAGCACATGGTAGAGCAAAGCTACTCACCTCAGGATGACTGGGAAATAGAGAGAGAGAGAGAGAGAGAGAGAGAGAGAGAGAGAGAGTAAAAAGGGACCCTGGACAAAATATTCCTTTGAGAACTTGCCTTATGGTGACCTACTTCCTCCAATTAGGCTCCATCTCCTAACGTTTATTTTTCTTCCCAATAGCCTATTTAGCAAGAAATCCATCAATGGATTAATCCATGTGTGAAGTTACAGCCCTCATGCTGTAACCTTCAACACATGAGGCTTTTTGGGAACATTTCATGTGAAAACTATAACAAATTCTGTCATTTGCAGCAATGTAGATGGCATTGGAAGTCATTATGCTAACTGAAATAAACCAGAAACTGTAGGACAAATAAAACATATTCTCACGCATTTGTTAGAAACTAAAAAGTCTATGTCATAGAAGAAGGGAGTAGAATGGTGGTCACTAAGGACAAGTAAGGGCAGGGGTAGGGAGATGGAAAGAAGTTAGAGAAGGGATACTGAAACACAGCTATAAGGAAACAATTCTGATTTTCTATAGCACAGGAGGGTCACTACTGGTTATATGAAAGTATGATGTATTTTTAAATAACTAGAATAATGCAAAAGTTCCTGACACATAGAAATAATGTTTGAGGAAATGGAAGAGATTATTCATTCTTGTTTGATCATAAAACATTGTATACATATTTTTGTAAATTTAGAAACATATATAAATGTTATATCTTAATGAAAATAGCTATATTTTGTAGGAAAGTGAAATTGATAAGTAATCAGAGGGAAGTTGATGACAAAAGGGAAGGTTGGAGAAATTCTGAGACAGCCTGATGTGTTCCAAATAAGTATTAGATTACCATTGTATAATGTGACATTTACACAGGCCTATTCTAATGGAGATTTTAGGAATTTTTTCAATAACATTCATAATTGTTAGGCAAGATTAACTGTTATAACAAATCACCCAAATCACTGTGACTCACCAAAATAATTTCTATTTTTTTTTTTTTTTCATTACACCGGAGAAATTCTGTGAGGCAAGACCAGGGCTTACTCCATACCATTTTTCTGCCTGAATTCCTCCTATGGGTCCACTGGTTCCTCTGAATCAGCCCGAAACAGGTGAAAAGCAGGGGGTTCTCTGGGAGGAAGTGGAAGCTAACCTTCAAGTGACATGCCTGCCATCAGCCAGAACTTAGTGCCCACTTAATTATACGTACGGAGAGTAGTTTTCACCAATGGAAACACAATTTTCAGTGTCTTGGAGTGCACAAGTTGAGGTTGCCCAGATACTTATTCTCTCAAAATATGTTTTCAGATGAAATTCAGAGAATATGACATCTTAACAAGGCTATTAGGGAATAACATGTGACCAAACTGTATTTTACATTAAAATGTTAATGTCTACAATCACCTTTCAAAATTGGAAAAAAGTGAGGATAAAAGGGCATAGATTATAGTATGTGAAAAATCTAAACCACACTATAAAGGGAAAAAAACAACAATCATTAGAGAAATCAGAGATGGCAAAAATTCAATCTCAGAATTTATGGGGAAAAAAAGAGAGGAAGTGATTCCACAGATGGAATTAATTGTCTGGGAAGGTACAGATCACACATCAGCAGGCTAATTGTATACTCCAATTTGGCAAATTCTAATGTCACAGTTGTAGTTCCAGCAAAATAAATATCAAAATTTCCCCAGTTAGGATGATAAATATTATGGTCATCTTACTCAGAAGTCAATAGCTCAGGGAATTTAATCAAGTAGTCTTGAAATAATTTTCTCAAGTGAATTGCTTTAAAATTAACTATTAAAACTAAAATTGCATAAAATTAACTGAATTTATTTACTAGGACTATCACCAGAAAGACACTGGGCAAAGAGGAAGCATTATCACAGCATCTTAGAAATGAAGGCTGCACAGGTTATATGTCAATGTACGCACAGTGACCAGGAGAGCTACTTAATAAGTTGATGCTGCTTTGTGGTCTGCTGAGAAGAATTATGTCTACCTAGAAGACAGATGTACCACAAATAATTGATGACACTGGTCATTAATATCTTCCATGTATTCTTCTTGCTATGGTTCTGTGCTTAACATAGATTCAAATTTTCCTCCTGGTAGAACTTTGTTTTTGGGAGATGTTGCACTGAGCTTCAATAGGGACATTTTGTTTAGTTTGTTCATTGCATTATTTTTTAATAAAATATATTGAACCTCTGGTTTATTTATATGCCATTTCAGCTTGGTTAGTATGAGTCACATCCCCTAGAGAGTAATCACATCTACAAAGAGTAGAGCTGTATTTTCTAGACCAAGAACCTAGTATTGTGGGCTGGGGATGTGGCTCAGCGGTAGAGCGCTTGCCTGGCATGTGCGCGGCCCAGGTTCGATCCTCAGCACCACATACAAATGAACGCATTGTGTACAGCTAAAGAAATAAATAAATATTTAAAAAAAAGAACCTAGTATTGCTATCCCATTCAAGAGATTGCCCTATACAGATGTTTATTAAACAGCTAGCTAGTCTCTCTGGATGAAAAACAGCTTCTGTGTATATATTAGGGATGATTTGATTGATAGTGATAGCATAAATATATATATGGGCTTAACATGGCCAATGCCAATAGTTAGAATAATAAAAGGAATCTATGATGCTTCCTTGTTGAATACTGTTTTCATGAAACATAGGTATTTGTGAATTTTCTGGTCTCCTCTGGTGTCAGATTTCTAAATCTAATTGGAAATAGCTGGACAACTGAACCTATACAAAGTAAGGCTAGGTCTGCCCTATCATCTCATCATAGGAAAAAGTACAATTCTACTCAGAAATTTGAAGCACCTGGGAACTCTGCAGTGAGGAGGTTCAATGAAACAGTGCCGACTTTACTTAAATGACAGAGTGAGCTTTCACCAACAGCAGTTAGTTTGAAGGAGAAAGCATTAGCGCTTATGTGACAAAGCTGATAAAGCCATCACAGCCTTGTAATGTAAAAGAAAATTTAATGATTCCCAATCACTTCTTTGCAATTGGATTACTCTGTAGACTCCAGAGCATATTCAAAAACAGCTTCCTTCCTGATGAAGATTTCATATGTTATATGTCAAGACAATAGATATTTCAATGACAAAGAAGACAGCAAACAGAGATGGTAATGCCCAGTCGAGCAGAGAGAGAATGTGTCCAGTTTTCTTAACAAATATGTTTCCTTACTAGTATCCCTAACAACAGGACTATGAAGAGAACATACACAAAAAAGGGTAGTGAATCAGAATTGATGCTTGTCAAATAAGAGCAGAAAAGAGATACAGTAGAAAGACTTTTGGCATTTACACTTAGAATTTGATGAGAAAGCATCATGCTGGGATGTGGAGGAGGAGGAACGAATATATTGAATGGGGGAAGAAAGAGAATATGAATGGCTATGCCATCAGCACAGGAATGTAATTGCTGGTTTGGAGATAAACAGCTTCTATGTATATATTAGGGATGATTTGATTGATAGTGATAGCATAAAAGGCATTAAATATTGAACCTGCAAGTTGGTCGCCTCACTTCCATCTCTTCTGTCTCTCTCTCTCACACACATACATGCATAAAACTATTCAAATGAAAAAAAAAAACTGTCTATAATATTTGCATTTATAGACCTCTGTGTATACAAACTCATATTTATACTGTGTCAACTGTCAATAAAATTATTTGAAGGACTACACATATTTCATGGCAGTATGAGATGAATTTTTCATTATCTAAGCCTAAAGATGAATGTAAGATATTAAAAAGAAGTGCTAAAGAGATTGGTGAAATTATTATCTGGGACAAATGAGATATGATTAACACAATATAACACAAGCATTAAATATTTATCTCTACATCGGGAAAATAAAAATGTTTTTCTGAGTCCAATTGATCTTGTTGACATAATACTTTGCTTATGTAAATTATCTTTGCCTGGATCAAATTAAAATATAATATCAACATTAAGTTATTGTTTCATAGTTCTGTGCCATGTATAGAATTTATTTACATGTAGTGACAGAATGCATTGTCTGATCATTTTTAAAGAAGAAAGCTGAATATAGAAGAGTGACTGCAAATTTGTAAAAATTCAGCAGATTTTCAAAAGGACAAAAAGCCTAAGGAAAAGAATATTCATATAGAACAATTCAGGTAAAATGTTTAAAGTAATTTAAACAAATAAGCAAATAAAACAAAATACCATATCTAATTATGTACTCTATTGAACTACAAATTTATTTTCAATTTTGTATAATTGAAATTATTCAAATGTTTTAGGGCTACCGAAGTTCAGAAAACTGCCATAGTCTTATTCATTGCTGGACTTGGTACCATGATGACATGGATTTAGGCTGTCTCCCAGGTTACACATAAGTCACCTGACACCACAATGAGGTCTTATTCCCTTCACTATTTCTCTTTGTAGCATCTCTATGAAGTCATCTCAAAGATTTTGAGATCTTATTCAACACAGAACCCTCCATCCAAAATTGTAGCCTTTATTATTAAAGGACAGTGCTTTTAGTTGGGCTCCTGAATGAAAACTATGGCATCTGGTCTATTCCCAGAACATTTCCAGCTCAAAGGGATATTAGGGAGACACCAAAAGTAACTTCAAAAGAAAGTTCTTTCCTTATGTTTCTTAAAACCTGTGAAAATACCACAATGGTGGCAAGTAAAACTCCCATTGTTTCAGCCCATTTGCATTCCTTGTTGGCCAGGTCAGCCCACACCTGCAGCTGGAATTCCCCAACTAGCAATACTCAGAAATCCTCATCTTACATTGCTTCTGTCTAAAGTCAAGCCACTGTTTTAGGAACAAAGCTAAAAATAGTTCAATTTCTTCTACTACCTCATCCAGAGTTCTCCTTATTTTATTACAATCCATGTTTTATTTCACAAATATCCTTCTTTTCCCCCACAAATGTCAACTAGCTCAGAGGCAACACTAATTTAATAATGAATATTGATTGAATGTCAAGGGAAATGACTTCCAGGTAAGACAGTGCTTTAGCCAACTAAAATCAATCTGAGGGTGAAAATTTACAGAATGTGGTTTCCAAATATTTGGTGATAAATCCTAGGATAGAGGAAAACTTATTCTCCATCATGTAGAATACTGCCCTTGGTTCTGTTGAAATGATAAGGTTGCAAGCAGCAATAGTCCCTGTAGACATTGTCTTGAAGGAAGAATATTCTGAGTTTATAAGCATATGTGGCTAGACAGAAGATGAGAAATTGCTTCCAGAAATTACAATAAGTTTTGTAAAAGATGAGAGAAGAAAGATGATAGAAGTAAGCAGGAAATGAAGAAGCCAGTCAGTGTCTGTGAACTAAGTTCAGGGTATTATCTCAGGAGCAGTCAATTCGCTTCAATATAATAGGTATTATAAAATATTTGTCTTATAAAAAAACTGAATTTAGAACATTTAAGGGACTGAAATAAAGCAATAAAGATAATGACGGAGACAGTATTCACAGGACCTTCAATTCTTTACAGATACCTAATAATAAATTGTCAGTGCTTTGGTGAATTGCCCTGAGTAATTCTTTGACATTTAGTGAAGGAGCCCTAATTAGGAAGGGCTGTTGTAGCTAGCTGGAAGCCATAAGTTCCACCTGATATGTATGTGACGCACCTGTAGGCACCCGCAAACCTGAAGGTATATAACCGGGTGAAAGCGGTCCGAGTTAGGAGAACGGAGAATTCAGTCAGCCGGGCAGTCACTCGGTCGGTCAGAAGAATCAGAGCGGCCAGAACGTAGGCAGAGCGGTTACAGAAGAGAAACCAGATAGAAGAAGTAATGACTGGTCAGAGTTAGGCCGAGGCTCCCAAGGAAGACAGAAGACAGAAGAAAGAAGAAGGAAGAAAGAAGAGAGAGAAGAAAGAAGCTCTAATCTTTCTCTAAGCTAAGCTCTATCTTTCTAACTCTAAAGCTAAGCTACTCTAAGCTAAGAAGACAAGAAGAAAAGCTCGCTCTAATCTTTCTCTCTAAAAATCTTTCTTTCCCTCTCTAAGCTCTAAGAAAGTAGAAGTAAAAGTAGTAAAAGCTTAACTCTGCCCCCGAGAGTTTTTATCCCGGTTTACGGTACCAGGCAGCTTACAAATGGTGGTCCGTCCGGGGCTCGGCAGGCAGAGAAGAAAAGCTAAGAAATAAGAGCAATGAAAAAGCATAGCCTCAGACTCAGTTGAGACCAGCAAAAAGAGTAGAAACAAGAGAGCATAGCCTCTGACTCAGTTGAAGCCAGTTAAGAATTAAGCCGAAGCAGAGTAGCCAGCGAAAAGCCGAAGCGAGCCGGCCAAAAGCCGAAGCAGAGTAGCCGGCCAAAAGCCATAAAAAATAAAGAAGCTAGAAAAGCTATACAAAGAAAAAGCCTTGAGCTTTAGCAAAAAGCCATAAAGAAAAAAGCCATGAGCTTAAAAGAAAATAGAAAGCCATTGAGCTTTGGCAAAAAAGCCATAAAAATAAAGAAGAGAAAAAAAAAAAAAAGTCAAAGCCGCTTATGCAGTTGTGCTTAACTAAGTGCGTTAGCTGCTCCTCAGCAGTAGGCTTCCTTAAAGCCACAGCACCTTCTCAAAAAGGGCTCAAATATCCACCCTTTCAAAAATAAAAGGTGAAAAGCTAGGTAGGGAAAAGAAAATAGAGAAAATAAAATAGAGAAAATAGAATTAAAGCACCTTTTTAAACTAAAGGGAAGGAATATGAAGGAGCCCTAATTAGGAAGGGCTGTTGTAGCTAGCTGGAAGCCATAAGTTCCACCTGATATGTATGTGACGCACCTGTAGGCACCCGCAAACCTGAAGGTATATAACCGGGTGAAAGCGGTCCGAGTTAGGAGAACGGAGAATTCAGTCAGCCGGGCAGTCACTCGGTCGGTCAGAAGAATCAGAGCGGCCAGAACGTAGGCAGAGAGCGGTTACAGAAGAGAAACCAGATAGAAGAAGTAATGACTGGTCAGAGTTAGGCCGAGGCTCCCAAGGAAGACAGAAGACAGAAGAAAGAAGAAGGAAGAAAGAAGAGAGAAGAAAGAAGCTCTAATCTTTCTCTAAGCTAAGCTCTATCTTTCTAACTCTAAAGCTAAGCTACTCTAAGCTAAGAAGACAAGAAGAAAAGCTCGCTCTAATCTTTCTCTCTAAAAATCTTTCTTTCCCTCTCTAAGCTCTAAGAAAGTAGAAGTAAAAGTAGTAAAAGCTTAACTCTGCCCCCGAGAGTTTTTATCCCGGTTTACGGTACCAGGCAGCTTACAATTTAGTCTAAAAATTTGGCCAATATGGAATAGCGCTATTCCTCCTAGGCCCTCCCTGTTTGTTACTAAAACGACCATGAACATAACACAACCAGCCAACGTAAGATGTTGAGAGTCTGAAAGATGGAAGCAGACTGCCTAAGGATCTCAGAATGTGATGAATCAAATGTTTCGTGAGTGTTTGTCTCTGTGGAACTACCAAGACAACAGACAAAAGTAGCTCCAAGAAAAGACTCACCTCCAGCCAAGGACTAGAGAATGGGGTGGACTATAACAGCAAACATTTTTGACAACAACTACCTTATTCCACCTATGCATCGTCATTTGATTTTGTCCTGTCCCTCTGGCATTTTAGTGGGACTAAGCAGGTAGCCAATGTTCCAGACCACTCTTCCACTTCGAGGAAGCAGGTAATAGTGATCCATTTCCTCACCTGGTTGTGTCAGTGAGGGAGGTAACCTTCCATCTGTGCTTGGTAAAAACAGGAAGTGTTCAGATTCTCCTGCCAGAATATGTCAGTAGGGTACAAAAAGTGAACAAAGTTGAGTGAGTTGGGATTTTTCAGCATTCTACTATCCCTGGACCCTTTTTTCAATTGTTTCCAGTGGGACCTATGAGAAACTGAAACTCCACACCAACTCATTAGCATCAAGATTGGCTGGAGCATATGAAGGGCTCCTTACCACTCTGTTCTCCCTACTTTCTATCTGAGCAGGAAACTGAACTTGAATCTTCACTAGACTGCAATGAGGTAGTGTGCCTCAAAGCTCCACTTTTGCTAAGGGGGCTGGGGTCAATAGCACCCAAAAGAAAACTGAGTATCTAGCCAACTCAAGACCTCTGCATTACTATTAAATGGGGGAAACTGCCCACTAAAAGAAAACTAAGCCAAAACTTCAAGACAAATTCTGTCTTAAAATTAATCTACATAAAAGATTAAATAGGTGAAAGAATTCCTTGGGTAATCTTATATAGCATCAAAAAAGTTCACACAATAATAATACATTGCTCTCACAAGACCAAGACGGAGCAGATCAATCTGCTTCTGGCTGGGGCTGTAAAGATATGTTCTTTAAACATATCTTTTGAGTTCATGTAATGGAAACATTAAAACAATTTTATTTTTAAAATGTAGAGAGAACTAAATGTAAATGTTCTATATTTTCTTTGAAATAAAATACTTCAATACCAGTAGATCATAACCTTATATGTGTGTGTATATATGTAAAAATTAAAACACTAATTTTTTTAAAAAAAAACAATGCATTAAAATATTATATATCAAGACAAAAGTCTTAAAAAAGCAAGAAAAGAAAAACAAGAGTTAGAATCTAGGAAACACACAAAGGGAAAAACTATAAAATATCACACTTAAGAACTCACATCAAATAATCACCTCAAATATAAATGGTTCAAATACACCAATTAATAGAAACTTTCAATCCACACAGCAGGAAAACTGGAGGGAAAAAAAGTCCAACTACTCATGATCCAACAATATTCTCTCTATATGAAATTCACTTAAAATACCAAAACATAGATAGGTTGAAAGTAAAAGAGTGAAAAATGATATGCCATGTAAACATTAAACAAATAGGTTGGGTGGCACACTATTATTTAATAAAGCAGATCTCAGAACAATGAAAATCACTAGAGGCAAAAAGGGATATTATACATTAATAAAAGTATCTTCCTACCAGAAAGAGACAATAATTCTAAATATTCGTAGACCTAATATAACAAAGTCTCACCTGATGGTGCTGAAAGAAGAAATTGACAAATCCACAATTACATATTGGTATCTTAACACCTTACTTATTTGTATCAAGTAGCAATAATATAGAATTGAGTAGTGCAGCCCAAGGGATGTCATTGACACACATAGAACATTGCATTTCACTAACAACAGAATGTGCTTTTCTTTTTTCACAAATCCATGGAATATTTACCAAGATGAATTACACACTTACATAAAACAAAACTCAATATATTTAAACAAATGTAAATTGTATGGTTCTAAAAAGAAAGACACAAATTACCAATATTGAGAATGAACTTGAATTATCACTACAAATCCTACATCCATTAGAAAACTATCAAGGTAATACTACAGACCACTTTGCAATGATAACTATTTCAAATTGCACCAAATGGAACAATGTTTAAATGGCTCCTTCTAACAGAAAGTTCAATAAATTCAGTTTAGCACTTGGTGTATATTAGCATTAATTTCTTTTATCAGGATAGTAGTTCTTAGCTCATAAAATTGCTATGATGATAAAGAGATGTATAGAACACTTGGAGGATAAAAAGTTTCAATAATGGTTAGCTATTATTATTATTAATTCAGCAAATATTATTGAGTGCTTACTGGCAGGCACTAGCTAGGTGCTAGGAAAATGGAAGTGAAGAGTACATATCAGTTAGGGTATGAATCAGGAGACAGAATTCACACCATTTATTTTACAGGGAGAATTTAATAAGTCAGCTCTCCAATATCCATGATTCAGCATATGTACATTCAACCAAATGTAGATAAAAAATATTAAAATAATGCTTCTGTACTGAATATGTACAGATATTTCCTGATCGTTTTTTCCTAAGCAGCAGAGTATAACAATTACTTACATTGCAGTTACACTGTGTCAGTTATTATAAAATGATATAAAGTCCATAGTGGGATATGCATATATTCTATGCAAATATTATACCATGTTATAAAAAGGACTTGAGCATTGTGGATTCTGCTTTTTGCAGGGGGTAGGTGGCTGTCCTCCAACAATTTCCTTGAGATGCATACTGAGGGACAATAGTACAAAGAATTATAAATAGTTTAAAAATAAATAGTTTAAGGTATATTGGAGGTCACAATTGCAGGATTGCAGGAAGGAGCTAAAACTTTGTCAGAATAAAGAGAAGAAACTGAAATTATCAAAAGAGGCTTAGGTAAGAATTCTTGCAGTGTTGAAACTCCAAGATCTGAGGGTGGGCTGGAGTTTCTCCACAATAAGATGTCTCAGCAAGTGTTGGAAAAACTGCAAACTAGACCCAGCTACCACCATGACAAGGAGTATTTTGTTGGAAAAATGAAGAAATATTACTATATGATTCCCACAAGTTCAAGAAGCCCACAGGAAAAATCAGGTACCTTCTTTTACCTCCAGTCTTGCACTCTGTGACAGCATCTGTTGAAATAGCTTAAGGAACAGACTGTTTTGGCAAAGCAAAAATATGGTTTTTAGAGTTTCTTCCATAGCATTGCAATTTTAATTATAAAAAGATGAAATAGAGACAATAGTAGTAGTGAAGTAACAGGCAAAATCATTTTTGATACTCAGCATTCAAATGTACTCTTCTTAGCATATTGGAACTAATGCAACCCAATAAAAAACAGCTCCATATTTTTTTGGGAAAGCAAAAGAAAACAGAATGAAGTACTAGTGAGATTTAAAATCATAGCCCATTCTCTAACCAATTACTCTCTTCTGTATTTTTATGACACCCTATAGATATTCATGTCATAAAACATTATGCTTACTAGAATTATAGTCCGACACTTCCAGTAGATTGAGAATTATTTTAGAATGGGCAATGAGTAACCCATTCTCTATCTCCATAGAATGAATTAGGACTTGGAAGAGACAATAAATGTTTTTGGAAAGAGTTTGGGAATTTCACAGCCTGAGTCAGTCTGTTCTAAGCACTGAAGATAAACCAGTGCTCATTTAGGCTGTCTCAGGTAAAGGGAGATTAGAGTGAGGAAACACAGGGCAAGAAGAATGCAAATCTACTAAGCATGATAAAGAACTTGGACCATTGTTCCAGATAAATGTAACTCTGTAGCCTATTATCCAGTTTATCCCTCACACTAACATAACACTCCCTGCTGCCATTGCCCTTTCGCTCTGCACTTACTGTGATTCAGTTATATTTTTCTACTTTTTTTTTTTCATTTGCTGTTTCTAATTCTCTTGTTTTAAGTTGTTCTTTCTTTATCATATTCTTTAACTAGAAGATATTCATTTTTTATTAATTCTTTAGCCAGATGATACAGCTGCATTGTGTGACATGTGTCTTCTTTTAGGGACTGACTACAAGAACCCATAGCCATTTGTCTTCCAATCATTGGTGCAATAGTTGCTTAATGGAACCTGACCCTGAGTCTTATTCTGGAGTCACTGACACACGTAATTCAAAAATTTAGTTTGCATCAAAAGGATGAAATGAGAACAAATTGAATGCAGCTACAGATTCCCCCCCCCCCCCCCCCCCCCCCGGACACCTTCATGAATAGCACAATGTCGGCCATAGTGAAGATTTAGAGATCATACCATGAATTAATATCCTGCAACCTAAATTCATTTGCCCTGAACAAAACAGAGAATTAGAAATAGGGGCGAAGAAAAGAAAAAGAAGAAAATTCAGACAACTGTCTATTCTGCCAATACCAACTAAGCCACAATTCTCTCTTATTAAAGAAACGAATTTCAAAGAATAAGCTCAAATAAGGTCATTTTGTGATGATGGTGGAACGACCTCAGACAAAATTGATAACACTGTGTAAAATAAAATATGACCAAGCATTCTCTCACTAATATGAATGCCTGATAATTCTTAACAAAATATCTTTAGCTTTATGCATTTCTTCTGCCAACAACACATAAATTATTAAGAGAATAAATCATCAAATTGTCCCCCTATCTTGTCATCACCCAGTTCAAAGCAAACTACGCTTCCTGAACAGAACTTTCCCAAAAATAAACTAACACAAATGCAAATCTTATACCCAGCTCCTTCTAAAATCCTAGTATGAAGATGCTCCACACTACTCCCATGGGGTTTTGTCTCTCTTAAAACATGTACCAACCAATCTAACTTTTCATAAATATTTGAATGGCAAATGCCATAAATTACTTTGAACAGGAATATTGAAATCTGATATAATTTAATTTTCAAAATGCTCACTGTGTGTTTCTGGCTGCTGGCTGAAGAAAAAAGCAACGGGGTTAAAGAATGGATCTTTGAAACTAAATAATATTTCAATGGCCTATATATGGCAAGAGGGAAGCTTGGATATTGTGGCTATGGTATTGAAAGGATATGGGTGGATTCCTGATATTTTAAGAAATAAACAAATATCATTGATAAATTGGATTTGTTCTTTTCTTGAACCTCATGTTTAGTGTACTGAATTAATCATGTGTTGCTTAAAATCCATTAAATTCAAGTTTTCAGTTCTGTGAATATTTTAATAAAGTTGCCACAGATACATTAAAATAGGTTGGAAATCATAAACTGGAGCTTATATATCCTTTACATATATTTCATTTTTATATGAAAAGTGTATATGTATTATCAAACATTCTACTCATTCATATTTTCTTAAAAGAATAGAACTCTAAAAATAATATTTATATATACTTTAGTTTCAGTTTTATGTTTGGTTAGTTAACTACTTTTAACTGTTGGGAAAAACTTTATGATTTTCATTCATTCATTCACAAATTTTCTACCCAGTTTTCCAAAGGTAGAGAGACAGGTAAGCTCCATTTCCCTAATATCACCAATAATACTATGTTTACATCTTTTTATATGATGCTTTATGGACTTACATAACTGTTTTCATTTTGTTGGTACTGGAATTACTGGGTCATATGTAAGCATGCTTCATTTTCACTCTACAAGAAATTTGATAGAATGCTATAAGTCAATGGGAAAGATGTGGCTACCACTCTGTTCTATAGCATGAAGAGATGTCAAGAAAATAATATGAGCCAAATAATCCAGGAACTTTAGAATACACATAGCATGAAGGTGTTTTATATGATGCTCAAGAACAAGCATTACTAATTAGTAGAGCTAGAAATCAGAATAAATTAAAGTGGACATGAGAAAGAGTGGATATAATTCAGAATGGCCATTAGGAGAAATAGTACATACAAATGAAACAGCAAGAGAGTATCAGCAGGAAATTGCCAAGTAGACCTGAAATAGATGGAGGTCTGCTGGAGCTCAAGCCTGAGCTGCAACTATGAGGCAGAAACCAGCCACATTAGAACCCAGAACACTGGAGTCAAACTCTATTGCATGCAGGAGGCTTCTAATATCAATCCCTACAGGGAGGAAATCAATTTTGTTGTATGACCATTACAGAGGTCATAGGGAAAAAAGAGAGGCAAGAACACCTGCATACCTACCTACTGTAATAAAAAATCTTATTATCCATCATGTACTAAAAATACTACACAGCTACGAGCTTTAATAAAATTTCCTAAGGTACACTTGCAGTTTGCATTGAGTTTACATGTTGAAAATCTGCTTGATTAAATCCAGGAAATTCTAGCAATATATAAGGAAAAAAATTTGATAAAATGCTTTTTCAAAACCCAGGATAAATAAGTAAAATGCATTTTTTCTTTCTTCTCTTTTATTCTTTCACTATATTCTTTTTTGCTTGTTGTTGTTGTTATTGTTTTGCTGTGCTGAGGATCAAACTATTTAATTCCGTTGTTTAATTGTAACCTCAGCCCATTGATGGGGGAAAAAATACAAAATAAACTAAACAAATAAAAAGCTATAAATAAATAGGTTTTCTGACTTGTTTTAATTCCTATTATCAAAACAACAGCTTCTTGTTCTTTTCTTTTCGGTTTGGAGAACTGAACACAGGGTTTCATCACATTTGAGCTCCATCCCTATCCTCTATTTTGCTGTTCAGACTATCATGTTATCTGCCAGCAGGAGCAATAAAATTTCAAATTGAAGTCACTAACCACAGATCCTTTAGTAAATTACATAGAACATACAGGAAAAATGAATTAAATAATATATCTAATCATAAAAATTAAAAATATATATGCTTAGGAGAAAAGATTAAGAAATACTTCTATAAACATTGTAAGTAATTTCAAAAGTTCATCATATGATCAAAAGAATATTTTGCAAAAGTGGCATTTTATTATGGTTTAAATTTAAGAAGTTGCTTACTTTACTTGGTTTTATTTTTACTATTTTGATTGACATCCATACTTTTCTGTTTGTATGAATCCCTCTTCTATTTAATTAGTAACTTTTACTTTGCTTTTTATTGGATAAATTTTTAGGATGTGAAACTTCTCTTTTTCAGGATTAAAGGGAAATGAGAGGAGACCAGTGAGCATAATGTCATACATGGCAAGGACAAGACATAATTGCCTATAACTATATCAATCTAATGTTTCAGCAGTTGCTCATATTGATCTTCGGTTGAATGCTGCCACCTGTTTCTCCAAATGAAACAAACAATGTCCTACCTAAGAGCCATACCCTAAAGCAACACTTTTCTGGGAAGCCTGTCTATAAATACAGTTACAATTCCCTTATATCTTACACTCCCCCAACCTCAACAGGACTGGGTGTTTCCCTTGCTTCTGTACTCTTACCATTTCATGCTGACTTTCACTTTGTCTTATTTTCCAGACCAGGCTTCTCGAAGGTCAGGTGTTCTGAATGCATGACTCTTAGTTCAGTCTCTGCAATAGGAGAGTCTTATGTGTATACATCACATACTTATAAACAATGCACAGTACATGTGGTCCTGGATTGGGTGTGTGTATGTGTTTATGTTTTCTATTGAATTACTTGATTAATGGTAGTTTGAGTTAGCAAATTTATCGTAGGTAAAATACACCCCTAAGATAATGAAAATAGATATTTTAGTACATTATAGATTAGACATGAAAACAAAAAAAAATGTAAATGAGGAACAGACTTGTAATATTAAAATACTAATCTCTACAAAATGATTTAATATGACAGAAAGATATGGAATTCATATAACAGTAAAACTAATATTTTCAGCTTATTATACTCATAGTTTCAATTAAATCTTTCATTTTTGCCTGAAATAATATGAAAGTATAAATGTTTCCTAGATAACTCCTTAAGAATTTAGGCTATTAAATTTCTCATTAAATATTCAAACAAAAGAATATAGAATGATTACTTTTTAAGTATTAATTTCTGAAGAGTGACATTTGAAACAAAAATTCCATAGTAGGTATTTGGGGAAAAATATATTCCAAATACAGCATCTAATAGTTTGTCAGTATTTGAAGGCAGAATATTTTGAGTCCATATAATCACATAGTTTTTCAACATTTAGGATATTTATATAAAACATATTTATGCTTAGGCATATGAAATTTTGTTGACTACCTAACTGCTAAGTGGATTCATATTTAAATGTAAATATCTTTCCAGAGTGCAGTGTGTTGAAATTACTAATTTTCATACTAGACATTTCAAAATTTGCATGTATAATTGCACATTTCTTCATGCAAATAAAAACTTAGTTTTTACCCTGCTGGCAAAGGTATTTATGTATTTATCCATGCACACTCAATGTGTATGCAAACATTTGGATTTACATATATAAATATGTATTGTGTTTATGTACCTGTTGGTTTTATATTGTACAATATGTGCATCTTACTTTTTATGTGATATACACTGTTATGCTTGACCTTAATAAGTGTGGATTACTCCTATTTGCCATTTGTCCAGAGTAACTGAATTTTATGAATATTCTATCTATTAAGGTTGTAGGGAATAATTCCACTCAAAAGGATTATAGAATATCAGGTTTATAAAGTTCAGAAACCTAATGCTTATTTCAGAAATAAAACTTGAATATCAAATGCATATTTAATACATACATATTATATATTCTATAAATATTTTTGGGCAGAGTAAGTTAAAGCAACTCCTAGACCTGGACACTATTCCTTGTCCACTCTGCAAACAATTCAAAATAAATGTTAAAAAAAAAAAAAAAAAAAAAAAAGGTGACCATGACTATTATGTATGACTAGGCATTCATGCAGAATTGCCCATTAACATGTGCTGCTTGGGACATGGGATGTGTCACAGCCATTTTGTGCTAGAATCTTCTGACTGTAAAGGCTTGGTGTTGTGATAATGCATATTTAGCTTCTGAGATTGATGGATTTCTTCAGTGAACAAGTTTATGCGGCATTTTTTCCCTATCTGAGTCAATGTTTTCCTCAATACCATGAAGTAAATTAAAATAAAGTGTTTAAATCTACTGCTTATGATAAAGAAGACCAAATCTCATTCTAATAAATGTGAAATACAGCTTGTCATGTTCCTTTCACTCTGTAGAAATGCTACCACAAGGCTTTGCCAGTTAAGTCTAATATGTTGACATTTATTTTTGCTGCAATAAATGTTAGGATTATATTTTTGCATTAAATTCTGGCATTTTTAAAGATCACGATGACAAGTAATTTATTCCTCAAATCACTCTGGTTTGTTTTTAGTTTTTGAATATGGATTTGGCCATGTGTCTCCAAGGCACAGTACAAAGCATATTTCATATGTTTTGCAACCTATTAGTTTGATTTAAATCCACTTTTTCCATCTGGATTTATGCAAGCTTTCCTTGATGTTATTTGCTCTGAATTATTGCCCAGAAATAATCACACTGAATCCAATTTTACACTGGCTGTGTGGCCTACCAAGTCTGTCACTGTAAAGCTTTAAAGTTTTTATAGTTTCTTTCAATGAAGGCAATTCCTCAAATATTCTATATATGAAAATGTAATACACTGTTTTGACACTAATTTAAGGAATTTTCTTCTACCTTCCTTAAATATGGATTGGATATGATCACATATCTTAGAAACTAAAGTCATTACAGAGAAAGTGGAACAAACTAACACATAAAAATAATGTTTTTTGCCTATTCAATACAAAACTGACAAACAACAGTTTGGGTCAATCCAAATGTGATTTAAAATGAAACCTGAGATGAGATGAGAAATTTAGTACCAAAGGCACTGACACATTTATTTTTTCACTTTGAAGATTTATTCCTTTCAGTAATGTAATAGATGAAAAAATTGTAAATTTGAGTTGTGACTTTTCACTATTTTTACTTACTTAATTAATTTATTTATTGGTACTAGGGATTGAACTCAGGGGCACTCAACCAATGAGCAACATCCCCAGTCCTATTTTGTATTTTATTTAGAGATAGGGTCTCACTGAGTTGCTTAGCACCTTGATTTTGCTGAGACTGGCTTTGAACTCATGATTCTCCTGCCTCAGCCTCCAGAGCTGCTGGGATTACAGGCCCACGCCACCACACCTTACAATCACTGTATTTTTAAAGGAGTGACTTTAGTTCTGAGTGAAGAGTGAAATAATACATTTTCAACATTGGTAATAAATTTAGCTAATTCAGATTTACATTTTTTTCCCTCCTATTGGTAGTTAGTTTTGGTCTATAATCTTCAGGGAGAAAAAAAAAATTGTGTCAATTGCTTATATTTATTTAGTAGTTTTTCACTGACTTTATGAAAAAAAAAAAAAAAAAAAAACCTTGAAATGTTTAATAAGTACCTCATTGAAGTAGAAACCTATATTTTTTTCAGCCTCATATAAACATCCAGAGGGTTTTCATTGGTTAGTTTATATAAGTAACATGAGGGTGGTTTTTCACACCTACACATTTTTGACTTGCATGCTTGAAATACTTCTGAGAAACTTCAGATTATTTAATATCTGCTAACTGGAAATCCCCAAGTTGGCAATCTTTTCTCCTTGGAAAATAAGTATGTGTTGTTTTCTTGTGATAAGCTTATCACAAAGCTACTTTCAGCCTCTCATGCTGTACGATTATAATCAAAATCCACATTGAAGGGTTCTTAAAGATTGATTTAAGCATTTATTTTAAAAATATCCCCAAGGAAAAGGAATATGCAAAATTAAACATTCTACTTTACAAATACAAGTTTTCCCTATTTATATGGATGAAATGACTTCCCAAAGCAAGAGGTAGTGCAATTGCCTGGATGTCCAGAACCATCTGTAGGCTGTATGTGGACCACATCAGCATCATACCTAGTGAATAGGAACATCTGGTACTTGGGAACTTCCAGTGGCAATCCCATGGTGTAAGACTGGACAGACATATTGTGAATTTCTATTCTGCTCTGCCATGTCCCACATGGCACCGGAGATGGGGTGACCTGCTGGAGTCACACAGCCTCTCAGACATGAGTGGTCCTGCCAAGATGCCCATCAACCTGCTGAATGCAAGAGATCACAAAGCAAGACTCACCTTATCCCTGCCTTTGATGTACCCCCTTAAATAAACCATGGGAGCCATTTTCTAGTTGTCTAACCAGCTCCTGTGTGATCTGGACCTATCAGGGCTTCATCTTTAAAACTATTCTTTCCGACTCTTTGTCTTTTGTTCTTTGCTAATTATCCTAGATTTTCATTTCTCAGGTGTCTTACACCCTTCTTGGTTGGAAGAAGAATCCCCTAAGGAGACTCTGGCCACCTACCCATACCTGGATGCTTCTGATAGGGATAAAACTTGAACTATTGAGGTCAAATATACACAGGCAAAGTGAAATAGAGAAATGAAGCAATTATTCATGTGCTTCTAGACTAGAAAAAAAGTTTTGGGGGGTTAGAAACATAGCTAAGCAGTAGAAAATTTGCCTAGCATACAAAGGTGCAAAGGACCAGGGTTTAATCCCCAGCACAGCAAAGAGTAAAAAAAAAAAAAAAAAAAAAAAGCAAGGAAGGAAGGAAGGAAAGAAGGAAGGAAAAGAAAGAAAAAAGAATCTTCTAGTCAAATATTTAAAAATTGAGAAAATTTCCCATGTATTCTTTCTAATTCAAAATACTACTTTAATTCTCCTCTTTATCCTTTATCATAAGTAAAAATGCCTTTGTATTTGATTATTAGAATATACCAACTATGATTCTATTTGATCACCACATATCATCTAGAGGATATCATTTAAACTATGTTGCTTTGATTTCCCCTTCTGCAAAATGGAGAATAATTCCTATTCTTTTTGTGGAAACTTTGAATAATTAACAAGATAATTACAGATGAACTAGGACACTGTGCAAAACACTAAATAAACTATCAGGGGCTGGGGTCATGGCTCAGCAGTAGAGCGCTCGCCTGGCCTGTGCGTGGCCGGGTTCGATCCTCAGCACCACGTACAAATAAACCCATTGTGTACAGCTAAAGCAAATAAATATTTTTTTTAAAAAAAACTATCAGAAAATTGTTACCTTTTACTTTTGATTACCAAGTTTTATGCAAATATAAAGTGGTAAACCATTTAAAAAGGTTGAAAATCACTATCTAGAGAAAATACTTGAAAATGTTTTTGCATTAAATCTTTAAAAACCTTGGATCATTTTTATATAACTTTTGGAAGGGAAAACAATGCATGCTAGGCTCATAAAGAGTAATAGATACTATTTTTTACAAATCAGCCAAAAAGTTTTTAGATAGCTCAGCAAAACATTTTATATTAGCAAAAAGCATTTATTGAACATGACCATCATTCTACCAAATAATAAAAAGACAATAAAATTGTTTATTTTCTCAATAGGTTCATATGCATCTAGTTTATGATAAAATTTTAAAATAATTAATACCACTGTAGATAAAAAATGCTGTGTCTATACAAAACAAAGTAGAATAATAAAGGCTGTATTGAAAAATTAGGACATGGACTAAGACTTTTAAGAAGTGGAATAATATGAGTAATTGAGGAATAATTGTCTATGTCAAGTTTAGAAATTGTTCTAATAATTGCATGAAGCCAATATCTCTTTATAAGAAATAGAGTGAGATTGACAAAATGAAGAAAATCTTGATTATGAGAATAATAATTAATGGGCTAGAAATTTTGAACATTTGTTTATAGTTCCTGGGTAATCACTTAATGAGTACAGAGAATGATAATGTGATTGGTATATGCAGAGTGATATGAATAATGAGTGGACTAAAAATCATAATAAAATAGTGAATACCTTAAATACGGAACATCTGAATAAATGTGTTATTATGATGGGAGAGTAACAATAAATCTGCTGAAGGGGAACATACATCTTGTGATTTTAAAAAGCTTCATTTTAAAAATAACATCAGAAATTTAAAAAAATGAACACTACATAATTGTTCTATTAGGACATAACAGGAATAAATAGTCTATTAAGATGAAGCTAACTTAATAGTTTCGGTTCCTGGAGTTAGGTCTTATAAGTGCTTTGAGACTGTATCATGGGAGAAAAACAGTGATAAATGACAAAGTCATGGTAGAAGCAAATAGTTAATCTTGTTGTTGGGGAATCTACTTGTTTTGGACAAGTAGAGTCCAAAAAGGGAAATCTTGAAACATGTATATGTACAGATTAATTCAGGTACAAATTAGTAGTAGACATCTCTGGTAGTGAATGTATGACTCCAAGATAATTAAATAGGATCCAAGCCTCTGCAGTGGAATGAGTTCTAGAATAATCATGACTGCTTTCCAGTTCTTAAGGCTGTAGGCTGTTAAGCATGTTTCCAAGTTAAAGAACTTGACACTGGGGTGGGGGGCACGGCAATACATGGTAGAAGCAGGGCGCGTTGGCGCACGCCTGTAATCCCAGAACTTGGGAGGCTGAGGCAGGAGGATTGAGGGTTCAAAGCCAGCCTCAGCAATGGCGAGGCACTTAGCAACTCAGTGAGACCTTATCTCTAATAAAATACAAAAAAGGGCTGGGGATGTGGTCCAGTGGTCGAGTGGCCCTGAGTTCAATCCCTGGTACCAAAAAAAAAATAAAAATAAAAATAAAAAAAGACATGGTAGAAATTGTTTACCCAGATACCCTGGTATCTTGTAAAGAGTTTTAAATCACTCCTGCAAAAGTTTAGGTACTAAGGCACTGGAGATTAAGTAGCAGTTATTATGGGGAAGACAAAGAGGCAGATACTGTGAAGGAGGCAGAAACTGACAAAATGCAATGCACCTCTTGACGTGCATGGATAATATTTTAGTTTCCATTGTAAAGCAAACAGGATGTGGCATGAACTTAATTCTACTTAAGGGTTCATTTTTAACAGTACCATGAACAACTTTTTCCCACATGTGAGTCTGACATACTTGAACAATTTGTTACCTATGATCTTAACTTTTTTTTTTTTTTTTGCTTTAAAATAAAGCTCATGAGTTTGAAGATTCAATAGCATTTAAATCTAGTAATATACATAAATATTATTTTCTTGTTAAAAATAAATTGGTTTGTTAATTCAAATAGCAAATATCTATTCAAGACTACCTGTGGTTCAGTTACTATGCTAGGCTTTGGAAATCCTGTATAAGTCAAAGTTTTTATTGCTGTGTTAAGTGCCAGAGCAATTTTTCTATCTTGATAAGCAAAAGAGAAAAAGACTTTAATCATATGGGATTATAATCTAAATGAAGAGGCATACAATAAGCAAATAATCACACATATAGAATTATAAACTATAAGTATTGTAAGAACAGATCTAGGTGCCACAATTGGAAATAGATTCTTAAATTTCAGCTGGAACCATGGCTACTATGTGAGGCCCTATACTTTCCAGCAACTCATAAATTGGAAATGAGATTAAGATCAGGTCAATGGCTGGGTGTAGTTGTGCATGGCTGTAATCCCAGTGGCTTGGAAGACTGAGACAGGAGGATTGCAAGTTCAAAGACAGACTCAGCAATGGCAAGGCACTAAGCAACTCAGACCCTGTCTCTAAATAAAATACAAAATAGGGCTGGGGATGTGACTCACTGATTGAGTGCCCTGGAGTTCAATCCCCAGTACCAAAAATATATATATACAAAAAAATCTGGTCAATGGAGGCAGGTAGATATGGCATGTCCCACCTCCAAGTCACTTGTGAACTTTCTACGCACTATAAAAGGTCATAGTGGAACCTGGAATAGTGAACTTGACCTTAGATACAGACACCATGTTTTTGAAATGTTTTTGAAGTGCCAAAGTTGCCCTACTATCCTCCAGGCTACTTAGAGAAGGACACTCAAGGAAGAAAGAAATACACTTTCTTGTTGTTTAACCCAAAATATTGAAGCCTTAACTTATATCCAAAGGAGCTCTTGTAGATTAAAGTAAGGTAGGTATGTGCACTTGTGTGTGCGTATGTGTACGTGAATTGTGATTTTAAATATGTTAGATAAAATTTGGGCTGGCAGGCCATACCCCCAGGTGCCTTTAAATTGGCCATGCCCCAGGTGCCTTCCAGGAAGTGCCCATCTCTCGGGAGAATCCACCTTTGGCAGGCTCCAAGTCCCCAAGAATACTCTCCTTTCATGGGAATTCCCCCAGGGAGGGCTCTCCCTCTCTGAGCCAATGCAGGGGTACAAGTCACGCTTCTGCCCCTCTTTACTTAAGCCCCTGCCAGTCCAGAACTCCTCCCTTTTCACCGCTGTCTTGGTACCAGCTCTCCCCTACTCCTTCTCCCCTTCTTCCCTTCCTCTTCTTCCCTTTCCCCTTCTCCCGTTCTTCCCTTCTCCCCTTCCCTTAATAAACCCTTCTACTACAGGGTGGTATCCCATATGGGTTGTTGCCCTTCAAAATACTTATTAAACTAATAGATCGCTCATTTCAGACACTGATTCTCTTTGGATTTATATAATTTTAACACATTGGCTTTGTTATTTATTAATAGTTATTCATAATTATTTATCTCATAAATATACTTTTTAATATTAAGGCTATATTTGGACTATTGGTGGAATACTTACATATACTTTAAATTGTCCATTGTTATATATTTTTACATTTAAATCTAAGAGTGACAATAAATCACGTACATTTAAGGGATTAAAAAACTAAAAATTCCACAAATACTATTAAAATCAAATGTCATATTTCCTTTCCTGTCATTGCAGTTGCATTGTTAAAATGTACTTTACTTTGTCTTCTTCTGGCAGAATTCATTTATTTAAATAATCAGCTCTCATAGCCATCTGAAGTGGTAAAAAAAAAGTTTATAGAAAACCTCATTTTGCAGACACTCTGGGTATCATTTTTCTTGAAATCAAGTACCTTATATATTTGGTAGCTCCCCATAACTTCTAGGACAACAAACATATATTAAAAAATGAATATAACAGTGACAATGAAAATGGTTAGATGGATACATTTATGAATACAGAGGAGCTTTTTCTAGGGTTAGCCATAATTTTGAGTTGAATTACATGGTCTCTTGATCTCTTTTCTGAATTAATTTTCTCAATTGTTTGGCAATTTTCTTCTAAGATTATCCTATATACCCACTGTTTGAAATGCTAGACATATACGTATTTTTTTTTTTTTTTTCATGAAGATATGAAAATCACTGCATGAAGGTAGAACTTCTCAAAAAATTGGAAAAAATCTTTTCAGGAAGTATTTTTTGACATCAGGGTACTAGGCAAATAAACAAGAATCTTAAAATATGATAATTGAGGAATAGAAGAAGATCATGTTGCTTTCTTTAATATTCAGGAAAATTGCATAATTGGGAGCACAGAGTCTAAATCTGAATGGCAACTACTTCCAACATTAAATGTTGGTTTGAGGATTACAAGAAACAGGCAAAGGAGATGGAAAAAGAATAAGAGTAAAAGATGTAAGAAGAAAATGTGGCTTATCACAGAACCCAGGAATGCTATTGCTGTTGCAATCTCTGTCAAAGGAATAATCTTTCCTTATTCCCCACCATCGAAGTTAAGAGTGACACGAGCACAAACCTCGTGCAAATATTTTTACAATTTTCACCAAAAATTGCAATAGAGATAAGGGAAAAATTGCTTCATGTAGAGAAAGGTCAATATATTGAATTCTTCTGGGAAGAAAAAAAAAAGGAAGAACTAAAAATAACTTACTTGATTTAGTAAAAAGGAATCTTTGGATATTTTTGTGACCTGTTTCAGTGAAGTGGTGTATTTGGGATTGAGTCTGTTATATGATCTTCATGAGAATATTTATTTATGTCCCTAGCCTTAGCCTTGTCAAAGACTAATGGCTTTTTAGTGAATGATAAAAGAAAACTTGAATGTGTTCAGCTGCAGAGTTTTATTGCCACAACCCTGATGCCAAGTTGAGGTCTCCACACGTTGTATGGGAGATATGAAAAAATTGCCAGCCTGATTCAGGGAACCATCCAGAAGGTGTTGGGGCTGCTGGGCAAGAAAGTTGTTCTGAGTAATTAGCAAGACAGTAGACCTTGATAGCATATCTAAGTATTCAAGGAAAACAAACTCAGATCAGTGTTTTACAGGTGTTTTGCAAGAATTTCCACTTTACTGATTTCGTGGCATCAATGGGGTGAAGAAAAACACTACATGTGGTATTGATAATTATACATTTTGGTGATTAATCTGTGACAGTCAAGCTGCAACAACTTCCTGTTTTCTATATCTTGTTTCTTATCTCTTTAAAATTGATCATAAGTTCATATTAATATGTTATTCTTCATATTAGTCTTATTTTTATCTCTTTTTACATATATTTAACATAAAACATGTAAGGAGGGGAATTCAGGCAAATTACTTATACATGTAGTTCAATGTCATTTCCAGGGAAAAAAGCTGTTTAAATTTTTTTAGAGAAAAACACCTATTAAGACATAATTCACATACCATGTCCAATAAAATTCGTCCACTTAAAATACATAATTCAATATCTTTCAATAAATTCACAGATTTCTACAACTATCATCACTATCATTTTTAGACATAAATACTTGAAACTCTCCTCGGAAGGAACTCCAGCCTTACACTGGGATCTGTGGGGATGGAGAGCCCTGGTTGGTTGAGTGAAATCTTTCCAGAATAGAGTTTTCATCTTGCTGAATTGAGGAAATGACAGGAATAGAATTATGGTCAAAAGCTTCCTCCCTACTTTTGTTTTTTTCTGCTATTTAGTAAATTAAAAAAAAAATTATAGTTGTAGATGGACAGCATGCCTTTATTTTATTTATTTCATTTTTATGTAGTACTGAGGCTCGAACCCAGTGGCTCCCATGTGCTAGGCAAACGCTCTACCACTGAGGTACATCAGTGGTCCTTAGTAAATTTTCTGAAATGATTGTTTCCCTCATTTGCTGTATGCCTTTGCCTAGATGAGGGCTGAAGCCAGATTGCATTAGTTTAAAGACTAAATTTATCATTAGCAAAGATAGCATATTTTACTGCATAACCCTTGTCACTGCATAATCATCATAACCTATTTTTTTCAACCCCAAAACTGCTTTATAACTTTTCATCAAGCCGGGCGCGGTGGTGCACGCCTGTAATCCCAGCACTTTGGGAGGCTGAGTCAGGAGGATCACGAGTTCAAAGCCAGCCTCAGCAATGGCGAGGCACTTAGCAACTCAGTGAGACCCTGTCTCTAATAAAATACAAAAAAAGGGCTGGGGATGTGGCCCAGTGGTCTAGTGCCGCTGAGTTCAATCCCCGGTACAAAAAAAAAAACAAAAAAAAAAACAAACAACAACAACAAAAAAAAAACAACTTTTCATCACATAATTGTTGCATGACATAATTCTGTTCAAAATGTTTTTTAAAGGTAAATAGAGCAACAATATCTTCCCCGTGGCATATGGATGCATGCTTGTCTTTTTGCACACCATGAGTCAGAGCCTAGGGTTCCCAGAGCAACCATACTCTCACCCTCATACTTCAGAAAGCCAGATTTCCCGGTTGACTTAGATCACTGCAATGCTAGAGGTTTTGTCACTAGACCCAGTAAAGAGCTCCAGGCACAAAGGAGTAGGCCAGGGAAGCAACTATTAGTAAGTCACATGATATAGGAGATTCTGGATAATGAAACTGTGCCATTCATTTGCCAGCAAGACTTTAATATACAAAGCTTTTCTTTCTTATTATGGGTAAGTATAAAATCGGTTCCTTGCACTTCAAACTCGATGTTATTATGTTCACTGAATAATATGGAAACAGAGTTGCAGAAAGAGTTTTCAATAAGTGAAAGTTTTTGTTTGTTTTATTTTGTTTTAGTTTCACATAATAGTCACACCCCACGCTTTTTGTACAAAAATTTGGCATAAAATCTGCAGCAATTATATGGTAAAATGTAGTATAGCATTATCTCAGTTTGACTATGAAAGGACAGTGAAGGAAAGAAACCACCATTGTAAGAGCATAAGGAGTTTATAATGGTTTCTGCTTAATTTTGTTTTCTATAGAGTTAAGCATGTTCAATTGTAAGAAAAATCTAGACAAAAGTCATATATAAGCAAAATCATATATTTGATGACAAAAACCTTAAGTGGTAAGCTAATAACTTCAATTTTCTATGGGATTTTTTGAAACATGATCATCTGTTGAGAGTTAGAAGAGAGAGGAAACAGGGTTTGGAGGTGGAAAAGTAGACAGGTTTAAAATACTCATTGTGGTCATGGGCCAGAATTTACCAGGAAAATGCACTGAGACTTGTACATAGTTTTGGAGGAATAGTTAAGGTTGAAGGGAACAGATTCGGAGTGGCATTGATTTAAATATTTTATCTGTAAGCCCACCTGAGTTGTTTGGCAATTCCTGGAAACATTTTAAATATTTCAGTAGGATCTAATCTCACTTTAATAAACTGAAATGATTTATTTCTCCTCTAATACTGAAAAGAAATAATTTTGCATCAGGGTTTATTTTACCTTGCTGCACATATACTAGATTGTTTCTATATAAATTCTAAAATTGTTTCTATATAAATGGATTTATGAAGTATAGATGGTGTGGGGGATTAAAAATATGTTGTGCTTAAGGCAACTTCCCTCCCCTGGCAAACCACTGCTCTAAAAACCTTTGGTACCATTATGTAAGGACACAAAGGCAATCTCTGTCAACATCGATCCACTGGTAAATTTTCAGTATAAAATCATGTGGGTGAATTCATGGTAATTTTTCCTGCTATCTGTAGAATTATAAAGAGCCATTAAATAAAAAAAAAATTACTATTTTATTGTCTTTTCATTCTACTAAATATCTAATTAGTTACCACAGCTTTCCTTGTGATGATAACTGACAGGAACAGAGAACAGCCTAAAACTTGACAATTGACATATTTCACTTTTTTCCTGGTGGCATTAGGGACATGATGTTTCCCATCTTTTACACTAATTAAAAATGAGTGGACCTCCTGAATCCTTGTGATTGGATTCAGTTTGGATAAGGTTTGTCTGACTGTCAAATTGATTCATAGAATGAGAAGAATCAGAGTTATCTAACTTTTCCCCACCTAACTGAATTAGCACTTCTCTTCTGCGTAATGATCCCAGCCTGTCTTCTTTATTCTCACTGGCACACACTTTAGATTGTTATTTTCTAACTTCTGAAGTTTCCTTCAAATACTACTTTAAATCCCAAGATATTTGTTTCTGTCTTATGGGTAAAAAAATATTGTGCAGGTTGGAAATAGCCTGAAACAAGAGTGACCTGAGTCTCCAGAATTTGAAAATAAGACTTTTACGAAGCATAATTAAACACCTAATAATGCATAAGATCAGTCAAATGCAATCTCTTCTCCATGTAGCAGAATTGTTTCTGGGAGGGAGAAGGCTTTTGACTTATTTACCCATCTAAATAAAACTGCCATAATTAAAAAGGAATTTGGTTTGAGAGGTAGGGGATAAAGTAATGATTTGTGCATATGTACAAGTATGAGACATAGAAATTAGTGAATACATCTTGGAATTCTGCTATTATCAATAATGCCTATTAGCATTTATGTATAGCTTACTGGATTCCATGGCCTATTCTAAAGGTTTTATGAGATTTACTTTATTTGATACTTACAACATCTGTATAAAGGGCTGGGGCTATGGTTAAGTGGTAGAGCCCTCGTTTCGCATGTGTGAGGCCTGGGTTCAATCCTTAGCACCACATAAAGAAAACATAGGTATTGTGTCCACCTACAACTAAAAAAAATTTTTTTTAAAAACATGTATAAGGTAAATAATTTTTCTTTTCCAGCTTACTAGGCAGATAGACATTGCAGAGGAAGACATTCTTCATGTAAGTATTGTTATAGTTTGAATCTGGAATGTCCCCCAAAGTCTCAGAGGCTAAATGATCGGTCCCCAGATGATGTGATGTTGTAAGGTGGCAGAAACATTAGGAGGGCCTATCTGGAGGAGGTGGTAGTGTGGGTGTACCTTTGAAGGGCTTTATTTTTCCTCTCCCTCTCCATCTTTCTCTTTGCTTCCAGCTGCCTTGGGGTGAGCAGCTCTGCCTTACCATGCTTCCTCTGCCATGGTGTTCTGCCTCACCACAGGCCCATAGCAGGGAAGCCAGCCAACCATGGACTGAAACCTCTGAATCCTTGAACCAAGACAAATTTTCCCTCCATCTAAGTTGATTTTCTCAGTTGTTTGTCACAACAACAAAATGGCTAATGAAGGCATCAAATAAGAATTACAGAGGAAAAGAGGTTTACTCGTGTATTTTGTTCATAATCTCTTGAAACAGTAAATGAAGGATATTACTTGTTAACATGCTTGCGGTGCCCTGCTAGTATGAGAGTGCTGTCAAGACCATACTGACCTTACAACTAAGTGTATGAGCTGAAGACATGTGTCTGAGGGGTAGTCAGTCCAACAGACAGTGACCAGAGTTGGAGCAGTGTGACATTAGTGATAAATCTGGATCATGACACAAAATGAACAAATATCCAGAAGTCCAATAGTGGGTCTGTGATAATTAATGAGCCCTGGAACTACCATTATTATTGCCATTAATAGCTCCTCCAAAGGACAAGCCTCTTTTCACTTCCAGATATGTGTAATTTATGAATGATATAACTATCTGGTGGACACACTGGTTCTTCCCTCTAGGACTGTCAAACAGCCACACAATTAGTGTGAGTGAATTTTTAATGTTTTCCATCAATGTTCCTTGAATGTATGGGAATTAAGGTGACTTCATTTTGCTTTACAGTCCTTTCAACCTTAATATGTTAAGCTTCATAGAGATTTAATTAATATTAAATTTTGGGTTGAATTGCTGTATTTGGTCTCATTTCATCTCCTGCTAGTTGTTAAATTATTTGAGAGGAATTAGCTACTGAGATGACTTGTGGTTATAAAAACCAAAGGAAATACTTAGACTAGTGCTTTCCAACTCTTTTTTACTCATGGCCCACATAACAACCTTTCTGTAGTACATAGAAGGAGCTGTACAAGTTCTCACTGCCTTTACAAATAAAGGTAATACTATATGGATAGATCATGGTACACTGACTCAGTGTTTGGCAACTTTGTGAGCAGGAATAGTATTCATTAAAAGGAATGTTTAGACTAAGTTAGAAACATAGTCATTAACATGAAGAGGACAAAAATATGTTTTCATTTCTATAAAACCGAATATTAACGTTGTGTTAAATGCCCTTTTCTGCTGATGAAAAAAAAAAAAAAAAAAAAAAAAGACAACCCTGTTCAATTGAAATCATTCATTTCTGACTTAAAAGATCTATTTGATTGACTTCAGCATGTATCTAGAGGATTAATTTTCTAGGAACTGCAGTGGAAAAGCCACTTAAGGAATATACATTGATGCCCCAAGGAAGTTGGCTGAACTCCAATATCAAAACTAAACAAGTCTACTACAAAGCAAAATTCATAAACCAATGAGTTTAATATAGATTAATGCAAAATTCTCCATTTAATGTGATTTACAGAAGTGAGTTCCATCGTGTGAGGTTTTGTGAAAGTTTTTTAAAGCAGTTTAATTAGCTGCAGGCAATCTTTTGGACTTGTTCTCTTCCCCACCTTCACTTTTTCTCTTTTGTTATTTTGCATTGAATCCAGAGGTGAGGATTAACCCTCCAGTGCTCACTCTGCGACTACAGGACAGCAAAACAGTACCTAAGGGAAACATTTATTCAGTTATTCATTCAATAATACTTTGGGTGTGCCTATTAGATACCAGACAGTTATTACTTTTATTATAATCTTAATTATTATTATTAGCTACTATGTTACTCCAGGTTTGGGGGATTTCTCAATTATAAAAACAGACTAAATTTCTTATCCTCACCAGTGACATTATATTGATGAGATATAGAAAGGAAAGAATAATGAAGAATTGATGTAGTATTTTCAAGAAGGATAAATGCTTTGTTAAACAAAGAAAATAATGACATATCAAAAGTAAAATGGTTCAGCAGTAGATTTCAGATAAGGTTGTTAGAAATACCTCACTGATAAATAATTCTGAAAACTCACCTAAAGCCATGTTGTAGAAAGCCACAGTACAAGGGTGAGATCCTTTCAGGAAGGGGGAAGGAACAGGAGCAAAGGGTCTGGAAGAAGGTGGCTCAAGGTGCCTCTGAGAAACTTCCAAGAGGCCTGTGTAGGTGGATAGGGAAACCTGAAAGATGAATGATGATAGAGTTCATATCAAAGACTTTATAGAAGTCAGAATTTGAAAAATCTGTGGGTCAAAGTAAGATATTGACTTTTATTCTGAGTAGGTTGAAAAGCTATTGGAGGAATGTAAGCATAAAGTAGCTTGACTTAACTCAAATATTAGTACAATTTTTCTTGTTGCTGTGGTGAGGCAATTGGTTAAATTAGGAAACTAATAGGAATACAATATGGAAATAATACAGGTGGGATTTGAGAGAGGTTTGGATTTGGTTGTTGTGGTAGAGCTGATGAGAAATGGTCAAATTCTAGGTGTGTTATGAAGAGTCTTTCTAATGTATGCTGAGAAATCAGATGCAGTGGAAAGAGAGAGATGGGTCATGCATGACCCCAACTATTATGGGCTGAATGTTTGCGTCCCCAAATTCCCATGCCGAAATCTTCATGCCCAACAGGTGGTCTTAGCTGGTGAGAGATAATTAGGTCATGAGAGTAGAACCCTCATGAATGAGATTCATGTACTTATAAAAGGGACTTTAGACAGCTCTGTAGCCCTCCTTAGGTCATATAAGGAGACAACAGTTTGCAAAGTGGAATAGAGATCTCACCAGAATCTGGTGTGCTGGAACCCTGGTCCTGGACTTCCCAAACGTCCCCCAGGACTGTGAGAGAGAGATTTCTGTTCTTTGTAAGTGAACTGTCTCTGCTATTTTTATTATAGCAGTTTAAACAAATTGAGTCACTATTTCTGTTCTGTCCTTATTAGAAAGGTGAAAATGTAGCTAAGTGAGATGTTAAAAAAAAAAAAAGACAATTGAAGTGGTGTTGGTAAATGGAGGAACCATACAGAGAGATCACTTTTGGACACGCTAAGTTTGAGATGACTTCTCCAGGTTAAAGTGTAAATATCATTCATGTTGGCAGCTATGTTTTGATGTATGAAGAAGCTCTAAAGAGTGATCTGTGTGGAGACACATAGTCAAGAGTCAGAAGTACATTGGTGGTAATTAATTCCATTAGCTTATAGGAGATGGCAAAAAAATGGTTATACATAAGAGACCTAAGACCTAGGACACTTCTGTATTTATACCTCAAATAAGTGAGGAAGAAAACAAAAAGAAACCAAGAAGGAGTAGCTAGTGATTAAAGAGTAAAGGCAGGCAATTCAGTGAGCTAGAAGCCAAGCTGGGAAGAGTTATGCCACATGCTTTCTCAAATAAGACGACATTTGGAAAGTGGCCACTAACTGTAGCAACTTTGAGCTCATTGCTCACCTGTTGATAAGAATGAATTCAGAAATGGAAGGAAGGAAAAGCATAGCTGAAATGAATTTAAGAGAATGAGAAGAAATAAGCTGAAAGTAGCAAATACAGTAAATTATTTCAAGGAGTTTTACTACAAAAAGGAGAGATCTGTAGTAGCTGAAATGAAGTGTAAAAGCAGGAGAGGTTTTTATTTATAAGGAAAAATGTACACACGTATGTTGATGTCCCTGATCCAGGAAAAAGAGGGAAATTTTATATAGCAAATCTTTTCGGTGAGAGAGAAGGATAAGACTATTGAGCAAATTGTAGGGCTGACCCTGACCAACATCATGGGTTGTTAAGAAAAGAAGCCATGATAGAGCACCAGGAACACCCAGCAGCAAGGCCAGGATAAAGGGCTTCTGAAAGTTCCTCCTTCTCACTGTAATGCTCATAGGTATACCTGAAACAAATATGGACTTTAGGAAGAGAATGTGGGAGAAAAGATGTTGGACATTTAAGGACAGAGAAGATTATGAAATTACACTTCAGAGAAGAGAATGAGAAATGGAATCAGACACAGCATAATTGTCAGAGAGCATCAAGGACTTTCCAGAGATTAGTAATCATGAATTTATAATGATACCAACGTGCATGTTTGTTTGTCTGTTTGTTTGTTTTGTCCAAACAAACTCTCACCTTCACAATTGCAAGCACAGACTTTGAAGTGTTAGATTTAGGCTTTATAGCATTACTACTGCAACAGTCCCCAAAAGTTCTATGCATGGATACACATTCTCTCAATATAATGATGAATTCCCAGTTTGTCTAACTAGTTTTCTGGTCTCTGTTGGTTGCTCTCAAACACTTTTTGAAGCTCCCCAGACGTGCTATACAGCCGGTGAATTAGGACAGGGCCCGAAACAATGAAGCAGTATAAATATTGGAAAGTAAAACTTAGAGAATGATTAATTGCAGACATAATACTGAGAAAAGTCACAAAATTCAGCTATCATCTATTAGAACAGAAAATATTCTAATTAAAACGATTATGTCTTAGTCTAGCTATAATCTATTAGAATAGAAAATATTCTAATTAAAAAGATTATGTCAGTCTATTTATCTGTCTTTTAAAACTCACAGTTACAAATCCTGAAGGTATGTGAAATATCTTCATGGTTTTCAAGTGGGAAATACTCTTTAATATTACTTCAAAGTATAATTATTTTAATGTCTTAATGGAAGAGCTGTCTTGTAACATGAGAGGCATTGATAGCATTCTTCCTCACCACAGGCTGGAGGCAAGACTCAAAGTGTCCAGCTCAGCCACCCAGGGACCTTGGGATAGATGAAAGTCAATTATATTATAAAACACCTTTTGTTTTCAAAACAAAAACACCTGAAGAGTTGTATTATCAGCTATAACTATTATAAAGATTTTCTTTTTTTTTTTCTTCTCAATTTTGAAATGCCATGGATGTCTGAAGATTAATCACTGTACCTCTTTGAGTAGAGAGAGGTAGCTGAGATGACACTAGTGAGTATGTTTGAAAAGAGGAATAGGACTTGATTGAAGAGCCAGAAAAAAAAAAAAGAGCTGTGCTGTACATAAGAGAGGTTTGAAAAGAAATGTGCAGAGAAGATTGGAATACCTAAGCAATTCAGAATTATGTACAATGTATAGAAATATTCAGTGAACTGAAAAACTTCATTTCTTGTGTGAAACGAAACAAAACAAAATTTTCAAAATTACATACCAGGTGTTACAGTGCTAAATGGAGCCGTCAGGGAGATTCACTATGGCCCCTGACCAAATGAAAAACACAAAAGTATTTCATCTTCCCAGACTGAGAGAGGAAGCTTAACTACTCTATAATTTCCCTCAATTTAATCGGTCCGTATTTTAGTGTTTATCCTTAGTGACACTCCTTTCTACATTGTAGTTTCTCTATAGAACAATCTGCATTCGGCTGTATGTAATCAAACTTAACTCTAACTGGAACAGATCCACAGTCCAACAGCAGGACAATAACAGACACATAAGAGGTACACTATGGCAGCTTACAGAAACTAAGGACAGAAATAAATGACAGGAGTGGACTTTAGAAGAGATGGAGAGCCACCAGAAGCCAGGAGCAGACCTGTTTTTCTCTATCTGTCTCTGCTGTACTCTTTCATCTTACACCATCTTTTTGTGTTCCTCCATTCACATAACAATACAAGGTCATTTACTGCAACCCTGCACATGGTCAGCTGTAGCCAGCAATAGGAAAACTAGCATCTGCTTCTCCTTAACACTTCTTAACTTGGACCATATTATGCTAGCTGTGAGCTTCATGGAAACTATGTCAACACTAGTGTTCCTGGAAAGAAAGATAATAAATTCCTGGGACAAATAAGTGGAAAGGCATTTAGATGTCCACAGTTGCAGCAATCCCAGAACCTTACTAACACCCCCACCCAACTTCTGAAAAAAAAAAATCTTCTGTATCATTGTGTTCTGGGGTACCACTGAGAGGAATATGAGAGAAATGTGCCTCCCCAAGGGCTGAACAGTTTTCTAAGACTCCTACTTGCCTGTGAAATGTGCCAAGGTCGAGGATGGTATGGGTTGAATTGTGTGCCCTCCAAAATTTATAGGTTGAGATTTAAATTTCCAGCACCACAACATGTGACCTTATTCAAAAAGACATTGTTGAAGATGTAATTAGCTAAGATAGACTCATATTAGAGTAAGGCAGACCCTTCTCCAATCTGTCTGATTTTCCCCCAAAAGAGGAATATTTGTGTTCTCAGGCACTTATAGAGAAAAAAAAAATATGTAAAGAGACCTAGGAGAAAATGCCCTCATATGCCAAGGAGAGAGGCTGGGACAAATCCTTTCTTCCCAGCCCTCAGAAGGAATCAGCTCTGTAGACAACTTGATATTGGACTTCTGGTCTCCAAATTAAGAAACCATACATTGCTTTATTGAAGTCAATGATTTTGTTGTACTTTGTTACCCCAGCACTGCAAAACTAATATAAAGAGTTACTTCTGCTCTCTATTATTGCTATCTCTTTTGATCTAAGATGATTGTTCTTTGGCGTGCAGAACCATAGATGTCTCACTTTCAACGTGGTTTCAATCAACTTCATGTACTAATCTCAACACCTAAAGCTCTTTTAAAAATAATTCCCTGTTTCGCTGCTCTCTTCCATCCTTGCACTCTCTGGAATTAACAGCAAGGTGCTGAGAGTCCATTAGTTTTACCTGAAAAAGTCACATTCTAAGCTCTTTTCCACTTAAAGATATTTACTATGTGTCATCTGAATCCTTCCTTCCTTCCTTCCTTCCTTCCTTCCTTCCTTCCTTTTTTCCTTCCTTCCTTCCTTCCTTTCTTTCTCTCTTTTGGGGGCAGGCAGGAAGTTTAATTTTAATCAGTCTCTGAGTCTCAACACATTTCCCGAGTTCTTTCAAGGCTTCTATTTGATGCAGGTACAGGGGGAGGCAAGGAGTAGCCTCTTTCTACTCAATCAGTACAAAATTTCTGGAATCCTTTAATCATTCTTGTAAACTGGCCTAATTTTTTTTTTTTTTTTTTTGAGCACATCTCTTTCTTGGACTACCTTGTAAATGCAGATAGTAGTAAACACATGATATTAACACTTTTTTTTTCCCAAAATACTTCCTGTAAAATAACACGTTGTTCATATTCTCCATCCCTCTGATTAATGTTTTACCAAATTTCTGTATTATCAACAGTCAATATCCTTCCATTCTCCAACAACTGGCCTGTCACTTGACACTCAAGTACATACCAGTGGGTTGAAGTAAATTACTGATTTAATGAATTACCACCTGCACCAATTTGTTTATGAGTCAGTATATGCTAGGTTATGTTGCAGAACCAACTTGGCCTAGCAGACAAAGTTTATTTTTACTTTTCCTATAATTCTGACACTGGGAAGTATGATGCTTTATTCACACTTGTTGTCCAAGTGCTGTGTCCTGAAGAGAGCCTTCTTGGTCTCATGCAATAATCAGATGCTTTACCTAAAACGAGCACTTGAATTTAGCACTTATCACTAGTGCTCCAAATTCATTGATTAGAAGAAGTCACTTGGCATCAGACAACTACAAGAATTTCTAGAAGTTTCTACCATCAGTCTGAATTGAAGATAAATTGAAATATAACACAGTAGTATTGAGAATAATTATACCAGCTTCATTTCCTAAAATAAATAATTGAAGCTTAGAAGCCCTAGACACCTCAGAATGAAATATAATTCCTATTGGAATCATTATTTCTGTTTCCAAATTTTTCACTTTTTATCATCATAGCACATTTTCCACTTAGATTTCACCAACTGAGATAGTCTCAAAGACACAATGTGAGGTAGGAAACAAATACTAACAAGACATCACTACAGTACACAGTAGGATAAAATATGTATCCAAAAATATTGGAATCCTACTATGTGCCTGAAACTTACTAATCATTTTAATTTCAGAGTTGTGGCTAATCATCATGTAATAGTACAAAGAAAAACATATATGCCCAAGCAGTTATGCAGTTCAATATCTCTGAAATGGATTCTCTTTTCCAGATATAATAATGACTGAAGAGACAGAATCAAGTCATTGATGTAGGTAGATGAAATAAAGGAACAGAACTTGCAAGTCTGTGGCTCAAACAGCCCCTAGGCTTGAGGTGCATGGAGACACACCATTGCCCGCCACATCACCAAGCATGTAAGGTGACCCTGGCTCCTTCCATGAGAAGAGCCTCAGCAGAAAGTTCTTGGCCTAAGGGTGCTAACTAAGATAAATGCATTCTCTCCAGATACAGATTTCCGCTCCCTCTCCAGCTTGTCTAGTCAGCTGAAGACAGTCCTTGATGGGGGTGTTAATAGGCCTCTCTAGCCTGAAGGCAATTTGGCTTCTTCATAGTCAATAGACTATAAAAATTTTGAAGAGAAAGCATAGCCTGAAACTCATTTTAAATGTGTCCCCACTTTTCTCTGTCTCAGGGCCGCCTTCTCTTGAGAATGAATACTTTTTTTAAAATTATTATTATATATTTCCACACCAGTCTCTTTGGGTAGCTGCTTGTTTATTTAATATTGTCAATTTCCTTTCTACTTTCACAAGTCTCTTATTTTAAAATACCTCTTTACCTTCTTGAATGTTCTCCACCTTCTGGTAATGTAATTTTACTTTTTTTTTTTTTAAACTAATGAACTCTTTGAATATATAGTTAATTCCTGAATTGCTATGTTTCCTCTTGTAACTCCTAAAATTTTGTCATTCGACCTTGTGACACTTCTGTCATTTATTCATTGAATTCTTGCTGAAAATCATGATTCATCTTGTGTGGTTGTATAAGCAAAAGCTGGATGGTGGTGAGCCAAACAGATATAGAAAAGGATTCTACATCTGTTTACATGTGTAACTAAACGTAAATAAATATACACATGAATTGCAGTCAGTACTAAAAACCAGGTGTGAACTAATGTCTGCTTATTAGCAGACAAAATCCAGCCTGCTTTTGTAAATAAAGTTTTATTTTGTTGGTCTTTAACTGGGGGTTGTTTTGTTTCCCCCCTCAAGAGACTTTTGGCAGTAGATACAGTTTTAAATATCACAGTTCAGGGTGCTACTGAAAAAGATTAGGCACACTAGGGATGTTGCTAAATATCCTAACATGCACAGGATAGTTCCCCCAAACAAAGGATTATCTAGCCTAAAGGGTGAATGATGCAGAGTTCGACTATATCCATATATACACAACTATTACCATCCACTTACTTATATTTGATGGCTTAATTTGAGCCTCCAAGGCAGAGCTGAGTAGCTACAATAGCAACTACATAGCCTTCCAAGGCTACTATTTTTATTCTCTGATCTTTTGCAGGAAACATATATTGACCCTTGATATAAACTGAAATTAAAGGGGATAGTAAGATGTAACACAAGGACAGGACTAAGATGGAAAGTGTGGTTATCAAGGAGGATGGGTGAGAAGAGATCAGAACAGCAAATACATATGAGGTCATGTAAGCCACATTAATGAATCTAGATTCATTATGCACAATGGTAACCAACTGGTATTTAACCATGACAGGGTATATAATGAATTTATACTTCAAAAAGTCAGACTGGTACTGTAAAATAACATAGCAGAGTAAGAAAAATGGATATAATTATGGGATGGAAATAAATAATGTGTTTTTCAAATAGCAAAGAATCTTAGGCAATTGAAATAATAAGGAACTGTCAGGAAAAAGCAAGATAAAGGAAGATGCTAGTAGATGTGTGAAGTATTTTTTATTTTATGCCAAGAGGTAGTGGTTTTATCCTATATAAACTAAGGAGCCATCTTCGAAGAAGAGGGATCTGACATGACTGTAGCAAAGCTGAGGACATATACATGTATATATTTATTGTTGATAATGAGCAGAAGACACTGGAGCATGGGTAGGTAGAGATACTGGAACAATATGCATTTGAAAAAGTAGGGTTCTGATAGCACCAGCAGGCTTGGAAGGAATGGACTTGAGTTATGTGAAAGCAAAGATGTAGCTGGTGGGTTTCATGTGTATTGGGGATGATGGTTTAAAAGAAGCAGAAAGAACAAGAATAAGACTGCAGATGAGTAGGCCCAGGGATCAGGTGCTAATGCTATCACACATATTTTTGAAACATAAACACCCTCAGGATCATTGCTCAGTCACTCCAGAGTTGGACTTTATTCCTGTAGACCAAGATACTAACATTTGGGTTCTAGGAAGTAGTTTATAAAAGGAGTTAGTACTCTCTTTTCCAAAACAGATTTCTAAAGTTGCCAAAAGAGACTTGCGCTCACATTCAACTGAATATAACTTTGTCACATAGACACATTTACCTGCAAATGGGCCAATCAATTTAGTCTTTATTCTTCTGTTATTCAAACTATGGGTCATCATTGTTATCTAGAGAAACAGAGTTAATAAATCTCCCTCCTTTTCTCCTTTTTGCTCCACCACTCCCCCCAGCCCCCAAGAGAGAAAACTGAGGCTCTTGTAAACTAAGAAACTGTTGTTTGTAAGCTGGAGAGCCAGGAATTCTGGTGGTATATTTCAGTACAAGTCTGACAGCCTGAGAACTTTGAATGATGATGGTATAGATCCCAGGTTAGACATCAGAAAACATAAGATGAGATGTTCCAACTGAAGAAGGCAGGAAGAACAGAGGGTGAATTCCTCCTTCCTCTGCTTTTCATTCTGTTTTTGAGATCAAGGTATTGGATGATGTCTCCCACCACACACACACACACACACACACACACACACACACACACACACCACATCAGGAAGAACAATTTACTTTACTGAGTCCACTAAGTCAAATGCTAATGTCATCTGGAAACATCCTTTTAGACAGAGACTGAAATAATATTTAATCTAGGCACTCCATGTCCAAGAAAATTGATAAATAGAACTAACATCACAGTAGGGTTTAGCTTACTGGAAGAGAAACAAAAACAACAGGCAAAGGATGATTTTTTTATCTTGACTACTCTGCATACATGTGTGCTCATAGCTGCTGCTTATTCACACTCTTCAGTTTTGGAGAAGGAGGAGGAGCAGAAAGAAGAAGGAAGAGTTTGGTTGAATTGAGTGATCTAGTAATAAGTAGAAATTTGTCCTGTAATGATGAGCTTGGAAGGGGTTGTATTTGAGTCCTTTCATTTCATTTTCTAACATATGTATACTTGGTCCTCTTTGCTTTGCAGAGTAAAAGCTGAGTTTACTTTATTTTTTCTATATCTTGGAACTGGCCCCTTGCTCCCATCAATTTATTTAAATCACACCAAATTTTCTGCAGATTCTGAATGCAAAGCTTTATTGGCACTGAAAAAGATAGTATCTTCTCACTTCCACCATCCCTGGCCCCACTAGAAAATGTTCCAAATTCACCTGCCCCTTTCTAAGAATCATTAGATTTTTTTCACCTAAAATCACTCTTTAGATACTTTCATTTCTGTATTTACTAAATATTTGTAATGTCTATTTTAGACATGGTATTCAAATACCTATTTATTTGAAAGTCTAAGAAAATATAAACTTAGTAAATTTAAGAAACAAAAAACAAGCATTCAATCTCATAAAGACAGACTACATTAAATCAGCCTTTGCAGGTTAGTATCTTAAAATGTTCAAGGGACATTTAACAAAAGTATTCCTTCAAATCACATTAATAATCCTTAGGTAACCAATCTCTAAATGAGGCTTCCAGAATGGGGAATTTACAGACACTCTCTTTGCCATTGGTGAATAATTTTTATTCTTCTCTAAAGATAAATATGCTGATCTCAGTATGAAGAGAACTTTAATGGCCTTGGTTTAAGACACACTTTGGTCATCAGAAAATCCTTGCCTCATTAGCAGACAAAAAATTTTCCCGTGTCAAAAATTCCCCAATCTTACTGGATAATGAGAAGACTGTAAACCTTTTCTTGAATTTTAAAAGTTTGGTGTTGCTGTACAAAAGTTTACAAGCTTTAGCACCACTCACAGATACACAGGAGTAAATGACAGTAGTTCTCCTGGAAAAAGCCAGGACAAAACTAATGGCAAGTAACAGATGTGGGTGGTCCCTGGGTGAAAAGCATGTCTCTGTTACTTTCCTTGTGCTATGGGGAACACTTAGAAAATATAATAGCTCAGTTAAGAAGCATCAGGATTACAGGACCTTAGATAGACTACACCAAAGACTTTTCATCTCCATTTCCTACTCTTCCTTCCCCTTCTCCTTCTCCCTCTTCTCTTCCTCCTTCTCCTCCTCCTCCTCCTCTTTTTCTTTTTTTTTTTTTTTTTTCTTTCTCACACACTTATACACAACATTATTGTGGTGTTCTTTAAGTTCTATTAGTTCCATTTGCTTCTTGTACATGATAATAAATACTGACTTCTCTTTTTACAAAATGGTGATTGCAGGGACATTCAGGGAATAAAGTAGCCTGAACGTAACTGGATCTTCAGATAAAATTTCATCCACTCAGGTATTCTTTTCTAATGTATTTTTACAGCTATATTTTGTGTCTTTCTGATTTCCTCTCTTCCTCCCTCTTTGCCTTTATTAATTTGAGTTTGTTTGCTTTTAAATTTTGCTAATAGCAAATGTGAAACATGTGGATTAATTTCTTATTTTTAAAAATCTTGGAGCACATTGAAATACTCTTAGTAATATCATATTAAGTTTGCATGGCTGCATAGTAAATAATTTAAAATTTTTATTAGAATGTAATTCACATAACTCACAGTTCACCTTTTCAAAGCGTATAATAGAGTGGTTTTTAGTATGTTCACTATGTTGTAACCAACACAACTATGCAAATCCACATCATTTCCATCACTCCCCAAAAGACTTCTGTATTTGTTAACAGTCAGTCTAAATTCCCCTCCATCATCCCTTGGAAACTTACTCGACTTTTTGCCTCTAATGAGTCTAGTTTCTGTCTCTAATGAGTCAATGATTCAAATAATTGTATGAAAAAAATTTGGAGGCAATTTTAAAAGGGAGACTATTCAGCAGGCCTCTTGGAAAACACAAAGTGGAATTGCAATAAAGAACAAATAATAAGATACTTGAAAAAAAAATATATATATATACATTGCCACATTGTATATTACAGGTTGTAAACACTAACAGGATCTGGAAAGAAGATTGATCACTATTGTCTGGGGCAGTCAAGGAGGGATTTTTGGAAGAGGTAAGACTTTCATAAGGCCCTGAAGGATGCACAACTTTGAAGTAAAGAAAGAATGTAAAAGAATATTATAAACCAGATGTGATAGAGCAGATGTCTGGCATCCAGGGTTTACACAGAATGGATTCATCTAAATCTTTATTAGTCCACCTTCTGAGGCAAGTGCCTTACTATGTTTCAGTTTTAGTTCTCCATTCTAAAATGATTATAATAGTTCCTCCTTCACAATGTGCTTATATAGATCATATGAAATGAGGTTAGCAGAAATGCTGACATTTCAGAATTTTCTGTTGACTAAGTTATGATTACATTTATAATCAGTCATGGATGGTGGGAGAGAATGTGCCTGGTATGTGCAATGGTGTAAAGTTAAGAGGAAGCAAGATGACATGCAAAAGCTGTGTGACCTGACAGGAAGGGCTGCCTCAATGATCTCTATAGGATATCCTCTTGCTATTTTGAGGCTTTCCCTTCGATTGACATTAATTTGAACACAGACACACAATAGGAAATGCCAAGTCTTATAAATGGAGGGATTTGTGAATATTTAGTGAAGCTGGATTGGCGAGTGGAATCCTGGCTTCCAGAACACCATGTGAATTTAGTGTTTTGATATATTTAATAGATATGTAATTGGGTTATCTGATTTCTAATGTACATTATGGTAATATGTTGTTAAAGTGCCTGCTATTAGACAATATTTATCTAATCCATAACACGTAGATAATCTATATTTCCTTTAGAACGATTATCACATTTAATCATTACAATGACCTATTAAAGTGGGGATTGTCATTAATCTACTTAGTATAGGTGAGAAATGTAAGGACCAAAGCAGTTAATAATTTACCTAAACACAAACAGTTTTTACACTGATGAAATTGGCATTTCTCAATAATCTTGTCTAGCATCATGACTCATGAGATCAAACTTTTAACCACCACAATGTAATAAGAGTTCATGTCATCAGTTGTTAATTAGATATTAAGAATATTTTTAGGCCAAGTGGGGTGGTGCACACCTGTAATTCTAGCAGCTCAGGAGGCTAAGGCAGGAGGATCTCAAATTCAAAGCCAGCCTCAATAATTTAGCAAGGCCCTAAGGAGCTTAATAAGACCCTGTCTTTAAATAAAATTTATAAAGGGTTGGGAATGTGGCTTAGTGATTAAGTGCCCCTGGTATCAATCCCTGATACGAAAAAAATTTTATAAAGAATATTTTCAGGATATTCTTTCAAGATGGCAAGAATCATTCTAATGTTTTAGAGAACCTATTTTTATAAAGTTATAAAGTTTACTTATTTTAATGAAGTTTGCCAAGTATTCTTGTGCATTCACAACTATTACATCTATCTTACATACCAAGAGCAACTGAATGGCAGGGTTGTATTGGATATCTGAATTTTGTTTCTCAAAAGAATGAATGAATGGAATTATGCTTCTTGAAAAATGGGGCAAGTAAATTGCATATCAAACACTGTATATACCTGGCTCATTTTACACAACAACTATCCCTTTAGTAATCACAGATTTTTGTCACAGCTATTTGTAATTCTCTTAAGGTTTATAATATATAGACTCACAAGTACAAAAATTGAATTATAGAGATTATGGGCTTTTCAATATAGGAGACCTAGATTTGGATTTCTAGTTAGCCAAGCACTGGCTTGGCAATATAGGGTTTAAAATATTTGGGTTCATTTACCTTAGTTTAAGTGCCTACAAACTTGGAAAAATAGCATTAAAGTTAATGAGATTTTTATGATAACCTGAGATAAGATGATATAAAAGCAGATTATAGGTAATTAGGGAACTATAAAACTGCAGTGATTTGCAATGAATAAATGTTTGCTACATACTTTCAGAATGGAATGAGTGACTTTGTCAAGAAGAAAAAAGAATATGGGGTAAAATCTCTACTGCCAGTACAATTAATCTGTCTCTCCATTACTTTATCTGCAAAGTCAGACACAGGAGCTACACATTGAATATTTGCTCATGTGGACTTAGGGATTATTGAAACAGTGATAGTGAAGAGAAATAATCTAGTATTTGAAGGATGAATAAAAATGGAAAAGAAAAGATACATTGAAAGTACAAGTGTAGTGTTACAGAAGAAAAAGAACATATATCTTTTATTCATTTGGAACGTGAGATTGGTATGAAGTAACAATAGTGGAAAATAAGATGCAGAGAATAAAAGGGATAGATTACCAAAGGCCTTGAAGGGCCACTGAATGACTGCGATCTTCATCCAGAAATTTACAATAGCTAATATAAATGTTTACAATGTACAAGGCACTATTCTAAATATCACATGTGTATTAACCTCACTTAACCCAGAAAAATGCTCTAAAACAGCTGTTTTTGTGGTTCCTATGTTTGAAGTGAAAGGGGGGAGGGGAGAGATGTGCAGGAAAGGAAAAAAATGGTAGGAAGGAAAGAGAGAGAAGAGAGCAAGGAAGGAGGAAAGAAACGAGAGGGAAGGAACAAAGGAAGGAAAGAAGACATGGAGCGAGGGGTGGAGGGAGGGTTGGAAGGAGGAGGATGCATAGAACCTAACTAACTAGCTTGGCCAGGGTAACAAAGATAATTGATGATAAAATTCTGCCTTGATTGATGGTAAAACCGAACCAGGAAAGCGTGTCCCAGGTCCACTGACCTTACAAGGCAGATCTAACTATTCTGTGGAATAAGTAGCTATTTAATTTTGATTCAGCATTGTGGTTTCAGTTACCTTTTGTTGCATGATAAACTACATTAAAGCTTAGTGACTTAAAACAAAAAAATATGTTTACCATAGCTGAGTAGTTGACCATCCAGTTCTATACAGGTGCTGTTGGATGTAGCTCTGGGATGACAGAAGGAGTACAAAGTGTTCGCTCACAGTGGAAGTGGGTTGTGGGCAGGGAGTTTTGCTAAAATCTTTGGCCTGGGAACATTTGGGGACTGTTCATGGCCATTTGGGCTTCACATCGTGGAATCTGGATAGCAGAGAGTATTCTAAGTAAAAGGAAAAGAACATTGCCAGGTATCCAGAAGCATGGATTCTGAAGTCCCTGAACAATGCTTTCTCCTTCTGCTGTGTGTGACAATCACAAGGCCACCAGAGATTCAAAAAGAAGAAAAACAATCTTCATCTTTCAATTAAAAATGGCTTGTTCCAATAGGGAAGAAAAAATATTGATGCTGGCCCTCTTTGGAAATTATCTACATCATATACTTTTATACTAGCTGTCATCATATAAGAAGCACACAGATAGTCTTTGGACTCCGGTTCATTAGAATTCCTAATAACTATATGTGGAGGGAAAAATATCTATTGCAAAACTTAAGCATCCTGTCTAGGCTTTATTTTATGAGAGGCTGTAACTCTCATTGTGTAGTACAGCATAAGCTGTTATTTGAGCAACCGATTTTGATTTCACAGAAAATAAAATATACATACGATGGCTCAATAGTAATGACATGATTATTATAGTGGTTCACAAAGGTATTTCTAAACACTTGCTATTCCTTGCCAGTTTTTCTTTGTCATTGAAGGGTGTGCTATGCTGTTATTTAATGCATTTGACAGAGGATTATAGTAGAATTAAATGCTAGTAGAAAACAAAGTTCTGTTAATGGCTCTGAATAATCTAAATGTAGAAATTATTCTAGTTCAATGGAGGATAAAATTATAGGATGTTGAATTCTTTCCAACAAGATGAATTGGGAAGATGAGATATGGAGATTAAGTGCAGAGTACTGTACAGAATTGTACTGTAACACCGGAAAGAAAATTATGCAGGGAGGGTGTGAAAGAAAGACAGAATTCTAGAACACTGAAAAGGGAATTCCAGTTCATTAACTATAGGGCTGTCATGGAGCTCACAGACTTTGTGACAGTATAGTAAAGATAAATAGTTGTAAAGACTCCTCCTGTTCAGTGAGAAAATTCCTAACTACTGAAAAGATTTTTGCATTTGTGGATGAATGGTCCTGGCTGAATACAGCTTAAATGATGGCATGCCAGTTCACTTCATCTGCTGTGAATGTTTTTTTAAAGGAAAATGGTAGGCTTGTGCTATGTTGTTTTCTTAAGAAGTGTGATTTGAAATCTTGCAATGCTTTCTCTAGTGAATATACAAAACTACTGAAGTATTGTTATGCATTCAAATTTCACTGATTAATAAAGATCAGTATTAAACTTCCAAATCAATTGTTGGCTGATGAATTGCATGTTGAATAAAGTTTGAATAGCCACTCACTATATAGCACCATGAAAGCATTGATTGTGCAAAGCACAATTAAAGATTTTCTCCATCCTAAACAAGTTGCACTCTATCCCATCAGTGATACAAACAAATGTATTATTATAACACTGTCCGAATCAAATTTGGGGACTGAAGGGAGGCTATTTTGAGACAACAGCTTTGGTGATGGTTTGGGGTAGCTGCTCCATGGACAACGTGGTATTGTGTAACATGAATGGCACAAGGAGGTTCTACAATAGGCGTAGGTAGGAAAACATAATGGATCTGAAGTGCTACTGAATATGGAAGGTCATGGGGAAAGGATATCACACATGAAATTGAAAATCTTAGTAGGACATGAGTACTACCAAGGATAAAAGGTCCAGCATGTCAAACTACTGGAGTTTTTAGGATCTTATAATGATAGGCACTATGCCAGACTATCAGCCAGGTTAGTTACAGTATGGTGTTACAGAAAACATCATGTGCTTATGATCACAAATATTATTTGCCCTATCATAAAACATACTCATTTCAGGTCATTCACCACCCTGGTTTGTTGTCATATTTTCTTGGGAACCCAGGCCCATAAACCAACCTGTTTCAATGCTAGCCATCCTGGTACACCTATTCTTAATACCTTCAGCAGAAATGACACATGACTCTTCTGCTCAGGTTGATATAGCCAAAGCATACCCCATGGCCATTCCTGATTTCCTGAATGAAAGGACACCAAGTTAAGGAAAATGGATCACAGACACAGGATTGTTTACATCTGAATAAGAGAGACTGGAAGAATAGATCAAATAGCTAACATCAGAAATCAGAGATTGGAGATTAAATGTTTATTTCTTTGTTTCTGATGAGAGAATCTGACATTGTAATTGAATGAAACTGAAAGAAAAATGTGTCTTATTTGAGGTAGCAGATATTTCTGCAATTCTCTCTTCAATATTTTTGGGCCATGGTTGACCACTTTAAACTGAAACCATGAAAAACACAACTGAGAATAAGGGAGGACTATGGTACTTATTAAATATGAGGGTATATGATAAAAACTATAGGAGTCAGATTAACTTGGTTTCCTGTAATTGTTTTGCTACCAAACAAACATTGTGAACAATAGTAACATTATAATGATGTGAGGATTAAATGAAATTATGTATTATTACAGTCATGTAATGGATAATGAAGTATAGCATAGAAATAAGTAAGTGTATACATGCCCTGTAAGTATAGTAAACTAACAAACATTAGAGTTTAATTAATTTAAGGAGAATATGTGAACATAAAGCATTTATTTCTTTAATTTGGTCATTTTTACTTGTACCGACTGTATATAATATGACTTAGAGATGGTTATAGATCATAATTCCACAATGGAAAAGTACTCATGATTTAAGAAATCACAATATGCGCATAGACATTTCTAGAAACATTAAGAGAAAAATTTAATGAACAAATGTCATGTCAATTGTTTTTCAAAATTCCAAAAATATAAGTTACCTAGTACATTCAAAATGTGTACATTACAAATTTGCATTATTTCCAGCACTACATTACCTTTAAGTAATCATTATTGTTCTAAAAAATGATTATGAGGCATAGCTGAGACACTGATTCATTAAGAAAAAAAATTAGCCATTATAATTAGAATTTCCTTAGGCAGAAATCCAGAAATGCACTATATTTCTCAACTACAAGTTGTGATGTATAAAATAAATGTTCTTTCCCCACAATGATCACAATAAAATGAAGTGTGCTAGCATTCTGTTTTGCCCTGTGACATGGTCATTCCAGGAAATAAAAGCTACATAGAATTTCCTTTGTTTTGAATGGAAACAGAGGCATCATTAGCCTCAAAATATTCGTGAAGTGCCTTTTTTTTTTAAGGCAGGTTATTATCCTTAGTATTCAAAACCTTATCCATCTCTTTTAAGAAAAAAGAAAGAAGGCAGGGAGCTTATTTAGCAAAAAGTGCAATAATTGCTCAAACTGCTTGTAAAAAAGAAATCTGCTCTGAGTCATCTGTTGATCTATCTCCACTCTTTCCTCCCCTGTGGTAGAGCTATTCTTTGTTTCTTTCTGTCCTGATCCAGGGGAACAAGCTGATCTCGACATATTTAATGAGGCAAAATGTATTCTTCAGGCCACCAGATTTTCAGCTGAATAGCTTACTGGGCAACAGAGACCAAATCTGTCACTTTGTGGGCCCAGGAATGTACAGAAGGCCAAGGATAACTTCTACTGGATTGACCCCTCAGGGGACTGAGTAGATAATTTTGTATTTTAGCTGGTCTGAAATGAAAAATCAAGGCATTCTCAGTTCTTTTTTTTTTCACCCGTTTTAAAAATATTCTAACTCATTTTTGAGTTGTTTTGCCTACAATAAACAGTTGCTATACATTTTACCAATATCTTCTAAAATTAGGAGGTACAGGAAAATTCAAGTTGAAATTTCTTCCTCAGTATTCTTCTAACAAAGTAAAATTATTCCATAATATTCCAACCATGTTCTTCTGGACTTAGGAATGGATGTGCCATGATCTTTTTTACTATAGTACAAAATTTAAAATAGTGTGGGAATAATTTTACATCTGGGAAGAAGGATAACAATGTAGTTCATATACAAATTTTCTTTCAAGTTTATTCTTTTTCAAGGGCTTCATAATCTGTCAAGATATAGTTTTACTTTAGTTTAAAACATCTCCCATAAGTTAAAAAAAATGAAAGCTAATAAAATTCTAGTGGTACCATGTTTGTTTCAATAAAATTAGTATTTTGTTAAGTGCAGATTTCAGTTCTTCATTTCTTACTTTGTTCAATAGAGGCTCTACTTAATTATTCAACAAGTGATTTGTACATATTTTCTGCACAAATGTTTTTTTAAAGAAATGCTTTGTTTTTGTATCTCACATGGAATTAGATAAACATCTTCCAGGCCTAAATACAAAAATAAAAATGGTATGCAAAGCAGTGACAAAAGCAAAATATGAATTCCAAAAGTGCATTCATTTTTATCCAAAATAATTAATTATTTCAAACCTTCTTTCTAAGGACCCAGGTTATCTCCAACTATGAATGTAAATGTGCAGTTATTCATTAGTGTACAACAATAAAACTCTCTAAAACTTACCTACTAAAATATTTGGTGAAAATTTATTTTTGATGTTTCTTATCTCAGAAATCTGGAATGATTTAGGATTGGATTGTAAATGATACCCTCTAGGCTTAAAGATCTTACACTCTATAAAAGAAAAGTCAGCTAGATTTTCCTAGTATTATCAATTTTCAATGGCTGTTTTAAGGGATAGAAGTATCTGAACTGAATACTTAGCTGATTTAGTAGAACAGATTTTGGGATGCATCATCTGTTCCCCCTCATTTTGTAGTTTATAAACAGACTTATCTATCCTATAACCCTCTGCTTACCATCTGCCCACAGCCCACACACTGTGACTCTATAAACATTCCTGAGAAGTGATGTTATTTAGACTTACACATGTATCTAATTTATAATTTAAATCTGTGTGTGTGTGTGTGTGTGTGTCTATGTGTTTTGAGAGAGAGAGAGAGAGAGAGAGAGAGAGAGAGAAGATATGCATTCAGTTTATTAAATAGATTATTGCTAGCATAACAACATGTCTACAGTTTGGAAATCCATGAGTTTTGTATGTGTCTGTATTTAAATGTCTGTATTTAAATGTAATTTTACATAAGGATTAACAATTCACTATACTCTGTACTCCATTTTTATATGTTCTCCCTATTCCCCCACTTGCAAAATAGACAAATCCTAAAAATAAAACAAACAAGAAAACCCCTAAGCTGTTTTTAAGTCAGTGTGATATTGTTTATGCAAATATTGATTCTGACAGTTGATAGCTGTAAAAGTCAAAAGTACTATTCTTACATTCATAATAAAGTCCCAACTAAAAACAAAAGGGGGAAAGAGTGCAATGGCACAGGATACAGGAAAAATATAAAATACCAAAACAAAATAATAAGCAATAGCATTGTAGCTCAGCCTACTTACACACTATTGTGATATTCAGTGGAGCCACATTGTTTACAGAAAAATCTCTAGCCTGCAAGATGATCAATCCTTGAGTTTTTCTTTGGCAATATTTCATCAGTGAAAATCCCCTCCACCTACAGAAGTCAGAAGCTGATATCTGACTCCTTCCCATCACTAGTAATTATGTGACCTAATCAAGTTTATGGATCAATAAATTCCCATTTTCTCATCTGTAGGGGTAATAATACATGGTTTTCTCCAACAGAGCAAATGAGTGATCAGCTAAGGTCTATATAAAATGATAGTAAATTAAAACAAATAGCATAAATGACTTTACAAAGTGAAGGGCAGACAGAATATTGGTTAAACCTACTAAGGAAAGGTTTCTGCATATTTCTTTCCTATGTAATAGACTGACTAGGCTGGTTTTTCATACATAAGGTAATTCCTGATAAGTGGATAGGCATTCAGTAAGCTTTTCTCAGGTAAATTTTACTGACTACTTCATTGAACACATCTTCTATTACAATTTCTTTCTTTGTTATTTCAAAGATATGCATTAGGTTTTCTGCTATTCTAAAGCACACCAAATTCAACCCTACATTAGGGTCTTTATATTTTATATTCCCTGGGCATAAATCATTCTTTCTCCCATATATCCAAATAGATTGTTCTTCTCTTCATTGAATTATTTGCTAAAAGATTGTGTTCTCAATAAGACCTGCCCAAGTCTCAATATCCAAAACAAAGTACCATATCGACACTCTGCTCAGTGTGATGATTCAATAATATTTTTGTCTTAGTTAATTTGACCTGTTAACAACAAAATACCACATGCCAAATAGCTTATAAACAACAGGAATTCATTTTTTCCACTTCTGGGGTCTTAAAAACAAAAAGCCAACACATCAAGTCATTGTCAGATTTAGTATCTCATGAGGGGCAACATTATGGTTTATGTGTGGTATCTTACAGGTTTGTCCTTGTTTTAGTCAGCTTTTTCACTGCTGTGACCCAAGATGTGACAAGAACAATTGGAAGAGAAAAAGTTTATTTTGGATCTTACAGTTTCAGAGGTCTCAATGCATAGATGGCCAGCTCCATTCCTTGAGGCTTGAGGTGAGGCAGAACTTCATGGCAGAAGGTTGTAGTAGAGGAAAGTATCTCAGGACTGGCACCAGAAAACAGAGATCTCTGCTGGATAAGACAAAATATGTACTCCAAGGGATGTCCCCAGGGTCCCACCTCTTTAGCCACACCCTACCTGCCTACCATTCCCACCAAGCTAATCCCTACCAGGGGTTTAATGCACTGATTAGGTTAAGCTTCCTATAACCCAATCATTTCTCCTCTAAAACTTCTTGGTAGTCTTAGAAATGAACTTTTGGGGGAACCCTAATATATAAACCAAAACAGTCCTCAAATAATTGAAGAGGCAAATAAGCTCCCTTGGGCTGTTGTAAGAGCTTAATTCCATTTATAAGGAGTCTACTTTCATAACCTAATCACCTCCCAATGGCTTAGTTCCTAATATCATCACATTGCTGATTATATTTCAACATTGGGATTTGGAGGACTCAAATGTTGAGGCCATAGAATATGAGAAGAAAAATTCCATAAACTAAAAGACTTGGTCTACTTGTTTTGTCTTATGTCTTTGGCTGTATTTGCTGATTAGCATTCATGACCAATAAACATATTTAAAATGTTTAGTACTATTAATGAACTAGAAAATGAAAATCAATAGTGTAATGCAATGTTTTATAAGTAAGTGAATAATATAATGTATCAGGTTCATCAACTTACTCAGGACATGAACTTAATTGTTATTCTCACTTCTTTGGTATTCTCAATTTTCTGATCAATAATCAAGCTTTGTCTATTAAGCTTCTACCATAACTCATGAATGTTTTCACCCTTGTTCATGTTCAATGGCCTCACTGTAATCCATCCCATCATTACCTTTTTGCATGAATTGGTGAGAGAAGTACCCTCCTCTTAAATCACCCTCCACTGTGTTTGTTACTAAGCCCAAATTTGATGGTGTGAGTCTTATGTTCTGTTTACTTGTCTCATTATTTGCCTGTTCCCAATGTGTAAGGAAGATTTGAATGTAAACACTTCTATTATATTAGTTCTCCATTTCAGAATATTTCACATTTGTAGATCACAATCATTTTCAAATGCTCACTGAATCAACAATCACCTTCTGGGAAGTCTGGCTTCCATAAATTTTAGATCCCAGCCCACCATCTTACCTTAGACCATACTTGGTTCTGAGTATTCTCTTACCCTTTTAAAGAAGGGTTCTTCCCATTTGTTTTCATCAAACTTCTCTTCTGCCATGAAACCATATCACTCTCACTGCCTTGTAACTTGAATATATTCTTTATTAATCATTAATCTCAAGAATAGCATCATGAAACTTAATGTACATGGCTAGTAACAGGAAAAGTCTCTTGTTTTTGATTATGCTTCTGATTTTGGGCACAGCTTCTGACATACAGAGGTTCTTCTGGACATATGTTCAATCAATGAACAAAAGGAAAAGAGAAGTTTGAATCATGCACGATGCATAAACTTTCATATTTGCATGTGGATAGAGCCAAAAGCTGTTTGTAACTTAGGTGCTTAAAGCTGTTCAATGAATATTTCAATACCTCTTTGGAGTACTTGGCACTATTTCTATTTGTATTTGATTCATTGCATCGTGATTTTTGTTATTCAGCTCTTTATTGCCTTTTAATTATACTTATTCATTTTTTACTTGTTCTTTTTAGATATACATGACAGTAGAATACATTTTGACATATTACACATACATGGAGTATAACTTTTGATCCTGTTTGTTGACCTGGTTTTTAAATTTTCAAATATTTTTGAAAAATTGAAAGACTGGAAAAAGCCTCTAGGTAATGTTCCATAATACCAACCAAAAGTGATAACTGATAAAATGTCTATATGTATCTATTTTATGAATATATGGAAAAATATTTTGTAAACCACAACCAACTATGTAATATAAAGATATATTTACTCAAAATGTACCCAGTATTATGACTACCTAAATATTTTTATAAGAATTAAAATTTTTGTGCAAGTATGTGAAGTAGAGAAAGTATGAGCCAGAAAATATTTTGATGATTTAATGTTGGGTAAACACTAATAGCTTCAGGAAGAACTGAATATATTTTTAGCTTTAAACTAAAATGAAGAAGGTGTAGTTTTGCATGTCCAGAAATAGAGGTATTTAGGGCAATTCATGTGTCAGGGAGCATTTCATTAAGCAAATGTATAAAGAAACTCTTGAAATGCCTTGTTTTACAATTATGGTGCCAAATTTTTTAGTGGTAATGGTTGACAAAATCTACCATCCACTCCCTTTTGCTTTAGTACTCACTAAAAGGCAATGTGGATAGAGTTTGAGAATTATATAATTTGTTTTGAGTCTCTGTGTACCCAGGGGCACAGATAGCTTCTGCTTTGGGGTATAAACTGATCAATGTTTTCCAGTGACCTAACTCAAAAAAAGGGAAGCAAGCTTTGCCATTGTGTATTTGGCCTGTATATTTTATATAGAATTTGAAAACATTTATTAATGTCTATTAAAATGTAGAGATGTATATATGAATTATTCTCCCATATTAGAAGTATGCTATATAAGAAGTTTTTATGTTTCACAGTGAATTGATAGTGCAAGTTTGCTGTAGGTGATCGGTAAGTTTATATTGTATAAATGATTGAATGTAAGTATTCATTTAATTCATATTTTTATTTACTTATTCCAAATCGTGGGAAGAAAATAATAAATATGAGACTCAGTAAATGAATTTTATATGGTAACCCTTTTCCATTATTTTATTATAACTCATGCAATGTATGCTAAACTTCACTGACATGGTGAAGAAAATGGCAAAAATTCAAAAATGCCTGGGGGTGAGAAAGGGCATAAGGAATAAATTGGCAAACCACTGAAAGCTATTTATTTAAAGGCATTTGAGTATTCAAAAATAATCCATGGTTCACATGGATTGGGTGGCACACAAAAGCCAAATAAATGCAGAACACAGTGACTTGTGCACAGATGGTAAAAATTTATAGCACTGAATGAAAAAGGCAGACATTCTTAAAGTTACTTATGGAAACAGCCAATCAGTGATTGCTTGATGTTCAGTGAGGTCCAATCCCACAGGACAGCAAGGAGGGAGGCAGGACTGATGTTTAAAGTGGGCTATAATTAAGAGAGCCTTAAGCAGCTACACCAGGTAGGCTAGGCCTAGACCAGAATATATATGCCGGAAATACTGGGCTCTCAATGCAGAATTAGTGAAGTAAATTAAGTACATAAGTCTCAGTTAGGGGTACTAAAGTTCCTAAAACATGTTCTACATGGACTGATTCAGATTTGTTCACATTCTGCATAGGGTCACAGTTGAATTTGTAAATTGTCAACTGAAAGACTCTTTGTTTATTTACTTTTAACTTGAAAATAAACTGATCTCCTGCCAAAAGGAGTCTGTAGTAAGCCACATCATCATTTGGCACTCATAGTACATAGTAGATATAGGTATACAACGATAGATGAATATATTTATGCCATAAGTAACATTTTATAAATTAGAAAGCTATAAAAGTTACCATAGCTTTTCCAAAACTGGAAATATCTTTTAATTAATTATTTAGTTTTCACTCATTCATTCCACTGCTAGACAGTCAATGATTTAAAAAATCAAACTATTTATTTTGTATATACTTATTTCCATTTATAAATTAATGTCTACATATACATATGCACTCTCACACATACAAATACACATGTCTCCATTAGCACTTGGGATTGAATACAGGGCTTCATGAATGCTAAGCATATTCTCTAGAGTTATGCCCCCAGTTTATGCATTTTTGATATAGTAATTATCCCAAGAGGCTTGCTCATGCTATGGAAATAGACTAGAAAAAGTGTTAGCAGTGAAACTTAGCTGCAGAAAGAAAATGAGTGCAAATAATAATCTCAGAGAGTGTGGAGAAAGAGTTCTTCAGAAAGTCAGAGCAGGCTATGTTATTTGAACAAAGCTATCTGAGAAGGATTCAGATGACAGTTCAAAACCAGAAGCATGGGTAGGAAAAAGATTATGAATAAGAAAAAAATGCAGAATTTAAACATTTTAAACACATCATATAGAAAAGATTACATATAATCCACAATCCAGGAAATCATAAGGCAATATTTTAAGTATAATCAACTTCAGGTTTAAACAAGCAAACAAACAAAAAAAAAAAAGAACTTCAGTTGACTAATCCTTACATTTTTTTTTGTTAAGTCATATATTTGGTTATAAATATATTAAAATAATTGCTAAGGAAGGTTTTAACAATATGTGAATAAGGGAGGAAGTTTATTAATTAGAACAAAGTTAGAATTAATAAACTATTGACAGATTTGATAACATACAATTAAACCTTTTTATATAAATTCCCCTAAAGCAAGATATCAGAGGTATATGAGAGAAATTTTAAAATAAAACTAAATAAAAGCAAATAATGGAGGGATAAGAATAGGTTTTAGCAAACAAAATATACAATAGAAACAAAATATACAATATAAAATAGGAAAAGTTTAACAAGGATTTAGCCAGAGAATTCAGAGAACCCCAGCAGGTGGATGGAGATGAATTAGTTCACTTACAGAACACAGAGAGGAACACGGCAAAACTATCCAGTGAGACATTCATCCAAAACACTAGAAGAAAGAGATTTTGTAACAGAAACTAAATATCGAGGCCCAAAACTATTGGGTAACTGCATATACCATTACAAATGAGGTCTGTCAGCTGACCTTGGCATGGAGGGGTTTTTGCAGCATATCTTCTTGCCCTAACACCATCTTTGGTATGGAAAGAAAAAGTCAAAGCAATAGGGTGATCTCCTCTTTGCTGCCAGGAAATTATGCACAGATCATATCCAGTGATCACTGGTAGGCAGCAAAGGCAGAGATGGGGGTCTTTCAGATGATGTAACATTACCAAGGAAAGGTAACCACGTCTACAGAGGACTCCCTGGGCTTAGTGCAGAGGTTTAGGGTTGTATTCCCAGCATTAACAACCATTGCATTAGCTAAGAAAAGTTGCCTAAGTACTTTGTGATTGAGATGGAGGGAATGTTGGTATAGATAGAAATGTTTTATTTGTCAAAACTGATGAACAAACAAAAAAAGGTAAAAATGTTTCTCTATTATTAGAGTTCAGAGTCCTTTGTACCTTCATGCACACCATTGAACTCCCAAAGTGAAATATCCTATTTAGTGTACAGTAAATTTAATTGACCACAGAGTTATTTTTATTTCTATTTCTGTAGAACGTATTGCAGAACAATCATTTTGTAAAACACATTTTGGGAAATGCTGGGTTAGGAGTTAAGTAAACTCTTCATCATTTGGAAAGTATCACTTGAAGTGAGTTAAATATCAAAATATGGGAATATAGTATAAAATAAGTAAATGTCTTAGCAAAGGAGATTGGTTCAGAATCAGTCAATTTACATCTATTCAATTATTAAATTCTTTACCCTATGTTCTAACATTGTACTGGGCATTATAATGACAAATATAATTAGACATTTTCTATTCTGTCAAAAGTTTTAATTGGTAATAAAATTAAGAATAGATATGCTTGTTAATTTTCTATTCCATTCTCTATTTAGATTAAATTTTCACAATAATTTTGCAAGGCAGGAATCATTGTTCTTATTTATAATTGAAGAACCTGTCACTAAAAGACATACCTAAGATTCTATATCTAGTACATAATAATGGCATTGGTAAAATGATAGTTAATAATGTAAGGCAATATATGAATAAATGCTAACCTGCATGATAGGGAAGTAATGAGAACAAACTAATACGATCTTGGTTTCTAATGAGATCCAGTTATGTTTTGACACACATTCATTTGTTTCAACCTAAACCTTTCAGAAACACTGTAAGTTTATGCTACCAGCCCTATTTTCCATAGTCAAAAATTCAGGCTACAGATAGTTAATAGTAAGACTCCACTGATGGTAATAAACACAGTTAGTAGATCTGTGTTCATAACCAGATCCCCAGATCCACTGGAGTTCAAGCATCTAGTTCTTTCCATTGCTCCATGGATGTGACTAAGCCAGGAAAGGTGGAATGATTTTGAATAGTCAAAATTAAAAGGAAAAAAAAATTCAATCTTTTTTAGAGTGCTGGGGAAAAAATGGTCTGAGAGAGAAATCTGAAGTGTGCAATGAAATTTGTCTTTGTTTTCAGTTAAGACTGGTCCAAAAGAAGGCCTGGTATCTCCCAGCCATTGCTCCTTCAGGATTTTCCTTTCCTCATCTTTCCACTCTACAGATGATGTTGTTATCATAGAGAACAGACAGATGTGATTGGTGAGAACAGGAGGTTAAAATGGGCCCACTGTGCTGACCCCAATGTGCTTTCATCTTTAAACAGCAATTTACCTGCAGCCCTACCTAGTTTAAGTGGACAGAATATGTTACATTCCTCAGCAAACTACCTGTTATCTGCAGGATAAGTACAGGCCCTAAATAATTCTGATAAGAGAAATACACATTATCCTGAAGGGGGACTTTTGTGACTCTTTGACAGACCAGATTCTAGAACTTAGGGAGATAATGAGAATCTCTCCTAACCATAAAATCCCCTTGAACTGGTTCCAATTAGAATTAGTCAGCATGGGACCTAGAGTGGTTATGGTAGCGGGGACATGAAAGTCGATATCATCCTGCAGTCAGTCAAAAGTCAGGAGGTAGACCTGGGCAGGACTCTCTGGAAACCCAATAAAACTGGAGGGCAGGAGAGGCATACTGTTCCTTTCCTCCCTGACAGGAACCACTCTTACCCTTAAGCATTAGCCCAAAGAGTAGGCCCAATTTAAGTGGGTATGCCATATTAATAATAATATTAATCATGCCTCATAATCTTCTATTCTAATCTTGGTGTTGAATTCATATAAAACAGCTAAGCATTAACACACGGACTGAATTTTATAACAAAGATAAGAAAATAATTGGAGTAAAGCTATAAAAGTTGTTTTTTTTTTTTTTTTTTTTTTCAGGAAGAGTTCCATATTGCTTTCTGGGTCACTCCAAGATTCAATTTTCTTTTACCCATTGGCTCTTCCATTTCCTCAAATCTTTTTATCTTCCAAAGGATTTCCTACATTTGGCCAATATACCACACCTGCCTGGATAACCTTCAAGGAAGATTGAAAAAACGTAGATTTTCTCTGTGCTTATGAGCAAAAGGAAAGTAGTTTGGTGAGTGGTTAGCCAGAGGCTGATAAGTTCCACCTTTCTTGACACAAAGTGTCTTTTTCCTTCTTCCTACACACATATAATAGACATCATTGCCTGGGAAATGTATCAATCAAGGATGATCAGGAAATCAAAACCTCTTCAGAATTTAGAAAAGGAAGTGATTTAATACGGGAAATTATATGCTTTAAAGAAAGCATTTAAAGATCTAGAGGATCAAATGTCAGGGAAAATTACTGCTCCCTTTGGCAAAATCAGAAAGTGTTTGAGTTTCAAGGAGGGTTTTCATGATTGCAGTTGCCTGTAACACTAGTGATTTGTGTGTGCTAACTCAAAAGCTTCTCAAAACTCATGTCTGCTCTTTTCACACACATCTCTCTTTCACCCCAAAAGTTTTATTATTAGCAGAATTTAAACCAGATCTCATTGTTGGGCAGGGTGAGAACTGTAATTTCTAAATTCTTTGCTTTTATGTAACAGAGAGTAGATGAAAAGGCATAGAATCCTACAAGTTATCAAAAGACAGTAGCTGGTGCTGCAAAAAGAAAAAAATAATAATAAAAGCAACAGACAAAATACAGAGAAACATAAAAAAAAAAAAAAAAAAAAAAAAAAAAAAAAAAAAAAAAACTTCCCATAGAATAACTGGGACCTTTTCAAAGTCTAAGATTCTGTGGGTATTAGTAACATATTGATACTTTGGGTTTGGCATATGGACCAAAAGTGTAAATTACCTCTATCCATTCATCAGCTTCTCAATTATGGACACAACTTAGAATGTTCTCAAACTCCAATTTGAAAAGAAGAAGAATGGGAAACTCAGAGCAGTGTATGGATCCTCAAGAACTCTGGAATCCTACTGATTTGGAATGGGAAAGCCCTCTCATTGCCACTAACAACCTGGCCCTGCTTTCTATGGGAACCCCTCTGTTCATTGTCCTCCAAGACCTGTGACTTCACCTTTGCACATCATGCAGAAGCAGGCCTTGTAAACTTTACAGTGGTCCAACATTGCAGTGACACCACTTCCTGCTGCAGCAGATTCTTAAACAAAGGTTTTTTAGGTATGACTTGGTGGTTCCTTTAGGCAGTAGGAGCAACTCACAAATTTAGTATGGTGTTGAAATTAGTTGTTTCTATTCAGTTCAGTGTGCCAGTCACTAAAATTTAAAGTTGTCTGCTTTTCCCTTAAATTTATTTTCAAGACTGATTTATTCCTTTACTTCTTAGCATGTAACTCAAGACATTTTTGTACCTATAGGATATAGTTTAAGGTTATCTGATATATCTTGGGACGGGACTATCTGGAGGTTATCTAAAATAGGCTTTAGTGGGAAGGCCACATTCCTAATCTGATCTTTGATCCAAGCCTGAATGTTAATACATAGTTCTTTATCATTGGAAACCATTTTCAGCCTTATCTCTTAGTGCTTGCAGTCTATAAATAATCTGTTTTGTAATCTTCCATGGGGCCACCTGCCATGACTTGTATGTCTCTCTACTCACTTTCACTTAATGTTTCTCAGCTGGTCAATTCCTATTTCAATTGATCTCTATGCAATTGTACTATGTGACACAAACCTGGTAGCAGCCAACATGCATTCTAACATTCTGATTTCTATCCTCTGCTCTTATAATCCCAATAGACATATGGTCTGACATCCAAGTCATTGTAGGTGAATTTTACTATATATTTAGTGTGTTTTTGTTTGTTTGTTTGTTTATGGGTCACATTAGTAGTCATCCAGCCTCTGTTGTAGTAAAAATGCATTCAATACTATAATAAACAAACCCACATTGTCAGTGACTTCACTCCATACTACCTTACTTCCAGTCCAGTGTATTTGGACAGATCTCTGAAATAGTTCTGTAAAAGAACCAAGTTTGAAAATGATGAAATTTCTGCTTTAGGCTTAGAATCTCCAGGGTTTTCTGTAGAAGAAATATTGTATAGAAGAGAGTTTAAACAGATCATTGTGTGAGAGATCTACATTTCTCACATGGTGGATTGTGATTACTTGGCCTTTCCTATTAAAGAAAATGGGATATGTAGTTTATCCATGTTCACAGAAGAAAAGAAAAATCTCTTAAAAATTAGCCCATTTCTGCAACAAACTGTGTCCAAATTCTGAGAATGAGATGAAATATATTTTATATGAAGAAGAGCTAAAGATGATAAGGCTACATTTTTTAAAGGAGCATACATATCAATGAATGTGATCCACAAAAAATTGCCATCATGGGAAGATATATATTCTTTTTTAAATTACATTTTTATCTATAGATTAAACACTCTCCAACAAGATGAAAATTAGTGTGATTGATAAAACCATAATTTTTGTTAACAATTCTTCATGAGTTATTTTAATGGTTTTCTTTTTCAGTAAAATAATGCATAAATTAAAAAAACAATATAAAAGAAATAAAAATTTGAAGTAAATTCTGCAAAAAGTTAGCTGAGCTTTCACCATTAAATCAGTCTACTTGAAGAAATGAAAGTGCTTTAAAATGGTGGTTCCCAGATCTACTTAGTAATGGTCCTGAAGCAGATTGATTTTTTTCTAAGATACCAAATAAACTAACAGATAGTTCCAAATTTAGTAATGGAGTCTTATCACTGACTGCATGTTTGCTGTAAAACCTTACTCCAAAATCGTAAAATTTATTATATATCTAATTTTGCTAGGAATAAAAATGAACGAAGTAGGGGAACACAAAAGGGCTAATGTACAAATATGCCTTATGGGATTCCATGGAATCGAAGGCAAATTAGGATTATTTACAATCTCAGATATAAAGTAGAAAAGTTTTAATTTTATCTGAAAGCAATTGAGGGTCAGGAAAGGATTGAAGACTGGCAAATGATAGATCTAAATTTATAAAAACAACTTCTCCAGCAGCAGTGAGTAGATTGGGAAAAGATAAGAATGAAGCCAGAAAGACTAATTTTGAAGGTATTGTAGCCCAATGAGAGCGTATAGAGGCCTGGATTAGAATCTAGACCATGTGCAAAAGGGACCAATATATAATGTGTGTAATGTTATGACCCAGTGAGGCTTAGGCAGGAAAAGTAACAAAGGCAAGACATTTTGGGTGTCCATGTCCCCATCTTCTTGCTTGAGCAACTGCATGAAGGGACTTGCTATCTATCAAGATGGAGCAGTTAAGTTGTAAGTGCAAATATTAGGGATACTTTTGTGGTTAGTTTGGGGAAACAATGCCTGAATATCTCATTGTGAACATGGGGAAAATAGCTCGATAGAAAATAAGGATGTGAGATGAATAGTATATGCATTTGGATGATGTTAAATTCAGACTGCTGATTAGGTTTCCCAAGGAGCATCTCTAGAGAGAAAAGAGAATCAGATAATGTATCCTACATGAAAAACTACCATCCTTTAAGGATCATGTCATAAAAAGAGCAGAACAAAAAAGTAGTTCAAGAAAGAATAGACAACCAGGTGGAGGAAAATTATTAAGTGATCATATGGAGGTCAAGAAGAGTGCATTTCAGAAACATTTTCAGGAATAAGTTCTTTTGAGAAATTACTGAACAAAAGGATTGCAAAGTGTCTCCTTCAGGTAAAAATAAAGAGCTTATGAGAAATATTACGTTTATAAGACCATTTAAAGAGTTGGCTATAAAAAGATGCTTATGTAATGAGAGAAGAAAATAAAAGTTTGTGTTGATTTTCCTCTTAAAAAGAACAAAACACTTTTATTCAGATAATCGTTTAATGTGAATTTACAAAGTGTGGATCAGTGAACATTTTGTCAATAGCTTATCAGAGCCTTAATCCTTTCATTTTGAAATATTAATGGGTTTTGTGGATCCTACCTGTCAAAACAAAACAACAATTATAAATAAATGGTCAACAGAGAAGAATATCAGATGCATTTACTTTCTAAAATTTCCCCAGATATATATGGAACATGAATTTATTTGCATCACTCTCCTGCTAAAATATTCACATCAATGGAGTTTTATTCAATCATTTGAAGATTAAAAAAAAAAAAAACACTTTTGTTAATGAATTTATTTATATGTGCCTTGGGATAATCATAGTAACTTCAATCCATCAGAGATTGAATTTATGTGGCAAAATGTAAAGTACTCATTTTTCGTTATTTAATTCTAGCAATTCCAAAATTATAAATGGGCCATGTCCCCAAAATTAATTTGCATTTGTGTTTATAGCCATTTTTAGAAAAAAAATTACAAATGTTGTTTAGTTTCCTAAATTAGTTTATATAATACCTATGAATGACAGCAAATGCAAATCATGATTAAGTTTTATTGAATCCTAACACATGAAATGCTTTAAATATAAAGGTATTTGCATCAGATTCACCACTTTAGGTCAAGAGCCATTCTATCTAGAGGTTCCAAAGTTTGGATTCTGAGGCAAAGCTGCTTAATTTCCCATAAGAACATGTGCCTGCTATCAGCCCCACCCCAGCTTAAACAGTTTAAAATCAACCTTACCCCAGCTTAACCTCCTAAGCAGCTTATGAAATTCCTCTTGTGGGCTATAAAGCTGCTCTGTGAGTCCCTGTAGGCTGCTGCTCTCCTCAGAGGGACAGCTTTGTCAGTATGCCTCCTGTTACCCACAGTAAATGTCTTGTGTGAAGTTCCAGTGTATGGCGTGGTCCTTGGAGTTCTAGTGGACTCTGCATATGTCCTTTCAAAAGGTACTTTCTACTTAGTAGCAATTCCATTGTATGAAAACTATTACTATCATTTCAGTGAGATGTAGTGCAAAATAGAGAAGCAGTCAACTTGTTTAAGGGTCACTTAGCTTGCAAGAATTTATGTAAGAGAGCCGGGCATGGTGGCACATGCCTGTAATCCTAGCTACTAGGGAGGTTGAAACAGGGCTATCATGAGTTCAAAGCCAGCCTCAGCAACTGCCAGATGCTAAGCAATTTGGTGAGAACCTGTCTCTAAATAAAAATACAAACTAGGGCTGGGGATGTGGCTCAGTGAGTTCAATCCCCCGTATTCCCTTTCAAAAAAAATAAATAAGAGAGTTGATGTAAGAGTAGAAATCTTGGATATTATTCCAAAAAAGACAGTTTATGTCATTAAAAAGTTTTAATTGTGAATAAATTTTTACATGTAAAAACAATAAATAAAAATATAATTAACTCCCATGTAGCCATATTTTAGCTTCAAAACAGGTTTCATCTCATGAACAATGTTCTTTCATCTGTACCTCCAAGAAACCTCCCTCTTTACCTCCTCTTTATTCTTTTGAAACATCCTACACATCATATAGTTTCATCTTAACTTTTCAGTATGTATCTGAAAATATGTTTTTCTTTATTTTGGCATGTATTTTTACAATATTGTAACACCTAAATGAAAATAAGCAATGATTTCTTAATATCATTGCATATCTAATAATTACAGTATTTCAATTTTTTAAGTTATCTCAGATAAAATTCATAGATGATTTGCTGAAATTAAAATTAAAATAAGAGACACATATGGCATTTGGTTGGCATGTGTTTTCTAATATTCATAGTCACAAACCCTCCCTTGTTCTACTTGTATTCGTGCCATTTATTCACTAAATTTTCTAATTTATTTTATAGAGTTTCAACATCTTAGATTTTGCTCAATGTATCATAGAATTATTTTAACTATTCCCGTATTACTTGCAAACTGATAGTTGATTCCAAAAGCCTCAAAAGCTCATTTTTATACTTCTGTTTTACCTTGCATATAGGCTAAATATATTTGTTACTACTATGTAAAGAATTAGTTCAGAAAAGGGATATCATTTACTCGGTACGATACATATTTAGCTATGCATAAAGCTGTGAGCCAAAATAAATCTGAAGTACATTAAGCTTATATCTCACATGGATATCAAGCTGCATGTAGGAAGAAAAGGTGAAATAGCTGCTGTGCTCCACAAATTCATCTTGTTTTCCAGGATATAGTTATCTTTGCTGTCCACCATTTCTAAACTGTTGCCATTCTACCTAAACCATTATGGCTCATCACTAGGTACTTATTACTACTAGTAGGAAAGATAAAAGACGAACTTATGTTTTCTTCTCAAAAGCTAATCAGGACATTGTCCACTGTACTTCAACACATACAAAATTAGTAACATAAAATTCATAGCTCCAATTGAAGAAGGAGATTCATTTTGCCAGCTAAATATTTAATATCTCTTTAAGAAGTGGTAAGCTAATAATTTCTTGCCAACAATCTATGCATTCTAAGTTACTAAGAAAGAAAGTACACGATTATAATTTTATTCACAAGTTCTCATGATTTCACAGTTGTGACTAAATTATTGGGCTAGACAGGCTAGAATCTGAGCCTAAGTTCAAAGGGTATCTAAAGCAGTGATTCAGACTAGGTGAGAGCTCAATATCTATACCTTGAAAGTTACACACAAAAATAAAAACATAGTATAAAATACAGAAATATAAAAATCGTGTGGTGATGCTATTTTTTAATGTTGTGTATATGCTTTGTATATTTTACCTATCTACTCTTACATATAATAAATATGTATATTTGTGAATATATGTGTATGCCCAAATATATGTGTATGTATGTGAATTTATATTCCAAACCCCATAGCTTTCTTTATTTTGTTATTATTTTCCTCCCTAAAGAGTTTTCATCCTTGGGGGTGACTTTAAACATGTCAAAGCATGCACCGAACAGGCACAAGGGGTGGGTGGACTCAAAGTAGTATTAAGGATATTTTAGAGTTCCTGATATTTATTTTGTACTTAACTTTTCTTAATTAGAAAGGATTAAAATACTAAGATAAAATGTTGTTTCAAATGTTAGCTTTCTCAAGTCTTATCTTCTTGATTCCTGTACATTCATGCTTTGTTTACTGGACAGAGGATATAGCATAAGTTACTAGGACATGGAGATAATGGGAACAGTTTTAAAATAACAATAAGTGAGTGCTAAATGAACTAACATTTTGGGGTATTAATACTTGCTGCATTAGGTACTTAGGGAATAGATTTCATACACGTAATCTTTTGAGATGTGTACCATTAGCCACCCTTCACATTTATGAAAACAGTGATTGAGTAATAACATTTCTTTTTTATATTGCTCAAGGAAATGATAGTCCAGAATATTGATCTAGAACTGTAATATGTCAAATTGCATTGCATTTCAAAATGCTTTAAAGTACACATAGTCCCTGCCTTGCCATAAAGCAGTTTGATACTTAAAGATAAAATATATTAATCTATAAAAGAGTGTAGATATTCTTCCTGACGTCATTATATAAAGACAGTCACGTTCAATACCTTGGTCAAATAAGTTGAGAAAATTCTGGGTTCATATAATTTAAGTATATTTGTTTTAGAATATCTCAGCACCTTTAATAAATAAAATTATCTAACACTATTCAACCTTTAAAAAGAAAGAGATCTTGTCACTTGTCCTAACATGGATGAACTTGGAAGACATTAGGCCAAGTAAAATAAAACATATACAGAAAGAACAATATTTTTGATCTTATAAGTGGAATCAAAAAATGAAAAAAGGCAAATATATAGAGATACACGATCAAAGAGTGGTTAAAAGAAGTGTGGTGTGTGTGGAATGGGAATATATCTGCTATTATATCACCAAGCAGACATATAGAATGAAGAAGTCTAAATCTCTAATATACCACAAAGGACTGTAGTTAGTAATATTGTGTTCTATAAGAAAATTTAGGTAAATGAGTAGATTTAAGCTACTCTTGCCACAAAAAAAAGAGTAACTAATTTAGATGATAAATATATTAATGTGCTTCACTATAGTAAATATTTTAATATTTATATTTATCCTTTCACAATAAAATGTTTAAAGATAAAACAATAGAAATCCTTCTCCATCACACAATGATTGTATCCTTTTGTGGGAAAGCTCTCATTATTTTTGATATGCACTTTGTATATCCCATTGTGTATATTTCAAAGCTAATTGAGCCGACCCAACCTGGCATTACAGCTTTTAACACATTTGAGGAGGGCTGGGGATATAGCTCAGTTGGTAGAGTGCTTGCCTCACATGCACAAGGCCCTGGGTTCAATCCCCAGCACCACAAAAAAAATAATAAAGCAAAGCAAAACACATTTGAGGAAAATTTCCATGCATGATTCAAATTTTCAAGAACCAAAGTTAACAGAGTTCAACACAGTGCACTCTCAAAACATGATCAATATGTGAATGAATTTACTATTATTTAAAGCACGGATTTACAATTAACAGATTAAATCTTGTGATTATTGAACTTTATTCCATGAAGAGATTGGGTATATAAAACAGTCCATTGCTTAGCCAAGTATTTTGGAAAAGGCTACCTGAGAAATTACCTTTTCTTAGATATATTAGTTCTTCGTTGTGCCTCAGGAGAGGCAATTTAACTTTCAAGTATGAAGAACTTGCTTTGAGAATGTATTTTACTCATTCTGACTCTCTGGAAGATTGGGCCAGATTTAAGGAAATTACATTTTATTTTTAGCCTGTGAGGGTCAAATGTGAAGGATATCATAACAGCTTTTTCCAGGATTACCTGTTTTATCTAATTCATCTTACATCATGTGCAATTTCTGCATCTCTGCCATGACATGAAACCCTTAAATAATCCCCCAAATTTATCCCATTATTTGGACTGAACACATATAGAAATGAGTTGTTAACCCATTCCCATGTGGGCCAATCATTGATCACATAAGTTCAAAAGTATATACCATTCTTAGATACCCCACGGTTGTAAAGTAGCTTTACAGACATTTATCTCATTTACATTGATGACAGTTCTTTGAATTAAGACTGGACTGAAAAGACATGATAGTTTTCTAGGTCATCTGAGCATCAGCGACACATTTTGAAACCAGGAATACTAACTTTAAGTTAGTGTTGTTTTGGAAACACCACAAAGCTTTTGACTGAATATTTACATGTTAGGAGAAAGTAGATAGAATAACTAATTAATGGCAATGCCTTGAACATTTTTAAACAGGACAATCTTAAATTAGTTTGGAATAGAAATTATCTTTCAGAAGTATGAGGTCACACTAAACATTTTCCCTTTTGATTAAATCTGTCTGCATCCATTCACTTAGAGAATGTGTCTTCCTTTAAAATAGATAATCACTTAAACTTTCATACACCCCCGTTGGATATTTTGGTCGCTCCATTTTGATCAACCAGGATAGGGAAATGCAAACCATTTAGAAAATAACACTTGGGTCATTATACTTTTAAAACAGCTCCAAAAGCTGGGCGTGGTGGTGCATGCCTGTAATCCCAGCACTTGGGAGGCTGAGGCAGGAGGATCACAAGTTCAAAGCCAGCCTCACTAATGGTGAGGCACTTAGCAACTCAGTGAGACCCTGTCTCTAATAAAATACAAAAAAGGGCTGGGGATGTGGCCCAGTGGTCGAGTGCCCTTGAGTTCAATCCCTAGTACCAAAAAAAAAAAAAAGCTCCAAAAATTGCATGAACAAGGGAAGTAAAATTATTTAGGTAATTGGTCTTAAAATTTGGATTGATTAATTAAAACAGAAAGGAACAAATTATTAAAATATATATTTACATTCTGTCACAAAGTCCTTTACTAGTATCAAAATTTTGGATTTGATGTATGTCTTCCAAAGGGTCACAAAAATGCTTAAAATCAAACCATCTGTTTTGCTGTCCATGTGCTCACAGTCTATGCACAATTTCTTATTCCCGTATAACTCCATCTCTGTGGAGATAGGTTGTAGGGAGGAGTTGTTTTTTAAAATATATCTATCTATACATATAATAGTACTCAAGAAAGGATTGAGTACAGATTTCATCTACTTAATTTATTAGCAAAAATAAGGGAACACTTTGAAAAGAGAAAGGAAGTTACTACTCTGATGATTCTAAAACAAATTCATGCATGGTTTAATCATTTTTGTATTTTCCATTTGCTTGCTACATGAGTTTGGTAGTGTTATTTGAAAATAATCAAACCATGATTTCACTGAGGAAAAATTGTCTGGAGACACTGGAAAATACCAGTCCATATGGTATAGCTTTTAAGAGCTAAATTACTAAAGTGTTAAAATCAAATTACTGTAGAATGTAAATGCAGTGATATTTTGAAATTATAGTTTTTTATATTTTATTTTAAATATCACACTCTATTTTCAATTATGGTTCTATAAATTGAGATGATAAACATAAGAATGTCCATATAAGAAAACAATGCATGTGTAAAACACAAAACTAATATTTAAAGATTAATTAAATGATAAACAAAAATATGGCAAACAAAAATTAAATCTAAGAACAATTTATGAGGCAAGAACTGAGACTCCGTATATATATGGTGATACAGAGATGGCCAGCATTCACCGCCCTCCTGCTTACCAGAGGAGAAAACACTGTGTATAATAAAAATCCCATAGCACTCCTAAGGGTGCTCACAGTCAGTTTTACCATTCTGTTTCATAGTTATACTTTTTTAGCAAATATAACGATCATATTTGATCACAATAACCAAGCAAAAAGGAGCTATGATAACTTTTTTTTTTTTTTTTTTTTTTTGGTACTGGGGATTGAACTCAGGGGCACTCGACCACTGGGCCACATCCCCAGCCCTTTTTTGTATTTTATTAGAGACAGGGTCTCACTGAGTTACTAAGTGCCTCGCCATTGCTGAGGCTGGCTTTGAACTTGCGATCCTCCTGCCTCAGCCTCCCAAAGTGCTGGGATTACAGGCGTGCGACACCGTGCCCTGCTTGGAGCTATGATAACTTTGTTGTAATTAAATATAACACATAATCATCACTTTTCAAATCATGTCAAAATATCTGTGTTGAATACAGTAGGTCATTCTCCACATTCCAAGGGTTAACAGCCTAGAAACTCCACTGCCCAGCTCTCTTTGCTAGGAGACTTCCTGTATGAGGTCAGTGAGAGTCATTAATGTGATATTTGGAACTAATACATAGAAACAAATCATTATTCTCAGGTGATAGCTGCAAACAGACATGTGGACTGCCGACTTATGGAGAAATAACCGAGCTATGGAGCTGGAATGGAAGCTGGAATGTTCTGAAACTGACCTGCGACTAATTTTGTGGATACATGATTTTTACACAGGAACCAAAATTTAAATAGTAGGACAAATGAGGAATTATTTACAAGATTGTATCATTTTAATATTTAATTACATGTACACAGTGACACCTTCACTCCTTCAGCAGGTTGCTATTGAGTTTAGTGACTACTTAACAACCATAATTAGTTTCAATTCCCTGTGTGCTTAAAATCTAATCCCTTACAATTGTGAATTCCTATGAACATTACCAAGGTGATTTTAACATTGCCACTGGCACAAGATGACTAGTTAACCCCCTAGCTTAAAGGGTAGCTTCGGGATGACAGTCACATACTCTCAAGTCCCATCTGTAAATAACCGAATACTGTGTACCACATAGACTGGAATTAATCTAGGATTACACTTAGAATGTGTAAGCACTAAAGCTTTTTTGTATTTTACAATTCAATTTTAAGTTTACTTCAGTCTTTTCTTTTTCCCCCGCTTCAATTTTTTTTTTTTTTTTTTTTTTTTTTTTTTTTTTTTTTTCTGGAATCTCTCACTCCACAGCTTTCTTTTTGCCCATATCCCTTAGGCTTCATGAAATGCTCATGGTTTCTTATTGGATCTTCTGCATTTACTCAAATGTTTGGGGGGAGGGGATTCTGAGATATTGATTTTGATGGCTTTTCTTTCCTTCTTGTGAAGTTTCTCATTGTGATCCTTTCTCTGCTATGGTTTCAATTATCACTGCTCTGCACAGGACATTAAATAATAGCTACCCAAAGATAACAAGTTCTAATCCGTGGCATTTATGTTACTTTATCGATAGAAAGGATCTTTGCAGATGTAATTGAATTAAAGATCTGGGACAAAATTAATCTGGATTATCTGAATGGTCCCTAAATATCATTACAAGTATTCTTTATCAGAGAAAGAGGAAAAGGGAAACAGCAGACTGTCCTGGAGACTTAGAAATATTAAGATTTCTAATAAAATGCATTTTTTTTCTCTCTCCTTCCTTTGATTATGCTTTTCTTCTTTTCAGGAACTACATGGCTGGTCTTCTTGCTGATGAATTTCTAGTGTATTTGTCAAAGTTGAACTCCAAAATTTGTTCTTCTGTACAGCTGGCCCTAGCAACAGTTTCTTACAAGCCTGCAATAAATTCTTCTATTCTTTTTGTCCTGCATTTGTTTTTTGGGCAAGAGATGTGCCTTAGTCATTTTAGTATTTTTAACACTTGTGTTTATTATATATCAGGCATCTAAAAGCAGAGTATTAACTGGTAGTGTGTTGATGGATTTTTAACAACTCTGTTTTTTTTAAATTGGGTTTTTCTATGGAGTAAAGATCCCCAAAACCAATTTCAAGCCATCAGTATGATATCACTGAAAGTGAAAGCACAGTTTGTAAAATATAGGCTGGGGCTCACCCATAGGTATTATTTCTACCATGCAACAGAAACTAAACGTAAATAACCTCATGGCCAAAAATAATGATAAGACATAGAAAAAAATTCAATAAGGAAATGATGAGTTTTGAGAATTCATTTATTTATTCTTTTCTTTTCATTTTTTGGGTATCAGGGATTGAACTCAGGAGCATTCAACCACTGAGCCACATCCTTAGCCCTATTTTGTATTTTATTAGGGACAGGGTCTCAATGAGTTGCTTAGTCCTCATTAAATTCCTGAGGCTGGGTTTGAATTCGGGATCCTCCTGCCTCCGCCTCCTGAGCTGCTGGGATTACAGTCATGTGCCACCACGTCCAGCTATTCTTTTTGTGTTATATATTTAGGAGCAAGTTTATATAATTAATTTTAATAGTAGCTGTGTTTAATAACCAATGAAAAATCCCTGAAAAATGAGATATAAGTTCTTATGAGCCAGCATGAGCTGGCTTCAGCACATTATTGAATTTATGATACAATACACTCATACAGTCAATGTAAACTCTTGTTTAAAACAATTTTAAGAACCATTTTTAATCTATTGAATCAACAAATAAATGTCTACTGCTTCTGGTGGTTTTCATTGTTATATATTTAAATTTTTTTTCAGACAAATGAAAGCAATAAAATACATGATTTTTTAAAGCAAATACCTAAAACATACAAAAATATGGCAGATATTTTGTAATTGAAAATATTTCCCGTAAAATAAAAAAGCATTTTTAAATATTTGGTAATAAGGTAGAAATAAAATTTTAAAAATGTTTCTAATAACTCTACAAAACCAACCATGATCCAGAGAACTTTCTCTTTTGATATTACCTAATATGCTTATAACAAATGACTTTAAGATAGTAATGTCAGTAAAACTTTTATAATTCACACTGAAAAATTATTAACAAATTAAAAATTGTTGAAATGTCTTTTATATTTTTAGACTATATTTCAAATATTTTTAACTCCCAAATTGCTGTTAAAAACTGGTATAGTTTTTGTATGGCATAATTATAAAATAGAACAGATTACTTAAAAGTCTTAGAGGTATTGATTATAGCTGGTCAATTCTCAGCAATGGTTAAGGCTACCTTCGGTAGCTTCTAAAAAATGTGTATGTTAAAATTTCTGTGTACAGTTAATTGAAGTGGCTTCTTCTAAACCTGGGGGGATAGTGTAAAGATGGATGGATTATTTTCTGTTTGTTGCTGTGCCATCTTCCCTTTCTCCGTTTTATGGGACAATTCATATTTCTAGGAACATGTGAATATTTCATGAAGTTTTATTCTCATTTTTTTCCCCATTTAGTCTTGTGTTTTCTAGACTGTTAAATAAATTGGATGATATAGTTTGCAGGAATTTGTGTCTGGCTTTTTTTCATTTAGTATAATGTTTTTGAGATTTAGTTGTGCCTTTGCATTTTTTAGCAATTTGGTCATTTAAATTGCTTATCAGAATTCCATTTTATAGATGCATACCTCATTTTCATGATAGTTCATTCATGGTGGATTTGGAGTGATTTACATGTTTGGTGAATATGACTAAACTCTTGAAAAATTTTGTTTATAACTCTTTAGGAGGACATTAGTTTTGCTTTCTCTCAGCTAATACCTAGGGATGGGTTTCCTTGGTGTTATGATGATTCTATATGTTTAATTTTATGACACTACTGAAATCTTTCCAAAGTGGTTGTTGCAATTTACATTTCCATAAAAATGTCAAAAAGTACAACTTATTACATACCTTTGCCAGCACAAGGCAGTGCCAGTGCTAGTAGAAGTACTTTTAATTTCATTGTTTGCCAATCTAGCATGAGTAAATTAATAAGCAATTAATTTATACATTGTTTATTGAATGCTATGTTAGTCAATCTTCTGTTACTATAACAAATAGCTGAGCTAAACAACTTACACAGAGTTTATTTTACCTTACAATTTTGAAGATTTCTGGCCCTGACTAGGTAGACCCCATTGCTCTTGGCCCTCTGGTGAGAGGGTATCACATCATGGGAGGGCATGGTATGACAACACCACTAACTTCATGGCTGAGAAGTGAAAAAGGAGAATGAAAGAAGGAGACTGGGTGTCAGAATCTCTCTTAAGGGACCTCCCCCGATGACCTAAAGCCTTCCACTAAATTAAATTAAATCAGATTAGATTAGATAAAAGTGTGTTGTTTTCTTATTATTAAAACTTGAGAAGTCATTATATATACTGGATTAAATTCTTCTATCAGATATATGATTTGCAAATATTCTCTCCTATTCTGCAGGTTGATATTTTTATTCATTTAATGTTGTCCTATGAACAACAGATTTAAATTTTGAAGAAGTTCATTCACATTTTTTTTTTGTGTGTAGGAGGGCGGGTACCAGGGATTGAACTCAGGAGAACTCAACCACTGAGCCACATCCCCAGCCCTATTTTGTATTTTGTTTAGAGACAGGGTCTCACTGATTGCTTAGTGCTTCCCAGTTCCTGAAGTTGGCTTTGAACTTGTGATCCTCCTGCCTCAGCCTCCTGAGCTGCTGGGATTACAGGTGTGTGCCATGACTCCTGAGGACTTACTTTTTAAAATTATATTGTTTTTGCAATCAAAAAGATCACAAAAATTTGCTTGTTTTCTTCTAAATGTTTTATAGTTTTAGATCCACGATCCATTTCAAGTTTTTTTTTTTTTTTTTTGCATGTGATAGGATTTAAAACCTATTTTAGCTTTATGGTTGTTGTTTAATGCATGTTAATGCCTAATGTTTTAGGCCTATATGTTGGAAAGATTATCTTTTCTGTACTAGGCATTAACTGACTGACCATTCGATCCCATTCTATTACCATGTTAGTATATCTGGAATATTGTACTTTCATAGGAAGCCCAATCAGGATGAGCGGTCCAACATAAAAATGTTAGGATGTGATCCAACATTATTTTTTATTTGAAGATTGATTTTTAAGGCCAGGTGTGGTGGCCCATATCTGCAATCCCAGTGACTTGTGAGGCTGAGGCAGGAGGATTGCGAGTTCAAAGCCAACCTTAGAAACTTAGTGAGGCCCTGTCTCAAAATAAAACATAAAAATGCCTCAGGATGTAGCTCTGAAGGAGCCCCAATTAGGAAGGGTTATTGCGGCTAGCTGGAAGCCATAAGTTCCACCTGATATGTATGTGACGCACCTGTAGGCACCCGCAAAGCTGAAGGTATATAACCGGGTGAAAGTGGTCCGAGTTAGGAGAACGGACAACGAATTCATTCAGTCAGTCGTGCATTCGCTCGGTCAGTCAGAAGAATTCGGGTCGGAGAATCAGAGCGGCCAGAACATAGGCAGAGCGGTTACAGAAGAGAAACCAGATAGAAGAAGTAATGGCTGGTCAGAGTTAGGCCGAGGCTCCCGAGGAAGAAAGAAGAAAGAAGAAAGAAGAAAGAAGCTCTAAAAAATAATCTTTCTCTAAGCTAAGCTCTCTCTATCTTTCTTTCTTTCTCTCTAAGCTAAGAAGACAAGAAGAAAAGCTCTCTCTAATCTTTCTCTCTAAAAACCTTTCTTTCCCTCTCTAAGCTCTCTCTAAGAAAGTAAAAGCTCTCTCTAATCTTTCTCTCTAAAAATCTTTCTTTCCCTCTCTAAGCTCTCTCTAAGAAAGTAGAAGTAAAAGTAGTAATAGCTTTACTCTGCCTCCGAGTTTTTTCCCCCGGCGGTTTGTGGCTGGCCATTTCAGGCAGCTTACATAGCTCAATGGTTAAATGCCCCTGGTTTTAATCCCTGGTAAATAATAATAAATAATAATAATAATAATAATAATAGATTTTTGACTCTTCTAGATCCTTGATTTTGATGCATACTTTAAAAACATTTTAGAAATTTCTCCAAAAACTTTCTATGATTTTGGTTGAACCTGCATGGAATATATGGATACTTAGAGAAAAATGAGAATATTACATGAGAGATTATGAAACAATTTTAATTATATTGACTTTAAAGTTCATGTAAAAGGTATATCTCTCCATTTCTTTATATTCATTTTTATTTCTTACCTTACCATTATATAGTTTGCAAATCACAAAACATGCCCTGATTTTGTAAGATGTATCTGCAATATTTTGTTTCTTTTAATGCCATGATATGGTGCCATTTTAGATTTCAGTTACTTTTTTATCACTAATATATAGAAATATCATACAATTCTGTTTCATGTATATGTATGCATGTACACATATTTATACACACATACGCTGCAACTGTCAGTTGCTTTTCTTTCAAGGATGTTTTACTACTTTTTTTTTTTTTTTAATTTTTAGTTGTAGTTGGACACAATACCTTTATTTTATTTATCCATTTTTACGTGGTGCTGAGGATTGAACACAGTGCCTTACATGTGCTAGGTGAGGGCTCTGCCACTGAGCCACAACCCCAGCCCATAGGATGTTTTACTTTCTAATTTAATTCTGTTGTTTCCTTGCATCCTCAGCACATTGATGGTTGAAAAGAAAGACAAAAACAAACAAAAGGGCTGGGGCTGTAGCTCAGTGGTAGAGCGCTTGCCTCTCATGCTTGAGGCACTGGGTTTGATCCTTAGCACCACATAAAAATAAATAAATAAAATAAAGATATTGTGTCCAACTGCAACTAAAAATATATTTTTTTAAAAAAATCTATGAACATGTAGTTTATCTGGCTCATTTCCATTTTTAGGATAAAGACAATAGCCTCTTTATCTTTTCTATATCAGAACTAGAAGCAAATATACCACTTTCATATTATATCAATATCTTAAAATGAAGATTATAAATTTATGTTTTACCACATAACTCTTTCCTCATGTCTTGGTTTTCTAACACTTTTTCTCCATCTAATTATAAATTTGGCAATAAACCCTCACTAATAAGTTTTATTAATTTGCTATTAATAGACTACTGAAAACAAAAAAAAAATAATCGCAAGATATGGTTTATCACACAATTGATTGAATGTATAAAATTAAATATTGTTTGATTCATGTTGTATCTTTCCATTGTATCATAGTATTTATCTTAAATACCATGCATATATAAGTACAATACCCAATATACTAATTTACTAATCATTTCTTCACTGAAAATGATTTGACCAATAAAGACATAATGTGATTAAGGTTCACTACTAAAATTCAGACATGATGCTTAAGGAAAGGAATATTCAGATTAAGAAGGCTGATTCCAATTATGTTGATGATGGGTTTATACATTGGGGAACAATAAGCAAGAATTTTGAGATAAAGTCCTAAACCGAATTCTCTTCCTATTAGTAAATTGTTATAAAAAATCAACAGTAATTTGTTTAATGAAACAAATATTTTTGTAATTGTTGATAATTTATTTATATACTGTTTTCTAAAATTATCATTTTACTAAAAATAGATATTTACTAAAATTGTGGCTTAAAAATGTACCACCTACAGTTTTTTAAATTTATTACTATGTGTATATCAGCAGAAAATTATTAATATTAATTGCAAAATCCCAGAATAGATAATCTTAGGACAAGTCCATAAATTGGTAAAGAATTCTTCATGATATATAGGCTCTATGGCACATAGGAATATAGTTATATTCATGAATATACATATATATAATTGTATGATATATAGGCATGTAGTCCAGCTTAAGAACAAAAACAATGAAATTGTAATAATGATTCAGAAACTTGCTGAATTGCTGCTATATTCTGAATTTCAAGTTATAATGATCAAAAAAAGTATCACTCAAACATCTTGCTCCTATAGGACACAATGCTTACAGTATAAAACCTCATTTTTTTTTCTAGCTCCAAGGCAGAGGAGAACTATTACAAGGAGAGCTGAGGCCAGAAGTTTTGTTTCTATTATTCATTTCGGTCAGTTATGATGGTAAAATGATTTTTATCTGATTACTACACATAAGATACTCATTTGAGTACACAAAATTCATGCTCAGCATCTGTTTTAGTTTAGTTGCCTTCTCTCATTCTCTTATCACCATTCTTTTGATTATGGGAAATTCCTATCCATGTTACCTTAACATATGTTTCTTGTGACTTTTCATCATGGCCTCAGTGGCAGCTTCTAGCCACAATTAGCTCTTGACAGCATTTCAATAAACGTGTATGGCCTCTTGCTTCCATCTTTGACCTCTTACATTTTATTCTGTTTGTTTTTCTCTCTTTAGTTTTCATTCCCACTTCACGCTTTAAAGAACTTTTTTCACTCATTTCTTAAGTCTCCAAAGCATAGCGAGTAATGAAAAGTCAACAAATATTTGTTGAATGGAATAAATGAATTGGTTCGGGTGGATGTTGATGAAGACACACAATTATGGAGTTGAAATCTCCCATCAAATTGTGCTTCTCGTTTACACCCCAAAAATAAAAAAAGCAGTGCATTAATTATACCAGTCACAAAGCTATCTCATTTTTCAGTAATTGTAGTTTCCAGCAAGAGTCAATAAATGTAATATTGCAAGAGAATTATTCATATTTAAAATTTCAGAAAAGGCAATGAATTCCTCTCTCTCATTGGTCACAGTTAGAATGGTTGGCACATGTAATATTCCCTTTTCCATTCATATTTTATATCAAAAAGACAAGTGGCATTCATGGTATGCCTCTTTAAAGATGGAACTCTGTCTTTTTCAATTGGTGTTTTTTGCAAGAATTAAGCCTTAATGTACTAAGGCATCCATCATATATAATTAATTATTAACTGTTTTCCTACATTTAGTGTGATATTAGTTAGGAATCAACTGTAAAAGAATTGGAAAAAATCATCATTCAATTTGTTATCTTTCTTTTCTGCCATTCAAATAAGAAATTCCAGTTGAGAAGGACTAGGTGGAAGTGATAAATTGTCATGTTATATCAACACTTATGAAAGTCTACCCAGCCTACTAGGTGAGCTGTATAAAAACTTCCCACATAGGCTATCAGTTTCAAAGTTTAATTGGCATTTTACTGCTAAATGCCATCAGCCATTACCACATAGAGCTACCTTTCTATGTTTTACTTTTCTTTTTATAGACAGTTTTTCATTTTCTTTTTCAGTCAAACACATAGTACTGAAAAGATCCTAAGTATTTAAACCCCCTGTAGACTTGCAGAAGCTCTGCAATTTATACTTGGCATAAAATTGCTCTCATGCATGAGAATCACATCAATATATATTTTCAAAAACTATATGAAAATTTTATCACCACAAATATTATTCCTTAATTCACTTTTACAAAATTCCCCCTTTCCATGTGCCACTTTTTAACAAGTCTCTGGAGAAGACAAATGCTAAGTTTGGGTAGCTAGCACAATTGCCCTCTGAAACTGTGTGTCATAAGGAATGGAAATTTTCACAGCATGCTTCTGTGATTATTTAAAAATTGGTAAATCGATGTAGTTCAAACTCCCTTGTTACTTGTGTCAGTAAACATCCTGGTATAAAAGGCCTGGAACTGTACTCATGGTTTTCTGGAGAAAGAAAAAAAAAAAAAAAAAAAGAGTTTATATGGTAACTTGTAAAGGAATATATCCAAATATATGTTCCATGAAACACATACACATTTTCACATTATTATTTTCTCAGAATTATTCAGCTTTCAGTAATTACACTATAATTAATAATTAATCACAGGACAAAATTTTTGTTTCTTCTTTAATGAATGTACATGACTAAAAAATAAATCAAAGAACAGTTCTTTTAAATTTTAATAGACACAAAGTATTTTAATGAACACAAGTGCATGAAAACAAAGATCCTTAACCCAGCATAAAAACAAAAACAAAAAATTGTGTAAATCAACAAGGCATGCAACATAATTATTTAGTGAATTTCCATCTAATTAGCAAAGGGACTGGTCATCATCTATGAATTAGACAATTTCAAAAAAAAATTAGCTTGTTTTGTTTTGTTTAAGCCCCAATATGATTTGAACATGTAAAGTGTGTGGCTTATGAATCATCTTCTGGATGCTCTCTGGCCCAGACTGCTTTGAAGAAAGATAATTTCCTTATTCATCATCCATCCCCAAATACTTGTTCTTCTGAAATACCTTTTTCCACTTTACTCACAATGCTAGCAGATTTAGAACCTTAATTTCATAGTTCAACTGCTTAACTACATAAAAAGAGGGAACCCAGAGAAAAGTGTACTTTCTTTCCTATTCTTTTGATGCTAAAAAAATGGTAATGTCATTCCAAATTAGAATTAAAAAAGACAGAAACCTAAACAAATGAGAAAGTAGGCTGGACCTATGCCCTCTGGTCATTTTTCTGATTTTCTAAGGACAAATATTAAGTTACCTTGAAGTTTTGGTGATAGCTGTAAATCAAAAAAACAAAACAAAACAACAACAAATATATGTGTATATATATATATATATTTTTTTTTTTTTCCTGTAAATTGAACTCCAACAGAGTCACAAAGACAATTCTAAATAGAGCACTAAAATGAGCAAAATGTTCATGGTAACATGTAACGAAGAGCTCTCTCTAATGTGTTGGAAAGATATTTGGTGTTAGAGAGCCATTATGTAATCAGAGTTGACATCAGTTGCTTTTGTGTACAGAAATGAGTTATGTCTTAATGTTGTATTTCCTGACTTAGAAGTTTAATAGTGACATGAAAGACTTCAGCATATTTTTCAAAAATTTTGTGTAGCTTTGTTAATTTGATTAAGCAATGTCCATCAATAAATAATTGTATATTATGCTGTGCAATCATATACAGTGTAATATTATTTGGGAAGTATAAGATCAAAGACCACAGTATTTTAAATATTTCATTAATAATGAAGGAATGTTAAATAGAACAAAGGGGAGGGAGGGGATGGGAGGGGGCAAGGAGATAGGAATGATGGCAAAATGAGTTAGACATCAATACACTAAGTACTTATATAAAAACACAAATGGTGCAAAACCAGTGACTTGAAAAACTGTGCTCTTTATATGTAATATGAAAAGAGTTGCATTCTGCAAGCATGTATAACAAATTGGAATAAATAATTTAATTAAAAAATTAAGAAATAAAAAATATTTTAAGAAGTAAAATTGCAAGCTTTTTCAAATATAATTTTGTTTCTTAATTTATTCAAAATATTAAGTAATATGCAGAGGACATTTTTGGAGATGCACTGTTCACTTCAGAAAATGTGTGTTCCTTTTTATTCTCATAATGCTATTTTGCATTTTATTCTCACATATTTACTGTGATTTAAAAATAAAATTACCTAATATTTAATGAAAATGTGTTTTGTTGGTGTCAATGTGATAATTCTATATTATGAAATGCCAGGCCTAAACAGATACCTTGGAAAAGACATTCTGTCCTTTGTACCTTAAAACCAGTTGGTGGTTGTTTTTTTTTTAATGTATATTAAAGATGCATTAACTTTTTTAGCAGTAGATATACAGATAGTAAAGTAGTATTTCAATACTGACTTTCATTCAAATACATTCTAATGAGGTTAAATAATGTGCAATTTAATATTTACTATTCAAATAGTTGAGACATTTTTCATTAAAATGGTTTTTGTCTTACAATTTTGAAAGCTAGGAAATAGAAAAGTAGAATGACAAAAAGAATCCCATTCTTTAAGTCAGTCATTTCCTTGGTTATAATGGTTATACTTCAATCACAGAATGAAGTGAATGCTCTGTTCCACAGGATTTTCATATTCATGTAGAACTGATGATTCTTTCCAGAGGCAAATGTGCTATATATGCACTATTTGCTACATATCCCATTGATTCTTTGAACCAAAATATTGTCAAGCTCCTGAGTGCTTTTATAACAGTTAAAATATTAAATGTATTAAGTGTTACAACATTGTGACAAAAGCAGGATTTCTTTTCTCTGGTTTCCAATTTCTGTTTTCACCCATAGAAAATCCTTCATCAAGCTTGAGATTCCCTAATGGAAGGCAATCTCTGGATATTATTGACATTAAGGAAGAAATTCCCCTGCTATTGAGCTGTCTTCTTGAGAGATCAGGTATCCATCTCTGCCGCCAATCCTAATATAGGTGTGATGGGTGGCAGTGGATATTGAATATACTAGATGGTGGCAGCATAATGAAGTGGTCCCTACTGGCTTTGAGGATGCTGTCATGCTTTAAGATTGATGCATAATTTTCACACTTTGTTCTTTAGTATTCTCTCTTCAGATTTTTAAATTTGTGTATTAATTACCTTTAGTTATGTTTTGTTATCTACTAATGTGATAACATGGCTATTTTATGTGAATATACAAATAAAATGAATTATACTGTTAGATAAATAATAATTTTTAAATCCCTTAATTACAAAAAAAATGATTTCTTGGATCATCTATTTTAATAACTATTAGAGAGAAGTTGATAATTTATTTATTATATATTTCATTTAAGTCTACACTCGCATGGCCCTATCTGCTAGTAACTAACTCTTCCAGCTCTCTAATATGAATTGTCTCATTTGATCTTTGCAGCAGCCTGTAAGGAAGTGTCCTCTTAGAAACTCTGTTTTATAGATGAGAAAGAAAGTTACTATGGACTGAATTACACAATCCCAAAATTCATATGAAGAATCCCTAAAGCCTAATGAGATAGGATCTGGAGATGGGATCTTTGCAAATTAATTAGGTTTATTTAAAGTGATGAATTTGTGTCCTCATGATGGAATTAGCATCAGAGTCTATGCCACCCAAGAAGAGACCGCCTTTGTCCTGACCAAAACCTGTGAACACTGATACCTGATCTCAGATGTCCAACTCATAGAACTATGAGAAAGCAAGTCTTTGTTCTTTAGGCCACTCATTTTATAGTATTTTTTATGGCAGCTTGTGCTAATAGAAGTGCAGAACAAAAAAGAAAAATGACTTGCACAGTGTTGCACAGCCAACAAGTAATGAAGCTGGATTGAATGCAGTCAGGTTGGTTCCAAAGTATTTTCAATTAATCACTTTGATGTCAAGTTCAAACTAATATCAGAAAACAAACTGGGAAGTTTTTCACAAATTCCATAATATCAAGTATATATTACATGGGAATTAAACTGATCCTATGAAAAGTCCTAATATATATCTTAGTTCTTGTTGTGCTTTTCTTTGCTAGGAACAACTTTTCTTTCACTTGCATGTTGTTTGACCCCACCTCCACCCCATTTTACTTAGAAATAAAGCATTTCAGTAAGGTATAGTATGGTATTATTACCCCAGACTTTTTAAAATTTTTTGCTTTATTTTGAGACAAAAGCTCACCAAGTTGCCTATGCTGACTTCTAACTTTTGATCCTCCTGCCTCAGCCTCCCAAGTAGCTAGGATTACAGGTGTGTACCATTTCTTCCAGCTAAGCAATTTTAACTATTTGCTGATTAGTTCCAAACCTAACTCTATATTAACATTTGTATAAACTTTATATACAGTTCTATTTCTGATTCTAACATTAACTCACCCAGGCTCAACTTCTTTCTGATAATCTTTATCCTTTTGATGTCTCCTCTCAAATTCTCAGTTAGGAACTTGAGTTTGTTCTCTATATCACCATTTTTTTTTTATTTTACATAATTCATTCTGTTTCCTATAAGTTTTAAGCATTTTGAATATTTTTGATGTATCTTTTAGTTTTATTAAACCATTATCTTATTTCATATATTTATAAAGTTCTTTTCATTAATAATTTCAATAAAATATTTTTTGTCATGTTGTCTACAATAATTTGTGCCATAGATTTCACACTTCCTTCGATTTTACTTGTAGCACAGGTAAGAAACTGTTTGACTTTTGTTTCTGACAATATATCCTTTCCCAATAGTACTATTTTTTTTTTTTTTTCAGGGCCTAATTGTCTAACGTTGATGTTGTAGCATTTCAAAACATACAGTTTTATGTTTATTTTCCTAATATTTAACTTTGATGAAATTCTTACTTGAACTTCATATGTTCTGCAAAGGCAAAACAAATATTTTCTTGATTCCTGCCACTCCATTTACATTTCATAATTGTTCTATAAAATCTTAAGCCATCAGCTGATTATCAGGTAACAAGAGATTATAGTTGTAAAAAAGTGCTTAAAAAGAACTTGAACTACAATAATTCAGTAGATAAAGCAAAATCTGTTGTTTTTTTCAATGATTGACTCTCCACCCTTAATTTGAGCCATATTGAACAACTTGCCATTTTCATGAAGAGTCAGGCTCTTTAGCAATTCAGTCTCTGTGCACTTACTTTTCCTCTCACTAAAAGTACACTGCCATCTTTCAGCAATCAGTTAACTCCCACTCATCATTTAAAGGCAATTTTAAGCATTAACTTTTGCTAGAATTGTTCTGTAATGTCTATGTCTGAATCAGATGATTCAAATCTCAAATTCCATGGCAACTTTGTGTGCTTCTGTCATGTACTGTGCCATAAAGCACTTACCACTGTATATCTTCAAATAGAACATATTCAGTTTGCTAAGTCTTTTGAGCTTCTGATTAATATTATAGCAGTTTCATAAATGTATTCAAATGAAAACACATCAACAATTTCACACTGAATTTCATCAGTTTTATACTTTTCTAATATACACTTATATACCATCTAACATTCCGAGTACCTAGGCAAATATTCCAGGTGTCCTGCTTCTTGCTACAGTGGACCATACAGCTATGCCCTGGGACACCATGCTTTATTTAGCCATGAAACAAAACCAATGAAATTTCAGCCAGATTGGGGTGGCTTCCAGACATGTAGCTCTGGAGACCCTCAGAAAAATAGCCTCTTGGATATCTGAAACAGACAACATCTTTGTGTTTTTCTCTTTTTACAGACATCCAGGTCCACTGACACTTAAATATAACTTGGCATCTGTGAGTTTGCTTCCTCCCAGGGAGGAGAAGAAGAGTTAACCAGCAGGAACCAGACCCTGACAGCTCTCTAAGTCCTCTGTTGTCTAGTGCTCTGAAATGAGGATCCTCATGATGGTGCATGGATATCCTTCTTTCTATTAGAATTTCTTCCAAAGGATTGTATAGTTTCATAATCAGGTCATATAAAGGCAATGGCTTATATTTTGAATAGGGAGATTTCAAATGAATTAGTTTTGTAGCACTAGGTTACTGGCCTAGTTTGCAAGAATTAAACAGCCTTTGTCAATTGGTTGCACTTAACAAAAAAATCAAAGAAGGTAATGTTTCATATTGCTTTCCATTTTATCCACACTATTGTTTCTGTAATTGATATTCATTAAATATTTTCATTTAATAAAAGAAAAACTGAATGAAAAACAATATTAATGCCATTAATGTTCATTATCTAAATTGTGAATTATGTTATAATTTATTTATAGGTAAATTTATGGTTATGTAGATTCAGTACCTAGGAAACTGAAATTAGGTCTATGAGAAGCCAGAGGAAACATAGGAAAGTTTAGTTATAATTTAAAATTGAAAAGTTCCAGAGAATTAGCGCTCTTAATATTACTAGCATTGGTACTGTATAGCACTAGAATATTTATTTAACTTACATAGTACCTGGACAATTTTCATTCAAAGAGTCAAGGTGTCATCCATACATCAAAAAAAATTATAAACTCTCTCTCTCTATATATATGTACATATATATGTGTATAGATAGATATATGTATGCATCTGCATAAATCAATATATAACTGGAAAAATTATCAACTTAAAAAGTTTATGTTTTTAATCTTAATTTGTGATAGTGGAGAATGAGGACATAACTACGAGTACTTAAAAAATTAAACAGATGGCAGTCAAGACTACATAATTGCGAGTTCAAAGTCAGCCTTAGGATCTACAAGGCACTAAGCTACTCAGTGAGACCCTGTCTCTAAATAAAATACAAAATACAGCTTGGGATGTGGCTCCATGGTTGAGTGCCTCTGAGTTCAACCCCCCGTACCAAGAAAAAAAAAAAAAAAAAACTGATACATTATACTCATGTCTATAAATTGCTTTATTGTATAGAAAAATATGAATAAATGATAATTTAAATTTTAGCACAAAATACAACTATATCACTTAAAATAACAGTAGCTTATACTTACAAAGAAATTTTTGTTCCAGGAATCATTCAATATGCTCCAACTCTCTTCATATTTATGACTAATTTTGTTAGTTTTCTCATTTTAGAGATGATAAATCAATTAGAGAGAGGGGAGAAGAAAAGACAGAGTAATTTATTTGCATATAGTTATACTGTTTAAGATGCAAAACTTGAAGTTGAACCCAGAATTTTCAACTTAGTATTCTTATCTATTGTCTGTTAGTAGCTTACTTTGTTTTTAGTAATACACAGAGGATTTATAAATATACTTTATATTTACTACTAGCCTAAGAGATAGGCACTATTTAAAGTTCAACTTTATATGTAATTAAAGGTCAAATAAATTAACTATTGTTTAGAGTAATTTGAATAAATAATAGAGAAAAGAAGACTAAATATGAAGCCCTGCCCTGTGAATGCCAAATCCTTATATATGAGCAATAGTGCTGCTGATGTTTTACATCACCTAATTATCAATTTTTTTTTTAAATACTCAGAGGTATGTCTTTATTTTCCCTTGCCACAAATTGATATTAAAACCTTGTAAATGGGGCGGAGTTCCCAGTTCTGCCTACCCGCATGAGATCCCGGTTCTGCATGTGGACCCTGCGACCTACTGACGGAATTCCCAGTGCTGACTGCCAGTTCACCCGCCCTGAAGGAGAGACCCAGCCACCAGTTCGCCTGGCCTCCAGGACCCAGAGTAGCAGTTCCCTGCTGCTGCACACAGGACTCGACCTGAGGAAAAGCCCCCTTCACTCACGGGGGAAGGGCGACCTGCCCAGCTGCAACCAGAACAAGAGGGGAAGTGCGACCTGCCCAGCTGTGACCAGAACAAGAGGTAGCCACTCTTCCGCTGTGCCTTTCTGCAACTGGCCAAAGGTGCAGCCTTGACTCCACTAACAGGATCACTAACTGGACATGAACCAAGTCAATTGGCTTAATCTGGAAGGGAAAAAAAAAGGGCTTCCCAGGGTCCATTTTGTTTGAGACTGGTTCCTGGGTTCAACTATTTTTGTTTGTTCGTTTTTGTTTTGATTGACAGTGTGTTTGTTTGCTTCTGTTCCTCTTCTCTTTCTTTCTTTTCTTCCTTCACACTTTTGTATTTTTTCTTCTTCCTTCATCTTCCCTATTTACACCCTGCCATTGCATACTCAACAGAGGCAAAAACAAGTTATACGCAGAAATTGGGAGTTCTAGAACGGGTACAATTGAAATATATAGCAAAGTGGTGTTATATATAGTTTATTCTCTATTTTCTTGACTCTCTCTCTCCTCTCTATTACACTAATTTCTACTCCTTTGTCATTTTTTTTTCTTTTCCATCTTTCTTATTTCTTCTCTCAACCACTGCATAAGTTAGGTTTATATATAAATCGGACTTTCCACCTAAGCATGCACTCCATTCTCCTTCCTCTCTCATGTGCCGATACTAAACCACTTCCATAAAACTCTCTTCTCAGACTTTCTAAGAAAGAACAATTCAATATACTCACTTCCTTCTTCCTAAACATATCACATCTGTATCCAATTCTTGAAACTATAAAACCCCATCAGAAGCGTACAGAGTAAATTGGAAACAATATCTGGGTTAACTAAATCTGTACATTGTGATCAAACTGGGATTTTCTGAATAGAAAGTGTTTGATTTTTAAAGTGTAAAGGAAATATAAAGGGATCTGATAACATTATACTACAGGAGCAACATAAGGCTTTAAGGTAAAATCAAAATACTCAAGGTCCCACAGTGCAGGGAGAATAGACACAAGCAATATGAAGAAACAAGGGAAGAAAGTGACACAAACAAATCAATATACCTCCTCAGTAGATTCCATGGCAAGCACAGTTGGTGAAATGCCAGAGATGGAATTTAGAAATTACATATTCCAAATGTTTGCGGAACTTAAGAATGAACTATAAAATGAGATGAGGGAGCAAATACAGGAGGTGAAAAAAGAACTCCATAAACAAATACAGGAAGTAAAAGATTACTTCAATAGGGAGATATAGGCTCTAAAGAGAAACCAAACAGATAATCCAGAAATGAAAGAAGCAATAAACCAAAATAAAAGTTCAATTGAAAGTATCACCAACAGAGTAGATCACTTGGAAGAAAGAACCTCAGACAATGAAGACAAAATAATTATCCCAGAGAAAATCTAGATTACACAGCAAAAATGGTAAAAAAAAAAAAAAAAAAAAAAAAAAAAAAAAAAAAAAAAAAAAAAAACCCAAGAACAAAACATTCAAGAATTATGGGACAACATAAAAAGACCAAACTTAAGAGTGATTGGGGTAGAGGAGGGGGCAGAGTTTCAAGCCAAAGGAATGAGTAATTTATTTAATGAAATAATTACAGAAAATTTTCCAAACTTGAGGAATGAATGGGAAAACCAAGTTCAAGAGGCTTACCGAACACCAAACATACAAAATCACAACAGATACACACCAAGACACATTATAATGAAAATGCCTAATATACTGAGCAAGGAGAGAATATTAAAAGCCACAAGAGAAAAGAAGCAGATTACATAAAGGGGGAAACCAGTCAGACTATGTTCAGACTTTTCAACCCAGACCTTAAAATCAAGAAGATCCTGGAATAGCATATTTCAAGCTCTGAAAGAAAAGGGATGTCAACCAAGAATCGTATATCCAGCAAAATTGAGCTTCAGATTCGAAGATGAAATAAAAACCTTCCACGACAAGCAAAAGTTAAAAGATTTCACAGCTCGAAAGCCAGCACTTCTGAACATCCTGGGCAAAATTTTTCATGGAGAAGAAGAGAAAAATAACAATGAAAATCAACAAAGGGAGATATTAAACTAAGGGAAATACCAACCAGAAGAGAAACCAAATCAAACTAAAGACCATTATACAAATAAAAATGGATGGGGATAAAAATTACATCTCAATAATAACCCTGAATGTTAATGGCCTAAACTCGCCATCCAAAAGACACAGATTATCTGAATGGATTAAAAGAAATGACCCAACAATTTGCTGTCTCCAAGAAACACACCTTGTAGAAAAAGACATCAATAGACTGAAGGTGAAAGGCTGGGAAAAGTCTTATCACTCACATGGCATGCAGAAGCAAGCAGGGGTTTCCATTCTCATTTCAAATAAGGTAGACTTCAAGCCAAAGCTAATCAAAAGGGACAAAGATGGACATTTCTTACTACTTAAGGGAACCATTCATCAACAGGATATAACAATCATAAATCTATATGCCCCAAATAATGGAGCACCTACATTCATCAAGTTCAAGAGTAAAATAGACCACAACACAGTTATCCTGGGGACTTCAACACACCTCTCTCACCAATGGATAGATCATCCAAACAAAAGCTAAACAAAGAAACTTTAGGCCTCCTTAAAACAATTAATAACTTAGACCTAACGGACATATATAGAATATTTCATCCCTCAATAGACCATATATTATGTCACAAGGCAACTCTCAGCAGATATAAAAAAATAGAGATACTACCCTGCATGCTATCAGACCATAAAGGGATGAAATTGGAAATCAACGACAAAACAAGGAATAAGAAAAACTGCTCCATCAACTGGAAGCTAAACAACATGCTACTGAATGAACAAGGGGTTGAAGAAGACATCAAAGAGATTAAAAAATTCCTAGAGGTAAATGAGAACACAGATACAACGTATAGAAATCTCTGGGACACTATGAAGGCAGTAGTAAGAGGAAAATTCATTGCACTGAGTTCATTCCTTAAAAGGAAAAAAAAAAAAAGCAACAAATAAATGACTTAACATCATACCTCAAAGCACTAGAAAAAGAAGAACAGATCAACACCAAGAGCAGTAGGAGACAGGAAATAATTAAAATCAGAGCAGAAATTAATGAAATTGAGACTAAGGAAACAATTCAAAGAACTGACAAAACTAAAAGTTGGTTCTTTGAAAAAAATAAACAAAATTGAGAGACCCCTTAGCAATGCTAACAAAAAGAAGAAGAGAAAAACCTCAAATTGCTAACATTCATGATGAAAAAGGGAATATCACAACAAACACCTCAGATATACAGAAGATAATTAGAAATTACTTTGAAAACTTGTACTCTAATAAAATAGAAAATACTGAATGCATTGACAGATTTCTAGAGTTGTATGATTTGCCTAAACTGGATCTGGAGGCTATACACAATTTAAACAGATCGATTACGAGTGAAGAAATAGAAGATGTCATCAAAAAGCTACCAACAAGGAAAAGTCCAGGACCTGATGGGTTTACAGCCGAGTTCTACAAGACTTTTAAAGAAGAACTAATACCAATGCTCTTCAAACTACTTCAAGAAATAGAAAAAGAGGGAGCTCTTCCAGACACTGTCTATGAGGCCAATATTACATCAATTCCAAAACCAGGCAAAGACGCATCCAAAAAAGAAAACTTCAGGACAATATCTTTAATGAACATAGATGCAAAAATCCTCAACAAAATTCTGGAAAACCAGATCCAAAAACATATCAAAAAGATAGTGCACCACAATCAAGTGGGTTTTATTCCAGGGATGCAAGGCTGGTTCAACATTCGGCAATTAGAGAAATGCAAATCAAAACTACTCTAAGATTTCATTTCACTCCAGCCAGAATGGCAGTGATCAAGAACACAAACAACAGTAAATGTTGGAGAGGATGTGGGGAAAAAGGCACACTCTTACATTGCTGGTGGGACTGCAAAATGGTACAACCGCTATGGAAAGCAGTATGGAGATTTCTTGGAAAACTGCGAATGGAACCACCCTATGACCCAGCTATTCCACTCCTGGGTCTATTCCCAAAGGACTTTAAAACAGCATATTACAGTGACACAGCCACTTCAATGTTTATAGCAGCACAATTCACAATAGGTAGGCTGTGAAACCAACCTAGATGTCCCTCAGTAGATGAGTGGATAAAGAAAATGTGGTATATATACAAAATGGAATTTTACTCAGCAATAAAAGAGAATAAAATAATGGCATTTGCAGGTAAATGGATGAAGTTGGAGAATATAATGCTAAGTTAAGTTAGCCAATCCCAACAATCCAAATACTGAATGTTTTCTCTGATATAAGGAGGCTAATTCACAGTGTTGTTGGATGGGGGTACATAGGAGGATTAGAGGAACAATATAATGGTCGAAGGAAAGGGAGGGGAAGGGAGGGAGCAAGGGGGGAAGGGGGGGAAAAGGGAAAAAAAAATTGGTGGTTGAATGAGATTGATATCATTATCCTAAATGCATGATTGAAGATCTGAATGGTACTTATATACTTTGTATCTAAACAATTGTATGTAAAAAGATTCTACATATGTGCATTATGAATTGTACTACATACTACTATTATAAATAAAAAAAGAAAGGAAAAAAAAACCTTGTAAATGTTAAAGATGTATTTGTTAAACTGATAAATGTTTTTTTTTTTTTTTTTTTCTTTTCCATTTACGTTCTTTTACATTCTCTGGATTATTCTATTAATTTATAGATAGTAGTTCTTATTTAAAAAGATTTGTTAAAATGCAAGGTACTATTACTTCAAATTTCACAATTTGCTTAGTTACATGAATTACTAAGAATCACATTTCTCCATGTATTACATGTAATTCTAGATACAGGTTTTTTACTGGAAGAGTTCAAGAGTGTGAAACCATAGCAGGGCCCCTTGTGTGGAACTATAACAGTTTTAAACACCATTTCAGATATTGCCTGGAAACAACATTTGTTGCGCACTAAGCATCAGTGCTAAGGTACCTTAAGCAGGGTTTTGTTTTTTTCTCTGAGAACAGAGAACTTGTGCCACACTTGTTCAAGAAAGGTTGCTAATTATTTACTTGGATTTTTGCTCTGATTTTTAAAAAGTCTTATTTCAAAAATTATTTATCCAATGCTGTATCTGTTCAAGAAATCTAAACAAAAGTTGCCTGCATATTTGGAATTAATGTTTTATGTGTATCTTCATAAGAACATAATCTGAATAATAAAAATTAGAAAAAATCATTTGAAAAGGTGCAGTGCAAATTGTTATTCTGCAGCAAAGGTGGAATGCTGCACACTGCATGGAGAGATGTCTGAACTTGTTCACATATCAGTTCAAATATATAATATTGACCTTCACATATCAGAATAATAATTTTTTTATTATGTGCTTCACAGAATTTATTTGTTAGACTAAAAGCATATGGCATGCTTAGAAAGCATGTATACATGACAAACCTAATCAATGTAAAGTAATTTTTTTTGTGTGCTCAAAGTCGTACTTTCTTTCAGGAAGTTAGCTGGTTAGCATTTCTGTAACTTTGATTAACTGCCTGGGAAAATGTTGTTCTCTCACAAAGTAGGGAAAAATGATTGAACTTAACTGAATCAATGTACATTTACTCCTACATGTGAAGAAAAATTAAAATACTCATGTAATCACTGAGATCTAACAGTGTAATTTTTCTGCATGAAGAACAACCATGCAACAAGTCTTCAAACAGTGCCTCCCAACAACACATTTTTCAATAAATGTTAATTGTTGTTGCAATATGTCAGGAATTATGTCAATAATCAGTAGATGGCGATCTTAGCATTATCCTTATACCATTGAACTAATTGTCATAACAAATCTACAAGATCCTTAAGTCAATTTTATAGCTGAGGAAGAGTAAGGAACAAAAAAGTCAAGGAAATTGCACATAGCACTTCAAAACATAGGCATAAAACAACTAACATTTTGTCTCACAATTTTATGGTTCATGAGCATCAGTAGGAATCATATGGTATTTCTTATGCAGTAAGTCTCACAAATTATGGCCCCCTAGATAATTGATATGATTGCTGATTGCTGTCTTGGTGGGGTTCAAGAGGACCACACACACACACAGGGTTGATTCCCAGTGAGAACAGCTGTAAGACAGGCCTAAATGAGGCATGTGTTTTATATTCTTTCCTCTTGGTCTCTCCAGAAGGTAACTGACGCTTCTAATATGGTTATTTAGAACTCTAAGACAGAGGCAGAACCTGCCAATGACCTGCATCTGGAATAAAGTCATTCCACTATGCTCTTTTAGACAGAAGAGTATTACTTTGAAAGGGTAAAAATTCACAATTTCCCACTTTTATATGAATGGAAAAGAAATACACCTATAATTGGGAAAATTTGCAGCCACGTTTAATCAATCATAGAATTTAAGCCATTTTGGTCAGAATGTCATTTTCCCTAAATTGCTCTGTATTAGTATGGGTTTTCTAGATAAATAGAACAATAAAGTAAATAGAAGATATTTATGGAAATTAGTTCATGTAATTATGGAGGCCAAAACGTCCTCTAATCTGCATTTAAAAACTGAAAGTATGATTCAGTCTGAGATCTAAGGCCTGAGAACAGGGGAGCTGAAGGCCTAAAAACCTGCCTGTAAGTCCCAGAATTGAAAATCCTAAGAAATAGTAGCTTGAATGTCCAAGGGCAGGAGAAGATGAATGTCCCCATTCAAGAAGAAATAGAGAATTTTCCCTTTCTCCATCTTTTCCTATCAGGCCTTCAATGGATTGAGAGAGATGTCCATTCATGTTTGTGAGAACAGATATTCTTGTTTGTGTTTGTTGATTCAAATACTAATCTCTTTGAGAAACACCCTTTCAGAAAAACCCAGAAATAATTTTACCATTTATATAGGTATCTCTAACCTAATAAAGTAGACACATAAAATTTACCATCACATTTTTCACATTTTATTTTCCTTTACTAATGTTATTATTTTTTACTAGGGATTGAACCCAGTGGATGCTCTACCACTCAGCTACATCTCCACACCTTTTAATACACGCACACATATTTTTGAGAAAGGATCTCACTAAGTTGCCCAAGGCTGACCTTGAACTTGTGTTCCTCCTGTTAGACTCATGAATCACTGGATAACAGGCAGGTACCAGTGCACCCAGATTTCTTCCACTTTTTTGGGAAAATTCTTGATTGATTACTATATTTGAGGGATTCTATTAGATCATTCATTAGAGTAAAATCTTAGCATTTTGTTCCATTTTAAAATTATACCTATCCACTGATTAAGCCAACTCTCTATGAAAGCATGATGTGACTGCTTAAGTGTATTTGGCCAAACTGCAGTTGTCCTTAAAATTGATTAGTCAGAAAAAATATTTCTAGGCCAAATGTTTGTGTGTGTGTGTGTGTGTGTGTGTGTGTGTGTGTGTGTGTGTTACCGGGGATTGAACTCAGGGGCACTTGACCACTGGGTCACATCCCCAGCCCTTTCTTTTGTATTTTATTTAGAGACAGGGTCTCACTAAGTTGCTAAGTGCCTCGCCATTGCTGAGGCTGGCTTTGAACTTGTGATCCTCCTGCCTCAGCCTCCCAAAGTGCTGGGATTACAGGCATGCATAACTGCGCCCGGCCTCTGGATACCCATATAATTCTCAAAATGTTCTGTATGTTTTATTACCTAACATGCTAGTTTCTATTTTAAGATTTGGGAAGAAAACTATAAACAATTTATTAATGGATTTCTATTAAATTAAGTAAACAAAATCAACATTATGTTTTTCATCAGCCTTTATCCCACAGTTTCCTTGAAAAGAAAAAAAAAGATCCAGAGTCTTGGTTCCAATGGTTACCTATGTGATTCTCTGAAATTCCCTGAAAGTTAAACTACTAAACTGTATTCACTGTTCTAATTTTTAACTTTGACACAAACTTGAGTTTCCAGAAGATGAACCTTCAAGATTTCCTCTTTTCTTGATTATTCTCTCATAACTTTTATCTCCAAAAATATACATGTGTTGTATTCATAAATATATGTGGCATTGTCTATAGCCCTGGCCAGCAATAGGCTCACAGTGGAAGGTGACTTTGACATGTGGGTTGGAAAGTAGTAATGGAACCTGAAGAAACTTTAGTATGGCAGTCCTAGACATGCACTGTCTGCACAACTCCTTCAGGCATAGGGATGAACACTGCTTTCACAGTTAAGTGTTGGTACTTTGTTTCTGGAGTCTGATATTTTCTCCAAGGTTATTTGTACTTGGGTACATGTCTTAGTGAGAAAGACATTGTAAACACCAAGAACATGTGGATATTCCATTCTTTCCCTGAAGTGAACAAGTCTGTTCCTGTTCACAAGTAGCACATACCACTGCACCCATGATTTCTTCCTTCCTATAACCAGTAGTTTATCAACATAGCAGTCGGATTGCTCTATGGCTATGGCTCATTATTTTGCCTTGCCTATACACAATTTTCTTTTTGTAAAATGGAGATGATAATAATAATATCCAACTCATATGGCTGGTATAAAAATCAAATAATGCATGCAAAGCTCTTAGCACAATACTCACACACTGCATACGGAATGTTATGAATCTTGGTGATCTCCCTCTTATTAACATGCTACATTAATAAATATTTGAATACATTCAACCACTGTAACATCTTTCATAAATTATAATGCTTCTTTTCTCATTGATACAGAATTTCAACTAATTATCATAAAAATCACCTATCCTTCCTGACAAGCTTCTAATTGAATGTTCATTCTTCACTCAACTCTGTTTTCTGAATCAAGGACCTAGCATGTTTCTCACTTACATTATAAATGAAAATAATGTTTCTTTTTCTTCTAGAATATTTATATTAATTTCCTACTCTGCTGCAACACATTTTCACAAATTTAGTTGCTTAAAGCAACACAGGCTTATTTCTTTATAGTTCCAGAGGCCAGAAATCTAAGCTCATGGTGGTGACTTCAAGAGGGAATCTTTCCTCCTCTTTTTCAAGTTCCATAGGCTGCTCACATTTCTTGGCTTGTGGCCCCTCTTGGCATCACACTTTCTTCTTGTTTCTGTGGTCTTATTTCCTACATCTCAGTGACCCTTTTGCTTCCTTCTCAGAAAGATTCTTATGGTTGTATTAGACTACCTGTTTAATAGAGGATTATCTCCCTATCTAAGTATCCTTAATTTAATGACATTTGCAAGTCATTTCTAACACACAAGGTAACATAGATTCATGGACATCTTTAGTGTGTTCATTATTAAGCCTATAGTAGCATATTTTCAAAATCCTCAGCATGTTTTTGAGGCCCTTCATTATTTGGTTTCAAATTGCCTATTATCATTCTCCTATTCTGGTTTTCTAATTTTATCCTATGACTTTCATATCATATGACTAAACTGTTAATTCACCATTAACTTTAAATCTGTTTCAGTTTCCTCTGGCTCTTCTCCATAAAATCATTCTCTTGTATTTTGCTCTTGGCAAAATACCACTCATTTGGGGATTTTCTGTGCTTCCAGAATATACTAATAGTTGTCTAATGTTAGGGTACATCATGTTTGTATGGTAATAAAATACATATTGTATACTTTTTGAGATGGTAAACAACTTGAAAATTGGGGACTTTCTTTTTTTCATTGTTATCACATTAAATACAGAAACTGACAAAAGTTATAGTTTTTATGAGATTAATGAACCCACTTGCCACAGCCTGCCTGAACATACAGACAGGGCAATGCCAGCTGTGAGGGCCACAGTTTATTGATTTGTTACTCTTTATATCAGTTGGGGGTCTTAGTTACAAAAAAGCAGAATCCCCTACAGCTGGTTTGTGGAGAAAGCCAGTATAATAAAGAATGTTAGAGAGCTCATAGAATCTCCCAAAAGACAGAGAAATAGGATTGGGGGTCATGCAGCCAAGAACAATAACCAAATCATACTGTCAGACTGCTCCTGTGGGGCCCAGTGGGATGTGACTGCTACACACAGACACCTAAAATCACACACCACAAATGTTACCACCAGGACCTTAGCTACTGTTGCCTCTAAAAACAGGCTCCTCTTGTCCCCTTTGCTGGAAAGGTTTCCAAGGGTTTGGAGGATCTAATTCTTCCCAAGTGAACATCTTACATACAAAGCCAATGATACATGCCAGAATTTCATCTGTGTGTATGTTCAGAATAACTATTTCTGACCACTATCTTATGTGAGCAAGTTTCATGTGTGAGAAACACCTTCAACTGAAATATATTTAAAATTGTAAAGAAGCTAAATAGTTTATTAATTTCAACAATGCCTTTTAGAAAAGTAATGAAGCATAAGATCAGCCCTTCTTATAAATTTGGCTTAGAGCAAGAAAATCAAAACTAGAGCTTAGAGAATAATGACTTTTTTGTTGTTTGGAGAAACAGCATACATTCAAAGAAATAGTTATAATTTTTGTATTGGCAGAATGAAATATTCATGTTTGTGGAATGGTCCAGTCAACTGGGTAATGCTGTGAGACATGCACTTAGCAGAAGTATTGAACAGTGACTCATTTGCATTAAAACATAATAAAAGTCATCTAGTGCAGTAATGGATAGTTCATTAGATTAGTTATAGAGCTGGGGTCCATTCTCCCTTAGGTTACCAATCAAAATTCATCACTATGTTTTAGACACGAAAACGCCTCTTTCTGATAAGGTTAACCATTAAGTCTCTTCTGAACAGAAATAACTTTCTTTTTAAAGCACTAAAATGCAGAGGAGAGAAAGGATTAAAAACACTAGTACTAGAGAAAAGAAACCGATACTATAATGCGTATGGGCCTCATACTATATGAGAAAACAGGGAATATATAAATTATCTTGCTTCATGTTGTGGCAGGGAAAATTTAAAAGTTAGACTACTTCTCTTAGGTCCCTGTTAAATTTAATATTCTGTGAATAATTGGAAAGGTACATTTATAAGCACATATTTTATAGACTGAAAATTGAAACACCTTACCCATTGAGAATAGAATGCAAATGTTTACATGAAATGTAGTTCTCCATTTTCTGCACTTAATAAAAACTTTTCTTTGGTGTTTTTAGAAAATCTGCTTGTAAAGTACACAAAAAGGTTTGGTCCTTTGTCCCAATTCCTCTGACCTTATGCAAGGAACTAACTTTTCCACTAATCAGCACTTCTTCAAAGAGGCTATTACACTCTTGCTTTCCATATGGCACAAGATTTTGGTGAAAATCAAATAATGCAGAAGGAAGTAATTCATTCAGTAAAATATTATGTCATTATAAGGGTTCTGCTTGTGTACATTGCTTTTCCAGCTCAGTTATTACACAGCTCCACTGATAAACAGATGTTTAATAATTTGTTTAAAATAAGGTGAAAATAGATGAGATTAGCTTGTTACAAATATCTTTCAAATACCCGTGGCTAACAGAGAGGAGGAGAAAGCTATTAGTGGAATCATATGGGCCACTTTTATAATACATTGGTATAACAAGACACATAAGCAATAAAAAAAAAAAAAAACACAAGACAATACAACATACTGCCCATCATTGTTACACACACACACACACACACACACACACACACACAAATGTACTTACATAACTTATGTATTCATATATGCACATTTAGAGAGAAAATTATAGATAAATGTATATATACACTAATGATGTTTTTATAATAGTGGAAAAATCACAACAAATGTCCATATATATAAGAATGGTTGATTATATTATGGTCTGTGTATGTGTGTGTATACATACATATATATATACACACACAGTCATATATATGTATATGTATATATGTTATAAATTTTATTTGCTATTAAAATGATTTAGAACTTTATCATTTTATTTTGAGTATGAATGTTTGCAGGGGAAGCTGATCACAAGAGTTTTTTTTTTTTTTAATCAAAGGAAGATGCAGAAAAATGCATAAAAGAGACAATGTTTAAAAGGAAATGTATATTCAGCCTTTTCAAGTTAAAACATTATATTGTATGCCTTTGATGTATTCAATAAGAACAAGGAATCAAGGAATGAGTATATGTGAAAGAGACATCCTGGAAATCCCACAGAGATAAAGCAGACTAGTAAAATGATCTGTGGTGGACTTTAAATGGGTATACTACACAACTGAGATACAAACTAAAACACATGTAAATAAGAGGAAAGTTTACGACAGAGAGCATTGTGTCAAGAATATAAGACTCAATTGACCTTGATCCAAGTTAGAAGCAATGAGGTATCTGATTAATTGATGAATGGGTATATTATTTCTGTGATTGTTCTAAAATAGATAAAAACAGAAATTAACAGGAAGCAGCTTGTAGCTAGCAAGTGCTAAGTGGATCATATTCCACATCTGGAAGTGGTAAGTGAACCACATTCTACATATTGAGGTTCCCAGCAAGACCGGGCTCCATGGATTGCTATCAAAATATTTGTTTCCAACATTAGCTTAAGCTATTGAAACTTCTCCAATATAAGTAAGACTTGTTTTAAGACTTTTTTCTAGATTAGTGGCTCAATGTTTGTAAACAAAGCTTAATTTTGTCAGCATACAGGGTTGAGTTTAAGGGAATAAATTATGTTTAAGGTTAATTTTGTTTTCTATTTAATTTGATGCCACTTTTTGAAAATGTTTTAAAATTTGTATTAAGTTGAAAGTTCTTTATGATGTATAAATTTTCCTAGAGGAAAAAATCATGATGAGCAATTATAAAATATGAGATTATGGCTGTACACTTCTTGTGAGTACTGTCTGATATGCTAATGATATTGCAGTCAGGAAATCTATAATTTAGAACTTCATGAAACTAAACAGTAAAATCAATTTATTGCAGTGTAATAACCCTGACCTTGTTATTATAGACATCCATGTTCAAGTTCTAAGTGCACTATTTACTATTTATATCATCTTGCCTGATACACCTAATTTCTTCAAAACAGTTATTTCATTAAAAATTATGACCTCAAAGGGATGTCCTATGCCTTAATTAAAATAATGTAAATGAATTTCTTTAAAAATGCGTCTCTAACTAATATATGGCAAATCTTATTATAATTTGATGTATTTATATAGTTATTTCCATAAATTGATTTAATTTTAGGCATAAAGGTACAAGTTCTTAGAATTAAGGCAGAGAGCAAAATGAAGGAAAGAGGGATAATTTTGAGCCAAACAAAATCCATGTGTAATTTATATGCCTTAGGACTTGAAAAAAGTCATTTAAGTGTGCTTCAGGTTTATCTTTACCATTGGGGTAATTGGACATAAGCTTTTCATTTCTCAGATTTAATTCAAGACTCATATTACACAATATGTTGTAGAATTTTTATATTATAAATCATTAAACAAATTTGAGCTTATTATGTTTATAGTTCAAAATGTATCTATATTAACACTTTAAAACGCCAGATTTAATAGGTCTTTAGGAAGTTCATTCATTTGGCTGTTACATATTTTAGAGAAGCTGGGGTGGGTGCAACATCATTGGAAATGACCAAAAGCAAGAGCAACATAGGAAATAAAGGCAGTCAGAATTTTGAAAAGAGCAAGAGGTTATTTGGTCAAATTTAAAGCCCAGTGTGGGCTTGGGGAAGAAATATCAAATAAGATGACAAAACTTCTGTAAGAATGTCTTATCACTTTCATTTATTTATTTCAGAAAAGCATTTGCTATTAACTGTTGTGATATTTTCAGAAGGGTTTATCACTTAATGGTATATTATTTTAAGGTAGTTCCACATAATCTATAATACCATCCTGTTTTGAGATAAATGTTTGGAATAATTTATTCCATTTTTCATGTGCCAAATGTCTGTGTCTAGCCACAGTCAGACACAAAGAAATAGGAAGAGTTAGTTACAGCATTATGCAATTACTTATTGATACCCATTCATGAATGCATTAACACTAAATTAATTCTTGAAATAATTTTATAGCCATAGATGAGTTTTCTGATCTTGTATTCATGGACCAAATTTATTGTAACAAAATACTGATTTAAATTGGCTACAGAGTAACTGTCTCTTCCAAAAGTGCACAGATACAAACTGGGTGTCTTGGGGTACATCCATATTTAATTTACGGTGTTACCCTAAAAAGGTCCTACGTGAAAATGCAAAGCAATCAGAAGAGTCTGCCCAGTTTTCTACTAGGATTTGTATGATCAAAATGCAAACAAGCAAAAGGAACACTTTCTTTTTTCTAAAAATGTTATTTTCTGCAAATTCAAAAGAATTACCATCAGTTGCATTACTTTCTTCAACATTTTGAAAAGCAATAATTTTACAAATAATGTTCAAGAGTTATTGGTAGTCTTCTACTGTTACCACCAATGACCTCTTCTAAACACAGCGCCTATCCACCCGCACCAACCCATCTATGAGTTAGAGTTGCAGCTGTGGCTACTGAATGAAGAATTAGCTGGATCATTTCCATGCTTCGGCAGAAGGGAAATACATAAACAAAGCTGGACCAGTAATCCATCTTACTGCTTCATCCAAAAGCTGACCATTTACCCTACACTGGACCTGTCAGTACAGTGCCCTCTTCTAGTACTCGGAAACTAGAGTAAAGTGTCATTTTCTCTCTGGAGGCTGTGTTGTAAGGTTTTGAGCCTAATGCTTGCTGCTGGGAAGACAAGATGCTTTGAGGAAGAGGCTTGAAGGAAATTTGTACTTGGTCACAAATTCATGAGTTTCATACCACTCCTGTTTGTGTGAGTCATATTAATTCTCTGTGTTCTACTTTTGTTAGCTTTAATACATGAATATAAATAATACCTAAAGTAAACAGTGTTTGTCACCTTGAATGCTTAGTTCATTAACTTCTCTTGAGTAAATGGAAATAAGCAAGAAAAAACAGTAGTATTCTTTAGAAATTTTGGGTAGCTGCAATCTTCACTAATAACTTTAGCAAAAATATCACATAAACATTGTTTAATTTAATCGGCTAAATAAGAAGTAAAATTTGATTTTAACTAAAAGCAATTAATCACAAAGATTAAATTTATGATTTTAGTAAATATGGGAATTAGAATATAACCAGAAGTTTGGGATTGGAAGTGGCTTAAATGATTAATAAATCTTAAATATGAGAAATATGATATTAAATATAAGAATACGTCCTGTCCATGGATATTAAGTAACTAGAAAAATACATTTAAGTCCTACCAAGGATGAACCTCTTCCTGCTAAACTGCCAAGATAGAGACAGTGGGTGTTTTCAAAACCCAGTGCTCCTCTCCTTGCTTGAATATTTGACTCAGACTCTGGGTCCCTGGTTTTCAGAAAGGGACATGTGACTACTTTTGACTAATGGACATTTGCTGTAAAAATAATGGAAAGAGCTTAAACATAGTGGGCTGTGATTTAAAGAAATTTAATTTAATATGCAAGAAGCTAAAATTTTCAGGTTATTTTCACATATATCCTGACTAATATACTGATTCTCTCTCAAATAGAAAAAATTATTCTATTAAAAAGACATTGATTTCTAAGGTATAAATCCAATCTCTACAAGCACTCTTTGAACAATTTTTTAAAAATAAAAATTTGAAAATAATTATGATATTCAACATTATAAATTATGAAGCAAAATTTTATTGGTAAAAATGAGAATATTACTTAATAAGAAATGATGTTTACATATAAATATATAGTTTTTGTATTTTTTTGAATGAGGAGTAATCTATTGTATCTAACACAAATTTTTGTGCTAATATTAATTTTAAGAATAAACCACTAAAATGAGATATTGTGGGAAAAGTTAAAACTTGGGGTTAGGTAAAATACTGTAATAATTTATTATTTAGCTAAGGAAAATATTCAAATAATGTACTAAAATTTTAATATTTATATGATATTTGAAAAACACAAGACATAGTTTAGGAAAAAATAATCTAAAAATGCTTATAGTTGAGTATTTTTGTTGTTATTGCTACAAAAAGGAGATGTTTATTCTTCCCAGAAACACATACTTAAATATACTATGCATTGAACATAGATTGTTTACTCTGCAGTAATTCTCAAGCAAGCAATTCAGATATATTTCGATTTTCTTAAACTTAAACTGGCATCTACTAGACAGGTTAAAATTTTACATATTTGTCAGCATGTGTATACATTTCTGCTTATTTTTCTTTAAAATTTGCATATTTATTTCATAAATACTCCTTTCAAGAATTCTAGAATTGAGAAAATATGATTGATGCCAGTGGGAAGGAATGAAAAAGCATGTCTTTCAAAGTTTTTCAATAGCAAAGTACAACATACATCCAAAAGGAGTTAGTCTTTCTTTCAGAGATTTTTTTTTCTCCATTAAATTACAAGTCTGTTTTTCTTTTTAAAATCTGCCATTAATATATTTGTGTTTGAACAGGCACTTAGTAAAATTGCTGGTGACATTTTCAGAACAAGAGGGAAATTTGTAGGCAAGTTAACATACGTAGAGGCAATTTCAAACTCTATGAGCAACTTCATTTTTGGAGAATATTAATAAATGAATCAATGCTCTCTGTTCCCTAATTCAGTTCTCCACACTGTTTTTCTCTAGACCGGCACGTGCATGAGTCACTATTTAAATCACCATTGGTTAAAATACACCAGAAAATTTTTAAAATTATTGATAGCTTTATGGTGACATGAACGAGTAGCAGCATGTTGATGCAGTGATCATCAATAATTTAATAAACTAACTTGGACAGAAGTCTGGCAGATTTGCGGAACACACAGATATGTCTGATGCAGAACACATAGATGGTTTGGGGTGGAGCTGAGCCAAAACGTTGCAATGCCTCCCTCCATAGACTACACTAGTGGTTAAAACATCTCAATTATGCTTAAGCTTCTTGAAAGCAGAGGATAAAATGTCTCCAGAACTGTTTATTCTTAGGGGCGCAGCATTACTGTGGCACTTCAGTGTGATTAATTTCTTACCTGAAGGATGGAATCTCCTGATAGCATTGTGCTTATAATTTTGCTTCACATCTGGTCATCTCCAAGCTACATTCAAAAGTTTTGCTTTGCTTTGTTTTGTTTTTCTTTGCAGGGATTGAACCCAGGGGTGCTCTACCACTGAGCTACATCCCCAGTCCTTTTTTCATTTTTATTTTGAGCCAGGTTCTCAAATCTTCAATCCTCCTGCCTCAGCGTCCTGAGTCACTGAGGTTTGTGCCACTGTGCATGGCTAGAGAAAAACAAATTTTTAAATTCAAACTTGGTTATGTCTTACTTCCTCTTAAAATGTTTACATCTACTAAAAATCTCAAAAATTTAGCTTGTAGTGCAAAGATTGTTTGACAAAATTACTCTCCAAAGTCCTAGCAACCTCATGCTTTGGTTCTGTGGTCCTGGTAATGCCTCCTGTCTGGCAATTTTTTTCTTTTGCTTTCTTCTTTCTTTCTTTTTTTTTGGACTGGAATTGAACCTCAGGGCACTTTACTGTTGATTTACATCTCCAGTTATTTTATTTATTTATTTTTTATTTTGAGATAATGTCTTGCTAAATTGCCCAGGCAGGCTTTGGAACTTGCAATTCTCCTGCCTCACCTTCCCCAATCTCTCAGATTACTGACTGGCTTACACCACTGTTCCAGCTCAGGCACTATCTTTTTTTCTAGTATGTGTATCAGTTTCCAATCACCTCCTTTAACTAGTGTTCCAGTGTCACCTTTTCAATGAGGGCTACTGTGTCTACCATATTTAAATCAAAAACAATAGAAAGAAAGAAAAAGAGAAATAAATCTTATACTAATCTTCTTTTTAAGTTTTACATTTCACTTATCATCATGAACCAAAAGAAAATTTATGTACTTAACTGTACTCATTATTCTTTGTTAGTTTCCTCCTCCAGGGATGGAAATTCCCATGAATGTGAAGTTCTTTCTCTATTTGGTTCACTGCTATCATCTACTACCTAGTAACCCTTAATAAATTCATTCCTTAATTGCAGGTTGAGTGAATAAAGTTAATTCCTAACTGAGCATTCATTAATGATCCTAAAGATGTTTACAATCAATGAAAAAAGTTGTTTGGAGAGGAAGTACTATTTCAACAGCCAAAAAGAGTGGGAGAAATTAATTTTTCAGCAGAAGAAATATTATAATAAATTTTAATCTTGATTTAAATGAAAACATAAAGAGTCAACATAGTAATGCATTTTTTGTTTTTCATAAACAATTTTTGTTCTCAGTTCCCACATAGATGCTTTGATATTACTTAAGAATGACTGTGAACTCCAGACAAAATGGGAACATTAGCAGTACTATGGAATAATACTAAAATTATTTTAGATATTTTTTTCTGAAATATAGGATAGCAGAAAAGCCCATTCTATAAGAGTTTTAAGTGCTCAATTCAACAAAGCTAATCTTTTTTCTTCTCTGACCTATATTTCTTTTATTAGATCATTTCAATATGTAATTCTTATACACTTCACTCTAGTGTGATTTTCCCTGATCCCACTGACATGTTTCCTGTGAAACTAAAAAGTTCTTTGCTAAAGAATACTTAGAATAAATGATCACTGTTAGCTTACGTCTCAAGGATTATTATTAATTTTTTTGTACTTTGTTAATCACCAGAAAAAAATTATTTCCATAAGTTTAAATTTACTTACTTTTGGGGAATGGAAGAGGTGGTAATCAAAAAGTTATTTAATATTTGTACTATTTAGGTTCCTGATTTTTAATATGAGAATAAAAATAGTATATACCGCATAGCATAGGAGATTGAATAAAATAAGTAAAAAGCATTTAGAAGAAGACCTAGAAAATAATAAGCTTGGCTGTTTTAATTAATTTATTCTTTCCATGGATAAAAGCAGTGTACATCACAATTGAGCTGACTACGTGACAATGAGGTTATTACTGAATGAAATGCAAACAAAATCCTGGAGATGGGGAAGCTTCAAGAGATTATCAAATTCTACTATCTCCGAAACTGAATTTATCATTATATGCAACAGACAGATAACATGAACATCACTTTTTTTTTTTTTTTTTTTTTTTCCATTCAGGAACACAGAAGTTAAAATAGCATGAGCGAAGGACAAACATTGGTGTAGACCAAGAAGTCACAATTTTCCAGTGGTCATTTTCAAGTTCTATAATTATAGCTTTGCTGCTTTCATCTGTAAAATGATGTAGATTATTGGCAGTATTTTTTTTTAAATGTAAAATTGGCTTTTAACAAATGAGTTTATGTCCTCTTCTTTTCTCATCACAAGTAAGATCACTGATCTCATCCCCATATGATTCCTAATTCTATGTTTAGGATGAAATCAGAAGTTTAGCAGAAGTTGAGGAAATCCGAATGAGCATACTTTAGTTATTTTTATCTTTCTGGGGTGGTGGTCTAATTATTATCCTAGAAGAGTTATCAAAACAAGAAGATAAATCTCTCATGCTATTTTTTGTTTTTTGTCTTTACCGTTAAAACTACTAGATATATTCTGGATCCCATCTGATACTGAAATTTACTTCATTGAGACAAAATTTTGTTTAGATCCTAACTTACACCTCTCGGTAATTGAAAAACTGTTGGGTATTAATGTGGAAAATCGTTTCCAAATTTTTCACAGTATCTGAACTAAGTAAAAAATATGCATGCACTTTTGAATCAAATAGGCTTCAGTTCAAGTTCTCCATTCTTCGTGTCCTCAATTTTTAAATGGTAATATAACAAATTATAATAATTAATAATATAGACTTAATATTTGTTTACAATAATGAGCACTTTTAATAAGGAGACAGTAAGTCCTAGTCATAAGTAGACATTTGATAACACTTTCTTGAATGAATGAGTAAATGAATGAGTAAATGAGATCTGTCTTTGTGCCTGACATCAAGTTTTCATTTTATTTCCAATTTCTCTTAAATGAAATAACTTCCTTATTTTTTCTTCTAAGAATAGGACAATATATTGTTCTTGGCAGGTGAAGCCTGGAGAATTCTATTCCTGCCTAGGAAATTTTGCTTTGAGTCTATGATCCTGTTATAACTCGAAGATTTCCCTAGTGTGAGCAGCCAGTATAATCAACCTACTGATCTGAACACATTTTAAGATTCCTTTATTCTCTCAATGCCAGATGTTTTCTAGCTCCTTAAATGCTGTTTCCTGACAACTCACCTACACTGTGTCCCAGCAGTGGTTATTGATTTGTTCCTCAGCTTGTGCTCCACTGAATTTTCATCCATGCTTACTGGTCCCATTAGACATAACCTGGTATTATGGGCTTGCATCCTCCAAAATCATATGTGCCAAGTCCCAACTCCTAGTGCCTCGAATCTGACTACAATTGCATATAGGGCCTCTAAAGAGACAATTTAGTTGAAAATAAGGTCAGTAGCATGAGCCAAATCCTTTATGACTAGTGTCTTTATAAGAAGAGATTAGGACCCAGACATACAGAAGAAAGACCCCGTGAAAAACACAAAGAGGAGACAATCATCAACAGAGAGAGTCCTCAGGAGAAACCAGTCCTGTGAATACCATGATGTGACTTTCAGTGTCCAAGAAATCTGACACAATGAATTTCTGTTATTTAAGCCACCCAGTCTATGATAATTTTTTACGGTAGCCCTGAAAAGTTATCATGTAGGTTTCCAAGCTGTTATGGAAATCTGTATTAATCAATTTCAGATATTGGCTTTAAACTTCTGTATGTTGTCTATTTTAATTTTAAATTTTTCATTTTTCCTTTTTAACATTCTTCAAATTGAAATTTTGAATATATTTTTATACTGAAAAAGCTATAACAGATGATGTAAAGAGAACCTCTTCAGGGAATATCTGCAAAGAAATTGAAATCACTATATTAAAAAGACATTGCCTTCCATGTTCATTGGATCATTGTTCACAATAACCAAGATACAGAATAAACCTAAGTCTATTAGGGTTGAATGTAGAAAGACAATGTGATAACTGTAGACACAATGGAATACTGTTCAACCTAATGAAGAAAATCTTGTCATTTGTGACAAAATGGTAAATCATGGAAAGGATTATGCTAAGTGAAATAAGCCAGGGACAGAAAAAAAAAAGTGGAATATAAATATGTCAACCTCCTGAAAGTCAAGAGTAGAATATAATTGACCAGGGGCTGGAAGCTGGTAAACCATGGAGATGTTTGTCAAAGTGTACGGAGTTGCAGTTAGGATCTAAGTTGGGAGATCTATTGTACCCCATGTTGACTACAACTAATAACAATGTATTATATACTTTAAAATTGCTAAGAGTAGAACTTAAATGTTCTCACAAGGAAAAAGTATGTTAAGTATGGGAGGTGAGAGATGTTAAGTGGTTTAATTTAATAATTTTACCATATATACATACAACAAAGCATTTCAGTTTATTATATATATGCACATATATATACACACATATATATAACTTTATTTGTAAATGGAAGTCTTTAATAAAGAGGGAATAATGAGAACCACTATACAGTGACCTGTAGTATATAATTTCAGACAAACTACAGTCTTTATGTAAAAGAAAACTACAGATGTAATTTTAGGGGCAGCCTGATTAGTGATAAAGAATAAGTAGAGACTGAAAGACAAACAGCCAAGGATTTTCAAAATACTGCTATTTCAAAAATACCAGTGTCATAAATGGTAAAAGTAAATATAAAAATTAAAACAAATAATGGGCTTTTTATTAATTTATTATACATTAATGAATTCAGTATATTTTATAACTAAAATGAAAGTGTGCCTCTTAAATTTGTAAGCAGAAGGCCACTATGAACAGTGTTTTTGAGCAAAGATGGAGATTTTCTAGATTGGATTTTAGAGAGCAGCAGAATATTGTTGCATTGTTTCAGATTTATAATCATGCTGAAGTTATGTAGAAGAACAACCAGATTCTTAGGCAGTACATGATGAAATAGGAATATATGCAACTAAAACATTTTCAGCAAAAATTATATGTATATATAATTATTATGTATATAAATTATTATGTATATATTTATATATAAATTATTATTTAGCAAAATATATGTATATAGGTTTATAATTATATATATGTGAATATATACATATATAATTATTGTTCCATACATGGAGGAATGTCTATACCTATATAAACACATACATGTGTATACATACAGTCAGTCATCCCTGTGAATGTGTTCTGTATCTATGGACTCAATCAATCATGGAAAAAAGAGCTGTATTTGTACTAAGCATGTACAGATTTCTCCTTGTAACCCTACCCTAAACAATACAATATAGCAATAATTTACATAACATTATATTGTATTGGGTATTATATGTAAGCATGAGATTATTTAAAATATACAATAAGATATGGACAAGTTATATGTAATATTATGCCATTTTATACAAGAGAATTTAGCATCTGTGGATTTTGGCATCTACAGGGGTTTCTGGAATCAATCTCCCATAGACATTAAGGAATTATTGTACTCTCATACACACACACACACACACACACACACACAAAAATGCATATATATGTGTATATATATATATATATATTATGGGGAGATTGGAGAAACAAAATAAATATGGAGAAATGTTTGAATGAAACTAGCTTACTTACAAAAGAAAATATCATACTTTCTAAAAGTATAATAAGATTATGTATTCAGAATTAAAAACTAGAGAAAATGTTTTCATCAAGAAATTAGCAAGAGGTAAACATAAATTTAACTCTCAACCAAATGTGGAATAGATCACTAATAGTCATTTATAGTGATCTAATAGTGAGTACAGCTATCTATTAAATAAGCATGATTTATCTTTTCCCTAAAAAAATATATTATGATATTTCCTTTTATTAGGGAGATACCAAAGTCCTATGTTAGTTTAAATTCACCAAAACCTTTTCTGGTTACCTTATAGGTAATTCAGTGAAATATGGGATGTGTAATAAATGAACTGGTGAAAGTTAGTAGAGACCCACAAATGCATTGTTCTGAATTTTTCTCTTTGCTCTATAAGTAAATGTATTCTGTAATTTTAAAACATACTTTTTGTTTTCTGTACAATAAGGATAATACACTTGGAAGTTTCTCTAAGATCACTTTTTTCTAGATCTCTATGACTAATGTCACATGTGACATTTAAACAAGAGTAAAATTACAAATAAAAAGAACATAGTTAATTACAATTTTGCAGTTTAGCTTTCTGTGCATATTTGAAAGTTCCAATTACAATGGCTACATGTGAACAAACTACAAGAAAGTCACATTTAGCATATGTTTATATTGACCAGAGGACAATTAAAATCCATTAAAATGACAAACAATGGGCATGGCATTATTAACCTGAGCATAAACTGGAAAAAATCCATAGTGCAGCAATTTAAAAATAATTTAAATGAGGAAAAAAACCTCATGCATTTAAAAGTATACTGCTTTCAAGGCAATAAAATTCACTCACGTGGTAAAGAATAAAGTGAATTGCTTGTTTACTCTGCAATTGAACAAATCTTCTTAGATTTCCAGGCAAATAATAATCTGAGTTCTAACTTATTTAGAAAGGAACTAAAGAACAAAAGTTTGCTCTGAAAATGTCCCCTTATACAGTGATGAAATTGAAGCATACGGTGATTAAAATTTTGATTTTGGACTTATCTTATTAGGGAAAAAGGTAGAATTTAAACTCATATATACTTTTTTGGGGGGTGAAAGATGTATTTATTATCTTGATTGTAATGTTGACTTCACAGTGTATACATATGTATACACATATGTGTGCACGATTTAAATATGTGAAGTTTACTGTATGTCACTTATAACTGCAAGCTATTCAAAAAAGAAACTCCTAAATCTCATAACTGGACAGTAGCAAAGCTAAGGATCAAACACATGTTTGTAAAAGAAGTAAGTCATTCAGTCATTTAAAATTAGAATGATAAAGACTATGGAAACATAAAGAAATCTTTTCAGTAAAATGGTAAGTGAAAATAGCAACATAAAATATCTGTGTATACTATAATGGATAAATTTTGTAGAAGACAAGGGAAATACAAATAGACTTAATGGTTGTTTAATAGTATTATGGATTATTCATATATTATATAACACTGCTTATAAGTTCCACTTTCAACTAAAGCATTTATTGTAATAATACAGTATTTAAAATTTTAAATATCTCCACATTAGATAGTCTCTTTTAAAGCATAATGTTGAATTTTAAAACTTATCATAAAAATCTTAAATTCAAAATTGCTAGATTATAAATCCCCTTTATACACACTCCTAAGCAGCAATTACTTGTCCACTGCTGGATAGATATTGTGAGATAAAATTCAAGACAAATGCTCAAAATATACTGAAAAATACATTACAGATTATTATGAAATGGTGAACAAACCACAAGTTATGTGATGTCACCAAGCATTCTTTCTCATGAGTGTAAAATGGCAACCTTGAACCAAATAAACTTCAAGTTCTCTCCCTCCCTCCTTCTCTCTCTCTCTCTCTTTTTCTGATATCAGGCATTGAACCCAGCAGTGCTTAACTACTGAGCTACATCCCCAGGCATATATATATATATATATATATATATATATATATATATATATATATATATAGTTGTTGTTGTTGTTTTGTTTTGTTTTTTCCATAGCTTTATTAAGGTAAAATTGAATTAGAATAAAGTGCACATATTTGAAGTAAGCAATTTGATCAGTTTTGACATGTATGTAACCAATGTAATCAACATAAAAAACATTCTTATTACGTTTTTTAAAACTTGAAATCTTACAGACTGTGTTTCCTGCATGATTTACTACATTAGAAATGAATCACCTTAAGATATATAGAACTCCACTCCCACATGTCAACTATTTCAAAGTTAAATGGCACACTTATAAATATCTCAGAGGTCAAGGAAGAAAGCACAAGAAAAGTAAATAAAAAGTGTTTTGAACTAAGTGGTAATAAAAGCTTAAAATATCAGAATCTCTGGGATGAAACAGTACTCCGATGAACATTTATAATTTAAATGTCTTGTGTCAGAAGCTAGAATAACAAATTATTTTCAAATTATGTAGTAGAAAGGACAAAATAAGAGTAGAAGCAGAAACATATGAAATAGAAAAGAAATAATACTGCTAAAATTTGATAAAAATAAACAAGTCTAATCACAAAAAAGCAAAAACATAAAAATTAATTATCAATGGAAAGGAAGCTATCAAAATAACCCTACAGATGTTAAAAATAAATTAAGGTAATATTACAATTGTATGCCAAAATATGTGATAGCTTAAATAACATGGTCTATATTAGAGGAGGATCTGTGTGCTGCTGAGAAGAAAGTGTATTCAGTCATTGATAAATGAAATGTTCTATATATGCCTGTTAAGTCTAAATTATCAATTGTATTTTTTACTTCAATAGCTTCTTTAATTAGGTTTTGTTTTGTGGATTTATCCAGTGGTGAAAGAGGCATGTTAAAGTTAACCAGTATTATTGTGTTGTGGTCTGTTTTGTTCTTGAAATTGAGAAAGATTTGTGTGATGTATGTAGATGCTCCATTGTTTGAGTCATAAATATTTAAGATTACCATGTCTTGTTGATATTTAATTCCCTTAAGCAGTATGAAATGTCCTTCTTTGTCCCTTCTGATTAACTTTGGCTTAAAGTTTACTTTATCTGATATGAGGATAGAAATTCCTGCTTGTTTATGCAATCCATGTGAATGATATGTTAAACTCATATGTACTTAACTACTTAACATGTTTCTATGTCCCTTCTTATTGTCCTACTCACCACAATAAGTTTCCAATAGTGATGTTGTGAAGTTAACATCCTGGTCAAAACATTTACTACATGAATTTAGAAAAGTCTCCACTTCTTCTTCTTCACTGTGAGGATAAAAATTATACTTTTGATATAGTTTGTAGGACTATAATGGTTATTCAGGGTTGAAATGAATACAAAATAATGTAAAATTAAAGCAATTTTAATACTGAAAATATCCATAACAATGATGACATCCAACACTGTCATCTTACTTATCAAAGATTCAGTCAAGTAAGCTTATGGCAAATTTTTAAATTCTCAAATACAATGAAACAGAATGTTTGTACTAGCCACAATTTTTTTTTCCCTAGAAAAAATTAAGGTTGAACACTTTGAATGCTATCTCATGCCACCTCCAGCTTTGTGTCCTACAATGAAAGTAAAACGTTTTTTTAAAAAGAATTTTTCTTAGAGATTTTTCAAAATATTGAACATTGAAACAATATAAAATAGAAAACATGGCAATACAAAATATGCAAAATTTTAAAATAGATAAGATGTGTTACATGATGATATAAATGTAAGTTAGAAATAAAATATATAATATAAATAAATAAGAAAGTAAAAAAATGTTCAGTATATATAAAAATATATGTGTGAGCACATTTTTAATATATTATAAAAACAATAAGAGCAATGACTTTTTTGAAAACTAGTGGTGAAATTTGGCCAACCTAAAATATTTCATCAGAAATTTCCCTTTATCTACTTTTTTAACTCCCTATTTCCTTGAATATCAGGTGGCATTTTCTGAATATTGTACCTCATGCTGTGTTTTCTTCATTGAGTATGACCTTGATCTTTCTTTTATTCGTCAATTATCCTCTTATCAGACTGCCTACATCAAAGTGTATCAATACTGTGATTTTAATTTCTTTTGTATCCTTTTTAAAACTCTAATAATAGTTCCTTTCCTTTAAAACCATATTATGGGCCTTGTAATTTCATAAAATACTAATTTGGGGCTGTCTCTAAGACAGTATAAAATGAAATGCTTTACATCAAGACCTAGAAGGAAGTAGCATTAAAATAAGCCACCTTTCTGGTATGGTGTCCTCTTATTACCTGTGCCAGTTGCTTACCATAAATCCTGTGATTTTTTTTCTATGTGAATTAAAGCTAGGCAACAAGTTTTGATGTTTGGCTTTGATTAGTGGAATGATTTTTCTTCTTGTCTATCCTTTATTGTGATACATTATCAACTTCAGTCATTTTAAAGACTCATCTGGATCTAGGTGTGGAAATACTCTTCCATATGTCATTTTTATTCTTTCATCCCTGATGTAGTAAAGACAACAGTAAAATACTTTAAATTTGGGAAAACTGACAATTCTACCTAAAATATAGGTAATAATATAACAGTACCAAAATTGAAGTATAATATTTTCAGAAAAAATGGGTATAAAATGTATGGTCTAATTGCAAAGAAAGTATAGGTGTCTGGAACAAAGATTGAGTGGACTATTGGAAAAACAGACAATGGGTTTTACATAAGTTTCTATCAAATTAATTCTATTTGACTATCAGCATCTGAGACCATCCCATCATCTGTTTAGTAAGTAACTTGTATTCTCATTGCTAATGTTATAAACCCAAAACTATATAAAATGAGAACCAATACATATTTGACAATTATGTATGTTATAAATATTTTTATTTTTATTGTTTTTATGGCATTTCTAAGACATTTTTGTCACCTGAAGGAGCAAAAACTTACAGTAAATTCAGACTTCTTTTAAGCAGAGGGGTTTCTGTGAACATTTTGAAAACAGAGTGAAAAGTGTCTATATTACTATTTTCCAGAGTAATCTATCAATCTATACCTATTCTACTTATATATGCATTAAATGAATTCTTATGTATTTTGTAATGAACATGGTTCAAGTAAACTGAAACTGCTGAAGTTTCCATAGGGAATGTGGATACTTTTCATATCTAATATTAATTTTAAGTAGGTTACTAAAAGAATATTTCAAATGAAATTTTTCCAGTTCTAATTTCTTGAGATGATTCTGAACTCTGCTTGAAATTGCATAATTTGAGGCATAAAGAATTTCATACTTACCTCCAGATTATCAAATTATGAAAGATTTTAACAATGAAAAATCTATATTTGTCTTCTAATCACAATGTATTTATTTTAAAAATAAAATAGGAGAAAAAATTGATTTTTGCTCAGGGTGTTTTTGCTGCCACCAACTGTATGTCTAAAAGGAAAAACAGTTAAGTCTTCATCTCTTTCTTTTTTGTCATAGAATAATATATTTTCCATTCACTACATGGCAATCATTAGATTGCCATTTACCTACAGCTTTTCATGTACTGCACAATATGAAGGTCACAGAAATCTCATTCAGGATTTGATATTGATATATAAGTGCTATTTTTAAGTACACTTTAATTTTTAGTGAAGATTTGGTTTCAAAGCCAAATTGAGCAGAAAGCATATAATTTTCATATACTACTAACGTGAACCTCCTCTCCCCACAGGCTCCCCATTTGCAACATCCCCCTTCAGAATGGTATATTACAATCAATGAATCTTCAATGGACCATCATTATCATCCAAAATCTGTAGTTCACATCACAGTCCACTCTTGGTGTTTTACCTTCTATAGAACTGAACAAATATGTAATGTCTTATGTCCACCATTTACTATATTATACATAATAGTTTTACTTCCCTAAATTTCTCCTGTGATCTACCTATTAATCCTTCTTTCCCCCTAATCCCTGGCAACTACTATCTTCATAGTTCAACCTTTTCCCAAATGTCACAGTGTTTAATCATATTAGCATGTAGCCTTTTCAGATTAATTTCTGTCACTTAGTGATATGCACATAAGCTTTCCCCCTACATGATAGAATAATTTTTAAAAAAAAAAAATTTGTAAGAAATCAGAAAATTCATTCTTATGCATTGCTACCAGTGACAAATGAGAGTTCCTGTGGCTCTATTCTTCCTCCCGAACATTTGGCATTTTCTGTATTCTGGATTTTGGCCATTCTAATAGCTGTTTAGTGGTATCTCGTTGCTGTTGGGTATTTTCCTTTTCTAGGTTGGTTAGGTAGTAACAAAACTTCAAAAGGCTAGGCTCTAGTAAAATTGCTTCCAATGAGGAACAACATTGAATGTTGTTTTCCAAAATGATTATTTTTCCTCTCTCTGGCCTGAAACATGAATGAATTTTTGTCTAATATTCCCATTGTGAAGTTGATAGAGTTTCAGAGGTAAAACTCACAAACTTACTGCAGTTTCCTCTGTGGCCAAACCTCCCTGGAGTTTTTAACTGTCAACCTTTTCCACATTGACCCTCTAGCAACTTGTCAATTATGGTTCATATGTTCCTGTGCTGGTGCTGGTTTACATGGGCTTCTCCTTCTGGGTTTTTGCCTTGGTAGGTTGAAATTCGCTGTATCCAACCTGTCTGTCCTTCTGATGTAGGGAAAAACAGTTTGTTCTGTGACATTCCTTTTCTTAATGGATATAAAAATTGTTGATTTTCAACTTGTTTAGCTTTCTTAATTTTGGTTAAGATGGATTGGGAGATTTCCACTCTCCTTACCTGCTTGACCAAAAACCAGAATTCTCAATGTGTGTCATTTTCAAAATTTGGGCAATTCCAAATATGACTATAGATGACAATATTTAGCTGTTTTAAATTTTGGTTACTAATTGAACTGATTGATAATTTTAATGATAATAATTGAATTGTGCCTTAAGAGTGGAGATAGCTTAAAAATTAAAAAAAAATTACTTTTATATTCAGTTGTTATCAATTCCACCTTTTCCTACTCTAAAATGTAGAAATATTTCAAGTTGTGCTTTTTCCAATTTGCCTGTTGTTTAAATGTCTAAAAATATTTTAATATTTTAAGAGTAATTTAATTTAGTGAGTAGAAGTGTTTATTCATATTTCCCATGTTTTTTCTGCACTTTCCTATTTCACACATGTCAAGTTGAGGCCATTCTAAAAAGCTGTATCCTCCTACTTTCACAATATTGCCAAATGTCACAGATTTTCAATTTTTCCCCCCAAATAAACTTATTAGATGGTATTATTTATAAATGAGTTGTGTTTATAGTATTAATCAGTCTTTCTATATATATCTACATATCTTCCTATGCAGTATCTGTTTGCTGTCTACATACATATCTGTCTATATTTCAGTGATTCTTTTGTTTTTGTTTTTTTTTTTTTTTTTTTTTTTTTTTTGGTACTGGGGATTGAACTCAGGGGCACTCGACCATTGGGCCACATCCCCAGCCCTGTTTTGTATTTTATTACAGACAGGGTCTCGCTGAGTTGCTAAGTGCCTCGCCATTGCTGAGGCTGGCTTTGAACTCGCAATCCTCCTGTCTCAGCCTCCCAAGTACTGGGATTATAGGCATGCACCACCGTGCTTGGCCTATTTCAGTGATTCTACTAGATTTCTTGTAATACATTTTCTACGTCTCTAAAGTAAAGTGAGGGATACAGGTTACACAGTGGGATGGTTTCATCACCATACATCTGAGTGCTAATTCAGCATATAGGTACAATACATGTTAATGTAATCAAGGCACAGATTCAATAAGTGAGTGATGTGGCTAAACTTTTCAGGTTGAATGCTTAGGGATTTATCAGGGATATATATATATATATATATATATTATACATGTAATATATCATATATATATTTAACATTTCAAACAATATTCAGTTAATTGCTTGAGTACTTGGACAACATACATATTTTCTCAACTAAATTTTTCAAACTTTAAGTGAGGCTAAATGTAAATTTAATAATTTTTTCTGGATTGTAGTAGTCTCATTTAATCTCAGATTTATATTGAAAGGGACTTTCCATGACAAGCACTGCAAACTGAGAAGCTTAGAGCAGCAGATATTTATTGTCTCCCAGTTCTGGAGGCACAAAGCTGAAAATTGAGGTATCCTCATGGCCCTCTCCCTCTGGAATCTGGAGGGGAAAGCGCCTTTCTGCCTCTTCTGGTTTCTGGTAGCCCAGATTTTCTTTGGCTTGTGTCTGCACAGCTCTAGTCTTTTCCTCCTTCTTCACCTAGTATTCTCTCTCTGTCTCCACTTCAACTCCCTCTCTTCCTGTCTCGGAGATCAAACTCTCCTTTCCTAAGGACACCAGTGACATTAGATGAACCCCATAATAAATGCATTTTATCTTGATAATCTCTTTGACAATCTTCTTTCCAAATAACATCACTTTCTACAGTACCAGATGGTAAGACTTCAATATATCTTTTGGGGATACACAATTTAACCCATGCCAGTTAGTATCTTTTCTCCTTGTTGAAAACTCTGGTAACCAAGTTGAAGAGTATTTTATTCATTTTTTGTTATTTTCCAGACCTACATAAAAATGTATAAAATTAAACTGTGAGAGATAGAAATCTAGCTGACAGCTAAGATTGTTGTCTGTAGAATAAATGTGTTATGAAAAATCAGCTTAGAGGGAAGTTTTCTTATTCTGTAATGCTGAGTTACATAAAATTGCAGTTAGACTAAAATTCTCAACCATTTCTCAACCATTTCTCCAGTAGTGAAATCTCAATTCTTTCTTAAAGCAAGTGTGTAATGTCAAAAAGTCAGTGCATACTTGGTAATGAGGAACTGCAGGAAAAATGTAATTCCAAAATAAATTTTTTTCTTTTCATTATCTATGAAACTTTACCTATTTCACAGTTCAGTTCAAAATCCTATAGCTTAGATTTAACATTCATGATCATTGATCTGTTTGCAACCTGGGATGCCAACATCCCCTTTAGAATTATTAAGTTCAGAATATCAATATTCTGGGGAAAAAGTGCTCTTCCTTTTATTTTATCTCTATGATCTAGTTTTAATATACTGGAATGTAATGATGAGAAATTGCAAGTAATTAAAAGTATTACAGTTAGAATATAATTAAAAACCTATTGTAACCATTGTAATGATATGAATGTGTGTATGTGTGTGTGTGTGTGTGTGTGTGTGTGTGTGTAACCATACATATGTAAGGAAGATATATATTTTGCTTATATTTGAATACAACATGATATACTTTTCATCTATCATTTTATGTTCTATATAGTTCTACCATCAAACATGAAATAGATTATGTGTCAATGTCAATAAAAACCCAAATTTGATTATTCTGATAAACAAAAAAAAATATTTTTATATAGTGATTACCATTTTATATACTGTATATCTTCAGTAATTATAGCAACTATCTTCTTAATAGAATATTCTCTATATGTGGAAGTAAGACAATTAATATATATATAAATGATTAATACAGAATGAGAAAATATAGAGTATTATTTTTTATTAAAATGAACAATTTATTTTAGTTGGTTATAGAATCATTTAGAATTTATCACCTATTTATTAGGTATTTCTGAAAATATGTTTAGTCAACATAATGCTCAATAAAAAGTCATGTGGTAATGAGAGTCATGATTTGAAATAATAGAAACAATGAAATCTTTTTGTAATTTTTTCAGTGTTCTTTGTAAAATAAAAGCCCATCCACAAATTTTACATATATTCTGAAACCTGATTGTATGTGAGACAATGTGCTAGATAAAATACATATTTTTTTGTCTCATACCAATGCCAAAAGCTTCTTTTGATGGTTCATGTAAGATAATACATGAGTTTCCCAAGAGTGCTGTATGTTAGTTTTATCTTTAACATACATCATAGTGTGATTTGTTCTAAAACTGAAAACATGGGAAAAAAAAGTAAGATTTTTTTAAAAATATCCTTTTTTAAGTCAAATCATTTTTCTGATCATTCCTGACCAGGGTTGAGGGAGAAGACCATTTAGAGTTTGGGGGGATTTAAAAAAAAAAAATCATCTTTTATCTTGTCCCACCTTCTTTTTCTTCTTAACATCAAAACATTAGAGATTCTAGGGAAGAGTATAGCTCACATACCCTTTAAATACACTTTGAAATTTATTTTAATCCTTTCCATAGGCTAAGTCTTCAATAACAAAGGCTTATTAACTCTCTTTTAAAAAATACACTTTAAAAGAATAATATCAGATTATTCCATTCCCTATCTTAAATCTCTTCTCAAACTTCCTCTCACAGTTAAGATAAAATACATTCTTTATCGTTAGCCTTCAAAAGCATATCTGAGCTAGCCCCTACCTACCTCTTCCACTTCATCTCACATCACTCCCCTGGCCCAGCAAGCTACAGCTGAACTGTCCCTCTGTTCTTGGAACAGTGTAAGTTCATGCCTTTGCAATACCTAGCAGGAGTATTCTTCTCATTTATATTTGTCTAATTGATGTAGTATATATTCTTGATGTCCCACACAGACCACTTTTATCAGGATAGTACACCCATGAACCAGCTACTGTATAGCCCTTTCTGTTCACCCTGGGAAAATTGCCCTTATCAAAGGAAATCACCTTGGCCAGTCATACTTGGGAGGTAATTATCTTTTCTAGTGGGAGTGTCTGCAGCCAATGAATGATTGATACAGGGTGTGGATATCCCATCTTTTTCTCTCTAGGATATGACAGCCTCTGCTGCCATTTAAGCTTCAGAGTTTTCTGTGGGATCAGGCTGAAATCACACACCTTTATCTAACTTCTTATCCTGACTCACTTTGATTTTCTCCTCCTTTCATATTTTACTGAAATCACATCTTCCAAAAGTCTCTTGTGTAAAAATTCTCATCTGTGGCATTGCTTAAAGAACAGGACCTCTGATAGTTGATGCAAGCGCTATCTGAGAAAGGAGATGTTAAAGATGAAATTGTAGAGTCATGTAACTTATTGCTGAGATGGCAATGCCTACCTTATAACATGTGCTAGTAGAGTACTGATTGTGCTTGGCATGTCCCAGCTCTGAGATTGCTGAAGCTTTTCCTTTTTGTAAATTAAGACAAAACACAGTAAAAGTGATGTACTGCTTTGTGCAATGTCTTTGGTATTTGAGAAGTTGGAAACAGTAATCCTGTAGAACTGAATAGATACTGTCACAGCTGTGGCTATCTATTATACACTATTCACACATTGTTAAGCCAGAGGGCCTCTTTGGAAGCATTTAAAGTTAAATTAATTTTCTGTGGCTTGAAACTGAGGTTGCAGATACTTCACAGAAACAGATTATACCTCTCCCCAAAATTTTGTTTTCATGTTGAGACTGATGACACCAACCACAAAGAGTATGAAAAGGTACATTACTTCCACGATAAGACTTCCTGAAGACAGCAGGGCAGTTGTCCTGCAAGTCTAGTGTCTTGAGATGCTGGAAAATAAGAGTGACTTGGAAGTGTATGTGGTGAAGAGGTGGAGGGCAGGCTTGGTATATCTGTATGAAATTGGAACCTCCCACTAGTACCAATTGAGAGAGTAACAAGAGTTAATACATTCTTTTTTAACTTTGTGTGTGTGTGTGTGTGTGTGTGTGTGTGTGTGTGTGTTGTAGATGGACACAATATCTTTTTTTTTTTTTTTTTTGTGTGTGTGGTGCTGAGGATCTAACCCAGTTTTTCACACATACTAAGCAAACACACTACCACTGACATAACAACCCCAGCCCTCTTACCAGAGTTCTTAGATATGGGTAGAAAGGAAAAAGGGAGAGGGTAGACAAAAAATATGTCAAAAGTCAGACTTCAGATCTGGATTCAGACTCTTATAGCACCATATTGCTAAAGTAACAAAAATTTAGAAAAGGCTGTATTTCTTAGACTACTCAAATCTTGCATGCCAAAGTCATGGACCTGATACAGAAAAAGTAGAATGAGATTTCTATAGAGATGTCAGAGTAGAAGATCTTGAGAAACTTTAAAGGTGCCCTTGAACCTTCCAAGTTTACAAAAGTGGTTTGCTCTACTTTGTTCAAAAAGCAAGTCTTCCTCAATGTTTTTGCTTGAAGGATATAGGGAAGTTTTAAATAAAATAGGTGACTTATGATTCTTGTCTTTCTAAGGATTTGTTTACACTTCCTCTTATGGCATAAAGCAATAAGTCCAATTTCAGTATTATCTGACTAAGTAAAGCTCTGGACCTTAAAAGAGAGAAAAGGAATTTTATGCTAATAAAGATGCAAGACAGTTAATATTTATTCACAGGGTGTAGCTTAATAAAACTAGAAGAGACCACTTAGATTGCTAGATGAAAGGCAGGCAGAACAGAAAGCTAGATCAGGGAGATTGTTTTGTTTAGCTTTTTTGTTACTGTGACCAAAAGACTTGACAAGAACAACTTAGAGGAAGAAAAGTTTATTTTGGCTCATGGTTGCAGAGGTTCAGTCTATAGTGGGCCAACTCCAGAGCTGTGGGTCCAAGGTGAGGCTGAACATCATGGCAGAATGGTGTGAGGAATGTAAGCAGCTCAGGACATGTTAACCAAGAAGCAGAGAGAGACAGAGCTCTGCCCACTATGGACAAAATGTAAAACCCCAAGTCACACCCTCAGTGGTTTACTTCCTCCAACCATACCCTATCTGCCTAAAATTACCTACAGTTAATCAATATCAGTAGACTAATCCACTAATCATGTTACGACTTTTGTAATCTAATCATTTCACCTCTGAACATTCTTGCATTTTTTTAACACATGAACTTTTGGGGGATACTTCTTATCTTTATATTATTGATAGGCTATTGAGATGACATTTGGGAGCTTGGAAAAACTGATGGTTGACATAAATAAAGCATATATGCCAGATTTGTCATAATAGGCTAGAGTAAGAAATATCAAAATGTTTAAGGAAGTAGATATTCCTAGATTTGGAAAATTGAACCTTGACTATACTTTTTTGAAGGGTGTAAGCACAGGTTTCCTCAACCTTAGCATTCTACACTTGGGGTTTGATTATTTTTCACTGTGGAGGGTACTTGAATAATTGTATTAAGCCTTGTGAAATGTTTATTAGTTACTTTTGTCACTCCATTAGATATCAATAGCATCTCCCAGTTATGACAATCAAAAGATATCTAAACTTTGCCAATTGCATCTTGGGGTGGGGTAAAGACAATTACCACAAGCTGGGAATAACTTGTGAATTGGACTCTATTTATCAAGTTAGCAATGAATATGCTAACGAGAAATTTGCCAGCATTGTGTTCCTAGGTAGGCTGAGGCTGACAGCATGAAATGCTTTGATAAAGATGAACTCCTTAATAGCATTTGGGATAATGAAATCCAGAAACAGAAAATGGCAAATGACAGAAGCAAGATAGAATTCCTTTCATAATGAGAAGGAAGATTGTAATGAAAATTGTTCCTAAAGCATAAGTACTCAAGGCACAAGATTAATAGGAAAAAATGTATATTTCTTAACATCAATAATAAAAAAAAATATCAAGATTGAATAAGCCAGTGAAGCCAGTTGAATTGGTGAGCATTCAGTCTCTTCCCCAATATTCATGTCCCAGATATTTCTTAGCTTGAGAAAAAAAACTGATTGAGAAAGAAGTAGGACCCATAAAAGACTCTGGAACAACAAAGAGGGTGTATACCATGGTGGGTGATCCACCCCACAATCTATAGCATTAACTTGTGTAACTGCACACTGAGGTAAAAGGAAATTTCAGGTTTCAATGGCTAGTTCAAAAGAAATTGCCATTGTCACAGATGCTATATACCTAATTAGCATTATGTCTGCCATGATAAAGCATAAGTACATAGAGTCTGCTCTTAAAAGAAGTTCTTTCCCAGACCTGGCTCATTGAAGATGGAGCAGGTCCATAAAACCATATTGTAACCATTTCTCTTATTAACAAATATATGATAATCCTTAGTAATTGACAGAACACAGAAGTTGTTTTCTGTAGAGTAAAAACTATTGCTTTTGGAAAATTAGGTAGAAGTCTTGGAAAGTGATTTTTTTGGCAAAATATTGTAAACTATGAACAAAATCACATCACAAAGGAAGAATAGTGCTATCAACAAAATAGGATGCAGGGATTAATATATTCATGATATCACCACTTAATTTCTTAAACAAACCTCTAAAAAATAGTTGATCAAGAGATTTATGAAAGTTTATCGCAGCCTCTAGTATACCAGATGTAGTATGTCTCTAGAAACAGATTGACAAAGTTTCTGGTGTATACCATGTAGCTGTCAATGCACTGAGAGCATTCTTTTCCATACCCTCTGAGGAGGATCAGAAATATTCACATTCACAGTAGATATCTAACAGTAAACATTGAGGGTATATTAGATAATTTTATTTCTCTACTTTGAAATAAATATACCAGAAGACACAAGTACTATCTAAACATTCTGCATAACAATGAATTAATTTATTATGTTAATGATGTCATTTTGATTAACCTGATGACAAAAAGTGTCAAGTATTTGGGGTTATGTTCCTAAAGAGGTTACGGATGATCCCGACACAGTGCCAGCCAAATTGCTGAAGTTTTTAAGAATCCAAGGCAGGTCCAGCCACTGAAGAAATAGCTACAACATTTTGAAGCTTCTTTGGGAGTAAAAAGCACCAAATACTAATCTGACACATTTATTAGATAACATGAATGGCTGCTAATTTTAAGGGAGACCCCGAGTAAGAAAAGGAATTGAAACAGCTCAAACTATTGTTTGTACCTTATAACTGGCAGATCTCAAGGGACTAACCTCATCTGTCATGTGGTATCTATGACATAAAGCCATGTAAGAGTTGCAGCACAAACTTCAAGGTCCAAGGAGTAAGATTATGCAGAGATTTATGAACATTTGAAAAGCAACTGTTGGCATGCTGTTGAACAATGGTAGATTGAACATCTGACCATGGAATACTAAGTGATCATGGAATTAGAAATACTCTTCATGAAATGAGTAGCCGAAGGTTCTCCAAATCACTGAGTCAAATAAGCCTAGAGATGATCCTTGTAAGATGACTTTGGTAAAAAGAGGAGGTAATGATATAATTTATGGTCATAAAATAAATTGTAGTTGTCTGATATTGTAGTTGATTCCGATACCTCTTGTCTTATATATATTCCTTAATACTATGACCAACCACAATGCTAAAAATGTTCTGATGTAATGAAGGAATTTAATGTGAGATGTAAGTTAATCTGAGCACAGCAAACTGTGGACTATAGTAGATGCTATTGGTGGCCCACCCAAATGCTTTCCTTAACTATAACATTAGCCATTATTGTAGCTGCTATGTTTACTGCTGGTAGCTAATAGCATCACCCCTGTTTTGAGAAATATGGTTTCTAGGAACTAGATTGCTCAGAGCTGCTTATGAAATTTTGCACTCTAACCCTAATCCCTGGGCAGTCTGAGTCACTGACCCATGAAAAAAGTGTTTAAATGCATGGTCTCCTTTCTACCAGAAAGGGACAAGTCTTTGGTTACACACTCAAGAGATTCCTGCTTCATGAAAATGTGGTAACACTCTTACACCACCACTTAGTCTCTGCCTTACTGAGAAATCCTTACTTTCTCTAAGTTTTTCAGGAGAGCATTCCCTAAACTTCTAAGAATCCATGTTAAGTAACTGGATTCATTTTCATTGCATTTCGTATTGAACTTCTTCCCATGTTTGACCTCCTGCTCTAAATTTATAGGTAGAGTCAAGAATTGATTCATTTGAATAAAATTTGCTCTCCTAATGGATCACTAGAAAATTTTAATTGAAAAAAAAGCTAAGAATTGTTGAGCAATCCCAGGGAGTCAAGGTTAGAAATAAAACTCAAATTGACCACTTTTAAAAAGCTATTATTATTCCAGGCATATTTTCATGTCAAGGATCAAAGCACTGGTGAAGGTCAATTTTGTGGGTATCCACACTGAGAAAAGAGTCTTCTTATGCTCAACCATCTATCTCCAGTTCATCACTTCTACAGTTGTCTTATAAAGGATCAAAATTAATGGATTTTTACAATATAAACAGACTTTATAAAACATATCATGCAGATTTTTAATAGGAAATATCATTAAATGGATCAAAGCTAAAACAAATAACTGTATTTACAAGGTATAAACAATCATCAAATATAAGTGTGTATCTGCCTGGATACAAAGTAGAATCTCCTGGAAGTTCAAATAAACAACAACAACAACAAAAATGTCTTGACCAATTAAATTAAAATTTCTGAAGTTGAGGCTTGTACATCACTCTCTTAAACCCGAGGTGAATGTAGTTTGATGATTCTACCTAACTAATCTACCAACTTCATTTTCATAAATATAGAAAACAACATGCAATATTGATAAGAACATACCTCCAAACATAGATATTTAGGTATAGTACCAACATTGTATCTCCCCTTTAAAAGTTAATCCAGTGATTTTAGTAATATATTATAGAGTCATACATCATCTATGAAAAATCAATATGATGCCTACATATGTGTATATGCATGAATGGGCCATGTATATGATTGATAATGTATCCAGTATATTCTAAAACACAGATACCTGAAATTATGGATGAATGCAGATAATCTTAAAGCTTTTATAATTTAAGGCAGCTTCCCTTGCACTGTGCTTTATTAAACACAATCTTCACCAATTAATAGATGATAGCAATGACCCACCCAATATAACTTTATCCCTATGAGATTGTGATGTCAATAGCACTAAATTATTTAGGAAAACAATGAATTATATTCTTCCTAATGCCTATTAATATATTAAAATCTGACAAATGTTTCATTTAGGAAACATTTTCAACTTTAATTCAGTGTTTCTCAATTTATAATGGAAGTTTATTTTAGACTGAGCATCTGGTAGCTTAATGAATTAGTGTTGTGTTTGAGATATTATCTGGAAAAAGTTGATTTATGCCATTTATTTCCTTATGAGGATTCACACAATTGATTTAACTTATTTTTCTTGGCCTAAATTTTATGCCTAAATATTTCCCTTCACCAATATTTATGTAGTTTTAGAGTTTTGGCAGCTCTTAGGAAAATATCTGTAGATAGACAACATTTCGAAGAAGTCATAGTGCAGCAAAATGTCTTTAATTCTCATGTTCTGACACAATTGAGCTAGAGAAATTATATTAAGTCAAATTGAGAATGCTGTTACATTATTTAAAATATTTTCTCATATGCTTATTATGAAATATATACAGGAAGGTTGATATTAAAGGTGGTCCCCAATTTATAAGTATTCAACATATAATTCTTCAATGTTCTATGTTTTGCACTTTGTGCTAAAGTGATAGAAATAGAAAGTGTATTTCAAATTTTGAATATGACTCTTCTTGGATTAGCCTATGTGGTACTATCCTCTCTTGCAATTCTTGGCAGTGGCAGCGAGCCTTGACTCTCCCACAGCCATTCAATGACATGGATAAATAAATACCAGTACACTGTAGCTACAATGTTAGGCTATAATGTTCTAATGCTAAGTTAATGCTAGGCTATAATGCTGAGTAGGATAGGTACTTTTTACTTATGATAGGTTTATTGGGATGTAACTGTATTACAAGAGAAGCATTTGTAATTGATTTAGCTTGCTCTTTGACAACAAAATCTTTGTAATGATCGAATTACATTTATCAACTTTTATCTAATATGATATTTATCCTAAATATGTTATGATAAGGCATCTGAAAGTCTGTAGAAATATTGTTATAAAATGTGATATTTTTAATAGCCCTACAATTTTTTAAGCAATTTGTAGTTGTAGATACAAAATCACAACAGAATTAGTAGGGCAAGAAATAAAGAAGTAAAAAAGTCAGTTCTGTAGCATCAAATAGACAGAATTATCTTGCCACTCAACTAAGCGTCCCTTCCAAACACCTAGCTTAGCTTCTGTTTCTGAAGGACTGTTTACACTTGTTAGAGAAAAGCCACCACCTACAGGGGCTAAATTCAGCCTTTAGATACAGGATGGCAGCTCCCTTTGACTGTAGTACTTGTAAGAACAGAATTTGGCCTGCAGTGATTCACATGGATGGGGGCACAGAAAAACAATCTTCAAAGAATTAAAGTGGTCATGAAGCTCAGACTCAGGAGAGGAAAAGGGAAGGGGATTAAGTGGAATGAAAAAGGGATTTTGTACAGTAGCATTGTGGGATCCCTTACTTACACTTGTTAAACAGTAAGAACATTGCAACCTCCTGGAGTTCCCAAATAACATCCTTAACTATGAAGTTTTATATCACAGTTATTCCTTCGGCTAAGTAGTATTGGCTTAAATGTTGTCAGTCAATGGAACATACTCTTTAAGTAATGTCAGTGACTGATACTCAGTTTTTTTTTTTTTTTCCCCCATTGCAAAGAAAAAAAAAAAAAAAAAAAAGGTACCATCCTTGACCACAGTTTTGACTAAAATCTTATCCAATGTGAAATGTCATAAGAAAGGAAAGAGAAATAAGGAGCCCACTGAAGTTGTCATTCTCTGCTTTCTTTTATATGTGACTAGGAAAGAGGCTCAAATGTTCCTACTCATCAGACATCTTGCAGAGAGAATATCTCCTATGAAAATCCACCAGACTGGGTATAATTTTTTCTTTTCTTTTTCTCTCTTTCTCCCTCCCTTCCTTGATTCCATCTTTCCACCCTCTTCCTTCTCTTTTTTCTTTTTTTCCCCTTTCTTTCTTTTCTTCTTCTTTTTTTTTTCTTTCTTCTTTTTTTTAGAAATTCATTTATTTTTAAATATTGGCAACAGGTTTAATTCAATGTTAATCAAAGGGAAGCAGCCAGCGGTCACTCAGTTTGGCAATAATGTGGAAACATGTTCTCAGATGTTTTATGGTATTTAACTGTTTTACTGATATATAATTCACAGATACAACTCACCCATTTAAAGTGTACAATTAATTGCTTCAAATAAATTCACAGATATGTGTAAATGCCACCACAGATAGTTTTAAAATATTTTTTCAACTCAAAATAAACCCTAGACCCTTTCACTTTAACCCTTCCATTCTCTGAGTCTCTCAACCCCAAGGAATCTCTAAGTCTGCCTCTATAGATTTGCCTATACTAGGCATTTCATTTAAGTTGAATTCTATAAAGTATGGTCTTTTGTGACTGGTTTTCTCTCATTTAGGGTCTTTTTTTTTTTTTAAGTAAAATAGGAATATGGAGTTTGAAGGGCTTTTAAATTCAGTGACAGAAAAAGACAGGTTGTCTCAATACCAAGGAGAGTAGGGAAGAGAGGAGCATGTCAAGATTTGAAAATTGTCCTTTAGAAATTAGGAAAAGACAAAGCCAGAAATAGATCCTGAAGGCTTTCAGCAACTGCCTGTGGAGGCACCTCTAGGATCCATCCCTGTGAAAACTTAAGAATATTCCTTATGATAATCAAATTGGACAGGGTGGGGTGGGGGCACTCAGCTATTAGGTTCAAATTTGGTTGTATCAGTTGTTTAAGCAGCTGAAGGGTAAATTGATCACGTGTATCTGTGAACTGTCCATTGTTAGAAAGTATAAAACGCATTGTAGATTTGCATAGCCACTTTTTAGGACGTTATCCTTAAGTGAATTCTTGGTTCTATTTACCAGTACAAATGGAACAATATAAGAATCTTGGGTACTGAACTCCTAACACATTCAATTTATGTGCTAATAATAAAGAGAATAATCAAAAATACAACTCTGCAAAGAAATAGCATTTGCAGGGCTGAGCACACTATTCCTTTTTTTTTTTTTTTTTTTAAATCTGTGTGTGTGTGTACCTCTGGGGATTAAACACAGGAGTGCTTTACCACTGAGCTACATCCTCAGCCCTGTTTTATTTTGATTTTTAACTTCTTTTTGAAATAGGATCCTAAGTTCCAAGGCGGGCCTTGAACTTGCAGTCCTCCTGCCTCAGCCTCCTGAGTCTCTGGGATTATAGGTATGTGTCATCATGCACAGCTGAGCATATTATTCCTAAAGAGCTAATTTTAAGGCCTTGTAGTAAACAGAATTATAAGAAGAATTAAAATTAAAAAAAGTGTTTCTCAATAGTATACTAGGGAAACCCAACTTCGGAATTTGGAATTCTTAGTAATATCATGAAACAGAGAAATGTGTTAAATGTGTTTAAAATGGGTGTTATGAGTTGGATATGTAGCACATAAGAATTGCTGGACATACTGTCATATATAAAAACTTAGAATAATAAAAAAAAAAAAGAATTGCTGGACTACTGGTACTCCAAAAGAGCATACTGAGAAAACATCAACAATGATTTTTATTAAAAATGATTTATATACCTACACTCTTTTAATTGCTTGAAGGTATAGTTCTACATTAGTAACATCATTTGGAGAATTTCTTCTTTTTTTACTTTGGAGTGTCTTCTTCTTCTTCTTCTTCTTCTTCTTCTTCTTCTTCTTCTTCTTCTTCTTCTTCCTTTTAAAGCAGAATAAAGTTTTTTTTTTTTTTTTTTTTTTTTTTTTGTGGTACCGGGGATTGAACTCAGGGGCACTCAACCTCTGGGCCACATCCCCAGCCCTTTTTTGTATTTTTATTTAGAGACAGGGTCTCACTGAGTTGCTAAGTGCCTCGCCATTGCTGAGGCTGGCTTTGAACTCGCGATCCTCCTGCCTCAGCCTCCCAAAGTGCTGGGATTACAGGCGTGCGCCACCGCGCCCGGCTCAGAATAAAGTTTTTATGCTGTATAATTTCTTAAAAAATTCAAACCAGACATTTTATGGGATTTCCCCCAATTGAATTATTTTCTTTTATGTGATATATAAAAAACTATATTTTGTAAATTCTACTTTAAATGTGCTTCCTTAGTACAACTCCTCTTATATCTAAACAATTCCATTTATTCTATCTTGCTAAGCTCTTTTAGATGAAAGAAAAATTAAGCTTTAAGAGATTAAATAGCTTTTCTAAAATGTACAGCTATCAAATGGTCATACATCTATCTAAATCCAGGTCTTTAATATCAAATCCCAAGCAATTTTCACCATTATCCACTGTCATGTAGAAAAGTAGTTTTAAAATGCCACGTAATTACAATGATGAAAATGTGATCACATTCTTTAAAGAAAACTCAACAAATGGACTCATTAACAAAAACTTTAAAATCACATCTGGAATTACACACAGGCTCTTCCCTATTAAAAAAAAAAAAAAAAGCGACAGCAACAAAATAAAAGAGAAGTTAACAACTTTGAATTTCCATTGTTTCAAGTGATTTAACATGTAGAACATAATAACACACTTACCCAGTAAAGCCCAACAATGTTATTCAATGTAAATAAATGTTGCCAAAAGCTGTTTGAATAATATAAGCCTTAGGATGATTCACCTTTAACTTTAAAGTTGGGCCCATCTCCCAATCCTCCTCCAAGTGCGTTTGAACTTTTCATTTACATCACATGATCATCTCTTCAAAGCAATCAGAACCAGTATATTATTTCTGTGTGATAAAAGATATTAACCATTTTAAACAGTGAGTATTGGTAGAGATAGTGCACCTGAGAACACACACACACACACACACACACACACACACACACGTGTGTTGGGGGGGTATGCACATGTGAGTATGTGTGTCTGTTGGTTTAGTTTGGTTTACTGTCCTGATAATCAGTACCCCTTCAGTATATCTCTAAATAGATTATTTGTTATTTCTAGTACAATTCATACAGAAAATAGCCCCTGGAATAAAGAATCTGTTCGACCTTTGCACAAGACATTATAGAGAAGATAGCATCAGAGATGACTTATTCAGGCATGCAATAGAACAATGTTGAAAAACCCTTAGATTAATACAAGTTTCTCATCTACAGCATTAAAAATGTAAACACATTAAATTGTTATGGACCAAACTATGTGGGCAATGACTAAACAGACTCCATTTTGCCATAAGACTCCATGCCATGTAAGAAATGCTTCTCCCATGGGAACACCCCACCTCTGTACCCATCAACAATTGCTTAGCATAGCATGTTTGGCAACACAAAATGGAAATTCTTATACAATGTAAAATTGTTCTCTTTTTGGTTCCCATTTTTCTTGGCAATGTACCCTAATCAGCACAGAATGTCAATGTTTGTCCAGACATTAGTAACCACTCTTTAACTTGTACTCAACTAGGGTCCTTTTAACCCACTTCTCCTTCTACTTATGATTGTAGATCTCATAGTGTTTGTAATTTTGAATCATAGCAGCAGTCACTTATGATTAATGTGGTTTGAGACTATAAAGGTGTGTTTTAACTCTTCCAGGGGGTCAAAGGGTGTAGACTTGCAACCTGCCCCTTGGTCTGCCAACTGGTGAATCCGGACAGCCAGCTGGTGTATAAAGATGGTTCCATCTCCTGCTTTAAGATCAACTCTGTGATTTATTGCAATCTTGCCATAACAAAATCTTTGCTCCCAATAAGATCACTGTAAGGTAGACCACTATATTAACTCATATCTCTAGAATTCCAAGTTTATAGACCAGTATACAGCCCAGCCCACTCTGGTTGTAAATTATTGGTCCAGATTGTCTTTTATTTATTTTTCCATCTATTCAATTTTTGTGTAGGCTTTGTGTTCATTTTTGAAAAACAATCAGGACATTATGGGATTTCCTTGATGTGACATAACCAGTAAGGTTTTCATTGAGGCAAACTTTCTAGATAATTGAAGAGGAACTCCTTATTATATCACATAGTTTCATACCTTTTAATGTTTTTAGGCAAATTTATTTTGTAGTAGCTGAGGTTGTTTTAATTAGGTATGCAAAGACATCCAGGCATGAAAATGATTGTCATGAAAGGAGAAATTATTATCATTCTCATGTCTCCTAGAAAGAGGAGGAGCTAGGGCAAGATACTTTATTGTAGTTTTGGTGGCAGGGACTTGCAGTGTGTGAACCAGGTTTGAGGGATGATGGTAGACTCAGGTTTGAGGGATGATCTGGTGGTCTCAACTTGTACTTCTTACTGGGGTCCTGAGGTTAGGAAAGGTTAAACAGAAGAGGGAGCCTGATAAAAGGAGGGTGCTGGGAGGATTGTCTTGGGATGGTCTCCTTTGCAGAAAAAAAAGCATGGTCTCAAGTGAACTGTCATTTCTTCTCCTGAGTGGGGAAGTCCTTCCATGACTGACCTGCTGAACATATTTACATTAAGACTGTTTAAAATATCTGATGATGAGTTTTTGTTATATTCTTTAATCTCTCTCTGGTGAGATGTCAAACTACAACTTATTTCTAATATTATACCCCCTCTGCTTCCTCTGTGTCCAATTAACCTACAGTAATGAGGGGACTAAAATAAGTACCTTTTTGGAGATACAGTAGTCTCCCCTTGTTTTTTATTTTTTATTTTTTTTTCTTTTTGGTACTGGGGATTGAACTCAGGGGCACTCGACCACTGGGCCACATCCCCAGCCCTTTTTTGTATTTTATTAGAGACAGGGTCTCACTGAGTTGCTAAAGTGCCCCACCATTGCTGAGGCTGGCTTTGAACTCACGATCCTCCTACCTCAGCCTCCCAAGTGCTGGGATTACAGGCATGCCCCACCACACCCCACTTCCCCTTATTTTTAAGACAAACATTCCAAGACCCCCAGATGATTGAAACCACAGATAGTACCAAACCTTATACATCTGTGATTTTTGCCTATGCATAGAAACCTGTGATAAGGACTAGGTTTATGTTTTAGGCACAGTAAGGAATCAGAACATTTCTGATTGCTATTCCTGGTGGGGGGAATTTTTATGTAGAATGTGGTCTCTGTGAGAAGGAATGAAAATGAAGCTTCTGCTAAAAAAGTCTGGGCAAAAAGCACAGCATCAATTCATTTGTTTATTTCTTCAAAGAACATAATTGAGCTCTTGCTGTGCTAAAGACAGCTCTGATGGACACAAAGGTAACAAAAACAAATTGTTTCCTTACTCTTCATGAGATCACAGAACAGAGAGTATGACACATACATCAACATTTTGATATGTAAAGAGGTAATTATGTGAAGTGTTGTAGAGATGAGAAAGGGCTGAACATATCAATATCTACATCTATATCTACATCTATCTATCTATCTATCTATCTATCTATATGGAAAGAGAGAGAGAGAATAAATTGCACTAATATAGCCAGTTAATTTTCCAATGAAAGAAAAACACAAATTAATTTTAAAAGCATTTTTATAAAAGAACCACATAATATAGTGAACAATGGGAATAGTTATTGAGTGATGCAAGTTCTCCTAGAGAAACCAGAGACAGGTTGAGGGTAATTGAGTTAGGGTTTAAAGAAGGTTAATTCCTTAAAGATTATAGTAAGTCTAACCATTGGCATGACATGGTGATACTGTGGAGCTCAGGAGACACTGTACCAAGACACAACACCTTGGCATTTGGAAAATAGCATAAACTGGGCGGTCACTCTCTCCATTCTTCCCTGAAGTAGATCATTAAACCAAGGAAGAATACACTGGCCTTCCCCTGAAGCAGGTTATGAGAGCCCCACTTGAGAGATGGTCCCCTTATATGTTCAAGGAAGGAGCCAAATATGAATTTTTGTCAGGTCTTGTTACATTCCACTGAGTCTATTACCAGTAAAACATACCCACATTATCTAATTATATTTATCCATGATCATCCACTCTTCATCAGACCTAGGTATAAAAATATTTAGATTTATGCTTCTTTGAACTTTTATTTCTGAAGACTTCTATGTCCTGAGGATTTATAATAAATTTGTATGCTTTCTTGTTAATTTGTCTTTCACAATAGGATCTTCAGCCATGCCCCTAGGATGATAAAGGCACTTCTTTGTCCCTACAACATCCATGGTACTGCCAAGTAGATTTTTCCCCCTTTTTCGTATTTCTTTCTGACTCAATATTCATTTCTTAGTTGTACATCTAATACATATGTCTTTCATAGTAATTGTCATCTTTCTAATCAACTAATATACCCCACATCTTCTGTCTCCAGATCTTATTTGTCTTTTCTTTTGAGTTTACAAACTGTCTAGACAAACACATACAGCAAACAAATGCACACAGTTCAGGTTGAAATTAGGATTTTGTAGTTCTACTGTAGGGTATTTGAGGAAACCTTTAAAATATCAGTATTCTACATCAGGCCCCAGTCTTCTAGCTCTATAAATAAACAAAAAGGTACATAAACAAGAGAAAATGATGATATTGAGCAAATATTTTATTCTTTCTATATCTGTGTTTGGAATTTCAAACCAGAGTACTTTTGGTGAACTTGAAGGGTTCATTACTGGTCCATATTTCGGCTTTAGGTTAATTAAACATAAGATTTCTGGTCTATCACCATCACTCTCAATTCTTTAAGCTGAATTTGGATTTTAACAAGACTATCATGGGAAAATTGTAAAACCAACATCAGAGAGAGAGAGAGAGAGAGAGAGAGATAGAGAGAGAGAGAGAACAGGGCAGTAAGCTCTTCTCATATGAGATTGCCATCTAGGTATTTTTCTTGCAGATATAAGGGGAACATCTTTCAAGTGGGACTCTTATGACTTGCTTCAAGGGAAGGTCAGTATATAATTTCTGGTTTGTATATGATTTTCCCTTCCTAAACTCAAATTGAAATTTAATCCCTATTATAAAATATTAAAAGGTGGAATCTTTAAAATGTTATTATAACTCTATTTTCATTAATGGTTTCATGAATTTATTAATCCATTTATTCAATTACTGGATTGATGGGTTAATGGAAGTGATGTAAAAAACAATTTGACATTATTCCCTGTCTCTTGCCTTGTGATGCATTGTACTGTTTAGTGGCTCTGCCAGCATGAAGGCCATCATCAGATAAGGTCCCTCAACTCTGGACCAGATTCATGAACCAAAACAAACCTCTTTTCTTTTTAAATTACTCAGTCTGTGGTAAACAGAAGAAGAAGAACATGAGACATATCTGAATTCCCTAAAGTGTTGGGACCTGGGTCAGTTGTTCTTTTCTGGCTAATAGATTCAAAGACCACAAAAAAAAAAAAAAAAATCATAGGGTTCTAACTACATGCATGATATCATATTTTACCAGCAAGCACATTTAATTCTGATTATGGCTTAATATTTGCACTAGTATATTCCCAACAAGCCTATTATACTTTCAAAAAGGAATAATATGAGAAAATGTGGAAAACGTTACTGAATTTCTCTTCTAATTTCTATAAATGATAACATCTCTTTTTTAAAATGCCTTATTCAAGAATGTAAAGGAAAAAAAAAAACAAAACAATAATGGCCCAAATGGAGTTTTGCTTTCATTTTAATTTGCCTTTGATCTTAGGCCTTCTTCTTCTTCTTCTTCTTTTTTTTTTTTTTCTGTATACTTACTTCTTCTTTTATTTCTTCAATTGTCATTTTTTTCTTTCTATGCTAGTAAAGGTTCTTAACGTATTCATGTAATAATTATAATTTAAGGCTTTCCCTGAAAGCTATTGCCATGGTATTAGTACTTCATATACAGGAATAGAACAAACTGTGCAACTGCAGTTTATATTCTTGTAGGAAAAACAAATAATACACCACAGAATAATAAATAAGTAACTTATTTCTTCTATTAGAAGATGATACATTCTGCACAAAAGCAAAATAGAACAGAAGTAAGAGATTAAGGATTTATGGGTTAAAATATTGTAAAAAAAAATTGTGATGTTCATTTTCATTAAGAAGTTTACAGGTGAGCAAAAACTTGAAGAAGGTAAGGTCAATTGCAATTCCAATTACAAATCTGGGAGAAGAGTGCTCTAGGCAGAAAGTTCTGTCAAAGAAAATGCCCTAAGGATGAGATGTGCTACTCATGGTCAAGGACAAGCAGAAGGTCAATGTATAAGAGAAAGTAAGGAGAAGAAAAGACAAGAATGAGTTGAGGGTATGAACAGTTGGGGGGATGTCAAAACTGGGAAACAAATCACATTATATCTGGGAAACTATTGTAAAAAAGACTTTAAATATGAAAAATAATAGAATATTTGAAGAATTTTGAACAAGAGAAATATAATTATATATGTATACATACATATACATATATACATCAGATTATCTATAGATGTGTATTCACTAACACATGCTTTATATATTCTAATCAAAGATGTATGTACATGGTATATGTGTAACACAGAGCATGGATGTCAGGTGGCTTCTTTGTCTCAATAATTCCCAGAATGAAATCCATGGACACAAAGGTGAGAACAAAGTAACAGTATTTATTAGAGAAATAGAAAGAAACAAACAGAGCTTCTGACAAACGAAGGGTCCCCAGAGAGGATTGCCAAAAGGAATCTGTTGTCTAAGGGTTTTTATGGGCTTCATTTGTCCCTAGAGGTGATTGGTGAGATGATATGGGAATAGAGAGTTCAAAAAGGCAACTAATAAACTGTATTTTTTCTTTTTCAGAAAATCTAGGGAAAAATGATGTCTAGGTTATTAGCACAAGGGTAGGATCAGGATCTATTGGCACAAGAGGGTGCACCTTTTGCTGTTGCTGTTGAAGAAATGCCATGTGGCTGGGAATAACTGGGGTCAGAAACTAGATTTCCCAATCCTTTCTTCCTCATTCTCTTCTCCAAGACTCTCTTCTTTGCCATCTATGGGTGGTTTGTCTGTCTCATACATAAATATATAAATGACAGATTATATAAACCTTTGCTATATTATCCATGCTTATAATTCATAAGAAAATCATGAAAGAAATCTTGAAATAAGAACATAAGTTTAGTTTCTCTTTTCTAAATGAAAAGATAAAAAGATAGTGAAACCTCAAATAGCAATTATCACAAGTAAAAAACACAAGACATTGTTTGGATCTGGAATGTTCCCCAAAGTTTCATGTGTTGAACACTTAATCCCTTGCTCTGCAATGCTCAGAGGTGGAATTCTAAGAAAGTGATTGGATCACAAGGGCTCTGACCTCATCGATGCATTAAGTGGTTGGTAGCTGAATGATTACTGGGAGGCAGTAGGCATGGTTCCAGCAATTAGGTCACTGAGATGTGTGTGCCCTGGAAGGGTATTGCTTGTCTCTGGCCCATTTTCTTTCTATCTCTTTTCATGTCAGCTCATGGCTGACATCTTTCTTCTTCCATGTCCTTCTGCCATGATGTCTTGGAGCCCACCAACCATATACTGAAACATTTAAAACTGTAAGCCACAATGAATATATATTCCTCTAAGTTGGTTTTCTCAGGTATTGACAAAAAGTTGACTAACACACATGTAAGAATTCATGCAATCTATATTTCTACCAGGTATACTGCCTGGTAGAAATGAATTTTTTTTTTTTATCAATAGTCTACTTTCAGTTAAATTTTTCATTTTAAAGACTAATTTTTACTTTCTTTTGTCTGATGGCAGAGATACTTTGATTTGTCCTTTTGCCCTTTAATTTTTCATTCACATGACATTCATTACATCGGAACAACATGAGCAGAGATCCAGGAACATTGTATTGGAAAACCAAAGTTTACATAGGCTTTTGTTCCAAACACATGATACAAGTCGCTCTGGAGATGAGGTATCATCATAATCCACATAATGAACATCACTGTCATGAGTATTCACCAATAATAGCAGCTTCAGAAAACTAAGGGTCTTTCGGAACTTCAGAGAACCACTACTAATTCATAAAATTTCATGTGTTGAAGCAGTCAAACATTCCAAATCCATGCCACCATTCAATCCTTCAGAATGAAAAGTTTGTTCTGTCATTAATTAATAAATCAATATCAGGCATTATACATGTATATATGAATGCATACATTTATTTATATATGTTTTATTGTGACAGTATAATTTTTAAAAATGATATACATTTTTCCATTTATTAAATATTTTTACTTAGTTGGGACACTAAGGAAAAATGTTTTATAAGAAGAAATTTGAGCTAGCATCTGTATCAAAATGGAAGATACTCTAGAGCTATCTAGACATCTAGAAGAATAAGATGGGAAGAAGTAAGTGCAAAGTCTCCATGCAGGAGAGTTTTTGCATTGTTAAAGCAAGGTAGGACCTCAATCAGTAAAGAAGATGTGATAGGATAGATAATGTGAGTGGGGAAGGCAGTCAGGGACCACCTCAGGTTGGAATTTAGAAGTCAAGGAAAAAACTTCTCTAAGTGTGATGAGAAACCACTTAAATCTTTGGAGGTTGTTATAAACAGATCCATACTTCAAAAATTAATTTGGAAAATCTAGAAAAAATATATATATGGATGAGGGTGAGCAGTACAGGCAACTAGATTACAACGGTTACATTTAATTGTGGTACTCACTTGGAGGAGAGTGATATTAGTAGAAATAGTTCAAATTCAGGGATGTTTTAAAGATTGGGAGACTTCAAAATATTTGGCCTAGGATACTAGAAGAATAGTGGCACCATTACTAAGATGAAGATAATTGGGCAAAGCAAGATGTGGTTTGGTTGAAGTTTAAAAAGTTTGAGGTACTATTACGTTGTGTGTAATTCAAGGTAAATATTTAGTGAGTAGCTTCATATCTGTGTCTGAAATTAAATGAAAGTCTAACAGTGCGACTTGAACTAATAAACTTAACTTCTCTGGAATAAGAAAGGCAGAAAATTAGGATAAGGAGAGAAGAGAAATAATCTGAGTCCTTAGAGTCTGAGAAGTAGCTAATTAGACCAAATTGTCTTTTAGTATATATCCCTTTTAATATGTATTTAGAAATTCAGGTGCTCTTCTAACTACAATTTTTATATACCTTTTCTTTTTTAATTTATTTTTTATTTATAATAATTACAATTCATAGTGCACATATATAGCATCATTTTACATACAACTGTTTGTATACAAAGTATATTCATGCCATTCAGGTCTTCAATCATGCATTTAGGATAATGATATCCATATATACCTTTCTCTTTTTTTAAAGGCTTTTTAAAAAAAATATTTATTTATTTGCTTTAGTTGTACACAATGCGTTTATTTGTACGTGGTGCTGAGGATCAAACCCGGGCCGCACACGCGCTAGGCAAGCGCTTTACCGCTGAGCCACAACCCCAGCCCCATATATACCTTTTCTAATGCAAGTACAAACATATAACTTCTTTAACTCTCATAATGGTTTCAGAATAAATAGGAGTCACCATTCTTACCAAGGGTAATTTTGAAATTTTGTTGGAAATAACATTGTTGTTGTTGTTTTTTAGGGGGCGGCGCATGGATACTGGCAATTGATCCCAGGGATGCTCTGCCTCTGAGCTACATGCCCAGTCCTTCTCATTTTATTACTTCTAAATTTGAGATAGGGTCTCCCCATGGTATTCAGGCTTGCCTCAACTTGCAATTCTCTTGATTCAGCCTCCAGAGTCGCTGGGAATACATGCATGCACCACCACAACTAGCAGAAATAAGGTATTTAGATGGCAACCGAAAGCCTACATTTCACTGAAAATTTATTATGAAAAAAGTTCCCATGGTAGGTAATTATTAAATTTATGTAAATTGATACTAGTCTTCAAATATTTAAAATCTTATGGGGAAAATAGTTTATAATAATGAAATTATATGCTCTGGCCCAACTCACAGACTGACCCTGTGTGTTGATCAGTTGCTTGACAATTAATGCAATTTACTGTAGCCAGAAAATTGAGTCACTGTGTTCTCTGTACACCCCACATCCTCCTCACACTAACTGCTGAGCTGAGCACTGTTGTGGAAGAGAAAGCTCAGTTCTAGCAAAGAAGAAAAAGGCATGGGCAGATGAAGATTTCTTCAACTGAATACAATCTTACTCTTTTATCTTTATTTTTACATTTTACGTGAGTTTTTACAATTTTTATTTTCTGGGGGAATAACCCTTTTCAAAGCTAAAGATCATTGTTTTTTGTAGACTTCATTTCACTCCTATCTGGCACCAAATTGATTGACATAATCTGAGGTGTAAATTCTGTAAAATGGATATTGATCTTGGAAAAGTCCAAATCTGAGATCAAATCCCATCTCTCTTATTAAGAGAGGAAACATTACCTTGAGATTCTTACTTAACTTCTCTGACAGTTTCTATATCTGTTAAAAGTAGAAAAACAGTATTTCTTCTATGAGATTGTAATGATGATAAGTTGTATCCATATTAAACACATGGATATAACTCAAATGAATGTATCCTGCATTTTAGGTACTCAATTCATACTAATTAATTGTTTTCCTGAAAACACATTATTATTTTGAATTTCACAAATGTTTTAACTCTAGAAATAATATGACAGTAATACATTATAGTGCATATTTTTCTTCCCTGCCCACTTTACTTTTATGTTACATAATTTTAGAAATAGCATGGTTTCAGCCGCCTGTAATCCTCACCATTGCTGAGGCAGGAGGATCACGAGTTCAAAAGCAGCCTCAGCAATGATGAGGCACTTAGCAACTCAGTGAGACCTTGTCTCTAATAAAATACAAAAAAGGGCTGGGGATGTGGCCCCAGTGGTCGAGTGCCCCCTGAGTTCAATCCCTGGTACCAAGAAAAAAAAAAAAAAAAGCACAGAAATAACATGGTTTCATATATATTAAGAAATTATTTTTCAGTGTCTTATTATTTTATGTCAGTGTACATACTGAGAATATTATAGAGAACAAGAACATGACCAAGTTCCTTCTCTGGTGACAATTACATTCACTTGAAGATTTGAGTCCTGGTATTCAATCATTGAGAATCTCAAAGACTGAAGAAATGTCATATACTTCAGGAAGCAAGTAGATTTGGAAAGTTATTGAAATTTAACCATGACATTCAAGATCCCACTCTAAGAAGCAAGATGTTGCAGCCCAGGTGAGAATTAATGAGGAATAGAAAAGACTAGGATGACTAATAATGTTTGAGAGAGAGGAGAGTCCATATTGGAGACAAAAATGAGCTCTCAGGGGATTTACTGTTCCCTCTTCTATTTAATTTTTATTTTGCATATCTTTAATCCTGCAGTCAGATTCCTCCGTAGAGTAACACCCAGGACAGCTAAAAAGCCTGGCTGGCCTGAAAGTGACAGTTTTCTTGATAAGAGCTCTTCTAAGAACAAGGGGAAAGAACATGATACTGGTCATCCCACACTGTGGTGCAGGGATTAAAGTGATACTGCTGGTTTCCTGTCCTGCATCCTCACATGTTGAAGTATAACATTAGAAAAGTATGCTCAGACAAGCATAGAAAGCAGGTTTTTATTTAAAAAGGGGTAACATAGACTTCTCCTGGGAAGGAGAAGGGGCCATAGCTGGCATCCTGGTATCCCAAGAAGCGAGGCCTTCCACCTTTTTATATGTCTTAGGCTTCCTTTGTTCTCCTGCCCTCTTCTCCTTATCTACCTATCTGTCTCCTTCCTGGAGTGACTAGGCCCAGGAGATGCTCATTGTGAGAGCCAAAAAGTTAGAAGCAGATGGAGGCGGGGGGGGGGGGGGGGGGGGTGGGGGGGGGAGGACCAGATGGAGCAGCCCAGGACATATTAATTAACTCCCTGTAGGGAGGGGCAATTCATGGGACAGGTTATCTTAGCAACAAGTTGGAGCAGGGGCACATTCTTGATAAGGATGGAGGAAGGGATCTGAAGGAATTAACGTTTCAATCCCTCCATTCTCTAGGTCTGACCCTTATCTATCTGCCTGTTTAATTCTGGCTTCAAAAGGGAGTATAATGCTCACCACAGAGAGATTTAAGTTCCTAAATTTTACAGGCTGCCTTAATGGCCTATCAAAGGCTCCCTGAGGTTTCAACAGGTATACTTCAGTTGCATGACTATCCTAACAGACAAAGTATAGTCACTTCCATTTTATGAAAAAGATTGTATTATTGCTTTTCTGTTTTTATTTATATGTGCTTGGCATATAATTTTTCACAATATTCTTTTCCTCATTGGTAAATGGAAGGAGGAAAGAAGGAAAGAAAGACTAAGATGGGTGTATAGGGAAAAAAAGAAGAAGGGATATAAGAAAAATCTATAAATTTCATGGAGATCATGAAAAGAGAAACTTTATTTAAAAAGTTAATTGGGAGCAATAGAAATACCTAGCATTTTAGGGAAGGGAGACATCAGTATATAATGAGCTGGATGGTGAGGATTAGGAAAGTTTTATGGAGAAGGTGAAACTTCAGTTCTACATTGAAGTCTGTTTAATATGCAGGTAAACAATGAGAAGAGAAAACACTTTAAAGGCAGAAGGAAAGATAAAACAGATTAAAAAAGAATAATCCCCATGTATTCACTATTGTTTAAAGTCTAATCCGATGGTGGCTACTATTCGTCTCTATGTCACCTATCCCCATAATACCAAATAGCATTTAATAAAGTTCTCTATTGGCTATCAATCAATCTCTCCCCTCTCTGACAAATGTGTTCACTTACTGTACTACTGCTGAAACCAACTCTGACAAATTGAAAACAATCATGTTTTCATCAACATTGAATTACAGATATAAAATATTGTATGGGAATCATAATTTGATAAATGGGAACATTCTGGGTCCCATATTGAGTCCAGATGGTTATAGTGTCTTTAATACATGTATCCATTTGGCATTAGCACATTTGTGTATCACAGTCTCCTTCTAATTTATGTTTAATGATGGATAGGTTCCAAGTAATACAAGATGTTCCCCAACATGTTAAACTTCTGGTAAGTTAGTAGACAGTGAGCTCTTCCTGGTGTACCTTGTAGTCTCAGCATAACTGTTCAAATATGATTTGGACTTCAGACTGATTAACTGATATTTTTCTGCTCCAAGGCAAAGAATAGAATAAAATGAACAATTGCTTCTTTCCCAAGGAGGGAGATGTCCTCAACCTAAATTGTTATGCTAAATCTAAACTGTAAAAATTCAGAATGTTTTCTCCAGGCCATAGCTAACTAGTGAGCTTTTTGCAAATATTAGTTCAAGGTTTTGGGGGCATTGGCTAATTTTTGCAAAACTGTCTGTAGTTAAATTAGGAAAGTGGGAGAATGTTGCATTAAATGTAATTTGTTTTTATTTATTTTTGAATCTATCAATTTTTCTTATCTTACTTTTTTTTTTAAGCCAGCAACATTGTTTCTAATATGTTTTCCTTGAGTGCATCTCAGGCCTTTCAATCTAGTCTAAAATTTGATGACTTCCCATAACCCACAAAATAAAAAATGAAATTATTTGGTATGGCTCTAAAGCTTGCTCACATTTTTCATCCTCTCTTGATTTGCAACAATGTATTTCATGTTTTCTCTTTGTTTTTTTCATGTATATGTATATGTCAAGTGCATTAATAATATACAAGTATATGTGAATGAAACATAGATATGTAGACATATGACTCTAATGCCCTTTGAGTTCACAAAACTAGTTTGTGCATAAAGATGTATTCAATATTCAATCCACTGTTTCCCTGACTTTAAATTTGCATATAACCTCCTTATATTTACATTATATACCTTTCTGTGTAAAAACTGTCCTGGTATATTTATGTTGCTTATTACTAGAAGAATTATAAGAAACTGCTATGATATAGCATATAATGGAGATAAAAAAAATTATAACAATATGTGTGTGTGCAGGTGCGTGTGTGTGTGTGTGTGTGTGTGTGTGTGTGTGTGTATGACTCCATTTTCTATTCCTATTATGAAATACCTGAGGTTGGGTAACTTATACAATAAAAAGGGTTATTTTACCTCACAGTTCTCAAGGTGCAGGACTAACGGGCAATATCTAGGCTGGCAGATCCCAAGGGCATGCTGGGCATCCCATGGCAAGAGACAGGCAGTACATGTTTATATGTATCTGCTCTGATGTTTCTCTCTCTTCTTATAAAGGCATCAGTATTCAATCATAAAGGCTTAACCTTGATGACCTTTTACATCCTAACCACCTCCCATAGATTCTGCATCAAAATATCATAGGCAGATTAAGTTTTCACCCTTTTAATACCTCAGAATGGGGGTGCAATTTCAACAATAAGCTTTTGGGGGACACACTCAAACCTTATGCAAACTACTGCAGTGTACAGACACACACACACACACACACACACACACACACACACATACACACATCTTAAGGTAAATAGAAGAGTATGTACCACTATTCAGTCCAAGGACTTGTTCTCTAATTCTATAAAAAATCAAACAAAATCAAACTTTATAATTTTCCCTATACTTTTCTCTCTGAAACACAGAATTTTCCCTTCAGTTTACATAGAAGTCTAAATAGATGTTAGATTTTTTACAATCTGAAGTCACTCTATTTTATTGTTAAGAGTAAATAATACCAATTATTTAACTTTTTGTCGTTTTAATGGTGGTTGTAGAAAGTTTGCTTCTATGTATGATGGTACATTGTTAACTATATATTAACTGTTACGAGTTGTCTAATACTCTGTATCAAAATATATTGAAATTTTCCAAGTAATTAAGTTTTTTAATCGGGGATAATTTTTGATGAGATAGTAGTATGCTTTTTGCTTAAGGTTATTACTCATGTAAAAGAATATAATGCAAGTATTTTGTCATTTTATACTGCGGTCATTTCAAAAAAATACTCATCTGGAGTACTTGTCATTCACGAGCTGACAGGTTGTCTAAATCTCTCTGCAGAGGAGATGTAGGCTCTGATCAAGGCAGTGATTTTCAAATTTATGCTTATTAGAATCATGTGGAGGTCTTTTACACACAGAGTGCCTAGGCCCTCCGCCAGAATACCTGATGTTATAGGACTGAGGTGGGGATTGAAAATTTGCATTTCTAACAAGTTTTTACCTGACTACAAAGTCCTTTGAGAACCGATGCCCTAAATTATCTCCTCTATGTAATCATTTGACTTATTTTATTTGCACAGAGTAAGATACTACTGAGAAAATCATCCCACAAATAATTTCCATGGTCTTATTCTCTCATGAACCCCAATTGAGTGAAGCTGCCAGAAAATGCCCCAGTATTTAACTGAAATCGCTCTACCTCTTCCTATGAATTGGTAGAAACTGTGTGAGAACTGATAGTATTTATGTGAGAACTTTTAGTATTTATGAGATTACTTAGAAAATCCCCAGTCACCTCAAATATTTACTTCAATTTCATTATTTGCATCTAGACCTCTTAGAATTGACCTATAATAAGAATAGCCTACATGAGATTGAAAGAAACTGTCTATAAAATATATTGCCATATAAAGTGTTGAAGATGTACTAAGATTTGTTCAATCAAGTATTGAAGAAGATTTAGATACGGGTGGGAATATTAATTTTTGGAATGTTCGACCACACTTTTTTTTTTTTCTCTAAACTTTTTTTGTGTTTATCGCAAACTACTTAAGGAAACTTAATCCTGAAAACGTAACCTGGAATTCCTGAAGGTTTTGAGCCCTTTACTCTGAAAGGATGTAAAGATGGAAAGGACAGCTGTGAGTGACTCTAGTTCTGAGAGCAGCAACCTATTTCTCTACATGTGTTCAATAAAGAACAAACATATTTCAATTTTTAAATGTCTTAAGGTTTATGGGCAGAATTTGCACACACTAAAATATCTTTGAACTTTTTCTGAAGCCTCTTTCCCCCTGTATTTTTTACTGTATCCTTTCTCATTTGAAATTATTAAAAAAGAATTTGAGAGTTTTTATCCCTTCTTTTTTCATCATTCAGCTTATTTTTTTTTGGTTTTTGTTTTTGTCATTTATTTTCATGATGAATCACCTTTATTTGTTTTAGATTTCATTTGCTTTATTTCAGCTTGCTTTTCTTTGTGTTGCTGCCTTCATTTCATGTTCAGAATTGTTTCTCAGCCTTTGGGTTTTTTCTTCCCACTTTTATTTTTCCTTTGTTGATTCTCTGGTGCTCTTACTTTGTTGCCAGAGTCAAAATGAATGTGAAACCAGTGTCTCATGTGGATTTACTTTGTTCTGCACGACATTTTTCTTTTATGTTTTTGTTTGTTACAAATTATCATGGTTTATAAACCCTTCCAGGCTTTTCAAAGAGTTTTGTATTACTAAACATGAAAAATAAAAGGATGTAGCTATTTCAAAGGGACAAATTCTCTCTCAGAAGTCACAGAGGACGATAAAGTAAGCAATAGAATGGCGATTGGGTGTATTTTCCGACATCATGAGGCAATGCAGTAGCTCTTAGGATGTCAAAGAAGTTAATGAGGCAATTTCCTGTGGAGAGATAGGACAGTACAGAGCAAACCTCCAGATACCTTCCTCATAGAACACAAAAGCCACTTTACACACTGGAAATTGTAGTTTCAAAATAATTCAGAAAATAGTGCCTACTTATGAAAATTGAATCACTGACCCAGGTTTATTCAGAGCCTGAGACATCTGGTAGTAAGGTCATTGGTGACTAAGTTTAGGTGAACATTCTTTTTCCTAAGTGCATCCTAGTATCAAACTCCAAAGAAAGATCCCAAAACCATCCATGTCCATATTAAGATCATCTTAGATTGTATCTCACAGTTTTCTCATTAGCAAGTCTAGAAACCACCTCTGACTTATGAAGAAGACTTTATTGAAAATAAACTGGTTTACAAAGAAACATTTCAGGATCTTGGTGAAGTAAAGTTAAGAACAAAACAAACCAACGAAAGGTGCAAGAAGATTCGAGAGAGGCTACTGCTAATATGATGGCAGAAACCTTGTCAAAGGAAGGAACTGCCCTGGGGACTGTGGTCGCTGAGGACACTGTTCTTTGTAGCAGGACAAATTATTTACCTACAAGTAGCTGGAAGTTCCAGGCAGTCTATATTGATTGGCTGAGCCCAGGTTATGCACTCACCACATAAGTGTTAGAATGGTGGCCGAGTATGCAGCTTCTCATCTGAAGCCTGGACAAACCAGATTCTCACAGTGGAAAATTTCCCAAACAGAGGCAAGATGCAGGCCAGCCAAGAAAATGAAAAATAGCCCTTACATTTGTATTTCATGTATGCATTCCTGAACACTATAGTTTAGTTTTTACCTGTTTTTGAGTTGTGTGAAATGGAATCAAAACACATGCTTTGGAATGACATTTTTTTTCTTTTTCTCTACATTATGTTTGTGAGATGTGTATTGATATTAGGAGCCAAACATGGTTTTTCCAAAGTACTATAGTTTTCCATTTCATAAATATATCACAGGTATAATGATTCCATTTTACAAGTATATTGCATATTCTTTTAAATATATTTTTACTTCCTCCAGATTACTTACTTTGCAGTAAAAATTCTGGTCCTCCCCCTCTCTATATATACACATATATATGTATATATGTATATATAATGTATTTAATAAGTAATGATGATGTATATTCCAAAATGTTGACTAGTTTATGCTTCTGTGCCCTGTTTGTGAGAATTCCTATGGCATCTAGATTGGTTAGAAAACTGGCCATAGGAATGTTGCTAAATAAAACCCTCCCAAACTCAGTGGCTGAACACATCAACCATTTAATCTCATTTGCCTATGGACTATGCTTCACTCTGCATTTCTGTAGATCTGAGTCTGCTCCATACATTGCACAGCCCATTTAGAACAGGCCACCAGAGGCAATCATAGAGGCATCGAGGGCAAGATCAATAAGGCACCCTCTTTTGAATTGCACAGCCCATTTAGAGCAGGCCACCAGAGGCACTAATAGAGACATCAAGGGCAAGATCAATAAGGCACCCACTTTGTTCACTAACATCTCATTAGCTAAAGCAAGCCACAAGGCTAGATCCCAAGTCAGAAGCAGACAAATGTACTACCTTTCCTTAGGGGAAGGTACTACCTGGTTCCAAGGTAGAAGTTGTGAATATGGGATCAGGGAGAATTGGGGTCAGTATTCCATTATAGCACCACATTCTCATCAATGATGGCAATTTCAAACCACTCGAAATGATTTATAATGGCATTTTACTGTGGCTTCAGCATGTACCTGATTGCTAATGAAGTTGGACATATTTTCATGTCCTTATTAGCCATTTTCTGTTACTTATTTTCTTACAGATCCTTTGTCTTTTCCTCTTGTTTGGAAGTCATTCTGTATAGTTTGATATTCACATTTTTCCCCCTCACATATGTTCTTACAAGCAGCTTGTCTTTTTACTTTCTTTTTTTAAAGACTATTTATGGAGTTCTTATTTTTAAAGTACTCATATGTACTTTTCATTATAATTAATACTTATTTTGCTTTTTTCTTTGCTTAAGATATCCTTTTTCAAAGTGAAATTATAAAAATACTTTTTTTACATTTTCTTCAAAACTACCAGTAGATCTGTTTCACAGATTTCAGTACCATCTATATGGTATCTTTCCCTTTGATCTTCTTTAAGTCTTTCATGATTATTCTTATTCCTTTGTACTCAAGCTTAAAATGAGCATTCCAAGTTTCATAAAATAATATTTAAATTTATATTGCATTGGAAATGTGCATAATGTAGGAATGTTTTTTTCCCCAATAATATGTTTAATAGTTCTTTAATTTATGAAAATCTACTTTGGTGGTTTATTTCTCTTAAAAGCCTTATGCTTTTCTCAAAAAGTTTCTCATATTTTGAAAGTATGTTTATTCTTGAATAAATTATATTTTGTGTACTGGGGATTGAGCCCAGGAGTTCTTTGCTACACCCTCAGGCCTTTTTATTGTGCTTTTTGAGACAGAGTCTCCCTAAGTTGTCCAGGCTGGTCTTGAATTTGTGATCCTCCTGCCTCAAAACTCCTGAGTAGCTGGACTTATAGGCATACACCACCAAGAGCAGCTCCACTTATGGATACCTCATGTTTTTAGAGAGATTGTAATAGTGTAATGAAAAATATTATTTTCTAAACATTTGTGTTAAAATGTGGTACTCACATGTAGAATTTTTACCCACCAATACTGCTGATTTCATTCATTAATTCTAATAATTTTATCCATTAATTGCTTTGAAATTTCTATGTACAAAGTCATATCCTCTATGAATCTCAAAAGTGTCATTTTTTTTTTTCTTTTCAAAGCATTTTAATATTTATTTTCATTACTTGCCTATTGTATTTGGTAAGTCTAAAAGTAAAAGGTTGAATTGAAATAATAATAGCAGAAAATTTTGCTTTTAAATTGAATATGAAAAGAAAGATTTCTTGCATTTTATCATTACAAGTTTGCTTTAAGTTTTAGAGATACTCTATCATTTTTTGAAAGAACTGTCAGAATTCTAACTTTTTAAAGCACATGAATGGATGTTTAATTTTATAAATGCTTTTATTGCATGTATTCAAAGACCAACTTATTTTTTATTCCTTAGTCCTTCATGTGGTTAAACTTTGATGAATTTTCTAATGCTAAATTAAATTTGTGTGGCTCACATAGTCTAAAATGAACCACGATGCATTTTCCCTATATGCATTGCTCGATTCGGTTTAAGACACTCCTTAGGATTTTCACATAATCATTTGAGGTTAACATAGCCTTTTCCTTTCTGTGACGACTTTTTTTTTCAGTTTTTTTTTTTTTTTTTTTTTTTTTTTTTTTTTTTTTCAGGTTTTGATATCAAGTTGCACTACCCTAAAATGAACTGAAAAATATCCTGTAATATTTTATTTTTTATTTTTTTTTTCTTGAGAGTTTAACACACAACTCAAGATATTTACTCCAGTGTGATTTTTCCATCATAGAAATGGATAAATTAATTTAGAAGTGTTTATATTACTTTACAGAAATATAGGAACTTTTCTCCTTAGTTTTTCTTTTTAATCAATTTCTCTTTTTCTGCATTGTAGTTCATTCAGAGCTATGACCTCTCTTTCTTTCTTGCTTGCTTGCTTGATTTCTCCCTTTTTTTTTTTTTTTTTTCTTTTGGAGACTTATATACATATAGCAAATGTAAGATAACAATATTACTTATTTTATGAACTCTTGCACTTCCTAGTGGGAACAAATAGTTGCTAACCAGATAAAGACATTTCTGTAAAGCCACAAGGTGGAGGGTGGGGGCTGCACTTATAATCATCCTAATTTTGTGATACATTATTATAATTTTTCCATGGGTTCTCTAAAATTATTGGTGCTCAATAGTTGTTGGGTTCAGTGTCTAACATGGACTAGTGAATTGTATAAAAGGAGAAAATATGGCCAAGCAAAGGGATATATACCCTGTTTAGAATTTTCCCTATGTAACTTTCAATTATAAAAAATAATTTAAATAAATAATTATAAGAATATTCCCACTACCACATGTAACGTAAGACATAAACACTTAAATACCCAAACATAAACACACACACACACACACACACACACACACACACACATGCGCACATACACACACACACACTTTTTTCTAGAGATTCACTAAAAATTTTAGGGTGAAAAAAATAGTATTGCTTTGTGACAGATTTGTGTCATATGTTGTTGGGTCTTCTCCATTAGCCTTCCTAGCCAATACCCTTAGAGAACACTCCTAGTTTAGTTTCTCCCCTTCCATTCTTTTTCTTTAGGAAGCTGTTCTCTGTTGACCATCTCAGTCAAACCACTTTCCACTCTAGCAGTTAGATGGCTTCAGTGAACGGAAGACAATTACTGGGGAGTGGAGGTGGGAGAAGGCTGTCTTTCTTTCTTTCTTTTTTTTTTTTTTTTTTTTTTTTTTTGGTGCTGGGGATTTAACTCAGGGGCACTTGACCACTGGGCCACATCCCCAGCTTTTTTTTTGTATTTTATTAGAGACAGGGTCTCACTGAGTTGCTAAGTGCCTCGCCATTGCTGAGGCTGGCTTTGAACTCGCGATCCTCCTGCCTCAGCCTCCCAAGTGCTGGGATTACAGGCGTGCGCCACTGCGCCCGGCTAAGGCTAAGTCTTTCTATTCATGGACCTGACTTTGGATTTCTATACCCAAGGCTCCAATTTTCTTCCAAAGCTAGAGTGCTGTGCTTATCTTTTCCCTAATGTCCCATTCATATCTAAGGGCAAAATGGTTTTTAAATCCGCTAAATCCTAGATGCTTCATCAGGTCTTACCTTTAATATTGTCTACAACTTTTTATATATTTTTTATTAAACACTTTTTATTGCCATGTCAATTTACTGTCACATCCCAGAGTAATACAATGCATTATATTTTTTCAAACACACTATCAATTCATAATTATTTGAAAATCTTCATTCATGAAACAAATCTTGAGTACCAATAATTACATAAATAGCCATACTTTAGGGAACACTACCCTGTACACTGAATTTACTCAACCTTTTAAAAATGAATCTAAGATTTTGTCTCTAAAGAGACTATGTACGGGATGTCCTCAGTCCTAGTATTTATTTTAAGAAAGTTACTTTTACATACTTTAAAGAATAGGGATAATCAACTGAAACCTATTATTAGAGGCTCACTTGAATAGAGTGAAATAACCTAATGTTATTTCAATAGCCTAATGTTTCTGCTTAATATTGTCCGGTATATTCTGAATAGGTTAATAAAGTCACAAAAAAATCACTTGAGATTAGATATCAATATTTACCCTTTGAAAATGTTTTAAATATTAAATACTTAACAAATAACTTGCTTGAAATTATTTTTATCATGTTCTTGTACTTATTTGATTTAATAAAATAGTATTTTTCATGCCTCATAGATAATAATAATACCTTGTGAAATTATAGAAATTATAAATTGTTTCTCAATGTACTATAAATATGGCTTGTCACAGGTAGACAGGTAGCTGTAAATTTCCAATTGAGTTTTCTCCCCTACTCCAATATGGAACTTTAATCATTCCAAGAAAGGGCAAGTTAATTATAAAAAAAAATAGAAATAAAACAAGACAACCAGTCTACTTGATGGAGAAGCCATCCATAGCTAACACTGCATCCCTGACTGAGAGGAAGTTAAATTTAGAGATTCTAAGAATTTGAGCATTTGAGTTTTCAGGTAAAGGGTTTCAGCTTTCTTACTAGTTCTGTTTATACCCAAATCCCCAAGTTGAGAGTGATTTGGAACTTTAGATAGAAACAATTTCATGGCAGTTATAGAAATAAAAATTAATTTTTCCCCATAACGGACTTTGTGTAAATATTTATTCCTCTCTCATGGTATGGACTCTGTTTGAAGCCTTCTTATGGAAAGACAGGACTCTTATTTCTTGACCAGTTGAAATACTAGGTCTAATCATTGACAAGTCACTTCTTACTGAGAAACCAATTTAGAACAGAAATGGACAGGCAAGCTGCTAACAGTAGGGTAGAGGCTTCTGAGGTATAGAAGTAGAGAAGAAGAGAAGAACAGCAGGTTTTCACATTAATTTGGTCCATAACCTTGGCACTAAAGTGATAATAGAAATCTCATAAGGTGTGAATGAAGGTCTCCAACCAAGCTAGTAAAGATGTTACATAATACATCAGTTATAAAACCTCTTTTGCCTACGTATATAGTAAGTGTCTCAGACCTAATAACACTCAACCTACTGGTATTGTAGAGTGGCAGAAAAAGTGAAGATTTTGAAGTCAGATGAGTTGAAGTTAGATATCTGATCCATTGGGTGAGCCATTTAACCTTTTTTATTCATGGTCTTTTCATCTGTAAAGTAAGAATATTGAATCTGATCATCTGAAAAATTTCACTGAGCTCTGTAAAATCTATGGTTCTACATACATTTAAAGATCAAACTCCAAGTAATGCAGATGTGGCATAATGGGAAGAGGAATGGATTCATTTTAAAAGAAAACAGACTGAGTGTGGATAATTAAGATACCTGAGATATTATCTCCATGACTTCATGATCTTGGATTTATAAGTGTTAGGATACTGCAATTGCTCTTCTTCAAAATTGGCACAATGATTGTTGGTTTCAGTAAACAAAAATTGGAAGAAAACATAGAGACATACTTTCTAAACACTATACAAATATAAGAAATCAACAGTTATATTATGGTCTTTAATACTGGGTCTCAAATTAAACTTGAGGTACCTATGTTTAGACCTTTCTTGAAAGTACATATGGCTGGAAATTAAGAGCAGTTGGGCATGTTTTCATGTGTTAATAGCCTATGTAAAAAGATGGTGGAACCTTTGTCACACTGAATTCCTTATTGACTAACAAAGCAAAGCCCACACTAAACTTAATTGGACAAATAAATTTCATCAGAAAATAAATCCTTACTACTGCACTGAATAAATGTAAGAGTTGATTAGATCTGATAATTCAACTACACTTTCTGAGTCATAGAAGTATGTAGACTAGGAGGAAAAAACTTTTTTGAATATTATAGGTCAGGGAGAAATCACTATGGTAAAATAAGCAACCAGATAAGAATGTTAATGAACTTCAAGAAGCACAAGAACTACATGGCTAAGAGGAGAATGCAGTGGAGCCAGTTAAAGTGATAAATTTTAAGGTAGATTTGTCTGTGAAAGGGCATGTTTAGCAATGGAGATCATGGGAAGTTGAACCGAGACCATATCAATTACCAAGGAAGTTCAATCTAGGAAAAGTTCCTATTAAATGATGATTGTGGTTCCAAGTTTTTCTTTTGTCTTGAGAAGTTGATTCTTCTGAGGGAAAAAGTTTATCCTCTTTGGAACAGAGAGTAGCAAGAACAGGAGAAGTACCCAGACTTCCTTCACAACGGTGGGTATTTAAGGCAGTTCTCTTTCCAAAGTAGGAGATTAGTATATTTACATATTTATACATATGTATTTGTGATGATACAGTTTAATCATATGTACATATTGTTTGTGTACTTGTTCTGTTGGTCCTATAACTATAATATTCCATGAAGGGATGAGTTAATCTCTTATTTGACTCATAGTCAAAGTTATGTACGTATTTGCTTTGTTTACTCATAAGAAGAGTAGATTGTTGGATAAAAGTAATATTAATGGCTAAATGGCAAAATTGAAGGTCGGACACAATGTTTTTGGGACAGGAAGCTGTAGTTTGGTGGCATGTGGATGTTAAACACTCATATTGACAATATTGGAAATGGGTTTTAGAGCAGCAAAGATGTGAGTCCACATCTCTACTTGCAGACTCCGCGCTTTTGATATTGTGCCCATTTTGTCAGATTGTCTCAGGAACCGATGGGGTAGGTGAATTTCCTTCATGCTCTCGGATTTAGTAAATTTCTAGTCTTTGACCATGATATTCTCTCAGCTGTCTGAATTCTGTTCTCCTAAACAGACTTACCCATATCCTATGCAGTTTTACCTCTTTTCCTCACATTTCCATATATATTTGTCTAGCTAATTTCTATTCAACTTTGCTCCCAGGAAACTTTATTACCTTCTCCCAAATTGAGTTATTGGTTTTGTGTCTGTGTATTCCATAACTGTCATACCTTCCTATTATTTAAAATCAACTTCTCTTCAGCTTCTACTAATCTGGAAGCTCCATAAAGCCAAGAACCCTGTATAGATTTCTGGGTATATAATAGGTATTCAGTAATGATGTAATAAATAGAAAAGTTTTATCAATAAAACCCAAATATCTTAATATTTAAAAATTGAAAATTCAGAGACTGACACTTGGAGATTTTTGCACACATTGCCCAATAATATTTTCAATGCAGAACTTTGGGATTTTACAGCACATTAAAAGTAAAACAATTTGCATCCAGTTTTGTCATGAAAATGAATATTTGCATAAAATGTTTATGCCTTTAAAATAACATCCTTAGAACTTATACGAAGTGTGAGATTCTTGGGATAACACACATACCTTGGTGATATTATGTAGATTAAAAATGATTTTTTTTTCATGTATTCATACAACTCTGCAGTTTGTGAGCCTAATCAGCAGGAAGTTATGAGATAGAGTGAGGAGAGAGAGATGAAAGAGAATTTGGAATTAGTGTTGATCTGGTAAGAATAGTAGTAGCATAGCTGTGTGTGAATCCTATACTCAAGAGGTCAGACTTACCCAGACAATGCAATGAAAGATGACAGCATCACATCCCAATTTGGGTGACAATTATGCAAGGATTCTTCATAAACATACACAGGCTGACAAAATAAGGTAGTCAAAAGAGCACATCTAATGCATCAATATTGCTCTAGTTCATGTTAGGAATTGAACCAAAAGAAAGAGAGTAAAGATAGAAGAGGTGGAACTTAACCAAATATGGTAGGAAATCTCAACACTTGTCATTTACATCGCCTTCTCTAGAAAAATGACTTTTTTTTTTTTTTGTAAAACACTGTAGACTACAACAGATTACTGTAGCCATTTGTGACATTGAACTCAGCATTAGACCATGGGCCACAAGCCCTTTTTTGTATTTTATTAGAGACAGGGTCTCACTTAATGCCATTGCTGAGGCTGCTTTGATCCAAATCAGCCTCCCAAAGTGCTGGGATTACAGGCGTTTTTAATATTATTGTGAACAAATGTTACACAATTTTGTTTACTTATGATTTCTATATTTTTTAACAGATGCTCCAAATACTTATTAAAACTCAGTACTCATTCATCTTTGGACAGCTGTTTTAAAAAGAGTTCAAAATTTAAAAAGAAGTTAGGATATAGTCTTTTATGAAATGATGAAGATGATAAGCAGGTGTTCATACTTGATTGCTCAAATTTCTGCCCTTCATCTTATTTACATGAAGCCCTGAGATAAGGGAAACCATATTTACTTGCAATTAAAAGTCCCTCTTTCTTATAAACTGTCTGATTTGCATATTTTATGATTGAATTAAGGGAATAGAAAAATATATCTTTCTCAAAACCAATTTTTATTTTCTCAGGGTGTCCAAATTTCCAATTTCTGCAACTCCATTATGTTTTCCATACATCCACCCCCTACACTCATGTACCTTTCTTCTGGATTCTAGTATGGAATTCATTAAAAGTTTGGGTGATCATCAGGGAACAGTTTATCATTTTAGTTTAAAAATTGCTCTAAATTAGCCTTGAGGGGAAAAAATAAAGGGAAATCAAAGCTCTTCTTTGGTCTCTCTGCTCCATCCTGCAAGGGGAAGATTAGTATGGACCAGGGCAGCATTCTCTGTGGTTGTTCCACCCAGTTCCCTGACATTCCCTGGAATGTTTTAGCACATTGCCCATCCCTTAAGTGTTCAAGTAACTATGCCAGATCTGGACTGAGGAGTAGTTAACACAACTGTGTGTCCTGGATTAGTGCTTAAACATTCAATTCAATCTAACTTGGGTAAAGAATTATCCCAAAATATTCAACAAAAATTTATGGATAGTAATTATGGGCCATTTCACCAGAAACTGCCTTGGGAAAATGTAGAAAGGGCCAATTATCATTCCAAAATCTGCTCTGACCCATAACCTGAGTTTTATTTCTAATACTCCATGAGTTTCATGTTCTTTCCAAATAGAGGTAACTACTTTTATACATAAACCTGAAAGTGCAACTTTTAATGTAATTGAACAAAAGTGGAGGACATTTGCTAGAAATCATTACCTGGCACCAAATTCACAGTAAGGGAGTGTGGGAAATTTACTATCTCTGTGAATCCTGGAAATAGAAAATGAAGTAAGGTCTATACACATGTCCACTGTCTTTGCTATACAGACTAAGTACATACAACGAACTAACCCCAAATGTAAGGGCTTAAAACAATGGTAAAGTTATTTAGCTGATAATTCTGTAGGAGGACTTGATTGTTACTCTGGTTTAAACCAGTTCTTTCTGATTCTCTCACTTCCCTATGGTCAAGGGGTAGCTTGATTGGTACCAGGTGATCTCAGAGGCCTCATGATGGCAATGCCATACGACAGGCAATTGGCAAACTGGTGGATCCTCTGACGAGATGTCTTATTTTGGCCACGTGTTAATTCATCTTTGCCTACATGACAGTCTCAGATTTCCACAGGTAGAGGAAGCTCTGAACTATTTTCAAATTTTGTTGATGTCACATTTTATAACATCCCAAAGGAAAGAGCAAATCAAATGGTAAAATGTAGCTATAAGTAGTAGAGAAATAAACTCAATCTCTTGGTCAGAAGAGCTTCAAGGTTATTTGGGGAAAAAAAAAAAAAAGGCATGCATATGGGCAGGTAAAAACCCACAACTACTTCTCTGCTTTTGCAATCTACACCATAAGCTACTTGCTACAAAGCCTCAGATTGTGAGGAATAAGAAGCCACCAGTGGCTACTTTCCTATGTTTCTCCCTTATTCTTGCAACTCTCAGAACATGCCTCAATCATTACAATTACTTTTTTTGTGTGTGGGGCTGGGGATTAAATCCAGGACATTGTGCATGTGAGGCAAGCACTCTACCAACTGAGCTATATTGCCAGCCCGCATCATGATTTTTATAGAAACAAAATACTATCTATTCATACCCCCTTAATTTTCTGTGTAAACATTTTCTGCTACTGATAAGAGGGGAAATAATACTGACTTAATAATTCTATATCATCCTATCATCCAAGACATCTCTAGAGTTAAAAATAATAAAACAATATTTTAATTTTAACAAAATTAAAGCGACTTATCATATTTGAGAGTCAGTATCTACATAACAAAATTCTGGATTGTTCATATGCTTAAGCATCTCTAAAGAATTTCCAGGAATCTAGTGAATGATGTCTACATTAATTTCCCTAATATAATCATAAATTTGAAACAGTTGTCTAAGTCTTACATGGAAGTTAGATAACATAAAAAGTCTCTACAAAATTTTTAAATGTTGAGGGTTCTTCTAGAATATGCGGACTAACTAGTGTTCTAATAATAAACTCTCTGAAGATGGGGTAACAATCAATGAGTGGATTCTTTGTAGTTCTTGGTGAGCTTGTCCACTATATTGTGTCTTCTTGCTCAGGATACTTATTAAAATTATTAAGTTATTGGCAATGAGATTAGAGAAAGAGGAAGGGAAGAGAAGAGAAAGAAGAACAATGAAGAACAATTACTTACTATAAAATGTAGTAGCTACTTTGTCATGAATTTTTCAAAATGTTTCACAGATCATTTAAAATATCTGAAGGAGATTTTGTTTTTAATAATAAAATAAGACCATGGGTAACAAAATAGTTTGAGAAATAATACCAATAATTTCCTTCCTTTTTAAATATTCATCATATATATCAGAATAATTAAATTATCTAAAAAATTATCAAAACACTTCTCAAATGTGCTTGATCAGATCAGCTTCTCCCACTTTTAAAAATAGCAACTAGATATGGAGTGGAGGCAGGAAGTTGCTGTTTCTAACTGCAAGCACCTGTGGTGGCCCGTGGACCTAATTTTCCTATAATACTATGAGACCTAGCTTCAATCTAAGATTTGTCTAATCAACAAAGTAGAAAACTAGTTCAGAATCCCTATCCAGAGTGAATCACTATAAAGATAATTGTGCTTTAAAGGGAGATAATAAAGGAGAAGTTGGTGATTAGCAATTCCAACCAATTATTTGGTTTCATCATTAGATTTATTGTATTTTCCACCATTATTCAGTGTTCATTTTGAAGTACGCATAATTCTCTTAAAACCTAAGGATAGTTCAAGGAGGATTTGTAACCTAATATATACCATTGCTTACTTATTCTGCATCATTAGTAGTTGGTTAGGAAAAGAATGCTTATAGTAAGTTAATATTAGCCTAGTTAAAGTACCAAAGACTTCCAATGATTTCTTCTTCTGAAAGAATGTGTCAGATTTTCATATAAATGACTGTGGTGGCTTATACATCATGATTTACCCAAAATAATTGTATATTGTGTAACAATAATTTATACTGGCTACTAAGTATAAAGCCTTTGCCATTCTTGGCCCTCCTTTAGAGTCTTCGTCCATCCTACATCTTAATTTAATTTGAACACTACAACTTCTTATCTCCAGTGAAACTTATGTAATGAAACCACTACTTCCATGGGCACCTTCTCAACTAAACCTGCACACATAACCCACACACATATGTAAACTATTTATGAGACTCCAGAAAAAAAAAAATCACAGCTAGTTTTTTCACTATTTAATTTATTACAAAATAACTTCTACTTAGATCTTTTTTTTTTTTTTTTTTTTAGGTTTTTGCCTACTTAGATCTTTTAAAATCCTTTAATAGATAGTTTAGGTTAATATAATGATGTAATAAAAAATTTAAAAAATATATAGATACTCATTAGCCATACTTCTTAATCCCTTATCTTGGTCATGAATTAAGATAGACCTAAGTCCCAGAGTTAACAATGGACACAATGTTAGTCACATCCTTGGATTGTGGTTTGGTTTTATTGCATATTTCCTGTCCTCTGAAAGTTTAGAATTTTGTTTCAGAACGCTTAGCAACAGGAAGGGCAAACCAAGCACATATATTCCTCTGCTCCATTCTGTGACTGGCTTTTTATATCTCACTCCTTGACCTTTGTTCCACTCTAAACTTTCTCTGGCTCATTTCTCTCAAAATTCAAAGCAAAAATAAATAAATAAATAAATAAATAAATAAATAAATAAATAAAAAGAATTTATCTTTAATTGGTTTATTTACTCTTAAGGGTCAGTCTTACTTGTCTCATACATTTGAAAAATTTTAGGTGGAAGCATTTCCTAATAGCCAGTAATTAAATGTATTTATCAGATATGTACAAAGCACCTACCTCATTAGAGTCATTGCATATGTTCATCCAATGCAGACAGAATACATTCATTTATTTTAGTAATAATCTATTATTTCCTAGGAAAATAAATATAGATTCTGTAAAAATTTCTTCATGCACAGGATGATCTATGTTGATTTCCTCATATATCAACTTGATCATCATACAACACTTATCCTTCATACTTTATTTCTTAAGCTTTCTTCCTTTTAATGTAATAATCTGTAGAGATGCACCCCTGCTCACAATGAAAACAATATCTCATGTTATACAAAGCATATTTCATAACTCAAAAGAATATCTCACTTCATGATAGAAAAACAAAAAAAAATTCTGAAATATTTTTTCCACAAATAAGGAGGGTCTCAGATCCACTAGATGATTTCTGTTCTTTACAAAGCAATAAAATTAATTAGAAAGCTATGAAATTATACTTCATTTGTTTTTTATTCAAAATTTCCAAGATTTCTGAACTAGTCACCTAAATGAATAAATAAAATCTTTCTAATAAGGAAATGGAGTGAAAATTCCCACAAACAAATGAGTCTATAATTATTGCTAAGACTCAACATGGAAGGCTGGTCTACAAGTGTCTCACCATGATTTAAGAGACTGTCTACCACATACCAATGGATCTGGAGGGCATTCTATTACTCAGTTTCCATCTTAATTCTTGTTCCAATGGGAACTCATTTGTATGGAACATAGAAAACTCACATAGATATACTCTACGTAATATTTAAGATTATTGATATCACAAAACTAATAATATAATGCAATATTCTCTCAATTTGGATGTGAAATTATGTGTCCTTCCTACTCTGTATTCAAATGATTGCCAAATACTTTTTTCACTTTATGTAATTAAGATCAGCCAAATCTCATGCTTTAAATGGAATATTTTAAATTACATATAAGGCATTACAACTGAAGCACATGACTGTATTTGGTTTTTCAAAATTGTTCACAATCTTCTGAACAATGGTTATAATTTGGTCATAACCATATTAAACATAAATTTTCCTCAATTCTTAGGTATTTTAATGCTAATATTGGCTTGATGATCTCTTTAAAAATGGAATCTATGTTGAAACTCAGGCAAGGGCCTACAAATATCTGTGCTAATGTTGATGCTGTAAACAGTACTGGTTATCCATCATTTTGTCCTTTATTGAGTTTTCTAAGTTTTAGCCAGCAGTATTCAGCAAAACTATTTTAAACAGTAGTGTTATGAAGGGTTAAGAATGGTATATTGAAAAATGGAGCACTCTTCATTTTTTTTCTTTTTGACTTTTTGGCCTGCCTGTCTATGCAATCCATTCTTCAGAATCATATGGAACACTAAGAACTTTCAAGGAAAGATGTGGAAACTTAAAGAATTTCACTGAGACATTTGTACTAAGAATAGTCAGAAAAGGAAAAAAAAAATAGAGTAGCATGTTTCTAAAGGATACCATCTTGAGCTGTGATCCTGACAATTCTTAGTAGTTGAGTAGGGTCACTTCTTCTCAATGACCGACTGTCAGGTATCTGGAGATAACACAAATAATTGGGAAAAAATGGTGTTTGTGAGTTCTTAATAAGGTATCACTTTATTATTCTTTCAGATTTGATCTAGAGGCCTTATAGTGCTAAAAAACAATTGGCCATGTTAACTTTCCTAAAAAATAAAATGTTTAAAAGTAATATTGTAAATATTATTGGAAATGCCTGGATGTAATTTTGGATTTTTTTGTTCATTCTTACAGAGTCATTTATAAATTGGTATGTGATTATCACCTGATATATTGGTTTGTTCTGAGGATTCACAGAGTCAACCCCAGAAAATAGTGAAGAGTCAAAAGATATCTAAGATTCTGTTGCTTCACTCTCATTGTTAAGAGTAGTATATAAATGTTTCCTTTTCTTCTGTTAAGAACCTAACCAAATCTTATCCTTTTAGAATAGAAATTCAATAAATTATTGTATTTAGTCATTATTTTCGTAGATATTTATTAGGTTCCTTTTTATACATAGAGCATTTTGCCTTAGCTTTGCAAACATTTGGAGTCCATTCCTTTCTTCCAAAAAGCTATCAAAATACTGGTTTATGGAGGGAGTGTAGTCACTTGGGGATATGTATTAATTCAGTGCTCCAGAATATGAGGTAAAGTTAAAGTCACATCATTTAGAATCTGTTTTATCCTTATTGTACAGTAATGAATCCAAGAAGCTCATGTGAAAGAATTTGAACTTAATACCCTGCTCCCCCCAAAAGCTTTTAATTTTGGAATACAAGAGATAGTAATAGGATAACAATCTTCTCTCTATTCATAAGTGTGGGTGTGAGCTGAAGGTAAAGAATATAATCTCTTGGGAAGATCCTCTTAAAGGTGGTAATTCCCAAAGCAGTTGAAAATACCTCCCAGGTTATCAATAGCTTTAAGCTGGGCCTAAAACTCTGAAACCTATCCCTAAACAAGTGACATCAATCTTATGCACACTCCAACAGTTTTGAGCTTCAGTCATTAGATTTCAGAAAACATATGCAAAATATTCTCCAAAAATCAATTATACAGCAGAAATAATACTGATATTGAAATATTAATAAAGGTCCTGTGAGACTTCAGTTATTTTTGCTCCAAACATAGTAAATTTCACCTCATGTATTATACATTGTTTAAATTTGTGTAACATAAATAATACATAACTAAATAATTTATTTATAAGAAATACACTTTTTGTTCACCTTTTCTAGTTTCATAGCACATTGTTATTCATATTCTTCAGATAAGCTAACCCACCTGTGTCCACTGAGGACAATGTGTATAAAATGTGAAACCATTAAGATGACTTATATCAACTTTTGATACATAGTGAGAAGCATTAAAATGTTTAATTTAAAAAGAACAAGTAAATGTTCATGGGTTGATCTCATTATCCAACCCAGTATATTTTCTGTTTTAAATAGAACATATTTGTTTGAATTTATTACAAACATACAGATAAAAGCCTAACATTAAAAAAAAGCAAAATGCAAGTCCTAAGATCTTAAGACAGAAAATAATGTTCTTCATTTGTAAAATAGTTTTCAAAAATAATCTTTTGGAAATAGGATGCAATGTCCTGACAAACACATTTGTAAGGATGAATCTCATTAGCCTCAAAGGATTATTCCAGTAGGTATTCCAGAATTCCCCAGACTAGCCAACATTAGAAAACAAACAAACAAAAACCCCTTAGATTATGTGGTGTGTAAACTTGTCTGGAAAAGTTTTAGGGAATTTCAGTCCAGTGAAATTCATTCATTAATTTTATTTTCCATGAATTAAAAATAAAAGCTTGGGGCTGGAATTGTGGTTCAGCGGTAGAACACTTGCCTAGCATGTGCACTGCCCGGGTTCGATCCTCAGCACCAAGTAAAAGTAAAAATAAAGGCATTGTGTACAACTAAAACAAACAAATAAACATTAAAAGAAATAAGCTCATTGTGTACAACTAAAGCAAATAAATAAATACTTTAAAAAATAAAAGCAAAATGTGTCCCTATTATTCTATTTAGTCAGATTCATTCTTTGATTTAAACCTTATTTCATTATTTCATTTTCACATGAGGAGCTACAGAATAAAATCAGATATAAATTGACACTATGTTTATCATAGTATTCCTTGTTTTTGAACAAGATGTCCACAGAAATTAGTTTTGCAATAAAATACTATAATGTACAAAACAGAAGGAATGGATTATTTCTTTCTCTTAAAAATAATGCCATAAATATGCACAAGTGGTATGTGAGCCCACAAAGTGAACGTCTATTTTGTTTAATCTTAGTCTGGGTAGAGATGAATAAAGAAAATATGCATGGGCCTCTGTGCCCAACTGTCCTCTTCTAGATCTTTCATTTATTTATTTATTTTTAATTAGGAAATCTTCCAGCCCAGATCTGATACAGTCCTATACCCCATCACATAAAACCAGTGTGAACCAATAATAGTTACAGTGCTGTCATAACATAGCAACAATTTGCATTTAATGAGTAATTCTAAGATGAAATTAGACATTTTATGTAAAGTTTCATTTAATGAATTAATTTGATTAATTGCTCTCATTTTATTCATAAAAAGTTACCCTTATTATCTATCTGCATTTTATAAAAGAAACTAAAGCATAAAAGTTCATAAGACATATCAAACTGAAAACTATTACTAATACTAATACCAAAACCAATGTTTATATTTACAGAAGAAAAAAACTAACAAGTAGAAGACTCTTTTAGCCAATATATCATATTAATCTTTTACCTTACTTTTACTATCATTCCTAGAGGACCAGAACTTATTTATCTATAACAATTCTCCATGTTAAAAACATCATACAAAGCCCACAATGGGTTAGAAGTCTCATACATGTTTCTCACTCACAGTGAGGCATCTTCAGCTATGGGCTTCATAAGGATTTGGTTTAAGTAATCCCCAATGACTAGCAGTGAAGGAGATTTCTGTCCCCCAGAGGTCGTCTATTTCAGCATGTGGAACAAGTGGTAGTCAGTAGACCTTCTCTTCCTTGTTTTGGTCATGAAATTCCATACCATCTTGAGGAAAGTCACTAGTAGGATCTCATAGTGGAACAAAAGAAGCAGAGTGTCTTCTAGTCAAATGAGGGCCAAAAAATCCAAGGGGCTAACTTACTACAACCTTTTCGTAGGTTTGTTGTATGATTCTTTGATTAAGTCATTCCTAAAAAGAATAATTTTTCAGAATGTAATATTTGCTGATTTTAAATGTGCCCTTATTTTTCATTTTCCTTGAAAAGAGAATAAATCTCTGTGAAAGGAGTGAAATGTGAAGAACCTTCATTGTAGGGGAACTGCCAAAGTTTCTTCATAAACTTTTGCTCTTCCTTTTCCCTCCCTTCTTCTTCATTCCTTCCTCTTCCTCTCCTCTCCCCATCTCTTCCTTCACTTTATTCTATACGTCCTGGTCTTCCTCTTCTTTTCCACTTTCTCTTCCCTTACTTTTTCATTATTCAACAGGGCGTCATGTTAGTTTATTGTTTCTATAGAAGCCTCCAATGATTGAAATAATTCAGTATATGACAAGTATTTTCAAACACCTAAAGCTGGGTGCTTGAAGTCTTAAAGAATATATATAAAAGAAATATAGTCATAAAGAATAATTTAAAAATTGAGAAATTGGTTTTTGTCAGCAATATTCTTGGCCAGATCTTAGGCAACTTGAAGAAAGTACAAAATTATCTAGGAGGTTGAAGAAAGTGATAATCAGGACTATTTACAGTTATCAAAGTATACTGTGACTTCTTCATAGAATCTAAACAGGAAATAGTATTTGGTATGATCCAAAAGAAAGCCTCAGCCAGATATTTTGCTAGATAAGCCTTTAGTAACAGAGCAAAGGACAGTATTGCATTAGGAACATGTTGGACTTACAGATTCTGCCAGGACAAGCATTAACTGAATTGGCCAGGGGTTACTTTGGGAAGGGGAAAAAAAGCTCTTTGAAGAGATTCCTCATGCTTTGTGAACTTAACACAAAATGGCTTGAGTTCAAGTATCTTAGTACTCTTGGGTTGCTATGACAAAGTGCCATAAATGCATGGATTGATTATAAACAACAGAATAATTTTATTTCTCATAATTCTAGAGACTAGAAGAGACTAGGATGCCACCATGGTCAGGTTTTAGTGAAGACTCTCTTCCAAGTTATAGAAAATAACTTCTCATTGAATGCTCACACGGTAGAGAAGGGATGAGAGATCTCTGTGACACATTTAGAAGGGTACTAATCCTCTTCATGAGGGCTTCTTCCTCATGAGCTAATCACATCCCAAAGCCATGCATAATACAATCATTGAAAGTGAAGACTTCAACATATGAGTTTTATCAGGACACAAACTATCAGCCTGTTGTCTGGAACACTTGATGCAGATCTGGCAGGTTGTGAGGTGCCAATTGAGATGGTATTCCCATGTCACAGTACAGACCCAGCAGAGTGTGTGTGTGTGTGTGTGTGTGTGTGTATAACAACATAAATTCCCCTGGAAAGAAAATATCAATATGTGGTATCAGTCATACCCAGTATACAGTTCTCACAGTTCAATAGAAGGTTTCTATCTTCTTTTCCTTTTCTGCCTGCTCAACCTCTGCTCCAGTGGTTTTTCAAACATCAGCTAAGTGAGAAAAAGAGCAGGCAAACTGAGAAAGAAATAAACAAGGGAAGGAGCCAACTTTGCTTTACTCCTAATTTGAGGCTAAGGTTAGCTCCAGCTTACCACAGGGATAAGCTTAAGCCTGAGATCATGAGCTTTATATATTAAATTGGATTGAATTTGTACCTGGTAAAAGAGAAGATTTGCTTTTTATATAAGGGTAAACAGAAAATTTATGACACATGCCAGTGTTAAAGTAAGTATTCTGAAACTTGTCAAAACAGTAAGAAAGACTTCATTTTCAGGACTCTTGCCATAGAGGTCAACAGTGTTACAGTAATGGGAAGAGACCAGGTTCAAGTCTAAATGTAGTAAAGACAGAAGGGGATTTATACCCGAGACACAGGATGAGGGAGGCCAGTGGGTGGAAAATTGCTATCAAAGACACTGAGGGTGTGGTCTACTGTTTAACCAATTTAGTATGGGAAGTAAGGGAGCCATGGAAAAGGGCAAAGACTTATTTCATAATTTTGTGTGCATTCACCTAAGTGCTGTATGTGCATTGCCTTCTTTAAAGCCATCCACATTTAAATGGCAAATATTGCCTTTTTAGATCATTAAAATAAAAAGAGTGGAAGAAAGTTAACTAGAACACCATTGTGCAAGTCTTTCCTGGAAAATGCTGGGCAAAGAAAGGCTCTGGAGACGCATTCAGAATTGGAAGGGAAGAAGGGGGATGTGGAGTTTTATTATAGGGCTTTAGCAGGAGGTTTGTTGATGTTCAGCTACTCCCACAAATGGGAGCACATTTTGTTCTTGAGAACCACCAGCCATTATTGGGCAGAGTAAATCCACAGTGGTGAAGAGGAACAGTTAGAGGGCAAAGTCCTGGGCAGGGGGTTGGGGAGAAACTACTTGCAGGGGACAAGGATTCCTGAAGGTTAAGGCTGTAAAGAAAATTCTTTAGTCTGTCTCCCTTTCTCCCTAACCCTCTCCCTCTCTCTCCAGTACTGGATATTGAAACCAAGGTCACACACATGGCAGTCAATAGCTCTACCAACTGAGCTACATTCCCAGTCTCTTCAATGTCTCTTAACATGGCTTTCATATCTGTAAAACTCTAGAACATATTGCTTCATCACAGAACAAAGAATTGCTGTTGCAATTTTGATTCGGGGAATGCATAAAGGTATTAGAGTGTTAGAGAGATGTCCCTGTCACTACAATCCTTTTTTTTCAAGTGACTTTACAAAAAAAAAAAAAAAAAGTACTTGAGTACACTTTTTAATTTTTCAATATTAGCAAACCCCAAGACATGTTCACATATACAAAGACATGCACACAAACATAGAGACACACACAAAAAAAAGAACAATGGGTTTGTAAAACTCACCTACTCATTTGCAAATATTTAAAACTTAAGTTCTCCTCAGAGTATACTTAACAGCAAATGTCAATCCTTATGGCTATATGCAGATTAGAAACATTTCTATATATTCACTGAACACAAGTATTCTTAAAATGTCTACAAATTTTTGTACTTCACAAAATGGATGTTTCCAAAATTCAGTAAATATTTAGTATTTTCTGGTCATATATGTAGTCTGACCACATTTCACCTTCAATCTGGGAAAGAAAATGATGGTTATAAGGAACCAACTATTACCAAATGTGGGAAAAAATGATTTTGTGCCTCACTTTGAGCACATGTATGCTAACATAAATGAAATAAGAGCCTCTGATCCTTCTGAGTTTTTCTCTTTCAGATTCAGGTTGTCATCTCTCTGAGTGGTCAATAAGTTCTTATACCTAGGACCATCCTCTGTGTCATCAAAATATGTCACATGTCTCAAACGTTTTCTTATAAACTGATAAAACCCATTCTGCAAGTTTTAATTCACAAGAAGCTGCTTTTGTCAATAACAGCCACCTCACAGATCCTGCTCCAGTGGTTGTGATTATAGGATGTTCTGGATGTTACAGATATTAAATGTGAAAAATGTATACTCTCGAATTCACAAAATACTGTATGAAAGCTTAGGAGGGTATTTCAAATGTACTGTTAGAAAAAATAAACCCCTTACATTATTATATTTCCTCAGAACTCAAGGTAGGATGCAAAAGGATGGGAACAAAGTAACATTTGCATTTGAAAGATTTTCATTTAATTCCTCATTTATAGAGCAGGAAAGAGTTATTGAAATTTTATTCATTCTGTGCTTTCTTACACCACAGTTCTTTATTTTTAACATTATTATTTTTTATCTTTACTTTGTCTCTATTAGTTTCCTCTATTCTTTTTTTTTTTTTTTTTCTTACATTTTGAGTAACCCAGGAATATAAATGTCTTTAAATACCCTTGGTTACCTATGGAAACAAAAACAAAACAAAAAAAATCACAAAAAAATTGTAAATTAATTAAAATAATTATTAAATATAAAAGACAGAATAATCATTAACTTTTAACTTTCCTAATCTTTTCTCTTTTTCTGCTTCTAAAAAGAATTCAAGATTCTTTTTTTTTTTTTTTTTTTTTTTGATCTTTGCCTGATAACCTCATAGGAAGTTTAACCTTGCTGGTTGATTCCTTTGGGCTTGAAACTGAAACATTCAGAATAAAAGGTCACTTGCCAATTGTTTGGGAAAGGGGCAAAGAGAATAATAAGCACACTAACTGAGCAGATTTTGCAAAACAGTGTCTTAAGAATTACTCTACATGTCATGATGTCAGAGGTCACTCATTTGAGAAGTACTGCTGGGTTCTTACAGAAAAAGTAACTAAAATATCTAAAGGAACTGGGGAAATAACTTTGGTTACTTTTTTGTTGTTTTGACTGATACACTATGATGAGAAATTCACCAGGTAGGACTCAAATTCTTAAAAGTACCAAAAAATTCCAAACACAAATGCATTCACAGAATCATAAATAAAGAAACCATGCAAAGTTTTTACCTTTAGAGGAATGTGGTTAGTGTGGCAGAGCTGGGAGGGATGTGTTCAAACTAATAATACTCAAATATGACATTTTATGAATATTCAGAAAGACACAATTACACAATTGCAGCCTCCATTCAACTGAGGGTAGATGATGGAAACTTCAACATGACCTAAATTATTTAAAAAAAATACCTTTTGATCAATACTTGCCAGGGGATATGAACTATATTCATCAGTTTTGCATTACCAAAATGAAATACCCAAGACAATTAACTTTTAAGGGAAAAGGTTTACTTAGCTGACAGTGGTAAAGTTTCCAGTCCAAGGTCAGGCAGCCCGTAGCTTTGAGTCACAGGTGAAGTGTGCACATTGAAACAAACTGTTCACATCAGGAGCTGGGAAGCAGAGAAAAACTGGGGTCCCATAGACCCCTTCCAGGGCATGTTCTCAAGGATAATCAGTGACCTTCTAAGGTCCTACCTTGTACAGGTAAGTACCTACTGCCTTCAGATACCATCACCCTGAGGACCAAGGTTTTAGCACATGGATCTTTGGAGGTCACTATCATGTTCAAACAATGACACAAATTAATAAAAAAATAAACATACAGGATTTGTGATTCAGTCCAAAAATTAAAGTGTGTTATGTTATTTTAATATCTGATAAACCTGGGATGACCTTGACTTGTGTGACCACAAGTTGCCCTTCCCGTTCTGCTCTTTATAACATTAATCTAGCTGAACGATGCTCCTTGCCTAGCGGACCATGCAGTTCCTGCTCATCACTGCATAGCAGGCTTTGGTTCCTTGACAGACCATGGATTATTCAAATAAATTAATCCCATCCTCCTTGGGAAGTGCAATTTTGGCCTCTTACAGTCCCTAGATTTCACTGATTGTGAGTACAACCCTTGTTTGGCTTTTTGGGGCATTTAGCATCTTCCTTTCCTCCTCCCCGTCTGGGATATAAATATATGTAACTAATACACCACAGTTGTTCTCATCTATCTGATTCCAAATATCATGTGTTTTGCTATCCCAAAATCCCTAGGGCAAAAATTTCCCTTTCACTACTGGAATGAAGAGAAGTTGATGAAAACAGAGGAAGTGGTCTTGTACAGAACAAGTTTTCTAGTCTTATACGGTGAAATGAATTAGAACTCATGATTGAGAACAAGTTCATAGACAAAATTTCATGTGTGCTCAATTTCTATTGTGTGCAAAGACACAAATGTCTATACATATGAAAATCACATAACCTAAATTCACAACATCAGTGTATCTCTAACCCATGAAGGAGAAGATGTTTTATAGCATTTATTTATATTTTTAGTTTGAAAACTTTTCTTTTTTTTTTTCATTTATTTTATTCTAATTTGTTATACATGTTTACAGAGTACATTTCATTTATTATTACATATAAAGAGCACAATTTCTCAAGTTGCTGGTTTTATATAAAGTATTTTTATAACAATTGTGTCTTCATACATGTATTTAGGGTAGTCATGGATAACTCAGTCTGCCGTTATTCCTATTTCCTTGCCCCCTCCTCCCTCCTCCTTTTGTTCTATTTAAAGATTTTTCCTTTCTCTCATTTTCACTCCCTTGCCTTTATAAGTTAGTATCTTCATATCAAAGAGATCATTCGACCTTTGGTTTTTGGGGATTTGCTAACTTCACTTAGCATTATTTTCTCCAACTCCATCCATTTACCTGCAAATACAATGATTTTATTATCTTCTAATAAAATGAAATTAAATCTCTTTCTCTCACCATGCACAAAACTTAACTCAAAGTGGATCAAGGATCTAGGAATTAAACCAGAGACCTTGCACCTAATAGAAGAAAAAGTAGGCCCAAATCTCCATCATGTTGGTTTAGGCCCCAACTTCCTCAATAAGACCCCTATAGCACAAGAACTAAAACCAAGAATCAATAAATGGGACAGATTTAAACTAAAAAGCTTCTTCTCAGCAAAAGAAACAATCAGTGAGGTGAATAGAGAACCTACAGAATGGGAGCAAATCTTTACCACAAGCACATCAGATAGAACACTAACCTCAAGAATTTATAAAGCTCTCAAAAGCCTTAACACCAAAAAAACAAATACTCCAATCAATAAATGGGCCAAGGAGCTAAACAGACACTTCTCAGAAGATGATATGCAAACAATCAACAAATATATGAAAAGATGTTCATCATCTCTAGCAATTAGAGAAATGCAAATCAAAACTACTCTAAGATTTCATCTTACTCCAGTCAGAATGGCAGCTATCAAAAAACAAAAACAAACAAACAAACAAACAAACAACAATAAATGCTGGCGAGGGTGTGGGGAAAAAGGCACATTATTACATTACTGGTGGGACTGCAAATTGGTGAAGCCAATCTGGAAAGCAGTATGGAGATTCCTAGGAAAACATTTGACCCAGCTATCCCACTCCTTGGTCTATTCACAAAGGACTTAAAAACAGCTTACTTCAGTGACACAGCCACTTCAATGTTTATAGCAGCACAATTCACAATAGCTAGACTGTGAAACCAACCCCGATGCCCATCAGCGGATGAATGGATAAGGAAACTTTGGTTTTATGGCATTTAGAGTGCACAAATAAGTACCAAATTATTTCAGAAGGGCTGCTTTTCACGAACATTCCTTCTTTGGTGCTTCAGGAGTTTTTGCTCTTCAGCTCTGAGGAGCCTCAGGACAGAAGCATCTTAGCACTTTCTTTTCTCCTTATCCTGCCTCTAGGCTGTGTTAAGAGGAAAGAACAGCAACTTGGGTTTCTATAACTTACACAACTTTTGCCTGGCTGATCATGTAAATAAAGGCATTAGGGATTTGTATGTGTTGTTTCACAAGTTTTCCTCTATCACACTAAAAAATCAGTCAGATAAATCACCTTGTGTATATTTTGATGTGAGTGTCCCAAGGGTGAGAAGTTTTATTGCTTAATTTTTTCATCTGTGAAACTTGAATAATGTTTAGCATTCAGAAACTGCTCAATACATATGAATGAGTATGTATGCAATAATAGTTTTAGAAAATATGGTTGACATATTGCTAGAAATCAGGCAAGTGAAGAAAATTATGTAACTTTTATCATTACATAATTTTATTCTTTCTTATTTTATTTTAATAATTCCTCACAACATTTGTCTCTATAATACATAGTTGTCATTTTAATAAAGTTTTATTTCTTTCTTCCATCCTTAGCTGATTTAGCTGATTAGATTGTACACAATCTTAAATGTTAACCCAAATAAATTCTATTCTTGTCATTTCAAGCTCTTACTAGAGCTAACAATAATGAATGCCCCTTAAATGGTCTTTTTACAAGTAATGACCATATGATTGGATCAAAATATATAATTTTCTGTCTTTGTCACCAATAGTTTATTTTTTTAGTCTCCTGGTTTAGAATAAAAAATGTACAGGAATGAATTCTGTAAACACAAAACAATTGCCTGGTATACATAAAGGGGTGATAAATTTGATTAACTAGTAAAATTTATACTAATTAAATTCATAAGTAATAATAATAATCATTTATTGAATATTTACTATGTCTCAAGCACTGTGCTAGTGGGATATAATGCTCTGTATAATTTTCATAATAATCCTACAAAGTAATTGATATTAAGTCCTTTACATAGGAGATTAAACTGAGGCTCAATGAAATATTTCCTTTTAAGGCACATAGCAAGTTAGGGGCTGTGATGGTTAATATTATACATCAAGTTTGGTAGGTTATGGTACCAGATATTTGGGTCTAAAACAATTCTATATATTTCTGTGAAGACTTTTTTAATATACAATGAACAAATCAGTTACATAGAGAATAAAACCTTAATAATGCAGGTGAGACTTATCAGTTGACAGACTTAAGAAGAAGACTCATCTTTCCTGAGGAAGAACAAATTTAGCCAGCATATGGACTTAAGTCTCCAGCTGCAGCACTTCCCTGGGTTTCCAGCCTGATGACCTACTTTCCAGATTTTGGATCTGCTGGATTCTATAATCAAAACAATCAGTGCCTTGAAATGAATTGTGCATGTAAGTACATAGGTAGATAAATAGGCAGAGAGAGAGAGAGAGAGAGAGAGAGAGAGAGAGGGGGGGAGAGAGAGAGAGAGAGACTTTATATTGTTTAAAATTTTATGAGTTTTTATATTGTTGTTTTTCTGGAAAGACCTAATGAATATATTGACAAAAATAAAATTTAAAACAAGGCATCTCTGACTGCAAAGCTGGAGATTCCTTGAATATTGGGGATAATACAAATTCAAATCATGCTATTCTAATTTTTTCATTTACTACATGCATATCTTTCTGTAATGTGTTTGTGTGTGTATTCCTGTACAGACCCTCCCACCACCACTGGTTATAGAGGACACATAATTCATGGACAGCTGATTTTTCAGATCCCACCAATTGTTTTAGTGGTGGACTCAAAGTGAGGCTAGTTAAAGCCTCCCTGGATCTAAAGGAAAAGAGGAATTTCCTCTACAATTCTTTTCACTAAGGACAAAGTAGAAGTTCATATATATCAGGGGGTGCCAGAAGATAAAGTGAGCAGAGGAAAAAGCAGAAGAATGCAGTGGAGAGAAAGACTGTTAATGAATCTTTGGTATTTCTGGGACTACACTTAGTTCTCTGGTATTATATATCCTGATAGTTGAAATTCGAGTTGTGTTTAAATTCGAGTTGTGTTTCTCTCAATTGAAAATACAAAAATTAGACTAATACTCTGCAACACCATTGATCATATTTTATTTTATTGTTTTGCATTTTTAAAAAATTAGCTCATAAAGATTTTTATGCCCAGTATACTGATAAATATCACCACGGGACAAATATCAGCACAGATACCTCATCATATGTAAAAATCCATTTATGTTCCATCAAAGCAATGTATTCAATTATGTAATAGGCATAATATTTCATGATACTTGAAGATGCCCATAACTTTCTGTCTTTATAGAATGATTTAGTTTTCCAAATTCTATTTCCTTAAATCTCTAGCTCAGATATTAAGTGCTATGACATATTTGAATAGGTATGAATACCTCAATGTATTAATTAATTTATTGTCAATGTTTTGGATAGCTAAACATTTTACAACTTGTTAACAGCCAATAAATATTACATAATCTGATTCATATGGTTAAAATACAAAGACTAATCCACAGTCACTCAACCACAAATATTAAATCAGCAATATTTTCATATATACATATTTTATGTTTATGTACATGCTGTTACATAAATGAATATGTATGAATATGTAAATACTGTTACATAAAATTCTTGGGTATGTGCAGTTTAGACTAAAAATTACATTTTTCTAATTTAAAGTTGTTGATCATTTAATATTTTTGAACAAAGGATAATGTGCAGAAAACAAATATTATGTATCTACTGTATGAGATTATGAATGGGTAATCTAAGAACAAAGCAGAAATAGGTAGAGATTTTTTGTTTTATATTTTTATTTTATTTAACCTAAAGTTATAGAAGGAAAATTAAAGGAAAGTATCAATTCAACATCAACAATTTTCCCACTTTTAATACGTATAGAGGTTTGAATCACATTTGCTGTGCAGAAATGCAGATTCATATGGAACGATTATTAAATAGTCTTAATACATGCAGTAGACACATTAATGGCAATAAACTTTTAATAAGGATTTTTATTATATTGTGGAAAAAATTCTCTCACTAGTTAAATATGTTGTGGAAAAGTTTTCATTAATTGCATTATATGAAAGACATCTCTGTAATTGGGTATCTTTCAAATTGGATGAATAAGGAGAGAAAATACCCCATCATTTGTCAAAATAAAATAAATTTTCAACATGGGATATAGGATACATAATTTTTTATGATGTTTTGAATATTATAAAGATTCTATAGAAATGCTTTTAAGATGTATTCAGTATATGCTTTTGGTAAGTCCTCTACCAGAAATAAACATAATAGACCATCATTATTCAATAACATTATATCATTAATGCTTACATACATCTAGAGTTAATAGTGCATGTTCAGAATAATCATATGGCGCAGACTGGTTTGTCCCAATTAATCTTTCTCAAACCTAAATCTGATCATGTCCGTACTCTGCTAAGAAAAACAGAAATTCTCTCTTCCTTGGCTTACAGGATAATGTCTAAACTCTATAAAATTTGCTTCCTTATTCTGCAAACTCTCATCCTCCTAGAATGTACCATATGACAACTTTAAATACTATCATTATTTCCTGAATTCAACAGGGCCTTTAGAAATATACAATCTTGTTCATTTTCTTCTTCTGCATGGAATGCATTCCATCCACCTTTGTTTATCTAACTCCTATTCACCCACGAAGATCTTTCCAGCTGAAAGTTGATTTCTTACATTCAGCCTTCTTTGAATCCCTCAGACAGACATGTGTTCTCTTTATTCTCATTTCCTTTACCTCATACCTTCAATTTTGTATTTATCTCCCTGAGCTCTAATAATATCTGATTATTTCTTTTTGTGTGTACACACAATAAATCCATCAAGGTCTAGTTACGTGTATGTGTTTTTTTTAAATATTCTTTGTATTAAGAAATATGACTCAGACATAGCACATACTTGTTAATTATTTTTATGCATTTTAGTGAAATGTTTATAAACATTCACATCCGTGTGTTCATTCATCATAGGAAGAAATAAATGAATAGAATATTTTCTTGAATGCTCGAATCTCTGCTTTTAGAAGTGAGTTCTAAATATTTTGATCATAATTAGGAAAGAGCTAATGAGAAAAGAGGCAAAAATCTGTGTATAGAGGACTTAAACATCATTATATTACCTTGAACAAAAGACTCATATTTAGAGAGAATATTAGAAACCTTTAAACTGAAACCTTCATTTACCTGGTATACAATCAAATACTCTTTTGAAGGGCCTTGGAAGATTTTCAATTTGTATCTCAAGATCAAAAGAAAATAAGATTATATTTTTACTCTTTTTTTGTCTCTTTTAATTTTTTTTATTATTATAATTTGTTATACACGTTTGCAGAGTACATTTCATTTCATATTAAGTTCCAGGAACATTTTTTATCTCAAATATCTTATCTCAAATATCTAATCAAAATGGAAGCACAAGTCTATCTTTGTAATTATAACTTACCCCTCACTTCAATATATATATATATATATATATACACATATGTATACACACAAACATATATATACACATTAAAATTCTCCTAATAAAATATATCAATATTGAGTTATTTGATTTAAATAAATTAAAGCAAAACACTACTAACAGTGACAGAAAGGGAATAAGTTTAATTTCATTCAATTTAATAATTTCTATTCATCAGAACAGAATTAAAAGGGAATCCACAGACTGGGATTGTTGCAATGCATGTATATATAACCGAAGGCTTTTATCCAGTTTGTACAAGGAATGCCTGCCCATTAAAAATGAAAAGATGGCCACTCAATAGAAAAATGGGCAAATGACTTGAATAGATATTCCACAAAGAATATCCTAAAGATGGACAAAAACATATTAAAGACTATTGAACTCAGTTTTCATAGGAAAATGCAAATTGTGAAACAAAATATGGCATCTATTAATCTATCAGAAGGCAAAAAAATGAAAGAGATGGAAGATACTAGTTGGTTGAAAAGGGGAGTAAATAAACTTGCTGTTGGTGAGAATGTAATCGATATAACTATTTCATAAGCCTGTTTTATCTATTAAAGCTGAACAACGGCATAGTCTATGGGACAGAGAATAGAGTATAAACTCAGTAGTAATGTACCCATGTTAATCAAAAACATTAAAAAAATTTTCATTGATGATGCACTTTTTATAAATGTGCAAAAAATCCAATGGCTCCTCAGCAGTTAAATGAATAAATATATATTTAAATGCATTTCATTGGTAAAAACTCATTGAGCTGCTCACTTGTGATATTTATACTTTTCAGTATGTTTTATGTTGTAATATGAAAGCAAAAATTGTAAATTTATATTAATATTTTAATGTGACAAAGAGAGTTCAAAAAATTGCTAAAGATAATAACTTAAATCACATGTTGATTTAACTCTTAAAACTCACTGTTTCATTGGCATGAATGTTTTGTCAACATTATATTAATAATTGATTATGAGATCCAGTCACAATTGTTTCTTGCATAGACCAATCTTTAAATTACCTGGCCAAAAATGCAGAATTATTTCATTATGTTTTAGAAAGCACATGAAGTACTAATTGCATTGTATTTAATGGTGTTGCTTAAATTTAGATGATGGTCTTATTGTTTAATAATGTAAGTAATCTATGATCCTCTTTTCATCGCATAATGACTTTTTCATCAAAGTCTTCCAACATCTACTAATTAATTTAAATTCACAGATTTTATGTATTCCTTTATACCAATGGAAACTGATGTTTATTTTCAATTCTCCTGGCCACTATTATTATAAATACATGCATGCATGATACCTGGATTAATACTAAGTAACCACTAATAATAAATAAACGGTAATGGTTTTCTAAGGATCAATGTATATCATTCATTTCTCTAAATCTAAGAAGTAAAATTATTATTAATATTTTTGATGTAAGGATATGAACAAAGAAGATCTTATCCAAGATCATATGTCTATGCAATTTAGACCAAGGTAGGTTGATTTCATCACTCATGCACTTAACTCTGATATTACTGGTAGTATCCACTCCTATCTTAAGTCATAGTGAATATAGTACTTCAGTCTTGAATATACATATATGAAATTATGCATTTAATACAAATTCTAAATAGAAGTGAATTTATGTAGGGACATCCTTCTCTTTTTTCCTGAAATTTTTTCTGCAACTATACTTGAAAAGCAACTTGCTAATGTCTCTACTCTGCATCAGGTTGTGTATGTGGGGAAAAAAAACTCATGTAGTATATTGAGGGCTTATTTATATGAGAAAATAATGGCAATTGAAATCATAACATAAGTCAGGAACCAAGATCATATTTTTAAGCAAAGTACCTTCTTTCATGACTTATCTTCAGTTTTCTGCTTGTCCCTATTCTGCTGAATACATGTACACTGAACAGCACTTAAGTGGTTTGTGAGAAGAAAATTATTCCATGTAAGTGACACCTTCTAAGTTAATTATCCACTAATGTCTGAATAACCTTCTTCATTTGTGAAATTATATTTAAAAATTATCTAGTGCTTCTGTTATATTTCTTCTCCCTAGGTCTTTCTCTCAACTGGTGCAATGGCTTTTCTTTCAAGAGAAACCTGATATATTAAAGCTAAATATCTTTAAGGATGCTTTAACTCACCTTCCATATGCCATGGAGAACATATAACCACAAAGGGGAAGGGGAAATGAACATTGGTCTACCACAGAAATACAGAGAAAGTTTTACCTTAACAATTACCAAGATTTTCTTAAAAAAAAAATAAAAAAGAGAGAATTATGGAACAACAGGATTCTTTTTCATCTCTAGGTCTTTCTCATGAGAAATCTCAAGAGGACAATCAGAATTGCTGTTTCTATATTCATCTGAAGGGGAGGAAGAGGACAAACAATTGAAGGTGATTTTAACAAGATTTCAGGCAGCAACACAGGAATTAAATGTTGAAAACAGAAGGGTGATAATGTCAGAGCACTTGCAAAGAAATATGAGTCTAACTATGTCTTCATTAAACTTTCAGTTTAAGCTTTTTAAAGGTTGAATAAAATATTTCATTGTTGTGTCTATCAGAAATCATGCATTAAATTCCTGAAAGATTTGGTTGTAGTCTATTTTTAAAAGATGATATTTCCAAAATTCTCATCATACATATTTTAAATGACAGTGGTACATCTTTGAATCACTCTAAAAATAATAAAAAATATCATATTAAATATGTATCCTTTGATAGTGGTTACCAGGCATTATAAATAGGAAATCAAAGCAAAACAGTAGCTATAAAAAATAAATAGAAGGTTTATGATGAAACAATTCTCTAAGAAGTTAGAGATTACTGAAGATATTGAGAAATCATGCCCAGCCCTCTGTGTCTTTCTTCCTCATGTATTTCCTGTGTCAAGAGACTTGTTTCTTCATCTACCTACTCATCAGAATCCTTTAGATTTCAATATTAGTAATCAATGATTTTTCAACTCCTAGCAAATTCAGTCTTCCTGACAAATCTCAAAACCAACCTTTTTATTTAGAGCTTCATTGAGATGTGGGGTATATACATTGCCACCCATCCTTAATGAGTATACCTCAATGGTTTATGATATATTCACAAAATTGTCTACCCACCTCCATAATCAATTTTAAATCATTTTCACCAATTCCAAAAGAATTTCTGGGCTTATCAGCAATTACTCCTGGCTTCCTTCACCTCTTGCCCTTAGCAATCCCTAATCTAGTTTCAGCCTCTCAATTTTTCCATCCTGGATATTTCATATAACAGGTAAAATACAACATGGGGTCTTCCATGACTGACACCTTCACTCAGAATAACGTTTTCAGTTTCTCCTATGTTTTAGAATGGATCAATACTTCATTCCTAGTTATGGCCAAGCTAATAGGCTATTTTAGATATCCAACACTTTATTTATCTGTGTATGTTTCTACTTTGGGCTACTATGAATAATACTGTTTTGAACATTCAGACACACATTTTTATATGTTTTCATTTCCCTGGGGTATAGAACCAGAAATTCTGTGCTTATCTTTTGAGGGATTGCCAGGGTGTTTTCCAAAGTGATTTCACCAATCTGCTTTCTTACACGCAATTTCAATCTCTCTGCATCCTCTTTGACCCTTTATATTCTTTTGTCTTTTTGAAAATATCCATCTGTGTGTTCAGTGGTAGGTCAGTTTGTTTTATATTTGCATTTTCCTGGATTGTTGATTACTTTTTCCAATGTGCTTTGTTTATGAGGTAATGAGAATAACGCATTATTCTTCATTTCATTGTGTGCTTTGTAAGGAATGTGCATATTTTCAGATCATTTTCTGGCCTTGATTGGAAAAAAAAAATGTGTGGTGATTTTATTTAAATAAATTTCTTGCCCAGAATACTTCACAAGACTATGCATCATCTTTTCCAGAATTAAGTATTCTTCTGCTTCTTTTGTTATGTTGCAATTTTTAAAAATTTTATTGAGGCATTATTGATATAAAAATTTACATATTTAAATTTTATATTTTTATGAGTTTGGACTATGAATATATAATATACAATCAAAGTACTAAACATACCCAAAACTTCTAAAAATTTCCTTGTGTTCTTTTATGCATATGTTTTATTTGTTTTGTTTATTATTCATTCTTTTGCTAATAACTAACATGAAATATACCTTTATATTTTAAAGAGCACAAATACTGTACTGTTAACTATAAGTACTCATTTGTATAGAAGATCTGATACTTGTTCATTTTCTATAACAGAAACTTTATTACTGAAAAATAATTCTTCATTTCCTCTCTTCTAACTACCTTTCTATTTTTTCTGCTTCTATGAGTTTGACTATTTCAGATATCTTACATAAGTGAAATCTGGCTCTGTGTCTGGCATATTTCACTTAGCAAAACATCCTCTAAGTTCATCTTTACTGTTACAAATGCCAGAATTTTCTTCTTTTTCAAGTCTAAATAATACCCTATTTTGTGTGTGTGTGTGTGTGTGTGTGTGTATCACATTTTATTTATTCACCTATCAATAGGAAGTTGGGTTATTTTCATGTCTTGGCTACTATGAATAATGAGGTAATGAATAGGGGGTATAGCTATCTCTGAAATTTTGATTTAAATTCTTTTGGATATATCCCCAAAAGTACACTACTGAATCACATAGTAACTATATTTTTGGTAAATTCCCTTATTGTTTTCCATGGTAATTCTTTCATTCCATGTTTCAGCAAAAGTGTATAAATGTTTCAAACTTCTGCATGTTTTAACCAACACTTACTTATCTTCTGTTGTTTTGATAGCCACTGCTAACAGCTATTAGATGATGTAATTCCTCATGATTCTATATTATATAATATGTACTCTCTAACCTGACGGTGTTCAACTCCTCTATTTTACTATATGCTAGCTATTTATGGATGCTTGGCACATTCTATATCTGGATATATTTAACTCACAACCTGAAATTATAGCACTGGATAGATGGCCTCTGGATGATGTAAACGGAAAAATGACATGCATTACCAAATCTTTATAGGTAGATAGATTATATAGAAAGCTTCAGGCATCTTTTCTAAAAATACTTAACCAGGATAGTTACATATCTATATCTATATCTATATCTATATAACATACATACACACATATATACATACATATAACACACACACACACACACACACACACACACACACACACACACACACATATATATATATATATGTAAAACGCATCTGATTCCTACCTGATTTGAAAAATCCTTATAACCATTATCTTTATATATTGAGGTCAGCTTGCTTTAGATTTGCATTTATATATATATGTGTGTGTGTGTGTGTGTGTGTGTGTGTGTGTGTGTATAACTATTATCTTCATATAACTATTATTTCAATGAAGCTACAGATATAAAAGTTAGGTGTGGGCCTTCAGGGACTCCTTTATGTTTATAAGACGACACTAATTTGTGTGTGTGTGTGTATACTTTGGGCTTGTGGTGTGGCAGTACATCATATATATATATATATATATATATATATGTATATTTCAGTATGGATGTGCTTATTTGATTAATTATATCAAGCATTTGTAGAACATTTTTTCATGTGGAATATATTCCCAATATTTAAAATGTATAAGAAATTGCTTGAATTCAGTTAAATATTGTTTTAGATATATAAGCACAATAATGAAACAAGTGTTCAAAAGACTTACAAGCTAATTTCTTTTAAATGGAAAATGGAAGTGGTGGGTAGAAAGTTTCTACAGGGATTTCAGGAAATATCTACCAAGCAGTGGTTTGATGGTTAGTCATAAAAATGATAGCATGCAAATTATATTTCAGGCAAAGAACATCAGTTGGTACAAGTGACTGCTAGTGTGATCAGCCATTCTAATTTGCCCAGAATTGAGGAATGTCCATGGATTTAAGCCTTTCATCACTAAAGCCAGGAAATCCCCAGAACCTTGAACAAGTTTATCATCCTCTGTACAGACAATAGGAAGATGACAATCAAATACATTTCAAACTCTGCTTGGGGTTAGAGAAGATGAAGGCACAAGTGGACAGTCATATTTCTTGTGGCCACCCATGAATACAAAGTTAACACATCTGCTTCCTATATAATTTGAAATACTTATATTTATAACCATTATCTTTATAAAACTATTATTTAAATGAAGCTCCATCAATAAAAGTTAGGTGTGGGCCTTCAGGGCCTCCTTTATGTTTATAAAATGACACTGAATAGTAAATACTTCCAATTTGGCTGGCACCCTGATTTTGGTCTTCAGCCTCTAGAACTATGAGCAGACTAAATGGACTAAAAGAGTGTCTCTGCATTGTTTTTAAATGCCAGTTCCAGTTTCTTACCTTGTTCTTGATTGGCACTAATGTGCACAATGTGTTTGAAAACTTTTGGAAATTAGTTATTTTAAAGTTTCCTAATTCCCTATAGGAATGAATTTTAAAAGAAGCTTATAAAAGGATGATAATATAATGACAGATAAATTTCATTTCAGATAAATGAATATGAATAGAAAGTGGGTGGATTTTTTTTTTCCATATAAAAGTGAGGCCAACTGAAACTAAAAGCCAATTTAATAAGATTTGTCTTCTGGTACTACCAACTGGCCACTGCCCTCTTGGAGAAGAGAAGAAAGATACACAAATGAGGCAACCAAATAAGAACTGGAACAGAGCTCATTAAACTATTTCTTAGTCCAAATTCTGTTGTGCTAGCATCTGTTTGGATTTTGCAGTATCCAGTGTGTGCTTCTGAGGGTGAAAAGAGAAGCAGCAATTTCTGGTTCTCAATATCTTCTGGTGAATAACAAAACCAACACCAGGAATCTGCTGCTCTTGGAACATACATGAGCAATATGATCAATTCATAAAATGGAAAAATTTTGCCTGATTTTGAATTATTAATTTAAATTTAAATATTTTTAATCATTTTTTCTCTTTCTAAACTTTATCTTTATACATACACGTACAGATACTCACATATACACACAATGGTTATAAATTGCCCTAATATCAGTGATCTACAAACATATCACAGAACATTAAATTTATTAGAAACTTGATCATCGCAAGTTTAATTTGTGTGTCAATTTTGTTGTATTGAAAGCTTAACATTCTATGTTATTCTGTAATTGAATATAATGCAAATCAGGCATTTTAATAAACATTTATTAGGAACTTTATGTTGATTAACATAGTATAGACTTACAATTTCTTTTAAAATAAAACTTATTTTTATCAGTCAGCTTTACATAGCTGTGACAAATATCTCAGATAAATAACTTAAATGAATGAAAGCTTATTTTGGCTTATGGTTTCAGAAGTTTCAGTCCATAACTATTTGTCTCCATTACTTTGGGCTTGTGGTGTGGCATTACATCATGGCGCAGAGGTTGTACTGCCTCTCCCAGAGGCACGCAGCAGAGAGAAAAGAGTAAGGGTACTAACTCCTTTTAAGGATCCATCCCCCGTAACAACTTCCTTCTATGGGGCCCCATGAAAGCACCTGTAGAGATTTGCCGCTGGCAACACTGGAGCTGCAGGAGAAAACTCGGAGGCAGGATGGAAAACGAAAAAGTTCTTTTATTCTTCTCTCTCTGGCTTCTGCAACCTCTAATACCATACACACTTTCACAAAAAAACATGGCACACACTTTTACAAAGAACCACAGCACCCACACAGTAGCATTGATCTAGCACGCTTTCTCTCGGGCACAGTCTCACCCGCTCAACCAGAATGGCACTGGCGAGCCTTTTCTCCCTGCCTAAGTCTATTTAGATCCTGCGCTAAGTCCCGGAGATTCTGGGCCAAGTTCAATTAGGGCTTCTGCAGCCCCACATCCTGAAGTTTGCACCACCTCACAATAGCTCCAGCCACCAGCTGGGGATCAAGACACATGAAGATCCTAACCTTATTCATGCTTTGTGTATATGGTTTTCCATGATAATTAGCCATGTTAAAAAAAAAAGATACTATCACTGCTAAAAGAATAAATTATTCAGAGACAGCATTCTTTACTGAGTAGTCCATTTGTTTCATCAAAACTCAGTTTACAGTATCTTCTTCCATAATACCATTAATCCAAAAAATACAACTTACATATGAATACTACATTAACAAAATAATAATAATTAATGACCTTATTGCACTCATTAAACCATCCTTAGTGACTTATTTTATTGTGTACTGCTCTCTGCCTTTATCCAACATAAAAACTGTACTATCATTTGCTGGTCACAGACACAGAAGAGGAGTTCAGCATTCCTGGATAACTACTGAGGCAATGTAGTAGAGGTCGCAGTTATAATCTTTTAACAAATGTCTATTTATGAAGATGTTGGATATTAGAGAAACTCTGTCTCAATGCTGGTTATGGAACTTTTCCACATTTATCTTAAAAAAAAAAGAAAATATAAGTTAAATAAGGTGTTTTATATTAGTGAGAGTATAAAGCAGATCTGCCACAGTGATGAAGTCACTCCATGTATCAAGTATAAGCAGAGATTAATTTGCCTCTGCAATATGGAAATAAGTTAATATACTTCTACTACAAATCAGCATGTGAAAAAATATAGATTCAGAAGAAACTTAAATATAGTCCTTCCCACATATTCTTAAGGGAACTATTGTAGCATTTATCCAAACAAGTCATAAGGTCAATTAGAAGTTATCTGGCTGGGCGCAGTGGCTCATGCCTGTAATCCCAGCACTTTGGGAGGCTGAGGCAGGAGGATCGCAAGTTCAAAGCCAGCCTCAGCAATGGCAAGGCACTTAGCAACTCAGTGAGACCCTGTTTTCTAAATAAAATACAAAAAAGGTCTGGGGATGTGACCCAGTGGTCGAGTGCCCCTGAGTTCAATCCCCAGTACCACAAAAAAAAAAAAAAAAAAAAAAAAAAAAAAAAAAAAAAAGTTATCTGTACCTAGAAATAGCCAAAATATTGGGTGTTGGCCAATTTAATTTTGATCTAATTATACAAAGTAGAACTAATTCAAGTTTGTCACTAATAAATATTGCTTCACGTCATCACCTCCATAGCTATAACTACCTGAATGAGAAATTGAAATGGCATAGTAGATAAATTTGTGCTGAATTGTACATAATTATCAGCTGCTGATCTTGCCTATACCAAAGGAATAGGAATATTCAGGTATGTGTTCATGTATGCAGATAATAAAAAAATGGTCCAGATTTAGAATGTGTATCATAACTAAAACATATAACTCCACCTAGATGTTTAGGGTGCGTGCGTGTCTGTGTGTGTATGCATACATATATATCATCTGCACTGTTTAGTACTACTTTTGAATGTGGGAGGCCTGACTGGAATTATGAAATTTCTAATACTTGGCCCAATTCAAAAGCTATCAAGTAGCCTTCCACAGTTTTAAAAATTGAGACAGAAGGCACAAGTTTCTGAAACATGAGATGAAAAACTTTATTTTTCATGACCCAGCAGAACATACAAAGTTCAAGTTTGTTTGAGTCCCTGCCCACCTCTTGCTTATGTACCACAGAGAGAATGTGAGGCTAACACAGAGAGATGCTATACATACAATAGTCACAAATGTGTGCATATTTAAGAAACTCAAATCTTTTTTTTTTTTTCTTTTGTTGTTGTTGTATATGGACATGATGCCTTTATTTTATTTGTTTATTTTTATGTGGTGCCAGAGATCCAACCCAGTGCCTCAGGCACTGAGCCACAACCTCAGCCCCAAGAAACTCAAATCTTTTAAAAGGGCTACTGGAAAATCTGTACAACTCTTCTCCCAGAAAAAGAAATCATTTTATCATCTTGGTCTGAACCAAATCTAGACTCTGACACACAGAGGGACACCATTTGTATCTTCCAAGGGTGCTTGCTATACACACAAACTTGAGAAGGCATTTCAAAATCAAAACTGATATAGGTCATAAGAAAGGCTATAAGAAATTGTCCTCCAAAAGTAATCTTTGCATCATGATCAAGGGAGCAAAAACTACCCATGGAATTAGATCCTAAATAAAATATGACCAACAATATGACTGCATTTTATTTACAGTGCCATGACAATGGTCAGATCTCCAGCTACTCACAGAAACATTAACCTCTTTGTTTTGCTCCTTTTTTCTATATAACATATTTTGCTTAAAAAATACTCTGAGTTTATCTTGAGCTGGAATCCTAGGAGACTGCCAAAAGGGAAGCAGGCAATAGGCTTTCCCTGACATAAAGGAGAGTTGAGAACATGTTCTTTGGTCTCATTATCTGTGTTTACATGCAAGTCTCTGCAGTCTTCAGTAGGATTAGGCAGATGAGTTTGTCAGAAGATGTTGCTTGCCAAAATCAATCATACACAATCAACTAAATTATATCCTCTGGTGTGCTTGTGAGGACACTTAAGTGGAAAACTTCAGCCCACAATCATAATTGTGCCATGAAATTAGTTCATTCCTTTAGGTATGAAAGCATTTGATTTTAATTGCTTAGGTGCACAGCCTTGGAAAATAAGAGAGTACAGGATAGTGAACAAAATTTTGCTCACATGGTAGGTATGACTTCAAGGATCCTCTCATTCCTAGACACTGTTTCTTGGGAAATACAAGATTATCTCCAAAGACTAAATAGAATGGTAGAATTTTTATATTAGTTTTGCTATGAAATGCAAATTTCTAATTTAGAAATATTCCTTCTTCAGAAGAACAGTGAGAATATAAAAGGACACATGTTATAACAATTAAATCAACTTTCTGTGTTTATTCATTTATCTAGGATTTAATAAGCATTTCCCAAGAGCTATGAAAAGAATAGTAAATGCCATAAATGTTACTGTATTTGTAGACCTTCTATGTTTGGAAAGGCCAACCTATCCAGATGCATGCAAACTAACCAAGGCAGTTTAAACAATTACTAACATTAAAAAGAAAAAAAAGAAAATAATTGAAGGGGTATTTGTTTTCCCATATTCATTTCAGCACAATTCGCAATAATCAAGACATGGACTCAAACTGTGAATCTAAGAGCTGATGAAGGGATAATGTGGAATATATATGCAGTAGAATACTATTTGGCCTTAAGAAGTTGGAAATCCTGTTATTTGCTACAAAATGAGTGAATCTGGAGGACATTATGCCAAGTAAAATAAGTCAAGCAGAGAAAGACAAGTGTTAAATGATTTTGCTTATATGCAGAATTCTTAAAAGTTCATGTCACAGACATAGAGAATAGAATAACGGATACCAGAGGCTGGGGGCTGGGTAGGGATGCAGAAGGGGAGAATGAGGAACTGTTGCTCAAAGACTTAACATTGCAGGAAGAGAGGAAGAATAGTTTTAGATCTACTTCACAGCATGGTGACTACAGTAAATAATGGTGTATTTATTATACACACACATTTATGTATATGTACATATATGTACATATGCATATATATTTATATAATTACGATTTGTTATAAGAGATAATTTAATAAAAAGAAAAGTATAGATAAGAAAGGCAAGTCCGTTTTCAATTGTATGATGAAGGAAGTTAATTTTGAAATATTTAAAAGATAAATAATAAGCATGAGTCTAAAAATTAAGAATTATAAATAGAGATAATAAACTCCAACTCAAAAGTGGGAGTTGGTGGGCACTGTAGATGGCAGAAAGCAAAGCCAGCATAACTAGAAAACAATAAATTTTAGAGGGATTATTGTTCATGGTGTGTACTTTCTCTTCATTTTAACAATTTCTATTACAAATCATTGACCTATGATATAAAAGACTAAAATCTAGATTGTGATTGTAATTACTGGGAAATTGTCTGGCTTTCATAGCAAGGCCTTTGTGTCCATCTATTGATCCTAATTTCACAGAATATCAACATTAGATTAAGCCATTATGTAATCATGATGAGTGGAACAAAAAATGAGGCCTCTCCCTAGTCTTGCATGAACATAGAGAAGACATCAAAACTTACCATGCTTTAAATATGGCCAAGCATCCCCCATTGTTTCTGCCTTGGTGACACTGCTGCTTTTCCAGTCACAGATGTTTAGAGTTGGTATAGCCTTTTCTCCTTCTGGATAAGTGTTGTGAAGATACTCAAACACAAAATTGTCTCTGCTTCTCTTCCACACTGAATTCAGAGAAAAGCTCTGCTTCCTTACACTTCCCCTCAAATCATCCAATATAAGCCAAAATAAGTTCCTTTTAATATTATCTTATTGAGATGCTCCACATTTCCTCATGGCATGAATCTTCCCTGCTGTATATGAAACAAGTAATAATTCCAAATTATGCAGATACAGGTGTATTTCTAGTGGTCCTTGGCAAGGGGGAATTTACACCACTGAAACCAATTCTCATGTCTGATATAAGCACAAGAGTAGCACAGGGATTCCTTTCTATGCCTCTTTAGTAAGACATAGTTCATAGAGTTTACTAGCTTGGATCTGGATATTGAGTGGAAGGAATAGTCATTTCCATTCTCGTGACTGTTCATTATGTCCACTTAATGTTAATATTACTATGAATTTAACCTAATATGTCTTGAGCTAACTATTAAGGAGGACAAATCTATCTTTTCTTTTTTTTTTTTTTTTTTTTTTTTTTTTGGTACCAAGGATTGAACTCAGGGGTACTCGACCACTGGGCCACATACCCACCCCCACCCCCGCTTTTTCAAAATTTTATTTAGAGACAGGGTCTCACTGAGTTGCTAATTGCCTCACCATTGCTGAAGCTGGCTTTGAACTTGCGATCCTCCTGCCTCAGCCTTCCAAGTGCTGGGATTACAGGCATGGGCCACCACTCCTGGCTCAAATCCATCTTTTATATGATGTAAATGAATTATAAAATACTTAAGTGGAATAAAAAAGGTTATCAAAGAGAATTACAGATAATTTTTCCTCAAGAGTAAGTTACATTTCCAAGCACCCCAGTTTAGGTATAATTACCAATTACTCTACAAGAACATAATAACAGTGTAACATATGGAAATTGCCTCAAAATTATAGGGAATTGACAGTTCATGCTTATTATATAGGGTGATTAGTGAAATGTGTTCATGCAAAAATGATTTAAATTAGAATTTTGATAGCAAAGAATAGTTGGCACATATTTACTCTTAAAAAAAAAAAAAGACTAAAAGTTACCCAAAGATTAAATACTATGACAAAAATGACTTTAGTTTCAAAATTTCTTTAGTTCTAAGAAACACTAAACACCAGAAAAAGCCTTCTTTGAAAAAAAAAAAATCATTGAAAAGAGTTGGAGCCAAAATACACAAGGGTAGAATAGAAGTAGGTTATAAAGGGCCCTTTCATATGAGATCTACTTTTTTCTAAGAGAAAGATGTTTCATTCTCAGAGCACAACCACTCAAGAACTAGAGGTATAAAATCAGAAGCACACAGATTGTTTCTGTAATTTTATAAATGCCCACCATCTAGGTTTGGACCAGATACTTGCAGCTGCCTCTATTGATGATGATTCAAAATGATGATAGGAACATGCACTTAAACTTTGGTTGGTTCACTGTATTATCTGTCTCCATCTTAGTTTCTAAATTTAAAAAAAAGTTACAATTTTTACTAAAATATCATGACAGTAAATCATATTTTAAAAAGACATGAGTAGTTTAAAAAATAGTATATGTTTCTTTTTTCTTTCTTTAATTTGAATTCTGTAAATCTTAAGAATGAGCTAAGAACCATCCAGGAGTTTTTTAACTAAACTCCCAAATGAATGATTCAATTAAAAAAAAAAAAAAAAAAACATGAAAAAAAGAAGAAGAAAAGAAAAGAAATTCTTTTGGAATCTTTGTTCTTTCCCAAAACTGAATAGAAGACAAAATGCATTAAGTCAATTTGTCTGACTAAAGATGAGGCTCAAATTAGGACCTTGCTTTCAAATGACTCAGGCAGAGATACAACACTTTTTATTTTTATTATTAATCATGATCTGAATTTTGCCAATCTTTAATCTCACAATTCTTTTAAGAATATCTATCTTCTGCTCAATACCTTTTCCGTACTTTAAAGTAACTTTTATTTTCAATCCTTGGTCCTGGTTTTGTGAAATAAAACTGAAAGAATTTCATCTTCAAAAGTATATCCAGATTCGATTAAATGTTTAATCAGAGAAAATAACCAGTTTATGAGGCTATTATGACAACGAAACGTGAAAACGAATACATTAAAGTATACATTCACACATGTGTTCAAACACTGATATGTTTTTGCATATATGTGTTTCAACAATGAGGTAGTAGTGGATAAACCTGGCAGGACTTCTAATAAGAAACTAAAGATTTCAATCTTCTGTTTAGAAAATATAACAGCCTTCAATATGCCCTATTAGCAGTCATTAAAACTAATGTGAAACTTTAATTTCAAATCAAAATTTTAATAATGGATTTCTTAAAAGTATGTGTTTATTTTAAAATTTTGAAACTTTATTTCACTTAACAGAAGATGGAGCAACTCAGGTATCCAGCAGCAAGTGAGTGTAAAAGATAATTCCCTTGATTAATAATTGCCTTTATTAATCAATATGTATTTAATATTACTATGTATTGGGTGATGCTAGATGTGTTGAGCATACCAATGCAATCACAGAAATTCAGTATAGCGGGCAAGAAGGAAATAGATATATATAGCAACATGGGTAGACCCTAAAATATGTGTTAAAGTAGAAATGTTAAAAATAATACTGTGTGGGCTGGGATTGTGGCTCAGCGGTAGAGTGCTCGCCAAGCATGTATGAGGCCCTGGGTTCTATCCTCGGCACCACATAAAAATAAATAAACAAAATAAAGGTATTGTGTCCAACTACAACTAAAAAAATATTTTAAAAATAATAATGTGTATTTATAACATTGTTTCAAAACACATATCCCCAAACACAATCATAAATATCTAAAGAATGTATACACACATGAAATAGGTAATAGATGTTAGATAGATGGCAGATAGATGATAGATCAATGACAATAAATAGATGATAGTTTGATGATAGATAAATAAACACACACATATGGTTGAATGTGTAGAGAGAGAGAGAGAGAGAGAGAGAGAGAGAGAGAGAGAGAGGGAAAGACACACAGAGACAAAGAAAAACCGAATGAGCCAGATGTGATGGTACATGCCTGTAATTCAAGTGATTTGGGAGGCTGAGGCAGAAGGATTGCAATTTCAAAGGCAGCCTTAACAACTTAGTGAGGCCCTAAGAAAGTTAGACTGTCTCAAAACAGAAAATAATAAAAAGCAAAACAGAATGAAAGTTAGTTACACTGGTGTATACATATTAGGTGAAGTGAAAAGGAACACCATATCTAAACCTATATCAGAATATCTTATGAAAATTAAACCTATATACCTTCAAACTGAAATATGTATTTTCTCCAAGAAAATATACTTATGCATATGATGTGATACACAATACCATTAAATTCTGATATGGATTTCTAAACCCATGTATTCTGATATTCAACTCTTATGTAATCCCCACTGACATAAGGGCTCAATTAAAGAGGTCAATGCAAGAAGGAAGTGAGGGTGGCCTCCAGTCAACAGTCAATGAAGAACTAAAACTTCAAATAATCTTTGAGTATTTAATTCTTGCCAAGAACTATGTTAGTAAGCTCCGAAGCAGACCCTTTCCCTGTCAGTCCTTTAGATGACACTCAGGATCCTGGGCTGAGGCCCTGATTGTGACCTTGTAAGAGACTATGAAGCAGAAAACACAGCTAAGAAGATTTATGACCCACAGAGAATCTGAGAAAAAGATGGGTAGCTTGAAGTCATTAAGTTTGGGAATTATGTGCTATGTATCAAGAACTAACTACAAATGATATATACACATGCCATCTGAACACACATGGCAAGAGGAAGGAAATAAGAGTGCATATATAGAATGAAGGAGGAAACAATTAAAAATAGATAAAAGAGAGAAGCCTCAGGACCAAAAACACAATAAAGAAAAATGCATGATTAATTTGAAGTGTTTGCATTTTCCATGCATACAATTCTGAAATAGTGGTATAATAGGGAGAGAATGGTTTTTGTGAGGGTATTATTCTTTTTAGTATGCCATACATAAACACCATATACCTGTAGGCGTAAATGTCAGAAATAATAAAAAGCAAAACAGAATGAAAGTTAGTTACACATTTATTTCCTCATTTATTTGGATACATAAAACTTCCACATATTTTAATATGTAAGGATACTTACATACATGAACACATTTTTCAATGTTCAAATCATACTAAGCATATCTGTCTTCTTAAATGCTTATTATTTCTTTACAGTGAAAATGCTCAAAATTCTTTCTTCCAACTCTTTTGAAATATATACAGTGCATAATTACTATCTATAATCATGCTACTCTGCAATAGTACACTAGAATGTCTCACTCCTAACTCTAATTTGGTGCCCATTGACCATCTTTTCCCTACTTCCTTCTCCACCTTTCTCCCCAGCCTCTCATATCCACTATTTGACTTTTAACTTTTATGAGGTGAGCACTTTTGGATTTCACCTATGAGTGAAATCATGCAGTGTTTGTTTTCTCATGGTTTAGAAGGTGCAGAGTTCAATGTGAATCTCTGGCAAATCTTCTCTTCCTGGTGAGTACATGGCCCACTTCTGGCTGTGTTCTCACATGGTCTTTCCTCATGTGTGCCCAGAGAGGGAGAGCTCAGGGACATTGCTCCCTCTTCACATCAGGACACCAGTCCTACTTGTTTAGTACTCTACCTTTAGTACCTTATTTAACCTTGCCTCTTTAAAAGGCCTGTCTATAAATATAGTCACATTGGAGGATAGGACTTCAACATGTGGATTTGGGAGGACAAAATTCAGTCCATTACAGAATTTTATAATTCTGTCCTTTTGAAAATTGTCTGTTATGGAGAGTTAGTAATGACTGAACCTTGGGGATAAAGATCTGTGCATTCATGAATGTATTTTAATATAATATAAAGAAGTTATGTCAAAGAAACAATCTAACATTTATATTAATAGGAAAAAATGCTATTTCATAAGGGGTTTTTATGTCTTTTTTTTGCTTTTTTTAAAATTTTTATTCTCCAATTCTCTATTTTATGATAACTTTTTATCCATTTCATTGATTTTTATTCTGCTTAGCAAAAGAGGAAACAATCTAAATAATAGTTGTCTACACAAGTTTACTGATTACACTTAAGCAAAAATTCTAACATTTTAAGTACTTACAAACCTTTTGTTTTCTAATTGTGGGATAAAATGCTTCTAACCAACCAAAAATGTCAACTTGTTCATTTGCAAATTTCTAAAATGAGCATGGTATATGTGGATAAATGATATAAATCTGTGATTACTAAGTTAAACCTAATCTGTTCAATATATAATAGACTGCTTTTTAAAATCCTTAGGATTATTAGAGGTAATTTTAAACTTTTCTCATAAAATTTATTGGATTCATTTTCCTGTTTCATGCTCCCCATGAAAATGGACCAGTCACACTTCCAATATTATAAAATGCCCATAAACCTCGATGTGTATATTCATGCAGTTGACATTATCTTCTTTAATATTTAATAATGTTTAGTACTACAGTTTATCATATCTGGGTATCTAAGAGAGATCCCCACGATTTATATTTTACTTTAACTGTGTTCTGACAAAGAAAGGTCGCAGGAACTATTCTCTATGCTAACAGAAGCAATTATATCCATTTCTACTTCCTTCTTTTATGGTTAGGATACTTCTTTATACAACAGACATAAGATCCCAAGAGATAACAGTGACTTTAGCCATGAAAAGGAATGCAAGTTTAAAAAATGAGAAAATTCTCATTTTGGTTCTAAAGTAAAATTACTTAGTTCCTTAAAAGACAGGGAAATGAACCAATGGCATTATTTAAGGAAAAGAATCCTGCACTAAAGTCCACATTGAATTGTGTGCCTTCACAATATTTAGTGTTTATGAATGAACATTAAGTACTCTAAGAATAACTGACGGTCATAAAGAAAAATACCTATGTAGACTTTATCACACACACAAAAAAAGGTTTTCACTCAGTACTTATTGCCTGGTTTAAGCAATAATCTATTAATTAGGCACAAGAAAAATGTTTAAAATGGATCGGATGTGGCTCAGCAGTAGAGCACTTGCTTGACATGTGTGAGACCCAGTGTTCAATTGCCAGCATTGCAAAGAGAAAGGAAAAATATTTGGATTTCAATTTAAATATCATTTATCATAAGCAATATTATGCCCAACTTACATTTAAAAAACCGCCAATAGGTGGTGCTGCTGTGATTGAATTTGATGAAATTTCATGCAAATCTGACCCTAGATTCTACTATACTTAGTTTTTCTGTACACCTTCATCTCATAGTCGACTTAGCAACTGTTCAGAAGTGAACTGGTTATAAAATGTCACTGAGGATAAAATATTTTTAAGCATTTGGGAAGCATTTTCTATCACCATTATTTAAAAAGATGAGAAATAGGTCAGAGATCATAGCTATAAAAAATAGACTGCTCAAGGTGGTACTTATCTGATAAATGAATATACAAGTGCTTAACTCAAATGGAGGTTATGAATTTTGCATTAAGCCCTTCATCAAGGTTGAATTACATAATGTCTCATTTAATGACATATCTATGTGACATTCCTTGTCAAGTGTTATTTCTCTTTGTCAGGCTAAACATTTGATTTGTAAGACATAAAATGAATTTCACTAACAGTAAAAAAAGACATGTTTACAATTTGCAATTAAACATGAGTCAAAAGACTATTGAATGCATAATACATAAGTACAAAATATGCTTTTGGACATGTAATATTTATAGTAAAATACCAACACTGTTGGAGTCACTTTGATTTCATTTTTAAATGTTAATTATAAATATTGTAAAATAAATTAAGATAGTTGATATCAGAATTTTTGTGATAAAGTTTGATACATGCAATTTGTCAGAGCAGGAATCGCTTTTCACAATTAAATCTTACTAACAAACCTTTAATTTGACATTTACATGACAAGTTGAAAGTGTATTCATGTAAAATTACATTAGACATTTGAAAAGTAACTACTAAACCAAATCCAGGTGAACTTCCAAAAATTGAGTTGTGTTAATGATTTCATCTTTGAATAAATTTAGACTTAGAAATAAACTTTTAACCACTAAAACTGGGATTTTTAAAGTATAAAATATAAATCTTTCAGCAAGATTTTATCCCCTGGATTTATGTTTTACCTGTTCTCTTTCACACACACATATGCACTAACTACTCTACCATGTGACATCATGGGTATTGTATATTTATGATTCTAAAAACAGATTTCTTTAGAATGACGGATAAATTGTAGAACACATTCTCTTTAATTGCTTAAAATATTAAATGTTACATGTTAAATTGTGTCCCCCCAAGTTCATATGTTGATGTCCTAACCTGCAGTACCCTCAGAATGTGACAGTATTTGGATACAGATCTTTACAAAGGTCATCAAGTTGTAATGAGATCATTAGGTTGGATGACCTAATCTAATATAAATGTTGTCCTTTTTTTTTATTATTCTTTTAGTTATCAGTGGACCTTTATTTTATTTATTTTTATATGCAGTGCTGAGAATCGAACCCAGTCCCTATGACATGCTCGGCAAGCACTCAACCATGGGGCCACCACCCCAGCCCCGAATGTTTTCCTTTTAAAAGGAGATATTTGGGTAGAGACAGCAGAGGGAACATGATGTGAAGAGACACAATTTCAGCAATCTAGAAACCAAGGGAACAGGCCTGGGATTGATTTGTCCTACAGAAGATCTCAGAGGAAACCAACTCTTCCTTCTTGATCTTCGACTTCTAGTCCCTGGAACTGGGAAACAATATGCTTTTTGTGGTTTAAACCACTAAGATTTTGATACTTTGTTTGTTGAAGCCCTAGAAAAAATTAAATTATTTACTATCTATCATTTATGAATATTTTAAAAGTATATCTTATAATTCAAATCATTTCCAATGTTAGGAAAATACTACTTCAAAAAGGATTCTTCCCACTCATTTATCTATAATAAATTTTTTCCCTTTTTCTTGATACTTCTTTCTAATTTCAGTCTTTTGAAGGATCAAAATGTGACATTGAAGAAATTACTCAACATTAAATATATGATTTTCTACAAACACCAGTTAAATATTGATCCAGATAAATATGTTTACATGAAATAATGTTATAAACAATTGACCACAGAATAACTTATCACATATTTGTATTGAAATCTATGTTGAAAATAATGTCATCTTGTTTCTGGTGATAGAACTCTAGCATGAACAAAGAATTTTGTTGATAATGAAAGCAAGTTCTGAGGCAACTATTGAGGTATGTAAGCCTTTTTTTTTTTTTTTTTTTTTTTTTTTCTTTTTCCTATCTAATTCACAGACTCCCACATTCATTTTCCTATTATTCTTTCAATTTCCTTGTGTTAATCTAAAGAAAACCCCCTGCTTCTTCCAGTTTGCTCTGGGGCATGCATTTGCTGTCAGTGCTTTTGATGACTATGCTTTTACAATGCATCTGGAGGCAAACAAAATACACTAATTTAATTAAGTCCAATGATAATTGTTATTAGTTATTTTATTTGGATACGTAAGACCTAAGATACACACAGAGCCAACTGATTGGGGAAACTGGTAGAGTGGGAAGAAAAATATCAAAGTTAAGTCAGAATAGCAATACTTCTTAAGGCATTTTACCTAATTTTGAGATTATTGGATCATAATTTTCTGATTTTCATTACTCTTATATTTAAATTTATTTTTTTTAATTCTAAGTTATTAGAAATGACAGCAGAATGTATTGTAGTTCATAATATGCTTACAGAGCACATTTTTACATATCTCTGGTTGCATACAAAGTATATTCACACCATTCATGACTTTATACATGCACTTAGGGTAATGATATCAATCTAAAATAAAAATAGTATCTTGAGCCTATATACGTCTTTCATGTTTGAATTTTTATCTAAGTTTTGAAATAGTTAAAACCAAATTTTTATACTGTTATGACACATCAGCATAGCAAATTAACCATACTCTCCACTGCATCTAAAACACAGATACACATACACATAAAAAGAAGACACACTTACTCTTGGGTGGGGATTGCTAGACAATATCCAAGATAACTAACACATCTACAAATAATGCATTTCAAATAATTATTGATAAAAATAGAAGTAGTCTAGTACATTAAGTGAAAAGTAATCAGAAAAATGAAGGACAAATGGAGACATGATCTTACTTTTTTGCTTTATAAAGATATGTTGAAATATTTATTATTGAGAAAGATCATAAGTTGGTAGATAGAAGTAATTCATGGACTCTTTATGGTCCAACAAAATACAAGCCTGTATGAGATTCCAAGCTGTTAAGATAAGTTTCTTGGGGCCGGGCATGGTGGCACACACCTGTAACTCCAGTAGATCAGGAGGCTGAGGTAGGAGGATTACAAGTTCAAGGCCAGCCTCAGCAACTTAGTGAGATCCTGTCTTAAAAAAAAAAAAAAAAAAAAGAATAAAAAGGGCTGGGGATGTGTCTCTGTTGCTTAGTAAGCTTCCCTGGATTTAATTCACAGTACCAGAAAAGAAAAATAAGTTTCTGGGGGAGCTCAGAAGAGCTCTTACTTAAGAAAGCTTTAATTTGAGAACTTACAATCCTTGATGCAAAATCCATGTGAAAAAAAATCAAATAAACCTTATAAAAGTGGTAGGGTACAAATAAAATGCTTTCTTTTTTGTTGAAGGTATAGTTCTCCACAACTCTATTCAGATAGTTCTATTTCTTTATTCCTCACTCCAATATTTTAATATTAAAATATATTGTTGTAAATATAAAAACTACTTCACTGCATTTTTAAGCAATGTATTATAATTTAAATCACTCCAAATATTAAAAAAAAAAAAAACCCATAACATTTACTATTTACTGTTTAGTAAGCAATGTATGAAAACAAAGACACTGGGAATACTACTTTAAAAAAGATTAAAAATAAAAACCTAAAATAAACAGCAACATCCCTGCCTTGAAGACAGAGTATGATATATATGAAAGTAGGATGAAGAATGGCATGAACAAATCCAAATTAAACAATAAATAGAAATGTTGGAAGCATAAGTTTTAATGATATTGCCGATGGCAGTTTCAGGGCAAGGTTGTTTCTGCATTAGGATGTCAATATTTCTGGAAACTCTAAGTTCAGGAGAAAGGAACAACCAAGATAACGTTCTAATTTAAAATTTTAATCATGTCAATAACAGCTTCAGCAACTTCTAAGTGCCCACTCAAGGTAGCTTCGTGATCTTTCCCTTGACTTTCACTGTGGTGTCGTTTTCCCTACTCTTCCCTACCCTGTTACTTCCAGTTCCACAATACTATCATTTTCATTCCAAATGCAATATTCTTACTTCCTATGCAACCTTAAAAATATAGCTAAAAGAAGAACTGAGTCAATTATCTATAGAAACTTTATCCAAAAACTTCAGGCAAAGATTATTCCCAATTCTGTCCTCTCATATCACTTTGAACTTCATAAGGCTGATGTCTAAGTTTGCTTAGAAACAGAATCAGAGATGGTGATTCTTATTCAGGTGAATGGCTGAGTTTTCTTAGGAGAAAACTGTAAGGAAATTTGTGAAATAGGTTCAGACAGAGAAAAGTGCTAAGCAAAGGGGGATTTTTAAGAATCTTGCCTCTTTACCGATCTGATAAGTAGCTCTGGCCTCTGAACTATACCATAACACTTGTATCTTGCTGAGGCTTGGGACTGTGCTACAATGCCCTGTACTAGTGAGACTGGCCATGACTGGTGCAATATACCAGACATCTCTTGATATGTTGAACAGTTTCCGTTGGTTAAAAGGCAATTATCCAAAACAGGATGGGAATAGGATTCTAGGAAGCAATTATTCAGTTGTGGGATGATGTTTACTGTTGGGAAGGAACAAAGTAGAAGAAAATCAGAATTTGTATGCACATGTGTGTGTTTGTGTGTATATATTGCACATAGAGAAGGAGAGACAATAGTCAAAGCTAAAAACTGTATTTATGTCTTGGGCAATGGGATGATGATTTTTTTTTTGTTTTTAATGGAAGCTGGTTAGATTAGAATGGATGTTGGAACATAAAATCAAGTCTTCTTATTTGGCCATAATAAGTTTGTGAGATTCTTTTAGACATGTTAATGCCAATGTCCACTGAGGGGTTGGGTATAAAGTTCTTTAACTCAGGGCAGACACCAAGTACAGAGCAATAAGTCAGGGAGTCTTTAGCATATAGATGACATGTAAAATGATGAAAATAGATGAGACTACCAGGAAAAAAGTCTGTCAGAGGAGAGGAGCGATATTGATTTCTAAAGTACTTCTTTCTCCAGAGTTCAGATAAATTGGGGAGGGCAGAAAAAGGGGACTGATATTTACGGAACAAAGAGGTAGAAAATTATCCTAGATGAGGGCTGCATCCCTGAGGTCAAAACAAAGCTCTTCACACAAGTTATGAAATCAGGCTGATTTTATGAATCGAGAACAAATGAGGGTCCTTTGTATCTTTATAAGAATTTTGTTGCAAAACATGTAAAGGAGATTTTCCAGGCCACGATAGCAAGAGAAGCTCAATGGAAGTAGTTATTAGTTAAAAGAGGAGAGAGAATTAAGCAGCCAAATGTAACTACAACTAAGAAAGCTTCTCTGTGGAGGTAAGAAAAAGGACAAGGCAGTTGATCAAAGTTAAAATACATTTCATAAGAGATGAAGAGATGTTGAAAGGTCAATAAAGTGCTATTATAATAGAAGGCACTAGAATGAAATGGTGTGCCACTGGGGAAGAATCAGAAGTTGATCAAAACTGTCTTTCCTTTTGGGGTTTCTTACTTTGATTTCACGCTAAAGAATTCTCCAAATCTAAACTGAATATAAAATGCACCTCTAATGCATTCTGTTTATTTTTGTATGTTTTTATGTGCATTTATTTCAATATTAATACTTCACCCTCTCTCCCCAATTCTGATGGCAACCACAACACACTAAAGTTTCAACTATACTTATTTCTCTATATCTGACCCTCCTATTATGTTTTTCTTTCTTGCTTGCTTTGTTGAAGCAAACCTCTTCATTACCATATTTTATGAAACATTTTAATATCTGAGAATGCAAGTCAATACTCTTTATTATACTAAAAGTATTTCATATATTTTCACATATTTATTTTCCATACAATCTTTACACATTTTCTTTCAAATAGAACAGAATGAATCCTGTTTTAAAGTAAACGAACATGAATTTTCTAGCACAGAATTGTAGCTGACTTAAAATAAATAAAATGCCTTACAACATATAAGATATTTAAACACATCCACAGTCACTGGTATAAAAAATACACAAGTCATATCAATAAGAAGAACTTTTTATGCATTTTATGTTGACAAAGATAAAAATTATAATATTACATTGTTGAAAAAGCATAAAATGTTATGTTATTGCTGAATATATGCATTTGTGCAAAAGTTTTGTAGAAGAATTTTTCATTATCTTTTGAAGTAATAAACTTTCAAATTTTGATCTAGAATATATGCTATATATCATATCATTCTATATCTGTATTTATAAATCCATTGTACACAGGACAAGAAATTCATTGGGAATGGCTAAATACATTGTTAGGTCTACATGTTTATACTGTAATAGTAGCTTTGTGTGTCTATCTAGATTGATCTCTGAACTATTTGCACAAATGAAATGTTATGTAACAGTAGATCCTTAGAGTGAATACTCCTGGTTGCCTATACATTGGCTATTACTCATCCCTTCCTGCTCTTTCTATATAAATAATGGTTAAACAATTATATGGCTGTTCCAGATAAAAGATTGTGATTGGTTATCCAAAATTCCTTTTAGGTGGTTATTGGCTGTTTTGATCAGATTTTTGTTACTGTGACAAATACCTGTAAAAACAATTTACACAAGATTTAGATTTATTCCTGTTCACAGTTTCATGTTTCAGAGAGGGGGTGAGGAGGGGGGCATATATGCACTTGAGGAGGAGACAAGGGATAAGATATAGTACCAAGGGCACCCTCCCAATGGCACTGGCCTCCACAAGGCCCACCTGCCTACACTTTCCACCACCTCCCAGAAGTCCATTCAAGTTATTAATCCACCAGATGAATTATTCCACAGATGAATTTATAGTCATCATGATCCAATCATTTACTAAAAGCCCTATTTATGGACATTGGTGCACTGGGGATCAAGTCTTTAAGAACACGAGCCCGTGGTGGATAGTCCAGATCCAAACCCTAACATTGGCTTAGCATAACTAATTAAGAAATTAGTTATGGGTAATAGAAAATAAAAGGAAGTCAGATGAAGACATCTAGAAGGATTTATTTTCCTTATTAAAAAGAAACAAAAATCGAGAATTTTTTTTTTAAGTTTTTGGTGGGGGGTGTACCAGGGATTGAACTCAGGGACACTCAACCATATTCCCAAGTTTATTTATAGATAGGGATTCACTGAATTGCTTAGTGCCTTGCATCTACTGGGGCTGGCTTTAAACTTGCAATCCTCCTGCCTCAGCCTCCTGAGCTGCTGAGATTACAGGGAGGAACTCTTTTTGCTTCTTATTTTTTTTTAATATTATTATTGAAGATTTACTACTTAAATAGGTGGGGAAAAAAAAAAAAAAAAAAAAAAACGAATGTAGAAATACCCTGAAAGACAGCTGTAAGAGGCAAAACATCCAAGTTGGAGCTATTGAAGTTAGCAGCTTTAAATACAACCTCTGGACTTGTATTGTGAATCAATAAATACCCTTATTTTTTAAGTTTCTTCATTCATTTTTTTCTTTTGGGTACTAGGGATTAAACCCAGGTTTGCCTTACCACCAATCTTACTACATCCTCTGAGATTTTTATTTTTTTTTATTTTAAGACTTGGCAATTCTCCTCCCAGTCTCCCAAATCACTGGAATTACAGGCATGCACCACTGTGCCCAGTTTATTTTTTCATTTTAGCTGACACATAATAACTGAACACATGTGGGCTGCAATGTGAGAATTCCTTTTGCTTAAATAGTTTGATATTCTGGTTCTCAAAACTGAAAAAGTTTATGTAGGATTAATAGTAAAAATATTTAATATTTGTTGTGATGTAGAACCTGACCAATCAGAGTGGATTCTGAAAGGTATACTCCATGTGGAAGTGGGGGAGAAAAAGAGCACAGAAAATCAGCACAATTAGAACTGGCATCACTCTTCCTTGTATCCATTCAAGGAAAAGAGAAGGGAAAAGGGTGACATAGCTTTTATTGCTTTCAAAAACTTATGTTGGAATTGGCATGTGTCCAGCCCATTCACATTCCATTGGCTGAAGTAAATTGGGAGGTTAAGTTCACAGTCAGTGAGGCAGAGAGGTTTCTTTGATAGAGATCTGTTTTCCCTACATTTTCTCCATTAGCAAAAGATAAGAATATGATGCAGAGGAAGGACTGAATAATTCAACTAAATAATATATTCCATCAAGGATCAATAAAGAATAATGGCTAAAATTAATTTCAATTTATATAATAAATAAAAACATAATTTCATAGTGTGAATTAAAAATGAAACTAGTTTTTTCACTTTTGAAGATTACTATGGCTCAAAAACATTATTCTAAACTAACATATAAGAGAAAATGAGGGAATCAAGTATTTTTTCTGCTTCTCCCCCATAGTCAATACCTTAGTATAATGAAACAGTTGACCAGAGAAAACTCGCTCTTAAGCATATTTCAGTTTATAAATGAATAAGAAAGATAACATTAGAGTATTAAGTAGGATATTATTCAACCATAAGAGATGATATTTTGTCATTTGTGACATGGATGACCCGCAAGACATTATGTTAAGTGCAATAAACTTACACAGGTCAAATACCACATGTTCTCACTCATATCTGTAATCTTAAAATATTGAGGTTAAAGGAGCAGACTGGAATAATGGTTACCAGTGGCACATGAGGATAGAGGGATGGGAGATGCAGTGAGGCTCATCAATGTGTACAAAGTTAGACAGAGGGTAGAAATAAATCCTGATATTCTATTGAAGAGCAGGGTGACAATACTCAAAAATAATATGCATTTCCAAATACTTAGAAGACAGAATTTTGAATCTTTCACCACAGACAAAATTGTTTGAGCTGGGCGGGTGGCACATACCTGTAATCCCAGCACTTGGGAGGCTGAGGCAGGAGGATCACCAGTTCAAAGCCAGCCTCAGCAATGGCGAGGCACTTAGCAACTCAGTGAGACCCTGTCTCTAATAAAATACAAAAAAAGGGCTGGGGATGTGGCCCAGTGGTCGAATGCCCCTGAGTTCAATCTCTGATACCAAAAAAAAAAAAAAAAAAAAAAAAAGTGTTTGAGGTGATGGACATACTAATTATCGCGACTTAATTATTACACAGTGATATATGTGCTGAATTTGTATACTTTTATTTTCTAGTTAAAAGTACTCTCAGGACAATCAGGGGTATAATTAACTTAATATCACCATATCTGTTATTGTTGGCAGGAATAAGGGAGAATATTATCTGGATAAGTTACAAAGGGGTTTCTTGTGGTATAATGTTTTATTTCTAAGGCTAATGGCAAGATACATATTACTATCAAAATGCAAATGCATGCTATGCATTTTATTGCTATATATTATATTGTAATTCTTTCAAAGTTTAAATTAAAAATGATATTTATAAACCCCTAAGGAAATGATGAGTCTAGCAAACGATCACAGTCGCTGGTAATATCACACAAAGGGACAGCTGGACCTTCTGTGCCTCTAATGGGAGGACAGGCATCACTATGAAGAATCTTGTCTTCCCCTCCTCCAAAAGTAATCCATCTGAATTGGATCAAGCCTGAGATCAAACTGCTATTTTACAGAAATACAACTGGCAGAAAAACATGTGAAATGACATTACAAGCAAACACTCTGTGACATCCAGAATGTACTAAATTCTGCAGGACAAACGATCCAATTTTGTTAACAAGAAGATTGCAAGGAAAAACAAAGGAGGAAAGAGAGCAACCTATAGATTTAAAGAGACTTTATAGCTATATCAACAAAATACAACTTATTGATTTACCTAACATGTGGATCTATCCTGATTCAAAAGAATTACAGAGTTTCTAGAGTATAATTAAAAAAATTAAACAGTGAACACCCAATGCTTATTTAATGGCATTAAAACAACGGTTACTATATTAAAGATTTAATAATGGTATAGTTATTAAGAGTTTAAGTCCTTAATTTTTAAACTTTTGTCCTGAGATATTTATAGAAAATATAATACAATGTCTGATATTTGCTCTAAGCAAATCTAGTGGGGGTAGAGATGAAAAACGTATGATCTTGAAATGATGATTGATGAGTGATGAGAATATTTTAGTTCATTTAAAATACTCTATTTCTCCATATATTTGAACATTTTTAAAATAGTTTTTAAAATGAATGTCCTTAAGACATGTATAAACAAGTAGAAAGCAAGAAGAGACAACAAAACCACAATAATGAGAGTCCAAAATAAATCATGAAAAATAGACAAATTTAACTGTACATTTACTATTATCATTTCAAGAAGTTAATTATTTTAGAGTTTTTAATGTATTAAAAAATAAGCCAAATATTAGTGAAGAAAGCTTAGTAATTCAAAGTATGATGCTCAATATGATAGTCAACTCTTATAATTCACTTATAAACTATCTATACATTTTCTTGGATTTTGCTAGCCTGTTCTTAAGGACATTTGGCTGTTCTTTCAGTCCTGTGTAAATTAGTTGCTTCTTTATCAGGAACTGGAGTCACTCTCAACTACAAATATAGAACAAAAGAGGAACAAATAGCATAGTATCTTTATTCAGCTTATCTACAAATACAGATTTTACTAAAATTCCTTATAATATCTTTGATTCCAGAAAGGAATTAGAGAGACTGATTGCAGCTCAGTGGTAGAGGGCTTGCCTAGTACAGGAAAGGTCCTCAGTTCCATCCTCAGCACCACTCACACACAAAAGAATCATGTTCAGAAAGTATATAGAATGAACAGTAAATTTGTTATAAACATCACCATTCCTAAGTTGTTTCATGGGTTTGGAGACTGAGATCTAAGTCCATGGGAAACTCGTTCTCTTCATCTTCAGTCTGTCCCTACCACAGTGATGGAACTGAGCAATTAGCCATTTGAGTTAAGGCAATCAGTCTTCAGTTTCTGGATCAGACTGAGAAAATCAACAAAATTGAGCCCCAGCTGTACAAGATTAGCCAGTACTACAGGAATGTCAGCCGTTCTCTGTTTTGCTATAAAATATGAAATCACAAGTCCAAGTCATACTGCAGCACACACACTTGAAACAGCAATGGTTTACCAGGAGTGGGGCAGATGCACGCAACTTGCTGGGACATGAAAGGTCTTGTGGAAAAGAACATTAAGAGTGTCCTCATTCTGTCAGTTGGTGTGATTAGTAAATTTAAAGGTACAGTGAAAGGGCAGCAGAGCTGGACTTCTGTACTTCTCCATGGTACCTGAATGACACACCCTCCAGACACAATCCTTCGCTTAGGATATTTGTCTAATGGTACCAAGTCTTTTCTGAGTTCATGGGGATAGGCAAAGGAATATGCAAATAATTTTCAATAATAAATAAAAATTGATGGATATTTGCCCAGAATATCTAACAAAAAGTACCCATAACATCAGCTCTTTTACTTATTGATTGGATCAGTGTTTTTTTTTTTTTTTGAAGAGAAACTACATTTTACAATGTAATATCTTTCCTAATTCTAGTGACGTTAGTAAATATTATATTAATAGGTTTTATTAAAATCAGTTTAAGAAGAGATACAGATGTGTTTTTAGATTGATAATAATTGTTAGTATTTTTATTCATAGTCCTATATATTTCATAAATGTTTATAACCAAATAATTACAGATCTTACTAAATATGAAATACTTAAATTGATAAATTCTGTTTAGATTTTCACCAAATTTCAACATAATCTACATTAACAATTTTATCTTGGTATTCAAATACTTCAATTCCAAACTTTCTTTGATAGATATTCTTGAATATATTTCACAGAAGAGTCATGTGAAATGAAGGCTTTGAGTTATGTAAGTGTTGCTTATCAGTAAATACCCATTTCCCCTTAGAACTTTCTGATAACTGATTAACTTGTGAAAATAATTATTACATTAGAAAATTCTACTCTACATGATTGCTTCTGCCTGTTACTTAGGATCTTACATATTTAACTTACTATGATGATGTTCTGAAAAAGTCGCTAATGAGCCAAGTGGTAGTTGTTGAGAATAGCAATACATTGATGTCTGGATTGCATTCATAACATAAATGAGAAAAAGATATAGACCCAAAGGAGGAAAAGAAAACTTCACAAGTGAAACCTACCCAGAGTTATAAGTATATGAAAAACTGACAAGAAAAATGACCCTGGAGGGAAAAATCACAATTCTACTTGTGTGTTCTTATATCCACAAAAATATTACTATAATATGAAACAATACTTAAATTCATAAATGAAGTATTTTTAATTGAGTTCCAATAATTCCTAAGAAATTTACTTTCTCAAATTTATTTTCAATAATTTAATTATAGTTTAGAATTTGGGGTGAGGAATTCAATTGATCTTGAGAAATACATGTTAACAAACCATAAAATAAAGTTACAAGCCAGCCACATGTGTTTCCTGTGTTGCTTTTGCTACGAATTTAATATTTTATATCCTTCTTCTCAATGTATGCTTATGTGTGTACATCTGTGTGTGTGTGTGTGTGTGTGTGTGTGTGTGTGCATTTCAGAAGTTATTTTTATATCCAGGATTGAGATGGGGGTACAAAGAGAGTCAGGTCGATTTATATTATCATTCTCTAAGCATACATTATTATTTAGAGAGTAGTATAGGATGTCTGGGGTACAAAGCATCCTAAGCAGATCAGACCACACATGTCTTTCTCTATTCTATTGTTTTAAAAGCTATAAGAGTTTCAGTTTGTAAAAATAAGGAAGACATTGGAAACTTTTACTTTTCGTTACTGACCCTATTACATTATGAGGACAAATACCTCCAAAATGATTATGATGGTACATGGGAAGCAAACATGTCATTGATGAAAACATCTTTTATCTTTCCAAGATGATATCCAAAATAATTGGTGAGCAATGAAATGACTCCAGTTCAAGTAATGACTCTTCTGTACCATTTGTAGTATTTATGTTGTGGAGACCTATGGCAGCACAAAGAATTTGAATCAGAAAATCTACTTTGGAAAGGATCTGCATTCAGGATAATCAAAACTTCTGAAATGAGTCTGTTCATTTTCAGGCTATTTGCCACTGCACCTGTTCAGTCACTGTTCCAACTGGCTTGTGGTTTACCCTCTCCCTCAACACTCTTGATTAAGAACATGGCTTCATCAAACAGGTCGGGAAGCTCTCACACCTGTATTTGAGTTTAGATTTTCTTCTTTCAAGGGATGATCTTAAATTAAACTTCATATAAGAAAATCTTCCTCTCCTAAGAAATGAGAGATGATACTGGGATCCTATACAACAGTAAGGGATAAATTGATAAAATCAGGCCACTTAACCTCCTTTATTTGCCCCAAACTAGGAGAGATTGAGCATTGACTAGCAGTGTTTTTGCTGAGCATGAACTTTGATGTTAGGATCATCTGGGGCTCAAATTTCAACTCTGTCACTTGCTTGATATGTAAGCTTAGTTAATCCACTTTAGTCCTTGAAAACTCATTTTATTTGCCTGTAAAAGTGTATAATTGTACATTTTTCCCATAGCTTTAAGTGGTGAGTGAGATTATGCATTTATGGTTCTAACAGGATTCTTTAGGTTAGGAAGCTCCTCTTAAATTGAGCTACAAAATATTTTGTTAAGTTCCTCTCTTTCTCTCTCTCTCTTCCTCTCTCTCTCTCTGTAGGTCCTGGCAAGTAACATATTTTGTAAATGTTTTTCATGAACGGTAATTTTGTTAATATGATATATAACACTTAATGTTTGCAGGAAGTCACATCATATAAAGGAGAATTGGAATTCTCATATTTATGAATTTAACTCCAAAGCATATAATTGGTTTATAGAATCACATGATAATCTAAAATTAATAAGGGAAGTAAATATATGTTTTCATTACTTAATGTAGGAAGTTACTGAAGCTGACCTTGAACTTGTGATCCTCCTGCCTTAAACTTCAAGATCACTGGGACTACAAGTATGTGCCACCATGCCTGACTCTGAATTCAACGTTATTCCACATAAACATCATTGTATTGTATAAGCAATTACTTATTAGAACTTTTCCTATTTCCTTATCAGTAGATGTGAAATCTGCCTCACTTAGTATCATCTTATTTTTTTTTCATTATATATATATTTAAAATCATCTATAAATATATAAAGACATTTGAGGAAGGTATGAGTTTGTAGGTATATTTACAGATTAATTTTGTAAGTGGTAAGACCATATTGTATTTGATACCAAATCTTCATTTACCCTCATTAGACCAGATCCTCAGACATCACAACTTGAAACAAATTCTTTTGTATTTATTACAATTATGTGTATCTACGTAAGTGCTGCGAGCTCATAAGCAATAAAAGATTTGGAGAATACCATCTCACACAAAATTGCCCAGAAGTACCAAAATGTTACTGACTAGATCTATACTTTCAGTCTGACTTTCATAATGCATATATGAATTTTGAGGTCCCAAGGTAGGATATAAATACATACTTTAAAATGAATCCACAGCAAGAGGAATCACTCATTTTTAGAACTTGTGTTTTTTAGTTCTTTAGAGTCTACAGTCTGTTGAGGATGGGTGATAAAAATTTAGAGTTAGTTGAGAACATCATGCAATTTGCTTCTACATACAGTATACATACTGTAGAAGTAAATTGCATGATATTTATATATACATATATGCATATATATGTATATATGCATATATATGTATATATACATACACACATATATATATACATATATATTTGAGTCTAAATGAAAGTCATTTTTATATCTTACATAATTTCTTCTTCTCTTAAAAAAATTGACAAAAAACTGCAACTTCCTAACTATGACAATGGATTTAAAAATATACAAAGATGCAGTGCCTAGCTTGGCAGATATTTCTGTGCATTTTTAAGACACTTTCATCAAGAAAACACATTTCATAATAATGCTTAACATCTTAGAAAAATTTTTGATAATTTTTACATGAGTATTTGTGCCATAGAAATATAACTTTTTATTTTTATAAATATGAGTTATCCTCTCCAACCTATTGCTCATGATGGATTTTATTCATTTTTCAGTTCATTCACTTTGGGATTTTTGCTATAATGACACCATTCTTGTGATTGGAGGCAACACATTTGTTTCATTATTATTATGTGAAGTCAGCTACATCATGCTTTTCCTTTTCAAAATGTTTCTTGCTAACATGTATTCATTAGAATTATTTTTGATAATCCTTTTAAGACCTATACAGAAAATACAGGTGCTATTTTCAATGCAAAAAGAAAAACAAATTATGCAGGGCCCTTGGAGATTTTCATAGTCTAGTAATAAATTGAGTGAAGAAAATCTTTCATACTCATTAGGGATGCAGCTGTGTCCTCTATTTGATGTCGATTTTCTTGAGGCCAGTAGTGACCTAGTCAAGGCACATTACCAGCCACAAAGGATGCAGTAAGACTTATTGACTCACTAATCAATCAGCAAGAGACTTGGGTACTGAGGTATTGCTGGATTTTCACAAAGGTACATAGTTATAGGGAGAGACTGGCAGAAGCCATTCTTGTCATTCTTGATGCAGTGCTCTTCAAACAACAGCCTATCACTTCCTGAGTATTTTGGTATCAAATGGAGTTTTCACTTGTTTTGATTGTTTTGGTACCAGGAATTAAACCCACAGGAACTTAACCACTAAGACACATCACCAGCCCTTTTTGTTTTCTATTTTGAGACATGGTCTCGCTAAGTTGCATAGGGGCCTTACTAAGTTGCTGAGACTAGCTTTAAACTTGCAATCCTCTTGCCTCAGCCTCCTGAGTTGCTGGCATTACAGGCATACACCACAGTGCCAGCCCATGAGAAGTTTTGAGAGAAATTGTCTTATTATTTACGTGGGAAATAATGTTATTCATGGCTTCAGGTTTCATGAAAGTTTGTCAAGGAGGAAGACTATCAAAACTGAAGTGAATCTATGAAAGCATCAGTACACAAAAGCAAAACTTACTAGGCAGGAGGTCTTTGATGTCTTTCAAAAGAACAGGTATCAAGAACAATCAGTAAGATGGATATCAGTAGTGCTCAGTCCTGAATCCTGAATAGCATGTTTATCAGTAATCAAAATGTAACCCAACTAGCTATTTATGTTCTTTGACTTTTTCTACTGGTGACTTATCACCTCTAATTAATGCAGAGTAACTGGATGACAGCAGGTATTTACTACTATAAATGTTAAGCTAATTACCTGTTGTTGAGTGCTATTCAACCACTCCTACATTCTTTGGGGTGACTCGACCTTCCATGGTATCGAAAACCAGCATGACCAACACAAGGTGGTAAGTTTCCACTACTGCCAGCATCTCAACAGGTTAAGGAGAAGGAGCTATTCCTGGGGATAATGGACCTGAGGTGACTGCACTGACACTTAATTGAAATAGGACTTATCAGTTTAAACTATCATTTAAATTTATCATCAATAAGTTTCATTGTGACATAGCCAAGCCCATTCTTTGACATTATTTTTCCCTGTTGCTTTTGTCTTAAGATGATTTTGTGGAGTAGCTGTGACAGAATGGTTATGATCTACAGAAATGAAGATGTTTTCTATCCTGTCCTTTGTAGACAAAGTTTTCTGATCACTTGTCTGAAGTTGTCCTCTGAGATTTTAATCTTTGTGCAACCCACCTATAAGATTACACTAGACACCTTAACTATAAACTTACTTCCCTGATTAAAAGTCACAGAAGAATTTTGACATGAGTTTATTAGAATTGAATTCTGTGAAAAAATTTAACTAGTTGATAGACAGGGCGAGTGTTTAAAATTTATAATCCATAACAGAAAATAAGAGGGCTTGTTATTTCATGTCCCCTTGAGGCAAGTTCAGCCTCTACAGACAAGGCACCCCTTCTGTTTCTGTACTCTAATTTGAGCTGACTATACTGCCTACAGCCATAATAGAAAAAAGCTTCTTGCTTTTAAAAGGATTAGAGGTAGAAAGATGAAATTTGTAAAAAAAAAAATTGGCCAAGAAAATATTCCAAGCAAAGAAAAAAATCCCTTGAGTCTTCTTAAAGAGTTTACACTTAGAGGAAATAACTCCCTTGGATAAAGTGCAAATGTTTTGGATGTTTTGGAAGACCTTGACAATCTCTATGATGCAGAAAATGTCCCCCCAAATTATAATAATATTAATTATTATTAATTAATATAATAAATTAGAAAAAGAAACATATCCAGAGAGAAATAGGAATAACTAGAAAGGGAAAAAAAGTCAACTCATAATTTATTTCCTCATTTTCTCACACATTCACTCATTAAAGAAATTTTAAAAATAACACTTATTAAATTAACAAAAATCAGGTATCATGCTAGCCACTGAAGATAAACAAGCAAAAATGTTGGTATTTTAAAGTATCTCTAATTCTGTGCATTTGCAAGATCTATGTAGAATAATGGATGCACTGATAAAAGTAAAAGGAAGGTGAAAGCAAATGGAATAATGGCAGATTTTTCTTATTCCAGGCTAATGGTAAAGATCTTTTCACAAGAAAACTTTTTTTTTTTTTTTTGAAGGCAGGGGAGCTAGTTAAAAAACATAGTAGAGCTTTACTATTCATATCTATACCCATATCTGCAGGTATCGCTATATACAGAAACAAATAGAATCATTTAATATTTTATTTTTATCTTGTAGACAAAGTTTTTTTGTCTTATAGGTGGGTTGCACAAAATTAAAATCTCAGAGGACAACTTCAGACAAGTGACAGAAAACTTTGTCTACAAGGCAAAAAAAAAAAACAAAAACAAAAAACTACCTTTGTCTACAAGGCAGTTTTCACTACCTTCTATGATAAGATGGACTAATTTGCTCTACACCTGAGAGAGTAAAGAAAACCATGTTCTTCACTTTTCTTTCTTTTCTTTTTTTTTCTTTTTTCTTTCTTTCTTTCTTCTTCTTTTTTTTTTTTTTTTTTTTTTTTTTTTTTCAGTACCAGGGATTGAACCACATGCATTTAGCCACTGAGCCACATACTCAAACCTCTTTTTAAAAATTTATTTATTATTTTGAGACAGGATCTCACTAAGTTGTTTGGGGCATTGCTAAGTTGCTGAAGCTGGCTTTGAACTTGCAATTCTCCTGCTTCAGCCCCATGAGCTACTGGTATTACAGGTGTGCGCCATCATGTCTGGTTTGGCTTTGCATCTTAAATGATTTCCAACAATACCTTTGGCACGAACATCTACTCAACACAGGGAAGAGTGAAACAATGGAGAATGATGTAGAAGTTATGCCTTGAAAAGTCCATACATTAATTCTGCCCAGACTTCATTGGCCGTAACTCAGAAACATGGCCCATATGTTTCAGAGTTCTGCAAATACACTTGCTGGCTCTGCAGGCCCTTCTCAGTGATACTTCTACATTGTGGAACAGGTGTATGTGGTAGAGGAATTTTTTAGCGCAGGTGTTTAAAACGTTGTTGATGAAATACATCAGGAAAAGACTCAAGGATTTTCATAATCAATACTGTCATTCTATAGCTGCTAAATTATCTTAGATCATCTTTAACCATTTTTCTGGTATTATAACTGTTTAAAAACAGTCTCACATCCCATAATAGATTGCATTCTGTTGAAGATAGAAATTTTATGAGTTTTTGTTGTTGTTGTTTAAATTTTCTTCACAGCTGCATTCCATCCATGATTGGTCAAACTTATGAGGGACTACTACTTTAAACTTTAAATGGTTATTTCTTTGGGGTGGGCACTTATTTATTTTAGAGTAAGTTCATTGGACTCAATAAATTACTTCATATTCTTATACAGAAGCCAAAGACTGTTGTACGTTTTTGTCATCAACAAATTTTTATGGGCTTAATAACAGTTCTGGAAAATAACTTGAAAACAATGACCATGACACTATATTATGGTAAAACAATTGAAAATGTCTGAGAAAATACAGAGATTGCACACTCAGGCTTCTACTACTGTGCTCTGCTATGAGATCATAGTTCAGTTTTGCTCAGCTTTTAATATTAAGAGTGTTTTTCTGACCACTCACTGATTTGTGACAGAATTTTTACCAATGAATTGACTGAAATTTCATGAAGTAAAATAATGAATGTTTTTCATGGTCTTGAGTCTGTTTCAGACCTATACACTTTTGGCACCATGATTCCAAAAGGATTGGTGTTGCTAGAAACATGAATACTGTTTCTAAGGTGAATTAATATTCTCTGAGAGCAAGCATATGAAATAAAATAATATTGATAAATTATGAAATCAAATATTTCAGTCATTTATTACTTGTTTATAAATAATAATGAAATTTCAATGACTGTAAAAAAAAAAAAAAAAAAAAAAAAAAAAAAAAAAAACAAACAAACAAACAAAAAAAAAACACCTGCCTTTCCCTGATAGAGCAATGGCAAATCAATGCAAGCAAGATGATCAACATCATGTTGTTTCTCTAAACATAGAATAAAAGAAGGCAAGAGCTATTTTGGCATTTAAATCAATTAGGAGACATCATTGTCTTTAAATAAATAAAATTAAAGTAAGTCATGAAGCATCACGTAAGAAACACTACCTAAAACAGAACACTTTCATTTTACAAATGAGGTCACCAGTTTTAAATTGTTAAACATGGGTTAACAGTTTGAATCAATTTTGTGCATAAGCCAACAGCAACTTTTATGATAAAGAACTGCAAATCTCAGATAAGTAGACTCTGGCATATTTCTGCCTACACGGTTGTTGTAATTTTGGAGAATGGAGTGTGCCCTGCTCCGAGCTACTCCGTGATGTGCAGAGCAGTAGTTTCCAGGCTATGCCTAGCCAGGAGTTAGTACATTTGAGTTCAAGTCCTAAGGCAGAATGATTCCACAACTAGTTTATACAAATAAACAACCACCATCTGCCCAGCATAATCATAAGGTAAAAAATTAAAAGTAATTTAAATTTTTAAAATTTATTTTATAAATAAAATAAGTTATTTATAAAAACAATTTTTTTCGTGCCAACTTATTAACTTAAAAGGGCTCGTGGACACTTGGGTATATCAAAACATATCAGAAACACAGACGCTCATCAATCTTACTAGTTGTAACAGTCTCACCTAACAGCCATAAAAGGAGGAAATCCCCCCAACTGGACAGAGCTGCACACTGACCCCAACACTTGGTCACTCATTAGAGCCTTGTCCAGAAAAATCACCACAATAAGAAACTTCTGAACTTCTGACTGTATTTTCCTAGACTTCAGTTTATTGGGTGTCTCCTGCCCCAGTGATGAGTCACTAAGAACTTCAGGCTGACATCTCAGTCTGCTGTCAGACCCTTGCCTTCGCTCTGAGAACTGGCTGTGAAGGTTTTATGTGAACACCCATAGCAGTGTGACTCTTTGCATTTGTATCTACTCTCTACCTTTGCTCTTTGGAGGCTTCTGAAACCCTGTGGCTGTCTTAATCCTTTCTTAAACATTGTGCATCATGTGAAATGTGATTTGAATGTTCTAGATATTAGGAAATAAGATTGGAATGAAATAAAAGACTTGGGATTGCCTCAGTAATGACACCATCTGAACTATGAGTATTGGGTACCTATAGGCCAATGAAAGTGATGAGCCTTGTGAAGTTATCGTTCTCAAAAAATTCTGACACTGTGGAAAGACAGAAATGCCCAGTCTGTGTTAATGGCATGGCTCTCTCAGCTCATGACAATTGGCATAGCTAGCAAATTTGCATTCATTAAAAGAATCCAATTAATAAAGAGACCACTGGCAAAATAATTGGAAACACACATTTTTTTCCAAACAAATGGAGTCATTTGGCAATATAGATAAAATTTGACACCCGAAGACTCATGAACAGAAACTAAAAGCTTGCTCTGCCAACCCAAGGCCTGGCTCACTTGGCAGTACAAGCTGGAATGAAACCCAACTTGGGCACTGTAAGGGAAGCACATATCTCCTTCATGCAGATCAAGGGCCAAAGATTGGAGAGCTGGGAAGGCAAATTGCCCACAGTGTTCAGAGTCCTATTTAATGATGAGTGTATTGACTAAAGAAACATAGAAAAGAGCAAGAGGAAGGCAGACAAACCTGAGTTCACACACCTACAGTGATTATTCTGTAAGGTGGGCTACAGAGTTATGCTATACTAAGAAACCACTCACATAGGCAAGAAAATTAAGTAGGAAAAATGTGAGCTCTGAGAAGAAAGAGGACAGAGAAAAAGTAAACTCTCTAAACTGATAATCACCTTTGTGGATCCATGGTATCCACCGAGACAGAGATTAGAACACAATACTAATAGTGATATGTAAAAAAGGTGCTCTTTATGTGTATTGTGAATTGTAAAGCATTCTACTATTATATATACAATAATAATTATATATGTAATAAAAAAGACATAGGGCCCAGTGGGTGGTGATTGTGTCATGGGGACAGCACGCTTGGAAAGGATTAATGCGCACCTCACAGAAGTGAGTTAGTTCTCTTGGGACTGGATTATTTATCACAAGAGTGATAATTGCAATAAAGCAAGTTTTATTTGGAAAAAAAAAAAAAAGAACACAATTATCAATAGCAGTCATTGTTGGTATAACCTTAGACTGAAAGGATCCTAATAATGTAAACTTATTAATGTTTAAAGCACCAAAAGAAGAGGTATCTGCAATATTGCTAAAAAGCCTGTCACAAGTTGATTAGGACAGGAACAAGGGCAAAAAGCCCTTCAAGTATTTGGGAGACATAAATCAGCAGATGATATGAGAGAATATAAGAGATGGTCTCCTGGGACCATGGGACCCCATCCTGAGGACCCACAAGATTTTAATGATCCTCAGGGCACAATCTATGCAACACAACCAATTATAACTAGAAAACAGTAATAGATTATAAGCACGGACAAGGAAGGCCTCAAAATACAGCAGAAGATAGGGAATACACACAGTAAAATTGCAAAAAGTTAGGACATACATTACAAAAAAGCAAACCACAAATGTTGTTTGCCCAATACACCAGTGGAGTGGGGAAGCATCACTATTGCCTTAAACAGTTTTGATATGAATCCAATCTCCTCTGATTTGTTTCAAATTCAAATCATAGAGTGTTGTCATTATGGGACTGGATGGTAGCAAGCTGGAGAGCAGCAAATCTTACTGTGATTCCACAAAATTTTGGGAAAAATTAAAAAGTACACTTTTAGATCAAGCACTTAAGAACACCAGATATTAGCAATCTTCACAATGATTTGTAACTCAACAAATGGAGATGCAACCCCATTTACACTACTAGCCACAAATGAAGTGAAGACAGCTTTATAATATGTGCACCAGAACATCTAAAATTTTCATTCATGACTGCACGAGCAGGCCACCACAACATGCGTGACACACTACTATCATTAGAATTATATGAATCACATAAAATCACATTCATGACAAAATTATTTCCAAACCAGGACCCATCACAAGTCAAAAATTTTTACACATATAACATTAGAATATTTAATAAGCCAAATACATCTAAGACACATTACATACCAAGACAAAATTACATATCTCAACATATAAAACTATGTAACATAACAGACAAACAGAAAATAAAACATACCTTGGAAAATCTGGACACTGAGACCATTCCAGGAATATAACTTGCAAAACTGGAAAAAGCTCAAGAGGGGAATCTATTGCCTCCAGGAAATAACAAAGAAACATGGAAAATAACACTGTCTGAAAAACTACTGCTCTATATATCATGAAGCAGTTCAGAACAGAGGCCAGCCAGCTTTTTACAACAGTAGTCTCCCAGCAGGTAGTGTTGCCCTCTACAAACCATTTCCAAAGAAAATGCAGGTAGGTTTTCTCCAACCAGATGTCAAGACAGAGTTTGGGATGTAAGGTGTTTATTAGGGGAGTAAATCTTTGAAAAGAACCAGGAGGAAGCAGAAGTTTACCATGGATGAGTCTGACCTGGGTATGATGAAAAACAAATGCTTGATACAGTTAGAGAAAGTTCTAGAGGGTATATTGCACATTGAAGCTCTCTTATTGAGCGAAAGGTCTGCGCCTTTCTATCCTTGGGCAATGGGCTGCCCTAGGAAGGATGTAACTTCAGATAAGGAGACTTTCTGCTCCCGAGGCAGACCCTGAAAAAACTGACAAATGAAGGCTGTCTTCTGATTGCAATCCCTGCAGCTAGGAATTCTTTTCAGCATTGTGACCTGGGCAGTTCATCTCATGTCTTATAGCAAAACAGTAGTTAAAACAAAGTTCCTGATATGAGAAAACTTTTATGGTTTTACTTATACTTAAATTTTCTATAGTTTTTTTTCTGCAATAAGCACAAATATATCATGAACTATAAAAGATGTAGTGTCAACTAACATCATTCCAATTTCACTTATCTATTTTCTTTGCTCATTCAAGAATTAATAATTAGTGTTGGAGCTGTTTTTTCTTTTAATAAATTAGCTATTTCCAGCTTAATGACTTTCTTTTCCCTATGCATACAATCACTCTCTCCCTTTCTTTGGAACCTCAGTATAATTTTGATCTTTTATTAAATGATTTCTTCATTGGTGCATTATAATTATACACAATAATGGGATTCGTTGTTATATATTCATATATGCACACAAAGCAATATGATTTGGTAATTTTTGTTCCCCAGTATATATATTTTTGTTTAACTTGACTTTACATTTTTTTTAGGTTCTAGATCCTTCATTAAGACTCTATACTTCATATTTGACCATCCATATAAGAGTTATCACCATGACAGCACCTGCTTGCTGTTTGTTTCCATGTCATGTAATATGTTATATCAGAGTGGTGACTGTGACTTCATTTTAGCATAACTGTTTAATAAATATTTGTTTATAGCTATGATGCTATAAAATTGAAATTAATGACAGAATAACTTTAAGGACCATGTATTTGGTAACAAAATAGCATATTAACATAGCACAATTGGTTTAAAATGAATGAAAAAATATTTAGAACTGAATGATTATGAAAACACTGTGAACCGTAGCTAATATAGTAGTTATGTGGAACATGAAAGAACATAAGTAATAGCAAGTGTTATAGAAAATAAAATAGATACCCAACAACTCCAACCCCAAATTTCAAACTCAGGTGGTTTTAAGAATAATTTTTGTTAAAAGGAGAGTGTGGAGTACGTTTATAAAACTTCTAAGGAAGAGTTAGTTTATATTTTAGCCCGTTGCAATAAAAATAAGCTAATGTATTTATCAGTTCATCTAATATGCCTTTATAGTCATGTTTCCAAAACCAGATTCAGGACAAAAAGTAAACAATGTAACAAACAGAAACAAATACTAACCTATTTTACTGAGGAATGCAAATGATAAAATTCAGAGCGAAATGTAAGTAACAAATTCCAATAATGCACTTAGTAAACACTTTGTATTTAGTGAGGTTTAAGTCCAGTGACATGAAAATGTTGCTGTCACAGAAAAAAATCTTATAAATATATAACTGTGATTAGTAACCTTAACAGATTAATGAAGAAAAACCCGTTGCAGAAAAATACAATACAAAATTAAATTGTCACCTATTTGTGATAGGTGCTTAATAAAAGAAAGGAGATTTACTAGGCATATAAAAGTTGATTTTTCTTTATGAAAATCTTCAACAAATATTCATAAAGAAACTTTTATGCATATTCCATTTGTCATGAGAAATAAAAATGCTCAAAATCACTTCTACTGCTACATGGTAATTGAGATCACAGTAAAACTTATCACAGAATAGCAGAAGAGTTTAATTTTTTCTATGAACAAGATGGAATCATTTACCTAAAGCATCCAGTAAAATAAATGAATATTGGAAGTAATAAAATTTGAGCAAGGCTTTATAAATGAAATGAAAACGTAATATGCTCAAGTCAATAATTTTTCTCTCTACAGCAGCAAATAATATGCTGGAAATACAAATGAAAATTATGACACAGAAGAAACTGTAAATATTTAATCATCTAAAAATCATATTACTGAAATATAAATGGGCATCTAAATATCTTGGGCTACTAATAAAAAATAAATATTTCTTAAATCAGGATTTGTTCACCTCAGCTCTATTGACACTGTACGGTAGAGAATTTTTTCTTGTGGAGGCAACTCTGCATGGCAGGTGATCAGCATTCTTGTCTGGGTGTCAGTAGATTCCTCCAGTTGAGGCAACCCAAAATATCTGCAGATATTGTTTGATGTCCACGAGGGAACAAAATTATCACTGCCCTAAACAAACAGAGGAATCATCTATATTCTTAGAGAAGATAACCTAACAGTACAAAAGCATGCCTTATGTCCACAAAGTAATATATATTTTTAATGCAGTTATGATACTTTCATTCTTGAGAACATTTATACACTTATTCTTACATACATACTATGTGTTTTATATGTATATTATATAGATAAGAATATATTGGAGAAATGTCAGAAAGTTTAGTGTATGGTATTAGGAAAGCCAGATGAGAAAAATATTATTGTATTTCTAATGTCACAGTAAAAAAAGTATTTCTAGTGGGAAGTAATGTATATTTATGATAAATACAAAATACCTTTCTATACTTGAAATAGCATAAAAACAATGGCATGATGATTGATATTATTACATCAAAAGAAAAGAAAATTGTATTTTTTTTTTTTTTTTTTTTTTTTTTTTTTTTGCTCATTGACTATGAGCTTGGCCAAAGTTCAAAGATATACCACAGAACAAGAAACAAAATTCTAAATATCTAAAACTGGTAAGAGACTACTATTTAGGAAAATAAGAGAAATCCTGCAAATAACAAAGAAGAAACAGCAAAATAAATAAATAAATAAATAAATAAAAGTGAGAAAACAATACTCAAGTTACAGATGAAATCACCAAAGCTAATGAATATATGAAGAATATTCATAGTCTTTTGAGCAGATGAAAGCAAATGAAAATAACAATAATATGTGACTTTGCCTATTGGACTGGCAATAATCAAAAAGCTGGAAAATGCCAAGTGTTCGTTGAATATGAGACTCTCTGCTGGTAAGATTTTGAGGATTGGCAGTCATTCTAGAAAACTCCATATGGGGATATGTCCAAGGTTATTTATTGCAGCAGTGCTCTTAGCCAAGGGAAGGAGTTGGAAGCATTTTGGTTGTCCATCATTTGGAGAGTAGATAGAAAAAATGTGTCAGATGACATTATGATATGTTATTAAGAAGTTAGAAATCATGCATTGGATATACACACAGCATCACAGATTAGATAATAGGTGTACAAAACTTCACAGAAAAATTTAAAAGTAAAAATCGAAAAAAGAAGGAGAGGTAACATAGTAATGTTTAGTAGTTAAATACAAACATGCATCACATACATTAAATACCTTAACTGTTACTTGGTATGCAGCTTAGTTCTATGTTTTCTGTGAATATCATATTGCTGTGTTCCCTTGGCTGGTCCTCCCTTCAAAATCAACATTAGAGTTGCTTATTATGATTTTCAAATTGCCCTTTCATAACTGTCATTGGAATCAAATCTGGTGCACCTTGCTCACATTCACACTGTGAACTATTGTTTTCTGTTATGTGTTTCCCTACTTCCTTGTTCTTGGGAATCCTAATATACCATGGTAAGCAGAATATATCACATCCAACACCCTCTGCTTCCTGAACCCCTGCCATTGCCAACGTTTGTTAGATGGTGTCCATGTGTTCCAGAAAGTTCTATACATCTGAGCACACATACACTTTCACAAAATGCTTCCCATTTTTCCCCTCTTATCTTTCTTTCACAGTGTAGAAAACAAAAGGAACTATGCCTAGGTTCTTAATAACCTGACCTATGGTGGGAACAGTACTCTGACAATAAAGGAAGGTGGAGTGGATTAAAAAATCTGGTGTACACCAATGCCAGAACATGATGTTAAATTTTTCAATTCTCTCCCTGCCTTTTTGTATGTGAAAGATTATGGAATATTTAAATAGAAATAAACATAGATGTATTTGTAATATATTTTGCAAAATCATATCTGTGAGTGTGTGTGTGTGTGTGTGTGTGTGTGTGTGTGTACGTACACAATTGGCAATTATTGCATTAGGGTTCAAGCCTAAACCATTTAAATTTCTTTTCAGTATCAGGCTATTTTTCTGTTTTCCTTCTCTCCATCTACCTGTTCAAATCTTTTTGGAGCCATGATTCTGATAGTAGCCATGACTCTCACTACCAATGTTAAAAATAATGTGAATTCATTACCCTAAGTGCATGCATGAAGTCAAGAATGGTGTGAATTTACTTTGCATACAACCAGAGATTTGTAAAAATGTGTCTATATGTGTAATATGAAATCTAATGCATTATGCTGTCATTTATAACAACTTAGAATAAAAAATAAGTAAATTTTAAAAAATAATGTGAATGGTCATGATTTTATGTTTAAAATTGGAAAAAAGTCTGGCTCAGCTTCTATGGGTATAGGACTTCAGGAATCTAGAGAACTGCTTTTAATTTGTTATTAAACTTTTAGGTTGAATGAATGAGGTTGGATGAATCCATCCAAACTATGCTGTCAGTCAGTTTCTAGTTCTTTATCAATATTTACTGACAGTTCTGTCATTCAACAAAAGCATTCAATTAGGGGCCAGACATAATTCTATCAGCTGAAAACATGGGAGAAAAAAAGAATAGACAAAATCTCTGCTGTCACTGATCTTTCACTTGCATAAAGCAGGCTACATGTGCATATGATAATTTTATCTGTTGGAAAGGGTACAAGGAAAATGAAAGAAAATGATGTTGAAATAAGTATGTGCCCTATTTGTTATGTTCATAGGTAGAAAGAGACTTTGACCAGATTGTTGAGAAAACCCTCTTGAAAATGTATCGTTCCTGCAGAAAGCAGTGGACAGGCAAAAGTAGCCACAGGGAGAGCTGGAATTGGAATCCTGATTTCATAAACTTCAATGTGCTTTCAATTACAGTGCACCATTTCAATAAAATGGGCTATTTCTGGTTCATAAAACTCCCATATATTAATTTTCTCATATGTCTTGGTACATTAGGAGCTTTTTGATTATGTAGTTTTCTATTTCCCTTTACATGAGTGAAAGGGATAGAACATTGTTGAAGGAATAACATGAATTCACCCATTAATTCTTTAATTTATTAAACCCTTAGTAAATACTGTCGGGCTTAGCGTCTCTTAAGGAAAGAAAGATACTTGATTTTTTATCCTGCAGAATATATCAAAGATATAAAAGTCAGATATGATGTAGACAAGAAAATTATCCTTCTTCCTTTCTTTTTCACTTAATTGTTCAGTTTCCATATTTGTTGTTTGGTAAGATAAAATAGTCAAAAATCTAATAGGTTAACTTTTTTTTTCAAGTTGCTGGTTTAATATAAAGTATTTTTACAACAATTGTGTCTTCATACATGTATTTAGGGTAAACTTAATGGCTAAACATGTCTTAACATACTTGAAAGGAATGCAAAAAAATTCTAATTTATTTTCTTCTTTTAGAATTATGCTACCCATATGTGAATTGCATCAAAACTCATGATATTCTTTTACTTTGAATTCTTTCCTGAAAGTACAAACATTAAAAGATCATTTATTACTTTAGAAATCATCAGCTTTCCACTCCTTTTCCCCATCATCTTTATTAAAGAGCAGCATAGATACATTTCAACACTTTAACAGTAGATTTGTAAAGGAGAAGTTTCCAAATACTCTACAAAACAGTTTTGGGATAAATTGGTATGATCAGCAATACTCAAAATGTAAAATCATTCTGGAAAACCATGTTAGAATTCCAAATGTAAAATTTAAATAAAGATAGCAGTTCTCATATTCCATAAATGTACAATAATTAGGCAAGAAGTAAAATATGTAAAAGCTGAGAACAATCATATGGTAACCTAATCTGATGCTCAGAGAACAATCTCAGGTTCATTTTAAAATTTGCAACTCTTTGTAATTATTTCAGTTACTTTCATGCTTAGTTCATCAATTTGAAAAAAAGTTATGCACATATTGTAAAATTCTTGTGCATATGTTACCAGCTCTTTCTTTGCTGTTTATATCACCACTAATTAACATTTTTAATTAAGACAAAAAACACTGTTAGCATAATACATGAAAAATTGGAGCAGGTGCTCGGGGTAATAATTTGTATAAATAGCTATTGCCCTACACTAGCATCTAAATTATAATCATTAACTAGCTTTTTGGTGGATGAAAGTGAAATTCTGCCTTTTATTTAACTTAGGGAGAAAATAACAAAGAAAAAAACAATACAGAAATAAATGCAGACACTACAAAATTCTATTATTCTCATTATAATCCTTGTACTTGCTGCATTTAAATCTGAGCCTTCTTGAAGCCAGTGTGGTCCTCCTATTTTCCATCACCTCTAATCTTCTTGCACTTTGAAACTCATTCTTGAAAACAGAGTTCTAAAAGAATATTTTTCCTGATGTGTTCCCCAATTTTCTCTTTTCCCATCAGAAGGAGAAAGAGTTTCTTACAGCACTTTGTACTATATTCCATTAAAGTAGGTATATACTCACTGAATTGAAATTAGTTAATAAAAGTCCATTTTACTTAGTAAAAGGGCAAACTAGCAGAGGACCTATATCACCAGCACATTGCTAAATTAAATTAATTTAGCTCAGCCAGGTAAATGATATTAAATTCACTCTTTTAAAGAGAACTACTTAAAGCCAATGAATCACATGTGATATGCCAATTTATAGGCTTCAAATTTACCCCAAACTCTTGCAGTTTTCCTACTTATTCATCTTGCAAAGACTTCCCTTTTGCTTTGTTCAGAATTGAAGGTAATGGCATGACTAGTTCTCTAGATGCTCAAAAAGAAATTGCAGTCTGTAATATTTTTCCTCTCTTATCTGTTATAGCCAATACTTGCAATCCATTGCAATAACTAAAATTCAGTGAGCATGTATTATGCACTTTGCTCAGTTCTGAGAATGCAAGAAGTAATAATAATAATAATAATCACATAATAGCAATAAAGACATGCCTAGCAGTGTTCTCCTGAAATGAGTCCACTGTCTCCTTTTTATCATTTCAACCCTTGCCTCTGTTCATGTTTTCATCAGTTGTCTGGACAATTCTAAGAGGCTTATTTTGATTCAGGCTTTTAAACTTCATTTTGTGGCCAGATTCTTTTTTCCCATATATATTCTTTTCTTATAAAATGTATTAATTTATTTTCCTACATAATTATAGGTAAGAAGTAGACAGTTGACCCTTCTATGTATTAAGTTAATATGCATTAACAGGGATATGTGTTAGCAATAATAAATGTTATCACAGTATAATTATTCAATTTTAAAGAATCCCAACCAATGTTCTGTTAGATAACACTCTCCAATAATATATGTGTGAGTATGCCTGGTTTTCCTTTTTCCCTTCAAGAAATGCATACCTTCTATTGTGACTTAGCGTTGTATTATGTAATCTGATTCTGGCCTGTTTCTCATTCCTCACCCTATCATTTTTTTAATACACACAGAGCACTATATCATGGTCTTAACAAGCCCCTGTAATTCTACTTGAGGAATTGACCAGAAACTCAGAATGAAAGAATAATAATCACTACAACTTATATACCTCACAACATAATCTCTAATGAGTACTGTACAAATGTTAATTTGTTCAACAACTTGTGATATGTATAAGTATTTTGTTCAGAGTTTACATGAAAAAAAACTGAAATGCAAATAATTGGAAAGACTTGCTCAACATTTCTCAGGAATTAAATGGCAAGTCGGAATTCAAGCTCAGGCAGTTTGATCCTAACACCATTATGCAGAACCATAGTGCTGGACTGCTCTTCTTAAAAAGTTGCCATGTGGGCTGAGGTTGTGGCTCAGCGGCAGAGCGCTAGTCTTGCACGTGCGTGGCCCGGGTTCGATCCTCAGCACCACGTAAACGTAAGTGCATTGCATTGTGTACAACTAAAGTAAGTAAATAAATATTTTTAAAAAGTTGTCATATTAAATATGTAGAACACCATTTGAGGATTTATTTTATTTTAAACTTATTTTTAAAATTCAACCATATTGTAACATTAATTAATACATGGGACTTATACAAATGTTAGACAATGCTATATAAAATAGTAATGGTTTTGTGTTTATTAAAATAAGGTATTTATAGTACAATATATATTCCAATGTCAAATGAAAAATCAAAGTACTTCACAATAAGTTAAAAGACATGGGTGGATATAAGACTATTTACAAACAATTATGAAACTACATGCCAAATGAACAAAGGACACATATTAATACATTAATAAAATGGTAAAATGGATGATTAAATTCATATCCACTTCAAATTGGGATATGCACATCAATGATTCACAATGTTCTGTTGTGATATTGCAATATATTTTCAAGTTAATATATATAAAATCATTAACTGAGGATTTTTAAAATTCATTTTGTAGACATTTAAGATTTTATTATTCTCAAGTATGTTTATGATTTTATTATATATGAAATTGCCAATTTTGCTATAACTCGTGGCATAACATATAATTTTGTGCAAGTGAAAAGTAAACACATTATAAACCCGTTTTAACTATAATAATTCTACCATTAGATGTATTAGTATTTCTTCATTTGACTTTAGCCTATTAATTCTAAACCACAAAGAGAACCAACTCCATAAGATTTGTAGTTTATATTTGAAAATATTTACCACTTTCTCAAATCATATTGTTTATTTACTTTTGCATCTATCCCCTAAGTAGAAGGTAAGGTTTATGAGACATGCATTTTGTGTCTTTTTCACCACTGAAAACCATAGCAAGGAACCATTTTTATTTGGCCTATAGCAAAAGTTCAGGCAATGTGTAATGATGAGCTTTATTTCTCTTTTCAGGGATAGGGAACAAGAAAATTCATGGAAAAAAATCAAGATGTGTGCAGGTACACATATTATATGAAATTGTAAACTCCTTTTACATTTTATGGATATGATTTATTTTCCAAAAAAAAATACACAACAAAAAGCCTCAAGAAACTCTACTGTGGTTTATATTTCACCAACAAATCTTCTGACACTTGTTCTATTACCTCACCATTTGAAAACAAACAGAGGAAAAGAGTTTTGAATATAATTGGCTAAAATAAACTAATATGGTTATTAAAACTATTAACTCTTTAATAAGATGTACTATGTAAAAATATAAATTTTCATATTTTATAATCTATATATGTTATGTCCACATGAAGTGGTTAAGATTTATTTGAATATATATTTGCTATTTTTTTAAATAAATATGCCTTACAGGATAAGCTTTGCAGTCAATGTTTAACTTGCATATTATGAATGTTTCTCTAAAATGATTTATCTAGATTACATGCACTAATTATTCCATTCAATATGTATAAATGATATTATACCAACAGAAATTGACATTAAAGTAATTAATCACAATTACGTCTTAACAAACCATTAACTTTTTCCAATATTCCATTTTATATTCCAATATGCATATGTTAATTTTCATATGTATGTGTGTATGTTTTTATGATTTTATATGGCAGTTATCACAGCATAGATTTTTTTGTGTTTTTAATTGATAGCTGTCAAGTCTTAACCATATTTTATTGCTCAACAATAAGTTGATGGTTGTTTTCTAGCCTCACAATCACAGTTAAAATACTTTTTTAGGTTGCTGTTGTTTTTTTACTATTAAAAACAGAAATTGGTTAATCTGCTTCATTGTGGGGAAATCAAAGTAGAAAGTACTAGTCCCTAAAAGAGAATATGTTTATCAATCAAGAGAGTTTTTTTGGAAAACCCAAGTGCCATGCAGAGAGGTATTGAGATCTCAAGGAGAGGGGGCAATATCTAATTACATCTGACTGTGCAGAATAGGAGATTGATTTAATATATATGTCACTGGTGTAAACATCAACAAAAGCAGAGATGAGTAAAATTACAGGTGAAGAAGAGGGAGCGAATCATTACACAGACAACATGGGTCACAGAAAAATATTAGGGAAGTAGATCCAAATGGTGGCTCTGGAAGACATCCCCCAAGGACAAACGTTCCCTCCTGAGAAAAAAAGCAGCCTGCAGGCTTGAGTTGAAACAAACCACAGTCTGCCTTTTCCTTGGGTGCATCTGTGATTTCTGTGTTTGGGAATGTTCAACTAATTACTCTCCCTTTATATTTTAAAAAGGTGAGGCTATTTATTAAGGTTTGGGGATGGCTGTCATTGTTTCCTGAAAGGATGTGGGGCACTTCTGCAAAAGAATTCTGCATGGACTGCAAACAGCTGAGCTGAAGAAAAGGAAATAAGGATGATACCAGCATCCTCAATGAGAATATGTAATGGCATTTAAATAGTCTATTTTAGTAAATGATTGTTAATGCCTTATTTTCTAAATTGGCAATTATAACTATTCTTAATGTCTTACTTAAAATATAATATATTTTTCTTGTTAATAAGAAAACTATTAGTGCACCTCAGGTCTTTGCAAAGGTACATTCATTCACTAAATAAAATATTAATTGTCAGAAAAATATTTGTGTGTGCAGGATAGAGAGGGAAAAGAAAGAATCAATCTTTTTTAAAAAATGGGCAAAAATCTATAATATTTCTTGAGGCAGGTATTCACTATTTCCCCAAACTCTATTTATAGCTGCTATAAAATAATAATCCCCTTTTCTTGTTCACTTTTATGAGTCTGTCTACCACCTTTAGAAATATTGTGTTTGGATGAAGAGGTAGAATATTGAAAAGTGTAAAAGCAAGACCTTTTTAGATTCTGCAGAAGACACTGCTCATAGAGGTTTGGCTTTGCATTTAATCCTCTCCCCCAAAAAACAATTCATTATCAAATATCAGTGCATATTGAGCAAAATAAGATGATGTCTGTCTCACCCACATACAAATAAAACAAGAATTCCCAGAAGTGTTCTATAATTTATTTTCTCTTATGCATTTAGCTTATCTATTAATTAAAACAAGAGGAATTTTCCAGGTCATTCCTTGACACTAGTGGGTTCTAGCTTATGGCCTATGGCAGCGTACGTTCTCTAATGTGTAGACTCCTTATTAGAGAATATTTTCAAGGAGCGTTGGTAAAGAATTACTCTAAGTGCATGTATGAAGTCAAGAATGGTGTGAATATACTTTGTATACAACCAGAGATATGTAAAAATGTGCTCTACAAGTATAATATAAAATGTAATACAAAAAAAATTAAAAAAATAAAATGAGATAATAGATAGAAAAGTCCCTTGCAAATAATGGACAGCCAACACATTTATTTATTTGTTTTTTATTCTCCTCTTTCAACTTCAGTTAGATCCAGAAAAGCATTAGCTTTTAAATTAATGGAAATTTGTCTTTCTTTCACAGCTCTTTGATTAAACAAGAACAAAGAGTTGCTTTACTTGAATGTGTCAGAATATAGAGAGCTTTAATAAACTACTATTTCTTAGATATCCACTCCTCACATTTAAAACTATTTATTAATTTAAATTTGTGCTATAAGAAACACTTTGCCCCTTGAAAACAATAAATTTATACGTCTATACTTAATACCACAGAGACAGATTTAAATAAAATCTGTAAGTTACAGCTGTATCTACTATACGGTATGACCCTTTACCTGAGTATTGTACTTAAATATTTTCAATATTTTTCCAACTGTTGCCATTATAAATTAGTTCATCGAAATGTTTCAAAATTATTTCATTAATTAATATGAAGTAGTGAGGAAAATATTTCTCTAATTAATATCAAACAAATAAACTGAAGGGGAAGATTCCACGGTGACAAATTCACCAAGCAAAGATTTTGGAAACAAGGGTTCTCTTGAATGTGCTTCAGAAAGTTTCAGAAAATGTGAAGATCATTCAAGTATGTTCATAATTTTTAGGAGCTATGGTTTTCTTGGCCTGGGTGTCTATGTGGTGGCAATGAAGAAAAATAAAGTTCAAGATTACTCTTAAGATTATAAAGTTTGGAGAGGACATTTGATTTTAATTTCTTAATTTTATCTTCTTTAAAGTGAATAAAATATCTATTTCATGACATTTTCAAGAAGCAAAAATAAACAATTAAAGTAGAAAATGTGGTGTGGTGCCTGTGGTAATTGCGAAATAAATGATGGTGATGTAGTGATTTAGAACACACAGAGAATTTGTTTTATCATATTTAGAGAACAAATGCTACACATTATATAAAAACTTGATTTGAAGCTGGACACAGTGGTGCACACCTATAATCCCAGCAGCTTGGAAGCCTGAGGCAGAAGGATTGGGAGTTCAAAGCCAGCTTCAGCAAAAGTGAGGCACTATGCAACTCAGTGAGACCCTGTCTCTAAATAAAATTCAAAATAGGGCTGGGTATGTGGCTCAGTGATGGAGTGCCCCTGAGTTCAATCCCCAGTACCCAAAACAGAACAAAAACAAAGCCAAAAAAAATTTTGATTTGAGAGGTCATTACTTAATTCCACCCTTCACTTTAATTTGGGAACCCCTTTTTATCTCTCCTTTTAAATCTCATTTATGTATCAGTTTGTTGTTCATGTTCTGTGGGGTGCTTTCTCTTATCTGTTCTAGATTATTGACTAATACATCACTTTCTCAATATACTATATACTTATTTTGTCATGTTAATTTATATACTTAATTACAATGCTGTCTTAATTTTCTGTTATTCAAAAAAAAAATATCAAGTTTTGGAAAGACTTAACCTGTATGTATGTGTGTGTGTTTGTGTGTATGTGCCCATGTGTGATTTATCCAGTTCAAGTTCATAATAGTGTCTGATCTAAAACAGAAATCAATAAAAATCATCTTATGGGGGTTGCAGGTTTTCATTCAGTAGAGAACAGATGTCAGTTTGATCCCCAGCACCAGCAAAAAAAATCATCATCTGAACTGATATGTATTATGTTATTAAACTACATTTGTAATGATAGAATCAAAAATTCTCAACTCAGTAAAAATGAAGGTGTATCAGAAACAGGGGAAATTTGTATTTTGAGTAAATGACTTTTATATAAACATATAGTGCCCAGCTGACAGATTAATATTTCTATCCTCTCAAAATGTCAAAATAAGACAGGAATGAATAATTATGGTGCTTTCAGGAAGAAAATAAATCAACAGTAAATTGGATACTCATGCAAAAATAAACCTTTTTTGTGTTCAGTTACATTCTCAGTTTATTTTAAAGAGTTAAAATAATTGTTACAATTTAAAAGGAAATACATTTTCAAAGGAAACCCGTAGCAAACGTTATGTCCTTCAGAAAAATATTTTAGTTTTAATATAAATAAATATTAAGCAGAAGAGGTTTCATAAGTTGCTAAATGTTCTCCTAACACCTTTCCTAGGTATTTGAAAAATAACATTCCTTTGTATATTCTATCAGTATCACACAGGCATATAAGAAGATAAGACCCCCCTCCCACATCTACCCTCCCAGTGAAACAGAAACTTTTCACACCATTTGAGAAAGTGCCTTGCTTATTTGTTTTTATACTTAAAAGCTGTCATCAGATGGGTATCTACTAGACAGCTGGTTTTGCTTCAAATCATAAATCTGTCATGGCCAGCTTCATCATTTTCTGTCTGACACTTTCCACTACTAATAATCTCTGTGAAGAATAAGAAGTTGGAGTGGAAAACTCTCTGTAAACCCCCTCTGTAGTACATTTGTCAGTTTCGTGTTTTTAAATCCTGGTTGCGACTGTGGGGACATTTCTAATTCATTCTCATTTGAGAGTCCTCATTTTATCTACTTTTCACAGTGCAGTGTTATCTGATGTTATTTCATGCTGAGATGAAACACTGACTATATCAGTAGGGATAACTGCTGAGAAGAAAGAACAAAAGAATTGCATATATCTAACAGTCCAGAATTTTCACTGGGGTTGTGCTGAGCTAGAGGATTTACTTATATCCCAAAAGGATTGTTTCATAACGTATCAGTTCCTATAAACTTTGAGACATGTAAAGGAAGTAAGAACTCAACCACAAGTTTCACATATGGGTGAATTTTTCAAAGTGATCTCACTTTTGTCAGCCTCTTTTTATTTCCCATAAGAAAACAGTTTTGCATATGCAAAGAAAATTGTCCTTGGGAACTTTGATATAAAGGATAAAATTTAAGAGTTTAATCTGTGAAAATGGGCAAAATCTTTATATTTATTGATCTGATCTCTTTACAAATATGATCACCAAAGGGCATTTGGAAGTAAACATTTCCAAAATCTATGAGCCAATAAAAATGATTGAGGACATTATGTAACACATAGCTTTAAATTTTTAATTCCAATTTAGCTTTTTCTCTTAGAATATATTGTCATGATGGCCTGCCCAGAATACAACTGGAAAAAAGTTTTATTTGATGGCCTGAATGTGAGGTCATTAAAGATTCAAAACAATCTGAATATCTTGAATGTCCTTTCAACAATCATGTGACAAAACTCCTAGTAAGTTTTGTTAAAACCTTTTTCCAGACAGTATGAATCCATTTTCAAACCTCAAGTATCATTATTCCTGTTTGAAAGTACATGAGAAAAGTGTTGTAAGACTCTACACATTCTTGATACATACCATAATATAGCAATTCATTGAAAATATAGTCAGGGTGGTGGTGATGATAGTAGGTACTAATAATTTGTAATAGTTTGTATTCATTTTTTGTAAAGCTAGTTTAAAATTACTAGTATCATTGGAAATAAATGAATATGAGAATCACTAAAGAATGGATTTGTAGCTGGGCAAGATGGCTTATGGATATAATCTCAGCGACTCAAGAGATGAGGCAGGAGGATCATAAGTTCAAGGCCAGCCTCAGCAACTTAGTGATGCCCTCAGCAACTTAATGAGAGCCTATCTCAAAATTTTTAAAAAGCGTTGGGGATGTAGCTCAGTGGTAAGTCACCCCTGGGTTCAATTCCTAGTACCAGAATAAGATTTAAAAAAAGAATAGATTTGTAAGTACCATTTCACAATTCATGTTTATATGCAAACTATGCTATTATGATTATAGTTATTTTCCTAAGAAACAGAGTTATTTATTTATTTATTTTTATTTTATTTTATTTTTTGTGGTACCGGGGATTGAACTCAGGGTCACTCGACCACTGGGTCACATCCCCAGCCCTTTTTTGTAAGCTGCCTGTCGTGGCCAGCCACAAACGCCGCGGGAGGAAAACTCTCGGAGGCAGAGTAAAGCTATTACTACTTTTACTTCTACTTTCTTAGAGAGAGCTTAGAGAGAGAAAGAAAGATTTTTCTTCTTTTTAGAAAGAGCTTAGAGAGAAAGATTAGAGATAGCTTTTTCTTCTTCTTCTTCTTCTTCTTAGAGCTTAGAGAGAAAGATAGAGCTTTTCTTCTTAGAGCTTAGAGAGAAAGAGAGAGAGCTTGAAAGAGAGAGATTTCTTCTTTAGAGAGAGAGAGAGAGCTTAGCTTTTAGAGCTTCTTTCTTCTTTGTTCTTTCTTCTTTCTTCCTCGGGAGCCTCGGCTTGACTCTGACCAGGAATTACTTCTTCTATCTGGTTTCTCTTCTGTAACCGCTCTGCCTACGTTCTGGCCGCTCTGATTCTTTTCTTCTTCTCTGACCCGAACTCTTCTTCCGACCGAGCGACTGCATGACTGACTGAATGAATTCATTCTTCTCCTGACTCCGACCGCTTTCACCCGGTTATATACCTTTAGCTTTGCGGGTGCCTCACGTGCATTTACAGGTGCGTCACATACATACTTATTATCAGGTGGAACTTATGGCTTCCAGCTGACCGCAATAGCCATCTCCCTAATTGGGGCTCCTTCACTTTTTTGTATTTTATTTAGAGACAGGGTCTCACTAAGTTGCTAAGTACCTCGCCATTGCTGAGGCTGGCTTTGAACTCGCAATCCTCCTGCCTCAGTCTCCCAAAGTGCTGGGATTGCAGGCATGCGCCACCGCGCCCGGCCAGAGTTATTTAAGGATTAGTCTAACATTTAATTAATATACATAGGTTTATAACCAAATTCAAAATAAATAAAACAATGTTTCATCTTAATTATATTCATATTTCTAAAGATTTTTCTTTTACCTTTTTAAAAAAATAATAATGTATTTCATGAAAACCTCCATAGTAAGAACCATTATTTTTCACTATTAGTCTATTAAAAATTTTGAAACTACAAATTCTTCTTTTGTGTTGTAGTAATTTTTACTTTAGTGCCATCACAGTGAAATTTTGACCTTAGGATTTCAAGTTTGATCTTAGGTCTTTGAACCAGCTATCAATTTGTTCACCATCAAAGATGCTTTTATTGTGGTTCCAGGTCTGATCATTTATAGGAGAAAGATAACACACAATTCTCAAAATAGTAATTGAATAGTCAATATTTGTTATATCTATATTTTACTATATGAGAAATTCCATATTAGAATAATAGGAAATATTGTTTAAGGATGCTAACATCACAACTACAACAAATCAAGGATGTTGCTGTTGTTGATAAGTCATAGAACCTCTTAATTATGATGTAGGGAATTGTGATGCAGAGAGAATATGAAGGGAAATTAAATTTTTTTTGTCAAGATTGTGGTACACCAATACTCGTGCAATTATAAACAGAAGTGAAAGATTAAAATGCCAACCTATGATTGATTACTCTAAACATCCATGTGTAGGATTTTGTGGACACATGTCTCAAATATGATGAAGTAAATATGAAAGTCTCATTGCTAGATCTTATGATACAGCAATGTTTAATTCTGTGAGAAACTGCCAAACTCTCTTCAAAAGTGACTATACATTTCTGCAGTTCCACCAACAATGAGGGAGAATTGTACCACTTGGTAAAAAGATGTGTTTTTTCTCTAGTGTATTTTTTTATTCCTTTAACAAAGATTCCGTATGTAGGTTTATTACAGGGGTATCTACTGTATCCCACATTGATGTATTTGTCCATTCTTTTGTCAATTACGTACCATTTTGTGTACCATATTTTGATAGTAAGCCTAGAAGAAAGGTTTTTTCTGTATTCTGATTTACTGTGTAAAGTGTTCTCGATATTTTATCAAACATGTTATTTTAAAAGATTAAATTAGTATATTTTAACAGTGTTGGTACCAATACTTTTTGGATCAAACTAAATATTTTCACAACTAATTTTGATCCCACTATTGTAAATGCATGTAAATGTCCCCTGTTTATTAACATAAGGATTTAAAAATATTTCTAGACATTTTCTGTTTAGTGTATAGAAAGACAGTGAGATGGAAATTTGGATTCTATTAAAACTACCATTTAGAAGATATAAAACTGTACTTATTAGCATGACAGTAAAAAGAGGCTCTAAGTCCTCAAAACAGAAACAAGGAAGTGGATACCAGAAGGTTTGTCTAGGGGAAGGCAATGCCAGGAGTGAGGAGTATATAAGTCCCTGCTGGATCCATCCAAGAAAGTACGATTGAAAGCTGCTGATTTGATAGAAAAGATTTTCTCTCTAATTGTAATGAGGCCTTTCATGTTATTTTCTGGGTAGAAACAATGGCTTCTTGAGTTGGTCATGACTCTCTGTCCCTCAAGCCTTTTAACAAAAATTCTACAGTTTCCATAGAGAAAGCTTCCTCTGATCCTACCTAAAAACTGTTCCAAGAATTATTTCCATAAGTAAACCTCTGCTAGCTCTTCTCACTTTACTAATCTTCAAGAGTATAATAAATGTATCTAACATATACTCTTACTATATTATATACTGCTACTCTATAACAGCATTTTAATTAAACTCATTTTAAATTTAAAAATATATTTTTAAATGATACATAGAAACAAAACTTGTACACATGAAGGAGGATATGTGATGTTTCAAAACAGCTAATTTTATAATTGTTTGTTAGATTCTGTCATTTATCAGAATATTGGTTCCATAATGACCATAGTTACAAAAGCTTCATGCTTCTGAATACGCCTAACATTCTTTGCATACATCAGAGTAAGTTAATATTTGTTGAAGGAATGAATAAATAATTAAATATATTGTTGACCTATTCAAATATATATTTGGGGCTATAATTCTCTGAACAGACAGTAAGAAAAATTATTTAATTTAAATAATGGATGGGATTAAAGTTTAGGAACTCTAGTAATAGCCTCAAAGAATTAGGCCTGACTTTAAAAAAAAAAAAAAAAAAAGTCACTTCAATGTCACTTGTACAAATATGATGTGAAAATTATTACCCAATACAAGATTAACTGAGAAACCAAAACTATACGGTTCACCTTAGTGTCTGTCTGTCTGTCTGTCTCTCTCTCTCTCTCTCTCTCTCTCTCTCGTTAGCAACTCATTTGAATTAAGCATGTGATGTTTGGAATCGTGACATGATTTTTTTTTCTTACAATATTAAAAAGCCTTAGATCATTATGCTGAGATTTATTTTCTTTAAACTTCTAATAATAAAACAAAATTGCAATTTCACAGCTGTGATGGTTCCTTGGTTTTCATAGATTTTTTTTTTTTTTTTTTTTTTATAAAGGAAGGGCTGAGAATCCATCCATATTCAAATGTTCCCCTTGCATGATGGCTCAATTATTACTGTTGGTACTAATCATCTCAGTACTTGGCAAGGCTCATTCATACTGCAGGAAAGCAAACTTTCCCAGAAATCAAAACACCAAATGTTCTGAACAAAATAATTGGAGGATAAGGGTCCCCTTAGAATCTGAAATTTTCACTTGACAGAACCTTGACAAATGTGAGTGGGTGTTTAATCAAAAGGATATTTGTCATAGAGCATAGCTCACAATTTTCAACACAGCAGAGGAAATATTTGGTTCCTATGATGAAACTGGAGCTTAAATCCAGACAGACCATTCCAAGTCTCTGATCCACATTGGTTTTTAATTCAGAATTCAATGTTTTGAAGATAAATTTCTGGAATTTGCATAGGTATGAAAGCAATGGTTTACTTTCATTCCAAAGACAGTGATGGTAGAATCGTGCCTGACTATACTCACAAGTTCCAGAAGCAGAATCCGAGGGTCTGAACTGAAAAAAGATGCATGCAGTGTTTCTTTCTGCATGTTTATAAAATGAGGACAGTATTCCCAGACTTATGGTGTTTATGCTTGTATTAAATTCACTTTCGAAAACAGTTGGGGGAGAGAGAGAGAGATAAACAAGTAGACAGAGATGAAGAGAAAGAGAGTGTGAATTCATATTTTACTTTTTTGGACAAACTAAAGTTTCTCAAATGTAACAATTTAAGATCAACTAGCACATCTTGGAAAATGCCAGTCATTAAGTGCGCAGAAGAATATACTTTAGGGGATGTTTAAAGATATATAAGTAGCTTCTAAAACATGCCTAGCTATTAGAGTAATGTGTTTATTTGTGTATTTATTTATTTATTTATTTATTTATTTTTCTCTAGCCTGTTTTTCTCCCCATTAGTGTTAATGCATTAGGGAAATCAAAAGCTATAAAAAGTATAAAATAAAGGAAACTCAATTGTTCATAGGCAGTATTGTATATCTGAATTATTTTGGGAAAAACAAAATAATTTATAAATATTGAGCCCTTATTAAGTGTTGGGCACAATTCATAAGGCCTTGTTTAAAATACACCTAAAATATTTTAATTGTCCTATTTTACAACTAAGTATATATTACAGGAATAAGTGTTCAATTACTTTCCACAGCAAGATATTTAAAAAGCTTGGATTCTAACTGTGAATATTTGAATACTAAACTCATTTGCTCAATAGCTTTTTTTCTGAGGTAAAAACATTTACCCATAGGTACATTTTTCTTTAATAACATCATCTTCACATAGTTCTTATTCCCATTGGCATAGCATTTGATTGAGACATCAAAATGATTATCATAAATATTCCACATATCTCAGATTTTGATATAACTCATCATATACCTAACAGACTGGGCCAGAAACAGACAATATAATTGGGAAGATTAATGTGATTGTTTCAGAGGCAGATGCAAACCAGGGGTCAACATTACTGTTTTGAAACACTCCTGTACTTTGCTATTGGATGGTACAGTATGTTTATAGTATCATTTACCATGGACCATGTATTAGTTTCCTACCACTGCATGACGAGGTGTTCAGATTTCACTTGCATGATCAGATTATGCTACAAATGATATGAAGTACCTTGATGCTCTTCCACCTTATGAGAAAACATATTTTAGCAAACTACATATAAATTGCAATCTGACATAATCTAAAAAGCAGAATGACAACTTATTAATTTGCCATTTTTGTTGTTTTCCAAAGCAAGTCACAGGTATGTTCTCCATAATTGGTGTCTTGTCACAATGAAAAGATGAAGAAACTTTTGCCTATGATCTTTACTACTCCTATTGGGCATTTTATTCTAATTTATTTAATTTTTCAAATACATACATACATATATATGTATATCAAAGTTGACATAGACTTATTTAATCAGCAGAGAAAAATACTGTTAATTAGTAAGAGTTTCACAAACCAAAATCTGATTTTTCCTCCTCATTGACTTTTTAAAAATGAATGCTCCAAAATGACAAATTTTAACTAAATCAGCCAATACTTATAGTTTATTTTAAAGAACAAATTTTAACCCACTTTCATACATTCTATTTATGCACATCTTAATTCTTGAATGAGTGAGTAGTGGAATACACACTTTCAAGATTTAAGAAGAACATAAGATGTTAGTGTGTGTGACTGGGAAATCTTTTTCATGAGAGATTGCCTGCTGACCAAATGAATTCCTCACTATCTATCTATCATGGGCTTCAATTTTCCAACAGAATAGCCTGATTCATCACTGTTATGCCAATGACATTCTCCTCTATCTATTGCTGCCTACTGATTCCACAGAGGATACTCTAATATTTCAGACTTATGTGGAAGATATTAAGTTTGATATCATAAAAATTTTTTGCACCTAGAAAATGTTAGCAAGAGAAGGTATGTATTGACTTTGGCATTAATACAGGAATTTTAATCACTTAAAAATGAAAAGGAACTCAAAAATTTATTATCAAGCAATTTCATTTAATTCATGATGAACATTAATTTCAAAGAAGAAACATGATATGGTTTTGACTATCAAACTAATTAGTTAAAGATTCATACCCAAGTTTCTAATTTTAAGGAAACGTCTTTACCCTGTATGAAACATTAATGCATACCATCCCCACCAGGAAACACAAAGAAATTGTAGCCTTAATATTATAACGACAAAATGACCCTGTCACATGATGTTCAAAGCCATTTCTTAGACATTCGCTACATCTACTATCTTTGAGATTTCTTCATCCCTTTCATTCTTCTTCCTACTCCTAGAAGTTTGTTCTCATCATTTATAAGATACAAATGTGTTATGGATTGTTTTGTTGCTTCAGATACAGTTTACTCGAAGGGAGACAAATTAATTTTTTACTATTGTCTTTGTCCCTATTTCCTTGCACATTTATCTCTTTCTCACCTACTCACACTACACTAGTCACTGTTGTTTGCTGCTACATTCTCTGTTTTCTAAGTCCAGCTGCCATAAGCTTTAGGCATAGGAATCATGAGTATGTGCTATCCTGATATTTGATAGCTCTAGATTTCATCTGTGATATGCAGTGAAGTTCTGGTAAAAAAATTTAGTGACAATACTTTAGAATTAAACCATTTATGCTTTTGCCTATTAATTTGGGCATAGTTATTAATGTTTTCAATGAGATCATGAAAATAATTCATGTGTTGGAAAATCAGAAAATCTCCTGGCTTCTTGAAATTTGTATTCTAGGGAGAGAGATAGACAATTGGCAAATAAATATAAGTGAAAAATTGACAAATACATATGCCTAAATATGCTATGCATGTATATGTGTGTGTGTATATATATATATATGTATATATATATATATATATATATCACATGATATTAAACAGAACATTGAAAAGTATAATAAATATAGAAAGGAGATGCAGAGAAATGTATATTGAGAGGATGTTCTAAATATTATGTTCAGTTAAAGTTTGCTAAGGAGAGTGAGTCTTGGACAGAGACATGAATGAAGAGAATATTCAAATGTCCAAGAGAAGAGCATTTTCAGAGTGAGGGCAGAAAATGTAGAGATTTCAGTAAGGGAAAGAACTCAATAATTAGAGAAAAATGAAGCCATATATTTGCAGTATACAAGAACCTAAAACATGTGACAAGGATGAGTACCACATACAACGTTCAGCAAAATGAATTATTCTATGGTCCTATATATATATATATATATATATATATATATATATATATATGAAGTTCAAAAATAAAATATCAGTTTCTGACTAGGATAAGAATCATCTGTGGGGTAAAAGGAACAAATAATTGGGTTCACTTTGAGGGGTTTATAGGATTTCATTTTTTGGACAGATAATGCTGTAAATTTATCCAACTGTACAGTCATCATTAATATTTTTTTCTGTAGCAATTTTGTAACAATAACTGTACTTTCTTTTTTCCTTCAAGATTTTATTACCTCTAATACTTTTGTCTTTTCCTTTCCTAAGAGTAGACCATTAGCTAGGTGGTAACAACAGCTCAGGGTAAATTATTAAATTTGTATGACCTCTGTTCTTCTGATAGAAAAAGCATCCTACAGTGGTCTGAGCACGGAAAAACACTGTAGTCTTTCTACAGTGCAGCTCAGGGGCTGGCCAGCTATTATTTACTGTGTCTCTGACTTTAGTAGTTAATAATAACTTCCTTATATTAGTTTCCCATTGCTGCTATATAGTTAATTACCAGTAACATTGTGATGTAAAAAAGCCTAAATTAATTTTCTTACAGTTTTGGAGATCAGAAGTCCAAGAAGTTTATCTTGGCTAAATTGAAGATATTAGCTGAGCTAGTTTGTTTTGGAGACTCCAAGGGGAGAATTCCTTTCAAACACTTTCCCAGTTGTCTCTTCTTCCACCTTAGAAAGATCATTCCAATCTCCACTTATGTCAATACATCACCTTCTCCTGGCTTTCTCTTATGAGGACAGTTGTGATTATATCATTGGGTTCACCTGGATAATCCAAAACATTTTCCATATCTGAAGGCACTTAATCACGATTGCAAAATTCCTATAGCCAGCCAGGGATGATGGAACATGCCTATAGTTCCAGCAACTTGGGAGGCTGAGACAGGAGAATCTCAAGTTCAAAGGCAATCTCAGCAACTAGCAAGGCTCTAAAATACTTAGTGAGATACTCTCAAAATTAAAAAAAAAATTAATTAATTTATAAAAATGCTGGGAATGTGGGTCAGTGGTTAAGAACCCCTGGATTCAATCCCTGGTACAAAAAAAAAAAAAAAAAAAAAAAAAAAAAAAAAAAAACTTGTGTCTATATTAATGCAGTATCATTTATAGAATCTGAGGACTTAGATTTGAACACTTGCAGGACATTATTTGGTATATCACATGCTGTTGGCAAATTCATCCAGATTATTAAAGTTTATTCTTCAGAAAACAATGTTTTTGGTGTTAAACATACTTAGAAAAAGGCCCACCTATCACAGTTTGAAACATTGAAATTCTATACTTTAAAATTTAATCAATGTTATTCAACCACCTTTTCTGAGATGGATGTCATTATCCTAAATGCATGATTGAAGATTTGAATGGTACGAATATAAATTGTATACAAACAGTGTTTTGTAAAAAGATGCTCTATATGTTTATTATGAGTTATAATGCATACTACTATTGTAAATACAACTTTGAATAAAAAAATAAAAATAAATAAAAAAAATTTAATCAAAGTGCCTGTGGAAGGAGAAAAAGTTTCACGTACTGGGGAAAACAATAGAAAATATCAAGAGTACAGAAGCCAAAAACTCTTGATGTTTCAATACAAAGATTATAATATACTATAGTAGCTTAAGAGCTGTTTGTTAGCCTTTATTAAGTACTTATTAAGTGATATTTGCTCTTCCAAAACCACTTTTTTTCCCAGGCTGTAACTGGGAGGAGCATATAAGAGGATTAGGAGACACATCAAGCCATTGAAATTATTTTTTTTTTTCTAAAAAGAGGAATTTTCTGAAATGATGGTGTTCATTTTTCTCTGTGGAATACATCACAAAGCTATTAGTTAATAGAGAACACAGAGCACATATGGGTCAAGTGAACATGTGTGTCATTAGATATTTTATGAACACAATTATTTTATTAGCTAACACTCCACTGCACAAGCTCCTTGTTATAATTTCCTGTGATTTCTGGATTCGGTCTGAATTTTTTATGATGCTTTAGTCTTCTCTTTCTTACATGTTTTATCTTTCTCTGGAAGTTACATCCCACACATCCTTTGCAGGCTGTGCATTCTCTTTTCATCCACTCTACATATACTGATTTTTTTTCCCCCACTGACACTTTCCCAGATTCTTGCACTGACTAATCATTCATCATATTCTCAGCTGCATATTTTCTTACTTTCAAACACTGAATTTTGTGACTTGTTTGAAATCTTAACAGTGGACACAGAATCCATCATTTTGTATTATTATTGGATTCTTGCCTTTCTCTGCTCTTGGCTGAACTGTAATCTGAATGAGGACAGATGCTGTTTTAAGCCCACTGCATCACAGTACCAAGCACAGAGCCTGGAACATAGATGGTGCTTGATTTACTTTTGCTGAACATGTGAATGAATGTGCACATTGTGTGTTCAACCTCTGTCTCCAAACCTAATCCTTCATGATTTTTCTATTACAGTCTTTACAGACATTTTGTTAGCAGAATGATGACTTTGTCTTCTTATTTTCTTGAAGGACTTCCTCATGTTTCTGAGGGTTTTGTTGTTGTTTATTTGCTGGTTTGTTTGTGTATGGTCCTGTGGATGGGACTAACGGCCTTGCATGTGCTATTAAAGTGCTCTCTATTGAGCTACATCCCCAGCCCAATTCTAGATTTTATTTGAATCATTTTTATCTGCCCTAAAATAATAATAACAATAATAATAATAATTTCAAGGGTGGCTATTATTCCTAATTTGACAGAAATTATGTTCTTACTCTGGCCTGATAGCTTATGAAACTTGGTCTCATAAATTTGGAAGTACTTGGAGATTTTCTTTTTCACTTTCTTTTCCAAAATAATTTGAAGGCAATGATATAAGCTCTATTACCTTTTAATAATTCATTCTGCATGTAGTTATTATTTAAATATATTATCAGAAAGAGTTGAGTTCACATTTTCTTAAATTGGACTTTACATTTCAGTTTCATGACATTTATTTCTGTTTCTTCAGATTTATGTTTCACCAATTTGATGCACTCAGATTTGAATTAAAAAACTGGAAGAATTTATGCATCTACAAATATAATGGCAGAGCTTTATGAAAGATAACCTTAAACAATGTGAAACAGCAATCTGTTTTATTTTTACTGAATGGGCCATAAATGACTACTCCATTTGCAAGTTAGAATTGCAATTACAATTTGTTTGTAATAATAGATTAAAATAGTATCTATTTCTTTATTATTCTCAGATATTAAACAGAGTTTTCACAGTTATAATAAGGCTAACAAAAGAAAGTCTCATTATGGAAGGATGAGAAAGTTTATAAGGAACTTTTTAAGAAAGTTCCTTTTAAAACATTAAGTCCATAATGTTGAAATGTTACATCAGTTTGAAAGCTAGAGATAAAGGAATATTTCCTGGGTACAGTAATAAAATAAAAGGTATGGTAGAAGTGTAACATGTTCAGATTTAGACAATATAAGAAAAAACATAATTTTTTTTTTTTTTTTTTTTTTTGTGGTACCGGGGATTGAACTCAGGGGCACTCGACCACTGGGCCACATCCCCAGCCCTTTTTTGTATTTTATTTAGAGACAGGGTTTCACTGAGTTGCTAAGTGTCTCGCCATTGCTGAGGCTGGCTTTGAACTCGCGATCCTCCTGCCTCAGCCTCCCAAAGTGCTAGGATTACAGGCGTGCGCCACCGCAGCCGGCAAGAAAAAACATAATTTTAAAAAGACTGTTAAACTTGGAAAATTATAAGTAATATTTGATATTTTCCTAGAACCTTTGTACTGCTATGTGCCTATTAATTAACTTTGGAAACTGCTTCTGTGTTGTCTAGTATATATTATTTATTACTTCTCCTTATATGTATTCTTAGTTCCTAAAGTTTTACCTCAATAAATCTGATAGAGGAGCAAGTCTTTGCTATGATAAGCTCTCACCCATTAACCTTAATAACTCTCGTTAAACATATATTTGCAATTGAGTCTCACTGTTCAATTATCTAGAGTAATCTAAGAAAAATGACATGGATGAGATACAACCATTGATTTTCATTTCCATTCTATTATAGAAGTTACAAGAGTAGCTACTATTTTACAATACATCATTGTTCTTTCCTGAAATAGTTTTCAATTAATTCAACATATTTCTTATTGATCTCCTATTTTTAAGTTGCTGTACTAAGCTGACAGTGGAAAGGCAAATTAGAAAAGAGGCTAATGGGGGCACGAGCCAGGTATTCAAATGAATGACTCAAATTTTTTGAAGTGACCTACAGTTTGTGCTAGAATGACTGTTACTATGGTTACTCCATAGAAATCTTCAAGATTAAAAGGGAAAAAAAATATGTAGCCTAACAATTTGCCATTTCCACTACTATTAACTATGTTAATTGTTTATCTCTTCATTATGATTAAGACATTAAAATACACAGAAAATAGAGAGTTTTTGCTTCCTTAAATAAGGAGTAAAAGAAATAAATACCTTCCAAAGAATGAACATTTTTAAATGCTTTATTTTCAGGATGATGTAGATGCAAGCAACCCAGCTAATGCAATCTTATGGTTTCTCTTCTCAGTATTTTAAATTTTGCTTCATAGTAAATATCAACATAATTTTATAACAAAATATCAACACAAATTAAACAATACTATTTTTATATTGTGTATCAAATTTCTGGAAGTTTAGCAACTTAGAACAGCATGATATTATTATTTCACAATTTCTATGTGTCAGGAATCTAGTATGTTCTATGTCTATCCAGAATCTCTTAAGGTTCAATCAAATTATTTGCTGCCTTATCTTTGTCTGTCATCTTATCTTGGGAAAGACCTGATCAGGTTGTTAGCCAAATTTACATTTTTGTGCTTTCAGAACTGAAGTTTCCCTGATTGACTGTTCACTCACCTCACCTCCTAGAGATTTTTCTCAGAATTTTTGCGTGTAGCCCCCTGTTTCTTAGTTATGGAGAACTTCTGAGTTAAATCCTTCTCATGTTTCTTAGCATTCTCTTATGAGAAAATCCAGAAATAACTTTATAAAGGCCCATGTAATTAGATTAAATTTACTCAGATAATCTCCTTAAAGCCATCTCTGCCATATGAAAAACAACCATAAAAGAAAAAAAAAAATTCACATTGTGTATATCTACACACTGTGTACATATCAGGCAGGTTAGAAATGTTGCCTAACACAATCATTCATGGATCTTATAAATCAGCTGGGTTAGATTCAGCTAAGTATTTCTTCAGGATCACTTGTGCAGTTGCAATCAACTAGAAATCAACTGAAATTGCAGCTGGGTATTATGGAATGGCCTTGCATGGGACAGTTTTCTTCACCTTCTCTCTCATTCTCCAGTAGGGTAGTCTAAGGGTTGTTAATATGGCAGTGTCAGACTTCTGAGAGATAACAGTTTTGCAGTTTGGGCTCAGGATACAAATTGTCCCTGCTGCCACATGAGTCAAGGTTAGCCACAAGTCCTATTCACATTAAAGGGGTGGAAATGGGCTCCACATCTTAGGAGATGGGAAGAGTCTTCTCATTTGTTCTGTCTCTTACAGTTGGTGTTTTCTTGAGAAGCTGAATTAGAACAAAGAGGGGGAAAATGTTTCAGTGAATATATACAATCAGCTATCATTTATATTATTTAAAAAAATTTGGACAATTATACAATGGGAAATAAATCAGCTGTAATGTAGAAGAGATGGATGAACTAAAAAATACAGAAGATGTAATATTTACGACTCTCTTCAGTGGCAAGGGATTTTTTCTAGAAGATGCACACTAATTTCATTGCTAGGGTTCTAGGAAGTGGTAGAGGGCTCATCTGCTTTCCATTGCAAATGTACAGAAAGGTTGAAGGTGAGAGGAGGGTTAGATAAAAAGATAGGGGACTTTTTAACTGTAAACAGATTTATATCATGTTTCAACTTTTCCTTAACCAGAATCTTGGAATATCAAAATAGCAGAATAACAATCTTTGACCCATCTTTTATATTTTATTTTTAGGAAATTATTCATATATAACAAAAATATGGGTCACTTAACATCCTTTTCATTGTAATCACTGTTTTAGCTTTCACAAATACTTCTATTTCCTTTTGTCTTAGAAATTTGAAGAAATATTACAAAACCTAAATAGCTGCTGGGGCTATAGCTCTGTGGCAGAGTGCTTGCCTAGCACATGTGAAGCACTGGGTTGATCCTCAGCACCACATAAGAATAAATAAAATAAAGGCATGCTATCCATCTACAGCTACAAAAATTAAATTTAAAAAACTAAATGTCTTTCTCCCATTTTTTTTAAAAGGGTTCGTTACATGTCGACTGCACTTCCTTCTTTTGTATAATCTCATTGGAAGATGATAATCTGAATGAGATACATCTATTTATTCTTAGGATTTATATTCTCTCTTAGATAATGCTATTTAATTTGCAGCATGATTAAAACAAAGGAAAAGCAAACATTTATTCTATTATACTCAATATTGCAATAATTATACCATGAGGAAATACATGTTAGTTCTTTTAAAGTAAACAATATTTGATTCCCACAATGGCAAGAGATTTTTCTAGAAGATAGACATTAACTTCACTGCCAGGGCTCTAGGAAGTGGTAGAGACGGCATCTGTTTCATCCATATGCGCAAATGTACAGAAAGTTTATCAACTTCTCAGTTTTTTGTATTATTAATATACATTCTACACATAACTCAAGGTTTGAAATACTGAAATGCTAGTTTTCTTTTACTTAAACAAGATTTTATTTATAAAAGGAAAATAAATCAAGTGGTTTTATACTTGTTACTAAATGGATGAAACTTTTGACAATCTTTTATATACCTGCCGTATGAACCATATAATTGTATGCCTCATATCTTCAGAAAAGGTCCAGCATAGTGTGCTGTTCATTAAGCAGAGATCAGGTTTGAAAACTAAAAATATGGATGTTAACTTTGATTTTACCCATTCAACTAAAATGTAATTTTGAGGAGCCTTAAAAGTACTTGACAAATTTTTGGAATTGAGCAAAATAAGATCTCTTCTAAGTTAGTCATATTTTACCAGATGAAGGAGAATGATAAATAACTGATATGAAAAGAGATAGACATTGCACAGTATTATAGCATCTGATAGGATATGAAATATTAAGTGTGATAAAGACGATGTTATATACATCATCAGAATCCCATCCACACAACTACCCTCCCTGTCTCCATTTACACGAAAACAAAACCTACCTATTACTAGTTCTTTTTCTCTCTTTCCAACTGAGTGCCCTGGACCTATAAGTAAGAGAGAGAGAAATATTAAGAAGTAACACCCTAGCAGCAATTCATTTTCTATGATATAAAGAAGTGCCATTAAATACCTAGCCTTCTCCACTCAGTTCAGCAACTATGCTATTTGTTCTATGAAATCCATTGAGTTCCTTAGCATTTTTTTTTCACAGCTACTCAATATGTATTGACTTCCATATCTCCACAAGTTCACTTCCATAGTCTCATGTTCTTACTGGGATCATTTTTGAATAAATAGTTACACCTAAATCCTTGTCTCAGGGTGTTTTAGTCTGAATGGCCCAGAAAAACAATCAACAGGATATATGTAGATATATAGAAAGGGATTTATTATTAGAGATGGTCTCATGCAATAATGGAAGCTGTGAAGTCCCCAGTCTGCAAACATGTAGATGAGGAAAGCTGGTGTTATAGTGCAAGTCCAAACCTGAAAACTTGCAAACCCAAGACCGATGGTGTAAGCACAAGCCAGAGAATTGGTGCCCAATAAGCAAGTAAACTGATGAATGAGAACAGGAGAAGATGGACATCCCAGATCAAACAGAAAGCAATGTGTCTTTCCTCCATTTTTCCTACTTTTCTCTCAATGAATTTTATCATGTCTGTTTTGGACAAAAGGAACTACTTAGTCTATCAATTCAAATGTTAGAGTCTTTTAAAACCATTCTTAAATACACACACCAAAATAATGTTATACCAGCTATCTGGGCATCATTTAACCCAGTCAGGTTGACACATAAAATTCTCACACAATGTCTCCTGGAGGGGTGTATGATCTAAACAGAGATTAGGGAAAAACAGCATGATAATTTATATAAAGTAGATATAAAGGGCTTTTTATGATGTGGCATTATTTTAGACAACTGATACTAGATTAGACACCAGTTAAGACACTTGAATTAAGAAGAGGGGCACATGAACCCTGAGCAAAAGGAATATTCGGGCTGAAGGAACAGCAGTGCAAAGTGTTGGGTGACCAGAAGGAAGAACAAGTCTGTGGTTATCCCTGATGGACAAGGAGAGTATGAGTAAAGGAGGAGGTCTGGCATGTTAAGCATCTGAGGGCTTTTTATTTTTCCCTGAATGAGATGGAAAGCAAGTGGAATGTTTTTGAGAAGAAAAATAATATATTTTGTACATTTGAAGTACATATACTGGCTGCTAAAGGGAATAGAATGTAGAGAACAAAGCTGAAACAGGGAGACCTGAAAATCAGTGAGGGATAATGCTGTTAAAGAATATCACCTGATAAGGGTGATAGAGACTACTGGCTTTGCAGGTGGTTGAGCTGGGTGGTAATGGAAAAAAAAAAAAGTTTGTGAGTATTTTAATGAAAGAGTCAACAGGTTTGATGGTCGATTAGATCTTGAATATGAGACAAAGTGAAAAAATTAAGTTATTTCAAGGTTTTTGTTTGAACAACTGGAAAAATGGAGTCTCTTTGTAATTAAATTAGAAAAAGTGTGGCAAGAACAGTTGACAATAATGATCAAAACTCTGGTTTTAGAGATTATGATTTTGTGATATATAGTACACAGACAAGACTTTGCCACCAATTTATCTCATACTCACGGACAAGATTTGTATCCAATGAATATCTTCCCTAATTGATTTCACATGTCATTGGAAAAGTTCAAGCATGTTTATTCATTCCAATAGCAGCTCTAGGATATCCATAAGAGATTGATAAGTCTGTGATCAATCAATTTAAAGAGAAATTAGGAAAACGATCCCATTCACAATAGCCTCCAAAAAGTTATTTTATTTTTTTTTGGTAATCAATCCAACAAAAGAAGTTAAAGACCTCTAAAATGAAAGCTACATAACACTAAAGAAAGAAATTGAAGAAGATATTAGAAGATGGAAAGATCTTTCATGTTCTTGGATAGGCAGAATTAATATTGTCAAAATGGCCATACTACTAAAAGTGCTATACAGATTTAATGCAATTCCTATTAAAATTCCAATGACATTCTTCATAGAAATAGAAAAAGCAGTCATTAAATTCATTTGAAAAAAAAAAAGACGCCCAGAATAGCCAAAGGAGTACTTAGCAAGAAAGTGAAGCAGAAGGCACCACAATACCAGACCTTAAATTATCTACAGAGCTATAATAACAAAAATGGCATGGTACTGTCACAAAAGCAGACATAAAGACCAATGATATGGAAGAGAAGACACAGAGACAAACCCATGCAAATACTGTTATCTCATTTTAGACAAAGATGTAATTAACATAGATTGGAGAAAAGATAGATTCTTCAAAAAATGGTGATGGGAAAACTGTAAAACCATATGCAGCAAAATGAAGTTAAACCTCTATCTCTCACCCTGCACAAAACTCAACTAAAAGTGGATCAAGGACTTAGGCATTAAATCAGAGACCCTGCACCTACTAGAAGAAAATGTAGGCCCCACTCTCCAACATGTCAGCTTGGGAACATGTCTTGTTGTGCTTCCTCAACAAGACTCCTAAAGTGCAAGAAGTAAAATCAATAATCAATAAATGGTATGGCATCAAACTAAAAAGCTTCTTCACAGCAAAGGAAATAATCAAGAATGTGAAGAGATAACCTATAGGATGGGAGAAAATCTTTGCCACCTGCATCTCAGGGAGAGTATCAAACTCCAGGATATATAACAAACTCAAAACTCAAAGAACTTAATACCAAAACTAAATAACTCAATAAATAAATGGACAAAGGTACTAAACAGGTACTTCATGGAAGAAGAAATAGGAATGTTCAAAATACATATGAAAATGTTTAAAATCTCTAGCAATTAAAATATGCAAATTAAAATTACACCGAGATTCCATCTCACTCCAGTTAGAATGGCAATTTTCAAGAATACAAGTAACAATAAATGTTGGTGAGGATGTGGGGGTAAAGGTATACTCATACATTGCTGGTGGGACTGCAAATTGATGCAACCACTATGGAAAGCAGTTAGCAATTCCTCAGAAAACTTGGAATGGAACCACTATTTGACCCAGTTATCCCACTTCTCAGCATATACCCAAAGGATTTAAAATCAGCATACTACAGTGATGCAGTCACATGGATATTTATAGCAGTTCAATTTACAATAGCAAAGCTATGGAAAAACCTAGGTGCCCTTCAACAGATGAATGGATAAAGAAAATGTGGTATATACACACAGTGGAATATTAATCACCCTAAAGAAGAATGAAATTATGGCACTTGCCAATAAATGGATGGAGCTGGAAGATATTATGCTAAAGTGAAATAAGTCAATCCCCAAAAACCCACAGGCGAACTGTTCTCTTTTATATACAAATACTAACACATGATAAGGGTGAGGGAAGAATAGAAGTTCATTGGATTAGACAAAGAAGGTGAATGGAAGGTAGGGGGATGGAAATAGCAAAGACAATAGAATGAATTGGACATAACTTTCCTGTGTTCCTAAATGAATACACAATTGGTGTAACTTCACATCATGTATAACCCCCAGAATGGGAAATTTATACTCCATGTGTCTAATATGTCAAAATACATTCTACTATCACATATATCTAAAAAGAACAAATAAAAAATCTACATAAAGAAAGATTGATAAGTGTGTCAATATATTCTTCAATGTTGGGATGAATCAAGGTAGGTATGGAATATATATTCATATTGCATTTACTTAGAACAATTTTCTTACTTAGGCTTTGCATTAAAGATCAAAGTGAATTGTAATTAGTTCTGAAAATATTTATTTTATATTTTGAGTACTTCATCTTTCTTCAATACTGTACAATGGAAACGAACTATACACCAATTTAACGGAATATGTATTAAAACCTATTAGATACTGCTGAAACAATGAAAGGTAAGAAATAAGACAAAAAAAAAACTAAACAAAACAACAACAAAAAAATTCCTATGAGAGAATATATAATCTTGGGAGGCACAAACATTACACAAATTTTAATAGAAATGAATGTGAAACTTTAAAATACAATGTGTGGTGAACTAATGTAACAGATTGAAATTTAGATTTATTGTGAGGGTGTGAAAGCAGCGTTTGAGGAAGCAACACTTAATCTGACACCAAGAGAGAACATAGAAAAGAGTGAGCCAGGTAACTGGGGGACTTCTAAGCTGGTGTGCTGTTTTAGAGTAGGAATTGGGAACAGTTTAGAGAAAAATATAGTATAAAAATTAATTTTAAAATTCTTGAGCAAGATGAAGTAGTACATAAGTGTGCATTATTATTAATGATTACACTGATGCCATTTAAATGTCAGGAGGATTTATGCCTGGCTAAAGCATAGGTTATGCAAAAGCTTTGAATCCAGCCACATGACTATAGTAGCAAATTTGAACAATACATCTCAGAACACACTACCCCACTGTAAGGAGGCAAAGAAAGCAGTAAAGATGTCAAGACCTGGAATGAGCAGGTGTTGTGTGGGCAAAAGGCAGAGGCTGATGCCTCAGCAAGGCTGTTCCGCTGGCCAAAGAGGCTATTCAATTGCCACAGATAGTTAACAATATCATTCACACACAAGTTGAGCATGATGGCAGGGACCTGGGAGTAGAGATTCATTAACAAATTGGTGAGCATCAGAATTGTTCATCAGCTAGTGATGGGAAGAAGATTCACCCATAGCACATCTCTGCTGCTCAGGTGTTGGTATCACTTGTTCAAACTTTTAGTCATTGACACACAGTTTACCTGGGATTCTGCTCCTCACTTTATACAATTAGCATTCCCTGATTCTTTTCTTCATTGGCTTCTCATAATTCTGTACTCTCTCATTTGGCTCCGAAACCTTTTAGGTACTAGTCCTTGCTGACATATGTGATTTTACTTATTTCCACCCTACCCCATCTCAAATGCAGTATTTTTCTCACTCTGAACTTCTTTCCACTCCAAAAAGTACCATAATTTGACTCTTGCCTGGAATATTGCACATCCTCTTCTCCCCAACAACTCTCTCCTTCTTAATCCTCTATTGGCATCCTGAACTTTACTTCATTTTCATGTGGCCTTAGATTTTGTTTTCAGGAAACAGTTTCTGATCCCAAGTTTGGGTAAGAGGGACCTGCTTTGCGTGTCCACAAGAGTCTGTGTAGCATTTCAAGACCATAAAGACATAGATCAGGATTATAATTGTAGAACACACTCCAACATGTTTAGATAGAATAAGTTTAACAAATGGTGAAGTAATTTTAAAATCTCTGCAAATTATTTGACTCTGTCATCAGAAACTAGGTTCAGTATTCTCTTCCCTTGAATCTGGACTGGCCATAATGGTTCACTATTAGCCAAAGCAATGTGCCAGCTGTGACATTACATGACCTCTGGCATTATGTGTAAAAAAGTGGAGCGGGGTCTATCTTGTACAGAGTGGCAGGAAAAATTCTGAATGGGTCCTCATAATTCCCTACCTTCTTACTGAGTGTATCAAACCACCTGCAGTTATACTACATGGAAAGAGACCATTTTCTAGATATAATTGAGGATACTTATTAGTTCATATTTTATTAATTAGAAGAAAGATTACCTATGAGATTCAGACCTAATGAGAGTCACAGCAGCATAGATATTCCTGGCCAGCAGCAGAATGAGAAGTAACAGAGACTTGAAGCATGGTGGGGTTTTCAAGTGTGGGGTCCAACATGAGGGCCTGTCAGAGGATCCATAAGGACTCCAGGTGTGTTGAGCTACAATTGGCCTCCAGGAGCAGTCCCCCAACAACAACCTGGAAATGGGGTCTTCAGATCAAATGCAAGGGAGCCAATTCTGCAAATTATTCTGCAGACTGTCAACTGAGAATACAGCTGGCCAACAAGCTGAGTGTGAGAAATTGAGTACAGAACCCTACTAAGCACACCCAGTTTTCTGAAACAAAGAATGGTGAGACAGTAAATGGGTGCTTCAAACCATGGGGTTTGAAGTAATTTGTAATATAAACAAAGAAAATTAATACTTCTTGAATGACCACACTAAAAGGCTGAGTGTTCCAAGGTCACCATGCTATGAGGAAGCTCAGAAAACTTGCATAAGCCACATACTAGGGTTCTAGATGACAATCTCAGCTGAGGTCCCAGGGATCAGCTGCTATCAATCATCAAATGTAAGTGAAGACATCTACTAATGGTTCCAGCCCCTAGACACAACGATACTGAGCTCTCCTATCTTAGCAGAAGACCAAGGTACTGTGGAGCAGAATTGAACCATCCCTACTATTTCTGCCTGGATTCTAGACCAATGGGATCTGTGAACAAAATAAAATTATCATTATAAACTGCAAGAGTTGGTGATAATTTGTTGTGAATCTTTAGAACTTAACTTCTCCCAACAAATGCATATTAAATAACTTACAGAACCTTTCTTTGAATGAGCAAGGAAAATGATCATGCCCAGGTTATTTTTATCATTCACATTTCATCTTAAACATAGGTATACAGAAAAGCCTTACTGGGCTATCTAGTCTAAATTGATACTCACTTAATATCATATCATGTTCCCCATTTTAATTCTCTTTGTGACACACATTTATATTTGATGCATTCTTATTGATTTATTTATTGATTTCAATTTAGTTGTGTGCTGGTGTAAACAGCATGAGAGCAGATACCAAGTCTATGCCTAAAGCTGTGTCTGACATTCAGAATGAACTTATCCACTATGTAAACAATAGACACATTTCACCCCTCTAAACTCCTCTTCCATTGTCTTCTATCAGCTCTACCTTTTAGAGTTTGAGTTTTTGATAAACGTTTTTATATTTACTTTCCTGTCTTAATTCTCTTTTTTATATGTCATCCATTCCAAGAAAACTTAAAAAAAAAAAAAAAAAAAACAATGACAACAAGAAAAAAACAGTTTTGGTTATTTTACCAAAAAAAAAAAAAAAAAGAAAAGAGAGAGAGAATTATTTTAAAGTAGCTCTAATCATCTTTCTAAGGCCCATCTGCCTGGGTATGTACTCTACTAGCTTTAGCATCTGCCCATGGCTCATCTACCTGGTCATGAACCCCACTTACAAACTGCTAACAACAAGCAACCTATACACAGGAAAGGAATCTATAAATATGGAATTGAACATGCAGAGTGCATATGGGAAAATATTCCTCATGGCTGAAGGGGAGTGAAATTATGAAAACTGAAAGACAATACAGAAATACAATAAAAACCAAAACCTAGAGTTGAAGCTCAGAGTATTGAATTAAGGCCCATAAATCCTCATTTTGTTGACCATGTAAATATTGTAGACATAATTATAAATATGAAATTATAAAGGTGATAGCATTCATAGTTACTGATCAGGGATACTCAGCAAATTAAAATGTGATCTTTAAAAATTAATTGTTTAGTCTTGATAACCAATTTACTCCCTATACCTATATGACTATTATTAAAAGTCATCTGATCATACTAGAATATTTTTAACTAGTCCAGACCTTAATAAGATTTAGGAAGACAAAGAAATTAAAAGACTCATAGACTAAAAATAATTGAAGCCTGTGTCCTGTGTATTAAGTACTTGTAGCCATATTGTCTCTAGTTTCTCTGCCAGCTAGATAAACAAGAAATAGACCTCGTGTAAGATGACTTTATTCAAAGTGGTCACAAGCTTAAGCCCTATACAACTGCTTAACAGCTATACCTTTAAGTGTCTGAGAAACTCATTATGTCATTATAATTATATCCAGTATTAAATATAATTTTTGTATTTGAAATATCATTATTTAGTGGGTTACATGTACTTATATTTATCTATAGAAACACAAAACATAAAAATCAACTTCCAGCAGCATATTATAAAAGACTTCATAAATATTTTTAATTTCATACTTACATATGCTTCCACTTTTGGGATGAGGCAACTAGACACTAAAATATTTTTAAAAGGAATACTAGCAGCATATTATACAGATTGGCCCTATAATAAGAAAAATCATTAAATGTGCTGTCAAATTGGCCTCAGGGACATCCTGGGGCTTTCCTGAGCATAATCCATATTATAAAACCCAACACATTAAGTATACTACTCTCAGAGTGGTTTAAAAATTAGATGCCATGACCTGAATATTAGAGAATATCTGTAAGGAATGTCATGATGCCTACCATTTCACATTAGGTTGCAGGACACAGTACTTGCTTAGTCCAGCAATGAAGTCAAGATTGAAAGGAGCCTTCACCTGGGATTTCTGAACTGGACATAATAAAAGATGGTTGCTCCTTTCTGGTGGATACAGTGTGAGATTTTAGTCTGCTGATCTTTGGTGTCCACATTTCTGCCATGTGGAAGGAAGTCAATGTGAAGTAGAGGAGAATAAAGCTGATATTTGCAGAGTTCAAAAAATGATTAAGGTTAGAGGGGATGATATTGACCACCTTTATTCCGGTAGTTTGGTCTTTCCTGTGTTTAGCCACAGTTCTTTTCTTGCTCCATTGATATCTGGTAATGAGGATTCTTCCAATAAACTCCCCTCTTGGCCACAACTTAATGTAGATTTATTTTATCTCATTTTCAAGCAACATATCCTTACATCTGAAAGGGACAATCTCCTTTGTTCAATTATATTGAAATCATTTTCTAGTCTATGAATTCAATAATATTTAATCAATAAATATGTTAAGCATTTTTGCAAAGTGTGAAGAACACAGACTTGAGGAGAAAGACAGCACCACAAATATCTCTCAAAATTGTCATTCTATAGAAGAAAAGGACATGAAGTAATAATTAATAATTGAATCACAATTTTAATAAATTATCTGGAAAGGAAGAATGGAAGGTATTAAGAATAAACATGGGCAATTTATGCAGAGACTCCTGCAAGTTTCCCTAATCTTGGAATCCTGATTTCACTCTGTATAGTGGTGAAATCTTTAGTGTTATTTCAGAAAACTAATGTAATGTATTTCAGAATACTTTTAATGAAGAAGTTGAGGAAAGTATATTCAAGTTTATGTGCTGTGGAATTTGGAAAAAATCACCTCTAGCTTCATGAAAAGTATCCCTCAATACAGTAAGTAAGGAATAGTCCATCTTTCATTTGTGGATTGGACAAATAAAGACGTGTACAGTAAAATCATTTATTAAAAATTTTATGAGATTGCTGTCACTTTATATTACAGTGTTTTCTTCTTCATTATATTCTCAAAACAATGCATAAGATTTGCAATTAGCAATGTGTTAAAAAGGCTGTATTAAAAATCTTAGAGGATAAATAAAGACTTTAAATATAATAAGAATATAAGAGACTTGGAGCAATTGCAGGAGAAAGGAAGTATTGTTAGATTAATTGGTCCATTGCAAAGTTTTTGCTAAGTCACACATGAAGAGATTTTATGTGATGTCCAGTAATTTCTTCTTCTACATCTAAGAATTTACAAAAATTATTTAAATGTGTTGTCAAAAGTCATTTTATCACTTGCATTCCAGGTCACCAAAAATACAGTCTGTGCTATCCCTATCTAGTTCTAGTAAAGTCCTATTTAATTTAAACATTTTTCTGCCTTTTTTTTTTTTCTCCTTTTTTTCCACTTTCTTTTCATCTCTCAATAAACACTTACTGAACTCTACTGTCACAAGAACAAAGGTCTAGGGATATAGTGATAAATAATACAGAGTCCTGGTTATTAGGAATTAAGTTACTGTTCAAAAGAAAAGGTAAATATTATTAAACTAATTACATATCTATGCATCCAAGTATTTATGTATCTATGGGCTGATAACAAGGTGTTCAAAATTAAATTTATTTCCTTATATCTAAACTTTCATTTATTTCTCAATGTGCTTCCTGTGTGGTAGTAGAAAATGTTGTCTTTCCAACTGAAGACAGCCAGTCCCTATGGATTCAGTAAATTCATCTTTCTCTTTCTTACTTTCTCATTTCCCTATTTCAGCAGTGACCAAAGATCCATTTGGAAAGACATTTGCACCATGGTCATGGGAAGTTATTCATAATGGAGCCTGTAAAAGGTGCAATTCTTCCTTCTCCGTTTCTATGGTAAAATGTATGTAGCGATGCCTTCTCTGAATCACGGATGCCCTTGAAACTGCTTGAAATTTCAGGCAACTCCTGCACCTGTCTTATGAGGCGAATCTTAGGATATTTCTTTGCACTGGTCTAGAGCATGATACATTAGGGAGGTCAAAGTAGAAAGTGAGCAGCTGTTTATTCCATTACCTCACTTCTTAGATCAGTCCTGGTGACAATTCTCTTTTACTCTGATCATCTCATACAAACAACTCTGTGATGTTGCCTTTCTAAAGAGTTACAAATAGAAAATGGGATGATGTTTCTGCTCTTTCATTCCTAAACCTTACAGCTGCTCTTTTAACCCATTGCTCTCCCCACTTCTGACTTCACATTTCTTGGCCCAAGGAGTGACTAATGTGCCTGTATTCAGGTGCCATACAAATGATTCCCAATTCTTTCATCTCAAACTCACTCCAAAAGACCTTTGGAATAGGAAATAACTTATAGAGTTTCTCATTCTTTTCAATATTATTGATTCTCTTATTTAAGAGGTAAAATTTTTATTCAGGTATTCAATGCATTTTATTTAAAAGGAAACCTTTGAAATCACTACCCTTTTTGTTGATCAAAAGCATATACCCCAGGTGTGCTGGCGCACTCTTGTAATCCCAGTGGCTCAGGAGGCTGAGGCAGGAGGATTGCAAGTTCAAAGCCAGTTTTACAAAAGTGAGGCACTAAGCAACTCAGTGATACCTTGTATCTAAATAAAATGCAATAAATAGGGCTGTTATGTGGCTCAGTGTTCTAGTGCCTCTGAGTCAATGCTGGGTACCCAAAGTCAAAAAAAAAAAAAAAAGAATTGCAGTTCAAATGTGATGGCAAGATCTATCTTCTGTTATGAATATCAAGATATTAAAATGAAACTAAAAGTAAAATAGTTTGATATTCATTAAACTACATAAGCTTTAAGATTGAGGACAGAAGACACAGCATATAGAAAGGTATCTGCTAAAAGAAGGATGAAACAAGACAGAAATTCTAAGGAAACAAGGCACAGAGTAAGCTTTAGCTGATATATGCTACAATCTTTTCTGATAATACCACTGATGTAGCAAGCTAAGCAATTGAATATCTTAGGCAGTAAAAGAGTTCTTTGCTTCCCGGAAAAGGTGGTATCTATGCTTCAACATGAATAAATAAGCAAGAATTTCTTATTATAAGCAAAGAGGTAGAAATTTCGGAAAGGGAAATATTCAGAAAATATCAGATTAGATAAGTCTAGGAGAAAATATATTTTTTGTTTTGTGTAGTTAGCTGACACAAAACAAGGAAATGATTGTCACAGATGAAAGTCCTGTGATGGCATGAGGCTTGCAGCCACGTCAAGTGCTAAAATATTTAGAATGAATCCTAAAGACAATGAGAATCCATTAAAATTATTTCAATAGATAGAATTTGTCTGATTTGTATTATGAGATCATGTGACACCACAACCACAAGAGGAATCACAGTAGGGTGGACTTCCATCCCCTGCCTCTCTCCATATAAAAATATCCTTTTCAGAACTGTGCACTAATTTCAGGTTTTAACCTACCTTTGTGAGTGTGATCAAATTATTTCTTTTTAGTACTAGTGCATAAAACTGAAGTTTGCTGATTTGTGTAATTGCTACATGTGTCTATGTATGAGCTTGAAGTCTGTAAAAGTAACAGTACTGGGGACACTGTATACCATCACACGGAATGTAATTTAAAAACAAAATTGAGACTTCTCTTACATACTCTGTATATATGTACACATTTCCCAAGTTCATAACTTTATAGAGGGCATGCTCCACCTACTTCCATCTGTGAGTTATTAACAAATAGAAACACTATCATTTAATTGTGAATATTGTGCATATTCTCAATTTACAGAAAATTGTAAGGGAAACACTTGGAATGATACGACAGATAGGATTAAATAATAAAATACTACCATCGTGTAATATAAAAATGCCTAGTCTGGATAATCATAGAAAAGGTAGAGAATTAATACTGTCTATCACAAATAGAAAAAATACATATTCTAAATCACAGGAATTGAGGTATATTTTATTTTTTTCATGAGATGTATCTCAGAGGAATGATACTATATCTTACAGAATTAATTTTTATGAGCTTAAAACACCTAATATATTTAAAGAGATTACTACCCATTGTCATTAATAAATTACAAAGTTAAATGAGGTATTCATTGCTACACTTTAACTTACAATATGGAAAAGTCAAATGATACATTCATTAAAAATTAATATCTGGCCCCCTACTAGGAGGAAGGTGAAAAGAGAAGTTAGAGATATTAACATAAATGTTAGAGTTGAGGCTTTGCATAAAAATATGTGATTTTCTCAATATTCAACAAAATATTATCCCATTAAAGCATAGATAACAACATAACAAAGTAAGTGATCATAGTCTAAGTTTAGGTGCTAAATATCTTCAATTTAGTTTTGTTTCTATAAAATCATGATTACTATAATATAAATGCAAAAAAATCTCAACTTTTGAAGTTTTAGATTCTGAATAAATTTTTAAGATTTAAATGGAAACACTTAATATTTTAAAATTTAGTTTTAGCACTTACAATTTTCCTGTATTTTTTTTTTCAATTTTAGGGTAACACCTCTTTAGCATACATATAATATTGTTTTATAAGTAAAAGTCTATCTTTTATTTGCCCTCTAAAATCTTGCCCATATTTAATGTAACAATATGCAATGTTTGCAGTTATTCATTCTTTAATATAAAGGAAAGAATGTCAAGTTTATATTTTTAATTAAAGTAAAATCAATGTGCAATATAGTGGGAAGATTTCCCAAAGAAAAAAACTTGGACCAAAACGAATTCTACTTAGAGAAGGATTTTATACAATAAAGAAGCTGTCTTCTAATAAAACTGTCCTACTTCAAACTGTGTTTCAAAAATTTTAGAAGTTCACTAGCATCATTTTAAAATATGATTAATTCTTAAAATATTATTATTATCATCAGATTGTCTATTGACAAATTAATTATACATTTAGTTAAAGTATTTTTATTTAAAAATATTGTCAATTCATTCTCTAAATGAATTCAGATAAAAATAATATTGCTATAACAAAATTATACAAAATGTTCTGAATATTCAGTATGGACATCAAAGATAATTCTTTACCTGACAATAATTAACAATCGGAAACTATCCCCACAAAGATTACACTAATTCCTTTTTAGTGATATTTGCATTGTTAGTATAAAAAGTTCTTCTACTTAGTACATTTTACACATTTATTTTATTATTATTTTAAGTGTTTTTAACATAAGCTGCCTAAGTAAAACAGTAATATGGAATTTGCTTTCAAACATATTCTATTTTACTTTAATAAATATTTTAATGTCATTGATTATCTGTTAGAATAACAATTGAGATGTTTAAGAACAACTAAATGCTCATGAATTTAATCTAAATTTAATAGTATTTTTATTTAGTCAATAATTTCCCATAAAATGAAATCACCCTCTAAAGATAATGGTGATAGAATGTATTTGCTAAATTTTAAATAAACTATTTTTTCTATATGTACATGTGAGTACATAGTGTCATTATTACTTTATATGCTGTATATTGGTTATATTAACACATAAACCTTTGATTTCTGAAAATAAAAAAATGTAAATGTAATGTTGTGAAAATTTACTGTGACCTTGCAACAACATGAGAAATTTGTTGTTCTGAAATTATTCATAACTCTGGCTTTTAATGGGATTGCAATAAACTAAATGATTTGACTCAACTACACACCTAGTATACATATACACATGCTTTTAAATAATACTTGTTTTGTTGTCAAATAGATAAGATTTTAGCAAAGCACAAGAGGGAGAACATTTACTTCTATGTTTTAATATTTAATACCAAGCACATTAAAGTAGAATCACTATGATAAATATAGGTAATTTATGAAAATATTACACATTTGGAAATATGTAATATGTAAACATGTTAATTGACAATAGCATTTAGGGGAAAGGAAGATTATAAATCCAGTCTTGTGTTTTCTTACTTCATATTATTTGTGTTTGCAATAGTACCTACCAGTGCAATGAGAATTCATTGTTCATTGCTGCATAAAAAAAAATTATCCCAGATCTCAGTGGCTTAAAGCCACAAGCAGTTATGATCTCATAGTTCTATAAATTAGTAATATAGGCATGATTTAGCTCTATCCTCTGACCATCGATCTTTCACAAGGCTACAAGTGGCATTGGCCAAGGCTACAGTCATCTCCATGGGGATGAATCCTTTCCAAACTCACTCATAGGGTTTTTGCCATGATTTCATTCCTCCTGAGCTTTTGAGCTGTGGGACTTTGTTGTTGACTAGTCCACACGTTGGCTAAAGGCTGACCAAAATTCTCTCCATAATTCATTTCAAAACATGATAGTTGACTTCATCAAATTGATAATATGAGAGACCAAGAGAGTGCCAACAAGATGGAAGTGTCATCCCATCACTTCTGTCATCTTTTTCTCATTAAATGCAAATTACTCTATCCAGTCCATAATCAAAAGGAAGGAAGGAATTATACAAAGGCCTGAGTACCAAGAAGTGGGACACTTTTAGGGCCATGTTCAAAGTGTGCCTATCACAAAGGGTGGGTAAATATATTCTCATTTCCAACTATTTTTTACCCAAAATTTGGTAAGTGAAAGATATTGATCCCTATGAGACACCTGGAGAACTCTCAAAATAATGGATATCAGTCTTTGGCCATCCAAACATCACATACCATTCTTCTTCAAAGAATATATTTATGTGTATAAGATGTAGACAGCTCATGATCATAACCTTTCAAAAATAAAGACATAAAAAATAAATAACACGTCGGGCGCGGCGGCGCACGCCTGTAATCCCAGCACTTGGGAGGCTGAGGCAGGAGGATTGCCAGTTCAAAGCCAGCCTCAGCAATGGCGAGACACTTAGCAACTCAGTGAGACCCTATTTCTAATAAAATACAAAAAAGGGCTGGGGATGTGGCCCAGTGGTCAAGTGCCCCTGAGTTCAATCCCAAGTACCAATAAATAAATAAATAAATAAATAAATAAATAAATAAATAAATAAATAACAATGATCATTATTTCCTAAATGGTCCACTCAATATTCCAGAGGGCTGGAAAATCAAGACATCTATCCAGCTAGCTAAACAGATTCTGTTCCTCAGCTGAATTTGCATTGACTTCCAGAATTTTTAAAACCTTTCTTCCTTTTGTCTGACTTGCCTATATGTTGAAGTTTAAAATGAGAAAATAAACTATATCACTGTTAGTTGTCCACATTCAAAGAAAATACTACCATAAGAATTCACATTTTTAGAAGAGACACTACCTTAAAAACCAATGTATTTAATACTGGTTTGCACACCAATGCACTCAAGCAAGCCAGGTCAAAAATATAATGACTATTCAGGGAAGACTCTCATACTTAGCCAACTACTGTTAGATAGATTTCTAGAAAATTCAGAAAGATATGGAACATTATTCTTTTTATGCTGAGTGATTCATTAATGTTCAACTATCCTGGATGATAATGGAATTACCCATGCACATTATTGGAAAAATGTAGCCCTGGAGAGTTGAACAAATGTAATGCAGGGAATAATGTGTCCCAGGAGGGAATGTATGACCTACTCTCTATATTAACTTTGTATTGTCTTTGCTTCTATGATTGCTTAAGAAAACCTATAAAAATGGTTATTAATATTTTAGGGAAGTGTTGGAAAGACTATTACTCTGCATTTATAAAAGAAACTGAGCAAACTACTGAAGTCATTATATTTGAGGATCAGTCTGCACTGAGTTATTTACATAATACATGTTCTTTGAACTAGCTTATGATGACAATTGGATGTGAACTAAGAGGTATTTGCCCACACAGTTGAGATGTGGTGGTAAATCAATGGACAAATAACTTATTATTGCTTATATATAGTGTTTAAATGATCTTGGGTGACAAAAATAAAGCTTCAGCGATTTTGTTAAAGAGATCATAGTTACATTGAATGAAACTTATGTCACTTTTGCATATACAAAAAACTTATGTCACTTTTGCATATACAAATTCACATCTGAAAGGTTGGTATTATCTCTTGATATTTCTTTCAATAACTTCAAGACCGTATTGCATGTAACCTGGCATAGCCGGAAGAATTATGAGTTCACCACTGTCTTGCACTAAGTGAGTTTTCATCAAAGTATGCCATCTCATTTGTCTGCAGAATAGTGGTTCTCATGCCACCCATGGATTACTTGATTGAAACCACTTGGACTATGTATTAAACATGCAGTATGTTGTCACAAACATAGCTGATCCATATCAAAATCTTAAAGGGAAAAATTTAAACTAGAAATTTTCTACTTTAACCAAATCTCTGTGTGATTATTATGCACACTAAAGCATAATAATCACACTAAAGCTTAAAGAGAAATATTCCCCTTAACTCTGCTGATATGTACATCTTAGCTACAGAGAATTCTCATTTGTGAAACTAACAGAGAAAGCTTGAAAAAAATGGGAGATAAATAGCAAAGTGAAAAGTCATATGCTTTTGTCTATAAATGCACTAGATGTTGTTTTTTTTTAATAAAAATTATTGAAAACATACCACGTGACTGGCACTGTACCTAACACTTTAAGTACAACTTTACAAAAAAAAAAAAAACTCATTTGCATTTGACCCCTAATTTACTAGTGAATAAATTGAGAGTAGGAAAATGTATCCACATAAGATGATATAAGGTCATCAGAGGAGAGATTCTACACCAGCCTAGTCTCATTTACATTCCCGGGTTTTCAAATTCTCTGAAATGCTGGAGAGAAGGAAGTGATGGTTAAGGAAATATTCACTGGGAGTACAATGTCCATTGGGCTTTGGGAAACAGCAGTGAGTGTCACTGCAGGGGACTAGGGTTAAATGTGGACATTCAAGGAGAGAGAGCATCCCTGCCTTGCTCCACCACCTAAGACAATCTTTATATTTGGACCTGAGTGGATGTTCGTGACACTAAACACAGAAGTACACAGCTGAAGGTGGAGGTTTCTTCCTGGGAAAGAGGTCTAATTTTTTTTTCATGGTTTAGAGGTCAGAATTCTTACCTTCAGCAAAGCAAGGAAGGGAAAATTGTATTTTCATAGTAAAATCTTCCCTCTACAAATAATTTTATTATATCTGAAACATTTAAAGCACTTGATTGCACTGTTCTTGAAACTCTTTTCATCGTGAGATTGAGAGGTCTGATGTCATCTGATTTCCTTTCATCTGTCCACTTGTTATCAATTCCCTTGATTCATTTTTCCCTCTGCATTTACTCCTTAAATGTGAATTTTGTTGGCATGCTGTTGAAATATGGACTCTAATGACTTTAACTTCAAGTTTTCCTGGTGTTTTCTTAAAGTCCATGATATTCAGTCTTTATATAGTTTAACTATTGGATGCCAGTGCCAGCTTAAGAGTCCTTCCTTCCTTCTTTCTAGTTGGCAGTGTCTCAATTTTGTTTAAATTTTTAGCATGCTTCCATATGGAGCAGACTAGGTTTTTGAAGATAATTTAATTCCTTTTCTAATGAATTGATTAAAGAGTGGGAATATGAGCCAATCCTAGCAGTTAAGCATGACATGAAGTTGTCTGAGGAAGGGGAAGAGTATTCCTAAAAATAAGGCATCTTCCTTTGTAGTAGAGACATACCCAGAAAAAGAGCCATTGTTATTTAATAGGTCAAAGTCAGCTCTGTATGCTATTCTGGGAACTGATACATCCTTCTTATGTTCTAGTAGAGCTGGTTCAAGTGCAAATGGACAGATCAAGATGGTAGAAAAAATCAAGAGTTTCTCATCTCCATAATGATATTTTGAGTGACTGTATGGCCACCCTTGAACTTGATGAAGGTATGATAATAACTGTTTCTTATTATAAATGATTTTAGTTTGATCTTTTCCCTTACTCAAAGCAAAGGACTCCTTCCTGACTGCAGTGGAAATTCATACAAATCTTGAAAAAGTTAAATTTTATTCCTGTCCACATTTATTGAAATAAAGTGTGTGGTTTTCATGTGGTGTTTGAAAAAAATATAGAACAGTGATAAATTCTTAAGATGCATTGAATGGCATATCATTGATGTATAAATTTGCATCTTCCATCCTGTTTTCATTAACTCCCCTCTTATACTTGTCTATTTCAATTGTTTCTCTGCTACCAAAGTTTTATTTCCTTTTTTATGGTTTCTACTGGTGCATTATCTGACGTGTTTGTACATGCACACGAAATAATTTGATCAAACTCATTCCTCCATACCTCCCTTTTATCTTCTCCCCTTCTTCTGTTCTACTGATTCCCTTATATACTTATTTTAATTAGTCCATTATAATTATATCCAAAAGTGGAATTCACTGTGATATTCTTATATGGACACAGAGTAATTTGGTGGATTTCATTCCTCAGAATTTCCTTCTTCCCTCCCTACCACCTACTCATGATCTCTTTCCTCTTCTCTGCAGTTGTCCCTTCCATTTACTCAGTAAATGCATGGAACTGGAGAATACCAAGCTAAGTGAACAAAGTCAAATTCAGATAGTCAAAGGCCAAATGTTTACTCTCATAAGTAGAAATGAGAAAGGAAAAAAAAAAAAAGGAATCTCACCAATGTTTTAATCCACAAATGAAATTCAGTCATGTTATTTCATTGCTTAACCACTTGTTCTAACCTAAGGTATGCACTTGAGGAGGATAAATGCTGTCACATTACCTACAATTTTAATTTTTCTGTTTCTTCTTAAGAAGTTTATTAAATTACTCCAATCCTTAAAAATTACCAGTAGAAAATTCACTGAATACTTCTCTAGTGATGGACTTTCCATGAATAAAGAGACAGGAGTGGAGTAAATGGTCCGTTGGTACCACATCAGCTTTTGACTTTTATCCTTGGCCAGGAGTTGCAGGTAAGAGCCATGATGACAGAACCTGGCAGATTCTGGAGTAATTGTGACATAAAGAAAGCTAAATCTGGGTTGGGGTTGTGGCTCAGTGGTAGAGGGCTCACCTAGCACGTGCGCAACCTGGGTTCAATTCTCAGCACCATGTAAAAATAAAGGCATTGTGTACAACTAAAACAAACAAATAAAAAAAAAAAAGAAAGAAAGCTAAACCTTTATTAGGATGAGGAAGGATAGGAAATGCTAATGAGTTATCTGTTCAAATTTAGACTGATTTAAATCTCAATTCCTGTGGAAATCCTTCAGCATCTATGCTAATTAAATGGAGTTCTTTGATCTGAGACATCCCCCATCTCTTCTTGAAGGCTTCTTCAGTGTATTGAGGTGAGTTGGAGAGAAGGGACAAATGTTTCAACTTCATAGGTAAGAGAGCCGGTCCTCCCTTTGCTGGTTCTCACTCTTTCTCTGGACATCACTGTCCAGGTATCACTTCTGTCTGGGAAAGGGGTTTAAATACTAGGGAATGAATGTCATGCTTTTGCTCTCCCTGCTTTTCTACTTGTCAGGCACATTCTCCTTTTCATATACCCTAGTACTTCCTCCTGGAGCCCAGAGTCACTGTACAACTAGAGCCTTTGGACTTAGCAGCAGACCTCTTTACTAGGGCAATAGGAAGGTGTCCAGAGGGCAACCACGATCCCAGGGAAGCAGCTTCATGTGTCTAGGGTTCTCTGGTTCCCACTGTATTGAGAAAGTTTGAAAATAGGCATCAGTTCTCAGGTCTGGTGGCATAGCTGCCTCTTTTGCATCAATAGAAGTATTCCTTGACACTTTCAAAAATTATTTTATTTAGTTAAAATAAAACAAAACAAACAGTAGTAACTCTTCCAAGTTGGGTCACTCACTGTCTTCTATGCAAAGAGAATATTGTGGTTCTTAAAAATTGTTCACCTCTTGCCGGGCGCGGTGGCTCACGCCTGTAATCCCAGCACTTTGGGAGGCTGAGGCAGGAGGATCGTGAGTTCAAAGCCAGCCTCAGCAATGGCGAGGCACTTAGTAACTCAGTGAGACCCTGTCTCTAATAAAAATACAAAAAGGGCCAGGGATGTGGCCCAGTGGTCGAGTGCCCCTGAATTTCAATCCCCGGTACCAAAAAAAAAAAAAAAAAAAAAAAAAAAAATTGTTCACCTCTTTTCTTATTACAGCTTAGTTGGTTGAAAACTCTAAAGTAAAGCATAAATGTCTATTTTAAAATATTTTCAAATTTGTATTTATGGAAGGAATAGCAGAAACATTGTCTATGAATTAAACTATTCACACCTTATATCACACATTTGCTCCTGTGGGTGAGTCTAATTTCCTAGAGCTGAAATCTACACATTACCTGTGTTCAATCATGAATGGAAAGACACTCAGCAATCTATTTGAACAAAGGGCTGAGGGCTTTTCTGTTATTAATGCATCCAAAGAGAAGAGGGTCAGGAATTCAAGTGACCTGAAAATAGAGCCCTATTCACTGAAGAAAATGGGTGTTTTTTAGATCTGTCATTTTTATAGGAGGGTATCCATTATCTTCTCTTCCTGTGCTCCTACTGGCCTGGTCCTCTGTTTATACCTAGATGTAAAACTCCACACCTTTGCAGGTTCTCATGAAAACTCTATTAATTAAAACATGGCTGAGCAAGGCTTATTTTCTGTAGTTTTTAATCTGGTACACAGAGAAAAGATGTTTTTCCTAAAAACTTTACAATAAACAATAAAGAACCATTTGCCCAGTTTTATTCTTTACAATCACATCTTTTCTTTTTGGCATCCTCTTACTTCATTTTTTTTTCCTTTAATTTTCATCTGAGATTTTTCCTGAGCTCTTCATATTTGAAAAGTCTTTTAAAATAATAATTATTATTATTGTAACAGAGGAATTCAGCTTCTTACTGGATCTTACATATAAGTAAATCAATGGAAGAATCATTTAGTTAATAGTGTGCCTCCTACCTTTGAGGTCCCTCTGTGTTCATACAGTCTTTCATACAAATTCTTCAATTGTCCCAACTTGCATTTGAATCACTATTTGTAGAGACACAAAAGTTTATTTGGGGAGGTTAAAGCCTAGCTAAAACTATGTGAAATTTTGAAGAATAAACTGTTATGGTATTAGGTTCATAAATAGGGCTTCCATATGACATTTAAAGAATATTAAAAGAATAACACAAAATATGACTAGAAACATTTTCCCACAATCTGACTTGACAACTTTTCCCTGAACCCATGGGAAGGTGCTTTTCATTGTACTGATGATCTAAGAGTTCATTTCAAGGGACAGCAGATCATGTAAAATCTGTGGTTTTACCTATTATGAACATTGTCCTTGTTGAATTTCCTATGAAAAAAATGATTGAAATAGCAATAAATTCTTAGTCATAAAGAATCCTAATTATAAGCTGGAAGACTGGAAAGGTCCTCTGGGGAAAGTGTTCTTCTGATTTCCTGTTTGCAATTTCTCAACCTCTTGTACAAGCTGCTAAATCTTGCATGCATTCTCAAAATAGCAGTTTTATTATTAAAATATTTTCTACTCTTCAAAAATAATTTTGCTGGTTAGGATGCATATGTTATATAAGTTATCTATTTAATGACATATCTATCTACTTTCTAGAAGATACAATATGTCTTATCTTCAGAAAATAAATGCTTTTCACAATCTATGAGGATTTTGTTGTCCTTTAATCTAACTATCTTTATGCTTGCTGCTATCCATTCTTTATATTTTATGGATAATATAATTATATGTTTAAATGGAAAATAATTCAATAAATGGCAGTAATACAACTCCCCAAAGCTATATTGTTCATGTAACAAAACCAGGACTATGAAGACAATAAGAAATACAAAGAAGATGAAAGTCTCTTTTATGAGATCAAATCTTGTATAAAATAAGGTGATTCTTCCTTCTTGGGCTATATTAATCACTAAAAATTAAAATATAAATAGACTTTATGAATAAGGTATTCTCTATGCTAGTCATGCTTCTACCTGTTCTTAATTTATTTTCACGTACCTAATTATTTTGTATCCATAAACAAATTGCTCATAAAAGAAATTTACCTCTGAAAACACATATTTTGAAGTTAACCAGGCCAAATTAAACACGCAGTTACTTTCTATAGCAATGTCCAAAGTTTGTACAAGTCACTTCACTATTTACTCATCAGAATAATGGGATATATCAATTTATGTTTGTGACAAAGATTTAATAAGAACCTATTCAGCTTAGTACTTGGCATTTAGTAATTGTTTAACACATATTAATTCCCACTCTCAGTCTTTAAGAAAATGCAAAATTACATTTTCATTGTAGACACTGAACAGATGCCCAAAATAATAGTATTAACAACTATTTGAGAAGCACTAACCATGTACCAATACTGAGTATGCTTTATATGAGTTCTCATGTTTAAACTTCATAATAATGTTGTGATATATGTTAGATTAGTATTATTCCCATTTCAGTAGTAGTAAATATGGTATTAGAAAACCAAATTACTAATAAGCACACCACTGCCAAAAATTGACTTGTGGATCAGGGAGTTGATTTAGGATCTCCTGCTCTTATTTTTAGGACATGCTGATTTCCATCTACGGGTATCTGGGTATCTTTTTTTTTTATTTTTATTTTTTATTTTTTATGGGCTTTTATTTTTATTTATTTATATTTGGTGCTAAGGATCAAAACCCAGTTCCTCATATGCTCATATGCCAGGCAAGCACTCTACCACTGAGCCACAACCCCAGCCCTATCTACAAGTATCTTTACCACATGGGGGCCCTATTTGTGAAGCTATGGCATACATGTGTTTTCATTTCCTTTTATTAAGGGGCCATTTGAGTACATTTTAGTCACAATATACTATTAACTATATGATTATAAATAAACATTTATAGAATGTCTGCTTCTTTTAGATTCCAAAGCTGCATTTATCTATAACCTAAGAAGGTTTATTTTTCATAAATAAAAATGTTAAAAATGTTAACATTTCAACTTTCTATTTTGGAATATTTTTATGCTTACAGAAAAATTTCAGAGATTAGAGTTCCTTATACCCTTTAACAGATTTCTCAAATTTAATCTTACATAACCATTGTATGTTTTTCAAAACTAAGAAAATAGCATTAGTTCATTAGTATTAACTAACCACAAACTTTATTCAGATTTTTCTGAGTTTTCACAGTAAGGTCATTTTAGTATTCCAGGATCCAATTCAGAACACCACATTGCATTTAATTTCCAGGCCAGAGAGAATGGAATTTAGAAGTCCAAAATACAAGAAAGATTTGATTTACCATTGCTGCTAGAGGGGGACAAGGAAAATGATTTTGGTGCCCTGTTGGAGATCATATTGGCCTCAACTAACATATGTAGGAATCTCAATGCTACAATCGAAATAAACTATTTTTTTTTCCAATAGGAATAAGCTTCATAGGTAGGAATGGATTGCCATTATAAGCCCCAGATTAGAACTCAGCCTGAACAACACCTACCCCAAGCCTTCTGATACACTGACCAGAGAATCCAGCTATGTCAAGCTAGACTTTTGATATACGTACCTTAACCTAATAAATTACTGTTGTTTCAAGCTATCAAATTTTCAGAAATTTATTATGCAACAGTATAAAGCTAACACATGTTTATATGTAGCAAATTCTATTTTATACCCTTGTAATGACAATGAGGATATACTCTATTGTCTTATGAAAAATAAATCACAAAATAACAACAAATCTCCAAGCTTTAATGGCTTAACAGTACAAGGGTTCTTCCCACTTACGTAAATCTCTTGAGCCTTTGTCCAATATGCAATCATGCTTAATTCAGGCTTTGTTGATATTGTAATTTCACAGTCTGAATAGGAGACCCTGTTCATGACAGTCAAAAGCACTGGCTGCATATAACCAATAAATATTTTGCATTGGAACAATCACACATTACTTTTATCTATACCATTTAGTTTGAACTAGTTACATTAACTAGTTTCTGGAAGTGTTGAGGTAGAGAGCTAATGTGACCAGTAAGAAAAAAGAACCAAATATGCATGTGCATTAGAAGTGTCTGCTGTACACAAGAGAGCAAGAAAGTCTTTCAAATTGGTGACTGGAAACTTAAGGAGACCCATCTCAAAAGCGAAACAAAAGAAAATCTTGGAATGTTGACCATGGTAGAGAGCTTACTTAGTATGTGCAAAGCCCTGGGTTTCATTCCCAGTACCAAAGTAATAATAATAATAATAACAATCATCATCATCATCATCATCATCATCATCATCACTCATGTGTTTCATTAAAATTATGTTCCTGTAATTCAAATTAACTGTCTAGGAGATAGAGGAATATTTCCCAAGAAATAAAGCAAAAACATACATTTAAGTTTGACTTGTAAAATTTTAAGTCAAAAGTTTAGCCAGTCTAAGTCTATTAAGCTCTTACTTTCTACCCAGGTTAAAATGAACATTAGGAAGAAAAGAGAGTCCTTTTATGATCCTATGGAATTAGGAGGAGTCAGGAGCCAAATAAAGAAGTCAAAAGCCAATGTTCTTATCTTTTTTTTTTTTTAATATTTCAACATATATCTTTATTTAATAAGTAAGGATTATTTTGACATAATCATGACATGATTATCACATCTGAAGTATTTTTACAAATACTTTGATATCATCAAATGTTCATGCAATGTTCAAATTTATGATTCTCTCACAAATGTTAGACAATTTTTAACCATGTTTGTTTTAAAAATATAAAGATCTCAAGTATGCATTGTAGTAAGTTGACATCCACTGTCAAACTCTCTTTTTGCTACTTTTCCCTTCCATTCTAGGTTTGAGAGGGAGATAGCATGTACCCACATGTAAGGAACTGAAGGATGTGCACTGGGGTCAGGACACTCTCAGTGAATACACATCTTTAGCTGCATTTCTCCATAAAGTTAGCACATATTTTTAAATTTATCATGTAAATCCACGGGGAAAAATTCTGGTGATATTAAGCAAATTATCTCTAGCAAAATTAAAGATAATAATAAATATAAAAATATAATATGCAGATAAAATGTGAAGAGGAAATAATTCAGGGCTTATGGTAAGGCAGACAAGGTACCCTCACCCAAAAAAGCCCTTGCCATAATTAATTTTCTCCAAAAACCCTCCCCAAAATTACACTTCTTGTTAGGAAGATTTTTCAGAGTGTCAACAGAATGTCATCAGAGTTTCTGCAGAGGATGCCATGGTTTGAAGCTTCCTCTTTTTAATAAGTGCCAGGTTTGCACACAAAATGTGTAATAGTCTCAGAGAGTTTATTGTACAAAAAGATACTATCTCTGTTTACTTAGGAAAAACTTCTATTTAGACTAAGGATATGGGCCAAACAGTAGCTAGGATGTATCCACCCACTGATATGTAACCACCCCACTGAGTATAAAGTTTAAAAATTTCCAGACTCAAGGTCCAGAAATTTTTAGGCATGAGCCCCTCTGGACTGCAGCAGTAAATAAACCTGCTTACTGAAAATTTCTTGGGTGTCCAACCTCATTTGTCCTACATCAATAGGATGGTTAAAAGAGCAGCCAGACAGTATTAAAAATTTACTTCAGTGCTCTGTACCTGCTACTCATCTTTTACATTTTCAGTGATACCTTGGAACATTTATTAATTGCAATACTGTATCCCTCTGTGACTGGCACCACTTAAAAACAAATCAATGAAAATATTTAACTATCTAATAGTACTATATAAGACACTGTAATTGTTAGAAATTTGATTCTTCTGTCCATTGTTATACTACTTGTCAAAAAACAGATTCTAATTTCTATGAACTAGTGTGATAAAGACACTTTAAATCAATTGTTTAAAACATAAAGCAAACTGACCTTAAATCCAACTCTTAGTTTCAATTTTGTAAGTATTAGAGAAGTAACTTTGCATTTTTCTTTCACCTTTTAATTCAAAGAAAGTATCATTTTATCACATTACAATGCAAAATTAATCATACTGATTTAATGAAAGCGAGTTGTTCTTATTTTATCTTAAATAATTAAAGATTTTGAAAAGAGATACTATTATTTATGGTATATTATATTAAATACATAAATACCATTATATTTCAATAAAATTTACATAAATACTTAGCACCAATAAATTATTAAAAAGAACTCTTTTATGCATTTAGAATTTTACAAAGTTATATTGTAAGTATACTCTCTTGTAGTATACCAGATTTCATGAGAAAATGTACACAAAATAGAGGTTCTTCGAGGAAGTGAGAATAAAAATGAAAAACACATGAAAAAAATAATTATAATACATATCAGAAGCAACTGGCTCAAATGTTATGAGAAGAGCATACACAATGCACTAAAAGAATATAATTCTTTACTTCAACAGTGTTCATGTTTATTCCACACACAACTCTATGGTATGTACTGAGGAGGCAACTGAGAAGTAAGAGGCTAAGACCTGATTACAAGAAGCTCCACTCTTCTGAGCGTGGCATATGTTAAGCCTAATCACATAAGTAATAGTAAAACAGCAAGCAGACTGTTTAAAGTAAGCCCTAGATTAGTTAGGGAGGGCATAGAAGGGTTCCTTGAAGAAGTAATGCTTAGATTGCTTAGATTAAGATAAAAAAAAAAATATGAGAAACTGGGATTAAATACTCCAAGCAGTAGAAAAGAGAATTCCAATAAAAAGAAATATCATATTCATAAGTCCAGGGATAAGAGGAGCAGAATAGGTCCAAGACCTAAAAGGAGGCCTTTGTTGCAACAAAACACAGTAAGGACCATAAACCATGTAATATTAGACTGGTATCTATAGATTTCATCTGTCCCTAATCAAAATCAACTCTTTTATCCCAAATCAAATGTCTAATTTGGATGAAAGGTTTTGATGTTACTGATGTAGATCTTTAAAACATTATTTTCTACATTCTCATAGTCATGGAAAAATTCTAAACCACTCTTGGTCTAGTTGTCTCTCTTTCTTAGAATGTTCCTAGGGATGATACAGAAAAGTACAATGATAAAAGAAAGTAAATTTCTATCTTCAAGTTTAAGTTCAGCTTGATATTAAAATTTAAGAACTCTTCAGTAAAGAAAACTGACTTAGTTCAACTTAGTTCCACATGTGGATGTGGTTTTTATTTGTAAGTGATTGATATAGAGAGTAGGATCTAGATGCACAACAAATTTAAAATTAGTAAGTGTATGCAAGCATTTTCCATGGACAATAATTAAATGGATACAGATAGTAATGTAGATCTATGCACACTATTCAGTGATAGTAGTGGAAAAATTAAAGGTATTATGCATGCAGAGATAAATAAAAGGGATAATTCATGCAAAATAATGGACAATGCATACATGATTGATAGTGTTAAAAACTATCTTAAATCATTATTTTTCTGCCATAATTTTCCTACGCATCTTCCACTCAAACAAGCAGAGAGCAAACATAAGCTTGTTTCCCTGTTCCAGGGAAAATTTAAGTCCCAAACCTCAACTCATGTTTAAGACTTAAGATTCTTCTAGTTTGGGGAAAAGAATAGGTAAGAGTCATGTGTAGTGCTCTGGACACAAGGGTCATGTGATAATATTTTCTGGATTTTAGGAATTATGTAGGGTATGAGAAATAAAATGATTTTCTGTAGCTGTGGTAGATTGACAAAAGAGAGACATAAAAGTATAAAAGCTGCCAGAAATAAAGGATTACACAAACAAGGATGGTGGATTTCTGAAAAGCTACCTGGGCAGACAGAGAGACTTACGGAGAAGCCAATGCCCTCTTCACCTCTACCTACACAGGTTGCAATCTGAGAGGATCATAAGAAGGACTGAGATCAAGGATTCTTCCAGAATATCAAAAATGATGTTGAAATGAGAAATCAACATGTATGCCTGAATTTGAGTTCACCATCAGGAACCATTCCTGTTATTACTCATAAAAATAGTACTGGGAAAGCTAAAATTTAGAAAATGCTAGTAACTGTGAAACTGGCTGCATATAAGGAAAATATCACTTTTTCCTATGTGCAGAGTTTGTTGAAAAATGCAAAAAAAAAAAAAAAAAAATACAGACTCCATCACGGAAAGAAGGCAGCACACTCCTTGCCATGACTGTAGGTAACATAAGTTAGCAACTGGGAGAAAAATGAAAGAATATTCCCTTTCAGAGGGATCCCAGTTTGAATTGAAGTAAGGGAAGGTAGATAGTGATAGATTTATTCTACTGAGAGAATGGCATAAAGAGCTTGTGTTTTCCCCAAAGAATATCACAGAGGAAGCTTTCCTATACAAGGTTGTGTTTCCTATAAAAATGTTAGGCAATTTTTTATTTACTGGTTTTATGATATTTTATTAGGGGCAGCTATGCCTTTTTATCTCTACTTCTGTGTTGTCCTATAGCTATTATATAAATACCATCATTCTAATATACTACTACATCGAAAGACTTGACAAACTAAAGTTTATTTTTGCTTTAATATCATTCTCTTCTCATCGTTGTTAGGAACAAGAATACTAAATGGTATACTTGACTAGCAGATACAGATTAAGTGGTTTGAGTGTTAGCTGGCTATGTACCTATCCTCTCAACCTAGTAGTAGCTTCAAAGACTTCAGCAATTGTTGAGTAAAACAGATCAGTATTTAAGAAAATAATATTAAAGAGAATAAAACAGACTTATTATTGGATATTCTTTCTACCTAATAAGTCAATGGTTATTCAAAAGTCCTATTTCCCACCTCTACTCAATACAATCTCTTTTCCACAGAATGTCAAAACTATATAAGGTGGACATGGACTATTATCTATACTAAGTAACTTAAATTAATGTGTTATTTATGATTAAAAATTTAATTTTTCATTTTTGTTATGCTTGATGATTTAAAATAATGATTTGAAAGTAGTCACAAGGTTCATTAATCTTTACAATTTAGTATCTTAACAGTATCTTTTCTCTTATCTAGTCATATTCATAAAAACATACAAATCTGATTTCTTTCTAATTCTTCATTCTTACACTAGATTCAAAAGTCTGAGAGTTTTCTCTAGCCTTCTCATATGATGAAATTCCTAAATGTTGAGAAGTTTAGACTTATTAGAGGACTAATTGAGGTGTCCAGCTGGTAGATGATTTTTTTTTTAAATTTGTTCTTTTAAGATATACATGACAGTAGAGTGTATTTTGATGTATTATATATACATGGAGTATAACTTATTCTAATTAGGATCCTATTATTTTGGTTGCACATGATGTGAAGTTTTACTGGTCATGTATGCATAGGAACAAAGGAAATTTATGTCCAATTAATTCTACTGTCTTTCCTATTCTCATTCCCCTTCCCTTTCCTTCATTCACCTTTGTCTCCTCCACTAACCTTCTTTCTTCCTTCCCTGCTTATTTTGTATTAGCATCCACATATCACAGAGAAAATTCGGTCTCTGTTTTTCTTGGGACTGGCTTATTGCACTTAGCATGATAGTATCCAGATCCATCCATTTACCACCAAAAATCATTTTTTATAGCTAATTAATTTCCTGTGTGTATCACATTTTCTTTATCCATTCATGTGTTGAAGGATGGTTCCATAGTTTAGTTATTGTGAATTGAGCTGCTATAAACATTGGTGTGGCTGTGTCTCTATAGTATGCTGATCTTAAGTCCTTTGGGTATATATATATATATATATATATATATATATATATATATATATATATATATTGAGGAGAGCATGTTGGCGAGGATGTGGGGGAAAAGATGAAATCTCAGTGGAAAGTGGCTTGACCACATCTTGGTCTGTTATAGCCCAATTGATAGGGAGCTAGATGTCACACACATAGTATCCAGAATTTGAAGTGTTATCTGAGCAGCAAGTAGCAATATTCTCTTTCTGTTCATAGATGGCCTTGGTTTTTGGAAATTCCCAACAAGTAACCTGTTATTCATTCATTCAAGAAATTTGGCAAACTTTAACTCAAGCCAAAATCTACACCTTTAAAAAAAAAAAAAAGGTTAACAGTTATCTTTAATTCATTTGCAAATTCTTAAATAATTATCTTGTTATCTATGGCTTTGATAAATCTACTGAATTTTATAACCATGCTACTCAAAAGTGAAGTTCAATGACTAACACTACTGGAAATTGCCTGGATTTAATAAGAACATGGAATCTCAGGAGCTTCCAAAGACCCGATGAAAAAAAGTCTGCATTTTAAATAAGATTTCTGGATGAAAATAGAAAAAGTCCTTATTTATTATATATTCTTGGTTTGCCAATGTAAGCTGATATTGATTTTAACTTTCAACCCCTCAAACTGGATTTCAATTTATGACATGATTTGCTTCTTGTTATCATTTTTATTTTTTTGACAACTATCATTGAGGAATTACCATATGCAGCTATTTCTCTGTGTCTTGAAAATTTATTAGTGATAGAGACAAAATGATTTATTTTTCTGGTCTTTACAATGAGGAGCACAAAAGCACAATGAAAACACATAATTTAAGTGAAATAATTAGTATATTAGGTAGTGAAAAAACAAAGACACAATTATAGAAAAGGGGAGAAAGAAGAGGTTGGGTACAATTTTAGATGGGGTAGATAAAGATGTTCTTACTAAATAAAAATATTTTAATAATATGTTTATGTAGAAAGTGATGTAGCAAGCTAAATGGATATCAGGGAAGGAAGAATTAAATCATGGATGATTTTTAATATTAAGGTTGGTATCTATCATTAATTGTAAAATGTTAGGAGGGAATACTAGTCTTTGTATGACTATTAATTGCAGGTATTGTATTAACTAATTTAGATATACCTTTAGTTACCATGATAACTCAATTAGGTAAATGTTATTATTATTATATAGAGGAAAGTGAGTCTTAGGCAAGTTGAGTAATTTGCCAAATTTCACACATCTTGAAATAAATGAGTCAAGATTTAAATGCAAGTACATCTGTCTCAAAAGTCCATACTATTTTCTCTACTTTTGTCTGCAATTTTCTCATATCAAGTATCTTACTGAATTTGGTGTTAAACAAAAAGCCACTTTTTCTAATAAGTTGAACAGCATGCAATAAAACTGAATTAAAAATATTCTTACTTCATTTGTCTCCAGAACACTTAAAAGAAGATGAATAAATAGACAAAATATAATTCTGACTATATTATCATTTTTATCAGTAGAGTTTGAATTTTTGTGCAAGATGGATCACAAGGGCCATCTTTTTCCCCAAACCTTATGTTGCTTCCCCACCCCCAGTGTTTTAGATTTATTCATTCAGTTTTAGAACTCAGGGATCTGCTTTATAGCCAAAAGTTCCATAAACAATTTTGATACACAATACATATCTAACAATCACTGGGGTTAACTTTTAAAGGACCTGATCAAAATCACCCAAAAGCAATTTCACCTGAAGGGAAATTAACTCACACAGGATTAGTTGGTATTTCAGCTCACATTCTTGTCTTTTAAGGACAATACATCTGCCAATAAATAAGCTAAATTACCTTTGTAAACTCTTTATCAACTCTGACCTAGGTAGTGTGCAATTTCCTTTGCAATGTGTTTCTAGATAGTGCTGATTGGACAGTATCAATCTTACAAATTGCATTCACCACAAGCTATTTGAAAGGCTATGTGATGTGACCAAGAAATAAGAGGAATGATTCTGCACATTGGAAAGAGAATATTCTAAACTCTATTTGGTAAAGATTAAATACATTATGTATGTACTTGCTCTACTCAATTTCCCCAAGTGTTTATACATATTTAATTAAAAAAATACCTATATGACATGACTTAGATTTTATAAAACTCTCTGTCATTTTGGATTGTATCTGAACTTTTAAATCAAAATTCTTGAAAAAAATCTGCCTTAATGTAAAATTTCTCTGTGACTGATAGCTTGACAAGAAGTATCAAAATTGTAAAAACTTAAGAGTACTGTCACAGAGACTCTTTAATACTAGACAAACAATAGTTATATTATAAAGAAGGTCATTTTTACTGTGATTTTTGGAATTAAAACTTATCCAAGAGTATACAGTTCTCCCATGTATAGTGAAAGCAATTTATTGCTGCTTTTCAGTATCGGAAAAGAAAAAGTTCATGCTGTCATTGATTGACCTTTAAAAAGAAAAATGTAGCTGGCTTATGGGTAATAAGAAAGCAATATATGCTACCTTTACTAGTAGACTCTTTGTTCATGTCCATTGCATGGTTCTTACACACCACACTCTTATTTTAATCTCATCGGATAAACCAAACATCGACAATCATATTATAATGAATATTCAAAGCTTTTGGTTCAATATTTTTTACATTGTAAATCTTGCATGAAAAAATGCAAGAAGATTTTTAAAAATTTAATTCAATATAATTTCCTTATTTGATAAATATCATGGCATAACAAAATATAATTTTTTCATTTGTATCATTTTTTATAAAAGCATTTTTTAAAAAAATCATTTTATAGGAACAGTGCTCTTGAATATCTCTGTAGTTATAACTTTCTATTTATCCACTTTTGTAGAAAATATAATTATGTAGCAGAAAGACACTTATTGATGCAAGAGTTTTCATGAAAAATAATCATAGGCATGGTCAGTTATGCAATTGATTAAGGAATGATTGTCAGGGAAGTAAGACATTCTTTTCTATTCAAAACTTGTAAATTTCTTCTCTTATTTTCATGTTATCATCTTCACATCTTTTATAATACCACGTATGTTATGGAATACTAAATAATATAAAACAACTGTAGGGGTCATGCTAACCTACAATATTTTCTGTAATTCAGTTTTATCTTTAAATGACCCTGTTAATCATTATGAAAAGCATTTATTACCTTCTTATTTATCACAAACTGTCTGTTTTTACAAACAAAATGTTACATGTACTTATTTATTGAACACTTATTTTACTTGTAATATTTTGTTCTCTATCTTCTTGCTTTTCTTCTTCAATATGCTTTTCTAAATTTAGAGTGTATGGCTTTAGTGAGTTTTCACCATGAGAAAGATGACATTTAAAAATATATCTAGTTTCTGATATGTTTATGTTCATCAATATTAAAGTTTTAAATTTTTAAATTCATTGCACTGAATTTCATTTTTAATTTTAGGATTCAGTGTTGGCATCTTCCAAAACTCAATTTATTTCAGTTTGTATAGAACCTAATGCAAAGCCCTTTCTCAAAAGGTCTCATGACTTAAGCTTTAGTTAATATGAGTTCAGTTTGAGTTAATTCCCTTTAAATCACTTTCTTTTCTGTTTTGGAAACTTAAATGTAAACATCTTCATGTAAGTCCTTAGGGACTATGCATTTTAGATTATCATGTGACTTAATATTTTAATGTTTGTTCTCTAAGTTCTGTGAATGTGCTGAGCTATTGCCAACTAGACACAGCTTTTACTACAGCCAACATTCAGTGTTCTCCACCTTGAAACCCAAAGGTCTCACAAGATTATATCAGCCATTCAAGTCTCTTCAGACATCCCTATGGAAGCCAAGGTCTGATTTGAGAGCACTCAAACCCAACTCAAAGCCACCTAAAGGATAATCCTTTGACAACCCTGTATGATTATATAATGAAATTTTATCTTTATATCCCCAAGCAAGGAGTTCTTTGGCCTTGCTTTTCTACATATTTGTCTTCTTTTGCTCAGCTACATCATTAAAAAAAGAAATAGAAGAAGTTTGTAAAAGTCTGGTTTTCTTAACATCCAACTTGTGATCCATCTTTCTTCAGCCCATCTAAGGAAGATGAATAAAAGTAGCTTATTGGGGGTTATAAAAGTTTGAAATTTGAAACCTTGGGCAAATGTTTAAAATTACATGTTATCACATACTTAACAGACTGAAATAGAAGCAAAATATTAGAAGAGACGAGCAATTAAGACTAGTTTTAGTAACAACTACATTACGGTATATTTGTGATGTATCACAATAAAATGTATTTCTCATTTAACATGTGGTTCAATTCCTTATGTACTAGATTGATTACTTGCAACTTCACCCTGTATTACAGCCATAGGTATTATATCCACTTTCATAGGCACATATCAGGAAAATGTCTTTTCAGTTCAAAATATTACTTAATTCCTTCATCCCTAGATCACTTTTGGTTTTGTAGGAACAGAGCCCAGCAAGAAAATGCCTTAGATCTCAGCATAGGCATATAGGTATCATATTCTGGGGGTTTTTATTAAGGGGAAACGAGAGCAGTGTATCAATGCTTCTCTCTTTCTTTGCCTGGGTGAATTGTCCTGACATACCTCTTAGACATTCCAGATTTTCCCAAGGAATTCTACCCACAAGCCCAAGCAAGTAAACAACTCTATAATGGATCCAGTTACTTGCTGCCCCTCCTACTTTTCATTCTCCTTACTGCTACAACTGGGATTGTATTCCCAGTAAACCACAACCACACAAGCCTTCATTGGAGCTCTACTTTAGTGTATCCAGCATCAAACACAGTGGTTTCTCTGTCTGGAGATGAAAGATCACAAAATTCAATATCATAATCCAATAAATACAATTTTAAAGAAATGCATAGTACTTATACTATTTGGGTTTTATATTAAAATGTTTGTGGTTTGCTCAAGTCCTCATCATTTGTAAGCCAAAGTGTAGACTTACAAATGATGATCTGCTTCTTCTTCATCCAATGTAATATGCAAACCTAATCAGTCATTCTACATTCTGTCAGAGACATAACTTGATCTACCCAAATATGGTTCTCAGAACAGAGCCAGCAACTGAAAGAATTAGAAAAGTTAGTCTGTAAATATAACTTCCTGTGATTTTTGTATACTCAGCATATAGGAAAAATAAAAACATCACTGTGTTCTTTTTATCATCATTTCTTAAAAGTAAAAATTACCTCATTTTCAGTATACCCTCATTTTGTTTAAGTGCAATTTGCACACACAGGAAAAAATACAACTCAGAATTATGGCAAAATCATGCTTTATAGAATAGTATATATGGAAACTAAATCATTTTAACTAGACCTTTTCCAAATAAGTCATTTCCTAAATAAAATACAATAATAAAATGAACAATAAATGGTGATATAATTTTTTCCTTGTGTGAAACCTTTCATTCACACAAATTTGAATTCCTGCTGCTTTCAGAAAGAAATAACTAGATCACATGACCTCACAAATTAAAAAAATAAAACCTCAAAGGCTCTCTCTCACTTGTAGATTACATATGTATAGGTATTAAAAATTAAAGGAAGTTTAGATATATTCATTTTATTTGGACATGTAAACTACATCAATTTTTGAGGTTACAGTTCACATTTTTAATGATAAATATGTTGCAAGGGATTGTTGGAGATATGCTTTACATATTCTACATAAAATATATAAAATTACAGAAAACACCAAGTGAACACCTTTGTAAGTCTAGTTATGCAGAAACAAACCATGATATTAGGATTCTTATGCTTGTAATCCATTGAAGAATTGCTCTCAGGTGGGAAAGTCAAGTTCAGATGCTCCTTGTATTATGATAGATTTTGTTCTGATAAAACCATAATAAATTGAAAATACAGTAAGTCAAAATCACATTTAATACAACTACCAATCATGATAGCTTAGCAACACAGCCCACTGTAAAAGATCTTGGTTCTTGCCCTTGTGATCTTGTGGCTGTTGGAAGCTTCTGCCTCTTGGTATTGCCCAGCATCCTGAAAGATCATTCTACTACTGTATTTTGCTAGCCAAGAGTTGAAATTGTAGAATTCTAAGTGTGGTTTCCACTGAGTACAGATTGCTTTTGCACTATATAATGTAATAAAAAAAAAGTTAATTGAACTTTCATAAGTCTGGGTCCATCTGTAATTTCAGACCAAGTCTCACTATCCATTCAGTTGTGGCACTTCAGGGAGATATGGAGCATAATTGCACCTTTTATTTTATCCCATGTTGGAGGAGTGTGTGAAGAAAGGGATGGAAAAAGTAGAAATTCTAATGCTCAGACACTTCTGTCTGACTCCTCCTTCTCTTTGTGTAGGGGGAAGGGACTCTGCCCAACTCAGTGCAACCATTAAAAGCAAAGTAAGGCACCCTGCACCTAGAGACCCACAGATGATTATACAGAAGTAGTAAATGGATCTAATGTGACTTATCCATCCCCAAACAGTGAACAGAAAGTGTTTCTCCTCAGTAGATGAGAGGGATGATGCATAAATCTGTTCAATGGGTAGTTCACTTTTTGACTTTTTTTTTTTTTTCTTTTTTGGTGTGTGTGTGTTTTGTTTTGTACCAGGGATTGAATGCAAGGCCAATGAACCACTGAGTCTCATTCCTATCCCTTTTTATTTATTTTATTTTATTTTGAAACAAGTTCTTGCTTAATTGCTTAAGGCCTCCCTAAATTGCTGCAGGTGGCCTTGAACTTGTGATCCTCCTGACTTAGCCTCCTGAGCCACTGGGATTATAGGAAGTGCCATAGCACCCAGTTTACTGATTCTTGAAGATAGCAACCAGCTCTCAGTGGTTTCCCAGTGCCTGACACAGCACAGGATATATAGCAAATGCTTAGTAATCATAGGTGGACTAATTGAAAATCAGACAAATAAAACTCAAAATACATAATTAATGCCTAGTTTGCACATCAAAGACATTTGATTCAGAACATTATGCTTGTACCACACCTTACAACAAGAATGTCTCACATCAGATTAGGATCTGATCAAATGAAAGCAAATGTAGTGAGTTTTTATTTCATCCTGCATGCTGCATTTGACACTTCTGTTGATTTCAAAGTTTTGTTCAGCAGCGAAAAAGGCATAGGAGAAAAGTTTCATGAAAATAGTATTCTATATTTTCAAGTGATTAATTCAATAACTAAGGGGAAGAAAAGGAATGATTTATTTTTTTTAATTTTTTAAAGTTGTAGTTGGACAGAATACCTTTATTTTATTTATTTATTTTTATGGAGTGCTGAGGATTGAACCCAGAGCCTTGAACATGCCAAATGAATGCTTTACCTCTGAGCCACAAACCCAGCCCCAAGGAATGATTTCATTCTCCAATGTTAATTTTAAATGTAGGGAAAAAAAACAGTTTTCCACAATCATCTCTACCTTCATATATTTCAAAGAGTTTTGTTGTTGTTGTTGTTTTGGGGGATAGAGAGAAAATTAACTGGTTGTTCAGTACGTATTAATGTTAATTCATAATGTATGATCTGTAATTTTTGGCTATCAAACACTTACCTGAGGGTTTAAAAAACAAATGCAGCAATTTATTTTGTGTCTGTTATTCTTCCTTAATTTTTTCACTATCAATTGCCTTTCTTCTCCCTTTTATTCTTCCCACTGAAACAACATATATATTGCTTATACATAATACAGCAGCTGTATATACTAGTAGTCACTGTTCTGCAATATGCTAAGCCTAAGATCTTGTCATTAGCACCTGTATAATGCGATCTTAAAATTTTATGAAAGCAAGCAAAAACTTTGTTTCTACTTAGATTTTGTTTTGCTTTTTTTAGATGTAATAAAAGGAACATTATAATGTGATGCTTAAACGTTGTTGGCTTATTTCTAGTTTTGCTTGATACTCACTACAATATAACTTTAAATTCACAAGAGTGATTGAAAACTTTGTGATTCACATGTTTTCCTTTGATGCATTCCTAATGATTAATAATGCAGACATTTTCCTTTTGACAAGTAAAACTGTATATATCATAATCATGGTGCATGATATTTTTATTAATAACTTATGTACTTAACGTGGTTTTGGGCAGAGAACTGGGAAGAGGAAATAATTTTTATTCAAGATATCCTGAAGAATGACTTTAGTAAAAGACTGTAATAACAAAGTAAAATTTCTTATTATTTACCTGGATATTTCCAGTCATTATGTACTTTAAGTAATGATAATAACAGGAGACTTGACAAAGAACAAATTTACTTGATGGAATAATTCTTGCCATTGATAAAATGCCCTTTATATTTCAAGTGAAGCTTTATCTAAATGATTTGTTGGTATCAGACAATGATTATCTTTCTAATCACTGTTTAGGATATTTAATAATTTTGTACAAACAAAATGAGCCCTCTTAAAATATTGAGAATTGTCCAGCCCAATATGCCATTTAAAGTGACAGAAGGATAAAAATATTTCATAATGGATAAAAATATTTCAATAAATGATGAATAAGATAAATATAGTCACCTATTTCTAAAATATGTAACTTTTTTGCTTTTGCAATCCCTCATGTTTCCTCTTTGTTTTCTGGATAAAGTATCAAATACCTACAATTATTATATCAATCTATGCACAATTGCACTTGTTGATTGCTTTTGTCTTGTCAAATTATGGGTGTTGACAATTTTGAATAACTAATTCCCTAAATACACCATAATCTTGCCTCTGTACCCTGTATAAGTTTGCTTACATCAACAATACATTACTTCCTTTCTTTCCTCCAGATTGCTATCTTGCAGATATTCTGAGGTGAGGATCAATGATTCTCTGGTACTTGCATCCAGTACTTACACCACTGATAATACCTGAACCACTGAACTTTCCTGTTACCTTGTCTATGTAGTCCTACTAGGTTATAAACAATTGTGCCTCATGCTTTTTTGTACTCCCAGCAACCAGATGAGTGTCATACACATGACATTTCACAAGTGGTCTATTTAAGTACACATAAACACATGAAAGGCATAGGCATTTTACTATAGGGAAGATTGATGAAGTAATTTATTTTCTAATGTGCCCAAGAAACTTGTATGCTTTAAAGGTAGGTAGGCACCTAGAAATGACTCCATGGGGCCAGCTATTTAGCTGGTTTAAAACCACAGCATGCTTTCCATTACTGATCCAAGAACATGCTTAACATAGTGAGATTTGATAGTATGTTTTGATCTATCAATATATTCTATCCATTATTCATCCAGGAAGGATCATGATGTTTGGTGAATCAATTGGTTTACCTTTAAATCAACAGATTATTTCATAATCTTTTTTCCCCGATTCTTTATTTGATGTTGCTGTCATGTTTTAGTTACTGATGAGGTTAATATTTTTAGTAGCACTGAGATATTCTTAGTTTACATTTTTTTTTTTCATGGTGTGATAAGCCATTCCTATAATTTCTAGAAAAACTATTAGTTACCAATGTCAGTAGGCCTAGATCAGAAATTTTATGACATCTTTTTTCTATCAAATTTCTATTTTTTTAATCCACGCTCAGAACACAATTAACTATTCAACATATTTTAGTACTTCACTTAGTAAGGAAAGAAAGAAAAAATAAAATTAAAACTTTTAAAGTTTTCAAAGAGCTTAATTGAAAACACATAGCTCCCCAGTTGAGCAAATTTTTTATTGGGGAATAAGTTTTTAATCAATAAATTATTACAATATATGTAGAGAATCGATTGCAAGTTTGTTTTAATAAAGATTTCTAAAAATATAGTTATTATTGCATTATATTTATATATAATAGTGGGGTTCATTTTTACATATTCATAAATGCATATAACATAGTTTGCTCCATTTCAGTCCCCAGTACTTCCCTTTTCTCCCCGCTCCATTCTCCCCTGATCTCCTTCCTCTACTATCTTTGCCTTCCTTCTATTCACAATCTCCACAACAAAAAAATGGCAAAAATGTAAAAAAAAAAATAATTCTTAACAATAAAAATATTAATTTGGAAACATTCCAGTGATAATTACTATGGAATAATTAATTTAAAGTCCCAATGAGGAAAATGTTCTCTTGAAATACACACTTATGTTAAGTTATAAACTCAATTAGTCTCATTAAAACCTTCTTTAATTGGTCTCACTGCCTACTCATCTTCTGTCAATAAAAGTCCTTTATTTTTTAATTCATGATTTATATTTGAACACACTGAATTTCTTTACATTGCATTATCTCTACATTCAGCTAAATTTTCATCACACATGTAGTGTAAAATTCCCCTATGGTCTAAAATCTGTACTATTTATAGATATATTTTAAACATGAGGATATTAATGATATAACTATACACACTTGTATTTCTAAAATTGACTGATTTATTTAGATCACATAAAATATGAGTACAGTAATAAAATATTAATTCATGGAGAATTACATGTTATTTCTACTCCCCAGTACCTGCAAAAAGATGAGGTCAGTAAGTAATGGGGAAAACTGAATGGACACAGGTATTAAATGTGAAGTTAGATGTATCAATCATTTCCTCATTTGATCACAGACACTGTTCATTTATATAAACATGCTATATAATATCAATTTAGTAAACAACTGGAAAAAATAAAACTTTAAAGTCTCTGTGCCATTCATCTGTTATACATTTCCCTTTACTAAGACAGCAAAGGTTGGCTCATTTTGTAAACTGTTATTTTGTAACAATTTATTATGTCTTTTCTTTCTTTCTGTATCATATGAAAATTTTAAGATCCACACCTTTACCAGGATTGTGCATCACAAAAACTAAAGGTGTAACAGGAAGTCTGAATAACTAAATTGTCAAATACTTATTTTCAAATTTAACATACATAGCTATACAGTGCTGTTTTAGTTGCAGTTTATTCCAGAATAGTGCTTGAAACCAGGATGTGGGTTTAGGCATTTTATTTGGAATTTAGTTCAGATTTAGATAATTTATTTGGAAGGCAATTACATGTGATTTACTGATGATATATTTTTTGCAAAGCATGCTGAATGCTTTCCAGACCATCCAAGAGAAAGTTTAAAAGCAAAAACATAAGCTGTCCCACATACCCTTGAGATAAAATTTCACTAGAATCTATGCTCCAGAAAACTTGGGGAGGTCTTGGCAACTTGTGGAAAACTCATATACATGATCAGACTTCTACTGATCATAGCCATAGTGAGTCAGTACTTCAGGCACAGTTAAACTAAAATCAGAGCTGGGCCAAAAGTATGTGACACTGATATTCAATTCACCTGCTTTTGCAATCTTCTATAGGAAAGACTTACCTGTAGATGCCTGGAATGGATGAGGAAATAATGCAGACAAAATCCTGGCATTTGTGTGACTGCTGTTTTGGTAACACTGATGAGTTCAAGTTGAAAACGTGGTTAAAAACATGCTTTTATTATTTATTTTAGCTTTAAAATTTTAAGAATTTTTAACTTCTCAAAATAAACATTTCGCTAAAAAGCAATTTATGTCTCTTATGGCAGTGTTTTCTTTCTGGAAAGCACAGGAAATTGCACTGATATTCAGTTACATGAATTAATAGTGCCAAGATAATACTTTTAATTATTTATGAACAAATATCTTCATAATCAGAAAATATCATAAATATACAGATAAGTGTATTTCTGTGGAATAGTCATATTTTCCATATGAAGCATTAACATTTTTTTCCCTGAAACAAGAATGAGAATAGTGAATTTTTTAAATTATTTACTCTTAAGATACACTTCGTTTTTACTGCTTTACTGGGGATTCTATAACTGGCAGCATACACAAAAGCATACTACATTTACCACTTTAATTTGTCCTCATTTTTCATGGATTTAAATTCAATAAAAAAGGATTATTATATTCAAGTATTTTTCATGTTGTGGAAAACAATGCTGATTTAGATATGCAAGACAATTATAAGATTAACTAGGCAATTTGAAAATATATTTTATGATTTACTGAAATAAGGGAAATGTTTTAATATATTGATGTAATTGTTCCAATAAATAATGTTCAGCCCACCTTATATGTAGTGTTCTTTCTCTTAGATACTCATAAGCATCTTTGACCTGTTTGCTAATTTACTAGTCCCAGTGTCTAGGAAGATCTATAATACTAAAATCAGATTCAGATTATTTATTTTCCACTAAAGCCTCACAAAGTAGCTTTAAAAAATCAGGTTTAAAAATAATTTTAATTGAAACAAATGTATGACATCTTCAAGTACAGACAGCATTCAATGCACCCTTGTTAAAAGCAATTCCTACTTCAACTCTGCTGAAAGAAAAGAGATAAATATTTATAGTATCTGGACTATATACATTGCTTCATGAGGAGACAGTGCTTTTCAGAGAAGACTACACAGTAACTTCCATCCCACATGTTCTTTACCTTCTGACCTCACTGCTTATACAATGAACAGAGACTAACTCTTCAACTCTTGAATCAGGGAGGGTCTATCTCTCTTTTAATTCTGTTGGTTAATAGAGTGAGGTAGAAGTGCTGCTGCATGACTTCACAAGATAGGTCACATGTGACAATGAAACTTGTGTCTCATTTGTTCTTACACTGATTTTGGAGCCCTGAGCTATGTGATGTGATGTGAAAAAAAAAAAAACAACTGTACTGCCTCATGTTGAGGAAACACAAATTACACTATGAGGGATGACCACATTTAGCAGACATTAGACTACATGGAGAAAGAGAAAGGTGTTATGTTGTTTGGTGATTTATACAGATGTTCAAGCATCTTATTATTTGTTGTTTGGCTATTGAAGGCAATCACATGAAACTATGAGACATGACTACCAACCTGAGTTCTTCATGAACTCCTAAAGGTATTATGAGATGTAACACATTATTTTTGTTGTTTTAGGGAGATAATAAAAAATCTTATTTGAAGAAAACACTCAAAAAATTTGTTTATTATTATTATTTCCAGTGAGCCTTTATCCCATAATAAGGAAATAAGGAACCCTGATTATATATATATATATATATATGTATATATATATATATATGCAATATATATAAATAAAAAATATATATGTATTATTGATTGTAATAATTATATATAATTACAACAAGTATTTATTCATAAAATAAACAAATTATATATAATTACAATAAATATATAATAAAATAAAATATATATAAATACATTCTGTATTATATATGTATTGCTATATATACATTAATTTTGCTGCATTAATTTTGCTCCAACATCTATGGGTGGTTTTGTTGATATAAATAATTCTCAGTTGTTGACAAATGGGCTTATTCTTTGTGCAGTTATTGAATGGGAAGTCATCTACGATAGACTCACAGGTTTGGTGATTGGCATGTTTTTAGCTAGGAATAAGGGTAGATTGTGTTTCTATCATTTACCTCTGAAATACCATGGACTTTTCTACAAGGGAATCACAGGGTCCTGAGGTCAATGTCAGAACCAATATTTCACATTTCCTGCTGACTATTGGCCTTGTCGATTGACAAAGATGGTCATTAGACAAGGGTAAAGAAATAGACTGTAAATAAGAGAAGCTTCAAAGCAATGTAGCAAATGAGCAAAAGTAAAAGATCATAATTTGTTGTACCACATAGTAGCCAATGGCTGGACAAAATTGAAGTTTTGTATTTCCTTTTATGTCAATCACTTGTAGGCCCCCAGTTACTTAAGTTACTTTCATTATTCTCAGAAGATTTTGCTTTTATACACACTGTGAAATTAGTGGTAATTTAAAAAACACATGACTAATAATACTATTCTTGAAGTTACATAACTAATTAATTTACTATTGTATTTTCTTATATATATCTAATTTATTATCAACTCTCATCTGGGCGCAATTGCAAGTGATAACAGTACTTATTAGGCAAAATTTTTATGAATAAATAAATTTGTTGATGGTCATATACTATATACTAAAATTATAAATGAAAGCTCATAACCCATTACTCTCAGAATCAAAACTATTAACTCTACAGTGACTGACTATAAATATCTGCAAAATAATTACCCCAAATTACCAAATTTTTTTTAACTGCCTTCTCAAATGCAGCATTATTCCTACTTTTCACAATTTACAATGTCTAACATTGAAGTTGGAATTTAGTAGACATCTGACAATATTTGATTTTACTTCATCCTATATTTATCTATGCTAAAAATAATCTTGAAATGTGAAATACCTATCTTTATTTATAGGATACTATGCTTGTTCTTTCTTGAATGATAAAAGCAGTCACACATATTTTTCTAGAAGTAATTAGAAATCCCTTCTAAAGGAAACTTCTCCTTTGCCCAGCCCACTCTTTATCCAAGGTACATTTGTGTCTTCATTTCACTTCCTTATTTCAGACAATATTAGAAAACATTGATACATGAGAAATAGATACCAGTTTCATTTGAAAATTATCCAAATGCAGAGAGGAAATATTATTTCAAACAATTAGAGGAGTGATTTGAAGTCAGGATGTATAGATATATTATAGTAATCAATTTATTCATATATTCAATATACATCATACATATGTATTTATGCAGATCTTAATGTGAGCCTCTATGGACACAAAGGACTAATATTTGGTCTTTTTCATAAAGGAGCCAAGAGACTTGTGGATGTGTGCAGACAGGAAGTGATCCCTGTGAATTCACAGTGTATTCAACATTCCACTATGAATTTGCAAGGTTTTCATGGACTTGGTTGAATCTACATGGGCAAATATTTTACAATTAAGTTTGTTCGTTCATGTTTCCTATTCATAATCACACATGGGTATTAACTTTATATGTTTTTCTAATTTTTTTTTAGTTTGTTTTCTAAAGCATTCTGACAGTTTAGGGAAGTTTCAATGAGTTTCTATAAAAAAACTCATGAAATAGCTTCAACTTTTAAAACAACTTTCATCACCTTCCAAATAGCTTCTGTCAATTAAACATATATATTTTTTCTCCTCTTCTGAAATTTATTTGTCCAAAAAAATCTGTAAAGTTCAAACTTATCCTGGTATAATTTCAAATTCCCTTTCCCCTAATTTACTATTCCCCATGTTTCATATGATCTCTTTTTATTCTCAACAAAATTGTTAAATATAGCTGCTATTTGGACCTAGTTTTTTGATTTAAATTATATAATCATCTGACTATGATTTGTCTCCTTAAGTTGTAGTCTCTATGATAGCAAGAAATATGTTCTTCATTTAATCACTTATTCTTCTTAAAATTACATGTTTAGAGCCGGGCGCGGTGGCGCACGCCTGTAATCCCAGCACTTTGGGAGGCTGAGGCAGGAGGATCGCGAGTTCAAAGCCAGCCTCAGCAATAGCGAGGCACTTAGTAACTCAGTGAGACCCTGTCTCTAATAAAATACAAAAAAGGGCTGGGGATGTGGCCCAGTGGTCGAGTGCCCCTGAGTTCAATCCCCGGTACCAAAAAAAAATAAAAATAAAAAAAATTACATATTTAGATATTCAAATGTATATTGAATGAATGATACTTGAAGTTTTTTCATAAAATGTGTTAAATTACTTCTTATTTTTTCATGTCCAAATTAACAATTCTTTAGTGGCAAATTCCCTATTTCTTAGACCTTGCTAATATCCTCAGAGTTATGGATTTTGAGAGCAAAATTCCTTACTTAACACTGCAATTGAGATCTCCTTATCCTTTCTAAGTATTGTCATCATAACTATATGACTAACTCATGATTTAACATATTAGCTCTTCCTAATAGGGACTTGTTGCATACATTGCCATCTTTGTTCCCAACCCTAATTCCTTCCAAAATCGGTTTAACAACATTATATCACAGAGACTTTCCCGGACAATTCTCTATGAAATACCATCTCCCATCTACCTATGTATCATACCCCCTATTCTTCATTATATTCTCTGAATATTGTTTGTACATAAGTATGTATTATCTATTAATCATCCATTATATACTGCATCTATATTATCTATCTATACCTATTATCTATATATGTTATTATCCAAATATCATCTATTTATGCGTAATCTGTGTATCTTTTATTGTCTATTTGACACTCCCAAAGCTACACTAATGATCTCACAGAGTACGATTTTTCACTCTTCATCTGTGCTATTTCCCTAATGTATCTAACACACAGTAGATTTTTCATGAAATGCCTTTTATTCTCACTACTAACTTCACCTTTTTAAAGTAATGATGAAAATATCTAAAATAGTGGAATAACAAACTAATTGACATTTTAGTCTTTCTTAAGTGTTAACTTGTTTGTAATTTATTCCAAGTGTCTTACGTGCAAAAATATGTGAACAAAATATTACATAAATTTTGTTATTACCTTAAATTCATATATATTTTAGTTAGAATTTATTTGTGCCAGGCGCAGTGGCGCACGCCTGTAATCCTAGCACTTGGGAGGCTGAGGCAGGAGGATTGGGAGTTCAAAGCCAGCCTCAACAATGGCGAGGCATTTAGCAACTCAGTGAGACCCTGTCTCTAATAAAATACATAAAAGGGCTGGGGATGTGGCCCAGTGGTTGAGTGCCCCTGAGTTCAATCCCCGCTACAAAAAAAAAAAAAAAAAAAAAAAAAAAAAAAAAATTATTTGGAAGCAATAAACTGAAATTATATGTACTTTATCTTTAGTCTATTTCTTCATATGTGAACAGATAATTTATGCAACATTTATTAAGAATATTTGGATTTCATTTTCATAAGTACCTAGAAGAGATAATCTCATTTTTAAAAAGAATTAATAAAACAAAACCTTTCTATATTATTTTGCCCAAAATTATCTAATTAATGGACCTTTTAGAGAAAACTCAGGATTTTATTGAAGATGTGTATCATTTACTTGCTCCCTAGAATACTTTAAGCGCACCACAAAATACTCATTTTTAATAGCAGAAAATAAGTGTCTCATAATGTGTTTGTCAAGGATCCTCCCTAAGAAACTTACAATTTCCATCTTTTTACCTTTGTAATGGGGTAGAACACTTGCAACACAGATTAGAATATGACATGCATATTACCTAGATAATTAGTGGGGGTTTTTGGTTGTTGTTGCTGATTTTACACAGCTACTACATCTTCTAGAGAAAACATGAGCCTAATAACCTGGATAAAACATTCTAGGTTCCAGGTAAACCACAGTGTGTATTTTAGCTATAGACTGATGAATCAGAGTGAGCATTTGACTCCACTGGATTGCAATCAACTGGTTAGATAGCCATTTATCTGTAGAGCTATCTTGGGGCAATCATATGATGTTCTTGAAAATACAAAACAAAAAGCACAGATTTTTTTTAAAGACAATAATAAACTTTAAATCTTTAAGATCATTCAGTCTTAAATAGATTAAATATTTTTGAACCCCAATTACAAGTCAAACTTTATTCTAAAATCTAAGAATCTCTCAGTAAATAACAAGAAAACTTTATGAATTCTTTATGTTAAAAATGTACATTTTAATGAAGAGGGAGCAATTAATAAACAGATAAATGAAATATCTAGCATGTCAGATGATGATAAGTGTTACAGAAATAAACTAATCAGGGAAGAGATATTAGGAGCACAGAAGGTGACATGTTGCTTCAGAGAGCAAAGAAATATATAGATTTGATGCTGAGACATGAGGCATGATATAGAAGTTCTAGGATTTCTATGATATGCCTATTAACAGACAAAGGGGTAATGTGATGTATATTTATGTTTGTTTTTTTTAATATACCAGATATTGAAGGTAATGTTGGGAATGTCAGAGAAGACATGAACAGTCATAAATTTGACAGAAAAATATAGTTTTGAGGTACATACAAGCTTTCCAAGTAAGGAGAAAATGCCTAACCCTTTCCCTGTGGCCATGAATGGAGGGCTGGGTGCATGGGAATGGGGGCATACCTGGAGTTCAAGTTGCTTTGGGGAATCCCTGACATCATTTGATTGTTATTACGGAAAGTTTAAGTGGAAAGTCAAACAGAACATGTACAAATAATTGATCAAATGTGAGATAATTTTATTACCATGGCACAAAATCCAGGACATTTTGCTGATTTTCTTGCCAGGTTCTGCCACTTTGAAGAAAGTGCATAAAATTTAAAAAGATGAAGAAAAACAATACTCTGGAAAAAGTGAGTTCTGGAAACACCAGACATAAATTTTTCTGTAGTTTACATTATCCTCAGTTAATCAGACACTTCATCACTCAAAGAAGTTGAGATAATAGGAGTCTTTTTCAATGTTTTCTGAAAATACCTGATTTTTTGGAACACTGGCAATTTTCAGTGACCTTTGTTCTCCTAGCTCATCTAAATGTGATATTAAGCACTTAACTTTCTATGTAAAATCCTTTGCTGCATGAAATACATATAGTTGATTCCATTTGATTGACTAAACCTCGAATAATATAAACAAATTTTAATTTAATGAGAACAAAAAAATCAAGCAGACACACATAATGAAAACAAAGTAAGGGCAAATATGTTGATCTCAAGGAAAGAGAATAATACCACTGTCTTGAAAACATTTCTTCACCTATGAAGTCCAACTTTATTTTATTTATTGTTCATGGATTTATATCTATGTCCTTAAAGTAATCTTTATTTTAGCTGGTTTGATATTTTATTTATTTATTTATTTATTTATTTATTTGGGAGGGGGTACTGTGATTGAACTCTGGGGCACTCAACCACTGAGCCACATCCCTAGACCAATTTTGTATTTTATTTAGGGTCAGTGTGTCACTGACATGCTTAGTGCCTCAGTTGCTGAAGCTGGCTTTAAACTTGAGGTCCTCCTGCCTCAGCCTCCCAAGCTCCTGAAATTATAGGTATGTGCCGCCATTACTGGCTTCTTCTTTTTTTAAATTATTATTTTGTTAGTTTGCCAGGATAGTCATAATAATGTATCACAGACTATGGGCCTTCAATAATCAAACTCTGTTTTCTCACAGTTATGGAGGCTGAAAGTCCATGATCAAGGTATGCAGAAGGGGATTCCTAGTAACAACTATGAGAAAGGCTCTGTCCTGACATGTCCCCTGGATTTGTAGATGGCTCCCTTCACACCAACTTCCCTTTATGACTATGTTGACATTTCCTTTGCTTATGGGGTCATCAGTAATATTGCATTATGACACACCTTTAGAAACTTATTTTACCTTAAGTATCTCTTTGAAGGCCTTATCTCTAAATGTAACATTTTGACTTCCTGAGAGTTGGGACTTCATATGTAAATATTTAGCAGGGGTTGTGGGGCATGATTCAGTCCATAATAGTTACTCAAACTTTACTAACTTCAAAAACTTACTCTCCATACAGAATATTAATTCTAAATAATATATATGTGTATATGTATATATTAGTTAGAATTTTTAAATATATATTCATTAAATTTTTAAAATATATATTAAATTTTAAAATATATCTTGCAGTATTTACATACATATATTGCAGTATTTATGTAAAGAGTTTTACATTCAATTCTTAAACAATAAACTAAACTTGGTCCATGTTATTTTATCCTCATATGACAGACTATGAAACTAAGGGTCTGACAAGTTAAGAATCTTTCCCAGTCTATGTAACCATGATGCCACTTAAGAGTGAACTGTTGAGGATACTTTAATGGGGCAAAAAGATATGAAACATATCGTCAGACAAGATGATAATAGAAATGATCTTACTCTAATTGAAATTTTCATTAAATTCCACCATTAGAATCTGAAAATAGCTTGTTGTCATATTCAGAAATTGTATTTCTATTGATAATTTATTTTCACATTTGTTCTTGGCTTTTCTATCCAGGCAATGACATCATTCCAGAACTTCAAGGCAAAATGTGTTCTTAATCTGCTATTGTTAACAATATATAAAATGTAAATGGTGAATTGGCTGAAAGGGTATAAAGAAATGTATTAGGTTGAGATGACTGGATTTTTAAATATTATACAATATTAGGTGCTAAGAAGAGTTTGGCACAGTAGGGCCAAATTGTGTGGGAAAGCAATAAGTTCTATAGAGAGAAGGTGGGAAATTAGGAAGGAAGAAAAAGCCTGTATTATTTAGTGTTTTGAGACAAATAAGAGATGCTTATATTCAGAATGATTTATTTTCTGAAATACTAAATGCAACTGCTAAAGTATTCACAGATTTACTAAATAAAAGTGAACCTGTGTAATGAACATCTATGCTTGTAAAAGGCAAGTATTCAACAAGGGTGTTTTTCATTCAAAATGTAAACAAGGGTACTTTTCATTCAAAATTCTGCTGATCATTCATTCTATAATGTTGTTTATACCATAAATATTCACTTTATTCATTATAAAGGATGTTATGACATTTTAATTTTTAATTGCAAGATTCACTAATAAAATTGTCTTGAGTTATTAGTTTGGACAACAGAGCCAATGAAAATCTATGACTTACCTATTTTGTACCCAACAGTTTCATTTTGTTTTGGTGGATACACAAAGGATATCTATACTTCAGTTGTCACCCACGTCTGGTTTACTGTCTTCTGAAGAAAAAGTTTTCAAGAGTAGAGAGAATGGATGATAGTTTTGTAAGCTTCATATCACTTTAATGAAATACCTGACATGGGCTACTTGTGAAATATGAAGATGATTATTCTGGCTTATGGTTTTGGAGGTAGAAGTGCAAGGTCCAGCAGCCCTTTGGTTTTTGTCTTTGGTGAGGACAGAGAAAATAACAAGAGAATGTGTGGGAGTAACTGCATAAGTGCTCACATCTGAAGAAAAGAAGGAGAGAGAGAGAGAGAGAGAGAGAAAGCGAGAGAGAGAGAGAGATGCTGCTCACAAAGTCTTTCAAAGTCCCCTTCCCATGTCCTTAGATCTTCTCCAAGATGCCACCTTCTAAAGATTCAATGGTACCACCTTAGGGAACAAGTCTTTAGCATATGATACTTTGGGGGACATTGCTTATCTTCAATCTATAGAGGATAATATTAACACAATAAAGTGCTGTCAATAAAGTAACTTACAATAAAAACTTTTTTTTTTTTTTTTTTTTTTTGTGGTACCGGGGATTGAACTCAGGGGCACTCGACCACTGGGTCACATCCCCAGACCTTTTTTGTATTTTATTTAGAGACAGGGTCTCACTGAGTTGCTAAGTGCCTCACCATTGCTGAGGCTGGCTTTGAACTCGCAATCCTCCTGCCTCAGCCTCCCAGAGTGCTGGGATTACAGGCGTGCGCCACCGCGCCCGGCACAATAAAAACTTTGACAACAGTAGTCATATGAGTAAAAAAAAGAAAAGAATTGGTCTTCAATTGTTTTCATTGAAGAAACACCTTTGTTTCCCATTAACTCTAGAGTTTGAAATATTTTCTAAAATAGTAAAACAAAACTTCACTAACAATTAAAATATATAAAATATAAAAATGCTTGAAATGACAACCATATATTTCATTTCAGTTTTATTTGAAATATTCTTTTTCTTAAGAATAATTGAAGTCTGGAAATCAGTACTAAGTATAGGACAAGTAAAAATCTGATGTGGGACAAGTGAAAAGGATATGCACAGATGCAAGAGGGGAAGTTTATAGACAGTATGAAGCAGCAATGAATTCTCTAAGAGAAGCAGGTATTCAATAAAAGTTGAAAACAAAATTATGAAAAGTAAATAAAATACATTGTCTATTATTTTAAGCCATTTTCATATTATTCTTTCTATATAAGAAGACCTACTATTTCCTTCTTACTATGTCTGAAGGAAATGCTGGAGTCATGGAGGGGACTAGAGAAATTGTTTTTGGTTTATATATTGCTTTTCTGCATCATCAACAGCTTTGGCACCTCAAAAAGTTAATGTCAGCCTCATAGCATGCCATATAGAGGGGCAGTCTGATGAAATAGAAGAGAAATAAAAATCCCATTGCAAGATAATTATGGAATCATGTACAAACCTTTAAAGGTTAATGAGCTCTCTAGAGAAGATGAATGACAGTTCCCGAATCTGTTGCCTGCCTATAATCCATTTTCAACATAATCCTAGTTGTGAAGATTTGACATATTACAGGTAATTTGGGGTGAATGTTAACTGTGAAAATGGTAATTTAAGTAATGTAAGCTTCACTGATATTAAAAGAAACATCATTTGGTCAAGAGATAAAAAAGGAGAATTTAAAATTTAGTGGCTAGAAAAACCAAAGCACACCCTAATGATCAAAAATAAAGTGAATAACCAAAGAATGATTTTAGAATTCATTTTTCTAGATACCAGGGAACAGCAGACCTATCTTTTCATTCCTCCTTTATGTAAATTGTTAAAGTATATTGTTAAACAGAATTATTTCTTTCTAGTAAAATAATACAGTGATAGGAAAGGGAAAATGATGCAAAGGTAAACATGTTTAGTAGAGTAAGTTTATAAACAAGGTTGCTTTTGTGAAAAGAATAAGTCACATGAAACTTACTTGAATTAGTCCTTTTCATTTTTACTTATAGCCAAAACATTACTGTGGACATTCACCAGTATTCAATTTGCCAATGGTAAAATAGATTAAATAAGAGTGTTTTATAAGCTAAATTTAGAAGAGTTTTATTATTTTTTTGCATGTATAAGATAACTTTAATAAAATGTTGGGGTGTGAGGAGGACATTCACTGTGGAAAAAGGAAAAAAAAAAAAACAACATAATAATCACTTACCTTGAATATCAGACATGATTGTCTCACATTGCCTGCTCAGGAACAAGTCTGCCACCTGTTCTTCTCTGTTAAGAGCTCCTCTGAATCCAGCAGGTATTTAAACCCCAGCATTGTCATGACCTGAGCACAATTTGAAAATCAGTATTCTTCTATTAGGTAAGGTAATTTAATTTCCTTTTGATCATAGATCCCTAATTTGGATTAAGCAATATTCATTCACCACATTTTTAAAAATTTCCAGAATCCATCTACCAGCAAACAATTTTATTTGACCCATAACATAAGGAAGAAATTCAGTCACACATTTTTATAGTCTTATTGAGCTATGATTATCTTAAAATAAACTTCATATATCTAATGAATATAATTTAATAAATTTTGACATATGTCTACACCTGTAAAACTATCAGCACAATCAAGAAATTATCAGACCCATAAGTCCCAGAAGTTTCTCTTTGATGCTTTGGTACCTCTATGTCCCACCTGTTCACACACCTCACCAGTTAACCCTGATATATTATCTGGCACTGTAGAGTAATCTGCAATTTTTAAGATTTAAAATAAATGTAATCATACAGGATGTGTCCTTTTAATTTGGCTTCTTTTGCTTAGAATAATCATTCTGAGATTCATCATGCTGTAGTATGTATCAATAGTTTGTTCTTTTTAGTTTGACAAGTAGTAGTCAATTGTATGCATGCACCAAAATAACTATACATACACATTGATTAGAATTTGGGCAATTTCTATTTTTCAGCTACCTTTTTAAAATTTATTTATTTAAATTAGGTATATATGACAGCAGAATGCATTTTGAGTCATAGTAAACAATTGCAACACAACTTTTCATTTCTCGGATTGTACACAATGTAGTGTTGCACCATATGTGTAGTCATACATGTACCTAGAGAAAAATGTCCATTACATTCCACCATCTTTCCTGCCCCCATATGCCCTCCTTACCTCTCCCTCCCTTTTGCCCAATCAAAAGTTCTTCCATTTTCCCCATACCTTCCCCCATTATGACTCAGCATCTACTTATCAGAGAGAACTTTTGGCCCTTGAATTTTTAGCAAGATATTCTCCAATTCCATCCATTTACCTGCAAAAACCATAATTTTATTCTTTTTTAATGCTGAGTAATATTCCACTGTGTATGTATACCACAGTTTCTTTAACCATTCATCTATTGTAGGGAATCTAGGTTGCTTCCACTGTTGAGCTATTGTGAATTGAGCTGCTATAAACATTGATGTAGCTGCATTACTATAGTATGCTGATTTTAAGTCCTTTGGGTATAGACTTTGGGTATTGAGGAGTGGGATAGCTGGGTCAAAAGGTGGTTCCATTCAAAGTTTTCTAAGGAATCTCCATACTGCTTTCCAGAGTGGTTGCACCAATTTGCAGTCAGCAATGTATGAGTGTTCCTTTTCCCCCACATCCTCAGCAACACTTAATGTTGTTTGTATTCTTGATAACTGCCATTCTGATTCGAGTGAGATGAAATCTTAGAGTATTTCTGATTTGCATTTCTCTAATTACTAGAGATGTTGAACCATTTTTCATATATTTGTTTATTGATTGTACATCTTCTTCTGAGAAGTTTGTGTTCAGCTCCTTAGCCTATTTATTGATTGGGGTTGTTTGTTTTTTGCCACATGCATTTCAGATAGAGCACTAATCTCCAGGATATATAAAGAATTCATCAAACTTAACACCAATAAAACATATATATATATATATATATATATACATATATTATATATATATGTGTATATATGTATATATATAGTGTGTATATATGTATATATACACACACAAATTCTTCTTTTTTAAACAGTTGACATATGAAAAGCCATACATAATTAGTGTATACAACTTGATGAATTTGGATATAAACTGTTTAATTGTGATTTTGTTGCTGTGACCAAAGTACCATACAGGGTAAACTTAGAGAAGGAAATATTTATTTGGGGTTCACAGTTCCAGAGGTTTCAGTTCAAAATGGACTAAGTCCATTTCTCCAAGCCTGAGGTCAGGTAGAACATCATGGTCAAAGGGCCTGGCTGATGAAAGTTGATCAGATCATTCCAGCCAGAGAGCAAAAAGAATGAAGAGACAGGGATTAGTAATTTCCCACTTCTGCCAGATATGCCACAACTGTTTACATTAGTCCTTTCAAATTATTAATCCATCAAATGGGTTAATCCAGCAATGAGGTTACAGTGCATTATATAATCCTTGCCTAAAGCCTAACTTCTGAACCTGAATATATTGGAGAATATGCTTTCAACACAAGAACTTTGGGGGAGAAACTAAGAGTTCAAAGAATAAGAAAATCTATGAGACCATAAACCTATCTATCATGTGCTAAATGTAGTTCCTGATCTCTTATTTATGAGAAAGATAATATTTATGAATGATAATAACATGTAACAGAAAATCTACTCTTTTTGCAAATTTTTAAGTATACAACAGAGAATTGTGCCATAATCACCATGTTGGTACGGTAAATTTCTAGGACTTATTTATTTTCATGTGGGTTATACCTTTCTTTCTTTCTTTCTTTCTTTTCTTTTTTTTTTTTTTTTTTTTGGTACCAGGAATTGAACTCAGAGGCGCTTGACCACTGAGCCATATCACCAGCTCTATTTTGTAATTTATTTAGAGACAGGATCCCACTGAGTTGTTTAGCACCTCACTTTTGCTGTGGCTGGCTTTGAACTCAGGATCCTCCTGCCCCAGCCTATGGAGCCACTGGTATTACAGTTGTGGACCACGATGCCTAGTGGACTTATTTATTTTTTATGTTATGAAAATTTTGTTTACTTTGGTAATGTCTCACAGTTCTTCCTCCTCCATCCCCTAGTGTACATCATTGCACTCTGCTTTTATGAGTTTGACTTTTTAAAATTATCATATAAGTGATATTATGTAATATTTTCTCTTTAATGATTTGTATATTTATTTCACTTAGAATAAAGTCCTCCAATTTGATCCATGTTTTTGCTAGTGGCAGGACTGCTTTTTAAAAGGCTGAATGATATAGTTTCTTTCTCTCTCTCTATACACACACACACACACACACACACACACATATTTGACATATACATGTATATATGCAAAATACATGCACTTGTAACTGTGTAACTGTATAACAAACCACACACACACACACACACACACACACACACACACATGCAGTTATAACTGTGTATCACACCCATACACACATGTGCTATATAAAACCGTTTCTGTCAAATACAGACTGATACACAAGAATGGTGCCATGAGATTATATCTTCTAGTGACATGGTACACATTTTAGTTTTGGGGAGTGCAATCTATAATGTTTGCACAATGACAAAATCACATATCAACATCTTTTCTCAGATTAATGAATTATCACATTATTTCTTACATTGAAAAGATGTTAACGATCATTAGCACCAGAACTATTTTAAATGCTTAAAAATTTTTTTAAAAAATTGCATTTAACCTAAGTACTATGTTTAGGATTTTACATTGTGTTGCTTTGGCTCAAAGAGGGTAGCCATTATTTTAATTTGTGCAGCAGTCTGGAGCAAGTTGTAAATATTCTCTGTTCTTTCAATATTTTATCTTTTGAAAATGTTATCACTGTGAAGATAGAATAAGTTAGTTGGTGGCAGGCTACTGGGAAGAAAGTTACTATAGAGGTAGAGTGTTAAAAAAAATCAGTGACAGAATTATAATGGTAGTGCTGATAATCAATGGGAGAAGAACAACAAGATGTTCCTTCCTGAATCTGTTTTCTCACCCACAAAATATTAAATTCATATAAATCATATATAAGCTCTTAAATTACACTTGCTTTATTATCATGTAATATATTAGAAATACACATATGTATGTATATACATATGTCTATTTATATAGAAAAGTTTCTGCAGGATAAGTCTCAACATTATAGTTCTGAATAAAAATAGATTATAAGGATATTATTATAAATTAGTTCATATTTGATCAAATAATAAAACAATTTGCTTTGTGGATAAATTTCTATGTAACATCAAAGAGACTTCAAGGTTAAGAAAAGCAATAAATTCACAAAAATACATGCTGCTATCTAGTCCTATGATTAGAAAAAGCAGATAGTGTACAGTGTTCTAAAAATATTTGACAGTAGGAAAGCTGAAAAGTTTTTATCATGAAAGACACTGAGTTTGAAAATATTCTTAGAACCATGAGAACAGTTCTTAGCATAGAGAAGCAAGTACATAATAGAAACATGATCAGAATTCATTAAATCCCAGAGACAAATCTGTGTTTTCATGTGCTTTAGTAATGGGCTATCACATTTCCATTTGGGTGCTAAACTTTCCTGCTGCTGTCGGGCATTTAGCCTCTTCCCGATTGTAGATTTTAAAAATAACATTTATCCTCAGATTTTTTGAAATCCTTCTGAATGAAGCAAATAAATTGAAATAAAATTTAAAGAAACAACAACTGTGTGAATATTAAATTGATTTTTCAAACATCTTAATTGCAAACAATTGAAATCCAGAGTGACAGAATGATGACACTTAAATAATTTTTTTCTTCTTATGTACTTCTTTGTGCGTGCCATATTTTTTCAGATTTTTTTTTTTTTCAAAATGTCTGGTTGAAAGTGTTTAGAACAGGAGATTGCTATTCTTTTTCAGGATTCCAAATGTGAAATTTGAAATTGAAATTGAAATCATAGTTACTTAAAAGAGAAAAACAGAGGGGCAATGAGGGAACAATATATTATGTTTCTGTTAAACAATAGTTATGCAATTAATAACTTACTACAAAAATAATTTTCCATTCAGATAATTTCACACCATTCATTAGTCATTCCTTCTGGACATAGAATGATGATTTTTACTAATACAGTAGTAGGATTAAATTTATTTTATTTATTTATTTATTTTTTTTGGTACCAGGGATTGAACTCAGCAGCACTCGACCACTGGGCCACATCCCCAGCCCTTTTTTGTATTTTATTAGAGACAGGGTCTCACTGAGTTGCTAAGTGCCTCGCCATTGCTGAGGCTGGCTTTGAAACTCTCGATCCTCCTGCCTCAGCCTCCCAAAGTGCTGGGATTACAGGCGTGCGCCACCGCGCCCGGCTGGATTAAATTTATTAATGAAAACAAATTGGGATTTTCAGAGAGGCACTCTTGGATATATTTGGAGTATGTTCACAACTGATCACAAAATATCTAACCATTAAATATTTATTCATAGCCAGATGCAGTGGTGTACACCTGTAATCCTGATGACTCCAAGGCTGAAGCAGGAGGATTTCAAGTTATAGTTGAGCCTAAGCAACTTAATGAGACCCTGTCTCAAAATTTTAAAAAAATAGTAGGAGTTAGGATACAGCCCAGTGTTAAAGCACCCCTGGGTTCAATCCCCAATACCAAAAATAAAGAAATATTTGCTTGTAGTTGAGCAGAATGCTCTTTCTCACTCCACTCTGAACATTTTTTCAATGTTTCTTGGCAACACTGTTCTTTCCACTTATTTGTCTGAAGGAAAGATTAAGGGTAATAGTTGGCCATGAACTGATGCAGACACTTTATGTTCCAGCTGACCTCAAAAGACATGTGAGGTCATTTATTTGAATAAAGGGGGAAAAAACTCTCTTCTGACATGCATTTAATTATCTAAACATTAATACGTTTTTATAAAGATAATATTTTGTACATTCCAAATATCCTTAAGGAATCTATCACTACAAAAAGCAAGCCATTCTAGGATTCAGAGGGAGTGCAGCATCTAGCCCTCACTCACACTGTCTGAATGACTGCATTGATGTTGCCGCCTGTAGCAGCTGCCGCCTGCTGCAACAATACTGCAGGAAAGAATTCGGAGGCAGACTGGAAATGAGTAGGTTCTTTATTCTGCTATCTCTTCTGACTTCTCTCTCCAACTCCAACAACAACCACCCATACAACTCCAACTCTTCCTCTTTAAATTCTTTTCACCTTAACAAGAATATACATGTCACAAGCTCAACTTACAGGTGCGTCACACAGTGTTCACTGGCACAGAACGATTCTTAGTAGATTACAATAAGGTCAGGAGAAAACAATTAAATGTCTCCTCTTCTGCTCTCAGCCAGCTGCCATCTTAGCTACCTCCTCATTAAGGCTCTTATATTTCCCCCCTTTTGTTTTAAAAGAGGGATAAATAGATGGGTGAGCTCTGACCACATCAGGATCGACTGTGCCTGGCTTAGGCATCCACATGTGCAACCAGCATTCTTACCTGTCATGGGATAATCAAGGCTGTGCCCTTGACTCCTGTCTTAGGTTGACATGTCGGTCACTTGAGACTTTCCCGTCATTGACTACCAGCCGCCCGATCATGAGGAGATGCTCAGGTTCTAAAGCGGCAAGCTTTTTGCTGACGAGCCAAGTTCCATTAAATAGTGTACTAAGTTCTTTTAGACAAATCAGGTGCCCCAAGTTCCATTAAGTAACGCACTGAGTTCTCTAGACAAATCAGCTGCCCTACCAGGGTTAAGAAAAGGGGTACCGCAAGGCATAAGTCCCGTACAATGTCCCAAACATCCTATAGTCCATTTGCTGACACGTTGATCTAGGAGGCCTCCTGCATGCAGAGCAGAGGCCACACTGCTGGTGAGGTTGTTTGATGCTTGAGCAGCAGGGATGCTTGTAGCGATCCCTGTAGCTGTAGCAGCAGCAGCTGTCTCTTTATGTCTAGACAATGCCACCTGCAAATATTCAGGGCCCCCTAAGACTGGCATAGGGATGAACCTAGAAACTCAAGCAACAATCATTAGAGGAAAGGCAGTGCCATTCCAGCACTGAGTCAGGAAGCGAGTTGTAGGAATAAACTAAAAAATAGAATTATTAGATCTTCAGGTATCTAAAGTTGATTTCTGCTCACACACATTGCTGCTTGAGCTCCCACTAACATTAGCTGGCAAAATATCACATTCAGAATGGATTAAAGAAAGACTGAGGGTATTTAGCTGACAAAAAAAAACATTTAAAATAGATTAAAGAAAAGCTAAGAGTATTTTAGAAAAATAATTTGTTAGCTGGAATTTTGAGCCTCTGTATACACAGCAACCTTCCATGAATATACCTGTTGAAACAATTCAAATTAATCAGCTGTTTAACAAATAAAGTTTATTACAAATAAACAATCCCAAATTAAGTACCAAAATATCAGTCTATACAGTATTAGTCATATTCCTTGCTGAAGAGAAGTCCTAGAGATACGTATAAATTAAGTTTGAAGGTACCTTCATTTTTTAATTGTTTACCCAATTTGAATATATTTAATTAAATGAATTAAAATTATTTGGATACTTAGTTTTTTTGAGAAATGATTATCATGAGCGCTCAGTTTTTGTTATTTGTGACGTCACATTTATATGAAATCTGAACAGACGCACAGACATAAAGACATATATTTGTGACGTCACATTTACATGAAATCTAGACAAGTGCACAGACATAAAGACATATATAAAAAAGAAAAACACAATTGTGTGCACACTAAAGAGAGATCCTCTCGTCCCGGCCGGGAAGAATGAGACTTAAGTTGTGAAGTTATTGCAGCTTAACAATTTCTTAGCTGAAAAGGCAAAGATGAGGTTCCTTTGTCGGAAAAGAGACAAACTAGCGCAGGTGCGCGGATTAATACCTCTTTTAAGGGAATCATTTCACAACTACTTCATCTTGGCTCTTTTGATTTGGCACTTGGTTTATTAATCTTGATTCCATAACAACTTCATCTTGGCCCTTTTGATTTGGTACCTGTTTCATTAATCTTGATGGTATCCACACCAGTAAGGTCTCATGCTGTGGAAAAACACAATCAGATCCTCTCCCCCAAATTAATACTGGGTCTGGGCCCTTCCATGTGCCTGAAAGAACATCCTTCCAGTAAACCAAAGGTTTATGTTGTTGATGTGGATTCCAGTGTCTGTCTCCAGCCGGATATCCTTTGGAATCCAAAGTTAAAAAATTTAAAGTAAAAAGGGCAATGGCTAATCTATCTTTAGGATTTGTCCAATTTCCTTCTTTTTGTTTTAAAAGCATAAGTTTGAGTGTGTGATTAGCTCATTCAATTATACCTTGTCTTGAGGATTATATGGAATACCAGTCTTATGAAGTATACTGAATTTTGCGCAAAACTGTTTGAAAGATGAAGATGTATATGCAGGGCCATTGTCTGTTTTAAGCATTTTTGGAATGCCCAGTGCAGAAAAAGCTTGTAAACAATGAGATGTGACATCTTTAACTTTTTCTCCAGCATGTAAGGAAGCAAAATCATGCCTGAGCATGTATCTATGGTCACATGAATAAATCGCAATTTTCCAAAATTTGGCTCATGAGTGACATCCATCTGCCACAAATGATTGGGCATTAATCCTCTTGCGTTAACCCCATAATGTGCATTGGGCAAATGTGTCACACAAGATTGACAAGTCTTCACAATTGTTTGAGCTTGATCTTCAGTTATGTTGAACCTTTGTTGTAAAGTAGTACTATTAACATGAAATTGAGAATGGAATGAGGTAGCTTGTTGGACTGCTGAAAATATAAAGATTGTTTGAGTGAGGGCATCGGCCTTTTGATTATCTTTATGGAGAGGACCAGGCAAATTAATATGAGCTCTGATATGTCCAATAAACAAAGGTTCTTTACGTTCCCATAGAAGGTTTTGAATTTGAAGAAACAATTTAAAGGCTGGGGTATGAGGTGCTATTGGACCTGCTAGCTCCAATTTAGTGACAGCATGTACAATATAGTGGCTGTCTGAAAAAATATTTATGGGCTGTTCTTTAAAACTTTCAAGAGCTATAATAATAACTTCAAGTTCAACTAATTGAGCTGATTTATGGGCAGTAATATGAATCATATTTTCTTTTTGAGTGACTACTGCAGCAGTACCATTAGAGGACCCATCTGTAAATACATTTAATGCCTTAGGAATAGGTTGATTTTTTATTACCAGTGGAAATATAATGGGATGATTGATACAAAAAGATAGTATAGGAGACTTAGGAAGATGGTTATCAAAATTTGCAGAAGTAGAGCATCTAGCTATAGCCCAATCATTATCATTGAAGCACAAATATTCAACCTGTAATGATGAATAGGGAGTAATAATAGTAGCGGGGTGAATGCCAAATATTTTAGTAGAAGTCTTAAGTCCTTGAAGAATAAGTTTAGCCACCATGGAGGTATAAGTCTCAATTGTACTTTTAGGAGAGATGGGCAAATGTATCCATAATAAAGGCCCCTGTTGCCAAAATACTCCTGTGGGTGTATATTGTGAAGAAATAATGATCAATATCAGTGGTCAAGCAAAATCAATTCTATCACAATGGGATCCTTAAATGGCCTTTTCTACCAACTTTAAAGCTTCCCTAGCATCAGGAGTCAATGTTCGCGGTGAAGATGGATCAGGGTTCCCGTGGAGGATATCAAATAAGGGTTTTAATTGGCCAGTGGTGAGGCTTAGTGTAGGACGAAGCCAATTAATGTCTCCCAGCAATTTTTGGAAATCGTTAAAAGTGGCCAAATGTTCCTTATTTATTAAAAATTTTTGAGGCCTAATAAAAGTATCCATAATTTGGAATCCTAGATATAATATTGGAGATCTAGTTTGAACCTTTTCTTCAGCAATGTTTAGTCCATATTGTTTCAAGTTTTCTGATATATCGCTAAATATGGTGAATAAGACTTCTTAATTAGGATGAGCAAGCAAAACATCATCCATATAATGGAGGCACATAAGCTTTGGTTATTTGTTCTTGATTGGCTGAATAACTTTATCTACATAGATTTGACATATAGTGGGGCTATTAGACATTCCCTGGGGTATAACTTTCCATGGAAATCTTTGATCAGGGCCACTATTATTAATAGAAGGAACTGAAAAAGCAAACCTGGGGGCATCCAGAGGATATAGAGGAATAGAAAAGAAACAATCCTTTATATCAAGAGTAATAAGATGGAAATTTTTAGGAATAGCTACAGGATTAGGAAGTCCAGGTTGGGTAGGGCCCATAATTTGCATGGTTTTATTGATTTCTCTAAGATCATGTAACAATCGCCATTTTCCTGATTTTTTCCTGATCATGAATATGGGGAATTCCAGGGAGAGGTGGAAGGTTCTATATGTCCTGCTTCTTATTGTTCTTGAAATAGTAGGTGGGCTGCTTGTAATTTCTCTCTAGATAGGGGCCACCGAGGGACCCAAACTGGCTTATCAGAAAGCCATGGTATTTTCAAAATTGTTTTCTCAATGGCCTCTAAAAAAAATATCCTTTACCTTTTTGGTGATGATTTCCTTTTGTAACACCTGCGGGCTTGGTTGTGAAATGTACTCCCTTTTGTTGTAAAACATCTCTTCCCCATAAGGTAACTGGCAAGCTGGAAAAAACATAAGGCTGAAATGTTCCTTGATGACCTTCATCATCCTCCCATTTTAAAACTGTTGCACTTTGTTCTGGGGTATTAGAATATCCCAAGCCTCTCAAACTATTTGAAGCCTTCTGCAGAGGTCAGTGTTTGGGCCATTGTTGTATGTTGATAATGGAAGAGTCAGCCCCAGTGTCAATCAATCCCTCCATCTCTATACCTTGAATTTTTATTTTGCACATAGGCCTCTGTGAACAATCCTCAACCCAGCAAGCCATAGGTCCTGAGCCAGTGGAACCAAATCCTCTATTGTTCCTATTTTGAGGCATACTCTTAAATGAGTCATGTAAACTGGGAAGGAGAAGCAGCTGAGCAATTCTATTTCCTTGGTTAACAGAGAAAATGCCTCGATGTGAACTAAGCATAATCTTAATTTCTCCTTGGTATTCTGAGTCTATTACACCTGGAGTCACTTGAAAACCAGATAAGCTTTTAGAGCTTCGACCGAGGATAAGTCCTACAGTTCCTGAGGGAAGAGGTCCCCTGACTCCCGTGGGAATCAGTTGAACCCTCATTTCAGGTGTTAGCACTATCTGGGCAGTGAAACAGAGGTCTAGTCCTGCACTTCCTCTTGTTCCTCTAACGAGGGAGTCAATGGGTAATAGGGATTGTGTGGAGAAATCATCTGGATGGATGTTTGAGGATACTCTTCCTCTAATGCCTCATACATTTGTGGGCCCCGGGGCATTGGGCCCGTGCCCTGTTTTTTGAATTGTTACGCAAAATGTTTCCATATACATCAGTTTTAGATCTGCACTTATTAGCCCAATGGTTTCCTTTTTTACACCTGGGGCAGCAGCCTGGTGCACGATACAATCTTGGTCTTATTTCTATTGTCTCTTGCCTTCTTTGGGGATATTGTCTTCTAAAATAACCTGATTGATTATAATAATTTTTAGATTGAGCCCTTCTTGTAAAATTTTGATGAGAAGCACCTCTCATGGCTGCTGCGATTACATTTCCTGTGACAAAGGCATCATTTATATCTTTGCATAGCCTTATATATACAGAAAGGTCCTTTTTGTTTTTCCAAGGTCTGATAGCATCTTGACAATATTTGTTGGCATTTTCATATGCCAGCTGAACAACTAATGGCATGGCTTGATCAACGTCTCCAAACACTCTACCTGCAGTTCTCAAAAGTCTATCAGCAAAGTCAGCATATGGCTCATTAGGTCCCTGAATTACTCTAGACAAGCTACCCTGTAAATTACCAGTTCCTTGTAAAGTTTTCCATGCCCTAACAGCTGTGGCGTATATTTGAGCATAAACTCCAGGATCATACTGAATTTGAAGCTGTAAATCAACATATTGCCCTTCTTGGGTTAACATGTCTACGTTATGGTCTGGAAATCTTGCAGTTGCATTTCTTCTAGCTATTTCAACACAGAACTCTTGGAATTGCACCTTCAAAGCAAGTATTGTCCCCCGCTCAATACTGTCTTACATAAGCCTTTCCAGTCTAAAGGAGTTAAATTTAATGTATTAGGGCTTCAAGCATACTTATGGTAAAAGGAGCTTGGGGTCCATATGTCATTGTTGCTTCTTTGAAATTTTTATGGTTTTAACATCTAAAGGTTGATGATACCTTTGCTCGTTTTCATTTTCAAATACTGGCATATCCCAACGTCCCTTCAAGTTTTGACACTCGAGGGCACGCAAGTGCTCAGAAAGACCATTAATCTCTGTTTCAAGGGTACTCAAGTGTTCAGAAAGACCCCTCATAGTTTCTGTAATTGATTCAACCCATGAGGGAGCAGAGGGCACAAGTAGTTCCTCTACTTGATGGTCTCTTATCTTGGTCCTCTTTACTTACCTTTTGTTACTATCCTTACTGGTCCTAACTGACTCAGCGGAGGCTATGCTTTCATAATCACTTTTACTTGAATCCTCATTACTACTACTCTCACTGGTAGTAACATCCTGGGTCCCAGGTTTAATTGAGAGCATGTATCCTTCAGCTATTTCTAATAATTCTTGAATAGCTTTAGCAGCTCGGATTTTTGTCATTTTTGAGCCCATTTTCAAAATTGTTTTCTCAGTTTTCTTACCATGCCAATTCCGAATTCCCCGTAAGGGCCATCACTTGTTGCCACCTGCAGCTATTGCTGTCTGCAACAAAGATACCGCGGGAAAGAATTAGGAAGCAGACTGGAAATGAGTAGGTTCTTTATTCTGCTATCTCTTCTGACTTCTCTCTCCAACTCCAACAACAACCACCCTTACAACCCTTCCTCCTTAAATACTTTTCACCTTAATAAGAATACACATGTCACAAGCTCAACTTACAGGTGCGTCACACCTGTTCACGGGCACAGAAAGATTCTTAGTAGATTACAATAAGGTCAGGAGAAAACAACTAAATGTCTCCTCTTTTGCTCTTAGCCAGCCGCCATCTTAGCTACCTCCTCATTAAGGCTCTTACACATTGACAACATTTTTTTTTTTTTTTGCATTAGTAGTTCAATATATTTTTTAACTACAATATGCTTGCTCCATTGGAGTTGATAATATTATATTTCTCATAATTTTAATGATACTGTCTTTGTTGTAAATGAAGCTTCATTAATTTGAATTATTGCCTAAAGATCACATTTTCTAAGTGAAAGGATATACTATTCTTGATATCAGTGTATCTCTCACTGTTCTGTTTACTGCCACCATCCTGATTGATATAAGACAGCATGAAAGCCCATAGCATTTCTCGCAATAGTCTGCTGACTTCCCAGTAGTTTATTTCTCACATAGTAGCCAGTGTGCTCCTTTTGAAATACATCAGACTCTATTATTTCTCTGCTCTAAGGTCACAACAATTTCTTTCTGACCATTTTAAACAAAACGTCATTACCAACCTCATTCACTCTCTAAACTCCTTGTGGATGTTTTAATTTCCTTTAAAACACTCACAACCATGTGATACCACACATCTCTGAATAATTGTGACTTTACTACTTACTGTCCCAAATGTAATATGATGGAAGGGAGTTAGGTCAGGGACTTTATTTTTTTCTTTTTACTACTTTATTTCCAGTGCCTCAAGAAATGCATAGATGATTATATAATCTGAATACATAAATATTAGTTGAATGAGTGAATGCAATTAAGGTTTTACCCCAATTCATGACAGTAACTAAAACATCACTAACCCAATAATTGTATGTTGTAAAGAAAGCTAATCTCATGTAATGTAGATCAGTTTTATCAATCTTCTGTGATAACTTTATCAATAATAACATTTTTCTTCTGCATTCTGTGTTCAAAGGCACCATAGTAAGTACTTTACATACATTGCCCTATTTATTTATTCTTTGAACAATGCTATGAGGTAGTGCAACTATTTCACTGATTTGATAAACGAAAAAAAATTTGAGACCTAACAAGATTAAATTACCTTTTCAGGGTAAGAGAGTACTTATATAGCAGAGTTGAACCATATCAAATTGAGTCCACAAACTGTGCTATGCTCCACTGCTTCTATCCCCAATTTAGGCATTTTGAGTTATGTGGTTTTGCATACACCTGCCTGGCATCTTAACCTGTGTTGGAAATCAGGCACTAAACCCATGAACTATTTTCCTAAATCTCTCTATATATTTTTCCTCACATGATCCCTTTCTCTACTTTCAAAACAGGCTCTTGCTATGCTGTTCAAAATTATTGCATCCTTTTTACAAAACAATCAGTGTGACCTTGAAATTTCGAGATTCCAGCTCTACATGGCATCATGTAAGTCCCTTCACAATGGTGCTCTTCTTTCACCCAGGACCACAGGACTTTCCTCACTCTGCTCTTTGCCTGAGGATCTCACTTCTGCCTCCGCCATCCCTGCCTCAGGCATTGAACACTGCTGTAATCCCTGACAAAATATTTTGAGTCATTTTTGCATTCCAGTCAGGTAATTCCTTTGCCTTTTGTTCTGAAACTGTCTCCTAGTATAAAATGTAACATATTAATTTATTCACTTTGAGAAAAGTTAGTTGCTTTCTAGATGTGACGCATCATTCGTATTTAATGTTACATAATGGAAAAACACAGTTACTTATACTTAAATTATTGGGTCTTAGTCTGGTCTTGGACACCTAGAACGTCTTTCTATAAGAAGAAAAGGTTCCAAAGATTCCTGTAAAATAATCTGCAAAACTATTGTATGTGTGTATGTGTGTGCATTTGAGTGTGATTCCTGAGGAGAGTATCCATAAGCTTCATCCAATTGTCAAAAGGGATCCTGACATTAAAAAAAAAAAAAAAAAAAAAAAAAAAAAATCTTCAGAACCTTCATATCATTTTACATATGTATTCATACAAATTGTTTTTTAACAATTAATTATCTGTAAGTTCACATAGAAATTATGCATTTCTAATTTCCTGCCAGTGTGTAAAGAATCACCATTATTAAATTTAATTCTTTTGTTTCATTTTATTTTTCATATGTGACTACATTGGCTACCCATGCACCAGGCAAAATTGAGCTTTGTGTCTTGTCTTTTGTTTCTTGAGGTGTTAATGTTTTCTTTGGAAGAAATAATACATCAAACATACAAAGTGTACAACTTTGCCAGGGAAGGGTGAGTAGAATGTGAGATCAGAGTTCTGCCCATAGCCTTTGTCAGCCATCAGCAAAAAAAAAAAAAAAAAAAAAAAAAAAAAAGAAGGAGAAGGAGAAGGATGGAAGGATGGAGAACAAGAAAAAGAAAGACATAAAAACATTGATGGTTTGGTGGACAGGAAGTAGGAAGCAAGTACCATTACTTTAGAAAAGGTAAAGATAGTGATTTTAGTTTTCATTTGCAGCTGTGATGTCTGCCCAAATAGACATGGCTGTGGTGTATCTCACCATTTTTCTTACTGACTCTTAGTGATGAGAAAGGAAAATGTATATTTTACTAATGATTAAATCATTTCGAGGCAAAAGATAAAGAGAAAATACTCTGAATTGTTTTCATAGATGCTAATGGGAATTTTGCTTCTGTAGAAGGAAGCTGATGGATAAGAGTTTTTGATATAGTTGTTTATGTTTGACTACCCATGTCATTTACTAATTTTGAGATTAAAAATTGATACTATCACCTTTTTTTAGCTATAATTCACCATATTTACAAAATATTTCTCACCATGTAATGTTAACAATTCCCAGTTTGGCACACTGTGTGTGTGTATCAGTTATTCATAACAGTTCTCTGACAAAGAATTCACAGTAAAGCATCATTAATAAACAGCTACTTATACCTTTAAAGGTATGTTATTTAAAACTATTTTAGTATTTTGATATGGTGTTTGACAAAGCAAAAGGCAGAAAAAAAAGATAGGTTCTACCTTTGATAAGCATTTTTAGGGGAAATTACCACAATCTGTGTGCCCTAAAATAATTCAAAATTTATATTTCACATTCTGGAGAACAGAACTGCAAAATGGGTCTCACTGGGCTAAAATAAAAGTGTTGATGGTGACAAGTTTCTTTTGGGAAATTTTAGGGAGATCATTGCACTGCTTGCTTTGGCTTCTACATTCAATACCTCTTACTCTCCCCTATCTTCAAAGTCAGCAATGGGAATATAGTCTGTTGAAGAAGCATTGAAGAAGTATTAAAATATCTAACAGTGCCAAGATAAAAATAATTTGCATGCTGTATATTAAACTGCACAGTCCATATAATTTATAAAGTAAACTCTAATGCATTTGCTGCCATTCAAGTGTAAGAGGGAACCATTCAGGTATCTAATTTTTAAGGTTCCAAAGGATGGTAATTTAAGAAATATATTCCAAATACTTTGCTTTGATTATCAAGATCTTGGACTGGCAGCACACGTCAAAATTGTCAAAAATCATTTAATCTGGTTTTCATATAAAAATGTGATATATTGGTTTAAATGTAAATATTTAAGAAATATGTTAATAATTTCAAATATTTAATTAAAAAACAACTTTCCTGCTTTATAATTTTTACCCAGTAAAGAGGTCAGAACAAATATTTATTTAAAAAAAAATTAAGTACATTTCTGCAGAATTACTCACTGATACTTTTCACATACCTTTCTTTTATATCATCAGAAATTTAAATAATTTCCCTGTAATCATAAATTTAAAATTGAAAAATTTTACTTTAAGAAATCAACTTAAATATGTTAAAAGATGATTCAGGGCAAAGGAACACTCAACTCTACAGAGGGTAAAAAAGACTGTGTGCATATTGTAATCTAATTCTAAAGGGATGCCAAAATCTTTGCTTGAAGGATTACTGAATTGAGACCTTAAAATAAGAGAGAAAAATGAGAAGGGATTCTGGGAATTTAATTTGCTTGAAGGAAAAATAAGAAAAATTTAGTTAAAATAGCTATGACTAACTGCAATTTTAAACCGATTCTTAGGTTTAAAATCTTAATAATGTGTATTATGTGTGTTCCAATAGTTCAAGTGATTTTAATTTCTCCATTACTAAAAGATGTAAATGAATTAAATATTTTAAAGTTATAAGTTTGAAACAGTAATAATAACAACCATTTGTTTAAGGCCCAAAGATTTTATTAACTCTATGTACATTGCCTAACTTAATCTTTGCTACTACATTAAGAAGTAATTGCTACTACATGCATTTTAAAGATGAGAATCCATGTCCTGCTTAGATATTAAATGGCAGAAAAGTTATGGTATAACTAATGGAATAAATCCTATGTATACTAAAATGGTACTATAAGATATACTTAATGCACAAAAACATTAACTATATAACTAATATACAAACAGAAAAAATATACTAAATAAACAATAGTTATTTGTGAGTTTTGACATTGTGAATAATCATAATTTCATTCTTTGTTTTTTCCCCAAATTTCTACAATTAATTTGTACATTATTTCTAAATAGGAAACATTTATTATTTTATAAAAATAGACATGGAAAGAATTTTAAGCATGAAAATACATGCTTTGCTCTATATTTACACATTCAGATGCTTTACTACATATGTGTCTAAAAATAACTTGATTGAAAGAATGGGAACACTTTTAATTCTGATTCATTTACTGATACACTAAGGTATTGTCCACCATCCTTATTTCCTCTTTTTGGTTTCCCAGACACTCCATTCTTGAATGCATGTCTTTAAAATGTTTCCTTCATACTTGCAATGTAAATGCACAGTGCTTGCTCTTGCTTTTTTTTTTTTTTTTTTTTTTTTTTTTTTTAAGAATGTAATGCAGGATATTCTACAAATACAAAGAAAATCTATATGAAAGTTAGAATCATCAGACATTTTCTTGATTCCAAATGAAGTCTACACCCTCTACAATGCTGCAATAGTATTGCCAAGAGAAAGGATAATAGCATTGGAGACTCAGCTGACCTGGCAGCCTTTTTAACATAATTGTCTTATTTATTACTGCAAAATTTCCCTTAAAACTCTCCACTTTTAGAATCATTGTGAAAACAACAGGAGAAAGAATTAACAGTTATAGATATATATTCACTACTCAAGTTATATTTTATATTAAAGAGCATTTAATATCTTTGAACAAAGATGCAGAACTTAGTTCATATGATAAGGTGCTTTTTAGTTTGCATTTAAGACAGTTTGTTTCAATTCATAGCACTCATAGCAGGTCATTCAATCTGCACTATAATATGACTAAAAGCAAATATGCAAATATCTCATTTGCCTTTGGCTTTCAACTTATTTAACATACCATTGATGCTAATGCTTTTAAAACCTAGTTAAATAAAATGCTTGGTTTGGGAGCTCCATGTTAATTTATAAAAATAAATTTGCAGAATTTTAAAGAAGAGGTAACATTTTTATCAGATGTTTAAATAATTAAAATTGAATATCATTACAATAATACCAATCATTGCATGCAAAAAAACAATGCTTTATGTTTGACAAGGAAATACAAAGTATACATTTTGAAGATACATTTTGATTAATGTCCAGAATAAGTTTAAAAAATCAATTATGAGTTTATAATAAAAAATAAGGCAAAACAATATGAAATTTGAAACATTATCCTATATGCATATTTATATAATTTTTTCTCATACAATTGAACCTCAATACAAAGTAAAATGATTGGAAAAAATAAACCAAAATTTGAATTTTTATAATTTAAGTGTAATGACTTAATTTGAAAGAGAAGGTTTTTGAAGGTGAAAATTCACCTGCCAGTTGGATCTACTTTTGAGAAGATGAATGAAAATTTTAATTAAATATCTAATTCCAAAATGATGTGATAGTTTATTTTAGTCCAACTCACGATTTTCTTAAAAATTTAAGATTAGTGTCTTCAAATTATCAACCTCAATATTTGAAATGGAAAAAAATATATCAAAAGTTAATTTTACAAATGTGACCTAAAAAAATTAACTGTTTCTGACATCAGAGAGAATGTAATGTTGACAAGAATTAGATATATGCATTTTAAGCTAATGAAAGATGACAAACCGAGTTGATGCTTCATTACTATTAACAGCAAAACATTCTTACATAGATTTTTTTCTTATTTGATATTAGTAATACTAATTCTACATTGACAAAGTAACTCTGAAGACAACAAACACACCAGTACGGTATAATCATATAGATGCATATTTTCTTAGAGAAAGTAAGACTTGTCTCATGTTGGTTTATGCTAATCAATTTCCCACTTAGCCAAATCTCAGCCTCCAAAATTAAGCCTGAAAAAGTTGGATCAAGGAACCTTTGTGGATAAGGAGAATTGGAAGGCAGGAAGTGGCATAAGATTGAAGCAGGAGAAAAGAGCAACTATTTAAAATGAGTTTTCTTATTTGGGAATGACAGAGATGACAGAGGAATCCCCAAAGGAAGTTTTTCACTTGTAAAGAAAAAAATAAATGAAAGTGAGTAGATTTTGTAGAATTAAACTGATGATTCCATGGAAATAACAAGAGCTTTCCCTATTCCAATACACATTAAAATTAGGTACCAGAAGCAAGCCATAATCTCTAAAAATGCATCATTAGAACTGGGTTTCTTACTGTATAATAGTTGTTTTGTCTTTTTGCACTATTATATGATTGAGATAGATACAGCAGATCAACTCCCTTGAAAGGAAAGTCAATGCTCTTTATGTATGGTCAGTAGGACTCTTTCATAGCTGAGACTCTGCATGTGATTACTGCACAGCATGACATGTTATGAATGGATTCTTTCTTGGGGAGAGAGAGACAGAGAGAAAGAGAAACCCAAGATAGAATTGTAGTGTTTTATGAACTAATCTTAGAAATAATACCCATCAACTTCTTTCAGATTCCACTTACTAGTAGTGAGTCACTTAGAAATGCTTAGTAGTTGTCAAGATTGATTAATAGTTTTCACCCAGTATCTGCAAATATTAACATCCTACATAAGCATAGTACATACTTTAAAATAATCAACTAACATTTGTTAGACTTTACTCATATTTTGTTAACATTTATAACACTTCACTAGTATTTCATTATATTTTCTACTAATATCCTTTCATGATCCTAGGATTCAATAAAAAAAAAAAAAAACTGCCTTGTATTTTATTTAGCAATCATATCTATTAGTCTCCTCTAGTCTTTGGCTGGTTCTCATTATTTCCTTGCTTTTTCTGACCTTGGCACTTACAGTGAATACCATTCAGATATGTTGTAGAATGGCCTTTTATTTCAGTTGGTATAATATTTTCTGATAAATACAGTGTGTTTGTGAATTTTGTGAAAGGATACAAGCTGGGATATAATATGAACATAATTTATGACTGTTGATATGAATTTTGCTTTTTTGGTTATGGTGGTATTTACCAAGATTGTTCATTATAATGTTACTCTTTTTCCCTCTCAGTACTTTGTTCTTTAAAAGCAAGTCACTGTGAACAGCCCCTAAAATAGATTACACTACATTATTTGATAGACTCAATGCTATTACAAAAGTCTTTAAATATGATCAACAGTCATGTTGATGTGATCTTGGCACAGATATTTTTATGCTTCTTCAATATTATATATAATATATATGCCCAATGTCATCGAATTGCGAAAAATTATCTTAAAATGTGAATAAATTTCCCCCAATTAGAATTACACAACTCCTAATACTTTTATGAGATCCATATATTTTTATTATCCAATGATCCTGGATAAATTCAGTGTAATCAAAATAAAACTTGACAATAGGTAGCATGCAAGTATAATTGGTTGCCCCTTGAGAGCTGTAGGAGGTTAGCTCCAAATTGCCCCATGATAAAAATCTGAAGATGCTTAAGTCCCTTATATAAATTTACATATCCTCACCTATATTAAACACACTCAGGATTACTTATGATACCTCATACAATATAAATTAAATGCAAATAGTTTTTATAATGTATGGTTTAGAGAATAATTACAAGAAAAGAAGTCTGTAAATGTTTAGCATGGAAACACTTTCCTCAAATATTTTTGATCCATAGTTGATTGAATCCATGGATGTGGAAAACTGAATATGGACAGCAAACCATAATGGAAACAGGTCTTTTTACATATAAATGTTATCATTATACTATGCCAGGAATGGAATCACTTTCTATTTTTTTTTTTTTTTTTAGTTGTTGATGGACCTCTATTATTCATTTATCTATCTATATTCTATCTATCTATTTATTTATATGTGGTGCTGAGAATCAAACCCAGTGCCTCTCACATGCTAGGTGAGCACTCTGCCACTGAGCTACAACCCCAGCCCCATCACTTTCTATTTTTATGCTAAATCTGGGAAAACTACAATGAGTTTCTAAAATTATGTCTAGGAAGCAAAGTAGAAAGATCAACCAGCAGTGCTTGCTGAAAGAGTAAGAAAGGAGGTCAATGATTTCTGTGTCCTGTGTTGATTATGCTCCATGCAGTTGCACGTGATCAATTTAAATCTCTGTTTCAGTTCCTGTTTGAGCTCGGTATTTCCTCATTAGTCCAGTTTTTTGTACTTGCAAGAAATTAAATCAAGATCACAATAATCTAAGGAAAAATGAAGCAGATTTGGATTTGACTGGCTAACCTAACTGCTATTCTTGGGGTTAGATTTATGTTCAGAAACAGGCAAAAACAAAGGATTGCTCACATCTACCTAATCTCTCTTTTGCTCTCTATTGCCTTCCTTTTAATGTACTGTCTCTGTGTGGCAAACATGACTAAGAAGTATTCTAGGATTTTGCACTATCAACACAGAACCTCAAGTAGAAAACAAAAAACAAAACAAAACAAAAAAATCTTTCCTCACACTCACAGAATGAACCACACAGAACTGTAATTTATATAATTCAGAACGCATATATTACCTGTAGTGGAGAAGGATAATAAGATCCAACAGAATAGTATGGACTAATAATGAAGAAATGGCCTGAAATTCTTATAATTTTAGTGAGTATTTAGGGAATGTGATAGATGAATCTTTATGTGTCCTCATAATCTATATCTGAAAATTCTAACCCCTAATGTGACAATCTTAACAGGTGGGGGTATCTAGTAAGTGATTAGGTCATGAGGGCAGAACCCCATAATTGTGATTGGTGCCCTTAAAAGAGACTCAAAGAAATCTCTTCCTCTTGTGCCAAATGAGGACACAAGAAAAAATACTATTCTATGAACCAGAAAGTGGACCCTCTTCAGACACCCACTGTGCCAGCTCTTGGAACTTAGACTTCCCAACTTCTGGAACTGTGAGGAATGTTGGTAGGATACTTTGCCACTGCAGTGTGAGTCAACTAAAAGAAAGTATTTCCACCTAAAATAATGGTAGAAAAAGGCAAAGGTCATAGTGACAGAGGTATTAACTAAAATGTTACCTTGATTTTCCTCTGCACCAGTTTTCCATTGCTATGAAAACAGTTGCCTCCAACCTGGTGACTGTAAACATCACCCTTTATTACCTGGCAGTGTTTGTAAGTGAGAAGTCCCAGTGTAGTTGAGCTGGCCCTCTGCTTAGGTCTTCCCAAGACTTGAATCAAGATGTAAGCCTAGAAGTAGTCAAATTTAATATTCACAACTGTATTCCGAGCTCAATAATTATTGATGGAATTCGCTTCCTTGTGAGTGTAGGTCTGACTGAATCCCTTAGATCTTTGAGGCCTCCATTGTGATCTGTCATGTGACATAGCACTTTGCTTTTTCAGGCCAAAAGGACTCTGCCTGTGTGGCTTCAGTGTCTCTGATATAGAGATTCCTTTAAGGAGCTGAGTTGTTTATGTCAGGGCCTGCCATGAAAATTTGCCTTTTGATTAACTTACATTCAACTGATTAGAGACTCAACATCTGCAAGCCTCCATCATCTTTGCCATTTAGCAGCATGCTCACAAAGCAGGAAACATGATGACCATTTTAGAATACTTCTTACTACCTCTATAAAATCAACATTATCTTCATAAAAGTTAAGTGAACAACTATAATGTTGAGATAAACTAAATAAGAAGAAAATTTTTAATGTTGTTTCCTTCTGCCATCTCTTGTTTTCTTTACCATAAAGGATTCATTGTGGTTGTTTAAAAAGAAATAATTTCCAGTTAGACAATTTAAACCTGCATAGAAATGTATATATATACACATAATCAAAGAATTTCTTTGCACCAAGGTTTAAAAACTTTTGTTGTGGTCATGTGAACTTAACTATAGCCTAGACATTTTTAAATAAACTTGCTAAAAATCAACCATAAAATGTATCAAATGCTTACATAAAAAGTATCTGTTCTGGAGAAAATCTGAACTTCTAGTAGGAACAGTAGTCATCTATGGTGATACAGCCTGGAGATGTTCCTAGGGCCCCCGATTCCTAACTCAATGATAGTAAATGGAGAGGTTCTGCTTGGGCATGACAAGAACACTAACTGCATCTAGAGCTCAGTCCTTGAAGGAGGCCTGCTTAATTTGGAGGACTAGACAATACATACCCCCAGCAACACTGTTGATGGCAATGTAGCAATCTCGGGGCTGGATGAGTAAAGAGGATGAGTGGCCCAACTAGTAAGAATTTGTAATTATAATTGGGGCAAGATTATTTATGGCAGCATGTGGAGATGAGCAGCAAGGAAGAGAAGGCTGACGTCAGCCCCACTCCTGGTTGACCCAAATAATTCATATATAGACACCAAAAATAGGACCTTACGGAAAATAGATGGTGAAGATACACTTGAGAACAGCCAGAATTTTTCCCCCCTACTGCCTATGAATATATATCAGCAGAGATCTCATGTATGACTGGTTAGAGGTGGTTAAACACAACATCTTTCAGATCAGAGACTGACCTCTACACTGCACAGGGTGAGTGGTGATCTCTAAAGAGCCAGTCTGAAATTTAAAAACCAAGATCTAAACAAATAAAAACAGAGGCAGAAACAGTAGATATTAGTTCCTGTTTAGCACATGAGAATGAGACTTTGCTGGTTTGCCAGGGCAAATTACTTAAAAAAAAACAACAACAAAACTAATAAAGACATAACAACATGACCGTCAGGAGAAAAAAAAAAATCAAAATCTAGAATTGCCAAAAAATATTACCTAAACTCTCCAATTGTTTTTTTTTTTTTTTTTTTTTTTTTTTTTTTACAAAAAGTTTTAAGACATGAAAATAAGTAAAAGTATACTAGTTAAGCTAAGCATGATGGCACATGCCTGTAATCTAAGTGACCTGGCTGAGATAGAGGAGGATTGGAAGTTCAAATCCAGACTGAGTAACTTAGCAAGACCCTGTCTCCATTTTTTTTTTAAAGAGACAGTTGTCTGTATTCTTGATAACTGCCATTCTGACTTAATCACTAGAGATGTTAAACATTTTTTTTTTTATGTATTTGCTGACTGAATGTATATCTTCTTCTGAGAAGTATCTGCAATAAATGTTGGTGAGGATATGGGAGAAAAGGCACACTCACACATTGCTGGTGGGATTGCAAATTGGTGCAACCAATCTGGAAAGCAGTATGGAGGTTCCTTAGAAAACTTGTAATGGAACGACCATTTGACCCAGCTATCCCACTCCTCGTTCTATACCCAAAAGATTTAAAATCAGCATACTATAGTTATGCAACCACATCAGTGTTCATAGCAGCTCAATTCACAATAGCTCAACTGTGCAAGCAACCTAGATGCCCTTTAATAGATGAATGGATAAAGAAACTGTGGTATATATACACAATGGAATATTACTCAGCATTAAAAGAGAATAAAATCATGGCATTTGCAGGTAAATCAATGGAGTTGGAGAATATCATGCTAAGTGAAGTAAGCCAATCCCAAAAAACCAAACGCCAAATGTTCTCTCTGATAAGTATATGCTTATCTATAATGGGGAGGGGGGAAGCATTGGAAAAATAGAGGAACTTTGATTCAAAGGGGAAGGAGGGTGGGAGGGCACATGGGGGCAGGAAAGATGGTGGAATGAGATGGACATCATTACCCTAGGTACATGTATGACTGCACATATAGTGTGACGCTACAGAGCATACAACCAGAGAAATGAAAAGTTGTGTTTCAATTATGTACAATGAATCAAAATGCATTCTTCTGTCATATATGCCTAATTAAAATAAATAAATTAATAAAAAAGGGGGGATGGGTTGGGGACTGGGTATATAACTTATTAGTAAAGAACTCCTGGGTTCCATCCCTAAGCCAATAATAAGATATAAATAAATAACATATCAATTTCCTGGGAGGAATTGAAAAAAAAAAAAAAAAGAAAAGCTTTATAGACATTGTCTTAGATACAGGATTAAGCAAAGATTTCAAAATAGCTATTCTAAAAAAGTTCAAAGAACAAAAGCAAGTAATATTTAGTAACTAAAAATATCAATAATAATTTGACAAAGACTATTAATAATGGAAATAGAAATGGTAAAAGAAATGGAAATTTTGTAGTGAAAAATCATAATAACTGAATTTTTTAAAAAAGTAGCAGGAAAACAACAGAAAATCTGAGATTATAGAAGAAAAAATCAATGAACAAGAAGATAGATTGATAGGAATTATCCAAAGGGAAGCAAATAAAATAAAGATTGAAAAAAAAATTAACAGAGGTTTGGAGAACTGTAACAACAAACATACTGACAATCTTGTAAAGAGAACCTTAAAGGGTTGAGAGAGAGAGAGAGAAGGTGAGGGGGTAAAAGGAAAAATACTGATCAAGTACTTAAAGATGCACATTAATGTAGACTTCAAAGTAGTTCTACATCCAGATCACTGCAAATAAATCCACACTCACACTGTTGAAATATTGGGTAAGTGCTAAATAAATTAGCAGAAACATGAGGAAACATGATTCACCATGTACAGAGAAGATTCAGTATGATTGATCAATGGCTGATTTCTTATCTGAAACCATGGAGACCAGACAGTAGTGAAATGACATATTAAAATACTTTATTTGTAGAGCAATTTCATGTTTGCATAAAACATAATCATTGAATGCACATATTTCCATATACCCACAATCTCTACTCCCAATCCCAACACAGTTTCTATTATGTTAACAACTTGCAGTAGTGGGGTATATGTATTTCAATTAATGAAGCAATATTGACAAACTATGATTAATTAAAAGGTGTAGTTTGCATTACGTACACTAAAATCTGCTGCTTGTGTTGTATATCTTCACGTATTTTGGTAAATATATAATATGAACTCTCTACTTTGATAATGTCATTCAGAATAGTTATACTGCCCTAAAAATAATTCCCTGTGTTTCACATATTCATCCCTCCATCCTTCTGACTGAATTTCTGGCAATGATGGATTTTAAAATGCTTTTTCATTATGTGATTTAGTTGGAATCAAGCAGAATACAGTCTTTTCATACTGTTGTCTTCCACTTAGCAATATGCACCTAATTTTCTCCATGTCTGGTCACGGCTTGATAACTCATTTTTTAGCACTGAATAATATTCAGTTGCATGCATGTATCACAATTTGTTCATCCATGCATATATTGAGGGACATTTTTGTTACCGACAACTTTTAGTGATTATGAATAAAGCTATTCCAAGTACTTATGTACAGACTTTTATATGGACTTAAGTTTTCATCCCATCTGGATAAATACATAGAATCACAATTGCAGGATCATATGGTGAGAATATGTTTAACTCTGTGAGAAACTGCCTGTCTCTTTCAAGCTGCCATACCAGTTTACATACCTACTACTACATTTTATGGGATTGCTCTTGCTTTAAATCCTCACTAGCTTTGATGATTTTGATTTTACTCATTCTGATAGGTATGTAGTAGTATCTCATTTTGGTTTTACTTTGCAATTACTAATGACATATTATGCACATTAGATGCCATCTTGTCTGGATAGCTGTTGTATACTGTTCTATAACACAAAAATACATAGTTATTATGACACACTTAGGTGAACACTGATTTTTTTCTCTCACTAATGGAAATGATCTCTTAAGAAATCAATTTTACATGCATGCCTCACATTTATGTAAATAATTACTGAGGGAGTATCCCATCAATTCAACTTGGATCCTGGAACATATAAACTCTAAAAATTTTATAGATACAAATTGATCTCCAAAAACTCAGTGATAAATTATTTGCCTTTATTTTCTTCATTGTGGTTTGGCTAAATTGTTAAGATTGCTTTCTTGTTTCCTTCCTTTCTTTTACAAGAATAGCAGCATCATGATTCTAACTTTTCTTAGTATGTCAGTGCAATATTAGCCAGGGATGGGAATACTAGGCATTTGCTGAATAGCTACTTGACCATCAGCCCTAAGAGGAGACTTTCCTCCATTTGTCTGGAAACATGATTTTACCTTAACTTTGTTTCTTATACCATGGACATGCAGCTCTGTAAACTGAGCCATGTTTTACATCATCTTTGCTTAGATCTTTCATGATAGTTTTCATTAGCATTGTATATAAATACCTAGAATAATAAAAAAAATTCTATCAAATTAAATGACTTTGATGAACTCTCAGATTTTTTTTTCCCTTCTGCCCAATATGTTGACTTATAGGTTTATTTATTTATTTAATAATCACAATAACTTTATTGACTTTTGATTCCAAATAGCTCAATTTTGGGGAAAAGAAATCAAAGGTATTGATTATAAATTTCACAGTGTGGTGTTCTTATTGCACTAACTTTTAGTCTCCAGGGTTTCTTATTATTTCTTTCTTAACTTTCAAACCTCAACATCTTTGACCTTTTGGGCATTTGTAACTCCTGCTCATTTGGATTTAATAAATTGAATGTATTTTCCCTTCTTATGTAATTAACAAAATATGATACAAGACCCTTTCACTGCATCCTGAAAAGAATTTCAGTGTCCTTGTCTGATGGTTTCATTTTGTGGAATAACAGAAATTTAACTCCAGGGCTGTAACATCCCTTCCTCCTTTCTCACCTTTCTTTTATTTCCCTCATTGCTAATTGCCCCCTCTCTCTCCCTCCCTCCCTCCCCCCCCCCTTTTAAAAGCACTTTCATGCCCTGTAGAGGTTTCTGTTTTTATACTACTTTTCTTTTCTTTACCTGACACCATTTTGGTTAATTCCCAGAGTTCACTGTAGTGCCTGCAAATAGCAAGTCCTCTGTTGATGGTCCCACTTTACATTGAATCTAAAGAATAAAAGCACCGAGTATACTTTTAAGGACACAAGACATGAATAGAATCAGGAATAAACTATCTTTGAATTCACTCTTCAACAGCTATTTACTGAATGTCTGCTTCCTTTCTTAGGGCTCAAGTATCACAGAATTTCTTCCTTTTGTTATTTTCAAATAAAATCTATAATATTTTGAAAGTACAAAAGGAGACATAAAATTATTGTAGCATTGATATATAACTAGTTAAGAATAAGAAATTTTATTTGTACTTTTTAAATTTGTACTTCTTAATAGTGTGCAGAGTTCAACATCTTCCATATGCCTGCATTTGCTAAAATTGTTGGTAGAATTTCGTTTGACAGGAGTAAGATTTAAAAGAAAGAAGCAACAGAATTATTTGTTCACTGCTATGTTGATCAGCAATTTTAATAGTAATTTTTCCCCAAATTTTCACACTCAAAAGGCAAAAACTGTAACTTCAACATATAACATTTTAGCATTTATAAAATACTCATAGATATTATTTTAAAATCTTAGCTGTCTTTGGAAAAACAAGTATTCAGATTTTATAAAAGACAAAATTAGGATCAAAAGCTTAAATAGTTTTAAAGATATATGGTATATTAATTTTTTTCTATTGTTGCTGTTTTGTATTTTTTTTATTGGGGGGGGGGTTTACTGGGGACTGAGCTCGGGATCATTTGACTAGTGAGCCACATCCCCAGCCCTAGTTTGTATTTTAATTAGAGACAGGGTCTCACTGAGGTGCTTAGTACCTCGCCATTGCTGAGGCTGATTTTGAATTTGTGATCCTCCTGTCTCAGCCTCCCAAGCCACTGTGATTACAGGAATGTGCCACAGCACCTGGCTAGGTATCTTGGCCCCCACATATTTTTTTTTTTTTTTTTTTTTTTTTTGTGGTGCTGAGGATTGAACCCCAGGGCCTTGTGCATACAAGGCAAGTACTCTAACAACTGAGTTGAAATTTAAGTTCAAATGTTCTAGCTTCGAATGTTCTGCTCAATGACTTCTGCATTTTCACTATTCTAAGCATTTTAGGTGTGTTACCTATTTAATATAAGTCACAAATGCTAATGAAGTAACCATTACTAGTATTTTAGATTTGCATGTGAAGACTTAACACTAATTCTTGAGAATGAAGATGGCAATCCGACCATGTATCTGATTGCACTGTCAATGGTCATAAATGACAATGGCAATCATTTTCTGTCACTTCCTAACAGTGATTAAACCTAAAGGAAATAGTGTAAAATTTATTTGATTATGACCAACACAGAGCAGAGACTTTTCACTCTTCATAACCTCTCCTGGACATTATGCAGATGAAGTAATGGAAGAGTCCTACTTTCCTGCCTCATCAAGGAATGTTCTACACATCAGGATACAGTCTCACCTGGAAGCTCATGAGAGATGCAGATCCTTAAACCCCACATGCCAAACCCACTGCATCAGAACCTTCCTTTGAGTAAGATCCCCAGATTATTCAAAATGGGTGTTAAATTGTGGAAAACATTGCCTTACTCTGTCAACCATGCCCAAAGCCAATTTTGTCTGCCAATACATTTCAGAATATTTGAAAGTTACTTTATTCTGACAATGTTAATGGGTGTTATTTATAATTTTAACATAACTTTCTCATGTCTTTGAAATTTGTAGTGTTCCAATGTTTTATCTATAACAAAATCTAAGGAAACTTATTTGCTTATGTTTACATGTATTGACTGCAATTTTAAAAGTCTTTTTGGTTTCTTCTTGTTAAGTGCCACTCAAATATAATATATTGTTAAAATACTTTGTATGTATCAGCATAATACTTCTGAAATATATACTATATTTTGGAAAAAGCATGAGGGAGATGTTAACTTAGAAAACTTGAAGCATGAATGACAAGCTTTTTACCTTAAAAATATTTAAAATAATATTGCAAGAAAATTATTAGAGATAATGTATATAGGACAATTTTAAAAAAAATTTGAATAGCAGTATACAGTAAGGCACTATTCTGTATCATGAATATTTTAAAATTTCATAATAATGGTACTCACTATCATCTGTGTTCTCAGGTAACAAAATCAGGTGAAATTATTTGGAATTTGTTATTTATACCTGTCAGGAAAAGAAAAATGCCACATAGATATTTGTATTGTCATAAAGCTTGAAAACCTAAAGAAAAAAAATTTTTCTAAAGAAGAATATTTTTAAGAGAGGAAAACAATTTCAGTTGACCATAATATATTTCTCCAATCTACACTACTACTGAGGCTATTAATGTAATGTAATGTCTCTAAATGTAAAGTGATGTATTTTTATGCATTATATCTTTTAATTTCTTGCTTTGTTTCATTTTGAAGGGTTATAGAAATGAAGGGAGTATATTACCTGCTAAAGTAAGACTAGTGCTCTGTCTACGTTTTTACCCTTAGGCAGAAAGTTGACAAATGGACATGAATTTTGCTTCTGAGAGTTCCATAAGCTTGTATTGTCCTGACATTGCAAAGTGTTTACCACGAAAATCCTCTACATCCATCACCCAGGGCGAGCTTTTGCCTGATTCTAATTCTACCGACATTGAAATCAGAAGCTCTTTGTGAGTCATTTATCACACTTATTAAAATGTTCCATTGTGGATTAGAATAGCAATTCACTATTATTTCAGAGTGCTGCCCAAGGGGCATTCTTCACAGCAAATCTTAATGCTTTATTGAAATAGTAGTTTGGTTTTAATAAATGATTCTTTGCAAAAGTACCTTGCTTTTGATTATGAAAGGTGCTATTAGTTTTTAAAAGCCAGCATCTGTATCCAAGATTATGTAAATCTCTTAGTTTAATATTACACTATTGTGCTTTAAATATTCCATTCTCAATATTTTAACAAGAATATGTCAATTGGATTAATTAGTCTATTGTGTAAAATAGGTTTTTAAACTCTCTTTTTGAACTGAGATGATCAACATATGATGATAAAGAACTTTGAAATAACAAATACATGCCTATGAATGAAGAATTAATACAGTTTTTAATAAGTAAAAAAATTACACAATTAAATAGATCATCCCTGAATATTTGAAAAGAATTTTTGATTTTGTACAAGAGGTTTCCTCCTAAATCAACATTTGTTACAATGTCTTTCAGAAACCTTTAAATACATCACTCTCCACTCTGAAATTTACTCTCTCCTTCTCTCTCTTTCTCTTTCTCTCTAACACACACACACACACACACACATACACACACACACTGATGCTCTCTTTCTCTCATTCTCTTATGGCATCATGATTCCATTTGACTTTTGACTAGAAAATGGATACAAGTGATTTTCTACAAGTTATGATTCTCTAATTGGAGAATAAGTGACTGTGACTTTGAAGCAACACATTCGTGTTTAATTTTGAGAAAAATAAGGATTGATTTGTAATTTAAAATAACATAGAAATATAGGTGATATAAATTGATGTTAACTTTTCTTTTACAGTTTGAAAGTACTAAAATGTTATGTACTTTTCACAATCATTATATTTCTTCCTCAGACATTAGAATGATTGAATCATAAGCTAAGTTATTTACCCTGTTACCCAGAAAATAAGAGGAAGAAGTATAAGTATTGCTTTTAACAGCAAACTCTGATATCTTTTTCCTGATGCTATCTACTCTTTCACCTTGACATGTCCCTTTGTCCTGTTAAATACTTGCTTATTACGTCTTTTTAGTCAGGAAAATTGAATTGGAGAATGAATATATATATTCAAAATTCAAATCTAAGCCACTAACTTTGTAGCACTTTAGCATCCTGAACCAAAGGAAATTTATGTTTGAAAGTGACCTTAATGTTTTTGCTCTGCTATCTGATAATTTTTAAAAAAATTTTTATGGAAAATTTATAAATGAGTATGATTCCCATCTATAGCCAAAAGCTAGAAAAATGACATAATTAAATTTCTTCTGTAAGATGGCAAGTTAGAATACTAAATAAAATCTTTGTGTCTGAATGACAGTGACTTAAAATTCTACAATTAAAGCACAACTTAGTCCCATTTTACTCTCTTTCAGTCACCAAAATGGAGAAACATTAGTTTTGTTTCAGGAGATTAATATCTAAAAATTATTGTTTCATGAAGTTTTATAAATACAGAAGAAAGAAATATTTCTATGTATGGGAACTTTTTTTCTAAAATAAACAATTGCAAATAGATCCAGAAATTTTCTTAAGGATTCCATGGATTGGCTCTAGGTTCTAGGAAGAATATCCAGCAATGCTACAGCTAAATTAGAAAAAAAAAAGAAGAAGAAGAAAAAAGGGTAGGCACAGTCCATAATAGGACTCCTGTGCTGTTTGGCAACACGGATTATTTTTTCACTTTTTTTTTTTTTAATCTGACTTTTGAGTAGGAGAGATTCTGAAGTCTTGCATAATTCTAACAATATACAGTCCATAGAATGGGAAAAGTAAAATTATAGGGCACACGATAGTCTATGTATATAAATTTCTAACCATATATATTGGGGCTAATTACAAATGATTTATTGGGAAAAAAGTTGAGTAGATAATCACAGTTCAAAAACAACAAATTACAGTGCAAAACAACAATTATGCCACAGAAAAGATACGACTCACTTTTCTCCACAGAGTAGGTTCATGTAGAATTCATTTTTATAAAAAGTACAGGGAATTGAAAATGGAGCAAATTATTTGATATGCACTGATGAATATGTCAAAGTGAACCACACAATTATGTATAACTATAATGCAATAATAAAAAAATTAAGTATTTTTTCCTCTTAGTCACTATCTTTATAACATGAATGAATTTCTCACTTTACATTTTAATAGAAGGTGGCTGCAGCATATATTTCAATTTACACTGTTAAGCCTGTCAAGTTGAAATCATATTTTCTTTCCAGCTTCACATACTCAAGGCCCTCTGAGAGCATTTGAATGGTGATGAATTTAGGTTATTGCTAATTAAATAGCTAAAAGAAAATGAGGATTTAAATAAGAAAATTTGATAATAGATGGGGAAAAGAATCCAACTTGAAATTTAAGATTAATTCTTGATGTCTTTCACGTAACTTCCTATTATATAAATAAGTAATGCCTAGTAACATTTTGCTTTTAGATGAGTAACCATTAAAAAATTGCCATTAGAAAGACTTGACAGACCTATTTAGAACACATGATGCTACTTACATATAGTGCTAAAAAATTTTTCACACCTCTGCTGCCAATTCAATAGCCATAAATGTTGGAATTACTATCTTATGTTAAATGGCATGCTATTTTTGAATGAAATGATATCATTGATTTTAAATGTAAATTTGGATGGTTCTAATAGAGATTTTTTTTTTCATTTTTCTATTTCAGAATAAACATGATCATTAAAAAAATTCATTTACCAAACATCTAGTCATCTTAGGTGGTGTAGAAGTATACATTTTGAAAAATGTACATTCTGCAGTCTGTCTTTGTTATATGAATATAAAGCCAGAAATACAGACATTGATAGATATAAACTTGCAATAAATAATGGGCTTTTGAGACAAAGTTCTAGAGCTTTGTGTATACTTCACTACAAATTTAATATAATAAGAAGTTTATTTAATACCTTTTAAACTTATTATTTATGTTCATTTGTTGTAAAAATGTATGAATGTTAACATATGGAAAATAACTAGACTTTAATATTTTCTTGGTAAGGTCTCAAGAATAAAATATAAATAAACTGGATTGGGGTTGTGGCTCAGTGGTAGAGCACTTGCTTAGCATGTGAGAGGCACTGGGTTTGATTCTTAGCACCACGTATAAATAAATAAGTAAAATAAAGGTCCATGGACAACTAAAAATATAGATGTATTTAAAAAAGATTAAATATATATAAATAAATTATAATTTGTGATTTTAAATTAGAAATTTTATGAAATTATGTTATCATAATATCAATTTATAAATTTAGCAGAGGTCAGAGGAATATTTAAAGGTTGGATTTTCATATAAAACAAATCAAATTACTTATTTATATTGGGAAAGTTAAATTATATTGTATTGACATTTTCCTAACTATTTAGTAGGTATTTAATTGGTAAACTATCACTATTGAAAATTCAACATTTACATACCTTTCCATCTGTTAATTTTACTTCAAGAACTTATATAATAAATTAATTTAAATATAAAATATATCTATTTCTGTATTTATTGTAGTCATTCTGTTATTCTTTTCTAGGGTTATTGAATTATGATCAGACATAAGTATCTGTACTGTTTTTACTTTTAAATTTTGTTAGATTTCTTTTTATACTTAAATTATGTGAAAATATTCACAATACTGTAAAATAATTTATATTATTTTCTATGTATGATATTTGATAAAAAAAGTATTTAGATCTTAATTAAAATAAATTAATATAAATCATATGAGTATATGCTTACCATTTTGCTATTTCCATTGAGATTTAATTATACAGCATAATTTAAAATTAGAGCTGAATTTCGTGTTTGATTAAATGTTTTGTCAGAAATAAAGCATTAATACTCAACACATTTTTTCATATTTAAATCATGTATGTTCAGAAATAACCTGGTCTAGAAAAATTTATTTTGTTATTATGAAAATAAATTTGGATGAATTTAAATAGAATTTTTTTCAAAAAAATTTTAGAATGTAAACAGCAGATGTTTACTTCCATAGTGGCTACAATTTTTCTATTCTTAACTTTTATAATTGTAATCTTTCTTTGGAAATATTGATATTTCCACATTAATATTTCTTGGCTTTGTATTACTATTAAGTTTTTATCTCTTGAATTACATATTTATTTTTGGAAGAAACCATTTATTCTTCATCAAAAATTTTATCAAATCTGGATTCTTGCTCTTAGGTCATTTAAACTTTTACTTATTTTTTCTGCATTGAGAACTTCTATTTTTACTTTTCTTTTTTCTTGAATTGTGTTGTTTGCCTTTAAGCTCTTCTATAGATATATGTATTGTGCTTTTATTGTTAGTAGAAATTGATTCATTGTTTCTTTTTTTTAAATTTATGTTGGTATTAGTCAAAATAATTATCTGTTCAGTGACAGTTTTTGTTGATGTTCTTTTCTGTCAACATTTTCCTTCTGTTCTTTTTCCTACTTATTTGCCACATTTTGGGGTTTTTATTTATGTACAGATGTGTTTTGATTTCAATATAATTATGGTATTCTTTTGAATGAGATAAGTTCTGGCTGGACCAGCTATTTGTAAAAAGCTCATAATGGGGATAAGCTCATAATTACACAGTTAACTAGAATTTTCCTATGATAAACATCATTTCTGTGATTAATACATTATAGCCTCCACTTCCCATGGTCAAACTAGTAGACAGATATGTTTTGAAAACTCAAAAACATTTTTCACTTAGCAAATGAACTTTGCGACCACTCAAAAGTGTATACAGAATGGGAATGAGAACATTTCCTATCCTTGTTACTATGGAATTTAAAAATCAGTTCAAAATTAGACAATCTATAAGGAATAGGGATCTACACAGAACAGAGTAATACCATTTTTTGTTTTGACATGAATAGATGATTATGTCTTATCCCTGATTCCCTGACCCTTTCATTTCATTCTAGTAAAGGCTGCCAGTGGCTTATGTGTGCAGTCAGTGATCATCTTCATGTACACTGATACAGACCTACCCAAAGCAAGAGTATAGAGAGACAATCAGACCTAATAATAATAGGTATGACAGACCCTATTACTATACAATATCCATCTCATTAATATTAAGCACAACACTAACGATTGAAAATCTCAAGTAACAGATTAATAGGTTTGACTGTGAACACTTCAGAAAGTTAAAGAAAATGATAAATCAGAAAAAATGCATAATATATATCATACATTTGTATAGAAATGATTAATTACAAGAATGGAAAAATTTATAAAGTATACCCTGAACAAAAGCAAGTAAGAAAGAAAAAGTTTTCAATCCAAATAAATGGTTCTGTATTGTTGCTCAATTGCACTGGCCTTTAACTGAATTGCATTTAAGTGTTAATAAAATTTAATTTTTTATAATCTACCCAATATTCAAAGGTACTAAGTAGACATCACTGATTAGAATACAAACAGTCAATATATAACAAAATTTAAAGATATTAGTACTATTTTCGTTGGTCTTGTCTCTTCCGCCTTCCTATACTGTATTTCTCTCTGCCTAGAATATCTTTTTCTATGTACTTACAACATATTCCTTTTCATGTTAGAGACTGAGTCTTCTTTATCAAACAAAGATTCATCACCTGCAAAATCCTAATGGTCATATATAATTTCTAACTTTGTTATAATACATCAGTAAGTGGGATTAAAATATATTTGAGTTTAAGGGTTTAAATATGGAACTGAAGGTACTACATACTTATTAGGTGAGAAAAAAAATATGACGTGATCTCATGATTGCAAGACTGTTAGGTAACCTGTTCTTCTTCCCCATGTAGAAATTCATACTGTAGCACCAAGTTAGATTTTGTAGAGTAGTGTTCATTATCCAAATAGTGTATTCCTCATATGGAAAAAATCTCATTGTAACCCCTGGCACTCATGGACTTTCATATAGGCAAGCAGAAATACGCAGGTCTCATTGGAAAAGAAAACTTACTCTACTTCCCCATTTCCCATCCCTTAGGTCTTCTTATCTTCTATTATAGCCCTCTGTGTGTATGCATGCGGGTACGCATGTGTGAATATGTAATATGTATGTACACGTGAGAATTTCTTTCAATGTCTTAAACAGAAAGGTATTTTCTCATAATCAATTATTTCTTTCTTAAAAGATTTTATAAGGAAAACTGTATAATATTAAAATATCATTGTCTTGGTTAGTTCACCATATCTTTTATACTCCTATTTAAAAGACTTTTACTCCCGCTGCCAGCCACCCAATTTATTTATTTTTAATATTTATTTTTTAGTTGTAGTTGAACACAATACCTTTATTTTATTTATTTATTTTTATGTAGTGCTGAGAATCAAACCCAGAGCCTCGCACGTGTTAGGCGAGCATTTTACCTCTGAGCCCCAACTCCAGCCCCAACAACCGCTTAATTTCTTGGAACCCTGGTGGCTAAACCACCAGAATAGCTAAAGTCAATATGAATTTCTTTTAAATTTAAGGTAAGTTTTAAAGGGTTGTTAAAAAAAAAAAAAATGTTAAGTAAGGCACTGGGGTGCAGCTTCTTGGGAGCCTGAGGCAGGGGCAAAGAAAGTTGAGGACAGTTTACAACTTAGATAAAGAGACCCATCTTAACAAAAATGGCTGGAAATATAGCTTAGTGGTAGATCACCTCTGGATTCCAGTACCAAAAAGAAAAATTGTAAGTATTTTATACTTTTTTTTTTTTTTTTTTTTTTTTTTTTTTGTGGTACTGGGGATTGAACTCAGGGGCACTTGACCACTGGGCCACATCTCCAGCCCTTTTTTGTATTTTATTAGAGACAGGGTCTCACTGAGTTGCTAAGTGCCTCGCCATTGCTAAGGCTGGCTTTGAACTCAACATCCTCCTGCCTCAGCCCCCCAAGTGCTGGGATTACAGGCATGTATCACCAATTACTGAATTTACTATGTTCCTCTGTTATTGGATGGAAATTAATACTACCAAACTCTTTAATCAAAATAGAAAAAAAAATTAAGTTTAATGTCAACGTATCCGATGAATATAATTTTTTTCTTCTGAATTATATATCATGTTGAAATTACTCATTGTCAAGGTTTAGAGCAAAAATAGAATATGTCTTAAAATCAAATTGAATATTGTTACTGTACTTTGTTGTAGAACAAATGATGGATGGATGGACACAATTGTTTTACATTTATCTCGCAGCCAAATGGTGAGTTTTGCCAAGAGAAACAGAAAATTCAACTCTAGTGGCATATCATTACTGTAACCAGGACTTTCCTCTGTTATTTGCTTAACTCACCTGATGTGAAGGAAAATCAAGTTCCTTTGCTCTTGACAATGTTGTAATTTAACTATGATGATACTATGGAAAATTAAACTTCACCTAACATAGAAAAAAATGTATAATTTGAAGTTTATGAGAGTCCTAAAAAGGTTAATCTAGTTGTTGGAAGTCAAAAGGCATAGTGAAGTTTGCCAAATGTTTCCAAGAGAAAATGAGAAATACAAGAGATAAACACAAAACATATCTCAAGTGCAAAAAGAGAAGCAACGTGTGGCATCATGATTAACGAAACAAAGTAAACACGAGAACAGAAAACATAAGAAAACAGATCCATGACTATTTTCTTTTGACTCAACTCTTATTGAAACTCCATTTAATGAAGTATGATTTGGAGAAAGTTTTATTAGCATTAATATAATAAGGACCAGTTGGATGAAATATTCAGAATTCAAAGAAAAGATTCCATTATCAAAATTGCTACCCATCTTCAAGTTTTCTAAAGAGTTTTATGAGGAAACATTTAAAAGAATAATATACTTGAGGAATATGTTGGCAATTATAACAATGATGAAATCCCTTCAGTGTTGCCTTGTAGAATGAGGTAACATGGGAGAGACAGCCCATCTTGTCTGCAAAATTTTCTTGGTTAGAAAACAACCTTCAGGCATCACCTCTACTAAATCAGAGGAGCTACCTACACCTGTATACTGAGAGGCCATCCTAGGGTGTTCCATCCCCACAAGTTCAAAGGCCTTGTTAGAACACACAGAAGATGTTTGGCTTAAAATAAACTACATGACATTTCTTAGGATTTTTTAATACATATTTAAGACATCCTCTGACACATCCCAGTTTTGTTTTTAAGACTTACATTTCTATATTTATCAACAGCCCTTTGTTTTATTCAGCTTTTTCACCACTGTGAACAAAAGGCCTGAGAGGAGCAATTAGAGGAGGAGAAGTTTATTTGGTGCTTACAGTTTCAGAAGTCTCAGTCCATGTGAGGCAGAGCATCATGACAGAAGAGTGTGGTGGAGGAAAGCAGCTGGGGACATCACACCAAGAATCAGAGAGACTCCACTCTCCAAGGACAAAATATATATCCCAAAGACATGCTCCCAAAGACCCACCTCTTCCATCAGCCCTGTGCTACCTGCCTACAGTTACCACCCAGTTAAACCTAGTAATGGATTAATGTTCTGAATAGGTTAATGCTCTCATATCCCAATGGTTTCACTCTGAACTTTCTTTCATTGTCTCACACATGAACTTTGGAGTGATACCTCATATCTACACCATAACTGCTCCAAGTTTGCCATATAAAAATGTTTCAAAATTGGATTCTTCTTCCTTAGATTATGGTATGGTTTGGATCTGAGTTATCTTCCAAAGCTTTGTGTTAAGAACATATTTCTTAATATAGCAAAGATCAGTGGTGGGGCTCTTAGGCAATGATTTCATCATGTGGACTTGGACCTCCCCTGTGGATTAATCCATCAAATGATTTCAAAATTATTTATTATATTGGCCAAATTATATTGTTCCATCTTGTGCTTATATAAATATGTAAGAATGAATACCATCATCCTTATCAACAATTATAATGCCAATACAAATAAAAATTGAAAAAGAAAAAATAAATAATATATTTTATTATTCAATTTTTTATTAACAATTTTATATTTTATTATGTTACATGTCTTTATTCTAAAAATTAAGGGCAATGGAAGAAAGATAAGGAAAGATGAAAGAAAGAAAGAGAGGAAGAAGAAATGCAAAGGAAGAGGGTAGAATAACTATCAAAAAGACGATCAATCCAAAATGTAATAAAGAAAGGGAAACAGAAAACACAAGCATGAATCTAAAATAAAAATAAGGAAATTATTGTAAATGGTACAGTATTCACAATAAACAAGAGTGAAAGCAAGAGAATATCAGAATAGACTGAAAAACAATAACTGCAATGCTTACTAGACATATTTAAACCAAACCATACAGAATATCTAAAAAATAAAGGGAATTAAAACAACACAAAAATACAAATTAACACAAAAGGAAGTCATGGGATTAAGAAACAATGGTGAGTTCTTTATATATTCTAGAAATTAGTGCTCTATCTGATGTACATGTATTAAATATTTGTTGGCACTCTATTCACCTCACTGATTGTTTCTTTTGCTGAGAAGAAGCTTTTTAGTTTGAATCTATCCCATTCATTAATTCTTGATATTAATTATTTTCTTAAATTTTTTATTATTCTAATTTGTTATACACGTTTGCAGAGTACTTTCATTTCATATTACATATAAAAAGCACAATTTTTCAAGTTGCTGGGTTTATATAAAGTATTTTTACAACAATTGTGTCTTAATACATGTATTTTGGGTAATCATGGGTAACTCAGTCTGCCATTATTCCTATCCCCTTGCCCCCTCCCATCCCTTCCCCCTCTTTGTTCTATTTAAAGCTCTTTCATTCCTCTCTTCTCCTCTCTCTTGCCTTTATAAGTTAGTATCTTCCTATCAAATAGATCATTCGACCCTTCGTTTTTTGGGATTGGCTAATTTCACTTAGCATTATTTTCTCCAGCTCCATCCATTTACCTGCAAACTCCATGACTTTATTCTGTTTTAGTATTGAGTAGTGTTCCATTATGTATATATACCAACGTTTCCCTATCCATTCATCTGTTGATGGGCATCAGGGTTGGTTCCACAATCTAGCTATAGTGAATTGTGCTGCTATAAACATTGATGTGGCTGTGTCCCTGTAGTAATCTGTTTTTAAGTCCGTTGGGAATAGGCCAAGGAGTGGGATAGCTGGGTCAAATGGTGGTTCCACTCCCAGTTTTAGTAGGAATCTCCATATTACTTTCCAGATTGGCTTTACCAATTTGCAGTTCCACCAGCAATGTAAGAGTGTGCGTTTTTCCCGACATCCTCACCAGCATTTATTGTTTGTTTGTTTGTTTTTCTTCTTTTTATTTTTATAATTTTTAATATGTACAACTCATAGTGCATATATTTAGTATCTTTTCACATACAACTATTTGTATACAAAGTATATTCGTACAATTCAGGTCTTCAATCATGCATTAAGGAAAATGATATCCATCTCATTCAACCACCTTTTTTTTTTCTTTTCTCCCCCTCCCTCCCCTCTTGCTCCCTCCCTTACCCTCCCTTCCTTTGACCATCCTAGTGTTCCTCTAATCCTCCTATGTACCCCCATCCAACACTACTTTGGAATAGCCTCCTTATATCAGAGAAAACATTTGGTACTTGGATTTTTGAGATTGACTAACTTCACTTAGCATTATGTTTTCCAACTTCATCCATTTACCTGCAAATGCCATTAATTTATTTTCTTTTATTGCTGAGTAAAATTCCATTGTGCGTATATACCACATTTTCTTAATCCACTCATTTACTGAGGGACATCTAGGTTGGTTCCACAACCTAACTATTGTGAATTGTGCAGCTACAAACATTGAGATAGCTGTGTCACTGTAATATGCTGTTTTTAAGTCCTTTGGGAATAGACTCAGGAGTGGGATGGCTGGGTCATAGGGTGGTTCCATTCCCAGTTTTCCAAGAAATATCCATACTGCTTTCCATAATGGTTGCACCATTTTGCAGTCCCACCAGCAATGTATGAGTGTGCCGTTTTCCCCACATCCTCTCCAACATTTATTGTTGCTTGTGTTCTTGATAGCTGCCATTCTGACTGGAGTGAGGTGAAATCTTAGAGTAGTTTTGATTTGATTTTCTCTAATTGCCAGTGATGATGAACATTTTTTCATGTATTTGTTGATTAATCGTGTATCTTCTTCTGAGAGGTGTCTTCTCAATTCCTTAGCCCATTTATTGATTGGGTTATTTTTTTTTTTTTTTTTTTAGTGTAAAGTTTTTTGAGTTCTTTATATATTCTAGAGATTAGTGCTCTATCTGATGTACATGTATTAAAAATTTGTTCCCAATTAGTTGGCTCTCTATTCACCTCACTGATTGTTTCTTTTGCTGAAAAGAAGCTTTTTAGTTTAAATCTATCCCATTCATTAATTCTTGGTAGTAATTCTTGTGCTACAGGATTCTTATTAAGGAACTTGGGGCCTAATCTGACATGTTGGAAATTGGAGCTTACTTTTTCTTCTATTAGGCGTATTGTCTCTGGTCTAATTCCTAGGTCCTTGATCCACTTTGAATTGAGTTTTGTGCATGGTGAGAGATAAGGGTTTAATTTCAATTTGTTGCATATGGATTTCCAGTTTTCCCAGCACCATTTGTTGAAGAGGCTATCCTTTCTCCACTGTACATTTTTGGCGTCTTTGTCTAATATAAGATAGCTGAAATTATATGTATTAGTCTCTGTGTCCTCAATTCTGTACCATTGGTCCACCAGTCTGTTTTGGTGCCAATACCATGCTGATTTTGTTACTATTGCTCTATAGTACAATTTAAAGTCTGGTATGGTGATGCCCCCTGCTTCACTTTTCTTGCTCAGGATTACTTTGGCTATTCTGGGTCTCTTATTTTTCCAGATGAATTTCATGACTGCTATTTCTATTTCTTTGAAGAATGACATTGGGATTTTGATTGGAATTGCATTAAATCTGTATAATGCTTTTGGTAGTATGGACATTTTGACAATATTACTTCTACCTATCCAAGAGCAAGGTAGGTCTTTCCATCTTCTGAGATCATCTATAATTTCTTTCTTTAGTGTTCTATAATTTTCGTAATAGAGGTCTTTCACCTCTTTCGTTAGGCTGATTCCCAGGTATTTTTTTTTTTTTATGCTATTGTAAATGGGGTATTTTTCATCATTTCCCTTTCAGAGTCTTTGTCGCTGATGTACACAAATGCCTTTGACTTATGGGTATTGATTTTGTATCCTGCAACTTTGCCAAATTCGTTTACTAGTTGTAAAATTTTTCTGGTAGAGTTTTTTGGGTCTTCAAGGTAGATTATCATGTCATCAATAAATAGTGCTAATTTGAGCTCTTCTTTTCCTATCTTGATCCCTTTAATTTCTTTCGTCTGTCTAATTGCTCTGGCCAGAGTTTCCAGTACTATGTTAAATAGCAGTGGTGAAAGGGGGCATCCCTGTCTTGTTCCAGTTTTTAGAGGGAATGATTTCAATTTTTCTCCATTTAAGATAATGTTAGCTTGGGGCCTTGCATAAATAGCTTTTATAATGTTAAGATATGTTCCTGATATTCCTAGTTTTTCCAGTGTTTTGAACATAAAGGGGTGTTGTATTTTGTCAAATGCTTTTTCTGCGTCAATTGAGATCATCATATGATTTTTGTCTTTAAATCTATTGATGTGATGTATTATGTTTATTGATTTCCGAATGTTGAACCAGCCTTGCATCCCTGGGATAAACCCCACTTGATCATGGTGCACTATCTTTTTGATATGTTTTTGTATCCGATTTGCCAGGATTTTTTTGAGGACTTTTGCATCTATGTTCATTAAAGATATGAGCCTGAAGTTTTCTTTTTTGGATGTGTCTTTGCCTGGCTTTGGAATTAATGTGATATTGGCCACATAGAAAGAGTCTGGAAGAGTCTTTTTCTATTTCTTGAAATATTTTGAAGAGCATTGGTATTAGTTCTTCTTTGAAAGTCTTATAGAACTCGGCTGTAAACCCATCAGGTCCTGAACTTTTCCTTGTTGGTAGCTTTTTGATGACATCTTCTATTTCTTCGCTTGTAATTGATCTGTTTAAATTGTGTATAGCCTCTAGATCCAGTTTAGGCAAATCATATGACTCTAGAAATCTGTCAATGCATTCAGTATTTTCTATTTTATTAGAGTACAAGTTTTCAAAGTAATTTCTAATTATATTCTGTATATCTGAGGTGTTTGTTGTGATATTCCCTTTTTCATCATGAATGTTAGTAATTTGAGTTTTTTCTCTTCTTCTTTTTGTTAGCATCGCTAAGGGTCTTTCAATTTTGTTTATTTTTTCAAAGAACTAACTTTTAGTTTTCTCAATTTTTTGAATGGTTTCCTTAGTCTCAATTTCATTAATTTCTGCTGCTCTGATTTTAATTATTTCCTGTCTTCTACTGCTCTTGGTGTTGGCCTGTTCTTCTTTTCTAATGCTTTGAGGTGTGATATTAAGTCATTTACTTGTTGGGTTTTTTTCTTCTTAAGGAATGAACTCAGTGCAATGAATTTTCCTCTTACTACTGCCTTCATAGTGTCCCAGAGATTTCTATATGATGTATCTGTGTTCTCATTTACCTCTAGGAATTTTTTGATCTCCTCTTTGATGTCTTCTTCAACCCCTTGTTCATTCAGTAGCATGTTGTTTAGCTTCCAGTTGATGGAGTAGTTTTTCTCATTCCTTGTTTTGTCGTTGATTTCCAATTTTATCCCTTTATGGTCCAATAGCATGCAGGGTAGTATCTCTATTTTTTTATGTTTGCTGAGAGTTGCCTTGTGACATAATATATGGTCTATTTTGGAGAAGGAGCCATGTGCTGCTGAGAAAAATGTATATTCGTTTACTGAGGGATGAAATATTCTATATATGCCCATTAGGTCTAAATTTTTAATTGTTTTAAGGAGGCTTAAAGTTTCTTTGTTTAGCTTTTGTTTGGATGATCTATCCTTTGGTGAAAGAGGTGTATTGAAGTCCCATAGAATAACTGTGTTGTGGTCTATTTTACTCTTGAACTTGAGAAGAGTTTGTTTGATGAATATAGGTGCTCCATTATTTGGGGCATATAAATTTATGATTGTTATATCCTGTTGATGAATGGTTCCCTTAAGTAGTAAGAAATATCCATCTTTGACCCTTTTAATTAGCTTTGGCTTGAAGTCTACCTTATTTGAAATGAGAATGGACATGAGGCTTGTTTCCGAAGGCCATGTGAATGATAAGACTTTCCGCAGCCTTTCACCTTCAGTCTATTGATGTCTTTTTCTACGAGTTGTGTTTCGTGGAGACAGAAAATTGTTGTGTCATTTCTTTTAATCCATTCAGATAATCTGTGTCTTTTGAATGGTGAGTTTAGGCCATTAACATTCAGGGTTTTTATTGAGATGTGATTTTTCTTCCCATCCATTTTTATTTGTATTATGGTCTTTAGCTTGATTTGGTTTCTCTTCTGGTTGGTATTTCCCTTAGTTTAATATCTCCCTTTGTTGATTTTCATTGTTATTTTTCTCTTCTTCTTCATGAATAATTTTGCCCAGGATGTTCAGAAGTGCTGGCTTTCGAATTGTGAAATCTTTTAACTTTTGCTTGTCATGGAAGGTTTTGATTTCATCTTCGAATCTGAAGCTCAATTTTGCTGGATATACGATTCTTGGTTGACATCCCTTTTCTTTCAGAGCTTGAAATATGCTATTCCAGGATCTTCTTGATTTTAAGGTCTGGGTTGAAAAATCTGAACATAGTCTGATTGGTTTCCCCCTATATGTAATCTGCTTCCTTTCTCTTGTGGCTTTTAGTATTCTCTCCTTGCTCAGTGTATTAGGCATTTTCATTATAATGTGTCTTGGTGTGGATCTGTTGAGATTTTGTTTGTTTGGTGTTCGGTATGCCTCTTGAACTTGGTTTTCCCATTCATTCCTCAAGTTTGGAAAATTTTCTGTAATTATTTCGTTAAATAGATTACTCATTCCTTTGGTTTGAAACTCTGCCCCTTCCTCTACGCCAATCACTCTCAAGTTTGGTCTTTTTATGCTGTCCCATAATTCTTGAATGTTATGTTCTTGATTTCTAACAAGTTTTGCTGTATAGTCTAAATTCTTCTCTAGGATATATATTTTGTCTTCATTGTCTGAGGTTCTTTCTTCCAAGTGGTCTATTCTGTTGGAGATGCTTTCAATTGAACTTTTATTTTGGTTTATTGCTTCTTTCATTTCTGGAATTTCTGTTTGGATTCTCTTTAGAGCCTCTATTTCCCTATTGAAGTAATCTTTTACTTCCTGTATTTGTTTTTGGAGTTCTTTGTCAAAATGATCTTTCACCTCCTGTATTTGCTCCCTGATCTCATTTTTTAATTCATTCTTAAGTTCCATAAACATTTGGCATATGTAATTTCTAAATTCCAACTCTGGCATTTGACCAACTGTGCTTGCCATGACATCTACTGATGAGGTATCTTGATTTGTTTGTGTCATTTTCTTCCCTTGTTTTTTCATGTTGCTTGTGTGTCTATTCTTCCTGCACTGTGGGACCTTGACTATTTCGATTTTACCTTAAAGCCTTATGTTGTTCCCGTAGTACAATGCTGTCAGATCGCCTTACAATTCCTTTACACTTTTAAAACCTAACACCTTCTATTCAGAAAATCCAAGTTTGATCACAATGTACAGATTTGGTTAACCCAGATATTATTTCCAATTTACTCTGTACGCTTCTGATGGGGTTCCATAGCTTCAAGTATTGGATACAGAGGTGTTATGTTTAGGAAGAAGGAAGTGTCTTGAATTGTTCTTTCTTGGAAAGTATGAAAAGAGGTTTCTATTGAAGTGGTTTAGTGGAAGTGCTTTAGTATCAGTAGACGAGGGAAGAAAGACAATGGAGTAGACAATTAGGTGGAAAGACCAATTTATATATAAAGTAAGTTGGAAAAGAAAAAGAAATGATAAAAGAGTAGGAATTGGTGTAAGAGAGAGGAGAGAGAGAATCAAGAAAATAGAGAGTAAACTATATATAACACCGCCTTGCTACCCAGTTCAATTGCGCCGGTTCTAGAAATCCCAAGTTCTGCGTATAACTTGTTTTTGCCTCTGTTTAATATGCACTGGCAGGGTGTAAACATGAAATATGAAGGAGGAAGAAAAATCCAAGAGTGAGAAGGAAGAAAAGAAGGAAAGAAAAAAGGGGCAGAAGCAAACAAACACACTGACAATCAATGAGGAAGGCAAAAAAAAAAAAAAAAAAAAAAAAAAAAAAAAAAAAAGCAGAACAAAACAAAGCCAAAAAAAGAAAAAGAAAAAGAAACAAACAATCAAACAAAAAACCTCCCCGAAATCCAACAAAACAAGCAAACCAACAACAACAACAAAAAAAGTCAAACCCTAAGTCTCAAACAAAACGGACCCTGGGAAGCCCCCCTCTTTTTTCCCTTCCAGTTCAAGCCAATTGTTATTGGATCACATCTAGACAGTCTGTGATCCTGTTAGTGGAATCAAGGCCGCACCCCAGGCCAGTGGCTGAACGGCTCAGTGAAGGAGTGGCCCAGGGGGGTTTGTGTGTCAACAGATGAATGGTACCGGGAAGGGGACCCTCCAGAAGGCACCCCCTCCCCATGCCCACCCACAGTTGCAGCTTATCATGGCCACTGCACTGGCCTCAGACACGCCCTCCCCTGCTGGCCACCTGAGCCTCACCCAGGTGTGAGTTGTCTTCAGAGAGCTGGAGGGTCCCTGGATGGCTGCAGCCATCACTCTCCGTCTCCTCCCCTTTGTCTGGGTCAGCCACTGCACCCTTCAAAGATGGCGGTGCTCTCCTCCCAGTCAACAGCAGCTCCGCAGACTCCCGTGTCCTTGCTGATTGATCCCAAAGCCGCTGGGTGGATGTCTCCCTGCTGAGGTGGCACCGGGAAGCCGCAAATGTAACTGCGGCGCAGACAGTGCTGCTTCGGACTGTGGACCGCTCCAACTCTTCCCCTGCTTGCTGTTCGCCAGTCTCTTCACCACTCTCTCCGGGGCCCTACTGCTGAGGGTCATGTCCGGCCAAGTTTGGATTCGAACTGGTGTTGTCGACCCGCAGTCTCCCGTGGTCCCCCCAGCACCAATTCCAATGGCTGTTATCGCTGGTTTTTATCACTGGTTTCACGCAGCTTGTATCCCTCTCTCCCTGGTAATGGTAATCAAGCCATCCAAGAGATCGGTATTTTCGGCCTATATATATATATGATGAAAGGCAATTTATCTGCTTTCTTGGATTCTTTCCACGGAGCTGCCCTGAAGTGTGGCTTCCTCTAATCCGCCATCTTGGATCTCTCTCAAACTACTCTTACAGTGGATTGCATAACTAGACTGTCATGAACAGCAGGGTCACATCATAAAGTATGTTCACATTAAACATATCATCAAAACAACAAAAAGGCTTTATTGACTGAGGCTGCTCTGAGGAGAAGGGAACTCTGCCCCTCCCTGAGGGGTGCCCCACAGTGTCCAGGAGCCAGGTTCTCTCTCTGGTGTTCCTCCTGAGGACAAAGCTCTGTCTCACCCTGAAGGAGGCGGGATGGCATCCTATTGTTTGTTTTTTTGATAGCTGCCATTCTGACTGGAGTAAGATGAAATCTTAGAGTTGTTTTGATTTGCATTTCTCTAATTGCTAGAGAGGTTGAACATTTTTTCATATACTTATTAATTGTTTGTATATCATCTTCTGAGAAGTGTCTGTTCAGTTCCTTGGCCCATTTATTGATTGCGTTATTTCTTTTTTTTGGTGTTAAGGCTTTTAAGAGCTTTATAAATCCTTGAGGTTAGTGTTTTATCTGATGTGCTTGTGGTAAAGATTTCCTCCCATTCTGTAGGTCCTCTGTTCACCTCACTGATTGTTTCTTTTGCTGGGAAGAAGCTTTTTAATTTTAATCCATCCCATTTATTGATTCATGGTTTTAGTTCTTGCACTATAGGGGTCTTATTGAGGAAGTTGGAGCCTAAACCAACATGATGGAGATTTGGGCCTACTTTTTCTTCTATTAGGTGCAAGGTCTCTGGTTTAATTCCTAGGTCCTTGATCCACTTTGATTTAAGTTTTGTGCATGGTGAGAGAAAGAGATTTAATTTCACTTTATTACATGAGGATTTCCAGTTTTCCCAACACCATTTGTTGAGGAGGCTGTCTTTCCTCCAGTGAACGTTTTTGGCACCCCTGTCTAATATAAGATAAATGTAGGTCTGTGGGTTCATCTCTGTGTCTTCTATTTTGTACCATTGGTCAACTGGTCTATTTTGATGCCCATACCATGCCATTCTTGTTACTATTGCTTTGTAGTACAATTTAAGGTCTGGAATAGTAATGCCACCAACTTCATTCTTCTTGCTTTGGCTATTATGGATCTCTTATTTTTCCAGATGAATTTCATGATTGCATTTTCTATTTCTATGAGGAATGATATTGGGATTTTGATTGGTATTGTATTGAATCTGTATAGTGCTTTTGGGAGAATGGTCATTTTGACAATATTAGTTCTACCTATCCATGAGCAAGGTAGATCTTTCCATATTTAAGATCTTCATTAATTTCTTTCTTTAGCATGCTGTAATTTTCATTGTAGAGGTCTTTTACTTCTCTTGTTAAGTTGATTCCCAATTTTTTTTTATTATTTTTTAAAAAATATTTTTATTTATTTGCTTTAGTTGTACACAATGTGTTTTTTATTCAATGCATTTTATTTGTACGTGGTGCTGAGGATCGAACCCGGGTCGCCCATGTGCTAGGCAAGCGCTCCACCGCTGAGCCACAATCCCAGGCCCCCAAATATTTTATTTTATTTTATTTTATTTTGAGGCTATAGTGGATTTTCTAGTTTCTCTTTCTGAGTATTTGTTGCTGATGTTCAGAAATGCCTTTGATTCATGGGTATTGATTTTATATCCAGCTACTTTGCTGAATTCATTTATTAGATCAAGAAGGTTACTGGTGGAATTTTTTGGATCTTCTATGTATAGAATCACATCGTCTGTAAATAGTGATAATTTGAGTTCTTCTTTTCCTATCTGTATCCCTTTAATTTCTTTAATCTGTCTAATTGCTCTGACTAGGGCTTCAAGAACTATGTTAAATAGAAGTGCTGAAAGAGGGCATCCCTGTCTTATTCCAATTTTTAGAGGGAATACTTTCAATTTTTCTCCACTTAGGATGATGTTGGCCTGGGGTTTAGCACAGATGGCCTTTATGATGTTCAGTTATATTCCTGTTATCCCTATTTTTTCTAGCATTTTGAACATGAAGGGATGTTGTATTTTGTCAAATGCTTTCTCTGCATCTATTGAGATGATCCTATGGTTTTTCTTTGAGCCTGTTGATGTGATGAATTACATTTATTGATTTCCTTATGTTGAAACAAACTTGCATCCCTGGAATGAAGCCCACGTGATCATGGTGCACTATCTTTTTGATGTGTTTTTGTATTTGATTTGCCAGAATTTTATTGAAAATTTTTGCATCTATATCCATTAGAGATATTGGTCTGAAGTTTTCTTTCTGTTATTTGTCTCTATCTGGTTTTGGAATCAGGGTGATATTGGCCTCATAGCATGAGTCTGGGAGTGTTCCCTCTTTTTCTCTTTCATGAAATAGTTTGAGAAGTATTAGTGTTATTTCTTCTTTAAAGGTTTTGTAGAACTCAGCTGTGTATCCATCTGGTCCTGGGATTTTCTTGGTTGGTAAGTTTTTTCATGGCATCCTCTATTTCTTTGCTTGAAATTGACCTATTTAAATTGTGTATATCATCTTGATTTAGTTTGGGCATATCATAGGTCTCTAGAAATTTGTTAATGCCTTTGTTATTTTCTATTTTACTGGAATATAAATTTTCAAAATAATTTCTAATTATCTTCTGTATTTCTGTAGTGTTGTTCATGATATTTCCTTTTTCATCGTAGATATTGGTAAGTTGTGTTTTCTCTCTTCTTTTCTTTGTTAGCATAGCTAAAGTTTTATAAATTTTATTTATTTTTTCAGAGAACCAACTTTTTGTTCTGTCAATTTTTTCAATTTTTTTTTTTTTTTTTTTTAGTTTCAATTTTATTAATTTCAGCTCTGATTTTAATTATTTCCTGTCTTCTACTTCTTTGGGGGTTGATTTGTTCTTCTTTTTTAGGGCTTTGAGATGTAATGTTAGTTCACTTATTTGTTGACTTTCTTTTTTTTTTTTTGAAGGAATGAGCTCCATGCAATGAAGTTTCCTCTTAGTACTACCTTCAGGGGGTGTCGCAGAGATTTCGGTATGTTGTATCGTTGTTCTCATTTACCTCTTAGAATTTTTTAATCTCCTTCTTGATGTCTTCTTCAACCCATTGATCATTCAATAGCATATTATTTAGTCTCCAGGTGTTAGTGTAGTTTTTCTTTTTATTTTTTTTATCATTGATTTCTAATTTCATTCCATTATGATCTGATAGAATGCAGGGTAGTATCTCTACTTTTTTATATTTGCTTAGAATTGCTTTAAGGCATACTATACAGTCTATTTTTGAGAAGGATCCATGTGCTGCTAAGAAGAAAGTGTATTGGCTCATTGATGGGTGATATACTCTATATATGTCAGTTAAGTCTAAGTTATTAATTGTATTATTGAGTTGTATAGTTTCTTTGTTTAACTTTTGTTTGGAAGATCTATCCAGTGGCGAAAGAGGTGTGTTAAAATCACCTAGAATTATTGTGTTATGGTCTATTTGATTCTTGAACTTGAGAAGAGTTTGATTGATGAATGTAGATCCTCTATAATTTGGGGCATATATATTTATAACAGTTATATCTTGTTGATCTATGATTTCCTTAAGCAGTATAAAATGTGCATCTTTATCTCTTTTGACTAACTTTGTCTTGAAGTCTACTTTATTTGATATGAGGATGGAGACCCCTGCTTGCTTACGTAGACCATGTGAGTGATATATTTTTATCCCATCCTTTCACTTTCAGTCTTTGGGTGTCTTTTCCAATAAGATGTCCCTTGAAGGCAACAAATTGTTGGGTCTGTTTTGTAATCCAATCTATTAGCCTATGTCTTTTAATTGGTAAATTTAGGCCATTAACATTCAAAGTTATTATTGAGACATAATTTGTATTACCAGTCATTTTTATTTTTTTATTATTTTTGGTATTTAGTTTGACTTGGTTTTTCCTTCGGTTGGTTTTTCCTTTTATTGTAGTTCTTCCCTTTGCAGATTTTCATTATTATTTTTCATTTCCTCCTCGTGGAATTTTTTATCAAGAACTTTCTGTAGAGCAGGTTTGTTTGTTGTAAATTCTTTTAGCTTTTGTTTATCATGGAAGGTTTTTATTTTATCCTCAAATCTAAAGCTTAATTTTGTTGGATATAAAATTCTTGGTTGACATCCGTTATCCTTTAGAGCCTGGTATATGTTGTTCCAGGCTCTCCTGGCTTTGAGGGTCTGGATTGAAAAATCTGCTGAGATGTGAATTGGTTTTCCCTTATAGGTAATCTGATTTTTCTCTCTTGCAGCCTTTAAAATTCCATCTTTATTTTGTATGCTAGGCATTTTCATTACAATGTGCCTTGATGTGGGTCTGTTGTAATTTTGTACATTTGGCATCCTATAGTTCTCTTGTATTTGATTTTCAAATTCATTCTTCCTGCTTGGGAAATTTTCTGATATTATTTCATTGAAGAGATTGTGCATTCCTTTGGTTTGAATCTCTGCACCTTCCTCTATTCCAATAAATCTTAGATTTGGTCTTTTGATGGTATCCCATAGTTCTTGGATATTCTGTTTATGGTTTCTTATCATCTTCACTGTGAGGTCAACTTGATTTTCAAGATTATATATTTTGTCCCCATTGTCTGAGGTCCTATCTTCCAAGTGGTCCAATCTGTTGGTGATGCTTTCTATTGGATTTTTTAAATGGCTTACAGTTTCTTTCATTTCAAGGATTTCTGTTTGGTTTTTTCTCAAACTCTCTATCTCCTTCTTGAAATTATCTCTTGTTACCTGGATTTGTTCTCTTATCTCTTTGTTGGTGTGATCCATGGTTGCCTGTATTTGATCTCTTATTTCTGTTGGAGAGATCAATTTTTACCTGTATCTGTTCACTTAGGTCATTTTTAAAATCCCTTATTATTTTCATTATGTATATCCAGAACTCCTTCTCTGACATTTCACCTACTGTGCTTTCTATGGTTTCTAGTGTTGTAGTATCTTGGTTTGTTTGAGGCAATTTTGTCCTTTGTTTCTTCATGACGTCTATGTATTTTCCTCTCTTGCAAGGTAAGCATGAGGTATTACAGCTTCTGCCCTTTTGTCTTATAAGGTCCCTCCAGGTTACCCAAAACCTCACTTTTAAGGAAAATATCAATATTAGAGCTTTCAGTGTACCCAATGTGTGCCCATATATCAGTTAGTTTCTATTTTTATATTTACAGTTTTGTCTCTATAAACAGAAATGATGAAATCATTTATCTTATACCATATAGTCTCTATGTTTGCAGTATCTAATGGTAGAAGGAGGGACTTAGAGGTTGGCTTAAATGTTTATGAAGTAAGATGTGAGAAAATAGAGATATTAGATTATTTGACTAGTGAGAGTATAATCATTAGAATTTGGCTGTTAGTAGAAGAAGCAAGAGATAGGCAACCCCGTGTAAGATTCCCTGTTAGTTCACAACAGCATAACTGGTTGCATCTTTTGGTGCATCCTGGTCCCCAGGGACCTTAGTGCTGTCTTACCTGGACCTATTTGTTGTTCCTTGGTAGTAGTGTAGCTAACTCAGCTTTGTAGCAGTGGCAGCCCCAGGCCTTAATTATATTGGTGTTGGGTTGAGTAGCTATGGAGTCCCAGTGCGGTGTGTCTCTCTGGACAAATGCAGGTTGCCTCTCTGATTTGCCAGCGTGGAGCGGGTCTCTTTCTGCAGATCTCCTCCTGGCTGCAGTGTGGTGGAGCAGACAGTCTGGCTTTCTTCTCCCCACTTTCCTCCTCCTGAGTTTCCTCTCAGTCTAGTTGTTTTAAGTGGGGGTTGGGCAGGTGGGCCGCAGGGCCCTTCCACAAGGTGGAGCCTGCAGTTCCTGGTCCTGGTGATGGCGTGGGCAGGTGGTTGGGCGGGCTGGTGGCTGGGCCAGGCCTTTCCTTATGGCAGGTGTATACCTCTTGTTCTGGTGGCAGCTGGGCAGGTTGCAGTTCCCCAGTGAATGGATGGGGCCCTTCCTCTGGTTGGGCCCTCTCTGCAGCAGGGACCTGCTATTCCCAGCCCCAGAGGTGGTGGCAGAGTGAGCCGGCAGCCGGGCTTGTGGCTCACTAATAGATTTTAAATACTTCTAAATACATTTTAAAATAATTTTAATATCATTTGATGCATTAATCCATCGATACCTGAATGGCCTACTGTGAGGTGAGATTTAATTGAAGGAAGTAGGTCACTGGAGGTGTGCCTTGAAGAAGGATTTATGTTCTTCCCTACCCCTCCCCCTCCTCTATCTCTCCCTCTCCCCTCCTGCTCCCCCTCCCCCTCCCCTTCTCCCTCCCCCTCTCCACTCTTCCATTCTCTCTCTCTGCCACAAGCTGAACAGCTTTCCTCTGTCACTCCTTTTGCCATGATGTTCTGCATTACCTCAGGGACAAGGGCAATGGAGCAAGCTGACCATGGAGACTAAAATTCTGTGACACTATGAGTCAAAATAAATATTTTCTTCTCTAAGGTGTCCTTTTCAGATATTTTGGTCATAGCAATGAAAAGCCGGCTAACACAGGAGAAAATTAAATTAGGTCTATAAAAGAGTTTTTCCTAAACTTATGAAAAACAAATGGGCTTTTAAAGGTCATTACACAATTTTTGTGAAGTAAAATTTGACAGTATACATCTCAGACTCAAAATAAAATTGTATCAAAGAAATAATGAGGAAACTTCATAGAAATGGAATGACATTGTTACAGTAGCAAAACATTGAGAGAACAGTCTACATATCAACAGATGAGCTAAATATGTAACTTTGTTGGATGGACTGAATAAGTAGGGCAAAATTAAGAAACATAATTTTCCTACAATCATAATAGAAATCTTCCCTTGCTACTTTTAATATCTTGGGCAAATGGCCTAACTTTACTTTCACTTTGAAACTGCTCCACATATTACAAGAGAATTATTTAGTTAAATTGCAACTTTAAATTTAATTTTAAGTTTGTTCCTTCTCCCCAATTCACATGTGGTAAAGGACTGAAGAACAACAACATGGAAGAGAGGGACATAATCTAACTTCTCCTTAGTCTTGACACCACTACTATTCCAAGTTCTTCCGCTTTTGGCCTTTTTAGTATTGAACAGTTTTCAGGGAACAAGAATGAGTGGAATAAGGTTGAAATGTGTTTTATTTTGTTTTGGTTTTTACTTACTGAGGTTTATTTAAAATTTTTCTTCTACCTGTCAAATGCAATCTTTTCAAATACTGGCTTTCAAGTGTTGGCTACTTAGGTTTTATTAGTGATCTCTTTAGAGAATCATGAGAAGATCTGTATAGTATACCATATCTTGCTTTCATGTATTTTTTTTCTTTACAAATTCTTTCATGCCCTATAATAACAAAATCCCCAGTGTTGCATCTAATTGCACTCTCCATTTATGAGTCATGTTTGAGGTTTAGTAGATCTGGAGAGGAGATAGAACAACTCTGACTCTTCTTCCTCTTGAATTTACCATTTTTTCTTTATATGTAAGTAAGAGGGAACAAAAATGGAGGAAAGGTGCCAACGCATACCCTTTTTCAGAACTTAGCAAGTTGAAATAAAATACTTGCTGTTTTGCTTGCATATCACATAAAACATATGATGATGATGATGATAAAAATAACAATAATAAATGATAAATCCAAGAAGTATGACATGTTTATTCAACTTCCAGCAAGACTTGAATGCCAAAACATCTTATCTCCTAACACTGTTCAAAACTCAAAGCAATGTTTCCTTACCTCTTTTGCTTTACATTTTAAAGAAAGAGAAACATTATCCTAATGCCATAGAAATTTGCAGATTTGCTATTTCCAAATAACAAATGAATTCACAAAATAAATACTTTACATTTTAGATAACATTTGTGTGTGGAAATGCTTCAATAAGAAAAAATCACTAAATAATTTGTTGCATATGTTCTTAAAAATAGCATGATGCAAATATCACCAAATATCTGTGGTTTTTCATGTGTCCCCATTTGTGATTTCAGAATTAATGTCTTTCAACAGCTGCATGGAGTGATTAAGAAGCATTTTTAACATTAAATATATGTATTACCCTTAAACCTATGCATGTAATATAGGTGGATGCATATCTAAACATAATAAGAAACAATGATATGCCAAATTATTGCACTGGTAATGTATTACTAGCTTACAAATTTTGTTTTTCAAATATTTGAATGTATTCTAAAATCTTACAATAAATCTTTGTTTCAATAATTTCTAACAAATATTTTGTTTGATGTTGATATTGAAATTTTGTATATTGCCCTTAAATGTTGTGATTAATTTATAGAATAATTATGTTTTAAAAAATATATTAAATGACTTATATTTACATTTTGTTAATTTGCATTTGTGTATAAATATCTGTTATTAAATTTTCAATGTAAATACATTTTACATTCTTATATATTTTTTCAATATTAATTGTTTGAAAATCTTCACCATGATTGAAGTAGTATTTTCCTGAAATAAAGCCAAGAAAAATAGTCACTAAAAATAAATAGAAAAATTGTGAATTATGAATTATGCAGGCATTTTCTGCTCACTTAAACAGCCCTTGCCATGTGTAAAATATTTTGATATGAACATTAATAAAACTCAATTTACTTTGATGAAATCATAACCTCACACATATTTTTATTTTTTATCATCACAATGATATGTTTATTGAGGTAAAAACTTAGAAGAGGTATTATTTATTATTTTGTTACCATGATTTACAACTTGAGAATACTAAAATGTATATTTTTAGTCCTTTATTTATGCCCTTGCTTCTCACCTGAAGATATGAGAGATTCTCATGTTAATAATATCTCTCTAGCAAACTAGATGTACTCCTAATTTTCTCCTTGTGATTTTTTTTTCTATATCCTTAGATAAAATGATTGACACTCAGTACCTTCTATAAGGCAAACTTCTAAATGCTGGAACAGTTTTCAGAAAATATGTTTGAGTTCTTTCAAGAACCTAACAAAACTTCCCCACTTCCCAAACCCAAATGTATTGCCTTCCACACAGCATTTCTGCCCAGCTCCAAGCACCATCTTTGTACATACATTTATCTCTTGTTTATAGAGCCTTGTGGATGAATAGACAGTGCTTCTGAGTCAAGTACTGGTAAAAGAGTCCAGTTCAACCAGGTTCCGCAGTGGTAAGCTTTGATTCACACATCTTTGATATATCAAATGGAGGGTGCAGTATGAGACACTCTGGGTAACTATATTCATTTGACATTCCTTTCCAATTATAGATGGACACAAAGGCAGATTAATGACCACAAGGTTTTTAAAGCAATACTTTGAATGCGGGCAACCCACTTGCAGACATAAGCAAGGCGTGTTTGAAAAAGTAGAGTAGTACCTTCGATGTGCCTTTCCTTTCTGACTTGTCTCTCTGTATAAGCAGTAAGGCTAGATGTAAAAGCAGTACATTTGTTTCTTTTAAAAACAATTAGTCAGAGTTGGTGTAAAATTCCATTCTCTGCCCTGTAATAATTGAAAACTAACATACTGAAAATTATCTTAAAAATGTGCTTATAAAACCAGTAAACTTACTACTTTACAAACAATACTACAAATTCAATAAACAATTATGCATATTTTACAAGATTGCATTTTGTAAAAAAGAAAGTGCTGCCTCAGGGAAGAGTAAAAAATTTTAATCAATGTGTATGATAAATGACAAAACACCAAAATACTGAATAACAACTTAACATCATGAGAGATATGGTACACCCTTTAAAATAGTCACTAGGGAACAACTTCAGCTAGGAAAGGATTTTCCACTTTAAGAAGAAATCATTTTATTTTCACTCAGAAAGCAATTTCCTATTTTTAAAACTGCATGTCTGGCTTTGACATTAAACTAATATGTATTGATTCCTATCTCTCTGGTTGTACTAGAGAATATTGATTCATATGTTAAAAAAATATCGACACCCTTATCACAGTGATCCTGAAATTAATATTTTAGCATTTTCAAGAATGCACTAATCTTTTAAATCAGTAGATTAATATTCTGACCTCAAAATTCACATTTGTGGGAAAAGGGTAGGAAAAGAAAACCTCCTGAATATTATAGAATTATGTCTGTACCTTGCACCTTCCTCTTCCTGTACAAATGTTTGTCCTTTGGGTTCTGTGATTTTTCAACATTATGCACAAAATTGATAAATATTGGCTACACAGTCATTAAAACAAAATTGTTTCTTCTTATTATATGATGTGACACACACTTCTTTACATGACATGTCAGGCTCTAGTTGTCTAATGTCTATTGATATTTAATCCTCACAAACCTGTTGAATAGATATTACTTTAGGTAGAAAAATGAAGTACAGGAAAACTAGGAAATTTCCATAAAGTAATGAATATCATGTTATAAATCTAGGTTCTGAATTCAGGGAATTGGCTCTGGAGTCTGCTTTGTACACACAACCAAAACTAATCTGTTCTAATGAGCACACAGATGTTGAAACATTAAATAAATACTTCTGTTTTAGTCATGGTGATGATTTTTAGATTTATACTTTTAATTTTTAAATCAAAACACAAATATTTTGCAGGAATTTCTTTTGGCATAGATTTAGTGAAATTATTAAGGAGGAGGAGAGAAGAGAAGGAACAAAACCATGGGGCAAGCCGGGCGTGGTGGCGCACGCCTGTAATCCCAGCACTTTGGGAGGCTGAGGCAGGAGGATCACGAGTTCAAAGCCAGCCTCAGCAATGGTGAGGCACTTAGCAACTCACTGAGACCTTGTCTCTAAATAAAAATACAAAAAAGGGCTGGGATTGTGATCCAGTGGACGAGTGCCCCTGAGTTCAATTCCTGGTACCACAAAAAAAAAAAAAAAAAAAAAACAAAAACAAAGCATGGGGCATAAAAGAGAAGAAGGAGGGAAAGGAAGAGAAGAAGGAGGAGGAGAGAAAGAACCTGCTCCCTCTTCACTAGAGCTGAACCAGAGCTTGTTTAAAGCTCATATATCTGTATTCTAAACCTTCTTTCCCTTTCCTATGTGATTTCAAAAATTTGTGTATACACTATTATAGAAGCCCACAAAGATCAGTTTAGTTAGTGTGTCACAGAATCATAGATCTTTAGAATCTTATGAAATAATGGTATCACTCCATGTGATCGCTGATTGCAGTAATATTATATTTAATATTATTTTTTGTTTGCAGATCATGATGGGTATTTAATAAAACATTTTATTCTGATTAACTCAATTCTGGCAGTGGACATTTGAAATAGATGTTAAATAGATTTGGTTAATTTTTATTTAGCTAATGTTGATAAATCACTTTAATCCCCAGAAGTAAGCTTAATTAGTATTGAACAGAATAGAATCCCACACCCTGTATCTAAATTTAAATTCAGAGGTAGATAGAGATATATCAGAATAGTTCCTTAAATTCATAATTTAAAAAATAAGAATGCAAACTAATTTGTTAAGCTTTTAAAATTTGGAGTAAAATACCTTATGAAGAAAGCATATATTTTGAACATGTAAAAAAAAGCAAATGTCACTGTGTATCTATTTCGCATATTCCTTTTCTTTTGCAGCTCCAGCTGAGAGGACTTGTGGAATTTGACTTAACTTCCCACAGCCTTCTCAAAGAAACATGATAGTGAGCACACGCTTTTTTCCATTATTGAGTTGAATTTTTTTTGGAATTTCACCTCACCTGTCACATGATTCTTCAACTTTCCTTATCATCACGGGCTGAAAACATACTTAAAAGTTTCTCCTTTCAGCCAGGCTCTGAGCTTGTCAAGAGGAGGGATGATGTGTACTTATTTATTTTTAGTTGTCATTGAAAATTATAACTTTAATTGTACTTGGGACATAGTATAATAATTCAATACATTTATACAATCTGAATGGTCAATTAAGTGTAGTTAGAATTTCCATCTCCTTACACATTGGTTTATGTTGATGAGATAAGCTACTGCCTTCTAGTTTCTTATAAAATACATGAAGATAGTTGTATATTTTAGTCACGGCATTATGTCACATTATATTAAGTGAAAAGTCATGCACAGAAAGACAAATAATATATGTTTTATCTAATTTGGGAAACTAAAAGGTAAATTTCATTGAAGTAGAGAGTGGTAGAAAGGATAGAGGGGTGATGGGTGGTCAGAAAATAGACAATTATAGAATTGGGTAGCAGGAAGGTATAGTGCTCTATACCACAAAAGAGTGACTATAGTTTATGGCACTATAAAAGTTGTAGTAATTGTAGTATGTGTCAGGCACTGTGCTTGGCTTCTAGGGTACATTGGTAAACAAAAGAGCCACAGTTGATGGCTATACATTATTGATTATTTATTAGAAAATGTATACAATAAGTTGATTGCATATATAATTGACCACATATTCTGATGTTCATAATCAATTGCAAGAAAGAACATGGGGATATAGAAGAGGAACTAGAATAATGAATCTTACACATCCATGACGTAGTAGTTTCTGTGATGGGGTGACTCCTTCGCTGGTAGTTCTGAGGGCTGAGCCAGAGATCTGCATATACTACACAGGTGATCTGCCACTGAGCTACATCACCAGCCCTTTCCCTTTTTTGACAGTCTTCCAGTTCAACGAGAGTTGCATTAGAAATAGTTGTTTTCATACAATATAACACAGTTCATATCAATTAGATGCCAAAAGCTTAGGAATTTAATCCACTCTGAGACATTGAGACTATTCCCCTTTGGAAGAAAAATGATTATATAAAATTGCTGAGATGAGATTGGCAATGCAAGTCACCAAATAAATGAATATAAAAACTAAACTTAATTTATTATCAGGTATGTAACTCAAAAGAAAAAAATGTGTATTTCTTACACTTTTAGAGGAGTTATAACCATGATAACTTGATAAGAGACAATTAAGAAGGGTAATTTCCCAGGAATTATAAATGAATTAGAAGTTCCTTGATACAATTTTAAAAATATGAATTATAAGAAAGGGGACTTGAAGAGTTCGAGTTGATATTTCCATCCAAAACTCAAATCCAATGCTGACTCACTCAGTGCTTTACAGATGGACAGTCAGTACTTAAGCTACAGCTGTTTAATTGAATTGAAAACCATGTATAGTTCCTCCCCAATTTTTGACAAATGGTTCACAAGTCCACTTACTTAAAATGTAAAATGTAAAGTTAAATCATTTCTTTATGATGGAAAATATTAAATGTCTAGATTCTTATACCAGTAATGTCATTAAGAATTTAGGAGAAACTCTATAGAATACATAGAAAAAATTTATCCTAATGTTGATGTAAATTAGTACATTTATAGCAAATAATTTGGCAGAAGCAATAGCATTTTATCACATTCATGCTAGAAATTTTATTTCTAAGTGTTTTATACAAGTGATTGTGGGTATATTTAAGATATTAGTATAATAGTGTTTGTTACAAAATAGTTTATAGTGGAAAAATTTTTAAACAACTTATTTGTCTAAGAATAGAAAGGTAGTTGAATAAATTTTAATAGACCATCACCATATAATATTATACAGACAATAAACATTAGGTTGTAGAATTATATTTAATGGCTTAGAAAAAAGGAATGAAGCAATATTAACCTAAGAAGCACAATACAAGATAGTGCATAAAGAATAATGCCACCTAATTCATATTTATCACATGCTTTGGGGTAATTTTCTGTTCTTTTTCTGGATACTAATTTCAAGAATTTCCCTTCAAAGTCCATATATTTTAGTAGTTATGATGGGTTGGTCTATAAAGTGTCAATAGGAAGCTCCTGAATTTCAAAGTATAAACACAATAAAGATTTACTTCTCACTTCTTCAAAGTGCACTATGAGTCCAAGAGACTCTCAGGGCAATGTTCCTCTGGCAATCCAAGATTCTTTGGTCTTGTGGCTCCATAATTTGAGCACAAGTTCTCATCAATCAAACTACAAAGAAAATCCCAAGTGCTGCACAAAACCTTAGCACTCCTTTACTTGATAAGCACCTATCACCTTTATTCATGGGTCAGAAGCTAAAATTCATCACATGGCCTACCAACTACAAGTTGGGTTCCTGTTGCCGCCTTAGGCAATGATACAGCAGGAAAGAAATCGGAGGCAGACCGGAAATGAGTAGTTCCTTTATTGTTGCTTCTTCTTCTTCTCTATCTTCTCTCTCCTCTGATGCCCCCAGCCTGGTTAAATACTCTTTACCCATCAAGCATACACGTGTCACAAGCTTGATTTACAGGTGCGGCACGCAGTGCCCATGAGCACAGAAAAATTCTTAGTCAATTACATTAAGGTCAGGTGTAAACAAGTAAACACCTCCTCTTGGCTCTCAGCCAGCCGCCATCTTAGCTACTTCCTCATTAAAGGCTCTTACAGGTTCCCTGCAACTTTATTGTTTGAATTGGGTCTGAAACCATAGCACTTTTGCCAAACCACGCTTATAGTCTGCTTTGAAAATAATGTTATATTGTATCACAACTACACTCATTTTGCTTAAGTATTAGCTAATCACAAATGACAAAACTGAGAAGTTCCACACAGGCCAAATGATTCACAAAATCTACTATCTAGTAATCCACAGAAAAAGTTGGTTGGATTTAGAGAAACACTGTGATTTGTGTAGTCAGAATTGGGGGGGAATCAGCTTTTAACATGTGTTAATGCTTTTGTTACATTTTATTTAACATTTCTTTGTATATATTGTCTTTGCATATGCTGGCAATAACATTTTCTAAGAGAACTGTAATGAGAAATAAATAGGAGAATTCATGTTGAAATCCAGACATTACTGTCTGGCACATAGAACACACAGAAAATGTAACTCAGTCAACTGAGTTTTTCCTTGTGGATTAGCCAAGTTCAGTGTACAAATACCTCAAATCTGGAATATCAACTAGTATTTCCATTTTCTTTTCTGTTCAGTCTGTCCTTTATTTGACTCTATTTAATATTAATAATACATGTTTTTCTTCATGTTGCAACATAATGAGTAGTTATTCTCTTTTTATATAAACCATTTTCTTTGCTTTACTTCACTCAAAAGACTGATTGTGCTCATTTACCATGAAAAGAACTTTCTACAGGACAGAACGAGGACACATTGAACAGCCAAATATGTTATATGAAGAATGAACACTTCCAGTGACGCACGAAGGTGAAACACATTAGTTGTTGTTATTTCCTTAATGACACGGAACATTGAAATATCTTGATTTGAATAGATCATTAAAGTTATCTTTGACTGACCATAAAGGGCATTTATGTTAAAATGTATGCCATGGAACTCACAGACATTCAGGAGATAATGAACAGAGGAATGAAGAGCCCAAATGTTAAGAGGTATGAGCCTGGGATGATATCCAGATAAGTTGGCAAGAAGAGTAGCCACTGCCTGAACCTTGCTGGCTCAGGGTCCCCTCCAGCTGACCACCTTGTCCTCATATGCATGGAAAATTAACCTTGTCTGGCTCTAGAGAACATGGTAGCTAAATGCCTATTCTTCTCATGAGTAAAAATTCATTCTTCTGTTGAAGTGTTCTTGCCAGCCATCTGCTCAGTGGAAATGATGCCAACCTATGCCATGAATCTTCATCACCATTGCTTTCGGGGGACTTCATGAAGAATTCTCCTTATAGCTCCTCCCCGCAGGAAAACTCTGTAAGACACCTGAGTACTGAGGAGGAGCTCCTTAATTTAAATATTCTACAAGCAGTGAACTAGGACATTTATGGAGGGGCATTACAATTTTGTTTGAAAATGAGAATTGTCATCCCAGTTTATGTGATGTTGCATGCTTTATCAAACTTCTTTACAATGTTTGTAAAATTAATATGACCCAAGGTATTACTTAATAACACTTTAGTTCTTTTTTATTAATTAATTAATTAATTAATTTTAATTAGGTATATATGATAGCAGAATGCATTTTGATTCATTGTACATAATTGCAGCACAACTTTTCATTTCTCCAGTTGTACAAGATGTAGCATCGCACAGTATGTGCAGTCATACATGTACCAAGGGTACTGATGTCCATCTCATTCCGGCATCTTTTCTGACTCCATGCCCTCTCCCACTCCTCAACATACTGGTTCTTACCTAGACTGTGCATCAGAATCAACTGAAAGCTTGTAAAAACCAAAATCACTGGGCTCTGGCTTACAGAACTTCTGGGTCAACAGAACTAGAGTGGGTCCAGGGAATTTTTATGTCTATTTCCAAAGTGGTGCTTATGTTTTGTGAGCCAATTATGGAAGTTCTGATCATAGAAAACAGAAAAGTTTAAGTTTCTTTATGACAGTATTCTGTGGGTTAATACTATTTGAATTTTCCATCCCAGGCAGGAAAACTGTGGTTGTCATTGCCTCAACTGATATATTCATTTCAAATATCCATTTAGTGGTTTTTGTAGGATTTGTATTTATTTCTTATTTATTTATTTTGTGCAGTGCTTCTTTGAACTCTGGTCCTTGAGGGTTGTAGGCATGTGCTCTACCACTGAGCTACACCCCTAGTTCCTAGAACTTTCAATATTTAAAATCTATCAAATGTTATTAAATCTCCCATGATAAAATATGCTTAATTTAAGGATCTATTTGTGTTTGTGTATAGAATTTTGTGTTTATGAAAAAATATGAAATCTAAAATTGGTACAATTCATTTCTGCTGTACACTTCTGTTGGATGTGACTTAAGGATGTGCCTTGGAGCTGGTCGGTCCTCTTATTTTTCTTTTTCTGATTCTGAATATTTTGTTGATTCCATTTTTTCTTTTGAATGATCTATTTCATATAGCAAAGCTACAAAAATATGGCCTCTTTATCTTTCACCTGCATCATTCTTTCTTTATGTTTATAAAACATCTTAAAAAATAATACACACAAATCCCCCATTCCTGTGATTGTTCTCCTTTTATCTTTCAAAAATTTTATTTTATACTTTTAATAGTTGCTAGTGTCTTTGAACAGTTAGTGAACTTGCTAAAATTGTCACTTGGTTATCCTCAAAATGACAGCTTCACATTACTGTTTTATTTATTTATTTATCTTTTGGGGGTCTGAATTAAGACAAAAGGTATTGGTTATATAGTACCAAACTAATAAGAATGGTTTATAGCACCTGAATTTGGGGTGAAAAGACAACACTATCATATTTTAAGAGAACCAAACAATTTTTCCTCTTAGTCACAAACAATTGTTTCAGATACTTTTTGTTCTAAAATTAACAGTCATCACCATGCTGTAGTCCCTGGTGATTAATCATGGTATAACTAGCATATGCATGGCAACTGTTAGACACATTTCTCACTTATTGACTCATAATTAATTTGAATTACAAGTCATAATTAATTTGAATCACAAGTCATAATTAATTTAAATTACATCATGAGTATCATCTAAATACTTATATGGAGTTATAAGAAATATTACTTACATAAGAAAATAAAAAGAAATATTACTTATATAATAAAATAAAAAGAAATCAGTGGATGAGATGTATGTGCTTTGGAAAATGTTGTATTATTTTTTCACCTATCTGGATTTTTATACTCAAAGAAAGCATGTCATCTTTTTACCATTTCTGTTCAAATAATTTCCTTGCAGGTAGTTATCATAGATGAAACAAGATGTTCCATTTTTCTCTTCATCCTATAAAATTAAAATCATCACAACCATTTTCATGCAATTTCATGTATAAGTAAGGACTGCTTCTATTTGTTTAAGACAAAAGTATTTTAGAAGAAAACTTTTTAGTTGACAAATAAATATACGAAGCTTCAATCCCTGTTGGGTTGGATTGATTATGATGTTAGTTAGGAATGAGGAAATCTCTAAACTGTGTTAAATGAAGTGCAGTGTATTCTTCACCATGTGACATCAAATTAGACTTATCAAGGAAAAAATGAGTTTAAAATAATAGCAAGCCAAGCTTGCTATTTCATAGACATGAAATCTCTGGATACAACTCTTAATGGCTAAAATTTCTAAAGTTCAGAGTCATAATTATAAACAAGCTAAACTTCATAGTTTTCATGTCATTAGAATAATTATTGTTTAACCATTGCCCTCTAGATAAAGTAGAAAATAAACACTTTCAAGCAAAACTCATCATTCAATTTGTGGATAATTGATATAATTAGAGGATATTTTGCTATTTTTCTCTTTCCAAACTGCTGATAGTATGAAAAAATGTTTGGCTACTTCACACTCTTTTTCTTGAAATGTTTTTCAGAATAGTTTGCAGATGGAGAAGACATTGTTCCCTTTTGTTCAAAGATATCTTGCAAGATATTTTGCACTGTTTCATATAGGCTGGAAATATCTATACAATTTGATTTTTTTATTGTGATGACATTCAGAGATTTGTGGAAATTTTGGATCTGCATAATATCTGTATCAACCAATAGTTTGCTAAAGACCCATACTTTCTACCTATTTTCTGTAAATTCTAACAGATTAATTTCATTATTATTCTATATTTATTTCATGGCATAAATTTTGTTTTTAATTTTAGGAATTAACTTTAAGAAACAAACCTAAAATGGATCAATTTTGTACCGAATGGGAAATTTACAATGTCTGTAGATATTTCTGGGTTTAATTTTGGGGAGGTTAGGGATGACAGGATACTATTGCCTTCTAATGGGTAAAGGTCAGGAATCCCACTAAATATCTTATAATGAACAGTGTAGTCTGTTATATTAAATAATAATCTATGACAAAATATCAATAGTGCTGATGTTCAGAAAGCTAACCAAAATTTTCTTGTTCAGTGCAAATTATAACCATAAAAAATAAAAATCATATTTAAAACTATTACTTTTGTACTTTCTTTCATTATCTTCACTTTATGATGACCCTGTGAGTAGTTTCTGTTTACCATATCCTCCTTTAATATTTCTGATAGTGACAATACATATAGTACATCCAAATTTTGGCTGTAAAGTTGAGAAATGAAAAGAAAACCTCATTTTTTTGGAATGAATGTTTACTTTTTGTGGGTAGATAATGCTTATTTTTTCTGCTAACTACAACTATTTTAAATTTAATTTGTTTTCCTTTACTATGTGCTTATATTGTGTTTAATTGAGATTCAAGGATTTTATAGACTGGATGGCTTATTAAAACTATAAGAAACATGAAGTTACTGCTCATTTCTTTAACTTACAAATGAAGATGTAATCATGTAGAAAAAAACAGGGTTAGTCATAATTCAGATGCAAAAGTGTGATTCACTTTCTACCATTTCTTTGAGCTAAAACAAGGGGGGTGGGGAGAAAGAAAGCAAACATGAGCTGACAATTCAAAATAACACAAGTATGCACTTGTTAGGAGGGAAAATGTGCCCTATATTCACTTAGACAAAAATAAAAAAAAGCATTAACTTTTACCACACATTTTACTCAGTGGTAAAAGTTGATGCCAGGCACACTAATGACCTGAAATCAGGGCTTGAAGGTTGGCCATCGATTGTGGAAATATATAGTTAGATTGGATTTTAAAAATGAAGTGTGGTGGGCAGGGATTGTGGCTGAGAGGTAAAGTGCTGGCCTAGCACATGTGAGGTGCTGGGTTTGATCCTCAGCACCACATAAAATAAATAAATAAAATAAAGATATTGTGTCCTACTACAACAAAAAAAAAATATTTACAAAAATGAAGTCTGGTATCATTGGGGCAATAGTGATTCTGTGTTGTAATATTAAGGTGAATTTTCTCTTTATCTGTCTTCATTATTAAATTTAACAGAATAAAACTACTATCCTTCTACAAAACCAACAGTGTTTAGCTCAAGAGGAAGATTTTGCAGGACAAGATATTTTGCAATTCAGTTTTCAATCATTATAACATAATTTAAAAATTATGCATGTTTTTGAGTAAATATATATATATTTCTTTATGTGAAATTATATATAAAGAAATAATATATATATACAGAAATATATATATATATATATATATATATATATTTCTTTATGTGTGTCTTACCTGTTTATACAACCCCTTAAAGCCCCTAAGCATAAAATGTCAAAATTTGAACTTCAAATGTCCCTAGATGCCTGTTTGTTGGAGGCTTTATTCCTAGGGAAGCATTATTTAGAGGTCTTAGAACCTGTAAGAGATGAGAACTAGTGGTCATCAAATAACTGGGGGTGTAGTCTCAGAGGAGATTGTAGGATTCTTGCCTGCTCCTTACTTTCTTGCTTCCTGGCCACAAAGTTAATGGTTTTGCTCAGCTACATATTCCCTACCATTGTCATCTGGCACCAGCACCAGGGGCCCAAAAGCAGATCTCTGTTAGAATGTAAACTGGAATCTCTAATTTAAGCCATGAGTCAAAAGAAACCTTTTTTCTTTGTAAGCTCATTAGGTCAGTTATTGTATTACAATGATGCAAAACTGACAAACACGGAAGATATCAGTAGCTGTTAGAGAAAGATTAAAATTTTGATCCAATTGGAGCCATCAGAATTTCCAATTTGAGAGCTTGAAACAGGGACTTAAAATGACAAGGTAATATGAATTTTAAATATGGATGAACCATATTTCCCTTTCTCAGGAAACTGAGAAGTCAGTCCCCAGATAGAATGGAATCCTTAATGTGGGTTGGTGTAATCCAATCAGTTGAAGTTTCTAAGAACAAAAATTGAGATTCTTAAACCTCAAGAAAATTTTTCCTTAAGATTGCTGCATATAAATTCTACTTGAGTTTTCAAACTGCTGCACTGGGAATTCATAGTTAAGAGTGCAATATCAACTCAATATGAATTTCTAGACCTACATATTACAGACTACCAGCACCTTTGCTTGCAAGAAAATATGTGAATATATTTCATTTGATCTGAAAAAAATATATATATATACACACACATATATACATACATGAATATACACATTTACATACAAACTACATATACATATTTACATAGACAAATATGATATAAAATACATATTTATATATGTATGTAAAAAAATATACACATACACACATGTATACATACATCATACATGCACATACACCACACTTATATACAAACTACATATACATATTTATATAGACAAATATGATATATAATACTTATTTATATATGTGTGTAACATAAAACATACCCACACTATAGTAAAGTGCATGCTTTGCTGAATCTAAGTATGTCTACCATGAACTTCACTGCATCCGTGTCCCCCCAAAACTGCCTCTCTATGTCTTCCATCCAGGTGAGATGTCGTGATGCTACTTTTCTTTGTGCCTTTGGCAGTGAAGCTTTCACTACCCTACCCCACCTCTGAGTCTTGATTAAGCTGATTCTCTTGCACAGTATTTTGTGCCCATAAAAATGTAACCTCGGTTGCTTTTATAATCTTTGATAACTCACAGAAACCTTTTGAAAGAGTTGAGTCAAGCAGTGTTATGTAGCCTTCTGTTCCTATCTCCAGGGGCTACCCTTCAGCAACTGCTGCTATCACTTTCATACCAAAAACTTTGGTGAGTTACAAGAGCTCAACAAAATCTCCTTCAGTTCAAAAATTTTAAAAGGTAAAAGCATTTGATCTGAAAAAAATATGTGAATTTAAGCTTACTAACAAAGTTGAGAAACAGACGATTGCTACCCTTTGCTACTTTAAAAATTCTTATGCTGTTAAATGATAGTATTACTATACTGGGAAGGTAAAGAAAAAAAGAGAAGAGAGAGAAGGAGTAAAAGAGAAAGAGAGTTAAAATTATTTTCAATCTCTGATTGTTTATTTTACAATGGAAATGATGTTCCGAGATTTTGTCTGTCTGTTTGTTTGTTTGTTTGTTTGTTTGTTTGTTTTGGTTACCAGGGATGAACTACTCAAGAGCACTTACACTGAGCCACAGTCCAACCCCTATTTATTTTTATTTTTTGTATTTTTTGACAGTGGCTCTCACTAAGTTGCTTAGGGCCTCTGTAAGTTCCTGAGGCTTTCTTTGAACTCGCAATCCTCCTGCCAGGTTCTTATGCCATTTTCTCAGTAATGCTTTCCTAGACTTTTATGATAAGTAAAAAAAATGTCCAGACCACTTACACATCTACCTATCCTGAGACTTAAGCAGCACATCTCTTGATATTTTAGCAACATGCTAAACATTTCGAATAACTGAGTAGAAGCTTGTTCAATAACATTGTTTGTTTTCTGAATTCAGGTTGGTATTTCTGGAGTTGAGGCTGTAATTCTGAAAAAGTATAATTTTACAAGATATACCACTGCTCAAACTTACAATCACTGTTCACAGAAACAAAACATGCTGCAGGGTTGTCAGTTGTCAACAATTACTAAGGTTTGGTTCAGAGAAATAATTATATGTTTACTTAGAAAAGATTTATAATTAAGAGGTGCTCAAAATTTTATCTTTAATATTGTTTATAAAGCTATAAGAAGGAAAAAATAAAGTATTATGATGTTTTGTAATAGATTTATTTCAGAATTAGGTAATTCTGTTCCAAGTTACCTTGCTCATAATACTATACCAATGTATACCCAGCAGGTATGTCCCATTTGTCAGACATTTGAACTATTCACCAACCTGTGATTATTACATCCCTGAGTTTCACTTGTCCTAAAATGTCTTTACTCCACATTTTAAATAACATTTTTAATAATCTTTTAAGATTCAATTAAAGCATATTTTTTTTCTGAATTGTCGGCTTATTTTATATCCCTAAATAAAGCCTACTTTACTCCTTTGGTGTTACACTAGAAAACACGTCTCCCATTTCATATGTGGTTTCTGTTCAAAGCATCCCCCTCCACTAAGCCGTGAACTTCTGGAGAGAAGAAAAAAGTCCACCCAATGTTTTTGTATAAAACCAAACTACACATGCCAGTCTTTTAAGGCTCAAAATTTTAGGCATTTTATGTTTCTAATGCCAGTCTTACTGATGATTTTGTCTAAACATATATATTTAATTTCCTCACAAAACTCACAAAGTATTTTTGCCACCTGGTGTATGTAGTGCATAGTAATTTGAAGTAGGAGTCAGCTCTAAATTTCACTACTACCAGAAGAAATGGTTGATCTGAGTTTACTATCAGAATTAACCATGAAACTTAAAAACATAAATAAATTTTCTCAACTGCTACACCTGGAAATTAAATCAAATACATATTTTTATCTGGGAAGGTTCAAATGTGGGGTTACTGCCACTGAGCCCAACATGTACTGGCCTCTAAAACTACAATTCCCACATCATTGTATGATATATGAAATATATCAACATATATTTAATATTTGCTAATTTTACTGATGGAAATTTCACCTCGTTTTTTGTGTTAATTGTACTTTTTAAAAAATTAGGTTGTTTGTTAGCTTATTAATAATTAGCTTAAGTATATTACTTTATTAATAATTAGGTTCAACATATTTTTATATGACTATTGACCATTTGTTGTTCCTTCTATGGCATAAGCTATTCAAATGTTTTCCTATTTGTATTTTTTATTCATAAGAATGATCTGTGTATTCTTCATGCAGACCAATGCAAATATTTTATCCAACATTAGGTATTATATATGATACTTAATTTTTGATTTAGTAAATTTATTTCTTTTTTCCATCTAGCTCCTGCATTTGTTATTTTAGATGACCTACACCAAAAATGTAACCATATTTTTCTAAATTTATTTTTTAATATTTTCATTTTCTTAATTAGAATTGGAAATTCATTTTATAAATTATATGAGTTACTTATTTGAATGCATTTTGAGTTGAAAAATGTTAATTTTTTTACATTATTATCTTTATTGTATAATGTTTAGATTTTAATTTCTGCTTCATTGATTATCTACCACACTATCTCACTACCATATCACAATATTTAATTTAATGAAGATGAATATTTTTATAGGTGGCTGGACAAGTCTTTCCTCCTGGTACCCCTTCTCAAAACTTATTTTAGTTACTCTTAAATATTCCCTCTTGGGTAATTATTTGTAAATACTTGGGTATTTTCAATTTTTAGACTTTTATAAGATTCTTGGGAGAAGAAAATTAGTTGGGGGCAGGATTGAGATAATTGAATTTATGTCTGTTGAAAAAGGAAACATCTATTTTAAGCCTATATTGAGCTTAAATAAAACTTAATTTTAAGCATAGATTAAAATACATATTGTATATTTTTAAAGATTTTTCTCAACTTGTCTAATATTTCGAGAACTAAGAAAATATATTTAAAATTATTTATATTTCATTAAGATAATCACAACATTGATTTTAATATAGTATTGCACATTTCATTGACTTTAAGGGAGTATGAACTTTAACAGTCAATTTTATATTACATACAACTAGACAAATAACAGAAAAATCCTGCCAACCATAACATGAAACAATCTCTTTTATCACAAATACTTTTATTTTCTGTAAAAACTATCATCAAATTGGTTAGACATACATTTCAGATACAAAATGCTTGCATATACATAAATGACAATTCAAATACAAAATAAATTAGTTAAGGTTTTCCTAAAACTCTTACTTCCAACGTTCTGAATAGCTTTTTTTAACTCATGACCTTCAGGTTCATGGACTCCTTCTAATGTCATCATGAATGCTTTCAGGAGCACTGAGATACATCATTGCTCAAAAGAATCCATAGACTGTCTAAAAGCCTTTGACATGTGTTTCTGCCGGCTTTGCCTCAGTGAAGCTTTAGTCTTAGCTGTGATTCTGACATGTTACTAAACATGTCAGATCTATCACTTCCCTACAATCTTTGGTTCCTATGTATTAACACAACACCATTACAATATGATTTTTTTTTAATGCTTAGAAACGTAATTTGAATATTTGGATGCAGATGGTTTTAATGCTCCACATATTCATAGACAAAGATGTATTGTTTTTAATGTTTCATTGGTTCATATTAGTCATACTAACATCAGGATTAATTTCAATATAATTATAAATGCATGAAATATCGTTTACTCCAATTCAGCCTCCAGTACATAATCTGATCCTTAACCTCTCTTCTCCCCCTATTTCCTTTCATCTATTCTACTACTTATTTTTCTGATTTATATTTTTCTTTTTAATTAGTGTCTTGTGGATATACGCAATAGTGAGATTCACTGTATATTCACATATGTATGTAGGAATGGTAGGTCAAATTCATTACATTGCTTTTCCCTTGTCCTGTTCCTCCTTCCTCTTCCTCAATCCCCTCCTTCTACTACCTTTTCTGTTGCTTTGATGGAATTCCCTCAATTTTTTCTCTCCCTCTTTTACTTATTTTATACTAACTTCCACATATCAGAGAAAACATTAGACCTTTGACTTTTCTATTTCTGGCTTATTTCACTTAGCATTATATAGTCTACAGTTTCATCCACTTACTGGCAAATGCCATCATTTCATATTTTTTTTTATGTCTGAGTAATACTACATTATATATATATGCCACTTTTTCTGTATCCATTCATCTGTTCCAGTCCACCTAGGTTGGTTCCATAGCTTGACTATGGTGAATTGTGCTGCTATAAACATTGATATGGCTATATCCCTATGGTATACTGATTTTAGATCTTTAGGATATATACCAAGGAGTAGGATAGCTGGCTCATATGGTGGTTCCATTCTTATGTTTTTAAGAAATCTCCATACTGCCTTCCAGAATGGTTGCATTAATTTGCAGTCCAAGCAAAAATGTATGAGTGTACATTTTTTCCACATCCTTTTCAACACTTATTATTTGTATTCTTAATAACAGTTATTCTGACTCAAATGAGAGGAAATCTCAATGTAGTTTTAATTCGCATTTCCCTAAATGCAAGAGATGTTGAACAATCTTTTTATATATTTGTTGGCCATTTACATTTCTTTCTTTAAGAAGTGTCTGTTTAGTTCTTTTGCCCATTTATTAGGTGGGATATTTGTTTTTTAGGGACACAGCTATGTCTTGATTGCCACCAAGCCAAAGCTGTCCTGAAATATCATCAATTATGATGTATCTCAATTTCTATATATTAAAATGTGAAAAATACACATCTTAGGACCAATGAAATGACATCATAGAATTTGTTTTTTTTTAATGTTTATTTGAATTTCCTGAAATAATAAGATATTACACTGACAATGGACACTCATAATTTTTTTTTAAAAAAAGCATAAAGGCAAAAAGAAATTATTTGTAACCACTCAATGTGAATTTAAAAATTCAGGAATGGAAACAATGAGATGTACATGGAAGGAACACTCAGTAGCAAAATTAAATGATTGGAGGTGGTAGCAAAATTTAGTATTTATCACTGAACATGTATGAATCAGCAATGTGTAGAAGAATTGAAGAATGCCCCCAAACAAGAATTAAATAAGCCCATAAATTGAGTCAAGACCATCAATGAGTCTTTGGGTCATGTTATCTACTGCTTTTCTTTCAAAAAAAATTTTTCCCCCCACAGATTGGCTTTTCCAGTGCAGGGGAAGGAGGAGGACTTAACCTGCTGCCTCTTCTAGGCTCAGTTCATCCATCTGCAACGTATTTGCTGCTGTCTCTGTGGAATGGTGAAAAAGAATTTGAACTGCATAATATAGCTAACATTGGTCTATATAACCCTAGTTGAATAACATATTAGTCTCACTTTAAGTACAACAGATGTGTGGCAAAATAAGTTAAGAAAATTTACATCTTAAATCTCTCCCTTGCAGATTTAGAGTATATTAACTACATAGAGAAACCCCACAGTGAAAAGTAAACCTGTTCAAACTGTTCATTTCCTAAACAAAAAGGCATCTCTTCAAAGGAAAGCTTATTTCTCTGCATAACAATGAACTGTGTTCCCCTTAATTCTGGTCTGGTTTTTGCTTCTCTATAAATATATATATATATATATATATATATATATATATATATATATATATATATATATATATATATATACACACACATATATATGTGTGTGTGTGTGTATACATATATATATGTATATACATTCTTTTCTAATTCATGCTGTACACAGAAGAAAAAAAAGAAAAATAAAAGGGAAATAAAGAATAGAAGAACTAAAAAAGAATTATTGAAATTTGGGAGGAAACTCATTTATCTGGTTTTACTCATAGAGGCATTCCCATTTTCTCTAGCATTTAGAGAGAAGTAATGCATATCTCAAAGGCATTAAATAAAAGTATCTAGAAATGTTATTTAACTCATGGCTTTATAAACCAAAGGAAGACTTTGCTGAAAATGACTAAATTACACAATTATACCAAAGAACATAAGAAAGTGTAATTTACTATACATATTCCAGGTCTCTATATCCGTGAGTATGAAATAACTTTCCTTCCTTTCTAAACAGTTCTATGTGCACAACTCTCCAGTGGTTTAATTGTTGGTAATACCCTTCCCTTTAAACAGTGCTTCACCACATGCATAGTTACAAGTCTGTAAGCTAGAGGATGTCAGTATTGGCTCTTCTCTCCTGATCCATCCTTGAGGTGTGAGTGACCATTGCCAGTGAAGCTGCTAGTGGAGCCTGGGCCCTCTCTCCTTTTATCTCAATATTCCACACCAGTGGCACTAACCACCATGGCTTTAATGTTCTCCTCAGTGTGGCTGAACTGTAGACAACCTCCCTGACTCTTTACTTTGATCTCCATTTTCTTACAGAATATTTTCATTAGGGAATTTGTAATTGAAAGTAACTTCTCTGCCTTTTGGAGATGCAAATTTTTGAAAGCTTCTTTCCAGTTTTGACATCCAAGGAGAGCTGTGTGAGGGAGCTGGCAGCTGTCTTTGAATTATAAGCATCTAGTGAGTTAGAATCCTAGCTTTCCATTTACGTGGGAAGGTTGGACACTAACTTCCGTGTATACCTTGGGCCAAGTTAAACTATTTCCTGTAAAAAAGACAGAGAAAATTTACTTCTCTTTTTGGTAATGTCAGGTGGCATAGTTGGCCCATTTCCCCTCATTCCAGCACTGAAAAATTATCCCAATATTTGTTTGAACAGAGTTGACTTCAGACAAGAGTTCCACACTCTCTCCAGTTGCAATAGCCTCAAATAAAGTCTTCCTCAACTGTTAACCTTTGCTTCGTGCAATTTTTCCTTTGACAATGCTCTCTGGATCTGCCAAAATATGTACACTTCATTATTTTTTCAAGCCTTTCATGCAAGTATCCTATAACTGCCTCTTATCAACTCTTTGGCTCAGTAAAGGAGGCCCTGAAGTAGCTCTGCTTGGGCCACAGCCATCTTCAAGTTCCTCTAGGGAAACCGTGTCAAATTCCCGAAACTGCTGTTCTCACATCTTATTATGACCCTCTCAAAGCATGTGCTCTCCAGTTTTTGACATTTAACTATTGAACTTTAGGGGCAGAAACAAGGTATTGAAGGGCCTTAAATAGAAGATAACACTTACAGTCTGTATTTTCCTTTTTTTATTTTACCTTGAAAATTCCCACTTCCTGTATTTTCCTTTGAAGGTTTCCATCTCCCTCTGAAAACACAGCTGTGAGTGCCACTAGAAGGTGTAATTGCCAGGATAAGTAGTATATTTGGAGACCAAACTAGTTAGAAAAAAAAAAAATGTCCTATTTCACCTACTTCTGTATGGTAAATAACTCACAAAGCAAGTTCTGATTGCTGTTTATAAATATTTATTAGAGTCCCTATGTCCACGCTTTCTGCCTTAGAAAAAGAGATGTTCTATATTTTAAGGTTAAATATGAAGATCTAAAAAAATAAATAAATAAATAAAATTCATTTTTGTTAAAATCATGAACTTATTACACTGAAATTGGAGTGTGACCTACTAGTGCCCTTCTAGTAATTAAGTCCTTGCAGGTGAAAGTCCATCTCAATTCCAGAAGAAACCCAGTAATTCTTTAACATAACATCTTATATTAGCAACATATATATATCTGTATTTATATCATAATTAAAAGTTTTATTCAAAATGTAATGATTTGGGGTTTTATGAGCAGAATTTACTGTACTGGGGATATTTAGGGATTACAACTAGGTTTTTTAAAGTGTTTTTATTATTACAAAAAATTGCAAAGAAAAATAATGAAAATGTATGGGTCTGAAAATAAAAGTAACATAAGTAATATAAGCGATTGAAACAGACCTACTAAGGAAGACTTGGTATATTTATTATATTTTATAATACCAAAATATATTTGAGTTTATTCTCTATTGTAAATATTCTGAACTTGAGAGCTTTTTTTCCCTTGTATTTCATGAACTTTTTTCATAAAGCTAAAAACAATTCTGGACAATATTATATATATTTGTAAATAAGCCTATTTAAGAGAAAATCTATTTTATCATTTATATCAGAATACTTTATACATGCTATAAATGTAAATTTTTTATATATATGTACATATAGCATATGAAATGTGTCTAATCTATGTTACATGTCCATAGCATTTATTTATAAGTTACCTTTTATATACTTTTTCTTTACAGATACACTTTATGTTTCCCATGTGCCAAAATTATTCAGTGAAATAGAAGTGTGCTCTTTAGTCTGATTTTGGTGATTTTTTTAAATAATTTTATACATATTTCATTTCCAAAATATCTGCTAATATGAGCCCTCTTAGCTATCCCATATTAATCAAACCAAGTCTAGTCTTTGAAAAAGTCAACTGTCTTTGTTTCTTCTGATTTGTTTCAATTATCTTCTTTTAATTTTATTCTGTTTTTATATTTTATTTGTTCTCATTAGTCATACATGACAGTTTGACACCTCATACATAAATGGAGTATATCTTCTTATTTTTCTGGTTGTACATGTAGTCATATATTCACATAGGGTAAAAATGTTCGATTCTATTTAGTCTGAAAAAAATCACTGTACATCAGTTTTGTATCTCTGAACTAAGGTGTTAACTTTTCATTTCTATAAATGAATCTCACTCATAATGCACTTAACTGCTTTAGGTCTTAATACATTCCTCATACTGTTATTTTGCTGGATATGACAGTGACAGGCACTAAGGAAGTTAGAGAAAAAGCAAAATTACAATTTGATTTTATAATGAGAAACATATTGGTGAAATGTTATACTAAGTAACTGGCATTAGGGTACAAAGATATTTATCCATACTGAGGTTTTTTTTTTTTTTTTTTTTTCTAACTCCTATTTAACCTTTCATACCTGCAGAAATAAACCTTATAAGCACCATAGAAACCAGACACACATATCATTTTTAGAGAGAGAGAGATAGAGAATTCCAGTCAATGTTTGAACCCCATTAACTTTTTCAGTTATTATTTTACCTTTGTCCCACTATGTCTTTGTAGATCATCATGTTCAAAACCTCAACTCTTATAAGCAATAAGAACAACTCTTGCTGTGACCTATTGTAGTCCATAGTTTCAGTAAAGTCAATAAATTATTTTTTTCCAATATTATCTACAGTTGTTGAGGGTAAAAGCAGAGTAAGGGAATAAAACTATTTACTTTTTCCAATTGAAAAGAGTCCTAAGTAAACAGTAAACCAAGATTTTGTTTGACTTTATAGATGATGTTGCATTTATACTATTTGTTAGAAATAGTCTAATATTAAAACAAAAGGTATACAATGGAATGTGAAAGCTGTTGTGAGTAGAAATATTTCCACCTCCTAGATTTCCACTCTACTATTCTGTGTCATTTGGGACATCACTCACACTCATATGTATCCCTGTAAAAGTTAGCTGCAGGTACTATGTTAAGTACAGTCCAGGCAGTATCCTCACAACATTCTATAAAACATTTCCTCTTTCATAGTTAAGAAAACTAAATTTCGGTGCTGGGGTTGTGGCTCAGTGGTAGAGTGCTTGCCTAGCATGTGTGAAGTACTGGGTTTGATCATGTAAATAAATAAAATAAAGGTCCATTGTTAAAAATATTTTTAAAAAAAATATTTTAAAAAACAAAAAGAAAATTAAATCTTGGATAGGGAATTCTCGATATTTTGGCTCTAAATTCTAACCTGAAAACTTTGCCTTAGAAGATCTCTCTATATCTCAATATACACATATTGAGGACATCCCTTATAATGTGCTTGGGGATGGACTTAAAACATTAGAAGACATGGATACTTTTTTAACTTAGGAACATTAAAATTGCCTATATGTCTAGATATGATACTTTACTGGTATCATGTGAAAATAATATGATGCAATATATGTCAACCTCAGAAATATTATGTAGTTAATGCATATAAGTATACTATACAATGAGAAAATGTAAACATGTGAATGATTTGATTCCTTCTGTGTAAAGAACTAGATTATATAAAATAATAGTATTATTGATAATTCTGGACCTCCATGCACCTCAGAACTGTGATCTAGAATTACAAATATTTAGAAAAGCAAATAATCAGGACTGCAAATGTAGCTCAGTGGCTCAGTGGTAGAGCACTTGTCTAGCATGAGCAAAGTTCTGGGTATGATCACCATACAAAAAATAAAAAGAAAAAGAGAAAAGGAAAAGATTCTAAACTGTGGGATTGTCTCAGAATCTAGGCACTTTAATCATAATGAGAGCTTGATAGAACTTATTCTAGGGTGGTTTTTCTGTCTTTCATATAATTTTAACCAATTTCCTCATTTTGTTTTCCAAATGAAAGCATTCTGTGCTTGGAGAAATGAAGTTATGAAAGCTGTTAGCTCAGTATTAGTAGCACTAATGTAAACTGAGAGCTAATAAAATGGACCAAATTGTTCAAAGAATCCAAATAACTGCAACATTTAACCTAAATTCAATAAACTTGTATACATTTAAATCTTAATGTAGTCTGTCTTTTGTATTTTTAAATAAATGATGGTCATAATTATGCACATATGTAATTGAATTATCCTTTTTTTAAAAAAAAAATAGTTGTAGATGGACACAAAACCTTTATTTTATGTGGTGGTGAAGATCAAACCCAGTGCCTCAACCATGCTAGGCAAGCACCCTACCACTGAGCCACAAGCCCAGCTCTAATTGAATTATTCTTAGCATATTCTCTTTCAGTTCAAGATGGCTAATGGTATAACATGTTTTCATCAAAGTCCCAACATTTAAGGATTTCTTTTAACTTGCCTAAAATTGATTATTTAAGAAAGCTAGATTTGTTTGAAAAGAGCATATGAAGAAGAATAAATGGGTTGAATTCAGTCAATAAAATAATTTTCAGGTAGAAAAATATTATTTTTAATATTAAAATTGGTAAAATAGTCCTGAAAAACGTTTGGTCTTTCCACATAAAGGTACAAAATTTAACTATATAAATTATTAAAATTAATAAAAGTGAAAAATATGTAACCTTTTATTAATATTGATAGATCCAGAAATCAACAATATTAAGGACAATGTTTTTAGTAAATGGAATATATATGCACACATGTATGCATATGTGTATATATATATAACATATATATTTCAAATATATAATGTATATAATGTATATTTCAAACAAGAATGAATATTTGCATAAGTGTAATCAACTTAAATATCATCATATTCTTTAATTCATAAATAAATCTATTGACAACTTACTATGTGCTAGGAACTCCTCTCACATTTAAAGATACTAAGCTGAAAAGACAAGCAGGTATCTGGGCTATTAAACGAATTTTAACTGCAAAAAGAAAATATCAGAAAATAAAAAATGCTAATAAGAAAATACAGCAGCTAGGGTGACAGAGAGTGACAAGGGGCTATTTCAGATTGCATATTATAAGGTTTTCCTGAGCCTGTAATGTTGCAGGTGAGGACAATTGCTAACCTATATGGAGTCAAGGGTGAAGCATTCCAGGAAGCAGTTACTTATTTCCAAATCGAATGACTCTTCCTCCCCTCATTTCCCTGACTAAACCATATTAGCTATGCTGAATACAACCAGGGAAAATAAACATTGTGGTCTACTTCCTACTTTAGGGTAAAGGTGTTCAACTTACACAGGAAGTTAGCTTTAAGGTTTTGGTAGGTGTCATAAATCAGCATCATTACAATTTTCTTCTATTTAAAAAAAGTGTTACCTTGCGCTATTAAGATAAACATAACACAGTAGAGATGTATTATCTTTTAATATATACATTGTTGGATTTAATTTGGTTAATTTTTGGTTAAGAATATTTGCATCCAAAAGAGGGATGTTGGGTAGCTTTGTTTTCTTGTAATATTTTGTCTATGTTTTACATCAATGTAATTTTGGATTCATAAAAAAAATTGAAAAGCACTTTTTCATATCAAGTTTCCTTGATAACCATGTGTAAAGTTGGTATTACTTCCTTCTTTAAATATTCAGTACAATTCACCAGTAAAGCTAACTGGGACTGAAACTTTTTTGAATAAACCTGGAGTAGCTTGTATAGGTTCAAGTCAAAAAAGTCATTGATTTGTTAGAGCAAATTTGTTTATAATCCCACTTCATTATGTTCTTCCTAGAGTCTTCAGTGATGTTCATTTTATTTCATATATTAGTATTTTTGTTTTTTCTCTTTTTTTTCTCATCAATCTGCAGAGATAATTACTAATTTTATTGAATTTAAAGAAAATAATTTTGCTTTTATTGATCTTATGTATTCTGCTCTAACATTATAATTTTGTGGTCTGTGTATACTTTGGATTTGATTTCATCTTCTGTTTCAGTTTTTTCTAAAGTGGATGTTGAAGATATTAATTTGAGATCTTGCCCTTTGCAGCATAGGCATTCAGGGATACAAATTTCTCTATGAGAAGTACTTTCAATCCATCTCACTGATTTTGATACATTGTGTTCAATTTTTATTTAGTTCAAAGTTCTTTTTATTCCCTTGTGATCTTTTTTTTCTTATGACCTAAGGATCACTTATAAATTTGTTATTTGTTTCCCAATATTTGGGGATTTTTCAGATATTTTAGGTTGCTATTTTTAGTTTAATATCATCATGTTCAAAGAACATATTTTGAAAGATTTGATTCTTCTAAATCAGGGATTTGTTTTATGAGCCAGATGATAACTTATCTTACTAAATATTCTTTACACACCTGAAAAGCATGTGTGATCTGCTTTTGGGCATTTTGTAAACACAAATTAGATCAAGTTGTCCAGTAGTGTTATTCAAGTATCATATGTCCATAATGAATTTTATCTACAAATTGTTGGAATAGGGCTTTTATAGTGTCTGACTATAATTACAGATTCATCTGGAGGGGTTATTTTCCTTATTAATTTTGAAGTTTTGTCAGTAGTTAAATGAACATTTGGATTTGTTACACTTTCAGGTAAATTTTTGTATAACATTATGAAGTATTCATCTTTATCCCTTATTGTTGCTGCCTGAAGCAATGGCCGCTTGGAGCAACGAAGCCGCAGGAAGAAGTTCAGAAGCAAACTGGAGACAAACAGCTTTTTATTCTGATAACTTTTCTCTCTGGCTCTAACAACGACTAACACGCGCCGCACACACCACCAAAATGGCGCTGACCCGATCAGCAATCTCGGCCAAGTCACTCGAGATACTGGGCCAAGTCCCGTGAGACTACGGAAGGCGACAATGCCCAAATCTCCATGGCTCATAGTCAACCGCAATTCAAGCCATCTCCCCAAACAGGGCTCCTGCATTTCCCCCCTTTTGTTTTAAAAGAGGTAATGCTCTAGGACGTCTATGTGCAACCAACATTCTTACCCGTCATCAGATAATCAAGGCTGTGCCCTTGACTCCTGTCTTAGGTTGATATGTCGGCCACATGAGACTGTCCCGTGCGACTGTGCCTGTCTTAGGTTGTCCCCCTCTGGGGATCTTACCCGTCATTGGCTAACCAGCCATCCAATGGAGCCCTTTAGGATCGACTGTGTATGATGACTAACAGCCGTCCAATTGTGAGGAGATGTTGCGGCTTTAAGGCGACAAGCCTTTTGGTGATGAGCCAAATTGCATAGTATATCAAATTGTTTAAACAAATCAGCTGCCCTAAGTTCCATCAAGTAACACACTGAATTCTCTAGACAAATACCCGCAAGGCATTGTCCCGTAAAGTCCCAAACAATGAAAGATCAAAATGTCCATTTGTTATAACACGTTGATGTAGGAGGCCCCATGCATGTAGAGCAGAGGCCACACTGTTGGTGAGGTTGTTTGATGCTTGAGCAGCAGGGATGCTTACGGCGGCCGCGATCCCTGCAGCTGTAGCAGCAGACGTCTTTTTTATGTCTAGACAATGCCACCGGCAAATCTTCAGGGCCCGCTACCTAGAAACTCAAGCATCAATTATTAAAGGAAAGGCAGTGCTATTGCAGCACTGAGTCAAGAGGCGAGTTGTCAAACTACAAAATAGAATAATTAGATTAGAAAATTAAAGTTGATTTTTGTTCACACACATCGCTGGTTGAGCTTCTACAAACATAAGTTGGAAAAATATCATATTTAGAACAAAACAAAGAAAGACTGAGGGTAATTACTGCATTAAAGATAGATTAAAGAAAAGGTAAAGGCACTTTGGAGAAATAATTTGTTAGCTGGAACCCTTGAGTCTCTGTATACAGAGCAATCTTTTACCTGTTGAGATAATTGAAATTAATGAGCTATTAAACAAATGAAGTTAATAACAAATAAACAATCTTATGTTAAAACACCAAAATATCAGGTTATATAGCACTAGTCATATTGTTTGCTAAAGAGAAGTCCCAGGGACACCTATAAATCAAAATTGAAAGTACCTTCATTTATAAAATTATTTACTCTTAATTGAATACTCTTAACCTAAAATGAATTAAAGTTATTTGGATCCATATATATATATTTTTTTTCATAAGCGCTTTGTTATTTGTGATGTCACACTGGACAGATGCACAAACATACAAACATATTTGTGACGTCACATTAACATGAAATGTAGACAAATGTACAGACATAAAGACATGTATAAAAAGAAAAAATATATATATAATTGTGTGCACACTAAAGAGAGATCTCCTCGTCCTGGCCGGGAGGAATGACACTTAAGTTGTGAAATATTTTGAAGGACTCTTTTGAGGGAATCATTCTATACCTTCATCTTGGTCCTCTTGATTTTGTACCTTTTTTATTAATCTTGATTCTTCAATAACTTCATCTTGATCATTTTGATGTGGTACCTGTTTTATTAATCTAGATGGTATCCATATTGGAGAGGATTCGTCTTTTGGGAAAAACACAAACAGATCCTCTTCCCCAAATTAATACTGGATCTGGACCCTTTCATGTACCTGAAAGAACATCCTTCCAGTAAACCAAAGGTTTATGTTGTTGGTGTGGATTCCAATGTCTGTCTCCAGCAGAATAACTATTAGAGTCTAAAGTTAAAAAATTTAAGGTAAACAGGGCAACTGCCAATCTGTCCTTAGGACTTTTCCAATTTCCTTCTTTTTGTTTTAATAACATAATTTTCAGTGTTCGGTTTGCTCTTTCAATAATGCCCTGACCCTGAGGATTGTATGAGATGCCTGTTTTATGGGATATATTGAATTTTGCGCAAAACTGTTTGAAAGATGAGGACGTATATGCGGGGCCATTATCTGTTTTAAGCATTTTGGGGATGCCCAATGCAGCAAAAGCTTGCAAACAATGAGATGTAACATCTTTAACTTTTTCTCCAGAATGTAAGGAAGCAAAAATCATGCCTGAGCATGTATCTATGGTCACATGAATAAATCGCAATTTTCCAAAACTTGGCTCATGGGTAACATCCATCTGCCACAAATGATTGGGCATTAACCCTCTAGGGTTAACGCCAAAATGAGGATTGGGCAAATGTGTCATACAAGATTTACAATCTTTTACAATTGTTCTGGCTTGCTCCTTTGTGATTTTAAACCTACGTTGCAAGGTGGTAGTGTTGACATGAAACTGGGAGTGAAATAAAGTAGCTTGTTGTAGCACTAAGAGTATAAATATTGTTTTTGTAAGTTCATCAGCCTTTTGATTACCTTCATGGAGGGGACCAGGCAAATTAGTATGTGCTCTAATATGGCCTACGAATAGAGGTTCTTTTCTTGCCCACAAATGTTTCTGTATTTGATAAAACAATTTAAAGGCTGGAGTATGAGGTGCTATTGGTCCTGCTAACTCTAATTTGGGGACGGCTTATACAATATACTGGCTATCTGAAAAAATGTTTACGGGCTGGTCCCTAAAATTTTCCAGAGCTCTTACCACAGCTTCCAGTTCCACTAGTTGAGCTGATTTGTGTGCAGTTATGTAAGTCATATTTTCTTTTTTAGTGACTACTGTAGCAGTACCATTTGAGGACCCATCTGTAAATACATTAAATGCCTTAGGAATAGGTTAATTTTTTATTACCTGTGGAAATATAATAGGATGATTAATACAAAATGATAATATAGGGGACTTAGGAAGATGATTATCAAAATTTGCAGAAGTAGAGCATTTAGCTATAGCCCAATCATTATCATTGAAGCATAAATATTCAATCTGTGATGATGAATAGGGAGTAATAATAGTAGCAGGGTGAATGCCAAATATTTTAGTAGAAGTCTTAAGTCCTTGAAGAATAAGTTTAGCCACCATGGAGGTATAAGATTCAATTATACTTTTAGGAGAGACGGGCAAATGTATCCATAATAAAGGCCCTTGTTGCCAAAATACTCCTGTGGGTGTATATTGTGAAGAAATAATACTCAACATCAGCGGTTGAGTTAAATCAAATCTATCACAATGAGCTCCTTCGATGGCTTTTTCTACTAACTTTAAAGATTTCCTAGCATCAGGAGTCAATGTTCGTGGTGAAGATGGACCAGGGTCTCCGCGAAGGATGTCAAATAAAGGTTTTCGTTGGCCAGTAGTGAGATTTAGTGTAGGAGAAGCCAATTAATGTCTCCCAGTAGTTTTTGGAAATCATTGAGGGTGGTCAAATGTTCTTTATTTATTAAAATTTTGGGAGGTCTAACAAAAGTATCCATGATTTTAAATCCTAAATGTAATATGGGAGATCTGGTTTGAACTTTTTCTTCTGCTATATATAATCCATATTTTTTTTTAATTTTCTACCACTTCACTGAATATATTAAATAAGATTTTTTGATTAGGGTGGGCCAATAAAATATCATCCATGTAATGTAGACACATGAGGTTTGGATATTTATTTTTAATGGGTTGGATAGCCTTGTCCACATATATTTGGCATATGGTGGGGCTATTAGCCATTCCCTGTGGTAAAACCTTCCATTGATATCTCTGATTAGGGCCATTATTGTTTATAGAAGGAACTGAAAAAGCAAACCTGGGGGCATCCAGAGGATGTAGGGGAATAGAAAAGAAGCAATCCTTTATATCAAGACTAATAAGATGGAAATTTTTTGGAATAGCTACGGGACTAGGAAGTCCAGGTTGAGTAGGGCCCATAACTTGCATGGTTTTATTAATTTGTCTAAGATCATGTAACAATCGCCATTTTCCTGACTTTTTCTTGATCACAAATATGGGGGAATTCCAGGGAGAGGTGGAAGGTTCTATATGTCCTGCTTCTAATTGTTCCTGAACTAGTAGGTGGGCCGCTTGTAATTTCTCTTTAGATAGGGGCCACTGAGGGACCCACACTGGCTTATCAGAAAGCCATGGTATTTTCAAAATTATTTTCTCAGTGGCCCCCCCAAAAAATATCTTTTTCCTTTATGATAATGATTACTTTTAGGGTTAAGATTACTCTGTACTTTTTGATAATGATTTCTTTTATGGTTAAGATTACCCTGAAGGTTTTCACATTTAACATCTGCAGGCTTGGTTGCAAGGTGTACTCCCATTTGTTGCAAAATATCTCTTCCCCATAAAGTAACCGGTAGATTAGGTAAAACATAAGGCTGAAATGTTCCTTTATGGCCTTCATCATCCTCCCATTTTAAAATTACCGCACTTTTATCTGGGAGGTTATTATATCCCAAGCCTCTTAAACTGGTTGAAGCTTTTTGCAGAGGCCAGTGCTTGGGCCATTGGCGTAAATTAATAATGGAAGAGTCAGCTCCAGTATCTATTAATCCCTCCATTTCTATTCCTTGGATTTTTATTTTACACATAGGCCTCTTTGAACAGTCTCGAACCCAGCAAGCCATGGGTCTTGAGTCAGTGGAACAAAATCCTCTATTGTTCCGTTCTTGAGGCATACCCATTTTAAATGAATTATGTAAATTGGGAAGGAGAAGCAACTGAGCAATTCTATCTCCTTGATTAACAGAACTTATACTTTGGGGTGAGCTAAGCATTATTTTTATTTCCCCTTTGTAGTCTGAGTTTATTACACCTGGGGTCACTTGCAAACCTAATAAGCTTTTAGGACTACGCCCGATAATAAGTCCTATAGTCCCTGAGGGAAGAGGTCCCCTGACTCCTGTGGGAATCAGTTGAACCCCCATTTCAGGTGTTAACACTATTCGGGTGGTGGAACAGAGGTCTAATCCTGCATTTCCTCTTGTTCCTCTGGCGAGGGAGTGGATGGGTAGTAGGGATTGTGTCGGGGAAGCATCTGAGTGGATGCTTGAGGATACTCCTCCTGCAATGCCCCATATGTTTGTGGGCCCCGGGGTATTGGGCCCCGTGCCCCGTTTTTTGAATTCCTGAACAAAGTATTTCCATGGATGTCAAATTTTGAATGGCATTTATTGGCCCAATGATTTCCCTTTTTACACCTGGGACAGCGGCCTGGGGCACGGTATGAGCTTGGTCTTATTTCTCTTTTGGGATTTTGCCTAGAATTGCCTGATTGATTATGATAATTTTGCCTGGAATATCCTGATTGATTATAATGTCTACGTTTAGCCTTTGTGAAATTTCGAGGGGAACCACCTCTCATTGAGGCTGCAATCACATTTCCTGTGACAAAGGCCTCATTTATATCTTTACATAGTTGTATATATACGGAAAGATCCTTTTTATTTCTCCATGGCCTGATGGCTGCTTGGCACCATTTATTAGATTTTCATAAGCTAATTGAACAACTAATGGCATAGCTTGGTCAACATCTGCAAACACACTCCCTGCAGTTCTCAAAAGTCGAACAGCAAAATCAGCATATGGCTCATTAGGTCCTTGAATCACTTTTGACAAGCTACTTTGTAGATCCCCAGGTCCTTGTACAGTTTTCCATGCCTCTAAGGCAGCTGTGTTTATCTGAGCATATACATCTGGGTCATAATCTGTTTGAGCCTGTAAGTCTGCGAATTGCCCTTCTCCTGTGAGCATGTCTATATTATAGTTTCCAAACCCTGCAGCCACGTTTCTTTTAGCCGTTTCTATACAAAGTTCTTGGAATTGCGATCACCAAACCAAGAATTGCCCCCCGCTTAATGTTGCTTTACATAGACTTTTCCAGTCTGAGGGGGTTAAGCTAAAGGTGTTAAGGGACTCCAGCATACTCAATGTGAAAGGAGCTTGGGGCCCATAAGTCATTACTGCCTCTTTGAGATTTTTTATTGTTTTGAAATCTACTGACTGATGGACCCTCTGTCCATTTTTCTTTTCAAATGCTGGCGGTTCCCAATGTATCTGTGAGTTGCCCTCGAGAGTGCATAAGCGATCAGAAAGACTTTTTATTTCTGTTTCTAGGGTATGCAAATGCCTAGTAATACCCTTCATATTTTCTGTAATGGATTCTACCCATGGGGGAGTAGAGGACACAAGTGGTTCCTCTACTTGACGGTCCTTTTTCTCGGTCTTTTTTAGTTTCTTTTTCCTCATTTTCTCAGGATCACTTTTACTAGATTCCTCACCACTGCTAATTTCACTGACAGCAATATCCTAAGGCCCAGGTTCCATTAAGAGCAAGTATCTTTCAGCTATCACCAATAACTCCTGAATAGCTCTAATAGCTTGGATTTTTGTCATTTTTGGGACTCTTCTAATACTCTCTTTACTGGTCTTAGTTGGCCCAGTGGAAGCTACGCTTTTTTGATCACTTCCACTTTTTTCTATATCCTCCTCACTGAGAACAGAGTCAGGTTTATCAAGGAGTCTTTGCATAGCCTCTATCACTTGGGATTCAGTTATATTCGAACCCATCTTTAGAGACCTTTCAGTTCTTACCTGTCCGCTCCGAAGTCCCCGTACGGGCCGCCACCTGTTACTGCCTGAAGCGATGGCCGCTTGGAGCAACGAAGCCGCAGGAAGAAGTTCAGAAGCAAACTGGAGACAAACAGCTTTTTATTCTGATAACTTTTCTCTCTGGCTCTAACAACGACTAACACACGCCGCACACACCACCAAAATGGCGCTGACCCGATCAGCAATCTCGGCCAAGTCACTCGAGATCCCGGGCCAAGTCCCGTGAGACTACGGAAGGCGACAATGCCCAAATCTCCATGGCTCATAGTCAACCGCAATTCATGCCATCTCCCCAAACAGGGCTCCTGCACCTTATTACATTGTTTTTTTTGAAATATTTTGATATTAAAATAATCATTCCATTTTACTTTGATCTGTATTAACACAGCATACAATTGTTTACACCCTTATTTTAAACTTATTTATATCTATATTTTATTGAAAATAGATGTCTTATAGACAGTATATAAATATTTCTGCCTTTTTAATCTTAATTGCAAACCTTTTCATTTTAATTGGGTAGTTTAGATGATTTATATCTTACGTGTTTATTTCATGTGTTTATTGATTTGCCTGGGTATAGATCCACAATTTTTCCTTTTCTTTTCTTTTTACTATATATATTCTTTGTTTGGATTTCCTTATTTATTGTCTTAATATTTTGTTTTTCTTTTCTATTTGTTTGCTTTGTTTTTTACACTACAGATTTAACCTGAGGGTCCTTAACCACTTAAACAAATCTCTATCCCTTTTACGTTTTATTTTCAAACAGAGTCTCGCCAAGTTGCTTAGGTGCTGAGGTTAGCTTTGAACTTGTGATCCTCCTGCCTCAGCCTCCTGAGTCACTGGGATTATAGGCATGCACCTTGATACCCTATTTTAATATTGTTGATTGGACTTTTATGATTAAATTTCGCCTACATTTTTGGTGTGCTAAGGGGGTTCACTCTAGCATGCCTGGAATTAGTCTGATGTGCTGTGCTAAAGTAAAAGAAGTAACTGTATGGCACTGACACCTGGTCAAGGCATCAAATATAATGATTATCAGTGTTGTTTTGCAACCCTGGCTCATCTTGTTTCTTAGGACACTTTTGGAGACATTTGTATTGTCCTCACAATGCTATTTATTGAAAGCAGTGACCTCTATGATTTTCAAATGGTTTCAATGAGCCCTCAGAGTTCTGTGCCTTTGGGACAAGTCCTGTAGCTGTAGTATACCTTTGTGACCAGGTATAGGAGTCAGGAGATACACTCTAACTAACACTGATTCTGTTGCTGTTTGCACAGAATGTCTGTATATGACTAATGACAGAAAATATATACCAAGACAGCAAATACATACTAAAAACCACAGACAATTTTCATTTGAAGGAGACATTTGTGAAGTTATGATAAAAACATACAGCATGAATTTGTTATTGTTATACAACAAAAGTATATCTTTAAATCTATATCATAAATTATTGCAAATGTTATATATCTACACATTCGTTTTTTATCATCTAATTAATTTCATGATGCTATAATACAGATATCTTGCTATCAAAATAGAAACAATAATTTTGTTACAAAGCTTTTAAGCTCGGGCTCATGGGTCAATGGAATGTACTGTGACATCAGACTTCATTCCAATAGGTCTAGAATCGGCCTGAGCTTTTTTTTTGAAGTGGAGACATATATGCATTTCACTGACCTCTGGTCATGCACAGATGTACTGAGTGACTGAGTGACAGTGGATTTATGTTATCTTTTTTCTTTGTAACTTTGGATTTGAGACAATTCTGAGAACATTTGTGCTAGCCTGTCAGTATTACTAGTAACAGAAAGATTGATTTTTGTACCTGGTTTTGATGAGATTCCTACAGATTTCTATCATTGTGACTGGTCACATAGCAATAATATTCCTACGTGACAAACAGCATATAAGAAACCCCAGACAATACCCCACACTGAGCACTGTTCCTGAGGTGTTCTGGTTCATGGTTTAGTGGTTCCTGATCTGAAGGAAAAAGTGGGTCTGGTATGATCCTACCCAGGGAGGACAATCAAAGTCTGGGTGTGTCGCAGACAGCTCTTTGTGAGGCCACCTTTAGTAACAAAGCATATATATATACATTTATGTGTGTGTGTGTGTGTGTGTGTGTGTGTGTGCATATATATATATATATATATGTATATATATATATGGATGTGTATATATATATATATTTTAACTTTAATGCTTTTGCTGTGTTCTATCAGTTTGCTGCATCAAATTGCAGTTGTATAAGCTTTGACTTTTAAGTGCTAATTTTCTTCTTTAGAAAACCAGCTGTATTTGACTCTGATCATTAGTGCAGGAAGCAATGCTTAACTCTCTCTCTCTGTATAAACACACACACACACACACACACACACACACACACACATATGGTGGTACTTTAGGGTTTAGAGTATAATATTTTAATTTATCAGTCTACCTTCATGTAGATTATTAGGAGCATTAGAAACACACTTTCATTTTCTTTATCCCCACCCTTGTGTTACTTTCTTCAAACACATACTATATTTATGCTATTAAATCTGCTTTCTCAGATTCAATTATGATTGTAAAATAATTTAAAAATGTGGAAAAGTGTTTTTAAGTTTATACATGTTGCCTTTTTCCTTGCTCTTCTTTTCATCATAAAATGCTGATTTCCATCTGTCTTCCTCTTCTGTATTTTTCCATTAAAATTGCTTTATTGTTTTAATTATGCATACTTTGAGCACAGCATGTTTACTTTAAACAGGTGCACAATGTGCAATGATTGAATTAGTGTTATTAGTTATTATTGCCAAATCCTTAAATAGTCATCATGTTTTGTCTTGAGAAACTTTGAACTCCTATCTTCTAGTTCTTTATAAAATATACAATAAATTGTAAGTTATAGTAACTGTAGTGCAGTTTAGAATACCAGTAGTTATTTCTCACAACTGCCTGTATTTTTTACACATTTATCTGGACTCTCTTTCTCTTTCTCTCTTCCCTTCCTTGCCACTAGTCTCTACTTCTAGTCTCTACTTCTATGAAATCAACCATTTTGAATTCCACATGTATGTGAAATCATGGATCATTTGTCTTCCTTTGCTGAGCACTTCACTTAAAAATGTCCTCCAGTCTATCCATTTTGCTGCAAATGACAAGATCTTTTCATTTTCCTGAGTAATATTCCATTGTATATATGATTTTTTTTTGTCCATTGTCTGAAGAACTTCCTTTATCTGGAAGTTGGCTTACAAAAACCTTTTTCAACTTATTATAATGAGTTTTTAAAAAAATATTTTTTTCTCCATTTTTAAAAGATCTTATCACAGAACTGAAATTGTAGGCTAAAAGTATTTTGCTTTTGCTTTTTCATTTTTGGTACTTTAAAGTTGCTTGCTTCACTGTCTTCTGTCTTGAATCTTAACTGATAAAAAGTCTGTTGTCCTTCTAACCTATATTCTTCTTACATGAACATTTCTTTTCTATGGTTGCTGCTATGGTTTGGGTTGTGAGGTGTCCTCCATAAGCTCATGTGTGAGATAGTACAAGAAGGTGCAGAGAAGAAATGATTGGGTTGTAAGAGTCTTAACCCAATTAGTGATTTAATCCTCTGATAGGATTTAACTGAGTGGTAACCAAAGTGGTAGGGTATGGCTGCAGGAGGTAGGAATTGGGGCGTGGCATTGGGTATGTATATTTGTATCTGTTGAGTGGACTGTGCTCACATCTGTACTTGCTGGTCATGATGTGAGCTGCTTCCCTCCAAAACACTCTTCTGCCATGATGTTCTGCCTCACCTTGAGCCCAGAGGAATAGAGCCAAACTTCTATGTACTAAGACCTTTGAAACTGTGAGCCTCTAAATGAAGGTTTCCTTCTGTACAATTGTTCTGGTTGGGTTCATTTAGTCACAGTGACAAAAACCTGACTAAAATAGTTGCTTTTAAATTTTTCCTTCTCTCTTTTACCAGTTGTAAGCAGTTTCACTATAATTGTTTAGATGAAATCATAGTGAGCAGTTAAAAATTTTAATGTCCTTAAATCTGTTACTTTATACTTTCAATAAACTTGCAAAAGTTAGAGCCATTAACTTTAAAAAAAAAATTTTTGTTACACGCTCATACCTTCTTTTGGGTTTTCAAATTACTCATGTATTAGGCTTTTGATACTTAGCCCACTACTCACTGATGCTTTAATAATTTTATTTTATTTTTCCTCTTTTTTGTCTCATTTTCAATAATTGCTATCAGTATGCCACTAAATTCACCAATTTTTCTACAATATGTTATCTACTTTTCAGTCCCTGCAGTATTTTCTGACTTGGACATGAGAGTTCTTATTTCCAGAAGCTTAATTGATCTCTTATATCCTCCTCTTATGTATTTGTCCTGTGTCCAATCTTCTCTTCAGCTTTTAAGATGTGTAAGATTCAGCTGTGATGATTATTTAAATGATCCTGTCTACAAATCCTAATATCTCTGTTAATTCAGTCAGATTTAACTTACTAATTAAGTCCTCTCAATATTTTGGAGATTTTTTATTTCTTTTGTTGTTTCATGTCATGTATGAAATTTGTTGGTTGAATACCCAGATTTATAAATTTTACTATGTTGAGCACCGTATAAATATACTTTTTAAAAATATATTTATTTATTTACTTTAGTTGTACACAATGCAATGCATTTATGTTTACCTGGTGCTGAGGATCGAACCCGGGCCGCGCACGTGCGAGGTGAGCGCTCTGCCGCTGAGCCACAACCCCAGCCCGGTATAAATATTCTTGAGTTTTTTTTTTTTTTTTTTTTTTTTTTGAGGTTTTGTTTGTTTGTTTTTGTTGTTCTTTTATTTTTGTGGATACAGAGAGCAATTTTGCCGGGCGCGGTGGCGCACGCCTGTAATCCCAGCACTTTGGGAGGCTGAGGCAAGAGGATTGTGAGTTCAAAGCCAGCCTCAACAATGGCGAGGCACTTAGTAACTCAATGAGACCCTGTCTCTAAATAAAAAATACAAAAAAGGGCTGGGGATGTGACCCAGTGGTCGAGGGCCCCTGAGTTCAATCCCCAGTACCAAAAAAAAAAAAACAAAAAAAAAAAAAAAAAAACAGAGAGCAATTTACATGAGAGCACTTTGATCCTTTCACAATTAGATTATAAGCTTTGTCAACTGGAAACAGTCTAGATCTGATTTTCCCCACTAACAAGGAAGGGTTTTCTCTAATTGTCTAATGTCCTATTAATTGTAAGTTTTTTCACCCTTTTAGTTGGAAATATGGATTGCTCCTTGAACAGTAGGAGTTCCTGAATTCTGTCTGCTTTGGAGCTGTATATTCTTTTTTGCCATATATTCTTTTTTTCTTATATTGGCACTGATGAGTACTCAGCTGAAGAATTGAGAGGAACCCTCTGTAGATTTTGAAAGCCTTCTCCTCTCTTTGAGCAGATTTCTCACTTTTATGGATCTATATTCGCTTTGTGCAATCTCTCCTTTCTATTACTGAAATAATAAAATATTACTCCCCTGAAAATTATTTCTGCCTTGAAATGCTCAAATTCTTAACCATCTCTCCTCTACTGCAAGAGATTGATGGTGTCTCTTTGGATTCTTCCTCCCTTCAATGCAGCTTGAAAATTGTATAGGCAATAAGCTGAGTCAATCCCTGAATTTGTTTCTCTCAGGTATCACTGTTCTTTGCTGCCTATTTCCTGAACTATAAAAAAAAAAAATTATTGCTTTATCTGTTTTAGTTTTTAGTTGTTTCAGGTGGAACAGGAAAGCTTGTCTCTGGTGTTCCATCATGGCTGCGAGAAGCAACTAAGGTCTGTCACTTACAACAGAATGGATGTTTTATCACTAAGATTTAGGGTACCATGGAAGATCAAAAGAGAAGCTTGTTTCTATGGTTTTCTTTCATGGATACTTATTTATTCTCTTCCATTGTTCATGGTTTCCCAATTTGTATTTAGTTAAATTTTAGCATTAAAAGAAATGGGGATTTTCTAAAATTTAATTTCTAACAAATTACTATGATTAAGTTTTATTTTATAGTCTTCACTATATTGCATTTTATTAAAATATATGACTGGATCCTACTTGCAAATAAACTAAATATATTGTAATCAAAGAGTAATATTTGTTTACAGACTATATACCTTTCACTTATAAAACAGGAAAGAAACACAAAAAAATATGTTCAAAAAAAAAAAAAAAAAAAAAGAAATTGTTCTACCTGTGCAGTTTGTTTTTATAAAATGTGAAAAAATATTGGTGGGGTACTACATAATCTTACTCTTTTTGTTTTTGAAAGATTTGTTCAATAAAAATAAAAGCATATAGTCAGGTACGATGGTTCAAACCTGCAATTCAGCTACTCAGAGGGTGAGGCAAGAGGATCTTAAGTTCAAGGCCAGCCTCAGCAATTTAGCAAGACCCTCAGCAATTTAGCAAGACCCCCTCTCAAAAATAAAATAAAATAAAACATGAACAAATAAATAAATAGAACTGGGGATGTACCTTTGTGGTAAACTTCTCATGGGTTCAATCCCCAGTAGAATAAGATAAATAATAAGTACTAATTAACTATATGGATTTATAAGCTATATTTTAATTTCTGATTATTTGTCTGTGCCCATCTTGTTTAACAAATCCATATAAAGTATTCTAAGTGGTTGAGAAGTAGGTGAAAGAAATGAAGATATTTCCTATATGTAGTTTATGTTACTATTAGAGAATTGGATAGACGATTGGATGGTTTGTAAGTAGATAATCATGTGGATTAGATGACAGATGGATAAAGACAGAGTGAGTGAGAGATAGATAGATAGAGTTTCCCTCTCAGCAAATGACAATGAAAGAGGAAAGAATGATGTTAGAGCATCAGGTAAAGTCTCTGAAAGAAATATTTAGCTGAGATGGGAACAGTGGATCACAGGCAGGCTCACAGACTCTGGGAAGTGATGTTTTTGGATAAAGGGAGGAAGAAGTCAGGCGTGTGTTTATAAATTAAAGGAGAAAGAAAGATATATAGCACTGAGTGTGGTCAGGTCTTGCATATACCTTTAAATATGGTTAGAGAATTATTACCAAAGGTATTATGAATTGAGGGTTTGTGAGAATACCCAATTATAAAGGTGAGAAAGTATGGAAACTTGGTTTCTAATCAATTTTAGGCTTCTTTCCATTCTCCAAAAATCTACACTTAAAGAAGTTTGGGATTATAAAAAAATATCTTAAGCACTAGAATTAAACAAACCTTGGTTTGATTCTGCTCTGACATTAAGTATGTGATCTTGGGCCTCCAGGAATTAAAAGCCATTTGAGCAGATTCCATCTCTCTTCAAAAACACTTGCTCAATCTCATTACTTCAGTCAGTAGTGCATCACTCCATTTGCCTGACAAAACATGGAGGGTTAAATAACACAAATAACAGAAATGTTGAGAATGTAAATGAAATATAACAATACTTTTAAAATGAACCTTATGAAGTATAATCAAAACATTAATATTATAATTCATTAGGTTCTCCTTAAAGCAAGATACAGGTTTGTAAAAGTTATTATCCACATTGAACTGGCTAAAACTGATTTAACTCTTTGTTCAGAGGAACTTTATAAAAGGCTAGAATCAGGCCAGTCTTTGAATCAGGTTACTCTTTAGAAATATTTCAAACATTGTGGACTTCATAAAACTGATACTTAGTGCAATTTGCATTGATCCCATCTATTCTGGTTGATTTGAAATAAGACCTGATATGCTGTCCATAATATTAACAAGTTTTGTGCCTAGATATTTGCTTTATGTGAATATTATTGACTTTATGGTACTAGATGTACTATCACAAAACTAATTAAAATAAATTAAAATAAGTAAAACATATCTGATTTTTTTAATTAGTTACCTATGAAAGTTGTTAAAGCCTCTGTAACCAATCTTATCTCCAAAATACCTGTGATATTGAACATCACTTGATAGGTTAGTATTTTTACATATTTTCTAGCTACAACTTTCTCATAAAAACTGTCAAAGATTTTGAATAGTCACCAACAGATGAACATCATTGTCTTTCTTTGTTTCTCTATAAATATGAGTATTTATACTAGTTTTATTTTTACCCTTTCCAGTATCAGGGAGCATAGTAGGAAAGATACAATTTGCTTTGTTTGGGGATCATTGAATAAGAAACAGAGAAAAGAGCATTAGTACAAATGCTGTATTTGAGGTCTTTGCAAGAAATGCAGATATATGGTGTTTTACCCACTTGAGGTGGGAATGCATTTCACATGTCTAAAGAAGAGAGTCTCAGAAGAGCAGCCTCTACCTAGGACTAGTGAGAGGCAGCCCAATCCTGTTTCCTCTTCCTGGGTCTACAGGTGATTATTTTTCCTAGTCTTCCTTACAGCTAGTTGTGATCACACTATTGAATTTCTGCCAATGTATGTCCGGAGTGCTTTGTCACTTTTAGCTCGGGCCCTGGAGATTTATCACAAGATCTTCTGAGCCTTCTTTCCCTCCTACTCCTATAAATGAAACTGAAAAATTTCACAGGTGATGGAGCCAGAAGATAGAAGGGGTCTGGATCACCAAATGACAGCATGAAGGGGAATCAGACAGGAGGGCATCCAACTGGTTCTGTGCTTCTCAGGTGTAAGGAATGAACTTTGTTTTTTTAAGTCAGTTATACTTTGGAGTATATTTATAAGAACCATTTTTTTCAATAGTTGAAAGAAAAAGATAAAAATTGTAACTTGTAAGAAGATAGGTAATGGAAATAATTTTTAAATTTATGTACCTAAAGTTTCTTTCAAGATTTTTGACACATAATTGGGTACACAATTAAATGGCTATACACTGACTAAATTGGTAGAATAAATTTTAAAAATGTCTGGAAAGAGTATGCTTTATAAAATAAAAGGTATCTAAGCCCATCATGGGTTCATTTATGATTTAGGTTTAAGTTTACATTAATTTATCTTCATCATCACACAGGTGACAATAAAATCTATCATTGAAAGGGCCCTGGTTCTGAATTAGTTTCTTATTGCTATATCAATTTGGTGGAACAAATAAAAAAACCACAAAGTTATAGTTTTGCATTGTTTTTGATCATTCCGACCTGAATTGCTCTGAGCTAAAATTAAGGCATCAAGAGTGTGTTACCAGAAGAATCTGCTTCTTGGTCTTTTCCAGTTTCCATAGACAGCCTTGTTGCTTGGCCCTTGAACCCTTCCTCTAATTTCTATGGTCTGAAACAGCAGGCTGAGTCGTTATGGCATCCTTTCATTCTAACCTCTTCTCTTCTACTTCTTTCTTTCACTTTTAGGGACCCTATTCTTCATTGGGCCAACCTGAATGTCCCAGGGTATCTTAACTATTTTTAGATCATCTGAATAGTAAGGTTAATTCCATCTACCAATATACCACCCCTTTGCTATGTAAGGTATTATCATTACTTACTAGAATGTGGGCACTATTATTCTTCCTACCACAGTTCTTTCATACACATGTAACAATCTATTATCAATGAAATTCACAAAGCACCACAAACAAGAATCTTCATTGGAAATCATAGATTCCACACTTCACATTAGTCTAATTTTATTAATTTTCATTTCCCTACAGACCCTAAAAGGGAGGTATTAGCAAAGTGAAAGAGGTGAGGAATTGAAAACACTCACTGTGTTTCATTTTAATTTTGAACATATTTGGAATCATCCTGTATTATGTGAGATCAGAGTAGTTAATGAATTTCCCATCTGTTCTTGTTTGATACTTTCCCAATTTTTTCTACTATATATTCATGCTCTTAAAATAGCTGATATAGTCTCTTGTGGGGACAGCCATGTGCCTTTCAACATAGCAGAGGGTTCTGAGATGTTTTCATTTCCTATTCTTGCAGCCTAGAAGTATCTGGAGTAACATCCAATTTCACATTCATCCATGATCACTCAGAAACCCATTTAGCTTGAGGCAAATGGGACATATTCTCTTTCACATTACTGACACTATGCAAGAAAAAAATGATGAAGGATCCCACAGCTTTTGGTATTCAATTCCCCAAATCTATATTTATACCATGCTGTTTTCATTGAAGGAAGGTTGGTCTCACATCACAGGTCTACCTCAGACTTAAGGTTTTTAACACTTCCTGACATAGGACATTTGAGCTTAAAAGCTGAACTATCAAACTTTCTTTTTATCTTTTTGAACATTTTTCTCAATTCCTCTTAAAAAACAAAATAACTGATACTTTGTTATTTACACCTTGGTTAAATTTTCCAATAACAGGAAAAAATAAAGTCTAAAGATTCCTAGGAATTCAGGTTTCCAATTCCTGGAACACCCCTAATTTACTTTAGTTCACATCAATTAGTGTGTATAATATTGTACATTGTACACTTTCTCAGAGTGGCCAAAGTCGTCCAACCATCTCATTGAATGCTCTTACTAAAATAGCTCAATTTAAGTATGAAGAGTGAGACTTTTATCTTATCCTTACAAGGCTTCAATGTCATTACACTGAATGACACTTGGTGTCTAAAGAGAGCAAGACAGAAGTAAAAACAATTGGAGATTGAATGAGAGTTGAGTCTTATTTGAGCACAGCCCTGAAGAGCTTTGAGATAGGAATTCTTCAAAGAGAAATAAACCTCTCCATGAGTGAGCTCCAAAATATCCAGAATTGGAAAGTATTGTTTGATTTCTTCAAATAAAGCAAATTTCTAAGGTCAAGTCTAGAGTCAAACAACACATTAGTTCAGTTACAAAATTTTACACTGAAAAGGAGAGGTCAAACCAGCTGCTGGAAGAAAAATCCAGGATCTAGAGGAGTGAAGAAGAATCAGGGCCAAGGGCCAAGAATAAGTGAGGAGCAAGAAAGTAAACATGTTACCATAGTCAGAAAATTGAGACTGAAGGAAAGCCAACAGCTATTATATAAGAGATTTATTTCTGCAAGTAAAATTTTGAGTCCTACATTGTCTTGTAATACAATGATAGTTTTTTTTTTATTTCCTCAAATTGATGTCTCAAACCATTTGTATATTTCTTCATGTTTTATTATACAGAAACTAAACCAAGTCTTAGTTCTGTGATTTACAAAGCATATTTACCTCTGAAGAAAGCATTTAGGTTCACAGAACCTTAGAGTAGTTGATTAGTCATTTGGATGACTCTATGCGTTTTCACTGGATGTCGGACACTGTCAAATTCGAACTGCTTCAATGTATATTTAGAAATATTGAAAGGACTACTCTTGGAGATAAAGCGAGGAAGAATATGATAATATTTGTTGTTGTTCTTCTTCTTCTTAGACTATTTTTCTTATGTTTCAGAATATTAAGCTTGTTTGTGCAAAGTTTAATTTCTTACTAGTGAAGTGGTTGTAACAGAGTAGAATCTTAGAAACAAATCAAAAATTTACTTTCATATCCTTAAAAAATAAGTAATATTTTCATTTTTCTCAGTGAACACTGCTCTTAGTAGCATCAGAGAGAGAAACGAGATAGAAATTGTTGTCGCCTGAAGCGATGGCCGCTTGGAGCAGAGAAGCCGCGGGAAGAAGTTTAGAGACGAACTGGAAACAAACAGCTCTTTATTCTGATAACTTTTCTCTCTGGCTCTAACTACACCCCAACACGCCGTCCACACTCCTCTAACCTCCAAAATGGCGCAGACCTCCTCCGTAATCTCGCTCAAGTCCCTCGAGATCTCCGGCCAAGTCTCGCAAGATCCTGGGCCAAGTCCCATGAGACTACGGAAGGCGCCAATGCCCAAACATGTCCAAAGCCAAAGCCCGTAGTCCACCGCAATTTAAGCCATCTCCCCAAACAGGGCTCCTACAAGAAATAATACTCTTTGAGACATAACCATGTAAGAAGTGTACTGATGGTTATTATAATAAATCCTCAAAGTAGCTCTATGATGGACACCTTGGTTGACTCTGTAACTTGGCCCTTATGAACAGGGCTGCAATGAATATGGTAGTGCAGGCAGACTTTTCTTCAATATATTGTTTTTTAATATTAAAAATTATATACTTTTTAAATTTTTAAAAAAATTTATTTATTTATTCTAATTTGTTATATATGACAGCAGAATGCATTTCAATTCATAGTGTACATATAGAGCACAATTTTTCGTATATATGATGTGCATCCCATTCCACCTTCTTCCTACTCCAGACCCCTCCCTTTTGCTCCCTCCCCTTTGCCCTATCTAAAGTTACTCCATTCCTCCCATTCTCTGCCTCCTATCCCTATTATGGATCAGCATCCTCATATCAAAGAAAACACTCAGCATTTGGTTTTCTGCGATTGGCTTACTTCACTTAGCATAATATTCTCCAACATGCATTTATAGACTTGCCATGATTTTATTCTTTTTCAATGTTGAGTAATATTACATTGTGTATATATACCACGGTTTCTTTATCCATTCATCTATTGAAGGGCATCTAGGTTGGTTCCACAATTTAGCTATTGTGAATTGTGCTCCTATACACATTGATGTGGCTGCATTACTATAGTATGTTGTTTTTAAGTCCTTGTGTATAACCGAGGAGTGGGATAGCTGGGTTAAATGGTGGTTCTGCTCCAAGTTTTCTGAGGAATCTCCATACTGCTTTCCATATTGGTTGTACCAATTTGCAGTCCCATCAGCAGTGTATGTGTGTGCCTTTCTCCCCACATCCTCGCCAACACTTATTGTTGCTTGTATTCTTAACGGCTGCCATTCTGACTGGAGTGAGATGAAATCTTAGAGGAGTTTTGATTTGTATTGATCTGATTGCTAGAGATGTTGAACATTTCCTCATATATTTGTTGGTTGATTGTGTATCATCTTCTGAGAAGTGTCTGTTTGGTTCCTTGGCCCATTTATTGATTGCTTTATTTGGGTTTTTTTGGTGTTAAGATTTTTGAGTTCTTTATGCATCCTAAAGATTAGTGCACTAACTGATGTGCATGTGGTAAAAATTTGTTCCCATTCTGTAAGTTCTCTATTCACCTCACTGATTGTTTCTTTGGCTGAGAAGAAGCTTTTTAGTTTGAATCCATCCCATTTATTGATTCTATTTCTTGCACTATAGCAGTCTTATTAAAGAAGTCAGGGTCTAATCTGACATGGTGAATATTTGTGCCTACGTTTTCTTTTATGAGGCACAAGGTCTCTTGATTAATTCCTAGATCCTTGATCCACTTTGAATTGAGCTTTGTGCATGGTGAGAGATAGGAGCTTAATTTTATTTTGTTACATATGAATTTCCAGTTTTCTCAGCACCATTTGTTGAAGAAGCTATCCTTTCTCCAATATATGTTTTTGGTGCCTTTGTCTAATGTGAGATAACTATATTTGTGTGGGTTTTGTTTCTGTGTCCTCTATTCTTTACCATTGGTCAACAATTATATTTTCGTGCCATTACCATACACTTTTTGTTACTATTGCTCTGTAGTATCATTTAAGATCTGGCATAGTGATGCTTCCTGCTTCACTCTTCTTGCTAAGGATTGCTTTAGCTATTCTGGGTCTCTTATTGTTATTATGGTGGGAGGGTTGGTCCAAGGATCTTTTTTGGGGCCTACTCAAGTGATGTGGCCACATGGTCTTATCTCCTTATATTGCCCGTAATGTTTGCAATTTCTAGTCTCTAATTTAGTCTCTAAACTATATCTCATTCACCCCCTCCCTTTCTACTTTCCAATCAGGAACCTTTCTCTCTGGAGGTCTTGTGGGCTGCACTCTGTGGGCTGTGGACCGGTCATGGAGAGCTGTTTTATATCGGGCAGCTTGGGACTAGGTTTTGTGAACCGCTTTTGTGAGTTATGGACCAGAGGTATAGCCCGAAAGCATGGTGCTGGAATAATGGCTGCCAGGGAGAGGGTGGGGTTGGGGACTTCCAGTAACTTGATATTTCTTCTAAGCCCCAGCCAGTGTTCCATGCTGAAAGTTGCCCCAACTAAAGATGGCAATGAAAGTGTCCCAAGATGGAGGTGGCTGCTTTCAGCGATAGGGTGTTGGGGGACGGGTGGGGCCAGGTATTGGCTTTGAGTGGTGTGTTCAGAGATGTAGCTCTGTGGTGTGCAGTATTGTGGCTAGCGGCTGTCACAGGACGCAGTGCAGTGTCCCCAGGTGCAGGTTACCACATGTAGGGTACTGTGGCAGTAGTTGCAGTGCCTCAAAATGGAGGTGACTAGAGAAACCCCATTCTGGTAGATGGGGGCCCACAAAGGAGTTGGCAGCCGGTGTTCCTGCCCGTGGGCAGCAGCTGGCTGTCCTGTGCCAACGCTGAGACCTGGAGATCTGTGCAACATGGTGGCCATGATTCCTGTGTGGGAGCAGGCATTGGGGGTCCTTGCAGAGAAACAGTATTCCCACTACTTGAATCCAAGGTTCCAGAGTGACACAGAATACAGCTTCCCTCTAGCCTGCCATCTTGGATTCCCTCCAAAATTATAGTCTTAATAATTTAAGAGATAAATATTATTTGAGATAACCAAATAAGACATTTTCCATATTACCATTAAATTGTCAATATTATTTCTTTCCTGAAATTCTGCATAAAGTTCTTTCTCCTGTATCACTGCAATTTAAGCTTTAAAACTTTGTTCAACAGACACACATAACGATAGACCTTGGACTAGTTTTATAAGGATATTTCTTCATAGTACTTCTTAATAATATTGATTATTCAACCCTCACGGGAATTGAATCAAAATTTCTGGTGATGAGGCCCAGGACTATCAACTTTAGCAAAATATTAGGAGTAACTAATGTGTACTAAATTTCAAGAGCCACTGTTCACAGCCTACAATACACATTAAATTCTCTTCCCTACTCCCACTCAATAATTTTCACTAAGTTATGCCACTAAGGGATAACTTTTTTTGTGTGTGGCATCAAAAACTTAATAGCATGTGGAAATGTCAGGAGCATGAGGAAGGGGCAGTAAGAGCAATCTGTAAGTTCTTCAAAATTTAGACTCCAAGTATTTGACTCAGAAATTATCTAAAAAGTGCAGGATTATCAAATCAACACTCTTTATGAACCATGATTATCATCCATTTACTGTTGAAAATCTTCAATGAAGGGGCTGGGATTGTGGCTCAGAGGGAGAACACTTGCCCCACATGTGTGAGGCACTAGGTTCGATCCTCAGCACAACATAAAAATAAAATAAAGATGTTGTATCCACCTATGACTAAAAAAATAATATTAAAACAAAGAAAATGTTCAACAAACAATAAAGTGTAAAAATTCAAAAAGTGTGAAAAAAGAAAATCCTAACTTTGGAGTTCAAGTTGCTTCTAGCTCCACTTCATGGGGTGACATTTGGAACCTTAAGCATGATGAATTCTGTGGACTGTGTTTGCTGATGTCCTCTACATATGGGTTCACTGCTTCCAGAATCTGATAACCTGGGAGATCTTTTATCAGTTCAGCCTGGGAAAATTACAAAATATCATCTTGTCTCTACCAGGAGTATACATTAGACACTCCATGAACCTCAAAAGTTTTGTCTATTTCTAATGGCAAACACATTCTTGCTCTAATAATAATAAAAATGGACTTTTTCCAGGCTCATGTTACTTTGGGATTTGTTGTGAGACGATAATGACTACTTCCCTTGAAAGCATCTTCCTATGTAAGCTGATTTATATCATAGTTAGTGCATGCCCATACAATTGGCAGAATTGAAAGACACATTAAAAATTTGCATTTATTCTCTAATTTTACAAAAGTAAAAATTAAAATTAGTGATGCTATTTCTAGTTATTTGAAACAATTTTAAATAAATGTTTTAAAATATGATATAGAAATTAGTGAAATACTTGGAAATACTTTTGAAACAAATACCAAAGCTATCTCATTTTAAAATTACTATAGTAGAAACCACTGAATGTAATGGGAACATAGATTTTGTCAAAGTGTGTTAAAACCAATTGTTTTGATGAAGGAAATGACATTGTATTTTTAAGTATTTCAAGGTATATTTTTATTCATAAGAAATTATTGATTATATAAAATTAAGAAATGGTGTTGATTATGGCAGATACAATGTATAATGAATCAAGAATAGAAATCCTGTTATTGAAAATATGCCCTATATTACTGTTCTGCATTAGCTTAGCTTAAATCTGGGAATAAACTCAACTGACAAAAAAAAAAAAAAAGTTTTTCAGGTAAGGAAAAAGTGTAAATCCATTGAACTACATAATCTCATTGGTTTTTCAGGGTTATACTTGTCTTTATCAGAATTTCCTGGCTAAGAACTAGAAATGTTAAGTTGGTTGAATTACCATTTCATATCTACTGCATGCATTCTATTTTTCTTTGCAACTTTTGATTTACTGGCTCCTATAACTTGAACGTGGTTCATTTCTCAGAAGTTCATACATTCGGAACTTGGTCATCAGTGATGTGATGTTAGGGGGTGGTACGACAATTAAGATGTGGGGCCTACTGGGAGTTATCAGATCATTGAGAGCATTACCCCCCAGAAAATATTAACCTCAGTTTGGGAACACAGGCTTTTTGATTTCCTTTCTCATCATATGTTCCCTCCCTCTTGCATACACTTTCATCCCAATGACATCTACTGTAAAAACCTTGCCAGAACTTGTCTGATGCCTGCTACATGCCACTGAGCCTCCAGAATTATGAGCTATGTAAACCTCTTTTCTCAATAAAGTACCCAGACTCAGGCATTTAAATAATATCAGAAAACCCACTGATTAATTGAAAATTGGTTTAATCACTACCCCTCTTCTTTTGGCTTAAAATGGATCAAGGCCTTTATATTTTATCAATCCAACCTACATAGTCCAACCACCATCAACACTTCAAGTAGTTATAGGGCACACACTTGAAAATGCTTGTTAACGTTTGGGCAAAGTATTGTAGAGCTTGCAAAAAAGATCGTTTTGTTGATTTTTTTCCCCCCAAGTACTTGCAAATATTAAAACTCTTCTATGAGGAATTATGACTTAATCACAATTTATATAGTACACCACCCTACCTGTTGACTATGGGTTTTAGCTCTTTGGCTTTATCTATTATAAATATAGACTCATCTACTTTGGGTATTGGTGGTTTATACTCCACATCTTCTGCAGAGACAGAAAAGTGTAGCAAAAATCTCAAGAGGAAATAATAAATTTTAGGAGACACTGTTCAACAAGTTAAAATAGACCTTTTGTGAAGATTAATGAATGGAGGATAAAGGTGATGTGTTTCAGGGCAAGGATATGTCCAGCCAAGGGCAAGCTGTATGAGTGCCAAAGGAAATGTACAATAAATTCTTCTTCAGTATATTGAACACAGAATAAGGAAAATAAATAAAATTTGTAAATGTTATCTTTTGTTATATATAGCATCTAATCTAGTGAAGGATTTTATTATGGATAAAAATTACTTCATGCAATATTTAGAATCACCTATTAATTTAATATTATTAATATTTTTTTCTGATATCAGAACCAGAGTGTTATGGTAGAAATAATATGGGCTTTAAGTTTACACATGGACATTCAACAGCTGTTATTGATGTTTATTATCTGACAGATATTATTTAAGGGCTTAGATTACAAAATGAACAAAAATCTCAATTGGGAAAAAACAAAATTAAATTAATGAATATAATATATAATTAATTTTATTAAGTGCTTTGGAAAAATAAAGGAGAAAGTGTAATTGGTAGTGGTATTAGTGGGACATAATTTTTTAAAGTGGGACATACTGCTTACCTTAATCTATTGGCATAAATATCCATTTTCATCTTTCTTTGGGCCTCTTTGTACAATAGCATCTGACAAGTGTAAAAGTACATTTATCAAAAACCTTTAAAACTAAGATTTTGTCACCATTTGACCCAGTTATCCCACTTCTTGGTCTTTATCAAAGGACTTAAAATCAGCATACTACAGTGATGCAGTCATATCAATGCTTATAGCAGCTCAATTCATAATAACTATGCTATGGTACCAACCTTTCAACAGATGAATGGATAAAGAAAATGTGGTATATATAGAAAATGGAATATTACTCAGCCATAAAGAAAAATAAAATTACGGCATTTGCCTATAAATGGATGAAACTGGAGACTATCATGCTAAGGGAAATAAGCCAATCCCAAAAAATCAAAGGCCTAACATTCTCTTTGATATGTGGATGCTAACACATGAAAAGGTGGGAGTGAGAATAGAAGTTCATTGGATTAGACAAAGGGGATTGAAGGTAAGGGAAAAGGGAGGAGAATAGGAATGACAGTAAAGTCAACCAAACATTACTTTCCTATGTTCATATATGTTTCCTATGTTCATATACTCTATTATTATGTGTAAATAAAATGAATGAATAAAAAAAATTAAAAACTAGGATTTAAGGTATACAAAAACATTTATTAATGTGAAGCATTTAGGTGAACTTAGTAAAGAGGAAATGAGATAAAGACAATTTTCTTGCAGTTTTTCTTTTCTGAGGACAACTATAGTTACGAATCCTAAAGAGCAGTTTTCAGATTCACCAGCAACTGCAGGTATCTACCATGGCTCATGGAGTCATGGCCTCAAGTATTTTCTTCTTCACTACCTCAAATACATTTACATTTTGCCTAACATACTTCTGAGTATTAATTCCTTTTCTGCACTAATATTTAAATCAGTTTGTGATTTCTGCATTGAACTAAAAATGCTGCAAGAAGTCAAAAAAGGCCTCCTTGAGATAGTGACTTGTGATTGATGATCCGAGGAGGGGAGGGAGCTCACTCTGCAGATATGAGAAGAAGAGCATCTCAGCCAGGACTAAGATCCTGAGGTAGGGGCATGCCTTGCATATTCAACAACTAAAACAGTATGTAGCTGAGATGACTGAGCAAAAGAGAAAATATAAAAGGGAGAGGAAAGAGGTTAAAGCTAACAGGGAGCTAGGTCACTGAGCGTCCCTCAAGGTCATATTAAAGGTGTTGGCTGGAAATGCAGCTGGAATCCAAAGACTGTTTCAAAGCACATTTGTGTCATCCCAAGGATGTCCAGCTGTAGACCCGATAGCACTCTAAGGTCAAGTCAGTAAGGACAGGAAGATACATAGAAGGAAAGTGAGTGAAGACAGGTAGGAGCAAAATCAAGAAAAGAAAGTTTGTTGGAAAACAAATAACAACATATTTTGAAGAGGAGAAAAGCATTAATTGAGCAAGTACTAAAATGTTGAGTAAGATGGAGGTTGTAGACATGATCTAGAGTAGAATTGTTGGGAGAAATGAACGAAAAATACCTAATTGGTTTGGGTACAAGAGAACAAGGGGAGGAAAAACTGGAAGCAATTGGTTTAAAGAATTTTGCAATAATAGTAGTGGGGATGGGAGGAGAAATGGAAAAAGCTATAACTACAAAATAAAAGTGACCATGAACATGTAAGAATATGCCACAGTGAATTTCACCTTTATGTGTATCTATAAAGCATCAGTTAAAAACAAATAAAACGCTATAAACTGGGAACAATTTTACTCTTTCTGTAGTCTTGCTGACTCAGGAGCCTGATGTATGAGTATTAGAAGTTCAAAGTCAGTCTCAGCAATTTAGCAATTTAGTCTCAAAATTAAAAATAGAAAGGGATGTGGCTTAGTGGTTGAATGTCCCCCGGGGTCCTGAGAATAAGAATCACAGGTAGTGGTGCCAGAAATGTGAATGCTTGAAGCTGAGATGTTGCTTTTATTGGTGATGACCAAAGATCTATGTTAGGACATTGGAAATTGATGGTTAGAGTAAGGCAGTTGTCAAAATCTTGGAGAGATTATGGATCAGTGTGCAGGTACTGATGACAGATAAGGATCAGTGAAGCAGATAGTTTAGTTTGTGACATAAATTTGAATTTATGAAGACATAAGAGAATGGAAGGATGTTTTAAGAGTGCAAGGGGGAATAAGGCTCCCACCTATTCCAATCCTGGGCCTAATGTGCAGCAGACCCCGTGTGACACAGCTGCTGCTATCAGTTTCCCAGGGAAACTAGTTTGGACATAGTATCTAATGATAAAGAAAATCTCATAGAAGGTAAAACTATGGTTGATTTTGATAATAGCTGAGACCCAAATGGTACAGTAGTATATAAAAGAAATAATAATTATACCCAAATATTTTACCTTATTCCAGTGCTCTAAAAGTTTTTACTTGTTTCTTTCTAACCATAAATTAATGCTATTCATTAATTTGTTTATTTGGTAAGCAATCCTTAAAATTAACAAGTGCCTTTCAAGAGAAACTGTTGCATAGTTGTAGTCACTGAGAAACATACTCAAGAAATATTATCTTATTCTAGCTCTTGGTTTAAAAGTTTCAGTCCACGGTGGGCTGACTCTATTCCTCTGGGCTCACATTGAGGTAGAATATCATGCTGGAAGGGCATGGTGGCAGAGTGTGGCTTTAGTTAATGGCAGCCAGGGAGCAGAGAGAAAAAAAAAAGGGGGGCAGGGAAGATGTACCCTTCCATTACAAGCCTCCAAGAACCTACTTTCTCTAGTCATGCCCCACCTGCCTACAGTTACTTCTCATTTAGTCCATTCAAACTAGGATGGATTAGTTTGGTTACAACTCTTATGATTCAATCACGTTACCTCTGAATGTTCCTGCATTACCACAGGAGCTTTTGGGGAATACCTAATATCCAAATCACAACATAGACCTATTTTAATATAACAGTGTCAATTCATGGAAATATTTATAGAATTGAATACTTGGGACTTACTTAAACTGAGAACTTGACACACTAATCCTGCCATTTTTGCAATGACTGACACAACCTGCCTCACATAATTGAGACATCAGGATGAATTCTCCCTGTAAGCACAGTGGAACTGCCTGAAAACCTGCACATCATGAAAATCTTGGAGATAGTCAATTTGTTCTTCTATCTCAGGAAGCATCACAGACATTTGGTTTTCCAAGATAGAAACTTCTGAGCCAACCTGATTCCTGATGTCTCCTTCACCTTGTACATTCAATCATTCGTTTTACTAATCATTCCTCATAAATATCTCTTGAATCTGGCTTTGCCACTCCATTTCTACTGCCAGTGCCCTAATTCAGGTCATCATTATCTATTCTCTGGAACTTATCTACATTCTTTTTTACAGGTAATATCTTGTCACTTAATCTTTTCTTTACTCCAGTCCATACTCCTTGCAATAGAGTCATCTTCTCAGAAAATTTCAGTGCATGTGGATGTCTGTTTGCTTGGAACTAATGTTGAAATACTTAGGGTTGTACAAGTGAGGTTAATTATTGAATATGTATTATATTTCTTAAAAGTTTGAAGCATTGGAATGTAAGGCTTATTTTATACATTTTTTTTTCATTTTTGTTCATGGTGCCCAGTGCAATGGTGAATACAGTTAATGCTTAATAGAGATATGGAGGATGAATTGCCTTATGATAGGTAAGATTTCAGAATTATAAAAGAATATCAACCTTATTTATTTACTTATTGTTTTTGTGTGTGTGGCAACCATCTCCTAATTCTTCTCTGACAAAGGTCTTATGTTTCCATAATTGAGGAAGACGCTAAGGACATTCTCCACTTCTTGCCAGTAATTTTTATTTATGTAACTTATAAAGCAGAAATATGGAGCTAGACTGAAAAATCCATGAGGGAAAAACTAGATGTAAAACTATAAATAACAAAATAGTCCAACTAAGCACTGTGATCAGTATTCATATATGCCTGTATTAATGAGGAGGTGGATTTCTAATAGCACATTTTATCTTCCAAGACTTGAATTAGTATTAGCAGTCTGCCTAGAATATAGGATATGTCAATGCTAAGCAGCCATTGACCATGGCTTTGAATAGATGTACTGTTTCAGGATTATGAGTAGGACTACATATTAGCATCCATATAAAATACCATTTTGATATTTTATAGACAACTAACATAATGGAATATATTTTCAATAGAATTAATGATATATTTATATTATAAATGTATTTTTGACCTAGCCCTTCACACTGACAGGAGTTTCAAACTGATACATTAATGTAGAAGATACATGATTTGGATACCAGGGCAGAAAAAACAAAGTTTTGAGTGTGTATGTGTGTGTGTGTGTGTGTCTGTGTTTTAACCACTTATTCTCATCCTAAACTATTTCAGTTTGGGGTTTGAGTTAAAATTAATTTACATAACCTAAGAAGATTATAATAGGCTTTAATTATATATTTTTAAATAAAATATTTTAAGGCTAAGGTTCAATTTTACATTTCACCCTACTATCCTTCTGGATGATAAACACTAATGGGAGCTAGCTTAATATCAGCACTCTGTACAAGAGCCAATTTGGCATACCCACCATTATGATTCGCAGGAGATTCTTTGGGTACTATAGCCCAAAGCCAACATCTATCCTTTGACCTCATGGGTACTCTGAAGAAGGAAAGAATGAAGTGAATCACATTGGTAAAGGAAACTCAAAAATAGGTATGGGTCTTGGCCAGTGAACCTCTAGTCCTAATGTTTTCTTTACATGGAAGCTACAGGATATTGGACAAGGGGGCGTAAAACCACAGCAGTGCCCAGGAGATTGCTGGACTTTTCCAGATTGGCATAGGTGTAGTTTCACCTGTGGGAGAGGATGAGTCAGCCCGGGGAAGACTTAGAGATAAGCTGATGTGCTTTCTACCTGTGCCAGACTCTGTGGGTGTCATAGAAGCCCATCATCTGGTAGGTCACTTCCTTCGTGACTGCCTGCTTGAGGTTGGAAAAGAAGATGCTGAGTGGCCAAAGACCAACTCCCACAGATCCTTGAGCTTTTCGAACCACTATGTTGGGTTTTGAGTCAGCTGAGTTAATGTTTCTAAGTTTCCTTGACTGGGATCCCCTGAAGCAGGGCCTGTGACCCATCCTTCAGTGTCAAGAGAGACAGTTGGAGGAGACTGGAAGTCCTAAAGTGTACTGTGGTATGAGAAATCTGGCTGCTGGGCTTAGATTTGCTTAGGGCCTGGTCCCCCAAGTCCTCATCTATCCTGTACAATGTGTGTTTCTCTGTGGTGGTTGGTTTGTGCAACTTGGTCAGCTAGTCTCGTCTTGTTTGTGTTAAACCTCAGGAGCCATTCATTTAGCTACTGTTCAGGAACCACTATCAGAAGAGGGAAGTGATTTAGGAGTTAAAGGGCCTTATAATGCTCTTTGAGTCACACAGCAGGTTCTATCTGAAAACTTGTGTCTGTTCAAAGAGAAGCAGTCCAGAGCTGGGGCTACTGCATCAGCTTCCTGGTGCACCGGCAGTTGGAGGCAGTGAGCACTGCTCGTCGAATTTCCTGATATCATCTTTGTATGTGAGAATGCTGTCCTCCTGGCATAATATTGTGTTCCTGACAATATATAAAGTTAAAAACCAAGATTATTTTTTTCATGGCTGTTGCAAAGGAGCATATAAGCCAGAACTGAAGCTGAGCTCAACTCAGCTGGAAGAAACTATAGGGAAATCTTTAAAAGTTAGATTGAGGTAAAAAGGTCTTAGACCAGCCTTTAATTTACCCAAAGAAAAAGTGAACTCTCTTGTGCTCGTGAGGGGAAGCAATTTTACAATTTGTTGAAAGGGGCCCCAAATGTTGGGCTCCTAAACTCTCACAGAACCTGGGATAGAAGAGCTATAAACCCCTTTATACTTGCATTTCAGAGAAATGTCCTTGTCTCAGAAAGACACTTGTGTTGTAAAAATGGCAAGAGGCTTTTAGAAATATTTATATTACAAGAGGGGAAGGAATTTACAATTATAAGTTTTCTAATGTAAACAAAGTAAATACTCAAAAAAAAAAAAAAAGGGGGTCTGGGATTAGAGTCAGAAAGAAGACTAACATTTAGTCAACAGAGAGGGGAACATTTACGTTAAGTTTAGTGAAGCTGAAAGAAATTGTACCATAATGGCCTATGTGTTGTCTTCATACAGAATGGCAATGTTAATTATAAATTCAATCTTAGATATACTAATCCATTCATTTTGTGTATTCTCTTGCTTCCAGGATTTTTGCTAATTAATATATAAGATTCACTTTAAGGATTATTGCTCAAAAGAGTGTTATGTTAGAGTTGACAGAAGCATATAAACAAATAAACAGAAACACAACATAAAAAGTATATTTATATACAGATGATTTGAATCTCTCTTCAAATTTATACCATTTGTATAACTTTAAGCAAAATGACTTGAATTAATTTTTGCTAAAATTAGTTATTATTGGAAATAGAATACAGGTTTTTCTGTTTTTAGCATTTGTTTTATTTAAAGGAAGACAATTTACCAAGTAAATGAAATTCATAGAAAATATTAAGCATCAATTCTAGGGTAATACCTTTAAATACAATAAATACATCAAATGTATTAAAAGGTTTAGGTAATGGAAAAATCAAGTACATTGTGAAGAAACAAAATAGTAAGTAAATTAGAAATTGGTGAGACGTATTAAAAAGATAATTAAGCCGGACGCGGTGGCACACGCCTGTAATCCCAGCACTTGGGAGGCTGAGGCAGGAGGATCGTGAGTTTGAAGCCAGCCTCAGCAATGGCGAGGCACTTAGCAACTCGGTGAGACTCTGTCTCTAATAAAGTACGAAAAAGGCTGGGGATGTGGTACAGTGGTCGAGCGCCCCTGAGTTTATCCCTGGTACTAAAAAAAAAAAGATAATTAAGTTATGATGGAACAAACAAGTGTAAAACATTTATAAAGGAAAAGATTGAATGAATAAGGTTTGATGATGCCAGTTTGGGCTGCTTGGTTGTTATTCTTAAATCGGCCACCAGTTGATAATGCCTAGTAAAATTACATCATGGCCACATATATACTGTGCTCAAAAAATTCAGGATAAAGCCACAGTTCACTAGCAACCAATTGTGACCATGTGCCTTCTCCTTGCTCAAACCTCACCCTTTACCCTACTATCTATGACATCACTAGAGCAAGTTGGGATATGGCAGAGGGAAAGACAAATTAAGCAATTTGCCTAACATGGATTCAGTTAAACATGCTTGGACCCTATCTCAAAGCTATTACCATATTCCATATCTTTTTTCCCTGTCTCTTGCTAGCTTTTTACATTGAATTAATTAAACATATAATTTGAGCATTTTAATTTGATCTATATTTCTGTTCTGTTCCTTCAGGATAGCTTGCAAAAATGACATTCTATCAAGGTCATTTTCCACATGACAGTTGCTTTCTATAAAATGCCTAGCACAGAGGATGGACTAACAGTTGATGTTCAATAAATGATTGTTATTACTTAGAATAGTTCTTTTCAGATTTGGTAGCTTACTCATATCTGGAGTGATAATTCTTTAAAAGTGGCATTTTTCCCCCAAGGGGTACTTGACAGGGTCTGAAGATATTTTTGCTTATCATTACAGAGGGGATACAATGGCTTCTAGTGAGTAGAAATGAGGGATTTTTTAAACTTTATACAATAAACAAGATAGTCCCTCAAAACAAAGAATTGTCAAGTTCAACTGGAAATAGTCATAAGATTGAGATCCCCTCATTTAGAATCATTTTCCATTTTCACTGAAAATTTTGAGATCAATTTAGACAGCAATTCTTATTCCAATTAATAATTTTACTTTAAGAAACACATCTATTTCAACATCGTTTTGAAATAATATGCCTTATACAATTATCCCAGCCACCAATTAATATGCTAAAGTGCTCAATGGCCACTATAGTGAAATTAGATCACTGAGATTTTAATTCACTACTGAATATTTATCATGAGAAATGGAAAAAAAACAGATTAGTTCTCTGTTCCCAAAATTTTCTCAAGTATTATTTCTCAGAAAAATGTTCCTTATCAATCATACCTTGGAAACATTATCATAAAGACCTGTTTCCAAGGAGTTACTCAGAGTCATTAGAAGCTATAGTAAAGCCAATGTCTTCCATTGCTGGGATCACAAATGCCAGTAGTCCAGCTATGTTACAGTAATTGGGCTAAGGTAGTCTAAAAGGCAAGATTTTTTTAAAGAATAAAAAAATATTTTCCATAATTAGTTCTGCTTCAGATAAGATTTTTATATTTGTAATCAAGTATCTCTTTCTAATATTTAAAGTGCAGCATGAGAAAGAATGATTTGTATTAGGATGAGACCAATATAAAGGAGAAAGTGTGGGGTCCAGACATTTTTCCAGTTTTGTATCAGGATGAGACCAGTATAAAGGAGAAAGTGTGGTGTCCAAACACTTTTCCAGCTTGTTTAAATTTATATTATATTTTGAGTAAAGCACAATTATAATTTCTCCATAATGTGATGAAAAGAGGGTAATCCAATTAAAAGAAGTTGGTGATGATGAAGAAATTTAGGATTCTAGATGAAGGATTAATAGAAATAACAGGGTATTAAGTAAACCCCATAAACTTGTTCTCTATTTGGCCCTTTGAGATTCACATCAGACTCCATTTGTCCAGACAGTAGATAGCTGGATGGAGTAATCTGTTCTGTGTGTTGGCCAGGGCAGATTTACACAGACAAGAAAGTGAAAAGCCATGAGAGAAGTAATTCATAAATTGTCTGCTTTAAAGCAGTGTGCCTAGTAGTCAGGTCCTTCTCCTTCCAAACTCATACTGTGAAAAATCCACAAAACAACAATGATGATTTAATACAGATTATATTACTCATATTCTAAAATATTTAGTAGGACTTGTGATAATAATGAAGCTCAATAGATGTTAGATAAGTACTAGTTCAGCTATTATCTATATTTTAGAGATAAGGCAGAGATGAGTCAGATGTATAAAAATATTAGGTGGCACCACCCTCTCTCCTTGCTCTGTGTCCCGTGAAAGGTGGTCTGTCCCATTCTCTTTGCTACTATTACTTTGGTGGGAACTTCACTCCCAATCCAATGTGCCATTCCAGTGCTCCCTTATTTAGGAAATTCTAACACTTCTTAAAGATTTGACTCAAGATATACTGATGGTTCAGTATTGCTTAGCCAAAACTGACTTCTCATAGTATGAAATTTTAAAAGGCATTAATTCAAACCATTTATGAGCTTGACAACTCTTCATGAACTATGTATTTTTCTTCCCTACCCTATTTTAATTTCTTAACATGAACTAAGCATTACATCATATAGCGCTCCGCTGCTTTATTTCTGACATTGAAGAGTCTCTCCAACATATTCCTACAAACATTACAACAGTATTTTTGTGTATACTGAGTCTAATATATGTGAAGGTACACAACCTAATATTTACCATAAAAGTCTACGAAAATGAGCAAATGCTATATACATGAGAAAGATGAAAGAAAGAAAGCAAAGGGAAAAGGGGTGGGTTGGGATGGAGAAATCTCTTGGTAGATCTGGAGACATACAAGGAGAGATAGCTAGTGATAAGCAGAGACAGAAGTAAGAGATAGAGATAAGTACACAGAAGGATAGAGACAGAGGACAGAAGGAAGAGAGAGAAAGAGAAACTGACCTTGTTCCAACACTCAAAATTACAGATTTAGTCTGGAAAGGAAAAGAAACTAAAAATAACTGTCTTCATAGACAAAAAGAGATGTCTGAAGTTACATTCCCCTTCACAAAAAAGTGGAGAATTCATAGGGTCTATTTGCTCTGTTAGGAGTGGAAAGGCTCCACTAGACTAGAGTTCACAGCAACTTCCTCAACTAAATGAGATTCTGAGATGGCATGGTGGTGCCAGGGGATTTCAGCAAAGGCCAGGAGGAAAAGTGGTGGTACGGGGAGCAGATGTACCACGGACTCAAGGTGACTCTCATAGTGATTTCACTCATTAACTCTGCTGACCGCTACAGAAAATGTTGGGGAGTCTGCCAGGATTCTTCTGGGGAAAATAATGGAACTGAGACTAGGTTAAGTTCTAGCAATTATTCTTGTATATGTTTGGCCAAATAATACATCATCTGGGGATGACTCATATCCCATTGACTGTCTGTCCCAGGCTGATTGCCAAGAAAGCATCTGTACATTAGAGTTATACAATAATAATCATATCCAATTCCCCCCCCTGCACATCTGAATTGCTGACTGTTCTTGAAGCCTTTCCATAGTTTTTACTTATCTTGTTTTGAACCTCCATCTCAATATTCAAAGTGGTTTTGTATAAAGGAAACTGAGTTTTTGTATAATGGTCATCTATTTCCTTCATCCCTGAATATTATTTCACATCAAGAAGTGTGATCCTGACATGCTTTCTGCTGCTGGTTGGTGAAATTTAAGTGTGTAAAATTGGTTAAAAGGAGATGTGAAAACATCATCAATTGTATTTTTCAAGTCTTAAGAGGAGAAAGATGTTCTGGCTATGTGGATTCCTGAGCACCTATGGAAATATTACATGATGATGGTTTGATACCACTGGAAATCTTAAGCTATATTTTCAAGCTTTTCAAATTATAAATATGGTTCTAGTTCACTTTTTAATTTCATTTTGTATCCAGATCAAACATATACATCCTCAATAAATATTTGCTAAATCGAATAGAAGCTGTGCATTGATTTTTACTGTGACTAGAAGATGTTATGCTTGGAGTTTTTTTTTTTTTTTTTTTCCAGTACATTATTGAAGCTGTCAGAACATTTGCATCTGGATTAATCTAAGTTTATCCATGATCATAGTTAAAATGGTTATTACATCTGCGTTATGATTGTGTGAGCAGTCAGAAGAAATGTAAAGATGGGTGTGTCAAAATCTCCAATGTACCCCATCTATCTTTTATTACAGAAAGTATCTAAAGTATACATTCTTTTTTATGTTTATACCAAAGCATTGTTGAAATGAACATTTATATAGAAAAGGAATATGAACTGCTAATTACTTATTCCACTTATATAACACAACAATATTACAATAAATGTAGATGTTTGTAACTTGTTTGGTAGTATTCCAAACAATGAGATTGTATAAATAAATGATAGGATTATTATTGCTACAGAATAATTGGGAAACAAGCAGAACCCTAAGAAAGTGAATATGATTTTTTGACTTACATCCATTATTTTTAACTGTGTAGCTAATTGCTTCAAATATTAGTGGTTCACTGGGCACTGAAGGATGTTGTCTGGTCTTTTATTCAGTTGTCAAGTATTGTCCTTGACCATGGATGTTGACGATTTCTTCAAAGATCTCACATCTTTGAGAGTGCTATGTGTTTGTTTTGAAGATTTGGAGTAGTGTTCACTGGATTTTAAAAGTACTCTGGGGAGGAAGGAAGTTGTAAGTCCTTCTATATAGATGGACTACCTCTCTGAATCCCCCAATTTACAATCTGATCTCGAAGTTCTGCTGCAACTAATTAGCTGGGTATCTCTGGCTCACTTTCTCTAGAGAATTTGCTTCTGGTCTTTTGGCTGGGGGAAGGGAATAAGGTGGGTGGGTGGTGAGGGCCATCATCATGGATGTCCATCTAAGTGAGGCATAAGAGCAGCAAGTCCCAGTCAGTTCCCACAGCAGATCTGCCTTTTCTTGTTGAGCCACAAAAGCTTCAACCTGTCTTTCTGTTTTCAGACTTTTATTCCACCTCCCCTATTCTGTGCAGCCTGGTATGTACATTTTGAGCTTCTAAGGAGGCTGTCAATTATGACCCTTGTATAGGCATAACTTCTTCCCCAAAGTACAAAATATATTGTTTCCATTTTCACCATTGCTGTTGATGTCTTATGTTTGTTCCATACTTAAGTATCCCTGGAGTGGGTCGTTGAAGTGAGGCATGATCCTAACTCATGTTCAAGTAAGTCCTTAGCTGTTACTATTCCTTTTTGCCTCTATGCTAACAAAATTGTTTCATAAACTTAAACACACTAGTGTACTAAAAAGGTTAAAAGTACAGGCTTTTTACTAGCTGAATATTCATTCAAATTTCTTTGGTTTCTTCTTAGAACGTTTAGTTATGATTTTTCTCCACATAATAATAGATTATTAAAAACTAATCTGATATTAATCACTATTCAGTATTGTTTATTTAATTGGAAGAACTAGCAAGAAAAAATGTAAATAATTTCTCACAAATCATGACTGTCTTTTGATTTCATAAAAGACAAGATTTTGACCTTTACCAGTTTAGTAAATGTTCAAAAAAAATACTGAACAATCGGTGCCAGTAGGTGAACTGATAATTCCTAAACTTTGTTCAACTATGTTTTCTTCAGGTCTCAGATTAGTTAGACTGATAGTTGTCATATCATATGACTTAAAATTATGTTATGTTTGCTGATGGTAGAGTTTTTCCTTCAGAAGTCATCATATATTTCGCTTAGCATTATATTCTATAATTCCATCCATTTGGCAACTGCCGTAAGTTCATTCTTCTTTAAGGATCAGTAATATTCCTTTGTGTATGTATACCATATTTTCTATAACCATTCATCTGCTGGGGGGTACCAGGGTTGGTTCCATAGTTTAGCTATTGTGAATTGAGCTGCTATAAACATTGATGTGGCTGTATCACTGTAATATGCTGGTTTGAAGTCCTTGCGTAGAAATGGAGGAGTGGGATAGCTGGGTCAAATGGTGGTTCCATTCCAAGTTTTCTGAGGAATCTCCATTCTGCTTTCCATAGTAGTTGCATCAATTTGCAGTCCCACCAGCAATGTATGAGTATATCTTTTCCCCAACATCCTCACCAACATTTATTGTTGCCTGTAATCCCGATGATTGCCATTCTGATGCTAAGCAAAATAAGCCAATCTGAAAAAAAAAAAAATCCAAATATTTTCTCTGATATGCTGATGCTTATTCACAATAAAGGGAGTGGGGTATTATGGAAAAATAGTGTTACTTTAGATTAGGTAGAGGACAGTGAAGGAAAAGGATGGAATTTGGGGATAGGAAAGATAGTAGAATGAAAAACACATTATTATATATATGACTGCATGACCAATGTGATTCTACAATATGCACAATCAGAAAAATGACAAATTATACCCCATTTATGTATGATATATCAAAGTGTATAAATGCAGTCTACTGTCATGTTAACTACTTAAAACAAAGAAGTCATCATATAAATAGCTAAGATTTTTTTTAGATTTTAAAGAAATACTAGCTTAATACAAATTAACAAAACCATAAAATCACTTGGATGAAATTTTCTACTGATGGTAAATATTTCTATATAATAATTTAGTCCATTTATCTACTTTATATTGTTGTACTAATAACAACAAAATATTAAAGTATCCATTCCTGGATTATTTTATGGGCAATACATATGAAAATGCTTTGGGTTCAGGCAGGCACTTTTTCAGGTGCTTTGAGCAGTTGCAGAAAATCGTCCCCATTACCCCCAAATTGTGAGTCTGTCTCACGGATACTCACATTGCTCACACATAACTGAAAATGTGGAATAACCCTTGTCCTAGTTTAAACCTTCTTAAATTTTATAGCAATATAACATACTTAGTACTTCTTCTCTAGGCTTTTGAATCAAATTTTAGAAGTTGATTCCTTTGAAATACATGATAAAATAAAAAACATGAAACTATCTGTATCAGATATTGGAATTATGAATTATGTCAACAGTTAAATAACTTTTTGCATTATGGTGATTCAATAGCAAAAGCTTAAAATGCAAATATTTTACCCTAGTGAGGAAGGAAAAAGACAGATATAACTTACATATCATATAATTCACAACTTAAAATATACAATTCAGTATTTCTGGCATATATGCAAGATTATTCAACTATTACCACTATAGCGTGTATTTTAAGTCCCTTTGAAGAAATTTTGGGACCCTTCATAATCAGTCTTCCTTTTTCCCTTATTCATCACCACTTCTACCCTAAGTGATCACTAATCTATTTTCTTTCTCTATAATTTTCCCTATTCAAGACATTTCACATAAAAGGAATTATACTGTATATTCTATTTTATGACTGGATTCTATGACATAGCGTATATAATGATTTCAAGGATCATCCATGTTGTACCAAGTATATCATCCTCTATTTATTATTGAATAACTTTTCACTGTATAAATATAGTTCATTTTCTTAATCCATTCATCAACTGAGGGACATTTGGGTTGTTTCCACTATTTGGCTACAATTAATAATGATGCTGTGGCATTCATATATAATATTTGCATTTATGTGTGTAATTTATATATGCACATATGAATATATATGTGTGTGCATGTGTGTATATATATATGTATATCTATATGAATTTTTGGTGATTAATCTGTATTTTCAACATTATTGGATTTAGAAATACCTAGTATTAAGTAGCGAAATATACCTAGTATGAAGAGACTTCTGAGTATGTCAGTGAGGGTATTTCCAGAGATGACAGGCATGTGGGACTAACTGAGGGGGAAGACCCACCCTGAATATGTGCAACTTTGTCTAATCAACTGGCTAGAGGCCCATATGGAACAAGAGACAGAGGAAGGAGGAAGTCACAGAGAATGCAAGTCCTGTTCTTCTACAGCACTGTGTTTATTGCACTTGCCATTGCACGAGACATCAGATTCCAGCGTCCTCACTCTTTCAATATTAACTCTCATGGGGAAATCTCCAGGGAGTTTCCAGGCCTTCAGTCTTAGGCTGGGGCTGCATCATCAGTCCATCTTGTTCTGATGCTCCAGCTTCTTGGACTGAGCAGCTACTGGATTCTCTAACTCTTGGAAGACCATCATGGACCTGTTCAACTTCTGATCATGTAAATGAATCTATCCCTTTTATAAACATGCCTATATATTTCTTATTTTCTTTCTTTTCATTTTTTATTTTTTGGTTCTTTTTAGTTATCCATGACAGTAGATTACATTTTTATATTTGCTTTCTTCCCCTACAGAACTTAATAAATTGTCTTGGGTCTAAAACTAGAAGTGGAATTACTGAGTCATATGGTGCTTAAACCTTCCACTGACAAACTTTTCCAAAGCAGCTGAAATAGTTTACATGTTCACTATTGATGCATGAAGTTTTCAATTTCTTCACATCCTCAAACACACTTGTTATCTTTGTCATAATTATAGCAAACTTACCTGCTTTTAAGAAGTATATAATTGTCCTTTTGATTTAAATTTGCCCAATAGATAATGATGCAGAACATCATCTCATGTGCTTATTAGCCATTCGTGTATCTTGTTAAAATGTTTACTCCAATATATTATTTTAACTTTTTTAGAGTTTTAGTCATTACAATTTGGTCTATGGTTCAATTAAAAAAAGAGTTCTTGCAAAAGGTCTCTTTTGCACATTTCTAAATGGTATTGTATTTTAATGCTGAGTTTTAAAAAATGGTTATATATTCCAGATTCCTTTACAAAAATATGATTTTCAAATTTCTGTCCCATTCTGTGGATTCTTTTTCATTTTCCTTAAGATTTTATTTTAGCATAAAATCTGATTTAATTTTTAAAAAATCCAATTTATCTATTTTTTTCTTCTGTCTATTGAGCTTTTTGCATCATCTAAGAAAGCACTGCGAATCCAAGGTTTTGACTGTCTACTCCAATATATTATTTTAACTTTTTTATAGTTTTAGTCATTACATTTTGGTCTATGGTTCAATTAAAAATATTCTTGCATTTGGAGTGAAGTTGGAGAACCATTTGAATCTTTTGCATATGGATATCCAGAATCCTGACACCATTTATTTGAGAGACTTTTCTTTCCCAATGAATTATCTGGGCATGATTGTCAAACTTATTTGATTACATGTGTAATAGTTCATTACTATACTGTTAAGTTATATTTTATAGACCATTGACCTACAAGGGTATACTTATTTCAAACCACACTGTCTTGATTATTTTAACTTTATATTAATTTTTATATTGGGCGATATGGGTCTTCCCAATTCTTTCTTTTCAGGATTTTTGTGTATGATGGATCCTTTGTATTTTCACATGCATTTCAGAATTAGTTTTATCAATTTCTCCAAAAAAATTGTCTGAGATTTTGGTAGATATTGTGTTGCTTCTGTAGGTCAATTAGGTAAGTACAATAATCTTAGGAATACTGACTTCCAATCTATGAAAATGTGACATCTTCCAACTTAATAAGATCTTTAATTTCTTTCATAATCTCTTTTTCATTTTAAATATTTAATTCTTATGCTTATTCCATAAAATCATGTCTAAGTATCATCTTCTTTTTGGTTATATTGCACAAATCCAATTAATTTTATTTGGTGGTTACTCATTATATATGAAATTACAGTTAATTTTGAAGTGTTGCTCTCACATTTCATAGTGTTGAATTTATTAGTTTCAGCACTATTTTTAATGGATTCCCTAGGAGATTCTGCACCTAAGAACATGTCTCAAAGAAAGAGGTAGTTTTAAATCTTATTTCCAATACAAATATTGGAAAGATATAAAAATATCTTGTATTTTATTTTCCCAATTTACCACCATAACTAAAGCCTCTGGTACAACATTAAATAGAAAAAAAATTAGAATTACTTGCAGTTTACAAATTTTAGGGGAAAACATTCAGACTTTCACCACTGTGTGATATTACCCATGAGGTATTCATAGCTACTCTTTTACAGATGTATAAATACCATTATATTCCTAGTTTTGTAAACGTTTTTATCACAGAAGGTTATTTCACATTTTCAAATACTTCTGAGTTTATGAAGTGATCATGTGGTTTCATTCTTTTTAAATTTTTTTTTTATTATATTGATTGATTTTCAAATGTTAAATCACCCTTGTATTTATGGGGTAAATGAAACTACGTCATAGTATAAAATCTTTTTCACATGTTGCCAGATCTGATTTACTAATGTCTGTTGAGAAATTTTGTTTGGTTGTTGTTAGGTGCTGTGGTGGACCCAAGGGTCTGTGTATGCTAAGTATACACTCTTCATGTCCATATTCATTATAGATAATATGTAGATTTCTGATGATTTTTCATCTCATTTATTGTCAGCATAATACTGGCCTCATCAAAATAATTGACAAATATTCTATTGTTCTACTTTTAGAATAATTTATGAACTAAGCATATTAATTCTTCTTCAGTGTCTGTTGAAATTCACCAGCAAAGCTCTGTGGGCATGGCTTAGTTCTTTTGCAATATAGAAGCTATCTACTCCAGAACAATCCTTCCTCCTTATATTTTCAATTGCTATTACTATTATGCTATTCTGCCTACAATTTTTACAAACTCAACAAACTTTACTGTGGTTAGAAAGTAGTTAGAAGAAACTAGATATATGCTTTGCTATATTGACATTTTTGCTTCCATTCATTTATTATTTCTACTTCTTTTATTTTCTTTCTATAGATTTTAGTTACCCTTGATTGTTATTTTATTCAATTCAGTAATATTTTCCTCACTCACTTTCTCTGTGTTGCTACCATCAAATGTACTTCATTTCTGAAAGTTTTTGGACTAACCTGTCATATATACACCAAAATAAGTATGTTTTATGAATCTGCTTTATGAATCAGGGAAAAGAAGAAAAGTAAGGAACATAAAATCATAACTTCTTGTGCAGTAGCCCATAACTTTCTTTACAGGCATTCTTTCTTTCACATAGCATAAATTTCTGGTGTCATTTGCTTTTACCACGAAGAACCGCATGTAGTATTTATGGCAAGGGAGATTTTCTAGCAATATATTTTTGGGAGGCTTTGTCTTTATCTTAGAATAGTTGTTTCAGTTTGATTTGTAGAACAGTGCTTAGCTAAATATAACCTTTTTGGATAAAAATGTTTTAACTTTTATCATTTTATAAATATTATCTAAATATTATCCCACTGTCTTTTCACCTCCATTGCTTCTGATGAGAAGTCTGCTATTCATCATACTGAAGAAGTAAAGAATGAGTCATTTTTATCTTGCTATTTTCAGAATTTTGACCATGATACATTGTTTAGGGATGTCTCTTCATGAGGTTAGTATATTTAGAATTTTTGGATACTTATATGCAGTTTGAAAGGCTGGAATAGAGAAGCTATCTATTCCAGAACAGCCTTTCCTTTGAAATAATGAGTTATTTTTCTCTTGCTATTTTCAGAATTATATTTATTCACATTTGTGAACTTTCAACCATTATTCTTTTAAATGTTTTTATATCCTTTCATCATTCTGTTCTTTTTCTTAATCCCTTTACTCAATCATTACAGCTATGTTTTGTGCTTAATAGTGTACATTTTTCTCAGACCCCTCATTTTCCTTCATTCTTTTGTTTTATCTGTTCCTCAAGTGCATCATCTCTATTGCTCTATCTTCATGTTTCCTAATTCTTCTTTTCTGTTCCATCAAATTTGTGGTTCATCTTTTCCAGTGAAACTTTCATATAAGTTCTCAATTTTTTAACTTGAAATTTCTTCTACTTGCATATTTTTTATAATTTATATATATTATATTCCCCATTTAGTGACACATTGTTTTTGAACCTTATTTAGACCTTTAAGTACTATTTTCATTTATTTCTTTACAAAACATTGTATGTGTATATACATTAGTAGACACAGAGACACATATATGTAAATACTTATAGCATTGAAGTCTTTGTTAATGTATCGTCTAGATGACTGGCTGACAAGATGATATTGTCCTCCCCAGATATTTGTCCTTAATTTTGCATTTTTAGTAGACCTTGAGTCAGTATGAACTACTTATTCATCAAAGATTAAATTAAACTTCTTTAGCATGTTACATTTTTAGCCCTTTTTTCTGCTGTGCAAGTTTGTGTGTGCAGGGGGTGGGTGTAACTTGGAGGCTGCCATCAGAGTTTAGAAAATTTATATTTTTTATTCCATATTCGGCTATGGACAAATATTGTGGAGATTCTCTCTCTCTATTTGCTACTAAAAAGCACTCAGCCTTTGGCATTCATACAGCCTTTCAAACTGCCAGGAAGTTTTCTTGGTTTCCTAGAAGGAATGACTCTTAGGTTAAGGTGGTTTATTGTTTAATCACTGTTTGGTCAGAGGTTGTGTTTTAAGACGTTTGTGCCAGTGTGGCTTCAGACTGTGATGATGGGTCTGTGTGCAGTTTGGAGAATGCTTTCAACTCTGACCCTTTTCTTTCTCTGATTGCTCTTGAGTCAGTGCAGTCAACCCTATGCACACAGACTTCTGACCTCCACGGTTCTTTTTGGTCCCAGAATGCCCCTCTTTCCCTGGTTCTCTGTTAACTTTCTGGCTGTTCTGCTGCTTTGTTTGTATCAAGGCTTCAGTTACCTCTAAATTATTCTGTACAAAGATCAGCATTGTTTTCAAACATACCAGTAGGCCTGGATTTCTTTTGTGTCTGCCAAATAAAGTCAGTTCTCTCAGACACATCTGTGAAACTGTTAACCTTTGGGACTTTCCTTCCCCCTTGGGAAGAACCTCTGCAACATTATACTGTACCTTGGAGCTAGACACACTTTTCCCAATGTGCTAACACAACTCTACGAATTGGCACTGAGGGGAAGAGAATGGTAGACTTTTTGCTTATACTTTATATATATAACCCTACGAAGGCACTTGTGCAGGGACATTCACAACTTTGGTGTTCTCAGCCTACCTCCTCTGGGATAGGATTACTTTTATTAGCAAGGACTGGTTTGAAGAGACCTGGTTTTGTCTACAGTGCCTGACTCAAGTAGAGCTTCTGCAACCTTAGGCCAGGGATCAGGAACAAGAGAGGCCAGCAGCAGCTTAGACTTCAGGCCTGAAATTGTAGTCTCAGACTAGGAGGAAGGTATGAGGAAGCCCACAGATTCTTGGTCTACAATAGAGCTTCCATGCTATGGATTTGGGGATAAGGGAAATGGAATGGGTGTTTTCTCAGATGCCACATGCTTTTGCTGTCATAAAAAATAATTAATATATTTTCTTGAAGGTATTTTTCTTCACTTGATATTTCACAAGAATAGTTTATAGAGATTTTATGTTTTAGTTGTTGCTGTTGTTTGTTTAGCTGAATGGTTAAATTTCTCTGGTTTAATTGTTTTGCTGTGGAGAAAGTTCACTGAGCTACTTTTTCTATAACTACCATTCCCTCCAGTTGTTTTGACTTACTATTTAATTCAAATCAAATGTTAAAACTTGTCTGAATAAAAGATCTGGATATGTATCTTACAATAAATAGCTCAGAAACAATTTTCTTCTGCTGCTATAGACAGCAAGATGGCATACCAAAGTTATCCACATCATAATCCACAGAATTTGTGAATACTGTCTCTTTCCTGGAGGAGGGGAATTAAGATTGCTGGTGGGATTAAGGTGGCTAGTCAACTGATCTTTAAATAGATTACTTGGAAAATAAAGGTGGACTAATATAATAACAGGGCCCTTAAATGGGAAGGAGGTAGTAGAGTTTTTGTCAGTGCTATATGAGAAAGGTTTACTGGCCATGTGGGCTTTGGAGGTGAGCACTAGCTGAACAATATATGCCATTCATTAAAAACTTGAAAGAATAAGGAAACATGTTACCCTCTAGAGTCCTCAGAAGAGAATACAGGCCTAGGGACACCTTGATTACCTACTGGAAGCTTCCAACATCCAGATCCTTGATGCAATGAAGTTGTGCTGTTTTATGCTACCAAGTTTGTGCTAATATGTTGTAGCTTTACTAGAAACTTAATACATTCTCCATCTCTGCACATCTATACCCTTTGAAGAAAAACTTACAAAGTCAGAAATCATAAATAGATTGACTCACGGATCTGAATTAAGAGAAACTTCTGTGAAACAATTTGATACTTGTAAGACACATTGAATCTCAGGGTTGGACAAATCTTTTATTATATATGCCGAATTTTACATGCCGAATTCTTAAAAAATATTTTGAGAGGATGCTAACTGTCCAAGTGATATAAGCTAATAATAATATGAAATGACTGGAATTAAGGAAAAATAGTAAACTTGAATATGTAAGTGACAAAATATGGAAGGAAAGAGGCTATAACATATCATCAAAGTTTTAGTCATTGCACTTCAAATGTGTGTGGAACCTGAGAACTGTTGACAAAAAATATTTTATTTTAAAAAAGTAAGTAAACAGTTTTTTTCAGCATATCACTATTTTTCTAACAAGTAAATTTGACATTTTTATAAGCAAATCTGAATATAAATTTCAATTAGCAGTATTGTGTCACTTATATACTTTATAGTCATCAAATATAGATACTTCACCAATATACCTGGTACTGATGATTATCTCCAAGGTAAGATGATTTTCCTGAATATAAATAACACTACCAATTTTATTTTTTAAAATTCTTTGTTTATATTTGTTCTAAATATATATGAATTTAATTTATATGAATTAAATGCAGCAGAATGCATTTAATTCATATAAGTGGAGCACAACTTTTCATTTCTCTAGTTGTGCACGATGTAGAATAACACCATTCATGCAAACATACAGGTACCTAGGATAATGATGTCCATCTTATTCCACCATCTTTCTCACTCCCATGTCTGCTACCCTCCTCTCATTCCCCTCTGCTCAATCCAGAGATCCTCCATTCTTCCTTTGCCCCTGCCCACATTGTGGATCAGCATCCACATATCAGAGAAAACATTTGGCCTTTGGTTTTGGGGATTAGCTTATTTCGCTTAGTATGATCTTCTCCAACTCCATCCATTTACCTGAAAATGCCATAATTTTATTCTCTTTTAAGGATGAGTGGTATTCCATTGTGTATATATACCACAGTTTCATTATCCATTCATATATTGAAGGGCAACTAGGTTAGGAACCACCACTTTTAAACAACTGCATTAAAGTTGGCCCCTAAACAGACATTTAGCAGGTCCTAGGCGAGGAATTAAGAAATTTGCCTTTAGGAGGAAACAAAAAGGCATCTGTAGTTGAGATTATGGCTCAATCTTTTATAATGATTATTTTGTTAAATTCATTTAATCACTATCTGCACTAAAGATTGGCTTGGAGTTTTTCCTTTGTAATATGGGACATTGTGAGAGCAAAAGGTATCAACCTGATCATAATATTTAAAATTGTATATTATTTTGAAACTCTTCTTGTTTGCATTTTTGTAGAATATAATTAATTTAGGACATGGATGCATGCATGACTCTGGGACATACTGGCATTCTCTTAATTACTTTTACTTCCATGATTACTTTTTTAGTAATCTTCATACTCAAATTAGGTAACAATAGATGAACATTTCGTTATTGAGTAATTGCTCTGCCTTCAGTTTGCCACCCATTAACTGTGGAACATTTTTGTATGTATATTTTGTATGTAATATTTTTGTATGTATATAAAAGTATGTATATTCCTTTCTCTTTTGCCTGCCACCTTTTTGTTTGAACAGAAATTAAAATAACATTTTCATTGTTGTTCTTAAACTCCAGTCATGCGTAGTTTTTTGGAGACTTCTGCTTCTCATTTGTATTTGTGTTTAGTTATGCATTCTCATATCTATTTTTTGTACATTTCATTTAAGTTTTAAAAGTTGTACTTGCTAGAAAGCTCCCTGGCCTCCCCTACTGTATGTAGCTTTTAGGTGACTTTTCTTTTCTTCCTAATCATAAAAATAAATTATAATTGCATAACAAGAAGTGTGTTTTTGAGAAATTCTTTAGTCTCTTGAGGCACTTTCCTTCCTCCAGTTTCAAAATGTGGAATTGGCTCAATATTCCAAGCTAATATTGTGTCTTTTCTTATCATTTTTATGTATGTTTCTTCCTATTGTTCTATTTTCTAATGATCATTATAAATATGCAATGTTTCCATAGACACTTCGAAAAACAATTCAACTGCAAATTTTAATTTATCTAGGTAGCATCTTCTTTCTTCATGTATTATATTTTCCACTCATGATATTCTTGACGCACATTTTAATTTATTTTTCTACCTCAAAAGATTGTAAAAACAAGCTGGGTATGGCAGCGCACACCTGTAATCCCAGCAGCTTGGGAGGCTGAGGCAGGAGGATCTCGAGTTCAAAGTCAGCCTCAGCAATGTTGAGGCACTAAACAACTCAGTGAGACCCTGTCTCTAATTATAGTACAAAATAGGGCTGGGGATGTGGCCCAGTGTTTGAGTACCCCTGAGTTCAATCCCGCCCGCCCCCCAAAATGTAAAAAGAATTGTTTCCTTTGTGTTATTTCCTGTTTCCAGCTGGGAATTCTTCATCTGCTCTGATAAATTAAGGTGTAGAAAGAAAAAAACTACTGGCAATTTTCCTCCTATGGCACTTACATATTGGCTGCCTGCAACATGAAGACACTGTAGAAGTATTGAAATTGTGATCATTTTCATGTAGTTTTGGGGACACCTCATTCTTGAAAAACGTTTTTATTTTAGCCCTTCTTCTCTGGAATCCAGTAATTCAAGTGTCCTACCTATATATTCCCATATAATTATATGCAAAACTTTAATTATGTATGACTGCATTGTATTTTAATTACCTGATTACTTGCTTTCCTCCTCTACATTACTCTTATGTCCTTGGAGGTATCACTTTGAATTAATTAATTTAGTTTACAATCGAGAGATTCTTTGCAAGTAGACTCAGTAGAATTTGATTACTGACTACATGACATGGAAGAGAAAAATAGAGAATCTTGAATGCTTTGTATATTTATGATGTCAGTGAATAGACAAGGCCATAAATTTATATATATAAATTTAAGTATTTAAAATGTTACTACATCAAGAAACTCAGTTTATTAGAGAAACACAGCAGATTGATTATGTGGAAATAGGCTTTTTTTTTTTTTTTTTGGGGGGGGGGGTGTAGGAGCAATAGGGAACAAACCAAAAAGTGCTTTACCTCTGAGCTACATTCCTTTTTTTTTTTTTTTTTTTTTTTTTTTTTTTTTTTTTTTTTTTTTTTAATGAGACAGGACCTTACTAAGTTACTTAGGGCCTCACTATGTTATTGAGGCTGGCCTCAAATTTGCAGTCCTCCTGCCTCAGCCTTTCAAGTCACTGGTATTACAAGTGTGGGTCACCATGCCCAGCCTCCCAGCCCATTTTATTTTGATACAGGGTCTTGCTAAATTGCTGAGGATCTTGCTAATTTTCCCAGACTTTCCTTGAACCTGCCATCTTTCTTCCTCAACCTCCTGATTTTTAAATTTATATTGTTAAATGGTTCAAAAAAACAACTAGAGTAATATTTCATGAGAATCTCATGGAATTCAAATTCCATTGTTTGTAAACAAAGTTTTATTGACACATAGCTGTGCAACCTCATTACATATTGTTTGTGGTCACTTTCACAGTCCCTTGGAGGAACTAAGTAATTGTGATACAGTCAATAAAGCCTAAATTATTAATTATCTTGCCTTTTAGTTTAAAAAAGTCTTTCAGCCCATCACCTAGTATAAGGAGCATACTTTTATAGTAATGTACTTTTATAAGTCAATATATAGGATAGCCCCTGCTCTGTATCATAAAAACAGAATCAGTTTAATGATTTATTGATTTTACCATAATATATATTAATTTGTGCAGCAACCAGCACAGCCATTAATTCAGGAACCAGAGGGGTGATGAAGGGATGAAGAAAAGACAAACAGACACAGAGAAAACGCTGGGACCAGTGGGAAAGCCAATCCCCAGGTGAGGCTTGACTAACACCAGAGCTAACTCAGCACTCTTATTATATAGGTTTTGTCATCAGAAGGTTATTTGTGAGAAAGTTTTAGCAAAGCAGGCAGTCTGAATGAATCAGTGAAACTTGCCAGACATCAAAGTCATCTTGTTATGCCCAGAATTCATTACTCCCCTGGGAGTTGGTGTCTGAATCCAAAGTTCTGACTCTTAGAGCCATAGACTTCACATGTAGCCACCCCTGGCTTTCATTCGTTACCAGAGCAAGTTGGGCATCATGACCTGCACTTTTGCATAGTCAGCTCCCAGTGCAAACAAAGCCATAAGGAAATCAGAGACCAGGGTTCAAGTCACCATTCCCCATAGTTTGTGGAATCAAAAATTCTGTATTTGGAGAAACTTTATTATTATCCCAAATAAGGCTTGACATAAATGCAAATGGGTCATTTTTGCTCTCATCCTCCAGACCATGCTGACAAATTGTATTTTTTATTGATATCTTTATTATCAAGCATTTTTTTTAATTTAAAAGAATCTTAATTTAAAACTATTTTTTCTTTATTTCTTTTTCTCATAATATAGTATGATGGGAATCATGTAACAGTGCCTTAAAATAGTAGACCACACACATACAGAGTCTTCTTTACTAATTCTGAGGGAATTTCTGGGAATCTTTTTTAGCAAGATCCTCAAATGATTATGAAGTAGTCGTTAGAACCACACTGGGAATATGAGCTCAAGACATTTTTTTAAAAATGAAGTTATGGATTCTTGACACTAATGGTGAATTGGGAAAAGTTTAGGAAAGACCTTCCAGCTGGAACAAATACAGAATCTAATATATGGATAACAGAGCACATTTTCTTTAAAGCTATTAAACTCTAATTTATATATATCAAATAAGCCTAGGATTCTACACTTGTATTTCAACACTAAACAGCTGAATCAAACACAACCTGAACTAAGAGATTTGGATGAATTCAACCATTATAGCACAAATTCAATTTAAGTATTATTCACAAATGACAATGTGTTATCTTGCTCATATTATGTTTATGATATTATCAAGTTTACTTATTACTTTTATCTTTTAAGAAAACTATATACACATTAAATAATATACATGCAAAATATATTTATGTACAAATGCTGTCTTTTACTCTTAATCATAAATGCATCCAAAGAATATCATTAAACTCTAAGATTTTAGATCCAAGTAAGCCATTTTTTTTCTTTTTTTCTTTTGTACTGAGGATTTAACCTAGTGGTGTTTTACCACTGAGCCTGTTTGTTTTTTTTTAATTTTGAGGCAGGGTCTTGTTAAGTTGCATAGGGCCTCAAGTTGCTGAGGCTGGCTTTGAATTTGTGATCCTCTTGCCTCAACCTCCTGAATCTCTGAGATTACAGGCATGTGCCGCCATGCCTGGCTCCAATAACCCAATTCTCATAAAACTAATTTTATTTACCTGAGAAAATGGGGCTCTAATAGATTATATCTATATTTGTTATTAATTTGAAAAATATTGAAGAAAGATTTCTTATTAAATCATTTTTCCATTCATTGATTAATTTATATGTTCCTAGCTCTTGCTCCTTGCCAAGTACCTCAAAAACATCATGCAACTTTACTCCTCAAAGAAAGTTAAGCCCCTGCAATAAGGCATGCCCAGATCAAATTATGTCTTCTTGCTTTTCATATTTGTATTAAATCCACTGTGTAATGTCACTATAGCAATTATTACATGCATGCAGTTGCTGGGTTCTATGTGTTTAAACTGTAATATGAAGTATGTCAGCTCATCCTTATATTTTCATAGGCTTAGGTATACCAGAAATCACAAAATAAATTATTTTATAAGTGAATACTAAAGTTAGGTTTGAACTGAATACCATGCTGGTACAATTAAGCATAAAATAAGCTAAAATCTCCCTGGATAAAGGACCTCAAAGAATAGATAGAAAATGAATTAATTAATTTAAATCATAGGAGGAAATACTTATCTACTATATCACAAACTTCTAAACAAAAAAAAAGCCATCTGATATAAAGAATTCCAGTAAAACAAACAAACAAACAAAACAAAAACAAAAACAAAAGTTGCAAAAAAATTGATTTGACCACTTTGACACTGGAGCTACTTATTTCCAATGCCAATTTCTCATGTCTTACCAGTTCAAAATTATGTTTTTCTGATAGAGCATTTGGTCCCATTGATATCTGTTATACAAAATAGACTATGTTTTCATGTGTGGCATGGATGCGAATATATTTTTAAGGTGCTAAACTGGAATGGCATAATCTGTAGCAGAACTTTCTAAATGGATGTGAACTCTACAAGCTACTCTGCTGTATGCAAAAATACCAAACCATAGAGTCTGACTCAGGCACAGTGCAGATAGCACCTAGTTAATCAGTTATTATTTCCAGTGGAAATTATTTTTTGTTCTCTTACCATAATGTATTAAACTCAGAAATTGAGCATTCCAGAAACAGGAAATCAACATGTGTGGGCTACAGTATTTAGTCTTTATTCCACCTAAGAATATCACCCTCATAAAACAGGAAATTGAAAATGACTGAACCATCCTGCAGTCTTTCACAGACATCATTTGATATCTCTCTAATAAAACCCCTGTGATGTAAATCATTGATACTGATAACTCCTCAATGCAAAAATCAGTGACCTTATTTTTCACCTGTTTCCTTTATGTTCATGATGAATGAAGGCTAAAATAGAAAAGAAAGCAATGAATTCTTGTTTTAAAAGAAAAAGCTTCATTCTTTGATTTCCAAATCCTTGACACAGATAACAATAGCAATCTAGGATGAGGAAAGAAAAGTGTAGAAGAGAATGCTCAGGGCTACATAGATACAGATTCCAAGAAAATGACAATATTAACCTTTTGGATATATAAATCGTCCTACTTATCTGCAAAAAGGAGCCACTACTCTCTGTTCTGCATTAAGCAGCTAAGAATAGTTGCCTATATATGCAAGTGATTCTAAAAAAGAAAAAAAAGTAAACCAAAGTATGGTTCTCTATTTAGGGCACTTGTTTTTCATTGACCTCTATCTAGCCAATCAAAAGGCTACAGGTTTTGGTTCACATATGCATAATATTTTATTCAAAATTATTAAACAATTATCATATTTTGAATTCATTTGGAAGCCCCAGAATCATTAATATAATTTTCATGAACTTATCAAACTAGAAATTAATAAAAAATTATTTTTCTATTGAGCTAAAAGATCCAATTAATTTTAAAATCAGGATACAGAATGATTCTGTTGTCCAAGTTAATTCAATATCAAACCACATTTTATTTAGCTAACTTCAGCTCAGTAAAATGACATCATTTAAAATATAATATCATTCATCTCAATATAAACATGAAAATATACTCATTGAATATTTCCTAGTCTCAGGAATTATGTCCAATATTGTGCTCCTTTAGTCAATCCTATAATGGGCTTTTTTCTTTAATTGATCATTACCACATGTGGATACTGATCTTCAGAAAAATTATATTCTGTGTTCAAGAATTTACAGCTGTGGTTTGTAAAGTCTAAGTTTTGCATGCTCATTTATCTTAAATCTCTATTTCAAAACTTAATACATACGCATAATGCCAATACACTTAAGTGTCAACTCACTGAGAATTCCTATTTCAAATTGAGTTCTAGTAGCAAGAATATGAATGTCATCCAAAACTTAAATAAACATCAATATGTTACATTGAGCAGCTTTCTACATATGCAAATTTATTTATAGAATTAATTCTTTTTTTTTTCCCTGAGCCATTTATTTATTTAGGTAAGAACATTTTACATGAATTGTACCCTCTTAACACATTTTTTTTTATTTTTATAATTTTAATATGTACAACTCATAGTGCATATATTTAGTATCTTTTTACATACAACTGTTTGTATGCAAAGTATATTCATACAATTCAGGTCTTCAATCATGCATTAAGGAAAATGATATCCGTCTCATTCAACCACCTTTTTTTTTTTTCTTTTACTTAAATCTACTCCAAATGTGTAAATGTAATAAAATAAAACCTGTATAAAATACAACCTGTATTCTTTTGTATATAAAAATAATAATGCACATATTCATTGCCTTGTCTTGATTATAAACATTCTATTTACTTGATTTTTTAAAAAAAATAGTCCTTTATAGATAAACACAGAGGTGAAATTCAACATCACATATTCATATATGTACATAGGATAGTTTGGTCAATTTCATTCAACTTTTCCTCCCATTTCTTTCTTTTTTTTAATTTTAAGACAGGGTCTTACTGAATTGCTGAGGCTGGATTTAAACTTGTCATCCTCCTGCCTCAGCTTCAGGAGCCACTGGGATTACAGGAGTACACCACTGGATCCAGCTCCCTCCCATTTATCAATTGCTCCTTTGTAAGGAGCAAGTGGCAAAGATCTTATCCCATTCTTTAGGCTTTCTTTTCATGCTCTTATTTTATTTTCTGTGCAGAAGCTTTTTAATTTGGTATCATTCCACTTATTCTTGGTTTTACTTCTTGTTCTTTACAGTCTCGTAAGGCAAGTTGGTGCCTGTGCCGATATGTTAGAGTGTTGACACTATGTTTTCCTGTAGCACTGGCAGAATTACTGTTCTAGTTCCTAGGTCTTTGATCCACAGTCATGAACCTTGGGCATCAGCTCCCATCTTTGCCTGTTCTCTTTTGGAGGCTGTGTTGAGCATTGGGCCAGGGCTAGCACTCTCCTGGAGTGATTAGCTTTCTAGTCTGCTCTACCATACCCCCCTCATCCATTCTAAGGGGAAAAGGGTTTCAGTAGCTTATAGCTAGCAGCAATCCCTCTACAAGTTCCTTTTAGAGGAATTATCGAGGCATCTCATTTCAGAGGTTTTTCCTCTGGTTTTATTTTTTTGCTGTATGAAGGTGGAGAGAAGCTCTGCTGATTTTATCTTCTAGGGATGCTGGCTAGTTGTGGACTCTACAAAATGATGCCATGCCCAGCAACCTTAAGTCCACAATTTGGTAACTTTTTGGTTGCCTTCACTGACTTTGTTGTTTCTTTGTCTTTTAATTTGTTTTGCTTTTCTTTCCAGCTATTGTTAAAGAAGTAATCTTACCGGCTTTTCCTCTTCATTTTTATCTCTTCTAACTCCCCCTCAATTCTCCCCTGGTCCAAGTTTGGGGTTAAATATTTCTGTTGTTATTTTCTACTTCAGTAATCAAACTTACATCCATCCAAATTTAAAATTCTCCAATATTGAGTTTTTTAAGATTTACCCTGTCACCCTTCTCTCAGAGCATCTTTTCTTTCATTGCTTCCTTTATGGACCTTGGAGGAGTTGGCGATGCTGCCTGTATTTACTCCACCATCTTCTCCCCAGGCTTCTTCCTGATTTCATTTTCTTCTTTATTAAAGAACCAAGTAAATTTCTGAAATTTAAGAAACTAGAGTCTTATCTAAATCAAAAACATTTTTGGGGATCAAAATGTGGTGGTCATCTCCATAATCTTGAAAGGGTTTAAGAACTGAGCAAGTTTTTTGGTTTGTTTATTTTGGTAACTTTTATAGCATAAATCCCTAAAGAATATAAGAAAGAAATTACACCCTTTAGTTTTTAATGTGAGCTTGGTAATACATTTACACTATAATTTATCTTCACATCCCAATATGAGGAACTGTTTTCACAGCTTGAGCAATGCTGTGTAAGTGACATTCATATATTGCATGATAGAATTCTCCTTCTCACTAAATATTTAAAAACAGAAAAAGGAACTCAAAAATTATAAATTTCATAATATTTTTGTATTTCTCTATCACATTAGCAGCCATATGAGCTATTGGAATCATATGCCTCAAATAGGATATTTATAAATGCCCACCTGCTTTTGGAGGATACTGTTGAAATCATATAAAAGGCTAATCACAATACTCAGTACTAAACATAACGAAAAAAAAAATGTGTGATTACTACAAATAAATGTGACACAACTACTCAGAAAAAAATGATGATATATAGCAGATAAATGATAGGATTCAGATTTCTAACCTAAACTCCCTTTTAGTTATTAAGTATAAAAAAAATCTCAAATTCTGAATGCCTTGTTAAAGAGTTGTTTGCTTCTTATTCTCATAGTAGATATGTCTGTGGAGTCTACACTTAAACCATATACTTTAGTCTTTATAGTCTTGGGTTGTCTAGATGGTGGGTCAAAATTGGAATTGACTTTATATTCCATGTGGCAGCAAAGGACATATTAGAGCAAGTAAATATATATATATATATATATATATATATATATATATATATATATTTTTTTTTTTTCCCCCCTGTGGTGTCATACAGATCTAGCTTCAATTTTTGATACCACAAAACTCATTCTACACTCTAGGGCAAGTTAATTATCTCTTAGAAGCCTGTAATATATATGGTACAAAGGAGAAGGACTAGTGCCTATTACACATATAGCTCTGCATCCTCAAAAATGGATGACAAAAGCTAAGGCTCAAATGTTTATTGAAAATATCTTAAAACAAGGAAAATCCACACCTTCCCTGGAGAGTTACACAAAGGATTATCAGAAATCAATGTGAGAAAGAATGCAACATATTTCATGGCAATTGAAAGCAATTACTAGATCTGTTTTTCTCATTCTGTGCGTCATTCTTTGGTCATGAATATTCTTGAGATACCTAGATTGTTTGCCTTTAGTCATGTCTCTAAAGATTACTCATCTGTATAAATCATCTATGCTGTGTCCTTTGGTCATTTCTTTCAATTCAAATTATTGAGTCTAAAGAAGTGGGTCATGAGGTTGTTTAAAACTGTGACATTTGAAATTGGGTGTATCAACCTTACTCAGGTATATGACATTTAGATCGTGACACCTTTTGTTTAGGAAATCTTGGCATAGTCAAGAATCTTAGTTGACAGTTTAAATATTTTGGTTACATAGAATTTTAGCAACATATTTTCCATGAGTCACGCTCATGGAAAAACATATTTTTCATGAGTTCCTTTTCTCTTCAGTTCTTTCATTTAGAGGACTTCTGGTTGCAGGCATTGGATACTGCTTTAAATTAAGCTTTAAATATGACAAGAACTGATTATCTAAAACAAATTAAAAATTAAATTTGTATTTGATAGATCAATGTATGTGATCAGAGCTCAAGTTCATTTATATAGTTCCCAGCTCAACAACTTCATTTCAGATTTTTTTTAAAAACTCCAAACCTATATTTAAGAAATCTGTCCAGTATTTCTCAGGGCTATATTCTCTCCTGTTCAAATACAGTAAAAGAGAGAAAGAGAGAGAGAGAAAGAAAATTAAAATAACTCTAATTGGATTTATAACCAGGGACTAGAGTATTGGATTATGCCAATCAGTCACATTTCTGAATACAGATGTGAGGGTTAATCTCAATTAAAATATGTGGCTGGAACATATGAACTATTGTTACTAAGAGTTGGAAAGCACTTAAACATCAATCTCAGCTCATCTCTGACTATTCAAGAGAATTTTGAAAAACACGTCTACTCATAAATGACTTTAAAAAATATGTCAAAAGGTATAACTATATTTAACTTCTCCTAAATGCAAGGAAAAATTGATCTGTTATTACATTTTATTTCATACCCAGTATTGCTGTTTAATGGGAAGGCCTCTTGTTGAAATTTAATGGTAGCTCACTATTCTTGTTTAAAAATGTGGCATTTGGAATTGGGTATATCAATCTTATTCAGGTACATGACATTGATATTTTTACACTCTTTTTCTTGTGACTTTTTGGCATGATTGCCTATCATTACATATAAGTTTGACCAGGCTCAGGATGTCAATCATGGTCTTATGGAAAAAGCACAAGGAAAATATAATAAAAACACCCATTTGATAATACACAATGGACACAAGTTTATAACAGATATCATAGTCCATCAGTACGAAATAATAATGACATTGCTAGGCTGTCATTTCTTTTTCCATTTTCCAATCTGGCACTTTGGGTTGTGTTTCATGGAGGTGTCAGATTGGATCATTGTGCCGTACTTTTGCTTATTCTTAATTCCTTAAGACACCTCTATAAATGTTGACTTTATCTGCATGTCATTATTCTCACTATTCCATAGGCCACTGCATGCTTATTCACAATTTAAGTTACGGAGATTATTTCAAGAATTGAATGATCACATATTCTAATAACCGGGTTTGGGCTGTCCCTAACCATAGAACCTACAGAAAAAACCGAATAGCTTTCTGTTCTATCCATTTCAAGTCAATTTCCCAAAGGTATTATTTTAGCTCTAATTTTATAACTTTTAGTCAAGGCTAAGGCTTGTTTAGTTTGTCTTTTTAAAACATTAAAATGTTGTCTTTTGTTAATTTCTACATACTTCATTTTCCTGAATGTTTTCATTGTATACTTCCTGTATATTTCTTGGAGGAAATTTGAAATAAGTGCTAATAATTTGCAACTGTCCTTACATGGTACTCAGGTTGCACTGCCAAAGTAATGCCATTTATTATAAATAGTGGTATTTGTCAGGCATAGATGGGTTATTAGGTGTTCATGAAAGATGGTTGGGCCAGACTTCTCCTACAGTCCCCAAATATCCCTTTCTATTTTCCTCTCTGGGTTTCTCAACCTTGCAATGTTGTAGCTTATTTTCTTCAGATTTCATGATTCATAGTCTCCAAGTAAGAATGTATCCACTGAAAAGCTGTATATTTTTTTCATTTTCTGACCTCCAGTGATTGCTTTTTTGGTATGATGGTTTTACATTAATAAGTTGCTAAAAGATGCAATCAGAATCCAGCAAACTCCAACAATGAGAAATTGTCCTACCAGGTTCCACATGTTGGAGTCTGAGGTGGCACATAATCCATATTCTATATTAGAGCAATCCATAGCTCATACATGTGGAAAGAATGGCTGATTCCTCTGAATTATACGATCATCACTGCTTTCACCAAAGAGTGAGGAAACAATATGGCAGAGTACCATTTTAACTTTAATAATCTCACTTCAAACATCACCTTAGGTACAACTGGTAGTATAATCACTACACTGAAATTATTGGAACAAAAACAACAACACTTATGTGGGAGACTCTATGGGTCACAAATCTATGACCTAAGAAAAGTCAAAAAGATTAATAAGAGGTTCACTTATCCCAAGTACAAAATCTAAGTTAAAACAGGACAGAGGAGAAGGTATAAAAGGTCTATATGGCTGATGGAGCAGTAGACTAATAAATCATTAATTTATGTAACAGTAGAAACAGCTTGGGAAGCAACATTTTGTAGCTTTTGTGGAAATTGAGTATGCACTCAGTTGACTCATTTGTTACTTATTGGTGAGAATGTCTGTAACCAATACTGCTGACACTCATCAATTCTGGCTTTTTATCTCCTCCTTCTTTGGTGCACATCTGGACCACATTTCCCAGGCACTCATAGATAGCCAATAAAAAGTAAGAGGAAGTGACCTCCCTCTACACTCTTGCCAAATAAATCTCTCAATATAAGTTCCCTATGAACTTTACCTTTTCTAATAAATTGATAGAGAAACCCATGGAAACCTGGAAAGTCGTATGTTGAAGATAACAGATGTCTTCATCTTGGGTCTCATAATGTGTGAAGCAGACTATTTCACTCACTTGAATGCTGCCCAAGACCCTTATCTAAGCAAGAAGTATAAACCTATTGGAAGTTTCTACTAGTTGGTATTGTTCCCTAATCTACATTAATTAATACAGAAATATTTAATATGGTTGTCATATGTTAGGCAATTATAAAAAAAAATATACCAGAGAATTGAGAGGGCTTCCATGTCATGTGTTGATTAAGAATGCTTAAACCAATTACAATGAAAACAACAACAACAACAGAAAAACATTTGCTAACACTCTGTCTACAATAACTTTAGTTCTAGGTAAAGAAATTCAGTAGTATCTAGAGAGAATTTAATGTGCTACACTTATCAAGGTTTTAATAAGAATAAATTAGCTCAGTTAAGAACTGGCTTTGAGAACAGAGATTAAAGAAGGTAAGAGTCAAGGAATTAAAAACTTTGCACAGGGGGAAACACCAAACACTTTGGATTCCAAACTACAGAATATATTTTTCTACCCAACTGTATTGTTTTATGTGGTGTCAAAGTTGAATTGATTCTTATTAAAGTAGAGAGGAATGAGGACAAAGTAAAAATAGGACTAGGAACTCTTTTCTGGAATGAAACTTTGTAGAAATCACTGGTTTACAGTACTGAATAGAACCCAAAATATCATATCTACTGAATTATTTTGGAGGGCAACCATAAACTTGATCTCAAAAGGGCCATGATTGTGGAAAACTGGACAATAAAAATATTACAACACAATTCAAGTTATAATCCCTAATGATCTCTTCAGGAGTGACTACAAAAATAATGGACAAAAATAGAACCATCACTAGGAAAGAGGCAGTGACTACAGACACTTGTGGATGAGTAAGTTTCATGCAGAGAAACTAGTATGTACTAAATTTCCTCCATTTCTGGGTCACAAAATAGTTTTCCAGTAGAATTAAGTCACGTCAATGAATAAATGATGTTGCTTTCTTTTATTAGGGATTTTTGTGTATATTCATTCCTTGTTCCACCATTATATATTAGGAAAGGGAAAGTTTCAGGGATAGAATTTTATTTTTATTTTGTGTTTCAGCTTTCCTTTGAAAATACCCATCCAGATAACATAAAAAGAAAATTAAAAAAAAGCCTGGACTTTGAAGATGAATGCAGTGATTAACAGAAACCAGAGAAAAACCTTGTTTATATTTATTGAGTATATTTTAAATGAAGGCATGGAATGATGGGTGCAAATGGGTGTTTGGCAATCAGAAGTTTGCACTGTGGCTGACTGCTAATTCTACCAAAATGTAATTATTCTTCATTCTTGGCACAAAACTCAAATGCACAATACTGCTTCATTTTTAGTTATGTGGAATTAAATTTTAAATCACAAAGTATGTATTAGTTAGCTTTTGCTGTATGACAAAAGAACTCCAGACATCAAAGTGCATTATGTCAATCACTATATATATATATATATATATATATATATATATATCCCATATATACATATATAGATAATAGATAAATAGATAAGTGTGTGTGTGTGTGTGTGTGTGCCTATTTCTGGAAGTTGTTTGCTGTCATCTTGGGCAATGGAAAATTCTGAGCCATATCCCTCTCATTATCAATCTTTTTTCACATAGCCATACAAACAAGAGTTTTAAAAGAAGTTAATCCCCAAGGATCAATTATTTTTCAGTTTAATATTTGTGTCATTTGTGGTTGAAACTGTCCATTATAAAAAAAGGGGCAGAGAAATAAATAGGCAAATTCAAATTAAAGAGGCATTAGAATCTAGTTGATTTCTTAGTGAAACAATCTGTTGAATTTCACTGCAAAGTGGCATGAATATAGTAATGGGAAGGAATCCACAGCCATGTTTTCAGTTTACACCAGAAAACCAACAGAACTGATGTGTGTTACTTCTAGGCATGTTTAGTAAAACCAATAAAACTGCCTATGGCTTTCCATGATCTTACTTTGTTCAATTAATTGAATAAAGACAGTTGCTATGATTCATGAAACTGGGCCCCATGTTCTTTCTCTTCTTTCTATCAAGATATACATCTCTGAAAACTATGTGAATTGCTTAGGCAGATAATGTCTAGTTACAATAGTAATGTTCCCCTTCAAGAACTAGATTTTAATAGTCCTGATAAGTTCAACACTTACTTCTTGGATCCCTGAGCCATCAAGAAAGGAGTTTCATATGATTTATTGGACAGGCAATATGGAAAGAGAAATTTCTGGCTAGTTTCCAACTGCTCCAGCAATTTAATCTGAGCTATGCATTTTTGGTCAGCCTCAAATTATTCAAACTATTGCTTATGAGCTGCTGGGCATGTGATTGAGGCCCAAATCAATACCCTAGGTGATGGATGTCTCCAACAGCAATATGGAACAGAAAAACTCATTTTGGCTGCTGCTCAGATGAGACCAGCTGAAGAAACTTCCATGTGAAGCCAGAGATGTTAGGTAAATGATGAGCATACTTTTGTTTTTTTGTTTTTTAAGCCTCTAAGTTATGGAATATTGTTCTATAAAGTGATAGACCATAGAATCAAGAATGATGGTCATGGAAGATAACTGTTGAAGATCGCAGCACCTCTATTTACTTGTATCCCAGAATGAACTGGATGATAAATACTAGCCTTCCTAACTCAAGTCTTGCAAATCTACAAAAACCCGAAGAGAGTCATGAGAACAAGAAAAAACAACAACAACAACAACAACAACAAAAATTTATCCTGTTGAGCTATTTCATATGTACTTCTGCTTCATTTTCCTGCAAACCAGTCTACTTGAAATAATAAAGGTTTCTATTATTATCAGCAGAGGATGTATGTTCCAAAATTCTGTTGAGCCATTATCTTTCACATTTCAATAGTTCATTTTCTGGTGATTTAAGGCATGTCAAAATCTGTTTCTGTTCCAGAACAGTGGGTTTGTGAGGGTATGAACACTTTGTGTGCCATTTGGGATTGTAAAGTCTTTCCTGTGAGCAAGGTAGCACAAATAGGACCACTGTGAGATGCCCAAGTAACCAATAAAGAGAGAGAACTCTTTCCCCTGCCATAGCAGAAAAACTCATTTTGAATTGATACATGAAATCTGTCAAAAAATGTACAAAGGTAAAGCCAACTGGAAATTTCCAGAACAAATTTATGAGACTAAAGCACTTTTGTATAAATCTTTCGTATAAGAGTGAGTATCAAATTTCATGTGACTTTGAAATATTCCAGGTACTTGCCAGAAAATTGTCAATCTAAAAAGGATTGGTTCATTCATAAAAAGTATGATATTATCATTGTATGGAATGCATACAAAAAACCAAAAGCCTCAGGTAAGTCTGAATGTGAAAGGAATTCCCAGGCAAAATAGTGTCTTTGGGGGAAAAAAAAAAAAAAAAAAAAAAACTATGTTTGCTAGAGGAATAAGGTAGCAGAATAAAAAGGTTAAAAAACAAGCTACTAGGGAGGAAAAGAATGTCAACTCTTAGTACCATGAAGTAAACCAGAAGCAGAAAAATACAAACTCAAGACTTAATCACTGACAAATCTCCAGTGTAAAATGTCAACAGGTACTGTGATAATATATGTCTTACTCCCTTCTTGGTGCTAAGAATAAAAAGCCCAGTGAATACTGGGACAAATTGATCACCCTAAAAATGAAGGATACAGAAATTTATTAAAGGACTTTCTATGGGCATCATGAGATGCTACATTCATCTATATTAGCGTGTGTAATATTTAGTCCTGTCCAATAGAATCTTCTTTTATAAAGGAATAATTATATAATCTAAGCTGTCAAATATGGTAGATGCTAAGAAAATAGGTTCCAAATAACTGGCATTAGAAGCTGAGTCTTAGAAGCTAAATCTTCTCTTTTTAACTAACATATTTTCATTCACTTATTAAAGCTGCATTGAACTAATCTCTTCAGGCCTCCCAAGGTTCTAGCTAGAAAATCTTCTGAAATCTAATGGATGGAAGACAACTGGATGTAATTTTGCCTAATGTTAGCAGAGTTTCAGGACGTCATTTTGACTTATGTATTCACCATCAAGACTTTAAAAAAAAATAGCACCAGCGTTTCCTCCCAGCCTGCATTCTAATAACTCTACCAGATATTCTCTATAGTTCAGGTGAATCTCGCCATTCAGCCTAGAAGACACTTCCTTAGCTGTACCCAGTCTATCAGTCCTCCTTCCTCACCTCTCTTATTCCTCCTCTTTAGTTTAAATTTTCTAAATAAAACCCTTATTTCCTAATTTAAAAACAGTTAAAACTATTTTCCTTATTTCAACTTGTACCACTTTTCAAAGTCAGGCAGAAATCAGCAGAATCAATCATTTTCCCTACTTCCTAATTTCATAAATATCATAACTTTTACACATAAGTATTATATTGTTTATCATCATTTATCATGAACTCTTCCTAGATTTTTATGAATGACTCTTTACTATGAGAAATACTGGAGATATTGTTGACCTTGGGAGCTTGAGACTTTGTTTTGAATTTCCATTCAAATCCTTTTTTCTGATAATAACATTTTTTTGCTACCTAGTTACCAACCTAGAACTCTTGTTTATAACCATTGCCCTTTAGGAACATAGGCAATAATGGAGACTATTTTGTTCAATGAAATCTTCATGTAGTAAATTGACACTTGGCATCTGCCAGCCTGCTTATGAGTGAAGTTTTCCTCTGTCTCAATATTGACTCAGAGTAGGAAATATAATTTATGAAGATTTTTTAAATTATATTTTGCCTGAATTAAAATATTCTCTCAACTACTCAATTTCACAGTTCTCATCTAGCCACTATTTCTTTGTCACTGTATCTCTGCAAACCATAATGAGCACACACAAGAAATCTTGCCTTTCCCAGGGTCCCTAGAGTTATATTGCCATTCTATTATCTACCAAATCACAGGCTTATGCTATAAAATTCAGGAGGCCTATGGGACTTGTGCCTTCCAGGAAGCCAGTATGAAATGTGATTCTGTCCAAATCATCCTGTCTGGCTTCCATGCATCAGAAACCATAAATTATAAAGATCTTCTACCAGGGGAAAACATGAATGATTTTTACCTTTCCCTTATCTATAACCCAGTCCCAGGAGCCTTAACCAAATCCAAGCAAAATCTAAAAATGCCTTCAGATACCCAATCTCTAATGCCAGACAATTCTACTATGAAGCAAAGGAATATATTAGACTTGTCTGTCTTGGGATAAGTGTAACATTTGGACAAAGGAGAGAAAGAAAGAGTATGAAAGTCAATTATTTTCTACCTTTACTTCAGGTCTACTTAAACACATGTGACTGTAAGACCTCTGTAACCCTTGCTTCATCTAAAGAATTTAACATGATGCCTGGAAAGTGGTGATGATGGAATTACATAAAATGTTTATTCCTCTTAAACTCCTTTCCTGTTCAGTGAAAATAGCAATTCTGCCTGCAAATTGTTGTCTAACTCATGAAATCTAGGGACAGTTCACTAATTCACTACTTTGTTTTGGTTCTGCAGATTTCACAGTAGCAAGCAGTTTTAGGAAAAGGAAACAAGGTAAGTTCTGTTACATTGAATATATTAAATAAGTGCTTAGCTGTGGTTCAACAGTTCAATTCTGTGACAATAAACTTCTAAACCTGTACTGTTCCCTCAGTGTGTCCCATTATCATCAAGTTCAAGTTCAGATTGATCCTTGGAGGCATTAGTCCCAAACGAAGTTTTGAAATATTGATGGAATAATGAAGAATATAGCTCCTCATATACCTTATGAGCTTGTGTTCGACAGATGGCATTATTTACAAAGAGGCTTTTCTGTATGAACTATTGGAGGATTTTCAGCTAGAAAATGAAGAATTAGTAAATATGGTAGAAGATGATATTATTAGCTGCCAGTCAGAGTGGCAGCTGTTAAGAACACAAACAACAATAAATGTTGAAGAGATTGTGGGGAAAAAGGCACACTCATACATTGCTGGTGGGACTGCAAATGGTGCAGCCAGTATGGAAAGCAGTATGGAGATTCCTTAGAAAACTAGGAATGAAACCACCTTATGACCCAGCTATCCCACTCCATGGTCTATACCCAAAGGACTTAAAAACAGCATACTCCAGGGACACAGCCACATCAATGTTTATGGCAGCACAATTCACAATAGCTAACCTGTGGAACCAATCTAAATGCCCTTCAGTAGATGAATGGATAAATAAAATGTGGTATATATGCACAAAAGAATATTAATCAGCAATAAAAGAGAATAAAATAATAGCATTTACAGGTAAATGGATGAAGATGGAGAATATAATGCTAAGTGAAGTTAGCCAATTCCAAAAATCCAAATGCTGAATGTTTTCTCTGATCTAAGGAGGCTGATTCACAATGGGGTTGGGACAGGGAGCATAGGAGGATTAGAGGAACATTAGAAAGGCCAATGGGGAGGGAGGAGAAGGGAGGGGGCAAAAGGGTGAAAAAAAAAAAGATGTTAGAATGAGATGGATATCACCCTAAGTGCATGTATGAAAACTCGAATGGTTGGGCTGGAGTTGTAGCTTAGAGGCAGAGCACTCACCTCGCACGTGCGCGGCCTGGGTTTGATCCTCAGCACCACGTAAACATAAATGCATTGCATTGTGTATAACTGAAGTAAATAAATAAATATTAATAAAAAACTCGAATGGTGTGAATATACTTTGATATAACCAGAGATATGTAAAAATGTGCTCTATAAGTGTAATATGACTTGCAATGCATTCTTCTGTCATATATAACAACTTAGAATAAAAACTTTAAAAAGAAGATGCTATTATTAGATTTTATTATTAAAATACTTTCAACCATTTCTGAAATCCACATATCCCATCTAATCACTACACCTTTCTAGAACCTGAGATAAGCAACTGAAATTGAACACAAGAAAGTCTGAATTTCTTGGGACTCCTCAGGCCATAATGATGGTTTATCACTTACCAGAATCTCGACTATGCTCATTGACCTGTTTGGTACCAGCTAGTGTCATAACTGAATTACTGTTTTTTTCTTCTTCTATCTTTCTTTCTCTTATCCATAGTTAACTTTGTAGTTAACTGTCATCATCTACACTTACATGGATATTAATTCTATGTTCTGTTTTTGTTCTTACTTACCCAGTAATACCCAACCCAGCTATAGGGAGCATGTATGAAAATGTAATCTAGATGATTTTGATTTGGTTAGTGGATAATGGTCCTATGTGGAAAGTGAGAGGAATAAGAAACAATAAGGAACAACTAACATCAGATGGCTTTATGTCTATCGTTTGTTATCTGTTTTTCAGTGCTGGGGATCAAATCCAGAGCTTAGCACATACTAGGCAAGCATGTACCACTGAGCTACATATCAAGTCTTATGGTTTGTCATTTGTTTAAAATGTGAGTCTTTAAGTATCTTGCTGTATTTTTTGATTCTGGTTATTTTTTCAAGCATTATTTAAAAGTTTTTTTTTTTTTTTTCTTTTCTCTTATATTGCACCTTTAGCTCACTAAAATGGGCATGGGCATGGTTCACTGACTTCCCCAAACACTACTGAATCTTTAAAAATGTCTTTGCCAAATATGCATTGTTATCATTATTATCCACCTTTTCAAGATGTTGAAGCAAAGAGAGTTGATAAGACTGGCCCAGGCATAATATAGAAACATTTACTTGGAAATGTTAAAATTTAAGCTAAGAATTATTTTCTCAGGAAATATTATCAGTTGACTCTCTCAGATACAATATTGGGCTATTAAGAAATTAACAGATCCAAATTTTTGAATAAAATATTTCATTTTATGTACTATGTTCTGAATTAGACTCAGGAATATAGTTGCATTGCCACACAGTACACAGAGTGAAGGACTCAGGGATTATGTTGTGTTTATGTTAATTGTAAATGCCTGCTTCTTATGAACATGCAGGTTAAGCATTCAGTTAAGCTTGTCACTTAGGCTATTTTAAGTTATTCTGTCCTTGCATAGTTGGTTAAGTCTTAAATATAAGATAGACTTCTTACCACACATTCATTTCTTCATTTCTTTCTATTAATATTTTGTATGCCTACTATAAACTAAGGATGATTTTGATTCTGAGGACAGAGCAGTATAAAAACATACAAAATCTTTGCCTTTGTAGAGCCTGTACTTCACTATAAGAAGTCAGGCAGTAAGTAAATACACAAGTAAAGCATATTATATGATACAATAGGGAGTACTTTAAAGAAAGATGTTTCAGGGACAGGAGAAATAGGAGATTTATAATTTACAACATAACCTAGAAAACAGTTAGTGATAGACTTGATAGATGTGCTTAAGAAAATATTCACAAAAGGGACCCTAAGAAAGAAGGAAAAATAACATGACCCACTTCTGCCTGATGAATAAACACTTGTCCACTGGAAATCTTGCCAGTACTAGAAAGAGAAGGAAGAGAGCTAACTTCCCTTTTTCTCCATGACATACTCTTTTATCTCCCATCAACATATTTTTTTTTTCCAGTTTTAATTTTATCTGATTTCTAAAAAATGTGGCACTCTCTCATTTGGGGTTTGACATCCCTAGTGAGCTTTTGATGAGCATTCTCTTCCTTACTATGCTCCGATCTCCTTTCTACTTAATAAGAGGTCATTGTACATGTCCTTTCCTTCTTATCCAACTTCTTTGTAAAATATTCAGTTTGCAATTTTCAATGTATTCTCCCAAATGACTATTGAGATGAAGGTGAAGAAACAGTGTATTTGAGCACTGGGTCTGAGAAATTTTTCATACTTTCCCACATTCCTCACATTAGTTAAAAGGGATTATATGAATCTAAATTAAGGAATGTAAGTCAAGGCTAGCCCCAACAAATACAAAGAAGTGATGTACAGAAATACAGGTTGAAATTAATTAACTTGGGAATGATAGAACCAAGGGAACAAAAAGAATATTAACTGTAAGCAAGGATCTATCATTCTCCTTTTTGCTTTTCTTATTCCAGAATAGGTGTAGTCTAATACTTGTCTGGATTTTTCTAAAGTCTTTCCACTGGGATTCCTAGATTCCAGAATGTCACTCTCTTGTCCAATATGTCTTGCATTCTTTGGACAGAATAATCTTTAGAAAATTCAAATTTATCCTGTTATTTTTATGTATGATGTGTTATAATTTTATTTTGTCTAATTATGATTTGTTTTATAATCAGACTATACCAATACATTTCCATTAATATCAAACAATGAGTTTAGCTTCCAATATATAGTGCATTTATAATATTCTATAGTAATACTCTTGGTTGTCTTCTTGTAAAAATAATTGATATTAACATTTGGCAAAAGAGCAAAGTGGTCAGCGCCACTAAAGTATAAAATAAGGAGGAGGAAAAATGCATATTTTTGATTTGTTGGTTTAATCTTTTGATGAGACATGCCTTCAGTATAACAAAGGATGAAGAAGCATAGCTATTTCCCTGATTTAAAGACCAATTTCTAAAAATACTTATTCAAAGTTTAACATCTAGTGCATGTTATGACCCACCTTATGTATGTAGATGTGGGTGCATGTGTATATATTACACAAACTAAATTTGCAACAGGTTTCATAAACGTGTATGATAGTTTAGTGGTAGAATGATTTTCTTTCCATTCTATGAGTTCCTAATTTATCTTCTCTGTCCATTCATGTACTGTTCCTTAGGGAAAAAAATGACTTATTTCATTGGTAATTTGGTAGGGCAACTGGGTATATATAGTTCAAAGTTTTCCTTACAATTTCTGACAGCTGGTTAATTTCAGGAAATTCACCTTTACCTCTATTCTTCCATACTATGAATTTTTTCAGGGACAGAACCACATGAGGTACAAGCTGTGGTTGTATAACACTGGCTGGGATGCATGTTTATTTGAACTACATTGTTGATATTGTTATTGTTGCTAATCACCTCAGATTCTTCAATTTCAACTTGATCATTAAGAAAGGAAATATCTTGCTATGGATTAAATGTGTCCCCTGAAATTTGCACATTGGAAACTTAATCACCAAACCAATAGTGTTGACTGGTCGGGCCTAATAGGAAGTATTTAAATCATGTGAACTCTATCATCATAAATTTATAAATGTCACTTTTGTAAAATTATATTTGCTATTTAAGGAGTACATTGTGATCAAAGAGACTTTGGCTTCCTCTTGTGTTCTTTTGTCCTGTCTTCCCCATGTGATTTTTTACTATGCTATGATGTAGCAAGAAGGTCCTCATCAAATGTGGCCCCTCAATATTAAACTACCTAACCTCTATAACTATAAGCCATATAAATTTCTTCTTTTCATTACAAATTACTCAGTCTGTGACATTCTGCAATTGCATCAGAAAATGAACTAAGATAATGACTAAGAAAGGGAATGTTCTGACACTCAAATTTGTATGTCCATCAACTCTGTCAGGTACATGATGTGAAGTTGAGAAAGTATCTACTTCTGAAAGCAGCAACCATTGTGTTGACCAGCACTTTCTTAGTGACCTCAGGATGAAGAATCTTTGTGAAGCTGGTTATTTTTATTTTTGGGAAAACTATAAATTTATATTACCACCAGAGGATGAAAATGACCATGTGAAAATAGGCAAAATGTTATAACGTGTAAAGAGTGTCTCTTTAATTTCAGACACAGCACAAAACTTCCTTAGCTATTTTGGAATTATGTACATATAAGAAAATGTTATATAAAGTTTGTTTTAATTTTCCTTATGTTGTAAAAAAATGATAACAACACTTATTCCAGCTTCTCTGTGAGAATCGAATGCTCCATCTCTTCTTCCTTTCAGGAAGGAACAGGAATGTAATGTCAATCCTAAAAAAAACTTTTAAGTTTTAGTTAGCTATATAATTTTCAATAAACTCAGAATCTGTATTAAGACCAATTATTAAAAAAATCAATATAATGTTTGAAATATACTGATGGTTGAAGTTGATACACATATTGTTAACATGTATTTCTCAATGACTTTCAAATAACACTATTCAAAGTGAACCAAATTCTTAGATTATGAAAAATACTAATGTCATGATTTTTTTCAGTTGTCTCACCTAGTACTTTTAAAATCTTTAAATATGTTAATGATATTTTATAATCAAGGAATTTCACTTTTTTTTGGCTTCCCTAGAAAATTCTGAATATTCACTTGTCTATATTCCAACATTGACTGCATCAGTATAAAAGAGAAGAACCATTCTCTTGAGAGGAGGCACATATTTTCAGATATCATGAATTTTTAAAAATGAAAACATTTTAATGACTAAATTGTGCATTATAGATTATTAAAACTATTCATTTGACAACAACAAGTTTGTATTTCTCTTACTCATATTTTTTGCAAAATAAGGGGAGATAAAGCTCTGTGACACTATCACTGCTATATATCTAAAGCACAACAAATCCAAGTATTTAAGTTACATCCTTTCTTCTCTATATTATATGTGGGTTATTTCTATTATTTATCTTTTAGTACCCAAATAATGAAATTTTGATTAGATATTAAAATATTCAAATTAATACATAGTTGATTGATAATTGAGTATGGAGAAAAAATATTTTATTTTACAGAAACAGAGTGGGCGTGAAGATGGTAAATGGATGAGCTCTTTAGGAGAGGTGTTAAGGTTACCTGACAAAAGACTCAGACCTGAAGTTATTTTTATCCCTTCAACTTAGTTCTCTAAAAATTTATAAAGTAAAATGCATGCCACTGAATATCAGATTCCAACCCTATACAAGTAGAGCATGCTAAAATAACCCCCAAGGATAATTTAATAACATCATCATGAAGATGTGGTTGTGATTTCATGAGAGGTTGGGATCTGCATTAGTGATTCAGCAGTTAAAGCTGTGAACTACTGAGGTCAAAGTGGTGAAGCTGCTTGATGGGCAGCCCCAGTCATTCTATGCTAGACACATGATACTTCTATCTTCTTTTCAGATGTTTTAAACATTAAGAAACCTCGTCCATAGACGTAGATGGATGCAATACCTTTATTTTATTTATTCTTATGTGGTGCTGAGGATTGATAGGCAAGTGCTCTACCACTGAGCCACAACCCCAGCCCCTCCACTTACTCTTATGGCAACTTTTTAAATTATTGTTTTATTTGATGAAAATTTTAATACTGCATTATAGATATACATAATATTGAGTTAATTTTGACATAATTAGACAAGCATGAAATATAATGTGCTCTTATTCAGGAAACAGTACTTCCCCCTTATCTCCCCTGCTTCCTCTCTGTTCTCTTTCTTCTACTCTACTGATGTATCTTTTATTTATTTGTAGTTTTTTAAAACGAGTGCATTATGGATATAAATAAAGATGAAATTCACTGTGGTATGTTCATATGCATACACAGAAAAGTTTGATCATATTTATTCCACTATTCCACACTGAGTGCTGTGGCCAACTCCCTGAATTGGGGTTAGGGTTAGGATTAGGGTTAGGGTTAGGGTTGCTTTGTGTAACAGGAGCCCTTAAGTGCAACCATGTGATTTCCTTCATTTGGGGATTCAAATCTTATTCCAACAATGATGAGCTGAATCTATTTAAAAGCTGACAAGAAAAACAATGTTCAATTATGTCAAACCCATTTTAAGATATTTCTATAATATTTGACCATTTTTGATCAGGGGAAAATTACAAAAAAAGATATCTGCTTGAAATTGAACAAACAAAAGAAAATATCTTGGGAAAAAAAAAAAAAGGAAAGATGATTGGAGATAGTGACTAGTTTCCATCAATAACAATGGAATTTTAGATTTCATAGGTTAAATCATATAGATCATAAATGAAACAGATGGGAAAAAAATGACAAGAATAATAAAATTAAGAAAACTGAGAAGAAAAGTTACTCTTGATTAACGATATTCCTATTTTCTTTTCCCAAGGTGTCTAAAGCATTTAAAACGTAACATATACTGCCAGGTTTTTAATCCTTTCATTTTTTGCTTCTTTGCTTAACATGCTAGTGTTTATAGTTCATCACGTGTGGTAGGCAGAATGGTGTGACAAAGAAGAACACATCCTCAAACTCAAGAATGTATAACTATGTTAATTGCATGGTGAGGAGGAAGTAAGATTGCAGATGAAGTAAGGTTACTGATCAGCAAACTGTGTGATGGGGAAATTATTCTGGATTATTCCAAAGGGTCTCCTGCAATTACAAGAGTCTGTAGATGTAGAACAGAGAAGAAGAGCCAGTGTTGATAGTTAATTATGTCTGAAGTACTCCACAGCCATTGCTGAGTTTGAAGATGTCTGGAAGGGAGCCCAGAGCTGAGGATACATTCACATTCTATGTATGGAAAAGGCTATACAAAGGATTTTGATTGAAAGCAGGCACAAAAGAAAGAAACCCTGCCAACATCTTCATTTTAACCCAGTAAAATTCATTTCAGACTTGTGGCCTACAGAACTGTAAGAATATATGTGTGTTGTTTTAAGCCAAAGAATTTGGGAGAACTTTGTTATACTAGTAAAGGAAAGGACATGAAAAAAATGATATCCTTAATATTTGGTCCCTTACAGTTTTCCTTCAAGTACATTGTAAATATCAAATGATTTCATTTTTTTACTCCTATTTTGAGATTTGATACAAGTTTAGCAACTAAATAATTATGCTAAATAGAAGAGTAAGTCAAGTATTATGGCAGCAAAACAGGGATGATTATTGATTTCCAGTATCATTCAATAATGGTCCTATTTCTTCATGTTTGAATTACAGATATGCAGTTTGGAAATATTTTATCTTTTTCTTGTGATTGGAAAGAGTAAGGAAGTTTCAGTAAATTCACACATCTTGATCCTAAAGTCTATCATTAGAAACAAATTGTTAAATATCAATCTTAAGTAATATATGGTACTGCTTAAACTCTCTTTTACTTTTACTTACATTAGATTCATTGACTAAGTTATGAAGCATTTGGAGCAACTGATTATATCTAGTTGATGAAATTTATCACCATGAAGTTAAAAGTATGGGCCTTTAAATAAAGCTACTTGACTTCAAATGTGTCTTTATAACTTGCTAATTGAGTTACCATGGGCAGTTTGCTTAAAGTATCTTTGCCTCAGCTCTCTCACTTATAAAATTTGTATATCTAATTTTATATCATAGAATGATTGAAGATTAAAAGTAAAATTACTATGAACATAGTGCACTATAAGAACTCAGTAAAGATTAGCTTTTTTTGCTGAGCAAGGTGGTACACACCTGTAATCCAAGCCACCTGGGAGGCTGAGGCAGGAGGATCATAAGTTCAAGGTTAGTCTTGAAACTTAGGGAGGCTTTAAGCAACTCAGGAGACCCTGTCTCTAAATAAATAAATAAATAAATGACTGGGGATGTTTCTCAATTGTTAAGATCCCCTGGGTTCAATCTCTAGTATAAATAAATAAATAAATAAATATCATTTTTAAAAAGATTCACTTATTAATAATTTTTTACTTTAATAATGATCATCTTCCAATTCACATAGAAATTGTTTTCAACACATACATTTGTCACAAACGTTTCCATTTGTTTTTCCTTTCCGAACTTTTTGTTTACCCATCCTGTCTTCATATGTCAAGGGAAAAGTGTCCCTACTCCTCTCTGAAGCTAAACACTTCATTTCTGCCTTGTCCTTTAACATGGCTTGACTTCTTTTTTTAAAAAATATTATTATTATTGTTGTTGTTGTTTGTAGTTTTAGATGGACAGCATATCTTTTATTTTATTTGTTTATTTTTATGTGGTGCTAAGGATTGAACCCAGTGCCTCACACATGCTAGACAAGTGCTCTGCCACAGAGCTACAGCTCCAGCCTTGGCTGGACTTTTTTACAGCAATGAGCTATCAACTACTCTCTCTCAAACTTACGTCTTTAATTCACTCTCTGAACTAGGTTTCATCTCTCATTTTGTGATCATATTAGTTTTCTTTCATGCTGTAAAACACTTCCTACACTATTCATACATATTAGATCATTCATCTTCCTTTCCACATCAGACTTCTTGAAAGAATGACTATTTCTTGCTTTCCACACCTTTTACTCACTAACACCTAAAACCATTCTCAATTACATCATGATGACTTACTTCATAAATGAAGTCAATTCTCCTTCTTTCTATTCTGATATTCACCCTAGTGAATTTTTTAGAAATTTTGATATACATTATTACTTATCTAGGAGTTTCATACATTCTGAGGATACATTTTCTGTCTTTTTTACAGGTTTTAACTTACTGACACCCGACATGCTAAGGTACTCCATTTATGTGTCTTTTTCAAATGGCTTGGGGAAATTTCTTAATTTTCAGATATAAATTATCTAATCACCAGTACTTAACAAATTCATTCAAATCTGGCTCCTTCACTAAATCTTAAAGATTTATTTTCATTGTTCCTCTTATTAAGCTATGTAAATGTTTTGCAGCACTTGAAGTGCAGGAAACAAATACTGAGCACATTTTCTGCCCATCTCTAAGGAAGTAAAACCTGTTTCTTTTCCAGTACTCTCCATGTCACTTAAGAGATCACCTCAGCTTTCCTATATGGTGGCTTCAAATATGATTCTTCTTTTCTTTTAAGCACAATATTTGATTCTACCATCTAATTTTTAATTTAGTATTCAACATGCATATATTGAATATTCACTATGTGTCATGAGTTAAATAAAAGCAGATACAACCAAAATGAATAAGACAAAAATGCCCCATGTACATGTAAAATAGTGTCAAATGAAGAAAGTCTAGGAATGACACCTGTGTGTGTGTATGATTTCTGAAATGTGCTCTGTGGTGGATATTATGTTTGTCTCCCTGAGAGCCTTTCTATCTAAAATGATTAATCTAAACCAATACTGTTAATTACAGCCTTGATGGTGTTGAATGATTCATGAATGGCCATTTGATCCAATTATCTCAAATGAGATATGAGGACCCAGCTGCTGGGCCCCTTGGGGAATTTTCATTCCTAAGTGGAAGCCAGAGGAAGTGATAGTTTCTCTGATTCCCTTGGACTTCATCATTTTTACAACTGTCATTTAGGCCTGGTGTCAAACGCACAATGCTGCCTTTCAAGAATGAGTGTGCACGTGTGTGTGTGTGTGTGTGTGTGTGTGTGTGTGTGTGTCTGTCTGTCCTATTGCAGACATGGATGCACATATTTGTAAACAGTTGTGTTTTGTGTTTGAATGACAGCAGGCCTACAAGCTAGTTGCAAACATGAAAATTATTTGCTTATCAATATTCTAGAATTAAAAGAACCTGGTGACTTTTCTTCAATAATTCTTTGATATATTCATTTTGAATAAATATATAGTAACATGTGCTGTGAAAGTGATGCCAATAGTCCATTGAGAGACAAAAACTATTACTTTACCTTCATTCACCTTTATTAGTATGTAAAGATAAAATATAAAAGCAATAAAACATCCATGTTTATCATTAATTTTAAAACATCCAGGAAAAAGCTATTTATAAACTAATTGGGAGAGAATAGAAATGGAAAATCATATATTTTACAGATAGCATGGAATGATTAACAGTGCAGTTTACCTGTTCAATTGAGATGGTAATTTCTATATGCAATTTTTATCCCCAAAACCTAAAACAAAAGAAGTAATTGTATGATTAAGTCACAATATTTCAGGGAATTATAATCTGCATGCAGTTAGATGTTTTATTATGATGAATTAAGCATCACATTTAAACCTATAATTCTCTTTTATATGTACAAAACATAGCATATAACTCCAAACTTCTAAATAAGAGAGTAATATTCATAATGAATTTGGATTTCTACTGACTTCATTTGAATTATCAATATTTTACAAGTCCATAGAGTAAGGTTTTATTTTTTTCCTTTTCTTTACAGAACAAAGCAAAACCAAATTTAGAATTTGACATTTATAAAATTCTGACATTAAAAAGAACATAGATACATACATATATTTTTCTTTAACATTTTCAGGAATTTAAGCACAAATATACTGCCTGAAATCTACAAAATGCATAATAGATTTCCATTAGTTGCTTGGCAACATTATTTCACATTCTGCTGCTGAATTTCATAGGTGAATCATTTTTAAAACTACTTCCTTAAAGTTCAAACAGGTACAGTTAACTCAACTAAATTTCCCATATACCTGCAGTTCCTTGTGTAAAAATTGCTAATATGAATAGCATATGGTAGGTGCACAATAAATTGCTGCTAATTGGCCAATTTGCATTCTACTAATTATCTAATAGATGTTAAAATTTTAAATAGTATTATTTTAAATTATATTAATGAAGTCTTCTTCCAATATTGAATCTGAATTCTCTATTAAAGAAAATTGGTTTCTCAATTTACTTTTACACTTGCACAAACAGAGATGTTCATATATATATTTAAACAAAGTAAGAGCAGTATTAGTATTTTCCCTTAGTGGTATAATTTTAGAGTTTCTAGAAGTGACTTTTTTTCCTTAAAAGTCTCCTTTTTTTTTTTCATTATGAAATGCCTTCATTTTCTAGCAAAGTCATACTTCTTTATGCTTGTGTTTTAAAGATAATCACTTTAAGTCAATAACATAAACCTAAAGAAATGTCACTGATTATTGTCAGGGAATTCACCAGGATACTTTCCTATATGAAAAGACAAACAGACAAAAATTAAGGAGGGAAAATGTGAGATTCCTATTTCATAATATGGATAGATTCATATTATGGCTGAAGTTCAGAGACTAGACCTACATGAACAGTGCACAGGAATACAGGGACTCAGCTTTTTGGCTATAATTTGCCGTTAACTAGGTCTCTTGATATATACATATGTATATTAGTTCTCCAAATAGTTTATTTTTAGTAAAGATCAGAAGGAATCCATATGCTATACAGTTCTAGCCAGTTTTTCTGCTTTATACTTCAAAAAATAATAGTTTTCTCATGCTTATAAATCGGATAATTGTATAGCCTGATGATTAGGGAAAAAAAAGTAAACAATTTGGGTGGCATGCTCAGGAGGAACTAGCTCAGAAAATCCAAGAGTTGAAAAAAAAAAAAAAAAAACTGATAGGGGAGCTGAGAAAGTAGTGTCTTAATTTGTGATTTTCCTTTTCCCTGTACTAACTTTACTTCCTGGAACACTGAAATTTAGGTCTATTGTTTGATTCTCTTTTTCTGTTAAGAATAATCAAGAATAATGTATGTTATAAAGTCCCATCTCTCCTGGTGGCATTCAGGCCAGTACTTCATCTTGTCTGAAACTCGCATTGCAGCTAGTTTCCTATCTAGGGGTGCTCTGCTGGAAGTTCAGGGACATGAACATCCCAGGTATTTTTACAGCAAACATGTTTGTCTTTGACATTGCTCAACATCAACCTCCTCTATAATTTTTTTTTTTTTAAGAAGAAAATGTTCTGTGATTCCTTTAGCCAAAATACCTTGCTTTTTTTTTTTTTTTTTTTTTTTTTTTTTTTTTAATCTCCCTAGCACGGTATTTAGAATACTTCTAGATAGATCCAGTTCAATTTCTTATCTTTCTGAAAGGTAATTAGTTATTCATTTATTCATTCTATATAGATTCTATTATTGTATTGTAGGAAAATGTTTATGTGTCATTTTCTCCCACTTGTCTGGAATCATCTTGCCCCATTGCTTTAGTATAATACACAGAAAATAACTTTACTCTGCTTTTAAATTTAAGAATCATTTTAAGGCCATGATTTCTTAAAATGGCCTTTTTTCATAAGACACATACACTCTTTTCATCTATTAAATTATTAATCTTTCCAAAACCATAATTCACCAACTGTCTGCAACAATGAAAGTGGATCCCTGGCGACCTTTTCCTGACTTTCCCTTTTCCTGTACGCAAGGAGCACAATGCTTAATACCTTTGGTCAAGTAATAATTATCACTGTGCTAACAGAATATTCCAAATTTACAAAAAAATAAAAAATAAAAATACAATCAGTGCAATCTAGAAGTGATCTTTTTTCCCTTCAAAGTCTCCTCTTTCTTTTCATTATGAAATGCCTTCATTTCCTATCAAAGTCATACTTCTTCATACTTGTGTTTTAAAGATAATTGCTCTAATTCAATAACATAAACCTAAAGGAACGTCACTGATTATTATCAGGGAATTCACCAGGATACTTTCTTATATGAAAAGACAAATAGACAAAAATGAAGGAGGGAAAATGTGATATTCATATTATAAAGCAGATTCATAATATGAATGAAGTTCAGAGACTGTAGACCCACATGAACAGTGTCATATATTACAGACAACAAAACATCAATTGCAACCTAATTATTCCTGAGATCATTAAGATCCACCCCAACAGATCCAGTCTGAGCAAATAATAACCTCAGCCTGTTAAAGCATAAATTATTTCAGTTGGTCCCCATAGTAGTTCCTAAGTTTCCAAAGTTTTGTACTGAAATTACATACATTACTTCTTGTCTCTGAGGTCCTTTTTGCTTTTTTAATTGCAGTTATAATGGCTGATATATATTCCAAAAATTTTGCCCCTGCTTCAGAAATTGTAAATGGAAAATTTTTATCATTTTTCCCCTTATGTTATTGTTGTTATTATTATTGCTACTATAGTCATAAACATGCAACATAAAATTTACATCTTAACTATTTTTAATTGTGCAGGAGATTAATGTTAACTACATCCACATTGTTTTTCAGAAGATCTGGCAAAACTAAATCTTCACACCAGCTGAATAAAAATTTGTCTTTCCTCTTATATTCTGTGACCTCAGCAGAAAACATCTTAGTTTTTGCTTCTAAGAACTATTACTTTTTACATTACTTTAGCTCTCACTTACGTGGAATCATGCAGTATTTGTCTTTATGTCACAGACTTATTTTACTCAGCATAATAGTTTCTTCCATGTTATAGGATTTCCTTCTTTTTCAAACCCGAATAATATTCTATTATTAAGTACATACCACATTTTCTTTATCCATTTATCCTTTGATGGACATTTAGGTTACTCCTGATTCTTAGGTTTCAAAAATAATTCTGCAGTGCATGTCTATGAATATACCACTTAGACTGATGATGGATCATATGACATTTCTAATTTTAATGTTTAAGAAAACTCCATACTGTTTTCACAGTGGCTGAACCATTTTTACAATCTTACCAAAGCATGCAAGTAGTCTTTTTACACATCCATGCTAACACTTGTTATTTTCTGCTTTTTATTTTTGCTTTTAAAAATGGGCATCCTATCAGGTTATCTCTCATTGTGGTTTGACTTTCTTTATTAGTGACAATGGAATCTCTTTATGTGATTGTTTTATTTTCCTTGAGAATAGAGATTATGATGTCTTTTTATATGCTTGTTGACTGCATATCTTTCTTGGAGAATTTTTTATTCAAGTTTTGACTATTTTTCAATTATAATATTTGTTACTTTGTTATTTAGTCATAGTGGTTCTTATATGTCCTGGATATTAACACCCTTGTAGATATTTGGTTTGCAAATATTTTCTTCCATTCCATATATTAATTTTTCTTTTTGATGGACATTTCCTCTGCTGAACATAATTTTTTTAAAATTTGATATGGTCCATTTGATATTTTTATTTTCGTAACCTGTATTTCTACTTATATTCAAAAATTCATTGCCAAATGCAATGCCATGAAGCAGATTCCTTTGTTTTCATCTAAAAGCTTGAGGTGTTATATTTGCATATTTTACGTTAGGTCAAGTTGGTTTTTCCATGGGGGAAAGTGGTACATAGCTTCTTATTCTGCTGGGTTTCTCAGAGTATTCAGATTTTATTCTAAGTGAATGTGAGTAGAACAGTGATGAAAACAACCTGTTACTCCTGTGAGCTACCTCTTCTTAAAGAAGAGCCACAAGTTCTGTGAAAGGAAGAATAACAGCAAACCACTTCTAACTGCAAAATCATGGCAGTTAGGCCAGTGTAATCCACTGTCATAACATGCTGTCTTTGTAACACCTTTACATTTTAAAGTCTGTTCCTATGGACAAAATATAGTAATATATTAAAATAAACAATTGAAAGCAAGGATTTTTTTTTTTCTTCAGCTACCTCAGTAGAACCATTTTATCTCTTATAATTCCTTATACTATGGCCTCTTTTAGGTCCTGATTCTATACTTCTTTATACAATATCAAGTTATTATCATGCTGCAAATGCTGTGTATCTATCACAGCCATTGTACAAAATTCTAGAGCACCACACATGCGCTGAAGTGAGATCTGTGATAACCATGGGCACTTTTCCTTTATTATGGATTCCAAACGTTTTTGTGACACTGACATTATGATTAAAACAGTTTCTCCTGACTATCATGCCGATATGTTCTAAAATTAAGGTTCTAGCTCCTTCCCTGCTGTGGAAGATGATGTAAGACTGAAATGTTTGCTATAGTTCTAATTGTGAACTGTCGGTCAGCACGTTTTCAACATTCCCTCATATTTTGGCTGCCCTTTCATCCTTACCTTCATTCTTCTGTCTGAACCTAATCTGCATTATATCGAACTGTTAAAAATTATCCTGTGATTGGGTGTGTGCATGTGTGTGTGCAAACATGTGTGTATAACACACATGTACATTTATAATATAAATTATATTTATTTTGCACTTTTTATATATTTCCATAGTTTTTAAATAATCATGTGCTTTAAAAACTCCCCAAACAATAAGAGATACCCTGTCTGTAATCCTGACCATTTAACCAAGAATTTTATTCTTCTCTAATCAAGTAGAGTGGATATCACATGCTATTCATTTCTCTACAGAAAGGTTGAACATTTTGAAATCTTTTGTATTTGTCAGGATTCTAAGATGATCACAAAGAATCCCGCCCTGTAGTGTATATAAAATCCTCCCCACTCTGCACATGGGTGTTTTAATCAGCATTTTCACTGCTGTGATTAAAAGACCCAACCAGAAAAATAGTAGAGGAAAAAAAGTTTATTTAAGATCTCACATTTTCAGAGATCTTAATCTATAGTCAGCAGACTCAATTCCTTGGGGCTTAAGTGAGGTTGAACATCATATGTCAGAGAGAAGCAGATCACAAGATGATCAGGAAGTAGAGAAAGATTCCATTTGCCAGATATAAGCATATACCCCAAAGCTACTCCCCCAATGCCCCACTTCTACCAGCCACACCCTACCTGCCTTCAGTTAGCATTCTATTAATCTCATCATGTGATTAATTCACTGATTGGGTTAAGGCTCTCATTCATTGGGTTAAGGGTTCATTCCCTCTGAACCCTTTCATATTGCTTCACATGTGAACTTGTGGGGACACCTCACATCCAAACTGAAATACATGGGTGAGACTATAAATATAAGGTATCACTTATGTGATTATGTTATACCATTGGCAAAAGGGATTTTTTTTTCTAGATTTAATTAAGTTGAGGGATTTTTGTAGAAGTAATGAAGGTCCTTAATCAATTGGCATAAAGTTAGTGAGATTATTTAGGTGAGACTTAATTACTTTGGAGTCTTTTAAAGGGGACAAATTCAAAGCTAAGTCATGAGGCAAAAACTAGAGGGAGCCCCTGAGAACTGAGGAGAGCCCCAGTTAGTAGCCATTAAGAAGGTGAAGTTTCCTAACATGAACTGAAAGTTTTTAAGCAAACTGAGTGATCTTAGCCCACACCTTGATTTTGGCCTATGAAAGCCGTGCCAGAGGACCCTTCCAACCTATTCCCGTAATCTCACCCATGGGATCCATGATCTCATTTAAAGGTTTTCTTAAGTCATTAAGTTTGTAAAAACATCATACAGCTAAGAAGACTAACATGATTTCATTTCAGCTACCTCAATTTTTACTTGTGTGGATTTCCAATTTTTTTTTTTTTTTTTGGCTCGTTCATTGATTAATTATGCCTTTTTTGGGATTTTTACATATTTTAATATTATTTTTATATGATGTAAATTACTTTTCCACTTATTCTGTTTTAATAATCACCCAATTTTATACAAATTGTCAGTCAGTATGATAAACCTGAGCAATTGATTTTTCTTTTTTTTTTCCTTTTTTATTTATAATAGTAGTATGTATTACCATTCATAATGCACATATATAGCATCTTTTTACATACAACTGTTTGGATAAAAAGTATATAAGTACCATTCAGATCTTCAATCATGCATTTAGGATAATGATATCCATCTCATTCAACCACCAATTTTTTGTTTCCTTTTCCCCCCTCCCCCCTTGTTCCCTCCCTTCACCCCTTGCTCCCTCCTTTCCCCTCCCTTTCCTTTGACCATTCTAGTGTTCCTCTAATCCTCCTATGTGCCCCCATCCAACAACACTGTGAACTAGCCTACTTATATCAGAGAAAACTTTCGGTATTTGGATTTTTGAGATTGACTAATTTCACTTAGCATTATATTCTCCAACTTCATCCATTTACCTGTAAATGCCATTATTTTATTCTCTTTTATTGCTGAATAAAATTCCATTTTCTATATATACCACATTTTGTTTATCCATTCATCTACTGAGGGACATCTAGGTGGTTCCACAACCTACCTATTGTGAATTGTGCTGCTATAAACATTGAAGTGGCTGTGTCACTGTAATATGCTGATTTAAGTCCTTTGGGAATAGACCCTGGAGTGGGATGGCTGGGTCATAGAGTGATTCCATTCCCAGTATTCCAGGAAATCTCCATACTGCTTTCCACAGCGGTTGCACCATTTTGCAGTCCCACCAGCAATGTATGGGTGTGCCTTTTTCCCCACATCCTCTCCAACATTTATTGTTGTTTGTGTTCTTGATAGCTGCCATTCTGACTGGAGTGAAATGAAATCTTAGAGTAGTTTTGATTTGCATTCCTCTAATTGCAGTGATGTTGACCATTTTTTCAACAAATGGTGCTGGGAAAACTGGAAATCCATATGCAACAAAATGAAATTAAACCTTTATCTCTCACCATGCACAAAACTCAAATCAAAGTGGATCAAGGACCTAGGAATTAGACCAGAGACAATACACATAATAGAAGAAAAAGTAAGCTCCAATTTCCAACATGTTGGATTAGGCCCCAAGTTCCTTAATAAGAATCCTGTAGCACAAGAATTATTACCAAGAATTAATGAATGGGATAGATTTAAACTAAAAAGCTTCTTCTCAGCAAAAGAAACAATCAGTGAGGTGAATAGAGAGCCAACTAATTGGGAACAAATATTTAATACGTGCACATCAGATAGAGCACTAATTTCTAGAATATATAAAGAACTCAAAAAACTTAACACCAAAAAAAAAAAACAAATGACCCAATAAATAAATGGGCTAAGGAATTGAAAAGACACTTCTCAGAAGAAGATACACAATTAATCAGCAATTGATTCCTTATACAATTACCATTTCTTGATTTGGCTTAAGAAACTGTTTACTACTAAGCCAAGATACCATCTCTGTGAAAGAATCTCTTAAGCATAATGTTTATAAACAGAACAGGGTATGATGCATTTATATTGATGAATTCAATGTACATAAAAAGAGGAGTCTTACTCTGCTATAAATCCAAATAGTGGTGACCTTTGAAAGGGACTTTGGCATGAGACAACAGGAAAGTATTCTCTGTTGTGCCAGTATATTCTGTGCCTTGATCTAATTTTGCAGATTAGTTCACATTGTGAGAATTCAGGAAGCTGCACTTTGATGACATACATTTTTTTGTTATGTGTGATTTAACAGCAGTAGATCTGTGCCTTCCCATTACAATATAGTATACCATTGTATGACCATACCACAAAATATTTATGCAACTTATTATTAATTGGTATTGCTTGTTTTAAAGATTGAAAATACTGTTAAGCATTTTTGTATGTTTTTGGTCAAGTTGCACAAGCATTTTTCCTATCTACATATATAATATTCTAATTGCTAGGTTGAAGGTTTACACTTGCTCAATTTCAGTGGTTTTGGCAAAAAGATTTTCAAATGTGGAAATATATACCCAACAAGTAGTATTTAAGCACTTAAAATATTCCAAATCTGTGCACATTGTCAATCTTTTTCATTTAAGCTAAGGGAAGAGAAAATACAGAAAACAGTGGTATCTGTTTGTTATTTTAATTTACACTTCCCTGATGAAACACTTTATGTCAAGGAACATTTAATTAGCACCTATGTATTTCCTTTGCAAAATATTTGTTCATATCCATTGTCATAATCTACTAAGTGCTGCAATAGCTGTTGTTGATTTAAGAAGTTTTTATTATGAATGAGTCTTTTTCAGATTGATACATTATGAATATCATTTTATAATCCAAGACTTATCTTTTTCACTCTTAATGCTGACTTTTGATAAACAAAATTATTACTTTAATGAGTAACTATTTTCCTTTATTTTTCCCTGTTTGCTATGTCAAATGTTAATCTTTCTTTGAATTGTGTTGTTTCTTATTGTTTAATATGGATTTTGAAAATAAGTATGATATCATTGTGTTTAAAAGCCAGGGTTCAGATTTTGACCGTTTGATTTTGAATACTACTATTTCTATCATCTGTATCATCTTGGGAAACTTATTTAATCTTTCATCCTTTGAGTTTTCTTATCTGAAAAACTAACCAAACCATAGCTCAGAAAATTGTTATGATATTTAAAAGATACAATATATATGAACATCATAAAACAATACTTGGTATATAGGAAAATTGTATAATAAATTTCAATTGTTATATATAGTTTTAATTAATTTCGTCTCTACAGAATAATAAAAACTCATAAAATCAGTGTTAGTTGTCAAAAAGAGTACTTCTGACTTATTGACCTAATTTTTAACAATTATGTTAAAACTCACTAGAAAAATTACAGATGATGAATGAGGAAAATGAAATGTAATAGATGTGGACAACAAAAACTCACTGACTACTTTAAACAGAGAAAAAGCTCAAGTTCTTGCATTCATTAAAATTTGGTGAGTTCACTTAATCCATTCTGCATCATTGTTGGTGTCACTGAATATCATGATAAAGAGCAACATTGCCAGAAATGATGGTCAACACCATTCTGCAGGACTTTCTGATGGGGGTGCTCCACTGCTACAAATTCTGCCTCCAGTTATAGGGTGAGCACCATGCTTACACTTGGTGCTTTGCAAGAAAACTATCTTGTTGTACCTGCTACTGATTTTGCAGAGAGAATCTTCATCAGCACCTGCATTTTTGGATCATTTGCCTCCCGTAGTTGGTTACCCTTTCTTTTGGTTCTTTTTATATCTTTGATGAGAAAAAGCTGACTGGTATATTATGTGCTGCACTGAGGAGAATCCCAGCTGTCAAGGAAATGAGTACAGCCTCTGTCCAACAGCCATTAAGGTTGTGAGTGCTCAAACAACTGAGAGAGACTGAATCCTGCCAAAATGCACATGGATGAATTCAGAAGTGGATTCCACCAAAATTGAGCTTTGAGATAATTGCAACCTTAGCTGACAACTTGCCTGACCTCATGAGAGGTACCGAGACAGAGGAACCAGATCTTCAGTGTACACGTTGTGGACTACAGAAACTTTGAGGTAATTAACATTAGTTTTTTTGTAAGCTTCTATGTTTTATGTTACTTTTTATGCAGTATTAAGACTGTTAATACAATATCTTTCAATATGTCAAATTTTTTTAACAAGCATTAAAAAACTTATAAACCCAATTTTATCCATAATGCATTGAACCAGAATCCTCAAATAAGTGGGTTGATTACTTTCTAGCTATAATCCCAGGAACTCAGGAGGCTGAGGATCACAAGCTCAATGCCAGCCTGGGCAATTTAGTGAGATGGTCTCAAAATAAAAAATAAAATGGACTGGGGATGTAGCTCAGTGGTAGAGTACTCCTGGGTTCAATCCCAACACTAAAAAAGAAAAAGAATGTCCTGTAATAAAATTGTGAAATAGAAACAAAAACAGGATAGACATTAATGTTAAGGTTTTATGCTTATTATTAGTGTTAAGCTTCATATTTATGCATATAAATATTAAACATTGATATTTTTAAAATATCTTATTCCAATAGAAGAATAAATTTATGTCAGGCAAGTAACATATTTCTTGGTGAGGAAAAATGTTAGTAAATGATGTGTATGGAATAATTGAAAGATTCATTTTCCTGAGGGTATGTTCTTTTAAGGAATAAAAGAAGGTAAACAAATTATGAAATTATAATCAAAACTGTGGATGAAACAAATTGTTCATAATATTTTAAAATAAAATTTCCACTTCTCTTAATCATACTAATTATCCACAACAAAATTAATGCAGATAAAATAACTTGGTTGCTGTAAATAATACTAAGGTCTTCCCTTATATACCATTAAATTTTGTTTGTGGTGGTTGTTCTTGTTCAAGTTAACACAATATTTGGGTGAGGGGTACTGGGGCTTGATCTCAGGGACACTCAACCACTGAGCCACATCCCCAGCTCTATTTTATATTTTATTTGGAGATGGGTATCTCACTGAGTTGCTTAATACCTCACTGTTGCTGAGGCTGGCTTTGAACCCGTGAGCCTCCTGTCTCAGCCTCCTGAGTCCCTGGGACTATAGGCGTGCACCACTGTACTTGGCACAATATTTTTTTATTAGCATTTGAAAGAGGTACACTTAACCAAAGGTTATAAAAATATTCAAAATCTGGGTACTACCTTTGCTGCTTTAAAAGTCCTCTATTTCACTGGCTTAGAATTTTCTTTTTTTTTTCTCATTATTTTCTTTCACTTTAAAAATAATCACTTCATGCAGGAGATAGAAGGTAAAGGCAATTACTCTTCAAAAGTAACACTTTCTATATCTAATACCAAAAAATGACATTTATGAAATTTTGAAGTTGAATTTTCAGCTCTCAAAAATAATAAAATTCCAAGTATCGGCAATTGAAGCCATGTTAACAGCGCTTACTGGCATGTAGGGTGAACTGGCATAAAGTCTATTAAGCCTTGGCTAAGTAAAATCTATTGATTAATATGAAAGTGTTTTAACCTTTTATTAAAAAATGAGAAAACATTTCCCCCATGGTTTTGTTATGAAAAGAATTGAGCTATTTTAAGTTGATGATCCTTTGGATTCTTAATTGGAAAAAAAGTCATTGCAAACTAAATCCTAACTTAAAAAACTAAAAGAAATCCTACTAAAATAATGTATATTAAACTGGTATATCTGAAATTTAATAACTATTTGCAAAATAACTGTTTTAACACCTTCCATTTCCTATGATACTTATATTTAATATTGAGAAATCAATTTGTCATTAACTTATAGAATGGAGACATGTACAAGAATATGCATGATATAACAAGTCAAAGTTATTTATTTACTTATTAAACATTTCTTCATTCATAGCATGTGTGGTGTTATTTGGTGATAAATGCTGATAGAGCAAGAGAGAATGACTCCTTGGATTAGATATTTCATGATAAATGCAAATAGATTGTCAGTGTTGTAGCTAACCTTTATGATGGCCCCCACTGACTTTGAGCTGGTACTCATGTCCTTCTATCATTCTCTCCCATGTTGAGTAGATTTCACAAATATAAGTATAGCCTATTATGAGACATGACAGATATTTCATAAAAGACATTGCCACCTTAGTCTTTGGGATCACTTATGTTAGGTTCAACTAGTTGCTTTGTTCCAAAGCCACAGCAGAGATGTTCCTCAACAGAGGTTGACATGGTAAAGATCTGAATGCTGTTGACAACAGGCAGTGAGAAACAGAGTCCTCCTAACAAATGTGTGAACCAGCCACCTTGGAATAAGATCCTCCAGCTACAAATGAGTATAGAACCCTTCAAATGACCACAACTACAGATAGTATCTTAATTTCAATTTCATGAGATAGTGCAGATGGAACTAACCAGTTATGCTGCTCTTGAATCCCTGTCCTAGAGAATATCTTGGATATAATGAATTTCAGAGTCAGGTGAAGGCTCTAAGTTTCAGGAGAAATTATATAGTAATAGTTATCTAATAGTCACAAAATAACATACAAAAAAAAGGAATATTACCATTCAGGTATTAATATAAATTTCTGCATATGTATGTGCTTTTTGATATATAGAAAAAGAAAAAAATGCATATGCAAAATGACACCAAAAGAGAATATATCAGAAAAAAATGTGTAAAGTGAGTGCCTCCAATTTCCCAAAGAGAAGCACAGTATATGATATGGATTTTCAAAGGAAAATGGACCCAATAAATTCTTCTCACATATTCCTTCATGCCAAAGACTGTTAAACATGGATATTTGCCCACTGATGCACAGCAGGATAAAAATTAGAGGATGTTTAACCAGGTGTCTCCAGGGCTGTCCACCATTGCTGTCAACCAAAGTGCTCCAAACGGCTCTTCTCAGACTGTTTGCATTAATGAATAGATGATGTCTAAAACCATATGGGATTCTGTACTTGCCTTAATTAAAATTAATTGTCCCATGAATGATTAATGCTTATTCTGAATTTTTCACAGTTCCTATATTACTGAGAAACTAAGCCATGGAACTCATCTGTATTTTGTCACTTCTCTATTCCCACTAAAAAGTAATTAATTTTTGCATCTGTTTTCTTTTGCTAAATATGACTAATTGCTCATTTTTAAGCATTAAGTACTTACTAAAGAAATTTACCTGAAGGAGTTTCTGATACCTGTAGTAATTTAAATTTTGGAATAATGACAACTATCACATTCTACAGAAAATTCTAGCATGGAATTGTTTACTTTATCTGTCAATAAGAATCCATAATGTACTCTTTTAAGTACATTTTCATTAATTGGGATTAAAAAATAAATCTCTCTGCAAAAAACATTTTTAAAATATTTATTTTTTTCTTTTTTTGTATAACCTTGGAAAATTACCTTTCCATGATTTCTTGGTAAAAATATTTTTTTTTTGAAATACAAACTTTCATGCACAAGAGATTGTCTTTGAAATTAATTTTTCAAAAATGTTCACCCTGAGATAGGAATAGTAGTCATCATGTACTTTTACAAAGTAAAGATTGCAAAGGAGTTTCATGTAGAGTTTGAACTGGGTTTATTATTGTTGTTCTTGTTCTTTTCTATAGAAACACAGCTCCCTCATTATGGTGCTATACTGACCATTAGCACTTACAAAATACTAATTGGTTATAGAAGTTAAATCTAAGGCCAATTAGTAGTAAATGTCTTTTCAAATATATTTTAAGTGAATTGTATTTTTTAAGTAAACTGGTCAAAGAGATCACTTTGGCTCATTAATTCCAACTCAGTCAACCAATTTAGATTATAGCTTATTTGTAAGAAAGCTAATGAGACCAAGATTTGTGTCTTTATTTGAGCCTGTTAATTCTAAACACAGATAAATGAGGCCCTATCGCCCAGTTTTACTAATGTGTCCCAACATTTTTGAATAAAATGAGTATCAGCAAAGAAACAAAATATACCCCATAACCTTTCAAGAGAAACCCCTATATTAGGCTTAAAAAGGATGAGCCAGTAATTTAAACAAGAATTGGCACATTTTAAAATTTCATCTTCTGATTAAAAAAATTTTCAAGTAACACAAATTCTTAATTTATTAAAATAAAATACTGTTATGTGGTTTATGATTATTTTAAAAAAGGAGGTTTCTATCTCTCAGATTTCATCTTTACCATCTTACTCTTAAGACTAATGCCCTCTTCTTCACTCATTTAGCTAATTTACCTTAGCATTTATCTGCATATTTCTGAATTATATTATTCTATGTAAAATTTTATCAAATTTATATATTGTTTATTGGCCTGTTTTTATATGAAAGATTATTTTAGGTTTCCTAGGCTTTCTTGCAAAAAACTCTTACAAATTTATGCAGAAATATACCTCCTATTCATACTGTTTCTTTCTTTTCTTTTCTTTTCAGATTTTTCATCAGTGTGACCAAAAGATGTGATGAGAAAAAGGTAGAGAAGGCAAAGTTTATTTTAGCTCATAGTTTCAAAGGTCTTAGTCCATAGATGGCTGGCTCCATAGCTCTGGGCAGAAAGAAGATGATGATGGAAGAGCATTACAGAGAAAAGCAAATCAGGACATGGCAAGAGAGAAAACAAAGAGCGAACTCTGCTCATCAGGAACAAAATATAAACCATAAAGGCATCTTCCCAGTGACCTACAATCTACTTGCCTGCAGTTACCACCCAGTTAATCCAAATCCATATCAGTGAATTAATCCACTGATTGGGTTACGACTTTCATAATCTAAGCATTTCAGCTCTAATGATCTTGCATTTTCTCACACATGAGCTTTTGGGAATACATTATATGGAAAGCCTAACAGTCCTCAAGATATTTATATGCAAAAATTTACTCAAATCAATATTTACATTGTAGGGGTGATTCAACTATTACTCATGGTGGTTGGCATAATGGATTATAAATATGTTGCTCCAAGATTTCTATTCTCTGGTTATCCAATCAAACACTAATACAACTTCTGTTTAAAAAAATGTTTGCAGAAAATATAAAGTTGACTTTAAAATATAGAGATTATGTTGGATTTGCTGGATAACTATAAGAGAAAGACAGAAGAATCACTCAAGATGATGTGGCACATGAGAAGGCAAGAGAATCAAGATGTCTGTGGAGTTTCAAGATTTCTGAAGTGTGGGGAAGGACTCAACCACCATTGTTGGCTTTAGCCACAAAGAAAAGCATTAGCCAAGCAATATAGGTAGATCTGAAAGTGGTCCCTGCTAAAAGTCAGCAAGGGAACATGGACCGCATCCCTATAAAATCAAAGAAGAGAATTATGCCAATAGCCTGAGTGTATCTAGAGTAGATTCCCACCCACATGCCTCCATTGTAAGAGCTCTGACCACCCCATAATTTTAGCCTAGAGAGCCCTGAGCAGCTTCTTCAGGCTATAGCCAAGCCCATGAACTTCGGATCAAAGTATTGTAAGCTAATAAATGGTGGTTGTTTTGAGTCCAAAAGTTTGTGGTGAATTGTTACAGTAGTAAAAATCTTTTCCTTTTTTTTTTTTTTTTTTTTTTTTTTTTTTGTACCAGAGATTGAACCCAGGGCCAATCAACCACTAAGCCACATCCCCAGACCTTTTTTATATTTTAATTAGAGGCAGGGTCTCACTGAATTGCTTAGGGCCTTGCAAAGTTGCTAAGGCTGGCTTTAAACCTATGATCCTCCTGCCTCAGCCTCCCAAAGTGCTGGGATTACAGGCTAGTAGTAACAATCTTTTTTTTTTTTTTTTTTTTTTTTTTTTTTTTTTTTTTTTTTTAGTACCGGGGATTGAACTCAGGGGCACTCGACCACTGGGCCACATCCCCAGCCCTTTTTTGTATTTTATTTAGAGACAGGGTCTCACTGAGTTGCTAAGTGCCTCACCATTGCTGAGGCTGGCTTTGAACTCGCAATCCTCCTGCCTCAGTCTCCCAAGTGCTGGGATTACAAGCGTGCGCCACCTCGCCCGGCAGTAGTAACAATCTTAATGCACTCATCATCGAGGTCAATATTATGGTATGAAAAAATTTTGTTTGCTCCTAACATCTAAGCCCGGATCACCCCCTACACCTTCCATTTAGTGATAATCGTAACCATGTCCTCCCCCTTCTTCCACTGCTGGGTCTCTTGTTTCCCTGTATCCTAGGCATCCCTTTTAATATTTTCAATTTTGTGGTACACATCCTTCAGTAAGTTCCTGAGGGAAAAAGTGCTGTCAAAGAACTTTGTTGTTCAAGACTATGTTTGTCTGAAAATAATTTTAGTTAATCTAGGATAATAAATTTATTAAAACTGATATGTTGTCTGCATATAGAATATTAAGTTAGAAATAACTTATCTTCAAAATTCTGAAAGGAAGCATGTAATCTTGTCATTTAAATGTGCAAGGCCATTCTGATTCTGGCCCCTGTATAGGAAATCCCTCTTTCTCTTCCAATGACTCTCTTTTTCCAGAAGCTTTTATTTCTTCAGTAGACCATTCTTTTCAAATCTAGTGTTCAGAAATTTTTTTAACTGTGCCTTGCCATTTGCCATGTTTCTGTTTACATTTAGAGCAATTGCCATTTGGTTAGCCTTTCTAATCTGGAAATATATGCTTGTCCCATGCTGGAAAAAAATGTATTATTTATTTTGTACTTTTCTTCCCTCATTTTCTATTCTCTAATTTTGAAAATTCAGTTAGTGGCAAATTACATATTCTAGTTTAATATGATAATGCATATAATTTTTTTCTCATTTTCTATATTTGTATTTTATTCTACTTTCTTGAAGATGTTTTTCAGGTTTATATTTAGAATGCTCCTTTGGCATTTATATTTCTGCTATTGTTAATCTCCAGAAGTTCCTATTGTATGCATATTTCTAAGAGTTCTTATTTTCTAAATGCTTTTTTTTTAAGTATAGACTCCTGCTCATTTTATGGTAGAAATATATTCTCCTATATCTCTAAAGAGATGTAATACTGTACTGAATGAAAGTTTTCCTTTGTTCTCTTTGATTTTCCCTTCCTTTGGAAATAATTGTAGTATAATTTTCTATAGAAAAAAATAGAAAGTATTTTAGTCTCTTTGCATTCATGGTTAATAGAACTTATTTTCTGAGTATTCATAGTTGGAGTGCATAAAACATGTGTCTTTATAAGATCATTTTTGATGTTTAGAGAACAAACTTAGGAATTCTGACAAATGCTATTGTACAATTTCAATTTTGAAACAAAATGTATTAGGCAATTAATAATTAAATTTGCTTCATTATTGTATGTTTTTTTATAGTACTGATATGAGAGAGTTGTAATTTGAAATAGACAGTGATAAGAAAGAAGCAAATATCCCTTATGACTAATAATTAATTGAATGTTCCACATTGGTTATCAATTCTCTACCTCTCTATAATTTCCACTACCCACATTCTTCTGATATTGACACTAGTAAATGTGTTTGAATTGTATTACCTCTGGCCCTGCAGCTTATTATCATGCCTGGGGAAGTAGACTGGTGAACACTATCAGTATTTCTAGAAACCAATTCTATACCAGGGAAACTAATAGTAATTTAACACAATGCAGACATTATCATGAACTACATGCAGCAATCTTCCTAAACTCACATTGAATGTACTAGGAAATCATCTTCCTTGTACTGAGATTAAAAAAAAAAAAAAAAAAAAAAAAAAAAAAACATAACCCTGCAGATTCTTAAATCCAACATCAAGAATGTTGGGGAAATGTAATGAAAGTGAAGTCTGAGTAAAAATGGATAATAGTCTCATGGGATTTTTAGATGTCACATTTCATGTTGATAATCTTACCAAATATACATCCATGTGAACATATTTCTGGGTCCTTCCCAAGGCCTTAGAAGGGATCCTTGTAAGTGAGAGACCCTGAAGCTTATATGGGTGCCCTTCAGGCAACAAGCATAAACCTTTTACTTTTAGGAGAAATTTTCTCTGGGTACCCATCCAAGATGCAAATTGGAAATACAGATTGTGCTCTCAAAATTGGTTTAGGATTGAACATTAAGTGAATCATCTTCAAGCCTAAATCTGAAAATTCACTTTTGTATGGGGTTTGGATTTTATCTAACAGCATTAACCAGCATAGCCTATCAGAAATTAGGCAATGAGATAAACTTGCAGTATATATAGAGGTGACTTGAATGTTAACCTACTACCATTGTGAAATACAAAGAAAAAAAATTGAAAATTTAATCCTCTTCCAAGTTAAAGTGCAAATAAATAAATTTTCTTAATGATATTTCTTTCCCGTGATCTGGTGATGAGACTCATTCGGGGCCAAGTTCTGTTTCCCCAGCTGAGGCAAGTGTAGAAAGCAAGTTTTATTTAAAGGATAGAACAGAGATGGACTTCTCCTGGAAGAAGAGGATATAGAGCTGGTATCCAAAGAAGTTGGAGTGTCCTGCCCCTTTTATACATTTTTTAATTCCTTTGTTCTCATGCCTCCTTCTCCCCACTCCCTGCATGAGTGAAGTGACATAAATGTGGGCCAAAGGTGGAGTAATCTTAAGGGAGAAAAGAAGGGACTGGCCCATAGGGCATTCATTAATAGCCCCTAGCAGGGAAGAACAATCCCGGGGGCCAGGTTACCTTTGCCTAAACATGGAAAGGGAAAGGCTCTGGAGGCACTAGCATTGGATTCCCTTTCCTTTCGAACCAGCCCCCATCTCTGTGATCCTATCCAGTTATTTATTATCTACACTAACTGTCTTTTTGTACCTCAGCCTCATTAAGAGTAGGACTTCAGCTGGGCGAAGTGGCGCAGGCCTATAATCCTAGTGACTTGGGAGGCTGAAGCAGGAGGACTGCGAGTTCAAAGCCAGCCTCAGCAATGGAGAGGCACTTAGCAACTCAGTGGGACCCTGTCTCTAAATAAAATACAAAAAAGGGCTTGGGATGTGGCCCAGTAGTCGAGTACCCCTGAGTTCAATCCCTGGTACCAAAAAAAAAAAAAAAAGAAAGAGTAGGACTTCAATGAAATTATAGTAAAAATGTCATACCTTCCAATAATTCCTGTTTCCTGAGTCTCAGAAGAGTCTAAAACCTTCAGGTGGACAGGGGCTTCCTGTGGTACCTCCAAACTGGATAAACTTTCACTGATAAGTGTTAGATAAAATCGACCCCCAGGTACCTCAGGTTATCTAGTGAACCTGAGCTTTAACTTCCTGGAAGTGCCCATCTCTCGCGAGAATCCACTTTTGGCGGGCTCCGAGGCCTCACACTTTCTGATCCCTGGAATACTCACCTCTCTCGGGAATTCACCCCAGGTGGGCTCTCCCTTTCTAAGCCAATCCTGAGCATACAAGTCCTGCTTCCACCCCTCTGTACTTAAACCCCCACCAGTCCAGAACTTGTTGCTTTTTCACAGCCATCTTCTCACCCTTTTCCCCTTCCCTTCTCCCCTTCTCCATTCTCCCCTTCTTTCCTTCTTCCCTTCTTTCCTTCCCCCTTCCCCTTCTCCCTTTCTTCTTTTCTCTCCACGTGTCACTTCAGTCCGCACCGGCCATTATGGGCCAGTTAATAAACCCCTTTTACTACATAGTGGTCCTGGCATGGGTTTCTTTGCCCTTCATTTGGTCCAAGGTACCTGGGAAGTGTGGCCTGCCAGCCTGGAATTTATCTAACAATAGGATAAAGTTCATTCAGGGAGATCAGTGTTTTGTTAAATCAAGGTGTGGTCTTTGCACAATCTGTACTTTAAAATGGTAGGAACAGTTCATAGTTCACAGGATATAATGAAACACTAATCTTATACATAGACCATTTAGAAAACAAATGAATTCTATGTTCTAGAAGTAGTGTTTTCATGGAACTATGTTCCTAGTACTCAATACTTAACTTTGGCAAAGTAAAGCAACAATTCACTCACATCTGAGTGTGGAGAGGTTTAAACATTTGTTTCAACTTTAGTAATTATAAATATATGTTATTTGCCTAAAGTCATGGCTTTAGACTTTAATTCAATTATGCAACTTTCCCTTCAAGATATTAAGAGTACTTTGTATTTACTATAGCCTAAGGGTTAATTTGAATTGTCAATTTGATTGGATTAAGAAATGACAGAAATTGGTGCACACCTGTAATCCCAGCACTTGGGAGGCTGAGGCAGGAGGATCATGAGTTCAAAGCCAGCCTCAGCAATGGCCAGGCACTTAGCAACTCAGTGAGACCCTGTCTCTAATAAAATACAAAAGAGGGCTGGAGATGTGTTTCAGTGGTTGAGTGCCCCTGAGTTCAATCCCTGTACCAAAAAAAAAGAGAAATGACAGAAATTAAGAGGCTTCTGATAGTGTCTAGGAATGAATGGCTATGTGGGTTAGGGAACTGAAGTTGAGACCCTCCTTAAGCAAGGCAAGGCAGTGCAATAAGCAAAGGTGACTTAAACTGGACTTAAACTGTCTCCACCTGATGGCCCATTAACCCACCCTTAAACCTTCTCCACCTGAGGGCTTGAGGGCATATTAACCCTGTGTTTTATAAACCCTGCCCTTGCTATGAGCTGGCGCCATTTTCTACCACCCTGCTTTGTGCTGGATGTAGTTGGTGGCCCCTGCCAGAATAAAGGCTTCATTGGCTATTACATGAGTGGCTTCTGAGACTTTTTTCCTGCAAATTAGGTACTACAGCAGAACCATCAAATAGCCTGGAGTCTTAGATGGAATAAAAATTGGAAGAACAAAGAAGCTCCACCAAATGCAAGCTCCATGCTTTTTGAACAAGTTCTTGATTGCTGCTGGGATCCCTAAAGATATCAGATTCTTGCTCCTTCACTCTCCTAAAGTTGGACTCTGCCAGAGATTCTCCAGGGAGTTTCCAGAAGCTTTAGGTCTCTGACTGGGTAGCATCATTGATTCCTGTTGTTCTGAGGCTTCAGCATCTTGCACTGCGCAGCTACCGGTTCCTCCAGCTCTCCAGGCTGCAGATGGCCATTGTGGACTATCCAGCTTCCAGTCGTGTAAGCCAATCCAAAAATTTCCCCTTTTTACAGTCATACCTCTCATTGGTTTTGTTCCTCTAGAGAACCCTAATACATATTGCATTATGGGAGGAATAGAGCAGAATGGGGAACTTACCTATAAGACCATCATAAAGTCACAGGGTAATATTTAATTTGTTGGTGCACTTTTGCACAATTTGGAATACATTATTGGTTGAAGTGACAAGCTGAAAGTCTTCTTAGAACAGACTTTTCCTGTACAGCCTTTTCAAAGCTTATGTGTATTTCCTCTATTATTGGCATTCTGGTTTTATTTTCTTTTTATTTATTCTTTGGTGGTGGTTGATCATTTATTTTTTTGTTTGTTTTTTGCTAAGAATGGTCTGGTAACATAATATCCATACCTTACTCTGAGAAGGGCATTTACTATTGTGTCACAGTGGCTGTTTCCATCACCTTTTTCCATAGAATGGCCTGGGAAGAAATAGAAATGACAGTTGGGAAATGGACAGTTAATTTTCAGAAGCTGATGTAATGGCTGATCATCAGTCTTAACACTAATAACTGATACTTCTAACACACATAGCACAAAACAATTAGCTTTGCATTTAAAAAGATAATCAAAATAGTTCTATTACGCAGTATTTAGAAGTATGTAATCTTGCCTCAACCTAGGCTAAAATACAACAATGCATGTTCTCTTTCTTGACAAAAAGAAGATAAAAATATTTTAATTGATAAATTCCCCTTCCAATTCACATTCTGTAGAAGACACATCCTTGATGCTGAGAAAAGGAGGAGGAAGCATGAAAAGTGGTGAAGCCACAATAGTCCTACAAATTGTCCTCTGAAGCCCGGTGACTCATTCATTTTGAAGAAGAAGTCATCTTAAAGTCTAATGGTACTATGTTTTATGAGTTTTTCTGTTTGTTTTGTTTTGATTTTTGTATAATGCCTATGACAATTTATTGGAAAATGCACACATAACCTTATTTTTAATACATTTTCTTTAGGCCAAACTATTTCTCCAGAATATATTCTCTCAATTTATTGTTTGGAATATAATTTTTGTGTATCAGCGTTCCACAATGTAATAAGGGAAAATGGAGTGGGAATACCCCACATTATTCAGAAGATAACCCCCAAGTCTGCAGCCTTACGCATTAAGGTCACTCTGGATGATTTCAGCATCCTAAAACTTGAAACTGTTTATAATTAAATTAAGCAGAGAGTAAACTGACCCCCACCTTGTCAGAAGATGGGTAGAAGGATTGACATAATGATGCCAGGAAAATATTTTCAGGATTTGATGAAGATGTATACTTTCACTCAATTCCGTTCTAATCAGAATAGTCTCCTCTCCTCTACAACTTCTACTTTCAGAGCTACTAATACCTCAAATTCCAAAAACATTTCGATGCTTCTGAAGAAAAAGTATTGGTTCTTGTTGGCTCTGTTTTAAAGCAATCAAACTTGATCCTTCAATGACATTTGAAGTTTATTATTACATCTCTTATTTTACAAATATTACAATATTGTTGATATTGCCCATACTTTGTCACACCTACAGTAGTCTTCTGTTCTTTGTAGATTAATATTTTTCCTCTTTACTAAAGTGACATTATTTCTGACCTGTTTCAGTTTTAAACAAACTCAACACTTGCATTCCAACCAGGTTGGATATTATATTTCATCCCCCTAAATCTACAGGTTAAAATCCCAACCCGATGTGACTGATTTTGCAGACAGAGTTTTTATGGAGGCAATTAATATTAAATGAGCTCATTAGTGCTGACTCTTATCCAACAGGCCTCTTATTCTGATAAGATACAAGAGGAAGTGGGACTAGGTGTATGCGCAGATGGAAAGAGACCATGAAGGATAAAGTGAGATGATGCTATGCACAAGCCAAGTTGAGATCTTACTCAACACCAGCCCTGCTTGGTCTCAGTCATGGACTCCCAGCCTACAGAATGGTGAGGAGATACATTTCTGCTGCGCAAGTCACCCCATTTTTGATATTTGGTTATGGCGGCCTTGGCAGACTGATGCAATGGATCATCATATATCACTTTATAATACTCAACAAATAAGCATCTCACTCATAATTATAACAAACAATTACTTCTTAGTCATAATTAGGGTCTTGCCCATTCAGTTCAGGGTACCACAAGGAATTTGAGATGCTAGAATTTTTATATAGGGTACTTTGGATTTATGTCAACACTCATTGCTTCTCTGTGTTTGTCCAGTCTGCACCCTCTTGTGAACACATACTGTTCTGTGTCTTTTGTTCTTATTTATGGATCTTTGACAAGATAGTCCTAAAATGTATGCTTGAACTTTCCTAAATTCTTCACACAGTCAAGACCTTCAGATGTCCTTCTCCATTTCTATGGCTCTGTGAAATAGTGGGTTGGGGTTCACCTCCTGGGATTGTTAGGTTCCTCATCTGTCCTTCAGTCATGGGATTCAAACCCATCTCTTCTTACACTTCACTTCTGTGCTTTGTTGTCTAAAATTTATTCACTACCTTTCCCTGTGTGTCACCTAAAATAGTAGCACTAAAGTAAGTTAGACACTGTGAACTCAAAAGTTTATATTCTGAATTTATTCTAGAGATACCATTTTTAACCTACTATTTTGGCCTACACCAATTTTTAATCAAGTTTTTAAATTATGGATTTTGGTAATTCCTTGAAAAATTAGTAGATACGCCAATCCAAATTATTTAAAAGCTTAATGGAGATAAGTAGCACAACTATGTTCATGTGGATTATGAGTGTTTCCTTCACTCATTTAATTTGTATACTTATAGTAACTATGCTTTCATTTTAATGTCTATGTCATTTTTTATACCATCCTAAATTATTAAAAAAATGTATTTTTAAAAATGATGTAGTAGGGTTACTTTGAATAGTTATACAGGTTGGGCGCTAAAGAACCTAGGCGATAGAATTCACATAAGTTGTTAAGGTGATGAAACTGTCCAGGCTGTGCTGTGGATAACTAGTACAACAAAGTTCAGTGTCCTTGGAACTGGTTACCTCTCAAATTCTGCTTTTTCCCTTGAAACACATTCATAAGGTAAATAGATACAAAATTCTATTTGCCTCTTTGGAAGTAGAGGGGAAAATAGTACCAAGACAAGAAAATACAAATAAATATTCCAATATATTATCCTGTCAGAGTACTTACAGCAAAGGACATAATATATTATCCATGAGAAAAGATGTTTAACAAAAAACACTGCAAGAGACTAAAACTTTTATGTAACAGTTCAGAAATTATATAGGCAAACTAGTCCTTTATGGACTGAATGCTTTTGTGCCCTCAAAATTCATATATTGAAATCCTAATCCCCAATGTGATAGTACTAGGAGGTGGGGCATTAGTGAAGTCCTTAGGTTGTAAGTGTACAACTCTCATGAATGGGTATTAGTACCCTTATAAAGAGACTCCAGAGAGTTCTCTGACCCTCTTTTCCACCTATGAAGTCACAGGGCCAGTTGGCAGTCTACATCATAGAAGAGGCCCTCATCAAACCTGATTGTTTGAAACATGATCTTAAGAGTTCTTGATCTTTAATTATCAGACTCCAAAACTGTGAGAAATAAATTATAGATTTCTGTTGTTCAGAAGCCACCCAGTCTATGATGTTTTCTTAAGGTAGCCAAAGTTGACAGCAAGAAAGAAAGAAAGAAAGAAAGAAAAAAAAACATTGAAAACTTACCATTGCCTATGGGGTAAAGGAACACAAACTGGGAATTCAGACTTTTATTCTTTATCTTTCTCAGACATCCTGCCCTGATCTGTCATAATAGGGATTAAACCAAGTAATTATTAAAATCATGTTTTATGTCTAGATTCTTTGATTATAAAAAGTATTACATATTCTTCAATTCCAAACTCCCAGAGAATATAACATTTACTAGTGAAGACTCTTTTATGGTTGTTTTCAAGAGAAACTTTCAGCAAAATGATGTTTGTGCTCAGAGCAGTGTTATACTGACTTATTTTACTTGTGTTCTCATTTGTGATACAGGAGGTTTGGTATGATATTTTTATTTTTCTGGAAGCCACTGCAGATTTGATTTCCCTTTAAGCAGTAGACTAATCACACTCTCTCCTTCACCCCACAGCTTGAACAGATTGAGAGTTTTAATGGGGGAAAACATTCAGTGCAGGTAGGGAAAGCCCAGGAGGCACCAGGAAAAGGGCCCTAAATTTAGTAAGTAAGAGAACTATAACAGTGGTTTGAGTTCTACTATTTGGCTTCCAGGGAAAAAGTCAATTCTATACTCTCATTTTCTCAGATATCCTTTCCTATCATTCCTCCAGTCTTGTCCCCATTTACATTCATTACCATCATTTCAATACTCAAGGGGCCCAAAACAAAGACTTCTTACCTTCCTTTTTTCTAAGCTGTCTTCTTCAGATTAATTCATTATCTTTATGTAGCAGATTCAGTAAACATCTTTGAAAGAATTACATTTCAAAGACTTTTCAGAAGTATATTAAAACTTTAATTTTCCAACATATTAAAACAATTTCATGAGATGTGTTTGGCTATCACCATTCAAATCTTCAATACTGCATTAAGTGTCCATTAGAAAATCTAGAGCAACAGAAAGAAAAGAGAAAGAAGAGCAAGCACTATAAAATACAAGGTCAACTGAGATAAAATATTGGCAGAAAAGACGTATTATTTTTATGACATTCCAGTAGCATCTCTGTCTTTGTACTATCTGTTCTAGTGAATCTGAGAAATGAAATGGGTTTTATCAGAAATGCCATTCAAGACCCACAAGTTTCAAGAACCAGAAGCTCTTTTAACTCAGAGTTTCTCTCCTATAAACAAAATGAAAGTTCAATGAGCACTATTTTTTTCTACAACCACTGCTAGATTCCTCACAAATTAGAAAATTTATATCAAAGATTAATGAGTCTACTCTTGATTTGCTATTTCAAGATTTCTTCTTTAATTTCAGTCTTTCATTCCAAGTGGAGTGTAATAACATACCATTCTTTGAAAATGCTAATTGGTTATCATTCAATAGAAAAGTTAAAAAAATAACACAAAAAGAATTTAATAGGCACTGTGCACTCTGTGCTAATCCATTTTGTTTTTTTCTTGTAGGTCCCCTGCTGTTGCTTTTAAAATCTTTTTCACCCTACTTCTAAAAACTAAAATATTTTCCTTCCAGTATTCTTTTTTCCTCATTCTATGTAATTGATACCCATTTTCTGTTGCCTTGTTTATGATTCCTGGGTACATGGTTCAAGTTTCTGCTCCACCGTTTAAAATTTTTGAGGCTATATTTTTCTCCCTCTAAAAGAATTGTAAAACTCTTCTATTTCAAGGCCATATTAAAAGGTGAATATAGAAAAGCATACTATTGCACAACACTTTAGGTGTATATTTTTTGTCTTCACAAATACTGTGAGGTCTATGAGAACAGGGCTAAGTTCCTGAAATTTTCTGTATGGTTGGGATTAATTTTCTGGACAATGGAGATGTTCAATAAGCATATATTGGTTGTTTGGATCTAAAATAAAAATGTTTAAAACACTTCTTAATATCTGTTTATCAGCATAGTTTTCTTTTCTAGTGCATATAATAAGTGATTAGACGTTGATAGCTGTTCTATAAAGCTACCTACTACAATTTTTCCCTCCAGTCTTCTTTTAAAAATCGCTGGTCTTTATAAAAATAGGGAGAGAAATATGCAGAATGTTATTCACTGTGCTTTCTATATGCTATCTTTTTTCTGTTTGCTTAATATCTTGGAAAGGTGGGCCAAGAAAATTTGAGGAGAGAAATCTATTATCAAGACCATAGGATATATATATATATATATACATACACATATATATATATATATACACACACATATATATATATATATATATAGTTAATTTTTTAAAAATACTTTTAAGGGAAATTTCAACTTGTTGCTGCAAATATCATCTTTAAAAACACAAACTTCGGTAATTTTGTATAATATAATTTCTTAAATGAAATATTCTCTGTTGCCTTTTGATGAAGAAATGTTTGTAGAAATTTAAGATCAAATATAATCTTTCTATCTTTGAGTTCATATAACACTTTTTTTCTGTGTAATTTTAATGGTGTTTGACCCTATTGGCTGTGATTGACTTTATTTTTATCTTAATACTTCTTACAAGTACCATGTGGACAATGCAAGTATCGTGTTCTTTAATGTGTGCTGAATGATGCACCAAGTTAATACATATATATATTATATTATAATTATAATATATATATAATATATATTACATAATATATATAATTATAAATATATTATATATTAAACCATATATATGTTTATATATATATATATGTTAAACCATGAATCTTTAAATGTTAATTTACATTGAAAAACAGACTTTGTAGATGTAATTAAGTTAAAGATCATAAGACCTGGATGGCATCCTGGATTATCTGGGAGATCCTAAATGCAATTTCATGTATCTTTCACAAGGGAGAAATACAGACAGATCCACTCATACAGAAGAGAACAGAGCATCTGAGCAGTTAGGAGTAATACAGTCCTAAAACCAGAGATGCTGGCCACCAGAAGCTGGAAGAGCCTGAGAATGTCACCTACACTGACAGGGCTCTGCCCTTCTAAATATTCCTTTTGACAAATTGATTCTGTCTTCACACTTTTGGCTTGGTTTTGTGTTTAAGTAGGTGCATGTTTGGCTTTCTCAGAGTTCTATTTTGTGCTTTTTTCTTCCTCTCCCCTCTTATATTCCCACTTATACCACACATTTTCCCTAGAATATATAATTTAGCAGTTTAGTTTCAAGTTTTGTTCATACCAGATGTCTCAAGAGTAAGTTGTTAGCCTTCTTGGGCTATGGATCTTTACACAGAGTAAGTAAAGGAAATCTACATTTTGAAATCACCAAATACCACAAACTGACCATTGCTACAAATAAAGTGCATTACATTCAGCAGTGTTTCTCTTCCCTTGCAGTTCATATCTTAGTGAGTTAATTATCTCCACTTGGTACATGAAACCAGGAAATGAACAATCAGACTTGATTCTTCACTTTTTTCTAACCCCTTTTGTCTACCTAGTCTGTAATTTTTTTCTACTTGAACCTAATATTTCCTTCGATACATGTACATCTAGGATTCCTCTATATGAGCTTTGTTCAAACCACTATTATGTCCCACCTGGGCTTGGATGGGGGTACATAGGAGGAATAGAGGAACACTAGAATGGTCAAAGGGAAGGGAGGGGAAAGGGGGGAGCAAGGGGGGGGAGGGAGGGGGAGAAAAGAAAAAAAAAGGTGGTTGAATGAGACGGATATCATTTTCCTAAATGCATGATTGAAGACCTGAATTGTACGAATATACTTTGTATACAAACAGTTGTTTGTAAAAAGATGCTATATACGGGCACTATGAATTGTAATTATTATAAATTAAAAAAATAAATTAAAAAAACAACTTCTCAATATTGCCTCCATATGCACACACTAACACTGCTCCATTATACAGTTGAATATTTTTAAAACACAAATTTGCTTATGCTGTATACTTAGTTAAACCATTATATGACGCACCATTGTCCTTGAGATGATGTCACCTTTTGGGTATTAGAGTACAGATTACATTGCTCAAGGCACATGTTCACATCATCACTTCAAAACCTTACTCTACAATCACATTGAATTTCCAGTAGAAACAATATTCCTTTATGCCTCCTTATAGTATTTCCTCCCTTGGAAATGGTCTTCATCTTCTCCATTCAATTGGTAACTCTATCTTTAGCTTTCAATATAAATAGCATGTCTTCTATGAACCTGCCCTGATAACCCATGTCCAGATGTGCAATTTTCACCCTCTGTGTTCCCACTACCCTGTGTGTTCCCTGTGGTAATTCTAATCATAGTTTATTCTATACACAGGGTAAACTTTTCTGTCTCTCCTGATAGACGGCATGAACCTAAAGGACAGGCACCATTTTTACAGACTCATTATTGGCCTTATCCACAATGGTCAATTAATAGATATTTACTTGGTGAATAAATTATAAGAGAAAACTGAGAAGCTGTGGAAATAGCTAAAGCATTTATATACTCCCAAGAAAACTCTGAACTTCAACATTATATTTACTTTAAACAATAAAAATATCATGGGTCAAACATCTGACCTCCACATTATTTAGCTTTGAAAGAGCATTTTAAATATGTAAAAGAAAACTTCAGTATAAAATATCTAATAGTGTTGAAACTGAAGTTTTGAGATTAAAACTTGATTACTTGAGTCTGCTGGAAAGTGAAACTGGAATTTCTCTGGTTCTGGGGGGGTGTGGTCTGTGTAACCTTGCAGGCCTTGGCAGCCAAAGGTACCTTTGAAAAATGTACCTTCCAGTCTGCTTCACTTCCATTTTCTTGCTGCAGGTCAGGAAGCAGGTGGTTGGGGTCTTTGGGTGTTCTATGCTGTGAGATTTTGGTTGCAGTGCTGCATGGAGTGGGTTTCAGCCCCACCAGGCATTCATATTGTGCCCAGGCCTGAGCAGGAAAAAAGAACAGGTTTTGGAGCTTTTGGTCCCAGTGCATTAGGACCATGGTATAGGCCTAGTGGGCTCCGTTTGCCCCAGGTGGTGCTGGTGCCAGCACTTCATACCACTTAGGTTGCCACTCCACAGCTCCATTGGCTGTTTCTCAGCAGGGATCGGTAGGCCAGCTGAGCAGCTGGGCAGTTAGGGAACAGTGTCAGTATGTTAAATTTTTCTTTTCCAATTGAATTTTATATAATAAACTTTAATTTTGTCATTTGCTGTCTACCATCAATGAAATTAAACCTTATGTGCAACAAATATTTAAAATTTCAAACTAACTTTAGATGATACTATCTGTCCACCAAAATGTCAGCTTCACAGGGTTACCTTCTTGGTCCATGCTTATGTATTTTATGTATTTTATTTTTCATTATATTTTTCCAGTATTACTTTAAAAAATTCCATTGAAAAAATGAACTTGTAATGAGCTAGTAGTCCTAGAAGTGAGTATTACTATAGGATAATGGCCTTTCTCAGAGGGGGAAGCCATGATTTACAGGAGAGCTGGGGATCGAGATCAAGAATGAATCTTGTTTGAAACCAGTCATGGTGTCTCATTCTTTCTGTCATTCATGAGAGCAGAGTCATGAGAATGGAGAAATACTTGAGAAGTGATGAAAATATTCTATAAAAGTTAAGGTAAATTTTACCTTATTCTTAAACCAAGACTTGACACATTCCTTTTAGCTCCAACTGGGACATTTCTGTTGTTGTTTTTCTAAAACATTATGCTGGTTTGAATTGCAGCCACCTTGTGACTCAAAGACACCATAAGGAAATCACACAGGAGCCCACAGGGAACCATAGCTTTGGTGAGCTGCTAAACAAGTTTTCAATGCACCCTAATTCTAAATATCTTATATAAGTAAATAATTTTCCTTCACCCTTCATGTATTTTTTAAATCAGGATTTGTACTACTTCTTGTTTAGAGTCATTCATGAGAGCAGAGTCATGAGAATGGAGAAATACTTGAGAAGTGATGAAAATATTCTATAAAAGTTAAGGTAAATTTTACCTTATTCTTAAACCAAGACTTGACACATTCCTTTTAGCTCCAATAAAATATTCATATACAAGTTTTTATTGTAATGATAATATTCATATACTTATTGATTTATTATATTTTTATTATTTAATTAATTTTATTTTTTTAAATTTCACTTAACTATTATTTATTATTTTTTTTTTATAAATTTATTATTTATATAATGAATAAAAATTTTATATTATTATTCTAATTTAGACAAAGTTGGAAATTATTAGGCAATGAGAAACTTGTGAAAACTTAAACCCTAAAATTTAGAGCTTAAATATGCTTACTCTATTAAATCTGTGTTCTAACATGAAAAAAAAAAAAAAAAAGAATCACATTCAAGACCATATCGTAAATTTTTATTTAAATAACTAGAGCAGTGTTTCCACGTAAGTTACAAAATACACTAGTAATTTTATGACATTTTTACTTAATTATGAAATGAAACTTTTCTAATAAATGTCTTATTTTCTACTGTTTCTTATTCCATTTTCCTATATACACATAGATGAACATGTATACATTTGGAAATGAATAATTATGTGAAACTAGAATTTCCTAATAAATTCTCTTGATATGCACATCTAGTTTTTATCTTATATAGTTAATCATATTTGAATAAGAATGAATGCAACTGATTCCTTCTGCTTATAATCTTTTATCATTCTTTCTTCAAATACTTATAAAATTCTCTACATAATAATGTTTTCCATATTACCTGATGTAAGATTATTCAATAGAACAAAATTGTGTTCTTCAGCCATTGTATTGTATTTGATATCAGTTAATTTTGATAACTGAGAAAAGCAAGTTAATGTGTTTTTTTTTCCTTTTTGTAGTAAAGGCATGTAGATTCCTAAGATCAAATGAAAAGTAGAAAGAAGCACTACTTTTTCCATAAGATCAATATATTCAGAACATAAAACTATAATCAGCATAAAAGTTCCTTAAGTCATTTATTAAAACTATCAAGTTCTTATTCATTTTTTTGGAAAGCAGTTCTAACCAATTAAATCATTATTTGTTTTTGTTTAGGGATTTTTTTTGTCTGTTTTTGTATTTTTCAGTACTATAATCATTATTCATTTTACTCCTTAACCTGTGGGGAGAAAAGTGTCTGTGTTCCTTCCTGTAGCCTGACTCTATGTCTTTTGTTTAATAAGACCAAAACCCAAGAAGACTCATTCGTCTTACTCCCCTCAGGTTCTCTGATTCTCGGTGCTGAAAGTCAGCTTGTCTGATATTCCTTTGGAGACCTTCCTGCACTAATGAGCACTCAGGTGTAACTCATGCAAGAAGTTTTGCAGTTGGAAAGGATTGTTACTTATGGTGAAAATGAGCATGCTACTCCAGTGCAAAATGATTTATTACAATTTTTTTGCAATACCAGCAAAATAGTTCATACTTTCCAATTTTTGCTTTATGTGCAAAACTTTTTCTTTAACAGTACTCACTACATTTTTGATATTAATTATGGTAGGATTTATAGACAACATAAGTTCTGAATAAACTTTTGGTGTTCTATTGGAAAACTTTTCTTAAGTCAACATACCTGTGCTATGAAAACTTTACTTATAATCATAACTTATAACAATACTATATGATGATCCTATCTAGTAGTAAAGATTAATCTTAAAATATGTCTAAACATAAAAAGGACTTTCTATTATTGAAATTGTATTCCAAGTGACTTTACTTTTCATAGAAATGAATTTATATGATATGACATCAGGTAGTCTATAAACCATTTAATTTTACCCATAAATAAATTTTTAAATTTTCCTGTATCTTACAGGATTTTAATTATAGTTTCTTATCTTTTGGACTGGTCTTTTTATATTTTATGTTTAAAATATTTATCTTGACAGTTGTAGAGGTCATGGTTATATATAGTAGCATATCTCATTTCAGTGTTTCTGTATAACATATAAACATGCCACTGGTACAAAGAATTGAGGTTCCATTCTAAAGAGAGCTAGACATCATTCTTTCCTGGACAGCTCACTAGGGCAGTGTTATAAATTTTCTATTTTTATCCCCAATGCTGTAATTTGTCAGAAGGAAGCTACTCGAGAAACATTGATAATTTTGTCTACCCTATTCTGTCAAATTCTTTCCATTGATGAGCCATTAATGTCCACTAGTATTTTCCATACACAAAATACATGGAACGTGTATTTAGCCAAAGGAAGAATCTCTTCATAAAAAGGTCCTTCCCTTGCCATGAGCTACTGTGATTAGTTCTACCTTTCATTCATGAACATTCTGAATCTTCTTCTGGAGCAGTTTATAAATTTGGCTTCATAAATGTACTGACCTAGAACCACAGTTTTGACCTCACCTTCTTTGGGATTATGAGCATGTTGCCAGTCCAAGGAGCTACATGTGGCAATTTTTGTTTTATAATACACACTGGAGTGGCTGGCTTACCAGCACCAACAAAAATAGTGATGGTATTGTCTGTATTAGTGGCCAGAGTCTTGTTAGGGCATCATTAAAGCCTTGTATTAGTTTTGGTTTTGACACAAAATATCTCTGACTAGGGCATTTTGATTCATATCACTGAGCTTCAACTTCTGGCATGTAAAATTAGGGACTTGAACGGATGATTTTCAGTATTTTGACAGGATATTTTATGACTTCTCTCGTGCTTCATCCCAGAAGAGGACATAATGCTATCTAAGTTTATGGCATCTGTTTATAAGTTGTAAGGACTTGTTTATTATTCTTGTCATTATTTTTCTTATTTGTTTGTTCCATATAGATTTTTAATCACAGGAAAACTAACATCACTGACATAATATTTAGAGTTGTAACTAAATATAATTCTTATGAAGGCAGGATATTTATGTTTCATTCACAGATTTATTTTCAGTCTAGAAACTGGCTCTGTAGTAAGATCCTCGTGGAATAAATGAATTAATGAATGAGCACAGGGCTTCCTGCTTGTTGATAATAGGACCAAATTCTCTTTTCTCAAAGACTTATTCCTTACTTGTCCATAGATTTGAAACAAAAAATACCTTCCAACCAACGCATCAGGAATAGTCAAACCATCAATATGATTTCAGCAAAATTGGGTTGGAAGATGGGAAGGTCTTTACATCCAATAACCATTGAGTTCATGATGCCTGATGATGATGATGATGATAGCTAATACTTTCAAAATTTGTTGTAAGCCCTTTATATCCTTACAAAAACTCTATCAAGTAGGTTCTGAGCACCATATTTGAAAAACACCAAAGCACAGATGTACTAACTTTCTGAAGGACATTAAGTACCCTAATCAAATACCCGATGTTCTTCTTTACTTCCAAGAAGCCATTCTTAAACACACACACACACACACACACACACACACACTCACACCCCTCAGATATATCCTAGGTGACTCAGTACTCTGTACTCACCACAAGAATTATCTTTAGCATCCCCTGAGATTTCTAGTATGAGGAAGTCCCAAGTCAGAATCTTTGCTCTAATTCAAGAGATGAATATATTCATTTTGGAGCAGTCCATATATAATGGTCAAACACATTCAAAATGTTCTGTATCTCATTAGAAAACAAACGTGAAATTTCTCAACTTAGTATAGCCATATTTGAACATTTTGAAATTCATATATCTTTATCAAGAACTTGCAAATCTTTTTGATTATGTGTTAATAATATAAATTATCATCTTGAAACAAAAAAAAATATTAGTCACACCAGAACAAATGATTAATGTTAGTTTTGTGTATTAGAGTCCTGCATCTACCATAACAAATTAGCCCAAACTTAGTGTATTAAAATTTTTATAAAATGATTTTTTCGCCATTCTGGAGGCTAGAGTTCATAGTAAATTAATGCTGGTTCTTTCTGAGAACTCTAAGGAAGATTCCATTTCCTCTCCTCTTTTCTGATACCAACCAGAAAGTCCCGGCATTCTTCAACTTGCATATGTATTGCTCCAGTTTCTGCCTCTGTGTTCACATGTTGTTCTCCCCAACTATCTCTGTGTCTAAATTTTACAGCACATATAATCCTCATATTGGTTTATTATCCATCTGTCGGGATTGCTGTGTTACTTATTAATGGGGCTGAGGTCTAAAGCTACTCCCCTTTTTAGGCCCTAAAAGGGGGCTCCTTCTGCCAGCAGAAAGAGTTAAAGTAGCTTACCTGGCTGAAGATAGGCTTAACAGGCAAAAGTCGCCGAGTATCTTTACCCCCGCCTGATTGACGGACACCATGCCACACCCGGGGAGTTTGGGTAGAAAGCAATGCCAAAAACTCGGTTTATTGAGGAAGTTGGACGGTCTTATATAGGACATGGGCCAATCAACAGAAAGATCATAGGGACACATAAGGATCATGGGCGGATGCCATTGGCGGAGCCATTGGCCTATCTTTGGGGTGGTTTCAGTTCTCACAGCCACGCCCCCTGCTTAGCCTAGGTCCTGTAACAGGGCGTGGTAATGTGGCAAGCAGCCAGAAAGCAGTGTAAGGTCCTGACATTTCCCCTTTTTTTTTTTTTTCAAAATGGGGCTCCCCCATTTTGTTTTAAAAAATGGGGTGTCTATCAGGTGGACACACCCAGGGCCAGCAAGTGGCCAGGGGAAGGACATGGGACAGGACAGTCGCCTTTGGGAAGGCTTTTCAAGAAGGGCTGGTTTAGACCTCCGCATCTTGTTAAGGACCATGGCCAAGTCTGTAGGGCTCTCACTCAGCATCGCTGAAGGCATTATTGGCAGACCACCAAGCTGTACACAGGGCCCAAAGGTGAACACAAGAAAAATGACAGGGATTTCACAAAAAAAAGGAGAAGGTAGGGATTAGACAGATATAAAGTCCAGCATGGGGAAGTAACCACTTAAGCTAAAGCCGACCCATTTAGTTCAGTCCAAAGGAAGCTGTCTAGAACAAAGTCTGGACAGTTGGCAACGAAAAAGCACTTTTCTCTCAGGAATAGGCATAGTCCCACTTCTCTCGTCGAGAAGAGTTGAAATACTGACAAAGGGAGAGTCCAAGGCAACAGTGCTCATGATGAACATCAGGATAGAGATGAGGAGAAGTCCAATCACAACGAGACAGAGGGTCCATCATGGGTTTTTCATTCCTGTGGAAAAAGGGAAAAAATCACCCCTCAAGAGCATGTGCTCTTGGGTAGTCATTTTGTTCTAATTGGCATTATTTGAGGTCCTTAGCAGGTACCCAAATAGGGCTTGGTTCTCTAATTGGAAAGACACATAGGGTGTCTGGTTGGACCAATGTCTCTGAAAAACAGTCAAAGGCTGATGCTTGGAAAAATTTAAGCATCACTGTTTTTAACTGATCATGGGGGCTGTTTCCCCCTTTTTGTTTTATTTTAACCTGGGTTAAAGCACCTTTAAACCCTCAAGTGGAGAGGATTTAATAAGCCATTGAGTGAAGACAGATACCAACTATCTATGAGATTTTGGCTTTTTTACCCTTCTAATTTTAGGAACTCCTTACTACTGTAAGGGAATAGGACGGCAACCAAATCTGGCTTCTTCGAGCTGAAAGTGGGCGAAGTGATGGGGGAAGTAGTTTGGAGTTCCCTTATTAGAAGTCAGGTCAGATTGAAGCTTGGGGAAGGTTGTAAAGTCATCAGGTATGGGAGCTTCTATTAGAGAAACAAAAAACATGAGTACTGAATAAATGTTACAGCATCTGGAACATTTCAATGTATACCATGAGGATGATAATTTAAATCTTTAGCATGTATAGAGTTATCAGGAACGTAAACACAACATTTAATGTTACAGATGTCTATCTAGATAAGATGGTAATTAAGCTACTTAATGTCATCTGATCTTATAAAATTTTTCTATTGGCATGACCTCTGTGTCTAGTAGAGAACTCTTTTATCTCTTTCACTTAGGGCTAGATAATCATCCTACTTAATATTAAGCCTATCTGTGTAGGTTGGGAAGATCTGTAGGCCTTAAACTGACTAAAAACTTTTGACTTGGCAGTTACTTAGTTGTTAAACTGTTTACAAGTGTATATCTGAAATTACCTTCACTTCTAAAAAATGCCCAGGAATGGCTGCATTTTTGGTTTTAACTATTTTTGCTAGGTGTTTAAAATGAAGTTAAGTCAAACTGACTTTTGCCTTTATCTATTGCTAAGAGTCAGTTGAATTCCCATGGGAGTAATTTTGGGGGGAACTCGAGAACAGCTTTTTCCATTCTGCTAGTGCCTTCCATGAGGATAGATCCAGGTCTTGCTTGACCAAACAGTATTTTAACCTTGAAAATTAATGTCTAACAAAGTTACTTATAAATTTACTTTTCTTACATTTACGTCAGAGAAGACACACAATAAAAAGGCAGAAAAACCATAGAATACAAGACAAAAGGGAGCAAGAACTAGGAATTATTATTATTATTATTATTTTAATTTTATTTTTTTGATGTGGCAGTTCACTCTAGTAATCCAAAGGACAGAAGGCACATCCTGGGGCCTTGGAACTCCCAAGGTGCGCATCCCCTTGTATGGCATTCCATCCCGGAGTTCCAGAGCGAAGGTCTAGCTTTAGAATTAAAGAACTTTTAAATCATGTGAGTTAAAGGTATTTGGATCTATATTTAAATTTTCATGAGCGCTCAGTCTACACACACATAAACACATAAACAGAACACAAGTGTACACACAACTCCTGAGTGCACAGAATTAGAATTATGAGCTCAAAAAATCTTAGAAAAATGACAAGCTGGCAAAAAGATATTTTACCCTTTTTTTCTCCTTTGGGGCTTAAGCTTACTTCCCCATTTGCATTTCAATGTAAGTCCTTGCTCAGGTCTGGATGGGGGGGGGACTGCAATTGTGAGCAGGTGCCTTTGCCTAAGGCACTTTTTTAAGGTCTTAACCAGTTGAGTTTCCCTAAGAGTTCCCACAGCTCTACCAAAGAGTAAGGGGACAGACAGAATCTAATTTAAATTTAGCTCCTAAGATTTTAAAAAGAGGTATAGTTTGAACCTTGTTGACAGAAGGATGGGCTATTGGCATGTGTCCCCAGGGCTTTGCCTCTGTAAGGCAGGGCGCAGTGGCCAGAGTGGGGGTTGGGGGGGGGGAACCTCTCTTGATGGAGAATTGAGCAAGGTTGCCCAGGCTTAGGGCTCTGGAAAATTGCCTTGGCTCGGCTGTTTTGGTGCATAAGTCTTGGCTCAAGGAACAGAAGTCTATTTGCGCTGTAGCCATCCAGTGAAGAGATCTAGAAGACACAGGCTGTATGCAGCCGCTGGGCTCAGACAAAGAACGCAGGCCGCTCGCAGCTGCCGAGAGGGACCGCGTTGCACAGGCAGGAGAAAGCTGGCGCCCCAACCATAGTGAATTGGCTCATCCTGCAGGCCGCCCCAGCCATTGTCCCAGGGAACCCTGCGGGAGCAGGTGTGCAGCATGAATGCTGCATTGGTCCCGCCAAGCTGCGCTGGCCGCCTACGTGTCCCACCATGAGTAGTCGCAGGAGATGACGTCAACAATGCGACGGTGGCGGCGCTTTTGGGCGGCCATTTTACACACCATTGGCCGCCCATTGCCAGGCTACGACCAGACATACCCGCGTGCGTTTGGCCCCGCGGGCAACTCTGGTTTGGATTTCGTTTGCCTCAGGCTGCAGGCAGCGGCGCTTTCAACTTTGCTCCCCCTCTCACCCCACTGCGCCAGGCTGCCCCGAGGCGTCCCAGCTGGCGAGGCCCCGTGCACGCCCGGCCCCGCCCCCAGCGGTTTGGATGGAAGCTGCAAGCCGCATGCCAGGCAGGCCGAGACACAAGCCCGGGCCATGTAGCGGTACACTTTTTCTTTTCGCAGAGCCACGGAACTGCGAGCCCCGGTGATGGTGGCAGCCATGTACCCAGGATGAAAGCCCGGGGCCACGTGGCAGCGGCAACAGCCCACCGTCTGTACACCCCTAGCGACCCCATACGGTCGCCACCCACATGGTGCTGCAGAGGGCAGCTGTTCTTTGTTCTTAAGTTTCGGCTCGCTCTGAGTTTTTTCCGCACCCAAGCTGGCGCTCCCTTCAGTGAGCGCATTTTTCCCGGACATCTTTTTGTTCTCCCCCACCAGGCACATACAAAAATTGCAGGTTTACTTGCGCAGAGGTTCTAGAAAAGGGAGAGGAAGAAAGAGAGAGAAAGTGGATGAGAAAGAGAGAGAAAGATATATGGTTGCCTCATTTTCTAGAGGATACTTTTGCCAGAGAGATGCTGCGTCTCTAACCGATTGTTAATCCTATCGATAATTTTCTTTTGTTTTCGTGCCCCACGTTGGGCACCAACTGTCAGGATTGCTGCGTTACTTATTAATGGGGCTGAGGTCTAAAGCTACCCCCCTTTTGGGGCCCTAAAAGGGGGCTCCTTCTGCCAGCAGAAAGAGTTAAAGTAGCTTACCTGGCGAAGATAGGCTTAACGGGCAAAAGTCGCCGAGTGTCTTTACCCCCGCCTGATTGACGGACACCACGCCACACCCGGGGAGTTTTGGTAGAAAGCAATGCCAAAAACTCGGTTTATTGAGGAAGTTGGACGGTCTTATATAGGACATGGGCCAATCAACAGAAAGATCATAGGGACACATAAGGATCATGGGCGGATGCCATTGGCGGAGCCATTGGCCTATCTTTGGGGTGGTTTCAGTTCTCACAGCCACGCCCCCTGCTGAGCCTAGGTCCTGTAACAGGGCGTGGTAATGTGGCAAGCAGCCAGAAAGCAGTGTAAGGTCCTGACACCCATCCTTAAATTTGCAAAGAACCAGCTTCCAGTACAGGTCATGTGCATAGACTGAGGGGCTCAGGACTTCAACATATCTTTTGGAGAGATATAATTACACCCATGGAATTTTCCTTATAAAATAAACATTTATTCTTAAAATTATAGTAACAAGTAATCAGATCCCAATTTTCAGACATTTATTTTTATTTATTTATTTATTTTTATTCAAAGTTCTTGTATTTATAATAGTAGCATGGATTATATTTCATAATACACATATAGAGCATCTTTTTACATAATACTGTTTGTATACAAAGTATGTTCGCACTACTCAAGTCTTCGATCATGCATTTAGGATAATGATATCCATCTTATTCTACCACCTTCTTTTTTTTTCCCCTCCATACCCCCTTGCTGCTCCCTTTCCCTCCCTCCCCTTTGGCCTTTCTAGTGTTCCTCTAATCCTCCTATGTACCCTGACCCAACACCACTTTGAATCATCCTTTTTATATCAGAGTTAACATTCATCATTTGGATTTTTGAGACTGACTAACTTCACTTAGCATTATATTCTCCAACTTCATCCATTTACCTGCAAATGCCATTATTTTATTCTCTTTTATTGCTGAGAAAAATTCCATTGTGTATATATACCACATTTTCTTTATCCACTCATCTACTGAGGGACATGTATGTTGGTTCCACATCCTAGCTATTGTGAATTGTGCTGCTATAAACATTGAAGTGGCTGTGTTGTTGTAATATGCTTCTTTTAAGTCCTTTGGGAATAGACCCAGGAATGGGATGGCTGGGTCATAAGGTGGTTCCATTCCCAGTTTTCCAAGGAATCTCCATACTGCTTTCCATAACAGCTGCACCATTTTGCAGTCCTATCAGCAATGTATGAGTGTGCTTTTTTCCCCACATCCTCTCCAACATTTATTGCTGTTTTTGTCCTTAATAGCTGCCATTAACTGGATTGAAATGAAATCTTAGAGTAGTTTTGATTTGCATTTCTTTAATTGCCAGCGATGTTTAGTATTTTTTCATGTATTTGTTGATAGATTGTGTATCTTCTTCTGAGAAGTGTCTTTTCAATTCCTTAGCCCATTTATTGATTGGGTTATTTGTTTTTTTGGTGTTAAGATTTTTGAGTTCTTTAAATATTCTAGAGATTCAGTTCTCTGTCTCATGTGCATGTGTTAAAAATTTGTTCCCAATTTGTTGGTTCTCTATTCCCCTACTGATTCTTTCTTTTGCTGAAAATAAGCTTTTTAGTTTGAATCTATCCCATTTATTAATTCTTGATACTAATTCTTATGCTACAAGATTCTTGTTAAGGAACCTGGGGCCTAATGCAACATGTTGGAAATTGGAACTTATTTTTTCTTCTATTAGGCATATTATCTCTGTTCTAATTCATAGGTCCTTGATCCATTTTGAATTGAGTTTTGTGCATGGTGAGAGATAAGGTTTGAATTTCATTTTGTTGCATATGGATTTCCAGCTTTCCCAGCACAATTTGTTGAAGAGGCTATCCTTTCTCCACCATGCATTTTTGGCACCTTTGTCTAATATAAGATAGCTGAAATTATATGTATTAGTCTCTATGTCCTCAGTTTTGTACCATTGGTCAACTGGTCTATTTTGGTGCCAATACCGTGCTGTTTTTGTTACTATTGCTCTATAATGTAATTCAAAGTCTGGTATGGTGATGCCCCCTACTTCACTTTTTTTCCTAAGGATTGCTTTATCTATTCTGGGTCTCCTATTTTTCCAGATGAATTTCATGACTGCTTTTTCTATTTCTTTGAAGAATGTCATTGGGATTTTGATTGGAATTACATTAAATCTGTATAATGCTTTTGCTTGTATGAACATTTTGACAATATTAATTCTGCATATCCAAGAACAAGGTAGGTCTTTCCATCTTCTAAGGTCTTCTATAATTTCTTTCTTTAGTGTTCTATAGTTTTTGTTATAGAAGTCTTTCATCTCTTTTGTTAAGTTGATTCCTAGGTATTTTATTTATTTATTTATTTTGATGCTATTGTAAATGGGGCAGTTTTCAACATTTCCCTTTCAGAGGATTTGTCACTGATGTACAAAAAAGCCTTTGACTTATAGGTATTGATTTTGTATCCTGCTACTTTGCTAAATTCATTTACAAGTTGTAAAAGTTTTCTGGTAGAGTTTTTTGGGGTCTTCTAGCTATATTATCATATCATCAGCAAATAGTGCTAATTTGAGTTCTTCTTTTCCTATCTGGATCCCTTTAATTTCTTTCATCTGTCTAATTGCTCTGGCCAGAGTTTCAAGTACTGTTAAATAACAGTGGTGAAAGGGGGCATCCCTGTCTTGTTCCTGTTTTTAGAGGGAATGTTCTCAATTTTTCTCCATTTAAGATGATGTTAGCCTGGGGCTTTGCATAAATAACCTTAATAATGTTGAGATATGTTCCTGCTATCCCTAGTTTTTCTAGTGTTTTGAACATACAGGGGTGTTGTATTGTGTTGAATGCTTTTTCTGCATCTATTGAGATGATCATATTTTTTTCTTTAAGTCTATTGATGTGATGTATTACATTTATTGATTTCCATATGTTGAACCAACATTGCATCCTTGGTATAAACCCTACTTGATCATGGTGCACTATCTTTTTGATATGTTTTTGTATTCAATTTGCCAGGATTTTGTGGAGGATTTTTGTATCTATGTTCATTAAGGAAATTGGCCTGAATTTTTCTCTTTTGGCTGTGTCTTTGCCTGGCTTTGTTATACCAACTTATTATATTTTCACCACATCTTTGAGCAGTAAATATTTTAGGCATTTGCTTTCTTATCCCCTTCCTTTTCTTTCTACCCACTCCATAAGCTTACAATTTGACCTGCAGATAATCCCATATTGCCTCTTAATATATTCCAGTAGTCTCTCCTTTCTGCTCAAAGTGACACAATTTATATTATTTTCCACTTGCCAAGATTTCCAGAAGAAAATTTGTAAATTAGCCATGCAAATGCATATAAATGCAAATATTATATACAGGTCTAATTTTTAAAAGTTGGGGATTTAGATAGAAAGAAGAAAAATGTAACTACAAGATCTAATTATTTAGAAAAAAATCAGAGGTTTAGATTCAAAAGGGTTTGGTAGTGAATTTGTGCTCTGCCTCAAAGGAAATGACATGCTGAGGTTCACATATTTCTATTTACTAGGAATATATAGGATGTATATTAACTTTATCAGCTTCTTTTAAAAGATGAGATATCTGAGGAAGACAAAGTTTGAGTAATTCACCCTTAGGTCACACATGTAATAAATAGAAGCAATCCCAACTCTGCATTGAACTACCACATACTATGTCTGCAAGATGATTTATAACACTGAAATGAGATAATACATTCTCCTCTAGAGTCTCTTTTTCATGTTTGTCTGTTTTTGTTTGTTTGTTTTTGTAGTGACAGAGTTCAAATTCGGGGTGTTAGTCATCCTAGGCAAGTACCCTGCCACCGAACCACATCTACTTTTTTCTACTTCTTCTTAAAGCATGTCTGCTTGACAATGAAAGAGGACATTTCAGTTATCAATTATGTTCCAATTTTCTTAAAATCTTTCCGGCTAGTACAAGTCAGAGATTAACATTATATGTTCTAATTTTTTACTAATCCTTGTAAACCCAAACCAAACAAAACCCAATGAATAAATGAATGAAGGATAATTAACATTATATGTTTAATCTTATAACCCACATTTTAAAATGTTTGCTTCCCTTTTAAATGAGAAGTCAATTAACATTTATGTCAACTGTGATACTATTTTGGGCTACATGTATTTTAAAATATTATTTGCCTAACTATCTTAGCTTGTGCTGCCATAATAAAATTTTATGTACTAAGGTTGAGATAATGGTAGTTACTTATTCCTTCCAGTTCTAGAACCTGAAAAATACTTGATACGTACTGATAAGTTCCCAATAAAGGTTGTTTTTCTCTCTTGTGGATGGCTACCTTCTTTCCTTCCTATGTCCTTTCCTGGGTGCATATACATAGATAAATAAAGAGAAAAATTATTTTCCTTTACTTTTTTTTTTTTTTTTTTTTTTTGGTACTGGGGATTGAACTCAAGGGCACTCGACCACTGGGCCACATCCCCAGCCCTTTTTTGTATTTTATTAGAGACAGGGTTTCACTGAGTTGCGAAGTGCCTCGCCATTGCTGAGGCTGGCTTTGAACTCCTGATCCTCCTGCCTCAGCCTCCCAAGTGCTGGGATTACAGGCGTGCACTACCATGCCCAGCTTTCCTTTTCTTTTAAGGCCCCCTGATTTTATAAATTTACCACCCAATACCTATACTTATTCCAGACATAATTATTTCCTAAACTCTATACAGGCATAATATGGAGAATCTGCAAGTTTGGTTCTAGATTATCACAATAAAGCAAACATTGTGAAAATGTGAATCACGTTAAATTTTTGTCAATGCATCTAAAAATCATGTTTACACTTCACTGGAGTCCATTAAGTATGCAATAACATTATATCTAAAATATATATTCCTTAGTTAAAATACATTACCACTAAAATGTATTAACAATTTTCTGAGCTTTCACTATATCATAATATGTTTGCTAGTGGAGCATTGTACCTAACTGATCAAGGTAGTGGGCACTAATTTCTGGAGAGACCGTGGAAATTTCTTAGCAATAATGAAAAAAAAAAAAGTTTGCTGCATTGGTTGATTCATTGTTTTACAAAAAAATTCTCAGCAGCATGCAGTGCTTTTTGACATTATTTTATCCAACGGTAAAATTTCTTTGAAAATTGGAATCAGTCCTCTCAAATCCTGTGCCTGCTTTATCAGCTAAATTTATGTAAAATTCTGTATATTTTGTTGACACTTAAATAAAGTTCTAAGCATGTTCACCAGGAAGAGATTCCACCTCAAGAAACCACTTTGTTTGCTCATCCATCGGAAGCAACTTTTCATCTGTTGAAGTTTTGCCAGGAAATACAGTAATTGAATCACATCTTTTGGGTTCATTACTAATTCTAGTTATTTTTCTGTTTTCATCACACTTGCAGTTACTTCCTCCAATGAAGTCTTGAACTCCATCAAATAGCTCATGAGGGTTAGAGTAAACTTCTTCCAAACTCAAGTTAATATTATATTTTGACTTCCTCCAAAGAATTATGGATGCTCTTATCTAGCATGGTGAATTCTTCCTAGAAAGTTTTCAGTTTACTATGATCAAAACATCATAGGAATCACTGTCTTGGCAACTATAGCCTTATTAAACATACTTGTTAAATAATAGGACTTGGAATTACAAATAAATTCTGATTCATTGGCTACAGAATAGATATTGGATCAACAGGCATGAAAACAGCATTGAACTTATTGAACATCTCCATTAGAGCTCCTGGGTGACATTGTCAATGAACAGTAATATTTTGGAAGGGATTTGTTTTTTTTTTCTGAGCAACAGATCTCAACAGTGGCCTTAATATATTCAGTGATCTATGTTGTAAACACATGTGCTATCATTCGGGCTTCATTCTTCCATTTATAGTGTGCAAGCAGAGTAGATTTAGTATTAAAATTTTAAAGGTCTTGAGAGTTTTTCAATCCTAAGTGGAAATTGGTTTCAATTTGAAATAAAAAGCTGCATTAATCCTTAATAATAATAGAGTCAGTGTGTTATAATTTGTATGTCAGGTGTCCCCCAAAGCCCCTGTGTTAATGTAGGAATAGTTATAGATTAAATGATTACATGAGAACTATAACCTAATCATTCCATCCTAGTTTGAACAGACTAGTTACTAACCTTAAGCAGGTGGGGCGTGGTTGGTGGAAGTGGGTCACGGAGGGTGTGTCCTGGAAGGGTTTATCTTCCCTGCAACACCTTCCCCTTGGTCTCTCTGCTTATTGGCTGCTGTGACTGAAGCAGTTCTCCCCCACCAAGCCAGGATCCTCTGCATTGCCTCAGGCCCAGAGTAAGGGAGTCTGCTGACAGTGGATTGAACTCTGAAACTATGAGCACAAAATAAACTTTTTATTCTCTGAGTTAGACTTCTTAAGTATTTGGTCAAGGTAACAAAAAACAGATTATCAAAAACTGTGTCTTTCAAAGCTTTTTTGAATTGAAACAATAACTTGTGCTATAAAAGTCCAGTATGGCATCTTCTTCCAATAGAGAGTTGTTTTGTAAACACTGAAAAACAGGTATAGACATGTGTCAATGATCTTAGTTAAATCTTGTAGATAAATTGCCGGGAGTTTCCATATTGGCCCTTGCTGCTTCACCTTGTACTTTTGTGTTATGGAGATGACCTGTTTTCTTAAACCTCATGAACCAACAGTTAGTAGCTTCAAATTCTTCTTCTGCAGCTTCCTCCCCTCTATTGGGCTTCATAGAATTTAAGAGAGTTAGGTTCCTGCTATGGATTAGGCTTTATTTTAAGGCTTTCATCTCTTATCCATAGTACTAAAACTTTCTCCAAATGGGGAATAAGGTAATTTTGCTCTTACATCCTGTGTGTTTTCTGGAACAGCACGTTAAAGAACTTCACTAACTTCTCCTTTGTATTCACAGTTTGGCTAATTGATTGATGCAGGATGCCTAGCTTTCAGCCTATCTGGGTTTTCAACATACCTTCATAAGTAAGGTTACTCATTTCTAGCTTTTTAATTATAGTGAGAGATGTGTGATTCTCACTTGAGAGACTTACAGTGTTTGGTTTGTGGAATATCAAAAAGTAAATTGAAAAACAACATGGGCAAGCAAGAATTTATGAATTAGGAGTATAGTAGAAGTTGGTAGATGAAAAATTACTAAGAGGAAATATTAAGAGTAAAAGAGATTTTGGCTAAAGTAGCCTAACAGGCTTCATTCAAGAGACAAGCCAAGGTAATCAGCTATCACCTGAGGGATGCCAAGTGTAATCAGATATGAAGTGTTCTTGCTACACTGACTAAGTAGTAGTGGAGGACATTGTACGTTATTAATTGACATAATTTCAATATTTTTGTGTCTTAAGGAATGGGAAGACCTAGGAGGAATGAAAGAGAGGGGTCACTCAGAACACATACATTTAGTGATTAAATCTGCAGTCTTCTGATTTGCGGAACATCAAAACAATTGCAGTAGTAAATTCAAAGATTACTTATCACAGACCAACCAGAGTGCAACACAGAGAAACATGCTGTTGAAAAAATGGTGCCTATCGGCTTACTTGATGCAGGATTGCCAAATACCTTTATTTTGTAAAAAGTTCTACATCTGAAAAGTGAAATAAGATGAAGCATGATAAAAGGAGGTATGCCTGTATCTTCAAATATATCAAATTGAGTGGTAGAGCTTCAAGTCTTACAAATTTGGCGGAAGAACAATTCAGTTCATAGACTGGCTCTTAGACATTTTACTTAACAGCATTCGTATTTAGATAATATGAGACTGAAAGCTAAAAAAAAGTGTGAAGCTACTTAAAATGTATCATAGTGAATGAATCCTACTTTTAAATGTATAGTAAGTTCTAATTTTTCTATAAAGATTAAGGCATTATACTATCTTAGTTTGCCTTTGGATATCTGTGGTTAGATTTACATTTTCTTATAACATTAGGTAGAAATTGTTTTTTGTTTTCTTTTTTTTTACAGTCACAAAAACTACAAAAGTTGCTGGCATAATCTTATTGTAATTAAATTCCCATTTATAGAAATTTAAGTGTTTGAACTGAAAGTGTTCTATTTCCATAAAACCTCAATATGCAGAATCTTATTATCCATGTTACTACTCAAATGTTAAAACACTCAGACTGTGAAAATACAGTTATATAGTCAATTTCCATTTAAGCAAAGAGTTTTAATAGAGGCATCAAATGTGCTATTTACTGCATTAGTACTTTTGCTTGTCTTCTTGAAGGAAAGCTTTTACCTTCCTTTTATGACCATATTAAAGATAATTATAGAAGGGTTCACTCAAATTTTAGATCAGAATTCAGAGTAATAAGTCAATTATCCAATCAAGTTTTTCTGAGAAATGAAGGAACTCTTTATGAGGCATTGAGGAAAAAGTTTATGTCAATGATAGAAACTTCAAGGTCTCCGTCATAGTAAACTGGTCATATATGTATCACTGGACATCCAGAAAGCATCTACTTCCCATTCCATTTCCTTTACCTGTACCTCATTTGTTCAATATTTTCAGGAAAAAGGGAAGTATCAATTTAAAACCACCGAGTAAATATTTCTTTGAAATTTTTACATTGTTATGTGTCAAAGAACATGATATTCTTTTTATATAAGATATAATTTATAATTTCTGATTAACAATATTATTCTTTAGCATTTTTTGTGTGTATATGGAAATGACAAAATCACTTGGATCAAGCTACATTCTTTTTTTATATGTGTAATATGTATGCCACATTCATACCCATATACCCAAAAATAGAAAGAGAGGGGAAAAAGGAGAAGGGAAGGGTGGGAGAAAGACACAAGCCAAAAACATGTGCACTTCTGATGATCAAGTTATGATTTTAAGTTTTGAGAACATTAAGATGATCTGGCTCTTTCTTGTTAGGAGCCTATTGTTTGATAAGAGCAACAAAGATGTGAGCCAGAAACTATTAAACTGTTGGTTGCTTATGAGTTTATCTACAAAAATAAAATAATAATATGCTTTAGTAGCACAGAGGAGGGTGTGGGAAAATATTCCTTAAATATTAGAAAAGGAAGTCAGGAAGGAATTCACAGTGGAGATAGTTGTGTGGAAAAGAAATAAAAGAGAGCTCTGTTTTTTTATCTCAGTTAGTAGAAGGCAACATCTAAACTCTTGGAATTTTTCTGGTTATAGAAATGTTTTTGTCATTCATGATGGGCTCCTGGATGATACAAAGGAAAAGTTATTCCATAATATTTTTAAAATACTGTAAAGACAACTTTTTTTCAGGACCATGGTGATGGTTATAGAGGTGAACAACAACAAGGGGATTTTTCAGTGGTCATGAGTATTGGTCTAAACTCTGAACACAGCATGGGCAAGTAGGAATTTATGAATAAGGAACACAGTAGAAGTTGGTAGGTGAAAAAACACTAAAAGGAAACCTTAAGAGTAAAAGAGTACTTTTGGCTAAAGTAGCCTAACAGGCTTTATGCTAGAGACAAGCCAAAGTGATCAGGTGTCACCTGAGGGATATCAGGTGTGATCAGCTGTGGAGGGGGTGGTTCTTGCTACAGTGACTTAACAGAGTTCTTTACTAAAACTAGATTTTATAAGGATGTACATTGATGAACCCAGGAGAAACTTCAATAGCCTGACTAAAATCAGTGACACAAATAACTTTTGTCAGTTATACCTGATCATTAATTTAAATCCAGTTTTATTAGGTATGATGGACAAATAAAATTATAGTTATGGTATAAAAATTATGTTTTATATATATATATATATGAAAATGTGTGTACATATGCATGCATCACAAAATGGCTATTACGATTTAATTGGGACATCTATCACCTCACATAGCTACCATTTTGCATGTGTATGTGTATGAGTAGGAAAAATAGCTTAAAACTCCTCTCCTCAAAAATTTCAAGTATTATTATTATTAACTGTTAATTATCATACTATATTGCTATATTTTCTTCAGAACATATTCGTCTTATAAATAAAAGTTTGTCATACTTGATAATTGAAGCTAATGTACTGTCTAAGGATTGGGACTGGCTATGCCAGAAAGAAAACCCATGTGATTGAAGAGTTGTGTTTTGGTTAACTACTTGGTCAATGATTCAATCAACTGTGTTTAATGTAATAAATCCCAATATGAACTAAAGAAATACATATTCAGGTAAGTTTTCTTGATTGACATTATCTCATGCATATTGTCACACAGATAATAGGAGGATAATACTTTCCTAAGGACATTGAAGCTTCACATTTTTACCTCTAAGACTTTGCCCTCTTCCTTTGAGTATGGTTTGAATCTGCATCCTTTTGCTATAATAAATTCTACTGTAAGTATAGATAGCCTTTGAGTTCTTTGTGTTGTTATGGTAAATTACTGAACTTCAGAGTAGCTATGGGAATAACCCTTGAAATTTTTTTTTTTAATTTATTTATTTGCTTTAGTTGTACACAATGCAATGCATTTATGTTTACGTGGTGCTGAGGATTGAACCCGGGCCGCGCACGTGCTAGGCGAGCGCTCTACCGCTGAGCCACAACCCCAGCCCAACCCTTGAAATTTTTTTCCAGGTTATCTGCAATATAGGTGCTTTTGGGATCCTCTGATCTTGCAGATGATACCTTTAGTGAGAACACTTTTCTGATAACTGTTCTCTCAGATTGTGAAGTTTGCCTTACTGCCAACATTGGCATCTAAATTTGAATTGATAAAGTCTTGGATTTGTGCAGCTATATGGCTATTCACATGGAGAAAAATACTGTATATAAAAATATACAGTATAATTTAATCTTTAGATATCAAGCCTTTAGATTTTTGATGGGAAGGCATGTACTCTTAGCATCAAGTTTTATACTTATTATTTTTCTCCTCATATCGATTTAAATTCTCATTTAAGTCACATGGAATTGTAAATGAAAATTAAAAGAGCTGTTTCAATGGAAACTATCTTAGGCACCTGGGTCACAAATATCACTGTTTTGAGACAATCTGGGACAAATCAACTTAACTCATTCATTTTAACTTTCTTCTGCTATGCATTTTTGGACTTACAAAAGTAAAACTAGATTTGTGACTCCCTTGAAACTAGGAGTCTGAATGTGATTTTGACATAACTTTGCAGTTCTTAATTTGTAAAAGAACCTAATGAATAGAAAAGAGAATGAGCTATCCATTACCAGGTATTAAGCATATCCATGTTACCAGAATTTGTAGTTGACTGTCCCGTTTTACAAAACATACAAAATAGTATGACTCTTAGAGCTAGCCTCCATAGTAGTAATGTGAGCTTTCCACAGATACCATCTTGATCTTATTAGTCCCTTAGAATACATTTCTGAGGGAACTTCTGGAAGTCATTCCTGCAAGCTATCTATAGGGTCTATCTGATTAGACTAAATCAGTCTACAAGTCAATATTAACCCACTACTTCATCTAGTAGTTTTATACTCGTGAACAAAACCATGACTGAGAAACTGATAATTTAAGAGAGAAGCAAAGGGGAAGAGATAACATACTTAGAACAATAAAGTCACCTCAGAATTTACTAGAAATACAAAATGCCAGAATCTACATTTTAATTAGATCCTTGCTGATCTCTCTGTATGTGTGTATGTAGTTTGTTGAGTTTTGATCAAAGAAAGAGATAAATAATAAATGTAGTGGTAACTCTAAGATGGCAATACAACAAGAGGATTACTACAAAGTGGTTGGGATAGGTTTCTGTTTCTTTAAATATGTTGGTCAGGGCAGAGAAGATCAGACTCTGAGAGGGCCTAATATTTGAACCGAGACTGAGATGGAGGTAAGACCTGAGAAGATCTTGAGAATATTTCAGACAAGGTCTGTCAACCACAAGGCTCTGAGAGAGGAATGGTTTGACATGTTCAGAGAACAGAAAAGCTGTTGTGACCTGAATACAGTGAGTAAAGAGAAAAAGAAAAGGTCAGAAAAGGTAAGCATGATATTGAAAGGCAGGTCTGTCTCTGACCTGAAAAAGGAATTTTGATTAATACTAGTTGTGGTTAGAAGAACTATTAGTGGATTTTAATCAAACAAGGAATATGATATGGTTTAATTTTTCAATGGATAAATTGTGGAGAATAGCTCATAGGGTGTAATAAATGGAAGCTGGGGGTCCTTTCCATTACATAGGCGAGTGATAGAAATAGCTTGTGTTGGATAAGATTCAGGCTGGCAGGCCATACCCCCAGGCGCCTTCCTGGAAGTGCCCAACTCTCACGAGAATTCACCTTTGGTGGGCTCCAGGTCCCCGCCCTTCCTGATCCTGGGAATACTCGCCTCTCCCGGAAATTCAACCCAGGGCGGGCTCTCCCTTTCTGAGCCAATCCGGACCATACAAGTCACGCTCCCACCCCTCTGTACTTAAGCCCCGGCTTGTCCAGAACACTCTCTCTCTCTCTTTTCGCCATCATCTTCTCACTAGCTCTCCCCTTCCCTGTTCCCCTTTCTCCCTTCCCCCCTTCCCCCTTTCTTCCCTTCCCTTAATAAACCCCCATTTTTCCTTTCTTTTTCCTTCCCCCCACTTGTTTCCTTCGCGGTTCACCCCCATCCCTTCCACGTGTTTCTTTGGTGAATCAATAACACCACCCCCCCCCCCCCCCCCCCCCGCCTTCTTCCTATACTGTGGTTTCAGCGTGTGTTCATCTATCCTTCAGCTTGTATTATAGCAGCTGTAGGAGGGATGGTTAGAATGGAAAAATTCAACATGTTGTACATTATTGTGGTAATGGATTGGGTATGAGAGGTGAAGGAAAGAGATGGCTGAAGCACAACTCTGAGTTTTAGAGTTCAGCCAAATGTCAGGATGTTTCTGATATTGTTGACTTATTAAGAACTCCATGCTTGTACATATAAAAATGGACTGAGGTATCTATTAGTTATGTAAATAAAAATAGTGAATGAGACATTTGGAATTAGGCCAAATTTCAAGGAAGGAATCACACTTACAGTTGATGTTCACTCAAGCTTCTGTGTCCAAAGTTTTAATTGGAATTTTATTATGAAGGTATTATTAATGTGATCATTATCTATGTCAACCATATGATTGGACTCCACCTGTAGTCATCTCTCCTCCCAGGAATTTGGCTAATTTCATGTTGGGCAAAACTTCAGTCCACTACTTAAATTGTTGGTCATTCTGTTGTAGATAGCACTATCCAGAAGTCATCTTGTTTTTGTAAACTGTCTATAGACCTAACATGAGTCCTCTTCTTAAGTTAAAATTTTCAAGTTTAATCCCAGAGGCCCACCATGAATAACAAATGATACTTCTATCAATTGATGTATTCCAGGCATTTAGATGTTACTTTCCAAAAACTGGGACGAAAAACAGTAAAAATCTTTATTCCAAGAATTTAATGGTTGTTTCTCACAAATCAAGAGTAAATATGACCCCAAATTTTTATTATACAGATGTTAGTTGTTAGGCAGGAACTTTTAGGTACAATCAACCACAGTTAAGAGACTGCTGCCCCTTTCAGTGACTTCTAGGAAGGCCTTACAAATTAAACACACACACACACACACACACACACACACACACACACACACACCAGCAAAACCAAGTCACTCTGACTCACTCTGACTCACTCTTCTAGTTCCTGGAGTAAAACTTGCTCATTGGAATCTCATTACAATGTTCAATTCTCTGTGTTTCACCTATCCAATATTTTTGATCATGTGAATCAAGATCTCAAATTGAGCATATGACACAGGAACGTGCCAGTCTGTACATAAAATGAAAATATGACGAATCTTTCCAATGTGAATATGTGTGTGTTTCGCCCCCCAAAAGTCTTCTGTTTTATTTGGGGAGACACTGCTTTGTGAATTATCCTCAGTGTTCTCCTTACTCGGACAGTTAACAAATCTCTCTTCATGCTTTTATTTCCTGCTCTTGCTTAGTGACTTTGCACTTATCAGTGGGCGAGCCTATTGTGTTTGGTTACATGGAGATGTAATTAAAATGTTGTGATCCCTCTTAGAAATAAATTTTAAAAGAACTAATTTAAGTGAAAAGGAAACCAATTTTCCCTTCTTTTTTTTTTTTTTTTTTGTGTGTGTGTGTGTGGGTGGATGGGTGTGTTCTCTTGCTTCTCCCTTTAACATTATGTCTAGAGCCCTAGCAACCATCTTGGATCATGACTTAACCTTGAGGATGTCAGCCATACTCTGGATACTCTTGGTAAACAGTGGCCCAGAAGCTAAATCCAGTCCACCACCTGTATTTGCACATAGAGCTTTACTGAAATGCTGTCATAACTTCATGTTCACGATGTCTAAATCTACTTTTGTGCTACAAAGGACAGGTAATTTTTGTGACAGAATTTTAGTAGTTCTGATAGAGTCTGTATGACCTGCAAACATCCTAATCTGACCAAGAATACAGAAAAGAAAAGAAAAGGATCTGTATTCCTTATAAATATGGAATTTATATAACAAGACTGAACTACTTATCTCCAGGATTCTTTTCAACACTTAAACTTGTTCAAGCCACACAATTTTTCTGTACATATGTATATGTGAATGTGTATATATACATATATATGTGTGTGTGTATGTGTGTATATATATATATACACACTACGTATATGTATTGTGAAATATATACTATATATACTATGTGTATATATATGTATAATATGGTATACATATATAATATATGGTATATATATATGGTATACATATATATATATAATATGGTTAAGTCATGATCCAAGATGGTTGCTAGGGCTCTAGACATAATGTTAAAGGGAGAAGCAAGAGAACACACCCACCCACCCACCCACACACACACACACAAAAAAAAAAAAAAAAAGAAGGGAAAATTGGTTTCCTTTTCACTTAAATTAGTTCTTTTAAAATTTATTTATTTATTATTTATTTATTATAATATGGTATACATATATATATACTATATGTATGTTTAGTGAAATATATTCAGGTCTAATATTAAAAATTAATACATTTCAAGATTTACCATGTTAGCATTTTGCCATATGTCATTTATGTTATTCTTGGGAGTTTTAAGAACTTTAAAAAAAATTTATGTCAAAGTCTCATTTTGTTAGCATCCATTAGAGAAGTGCTAATTAGAAGGAAAAAATGTTACAGAAAAAATTTTACAACAACTATTAATATCCTTCCTCTTCCTCCAACATGATTTTCTTGATTTTCAATGAGCCAATATTTGCTGGGATCCAAAAGTGTTCTGAGAATATACAGTCATTACTCTAAATACCCCACAGCAAGATATAAATTCTACTAATTACCATATGTCAAGTTTTCGATCTTCCTACTTGGTTACAACTTACCAATTTATTTTTCTGTGCTAATGCTAGATATATTTTTATAAAAATACTATGCCTTCATGGAATAGAATATTTAGAATAGAGTTCACTGAGTTTTTAACATTTTTTTCTAAAATATTATTAACATCTGGGATAGATCTTCCTTGATATCGAACAAATGCTACATTAAGTTTTAATATTATCATATCTTACTGTAGCTCAAATAACATTCCAATCTACATTACGTGAATGCTGTGGTTATAAGTATTTGCAATAGTAACTGAACATAGTTCTATAATTACACACTTATTTAACCAATTAAGCATAAAAATGGCATTATTGTCAGAGGTATGATATATGACCTGAACATAATTTGGTTAATGAGGAACAAGAAATGCCTGCTAAGTAGAGTAGGTATTCTGTTAGCAAAGACTGCTAATTACCTCTGACATATGTCAGATTGAATGGTCTTATGTTAAAGAAAAATGCTGAGTGGAGAAATCATGTTGAAAATAAGACTTATTTTTATTTATAAAGTATTTGTAAACATTTAGTTCTAGGAAGTTAAAAAAAAAAAACAGTTTGCTATAGACAGCAGTAGCAGACATTGTGCAAATTCTCCTGTGTATTCCAGTCAATGATAAATAACTACTGCCATTTCAGGTTTTTGTCTGTTATGAACTTCTAGAGAAAAATCTTTATTCCCAATTTCTAATTATCCTGATTCCCAAATGGTTCCACCCACAAAATCCCTTGGTTTAAGTTAAAGCCAAGTCTTAACTCATAAAATCCCTTGAACTCCCTCAACTCTTTCTTCTTTCTTATAAATAAAAGACAATCAACATTTTACCTGACGATGAGAAAAATGTTGAGGTAACATATTTTCTGAATGCTGGTTGGATTTCAGTGAAGTTCCTTATTAGGAGTTGTTTTAGTCAGCTTATCTCTGTTGCAACCAAAAGACCCTACAAGAACAATGAGAGGAGGAAAATTTTGTTTACAGAATTACAGTTTCTGAGGTCTTACTCTATAAACCGCATACTCCATTCCTTGGGGCCTGAGGCAAGGCTGACCATCCTGGCCTAAGTATGTGGTGAAAGAAAAGAGACTTCAGAAATGGTCACCACAAAACAGAGAGAGACTCCACTTGCCAGATAAAAAATATATACCTTGAAGACAAGCTTCCAGTGACCCACCTATTCCAGCCACTCCCTACATGCCTTCAGTTACCACTCAGTTAATCCCTATTAGGGGATTAATGCACTGATTGGGTTAAGACTCTCATAAACCAATCATTGCACCTCTAAACCTTTTTGCATCATATCACTCACGAGCTTTTGGTGAATACCTAATATCTAAACCATAATACTACTTGAAACTTAGATAAGTCCAGAAAATGTGAAGTGGGTGTTTGAATGGGACTTCTTCTAGGAAATACAAAAACACCAGATTTAAAACAACAACAACAACAAAAACAAAAGGAAATTCCAAAAATACAAGGTATTTAATTTATTGATGAAAAATAGAAAATGAAACCTAATGATTGAGCTTGAGCTCATTGAAATAATTCAGTGAGAATTTTAGAGCCTAGATTTGTGGCTCTAACAAACATGAAGTATAGCATATGGAAATGGTCTGTTTGAAATACCAAATATAAACACTTTGTTTTACAAGATCTTTTTGTGTAATCTGTAAATATGATTTGTGTGTGTTTGTACATCTCCTCAAATTCTGCACCAAAGGCACATAAGCTGATTTCACTCTGGTTCAGGGTGATGGTTATTCTTGAAGTAGAATGAAGGGGACATTTGGGCCATTGTCAATGTTTTATATGTTCTATCTGGGTGTTGGTTGCTCCCAAGTGTTGGGTTGTTCACTACCTAAAATTTTATCACCGCATACATATATGATTGCCGCCGTACTTTGCATATGTAAATGAAGAATCATTGTTCACCAAATAATCTTGTAGTAAATTATTATATATGTATTCAGTGTAAATGATAGCCTTATGGCAGTGACATATTGCCTTTGAATGTAAGAGCTATTTTGCTGTTGTTTTTATTTTTTTCATTATTTAGTTATTTATCTTTTAATCTTATTTTTATAGGTACTTTATACATAATAGTGAGATTCATTATGCTATATTGTACATGCATATAACATAACCTGATTGTTTTCTCTAGTACTTTGCCCTTTCTCTCCCATCTTCCTTCTGACTGATCTACTAGCTGTACTTTACTGATATTCCTCATATTATTATTATTTTAATTAGTACATTATAATCTATAAATACAGGATTCACTGTGTTATAATCCCACACAGACATGGCAGCATTGTTCCACATATGAGAGAAAATATTTAACCCTTGACTTTCTGAATAAATATGTCTGTTTTTTTGTTTGTTTGTTTGTTTTGTTTTGTTTTTGTGGTGCTGGGGATTGAGCCCAGGACCTTGTATATGTGAGGCAAGCACTCTACCAATTGAGCTATATCCCCAGCCCAAATGTCTGTTCTTAAAAACCTATGAGATGAAAACAACATAGCAAAAAATAGCAATTATAGTATCAGATTTTTTTTTTATATCTACTAGGTTGAACATTGGTCATTTTAAATAACCTCTTTGTAAATTACTTTATCTATTGACATTATTATTGATCCCATCAGTTTATTACATAAACTTAATGACACTTCATATTTACACAGAATAATCTTTTCTGCATCCTTACATCATACCTCTTTTCACCACCATGTAAAAAACAGCAATTTCTCTTAAGCTAATATGCGATTTATAGAAAATAAGGAGTGGGCTTAACAGGAATTGACATCATATTCAGACTCATAATTAGTTTAGCTAAAAGCAGGGAATTTTTTTGTCAAAATAATTATATGTATTCTTAATTTTCCCCAGATTTACATGTCCAATTTTGTTTAAGTTAGCATGCAGAAATATATTTTAATTTTTAAAACTTTTAAAACAATTTAAATTTAACCATATTGAAATATTAAACTTAAATACCACATTAAAAATTTTAGAACCTAATTTTGTGCTTGGCTTTCTGTAATTAATTCTTCATCCTACTGGTAAAATTCATTAGTCAAGAAAAAATTTAAGATGTTTTTAAAAATTTCTTGTTGTCTTTTTAATATAAGCTGGAAATATCAAAGATTTAATACTTTTTTATATATAACATACAATGCAATTCTATATTGGTGTATGAAGTTACTCTTGTGTATTAAGGCTTCAAATCATTTATAATTAAGTTTCATTTTATGAAAAAGTTAGTGTGATTATCTGGTTACTAATAAAATCAGAACACCCTGATTGCTTGTATAGAAAAGGTCTTCCCAATATTCCTTTTACTTATGATATATTAAGTAAACTATGTTCTGAATTCTTTCCATTTGCTATTTCCCAGTCCTATTGTATTGAAAATCTATGACTCATGTTTTGGTACTGTTTCTAATTGAGATAAGTTAGATCTTGCTTGTCTGAAAACAAGTTCATAAGTCTTAAGTTTTGTTTCACTTCCATGAAGAGTAAATGCATTTTAAACTCTCTCTGCAGTACAGCTACACTCAAACTATTCATATTTATTATTTTTTTTCAACTTCGTCCTTCCAATATAGGAACTCAGGGATATTGAGGTCTGATCATACCTGCTTTTGCCTACATGCTGCAGTTTTACATCTGTCCAGAATTCTTTCTACAATCAACCATTTAGAATCACTTAATTTTAGAGATCTTCTGTCTCGTTTCTCTTGGAATCATTCATGGCTGGATACTTCATTCTCTGACATCTTATACAAATTCAAGTGAACATGATTTGTCTTAAACATCTGCTTCCAGAATACTGAAGAATGAATTGTTTAAGTTCACAGTTGTTTCTGTATTTGTTTGAGGTTTGAGAAATACTAGGTTTATCTCCTGAATATTTTATCATCTCTGGAAGAGAGGTCTGTTCATTATTTTCTTCTATCTCCCATGACTATAGTTTAAAAAACAAACAAAACAGTAACAGCAAAATTAAAAACTGTAACCTACCTTTCAGAATTGTATTGTTAATTAAGTACAGGGGCTATCTGTGTGTGTACACCAAGCACTTAACCTAGTGCCTGCCTGATAACCTGTAACTGCTTAACAGTGACAAACATTATTATTTACATTACTGTTTCTCTTTTTTGCTTTTATTTTTTAAACTACATTTTTCAGTATTTCTGATGAAATTATACGTTTTACAAAAAGTGGATTTTTTTCACACCTTTCTTCTATATATTTAAATGTTTAGATTTAATTTTTATTTATTTATTTATTTTTTTTGTACAGGGGATTGGACCCAAAGGTGTTTTACTGAGCTATGTCCCCAGCCGTTTTTATTTTTAGACAGAGTTTGATGATGTTGCCTATGGTCTTCCTAAGTTGCTGAGGCTGACCTTGAATTTGCCATCTTCCTGTGTTAGTTTCCTAAATCTCTGGGATTACAAATGTGCACCATCCCTCCCAGTTAACATATTTAAATGTATATATGTTCCAAGACAGTACTTTTCTTTTTCCTTTCTATTCACTCTCATTCACTTCCCCATTTGCTTACTTCTAAGAAATAATCCATGGAAAGAGACTAGTATGATCACATGGTGTTGAAGAGAGGGATTCTAAATAGAAAAGAGTATAGGGAAATCTAAGCGCAGCTGTTTTCAGAAGATGAAGGAAGGAAGTTCTAAAATCCAGGGACATAATACCAGATGGACTCACTTTCTCAATAATGCAAAGGCGAAGTCATCACACACACAAAAAAATGGGAAATGTTGTATAAGAGAATCCAGAATTTTGAATTTTGAAGATTTTGCCTTGTTACCGAACAGACATAAAGATATCTGACTTCAGATAAAAATTAAAAATTAACTAGCAGTGCTGCAGGCTTTGTTGAAGTTTTGATCTTAGTAAGTTCTCTGCATTAAGTACTTATTTGCATTAAATCAAATATGCATCTGAAATAGATGTAATCTCTGTCCTATAGAAACTCAAAATCTAAGTTAGAAAATAAGGACATAAAATTTATAAATACGTAGCAAACTCCAATAAATGCTAATTGACAGAAAATATGCCAGGGACATTAAAAGACTAAATGTTTACTTCCTTCCAACAAAATATAAGCAGATTTCTGTGAGATTAATTTTGTTTAAAGGATATCTTAAGAAATCATCAAACATAAGTACTGGGAAAAATTGGGACTAATTAATTTCCCTTTGATATTTAGGGCTTTAAAGCTTGTATGTATGTTTCACACAAATCATGTAGATATATGAAAAAAAAAAAACCTTCCTGATATTAATTTATTTGAAGAATTTGAACTCTACAAGAAGAATCAGGACACATATGTGAGTGGCTATAATACAAAACTAAAAGGAATATGTCTTAAAAGATATATGTGCATCCAAACATGGGAAAGACCTATCTCTGTGTTGCTACTCTTATCCAGAGATTGAGACTATGCTACCAAAAAGTTATTGATGTTGGCTGTTTTCATGGGCTATTTCAGGTTGTCTTTCCCTACAGCTGAGAAACTTCCTTCCCATTCTTATTAAAGATGAAGAAATAATAAAGGATGATGTTCAGACTTTACATACAACTTTCTTTAGTATCTGTGAGTCATGGACAGGATTCTAACTAGTACTACTCAGTTTTTCTTTTGAAAATGTTGGGGCTTTGTGATGCTGGATGACAGCAACTGTTCAGTGGCTGCTCACCCTTTTGTGTTTCAGGATACAGCTTATTGAAAACACTACGCTTCCCCAGATGACTGCATATTATGAGATAAAATCTACCTGCACCTTTTCTGCAGTGACTCAGATAAGATACTTATAGTTCCTTCCTTATAACTTCCATAAGAATTTAGGATGGAATCCTTCTTTACCTTCTTTTCCTTCCTTTGTAAAACCAAATATCTTTTCCTTTTCTTTGAGACTTTCCTCATTAATCAATGTTCTCCCTATTATAGTAGCTTACATAAAAATCATCTCCTTAAATTTCTGATGCTTTTTTGTCTTTCACAAGTTATTGTGTCTTAAATAATTTCATTTTACAAAAATATTAAATGAGATTATGTAAGCAGAGCCCTTAGATACCTATACCATAGTTCATTCAAAATACTCAAATATGAAAATAATATTATTGTGGATATTGTAGAGAAGTGATATTTTATACAAGTTTCTGGTACTATGGATAAATCAATGTCATTCACTTCCTGAAATTAGATATAGATACTTTTAACCAGGTTTTAGATTTAACAGAAAATACGCTCAAATTGATACCAGTGCATGTGTAAACATTTCCAGTGAAGCGGGATTTATGACAATATCTAACAAAGAAAAGATCTCTTGGTAGTAGGGGAGAACCATGTTATGGTAACAGGTTTGTCAAATACTGTAACAACAGAATCCTCCATTAATAAGTGGGGAATGACAGACACAAGACCAATCAGAAATCTTAACCTACAGATGAATTCCACAGGTTCCAAATGCAAGTCTTCTGTATTCTATACTCTTTCATGAGAATAGCAGACTCTATACAGGTTTTCAAATCATCTACTTAAATATATTTCACCAAAAAATTATGTTTAAAATTTTGCATACTAATTATTGAATTGTCTATGCATAATTACATGAAGCTATATAGTTATTTGTTATAATTTTTAGAGTATGTATTTCTATTTAGTCTTTCAAATGCTAATCAAACATACCTGGAATGTGAATTCTCAATTTCAGTACTTCAAATTTCAACTAACAGCATGTAAGTTGATACTCAGCTTTAACTTGTATTTAAATAGATGTTATGGTTTCCCAGCAAAGTATTTTTAAAGTAAGTAGTATTATATCAGACATCATTAACATTTCATGTTTTATTTTGTTTTACATACTGCATAAATAAATTCAGATCTTCTTGAAGTCTTGAGCTTATTATTACCCATATTGGTTCTTTTATATGTCTGCACAGTCAACTTTTTTCTGCAGACATTTTCTAACAATTTGAAGAGATAACATCTAAACTGATGGGCTCAGAAATACAGGTGCCTTTCACTTAGTATTTCATAGGCAATCTCAAACTAGCTAGCCTTCAGTTTTTGTTGATGGTATATCTTCTCCATTGACCAGTCCTATTTTAAGTATGTAGGAATTATCTGAAGACTTGGTGGAAGTGCAACTAAGGATCTTAGTAAAAAAGCTGCATTCTGTGTTTAAAATAAAATAAAAACTACGGCACAAAAATGAATCATAAGAATAAATTTAAATCTAGCCAATTTTTATTTTAAATTGCATATCAAATGCCAGAAATACAGAGACAGGAAGTATACATCAAAATAATCAGTTTTCTTCTGAAAGACCTAAATACATTCTCTTTCATAGAGTTCCTGAAAAAAAAAATCAAAGAACAACAATGAAATAAATATTTTTTAAAGTAAGGCATCAGCTCTTAAAACAGACAGTACTGACATTTTGAGGTGTGAAAGAGAGATTAATTCTGGATAGAGAGACAGAGGATGCTAAGAAAATTTAAAAGCTCTTTTGGCAGATAAAAAAATAAAACTCCACCATTTCTTGTTGCAGTTCTCTATTTGCAACATTATCCACACATCTTCTAGCTCTCTTTAGGAAAGCAGACAAATGCAAAAGAACATTTAAATGTGAGTGGTTGAATTATGATTAGGGTATTTTCTTAAAGTAAATTTTTGGAAGAAGATAATTTTCAAAGGCACTATCACAACAAAACTATCAAGAAGGACTTAGCATATATTATTTGTTAAATAGTTGTTTTTTTGTATTGCTCTATATTGCTTTCCTCTGTCCTCCAAACTTTTTTTTCCCCTAGCTTTCTTTACAAAGAACTTTGTTAGGCTACTGGTTTAGATAAGCTTCCTGGAATTTTGATAGTAGTAAGGGAAGATGATAATAATCTTGGACATTCCTGGGCTGAATAGGGAGAGAAAGACACTGAATTTCATTTTCCTCACTTATTTATCCGGTGGGCAAGTTTATTACCCTTGAAAGTCCCCATCATTTTAATAACTTTTTCAAATGAAGTAAATGTCCCAAGACAGATAATCTCAGATATGCATGTGCACACATCCATACACATACCTAAACCTAGATTACTTAAAATACTTATACTGATTTTTGTAAGAACTACAAAATACTTACCAGTAAGTAGTAGTTATTATAAGGACAATGAAAACATAGTAACAAATGGTTTTCTTCTTTTTGTGTTCGTTTTTGGTTCCAATTTTTTTTTTTCTTTTGGTACTAGGGATTGAACCCAGGGTCACTTAACTGCTGAGCCATATTCCCACCCCTTTTTAAAAATATTTTATTATAGCAGAGCCTCACTGAGGTGCTTAGAGTCTCATTAAATTGCTGAGGCTTGGTTTGATCCTCCTGCGTTAGCCTCCAGAGTTGTTGGGATTACAGGCATTCACCACCATGCTGAGTTCTTTCCTTCATCTTTTGATATCATTTATTTACTTTTTTTAATCTAGGAAATTGGCTTCCCCAAATCTAGGTCTTTTCTGACCCTATGCTTGAGGTTTGAAGGTATAACACAATATCCAGGACAGCCCACTCTGTGTTCTGTTGCCCTACGTGGCTACTAAATCACAGATGAACCTTATTGGTTGAAAGAGACAATCTAGGATATTCATTGGAACTCTTTGAATTATAGATTGGGTAAGATAATTAGAGGTATGTCTGAACCATTGCCAGTGTGCTTGATAATAAAGCCAATTTAAAGGAGTCAGAAATAATAGTTCAGACAAAGTGACAGAAAGAAACAGAGTCAGAAAAATATTAGTATTGATGACATGGTTCAAACCCCCATATCTGGCCATATAAGAAATCGCTTTCTAGAACCCCACTTACATGAACTAATAGATTGCCTTAGCTGGTTATATAAATATGGAGAATTCTGGCTCTTGAAAAAGAGGAATTCTGGATCTTCTGGGGGTAGCTACTTAAAAGACCAAGCCATGATGGCCTTTAGGAGGTGTTATTAACTTCAGTTTCACTCACATGATTTATGTGTCCTGAGCACCACTGCTTTTTCATTTGTATGATGATGTGACAGCAGCCCTCTTTCATTTGTAGAACTGTAATCTTTTTCTTGGGATAATACTAGAATATAATTACTTAGATTGAAATGGGATCGGTATGATTCTGCTTTCCTATACAACTCTAAAATTGTAAATTTTTTATTTTTCTTTTCTTTGTAAAATGTACTTTTCAGTTTGAAAATCCAGCTTCCTTTATTGCATAAAACTCCACATAAATCAGTTTCCATTTTCACAATTAGATCTGTGTTATAAATTATAAATAACTTCAGTTGTAGGGAAAATGCAGTTAAAAGAAAGCAAAGCTAACCTTCATTCTCTTTTGAGATTGTGAGAAATGTATTACTTCAGTAAAAAATAAAAATTCCGCTGTCATCAAAGGAAATATATTTGTGGTTGTTTTTACTGTTCTCTGGTTTTTCAAACAGACATTCTAATTCATAACATATTTGGTCCCATGCTTAAAGAAACTTAATATCATGAAAAATTAATAGAAAGCATTTGCAATTCAAAGAAGAGAATTTTCTGTTGTTTATTTTGTTTTGTTTTTATGCCTTACTTTTATCAAAGGTAATTAGTTGAGAGACAGGATGATCTCATTTGAATGACTCTGTATTAGGATTGTCTAGAGAAACAGAATCAATAGGAGATACACACACACACACACACACAAATTGTGTGTATATATGTATATATACACACACACAAATTGTGTGTATATATGTATATATACACACACACAAATTGTGTATATATATATACAAACACACACAAATTGTGTATATATATATACACACACACAAATTGTGTATATATATATATGTATATTTATACATATATATATATATATATATATATATATATATATATATATACCTATACACAAACACACACACATATAAATAATTTGTTACGAGGAATTAGTTTTCATGATTAAGGAGGTTAAGAAGTTTTATGATCTCCTGTCTGACAGTGGGAAACCCAGGAGATATGGTGATATGGTAGTATAGTTTTAGTCTAAACTCAAATACCTTAGAACCAAGTGCACACATCATGTTAAGTCTCAAAGTACAAAGACTAAAGAACCAGAAGCTCCCTTGTTTGTGAGAAGAAGAAAATAGTTGGCTCAGATGAAAAAGATAAAAATAATTTATCCTTCCTGTGCTTTTTTTTTTCTATTTGTGCCATTAGTTGATTAAATGTTCTTATCAAAGTTGCTGAGGATGATTCTTACATGGTTTACTAATTTAAATCACAATTTCTTGTGGAAGTATCCTCATAGATGCACACAGCAGTAATGTTTAACCAACTACCTGAGCACCTCTTATCTCAATAAAATTTTCATATGAAACTAGCCATTGCAACCTTTCTTGAAGAAAAGGAAAGTATATATGTGTCTGTCTCTTTATAGAAGAAAGAATGAACATACACATTTGTCTTGTTATATTTTGGCACTTATTCTACTTCTGACTTTTTACAATTACTCAATTATCAAGCATTATGGAGAAATTATGTTAAATGTTTCTGTCTGCCCTTGGTTTAAGAGTTGCTGTGTATACCCTTTCTGTAGACAAGACCATAAGCATAATGGCCAGTTTTTGCTTCAAGTCTCTGCAATCCCTGACGTCAGTGACTTACCTGCTTGACAGAAGGGTCTTTTAATCTATTGTAATGCATTGGTGTTGGGGTTATACTTCTATATGAATGGTAGCTAATGTGAATATGCAGCATGCTGTGACCAATGATGTATAACTGAGGGAAATAAGCAATAGCCAAGCTTCTATGACTTTCAAAGGAAAGACCTGTTGGAAGCATCCATGAATTCACTGGAAGACAGGTGAGCATGTCCTACCATGAATAGTGGGGCTGACCATGGACAAGGTAGTGAAAGATGGATTGATAAAATTCAAGATGTATAAGAATGAGCTCTGCCCTTATTACCTCTTCCCAGCATATATGTTCCCAAGATATTTAATTACTTTTAAACTTATAAACTACTCTGTTATTATCATTGGTATCATTTTTGAAAGTTGTCATTTGCATTTAATTTGTACTTTACATCTTGCCCTTTAGTCTGTTTATTTGTGCCCAATGTCTTTCTTCTTACATACTCAGTTTAAGTTCCCTTAGTCTAGGTGTCTGGATACTGAACTATATTCCTTTTTGTTTATTTCACCTCTTTGTGATAGTTTTGCTGAATATACAACTCCTGGTTGTCTGTTTCTTTCTCTCAACCCTTAGAGGTATTATTCCACTCTACATGGCTTCCATTGTAAATGTCAAGGTGTCTGCTGTCAAGATAAAAGCCATTTCTTTACACATGACTTTTCCTTTTTATGTTTCAGCATTTTTAAGGCACTTATCTTTGTCTTTAGTATTCTATAGTTTTAGTTTAAGTATTTAGTCCTACATTTATTTATTTATATTTGTTCTGATACATTTTATTTATTGATTTTTCAGATTCTTAAGGTCTGCAAAATAGCTATTTATTTTTAAAAATATTATCTCTTTTGAAATTCTAATTGGATATCATTAATACTTCCCCAATACTTCTTAATGGCATTTTCATATCTATGTTTTCCTGTGCCTCATTACTTATAAATTATTCAGGAATACTTATATAGTTAATTAATTCTTTGTCTATATTTCATAGGTTATATAACCTATTGGATACTTTTTCAAAAATTTCAACAATTGCATTATTCATTACTAACAGTTTTGTAATTTTTCATTCATATAGTATTTTGAAGCTTTTCTCATTTTTCTATGTGTTCTAAAGCTTTTCATATATTTCACTCAGAGTTGTTTGAAATTTTGCATCTCATGATTCCAATATCTTCAGATTTAAAGTCATTGGTATATTTTCTTGCTGAATGTCACTTTTACTAGTTTTTTTCATGCACTGCCAATGTACTTTGAATATAAAAAGACTGAATGTCTTCGGAATGTGAACTGATCACTTTATCTTTCTCTGTGGGATACTTACAGAACTAATTTAGAAAAAAACTGTACTCCAGAAAGTATTTGTTTGTACTACTACAGACCTCTCCTGAGGGTCCTTTTTAGACTAAGGATCCCAGCTTTAGTGAGTATGTCACAGACAATTGGCCCAAGATTTAGTATCTCAGTTATGATACTCATTGGCAACTGTTCTCAGAGTAGACCTATTCCAGATGTCCATTTTCTAGAACGCAGGAGGCCCACTGTTCCACTGGCATGTGGATCTTTTCTTCATTGTGGGGTTCTATGCAGATTTTCTTTATGTCTTATAAGACTAGATTATCCAATTGTGAATGAATTCCAGGATCTAGTTGTTCAGCAAAAGGAGCATCCTTTCAAAATCCTTTTCTATAATTAACTAGAAAGGATAATTCAAATGTGTGGTGAAATTGTTTTGATCTTCTCCGTCTATAATCTGGATGCATCAATTTTCAAGGAAAATCTTAAATATTTATTTTTTCTTTATGAACATCTATTTTCTAACTCTAAGACATTTCTATTGGTTATTTCTTACTAGGTTATAATATCTTTACACTGTCTTTTTTTTGTGTGTGTGTGGTACAGGGGATTGAACTCAGGGGCACTCGACCACTGGGTCACATCCTTAGCCCTTTTTTGTATTTTATTTAGAGACAGGGTCTCACTGAGTTGCTAAGTGCCTCGGCATTGCTGAGGCTGGCTTTGAACTGGCGATCCTCCTGCCTCAGCCTCCCAAAGTGCTGGGATTACAGGCGTGAGCCACCACGCCCGGCTGTACACTGTCTTTTTATCTGAAGAAATTCTCATTTTATGAGCACCACGTTCCCAAAGTAGAAACTTTTAATTTTTTTAACCTACTTTGTACTCTAGCAATCAAAGATACTTTTGTAAGACTGTATTAGGAAGAGAGTGTTCTCGTGAAGCAGGTTCTTTTGGAGTCTGTTCCTGGTACTTGAGGTGAAATCTAGTGAAGGGTTATCAAGCTCCTTGAGGCATCATTGAACAATGTTTTAATACTTACATTGAATCTCTAGGTTGCTAACATGAGCTTTGGTGCATGTGTCCAAATGTGGTGTCATAAATTTGTGGGTTGGCTCTCTGGTAGGGTGATTTGGATACTGTTTCTGGTTATATTTTTCTGAACTGATGACTATGAGCTTTTGAGAGATCATGACCCTAATAGTGCTTAAAATTTCTTCTGTTCAAACAAGTTAAAGTTGGTTCTTTTGCGTCTAAGTAAAAATTCTAAATTATGTATCATTTTTTCCATATTATACCAACTTATACTTTTGTAACAGCCATTTTAAATATCTTTCAAAGACAATTTCCAAATATAAAGTTGGTTCTTATGCACTAAGACCATTTGACTTTATTTTTAATAAAAAATATTTTGTTATACTTAATTTAACTAATTTATTATTTTAAGCATTTAACATTTTTAAACATTAAACAATTAAAACCTAATCAAGAATGTAGCATTTGACTTTAATATTTTGCTGGTTGCTGTTCCATTCTTGAGAACAAAAGAGTAGCCATCTACCTTTTTACTCATTAGCTACTCAACTTTCAGTTAACTCCCTCAGGAATTTATTCCTTGATACTCTTCTGATATAGTCCTTCATTTCTATAAAATTATATATTCATTTATATGGTTGTTTATTCATATTAATCTACAATAGAATATGAAATGTATGAAGGATAGAGTACATTTTCTTTTTCATTTTATTGAACATATTGATCCAGTGCCACTACACGAAAGGAAATCAACAAATACTTGTTTCATTTAAATCATGGTAGTTTCACATGCACATGACAAAGAAAATCTTGTCTATGAACAAAAACAATAGTAAATACATAATGTATACTATGTGAAAATATCTCATTAATGGGGATAATTTATAATTCATAAGTAATTATATTTTATATGATAGTAAAATAAAAATATCAGTTTATATGACTTCATTATTATAATTATTTAGCTGAACCAAATAATTTTAGAGTTAACTTGAGACATAGGAGAAACAGGCATTTATGAGAATTTATACTAATTAGAATTATGGTTTTCAGTGATTATAGAGAATTTTTGTAATGGTAGAAATAGAAAAGAGTTTAAAGAGCTATACTGTCCTGTTAAATGTGCACAAATATGTATGCAGACTGTAATGTTTTGTGTATATAATTTTTCTACTTATATTTTTAGAAATTAGTGTGTTAGTTATTACTTCAAAACATATTATGTCAAGACTGGGTAACTTTAAACTGTGACTATTATTTGTCATCTTTTGCTGTGGGTGATAAATACAGGAGTGATAAATACAGGAGTAGTTGGACTGGTTCCTGGCTAAGGGTCTTTAATGAAGTTTTCTTTCTAGGAAATGGAGCCACAGTCATCCACAGACTTTCCAGAGACCAGAGTAACTCCTTCCAAGATGCCTTGTTGTATCATTGATGAATTACTCCTGGCTGATGGTGGACAGGCTTCATACTCTTCTAATGGCTTGGCTTCAGACTTCTTCCAGAATGTTCAAGCTAAAAGAACAAAGTGAAAGTTAATTTCCTTTTAATGTTTGCTTCTTGAAAGTCACACACCATCACATTAAACATATTGACCACATAGGTGATTTGAATCAGTGTGGGCTGTCACTACCAAAAAGCATAAATCCATGGAAACAAAGTTCATCAGAGGCCTCTTGGAGTTTGGCTACCAGAGCGAGAAATCAATTAAATGAATCAAAAGTGAGGGTTCTTCATAGCTTGTTTTTCTTTGTTTTATTTTCTTCACTGGATAATCATATTATATGAACATACTTACAGTGGTATTGTTTTATTTTACATTTGTTTGTTTATTACTATTTATTTGTCTGCATTTTAGGGGGAGGGGCTAATTATGTAGCCAATCCATATGAGGTTCCAATATGTACACTAAAAAAAAAAAAACCAAAACAAAGCAAAAAACACCCCCTTTCATCAGCTTTGTTTCCTAGTAGAGGGAAAATGGAAATTAAGAATGCATCTTGACAAGTATTTTAAAAGTCCATATTAGTGATGGTGAGAACAGCCTGGGATTTTTCTAAATAGTGGTTCTTAGTCTCTTCTCTATTTCAATTGTTTCTGCATAAAAGATCCACTCCGTTTATTGAGTTGTAAGAGCCCTGAGGATAGCTAAGATGGCGGTTAGCTGAGAGCCATAAAGGTGTTCAAGTATTTTCACCTGATATTCATGCATTTATCTAAGAATCTTTTTATGCCCGTGAACACTGTGTGACGCACCTGTAAGCTCGAGCTGTTAGCACTTGTCCTTGTTAAGGCAAAATGTATTTAACCGGGTGAGGTTAGTTAGAGGGGTGGTTGGAGTTGGAGAGGTTGTTGGAGCCGGAGAGAAAAGTTAGAAGAAAGAATAAAAGAACTTTTTCATTTCCAGTCTGCCTCCGAGTTTTCTCCCGCGGTATAGTTGCTGCAAGTGGCAATTGCTGCAGGCGGCGACATTGAGTCAATTTTTTTATACCACCATTAAAAAGCATTTTTCTTTAAAGTTCTTCTTTTTCCTTTTTATTTTTTTTTGTATTTCTTAATTCATTATTCAAGTATAAATTCACAAAAATACCACTTCTATATTATACAAAATGTCAAGTGCACATAGATGTTATTAAATACAAGCCATATAAATTATAAGAAATCTCTACTATATTAAAGTCTAATTATTTAGTATTTTGTGAAAATATGGAAAATGCTTAAAGTAGGTTCTCTTCCTAAAACAGCTTTCACATAAAGCTGTTTTCTGCATAAGAAAGATTTATATTCAGAAAACAGTATTAAAATAACCTAATATAGTTTATTGAACTGAATATACAGGTAATATGCAGATAAGCCCTAAATCTTATTTTGTATAGTAAATATAATTGTTTATTGACCTTGATAAACACAACTAAGAAAACAGCAAAAGCAACAGATTTAAAATATTGTTCTTTTTTAACATCTGGGATAGAGGCCAAACTATCATTATCATAAGTTAAAAAGAACAGGAATATAATAGAAAGCTAAATAATTCTTCAGTTATCTAATCAGTCTAAAATACCAAATTTTCCTCTCTAACAGTTGAAAGGAGAGCTTGCAGGAGAAAAGGTTCATAAAACTTAGCCTCTACAAATGTAGCATAATAAAAAATACCTATTTGTCTTTGGATCCTATTTAGTTCCTGGGTGTGAGCTTCTAAAACCTTTGAAATTTACTGAGCTATAAGAACATTATTTATTATTAATAATATACTAAGTTCCCACATACTTGAGTCTAATGAAGTGATTCATGGGAGGACGCTATAAAGGTTCAAGATGGGGGCAGTCTTCAGAAATCAAGGAAATGACTAGAAGGTTGGAATTTTTAACCCAATTCCTTGATTTCACAAGGGATAACGGGAAATTAAAATTGATTTCAATCACCACTGTCTAATGATTGAATCAGTAATGCCCACATAATGTGACCACATATAAGAACCCTAAAACAGCTCGGAGAATCTTCTACATTGGCAAACATATTCAGGTGCTGGGACCATGGTGTAGCAGTAGTGGGGACAGGAGCTCTGCTCCCAACCACAGGACATTTACCTATACATCCTTCCTGCTTAAGTATCCCTTACTTATTATATCCTTTATAGTCAACTGAAAGAGTAATAGAACACTTCCTTGAATTTTGTGAGTTAATCAGTCAGAAATGTACGTTGCCTGATAGCGCATTTGAAGCTGGCCTCTAAAGTGACAGCAGTCTTCAGGGTCTGCTGAATTCTCAGCTGCAAGGTCTACTCTAACTGCATATGGTGTCAGAATTTAATTGACTTGTTGAGTACCCAATTGAATTAGAGAACTGACATGGGAAAATGACACGTATTTCATGTTGGAAAAAGCCACATATTTGGTGTAAGGAAAAAGATGTTACAATATTTACTCAGCCTCTTCTTCATTTAAGCGTAATGATCCTCCAGTATTCTTATAGATTATTTATGTTTTAGTTTCTTATTGTGTGAGGTTTTTTTTTTTTTTTTTTTTTCACAAAAGCAAAAATAGAGAAATCATTTGAGATTTGAAAGGGAGACATGAAGCAATTTTGATTACACATGTTTGTGAAAGATCCTAAAAAGATAAAGAATTAGAGAAAAACTACAGCAATGTTAAAAGAGAAAAGTAAAATCCAAACCCTGGGTGAAAGTGTTCGCCATTGGGGCATGCCTATGTACTACTTCACACAACTGAGATAGATATGTAATGTTTTCCCTACCTACTTTTAAAAATGAAGAACTTCTAAAAACATTTGAAGAAGTGTTTTAAAGATATATATATATGCATATATATGTATAAATGTACATATTCACTGTTTAGAATGAATCAATTATCCAAGGGTGAAGAGGTATTTGTGAAATGTCAGGGCCCAATAGGAGAATAAGAACTATCTTGAATTATATTCACAATACTGAGAAGCATTATAATATTTGGAAGGCACTTTTGAAACATAAATCTAATATAAGATTGAAAAAGGTTGGCAAAGACATATACTATAAGCTTCATTACTGTGCCATCTGCTTTACTGGTATAGGGTTAAATTAGTGCAGTATTGTTGAACTTTATTAGCTCCATTTATGGCATGAACACCTAAGTCTACCTATCTCAATTATTAAACAAGAGCCAGAAAAAAATAAAGACAAAAGCTACCTTTATGTAATTTATCACTTCCATTGTAGTAAAATGCACAAATATATAGTAAGGTGGGGGATTCTTGGGAACTATTCCTTAAATTGTGAATCTACTTTGAAAAAATATTTGGTAGCTTCTCACATGACCTCTTTTTCTCCAAAGTCTATGGTTAGTCTGTCTCATCATGGTTGAACTCTAAATAATAGTTAAAGTGAAATCCAAGTAAACCAGTGCTGTAGCTACCAGTAAAAAATGAGCTAGTTATAGAAGTTTTGAATAGTTATAAAAAGGAGCTAGTTATAGAAGTTTTGAATAGCAGTTGCACATTTCATGCATATTAGGAGAATTCATTTGTCTCTTATTTTTCCATTTTTTCTGCTGTTTATTGGATAGACTTCATATAGTATAGCTTGAATTTTAAAATTTATGTCTTGCAAGGAGAAATGTTAATCTTAATTATCTAGAGTTTAACTTTCTAAATACTAACCTGAGGATTTTTATCATTTACAAGACAAAAAATATACCTAGAGCTATTTTTATTACAGATTTAATTCCCAATAACAAACATATAACACACATCAGAATATTTTAGCATTTTATTTATCTCCTCATGACTGCAGAATATATTTAATTTTTTTTTTCATTTTGCATGAGTTTCATTTTTACATTTTCATTCAAAAAGAATCTGGGAATTGATTTTTATGCTTTAATTTTGAAGTAATTTCTTTGAAACTATAAAGTTTTATAACACATGGTTCCTTTTTGCCAGAATTTATAATCATGTGGTGGTGAGGGGAACAGACAGAATGAAAGAGAAAAGAGTTGGGGACAGAGACAAACATATAGATATAATTATATGTCATATATGATAATTGCAGCTTAAGGACTATTACATAAATAAGTATAGGTAGTGTCAAAAAATAATTTATGAAGAAAGGGATTTTAGTTTGCTTTTGGAGAAAAAGTTTAGTTAAGAAAATGGGAATTTTTTAATGCAGGAGAGCTATACAGAGAGGAATTATAAGAATACATGCTAAATATATCCAGGGCATGATCATTTGAAAATTATATTTTTGGAGTACATAGTGCATCCTGGATAGAGTGGACATGAGACTGTAAATCCATAATAAAGAGGGTCTTAAATGCATGACAGAAGTAGTTGATTTTTTCCCAGTAGTCAATTAGCAGATAAATGAATTTTAAAAAGTTCAGTAATGACATTTGTTCTGTGGATACAATTTTACACTAGTGTGCTATAGGAAGTACTTTTTACACATCATAAGATATAACATACTTGAAGTTACCTTTGTGGCTTACAATTTAATGTAGACACATCCAAGGATTTAGAAATTCCTTGGCACCTTGTCAAAACATTGAAACCATTCTGATATGTTCAATGAGACAAAAGAGACACATTGCCCAGAGAATCCTTCAAAACTTGCCATTCATATGATAGATGGACAGCATAGGAAGGATTTTTTTTTGAATCAAAAATTGGGATTGCTTCAGTCCATCATTTGATTCAAACTTTTATCTTACAGATAAAGAACATGAGGCCCCAAAAGGCTAGCAGTAGCAGGCAAAACTTCCAACCGTTAAGCCATTGTGTTCTCCACTTTGTCATACATTCTAAAACAAAGCAATACTCTATGACCATTCACTCTTTTTTCCAAAAATTCTTTTTTTATACCTTTGTTGGAACCACATAACAGATTATATTTATTGTGAAAAAAATCCTCAAATTCTGTTTCCTATATGTTCTGCTTTTTTGGAAGCAGCACAACTACACTGCAAGGTTATTTTGTCATGCTGGTAGAACAAGGGGTGAAAGAAAAGATGAGAAACAAGAAAGTTTTGATGTAGGACTTGTATCAAGAAAGTGTAACAAAATAAAAATTATATCTATTCTTTGATGATTGAACTGAGTGCATGATCTTTTCATCAACTTAAATTGGATTTTATCATGATACTATAAATGGAAATGAGATTTACTAATTCATTTCTTAGTATTTACTGTTAGGTTTTCTTAGAACACTAATAAAATAATGATGATTGTGATGATGAGTGAGAAATGTCAATTATAATATCTGAAATTAAAAATATTTAACATCATAACTTTAAGTTTAAATTTTTAGTGTCAATATAAAATTAAAAATTATTAATATTACTACTGAATATTATTTTTTAAACCTTGTTTGTCTTATAAAATGTATGTCCAAAATCTTCTATTTTTATTAATGTCTTTTTTTATAAGTTGACTTCTTACAAGATGTGTTTTCATTTTGTACTTGGAAAATTTAAATTTTGAAACGATAAGCAACTTCTCTGTTTCTATCCAGAAGGTAGCAAAACTAAGAATTACATTCAAGACCTGATGTGCCACAACACACTTTCTCCCTTAAAAAATTATTCCAAATCCTAGCTAGGCAAGGTCACATGCCTATAATCCCAGCTGCTGGAGAAGCTGAGGCAGAAGGATCACAGGCTTAATGCCAGCCTCACCCACTTAGTAAGATCCTGTATTAAATAAAAAACAAAAGGGACAGGGTATATAGCTCAGTGTACAGCACCACTGGGTTCAATTCCCTGTAAAATATATGTATATTCCATATGCCTGTGATTTTAAAGTTTAATAAATAATATCTATACTTTCCATTTGATTTCAGCACTATTTCAGGACTTCATCTCTGAACGACGGGGGTTTCACTGGAGAGGGTTTCATTATTTCTACATGTTGTGCTTTATTTCAGCAGGCTTCTTCATGGGGGAGTTCCTGGCCATCAAACCTGCCTCAAGTGCAGAGATAGACATAATGTCCTCTGTGCAGGCAGAGTAGCCTTAGCAGTGAGATAAGGAAGCGGTGGCAACCTCAGTTTTGTCTCTTAAGTTAATAAACTAGAAAATATATTTGGAATACATTCATATTGCCTCTCCTGGGTCAGAGTTGGTAAGGACAGAGAAACCAGGAAGAATTTTCTCACATAAAACATGTATACTCTTGTTAAGGAATCCCAAGGTGTATTATCAGCAGGGGGTTTGACCATCCATAAAAAATTGTCAGAGCAGCTTGGTTTACTCTAAACTTAACTTGCTGAAAAACAAGACCCTAAGAGCTGTAATACCACATACACAATACCACTAAATATCAGAATTCTTGTTATTAATTTAATTTTGTGATCAATTAAAATATTACAAATTGGAATATATTCAGGGGCATTAATTTTTTCTTTAATTCTCAAAAACAGTCTCCTAATTCAAATCTAAGATAGAAATCAGATATTTAATTATTTGAAACTCTTCCAAAGTTCCATAGAAACATTTTCAATGACTTGAAAGTCAATGCTAATTTCTGAAATACATATGTCACCAGGGATGGATGACCTAATTTAGTTGAATTGTGATTCAAGTATTCATCTAAAATTCAAGGTTGACCTAAATCAAATGTGAAAGCCTCAAAGTTTAGTTAACTTTATTCACTACTTTTCCTCTTTGTATGTCTTTTTTATTTCCTGTTTCTAGCTTGGATTTTCAAACCACTGCCAGTTTTAGAAAAGCTGTTCCTATGATGATTTTACTCAACTACAAACCTAAAATGCACAAATCCCTACAAAGGTTTAAGTCCAGTTTTTTCAGTGTTAGGAGGCACATTTAAAAACTGTTTTACCTTTTCTACATGTTGTGATTATTTCCTTATTCTTATTGACACAATTTAGTTGGTATGATAAATTAATTTTTATATTTTCATTCATTGAAATATTTAAAAAGTGTTCTTATTTCAATATGTGTTGACTCTATCTTCAAACATTCCTTTCCAAATTGGCAATAAACTTTTATGCAGAATTAACCGCAAATATCATATAAAGAAAGTTTTTATGATGTGTTTTCACATGACTGGCTTCTAATCCATCTTGACTAGAACATATCCTCCTCCAAGAGTTTTTTGATGATTAACTTTATAAAGAGCTCCAGTTATTATTGTATTGTATCAGTTTTTTCACTGAAGAATATAGTTGTTGGCTACCATCTTTTTAAAAAAAATTTTATGACTGCATTTTTCCATCCATTACAAAGTAGACTGAATTGAAGTCAGGAAACATTTCTGTTCAGATTATTTCTGGATTCCTTGTCCTGGAAGAGCATGGGACTCACACTAAATGTTAGCTAAATTTGCAAAAGAAATTAATGAAAGAAGCTAAATATTCTTTACATTTCTTCCAAATAATATGTATATCTCCCTATTCTTCCCACTTACCATCTTCTAATACTATTTATTAACTATCTATGTATATGTGTATTTATGTATGTATGGTATAGGTAGACATTATTAGTACTAGTTTCATTTTATAAATAGTCACAAACACTGAATTAGCAACTATTAAACCACTTCTCTAAGTGGAAATACAGGTATACTTTCCTGTGAGTGCCTGATTACACATTTTTGAGACCCAAAACTCTATTCCTATTACACAGGTTCATTTGCCAATATTCATATCCACTAGTTTAGTTTCACCGATGTTAAACACTCACCTTTTACCTAAAATATTTCCTGCAAAACAGCCAGTTTTTTCTCTTGCCTTGCCTGAGACCTTAACAATTTTTACATAGCATTGACTTTAAAGGCATTTGAACCATCAAACAGTTACCAAGAAGTGCTAAACATGTTTTTCATTCTAGGTAATGTGATCATAAATAACAGTGACTTTCAGTATCATAACAATGAGGTCCACTTCTTTTTTGTTGTGGTTTTAATGAATTGTCTCTTTATGAATCCACAAATTTTGCTACTTTTTCATAGGTTTATCAAGCACCACAAATGTTGTTTCAGTACTCTCTGGAGTGGACTCACTTATTACAAACTCTCTTCCTTTCTCTTTATGTACTATATTACTAATTAATTTTCATTGAAATTATAGCAATAGCACCATAATTCATGCCTTAACAAAGTTTACACAACATGCATATTTTCGCTATAGGACATAACACAGTTTTTATGTGCTTAAGAACATTGGATAGCACTTCAGCACTGTGCTTGGATGCTATTTTAAATAGAAAAACATCACAGAATGAAACAAATGTGATACTAAATGAATTTCAAAAGAAAAAAACAGTTATTTAGAGTATGTTTCCATTAGAGAACTTTTTATACAGCACAAAAGCAGTGTTCAACCCAACCTCTGCACTTGTCCACAATGACCATGAAATCACCTTCAGTATGGATTTGTGGATTGTGAATAAATGCTGGTGAATACACAAATTTGAAATATAAACATATGGAATAGGTGAATAATAAGGATGAAATATATCTCAATGTCTATATATGTGTTTTATATGATTTTAAGTGAAGAATACAAACTTTATTAAACTTTATCATTATGAACTGTTCTATTATATATTAATGATGATTGAACAAGTATGGCAAGGACCTGGTGTCTCTTGTGAACACACACAGTGCGTGGATTGGGGCTTCACTTTGGTTGATATCCTTTAGTTCGTCACTAAATTGTTACTAAAGAAATAAAGAAAACATCAAGACCATGGCTGAAGAAGGCTGGTAATATTTAATGCAGCTTAACATGATCTCCAAAATTGATCTGAGAGTTTAAACCCAAAATGGATTTAGAAATTTAGAACTCTGTCTACATTCTTAAGAAAAAGGTAAGTTGGGGAAATGGTTCAGTAATTCAAAAAGCGCATGGATGTTTACTCAAGTCACTGTCCATTTTTTTTCTCTGCTTAACCCGTTAAGAGGACTCGATAACACGTTCACCCACCTCCCAACACAAGAATCTTTTTTCCATGCTGGTGAAATTGAATTGCTTGTATACAATCACATTTCAAAGGAACAGATTGTATGACTGACAGAAAGGAAGTATGCTTGACATGGAGCAAAGCTTGAAGTATGAAGAATGATACCTCTGATTGTCTATCCATTTGTGCTATTTATGTATCATATCATATTTATGATATCATGGTAGCACTGTTACTTTTAATGAGAAAAGACATTATAATTTCTTAAGTAGGTAACATGAAAATAAAACTAGAATGTTTATGAATATGTGTGTAAAATTGTATTAATCTCATTTAAACATTTATTAGATTGATATAAACTTTGTTAGTCTTCATACCATAAAGAATTAGTAAAAGGCCAATAGACATAAGTAAACTAGTTGAATGAAGTTAAATATAATTGGTATTATTCAAACATAAAATTTGAGGTAATATAGATATGACCATATTAAAAGTTATGAACTATATAATATTTTGTGCATCATGATAAAACAAAAGCAAAAAAAATATTTTGCATGTAATAATGAATATCTTGGGAATCTCTTCCAGCTACAATTTGAAACAAATATGCTTTGTTCTTCTGTACAATCTGATGTGGATTCTAAGAGTTTTCTGTACAGTTTGTCAGGTTTTCTATATATTCTAAGATGACAGCAAATGATAATTTCACTTCTTCCTTGACTTTGTAAATGTTTTTAATTCCTTCCTTCCTTCCTTCCTTCCTTTCTTTTTTTCCTAGTTGCTCCGTCAAGCCCTTCCAGTAAGACACTGAATAGAAGTGGCAAGTATGGGCATTCTTTCCTCACTCCTGATCTTGGAGAGAATTAATCCCACTTTTCACTCTTTAGGAAGATGTTGACTTTGGGCTTGTCACATATGGCCTTCATTGTATTGATGTCTGTCTGTCTCTCTGTCTCTCATGTTATATTAAATTCAGGAGAAGAACTTGGCTCCAGGCTTTCTTGTGTCAGAAATCTTAACTTTATCTACAAATATACATTCCATTGTATATATTTTCTCACATCTCCTGGACAAAGATGTGTATGTTGACTAAGAACATAAATCATGTAAAATATTAAGTGGTCAAAGTAATTGCACTTCCTTACATTGTATAACATCAAACACAAAAAGCTCTTCACTCATTCAATTAATAGCAGTTATCACTTGCCATATATGAGGCACTGTTGTAGTCACATATAATTCATGGATGAACAAAATAAACAAAAGTGCTGTTCTTTGAATTTATAGCCTAGTAGGCCACTAGTACTTAACAACAACTTCAACACAAATTTCCCTCACCCAAAACACCATTGTCTCTAGTGAGCTTGTGGAACATCCTCTAAAATAATTCTGATTATTCTGAGCCTAGTCTCAGGAGTTCTGATAGTGCTTCAAAGTCCTGAAGAGGCACTGTGGGAAGCAAGTACCATAGTGAGAAAGGAAGGGAAGAAACTGCAGTGGCATCTGGTTTATTTCTGAAGTGATTTTCTCTACCCGTTTGCGATTTTTAAGAGGAGTGTAAACTCAATTGCCTGTAGTCTGTCTCCTTGGATTAATCCACAGAATCCAACATTCATGAAAAAAATGTTAAAATTTACTCAAAGAATCTGTAAATCATATCTAGATTCATCTATAACTGCTTCTTATGAACCAGCTCAGATAAATGAAGTCTCCTTGAAGAAAACCAAGATGAAGTGAAAAGTGGAAGAAAATACTCTTCATAATATCTTTAAAATGTGAAAGGAATTTGGGACAAGAGTGGGCAGGAAATATCTGTGGACAACAGTGTAAACATGACCTTGTGATGGGACAATATGGGAGAGGAGGAATGACCCTCTCTGAGGGAATTTTGGCCAGCTTAACTGGGAGGTCTGGGCCAACAATCGCCACAGAGGAGTCTCACAGTGAAAGAGATGACCAGAATCTAGCACCATTATTATAGGCAGGTAGTCATTGTCTCGTGGCTTCCTGGGAAAAGCACAGCCATAGTTTAAACACTGCAGTGGATTCCCAAGGTTCAGTAGCAGAAGACTGTCAGTTAAATGCATACTTGTAGTTAATTGAAAAATTCTTTCTTTTAGGTATATTTTGACAGTGCACCTCCACAAGGCTCCACCAATCTATCATATTTATCATATATATATATATATATATATATATATATTTTTTTTTTTTTTTTGTTCTCAATAGTTAAAACAATTTTCTGGACCTCAACCTGATAGCCTTCCCTCTGAATTGCTGATGTCACCCATTCTGTCTATAGTACTCTATGTAGTTCGTTTCTAAAACCACTCAAAAGCCTTGAAATGACTGGTGTATACTTTTAAGTCTTAGTTTTAAAACTCTATTGGAAAAAAAGTACACAAATCATCTATCTATCCATCTATCTCTATATTAAGTATTATAGTGTTTTTATCTGTAAAAACATATAGCAATGACAATATGAAGCAGGAATAAGAGAAGTTTTAGGATAGTTTAATAATATGATAGTAAGAATGTATAGTTCATAGATTTGAAGTAGTAGATATAGTTCTGTTTTAAATTTCAAGTCCTTGTTATTTTTTTTTTCTTTTATTCCCTTGTAATCTCACCACAACATAAACTCACTTTATTTCTTCATTGCTTGTAATACAGTTTTTGTTTTTGTTTACACTTTTCAAAAATCAGAGGGCAATAAAGAAATTCATGCACAGATGTAAAACTAAATTTGTGTTCAATGTAGAACAATGAATATGGTGTTTTCAGGTAAGTAATGTCAAATATCTTGACAAAATGATAACTCCATTCTTCACTGTGATTAATATTTTGGGTCCTCACCAAAATAAATAGTTCTTTCCTTAATTTCTACAATTTCTGAAATTCTGGTGTTTGGTCTTTCTTTCAATATTGATACACAATTTTCCATTTTCTTTATGAAGTATTCCCTCTTTCTGTAACTGAAAAGTCTTTGCCAATTCTTGTTTTCCAGTTTGAACTGGAACTACACCCTCATTTACTTTTAGAAAAGTATCTGGATTTTTTGTTTTTTTTTTTTTTTTTTTTTTGGTACCGGGGATTGAACTCAGGGGCACTCAACCACTGCACCACATTCCCAGTCCTTTTTTTTTTTTTTTTTTTTTTTTTTTTGTATTTTATTAGAGACAGAGTCTCACTGAGTTGCTAAGTGCCTCGCCATTGCTGAGGCTGGCTTTGAACTCACAATCCTCCTGCCTTAGCCTCCCAAGTGCTGGGATCACAGGCGTGCGCCACCACGCCCGGCTTATCTGGATTTCTTAAAATAGTTTCTATGTTTTTCACTTTTTCATGGGATTGCTTTTATTCTTTTATTTTGTGGTGGTTGAAATCTATATGTTTTCCCCAAATCATATGCAAAACCTTTACCCTAAGGTGATGCTCTTAAGATATGGGGTTTTGGGGCAGACAGTGTCATTATAAATGGGGTTAGTGTTCTTATAAAAGAGGCTTAGGAGAGCTGGTGAATACAAAATGACCCAGTCTAAGATATTTTTGTTACAGCAAGCCAAATAGACCTGCCTTCCTCATGCTGTGCTAATACCTTGGTTTATTTTCATTATTAAGTCATTTGATTATAAGTACCCAGGATTCCTATGATGATAAATGAAGAAAACTACTGCATTTTTAATTGTGTCCTAAGTTTTAATATCGTGTGTTGGAGAGTACATTTTCTTGAGTGTACTTTTAACTTCAGAACGAAATATTTGCTAAGGACACAGAAATGACTGTTTACATGTGTATAATGTTTGTTTAGTTGTTTGGAGTTGTCTTAGATATGACTGCATACAAATATACCAGGTCTACAATAAAATATATTGTTTTATACTCCCTTTTTTATTTTACTTTTCACATTTATTTCCTAATTTTTTTGACATATGGGCAATTTCAGAAGTTTACTATGCTTTCCAAAATAATTTCTTTTTTAAAAAGTAGATTAAAATGGGTGGGTGCCTTGCAGGCATACATAGCAGCAGCCTAACTGAAACAGTCACTAAAAATGGATGATTAGTAATATTAATGCCTATTTTTGAATGCTGAAGCTCAACAATATTGATTAAATACCGGTGGAGTTATCAATTTATTAGATAGCCAATAGCTAAATTGCAGAATACTCACTGGATCTAGCTAGTGTTGTGAATCATAATGGCATATTGAGAGATGTAGCTATGCCAATAAATTTCATATATGCTTCCAAGGAAATATCTGGACATTTCAAATATATTATTATGAGAGAGATGTATATACAGTTCAATATGAAATTTTTCAAATCCAAAACTGATTAGGAAAGTCAGAACTCACTTCAACCGAGATGTGACATTACCACAGCAAATACAACAAAACTCTAAAAAGAAAATGCAGAGTCGAAATATAAAGGTTTTATCATGATACAAACAGGCAATTATCCTGTTAGTATTAATATATCATATTAGATATGAAGAAAAGCAAATAAAGTTTATCTTAAAAAGTGAGATAAGATTTGAAAAATTTGATTGCTTAGTGAATAAACTACCGACTTTGTTACCAGGAATGACTTAGCTTAAATTCTGACTTAAAAATGTTTAACTCACCTCTGGAAACTAAACTGTTCACTTATAAGATATCAATAACTGTACCAAGGTTTTATAATTGTGAAGGTAAAATGTTGCCCACAATGAGCAAATAAGCTCTCAGTGATTTGTCATTATAAATATATAAAAGCAATTACATACTAAGTACTCTACATTACACCATTATATGAAATGTAAGAAATCTATTTCTTATAATAGCATTGCTCATATCACATTTATAATAATTAAAACAAAATATCATTTGACATTATCATGTCTTGTTTCTATTAATCCTGTTTTGGGACATGAAGTGCGATTGTATGAAAAGTCTTGCATGACTTATTTCAGTCCAATAAACATTTAGCAGAATATAAAACTCAGTTGAGAAATAAATCTAAATTAAGAGATTCCTCAGTAACTTTTAGTTTGATTTGTGTCTCTGAAATATCCCATCTCTTTTCTCTCTCCAACTAGATAGTTATATCTTAATATTTGTGCAGCCTCCAGTCGGCTGACTGATATACATAAATCCTCAGTGTTGAAAGTACTAAAGAAGGCCATGAATGGTGTATGTGGTATTAGCCAAGAGCTGCCTCTGTAAAGGAGTGTGTATTCTATTCTGCATGCTATTCCTTTGGCAGGCTGTTTTCCATGCATAGATCTTCACAGCTCTCTGCTGTGATTCACTTATCTGTTATGTGAAGCTCATGGTGAGCAATGAATTGCCTATGAGTCAGCAATACAGAGTGTTGTTATTTAAAGTGTTATAAAACTCTGAGCTCTCTTTGCAGACATAATGATGTACCAAAGGCAGAGTGCTACAAAAAGTCAAGAAGGCGCTTTGGCCTTGTAGTTTCATTATCTTGTTACCTGATAGTACTTGACTCAAAGGTCAGAATACTGGTAAAGGAGAGCAGAATTTAGGAGTAGAGTGGGAAAGCAGATTGCTTTGCTTTGTCTCTTTCACAACAAAAGTCACAGCACATTCCTTGAAGCTCAGGGAGACAAAGCTGCATGACAAATTTAATTATTTCATTATACCATTATTATATAAAGCTGGGAGGTGAAAATGATGACACTCTTAAAATTATATTTCACTTTAAATTGTAAACATTTGTATTTAACAACTCTTATAAGGAAAAAAAAGTCTACATAAAGTCACAACAAAATGAAGATCAAAAGCTATCACTAACCTTATGGAAATAGTGACTGGAGTTTATTAATTCATAAGTGAATTGTCTTCTTAAAAAGGAATTCAATTACCTAAGATTCTATTTCTAGCAAAAATATTTAAAACATAAGTGATGAATAATAGTCCACATCCTTGGCTAGAAACAGAATACAAGAACTGGATAATATCAAATTAAAATCCATGTTTGCTTAATTCAACTGCAAACACACACAAGAAAATAACATAATTATTGTTTTGATTTATAGGTTTGCTATCATGATTTTTTTATCTGGACATAATGCATACATTACTTGGGTGAGAAATTTGATGTAATTGAAAGAGTGAGGGCCTTAGGACAAAATAGAAATAGGTAAAAAGCCGCTCCAAAACTGAAAGCTTCTTTGTTTCATTATTTTTTTAATAGTAGTATTATTAATTTCTTTACTTTTTGTTTTTTTAACCAGAAGCAAGCTATCTGCCTTTCTAGGCCAGAAATTCTTATTGTGTACAATTATGAAATTAATATGTATTTTGCAGAGCATATGAATATTTCAGAAATGTGTATGTAATCCTTCAAACATACCACCTTATGACCCAGCCATCCCACTCCTGAGTCTATTCCCAAAGGACTTAAAAGCAGCATATTACAGTGACACAGCCACTTCAATGTTTATAGCAGCACAATTCACAATAGCTAGGTTGAGGAAACAAAGTAGATGCCCCTCAGAAGATGAGTGGATAAAGAAAATGTGGTATATATGCACAATGGAATTTTACTCAGCAATAAAAGAGAATAAAATAATGGCATTCACAGGTAAATGGATGAAGTTGGAGAATATAATGCAAAGTGAAGTTAGTCAATCTCAAAAATCCAATGCCAAATATTTTCTCTGATATAAGGAGGCTGATTCACAGTGGTGTTGGGTCAGGATACATAGGAGGATTAGAGGAACACTAGAAAGGTCAAAAGGGAGGGAGGAGAAGAAAGGGAACAAGGAAGTATGGATGGGAAAAAAAAAGAAGGTGGTAGAATAAGATGGATATCATTATCCTAAATGCATGATTGAAGACTTGAATAGTGCAAATATACTTTGTATACAAACAGTGTTATGTAAAAAGATGCTCAATATGTGTATTATGAATTGTAATGCATGCTACTGTTATAAATACAACAACTTTGAAAAAAAAAATAAATACCAAAAAAAAAAAAAAAAAAAGAAGAAGTAAAAATGGAATGATTTTACCTTGTTTAGGAAGGAAAGTTGACTGTGAGGATTAGTATACTTGTGTACACACAAGTCAAAGACCATTCAATTGTACCTTTTCATTGATTTATTTACTTGCTTATTTACTTACTTATTTTTGTGATTCTGGAGAGTGAACACAGGACCTCATACATGCTAGGCAAGTTCTCAAACACTGAGTCACATCCCCCATCCCCAATTGTGTTAAACGTAAATTTCATCATACATTTAGAAAATTTACTCTAACACTGCTACTAAAAATCTATTTAAAAGTGGTCATTGCATACTGTTCTGTTTTTTGAACAGTAAACAAAAAATGTTATTTTCATTTGGCATATAAACAAAATGTGAAGAAAATTAATAAAATATATGTTTGTTAGATTTTATTTATAAACATTTTTAGAAAAAGATTATTTACTATTTGGGGATCGGGTTGTGGCTCAGCGGTAGAGCGCTTGCCTAGCAAGTGCAAGGCACTGGGTTTAATTCTTAGCACACATAAAACTAAATAAATAAAATAAAGGTATTGTAGCCGGGTGCGGTGGCACACTCCTGTAATCCCAGTACTTGGGAGGCTGAGGCAGGAGGATCGCGAGTTCAAAGCCAGCCTCAGCCATGGCGAGGCACTTAGCACTCAGTGAGACCCTGTCTCTAATAAAATACAAAAAAGGGCTGGGGATGTGGCCCAGTGGTCGAGTGCCCCTGAGTTCAATCCCCGGTACCAAAAAAAAAAACAAAAAACAAAAAAAACCAAAAAACAAAAAAAGGTATTGTTTCCAACTACAACTAAAAAAAATTTAAAAACTAAAAACGATTATTTACTATTTATGTTAACTTTATGAGATAAGAAGGCAGATTTTTAAAATGGAAAACCTAAAGATCAGGTAATCTAAACAATTTTTATATTCAAAGAACTTCTTGTAATTTCATAAAGCACTTCAAATTTCTAGTAGCTGAGTTTCACCAAAATGCATGCAATGTTTCTTCTTAGTGTTCTGATGAGTATTGTACCATTACTATATACTCTGATATAAGAATTTTAGACTACTTACAAGCACAGAAGACAAATCATAAATGGAATACATGAAAGATGTATAACAAAAGACATCAAGGGATTGTAACAGTAAATTATACTTATGGATCATCAAAGACCAATAATTCAATATTTTTTCCTCCTGTCCAACTGTCCTCTCTGCTGACCACCCTTCCTTCCTTTTCTGTTTTCTTCTTTCCTATCTACCATTTTTATTTCTGAGAAAACAAAGCTTGAACTGTTGAATTCCCCTGTGTCTACTAATCCTATTTTTTCATCAAGATAGTTTCAGCTATTCCTCATATTGAACCCTTTAATAGAAATTGTAGCATTGAGTTCTATAATTTTTAAGATTTTAAAATTGATTTGTGTAGAAATGGCATGTTTCACAAATTGAATCTGTTTATGACCTTTAATATAGGGTATCTTTCATTCATTTTTGATCTATGATAATATTTTGAACACATCACAATGAGAAACTTACATAACTTTTGTAAAACTTTACACGATTTCTTGATATTCAGTGAGGTTGCTGAATTTAAGAATGAATAACTCTGCATATTCCAGCTATTTTCCTGTAAATCTTTTGGATGTTTTATTTATATAACCTAGAAAAATCATAATGGTGTCCTCTGGGTTAGTTTGTTTTTGTTTTTGTTATAAAATGTGATATTTCATCATTGAAGAAATAAACACAGTATGTACAATGATGATTCTTTGCTTAGAATAAATTCTTGAGCCAGGTGCGGTCGTGCACACCTATAAGCCTAGTGGCTTTAGAGGCCGAAGCAGGGGGATTGCAATTTCAAAGCCAACCTCAACAACTTAGTGAGGCCCTAAGCAACTTAGAGAGAACCTTTCTCAAAATAAAAATATTTTTTCAAAGTCTGGAAACGTGGCTCAGTGGTTAAGTGCCCCTTGGTTCAATACCCAGTGCCAAAAAATAAATAAATAAAATAAATTCTTCAGAGTTGAAATGGTTGGTGAAAGCCTTTTCTTTCTTTCTTTTTTTAAAAACATTTTCATAAATGCAGGTTTACTTCCATCCAAAACTAACTATATTTCACATTCAAAATAGATATGCATGGCACTATGAATTTTTCCTATAGACATGCTAATTCAGGTCATTATATTTCAAATTCCATTTATGTATCATATGAGTAATATGGCTTGTTAATGTAACTAGTGTTTTTAATCTAATATAAAGTCTAGGCCTAGATCTGTTCTCCTGTGTCAATTGTTCAATCTGATTGGACAACTCCATGACTAACTTTAAGTGTACCAAGTATTACCTTTGATTACTGGATTTTGGAGCGAAATTTACTTTTCTGTTAATAGATACATCATCTTGCTGATTTATTTTTAAGAACATTTAAATACTCTATGCATATATTAAACATTAAGTAGCAAATTATTAAAAAGGCATGGTCTATGACTTCATTCACTCATTTATTAAAAATAAAGCAAAATACTAAGTATCAGTATTCATGATCTTTAGGGGTTAGACTTAGTTATTTTCTTATCTCTGTTTGGCTATATATTCTCAAAGTGTTTTATTCCGCTTTTTTGTTGCTCTGACCACAACACCTGGCAAGATGAATTTTAAAGGAGGAAAAGTTTATTCATCAGGATTTCAAAGATCTCATTCCTTAGATTGCAGATTCCATTGTTCTGTGCCAGAAATGAAGTAGAACATCATGACAGAAGGGTGTGGCAGAAGAAAGAAGTTCACAGCCTGACACCAAGAGGCAGAGAGAGAGAGAGAGACTCCCCTCATCACAGACAAAATTGTGAACCCAAAGAAACACCCCCAATGACCCACCTCCATAGTCACACTCTATCTGCCTACAGTTACCACCTAGTTAATCCCTATCAGGGGATTAATGTACTGATCAGGTATTATAAGACTCATAATCCAATCACTTCACCTCTAAACTGTCTTGCATTGTCTCACACTTGAACTTTTGTCTTTGGAGACCTTATATCTAAATCATAACACAAAGTGATTACAGGGACATAATATTGTTTTGCAATTTAAAAAATGGGTGTGTGTACTATAATCATTGTAACACATTGTGCTCTGCTTTCATCAGGATTCGGAGCAACTATCTGCTACCCAATAATGACAGAAATATATTAGCTATTCTTCAGTGCTGGTTTTATCATGATGAAGTCAGTGGAAGTAGAAAGATAGTCAATAAATTAGCCAAAACAAAAATAAATATATTAAAAGATATCAAATTATACTTATTGCAGCGACAGAACTAATTTAACGTAGATATTTATTTCATGCTTAAAATTATTTAATGTCTCCTTGAGGGGAGATGCTAAAGACACAAATTTAAACTCACTAAATTTATGTCTTACTTATACTTTGAAATAGCAAACTCTTGCCTTCAATCAAATTAAGGAAATATTTCTTAATCACAATGCATAAAAAAGAGCTCACTAAATTGCAAATTTTAAAATAACCTTTTTTATTTCTTTATTTTGTATGCTTAAAAGGGGATAAAACATTTAGGATAAGTGGAAATTAATTTTACATTCTTTTATGAAAATTAATTCACTATATGTCAGTTGCAAATAACAAGCACTCTTAGAAAAAAATTAGGTTTGTGAAGACCAGTGGAAACTTATCCATTGGTCTATTTATGCCACACATTATAAACTTCCCTCCATACCTCAAAATCATGCTAACATCTTTCTTCTTGAAAACTACAACTGAGATTTATAAAATTGTTTGACATTAAACTTTGAGTTATCAACATTTTACTAATACATATAAATGTTTCACAAGTATCTTCATTTGTTTTGGACATTATTTGAATGTACTTTCTATAAAGGCATGTCAAAATTATAAGTTCCTATCACATAAATCTACCTGTATTTCCTCTATAACTCTTTGTGCTTGAGCTTCCTTTATCCAGTAAATGCATGTTATTCCTAGGGAATAATATCTGTTCTTATATTGTAGATCTCAACATATTATTGTAAACTAATGTTTTTGCAGTTTTGAAAGCAACACTTAACTACTTTGTGTTGTGCCTGACAACAAAAACATATTGATTTGAACTACAGGGCAAACTATCTCTGCTACATGGTGACTGCCAAAACACTTGATGGATGCATCAGGCATTTATCAATACTCACTCAAATATGATTTTTCTTTCCCTAGGAAACTTTCAAAATTCACTGCATTCAAATGAAGTAAATAGAACATAATTCTTGGATTCCACTCATTTGATTCTCAAAAAAATAAGAATTTTTAATCTTTTTAAAAAAATTTTATACCTTTATTTTATTTACTTATTTTTATGTGGTGCTGAGATCAAACCCAGGGCCTCACATGAGCTAGGCAAGCGCTCTACCACTGAGCCACAACCCCAGGCCCAGAATTTTGAATTATTTTTAAATTTTAATTTTAAATTCACAATTTTAAAGTCAACATCATTCCATAACCATATATAAATAAATATTCTGTAATATCAAGACTAACTTATTCCATAACTATATAAAAATGTAAAATAGTGCCAAAATTTTTAAAATCCTCATTGGTTAATTTAAAACTCTGTCATTTTATAGTTTAGGGGAAATTACCCATCTCTCTGATAGGTATTCTATTAGTTTTACATTATAATCTTCAATGTTTCAGCTAAAAAAATACTTTTCTCTTATGCAATTTGTATAAGTATGTTTGTTACTGGGAATGTCAAGTTTAGTAAATCTCAGTTGTTTCACTTAGCAATGTATGAAGTACTTCAAAAATACATGTACACAACAAATTGACATTTTTTAGTAGTTGATAATAAGACAAATAAAAGAAATGCTGCCATTTACAAATTAATTTGGGTTTTAATTATAAAATGGTCACAGAATGGAAAATTACTTTCAACTTGATGTATATATACTATTGGTCGTGAAAACGATACAGAAAATGATGATTTATGTAATTCTATTGGTATGTGGAAATTACCATGGATTTTGTAAATGTGTTAACTTAGCCAAGTTTTAAGTCTACACCTTTCATATTAAAACTGAAAAAAACATTATTTTTTTCTGTATTACCAGGATTTTCATAATTAGCAAGGGGACCTGGGACAGCTACTGTGCTCTGTGCTCCTATCTTTAAATGGTAGCTAACTCATCATTGAGAGGAATAGTGCAAGGGAAAAATGATCTTTGTTATTGAGATTTGCAGAACTGAAAAACATCTTGTGACGGGGTAATAAGGAATATCTGTTCCACCCACTATGAGAAGGCCCCCACCAGTTGGGGAACACCCTTCATCCAGCTATGTAAACCACACCTAAATCAGCTTGCTGCAAGATGGGCTTTGTAATCAATACTCTTCGTCCCATAATACTCTTCCGCCACAATTCAGGCCTTTCTCCAGAGCTCCCCATGATTTACCCGTTAAGGGGTAATGCCTTCTACAACAGAGATACTTAATTCTGGTACCAAGTGTTGTGTGTATTCTGATTGATAGATGTACACTTTATACTAGGAATTAAACGTTACTTTTAAAAAATTTTAATTCCAAAATTAGAGTATGCCATTATTAGTAGCAGAAAATTTATGACAATCAGAAATTGTTTTGATTTTTCTTCTACTTTTGAATTTCATAGAAGTAAAGCCTTATTTTCGTTGTCTATGACAATGACCTTGTGATTCAGTTTATGATGATATCAATGATATTATATGTATAAAATCATCTACAAAGTGAGGTATTATAAAAATAAATTTTATCTGAAAATTTATTGTTTTTTAATTCCTCAATTTATTTGAAATATTTCTTAGCCTTCCAGATGAGTTAGGTAAAGCTGTTCAAATAATTTGTTCATTTATTAACCTAACAGTCACAGTTACTTTATACCAAATCCTGATCTAACAATAGAGATTCGTCATGTGAAAGAACAAAACAACAAATAATAAAAATATAAGGTGGGTCACTGTTATGTTTTAGATATGAGTTGTCCCCCAAAAGCTCATGTGTTAAACTATAGAAGAAAGTTTAGAGGTGAAATGATTAGGTCCTGAAAGCTTTAATATAATCAGTGCATCAATACACCTGAATGGATTAACTGTATGATATCTGTAGCTTGTAGGCAGATAGCATGTGGCTGGAGGAGGTGGGTCAGTGGGTGCATGTCTTTAAGGTATGTATTTTGTCCTGACTAATCAGAGCTCTCTCTCTCTCTCTCTCTCTCTCTCTCTCTCTCTCTCTCTCTGTCCTTCCTGGTGGCTGCATTCTGTGCTGCTTATCTCTGCCAGGTCTTTCAGTTATGATATTTTGCCTCACCCAGGGCCCAGAGCAATGGAGTCAGCTTTCTATGGGCTGAGACCTTTGAAACTGTGAGCCTCAAATAAACTTTTCCTCCTCTACTTGTTTAGTCAGGTCTTTTGGTCACAGCAGTGGAAAAAACTGATTAAACCAATCACTAACATAAAGGTTATAGTTTCATTCGTAAAGGAGATCAACATATTAAAACAATTAATTAATGAAATCATATAGCTGCTTCTCAATATCTTCAGGTTCAGCATACATAATTTCATCTAGTTGAGGATGGATAATATTTGAAATAATATTTAAGTTGCTGCTGACCTATACTCTGTAGTTAGGCTTACAAAATGGTAGCATCTGAATATATCCAAATTTTTTATTGTAATTTTCTAAACAACTATTACATTACATACCACTTACATTTTCTTTTATTTTTTTTTTATTCTATTTTGTTACACATGCTGGCAGAGTGCAATTCTTTTCGTATTACATATAAAGAGCACAATTTTTCAAGTCATTGGTTTTACATAAAATATTTACACACCATTTGTGTTTTTATACATGTACTTAGGGTATTGATGTCTAACTCGTTCTGACATTATTCCTATCCCCTTGCCTCCTCCACTACCCTCCACCCCCTTTGTTCTGTTTAAAGTTCTTTCATTCCTCTCATCCTCCCCTCCCTTGCCATTATAAGTCAGTATCATCATAGCAAAGGAATCATTTGACTTTTGGTTTTTTGGGATTGGCTAACTTCACTTAGCATTATTTTCTCAACTCCATCCATTTACCTGCAAATGCCATGATTTTATTCTCTTTCAGTGCTGAGTAGTATTCCATTGTGTATATATACCAAAGTTTCTCTATCCATTTATCTACTGATGGGCATCGGTGTTGTTTCCACAATCTAGCTATTGTGAATTGTGCTTCTATAAACATCGATGTGGCTGTGTCCCTGTAATAAGCTGTTTTTAAGTCCTTTGGGTATAGACTGAGGAGTGGTATAGCTGGATCAAATGGTGGTTCCATTCCAAGTTTTCCAAGGAATCTCCATAGTGCTTTCCAGATTGGCTGCACCAATTTGCAGGTCCACCAGCAATATATGAGTGTGCCCTTTTCCCTGCATCCTTGCCAGCATTTATCGTTGTTTGTGTTTTTGATAGCTGCCATTCTGACTGACATGAGATGAAATCTTAGAGTAGTTTTGATTTGTATTTCTGTAATTGTAGGAGATGTTGAACATTTTTTCATATATTTGTTGATTGATTGTATATAATCTTCCGAGAAGTGTCTGTTCAGTTCCTTAGCCCATTTATTAATTGTTTTTTGTGGGTGTTTTTCTTTTCTTTTTTTTTTTTTTTTTTTTTTTTGATGTTAAGGTTTTTGAGAGCTTTATATATCCTTGAGGTTAATGTTCTGTCTTATGTGCTTTTGGTAAAGATTTGCTCCCATTCTGTAGGTTCTCTATTCACCTCACTGATTGTTTCTTTTGCTAAAAAGAAGCTTTTTAGTTTGAATCCATCCCATTTATTAATTATTGGTTTTAATTCTTGTGCTATAGGGGTCTTATCAAGGAAGATAGAGCCTAATCCAACATGGTGGAGATTTGGGCCTGCTTTCTATTCTATTAGGTGCAAGGTCTCTGGTTTAATACCTAGGTCCTTGATCCACTTTGAGTTCAGTTTGTGCATGGTGAGAGATAGAGGTTTACTTTCATTTTTTTACATGAGGATTTCCAGTTTTCCCAGCACCATTTGTTGAAGAGGCTATCTTTTCTCCAATGTATGGTTTTGGCACCTTTGTCTATTATAAGATAATTGTAGATGTGTGGGTTAGTCTCTGTGTCTTCTATTCTGTACCTTTGGTCTACTGGTCTATTTTGGTGCCAATACCATGCTGTTTTTATTACTATTGCTTTGTAGTACAATTTAAGGTCTGAGATAGTAATGCCACCAGCTTCACTCTTCTTGCTAAGAATTGCTTTGGCTATTCTGGATCTCTTATTTTTCCAGATAAATTTCATGATTGCTTTTTCTATTTCTATGAGGAAATTATAAGTAATCTAGAGACAATTTAAGCATACCAGAGGATTTGTGTAGGTTATATGCAAATATCATGCCATATATAAGAAGATTTGAGCATCTGCAGATTTTGGTATCTATGAAGTGTCATAGAACTAGTAACTCTACAAATGCCATAGGTAACTTTATTGTCACCAAAAAGATCTATGATGATAATAAAATAGATGTTTCTATATGCTAATACTGCATTGCTTATCACACTATCACAGCTCTTTCTGCACTTACTATTAAACTATTTCAAATGAATAAGGTATGGTATTTAAATATGAAGTATCTAAGCAATTACTATTTTATTAAAATGACAAATGAAAAAAATAAAATAAAGTTTGCATTAGCCAAACAATTAGTCCAAGAGGCCGCATAACTTCAGAAATATACAGGAAACTGGCTCCCTTAACTCTAAGAAGAGATAGAGTATAAAACAGGAAGGCTGTAAAAAGATCATGGCCAAATCCTACGCCAACAAAAAGAGCTCTTTCCCTTAGTATACAGTCACCAAAAATCATTTTAGGAATGGTTTATTTATGGGGCTAATTAGAGAATAATTTTATGGCTGTTTTATGGGTGGAGCTTATGCCTGTGGATTCCAAACTTTTGATTTATTTTATGCCAGTGCATATCAAATTAGCCCTTGTCATATTCAACTTCCCTTTAATCCAATTGCATGTTCTTATTACTTCTAATCTTATGTATCTGCTTGATCTGTGTCCTGATCATGCCCCATTATGGTACACAGGATAACCTCTCTCCCTATCAAAACTTTAACAACTCAGAGTAAGAATGAAGCTGTCTAGAAGCTAAGTATCTATTCAAGGAAAGCTTTTGCTGCTTTGGATTTGCAAATCTTACTGGTTAACAGATTCAAAAGGAAATTTAATTTCTACAAGTCTTCTGAATTATCCCATATAAATTTCCTTAAGGTCTACATTATGTTTCAGTCACTTAATTAGAGGGTCCATTCAACATTGTGGGAATCCATGGGAAACAGAACTGCCAGTTTCTCAATTTCACTCAGGAAGAAAAGGATGCTGCCGTGATTTATGAATTTTCTAAATTCAGTTTCATCATCATTGAAAATAATCCAGAAGAAATCCTTTCCTTATACAAATGCACATACACAAAGCACATAGATTTATTCATATTGCTGTGTAATATCAATACTACATATATTTTTGTCTGTATATTATGTGTTTGCATTTATATCTGTTCATGTATATGCTGGCTTAGCTCATTTTCTGCTTATGTAACAAATTAATGAAGACCAGGGAAATTCCAAACAATACAACTTTATTTGTTTCATGATTCTGGAAGAAGGCTGGGAAATCCCAAGTTAAGGGACTCTATCTAGTGTTGAGCCTCCTTGCTGATCATAGCATGGTGGGAGACATCATATAGTAAGACAGCACCATGAGAGCAAAACTGCTGTGTAACTCACCAACTCCCAAAATAACTAACCCATTTCTAGATAATGGCCTTAATCCATTCATAAAGGCAGTGCTACCATGACCTACCACTTCTCAAAATTTACATCTCTCAACACTTTGCATCTGTATTTAAATTTTAACTTGAATTGTGTAGGTACCACTCAAACTATAGCACATGTAATCTATTATATTTCATATATTATATTGGTAAGAATGTGTCCTCATTTTATTTTGCAAAATTATATAATAGAAATAATAAATTATTTTTATAATTATATAAAATTAACTTTTATATTATTAAACAAAATTATATTATTAAATAAAATTATAGTATTCCTAAGATCTGAAACATTCTATAAACTATGGAAAGTACTTAAATACCATTACAAGTTCTCATTCTATCTTATATGGAGACAAACAAATAAAAAATTACACATTAATATTAGATATTCCACATTATTGCTCAGTAACTTTGACAAGTGCCATATTTTAATTGTACTAAAGACTGTTAAAGACTCTAAGTATAGCTGGGCGTGGTGGCGCACGCCTGTAATCCCAGCACTTTGGGAGGCTGAGGCAGGAGGATCACGAGTTCAACGCCAGCCTCAGCAATGATGAGGCACTTAGCAACTCAGTGAGACCCTGTCTCTAAATAAAATACAAAAAAGGTCTGGGGATGTGACCCAGTGGTCAAGTGCCCCTGAGTTCAATCCCCGGTACCACAAAATAAATAAATAAATAAAAAAAATAAAAAAAAACCTCTAAGCATAAATTTGATTTTTATCTACTATCAGTGGAATGTAAAAGGAAATCATAAACAAATTTAGAAAACAGATTCACTAACATTGATTAGTTCTGGAGCAATAACAATATCTAAAAACTCTACGAAGGATAGATTCTAAATGAATTGCACTTCAAATCAATAAAGGCTCAAGTTGTCAAATTCATCTTTTTCAAAATAAGGTTAATGTTTTCTGGTTTTGCAAAAATCAGTGTTCATTTTGATGCAAGAAACATCATACTAGCCCATACACACATTTACATAATTATCATTAAAGAGTTAGTTAACACTCAACTGGAAGACAGCAAAATGCTTGGAAAGAATACAACACATTCTACAATAGACATTCACACTGAATTAAATTCCTTCCAATCAAAGCATTCTGGCAATCTTTGAGGAAAAGCTGTCAAAGCATTTAGAAGTGACTTCTTAATTAACAATAAAAACTGTTTACCTTTGCTATTTCATTAAAAATGTAAATTCTTATAAATATAATAATCCAGTGCTCATTTTTGGAAAAAAAAAAAAAAAAAAACTGTAATGGATTTACTTACATTTAATTTTCTTAAAATTACCATTTAATTTTAAATTCAAATTAATTATTGAAATATATTCAATAGCACGTAAGGTTGTTTTTTGTTGTTGTTGTTGATACTGGGGATTGAACCAGTACCCAGGGATGCTTAACCATTGAGCAATATCCCCAGCCTATTTTTGTATTTTTTGTATTTTATTTAGTGACAGTGTCTCACTGAGTTGCTAAGTGCCTGGTTAAGTTGCTGAGGCTAGCTTTGAACTTGTGATCCTCCTGCTTCTACCTCCCAAGTCAGTAGGAATAGCATTTAGTTTCTATTGATAAGTTTCAAAAAATATGAAAAGGAATAAATTTAAAACTGGAGGTTAATAGAGGGGTCTATGTATTTTCCCTCATAGTATGCAAAAATAAGTGCATTTAAAGGACTAGGGAATGGCCTAGAGTTTTCTAAACTGCAATTCATGTTTGTCTATGTGACACCAAAACAGACTGATAGCAATAATCTCAGCTTATGTACAAAACTGTCATTATTGACTGTGTTCCATGGAATACCAGTCTTTGGATATGTTCTTAATTAGGCATCCTGGGGGAAAATATCTTGTCAAATAAATTTGGGACACTATCTGTAGTATTTTTTTTTTATTTTCAATATTCACTTTTTAGGAATTTCTGCACATGTTCAACCCCCCACACTCATTTTCTCCCCTCTTGAGTTTCTCTGGAGATCTGTATTTCAAAATGTACACTTTTCTAAACACTACAGTAGAGAAGCTAAAAAAAAAAAAATGATTTTAAAATGGTATTTTGAGGTCCACTTCTAGAATGTTTACATGACAAGATGAACAGTTTAGATGTAATCATATGAGAAATATGATGTCATTTAGAAAGAAGTAATGGAAGAGATGTTTGAAGGTGAATCTAGCATCAGTTTGCAGAGAGAAACTTCAGGAAGAATATTCGCTGTAGGATTAGCCCAGAAGCTAATCATAACAATGGTAATCATTTGCTTCATTAAATTGATCCAATCCCTTCAATTTTCATGAAAATCAAAAGGAAATCAGTAGATGAGAGAAAAAGGACAAGGGTGAAGAAAAAGGCAATGCTGGGGAATGATATTGGCCAAATTAACAAGGAATTCCATGATTATTTATAATTACAATGCACCAAAATGTTGAAAAGAAGTTAGAAAATAAATGAATGAAAATAAATTGGTCAAATCCAGATGTTTTGTATATATTCTAAATGGCACCTCCTAATTGGTAACATTTTAGGCAAATTCATTCCTCTCTGTGATATTACATTCTACTCTTCCAAAGTTCCATCACTCTTTCTCTCTTCTGCATCACACACAGACACACACACACACAAACACACACACACACACACACACACACACACACAGCACCACTCCTCTTACAGCTTCAGTCTACGTCACAATTTCTCCCATGCTATGAATGAAGTGCATATAGCTGAATTTCATATTTAATCCCCAGTTTCCCAATTTCACGATCATTTTCTCCTCTTATTGACTTTTAGAGTGGACACAGAATTTATTAGAATCAATTTTATCTGTGCCTTTCAGAATTTTGTAACTTCAATAAGGTCATAAAGGGCTAATGTTCTTTATTAAAATGAATAAGCCCAATTTCCTCAAACTCTTCTCTTCAATAAAATCATTGATTCTGAAACACTGTGTGCTTTGCTCCCTCAAGGGTAGTTATTCCTTTAAGTAGCTATATGCCAACCAGGATTTTACAACATGTTCCAGTCATGTCCAGAATCACACAAAAATTGCTCTGGTGTAAATGGAATTGCTCAACTAGAGTATCTGTTATTTTTTCCTGCCACGTTCTAGGCCTCAGGTCTATAGGTACAATAGTAGCTTTAATATAACTTTTTTCGTCAAGGCCCTTAGGTTAACTTCCATTTAGCTGAAATTAGCAGATTTATTTCTCTGGTCTCACTGGTCATGATTGTTCTTCCTACAATACTACACCACTTTATTTTTTTGTTCACACTGCTAAAAAAATAAATGTTTAATATCATTAAGAAAGAGAAAATTGAATAAAATTATGATGTAACATGATAGGAGATCTCATACAATGATGAGAAGAAGCATTTTAAAAAGTAGTTTTATATTAATTGTCTTACATTTTTGTTGAGATCCAGACATATTGGTAGAACTCCAATTTAAGTGTATTTTGGAAATTTTCTTCACATGGTCATAGTAATTTGATTTTTGAAAAACAAACAAAAACATAAACCTGATGTTAATTCCATTACTAATACTAATTACTTTCCTACAAGGAACAGTTTGAAAGAATACATAGGACAGCTGAGGAAAAGGACTCATTGAAAGCATATGAAGTAAAACTGTCACAAAGAGAATGTTTGGGAAGGGTGAAAGCAAATTTGTGTTACCAAGGTTCTTGCTGGTCTCAACCCTGCCTGAGACATGAACTGATATTTTACTTGGTACTTTTCTGTTTCTGTATACCATGAGCCTTCATCTCCCTATATGTTTCCTTCCCTTATAGAAGAATGCACTAAACTTAGGATCTGTGAATACTTAGTAATCAAGAAACATGGAGGTGGCATTCAAGTAATTATATGATTTAACTACCAATGGGATTTACATTTCCTGCTAAGCATTTGTTCTCTGTGATTCATTGGGAAAGGGTGAAGGCCTGTCTCATGTCCACTCAGAACCCATCTCACATTTATATGCTGCTCCCAGCTTTGTGCAGGACCTCCATTCATATTATGCTAATTTTCACCTAAATTTCTGAAAAGTCCTCTCAAAATAAAAACTTCTTGTCAACCTTGAACGTCCTCAGTTTGATAGGCCCAAGCATTGAAATTAATATAAATGTAAAAATCCAAAGGACACTATTGGTCACATAATTAACGACTTTTACCTCTAACCTTGCTCCTTTTGTCCCTTCTTAAGTCTGCAAGAATAATTCCTTTTAATTAATACTGTGAAAATCTCCACACATCATCCAATGAATATCACCCTCTATGAAACAAAATGGTCCTGCTTAGAATTTTTAACTTTTGCCAGCATGCATGTCCTCAAATCTGAGATATTTATAAAGTAAATCTCAAAGTGTTCCAACAAAAGAGTAATCAATGACATGTGGAATTAGAAGTAGCTAGATGACTCCTGAGGGCATGTTGTAGGGGAAAGTGGGAGGAATAGAGCACAGGAATAAGCTAGAGAAGTTTAAGATTCAGATTGGTGTGCATATTCCTATTCTTGTTGCATCGGAAGCATCTGAACCTAGGTGATTTCTAGGATGCCAATTTATTCTTGTTCCAGTTGCCCAGTAGGCTATTTTCAGATTTCATGTAAGCATTTAAGCATGACTTTATCTGCACCCCATGAATTTGGAAGATTAATTTCTCATTTTCATTGTATTCAAAACAATTTCTAATTTTCCTTGTGATTTCTCTGAACATTAAGTTACTTGGGAAAGTGTCCAATTTCCAAACATTCCTTGATTTTTTAAATGTTATTAAATTCTCATTCAATTGCATTGTGGTTTAAAAACATACTTTGTATAACTTCAATAGAGTATGAGGTTCATTTTTAATGTCCAGATTATATTCTATCTTGGTAAATAGTTCATATACAGTTTTAAAATATATGTTCATCTGTTCTTATAAAAATATGTCAAGTTGATTAATGGTAGGATTCACTTCTTCTATATCTTTACTGACTTCAGATTCTATAAATTACTGGGAAAATAATTAAAATTCACAGCAATAATTGTGGACTTATGTGAATATTTTCTTTTAATTTTATCAGTATTTATATTTTTCAAACTTTTTTTTTTATTTTAATTTTTTTTATTTTTTTATTATTTATTTACTTATTCATCATGCACAAGTATAGTATCTTTTTACATACAACTGCTTGTATACAAAGTATATAAGTACCATTCAGATCTTCAATAATGCATTTAGGATAATGATATCCATCTCATTCAACCACCAATTTTTTTCCAACCCCCCCCCTTACTCCCTCCCTCCCCTCCCTTTCCATTGACCATTCTAGTGTTCCTCTGATCCTAAGCCATGTATTTATTAAGGTTTTTGATGGTCTTGAAGAATTAACATCTTTGTTACTATAAAATGCTCCTCACATTTCATTGTTATATTCCATATTTTGAGGTCTATTTGTTATCAGTATAACTGTTGTATAACAGATTAGAATAAATAAATACATTTAAAATAAAAAAACACGAACACTAAAAAAAAAACCCTCACATTTTTTCATAGCATATCTTTATATATGCTTTGAGGCTTTGAATATTTTTATTGTTAACATGTATTGTTGCAGATAACATATATTTGAATGTTGAATTTTGATCCAATTTTAAAGTATCTAATTTTCAGTAAGACTGCTAAAATAACATATATTGAATATAATTAACAACACATTTGTATTTAAAACATAGTCTATTGCTATTTGTTTTTCAATGGTCCCAACATTCTTTTTTCCTTTATTATTTCTTTCCTTGCCTTCTTCAGATTTTTTAAATTATTTGATTTTCCTATAATTTGAGTGTTTAGATGTTTCTCCATGTTTTAATATTTTGGTGGCTGCTTTGGGTTTACAATAAATTTTACTAAATCAGCAAAGCCTCCATTCCAGTAATAATATAAGGTCATGCATACAGTGAATACACTAAAATATTCTACTCTATTTTTCACACCATGCCTTTTTTTATTACTATTTTCCTCATGCTGTTTTCTAGTATATTTGTTAGAAACATCTCAAAGAATTATTGTTATGTTTTAGATCATTTTGATGATTAATTTTATGTGTCAACTTGGCTAGGCCATTGGTAACCAGATATGTGAATATGAATACATATTCGAGCACCATTGTGAATATTGTTGTAGAAGTATGTTTTTCGATAAAAATTAATGATTAAATCGGTTAGACTTTCAATAAAGCAAATTGTTCTCCTGAATGTTGGCGTACCTCATCCAATTTCTTGAAAGCCCAGAGGAAACAGACTGAGATAGCACTAGAAAGTAGGAAATTCTGCCTCCAGGCTATTGTTAGACTTCAGTTGCAAAATCAGCCTTTCCCTACATCTCCAGACTCTGCATAGTACAGATTTTGCACTTGTGAGCATGAACACTCATATGCTAATTTCAGTTATGTATATATTTAATACATAGAAATACATACGTATGTACACACATCAAATCGTTTCTGTTCTTCTGGAGAACACTCAATAATACAATGTAATTATCCTTCTAATTGATTTGAAATGAAGGATAATATATTTTATGATGAATCCACGTATTAATTTTTATGGCACTTCAGATGTTTTCTGCTGATAAACATACTTAATGGTGTCACTTCTTTTTTCACTGAAGTTTCCTTTACTATTTGTTTATGTTTGGCTTGGTTTGTTAATGCAGGTTTTCTGTTCACAAATTCTGTTAACTTTAGATAATCTGTAAAAGAATTGTTGACACCTGAAGGAGCCCCAATTAGGAAGGGCTATTGCGGCTAGCTGGAAGCCATAAGTTCCACCTGATATGTATGTGACGCACCTGTAAATGCACGTGAGGCACCCACAAAGCTAAAGGTATATAACCGGGTGAAAGCGGTGGCAGAGGAGAACGAATTCATTCAGTCAGTCGTGCAGTCGCTCGGTCCGTCAGAAGAAGAGTTCGGGTCTGAGAAGAAAAGAATCAGAGCGGCCAGAACGTAGGCAGAGCGGTTACAGATAGAAGAAGTAATTGCTGGTCAGAGTTAGGCCGAGGCTCCCGAGGAAGAAAGAAGAAAAGAAGAAAGAAGAAGAAGAAAGAAGCTCTAAAAAATAATCTTTCTCTAAGCTAAGCTCTCTCTATCTTTCTTTCTCTCTAAGCTAAGAAGACAAGAAGGAAAGCTCTCTCTAATCTTTCTCTCTAAAAATCTTTCTTTCCCTCTCTAAGCTCTCTCTAAGAAAGTAGAAGTAAAAGTAGTAATAGCTTTACTCTGCCTCCGAGTTTTCCTCCCAGGTTTCGGTACCAGGCAGCTTACAGACACCTTTATTTTTCAAAAGGCACTTTTTAATGTAAATATAAGAATTCTTGCTTGACAACATTCATCTTACAGTCCTATAAAGATACTGATTCATTGCCTTCTGATATGCATAGTTTAAAACAAGAAAACTATTATCAATCTTATTTTGTTTTCATTATATAATGCATCTTTCTAACTACAGCTATTTAAAGTATTTTTTTTTTTAATTTTAGATTTTCTGCAATTGGTATAGATGAGGTTTGCAGGGTCATTGTTTCTTCACTCCTCTTCTTCCCCTTCCTCTTTTTCCTTTGTGTTTTGTTTGTCAAGATTCTTTGACCTGATAATTTATAAGTTTTTTCAAATCTTGAATAACCCTATATTGTCATATCTTCAAAGAGTTTTATTTTTTTCCTCTATTGCTGCTCTTAATTTTTGCTCCAATAACTTTTGATATTTATTCAATAACCATAGACACCCTATAATTTTTTTCAATTCTTTTCTGATTAATTTTCATAGGATTTATTACTAGAATTTCAAATTTTGATTTTTTTTCTGAAGCATCAAATTTATTTCAATAGTTATATCTTATTTTCAAGTATACTTTTATTTCTTGAAATACTATGTTTCACAAGTTTCATTTTTCTCCTGTGTCCTTCCTTGAGTCTAGCATGTGTTTATAGAGGCTGTTGGGATTTTTTTTTTTTTTTTTTTGCACTACTGGAGATTGAACCTAAGTGTACTCCATAACTGAGATATATTCACAGCCTACTTTATTTTTAATTTTGTAACAGAATCTCACTAGGTGGCCCAGGCTGGCACGGAACTGGCCATCTTCGTGCCTCCATCTCCTAGTTGCTGGGAGTACAGGCACATGCCACCACTCACAGTTACATTTGTTGTTTCAAAAGTGATGGCTGCTATTCCTATTATCATTATATTTATTGATTCTCTTTCTGTTGCCTCATATTTTAACTTCACATTTCAAAATCACATTTTCCTACTTCTTCATTGTCAATTTTACATTGCTGAGAGTTAAATTCTGTTGGATTTTTAAATGAGTTTTTAAAAGTTATGTTTCTGGAATTAATTTAACTTACCTAAAATTAATCAGTTCATCATTGAAAAGTTTGTTTTAAATGTATGTCTGAAATAACCAGTAAATGCATTTTTAAATTCTACTTCTATTATGAGAACTTTTCTAAATTTCTGCCTTCGAAGTATAGTCATTCTTCCTTTGAGTCCCTAATTCCACATTCAGAAGGTTTAAAATAAAGCACAAATAAATTTTGATATGTGCATGAAGATAATACAATCTGAATAAGGGAAATTGAAGTAATGAAGGTGGAATCAAAAGTTATTTTTATATGGTTTTCATTCTAAATTTCTATTGATTTAACTGATAATGCTCTTTGGATTTTTATCCTACTTTCTATTTTACTTATTTCCATGCTATTCTTCATATATACTCTTCTGTATATCTTATCACTCCCAACATGTACATATACTTACAGTGATTTTTAGGCCTTTGGAAGTAAGAAATTATAGCAAATTTTTTATTGTATCAACTATATCTTTTGACCCAAACATTTGCCACCTGGTATAATTCCTACTAGTGGGAGTCAAGGCAAGATAGTTGTGCTCAAAAATTATATTAAGAATTTGGAAAAGTTTAGAAATTATCATTTAGATGAAAATTTAATTTATCCCCATCTTTCCACTGAATTAAAAAATGTGTATTTTTAAAGCATGTGTATTTATGTATATCTACACAGGTATACAATTTTTACTGGGAAAAAAAACCAAAAACTATCTTCTAGCTTTCTGTTACAATATGTTTAGTTAAGATGTTTTCTTGCTGCATGTGGTGGCACACATCAATAATCCCAGCAGGTTGAGAGGATGAGGTAGGGGATGGCAAGTTCAAACCAGTTTCAGCAATTTAGCAACACCCTACACATCTCAATGAGACCCTGTCTCAAAAAAAAAAAAAAAATGGCTGGGAATGTGATTCAGTAGTGAAGCATCCCTGGGTTCAATTTCTAGTACCAAAACTAAAGAAAACAAAAAAGATTTTTTCTTACTCTGTCGATTTTTCTTTGTTTTATGGCTATAAATCTTCAATACCATCAACTTGTAACTTACTTATGAGTGAACTGATTTTCATAATTTATCTGCCATTTAGTTTTATTTTTCTAACTAGTTTTTAATCTCTTGATATTTTCAATTAAATTTTTGAAATGAGGGATTGGATATTAAAAGAGCAACTGGCTAGTCTCTCACAAGAGGTATTTGCATTAAAGCACATATTGCATCTTTAAGGATTATGTTCAATGAGTCATGATATGGTTTTATCCTTAGGGAAGTAACTTTGTCACAGATACAAGTGTTTATTTGAGTATCAAATGAACATCATTTCACATCCTTATTTCTTTTTTTATTTTCTGTCTCACACAAATACTTAACTGAACCAAAATCTGCATGTTACCAAAAGAGTTTGGTCTCTTCCAGAAAACAAGGAGAACCTGCAATTTTGTGTACACTGATAATAGAAATTCTAAAAGCATTAATATCATGTGAAATGTGTCACTACCAAGGGAACACCTTTTTTTCACAAATCCACTATCTTATTCTCACTGATAGCAGAAACAATATCTGTTCTCATATCAGTGTGCTGTCTTGTCCAAAGCACCCACTCTTTAATACATGAATTCTGTCTTGAAATGAATTATGTGGGAATGGGAAGATCAGGGCATTGCAAATGAGGCCATGGATGAAAGATTACTATCAAGGTCATTCTAAGTCCATGTGTTACCCTTCAAGAAGTTTATCTAAGTCACTCCTGGAAGGTTTCTATTTAATACACAAAGGGTGACTATAAAGCAAATTTTTAAACTGAAAGACATATTAAAACCAAAACATTTCAAATTTTATGTGAGCTCCTAAATCAAAAAATGGGCAGAGTAAGTACCACAAAAAAAGATAGATTGATAGATAGATAGATAGATATAGATAAATAAATATTATGAAAAGATAGGAATTACAGAATCAAAAAAGAAACATGAAATTTAGAATTACCAATATCATTATATACATCTATAGAAATAAGGATGTGAAATGATGTTCATTTGTACTACATGGCTACAACTGATCTTTTTTAATTATATTGTAAATTGTAATATTAATTTTAATTATATATCAAAGTATATAATATAATATGCATTATATTATATTGAGACTTTTGTTAGTGTTCTGAGATTGTAACCAGTAAGACTATTCTATTAGAAAATGTCTGCTTAAGATAAGATTGTGTTGATTCCGGAAAAAAATAGTCTAACTATGCTTTTTACTCTTATAGCAAATGCCCACCCATGTCTATTGTAATTCTAGAAATACTTTCATCTTGTAACAGACAATAAGCTACTTTCTGTTTGTAGGAATGAATCTGAAATTGCTTATATGCTTACTGTTTTCTATGTGACTCCATTCTTTGACTGCAGGTGGTTGGACAGGAGTAAACTCAGGTGGGTCAACAGCAATTTGTTGTTAGAACTGAGAATGGGCATAGTATTCTCTAGCTTAAAAACTATGCCAGATTAAAATGATTCAGGGGCCTGAATGAGTCATTTCCTGCACTGTTTATGGCCTGGGAAGTCAGGAATACAGATCAGAAAAGAGATGGATATGGTGGATCATCATAGAGAAATAACTGAGTTTCTGTACGTTTTCATATTCTTTCTTTTTCCTTAAATATTGTCTGAATTCCTCCTTTATTATGATTAAAAAGAGATATTTTAAAATAGTTTTAATAATAAACAATTAGTATCTTCCTTCAATTTTTCTTTTCATTTTATTTTAAGCATTTCTTTTTTATAACATGAAATAAAGATTCATACAATAGAGAATGTCTGTCCCATCTGTCACTGAATGCTACTTAATGGTTGAAAAGAAGTATCAGAAAAGCTGAAGCATTGTGTCAATGTGGTTATTTGTTGTTTTCCAAGCAGACTTGCATCTGGTTCAAAATAAAACATATTTAGGGCAGTGGAATATTAAATTTGCCAATTTGGGGTTTATAGGAAGTTTCTGTCATTTGTTACTTGTGTGTATTCTTAGAAAGTTACTTAATATTTGTGTATACTTGAGAGTAAAGAAAAAATAACAACAATACCATACTCTTCTGGTTCTCATGAACATTAACTGAGTTAATACACATAAAATCTCAGAAAGTTAATATTGTTATAATTATCTGATTAAATGCAAATAAAAGCTTTCAGTGGTAAATAAGAAAGATCACATAATATTATTCTTAGAAAAATCTTGTTAGAACTGCATTATGGATTTCATTGTCAATGGCATTAAAAGACTAGTTTATTCTATTTTTAAATCTCATAGTAGTTATAAATTGTCTATTAATGGCATTGAGATATTGGTCTTACAGTTCTTCATAAAACATTTTCTTGATTTTGTTGATATTTAGACAACTTAAGTATTCTTGATGCCTGTAATGTTGTCCTTTATTGACTAAGAAAGGTGACAATAATAGTTAACACTAAGCTATTGACTTGTTTCAATCGAAAGTGGCTCCTTGTGGTGGTGATGAATAAGGAATCTCAAATTTCTAAGGACACTGAAAAAAATCACTTTACTGACAGTGCAACTGTCCATGTTTAGAACTGAGATTAAAATTTAGATATGTTATCTCTTGTCACTGTTGGCAGCTCCAATTCCTCACCTCTTCACCTCATGAACTGAAACATGACATTGTTGATAAAGAGTTTCCTCATTTCTGTAGACTTTATTTCAGGATGGCTTGTGGGCTGCAGTCCTTTCAGAAAGTTCAGACTCTCAAGTTGGGCTTCAACTCACAATGTCACTTTTCTCTGTAGCAATTTCAAGCACCCCTATTTAGCTCATCATCATCTACCTAGCATGTAGTATTTTGATATCATTTCTCACATTTCACAGCTTAGGAAAACTGAATTTTATTTAAAAACCATATCTTCATTTTTAATGACCTCATTGATGATGAGATTATTTTGTCATTTTTATGGGACATTTGAAAGAAGTAAAAAATGTTGAAAATCTTTACAAATCACTGTGCAGTTATCTCTGTCATGTTCAAAAAGCTGTTCAATGGATTCCTATTCTTTTTAATTCCTTTAAGGTGCAGCTGTCATAGATACGGTACTTTAAATTGGGAGCTATGAATTCCATGTACTTTTCAGTCAGCAATTTGTCTATATATTCTGGATGATTAAATAATTAATTTTAGAGAAGAAAGAAAGAAGAAAAGGAAACAAGGATGAAGTGAAGGAAGAAAGAAAGAGAAGGAAGAAAGAACAAAGAAAGACCTCACCAGTACCAGACTGAATATCAGAAGTGATCAAAATACACGTAATTCTTACCCTTGTCTTCCCACTGGCTTCCTTAACTGCATGCTGTTTTTCTCTTTTTTCCCCCTTCTAATGGTGGTCTTGATGGTGCCATGATTAGTATTTAAAGTTCATTAATTATTACATTTATTACTTTAGTAGAAGCATGTTTCTAATTGCCAACGTCTATCCTCAGGGTAATGTTTACATGACTAGACCACATTTCATTGCTTCCATTGGAAGTGCAGGATGCATTTTCAGGATCTGGCCTTCCCCTGCTTTTCAGAATCAAACCAAGGAATTTATAGAGCTCTATAATCACTATAAAGTTACTGTACTCACTAGTACAATGCAGTACTGATAAGTGAAGTACTGCCTTCTTCCTGAAATCTTCTTTCAGGCTGTCTAGTTGTTATGGCTGTACTTTGGCCTAGGTCACTGGAGTGGACAGTCATTAGGTAATTTTTAAAACTCCACTGTTCCTCTTAGGACTGAAGGACTGTCTAAATTGTTCCAGTCTTCCTCCATAGATGAAAGTCTACCCCAGAGAGGTTTATCTTCAGAATTAATGTTAAAATAACAAGTAGTTGAAAATTTTGCTCTTGGTGGCTTGAAATAAGTTCTCTCCAAAGCAGTGTCCATCTGCTTATAATCATGTAATTAGCATTTTCCTTACTGTCTATATTGTAGGAGCCAATAAACCAATACAAAGTGGAGCTTAATCTGTGACAAGTATTCAAAATTCTCTTCTTGAAAAGATGTTGCAGTAAAATTAAATAGATGAATTAATAGGAATATAATTATATAACATAAAACAGAATTCAGTGAAAACTCCAAAAGCATTATTGGAAAAATTAGGAGGAAACAGGAAAACAGGGTGTCAAAATAGTTGTCTAGAATACTTCAAAAGGTGCAGATGAATCTTAAATTTCTTAAAACTTTTGTGACCTCACGTGTGATATACTGAGGATGTCCATATTCAGAAGAATGAAATTAGAAACTTATTTACAGAAGATATTTTTAAAAACTCAAAAAAGGTGAAAGACTTAAAAGGTATCATCTGAAATTATAAAAATACTAAAGAAAACAGAGGACAATTATTGTTATTATTATAACAATGATTTTTCATGTAAGGAAACAAAAGCACAGGCAGCAAGACAAAAGATAAACTAATGAGATTGCATCAAACTAAAATCATCTCCATAACAAAGAAACAATCAACAAGGTAAAAAGGAAAGTATGGAATAGGAGAAAATATTTCCAAAACATATATCAGATAAGGAACAACATGCAAGATGAAAAAGTTATTCAGTGAAATCAATAGCAAAAAAGTTTAAGAACCTGGTTAAAAACTAGTAAAAAAATGAATTTACATTTATTTGAGGCAGATGTACAAATCATGACAATATAAATATTATGAAAGGTGATAAAGACTATGAAAGGGCACTCAATGTCAATAAATAATTGGGAAATGCAAATCAAAACACAATGATATATCACCACACTTGTTAGATGGTTCCTAAAAAAGACAAAAGATATTAACCATTGGCAAGGAGGTTAAGAAAAGGGAGTCCTAGTACAATGTTGGTGGAAACATAAATTGGTACAGATTTTTTGGAAAACAGTATGGAAGTGATTGAAAAAATTTTAAATTAAACTATTCTATGATCCAGCCAATTCACTTCTGGGAATATATTAAAAGGAAATAGAATCAGCATGACTGAGTTATTTGTACTTCAAAGTCCATTGCAGCATTATTTACAATGGATTACATATTGAAACAACCTAAGTGTTCACCAGTAGATGAGCAAATAAAGACAAACACTAGACAGAAATAGAAGTTTGCAATCTCACTTACCCAGAACCTAAAAAGTCAAATTCACATATGTATAGAATAGAAACAAAGCTTGTTATAAGTCTGGAATGGGAGAAGAGATACTAATCAAAAGCTCAGTAATATGGAATGAATAATTCCTGGAGATACAATGTACACTGACTATAGTTAAATATTATATTTCATACGTGAAATTTGTTAAGAGAATTGAGCCTTGGTGTCTCACTGCACAAAAGAAAAATTAAAGCCATCCAAAGTGATAGGTATGTTAATTAGCCTGATTGTGGTAATCATTTCACAATGCATGTAAGGCCATCACATTGCCTGTCTTATATTTTTAACAATTTTATTTGTCAACTATACCTCAATAAAGTTGGAACACCAGGGCCGAATATTTTCATTTTAAGTTTTCCTTTAGAAATTTGGGTTGAAAAGAAGAAAATTGAAAAAAAAATTAAATGGAAGAAAGGATATATTTGAAAACCCTTATAAAAAAGGTAAACAAGCTTCTTCATAATAAGTATAGAGAGGTTTGTGGAATTTCATACAGCATATAGAGATTTCATTTTAAATTAAGTCTGAAAAAAAAATTTCTGGTCCAATTGGTGGGTATGTTTACTAAATCTATTTAAATTAAAAGATTTAGGTTAGTTACTTTTTTTCATTCACGATGAAAATCTAATACAAGAAACTTTTCACAACAGAAGGTAAATACAGATGTACTGGTTGAAGTGTGTGTCTGTTCTTATCTTCCAATTAATGCAAATGATGTTATGAGACCTTTCACTGGAACCCATGTAGCTTCAGGCAGAGGTGTTTGGAATCACATCTTTAGTGCATAGAAGTCTTCATGTAAAGTTTGAGCAGGTTATACCTCTTATCAATAGCTTTTGGATTTGGAACAACATTCCAAGCAGAAATGCAAAGAATAACACAAGACAATGGCTTCATGTAAAACTAAGGAATGTAGATAAATGTTTCTTTTCCATTTCTGTTTTTATAGCTAAGTTAGAGAAATTGTATTGTTATATACAATTTACAGAAATGTATAGCAATTTTAATAAAAGCTTTTCATAAGTGGTATTTAATCGATATTATAAAACATTCAAATACTTGATCTCAGACTCTTTGTAGCATAAAAGCATACCTGTGGTTCAGTGCTGCCTCATTCAATTGAAATGGATAAAATAAAACTGAAGCAAATCTGATATAACAGGCTAATGTATTGGGAATAGCTTTATAATCACAATAAATGTCTTTGAAGTATTATTATTCTTTCTATACAACTAAAGCCAAAATTTGTAATTTTATCAGTACTTCTGACTGAAAAAAATATGCATACACCCAGAAATATAGCTTCAAATACAGGGTCGACTCGTATACACAAGTAAAATAAAACAACAAACAGAAGCCTTGATGTTATAATTGTGAAGTTATGTGAGGAGAAGGACTGGGACTAAAAATAGATAAAGATAAAGATAAGGTCACTTGACTATAGAAATAAATTTTCAGGGACATAAATACAGAATTTACAAGGGGGAAACAACTATAGGCTTTTTGTAACATTCAATGAAGTTAGTACTGGAACACATTAATGCAGTTAGACATGGATCTGGTTCATGTTATTCACAAAAGGAGAGGTATAACGTAAACATTTTTAGCATGTATTACAGGACCACACTTAGACAAAAATACAGAATCCTTTATAAAAAAAACTTCCGTATATATTACACACATACACACACAAGACAGAAAGAGAAAGCGTGTATATATATGAATAGATACAGAGATCATTGGGGGTAAAATTCTTACACCTCCCTTACTTGCTGGCTTGGTAGTCTATCAGAATCTGAGTGAGCTGCTGACCATCACACAAAATTTCACATTAAGAAACTGTGGTCTATGGCAAACTATTTAATCTATGTGGATGTTACTTTCTAAATCTGTAAAATGGGTATAAAACATAGCCTCATTGGGTAGTAATGGAGACAAATAAAGCAACAACATACATGAAGCCTTAGTGCCAGGAACACAACACATCTTTGGTAAGCATTAGTTTGCTGATACATTATATTTTGATTTAAATTGCAACATACACTCATAGAATATACTATAAAATATTTTAACTACAACAGAATATTAAGACAATGTCATGGAAACAAAAGCAACATTGCTAAACAATGTTTCTAATATTTAATTGAATCCTTTATGTGAATATTTATTTTTTCCACTTGAGTTCCCTTTTACCTACAAGAGTATGAAGTAGGTAAATAATTTCAGGTCAACATTTAAATTTTTACTACATAAAAATCTTTTGAGCAATGCAGTGATGAGAAAGAGAAGGAATTGTCCTGTGTTCTGGTGCAGATAGGTATTTACTTATCCCTTGTCCTTTTCCCTTTTATGACCCTTCAGGAAAAAAAGAAGTAAATGATATTTCTAAATATTGGGGATTCTGTATACATCAAAAAAGATATCAATATTTTCTGTTGCAACAATTCATTTTACAATTGGAAGGGTCATCCTACTGATCCCCACCAAGGCATTTTTAGACTCCAATGTTGGAGGCCTGTCTAGGTAATTGAGCTAAATTTTCAGTACAACAATAAGTTATGCCTGGTAGTTTGAAGACGAGAATGTCCAGAAACAGGAAAGGAGTGAGTAGAACATTGGTGGAGAGCCTATTGATAGCTGGGTAATAAATGACCCAGATTAGCTGGGCGTGGTGGCGCACACCTGTAATCCCAGCACTTGGGAGGCTGAGGCAGGAGGATCGTGAGTTCAAAGCCAGCCTCAGCAATGGCGAGGCACTTAGCAACTCAGTGAGACCCTGTCTCTAATAAAATACAAAAAAAAAAAAAAAAAAAAGACCCAGATTTAGAAACCCAAGAAAGAGTCATGAGGAACAAAATAACCAGTGGGATTGGTTCAATTAAGATAGGCAAAAACACTCACCATAAATTACCTCACTGTTTATTTGCTGTTGGTTATGTAACAAATTAATGCATATTTAGTGGCTCAAGACAACACAGATTTATTATGTTATATTCTGTGGATAAAAAGTATGAAATGGACCTCATTGAGTTAAAATCAAGGTGTTCGTGAAGACTGTGTTTCTTCTGGTTGTTCTAGAAGCCTTGTTCCACCTTCTAGATTGTACTACAATTTCTCAACACATGACCCTTAATCCATCTTCAAGGACAGAAGCTTAGCACTCTCAAATTTATGTCTCTTTCTGATTCTGATATTAAGTTTTCTGCTTTCCTTCACTGAATTTCAAGAACTCCTATGATTATATTGGGCCCAGTTGGCTAATACATTATAAACTATTTCAAGATGGGTGATTAACAAACTTAAATTTCTGATGGTAACAGAATTTATTCACAGGTGTCAAGATGTACAATGCAGGGGGCATGGCATTATTCCACCTCAGGCAGTGGGCAGTATGAGGTAACCAAAGATGCTACAACTAAAGTTGCTCTTTAAGCCACTGATAGTCTATCACTGCTCTTTCCATTTTCTCTTGGATCACTTGGATTCTGGATTTGGATAAAGGAAGGAGGAGAATGCTCAAAAAAAGAAATTCATTGAAACTTTGAAGTAAGTGTTTTTAATGCAGGTATAATTTATTATAGACAAAAGTAAAGACATGGCAATTCTTACTATTGGTATAGTGTAGAAATTCAAATTTGCCTGAAAAATTTAGGTTTATGATCTCAGTTTGATCTTCATTACTCTTTCATTTACAGTACCATGGAGAATATTCAAGTACATTTTATAGAATATCTAGTTTTTCAAGGCCTTAAGGAATTTTTGATTCTGCAGCTTTGAGGATGAACTGTTGATTTTTTGTTTGTGTTTTTATAGCAGGAACAAATTTATTAGAAGGGCTAGGAAAGTTAAAGGGTACACTCTCAATGAAGAGAGTGGGTCCTTTCAGAAAGGAAAGGTGGAGCGTGCCCCTCCTGCCCTTCTGTTTCATTAAGGGTCCCAGGAAAGTTTCCCACCCAGGGTCCACCTCTTGACTTTTGACTGACAGCAGAATTGCATCGAACTTCTAAGTCCTCACTTCATGTGGTATTTAAAAAAAAATTATTAATTTATTTAATTTAATTAGGAATACATGACAACAGAATGCATTTTGACTTACTGTACAAAAGTGCAGCACAACTCTTCATTTCTCTGGTTGTACACATTGTAGCGTCACACCATACATGCAGTCATACATGTACTTAGGGTAATGATGTCCATCTCATTCTACCATCTTTCCTGACCCCATGCCTCCTCCCCACCCCACCCTTTCCTTTGTCCCATCAAACTTCCTTCAGTTTTCCCATTACCCCCATCCCCATTATGGATCAGCACCCACTTACCAGACAGAACATTTGGCCTTTGATTTTTTGGAATTGACTTACTTCGCTTAGTATGATATTCTCCAACTCTATGCATTTACCTGCAAATGCCATGTTTTATTCTCTTTTAATGCTGGGTAATATTCCATTGTGTATATATACCATATTTTCTTTTCCATTCATCTACTGAAGGACATTTAGTTTGGTTCCACAATTTAGCTATTTTGAATTGAGCTTCTTTAAACATTGATGTGCTGCATTACTATAGGATTCTGATTTTAAGTCCTTTGGATATAGACCAAGGAGTGGGGTAGCTGGGTCAAATGGTGGTTCCATTCCAAGTTTTCTAAGGAACCTCCATTTTGCTTTCCAGATTGGTTGCACCAACTTGCAGTCCCTCCAGCAATGTATGAGTGTGCCTTTTCCCCCACATCCTTGCCAAAAACTTACACACACACACACACAAAAAAAAAAAAAAAAAAAAAAAAAAAAAAAACACCAACCAATAAAATGTTCAACATCTCTAGTAATTAGAGAAATGCAAATCAAAACTACTCTAAGATTTCATCTTAGGCCAGTTAGAATGGCAGTTACCAAGAATACAAACAACAATAAATATTGGATGAAGTGTTTTGTCCAGTGGTTTGTTAAAAGATCAAAACCAGCTTCCTCAAATGATAATACAATAGGAAATTTCCTGTATATATTCTTATTACAGAGGAAACTGAAATAAAGCAAGATTAGATACTTTCCTGATAACAGTGAATAGTAAATTGCAGAAATAGCAGTCCATTTCTTGCCAAAAATAGCCATCTGTTTCTATCAAAACCCATATTTTTTAAGCATTACACAGGTATTTTCCCCAAAATCAACATCATGCAGAACATTCTTCATAACTCCTGAGAAATGAAATTCTACAGACCTACACCTCCAAGTAGCTACATTTAGAAGGGAGGCTTTTTATGTGAAGCAGGATATTTGCAACTTCCTTCTGTATCCATCATTTTGTTCTTCTAAATCTCCAAATATTAGCTGGAAATTCCTTTATGTTAAAAATAATAAAATATAAAATTGTTCCACAGAGAATGTACCTTATAAAGGTGGCAGTCATATTATTGGATGGGTGTTATCCCAAAAAGTGTTCAATTTTTGGCATATGGGACTTCAAAGTATATACATCAAATTTGCATGAAGCCCATGTTTCAGATGCTCTGAGAGCCCTCTACCTAGGAAATCACCAACAGTTTGTCAATTTCACTCTTTTGGTACTGTCTTCAGCAATATCGCATTGGCCACTAAGGAAAACAATCCCCAAAGTATTAAAATTAATGTTCTCTTTATACAGCTGTCACTAATGAATGGATTTTCAAATAAAAATTATACAAGGAAAATTGTTTTCAGAATAAGACCATGTTCTGCAAGAAAAATATCATGCCACTGTGTGTCTGACCAATGCATAGGATTCTAGGAAATAGAGTTTATTATAGAGAAGTATGACAGAACTTTGACATATACTACAGTAAGGGAACTGTTAGAAAAATGTTGCTTGGTGAACAAAAAGCAATTACTTGTCAGGGAGACTACTGTTGATAGAATGACATACTCCTGTTTGTTTCTATTATATGATTAAATTTTGAAGAATTTTAGTCTTTATTACCAACAGCAAAATACAAGTTAGATTGTTAAATTACATAATATGCGTGTCATAATTCACTGGTATCCACTAATATACATTCCTTAAAAAATATCAACAACAATTTATTTTCTCATATAAAAATGGTATCTTGAATATCAATATTACTATCTGTTGCATAGAATGATGATCATTACAATTGACTCTTGTATCAGGGAGAATTTTCTAACTCATACATTTTTTGTGTGTGTTTTCCCCAGTGATAAAGGTGTTTTGAACTCATCTCCAAGTTGTAGATTCATGGGTTTTATAAAAAGATCATCAGATGAGGAAAATAGAGGCCAAATAAAAGGGAGAGGCAGAAATTCTGCAAACACCAGGTTTAAATTTTTGAGCTTATTCATCCTCAGCTCCCCACATGCAGATATTACTTAATTTAACATAGAGCCAGCTCTCAATAAGCCCAAGGTAAAATATGGTCAGTTGAAAATATGGTAAGTTGAAAATGTATTTAATGAAACTAACTAGAAATACAGCAGACTGTTAAGTATAGGTCCTTTCCCCTTGTGATCAACTGGCTGACTGAGAGGTGGCGCTCACTGTCCTGTCCCACATCACAATAGAGTGTATCTTACCAGATGTCACCAGCATGAGACAAGATCCAAACTGAAATTTGAGACATGACTCTTACCAAATGTGCATAGTGTCACATAGTGTCACACCGTTGTAAAGTTGAAATAGCCTTCATAAATCAGAGACTCTCTGCAATTAAATATTGTCCAATTAAGATAAATCCTCAAAATCACTTTTTATTTTCCCTTTGTATACTATATTCAACATTTATTAAGTATTCAGTATGTAAGAGTCACTATGATAAATGCCTTAAATGTTTTATTTTATCTCCACAAGCAGTCAAATCTATGTTGCCTCCAAAGAAAGTGATGTTTTAAAGAATCAAAAAACATACTTATGATCTTATAGTTTGGAAACAGCAAAATAGTCCTCACCTAAATTCCATTGCTCTATTGCCTCTGATCCATGATCAATTCTTGTGGAATCAATTCCTTTGCATCTTTTGATTCCACTTCTCTGTGTCAACAAAACTACTTGAATGTACTACAATTTTTCATCCAAATGTCAGCAATAACCTCTTACTTTGTATCCCTGAGTCTAATCTGCTCTTTTCCCATCCATTTATCCATACACTATGTTATAACCAAATAATCCTTTCGGAAAGAAAATATAAAATAGAAGAGAGTAAAGAAAATCATTCTTGAGTCATCTGTTTAGACTCAATAATTTTTCACAGTTCTCAGAATGACATCCAAACTCGTGAACTTTGTTTACCTCTCCTTTTAAACATTTGGGGAAGGGGTGTCATCAAGAGCTACTTATTATTAATCAGTCCCCATATGACCACCTGCCACCCACAGCTCCTACCTTCATATCAAGCATACTTTCTTAGGGACTGCATTCACCAAATGCAAAATCAGAAATGGAAATTCATGTTATTTCAAATGCAAGTGGCATGCTCAGAGAATGTTTTTAAGAGAACCGATAAAGGATGACAAATTAAAGCATGGAGGGGAAGAAGCCAGTCAAGAGAGAAAATTAAGACAAATTTCCACAGAGCAAAGCTTGGTTCTGATCTTTCCGGAAAATTCTTACCAGGCAATGATAACTTGGATTTGATGCAACTTGGGTTAAGACTATTGGGATCTGATGTTCCAGCATATCAATCATGCTTTAAAAGCCTTCTTAGAGACATGGGGTCATAAAACGCGATGTAAAATTATAGCATTTGCAGGTAAATTGATGAAGTTGGAGAATATCATGCTAAGCAAAGTAAGCCAATCCCAAAAAACCAAAGGCCAAATATTCTCTCTGATAAGTGGATGCTGATCCATAATGGGGGGAGGGAGCATGGGGAGAATGGAGGAACTTTGATTGGACAAAGGGGATGGAGGGAAGGAGAGGGTCACGGGGGCAGGAAAGATGGTAGAATGAGATGAACATCATTACCCTAGCTAGGTACATGTATGACTGCATATATGGTGCGACTCTACATCTTGTACAACCAGAGGAAATGATTGTGCACCATTTGTGTACAATGGATTGTACTATGCTATCATGTATAACTAACTAGAACAAATTTTTAAAAGTAACAGAAAAAAATAAAAAAATAAAGGAAAATTCTAAAAAAACCCAAAAATCCATGTATATCACATAAGTATATGCAATAGTGCTAGGGAAACTCTCTAAGTAGACTCTGAAGTGTGGACTTTTGAGATGAAGCTTTCATAATTTAAGGTGGGGTACAGGGTATTAAAAGTGATTAAGGAGCTGGGTTTGGGCTCAGTGGTAGAATGCTTGCCTAGCATGTGTGAGGCACTGGGTTCAATTGTCTGTACCACATATGAATAAATGAACAAAATAAAGGCTAATCAATGTCTAAAAAATATTTTTTAAAAATGTAATCAAATAGATCAGGAAGAACTCCCACTATGTATATTTACATTTTAAACTAGTTAGTTCCCATTACAAAGTATATGAAGTTCCTTTACATGAAAGTTAAATCATTTGTCTTTTAGGGGAAGATACTAAAGATTGAACTCTGCTGAGCTACATCCACAGCCCTCTTTTATTTATTTATTTGTTTGTTTGTTTGTTTATATTTTGAGACATAGTCTCTGTAAGTTGCTTAGGATCTCCTTAAATGGCTGAAACTAGTCTTGAACTTGCAATCCTCCTGCCTTAGCCTACTGAGTGACTGGGTTTATTTACAAGGGTGTGCCATCACACACAGCCAAAACATTTGTCTTTTAATTCTATAATTTTCATCTATGGATATACTTCCTATTTAGAAAACTTAAAATACCAAATTTGATTTCATGGTTTTTAATTTTGCTCTTATTACTGGGAAACATTTATAACTAGGAGCAAAAATTAAATTATATTCATTTGTTTTCTTATAATTTGGTTTTGTACTGTTAGGGTATATAGAATGTACTAAATATATAAACATATGTGAGCATATATTTATCAGGGGAATCATGGGAGATTTACTTTCAAATCCAATGCTCACCTTTTACTTGCAAAATTCATTTACTATGCTATTGTTTCCAACTGATTTCTGACAAGAATGGACCAATGTGAGCTACAGGCGAGAGACTGGAGTACCAAAGACAAAATGGAAATTGAGGTCTATTTCTCCCTCTCTCATTTTGTATGAGCAGGTGGGCTCATCTTCTGGTCCATAGTGTCCAAAAAAATAGTCTCTCTCTTTTATTCTCTGTCCTATTTTCTTGCTTCTGGCAATCTTCCCAACCTGAGCCTAGTCATCTCCTTAGGTGGTGGCTACGTCTTGATCTCCTGAGTTACTTAGTAATCATTGCTCATCTTCTTAGTTTGTTTATCACCTGGGTAATCAGTGCCCCCTGTAGAATTTCTTATGTTGGAAATACCTAGATTGCTTTAATTTTTCTGATTGAAACAGAACTGAAACACAAATAGACATACAGACATACATGTTCAATACTTTTAAGAAGACTTTTTAGATTTTCCTACATTTACATTAAATTTTTGCCTAACTTCTCAGAAGTGAGAATATAAGGCCTATTTACCATACATCTACTGTGTATATTATTGTCAGTTCTTTATATGTTGTACTTTAAACAATCTGTGACAATCTTTTATTTTCCATACAATGCTCCTGTATGTTTGTTTGTGTTTCAAATTATATATATAATCAAGTTGTATATGTAATTTATAATGTTTTCCCATTTTTGATCTGAAATCTAACATGTACTATTCTGGATATTGCAATTCCTGGATTATTTATCTGCATATAAATTTATTATGTATTAAGAGAAATCCCCTCACCTTAACCATCTGGCACAATTTTGTCTTGTTGATGTTTTTTTATATACCTAATATGTCATTGTTAGATCCTACATTTTGACAACTTTGAGGGAATATTTTTACTTTGAGATAATTCTGGTTTTACAGAAGAGTTGTTAAAATTGTACAGGTTCATTAGAGCTACATAGCTATAAATAACATGTTTTATTTTTTCCCTTTGAATTTTTCAAGATTGCCATATTTCATTAATATTTCAGAAAAAAAGGGTATCCAATTTTATTATTAAATATAAATATGTATTTCCATTCTCTGGAAATTATTTTAATTGACTTTTCTAAACTATTACTAGGCTTTGGTCTTTTTACTTGCATTTCATTTGAATTCAATCTTGTTATTCTCAGCATGAGAATGTTTTATACTACAGATATGCCATTATTTTCCTTTAGTTGATTGTTTAAAATTCTTCATTCACACTTATAAAAATAATAGAGGGAGAGAGAGAGGATGTTAAGAAAAAAAGGGAAGGAAGAAAGAGGGAGTAGATGCTGTATGTCACAAGGCATTTCAGTACGCCTTGTTATAAGTGAGAAAGAGAGATCAAATTTAGGTCTAGTTTTATTTTTCTTTTTGTATCAATTTTCATATAACTCTGATAGCATGCATATCTGACATTGCTGAGCACTGCTATATAGTTCTACAACCTATGTTGATTTGTTAACTTAGACCATCCCAATTCAGGCTAGTTCTTCTCTTTATTAGAAACAATAAAAACAATCAAACCTAGTGATTCCTATTAGATTTGGAGGGAAAAATGTTTTGTTTTATTGAATGGGTTATACATTCCTACATCATGATGTACTAATTTAACCAAACGTATCATATTTTATGGGCTATATTTTAGCCGTTTTGTGATTTATTGGTTCATGACCTAGGAGAATGATATATTGTAAGCAAAAATTATTCCCCCTCCATCCATACCCATGCAAGGTGATGTTACAGAGTCCCCTGTCTCTTTTGGCTAAGTGACCTGTCTTGGCAAAGGGAGAAACATCAAATGTGATGGAAACAGAACTTTGAACAGTGTTTGCACATTGGGACATCCAAACAAACTATTGTAGTTAGAATCCTGAAATCACTTTAGGCAAAATTTAACTTGTCTCCTGCACTACAGCTGAGGTGCCCGTGTTAACAGCCAAACATTACACTAGAGTTTGCCAATTGATAGACATGTAAGACATTCTAAACATTATGCTGCCAGTCAACCTGCCAGCAGACAGACCATAGACACATAAAACGCCAAACAGAGTTCAGCTAAGTTTACATAGAGAGTAGAACCACAACGAAAACCCACAGAATCCTAAGCTAACAAGATAGAAATCCCATAGAATCATGAGCTAACAAGACACTCATAGCTTTTAGTCTATTGAGTTTCATGATTTTTTGTTGTTGCTGTTAAGAAGGTAAAACTTACTAATTCACATACCAACAGTAAAGTTTAACCCACATAATAATTATCCTGGTGTAATTTTTAAAATATATATTTATGGGGATTCAATTCATTTTCCTTCCCTCAAGGAAGGATATTTTTCTTGTTCTTTTTATATTTTCAGGGCTGTGAATAGAACCCTGGCCCTTGCACATGCTAGTCATGCACTCAACTCCCAGCTAGGAGCATCATTAATTATCAATATGTTTGGATTCTCATTCATTCTAAATTATAATCTTATTCTCTTTATAATCTCAGCAACTTTACTTTTTAAAATTTATTTTCTGAAATACATTATGTCCATGTTATTTAAGTATCTTAAATACTATATCTGCTTTTATGACTTCTAAGGATATCATGTAATATTTCTGACTTCTAAAATAGTCTTCTGATATTTTTCTTAGCTCTCTTTACATCACACACTTATTACATTTTTTATTGATTGTTTCTTATTTTTCTTATTTTCTGTTATCATCATTTTGTTAATTTTATTGAAGTGATAATGCAGATTTTTTAAAATATGATTCAATCTGGAGTTCAAGGTCAGGATCAACAACTTAGAAACAGCCTAAACAACTTAGGCCCTGTTTAAAAATAAAAAGCAAAATGCATTGGAGATATAGCTCCATGGGAAAGCACCCCTGGGTTCAGTTCCCAGTACCACCTTTCCCCCAAAAAAACATATTATTCAAATACCAAAAATAATTATTGGTATATACCCCAAGTATATACTCTATAGAGAGTGAAAATGCATATTATAAGAGTATTATGCAGAATTTGATGTTTTGCTTAATTCCTTTATTTTTTAAATGTATTTATTTGTTCTAATTTATTATACATGACAGTAGAATGCATTTTGATTCATAGCACATATATAGAGCACAATTTTTCATTTCTCTGGTTATACACAAAATACAGTCACACCGTTCATGTCTTCGTACATCTACTTGGGGTAATGATGTCCATCTCATTCCACCATCTTTCCTACCCACATGTTCCCTCCCTTCCCCTCCCTCCCCTTTGTCATATCTAAAGTTCCTCCATTCCTCCCATGTTTCCCCCACCCTCATTTTGGATCAGCATCCACTTATCAGAGAAAACATTCAGCCTTTGATTTTTTGGGATTGGCTTACTTCACTTAGCATGATATTTTCCTACTCTATCCATTTACCTGCAAATGTCATGATTTTATTATCTTTTAATGTTGAGTAATATTCTATCATGTATATATACTAATATATACTACAGTTTCTTTATCCATTCATCTATTGAAGGGCCCCTAGGTTGGTACCACAATTTAACTATTATGAATTGTGTTGCTATAAACATTGATGTGGTTATGTCACTGTGGTATGCTGGTTTTAAATCCTTTGGGTATAAACCGAGGAGTGAGATAGCTGGGCCAAATGGTGATTACATTCCGAGTTTTCTAGGGATTCTCCATACTGCTTTCTCAGGAAAAAAAGTAATCAGTGAGGTGAAGAGAGAGCCTACAGAATGGGAGCAAATTTTTACCACAGACATATTGCTTTCTTTTTATACTCAACTTTAAAGCATAGTTTTCTTGGATTACCTCTTTATTCACTAATATAATTTATAATAGGAAATATATTTGAAATAATTATTTTATCAGATATCTTAAATAAAGTGTTGATCCCACTGGTAATGAAAACATAGGGAACATATGTTTGCTTGAGTTTTTCCAAATATTTTCTATTTCATGGCTATAATGACCAACTTCCAATCTCTACTCTTCATTTGTTACTTTTGTTTTTCATTTTCACGGCAGTGGGATCAAACTGGGGAATTCATGCTAAGCAGGTGCTCTACCACTGAGCTACATACCCAGCCACATGTTAAAATTTTAAGACCATATGAAATGGTGGATATGACTGATTTATTTCCTATTTCAACTTCTCAAATGGTAGGAAACCTTTATGTCAAAGTGAAACCCTATTCTTTATAACATTCACATTAAATTATCTTAAATGCTGGCAAATTCACCCCTTGTAGCACTTCTGTCTTGATTGATAGATACACAAATACCTAGAAAGATAGGCATATAGATGGATATATGTCTGTAGGATGTATATATTTATATCTTAACTTACATTGGCTAACAGATGGCCCTAGACTTTTGCATGACTTACCTTTTTTTATACCTCTTACCATACAAAATCAATATATTTCTTACAAATACACTGCTATTTTCTATGTTTCTATACTGTTTTATTAAAAATAAGATTTGTGATCCTGGTTTGTATGCAAGTGTATTGGCTTCTAAATTATGAATAACAAAGGTTCCTCAAGGTCTGTAAGGCCTTCAGGGTACCATGCTCCAGAGTCTAGCACTGATGCATATTTAGCATTTATATTTTCATTTTTTGTTATACTTAGTTTTTAGAATACCATTCTTAACTGAATATTATATTTAAAAGAGAGAATATAAAAAAAAATTACCCACAGATTTTACAGGAAGAACATTTTAAGGAGGCATGAATGCCTACACTATCCATTTAAATTATGTACCAAAAGATAAAGTTGCAATATTCTCTGAAGTAGAATATATATATATACATATATAATGTATATATGCATATATATATATACACACACACATACATATGTGTGTATATATAAATTAACAACGTATATTATATATTAATAATCTATAATTTGAAATTTGGGATAATTTTGCAAAGGTATTGATTTATAACATATATGTATATATGTATGTTATGAATTTATAACATATATATACATAAAGGCATAAACAAAAGCCTCTAGTAATAATATCTATTTCTAGAGGCTTTTGTTTATGTATAGATGTTATAAATTAATAATTTATATATTATATATGTTATACATGCATATATAACATATATATGTATATGTATATATTTGTATATATATTTACTTCAAATGAAAATTCTAGAGAAAAACATTTCTAGAAGATTGTTTCTATACATAAGCATACATTGCTTAGGTCAAGTGGGGCTTTCAAAGAGTGACAGAGGACATCTCCAAGTACATTATTTAGTATTCCTTATTTCTATTTTCCTTCACTCCCATATGATTAGAAGTAACCCAGATATTTTAAAATTTGAATTAATGCTATGCCTATACTTCATGTTCAAGCCATTAAAAGGTAGATATTATTTCTAGAGGCTTTTGTTTCTAACAAATCCCTGAAAATTTTAGAAAATTTAAGAGATTAACAATTAATTATACTAGTTATCACCTCTTAGATTGATCAGCCCATGAAATACAACATAATTATTATCCTCAGAGTTCAGAATATAGTCCAGCAAAATGGCAGTTGAAAGTACAAAAACCAAAAATGCTCAGGTAAGAATAGTTAACAGGCAAAACATACAATAGTTTGATAATTTGTAGGACAGGCATCTAACACAGCCAACATCTTTGAAATTTGGGATAATTTTTCAGTTATTGGTTTATAAGAATAACTTAAGAGGAATATACATGCTTGCATGGGGCAGAATGAACACATTGAAGGAAGAATAAATACCATGTTCACAGCCCACAGAATTCTTTTTTTAGTCCCATGAGATGATACCACAAATGTCCCTTCTATTGGCCATGCTCTTGTTGCTGGATAACCTGACACGTGAAATCCTTTTTTAAGGGGCTGCTAGTTGAGAAAGTCTTACTTATTGTTCTTTAGGATGAAGTGAGAATGTCCAAAATCACAGGATAAAAATACTGGTTGGTATTGAAAACAATATAAGAAATACAAATCTAAACCTGACATGTCTAAGGGTATGACTGGTTTGGGAGTATAATGGAATGGTGACTAGTAGTCTCTCAATAAAGCTGGAATAGTAGAAAGATAAGCAGAAGCCATACTATATATCCTTAGAAAAGATGGTGGGTGGAGAAAAAAAAAAAAAAACTTTTTTATTAGATTGCTTTGTGTTAACCAATATAAAGTGCATTTCTTTTACCAGAGGTTTTTCCTCCATTACACGAGCCTTCTAATTTTAAACTTGTAACATCCACTTTTTCTTTCCCTATTGACCACTGAATTTATTCAGCACAATTAAAATTTCTATATTTGAGGACTATCAGAGTTTTGGTTTTTAGTTTTAAGGAATGTCAAGAGAAATATGTTTTTGGAATTTAGTAGTCATCAGCATCAGAAAAGTAATTGGAACTCTATAATAACGCAATCTGACTTGAATGCTGTGAATATACTTTGAATACAAACTGTTTTATGTAAAAAGATGCTCTATATGTATAGTATGAACTGTAATACATACTACTATAAATAAAAATTAAAAAAAAATAAAATAACGCAATCTAGGGCTGGGGATGTGGCTCAGTGGTAGAGCACTCGCCTAGCACGTGTGCAGCCCGGGTTCGATCCTCAGCACCACGTAAACATAAATGCATTGCATTGTGTACAACTAAAGCAAATAAATAAATATTTTTTAAAAATAATGCAATCTAGTATTAAAGGTATTAGCACAATTTTCTGTAGGTTTCTTATTCATTTGTAGATAAAGAACAGTATAAATATATGTGTGTGAAAACCACATTGCAGGATGAGACTCTTAGTCTAATTTACAAAAAGCACATAAAGGATTCCTGAACAATATGATGGTGGTACATTTTTCTTTAATTAGTACTCTGAAAACATTAGGTTTATATACAAGTTGGCTAGAACTTCCATGAGAAACACCAAAGATTGGGTGGCTTAAGCAACAGAAATTTATTGTCACAAAATTTTGGAAGCTGAAATTTCAACATTAAGGTATCAGCAGGGTTGATTTCTTCTGTGAATTCTCCCCTTGGCTTGCAGATGGATTACTTACCTGACCTTTTCTCCTCTCCTCTTCCTCCTCCTCTCTCCCCTCCTCCTCCTATCCTCCTGTTCTTCTCCTCTTCTCTTCTCCTTCTTCTCTTCTTATCCTTCTTCTTCTCCTCTTCTTCTGACACCAGGCGCACTAGCATCCCAACCATGTATCTTCATTTAACCTTAATTTACTTTTTTAAAGGCTTTGTCTCCAAATATAGTCACATAGGAGCTAAGGCTTCAGCCTACACATTTTAGGAGAAGAGAAATTTAGTCTGTAAGAATTTTTCATACTTTTCATTTTCAATATCCCTGACAAAGAGGTTTAGCCCAGCTGAAGATAATGAACTATTCGTGGACTGATATCCTGGGACTCTGCTCAAAGTGTTAGATGGTGTTGCATAACCAGCCAAAGAAGCAGTTTCTGCTTTGCAATGTATACACAACTCTTGTGGGTAGTTACCTCGACAGCAGCATGTTTCTGCAAGGTAGCATTAGTGTACTTGAACACTGTACTCCTTCCCTGAAAATAAGTATCTTTCTAAATGTTTGGGGATTCAGAGATAAATGGAAGAAATAAAACCAACAGAAGTCTATAAAGCCCTTCTATAGAAATAGTTGAATTCTGCTTTGAAATAAATTCAAGGACTATATGAAGGCAGAGATGTCATAAAAGCTGGAGGCTTTTCAATCTCATATGAGGAGTCCATAGGGAGCAGCTGGGGAGAGCAAGGAATCTCAGACTTGGTCTCTGTATTATGAAGCTGCACAGAGCCAAGTGAAGATAAAGTGAGGCAAGACTGAAGAATACCATGCACAACTAACCAGGCTGTAAAAGTGATGTGCAAAGTGAAACTGTTTGCTTATTTATTTATTTATTTATTTATTATTGTGTTTAACTTGGAAAGTTCCTCAGTAGTATGTGGGTATCTGGCTCTATTCAATTCCCTCATTTTAATCTGAACCACAGTCTAATAAGTGTAGTGACCTCATCAGTAGGTCACGTGCTTGTGCTCATATCTACTCCATTCCCAGCAAAGCTACATCATATGCACAGCTTAGAAATGTGAAAACAAGAAACCATATTCCTCAACTCTTCGAAACCAGCCCACTTTTACTGTCTAGGGCTCTGCATGACACTGGAGCAGCTCTGTTTCCCAGGCCACCCAGACACTGCCTAAAGCACCTGCACATATCACCAAACACACAGGAATCTCCCCTCCATTTTGAAAAATCTTCCACTTGTATTCTATATACAGGAGACAATCTCAAAAGAGTGGGAATTTGAGAGAACCATGAATAGAAATAAAGTCATAGGAAATTATCCAAGGAGAGATGAAGTAACCAGATAAATCAGGCCAAAAGGCCTTGCAGCCAAAAGTATTTCCAGAAACAACCAGACTTATTTCATGCCAACAACAAGTATAATTCAACAGTGACTATACAAATCTGCACTTATATGATCTTGCCATAGCCTCAAGATATATGATATGAAAATAGAAGTCCAAAGAGAAACTGACCAACAGTCATTTTTATGGGAGATTTTAGCACATTTTTCATGATAATTAATTGAACATATAAAAATCATTAAGAATATACATGATTGAACAACAAAAGTAGCAACGAAAAAAACAACATAGAATTTGCACCCAGTAGTTGGAGAAAGCACATGAAATATGTATGAAAAGTGAGCATTTACTAGCAAAAGTTGCCTTTATGAATTGTAAAAGATTTGGTTTAAACTGATCATGTAATTGACTGCAATGAAATTTGTTTGAAAATAATTTGTAAACACACACAAAATAAAAAATGCGATATGATTATAAATTTTTAGAAAAATTAAATGTTTATATGAAGAGTGGAACATGTTTTTACATTTAAAAAATGGGTGATTTTCCCTTACAAGTTTCATTAATTAGTAGAAAATATCATATTAATATCTCAGTAGATGTTTTCTTAAAAAAATTTTTCAATTCAGGATTAAAACAACAAATAAACTGGATGCAGTGGAACACACCTGTAATCCCAGCAGCTTGGAAAATTGAGGCATGATGATCACTTCAAAGCCAGCCTCAGCAACTGAGCAAGGCCTTAAGAAACTGGGTGAACCCTGTTTCAACAACAACAAAAAAGGCATGGGGATGTGATAAAGTGGTTTAGTGCCCTGGTTTCAATCCCAGGTATTAAATAAATAAATAAAATAAATAACAATATATATAATATAATCCCAGACAAAAATTGCATCTTCTTTTCTCTCTTTATTTTTGTTATTCTATCCTTTTTTATTTATTTATTTTTTTGTGGTGTTGGACTTATGCCATCCAAGAACTGGGCATATTAGGCAAACAGTCCACCACTGAGCTACACCTCCAGCCCAATATAGGTATTTTCTAAATCCTGAAGAGAAGATCCTAATGAATAAATTCTGGAAACAATGTTTTTTCATGTGTAGAGCCAAATATGTGAAGGTTCACCACCTTTATGGAAGTCATCATATATTGTATTAATGCAAAAAATAAATAATGGAAAATATGGAACAGCAGGAAAAAAATCTAAATGATTTAACAGTATGCTTAGAAAGTAGATGTCAGATTGATAATAAAATTTAGCACTATCTGTGGATAAAAACGTGCATATATATCTATATATTGTGTATCATCAATCATCAGTTGAGAAATACAGCATACATTTATAAGAAAACAAAAGTAAAATGGCCACAGAATATATTTATAAGACAAAAGTAAAGTACTTGGAACAAATCTAACTTAACATGTGCAATCATTTTATGAAAATAAAAACATTTAAAGAATTAATATGCCTATATAAATAGATGATTTTCATCTTGAAAATTATTTTGTATGAATGATACATTATAAAAATTTCAGAAAGGAAAATCAGAAATAGAAACTGTTGCAACAATACATAGGAGAAAAGAGAAGAAATATTAACAACCTATGTGAGTGAACTAAATACTACCTCCATTTACAGTATTTGCTCAGATGTTTCCAGAGGTTACTGGTTCCAAAGAGGTAACTGTGGGGGAAAAAAAACATATATTCTTAATAAAATTTTACAAGTAGCTATTTTAAGTATTTCCTTAAGAAAGGACAAAATATAGAAAAGGAATAAGTGCATTGCTCATGGAATTAGGTATTATAATTCTTTCTTTGCTTATGTCACAAGTTTGCTGCCAAACTGAAAATTGCTTTCTCTGTAATAATCTTTAGTTCTTAGAAGTCTATTTATACATCACATTGAGATACAGACTTCAAATAGAGTGAACTATTTGTAGTGTTTCTTACACAAATCTTATCATCAGCTGTGAATCTATTGCAGTAATTCAGTTTCTGAATCATGCACACATGTGCTTCACTAAGAAAGGTACACAAATAATTAAAATATTTAGTAGACAGGATCATAGAAGAAATATACAAAATGCTATAGGAATTAAGGGAAAAGAATAGTTCCAGGGGAGTCTCCACAGGGATATCTACAGGTTGACGTTATGCATGTTCCAGTACATTTTTCAACATATTCTATAAGGAAAATCATTTGTCAAACTTCCCATGTAGCCTCCTGCAGTCCAGATCTTGGAACTTCAGCTTCTGCTTGAAATGAATTCTTTCCCTAAACCAGTGTATCATTTTTCCATCATATTCCCTCAGTTCAAAAAGAGTCATGGCAAAATACAACTCATTGACTTAAACACTCCTACTTTATCTCCCAGTTAATCATGTCCTTCCCTTTCCTCTTTGTGGATCACATCCATGACTCCCTGCCTAGCACTCAAACTCAAATGCATCTAATCAACCATCTGCTTCATGCAGGATGCTAAGCAGCACTATTGAAATTTAGAACCATTATAATTTTATAATTAAAACTTAATTCTATGAAAGTTCACCCCTCATCTATCTTAGCACATGACTTAATAGTTTAATGAAATAAAAATGAAGTCATTTATGATATGCCACATGGGTGTCTTATCCTAATATTTGAAATAGAATGCAGTTTGACAGAATCCACATCTATCTGTCTTCTTTTTCAAACACAACACTTCCAGCTGTGTTCTTACCCCATGTACTTGGACCCCATAGAAGCCATTGAGGAAAAGAGCCTTACTCCTTTATTATTTCTCATTCTCCTCTGTTTTTAGGTTTGCCCTATCTCTTTTGAAGCTTAACATTATGTTAAATTTCATCACTTTAAGGGAACAAAAAGAATCCACATCATGAAACAGGTTTGCCTTTCTGTCTATTGTTGAAGATCTCCTTTAATGGTTTGCTTATCAAAATGTTCTCAGATCATAGCATAGTAACTGGTATGAGGAAATTATTTTCTAAATGTGCATTATTGATTCTTTCTTCAAAGTCAAGCTTCCTTAAATAATCCTCTGCTTTTGTTGACCTCACTTCTTGTTTTCCCACTAACTCCCACCTAATAATCTCATTATCTTCTGTAACCAGAATATTTTCCTCCTCCTTTGTCATCATAGTGAATAGCAACACACATGTCCCTCCTGCCCCTGCTTTTCTTTCCTTTGTGACCCTCATTACCAGTTATCATGCATTAAGGCTAAGATACCTTCTTTGCATTTTGTAATACATATCCTCCCATTTCAAAATAATACATTTTATGGCTTTATGCTCTTTACCCTGTGTTACTGCAAATTCTCTCCACTTCTTTTGTCATCTTTGTAGCCTTAATCTGTTAATGTTGCTATGAGAATAAAACTACATTCAAATCATTCTGAATCAATTGTTACATGGTTCAATAGGTCTAACGATGACACCAAAACTTATTAGTTTATTGTATAAAATTGTTTACTGCTTAACTCTCTTCTATTTCCTCAAGATATATATCCACATTCCTTTTCAATGCCTTAATATAATGCTATAATGAGGAACAATGAATCTGATTCATTGAGATTCTAGGTGGAAAGGTAAAGGGAAGAAACCTGGAGAAAGATCATGAAGCAATACTGATTGGGGAGGTCACCTCCAGTCCTAGTGGCTTGAGAAGTATGAGGGAAAAAATAATAATTATCATCCAAGAGAGCACAAGTTTTGAAGCAAGAAGGTCAGGTGAATTCAGAGACTTACCATGAATAATGTTGCTGATGTTGTACTATAATTTCCAGAGGAGATATGTAATTGGGGGTGGGGTTGTATATGATGTTATAGAAAAAGGATATAAAGCTCTGTGTGATTGTCGTCCTGTTGGTGACTGTTACACCTAGATGTAAAGAGCATACTGTTATTAGTTCTACTTGTCTGAAGGCAATAGAGGAGGTGAGACTGGGATGTGTGGGCCATAGGAGAGCTGTGCATCTGTTTAATCAGTTTTTTCACTGCTGAGACCAATCACCTGACAAGAACAATTCATTGGAAAAGTTTATTTGACTGACTCCATTCTTCTGGGCTGAAGGTGAGGCAGAACATCATGAAAGGAGAGTGTGGTGAAGAAAAGTAGCTCATTTCATGATGATCAAAAAGCAGAGTGACAGCTCCACTCAACAAGGACAGAATATATACCCCAAAGTCACATGCCCAAGTACCTACCTCTTCCAGCCACCTCCTACCTGCCTTCAGTTACCACCAAGTTAATCCAGGGATTGATGCACTGATTAAACCTTTTATAACTCTATCATTTCATCTCTAAATTTCCTAACTTTTCTCACACACCTCACATCTCATCCATACAGCATCCTGCCTAGGAGCACTCACAATTCAGACATCTTGTTTCAAGTGTTGACAACATAGACCTAAATCTGAATAATGAAAATCATGGATCTCTCTCCATCCATTCATGACCCCAACCAAACATTCTATGTAACCCCTATAATCCTTAACTTGATGAACACATAATGACTAGACTAGATGATTACTAAGATTCTTTCTGAAAATTATACTTGTGAAGAATATTTTGAGGAGATGAGGATGTTGCTCAGTGGTAGAGCATTTGCATAGCATGTGTGAGGCCATCAGTTTGATCCCCAGGACTGCAAAAACAAAAAAAGAAAACATTTTGAAAATTTGTGACAACAGTGTTTGCCAAGATAACACCAAATGTCTTTAAACTGTTTATTGTAATAAGAAAAATGACATGTGCTGAACACTTAAAACTACATGAACACATTTGCCAGGAATTGTGCTTATTATTTTACATGAATCACTTCCATGAAGATATACTGTCACGATCCTCACTCTAGAGAAGATAAGAATGAAAATGGAAAGAAATACTTGATTTAGCAATCAAATTTTAGATGCTGAATTCAAATTCAGAGATTTTGATGTTATATGATGACTTCTTAACACTATGATTTACTAATTGTATGAGAGAAAAATACTACATCCACCCAAAATGAAATCAGACTAAAAGGGAAGAAATTTACAGATTTTAACTTTGCCTGTCTGCAATTTACAAATTTGGGTTAAAACCTTACCACATTAAGTAAAATTCATCATTCAATAAATAAATACCTAACATTCTGATTAAGTTAATCCAAAACTGAAACATTATTAACAGCTTTTCTTGTCTTAATATATTATGCAAATTGCCATAGAAACATGGTGATATATGGCTGGATGTATCTAGAGTAATTATTTGAGATAATGGAATCTGTGGTACATATTTAATTTTATCTTGCTTACACTCACCATTTTGTGGTCTCATTAAGGGCTGTTATTCTAATTCACATTTTTCTCAACACTTTAAAAAGAAATATTAATGCCTACAGAAGCCTGCCAAGAATGATATCTAGGAAGGTGATCCCTACAGCGGTTTATTACATCTCAGTCTTCCTTTCTTCTATTAATATTCTTGAGTCTTTTTAGTCTTCAAATACTTTTTAGGGTTATTATCTTTCACCTTCAGGAATAAATGCATCTAAGAAAAACTGACTGTGAAGCAAATGTCTTCCAAAAATTTTTCATTCTTTTAATCAGTTTCTTAAGATGAGAAGAAGGTGACTTCCAAAGGAAATGGTATGTATTTTCAAGACAAATTTTTAAGTGAATAGCTCTCAGACTTTGGGATTTTATAAAAGATCAAACTTTCAAAAAGAATTTATAGTTAACAACATAGAATTGCATTAAAGTTGTTCTTAAGAAAAGAAGGTGAAAGGTTGGGAAAAAATCTTACCACTCACATGGGCCACAGAAGCAAGCAGGGGTTTCCATTCTCATATCAAATAAGGTAGACTTCAAGCCAAAGTTAATCAAAAGGGACAAAGATGAATATTTCTTACTGATTAAGGGAACCATTCATCAACAAGATATAACAATTATAAATCTATATGTCCCAAATAATGGAGCACCTACATTCATCAAACAAACCCTTCTCAAGTTCAAGAGTAAAATAGACCACAACACAGTTATCCTAGGGGAGTTCAACATACCTCTATCACCACAGGATAGATCATCCAAACAAAAGCTAAATAAAGAAATTTTAGGCCTCATTAAAACAATTAATAACTTAGACCTAACGGACATATATAGAATATTTCATCCCTCAGTAAGCGAATATACTTTCTTCTCAGCAGTACATGGCTCCTTCTCCAAAATTGACCATATATTATGCCACAAGGCAACCCTCAGCAAATATAAAAAAGCAGAGATAATTCCCTGCATTCTATCAGACCATAATGGGCTGAAATTGGAAATCAATGATCAAACAAGAAATTAAAAAAAAAAAATTACTTCAACAACTGGAAGCTAAACAACATGCTACTAAACGAACAAGGGGTTGAAGAAAACATCAAGGAGAAGATTAAAAAATTCCTAGAGGTAAATGAGAACACAGATTCATCATATAGAAATCTCTGGGACACTATGCAGGCAGTATTAAGAGGAAAATTCATTGCACTGAGTTCATTCCTCAAAAAGGAGAAAAAAACCAACAAATGAATGACTTAACATCACACTTCAAAGCACTAGAAAAAGAAGAAGAGACCAACACCAAGAGCAGTAGAAGACAGGAAATAATTAAAATCAGAGCTGAAATTAATGAAATTGAGACTAAAGGAACAATTCAAAGAATTGACAAAACTAAAAGTTGGATCTTTGAAAAAATAAATAAAATTGACAGACTCTTAGGGATGCTAAAGAAAAGAAGGAGAGAAAAAACTCAAATCACTAACATCCGTGATGAAAAAGGAAATATCACAACAAATACCTCAGATATGCAGAGGATAATTAGAAATTACTTTGAAAACTTGTACTCTAATAAAATAGAAAATATTGAAGACATTGACAGATTCCTAGAGTCATACAAATTGCCCAAATTGGATCTGGAGGATATACACAATTTAAATAGATCAATTTCAAGTGAGGAAATAGAAGACACCATCAAAAAACTACCAGCTAGAAAAAGCCCAGGGCCAGATGGCTTTACAGCTGAGTTCTACAAGACCTTCAAAGAAAAACGAATACCTTTGCTTTCAACTTATTTCAAGAAACAGAAAAAGAGGGAGCTCTCCCAGACCTTTTCTATGAGGCCAATATTACACTAATTCCAAAGCCAGGCAAAGACACAGCCAAAGAGGAAAACTTTAGGCCAATATCGTTAATGAATATAGATGCAAAAATTATCAACAAAATCCTGGCAAATGGAATACAAAAACATATCAAAAAGATAGTGCACCATGATCAAGTGGGGTTTATCCCAGGGATGCAAGTTTGGTTCAACTTACTGAAATCAATTAACATAATACATCACATCAATAGACGTAAAGATAAAAAAATATGATCATCTCAATAGACGCATAAAAAGCATTGGACAAAATATAACACCCCTTTATGTTCAAAACACTAGAAAAACTAGGAATAACAGGAACATATCTCAACATTATAAAAGCTATTTATGCAAAGCCCCAGGCTAACATTATCTTAAATGGAGAAAAATTGAAAGCATTCCCTCTAAAAACTGGAACAAGACAGGGGTGCCCCCTTTCACCACTGTTATTTAACATAGTACTTGAAACTCTGGCCAGAGAAATTAGACAGACAAAAGAAATTAAAGGGATCCACATAGAAAAAGAAGAACTGAAATTAGCACTATTTGCTGATGACATGATAATATACCTAGAAAACCAAAAAAAAAAAAAAAAAAAACTGTACCAGAAAACTTTTACAACTAGTAAATGAATTTGGCAAAGTAGCAGGATACAAAATCAATACCCATAAGTCAAAGGCATTTTTGTATATCAGTGACAAATCCTCTGAAAGGGAAATGATGAAAACTACCCCATTTACAATAGCATCAAAAAAAAAAAAAAAAAAAAAAAAAAAAAAAAAAAAAAAAAAAAAACTGGGAATCAACTTAACAACTTAACGAAAGAGGTGAAAGACCTCTTTAAAGAAAATTATAGAACACTAAGAAAGCAATTATAGAAGACCTCAGAAGATGTAAAGGCCTTCCTTGTTCTTGGATAGGCAGAAATAATATTGTCAAAATGTCCATACTACCAAAAGCACTATACAGATTTAATGCAATGCCAATCAAAATCCCAATGACATTCCTCGAAGAAATAGAAAAAGCAGTAATGAAATTCATCTGGAAAAATAAGAGACCCAGAATAGCTAAAGCAATCCTTAGCAAAAAAAGTGAAGCAGGTGGCAACACCATACTAGATTTTAAATTATACTATGGAGCAATAGTAACAAAAACAGCATGGTATTGGCACCAAAACAGATGGGTGCACCAATAGTACAGAATTGAGGACACAGAGACTAATACATATAGTTTCAGCTATCTTATATAAACAAAGGCGCCAATAATGTACAGTGGAGAAAGGACAGCCTTTTCAACAAATGGTGCTGGGAAAACTGGAAATCCATATGCAACAAAATGAAATTAAACCCTTATCTCTCACCATGCACAAAATTCAATTCAAAGTGGATCAAGGACCTAGGAATTAGACCAGAGACAATACGCCTAATAGAAGAAAAAGTAAGCTCCAATTTCCAACATGTCGGATTAGCCCCCAAGTTCCTTAATAAGAATCCTGTAGTGCAAGAATTAGTATCAAGAATTAATGAATGGGATAGATTCAAACTAAAAAGCTTCTTCTCAGCAAAAGAAACAATCAGTGAGGTGAATAGAGAACCCACTAACTGAGAACAAATATTTAATACATGCACATCAGACAGAGCACTAATTTGTAGAATATATAAAGAACTCAAAAAACTCAACACCAAAAAAACAAATATCTCAATAAATAAATGGGCCAAAGAACTGAACAGACACTTCTCAGAAGAAGATATACAATCAATCAACAAATACATGAAAAAATGTTCAACATCACTGGCAATTAGAGAGATGCAAATCAAACTACCCTAAGATATCATTTCACACCAGTCAGAATGGCAGCTATTAAGAACACAAACAACAATAAATGTTGGAGAGTATGTGGGGAAAAAGGCACACTCATACATTGCTGGTGGGACTGCAAAATGGTGCAACCATTATGGAAAGCAGTATGGAGATTTCTTGGAAAACTGGGAATGGAACCACCCTATGACCCAGCCATCCCACTCCTGGGTCTATTCCCAAAGGACTTAAAAACAGCATATTACAGTGACACAGCTTTCTCAATGTTTGTATCTGCGCAACTCACAATAACTAGGTTGTGGAACCAACCTAGATGTTCCTCAGTAGATGAGTGGATTAAGAAAATGTGGTATATAACACAATGGAATTTTACTCAGCAATAAAAGAAAATAAAATAATGGCATTCACAGGTAAATGAATGAAGTTGGAGAATATAATGCTAAGTGAATTTAGTCAATCTCAAAAAGCCAAATACCAAAAGTTTTCTCTGATATAAGGAGGCAGATTCACAGTGGTGTTGGGTGTCAGGGTACATAGGAAGATTAGAGGAACACTAGAATGGTCAGAGGGGAGGGAGGAGATCAGAGGGAGCAAGGGGGGTATGGGGGGGAAGAAAAGGTGGTATAATAAGATGGATATCATTAACCTAAATGAATGATTGAAGACTTGAATAGTACGAATATACTTTGTATACAGTGTTATGTGAAAAGAGGCTTTACTCTAATATATATATATATATATATATATACATATATATATATATATCTTTGAATTTATTTTGTTTTTTTAACTTTTATCTAGTTAGTTGTACTAATAGAGATGACACACATTCTTTGACTTAAGCCACACTTTTTTTTCAACCCAGTTTATAAATTCTGATTTAAATTTACATTAATGTCTGACTTCTTTGACAAAACAATACTTTATTAAAATTATTAATCAAAATATATAAAATAAACACTTAACCTTTGAGATATGAACATTATTATTTTCCTTCCAAAAAGCAATGTTTCTCAAAAACATAAAACCAGAAAACCATATGAATTGAACATGTTTCTCCACACTATTTTTGCTGGCTTGCTACCTTCATTTGAGAATTTCCTTATGATGAAAATCCTTGTGAAAACTTCATCTGTTTGGATTTCATAATTTAAATTTTAATTGTCTGTGGGTCACAGTATTAGAGTCCTGACTTTCTATAGTCCATTGACTCTCTTTTCTCCTGAAATTTTGATAGTATGATTTTAAGAAATAGGATTTAATGAGGAGTCTGTTTTGTTTATTCACTATAGATTGACCTACAGAACAAAAATTAATGATTCATAATATTTTGTTGTATTTTGTCCCCCTGAGGTATGTAAAATAGAGTTTTCTCTATGAAAGCACATTGCTATTTCCATAAACCCTTCAGAAAAAAGCAATTACTATTCACTTGCTAAAAATTATACATAAGGACAATTGATTTCTAGTACCTTGAAGAAAGAATATAAGCTTTTAGTATTTCTCAGGAAGAACAAAACCGGAGACAAAATTGTAAGCTGCTGAAATTGAAAGGCATAATTTCATGAGAAATAAGAAGGCCTTATGAATCAATACCAGGATTCAAGCACTTAGACAAATATTGGACAACATGAACCACAGATGGAAGTATTGAATAATTATTAAATCTGGGTTATAAGAATTTGAAATATGCCTAGAAATATGAAATCCTCCTTGAATTAAGCCATGAGTAACATCAAGAAGAAAAGTTCACTGATATATTTCCCCTTCCTGAATACACACAATTTCTTAATTCTGCCTAGTGTGTATGTGAAGAATTCTAAGCCAGTGATTCTTAAACAGGGTATTGGTTCCCCTTAGAGGACATTTGACAACACATGAAAATGTTTTTGGTAGGGACAAGATGCTACTAGCATGTGCATGGCATCTACATTTACAGCCTACAGTATGGGACAGGATACCACAACAAAGTATCATTAACATTGGTAGCTCTGAGAATGAAAAATCATGTCCTAAACATTTTCCCCACTATTACCAAATACATAAATAGTTACCCTAGGAACAATCCATTTGATCTATAAATAGAAGACCTTTGCTCTGCTGATTTTTACTTTTTCTCTTGTGTTTCTTTAAAAAGATTTATTACATTATACCTATTCCCCATCAAATATATATACATGTTTATATCAATATAAATATATTTGTATTTACATATTTATAAGAAGGTTAATCACCATTTTAAAGTAGACTTTAAGATACATTTTACTAGAACAAAACTCCAAGTCCATTCATTTTGAAGGCAAATAATGATCTTTATTTAAGTGGGATGGATGTGTAGAATTCAGTGTCATGTACTGGAATTCTACAATCTGTGATCTTTATTGTTTTGCTTTTCACACTCAGCATATTATTGAAATTCAGTTATGTTTCTGGGGTAACTATAGCACCTTCCATTTTATTGTCAATGTTTGTTTATTTTATGAACCTATCACTATTAGTTTCCTCCATCTCTTAATTAATTTTTTTTTTCAATTTGGGGCTATAGAACAAAGCTTCTATGAACATTCCTGTAACTGTCTTTACATGGGCACATTCTTTTAATTCTCTTCAGGAAACAACAAGGAATAGAATTGGTAGCTGTATTGTAAGCATATCTTTAACCCGATAATAAATTATCAAATAGTTTTCAAGCATGACTGCATTATTTTGTGTTTCACTTTCAATGCATGAAAGTTTTGGTAGCTTTATATCCTTCCAATTAGTCATATTAATGGACGTGTGGTGTTACCAAATTGTATTAATTTGCTTTTCCCAAATGATCAATGATTTGAATAAATCTTTCCAAGTGCTTATAATCCATTTTCAGGTTTTCTATGTAATGGATACTCAGCTTAGTCTATTTTTAATTGTTTGAACTTCTTTTTGAGCATTGAGTATATTTTATAGCTTCTTATTACAAATTATTTCTCAGATACTGATGAAGGAAATACATATTTTCAGTTAACTAACATTTATTTTCTTTAATGGTGTTATTTTACAGCTAAAATTTTTAATATTAATTACATCCAATTTAACCCTTTTTTCTGCTATATTTTGGAATTTTTAAATTTTTAAAAATTTTAGTTGACATATAATAGTTGTATATATTTACAAGGTACCATGTGATACTTTAACAAATGTACACAGTCTATAATGATTAGATTTATTAACATATCTATCCCTGAAGCATTTTTTATTTTCTTTTTGTCAAGAACATTAAAAATCCTCTTTACTAGCTATCTTGAAATATGCAATTAATTATTTTTCATTATATTTATGCATTGTGTTTTACATGTCCCAGGAGATGTTTACCTATCCTAATGTTGTGAATGTGTTCTATGTTAAGGTCTAGAAATTTTATTTCAACTTGTAAATGTAGGTGTGTACCTGGTATGGAATTAATTTCTGCATATTCTCTGAGATCAGGATGCATGTTATATGAATCTTAACTTTTTGAGGCAAATTTAATATTCTAAGTCCATTGACCCTTTGTGTTACAACTATTCTAAGTTTAATATTAGTTTCAGTTGATATTTTAAAATATTTCTTAAGATTTCCAACATATTGAGTCACAGTGTTTATGAATAAACAGAATTTTCATTCTGCCTTGAAAAATGATATGACTTATTTTTCTCCATTGTATTGCACTAAGACCTTTAATACATGATTAGAGCAACCATACTTCTAACCTTTCTTGAATTAAGCCTATTTCATCATAATATCTTATCCTTTGATATCCTGTCATATTAAATTTTCTAATATCTGTTTGAGTCTTTTACTTCTGTGCTTGTGATTTATATGCATAAATAATTATCTCATTATCTTTTGGTGGTACACTTGTGTGGTTTAAATTTTGTGTAATATTATCCCATAACATCAGCTGGCAAGTACTGCTCTGCTTCTGTTTCCTGAAAGCATAGGTATGACTATAAGTACTGCATTCTTTAGCTTTTAATAGGTTTTACCTGCAACAAAATCTATGTCTGGCTGGACACAGTGGCGCATGCCTGTAATCCCAGAAGCTTGGGAGGCTGTGGCGAGAAGATAAAGAGTCCAAAGCCAGTCTCAGCAATGTAGCAAGACCATAAGCAACTCAGGAGACCCTCTCTCTAAATAAAAAAATAAAAAAAAGTCTGAGGATGTTGTAAACGCCCTGGTACCGAAACCTGGGAGGAAAACTCGGAGGCAGAGTAAAGCTATTACTACTTTTACTTCTACTTTCTTAGAGAGAGCTTAAAGAGGGAAAGAAAGATTTTTAGAGAGAAAGATTAGAGAGAGCTTTTCTTCTTGTCTTCTTAGCTTAGAGAGAGAGAAAGAAAGACAGAGAGAGCTTAGCTTAGAGAAAGATTATTTTTTAGAGCTTCTTTCTTCTTTCTTCTTTCTTCCTCGGGAGTCTCGGCCTAACTCTGACCAGCCATTACTTCTTCTATCTGTAACCGCTCTGCCTACATTCTGGCCGCTCTGATTCTTTTCCTCTTCTCCGACCCGAACTCTTCTTCTGACCGACTGAGCGACTGCACGACTGACTGAATGAATTTGTTCTCCGTTCTCCTAACTCCGACCGCTTTCACCCGGTTATATACCTTTAGCTTTGCGGGTGCCTACAGGTGCGTCACATACATATCAGGTGGAACTTATGGCTTCCAGCTAGCCACAATAGCCCTTCCTAATTGGGGCTCCTTCAGGATGTGGTTCAGTGGTTAAATGCCTCTGGGATTAATCCCCAGAACCGAAAAAGAAAGAAAAGAAAGAAAGAAAGAAAGAAAGAAAGAAAGAAAGAAAGAAAGAAAGAAAGAAAGAAAGAAAGAGGAGAGAGAGGGAGAGAAGAGAGAGAGAGAGAGAGAGAGAGAGAGAGAAAGAAAGAAAGAAAGAAAGAAAGAAAAGAAGAAAGAAAGAAAGGAAGGAAGGAAGAATCCTATGTGTCTATGTCTGGAAATTTTTTGGTAGGAAATTTTATTATAGATAAAATTCAATTAATGTAGTTTTGAGGGTTTTATTTTTCAAATTTATTCTTGTTTTATTGGAAATCTGCATTTTTAAGGCATTTGTATATTTCATTTTAGTTTTAATTTATTGACATTATTTTTATATAACATCCTGGTCACCATTATGTCTAAAATATATATCTAAGATCCACACATATCTTTAATGTATTCTACACCTGTAGTGATGTCCCTCTTTCATTTCAAGTATAGCTAAGCTTAATTTTCAGCTGTTATGGTTTGGGTATTGAATTTTTCCCAGAAGTTCATCTGCTGAAGACTTGATGCCCAATGTCCAGGGGTAGGGCTTTTGAAAAATGATTAAATCATGAGGGTTGTAACTTCATAAATGGATTAATCCACATGACATATTAATAATATAAATGAATGACTGGCAGTGGAAATTCTAGGCAAGTGGAGCATGGTCAGAGGAGTCAGGTCACTTGGGGCATGCCCTTGGGTACTACATCTGGTTTCTGGCCACTTTCTTTCTTTCTCTTTCTGTCTCATGGCTGCCATGAGCCGAACAGCTTTCCTCTGCCACACCCTTGTGCCAGGATGTTCTGCCTCACCTCCAGCCCAAAGCAATGGAGTCAGTGAAGTCAGGTGACTACAGGCTGAAACCATAAACAAAATTAAACCTTTCCTTCTCTAAATTGTTTTTCTCAGGCATCTTCACAGTAACAAAAAGCTGAGTAACACATCATCCTTTTTTATCAATCCAGTTTAAAATTTGCCAACTTATCTATTTTTTTGAAAAACATTTAGTTTCATTGAGTCTTTCAAATTTCTTATCATTTTGAATTCATTATTATTAATATTGTTTTTTTTTTGCTGTATTATTTTTATTATCTTTGGATTCTTTTCCTGTCTGTTTAAAGATGTGAAAAGTCATGTGATATAATTTTCTTTTAGTTTGAAATCTTTCTTTTAATATTCCTCATCATTCCAGTCTTTTGGCTATAAATTGTTTGATCTTTGTCTGCCTACATTTTCATTTTCTGTATTTCACTGAATATAGAATGTTACACTTATATTTCTTTCAACAGCTCAAAAATTGTATTCCACAACCTTCTGAATGACATCATTTCCTCTCTAAAGTCTTTTTGTTGTTTACGTGTTCTTTTAATTATCTCATTATTACTGGTTTTAAGTACCTTAATAATGATGAGTCTTAATGTGATTTTTTTTAATTTTTAAAATGCAGGGAATGTTTAAGCTTATTTAATCCTTTAGTTAATATTTTTATTAAATTCAGTTATTTTAATGTCATTTCTTTAATAAATTTCCTGCACCCTTGGTTTTTTTCCTGATTCAAGTTAGTTATAGAATAGACTGCCTTTATTTATTTATTTTTTCTCTCATAGTTCAATGAGGCTCTGGTAAGTCTATTTGGATATTTTTGTGCACTTTCTTTTGTATGTTCTCTTTTACATTATCTTCAACTTCCCCTATATTTAGATTTGTTAGGGTCTAATCTTCTATTAACACATATACTGATATTTATTTCACTTCAGATATTTCATTGTTCAGTTCTAAAATTTCTAAAGTGCTTGTAAAGTAATTTGATATATATTATTTTACATTAATTTTTTTTTTTTACCAATTCAGGGTTATTCTCATTGTAGGTCCAATTTTCCTAATTGTCAGCCAGTCTAATTTTTTTTTTTTTTTAATTAATATTGGATATTGTGAATACTATGTTGTTGAGCACAAATCTTTTCTTGTCTTTCTTTAAAATGTTGAGTTTTATTCTTTAGAAAACATCCTCATGAATCAGCTTTAGTTTAGGACTAGAATGGGGAGTTTACTCTAGGGAATTTTTAGCCCTACTACAGAGAAAGGGCCTCTCTGGTTTCTTCTTAAATGTGTTAAATATTCAATGAGGTCCTTCTTTCTTGAGTAGTCCACACTTGAATATCTTGAAATATTCAAATGTTGGGCCCGGGTGGATCTTCGGCTTTCAGCTCATTGGTCATCTTCTAGTTATTCCATGTTCTGCTTATTGGATTATCAACCTACACATGATTGGCTTTGCAGTCAGCCAGAAATTCAAAATGATGCCTATGTATCTTTCTGGAGGATTTTCTCTGGAACTTTATGTAAAGCTCATTTTATTACTATGCCTTACAAATTTTAGCTGTCTCCTCCCCAATCCCCAAACCCATGCCCCCTCCACTTCCCTTAGTCTCCTCATTCAAACAAGATTTCAGGATATGCTTAGATCCTTCTTGAATGCATTAGCATTAATTCCTTTCACATGGAAGGTAAGGTGGTCATGGGATTACCTTGTTTTTCTTCTCTCACTGGTACAGTCCTGCTCTAAAGCAGCAGTTCAATTTCTAAAGAAGTTTCATAAACTTGGGGAAAATTTTCTAGGCATTTTTTTTTTATGACAGTGTGGCTTTGGTTAATATATCATTAACTGAACTATCAGCTAATCTATCATTATGGTTGAACTCCAGGACACCTAATTTAAAATAAGAAGAAGGATCTATGGTTATATTATCTAGAAGCTGTGCTAAATTATTTAAAGATACTGTCTTATTTTACCCTGAAAAACACCCTAGGAGATTCTATTATCCCTATTTCTTCAACAAAGAAGAAGGAAAGAAGAAGGAGTGAGACATACTGATAACCTGATGCTGGAAATTTTCAGGAAGGCTTTATTTAAGATTAAATTAGGAGGAAAAGTTAAAAAAAAGGGGGGGGGCAAACAAAACTGTATAAGAACATTATTACATGATTTTTTTTTAAATAATCTGTTTTTGAGCAAGGGGTTCAAAAATAGAAGTGATGCAAATCTTGGGAAATGTATGAGACTTACATGACAGAAATCAGCGCACATCAGTATGATGATGTATTGTAGTGTTCAAGCAATGAAAAACCATTAAGAATCTTTCTGGTAGTACTCTGAATGACTTTGTGCATCAATCTCTAGAGCTATTCTTCAGTAGGACAGGAAAACGAACATGCTCAACTCTGGCTTTCAACATTGCTGGAATATGTTGTTTATTGGCTGATTCATAAAGAATTCTGACAATAGTCATTTGAAACACAGACAACCAGTTCTAAATTAGAAGTTTTCTATCTCCAGAGTACAAAGCCTCTGGCATTGCTATTTAGAATCCGAGAAACTGGCAATGTGGCAAGCAGGTAATACTTTGAAAAAATTACATGATGATTGACTGCTAAAACATGCTGTGTCCAACCCATTAGAAAATATATAAACAGAGTGGACAAAATATTTGCTTTGTATTATCATTCATTGATTCTGGATATTTTAAAACAACAACAAAAGATATTTTAGCTATCAAAGGATGAGGAGAAATTAAATTCCTTCATGACATCTTACCTTGTCAAGGGACTCAAATATATCACTTCCAGTCATGTGTCAAATGTAGATGCCAGTTGAGCACAGTGGTTGTTAGAGAACCTGTTTTATTTGTGAAACTGAATATTGACCAGGACACTGAGTAAAATCTCAACTCTGCTACTCTCCTGGGTGTTTAACATGAAATGAGCTTCATTACCAATTCAGATAAGCATAAAAAAATAGAGAATTTATTAGCTCTCAGGGGTGTTTATATCCAAAAAGATTCCATAAAAGCTATGATGGCTAAAACATGACAAAAACAGTTACCGATTTTTTTCTTCTCTAAATGTATGTTTGGTTTTCAGGAGGAATAAGTCAGCCGGTGGAAGCACCCAAGGTGAGCAGGTTTTTCCAGTTTAAACTTTTCTCATTAAATTCCTCATTTGTTATTGTTTATGTGTTAAAATATCAAAATATCCCCCTTACAGCTCTAGTATAGTGTAACATATTGTACATCGTGAGTTATTCACTAAATCTTGGAAAGGATATCTGTATTTTTACAGAATAAAAAAAAATTTTAAAAATAAACTCAACCTACTAAAAAGCCATCAAGTACTGAACTGGCAAGTATGTTACATTTTTTGTTTTGTGTTTCCTAAATGGTCAATATGATTTCAGTGGAAAATAATTTATTGGACTGTATAAAGGAAGCACACAAAATTGATTAGCTGTTTTGCAATGGCCTTTGTGCTCTGAAAACTGTCAATAACTGACCATTTTAGACCCTGGCATGAACAAACACAAGGCACTTTCATTTGTTTGTCTGTTTAGTTGCTGCTTGAACAGCTGGAATGTCTTTCAGTGATTCTCCTTCTCCTATGAGAGCAGAGTAGTGCAATCTCATTTTCTGGGCCCGATTCAAATAATCATGCTTTAATTTCACAAAAACTAATAATTTGGCCACATAGATTAAACAACTACTGGTGCCTTAGCAGTACATTTATAAATCAAGCAATCATAGCCCCAAAATTCCCAGATGTCTGCAAGCTTGCACTGCCATGTGGTAACATTCACTTTCTTGTCATTTGAGTGTACCTTAATTTCATTCTTTCACAAAAACAATGTGCTTTTGGAATTAATAATTGTCAGCAGCAATGTGGCAAATTAAAAATTTTAGCATGATAAATACAGTTTCTTTCTTCTTCTTTTGAGGTTCTGTCTATTGAAATTTGTGCTTTTATATTTATATATATATGTATATATATATATATATATATATATATATATATATATATATATATATCTTGTGCTCAGTATAATAAGATGAACTGAGGACCCTGTTCATATGACATCATTCAAAGTGGACAAGACATTCCTTTTTAGCTACTCTAGAACTTGCATGGTGACCTTGAACAAGCTACTTAACCTCTCATTGACTTATTTTTATTGCTTGCAAATTAGATATAATAGGTTCAGCTTACTTCTTGATGATACTGAAGGGTAGTTAACATAATATTTTAAAAATGCCTTAGGCCCCTGAGAATTCATGCTCTGAAACAGTGGTTGTATTGGAAATCATAACCTAGACCATGCTTGCCACTCTTCAATTACATCATTTATGCAAATCTATATGTCTATTCTTTGCTTCTCAGATTGACCTTGGATCTTTAATATTAAAAGCATCTCTTAAAGATTCTTGGTCCATTTGAAATTCCATTCAGTACAACATGTAGTTTATGATGAGATTTGCAAACCCTAGAGAAATTAAAGATTTTTATTAAAATATCAGGTCTAGAAACTTTTAAAAATATATTTTAAGCATTGAGTTAAAATTAGGTAGAGCAGATGGATAAAATTATAAGAATATCAGAGAAAATGTGGTTGGTAATAATAAGCTCTTCCTTCCAAGGTAATACTGAAGAAAATGTTCATCTTAAAAAATCTCATTTAGAAGTTGTATTGTTTTTTAATCCTTTAAAGTAACATATCTCTTTCATTTTACTCTTAGCACACTTTTAAATGGAGGAAGATTTTTTTATACTTTCCATAAACACAATATAATTTATTTTCCTATTTCTACCATTGTCACAGTTTTTACTAATTGTAGGTGCCAGGAAAGATAGGCTGGAATTTCTTTGCAGATATAATTATATGTACTTTTTTTTCCCTCTTGTCTAAAGATAAATTTCTCTGACAGTCTAATGTCAAGTTCGCTAAACACAGTGACTGGATCAACCAAGGAACTTTATTCTTTCACTTTCTTGTTTTTCATTCTCTACATATAGAATCCAAAGTACATGAATTCGGGCCGGGGGCATAGCTCAGTATAGGGTATTCATCCAGCATGTGTAAAGCCCTGGCTGCAATTTACCAGCAGAAAAGACACACACACACACACACACACACACACACACACACATACACACACACACACCAATGTACATAAATTCTTTTTCTTTATGTTGGGAAGAATTCAGTCATTTATTTGGTGATAGAAAATGCAGTAAGGCTAAGTAATATCTCCTAGCTAGTGGAACTGCATGAGTATTTAGTCACAGTTAAAATGTACTTAGCTAAAACAGCTTGTAGTTATTTGAAAATAATAATCATCATCTATTTGTACAAATGTACCTTGTCTATTTTTTAATGTATTTTTTAACAACAATCAACATGATCTGATCATATTAACTTTTGGTTAGTTCCTTAACTCAAATGTACCCAACAAAATAATATTTGAGCATATGCAAAAGAATGCCCTAGGAGAACTGAAATCAATATTTAGAGAAAGTTTTGTAAATCAATTTTGAACAATTATATGTTATACAATATGAATAGAAATTTAAAATGAAACTTATCATGGGCTTTAACAGAGGAGATATTTGGTATTATCATGGAAAACACTAGGATCAAGAGCTTCAGTATAATTTCTTTGTGACCATTTTATCTAGAAAATTTCCTATCACCAAGGTTTGCATAGAAGTTCATGTATGTACTGGAAGTCCATCCTGGATTCCTGCACAGCATATAGGAATCTGTCTCAAATACTGGGCTGTTATAGTAAGTATTCTACAGGGACTATATTGGAGGAAAATGGTCTTCAATTTGTAGCATTGCACAATTGTGTAAAATAGAAAATGAGGGAGGGATTCTTAAGAACTATAGTAATTACTGAAGGAACCAGTATATACAAGAGCAAAGATAGAATTTTTTGCAGAACATAGAAAAGTATCTGGTTTTTTGAAGTTATGAGATTCGACAAATGTAAATATCATGTGTTATAGTTTGGATATGAGGTGTGCCCCCAAAACTTATTTTTGAGACAATGCAAGAAGGTTTAGAGGAGAAATGATTGTGTTATCGAGAGCCTTAACACAAGCAGTGAATTAATCACGCCATGGGATTAACTGAATGGTAACTGAAGTTGGGTAGAGTGTGGCTTGAGTGGTAGGTCATTGGAGGTGTGCCTTTGGGGTGTATATTTTGTATCCAGTTAGTGGACTTAGTCTCCCTGCTTCTTGATCATCGTGTGAGATGCTTGCTTTGGCCACCCTCTTCCACCATGATTTTCTGCCTCAACTTGAATCCCAGGAATGAAGTTGACTTTTTATGGACTGACACCTTTGAAACTATGAGCCTGCAAATAATTTTTTCCTCCTCTACAATTGGTCTGGTCATGTCTTTTAGTCACAGCACTGGAAAAGCTGACTAAAATATTATGTAGGGAACTGGATACGACAATAAAGAATCAGTGACTGTTAGAAAACAGGCAAGTACAAGGTATTATTGATTCAAAAAGACTAGCTATAACAAAGGGAAACAAATGGAAGAGAGGGGAAGGGGAATAGGAAAGACAGTAGAATTAATCAGTCATAATTTTTCTAGCCTTGTATTTGTAAACATGACCAGGGTAACTCCACATAATGTACAAACACATTCTATTTAGGCAGGGTCCTAAATAGAATAAGTTATACTCTGTGTATGTATAATCTGCCAAAATACATTTTACTGTTATGTATGACTATAAAGAACAAATTTTTTAAAAAATTAAAAACTGGTTATAAACTTGAGTAAAAACTTAATGCAATATCAGACAACTCTTGCCACCTATCTAATCTTGATTCCAAACTATTATCTTTAACCACAATTCACATAAAAGAAATACAGGAATAAAAATTTATCATCTTGATGATTATTTTGGAGTTCTATGAAGGAGGTAAAAATTTATGACAAAGTTTTGTTACACAAATTTGATATTGTCAAAATATTATTTCTCATCTGAAAGCTGAGGAATCTTGGCAAGTTCAATGAGTACACAGAAATTCAACATTTCATCCACCCTTCCCCCAAGAATCCTAGGTTCTTGAGGCTTTTATAATTTATAATCTTATATGTTAGGTTGCTTTTTTTGTTTTTTTTGTGGTTACCGGGGATTGAACTCAGGGGCACTCGACCACTGGGTCACATCCCCAGCCCTTTTTTGTATTTTATTTAGAGACAGGGTCTCACTGAGTTGCTAAGTGCCTCGCCATTGCTGAGGCTGTCTTTGAACTCACGATCCTCCTGCCTCAGCCTCCCAAAGTGCTGGGATTACAGGTGTGCGCCACCGCGCCCGGCAGGTTGCTTTTTAACTTTAAGAGAAAACCAAATTTCACCAACTAAAATGGAAGTAATTTATTATATTTCATAGTACATAAACAGGAGGACAGATGGATTTAAAATTAAAGTTTCAGCTTAAAGATGACCTCATGAAACCCAGTTTTTTTTTGTTTTTTTTTTTTTTCTCATTCATTAGGTCAAAAATATTTATTGAAGCTGGGTACAATGGTACATGCCTGTAAACCCAGAAGCTCAGGAGGGAGTTTGAGGCAGGAGGATTGTAAGTGAAGTCAGCCTCAGCAACTTTGGAGGAACTAAGCAACTTAGTGAGACCCGGTCTCTAAATAAAATATAAAAAAAACGGGCTGGTGATGTGGCTCAGAGGTTAAGCACCACGGGTTCAATTCCTGATAACAAAAGCAATGAAAAAAATATTGAACACCTAGTATATTTGAAGCCCTAGACTAGGCACTGATTTTGGAGTGTGTTACTTTTGAAATGACTGAAGATTATTTAACTATCTTCCCAAAGTGAGGTGAAATATAATTTAGCTAAACTTGAATCTTGGCTGGCCTTACTGTCTTGTTCTGCCACAAAAATACAGTCTAAATGCTGTTTTGGTATTAGAATTTTTACAGATCCTACCTGGTATTCTGAGAGTGTTCACCCTCAGAACAGTCTCTTTTAGAACCTAGTCTATACATTCTGAGAAGCCCAAACTATATGGAAAGGCTTCCATGCTGAGCCGGAAGGGGATAGCTACCAATCCATTCATATAAGAAATTCTTAGTTAGAACCAACCATTGAAGCCTAGCATCCCATAAGCCTATGAGGAGTAATAATAAAATTTTGTTTTACTTAATAGTCTTGGTGTGGTATTACAGGCTGCCTTAACTACATAACATGCAATGAACAGTTAAAAATCCCTAGAATCAAAAGGTTATGTTTTCATTATGGAGGCATTAGCACACAGCTATGAAAATACATTAGGAAAGGTGGAAGAGAAATATGGAGAGAGAAGAAGGTGTGGAGGCAGGGGAAAAGAGAAGACAGACAAAATAAAGAGAAAAATTTTCTGATCCTGACATTTTTGGAGCATGGACCAGTTTGTTGAATACAGAGCTAAAAAAAACAGCCCAGAAATACTGGTGATGGAATGGACTCCAGGCATAAAAAGATATTGGGTTCTATTCTTTAGAAATTCTCTGTCATATTTACCAGAAATATTTCCATATTATGTGAAGTAACTGAGTCACATGCCCAACACTAGGAGCCATTGATTTAGACCAAGAAGGATAAAGAAGTAGGGCTTAATACTAACTTGTAAAAAACATGTCCATTTATGACCAAATAATGTATTAAAGGAAGCCTAATATTATGCTATTTCTTTGGGAATTTTGAAATAGAATTCCTTGAATAAAACTCTGAACCAAATTTAAATCAACCAATACATATAATAAAGATTAAATACACAGGGAAGAGGTAAGTATCATCAAGCTAATATTGCATAAATTGGATGAGATAGTGGACTATTACTTGTATAAGTGGATAAATAAATGCAGGGGAATGTCAACTACTTTTACAGACTCATGAAAAAATATGCAAATAATCTCATTTGATACTAACAATTGCTTTAAAGTCTTCAAAAATCTATAGCAAGTAGACTGAATGTACAAGATTTCAAGTGATTTATGTGAAGAAATTTTTAAAGCTAAAATTATAGTAATTTAAAAGAGGCAAACATAAGGATAGGCAATCTATTTTTTAAAAGAAGGTATCACAGGAATGAAATTATTACATTTCCTGGACAAAATTTTAGAAGTAATTAATTAATGATCTAGAACTTTTGTAAGAACTGCAAATAAACTTGCAATAAAAAGTACATGAGAAATTTCACATTCTAATGAAAGTACACAAAATTTATTTTAAGAATATTTTGCTTAAATATTTGTTTTTGGAATGCAACATCAATATTAGAGCAAATACAGTTGAGTTTCGAATATAAATCCAGGGTAAGGAGTGGCTTTAGAGAAAGTATTAAGTAAAAGTTGTAAAACTTAAAAAAAAAATGAAACAAAACCTTTCAAGCCACTGAAAAAACATTAAAATATCATAAAATTAAGCTTTGGTTTCACACTGGAATATATTCATCTCTCTTTAATTAGTAATTACAAATTAGATTTTATTCCAATTTTAAAACATGTTATAAAAATCTTCATTTATATTCTCCTTAGAATCACTGGAATTAGAAATATATAAAATCTTTTAGAAGCATGATCACTATATACCAATAAATATAAAGTCTAGGTTATATCTCAGCAAGTCTTCATGTTAAATAACTTATTTTTAATAACATATTAACCTCAGAATGCAAAGTATTGTATTGTCATAATTTTGTAAGTCTCATTAATTTGCATAGGGAAGACTCAGTTAAAATAGAATTAGCTGATCTGTTTAGATTGCTTTTCTTTCAAATATAAGCTCTATTAGAAAGACATCTTGATTTCTTAAATATATCTGTGGTATTTCCAGATCTTTATCATTATTACTCAGCAAGGAAGGATTTAAGCTTCCCAATCACTTTTTTCTCATAATAGCTTAATTAAAATATTGAAAACAACTGAAAATTCTGCAGCAAATGTCAGATGTTTAATTATCCTACCTCTTCAATTGGAGAAAATGAAAAACATAAAATTCTGGTTTCTTTATTAGATTTATTATATGTGCAGAAAAGATGTGTCTAAGTCTAATAATTGACTTTGAAAAATATTATTAGTTAAATTTAAGACATTCATTTGTCTTCCTAGAGGAAAAATTTTGTAATTACTAATTATTATGTAATAAATATTACAAATGCATTTCCAAATCGTAGATTTTAATAAATATGTCTTAAAATTAAAACTACTTTTAAGTCATATGTAATTTTCCTTTTTTATGGAGTATATGTGTCAAATTAGAGTGTTATGTATACTATTAGCTCTGCCTTATTTCCTTTTTATACCAAAAGGTTTAATGTTGATAGTTGGACAATTTTCCTATGAGAAAATGGAAAAAATTTTGCCTATGTTTAGTAAAACCTAATACTTATGATCCAATATTTTTGCAATTTATGAGAATTTTAATTTCTGAACATTTAAGATCTCTATGTCACCTTCTTGGATATTTAACCTCTCTACGTTTTCTATAGACTTAATTTATACAACCAAAAGATGGCAGTACTTCATCAACTATTCTTTTACTATAGCCCTTAATATTTATTTTCTTGATAGTCAAAATCTTTTGGGTGCAATTTTAATATTTCTAGAGTAAAGATGTAGTCAATATGAACAGCTTTTCAACAAATATTTTAATTTTTGAGCTCTAAATCATGATGGATTTATTTTAAAAATCTAAAAAATAAAATCCCCATAATAATTTCAAATGGGGTATATTCTAAGAGGATATTTTAAAAATTCTTCTCCAACTCTTCTCAGTGCTATATTTGATTAGTTGCCTATGAGACTCACTGAAGACAGATCTTTAAAGACCTATTGGGGCACCTTACTATGAATATAATGATCTCAATTTCATTTTAAAGAACTTGAAGCTTATAAATGTGCTTTCATATGTGCAAAAGTAAGCCTGAATATTAAAAGTGCCTATTAGCTTGAGAATTTGGTCTGCACCCTAACCTCTAACAAGGGCAGAACCCCTGTATTTCTAATTAGCACACCATCAATGTAAGAATAGATATTTTTGTGTTTAAATAGTGGCAGTACTAAATGAAGTGTCATTGAATTTTAGGAAAAGAATGACAACTTTGTGATTTTTCTCACTGCGTGTTGTATTAAAAGCAAATTTTCTGTGATAGTCTTTATCACTCATGCTTGCTTACTCCTTTAACTAAAATACCATGATAATCCATTTTATCACTTTAATATTTTGTCATATACTATAAATCACAAATAATTTCATCTCAATATAACCACATTCATGCTTTAATCTAGTCGTTAACTCTGCCTCTTCCATAAAGTTTGTCAATGCTTATTACTATGTTATATATATATTGTGGAAGGTCAACCTACAGATCCTGTCTGAATTTTCCAAATTGGGTAGTGATCAAGGTAGCTTTAATGTTGTCCTTATATTGGCTCATGATAGGAATCTGGAAAAATGTTTTGGAGAAACAGCTCATTTAGACAGCTGATGAGCCAGTCTCATACAGAGGCTACCACTGGACTAACCATAGCTATCCTTTCAGCATCTTGTTGGACACAATAACAGTCTACTATTCACAAAGTGGGCATGCTCTTGAGACAGCTTCAACTGGTTTGTTGCCAGGCATACCAGAAGAACCCAGGCCAAACTTTACCTTCTGCTCATTATGACTAATTACCATTTGTACACACACACCCCTTAACTGCATGAGTTGATGCTAATGAAGCTGAGCAGCATTCCACAAAGGAATTTCCCAGTTCCAGAGAACTTCATTCATATTCACATACTGCTTATGAATATTAATTCCCTTAAACAACATATACCACAACCCACCTGTCTGGGCACAGCTCAGCTCTTGAATCTGCCCACACTTCCCTTGAGTTTGTCTTTAGCTTTGTCAAAGAACCTCACTCTCTGCTCTGAAACATGACCAGTCCTGACATTCTTTTCTAGGATGACTTTCCAGGGCCTAGAGGGTTTCAGTAGAGGTCTCCTCTTATCCAAGAGGCCTCCTCCAGTCCCTGACCAATGGCAATCTGTACTTCAATCTCCTTCCTGAATATAGGCCTCTGATTTCCCATTCCCTTGAGTAACAACTTGTTAAAATAATTATCTTTATTTTGTTTACTTTTTGTATGCGATGCTGAGAATTGAACCCAGTGCCTCACGCATGCCAGGCAAGCGCTATACCACTGAGCCATAACCCCAGCCTGAATATTAACTTTTATTTAATTTAAATTATAAGTAACTTTTCTTGCTTCTTTGAGGCCAAGTCTTTTCCCAGATTCTTGCCAATTTTAAAACCCATGAATTGCCGGGGCTGTTGAGTTATGAATGGGGCCGAGTTCTAAGCTACCCCCCTTTTGGGCCCTAAAAGGGAGTTTTCCCTCTGCCCGCAGAAGGAAAATGTAACTTACCCGGCAAGGGTGGACCTAAGGGCAAAAATAGCTGGGTGAACCTCTGTCTGGTGAACAGAAAAACCACGCCACACCCAGGGAGTTTTGTATAGCAAGCGAGAATCCAGAAACTCAGATTTATTGACCAGGCACTGAACTTAAATAGGCCTAGAACTAGCCAATCAGCCAGCAGAGCAGTTCAGTCTCTCACGCTACGTCATAGCCACACCCCTTGGCTCAGCCCCAGTCCTACTAGGGAGTGGTAAGCAGCCAAAACCCGTCCCCTTGGCAGACATGGAGTCCCAACAATGAATGTCTTTCCCAAAAACCTGAATGACTTCACTTTGAAACATGGTCATCAAGAAAGGGTCTTGTATCCCAGTCTCGGTGGTACCGTAGGATACTAAGATAACTGCCAATGAGCAAACACAGATGGTCTGACCACATGGACCACTACGTGGCTTCATGTCCTCTAGGACTTTATCCACTAGCTCATCACATTGTGAAAAAAACTGCCTTTTGTTTCAATAAAGTTGAGTTCAGTTTCTCTTTCCCCACTGAAATGGACTTTACCTCTACTGCAAAAGCATGGAATTAGTTCTCCTTGTCTGTTTAACTCTATCTACTGCAATTTGTCTTTGACATTCTTTTCTATTGTTAAAATTGCTGAAAGAAAACATGTCACAGAAATATCTCAGTGGTTCACTTCATCTAAAATATGTTTGAGATAAATGGAATCAGGTTTCATCTTTTCTTTTTATTGTCAATATTTTTTCATGGTCGGGGGTGGGGGAATAAAAAAAAAAAAAAATCCCTATTGCTGAGTTTGAGCAATTTCAGGGAAGTTTAAGGTAGCCCTTAGCAATCACTTTCATTTCTTTACCTTATTTCCCAAGTTCTTCCATAATTTCGAGGAATTTTTTTTTTTTTTTTTTTTTTTTTTTTTTTTTTAACAAAATGTTGTGGTAAAGAGTGGCAAATCATGTTGGAGAAAAACGAACTGCATAACAAAATCTATCTCATACTTAGGTAAGTGTCAGTGAAGAGATGGGTGTTATGGCTACAGGCCAATCACGAGCAGAAAAAGACTACAATTTGTGAAGTCTGAAATTTATATAATCTGAAAGCCTTATCTTTGGAACAGAAAACATTTTGAATGCAAAAGTTATTCATGCTACTGCCAGGCCCATCAAATGGGCCCTGGAGCTTAAGATGCTTTTCTTAACCACCTCTGGAATGCAGAAATGTGAAACAATGGTGAATTCATCATGTGAGGGAAAAGACAAAGATGTCAGCATGTGTGTGTGTGTGCATGTGTGTGTGCACATACATCTGTGCACCTGCGAACAAAATGAATCTTGAGCTGCAGCTAAAATTCAGAATCCACAAAATCCCTGTGTAGGATGTAAACTAAACTTAGAGCTCAGAACTCAAAGCAGATCTCAGAGGAAAGCAGAAAAAAGTGTGAAGTAAAAATAGTAACAAACGCTCGGAACAAATAATTCAGGTTTTCTCTTTTTTGCCCATTTTTTGCAGATTATTCTAGACAATGACTGTTTCCCATGGTCAAGGTGAATTTAGGAAACAAATGTGACCTAATAAAAGACTTACCAGAGGTAATCTAAAAAATATGAAAATATAGATAAGTATGTAATTCTGCGTATGTGTGTATGAACATATACACTTAATGATACTCCTTGTCAACTCTTCCCCACCCAGTAAGAGTGCATGGGGAGCACCCTGCTTCTGTTTTCCTTTCTGAACACTTCTGTAAGTTAATAATAGGAGCTAACACTTGTAATAGTGGCAAATTGAAAAGTAACAAGTAGACAGTAAAAGTAACAGTAAACAATACTTTTTTTGTTTGATTTTTATTTGTTTGTTTTGGGATATATTGATAGGATGAGTAGAAAATGAATGAAAGATGAACAAATATAACATGGTTGCTATTGAATGTTAAGAGGATAACCAGCAACCCTAGGTCTTTTAACTAACAAGTTACCTTGGAAAGACTGATTTTCATGTTTAAAAGCGCTTTGTTGTGCCACTTATTTCTATTCAGGCTAAAAAGTTTTTGAGTTCATTATGGAAAATAATACTATTATCTATCTTCCAAAAAATAGTAAACTGTGACTCAGAGTTTGTTTCACTTTGAAAAAATAAAGTACTCTGCTAAGCAACTGAAAATTGTGTTTGAAAACTGAGTTCTTTGCCTCTCCACATCTAATTCCACTTTGACTCCCCTGAAATTACAACTTTAAAGTAATATTTTTCATTTCCCAAAATGTATTCACATTTATTACTCTGTTGTTATAAAAGATAAAAGTAACCTAATCTACTAAGAAAAACCAGGACCGGATTATGGTTGTTTTAGCTATTTATGTGCTTCTTTTCCATTACTGGAAAGAGAATCATTGCCTTTTTACTTTATGGAATACTGTGGAGACAGTACTGTCTTTGATGATTGATAAGGGATCACTATAAAAAAAGTACTCATGTGGGTGCACAAAAGCTTTCTAAGGGATCTTTGCAGACAATTAGTTTTAAGGGAATCAATTTCCAGATTCTCAACTTTCATGTAGGCCATTTTCAAAAATTGATCCGTCTGAGAGCGTACTCCTATGATAGCATTAGAACTTCCCCTCACCTTTCTCCTTTTCAATTGCTCAATTTTGCAAATACTGTATTTATTCAGACACATACACACACATCTCCCACCATTCCTTAACTTTAACTCTCAAGCATTTTTTAGCCTTACATGTCACCAAACAGGAACTTTTGGAGATGTGGATTATGTTAATGAAAACTTTTGCAAAATTATATTTTTCAATGTTTTATTCATTAAAAAAATGATGGCCAAATCAAGTCATTAGCTGACAGATCATAATGATGTTTGATTAATTAATTTGTCTATAGTACTTAGTGTGTAATAAAACAGCTTTAGAGAGTTGGGTGACATCATAATAAGAAAACTTGCCATTGTTGTTTTATTGTTATGGATTAGGAACTGACATCTACAAAAATGAAGAAAAAATAAGAGAAAGAAGGATGCTAAATTAGGCTTCATTCTAGCAATAAGTAATATTCACTTACAGGTACAGAAAATGATAATTGAAGGAGGAACTCTATCTCATTGAGAAAAGCATTTCCAACAAAAGTTGACATTAAAAAAACCATTATATATTGAACCCTTCAGTTTTTATGCTGTGGTGATCTACTAATACCTAATAAAATTTGTTGTATAAGATTATTTTATATTAAGATACTTATGGTCACCAGATATATTAAAATAATATGTATTTTGTGTACTTTGGTGTAGAAAAAGATGACAGTCTTTCAGGCCTATGTTGTCTTACATTAAGATAAAAGTCTTTAGGGAAACTGAATGGAAGTAATTTAAAACCTTCTTAATTTATAATGAAATAACTCAATAAATTTAAAAAGTAAATGGACCATATAATTACACATAGTCCCTTTGGAAGATACATGTGTCAAAAATTCAGAGAACATTGATTCCTACAATCATTACAGAGGCAAAAAGAAAGAGCATGATCTTATGTTTATAATAGCTAGCATACTAAGGTCTGACATAGATATTACAAAGATATATTGGAATGTGAAAATGGTGTTTCAAATAAGTGTGTTGGAACACTCAATTATTTATTTTAGGAACAATCTTAGAAGAATCTTTAAATTTGGCATTGTATATTTTTATAGAAACTTAGGTGCAACTCTATTTTTTTATGAAATGAAAAAGTTCCTTTTTACCTTTTCTAACATCCAATTAAGGTAATTAAGGACATGTAGTAAAGGTGGTTGCACTTCTATCAATCATATAAGTGGATAAAATATTTAAGAAAATGAGTGATAAAATTATTTTGTTTAGGTATTTTCTATATACTTCGTTTTTAGAAAGTATTACAGCTTAGACATGGGACTAATTATCCATGATATTTATAATAGTGGGATTTTTTTTGTGTGGTTTTTTTTTCCTTTCACCTAAAAAAAAAAAAAATGGACTTCAGATCACATCAGTCTTTCTTAATCATATTACAGACTTAGTCAACAAAGGATGCCAAAGACCCGGGTCACTGCCAAAATGAGGTGAGTTGCCTTTGCCATTTACCCAATATAAATGGTTGCCAAAAAACAATTGTATTTGAAAAGAGGCCAGGTTCACAACATTCCCACAGACTCCTTAGAGTAATGCAATTTTAATTTTAATGTTCTTCAGAAAAGAGGATGAAAGGGAAGTGCCCCATGCTACTTCCTAGGTTCCGATACTAGCAAACCACAGCCAAAAGTGCACTAAGGCTGATGGGCACGGTGCTGGGAAGTCAGAGTGACAGGAGGGCAGATTTTAGAAACAAAGATGTAGTCATGCCATTCACTTAAAAAGGATCCTGTCCTAGAATCTTATTTTCTTTTGGATAAAATACAAGCTCTTGATTTGACATTCTGGGAGGGGAAGCCCTGCCTGGGCATGCTGCTGTCTAAGGTTACAATCTCTTTATGCCCCAGGGCCTTCAGCATACAGCTTCCACAGCTTAAAATATTCTAAAGTGACTCTTATTCAATTCTACCTTTAGGAATATTCTAAAGTGACTCTTATTCAATTCTACCTTTAGGATTCAATTTTAATCTCATTTCTTCAGGAAGTATCTGATTAATCTAGATTTATTTTCATTTGCATTTGGATCCCAAAGCCTCTTTGTAAGGAGGAGGAAATATAGGGATAAAAACTTGGCAACTAATATTTAGTGAGCTCTGACTATATGTCAGGTGGTCATTAGCTCTTTGAATCATTGCAACAGCACCATGAGGTAGATTCTACCATACTATTATCCCCATATTAAAACTAAGTGTTAGACTCTGATTGTAGTCCAAGGTGACTAGGCTAGTAAGTGGCAGTTAATTGCTTCTTTAATGTGCATGTTTCCTAGTGGCCCCCTATCTCTGTGAGAGTACTTGTGAATGTCTATCTTGCTCATTTTTGTGTTCATTTTGAGGTAGGTCTGACACTGTGGATATTTAATAAATATTTACAGAATAATTGGATTATGCAGATAATGAGATGGTAAAGCACTTATATATTTGTGTTATATCATGGAGTATGAGAAACATTTCTGAGTGATAATTGCAAAAGCAGTGTTTGGTTTCAAGTTTAATAAATAAAGGACAGTTTGTTACCTAACTTGGTGGCATTTTCCATGTGTTTTAACCTCAGAGAGTAGCAAGCATGTGATTTAAAAAATTATTGGTGTGCAAAATTGCACATAAACAGTGTGAATGGGGTCAATTATGTTCCTAGTTTTATTGATATTATTTGATTAAAATAAGAAATTTTGAAAAATGTAACCAAAAAGCTGCTGAAAATGTCCTTGATGTAAATAAAATAGGTAACTACCTTAGATTATTTCATTTACTTTAGTTGAATACTTCTGCTGCATAAGAAATAAATTCAATAAAGCAGTACTAGTCTAATGATAACAGTCTTTATAGAGAAAACAGAAAATGAAGAGACAAAGAGCGATGACTGAATCCAATTGAAATTTGCCTGTATTAATTTTGCTATTACTAAAAATCATATCGAAATAACATTAAAAAGGTCTTTAATCCACCTGTTTATTTGTAGAACCTGAGTAACTTGAAATCTATTTAAACATTGTGTTCTCAGAATTTTGAAGCACCCAAAGTCGATGGTTTTTATCAACATTTCCTGATTTATTAAAAATCAAATGTTAAGAACTGTTTTCTTTTCATGGCAGATATCAAAGAATAGATTTCTAAGCTCATTTTTTATGTGCCTAAAGTTTAATAAAAAGTAGAAAAACATTTTCTCTGTGCACCCTTTCTAAAATAATGCACTTTTCATGGCATCAAATAGTGTTGCCTGAATTATATACTGATAGTCTGGTAGACTTCTTATTGTCCAATTTGAAATTAATTAATCACTACTGTCTTTACTCATGGCTACTACTATTATGAATCTCTTGACCCTATGTAAGCATGTGACTTATCCATATAGACATATATATTAGACATATGCAAGTTTGACAATTTATTTTTTCTGAATACCTGAATCTGTTATACTGTATGCTATTACAATTTGATGATAAAATATTTGTATTCGGTTGTTTTATATACTTACAAATGATTGTCAACTTAGTAAGCTGAACAATTTATTTTCTTAAAATATTAAAATTCATTATACCTGAATTATTATTTTCTCATTTTGAGGGATTGTAAATAAAATGTAGACTTCTGTAAACCAGCCAGTTTGCAATTAAAGTTTTACTATTCTATCAGCTAGCAACAAAAGCTCTCCTTTAAGGCATTTAGAAGGGCACTCGAATACTGTTGGCAGAAGAATAGTTGTTGTTTTTTTTTTCAGTATTGTCAATATTCTATAGGTAAGACAAGTACTCAATACTAATGTTGAGTTTCTGACTTAACTGCAAGATTCTAAAATATTTTGTTTTTCTCAGCTTTGGGTTGATGGATGATATTAAGAGTCTGTTTGTAAATCCCAGATTTTCTCATGAAAAATACCAAAGTATGTGTGCATGTGTATATACATATGTATGTGTGTATATATTTATATATATATTTGTATATATTTATATACATATGTGTATATTTATATATATATTTGAGGATATGAAAGAAAATTAAAATTGTTATTAATAGTAACTTCTCAATTTTCTTTTGAAGATGTAAAGCTTCACTTATAAACTTTTAAAATTATCCTTAAAAGATAATTAAAAATTATATTGTGTTCAATCTCTGAAAATATTTTTTAATGATAGCTAAGTAATTTCATCTACTGAATATATATGTACAATATAATACCTGGATAAAATAGGGTGAAAATATTATTTTTTATCTGTCATTTCCTTCAACAAAGTCACATTATAAAGAAAAAAATAAATAAAATTTAAATAAGGAAATTGAAAGAAATATGAACAAAGAAGTCACAATAATGTGCAATTAGTATGTTCATGTAATGATCTCTACATTGTAAGGTAAGAGCAGCAACACATAGATTGCTGTGAATTCACTGTTATTTCTGTGAATAGAAAAATGCATATGAATTTGTTTGAACTAAGACATACATCATCAGAATCATCATACATATGAAATAAGGTGAAAATCTATCATCAATTTTTGTCACTTCTATGAAGGCATAGGCCACTTGCAGGTTACTTAAGCAGATATATTACAATCAACTTATGGTTTAGTATTTATTAAATATTCCAGACCTTAGTGATTTATATGATAAACATGTAAATCTCTGCCCATTAGAAATGCAAATAATTTTGTAGCATATAACTCCACAGGAGTATGACTCTGTAAATCATAGCTAATTTTGTACCTAACCCAACAACCCCATCCTAATACTTCTTTAATTCATCCTAATATCTTCTCAAATGCTATTTGAACTATTGATAAAATTACACATCACTTTATCCAAATAATTTAACACATAAACATAATATTTTCAATTTTTATGATAATCATATTTTTAAAACTTTAAAAAATTATTGTTTGTACATATATATGTATGTTCATAAGATTTCCAAGCTAAGGGAAGAGTACATGTGGAAGGCAAATGATAAATTGTTCAGCAATGCTACTTGAACAAATATTTGTTGAGGTCTTTTAGAAAAAGAAATAAGACCACATGATGATAATATTAAAATTGAAAAAATAGGTCTGGAAATACGTACATATATGTGGTAGCACGTATTTTCTTATATTTTGGAATTCTATGTATTGATTTATTTTTATTTTATTTTATTTTATTACTCCCCAATGTGGGGAGTGAATAAAAAGCACTTGTGTACCCACCATTCCAAACTTTTCTAACTTTTTTTTTTTTTTTTTTTTTTAAGTGAAAGCATTGGGACATTGTAAATAAATTTGATGTCCCTCTTTACTTTCCTTACATGGTGCAGAAGCAACGGTTATACAATTTGAGATTTCAAACTTCGATGCTTTTACTAAGTATGCATCTATGTTATTGAATTAACATTTTTTTAAATTTTTACACAAAACTTAAACTATAATTTTTCAATTTGATTTTACTTTCAATATAGTGCTTTCTTTTAATTTTGTTACTAATAGATCTAGTGATTTAAACTTCATTTGCTGCACAGTATTCAATAATATAAATATATAAGATGTGCTTTTCTGATATTTTGTTATTGTTGCCATCATTATGAATATATCTAGCTTTTCTTGGTTTACAAATAATACAGAAAGTCATCTCCTTTCTACCACCATAGAAACATTATAGGCAAGTCTTATAGGTAAATGTTTCTCTAGGCTATGTAGTTTGAAGCCAAATTTCTGATTCAAAAATTATAATTATTTTTTTCAGTCTTAATAGATATTTGCTAATTGATTTTGAAATGTGAGTATATTTACTCCAACCAGCGATATAAAAGCATAACTGACTCTGCACATTTCCATTAATATTGTCAGAGCTTTTATTTTTAAAATTCTAATATTAAATCTGTAACACATACTGGTGATATTTAACTTTATTTTGAGGTAGACAAATATATAAATTATTCAAGGTAAACAATTTATGTATATATATTTCATTATTTTATACCTTAAAGTTATTTTAAAAAGTATTTTCCCATACAGTATTATAAGTTATTTAGATAAATATATGTGCATATATGGTTTGTGCTTATGTCTGTGTGTGTGTGTGTGTGTGTGTGTGTGTGTATGTGTGTGTGTGTGTGTTTGAGAGACGGAATGAGAAAGAGAGAGAAAAGGAGAGAGATTATACTCCACTACCCTAATTTGAAATCTTTTAAAATGATGTCTTATATCTTGAATATTAATCTTACTCCCTGTTTTCCTGATTTATAGATTTATGGATGAGAGGTTTCATAGTTTGTATAGTTTCCTTAAAAATGGAATTTTGATAGTAATGTCACTGAATTTAATAGAGATTTGATTCAAGTATTGCTTCTCCTTACATGCTATAATTTTTCATTTCTATATGACCTTTTTATATTTTCTTTAATTTTATTTTGCAATTGTCTTCTTAGATTTTTATTTAAGTTATATTTTGTGGTGATTATTATTTATCCTAATACATATATATCACATCATATGTCTTCTTTTATTTTTATTTAATTTATATTGTGTGGTGATTATTATTTTTCCTAATATATATATATCACATCATAACTGCTGATATATAGAAACACTTTGGCTTTTGTTATGGAGTTTTCTCTGTTCAGTCAACCTTGGTGAACCCTGTGTGTTTTAAACTAGAAAGTAGTTGCTGACGGATTCATTAGGATTCCTATATACTCAAATGTGTCTTCTACAACAAACAATTATTTTTGCTCCTTGTTTCCAGTCCTTAGGATACCTTTTTTTATGTGTATTTTTACTTCATTGGATAGGACTTTCAGGATTGTATTGTAGAGTAAATCAGTTATGATTATTGATATATTTGGATTGCTTTGTTCAAATACAAGTTCTTTTTTAACACAAAATTCATCTAACCCATGTTATTACACATTACTTCAATCAAATTAATTGTATTTTTAAAATTGCATTTTATTTTTCTCCCAGAGGGAAAGCTGGATATTTCACTTGTAGTTTTGAATTATTAAATTTTAATGTGCACATATGAATTAATCAACAGAAAGATAATCAATGTCTATCAATCTGCCAAAACAAAGGAAATTGTACTACTCTCATAACTTCACAAATTCAATTTGACCTTGTTTTTGACAGCAACAAAAATGAATCTATAACTCTTATTTTTTAGAGTAAACAAATTATTAGATTATACACTTTACTCTTTATTTTAAAAACAGCTTTAAGGAAATGTAATTGGCATACATTGTGCATCAGATATTGTGGACATTTTCATAAATTTGACATATGTATACACCCCTGAACCAGCACCTTAATTAAGGCAGTGAACTTACTCATCACCCCTGAAGTTTCTTCCTGTTTTTTGACATTTCTTCTGCACACCCGCTTAACCCACAGGTAAGCATTGCTCTGCTTCCTAACATTTTGCTCTAGTTTTTATTTCCTATGATTTTATGTAAATGAAATTACACCTTGTATACTCTTTAAAAATGTGTATTATTTCACTCAGTATAATTAATTTGAAATTCAAGGGAAAGCTTTAGATTTAGCAACAATTGAACATTTTTAATTTACCAAACTTTATTCCAAAGATTGCATCAAACTTCTTTATTCCAAGTTTGATCTCTTTGTATTATATCATTAGATTTTTTTTATTCAGCAAATAACTTAAGAATTGAACTAACGTTGATTGGTTTAAAAATTTGGAATGCATTATAATTTTGCTTACTCATAAATTATATGTTCATTGACTAGGCTGATATATTTTTGGCACCTTTTATAGGTCAGACATTGCTGCTGTTTAATGTTTAGGATGTGATGTTAAACCAAAGAGGCAAACTGCCCTCAGACAGCTTACAACTAGCTAAAAGATGATTTCCAAATTTGTAGGAACAAAATATAATATGGCGATGGTTATTAAGAGAAATAATAAAGGGGTAGAGACTTTCTGGAATAAGAGAAATAAGGCCAGTTTAAGAGAAGATGCTGGAGGTAAACACACTTTATCCAGTGGTATATGAATGAAGGCTGAATGTGAAGGTTCCAGACATGTAGGGATCCAAGTACACTAAGCATAGAAAAGCAAAGTTCTCATGCATGAGAATATAGAGGACTTACAGGACATAAGTGTGGGTCAAGTGAAATAGTAGATAGAAGAGAAAGTAGCACGGAAGAGAGAGCAGCAGAAGTAAAAAAAAGTTGAGGCAAGAACAGCATTAGCTTCTGAGTTCCCATACATCGGGCTTGTCCAATGTCTACAAGACTTTGGTTTCCACAAGTGTGAGATGAAAAGTTAGATAATTTTGAACTGTGGAATGAAATGATCTGATTTTCATTCTTTAAAAAATGGTTTTTCTTTTATAGTTATAGTGTATTGTGTATTGTGTATTGTTAGTGGATAAGAAGAGCAGGTAGAGATATAATTCTGTGGCTCAGGGCTGGATCAGAGCTAGAAAAGATTCAATATAATAGAAAGTTGTTGAAGGCAAATAAGTGGGTAAGAAATTCAATGTGGATGTTTGACTACAGAAGGAAAGAGGAGAGAGGCAGGATCCAAGGACATAATGGTGCTTCGTGTTTTCCTAATGGTTTCCTTGCTATTGTCCAAGTTCTTTATCTCTTCTCAGTTGTATGTGTGTATGCATGTGTCTGTCTTTCTATGTGTTGAACACTTCTCTTACACATTCCACACTTCCATATTCACTCTAAATCTTCCACAACAGGCTTTCAAGCTCCCTGACACTCTGGATGTGCTGCTGTCCTATCTCCTCCATTACTGGTAATAGCTCCAAGCCCTGTCTCTCACATTAGCCCTCATTCCAAATTTTTATATCTGGGTTTTTAATAACTCTGGCATTTTACAACTCAGTGTTAAATGCAATTGCCTTCTTGGTTCCAGGATGTTACCTTTTAGGTAGTTTATCCCAAAGACTTAAGTAGCACTTATCAATTTTCTTTATAGCTTTTCTTTTGCCCATTCATAAGATTATGTTGAATTTACCAACACAAACAGTGTAAACAGTAAACACTCCATTTTCAAATGAAAATCCTAGGGTAAATTTTCTCCTTTGTTATCTTACATATTTAATCCATACCCAATTTTATTTTATTTTATCATTGAAATGATTCTTTTGTCCTTGTTTTACTCTTTTTCATCCCTAAAACATATTTGTTCAGGGAACTTCCCTTGCTTTGTATTATGGAACACTGATTACTTGATTCTTAATATTATGTATTCTTATAAAAAAGATGAAGAAAAGGGAATAAAGGTCAGGAAGTGCATTAAACAAACAGATAAATTTCTTAATTGCAGTATGCTTTCTGAATATTTTGTGAATTGCAAGAGTTCCATAATGTATATAGTATTTAACAAATCCTCTTTTTGTGGAGAATCTCATACATAAATTATTCTGCTCTGAGAGCATCTCAAAGCTCTGAATATCAGAATTTATTGGAATAGCTTCAGATTTGTTCTCCCTTCAGACTGGCTTCCTCCAAAACTTCCTAATATTTTGAGTCTCATTTGTAAATCTGATTATTTACTTCCTATATTTAAAGCATTCAGATGGTTCTTTGTTGATTTTAGAATAAAGTTCAAAATATTAGGGGATGCAGATGTTTCATTTTATCCCTTTCTTCCACTACTCATTCTCAGACGTGCAGACCATAGAATTATTTGAAACTCCTGAACTCTGCTTTTCTTACATCTCCATTTGGTTCATACCCTCTCTTCTTTTCTAAACAACTCTCTCCTCTGTTATTAGCCAAGATACCTTTCACTCCTGCATACTTTTTTCCTTCTTTCCAGCTACAGATTGGTTTGTTCTCTGCTGTTGTACTCTCAGATTTCCAAATGTCCATATGCTTATATCAAAAACTGTCAGAACAAAGTCTCATATTTTCACTTCATGTGTCTTTTTCTTTAGTGAGATTAATCTCCTTACACAGAGACTGGTATCTATGTGGAACAGATAAAGTGGGTAAAATAATTAATATGTTCTTAATTTTGTATTCACCTAAAAGTTTAGATGAACATTTTCTGCTATGAATTATGTAACTGCTCTTCCTTAAATGAGGATTTGCTTCTGTTAATATTTTCTTGTCCATTTCCCAATTCCAGTGTTTGTTTTTATTTTGGGTAAAATTAGATTTGGAATAATGTAGATACCAAAAAATTAGTAGAAAATTTTGCTCTAGTTTCCATTTGGTAGGTGCTGCACAGTTCTTTGTGTAATAAGTATGTGGAATGATTTGCTCTCCTTTCCTCTTATGCTTTATTATTCATCTTATGAGGCATATGTGATGATCTAATACTTAATTCCAGTTAAACTTCACATGTTTTCTCTCCAGTACGATTATATTATATGTGATTATAAGTGTCACATTTATCTCACAGATGGTGCATGTTAAAGAAGAAGTCAATGTAAGCCAGTTAGATTACTGTTATTTTACTTTATTTCAAGTATTATTAGTGAAAAATCTTCTTTAAATTAGTTAAGACTTTTCATTTTATAATACAAATAGAAATAAAAGTGCAAATGTGAAAAACAGAAAATATAAATATACAGATGCTTTATGTTTCTGTATAATAATGGGGACAACATAATTTGGCTAACAGTTTTTAACATTAGATGTCTATATTTCCATCCTTATACATTTCTCTGAAGAAATTCAATTTCTAGGAAGGTAGTGATACTATTTAATTATATAACCTGTCTAATCTGGTCTAAGAGATGGATAGATTAATTTAAAAAAAGCTTCATGGAGTATACTGCTGGCTACTTGCCATTTTTAAATGTTCCCCAATAACGCTTTGATGGGAAGTCTGTTAACTAGTGTGCATTAAGTTGAATTTGCTTAAGTCCTGATGACATCTTAATTGTTTAATAAAGTAAAGTAAGATAGTAATATATTTATAATTCTGATATATCTTTAACAACTATTTATTTTGTCTTTAAAAAACAGAATGAGAAACATTCTGAAGAAAGAAAACATAGGAAACTTGTTAATTATGGTCACTATGGTTATTTCACTGGTTATTAATGTTTTTCAACATATATTTGTAAGAAACCACTTCTTGTCAGACACAGTTCTCCATCACAAGAGTAACAGGTTTTGAAATCTCCTCTAAAAGTCTCGAGAAAGAGGCACACACAGAAGGAATAATTCCATAGTAAAGTATGTACACACAGTATGCGGAACACATAGAAGGGGAAGTCGATCTTGGCTTCAGCATTTAAAAAGGATTTTGGAGACCTGGCAATTACTTTGGGTTTTCAAGAATGGGTCTGTGTTTGTTATAATGATGTATCCCCCTTTTGTAGAACAAAAGGATAAACCAGGACCAACTGTGGAATCATTTTAAATATAAGCTTTGGCCAGGCGTGTTAGTGCATGCCTGTAATCCCAGTGGCTGGGGAGGCTGAGGAAGGAGGATCTGATTTCAAAGCCAGCCTCAGCAATTTAGCAAGGTACTCAGCAACTCAGTAAGACCCTGTCTTTAAATAAAATACAAAATAGGGTTGGGGATGTGGCTCAGTGGCCTAGTGCCCCTGAGTTCAATCCTTAGAACCTGCTCCCCCAAAAAATATGAGCCTGGAACTACCTTGGTATCCTCTAAGCCAGATGAAAACATGGTTATAATTGTCACATAGTAGGCACTGGCAAATCTGCCAATACTTTGGATGTTGATTTAAAGGAGTAAACATTCCTTTTCATTGTCTTAATGATATTGTTAATCTTTATCTCGGTTTTGATTATCCCAGGTATGGAGTAAATCATAATTGATTTACTGATATAAGTAGTATATAAATTCACTATTTTGTACAAAAATGTATTAATTTCTAAATAGTTTTTTAAGAGAAAAAATCCCTTGATTTTTGTATGTAGTTCATTTACTAATTTCAGTCTTGATACCCAGATCATGTTTATCCAGCTTTCCTGAAGAAAAAAGTGTTTTCACATTGTTACCTCTCCTCTGTGTTTGTATATCATTTAAAACTTTTGTTACAAGCAAATCAAAGGAAAGCATCGGATGCTTTGCTCCTGAAGGCTGACTGGCTCATTGAGGGAAGTCATTAGAACAAGTCCAAGAAAGGATAATGAACAATTAAAGCCACATATTTATGTTACAAAATAGAGAACCAAGAGATATCACTCATGAAATGAATACATATAAACAAAAATCCTAAATCCTTTGTTAAAACACAAATGTTGAATTACATGTTATATTTAAAAACACAATAATGTTTTAGTTACTCTAATGAGTATACCAGTATCCCATAAAACATTCACACAAACACAACTGTTTATCACACTAAAAATCTTTAGCTTAGCTTCTCGATATTTCCAAAATGTTTTCACAGAAGAAAAGGAATAAAATGCAAAGCTTGGCTTTATGCCATTTTTATAATATTTTCTGTTATAAACTTAAGACATGAAGATGAAGAGAGACACTAAAGAGAAGTCATAAAAGGAGTAACCATAAAAATACCTTTTAAACTTATGAATAAAGTCACTACCAAAATTGAAAAAAGTCGACTAAAGAAAGCCCTGAATTATTGCAATGCAAGATCTTATGCAATTTCTCAGAGCATGTATTGACTCATGTATTTCTCTGAAATGGAGACCAATTTTGTAACTTATTCATGTATTCAATTCGTTTGATGTGATATTAATCCAAATCAGTCCTTAATATTTAATTTAAATGTAGTAAGATTCTACATAGAATGAGTTAGTAAATGTTACACATACAACATACACATATATTCAGCACACAGAAAATTAAAATATTTTAATAAATATTTCATGATAGGTCTTTTGTCTATTTTTCAAAGTGATCTTAATACTTTTGAATCAGATTTTTCTTCATGTGTCTCTCTTGTAATTTGTCCTTCCTTCTCCTTCCTCCTGCTCCTAGACATTTTTCTATTTTTTCTTTCCTATTTCTTGAATTTCTGATTCTTAAGAGAAATTGATAACTTGATCAGTAAATATTTGAAATCTTTCAACATGCTTGTTCGTTAATATTGTCCAAAACAATTGCCCCTAACAAAAGAGGTTAATGGCTTCATCTTCCATAAAGGTAAACTAGTCTTTATTGCATAGAATCTGTGAATCTCTATAGAACATTGCATTTGACTCAGCTTAAACAAAGTTAGAAACAGGTTAGGTTCTTCCCATAACTGTGTGTGATTCAGTATATATTGCATAATGATGTTTAACAAAATACCCAAGGATTTTACAGTATCTTCTATTCCTAAAAACATGAGCATTTGGTTTGGAACTAAAAAGTCTGTTAATTAATTTTGAGTCATTCCATCTACTTTTCTCAGCACTACTGACAAAAGAGGGGAAAGTGTATCAGCTATTAATAATCACAAAAACATCAATAGTTCTTTTAAAATTCCATCCAAATTCTGTCTCTGCTTTAATTTACAAATTACTTTTCTACATTTATTTAAATCCTTCTACAAGATTGTTCTCTCAGAATAGCCTATAATTTTTTAAGATTATTGCTTTTCTATTTCCAAAATTGTGACATGTATCTTCCCACATTTTAAATTGATCTGGGTAGATTTCCACTAACATCTAAGTAAAATATCAGAATGATTATCCTGCTTGCCCTTCTCCCCTTCCTTTCCCAACTTATTTTTCCATCTATTATCATTAGTTTTCTCCCTATGAAGTTCGGCATTTGAGTTTAAAAAACATGCTTTATTTTCCTGTTTTTCCCTTCTGTTCCACACTGATATATTTAAACATTCTATATCTATATTCATAACTTCATACTTAAATCTCTGAAATAACTCCCTAATTGATCTGCTATCTTTCCCTGTTGCCATTATCCTGCCAAGCCTTCATTTCTATCTCAGAACACAGCCACTAAAATACATACTTGTTTATGTTACATCCTACCATATCTCCATTCCCCAAGTTATTATCCCTTAACAAGTTCCATCTTCTTTGAGGTAATAGATTCCCTGGAATGTTTTATATGTGGTGTTCAACAGGGGGAGGTTTTTTTGTTTTGTTTTGTTTTGTTTTGTTTTGTTTTTTCCCTTCCATTTATTGGTTCTTTTTGTTATAAATGACGATAGAATCAATTTTGATGTAACTATACAAGCATGAATATATATTATTCTTGTTGGATTCCCACTCTTATGGATGTACATGATGGTGGGATTCACTGTGATGTTTTCATCTATGTACATAGAAAAATTATGTGATATTCATGTTTGTTGAAAAACAGATTCTAAGTTCAGTTAGGTAAGATTGTTTCTAGGGTTTACTGTGTTTTTGTTTCGGTTTGGTTTTTGTTTAGTTGGATTTTACTTACCTAATGGTCTCAAAGGAAATTTAAAAATAAAAATAATCTGTGAGGTAAAAGACCATTTTTATTTTGTGATATTTTTCTGTGTATCAGGGAAATCTTATATCCTTGACCCCACCTATCAAATGTGATAGATATTCTAATTATTAGGGGAAAAGTATATATATAAAAAAAAAAAAACATCCCCCAGAGGAGAAAAACACTATTGAAAAACCTAGAAATACACAGATGTCCAAAGTAGCAGAGACATTTCAATACTTAAAGAAACAATAGGCATCAGAAGTTCTGAAATGGAAGATAAACACAGAAACAAATACACCTTCTTGAGAGTAAAAATGCATTTTCTGAACAAATTCATTCACTGAATAACATCAGAAATTTAGTTAGTTCAGAAAGAAAAATATGATTGAATTTAAGGGCAGAATCTGAAACTATCTAAACAAACTCATAGAAATGCTAACAAAAAGGAAAAAATAATCAGTAACACAAAAATAACAAGAAGTTTTACTCACAAATGATTGAAATCTCAGAGAGAGCTGGGGTATTTAAAACACAATGGTGCCATGAGTGCCTTTTTGTGAAAATTATAAACGCAAATTCCAAAGGTTCTAATAAATTCCCAGCTGGATAAAAATGTAAAATGAAAACATAAAATTCCTCTTCAAGAATTATCATAATAAATTTGTTGAAAGCAGTGGGGAAAAAAAATGGAATGACACCACAATGGAGTTCTAAGGATAAGAATAACTGCAAATTTTTTTTTTTAAATTTTTATTTATTTTGTATTAGAGCATTGTAGTTACACACAGAAGTTGGGTTTATTTTGACAAAACCATACATGCATGCCATTTGATTTACTCCATTTCAGGTTCTGTTCCTTACCCATTTATCTCCCCTCCTCCTTCCCAGTATTCCCCTTCCTCTACTGATTTTCTTTTTACTCATTCATTCATTTATTTTTTATTTAACTGCAGACTTCTAATGAGGAATGACTTAAGCCAGAACTGGTAATTGGTGAAATAATTATGCTGAAATCTAGCAGAATAGTAGATTTATTTTCACTATCAACCATCTGTATCTCAATGATGATTATATAACACTCTATCTAATACCAGCATGATATACTGGTTTTTCAGCAGAGTATACCAACTAAAACATGAAGACATGAAGACCCATGAAACTGAGTTGAAGACAAAGAGACAAACCCACATAAATATAATTATCTCATACTAGACAAGGGATCCAAAAATAAACATTGGATAAAAGATATCCTTTTAAACAAATGGTTCTGGGAAACTGGCAATCCATATGTAGCAGAATGAAATTTAACCCCTATCTCTTACCCTGCACAAAACTCAACTCCAAGTGGATCAAAGACCTAGGTATTAGACCAGAAAATCCATACCTACTAGAAGAAAATATAGGCCCAACACTCCAACATGTCAGCTTAGGAACTGACTTCCTCAACAAGACACTTAAAGCATGAAAGTTAAAATTGGGAATCAATAAATGGGATGGTATTAAATTAAAAATCTTCTTTACAGCAAAGGAAACAATCAAGAATGTGAAGAGAGAGCGTACAGAATGGGAGAAAATCTTTGCCACTCAAACCTCAAATAAGGCATCAACTTCCAGAATATACAAAATACTCCAAAAGAAGAACACCAAAACAAACAAACAAACAAACAAACAAACAAACAAATAACCCAACAATAAATCGGTAAAGGAACTAAACTGAAACTTCTCAAGAAATACAATAAACAAATATATGAAAAGATGTTCAACATCTCTAGCAATTAGAGAAATGAAAATCAAAACTACACTGAGATTTCATCTCACTCCAGTCAGAATGGCAATTATCAAGAATCCAAGTAACAATAAATGTTGGTGAGGATGTGGAGAAAAGGATATGCTTATATATTGTTGGTGGGACTGAAAATTGGTGCAACCACTACTGAAAGCAGTATGGATATTCCTCAAAAACTAGGAATGAAACCATCATTTGATGCCATTACCCCACTCCTTGGTAAATATACAAAGGAGTTAAAATCAGCATACTACAGTGATGCAGGCACATCAATATTCATAGTAACTCAATTCACATTAGCTAAGTTATGGATCCAACCTAAGCTCTCTTCAACAGATGAATGTATAAAGAAAATGTGGTATATATACACAATGGAATATTACTCAGCTATAAAGAAGAATCACTGTATGACATTTGCTGGTAAATGGATGGATCTGGAGATTACCATACTAAGTGAAATAAGCCAATCCCAGAAAAACCAAGGTCAAATTATTTCTCTGATATGTGGATGCTAACACACAACAAGCGGGTGGGGAATAGAAATACAATGGATTAGACAAAGGGGAATAAAGGGAAGGCGGGGTAGGACAGGATTAAGAAAACTTATGAAATGAATCTGACAGAACTTTCCTACGTGCCTATAGGAATATACCACAGTGAATCTCACCATGTGTATATCCACAAGACTATGGTCCAAATTAGAATAAGATATACTTCATGTTTGTGTAAAATATATCAAAGTAGACCCTGCTGTCATGTATTACTAAAGTGAACGAATAAGAAAATAATAATATACTTGTTTTCCAAGTGAACAGAAAACACACTCACCAAGATAAATTTGAGATATCAAAAGATGTATTTGTATATCTAAATGGACTAAAATCATATAAAATATGCTCTCTGACCAAAATAAAATTATTGAAAGTCTATAAGGCAGAGATATTTGGGAAATGCCCAAGTATTTGGAAAGTAAGCAAAATCCACATTAGCCCCTCGGTCAGTAAAGATTTCATAACTGAAAATGGTGACTATTTTAACTGAATGAAAACTAATAAAAATTTTATGCAAACAGATTCAACAATATAGATGTACAAATTCACTAAAAGACAAATATCCAAAATTTATTTAAGAAGAAATACAAAATCTAAATGCCCTAGGTTTATTAAAGAAATTTAATTTTCTCTTAAAAATCTTCCTACCAAAAATAAGTATGCCTACCTGACCTCATTGGTAAATTCTGTGAAATTGTTAATGGAGTAATAAATCTAATTCTATCTATCTAGAAAAAATACTTTCAAACTATTTGTAAGAAATCATTACCCTGATCTTATTTTGCTTGACACAAATCTCTCGGCTCATTCATATTCTCTGAGTAATTTTTGCGATGCCTCCTTAGTGTTTTTATTTCTTGAATCAACATATATTTTAAGTAGACATGAACATGTAACAACCTCATATGTCTTCTTGTGTAGTTGGACCCAAACATTTCATTATTAACACTGGTAGACCCTGTTTATTAATTTTTTAAACATCTATTTATTTGTTTGTTTTAGTTGTACACAATGCCTTTATTTTTATGTGGTGCTGAGGATCGAACCTGGGCCACGCACATGCTAGGCAAGCGCTCTACCGCTGAGCCACAACACCAGCCCCCTACCCTGTTTATTTTTATTTCTTGTTTATATTAAAGGTAGTACAGGAAGCCTGGTGATACAACCCTGTAATACCTGGGGAGGCAAAGGCAAGAGGATCATGAGATTGAGGGAAGCCTGGGCAACATAGTGAGACTGTACTTTAAAACAAAACAAATTATATTGAGGTTTTAAAAGTTATGTGTACATGTTTGTTATTTTATGATACTCATTTCAAGGGAGTAAAAAAGGAGGGCAATTTTTGATAACATAAATAGAATGCATGTCCGATCAATTTGCAAACTACTGATGTTTATGATTGGGATTTTCTTTTTCTTTCTGACTCATTTATTTCCTCAAATCAATGAGGTGTTCATAAATGTGTGATTCCACTTTCATTAAAGTTACTTTAGAACTAGTACGTGTTTTATCAGAAATACTATTATCTCTCTCTCTCTAAATAACTGGCACCTGATTTTCATTTATAATTCAATACCATAATTACATTTTCCAAGTAGCCTTGTTTACACTAAATACAAACTTGATTTCGATGTTCTCCTATATATTTTCATTGCTTGCATATGTATTTGGTGCTCAGTCTAGGCTGTAATACTTGACTGATATTTCCATTTCTTCAATTTCTTTTGGTACAAAAGAAAAATATTTTGCCTTTGGAATGCTATTTATTATCACCATGCCCACTATAAAATATTAGAGATATAACCTGAATTAGGTGGAAATAAACTAAATGGATACATATTCTGTATAAACATTTATAAAATGGCTTATCATAATCTTCAAAATAGTTCAGATTTTGGTTAATACATTTGATGCAGATACTTTGTGTTAGCCTCCTCTTTCTGCATCATTACTCTGTAATTTCCACATGTGCTCCATGGTAGGAGAAGCTTATATCCACATGTGAATTTCAGTTACATTGTAAGTTTCCTTTCATAACCAGACAAGTGTCATTCTAACTTAATTTGTTATATCTCATGGGGTCCTCAAAATATTTGCTTTTGTTCTCTACACTAATTTAGTTGTATTCTACTGAATATTTAGAACTCAGGCATACACTTCCCCCTCTTTTATTTCATCTTGTCTGTCATATTGGAATAATTCATACAACATTTTCTGAACTCTCCTTGGTCATTGCTTCTAATTGATAAATGATATTATAGGGAGAAATAAGTCAGGAGCAAATGCACCCCAGCGAGCATTTGAAAAACTGGCTTACTGATTTCGAGTCCTTTCAGGTGCACTTAAATTTGCTGAGAGAAAAATAAGTCCCTTCTTATATACCAACATCTCTAGTATATTTGTTTTCTTATTAGAAAAATTTGTTGGTTTTGCCTTAGAATATCTACCTCTCTCTGGAGAGCACAAACTTCATATTTTTTATGGCACATATGTTAGAGACCTAAAATTACCATTCAGGAAAGAGCACAGATAATAATTAGACCACAAAAGATAAACTGACCTAAGTCTGGCAGATTCCAATTCTCTATTCTCTAGAGGCTAAATTAAATTATAACCTTCCCTTTCAAATGTTTTAGGTAGATGCAATATCAATATGCACCTTTTAATTGCTCATTATGAGTGCTTAGTACTTCCACTGAAGTGGAAGCATCACATTAAACAATTTCAAAATAATGACTCTTGAGTCATTTGCCACAGTGAAACAATGTAAAAATCACAACTTGTCAGAAACTGCTGGGGTCTGGCCTCAGCAGGGGTTACAAACGCGAGTGCTCAGCAAAGTACAAAGGCAAAAGAGCAGCGATGGAAAAAATAACACACTGACACACGAGTCAGGCTGTGGAAACTTCTCTGCTTTATTTTCAGTTTGTACAAGTATATAAGCAATATTTCTTGGCATTACACATTCTTTTACATCATAAAACTTATGAAAGAGGTTGAATCATTTACTGATTACATATCAGACATACGTATCGAGGCTACATGCAGATAGTTACACGAACTGTACATAACTATCTGCATATGTTATAATTTTTACCTCATATCTCTAACTTAGTCATTCTTTCTGCATACTGTTTAAACTTGTTTGATAAAAGTTAATTTTGTCTGGAATTTTAGGGCATTTATTGTTTTTCATAACAAGAAGCAGGGAAAGGGAGAGGCAGCATTGAAAGACTTTTGTTCTAAAGATTTGTATTACTACATTAAATTATTTTGAAAATAAGAGGGATTTATCTTCAATCACAAAAAGACTTTTAAAGCTATTTAATTAGGAACTTGTTATTTTAGTATAAATTATAGAAAAGTTTATTTATGTTTTTAGTTTTAGATTTTAAATTAATTTATAAAATTAGTCTCATTATAAGTAATTGAAATAGCGATACCTGGTGGCCACATGTATGAATAAAGGACAGAACAGCAAGTAAATAGGAGAACCTATGCAGTCACAGTTAACTCTTTCAGCACCATGATATCTTTCATGAATAAAGAGAGGGTTTTATCAGCAGAAAGGTTATAGGGGAGCATAGGGAACATGAGCAGATCACATTGGAGGAACAGCCATTAGCCTATCTTTGTGGTGGTTTGATTTTTCATCATATGTCAGGGCAAAAGCCCTGGGTTAGGCCAAGTCTACGTATCAGGAAGTGAGAGACAGCCAGAGAGTTGTGTTTTCAGCTGAAGTGTACTTAATGTCCCCAACATTTTTCCCCTTTTTGTTTTATTGATGGGAGCCCACCTTACTTGAGGGTGTGCCTGTCTTAGGTTGCCCCCCTCTGGGGGTCTTACCCATCTCTGGCTACCACCCTAGCACTTCAGGTGGACTTACCCAAGGCCAGCAAGCTGCGGCCGGCCGAGGGGAAGACATGGGACAAAACAGTCGCCTTTGGGAAAGCTTCCCATGGATGATTTAGACTTCCACATCCTGTCAAGGACCGTGGCCTAGTTCATAGGGCTCCCAATCAGCATTGCTGAGGGCAGCATGTTGTTGGCGGACCACCATAAGCTGTACTGATTTGGCCCTGTCCTTAAGGAAGATGCCACTAAGATGCCACAAGAAACTAAACAAGAAATGGTTGCTGGCTAAAGAATCTCGTGGTATATCTTTTAGAAATTGGACTTCCTTCCTTGACAGAGCTCAATTTTTGATATGAAACTTATCATATCTACTTATCATATTGGTATAATAGTCAATAATTTTGTGTAGCTTATAAATATTTATTAGTTGTGATTTTATCCATATATGAGTAACTGTTCAATTACTGTAAAGTAAGATTTTTATGAAGATAACTGTACATTTAGCAATAGAGAAATTCAGGCAATTTACATTTACAATAATAGTAAACTTGTTTGAAAAGCAAAAGGAATTATATCTCAAAAAATCATATTAGTTTATGTGCCTTTAAAAGTTCTCATTAAATATAAGATGATGAACACCAGAAGTTTGTAGAACTTTGAAAACTAAAATAAAGATGGGAAGTTTATATATATATATATATATATATATATATATATCAATATCAATTCACATATATATATATGAATTGAATGTGTTTTCTCTGTGCATGTGACACTTGCAAACAATTTTCATTAGCATAGAAAATAGTTGAGCCCCACAAAGCTTAATTCAAAATTCAAATTGAATGATAATCTGAGCATGTCTACTTTTGTAGGAATTATTTTTAACATCCTGGGATTGCCTCATGAGCCATTTGCAAACTTGCGTGCTATTTTTTCTTGTACCTATAATGAGCTGTAATAATAAAATGGTATTCCCTCAGCCTCTTCAGTTTTTACTTGAGTGAGTTCTTTGATGGGGTGTGTGGCTCCTTTGAGAATGAATGACTTCACTTCAAGTTCCTCTTTCATGGATAACTCTTTACAGTACATAGATCTGTCTTCCTTCAATAACCCCAAAAATCCAATGCCTCAAAGTTCTTTCCCAGGTAGTGGACACCTGAGCAGCCATTGGGTATTTCTTTTTCCCCTTCATCTTCCCTCCCCCTCCCCTCCCCTCCCCTCCTTATTCTATTCATTCATTTTTCTCCATAAATCAGAAACTTCCCTATAAGTTTCAGGAAACATTCAGATTGAAGCAGAATAAACTATGGCAGGATGTGAACAACTATACTCCTCCTTTTCTTCCCAGTCTTCCAATCCAATACTTATATTCCTTGATGTCACAGGATGATGCCACAAACTCATGACATCACATTAGAATAGGAAGAAACAATGATCAGTGTCTATTTCTCCATGTGTTGATAATTTCCAAGTAACTCAGACCTAGTTCTCTCACCAACTTTTCATTATAATTTTATCAGTGACTCCAAGGTGGAAATCATGGTTGGAGCTTATCAAATCCTCAGGAGTGAGATGTTGGTGGCAAATTAGTTCAGGCATGGTTAATCTCAAGAGTGATGCTTTGTGGGATCCTTCTTTATTTGGCTTCTAGTGGTAAATTTTCCCTTATTTTCCCCTGACTACTATCTCCAAAACAAAATGCATATTTCTGTCACTCTTTTGTGTCTTTTTTTTTATTGTAGAAATCACCATATGCAATCTTCAAATTGACTTATTTATCACAAATGCATTGCTTTTTTTTCTCATGAAAATATATTCAGGAGAATACATTATTTGTTCAGTCCAGTTTTCTGTTTTATCTCCAAAACTCTAAGTAATATCTAAAATGAATAACTATTCACTTTTAAAATAAATGGATGAATCCATGAGTTAGTATTCTTTAAAAAGGATTCAAATTAACAAATCATTTAGTTTTATCTATAAACTTGCTGCTTTACATTGTAAATCAGCTTAATCCAACTAAGTCATATAGATTAAGTTTTATGTGCTTAAAAAATTAAAATATAGTTTGAAGATAAGCATTTGGTAATTTATAAAAAGTATAATTTATAATTTATTAAAAAATAATCAAATACTATCTTTCAAAGTGGGAGATAGATCATGTGCTAAGTAATTGAATGGAAAGCAAATAATACAGAACTTCAAAAGGGTATGTAGATTTAAACTAAAGGGCTCAGTCTAAGGTAAATGGAAATGTTAGAACAAAATGGAGACCTCCAAAGATCAATAACATTATTTAGAATGGTGAAGAAGAAAAGCACTACAGGAATGTTTATAATATACAACATAAAAAAATTATCAGCATAAATAATTATGAAATGTATAATTAGTAGAATGCTACTAGAATAACAGTTTGACTTAATTAGTTTTATATAAGGGATATGTATAAAAAAGTTAACTTCATTGATTCTGAAATGTAAGGAATTGATGAGAGACAATGCTGATGGTGAATACATCTTACAAATTATTATTTTTTAATTGGGAAGAAACTATCACAAATAAATTCACAGAAAAAATATACTTATAGCTATCAGTATAATTTTCCCTTAAATGAGTATCAGATGACTGAAAAACATAATTAAATAAAATAAACAAAATAAGCATAACGGCTGATCTGAGTCATTGATAGGTGACTCAACTCTCCTACAGTCTTTGCATGTTTAACTTTGACATAAACAGATGAACATACAGAACTAAGAATGTATTTGTAAACTAACTTTCTTCTGATATATTTTTATAACATAACATTAGTGCAAGGGAAAACTGTCAGTAAACTTGAGTTGTAACTCCTACAAAATAATAAGCTGAAGTTTCTAGGGAAACCTATGAAAAATTAAAAGGATCTTTAAAAAATAACCTCTTAGGCCCACAGTTTACAAAAATAAAGAAAGAAAAAGAATCTTAAGTCACAAATCTCTTAGTTCTGCATCTCCCAATAAAAATGATTTTTCTATTTCTTATCATTAATCCTTCAAGCTACTGTTCAAAACAAAAATTATTCTTCCATCTTGCCATGAATCTGTCAAAGGCACTGCTTCCAACAAAATTGACTTCTCTAATTTATGTTTCTTTCCCTGAATTTCTCGAGCTTGTGTTCCCAATTTAACAAAATAAAATAAAAATTTTATTCTGTATTTTGAGACCTTTGGTTATAAGAAAATTGCATTTTCATTTGGGTTAAAGTTTTCTTGCTGGTACACATATTTTTTAAAAAAATACAATATTCACACTGAATATACATTTATTTCCAACCATAAAAAAAAGTTTTCTTGACTAGACCATTTGAAATTATGTTCATTTAAAAACGTGTGTCTGTTGAAACACATAAACACGTTTGCAATTATAAATGTGTTTTAATCTTGTAGTTTGTTTCATAATCATGTATTCTACAAGGATTATTTTCTATTTTAACAAGATATATATTTGATACAAATGTTTTTGTAAGTTGGCTTCTTTTCATATTTTTCTTTCTTTTTTAGGGGAAAATCTATAGTTGTAGAGAAGAAGGGAGAAATGCCATAGCTTAACTGAATCTTGAGTGACAAGTGCTAAATCTGGCGAAATAAATCAGTTCAGTAGGTCCTTTTCGGTTGCTACATTGAGTTAAAAAGTTATGGTTCTAATTTCCTAAATAATTTATTTGTTTAGGTGCTTGAATCTATTGTGTAGCAAACATGTAGTTGCATAACTACTGGAACTATATTAAATGACAATGTACCCAATTGGAACCAAAATCACTAGAATCGCTATTACCTATGGAAACATCTCATGAGAATTGGCAATGCAAGCCCGTGCTTTATTCAAGAGACTTTATAGCTTTCCTTCCCTTCAAAAATAACAAGTGACTGACTCATTCTTACACTGAAAGACAATCTTTCTTATATGGACATTATGATATTTCAAACTTTTAAAAGAGAGGTAGATAAAAATCAAATTAAAAAATCAAATCAAGTCAAAAATCCACCATTTGACCCAGCTATCCCACTCCTTGGTTTATACACAAAGACTTAAAAATAGCATACTACAGTGACACAGCTACATCAAAGTTTATAGTAGCACAATTCACAATAGCTAAATTGTGGAACTAACCTAGGTGTCCTTCAGTACATAAATATATAAAGAAACTGTGGTTTATATACACAAAGGAATATTACTCACCATTAAAAGAAAATAAAATCATGGAATTTTTAGGTAAATGGATGGAGCTGGAGAATATTATCCTAAGTGAAGTAAGCCAGTCCCAAAAAGCCAAATGTGGAATGTTTTCTCTGATATGAGGATGCTGATCCATAATGAGTATGGGAGGGTGAGCATGGGAGGAATGGAGGAACTTTACATAGGGAAAAGGGGAGGAAGGGGAAGAGAAGGGGCATGGGGGTTGAAAAGATGGTGGAATGAGATGGACATCATTACCCTAAGTACATGTGTGTAAACACGAATGGTGTGGCTCTACTTTGTGTACAACCAGAAACATAACAAATTGTGCTCTATATGTATATTATGAATTGAAATGCATTCTGCTACTATGTATAACAAATTAGAATAAATAAATAAATTTTTTTTAAAAAAGTATTGGCTGGATGATATAGGGGAAGTCAGAAGAATACCAGTTTTTCAAGTATAGTTTAAATGTAGTTTTTTGCCTCTAATAATTTGAAGGATATTCTTAAATAAGCATGAGGAAACAATGAGAACTATATTTAGTCACCTAACCAAACCTGCTTACTATCCTTACCTGTTCAAAACTACTTTAACATTTCACTGAAAGTCTAAATTTTGTCTTTCTTTCTTTCTTAAAATATTTTGTTGTAGAAAATAATGTAATTTTAGTTTCACCAGTTCATCAAGTTTAGGGTATTGGAATATGACCTTTATTCTTTTCATCATGTGCACTAACATCTTGTATGATACCAGGCACATATAAAATTAAATGAAATGCTTTTGAATTAAGAGTGAAGAATGAATTTGAATAATGCAAATGTTTGATTCCTAAGTATTTTATAATCAAACCACTTTATTTAGATCATTGAATGATCTAAATGAATCAGATATATAGACTGATGTATAAAGAAAATAAAAACTGAAAATAGTTATTCATTTTTAAATTTGCACACATAATAACATTCATTACCTATATATGGGTATTTTTAAACCAAAATATTCTCTACAGATAATTTTTCACTGTCATCAGTATGAGGCCTATACATCATCAGCTGCATCTAAGTTTTAGCCCAGTGAAGTTAGAAAGAGGGAACTGACACTGAGTGGAATCATGACTTTGAGGAGAATCCACCTCATCAGGGAACATAGTCTCTATTTCAATATCATTTGTGGTTTTACTATGACTGCTCTAATGCAACACGTCCTTTCATAAATATACTAATCTTACTCATTTTGATTACATATTTAGATGATTTATTATGCTGGTCATTATCTCAACAATATAAGTATTAGTAAAAATAATGCCACGGGAGAGTCTGACAAATTTGCCTGAGTGAATATCATCCACTAGTTTTAAACAGAGAAAATAATTTGCTGATTTATGTTAGGAGAATGTTTTTCATAGATCAAAAATTCAACATTTGATATTGAATTTTGGAATCATGGAATCATACATTTGAAATAATACATTTGCTTGACTTAGCTTTATTTTAACCATTTTTTCAAGCCTTGGAAGATTGAGATAACACCTCCTATTAGGAAAGAGAGCTAAGGACAGATTTGTTTGTTCTCCACAATAAAAAAAAAAAAAAAAAAAAAAATGCCTAACTTCAGGTTAAAGGTTTTTCAGGTTTCTGGTAGCTCCTTTAAAGGATCTAAGGTTTTTAACTTCTGGGATACTCAGCCAAGTAAGTACAGTTTCTACTTGAGCCTCTCCAATTGCCCATGGAACATGGGGAGCAAAGAGAATTCTCAGTATGAAGTTCATCCTGCCTGGTGTGCAGAGTAATAAATACCTTTGTCTTTGACCCGGGGATCTCATGTTTTCTGTCATTATCCCTGAAACTGTGTCAAATTAAAATTTTAGCTTTCCAGAAAGATAATATCCAAATCTTTTGGAGTTATCAACAATATGACTTGACTATCTAGAATATAAATGGAACTTGTAAAATTACAACTGTTTTAATCTAATTTATTATATATTAATTAGTTATAATTGGGTTATTTGATGAGAGTTTGAAATAATAACATTTTACATAATCTGATATTCAAAATTAAAAATTTGTAGAATTATAAGTTTTACAACTTTTGCAACTAAAGTGTGTACTTTAATTCATGTTAATAATAATATTTAATATTTCCAAGAAATTTTAATTTTATTATCTTATATTTTGTTAACTGGCAGTCACAAAAATGTTGATACAAAGTGGTAAAAAACCTTGGTGAAAGTTTGGTAAAAGCTAATATTTAAACTAAAGGAAGACTATCTGGTTCCTAATTCCTAATATGTTACATACACCCTTGATATGTATATTTAATAAAATATTTTTTTTCTAAGTCTGGAGTTACTAGATAGAATTCAGTAACAGAGTTTCAGGAAACTGGAAAAAGGTTAGATACAGAGCATAAACTATGAAAAATATGTCATCTTTCACACCAGCATGTTGAAAGAAGTTTTAAGGGAATTTTAATGTGACTTCTGCATAAAAAAAGAATTATCAATGTATAATATCTTGACACATTAAAATTTATCTTCATACTTTATATGAGGTTTTGGATCATCATTTATTTTTAGTTAATACTTTATTGTAATTTAACTAAAAATAAATTTTGTGAAAAAAATTTAATAGCTACCAAATACATTGTGTGAATGATTACACAAATAAAAATTAAGCATCATAAAGCATATTTAAATTGATAAAATTTATTTTGGATGATTTTTATACATCGAGTGGTTTAAACATTAATTCTCTAGCAAAATATAGTAAAATGCCTGTTTTATAATTTTGTTCCCTAGAAAAATGGATCAATTTACAATTTGCATGCAACTTATATTTTATTTATTTAAAGAAAAACTGTGATGATACATAATAATTGTAACTATTTACTTACACTTGATGTTGAATTTTTGGAGTCAGGGTGATCAATTTTTAGTATAGTAAAAATAAACTGTAGGTGTTTTTACTCAAAATATCATTTCTACGTCATATGAGATTATTATGAATTATCTTTTGATTTTTTTATATTTTTAGTTGATATAGGAGGTCCTAATAAATTTGAATAAAAATTCAAAAAAAGTATTCACAATTTCAGAAATAAAATGTCTGAAATTTTCTACAAAGCTGCTTAATATAAAACATCTGGAACTCATAAAAATATCATGATTATAAAGTTGAAATGCATGACTATGTTAATATATAAAAACAAATTTGTGGGGATTGCTCAAATTAGGGCACATAGAAAGCATATGCTGTAGTGGAAGAAATGACCCCACATATACCAGTACAACAATTAACACAAATGGATAAAGTGCTTCTATTAAGAGACACACATTTTCGAATTGAATGAAAAATCCAGTTATATGCTGCTTATAAGAAAAACACCTAAAATATTAAGACCAAAGCTCTTTTTTTTTAAATATTTTTATAGTTGTAGATGGATACAATATTGTTATTTATTTTTATTTTTATGCAGTGCTGAGGATAGAACCCAGTGCTTAATGCATAGGAGACAGTGCTCTACCACTGAGCTACAAGCCCAGCCCCCAAGACCAATGATCTTAAGATAGTGGTAAAAACAAATAAAACAGCTATGAGATCTATTAATATATGGAAACTTATAGTCACAACAAAATGCTGTTAGAAAGACTGGTTCATGAATAAAAACAAACAATAAAATTCTCCTCAATTTTTTTAGCACTTGGGAAAAAATGTGTAAATTAATAATTAAGTTAATTCATAGACCAATTAGTGAAGTTGTCAATGATAATGAGATTTTTTATCTACTATCATTTTTTAAAAAAAATATTTATTTATTTATTCTAATTAAGTATATATGAGAGCAGAATGCATTTTGATTCATTGTACACAATTGCAGCACAACTTTTCACTTCTCTGGTTGTACATGATGTAGCATCACACCATATGTGGAGTAATACATGTACCTAGGGTAATGATATCCATCTCATTCTACCATCTTTCTTGCCCCCATGTCCATTCCCTTCCCCACCCTCTCCTTTGCCCAAAGTTCCTCCATTTTTCCCATGCATCCCCCATTATGAATCAGCATCCACTTATCAGAGAGAATATTTGGCCCTTGTTTTTTTTGTGATTGACTTAGTTGGCTTAGCATGATATTATTCAACTTCATCCATTTACCTGCAAATACCATGATTTTATTTTCTTTTAGTGCTGAGTAATATTCCATTGTGTATATATACCACAGTTTCTTTATCCATTCATCTATGAAGGGCATCTAGCTTGCTTCCACAGTTTAGCTATTGTGAATTGAGCTGCTATAAACATCAATGTAGCTGAATTACTATAGTATGCTGCTTTTAATTCCTTTAGGAATAGACCCAGGAGTTGAATAGCTGGGTCAAATAGGGGTTCCATTCCAAGTTTTCTAAGGAATCTCCTTACTGCTTTCCAGATTGGTTGCACCAATTTGCAATCCCACCAGCAATGTATGAGTGTGCCTTTCGCTAGGCCCAGGACCACCCCTTCAGACCAGTGCAGGAGCCCAGGCCCAGGTTATTATCATCTTTTACATATTTTGTAGTGCACATGTTTGGGGTCATTGTGGTTAAGTAATTTGCATATTTAATAAATTGTGAGTCTTTGCTCTAGAATTTTAATTCAAACAGTATTGAAAAATTACTTCTCATACAAAAAACTGCAGAGAAATTTAGTTTAGAAAAAGCAATAGTAAAAATTAAAAACATAATAGAACACAAGTAATCATTTGATGTAATCAATGCATACTGAACTTTATATCTAAAACCTTTAAAAACTCTCATTCTCCTTAGGATGTAGGGCAATATCTACAAAGACAGATCATCTATCTTATCAGCAACAAGTATAGCTCCTACAAAGAAAACTGACACATAAAGAATAATTTGAAACAAATTTTTCTTGATCACAATGCAATCTAGTGAACAATCTGTTAAAAAGGTAACAGACATTTGAAAATGAAAATTAATGACATAAATAACTTTTATATTCATAAATTATCTTTTTGAAATTTCAACCCATATATTCAATAGTAATAAATTTTTTTATTATTATAGGAATACCATATTCCAAAATATGTAAAAGGAATTTTGCAATCTAGAGGGAAATTTGTATTTACATATTTATGTTTGGAAAGAAAGTCTGAAAATGAATGATGCAGTTATCCAATTTACAAGTCATAAGAAAAATAAAGTGAATTTAACTAGTTGGAAGAAAAAAGGAAATCTAAGTTCAGAATAAAATTAATTTTAACAATATTTTAGAAGATCATAAAGCCAAATTCATTTGCTGTTTCTTCAGCTTTCTGTATCTCTGAAATTGATACCTTGTGATCCTAACCAATAAAATGATGATATTAGGAGGCTGGACTTTTGAGAGGTGAGGGTGAATGAATGAGATCTGTTTCCTATAAAAGAGGCCTTAGGGAGCTTGCTTGCTCCTCCACATGAGGACACAGCAAAAGTGCACCTTACACACTGGACGTCACTAGACGCAACTGGAGCCTTGGAACTTGGACTTCCTGGACTGTGTAATTATGAAAATAAATTTAAAAATATAGATTTGTTTATAAGTTGCCCAGTATATGGAATTTTGTTTTAGCAGCATTAACAAAAAGAACTTTTTTATTTGAAAATAGTAATATAATAGAAATGGCTCTGGCAATGTATATTTTAAAGTAAAGAGGTATGTGGTAGGGAGGAGAGAGATCACAAATAAACAGAACTAAAAGTGAAAAGGGGAAAATTACAGATATATAGGTTATTTAAATATCAATGAATCTTCAGAGGCTTTATGAAAATTAATTCAAAACCTTGACAAAACTAAATTATGAATAAATAGTGAACTTGCACAAGAAATGTAATCACTAAGGAAATGGAATTTACCCACAAGATATAAAACTAAATAATAAAAAAAATGAGCTGTGAGTATTTTTTTTTTACCAAAAATTTTTACCAAATATCAATGAATTTTTTTACCATTAATTTCAACCAACAAAATTTGGATCATATAATAATTCAGCTGATAGGAAAGAAATGGCAACAATCTCATTTCATCAAATTATTATAACAATGTTACTTGTAGGGAAAATTCTAAAATGATTCTGCAACATTTTTCTCTCTCATTCAACCAAACACTGAATTCCTTAAAGAAGTTTTGTAGATATAATTCCCTTTATAAATTAGTTTTTAAATATTAGGATTATCAGCAAGGGTCTAACTCAATCACATAGCCACTTTATTTATTTATGTTTTTTTTTAATTCAAAGTTGTATTTATAACAGTAGCATATATTACAATTCATAACACACAAATAGAGCATCTTTTTACATAACACTGTTTGTATACAAAGGATATTCCTACTGTACTATTCAAATCTTCAATCATACATTTAGGATAATGATATCCATCTTATTCTACCACCTTCTTTTTATTTTCCCCTCCATACTCCCTTCCTCCCTCTTTTCCCCTCCCTCCTCTTTGACCTTTGTAGTATTCCTCTAATCCTCCTATGTACCCTGACCCAACAACACTGTGAATCAGCCTCCTTATATCAGAAAAAATATTCAGCATTTGGATTTTTGAGATTGACTAATTTCACTTAGTATTATATTCTCCAACTGCATTAATTTACCTGTAAATGCCATTATTTTATTCTCTTTTATTGCTGAGTAAAATTTCACTGTGTATATATACCACATTTTCTTTACTCACTCATCTACTGAGGGGCATCTAGGTTGGTTCCACAACCTAGCTATTGTGAATTGTGCTGCTATAAACATTGAAGTGGCTGTGTCACTGTAATATGCTGCTTTTAAGTCCTTTGGGATCCAGGAGTGGGATGGCTGGGTCATAAGGTGGTTCCATTCCCAGTTTTCCAAGGAATCTCCATACTGCTTTCCATAATGGCTGCACCATTTTGCAGTCCCACCAGCAATGTATGAGAGTGCCTTTTTCCCCACATCCTCTCTGACATTTATTGTTGTTTGTGTCCTTAATAGCTGTCATTCTGACTGTAGTAGTTTTGATTTGCATTTCTCTAATTCCCAGTGATGTTGCAAGAACTAATATCAAGAATTAGTAAATGGGATAGATTCAAACTAAAAAGCTTCTCAGAAACAATAAGTGAGGTGAATAGACACATAGCCACTTTAAATACAGAGAAATCAAAGACAGACTTGAAAAACTAGAAAGATTTCAAGAATGACATGTAACCTGAAGATAGAGTGAACCAAATGGGCAGATTCTAGACACTGAAGGCAGCCACATAAGATAGCAACCAGCAAAGAAATGTAGACTTTAGTTGCCATCCACAAGGGACTGAATTCAGTCAACAATCTGAATGAACTTGTGTATGTTTCTGCACTAGAGTCTTAAGAGTTCAGCTTCCCCATGATCTTCATTTTCTCAAAGACCCTTAAGAGACCACCCAGTTAAGCTTTCTGAGACATTTGACCTATGAAGCTGTGATATAATAAATGGAAGCTGTTTTAAGATGCTAAATTGTTGATAATTTGTCACATAGCAATAGAGAGCTAATATAACAATGAACCAAATGAACATATTTGACATTGTAAAAACCTAGCCCATTACACAGACACATCTACATGCAGATTCTTAAATGAAGCAATGGTAGGCTCAATCAAGTGGTGAAAAAACATTTATTACTCCAACATTTCTCCCAAGAGTAGAAGTATCATATTAAACTTTAAAGACAAAGGTGAGTAAAAGAAAGGGAAGGGGACAGGAATAGAAAGACAGTGAAATGAATCTGACATAACTTTCTTATGTACAATTATTAATATACCACATACAATGAATCTCCACATCATGTACAATAAAAAGACTGGGATCCTAATTAGAATAAATTTATTTCATATTTGTATAAATAAGTCAAAATAGACTCTACTGTCTAAAAAGAATTAATAAAAAATAAAAATAAATTTGACTCTGAGACTATTCATGCTTTTAAGGAAATAAATGCAAATTTAAGGAAAGGAAGGAAATTACATGACCCTTTAGACATCATTATATATTTGACACTTTTTTGATTTTACTGTATCTATTTTGGAAATCAGTTTGTTGAGCAGAGTTGACCTCAAGAATAAAATGAGAAACAAATATTAAACTAACATTTTCAAATAACTTCATTTTTTATCTTATTCATCCTATAAAATTAGTTTTCATTTTTGTGCTCTTATCCATCTTCTGCTCAATTCTGTGTTGAATCATATTTTTTATATAACTTGAAGTGGCATGTGGGTTTGTTTTTTTTTTTTTTTTTTTTTGTGTGTGTGTGTGTATTCCCTTGTTGTGAAGGTTGTTCAATCAGAATAATTTGCTACATTTTTGTTATCTCATAGTGTATTTTCCTGCACTATTGTGTTTGTCAATTCTGTCCATTAAATTACTTTTGTATTACTTGGCTATGATTAGAATGAAAGCTCTTTTTTTAATAATTTTTAATATTTATTTTCTAGTTGTAGTTGAACATAATACCTTTATTTTATCTATTTTTATGCGGTGTTGAAGATCGAACCCAGGGCCTTGCATATGCTAGGCCAGCACTCTACTGCTGAGCCACAACCCCAGCCCAAGAATGAAAGCTCTTTGTCAAGAGTCTAGGTCTTGTTCGTATTTAAAGCCTGCATCGGCCTGTAGAGTGTACAGCTCATATTAAATCATAGTAATGTTTATTGACAGAAAGTGAATATTGATAACTTCCTCTTGGAATAGTAATGAAACTTAAGTGAACTCTTTGTTAGAGACTAACATTTTGATTATTATTAATATAATTTACATTTTTATTATATCCTTAAAATCTGGCATTTCTTATTTCTATAGCATGAGAGATTATTACTATGTAACTATGGTACCTTAAATAGAATGAAAATATACATATAAATTATTGAAGGGCCTGATTTTCTTGGTAGATGCAACAAAACTAGGACTGAAATTTCAATTTCATTCTTTCTTGCCGCGTTTATGAGTTCTCGGCAGAACATAGCATTCTAGATCTCTCCAAAGATTTTAGCACAATATCTCACAAATGCAATTATAACATTTCTATAAAAGACTGGATAAGTGGAAAAGCCCCCCGAATAGAGATGTGGATACCCAAGCATCCTTCGCTCATGAAAGCATTTCCCATTCTGGCTATCTTGATGTATGTGTGAACCATACCCTCAAAATAAATACTCCTCAGGCATGATGTTCCAATTCACGATTGCCAAATGAAATTGTTTATCTCTTGTGTTGCACAAATTTCAAATGTCTCGGAGGCAGAGTAGGAAATATACTGCTTTCCTTGGTAATAAGCTTGATGGAAATTTTGAATAATGCATGTTAATTTTAAAGAAACTTGTGAGTCCTCCTTTATTACAGTGGTATTCATTGCTTTAATTTCATTATACGTGGTTAGTACAAAACAATTTGTTTCCTTTTGAAGAATCTCTTAAAAGCAAATTCATCAAAAACGATCAAATTCTGGAGCATACATATCTCAAAATGGAAAATTATTTATTTAAATAAAATCAAGCCAACATCACTAATTGATGGATAAGTGGACATCTTTACCCTCTAAAGCTGTATGAAATGACTGCTGGGCAAGTATGTAATCATTAAAATGTGTTGACAACAATTTAGTTGTTATCCATGGAAATTGTCAAGCATTATTCAAAATAAAATAAAAATGAAATCAGTTAGACATAGTATAATATTTTGTTAGAATTTTTTCAGTATCTGGATAAAAATTGCTTATATGTTTCCCTTCTTGGAACTTAACATGATAGTGGATGATGGCTATTGTGTTTTCTTTTCTCTGCTTTTCCTTCCCAATAGATAAATGGTATAGGACGTAACAAACCACCTCTGTCCTCTGTTGGGGAACATTTAACATTATGGGATATTCACTGTGTGAGATTTTAATCATGCCATATAATATGCTTGAGTCATATTCTGAGTCTTAGACGGGAATGTGGTTAGGTAAAGAAGACCTCTACTAAAACAAAAACTCTATGCATATTTAGGCTTCTAATTTTCAAAATTTTCTTGTCACTTGAGGAAAACATTTTTTTTCCAGAAGCAATCAAAAGCTCTGAATGGAAATCAGTGCATGTAACTTTTGTCTTAGCTTCTGAAGTTTACATTCTGTCAGAAAGTACTTTATCTTTCCTACCTACACTTAGATGAAAAAAACAGAACTATTAAAAATGGTTTGAAAATTACTATTTGACATACTTTTCAAAACCCTTGTATAAGCCATACACTGAACTAATAAATATCTACTCATGGAATGACTTGATATTAAGTTATTTATCACCTTAATATGAGAGACTCCGGGAGGTTTTTCATTTTCAGTGCTACAAAGACATAAATTAAATTAAAATATATCCAATAAAAGATAAAAATGTTAACGATGTAAACAACAACATCCAATAGAATAAATGTGAATTTAGAATATGTGTATATGTGTGTGATCTGCTATGTTCTGAATGTTTGCCATCAGTTCATATGTGGAAATACTGACCACAGAGACAATGGTATTAGGAGGTGGAGCCTTTGGGAAGGGGTCTAATCCTGAGGGCAGAGCTCTTAGTAATAAGATTAGGGCCCTTATAAAAGAGGTTATAGAGTAATCCCTCACTCCTACTACTAGGTGAAGACACAGTGAGGATGAACCAGAATACATGGCTTCACCAGACACCAGTTCTGCCTTGGTGTTAAACTTCCATGTCCAGAAGAGTGAGACTTAAATTTATGTTCTTTATAAGCTACCTAGTTTATAGTATTTTCTTATGGTGACCTGAAAAGCCTAACTCAAAAATATTCATAGTAAGTAGTAAAGTTGGGATTCAAACACAGCAACTCCTGAAGGACTATGCTTTATGAGGTGAACAGTTTTATATGCTCTGTGTTCTGGCAGAGTATTTTTGTAGATATCATTTTTGTTGTGGTACAATACGCATAACACGATTTACTGTTTTGATCATTTTGAAGTGTAGGCTAGAGTGGAATTTAGTATTTTCACAATGTTGTGCAACACCACCAGTGTCTATTTCTAAAACATCATCAGCAACACAAAGGCTAATCCGGTACCCATTAAGCACTCCCTCAATATCCCTCTTCCACCCTTCTTTCTTATACTCTGACCACTTATGTTTACCTTCTCATGTTTTTTTATTCCTTTTGCCATTGATGTGTTTTGGCTCATTTTTATTCATTATAGATGTGTTGGCAATGAATGTTATAACTTCTGTTTGCCTGCTGTGCCTTTATTTCATTGTTGATACTTATTATGTATGATTTTTCTTGAAATCTACATAAGGGCACTTACAGACAATACTTTGAGGATGTTATTACATTGGTTTTGAGAGATGTGGTTGGTGGAAGGGGTTAATCTGAAGTTAGTACCTTCAAATAATAGCATATGCAATTTTTTTCCAGCTTTACTTGAAACCTTTGCCTATACTCTTTTGTAGTTATATTAAAATGATTCTAAGGTTGAGTTATGATCATTTATCCTGCCTACAACTCATAGAGATTGCAGAATTTGAGCAGTTTTATCTGAGAACAGTTCTGATTTAGTCCCAAACTATATATCTTTATATCTGGCCCTTTCACAAGCTGCTTCTGCTTCTCCAAGTGCATCTAGGTTGAAATATCTCATTTTACCTTCAAATTTTTTACTTCCCATTCGTTTTCCTAGCTCTGTTTCTCTTTTTGAATTATCAGTAATTCTGCTAATATTTGTATTCCAGTCTTATCATGCCTCCCTCCCTTCCTTGTGCCTATTCTGCTGTTTAGTCTCATATGAGGAGCTATTTTACATTTCTAGAATTATAATTTTTGTATTTTCCAAATCAGATTCAGCATTTTGATAACCTCCTTTCTTTCATATGCTTGCACATTTTTTCTATTATTGTTTAAACATATTATACGTGATTTAATAACCTGATTTTAATTTTTTTATTTACATTCTGTTAACCATTACAGGATACATCTTACAGAAACTCTTAGTCTATTTCTTTTGTCATTTTATTTTCTTATAGATATGGTACACATATCTGCCATATACCATAGCACTATTGTATTCAGATAACAATGAAGCTCTGTGAAAACATCTGTTGCTATAATTAGGGATACTTTTACTCTGCAAAGTGTCTAGACTGCTGACACTACTCAGAAATTCTACATATTGCCTATGATTTAGGTCATTTTGGTTCAGTGACTTATACAACTTCTAGTCTCACACCTGCTTTAGACTGGAAATTATGAACAATCAAGCAAGAGTCTTGGTACCACACCCTCTCTTCTCCTAAATTATTTACAATCTCCTTATATTGAGGAGTGCTGTTTATTTTCCAGCCATATTTATTTATTATTCATGTTCACAGTTAGGGCTTTATATTGGCTTCTTGGTCTGAATTTTTAACTTATCTGTCCATGGCTTATTTTTTGTACTTGTTGGATTAAAATCACAGGACTAAATTTAATCTCCTAGATTTTGCCTAGTTCCTCAGGACAACTGTAACATCCTTGTAAGATTTCCTCTGAATTTTTGTTTTCTTCTGGATATTTCTTTTCTCTTTTTTATGTTTTTTAACTTTCTTACTAACTAAGCTTAGCAATTAAACCCTGTTCAAAAATACCTTGCAGGAAAGTGGATAGAATGTTTAGGGTGCCATACTGCCAAAAATACAAGTACTACCATCTTTCTTCATTTTATTTAATTATTTGAAGGATAATGTACAAAGAGGAGTTATTGATTCTGATGCAAATCCTTAGTAGACATAGCATCTCAGATTTTTCCTTTAGCTTAAATGTACAAACGTTTTATAATCAGAGAGTGATAAAACTTTGAAATTACAAATAAAATTACAGTAAAAAAAAGACAATAGGAATTTCTCATTCAGTGATTCAAAAGAAATAATTTCCACATAATCTCCAGATGCCTTTGCTGAGTATAGATCCTCCCAGGCAATTAGCCACTGCTGCCTTTGCCTAACGGATGAGGTACTCTGAATTGCTGGCTGTACTCTATTTCTTTGGCTTCTACCCAGATTCTCCCTCTTTGCCTACCAATTTCCATTTCTGACTCACTCTGGTTTTCCCCTTTTTAATTTGGCTGCTTCCCAAATAATTGCCTTGGTTGGCATGTGTTTCATCAACCTGCTCAACTATGCTCAAAAATTGCTTTATTTCTACATCTAGCTCCAACTTCAGAGAAAACTCAGTGTTGCAAGGACCCCCCCCCCCCCACACACACACACACACTCCAAAATGAGTCTTGCTAATTTCTTAGGAGAAAAGTATCCAGTGTATTCATTTATTGAATATAGTTAATTTGAATGGGAGGCAGTTGTGATTAGCAGAGCAGTTTTTTGTTTGAACCATAATGAACCATCTGAGTTTGAGTCCCTTTTCTTCTGTTAACAATACATGTGTAAGTGTGGAGAAGTCAAAGTGTGTGTATCTGAAAAATTTGAATAAGAGAATTTCCATGTTAGGGGTGTGTTGATGATTAAATGAGAAAAGACTATAGGGCTTCAAAAACTGTACATTAAGGGCTATATACTTCACGTGATCCTAGACTTTCTTCTCTGGGTGGCTACAACTTCTAACTTTCCCATTCTGTGTCAAACTAATCAATAATAGAATAGTCTGGGGAAACAGTAACTTTCCCAAGAATAATCACTGTTGTTCTTGAGATTTGCAGAACTGAGAAAACATCTGAGAAAACACAAGATCAAGATCAGATGTGTGACATTTGGCCATAAATCCAGAACCTTCACCTGCTGTGAGAATGTGCCACCAGTCTGAAATTATGCATCATACACTACAACCAGACTGAGAGCACCCATCACCAATCTCCATAAACCACTCTTAAAATAAGCTTCCTGGCAAAATGGATTTTTTTCCAAGTCTTGTATCTTCTTTTTCACTTAGCTTTTCTAATAAAGTCATCTTCCTTGTCTCAAAACTGTGCCTCTTAAAATAATTGGCTTGTTGTGAAGTGAGCAGGTGGATTTGGCTTTTGTAACACTTTAAGTGTTCCATGTATATAGATGTGTACCCAAACATGCAATATAGAATATGTACATATATTAACATTATGTATGAAAATATAGATATAACCTGTAAAATTTATATTAGACATTTTAAATATATTTACCTAAAAGTATTCACATTTACTTAGAAAATACATTATGTAGTGTCTAAAATATATGTTAATGAAACATACTACAGAAATATGTAAAAAAAAATAGGTAAAATGTACACTATATTGAAGAGATTTTCATTTGAACTTTAAGAATAGGAAAGTGGAAGAAAGATGTTTGCATGAATTTTAAAATTTATTTAGTTCATCTGAAAACAATTTAACCTGCCTTGAATTGCTTTTGCTTCTTTCTCTCCACCCGAATCAACATTTCAGTTTAACAAGGTCATTTTGTTAATTCCAATTTCCATTCATCTCTTCCTATTCCAAATTAACATGAATGTGTGTTATCTGCATTACTACTTTATTTTCTATGGATGGATATATAGTTTTTCAGGAACTTGACTGAAAGTCTCCTATAAGATATGACAACAAAATGTTATCCTCTGTCTATTGCCATAATGATAGAAAATGTTAAATAATTATAGTTTTGGAACTACTGAATCTTGACTTCCCAATCCCAAGTGTCTTGAAGTAGATATATATATTTTTTTATTATCAGGTAAATTATGTGTGGTAGGTACAGCCAATTATTTTAATGAAGGGAAAACAAGACATTTAAAAGTAATATCTTCAAGGAATTATTTTCAAACTTCTATCATGATAAAAACCAAATGAACAGGAAAATCAATTACCATGATAGTTTGTTTTCCAAGGGCAAAAATAGGTAATTATGAGAAATTATCTAGGTACTTTAGGACATAGAAATTAAAGTACTGGAATAAAATATCAAAGATAGTTTACATATTAGTTGCCCCTTTTTTCCTCAGTGTGCATCAGCCTGTGAGGCTAGCTACTACCCATTTCCCTTCATATACTCAAGAGGAAGCTCAATTATTGGAGAAGTGGGATTCAAGAGACTCTAGGTCCAAAGAAATTGGGCATAACGGATAGGCACAGACATGTTGAACCTGTGCCTATCTGTGTTAACACTTGAGATGTAGAAGTCCACTTTTCATATGTATATTGTTGAAGGAGCCCTAATTAGGAAGGGCTGTTGTAGCTAGCTGGAAGCCATGGGTTCCACCTGATATGTATGTGACGCACCTGTAGGCACCCGCAAACCTGAAGGTATATAACCGGGTGAAAGCGGTCCGAGTTAGGAGAACGGAGAATTCAGTCAGCCGGGCAGTCACTCGGTCGGTCAGAAGAATCAGAGCGGCCAGAACGTAGGCAGAGCGCTTACAGAAAAGAAACCAGATAGAAGAAGTAATGACTGGTCAGAGTAAGGCCGAGGCTCCCGAGGAAGACAGAAGACAGAAGACAGAAGAAGGAAGAAAGAAGAGAGAAGAAAGAAGCTCTAGTCTTTCTCTAAGCTAAGCTCTATCTTTCTTTAAGCTACTCTACTCTAAGCTAAGAAGAAAAGCTAAGCTCTATCTTTCTTTAAGCTACTCTACTCTAAGCTAAGAAGAAAAGCTAAGCTCTATCTTTCTTTACTCTAAGCTACTCTACTCTAAGCTAAGAAGAAAAATCTTTCTTTCCCTCTCTAAGCTCTAAGAAAGTAGAAGTAAAAGTAGTAAAAGCTTAACTCTGCCTCCGAGAATTTTCCTCCCGTGGCGGCGCCGTGGCTGGCCGTGACAGGCAGCTTACATATTGTGACACTCTTACTGTATCTGATATGAAGCCATGAAGCAATATGCTACCATAGCTTACTAACTAGAATAATCCCCATAAAAATGAAAAAATGTAACTTATTGCCTGATTACCTACAACACTAAATTTCCAATTTTTGTGTTAATCAGAATAACCTGTAGAACTTAAAACAATTAGAAATGAGCTAGATAAAGAAAGGTAGATCCCACATAGATTTACATATAGTCTTAGAAACTTGAATTCATAGTGGTAGAGTATAGAATAATGATTACCAGAGACTATTAAGAGTGAGGGGGAAGGGGAACTGTTGATCAATGTCTATAATGTTTCAGAAAGACAAGAGAAATAAGTTTTGAGATCTATTGTATAATGTGAGAAACTTTAACAAAGTTCTCCCTTTCAGTCCTGATGCCACTAGAAAAATGAAAAGTCACAGATGCCTGATGCATAAGCGTTAGGACTTGTGACTCAAACATTTCCTGGGCTGGGATAACAAGGTGTAGCCCTAGGAGTAACCATGCCTACTGGGGTTGATTTGGACCCACCTATTCCATTGTATCTTATCCCTTTGCCCTGTTTGGGATAGAATGTTCCAGGGAAACACCCTTTGTCTTCTCTGCTCTTGATTCCCACTCAGGACATGAAATGGGTGTGGACTTCCTAGATGACACTCAACCTGCTGAGAGCAAGACATCACCAAGCTAGCATCAACCCCCAGCAACCTGACTCCTTGCATCATCTGAATGACTTCTCCCCAATAAAAGGTTCAGCACATGCTCTTCACTCTCTTTCCATGGAACCTTAAGGTCAAAGAGGAGGCAGCACAAGACCCCCCAAAATTAAGGTAATTTTCTCTCTCCATGTGATTATTTTGTGCAGCCCAATTTACCTGGAGTGACCTTAATTGTTTAGTAGTGAGGATGCGAGTAGTGAGGTTGCGACAGCATAACATTCTTATCTATTGCAATAATAATATATGACATATTTCAAAGTAAGATAGTGAATTTCAAATATCTCAGTATAAAAAATGATAAGCAAGGTGATTCCTATATAGATTAGCTTCTTCAGCCACTCCATATGTATGACATCACACTGTATGTCACACCATAGACCATAGAAGTACACAATTATGAGTTTTAAATTCTAAAACAATTAATATTTTGAAAAAATTATCAGACATTTGAAGGATCTTATAGGCACAGAAACAATTAGCTGTGATATAACAACTGTATTTTTAATTCTATAAATTAAATAAAACCTATATTGTTGCCGCCTACAGCAATGATACCGCGGGAAAGAAATCAGTGGCAGACTGGGAATGAATGGTTTCTTTATTCTTGCTTCTTCTTCTCTCCTTTCTCTCTCCCTCTCTGATGACCCCTGGCCTGGTTAAATACTCTTCATCCATTAAGCATACACGTGTACAGGTGCAGCACAGAAAGATTCTTAGTCAAATTCATTAAGGTCAGGTGTAAACAAGTAAACGCCTCCTTATGGCTCTCAGCCAGCCGCCATCTTAGCTACTTCCTCATTAAAGGCTCTTACACTATATATAACAGGAAATATAATATATTTCTTTGATCAATAATTAGGATTTGTTTCATATTCAGAATAACAAGAGCATTGACTATTGATTATAATACAATGCAATATGTTTTGGGGAGATAGGAAGATGGAAAGTAAGGGTATTGGTTGTAAAAAAAATAAAACTGAAAATCTCATTTACCACAATAAAGAGCAAATAATATCAAAAATTTTAAAATAAAATATTATATTTAAATACACAAATTGATGTTCAAATGATATCTATGATCAGTAATATTTATTGCCTCCATACAAAACTTGGATCACTAGTGTTAAAGTAACAGTTAATGCAGTGAAGTTCCAGAGTCAGACAAGTATTCTCTTTAATTGAATATCATACAGATTTTCCATGAATGCTTTCTGAATGTTGTTTTGCCATTTTTGTGTACCTTCTTAATGCTGAAAGTGTGAAAATTTTAAAGGTCATTTTATAAGTATTCTACAATTGCTTCTTTAAATAACACCATTAGTAATAAATATGTTTCTCAAACGTTATATAACAGATAGTTTCATCTTGTAATTGCTAATTAATTTAGTAGTCAAAAGAAGATAGTATTGAGTTTATTCATGATGTTGTAATTTACTTCAACAATTAGAAATATGTACATTCACTCAAATCAGAGCTGATTTGAAGAAAATAAAAATCCTTTGTGAATCCTTTATTGAAAATCAGTATCTCAGAATTCATAAGTTCCCCCTGTGCTTTAGTCTTCTAGCTCTATTTTTGTGCTAAGATGCCCCATGCCACATTATTTTCTGTCTTCCTACACCAATCCACCCAGTGTATTGACTCACCTCTTTTTCTCTTACTCTGCTTGTAAATTTGTGTATGATCATTAAAGGAATTATTTCTTATCTAAATGCCATTTTTAATTTCTATAAATCTGTGATAGATGCAGTATATTACCTTGAGAACTTTGATTAAATATATGTGTAACAATTTCTATGTTCATTTTCTTTTCTTCAATTTTCTATATTTTCCCATCATTTATCTAGAATTTGTTTCATTTTTATGTTTGTTTTTAAAGGCTTTGCTCTAATATTTTGTTTGCCTTTATATCTCACTCATATTTTTATGAGTGTGTTCTAATGACTTCATCAAGTTTAAGGAAAAAAACTTACTGTTTAATCAAATAATCAATTCCTCAAAATCTTAATACCATCAATAGTCACATTATTTTGAGGTGCTCATTCATTAAACCTATTCCGATTTTATGGTTTCAATCAACATGGTAGAAAAAATAATAAGTATTTACTTAAGTATTTACTGTAATGGTTAATTTTATGTGTCTACTTGACTGAGTACAGGAAGCCCAGATATTTAGTCAAATACTTATCTGAAAGTTTTTGTGAAGATACTTTTAGAGGAGATTAACATTTAAATCACTATACTGGTTAAAGCAGATTGTTGTCCCTAATGTGGCCGGCCCTCATTCAATCAGGTGAAGACATTAACAGAACAAGAGTCCTTACCATCCTTGGAGTGAGACATTTCTTTCCCTGACTACTTTTGAGATGAGATATCATTGCTTTTTCTCTGTTCTCAGACTCAAACTTAAACAACAGTCCTGAGTCTCATTTAAAATGAGAGCTATAACATCTGCTCTCTTGGCATTCCGTGTTGCTGATACACCCTGAAGACATTGGAAATTGTCTGATTTCATAAATTCATGGGCTAATTACATTAAAATACATCTCTCTCACTTCTAATATATCTATCTATCTCTATCTATATCAGTGTAGAAAGTGGTCTGATAGTTTTGTCAATATATATTACATGTAGTATATGTAATATATATATACAAAAATATACATATGCCCCATATGTATTATATATACAAATAAAGATATATGATCTATATATACAATATGTGTACTATGCATACAAATACTATATGTAGTATATATACAAATACTTTGTATAGTTTACTATACATATATATACAAATACTACATATAGTATTTGCTCTATTTCTCTGGAGAATTCCCTCTGTAACAATCACCAAAACTAAAAGAAACCTTACATAATTTTCTTTAAAATATATCTCATGAAATTAAAGTACATGTTTGTGTTGAACTATGAAAAATTTTACATTTTATTTACTTTGTTTTTAATTTTAATACTCTTTAAAATGCATTCATTTTAACATAAAGCCTAAAAGTTATGTTTTTATTTTTCATAATACATTCCATTTTCTTGACATAAAATTTATAAGAAACAGAAATGTATCTCTGAGTGTAGAAAGTGGTCTGATATTTTTGTCTATGCATAAGTAAACAATAGTATATGGACAGGACTATCAGATGAGCTACAAAATGATAGTAACTTTTAATATTATTAGATATTTTTATTTAGCTTACCATCCATCACTATGAACAGATGATAGTATATAAAAATTACTCAACAGGCACATGCCAAATACACACACACACACACACACACACACACACATCTGTATATACATTTGCACACACACACACACACATATGCATTGTTTAGGTAGGTAAGTAGATAACACAGAAAGGGAGGAAGAGAGACTCAGAATAGTAACAAGATGATAACATAAAATTATATGTAAAATGCAATAAGGAAAAGATAATTAAATAGAATTGAGGACAAACAAAACTGACTGAAAGGATGCTCCTAATCACATTTAAATCATTACTGTTATTATTCCATAAAAGAAATATTTATTAACTGCTCATACCAAAAATTTTAAAGTCTTGTCCAAGGATACAATAGTCAGACAATTTGCTATCATCAATCTTTTGCAAAGTTAAAAATGCTGAACCCCAAGTAAAGATATCCTAATCTCATTCATATTATTGAACAGGTATCAAAAAAAAAAAATAGGAGAGTAAGAAAATTAGGCTAGTATCCATTAATATATATAAAATACCTGACTTTGGGATTATATTATAAAGGTGATTATTTGCATTGTCCTCAGTTCTTCCATTTCTTTCACCCTTGTGAAAGAAAAATTGTCTTTATGATACTTCTTCTTTCTTTGGGGTTCCAAAATGTAACTTGTAATACTTCTAATTTAGGTTTTATTCTTTCGCAAGATGGCCAAATACAAAAAAATAAAAAAAGACATCTTTCGCAACCTAATAATAGCAATTTTATGTTGTGTAGCTTTACATATCTCATAATGTCATCTGTGAAGGATATTATACATAAGAACATATTTGTCAAGTAGTCTTATTTTCAAGTTGCCACCATTGTGAAACCTTTGCTAAGTATTATTTCCTTCCCCTTCAAATAACTGATTTTAGCATGGTTTTGCTAAAGTGTGATGTTTTCATTATTTGAAAGTACTCATTTTGTCTGTCACATATTATGTAGGAGTATGACTTAGGCTACTGAGGCCTGATGGAATAATGTCAAATGCACAATACAAATAATTATTTCAATAAACATTACTTTTCCTTTCCTTCACTTTCAGGCTCACTAGTTATAAAACCACACTTGTGTTTTTAATACTAACTTCATGAAATTTCCTAGCAATAGGAAATCAGGTTCAAGTACTTATTACCTTTCTCCACCACCCAGACAAAGCAAGTCAAGTATTTTATTACTACTTTTAATTTTGCAAAGAATTCTGTTCTATATAGTTTGTTATCACACATTAGTTTGTCAGCTGATAATTTAAGTTTGCCAAGATGTATAGGTCATTTAGTGCCATAATTGTGTGCCCAGAAAAGGCCACAGCCATGAAAAGAATCCCTATCTCAAGCAGACCATAAATATTATCCATGTGCTTGCATCAAAAGAATTTGGACAACACAGCCCTTTATATCTTGATTAATTGAGAGCATGTAAATGGATTGTTTATGTGAATGTATAACCAACACTAAGCACATTAAATGTCTATTGAAGGAAAAAGACAGTAAAAGAAAATTGGAGCAGTACTATTGCTTGTAGTTCCTCAAATCATTCTTCACGAGCTCCTTGTTTGATTAGAATATATATTATGATATTTTAATTATTAAAAGTGACTTTATTTTCAAATATTTATTTGGTTATTAATAATAGTGCACATATTTTATAGTTTACAAAAATGTGTATAGTCTTCAATAATTTTCAAACAAATAAATAGAAAAATATTATAATGCTAACAATTTTTTTAATTATGATGATAGGGAATATTTGTAATTGATCACTCTAAAGTAATTTTTTTAAATTTTTATTATTGGAATATTACTAAGAAGTGCCAATGTAGAGATTATATTGAAATCCTTGTTCTATATTCTATGATTTTCAAAATCAATATTAAAAAATGTAACAAGTATGAATATTTGTTCTCAGTTTTGAAAATTGAATGAATCATATCATTTGTATCTTATTTAAATTGAAACTCTAAAACATTTGATTAGTCTTTGCTTCAATATCTTCACTTAGGAGTTTGAAATAAGATGAAAAATGAAACTTTACAGACAATGTTAACAATATTACCAAATAGAAATAAACAATAAAATAACATTTCACACAAAAAGTCTTCAAGTTTTGTTTATGGAGTAGAGTTGCAAAACTCTTGAGAGTAAAGAAACAAACTCCATGATTCTGATACAGAGTAAAATTGATAGATGATGATGATGATAAGGAGGAGAAGGAGGAGGAGTGTTTGGGGGGTGTTAAGCTACCTGACTTTAAAATAAAATTAACCAAATTTTAATCAAAGTGGAGAAAATAATTTAAAAACTTATTATAGAAGATATATAGATACATACATTTTTTTTTATTTTGTACCTAAAATTTGTCTGTATGATATAGATATGAAGTGTTCCCCAAAAGTGCTAATGTCAATGCCTGAGTGTTCATAGGTAAAATGCAAGTGGGGTATGGGTTCACGGGCTGAAACACTGAAGGCATACCCTGAAAGTGTTCATTTCCCCTTGGCCACTTCCTCCTCCTCTCTCTGTTTCCTGGCTGAACTTCTCTTGCATGCCCTTCTGCCATGAAGTCTGCCTCATCTTGGACTCTGTGCAATTGCATCAGCTGGCCATGGACTGAACTTGTAAAACCATGAGCCAAAATAAATTGTCCCTGTTCTGTATTGTTCTTTGTGAGTATTTTAATCATAGACACAAAAAACTGACCTATATACTATATTCCATTAGTCTATTGTTAAATATTTATTGAACCAAATTTTATTCAGGTAACCTTAGAAATTTAATTCATGTATCTAATAGCATCTTTAAGAATTTTTAAGAAAAGGGAGAACAAAAAGGGTATATAATTCATTCCTCCTTTTTTTTCCAATGTGAGATGTAAATTATAATTGATTCAGAGATAATCTCGTTTTCACTACAAAAAGAAATGAAATTACTATGTGATGCTTAGGTACACAATTATAGGTACACATATAGGTATATAGCAGTATTTCACTATCTGCTTTTATATAGAAGAAGAAATATCTCTCAAAAATATTTTTAGTGTATAAACATTCTCTGAATATAAATCTAAAAATATGTTATCAGTACTACATTGTATTAGCTTTAGAGCAATATTCCTTTCCTATTTTATACAAATATAGATATTCATTGTTTAGCAATGGGGATGCACTCTGAGATCTACATTGTTAGGTGGCTTCATTGTTGTGCCAACTTCAGAATGTACTTATACAAATCTAGACAATATAGTTTATAAACTCACTGTTGCTCCTCAGTGCAATCAAAAGACCTACACATATAGAATGTATAAAACTGCTGCCAATGTTACACAGCACAGTATTTTAAATCAAACTACATTTGTTTTTCAAATGGAAATATTATATGCAAAAATGATAAAATAGTATACTAAATTCATAAACAATAGTCATTTATTATCATCATCAAATATTATACATTTTATATAACCATGTGTGCTATATCTTTATACAAATGGCAGTGCACAGATTTCTTTACACCAGAATCACCAGAAACACATGAGCATGTGTTATATTACAACATTACATATACTATGACATTACCATGTAATAATAATTTTCTAACTCCATTATAGTATTATGGATCTACCATCATATATCAGTCCATTGTTAACCAAAACATTATATAGATCATTACAATATGTATATTACTGATGAGAGAATGTGCCTTTATTTACATGATTATTTTATTATAACAGTAATATTTAAAAGCTTAAAAATTATTTTCGTAATAGTTATGGAACAAATACAACTGCTATTTAAGTGAAATGTTTTATTAAACATATTTTAATGAGCAAGTATCTAATGAACATTAAATACTGAACATCTGGTTTATTTTGCTTTTAACAAAATAATTGTGGTCATTTTATCAGGATATTTCTACATGGTATTTAATATCTAATCCTATGAATGCATCCTCATTAATTTATCATACCATTATTGCTGACAGTTAAAGTATTTCAGTATTTTAATGCCATGATATACAAAAATGACAAAAAAGAGTGAGTATAATACTGAAGAACCTATGCCTAAATCTTTAAAATATTTTTTAATCATGTAATGATATTGGTCTTTATTGAATGCTTTGTAAGTGTCTGTTGGAATGATCATCTTATATTCTGTTAAAAGTGAGGTGATATGTCACACTGCTGGATTTGTATATGTTAAATCAGGCTTGCAGACCTTGATGACTGCAATGATGCATGTTATGAGGGTCATAATGCATAATCTTTCTGATTGCAGTTGGATTCTATTTGCTAATATTTCATTGAGCATTTTTATCCATATTCATCAAGAGATTACCCCACCATTTTATTTTCTTTTATGTCTACAGCTTAGATATGAAAATAATGCTGATATCCTACATAAAATTGTAATTTTACCCTTTATCTCTGTTTATTGAAAAATTTTAAGGAGTATTGGTACTAATTCTTTTTTAAATATTTGATAGAATTTGGCCATGAAGGAATATGGTCCTGAAATTTTTCTTTTGCAAAGATTTTTAATACTTTTAAATATCTTCAATTATAAATTTGTCCATGTATTCTCCTTCTTTATTATTCAGTTATGGTAGTATTATTGTGTGAATCTGGAATAACCCCCCAAAGCTAATGTGTTAGTTAATGCATCAATGTTCAGAGATATAAAGATACATCATGAGTACTCTGACTCATCAGTGGATTAATCCATTTGATGTATGAAATTTTGAAAGGATTTATAGGGAGGTGGTGGAAATGATAGGCAAGTAGTGCATGTTAGAGTAAGTAATTCTGTGGGGCCTTAGGAACTATTCCTGTCCTTCATCCCTTCTTATCTCTGCTTCCCAACTTCCATGAGTGCATAGCTTCTTTCTTCCACCATGCCCTTCCAACATAATCTGTTTGCCTAACAGCCAATGGAATATGGACTGAATCCTCTGAAACCATGAGACAAAATAAAGCTTTCCTCCTCTAAGGTGTTCTCTTTCTTTCTTTCTTCCTTCCTTCCTTCCTTTCTTTTTTTTTTTTTTTTTTTTTTTTTTTTTGAGTTGCTGGTTTAATATAAAGTATTTTTACAACAATTGTGTCTTCATACATGTATTTAGGTATTTAGGGTAATCATAGATAACTCAGTCTGTCATTATTCCTATCCCTTTACCCCCACCCCTCTATCCCCCCTGTTTGTTCTACTTAAAGCTCTTTCATTCCTCTCATTCCCTTTCTCTTGCCTTTATAAGTTAGTATCTTCATATCAAAGAGATAATTCGACCTTTGATTTTTTGGAACCTCACTTAGCATTATTTTCTCCAACTCCATCCATTTACCTGCAAATGCCATAACTTTATTCTCTTTTAGTGCTGAGTAGTGTTCCATTGTGTATGTATACCAAAGTTTCCCTATCCATTCATCTGTTGTTGGGCATCAGGGATGGTTCCACAATCTAGCTATTGTGAATTGTGCTGCTATAAACATTGATGTGGCTGTGTCCCTGTAGTAAGCTGGTTTTAAGTCTTTTGGGAATAGGCCAAGGAGTGGGATAGCTGGGTCAAATGGTGGTTCCATTCCAAGTTTTCCAAGGAATCTCCAGACTACTTCCCAATTTACAGTTCTACCAGCAATGTAAGAGTGTGCCTTTTCCCCCCCCACATCATCGCCAGCATTTATTGTTGTTTGTTTTTTTGATAGCTGCCATTCTGACTGGAGTAAGATGAAATCTTAGAGTTGTTTTGATTTTCATTTCTCTTATTGCTAGATAGAGATGTTGATCATTTTTTCATATATTTGTTGATTGTTTGCATATCATCTTCTGAGAAGTGTCTGTTTAGTTCCTTGGCCCATTTATTGATTGGGTTATTTTGCGAGGGCGCCTGACAATCCAACCAGTGTTTGACAAGGATCCACTGGGAGAATGATGTTTGCAAGGTCTCATCATCTCGGGAAAATGCCAGATGTCTGCCAATGGGTTCTGGTGCCTTTTCTGCAATATCTTCTTAATAATATAATACTCAATAAATTTTCTAGTGGTGATTACTGGGGGTGAGGGGAATACTACAGCATTTTCTGAGAATATTAATAAAATATTAGAAACCATGACCCCTTCCCTACCACAAACAGTAAAATAATCCTCTGCCACCGTGTGATGTGTCTACTTCCTGGGGTGATTGTTATAAACAAGTATTGCTATGTATGAGAACAGGCATAGAACCACCTGTTTCTCCAGTCATGAGTTTGCAAAAAGTACATAGTCTCACTGTTAGTAATCAGAAACAGAATAAAATTATAGTGCTTCCTACTACTGAGACCCTTTCTTGTGTGTCCCATGGGTCAGTTAGATCCAGAATCAGGAAATGTTATATGGTGGAGGGGTAAAAGTATTCATAGGCATAAGTTAAATGTTAGATTCTGGTGCCTGTGATCCTGCTTTAGTAAGATTTACTTTACTAAACAATATGGCAATTATCTACAAGGAAATTTGCCATGGTAACCACTGAGATCACTGCCCTCTTGACTAACCCAAACTTAAAGTTTAACTTAGGGAAGAATAGAGTCATAAGGTCTAATATGCTTACTATTATGAAATATAAGTGCTAAGCACTATGACGAGATAGAAACTTAAGATCAACTTTGCTGATTACGTTCATAGCTTAGACATTAAATTAGAACAATAGCAAGGGATGTGGTGGGGATATTATTATACAATCACTTTTTCCAGTAAGCCTGTTCTGTACCAGGAATTCTATGGGTTTTATGTTAACTACATTCTTGGCATGTTATACTTTAAAAAATGTATAAAAACTGTGTGTGAACTCAATAAACTTGTCAGCATTCTGCACTGGCCTGTGAGTCTGTGTGGTTGTTGTCCATCCATCGCCGACGCTGTTTACCCCGTCACATCCCCTGGACCAGGAAGACCCCCGACCCTGCTGGGGCTGGACCCCGGCATTATTTTTTTGTTGTTGTTGTTGTTTTTTGTTTTTGTTTTTGTTTTTTGGTTGTTGCTTTTGTTTGTTTGTTTGTTTTGTGTGTGTGTTAAGGCTTTTAAGAGCTTTGTAAATCGTCCTTGAGGTTAGTGTTCTATGTGATGTGCTTGTGGTAAAGATTTGCTCCCATTCTGTAGGTCCTCTATTCACCTCACTGATTGTTTCTTTTGCTGAGAAGCTTTTTAGTTTGAATCCATCCCATTTATTGATTCTTGTTTTTAGTTCTTGTGCTATAGCAGTCTTATTGAGGAAGTTGGAGCCTAAAACAACATGATGGAGATTTGGGCCTACTTTTTATTCTATTAGGTGCAAGGTCTCTGGTTTGGTATTTTGTTCACAGCCATGAAAAGTTGACAAACACAGAAATTGAATATTATTGTATTGTCTACTACATGGACTTTTGGAAGACATTCCAGATCCAAATCATAACAGATTTTATTTTTCTAGGAATTTATCCATTCCCTAGACTACTTAATTTTTGGAATATAATTGTTCAAAATAGTTAACTTATTATCCTTTTTATTTCTGAGGCATCTTATCAAATTTCTCCACATTTAATTTCAATTTTCAATTTTATTTATTTGACTTATCTCTATATTTATCTTAGTTATACTAGCTAATGGTTTGTTGATTTTATCTTTTCAAAAAACAGATGATTTTTATTTACTTTTTTTTCTCTATTAGATTTTTTTTCTGATTTTCATTACTTCTTTCAGTCTTAGTACATTTTGTGTGACTTATAATATTAACTGGGATTGGGTACTTTCATGAAAAGAAGAAGTTTACATCGATCATAATTCTAGCAGTTTGAAGGTTCAGACAGCATGATGTAAATATCCTGGTGAACACTCCACCCCAGGAAGCCTCACAGCATGGTAGGGTAACTAAAATGAAATGGTCTCATGTAGAAAGACCAAATGTGCAAGAAAGAAAGAGAGTAGGAGAAGGCAGGCTCACTTTCTAATAACAACTGTATCTGGAACCAATCCAATCTGAGAAGAGAAAAAACCACTCCAAAAAAAAACAGTATCATTTCATTCGTAGGAGGATTAAACCCTGTGATGCAAGTACCTTGCACCTGACCTTACTTCCTAAAATGTTCTACCACCTAAACACTGCCATACTGTGGACTAAGCCATTAATGCCTAAACCATTTGGAGATATATCCAAACCATAGTAACTCCCTCTTGTTGAGTTTGTGTGTAGTTTGCTTTTTCTGTTTTTAGTTCCATAAAGTATAATGTTAGCCTATTTATTTGGGATATTTCATGTCTTTTAAGCCTAGGCACTTAATAGTGATAAACTTCATTCTTAAAACCATGCCTGTTGTATATCACTGGTTTTAATATAATGTTTTTGCGCTGTTTCTCTCAGATATGTAGTCTTAAGTTTTTTTTATTTCATTAGAGCTATAGTAATTATTGAACTCATTTGGCATATTCATAAATGCATATAATATAATTTGCTCCTTTTTCAGTCCCCATTACTCTGCTCTCCCTCATCTTCCCTCCCTGATTGTATTCCTCTACTCTATTGCTCATCTTCATATTGATTTATTTTCAATGGGTACATTATATTTATACATAAACCTGGTATTCATTGTGATATATTTCTACATTCACATAACAGTTTGATCAATTTCATTCTGTCGCTTCTCCACTTTTCCCACTCCTTCTCCCTCCCTGTCCAACCCTTCCCCTATTCCGCTGTTATCCTTTCCATTTTCATGAGGCTCCACCATTTTTAAAATTTTCTGCTTTTAGCTTCTGCATAAGAGAACATTTAACCCTTGACGTTCTGAGCCTGGTTTATTTAACTCATTTCTACCCTTTTACCAGCAATTACCATATTTTTATTATTGTTTATGGCTGATTAAAACTCATTTGTGCATATATGCCACATTCTCTAGATCTAATCATCTTTGGAGGGACACCTAGTCTGGTTCCATAACTTGGTTATTGTAAATTTCACTGCTATACATGTTAGTATGCATGTATCATTGTAGTATGCTGATTTTAGTTATTTTGGACAAATATCAGAGTGTGTTATAGCCAAGTCTCATGGTGGGTTCATTGCTTGAATTTTGAGGAATCTATATATTGCTGTCCAAGGCAGTTGTACTAATTTGCAGTGGCACTTCGCAGTGCATGAATGTCCCATTTTCCACACATCCGTGTTGGCATTTATCATCATACATATTCTTGATAGTTGTAATTCCAATGCAAGTAAGATTAAATCTCAGGGTGGTTTTGATTTGCATTTATCTTATTTGTAAGGATGTTGAATATTTTTTCACATATTTTTTGGCTATTTGTATTTCTTGTGTTGAGAAATGTCTGATTAATTCATTAATCCATATATTGATTTTTTTACTGGTAATTTTTTTGAGTTCACTATATTTCTTGATATTAATCTCCTTTGAGAAGAGTAGCTGGTGAAGATTTTCTCCCATTCTGTAGGTTCGCTCTTCCTGCTCTTAATCATTTTCTTTGCTTTGTAGAAGGTTTTAACTTGAAATCATTCTTCCTACTAATTCTTGGTTTTATTTCCTGAGCTTTATGGATTTTTTTTCAGGATATTAGTGCCTGTACCAATGTGCTAGATTGCTGACCCTACATTTTCTTCCAGAAGTTGCAGTATTTCTATTCTAATCCCTAGATCTTTGATGCAATTCAAGTTGATTTTCATTCAAGTTTCAATATATGGATCTAGTTTGATTTTTTACATTTTGATATCCAGTTTTCCCAACATGATTTTTAAAGACCCTATCCTTTTCGCCAGCATCACTGTTATTGCTCAGTATTGCTTTGCCTCTTTTGGATCTTTTCTTTTCCCATGTGAATTATAGAATTTTTTTTCTAGTTCCATGAAGATGATTGTTAGTATCTAATGGAGGACACATCAAATCTGTCTATCACTTTTGGTATTATGGATATTTTGAAAATATCATTCTATCTATTTAAGATCATGGTAATTTCCCCCATTCTCGAAGGTCTTTTTTGATTTCTTCAGTGTTCTATAATTTTACCTCCATGGTTAAATATATTCTCAAGTTTGCTTTGAGTCTATAACAAATGGAATTGTTTTCCTGAAATCTTTCTCAGCAGACTCATTATTAAATATAGAAAAGTTACCAATTTATGAATGTTGCTCTTGTATCCTGATACTTGATTAAATTTGGGTGAGTCATATGTGCCTAAAACTTGTCATTATTTTCTAGGCTTTCTAATTCATTGAAACATAAGTTTTCAAAAGAATTCCTAATTCTGGGCATGGTGGCCCACGCCTGTGCCTGTAATCCTAGCACTTGGGAGGCTGAGGCAGGAGGATCGCGAGTTCAAAGCCAGCCTCAGCAGTGGCAAGGCACTTAGCAACTCAGTGAGACCCGGTCTCTAATAAAATACAAAAAAGAGCTGGGGATGTGTCCCAGTGGTCGAGTGCCCCAAGTTCAAGTCCCTGGTACAAAAAAAAAAAAAAAAAAAAAAAAAGAGAGAGAGTTCCTAATGATCTTCTGGATATCAGCAATGTCTGCAGTTATATCTCTTTTTTCTTCTCTAATTTTGTTATTTGGGTATTTTCTCTTTCTCTTTTGGTTAGTTTAGCTAGGTGTTTATTGATATTGTTTATTTTCTCAGAGAACCAACTCTTTTTTGTATGGATCTTTTGCATTATTTTTTAATTTTCAATTTTATTAATTTCAGCTTTGGTCTTAGTTATTTCCTGTCTTCTACTGGTTTTGGAATTAGTCTGCTTTTAATTTTATAAGACCTTGAGATGTAGCATTATATATATTTTTTTCTTTTATGTACATACTCAATGCTAAACTTTCCTGTTAGAACAGCCTTTATATTGTGTCCCTGAGATTTTGATATATTTTATCTCTGTTCTTGTATCTTTGTAACTTTTTTGTCTCTTCCCTGATTTATCCTCTGACCCATTCCTCATTCAGAAGTTTCTAATTTTATTCCATCATGATCTTATATGGTGAAAGGAATTATCTCAATGTTTTTGTATTTGTCAAGACTTGTTATATGTTCTAAAATAAAGTTAATGCTAATGATCCAGGTGAAACGGAAAATACTGTAAATTCAGTTGTCAGTGGATGAAATATTCCACAGATGTCTTTCAGGTCCATTTATTTAATATAATATTTTAAGTCTGATGAGTGTTTAGTTAATGGCTGGATCACCTTTATATTGGTAAAAGAGTTATGCTGAAATTGCCTGTATTATTTTATCAGAGTATATATTTACTTGACTTTATGTCAAGTAATATTTGTATTATTTAATTAGTTACACCAACATTTGGGATATAAATACTTAAAATTGTTGTATCTTCTTGTTTTATAGACTGCTTTTCAATATGAAATGAGATTCCTAGTCCCTTCTGATTAATTATAGCTTGAAGTTTGCTTTGTCAGACACGAGAATAGCCACTCCTACTTGCTTTCACTCTCCATTTGCATACTGTATCTTTTCTCCAAACCTTCAAATTGAGTCTATTAATGCCACGGCCTGTAATATGAGTCTTTTGTAAACAACATATAATTGTGTTCTATTTTTGTATCAAGTCTTACAGACTATGTCTTTTAATTGAAGAGTTGAGATCATTTACATTCAGTCTGATTTTAGAGAGATGGTTAAAATTTTCTGTCATTTTGATTCATTTCTAATATTTTATTCAGACTTTGCTCTCCTTTTTAAACTACCTTTCTAGTGAAATCATTAATTTGCTACCTCCAAAATTTGTTTTCCATTTCTTCTTCATATATTTCTTTAAGAATTTGCTGTAGTAACTGTTTAGGTTCATGAATTCTTTTATTTTATGCATATCATCAAAGGTCTTTATTTCACTTTAAAATATGAATATTAATTCGTGAATTAATCTATCTTAGTTGGCAATCATTATTTTTCAGAGCTCCCTATACATTATTCTACAACCTACTGGCTTTGAGTCTGGGCTAAGAGTTCAGTGGTGATTCAGATTTGTTTAACTTTAAATAAGACTTGAATTTTTCTCTTGCTGTTTTTACAATTTTATCCTTTGCTATGGATTTTAGACATTTTAATTATGGTATCTCTTGTAAAAGATCTTTTTTGACCTTGTCTATTTGGTGTTCTGAATACGTCATATATTTGGATATCTAACTCTTTGCCAAGATTTTAAATATTTTTATAGTATTATTTCATTTAAAATGTTATGCAAGTTATTAGATTGTGTCTCACTGTGTTCCTCAGTGCCAATGAACCTTAGATTTGGTCTATTTGTGTTGTTTCAGTTTTCCTGAATATTGTGATCATGGTATCTCATTTTATTTATAAATTAAATATTTTATTGCTGAATAGGTTTTAAAGATTATACACCTTGTCTTTGAGGCCTGGAAATATTTATTGTGCATGGTATAATCTATTAGTGACACTGTCCATTGAATTTTAATTTGATTTATTATTACTATTGTTTCCAGATTATCTGTCTTGTTATTTTTCAGAACATTTCACCTCCTGTTTCTTTCTTTTAGTTCATTTGTTACATTTAATTTTAGTTCCTTGACCTTTTGAACCATCAATTTTCTGAATTCCTTATCTATAATTTTATCCATTTCAACATATAAGGATTAAGTTGTTGGGGTAGGGTTATATTCTTTTGAAGGCATTATATTTCCTTGCTTTATCATATTTCCTGTATTTCTATTTTGAGATGTGCCAATCTGCTGAAATGGATCCCTCTTCCACACTTGACTGGAGGACTCTTTAGTATATTGCTTCCTCTTTATTGTGTGTCCCAATCTAGGGGGATGTTTCTATATCTAAGGGGCTAGTCTACATGTTCTTGGTGTTTAGAGAAATTGCTTATACTTCTTTAAGGGGAAAAATGATCACCCACAACTGTAAATACTTAAGAGCAAATCATATACTAATACATCTTTAAATTTGCTTAAACATTTTATATAATCCCAATATGTCTAATGTGGAACAGGGGTATAGTACATTAAAATTACCTGAAAGATTAGTATGAAAGTGTGAAATTTATATTGTACTGCATAAGACATGAAAATCAAAGAGAAAGAAGAGGTTTCATCAAAGGAGTAAGGGGAAAGGGAATAAATAACAAGTAGAGGGAAGTAAGAAAGGCAGAAGATGAAAAACTAAGTAGATGAAAAAAGAGGGTAAATTGTAGAAAACAGAAGAAAAGTTGTAATGTATAATACTGGTTAATACATGATTCTAAAAAGATAAAGTGACAAATAGCCCTCCATTAAATGGTAAAAACCAAAAAAAAAAAAAAAAAAAAAAAAAAAAAAAAAAAAAAAAAAAAAAACAAACAAACAAGACAAATCAAAGACAAATCAAAGAAAAAAAAGAAAGAAAGAAAATAAAAAAAGCTAGAGCACAAAAAAAAAAAAACTAAGCAACACACTAAATTCATAAACATTTGAAAATATTATGAATAAATCGAAAGCAAAAACTGAACTGAATAAACCAGCAAAATAGAAATGGAACTAAATACCAGAACCCATGTATACATATTTTCCAAAAAAAAAATTACATTATCTCTCTTTCTCTCTCTCTCTCTCTCTCTCTCACACACACACATACACACACACACACTAAACACACACAAACACACAAAAAAATAACTGAGGAGTAGAGCAGGGATAGAGGCAAAGGATTGAAAAATATTGATAAGTGAGAAATGAGATGGTGTAAATAGAAGATTGTGTTGAAGAAAGTAAGTATGAATAGGTCCAATTAGAACAAAATTTTACATATATATATATATTTTAAATATTTATTTATTTACTTTAGTTGTACACAATGCAATGCCTTTATGTTTACGTGGTGCTGAGGATCGAACCTGGGTTGTGCACGTGCGAGGCGAGCGCTCTGCCACTGAGCCACAACCCCAGCCCAATATATATTTTTTTAAATTCAAATAATAAACAACAAAAAAGCTAGTGTTAAATGTGCACATTTGAATTTCCCAACGTTCAGAGGACTGAGACAGGCAGGATCACAAGTCCCGTGACCACCCTGCCTACCGATGAAGACTCTACTCTGTCTCAACATTTAAAGTTCAATGAAGTAGGGATGCAATTTTGTGACTGAGTACATTTTAGTTTAATCCCCAGCTTAACACCAACCAAAATTAAGCAAAATATAATCAATTACCATAAAGCAACTACAGAGGGAATTTTTAAAAATGAGAGTGGGGGAAGAGAGTAGACAGAAAAGTTAATAGCAAAGTTAGAGAAAAAAGTGCAGAGAGACAGTAACAACCAAATTAGAGAATAACAGTAGCATGGATATCTCCAATTTATGTATTATAACATCACTGATAAAAAATGGATGAAAATGGATTAAAGAATACAATGTCCTATACAGTTAGAGACTCTATCAAATCAATACATAGTTTTACCAATGAAATAAAAAAAAATTATGCTTTGCCAATGTTTCAGATGGAGGGATTTGTTATTGAGCTTCCTTGCTTTGGATTACTTCTCATATTGGAGACACAGTAGATAGTCATGACTCCACAGTATAAGCTCAGTGTTTATGGGTATGACAGTTGCAACTGCACTGATCTACTCAGTAATATGTTTACTTCAATGGCTTCTCTACACTCAAGTTTTAACACTTTTCCATGACGACATCCACCACCTGTGGGATGAGTATTTGTGCTATAGAGATTTTATGGCATTCCCAGACATCTAAAAGCTCTGATGACTCGATAGATCCTCCTAGGTATCTTCAGTCTTGTTTATTTCTCTTTATTAAGCTGGAAAAGCAATTTTGTGTTTTGATGACATGGCTCGTCTTAGGGGCTAACTGCAAATAATTTTTATTGTGATTTCTTCTTTAACCCATTTGTTCAGGAATGTGTTTTTCATACTTAATTTTCCAGTACATCTTCTGTTATTGATTTCAGGTTTCATACCATTGATGTCTAAAACAAAATTAGATATCATTTCAAACTTCTCAAATTTATCAAGACTTGTAGACTAACTTATGGTCTAGTGTGAAGAATGTTCCATGTAAGCTACAGAAAAAATGTGTATTCTGCAGCTGTTGGATGAAAATTCTTTATATAGTAGTCCTGTCTTGTCCATAGTTTTGGTTTCCATGGTTTCAGTTACCTATGGTGAATCACAGTCTGAGAACAATACATGGAAAATTCTAGCAATAAATAATTTATGACTTTTAAGTTGCTCACCATTCTGAGTAACATAATGAAACCTGGAGTCATCCTGCCACGTCTTTCCTGGGACACAAATCATCTTTGCCCAATGTATTCAAGCTGTTTGTGTTACTCATCCCCTAGTTTTTTTTTTAATAGGTTATTGAATAAACTGTTGCAGTAATAATTGTGCATGAGTACTTTTATGAAGTCATTCAACACTGCATCACCATAACTACTTCATTCACTTTACTTCATCTCATTACATAGGTCTTGTGTCATCTCATATAATCACAAGAAAAATAGTGAATTGGAAACAGTACAACAAAAATTTTGAAAGATAGACCACATGTACATAACTTTTGTTAGATTATATTGTTACAACTATTATTTTGCTACTAATTATTGTTAATCTCTTCCATGCCTAATTTACAAATTATACTTTATGATTTATATGCATGAAGAGGAAATAAAATAGCATATATGGGGTTTGCAATATCTGTAATTTCAGGCACTTACTGAAGATCTCTTATGTATCCTCCATACATAAATGGAGACTACTGTGTATCTCTAAGGTGCATTTGTTAAATTTCAAGTCCAGCATTTGATTATTAATTTTTTATCTGGTTGATCTATCCACTTTTTAAGTTAGGGTATTGGAACTCTCTATTATAATTGTATTACAAACTATGCCTCCCTTTAAGCCAATTAATATTTGCTCTATATATTTAGGTATCACAATGTTTGGTGTATGTGTATCTTAACAGCTAAGTGTGCTGGATAAATTGAACTCTTTAAATAATAACCTTATTCAATTATGAGAATTTAGAGACCCTACCATTCTCTTTTTGTTACTATTTGCATTGACTATTAGTCACTTCTTCCCTTTCCTTTTATGTATGAACTTAACATTTAAGTAGCTTAATATGTTTAAATGTATTCAGCCATGTTAGAAAATTTAGTATGTTTACTGCTAGGTTATCATTGATAAGGGCTTATTATTGTTGCGTTCCTATTTGTTTTCTAGTTGTTTTGTGGTTTCTTTTTCCTTTATTTCTCTGTTGTTGTCTACCATAATGATTTCATAGTTTCCTGTAGCTAAACTTTGATTTATTTCCTCTATTATTTGTGTATGTTCTATGGCTTTTTTGTTTTATGAGTATCATGAAGCTTCCATTAAACATCTTAGAATAAATTATTTTAAGCTGACAACAACTTCTGCCACATACAAATCTCTGCATATTTTATCCTTCCCTAAAATTTATGTTCTTGCTGACAAAATGTATATTCTTTTACATTGTATGTTCCATAACTTAATGTTGCTTTAGTTGATTTTCACCATTTGGCTTTTAACTTTCATGCATGCTTTATTCAGGTTTTGCATTACTGTGAATACAGGTATCTAATTGACTAGAACAAATAGAATAGGAATAGTTTATTTTGGCTCATGGTTTCAGACATTATATCCATAGTTGGCCAACTCCATATCTTTGGGCCCAAGGTGAGACAGAAAATCATGGCGGAAAGGCATGAGAGGAAAGCTGCCCAGGATATGGCAGCCAGGAAACACACACACACACACACACACAGAGAGAGAGAGAGAGAGAGAGAGAGAGAGAGAGAATGAGAGTGTGAGCGCAAGCACTCTGCTCACCAGGGACAAAAATTTACCCCAAAGGCGTGTCCACAGTGACATATTTCCTCCAGCCACACCTACCTGCCTATAGTTACTAATCTGATTAATCCACAGTGGGTTAATTCAGTATTAGGTTGCAGCTAGTCATTTTGTCAATGAGTGTTCTTGTATTGTCTCAAAGATGAGCTTTGGGAGACACCACATATCTAATCCATAACAATACTAGAGATATGCATGATTTATCTACCACCATTTTCATATTAAACTATTCTGGATTTGACTATATGTTCACCTATACTAGAGAGTTTTTATACTTTGTAAGAGCACCTGGTAGTAAGTATCATCCATCCTTCTATTTCTACCTCAAGAACTCCCTTAAGCTTTTTTGTTTCCCCTAATTCCCTTTGGCAGCATGAATTGAATTGTTATAAATTCCTTCAACTTTTGCTTTTCTGGGAAGGACAGTCTCCATAATTTCTGAAGGAGATATTATTTTGGGTATGGTATTCTTGGTTGGTAATCTTTCTTTCCTTCCTTCCTTCAAGATATCCTTTTTTCTCTCTTATGTTCTTTCTTTCTTTTAGTATGTTAAATATATTTCATTCTTTCCAAGTCTGTGAGGTTTCTGCTGAGAACACTGCTGATAATCTAATTAGAATTTTTACATGTGTGTGACTTGATGCTTTTTTCCTATTGCTTTTATAAATTTTTTTCATTGTTTTTGACTTTTGACAAAGTGTCAGAATGTGGCGGTTGGGGAGGACCTCCATTGTATGCATCCATTTGGGGAACTTGAGTCTCATGGATCTGGATCTCCGAGAATTTTCCGCATGTTATCTCATTAAGTAAGCTTTCTGAGCTTTCTGAGGGGAATGGGTATCAGTGATTGAACTTAGGGACACTGGACCACTAAGCCATATACCCAGTCCTATTTTTTTGTATTTTACTTAGACACAGGGTCTCACTGAGTTGCTTAGTACCTCACCTTTGTTTGCTGAGGCTGGCTTTGAATTTGCAATCCTCCTGCCTCAGCCTCCTGAGCTGCTGCAATTACAGGCGTGCACTACCACACATGCTAAGTAAGCTTTTTGTCATGCCTTTTCTCCTTCTTGAATTTTCATATTACAAATATATTTTTCTACATAAATATATATATAATTATATATGTATTACAATTTTATATATAATATAAATAAATATATTTCCATCATCCCATAGACTGTTTTCACTTCTTTCTTTCTTTTCTGCCCCTCTGAATCATTTAAAAAAAAAATCTATCATCAAATTCACAGATTCTTTCTTATGCTTCTATAGACTACTATTTAAGATCTCTGTTTTCTTTTGTATTTCATTGTTCAAATTCTTCAGGTCCAAGGTTTTTGTTCACTTGTTGTATGACATCTATCTCTGTTTAATTTTTTATGTAATTTTGGTTTGATTGTTTTCATGATTTCATTGAATATTTATATTCACATGTGTCTGACCAAATTTCCTTAAGGTCATTGCTTTAATGCTTTTTTCAGGCAAATTTTGAATTATCCATTACTGGGGATTAGCTTCTGAAGAGTTATTTTATTCTTTTGGTTGAATCATATTTCCTTGGTTCATGTTTCCTATGTCCTTGTATACAGTGATGTAGTCAACTTATTCAAACTTTACGGGTCCCTACAGTCTGTTATAAAGGAAAAGCCTCACCTACAGAAGGTTTGGGGGTGCTGGCTGAGCAGATTTCAGGGGCTCAGGCTTCATGTGGCACAGTTGTATACTTTAGATGCAGCTTCTTCATTTGTGATCAATGTTAATGATGACTATGGGTTCTTCAATGGTCTAGTTGCAGAACTTTGTGACACTGACAATGGATAATAATGAATTGTCAGGTTATTAGGGCAAGGGCTGTAGGGACCCTCCTGCACTTACCTTCCTCACAATGAAGATCCATAATTGAAGAAATCACTCTTTGTGTTGAATGACAAGGCCCATAGGCAACCACAGGAATACAGGTATCAGAGCACAGGTACTCGGAGTGGCTGTGGAACTGGGTTACAGGGCTTAGGGTCTTGTGAAACAATTTACTAGCTTGGACTTTATGCATGGGCTCAATTTATAATTACTAGTGTTTGGAATTCTCCCACTCAGCTGGGTATTTTCATTTTGGGGTAAAGGGAGCGGTATAGCACTAATTCTGCTTCAAGAAAAGGTAGGGAACTTCACTAGCTTGGATTGTGGAGGGCTAGACCAGTTCCAGGCAGGAAGAATACTGTTACTATTCATCTGGGAGCATGGGGTGGCATAGTTTAAGCCTCTATGATTTCATGGGAAGCAGGATGCTGCATTTGCTTAGAAATTTTCTCATGCTCCAGAAAGCATGGCTTCAGAGGTTGCAAGAATTTTCAGATGCCTGAGTAGGTCATTGTCTCAAATGTGGCACTGGGGATTATAGCTGCTCCATACGCCAGAGGCTCACAGCCCCTGAGAATAATGTGCTACTTTAACTGTGGCACTATAGGAATAGGCAGTTGATTGCTCTGGTATACCAGGCATCTGAGTTCTGTGGGAGATGGTGCAGTGTCTCAGTTGTGCTACCAGTATCTGATTACTCCAGTGCACTAGTGGCCTGAAGTCCCTAGGAAGCAAGGTGGCACTTCATCTAGGCCCTAATTGGAGAGAACACAGGTCACTAAAATGGGAGGGCTAGAGCATTTCATGGTAGGTTGGCACCAGTGGGGACTGTGTAGCACAGGGCATACTTTCAGATGGTTGTGTTACAGTGGTAACCTCAATGATGGAGAAGGGTGGTAACCTCAATGATGGAGAAGGATGATAACTGCTCACTTACAGGGTAAGAAGCATTCCAGCAGTAGCTTCATTCAAAGATGGAGCAGCCCAAGCCAGGAGGGAGGAGGCTACAGTCTTGTATTTTTCCTGGAAAATAGCTCAGCATGTGGACACTGTGGAGATCTTACAGCTTCCCTCAGAGTCTGTGAAGACTCAGCATTTAAAGAAGTCTTTGTTGGCAGTTATTTCAAGTATCCATGGGGCTTATGCAGACTGCTGAAGTTTTATTTCTTGCCTTTTCTTGTAGGGTGAAGTGCTTGATACTGAATTGATTCCAGTGGTAGTTTAGACTGGTGGAGGAAATACATTCCCTTCTCTTTCTAATCCTAGATTTCTGTTCTCTAACAGATTTCTGTTGCTTCTTTGGTCTTCTCTGGAGTTCTTCTTGAACTATTTTAGTTAAAATGTAGGTGTTTATTTGTTAATTATTTTCCTGTGGGTTGAAGAGTGCTGGGAGCTTCCAATTGGCTATTTCCTGTCATCCTGAGATATATCATCATGATTGTTTTTGTACAGATATAATATATTGTTTTCCTATGAGAAGATCTACTAACACATCTTTTACATATAAAATTTTACATTGTATATTTCTATTCCTACAAATAATGTGAATCTTTACTATATAATATGGATATTTTAAATCTTATTTTTTACAGCAAAACTCTAATTAAAAATCAGTATATCACTTTAAAGATTTCTCATTTCATATTATTGTGAATCTTAGGAATTGCTGCACTCTTTAATTCAGCACAGATTTGATATTATGAAATGAAATATATTATTCAATTTGGATTTTATTAATTGCCAATAGCTAAGACAAATTTTTAATGAAATTGACATTTTTCATGTGTTCTATAGTGATTTTTTTCTGTGACTTCTCTGTAGGAAATATTTTCCTATTTTTTGAAATCAGGTATCATGAAAGAAACTGATACCAATTTTAGATATTACCTCTCTTTTGTATGTATAACTAATATTTTCTCTTGTGTGTTGCTTTTATTTTCTACTAGTAGTGCTTTTTTTATAAAAAAAAGTTATTCATTTTGATGTTATCAAATATATCAGGGTTTTTCTTTGAGTTGTATATATTAATGGTCTAGACTATGAAATGTCTTTGCATACCTGAAGGTAAAAAAATTATTCATTCTCTTAGATTTTCCTCTCACTTTTACAACTTTAATCTTTCTGGAATTTATATTTGTATCTGATGTGAGATTAGAATTTCATTTATTTTGCTCTATATCAAGGTCTTTTCCCACAAACTACTTATTAACTAGTTCACACTTCTCCAATGCCTTTGCCTATTTGATGCCAGTTTTTTTATACATGCTTTGATGTTTCTGAACGCTTCATATTTCTTTTTTCATTTCTATCATCATATGCCAATTTAATAATATTTAATTAATAAAAGAATATAGATTCCCAAGATGGATTTTCAGTTCACACCCCAACTTCACAACAAACCACCTGTATGAGCTTTGGAAAGTTGCAATACCTCCCTGAGGCTTAGTTTCAACATCTGTAAAATGAAATAGAGTTTACCATAGTGGGCTTTAATGGGGATAATGAGCTGGTTTTTTTGTAGAATGGGACTGAGAATAAAGTAGTGCTATGCATATGCATTTGCTGAGCAAAAATGTAAGAATGGAAAACTACTGAGAAAAATTACCCATTTTTACTATCTTCATTTTTTTGAATATTTTTTTTGGCCATGCAAGTGTTGTGCTTTTTAAGGTTTTGATTTTTCAAAATATCTTTAAGTGATGCCTGGTGTGGAAAATTCTTCCCATTCTCAGGTCTACTGCTTGTGCACATTATCTGGTATTTTATGACATTTTATGTTAAGCCAGGTTAATTTGAGAGCTGAATTACAATGAGGCATAAAAATACATTGTTTCATAATGGTGTGTCCATAGTATACAAGTATCTTAAAACTTATAATTTTGTACTTCATATTAATGAAAGTTTGTACAACTACACTTCCAAATATCTAAATATTTCTTTTAAAATATTAAAAGAGCAAAAAGAATTAATATTATCTTTCTACAAAAATATAAAAGTTTCATTTATTATGTTCTATTGCTGCACACATTTAATATGTTCTATTGTATATTTCTTAGTTTTAGTTTTCACAATGGCAAAAATAAATTTTCAGAAGAGAGAGTGGTGCTTTTGCCTGCTGTTTAACAATAGCTATGAGAGAGTACTACACTACATTTAGGCTTCCCTGTATTTTGTACATAACTTTATAAATAACAACTTTATTAAATATTTTTAAACTCTCAATTTGAATATACGCTTTCTTTCTAGGACCCTACTTGATGACAAATCACTTAAAATTTTATATTTTTATAATATCACCAAATGTTTTAATTAAAACTTTCCAAACAGTAATTTTAAAATACTAAAATGTTAATTATCTCTGAGGCACAAAACTAAAATAAAAATTGAGCCACATAACTACAGGACTGGAAAACACTTCATAAAAATGTGTTGCTATTTTTTTAAATTTTTTTTATTTCCATGAAAATAAACTATTATTCCAAAGTGACTCTAATTTGGTAATCACCTATATATCAACATCAAGTATCTATAAGTTCCTTTATGATTATTGCTTTTAATAATATTATTTGGGCTTAATTGTTTTAGCCAAATTGAGAATTGAATCATATGAGCCACATTTGGGTTTTTAGAAGAAGAAGAAAAGAACTATATTATATTTATTACTTTATTTCTATTGTTTATAAAAGCAAAATGCTGTAACAGTGATTTTTATATTTCTCAAAAATAAAAAATATCATTATAGCATTCTAAATATAGTAATTATGAATTTATAAAACATGAATTATCTCAAAGGCAAATAACTAAAATAAAAATTGAGTCACTTAGCTACAGCCCTGATTTAAAAAAAAAATAAGTAAAATTGTCCTTACATCATTTTTATGGCAATTTTTTTATTTGCTCTAATTAGTCATACATGACAGTAGAATGCATTTTGACACATCATATATTAATGGAGTATAACTTCTCATTCTTCTGGTTGTATACAATGTAGGATTACTGTAGGGGTTCTGTGTTTGGGATTGGGGTCTCTGATAAACTTCGTGATTGTGGCATGCTTGGAAGCTAGGAAGTTTCTGTGAAAATGTACAGAATGCCTGGCTGCTAGGAAGTTTCTGTGCAATGGTACAGAATATCTGGCTGCTGGGAAACTTCCATGTAAGAGACATGGGAGGCCTAGTCAGTGTAGCAATGTTCTTAGGAGGGTTTGACCTTGATCTTACACACATAACTCCTGGAAATAAAGGAACTTGCTTATTAGATAACTACAAAGTTTCACCAAGCTCAGGTGCTCCTCAATCTGCCAGCTTAACAGTAACTTTAGACAATGGACTTTCTTAATTGCTGCACAAAACTCCTTACATTGCATGTTGTAATTGTGGAATGTAACTCCAGAATAAGCAACCTTACTGATAGTCAAAACAATAATGTAGTTATGGTGCTAATGACCTAATGTAACCTATTGATATAAATAAAGCTTGGAAGCTTGGCCTCTGAGCCATTCTGCCACTTTCCTGCTTCTGCACTTTGTCTCTGTGTCTCCCTTTACTATTATTATTCCTTAGAGATCACACTGGTCATGTAGTAATATATGCACATAGGGTATTAATGTCTGATTCATTCTACTGTCTTTCCTAACCCCATAGCCCCTCCCCTTCCTTCATTCCCCTCAGCCTAATCTGAAGTTCATTTATTCTTCCCTAGCCTCCCACCCCATTGTGAATTAGCATCCACATATCAGAAAAAAAAGCAATTCACCCTTTGATTCTTTGGGATTGACTTATTTCACTTAGCATAATATTCTCCAACTCCATCCATTTACTTGCAAATGCCATAATTTTATTATTCTTCAAGGCTGAGTAATATTCTATTTTGATATATACCACATTTTTTTAATCCATTCAAAAGATTTCTAAGGAATCTCTATAATGCTTTCCATAGTGATTGCACAAATTTGCATTCCCACCAGCAACATATGAGTGTACCTTTTTTCCCACATACTTGGCAACATTTATTTTTACTTGTATTCTTGATAATTGCCATTCTGACTGGAGTGAGATAATGTCATAGAATAATTTTGATTTGCATTTCTCTAATTTCTAGAGGTATTGAACTTTCTTTATATATTTGTTGTTCAATTGTATTTATTCTTCTGTGAAGTGTTGGTTCAATTCATTAGCCCATTTATTGCCTTTTTTGGTATATTTTGAGTTTTTATATATCCTGGAGATTAATGCTCTATCTGAGGTGCATGTGATAAAGATTTTCTCCCATTCTGTAGGCTCTCTCTTCATGTTATTGATTGTATCTTTTGCTGAGAAGAAGCTTTCAGTTTGAATTCAACCGATTTATTGATTGTTGATTTTACTCCTTGTGCTTTAGGAGTCTTGTTAAGGGAGTCAGTTCCTAAGCCAACATGATGAAGATTTGGGCCTACTTTTTCTTTTATTAGGTGCAGGGTCTCTGTTAAGTCTTTGATCCACTTTGTGTTGAGTTTCATGCAGGGTGAGGGATAAAGGTTTAATTTTATTTTGCTACATATGAATTTCCAGTTTTCTCAGCACTATTTGTTGAAGAAGCAATCCTTTCTCCAATGAATGTTTTTTTGTGCCTTTGTCTAGTGTGAGATATCTATATTTATGTGAGTTTGTCTCTGGGTCTTCTATTCTGAACCATTGGTCTATGTGTCTGTTTTGATGCTGATATTGCAACTATGGCTCTGTACTGTAGTTTCAGGTCTGGTATTGTGACTTGCAACATTTTTTATTTCCGTGAATGTGAACTGTTAACTCCAAAGAGACATTAATTCTAGATTATCTTTGGTTCATCCACCACTGTCATTTTACATGTATCCCCCCTCCTTTACAAGAGTGTGTATGTAAAACAAGCAACTTTCATCCTCACATTATACATATTTTATGTTTTGTATTTCTTCTGCAGTTTTTAAAATTTTCTGTACTATATCCAAATAGAGCAAAAAATAAAAACAAAGAAGATTAATAATTAATTTGGAAGGTTTAGAAGATGGAACTGGTGTACAGTCTAAATTTATTCATTTTTATTTGAGTAAAAATTATGTAAAACAAATAAAATAGAATACCATCCTTTGGTCATATACCAGATTTTACCAGCAAAATAATTAATTATAATTCATTGCTAAGTTATTACATATCAATAGCACTGCTGTGCAGTAGAAATATTAATGTGATTGATATTTTTTACTAGCTTATGGTAAAACAAGAAAAGAGACATAGTTATAAATATATTAATGAAAAGAGAATAATTAGCAATTATAAAATTTAAAAAATATATATAAATGCCAATTACTTTGTGTGTGCTTTAGAAACTATGCATGGATCAAGGTCATTGCACAGTATTACATGGTTTAAAAGGTATTTATTAGGAGCTTTCTGTAGGATTACAAAACCTAGGCCAGAAGGTTTTATAATAGCACAGAGGCTATGATGAGAAAAGGGAAATAATGAGGGAAGTAAAGATATGCTAAATTCATTTTTTTTCCATTTGCTGGGCACAAATTATTTTTGTGAAATATTGCTTTGCACCTTTTTTTCCCTTCCTCAGCTCTTTTTCAAATTTTATAACTGCTTTAAAATTATCTTTCCACAGTTAAATCTGTATTCATTTTGTTTTTGTTGTTAGAGAAGAGGTTTTGGAAATATCCGCCATGGCTAAGAATGTGTTGTAGGAACAGTTTCCATTTATACAAATTTGAATCTACTTCAGTATTCTGTTATGATTCCAAGAAATGTAAGTCTGCAAGACAGATTCACAATCATTGATCTGTAAGACCTCATTCAGTCCAGTGACATGTGATACAGACAGTTGTCAGTTTCTAGAAGCTTCTCTGCATACTTTAGAAATCAAAAATATCCAGGAAAAAGAAAATGTTGAAGTTAGATTCAGTCAAACAATGCTCAAATATGATTCTGTCTTTAAGAATTACATCAGCTTCACACTTTGGACAGCTTATTTTTCCTTCCTGTTGACATTTTATAGAAGGATATAAATTGACATAAATAAGAACTATTTCAAATATATATCTGGCATTCTTCTTACAGAACAGTATATGTGATTCCAAGACAGCAGAACTGGTATAAATAAGACAAAGTTTTCTGATAAGAAGTGATACATGTGCTTTAAAGTAACACACTTTATGTATTCAAAATTGTTTCTTAAATATGTATTTTCCATGACAAAGTGTGTACATTCTACTGCTTTACTTTTTTTATACAGATAATGTTTTAGGCTACAGTTGGATTGTAAGGAAATGAAACCTACCTAATTTTACAAGATAGTCATTCCTCTTGTCAAAAGATAAATATGCAAGACAAAGTGTTTTGCACTAATTTTTAAATTGTAAGTTTTGCCTTATTTCTGGCTATAATCAAACATATATATGTTAAACAAAATTTATATATACATTTATATATACATAATTACCTTCTGAAAACCAAAGAATTTGGGAGTAAATCAAAATAATATCTTGCAAATGTATTAACATATATTTCAATAAGAGATGGATTGTGCTTTAGGTTACGCTTAACATGCATTGAATAAATATAAAATTTTAAAAGTGAGTTAAATATCAAACAATTCAAATGAAATATTAGTCTATAAATTCTTTTTGTTCCACTGGGAATTTTACATTTTCAACAAGTACATGGAAGTCTAATCAAGCAGGAATTATTCCAAACACTATGGAAAGGAAAAATTTATATGAATCATTTAAAAAATTTAACAGAAAATATGTGAGCCATAACTTTATTTGAAATAATGAATAAAAAGTTTTTCAGGGACCTTAGAAGATTCTCCAAAGATGATTCAGGAATAATTGATATTTGAGTCAATTAACAATTCATTAAAATGTATTTTAGTTAAAGTATGCAACTCATGTCTTTATCAGGGGTCCCTTTAACTTCCTGTACATGTATACAAAATATAGAATGAAAATCTTACTCTAAAAGTGCAGGGGAAAACAAAGAAGTTAAAGGTATAGGGTCATTTTCCTTCAACTAATTTCCACAATAGTGATAAACTGTTATTTTCAGAAAGCTGGTGTTGTCAAGATATTCTGCAATTCTTCTAGAAGAATCTCTCATTTATGAACTGAGTGCACCTGTCCCTCTCTTTCTCTCCATTTATAAGTATGACATATTGAGTCACACATTCATTATGAGTCCATTCACAGCCTCCTTTTGAATTTACCACTTTTATTTCTTTCAGTGGGGCTACCATGATGGATACATACATTAGGCCCTACACAACTGTTTATGACAGATAAATGAAGTAATAATGTTGACCTAGAAAACAAATTGAAGTAAGTTAACCTCTAAATTGCTATTAAATGGAGTTATAATACATTTATTGACTGCTTTGCAAATATGAAACTTTTTCCTGAATTGTACTGACTATTACATGATATATGTTTTAGTTAGTTTTTTCATTGCTGTGACTAACCATGAGGTTAAAAAGGCTTTGGAACTTTTGGAATTGGTTGGAGAAATTTTTGAGATGTATAGAAATGCAAACAGGAAAAGCATTAGGTTATTGTAAACAGAGCCTAATGACAGATTCTCATGGGAGCTCAGAAGACCAGAATGCCAATAGGACTATGAACAGTAAAGACAGGACTCAATAGGGTTAAGACAAGTACTCTATTGGAAATTGGACTAGAAGTCATTAGTGTTATGTTCTGGCTGAAAAGTTGTCTGCATGTTGCCCACATCCTGAGACTTTCTGTAAGACTGATTTTAAAAGCAATAGACTTTTTAATTTGGCAGAAGAAATTTCTAGTCAGCATAGCATTCAGGCAGTGGCACAGGTATTGCTGGTGGCTTTTAGCCAAATTTATTGTGATAATCTTAGCCTTCATCTCCTGCCTTTCGCTCAACTCCAGTCCATAAAATCTCATAGCCTTTTTTTTTTTCCTTTTCTTTTCTTTTTCCCAGAACTCCCTCAACAGTGAGAGGACCAACACCCATGTCTGCATTACTCCACCTGACTTTCCTCTAGCACCATGCCAGGATAGAATAAACATAGGGGGATCAACTTCTTCCCTGGTGTAAGACTCCTGCTTCTACTATTGAAAGAAGAAAAATTTAAAAACTTGGACTTGAAAGGTAAAAGTAAAACTGGGGCTAAGAAAGATGCAGTTGTTAAAGACATTACTACCACTAAAGAATGGATAAAGATTTTTTTCTAGAGACAATAAGAAATATGACTTGAAGGAATCTGAGAAATTGGCAAAATCATAGCCATCTCAGACTGCAGGAAGTAAAAGTAGAAGAGTAGAAACCAGTGGGGTACCCTTTTTGTACAAGAGGGCCTAGGATATATTTTTAATATACTCAGCTACCCAGGCACTCAGAGGTTTCTGAAGTTAGGGTTCCTGGAGGCTTGGCTACTGCTCAAGATGGTGGCTGACCTTTGCATCTACCACATGGTGCTGGTTTGGCAGAAATGGAGGATGCTCTAGTTAGGGATTCATGGAGACTTCCATCAAAATTTTGAAAGAAGGCCTGGGAGGCCAGGCACAGTAAAGCAAGTTTGAAATCCCTGTAGGTATACCCTGAGAGGGAGATGCTTTCAAATATGAGGAGGAAGCCAAAGATACAGTGGAGATCCTTAAGATTAAGAAATACCAGTAATGTGGAATGTCTACTAAGGAAGCCTGCAGGAATTGAGTTAAGACAAGCCAACAGAAAGGCCACTTGAACAATAACCAAGCACAGCAGCAGACCTATATAGCCCTTTGAACAGAACATCATGGTCCAAGATGCTGGACACAGAACTACAGGACTTGTTTGCCCAGCTAGATTTCATTCTTGCTTTGGTCCCATCCCTTCTTTCTATGCCCCTATTTTTTAAATGAAAATGTGTACTGTACCTTTGTCTACTGGATACTTGTACATCACTTTTGATTTGACAGAACCTCATGATGTGAACTTGCTCTGAGTTTCAGAGGAAACTTTGGACTTGAAATTTTGGGAAATCTGGTAACTGTTGAGACTATGAGGATTCTTGGAAATGAACAAAATATGTTTTGTTTTGTGAGATGTTCATGAGATTTTGGGGTAGGGGGTGGAATGTTATGCTTTGGATATGAGGTGTCCCCCAAAAGCTCATGTATGAGACAATGCAAGAAGATTTTGAGGAAAAATGATTGAGTTATGATAGTCTTAATTCAACCAGTTAATTAATCCTTGATGGGATTAACTAAATGGTAACTGAAGGCAAGTAGGGTATGGCTGAAGGAGACTGGTCTCTGAGGATGTGCATTGGTGTATGTATTTTATATCTAGCAAGTGGAGAGCTCCCCCCTCCACCCCGCTTACTGACATCACATGAGCCACTTCCCTCCACCATACTCTCCTGCCATGATGTTCTGCCTCACCTCGAGCCCTGAAAAATGAGCTGGCCTCCTATGGACTGGGACCTCTGAAACTGTGAGTCCCCCAAATATACTTATTTAAAGTAAAGAACATATAAATGCTATCTTCACAGCAACATCTAGACTGGTATTTGACCACATATCCAGGCACTATGGTCTAGCCATGTAGACACATAAAATTAATAATCACAAATGACATATTTTAAATTAAAGAACAGTTGGCTAAAAAGAATATCTGAAATCCAGTCTAGTATCCCAAAACTCACTGCTAGTTAATATTTCAAGATTGCAGTAATTACATGTGTATTAAATTCAGTTTTGTTATACTCTCCAAATATGGAAATTTTGCCCCTATGGAGTCTTCCCTATAATTTTACTAAATAAGAGACCATGTCTTTGATGATAAATCTCCTTTTAATATTTACTAAATGATGGTACACCAATAAAATCTTTCAAAAGTAAAGTATTCCAGTATATTTTTAATTTGTTCATGATGCTGGGATCAGTCATTTTGTTAACAATTTTACTGAAAAGTATTTCTTATGCAGAGATCTTATCTCACTCCTCAGTTATCTCTAGATTATTACAAGCTGGAGATTTATCTATTATGGTACAAAAAGACATCACTTAAAAACTGAGAATATCACATTTGTGATATGAAATATTAATTTGTTGCTAACATGGATGTTGGTCCTCCCTTTCTGCTTTCCATTTCATATCAAATGCATGATCTGTCACTACTTATCATTTACTTTCTTTCAATTTGACCAGTCTAGATTCAGGCCTAAATCCTATGTGTTTTTCAGGTAGGCCATAAGCAATTGCAAAAGGTTTACCTGGTGGGCATCCTGGGAGAAAGTTTTCCTTCCCACACCAAACTTGGAACACAGCCAACACATTGTAGTTCTACAGGGAGGTGCAGGTAGGAATCAAGGCCCATCAGACAGTCTTGCTCTTTCATGTACTTATTTGCATTTCCAGTTAAAGCACTTCCATGTATAAGTTCCTGAGAGGCAAAAGTTCTGATTAGTTACCTCTGCTGAGGATTCCTTGTTGGAGAGAGAAGGGGAAAATCACAAAGCCACTTTCCCTCTCTGATTCAGTATGCAACAGTTTTCCACTCTTAGCCCTCATCTCCTCCTTCTGCTCAACCCCAGTCCATAAACTCTCATAGCCCCCTCCCCACTTTTTTTGTATTTTTTCAGAACTCCCTCAACTGTGAGAGGACTAATACCCATGTCTGCATTACTTCACCTGACTTTCCACTAGCACCATTCCAGGATGGGATAAACATACGGGGATCAACTCCTCCCCTGGTTTAAGACTCCTGCTTATACTATTGCAAGGGATGATGAAAGGATAAACTCCTTCACTTTTGGCTTGTTGCTTTACTGCTATTCTGACAGCTGGCAGCTCAGCTCTCTCTAAGCTTAGCTGAGCACCTGACAAAATGTAGTGATGAATTACTTTAAAGTTTGGAGTCAAAGCACTTGGCCAGGTCACTCCTTTACTTACACTGAGGATTTTAATATTTCTCAATCAAGACAAATTGATCAAGGTCCAAAAATATACTGCCACAACTAGTTTGGGGATAAATATTATGTTCTGTTCTTATTTAAATTATCATAATTTTACTATCAGCATTTTAATAGTCCTGGAAAATTTTTCTGGAAGTAAATGAAATCTTCCCATGATGCACAAATGCAGGCCTTCATTTATTCATTCATTATTTATGAAAAAATATGTGTTGAAGGAAGTCTGAGTCTTGATCTGTATTAAATAATATGGATTAGGGCTAGTGAGTAATATGTGGCTTACATTTTTAAAGAAATATAAAGTTAACATAGAAGATGTATAAAAATATAAGTCTTTTGCAAGGGTATGCAGAAACATTTTGTGTAACTACAAATGAGTGACCAACTATCTTTAGTTAGGTAAGGTAAGATGTCACTGAAAAAACAAAACTTTAAGCTATGTCTTAAAGCAGGAATAGAAATTTTTATTATTGGAAAAGTAGCTAATTATATTTTGGATTGGAAAAACAAATGAACAGGAGTATAAAAAATGGTCACAGTACTGTGGAAATGCATATACCAGTGTATAATAACAGTTTCATATTAGGGACAAAGCCTACAGATATAGTTCAAGATGAGACTAGCAATAATACATTTTGATGAATCTTCTTATCATGCTTAAAAATTATCACTTCATTATCTAAGAATGAGGTAATATAAAATTGAGAATGGAAAATTTATATGATGGTTATTTTTATGGTTGTTTAGTTTGAGAATTTTGTATACAATATCTGTGAAAAGGAAATAAATTAATAAAAGAAAAACCACTTAAAGTATATATCAATAGTGAATGCCAAAAACTCCATAATAGTTTTCACCAAAGACTTCATTAGAATAATCAGAGAAAATAGATGCTTGGGCTGTAATCCAGGCTTTCTAAATTAGAACTTAGAGGGAGAGGCTGGATCATATACACATTAAAATTTTCTAGAGTTAAAATGAAAGTAAAATGAAAAGGACCAGTGGAAATTTTAAATGAGCAGGGAAAACAGTAATAGACCTAAGATATCTTTCTGAAACAGAATCAAATAATTTGATTACTGATTCTTATGGTTGTGGTATAATGTGTTGAATCCAAATAGTGGTGATAATATCAACTGAGAATGTTAGAACATGGGAAGAGAAAACTCTTTTCAATGGTAGAAAACAAACTCAGTTTTGAATATGTGGATGTTAGATTTTATTAACATATTAAGCTGCAAATTAATATAATTCCTCATTACTTATTCACATTTATGTAATTTTAATAAACATTTTTATGTTTTGTATAAAATTACTTAGTATTTGATTTATTTAAGTGTTATGTGGTTTCCTTAATAATTCAACAAAAGGATATTTCCTTTACAGGAGATTTGTCAAGGTTTATTTTTGTGTGTTTTTAAAAAATCTCTCTACTGATTGGGTTCATGGTCAATTTGTTTGATGGATAACTAATGTGGAGATGTAATATCCATTCATATGACTCTATTTCAAATTCTCAGTATAATGCTGTTCACTAATTATAACATTAATTTCTCATGTGAGCTTTACTCTCATTTTAAAATCCCCCCTGGATTTATATCTAACCAATTATTTTTTTTTCCTCCTGCAACATTTCTAATTTCTATAAAGTTCTCAAAATGCTTTGTTCCTAGTATGTTTCTCCAATTGTGGGTTTGCTTATATTTGACATGATACATACTTTCCAGAAACTTAAATATTTTTCTTGGAATTGAAATTGAAAATTTTCTAAGGTGTGTCATATTTTTAAAATTCAGAATTATACAAGAAAATTCTTATCAATGTATCCAAATTTTTTATGCATAAGATATGTAGCTATGAAATATTATCACAGCTTTTAAAATAGTACTGTGTAAGTCTTGGAGTTCAATAGGACATTAGGATGTTTTTATTTTATAAGAACATTAGTAGCACAAAAGGGAAATGAGTAAATGCAAAAATTATAGGATTTGATCATTTTAAATGGTTTCAAAAAGCTAAAAAATGTACCCGGAATTATTTATTTTAAAAACAGCAATGCCTTGTGTTTGAATGAACACGATTAATTAGTGGTAGGATTTTAAGATGGCACCTATGATTCCTACTCCCTGTTATATAAACTTTGTAAAATCTTCTCCCCTTAATGTCTGGCAGGACATGTAAATGTGATGGAATATCATTTCTATGATTTTGTTAATAATCAATTGTCTTTAATTTAAAATGAAAATTGTCTGGGTGGGCTGGATCTGATCAAATAAGACTCTGAAGAAGACTGGGCCCTTTCTTCAAGCAGTGATAAAAGAATTGAGAATGTCTATGAAGGGTTTCACAGAGTCATTTCGCCTGATGACTCTAGAAGATAAAAGTGGCCCCTGTCTAAGAATCAGAAGGAGAACCAAGACTTTATTCTAAACAAAAGTAAAAACTTAATTCTTCCAAAGACCACAAAACTTTTTCAGAGGCTTGAACTTCAGAAAGAAACACAGCCCAAATTACACTTTGGTTTCAGCTTTCTGAAACCTTGAGTGGAAAGCTCTATTCCACCATGCTTGAACTTTGGAGCCCAAAATGAGATAACTAATGGTATCATTTTAAGTAGCCACATTTGTGATAATTTGTTACATAGCTCTAGAAAACTAACACCCTACTTTTCTCTGAAAATGGTGCTTATGTATATGTCAATATAAATTGAGTGTTAAGCCACACTTTGGAAAAAAAAAAATTGCAAACCCTCAGATCTAAAGTTAGTCTTGAAAGCTATAAGGTTGTCTGCATAATCCAGCTATCAGAAAAAGTGTGGTCTTATTTAATTCATGGATATATTTTATTTCTTTCCAGTTATAAATCATTTTAAGTCTCTTTCTGTCTAGATTGAATCAGTTACTCCCAGAGCAAGACAGCAGCCAACAGGTAGAGTGTTTCTTCAGTGAATGAAAAGTGAACCAAGAAATAAATCTTTTAACTTTAACATTAAATTACTTTCAATACTAAAAATGGAAGACATTTCTTAAGGATTTATTAACTGAGGAATTCACAAAAATAGTGTTACCTTAGCAACTCATGACACAGAAATTAAGCTGTCAAAATCCTGATCATTCAAAAGAGGTCACTGATCTTTGTGTCAACACAGCAGATGAAAAAGAGCTGCAGTGATGTACTTTGCCAAGTTTTTTGAACTCTAATAAACAAGCCAAGCTGTGTTTATGAATTCCCTAAAATAGACAAGTAGCGAATGGAGCAGCATTTGAGTGTGCCAAAATGGATTTACAGGTACTTGGGCATTGCCCACACTACCAAAGGAGTCTTCATTTATTAAATCCTTTTGTAATGAGGAATACCAGAAGGGCCTCAAAAAAAAAAAAAAAAAAAAAAAAAAAAACAAGCCCAGATAGTCCCCACACTTTCCAAAATGCATGGCTTTATCACATCATCCTTAATTAAGTAGAAATTCACTGTCAGTATTTTCTTTAAAAAATAAAACAAAAAAGATGTATTTTGGACTAAAGCAGGAAGAGAAACCACCATGAAAATCTCAGGTCCCTAAATATATTTAACAAAATGTTACCATTTCTATTTTTATGACAAAAATGTAAAATCAGAGAAAAAAGAAGATTGCAATTTTAAATAATTTCTCAAATGCACCTCTAAACAGGCAGCACACATTATTCTTAGCTACTAATAAAACTTAACATTACAGAGGAAGTTATTTCAAAACATGCATTTTATATATATTTGGTGAAGACCAGCTTTTCACCACATTGTACCATACATAAAAATGTTAACCAATAAATGTGGAGAAAATCAGATTGACTCCTGGTAATTCATCTGTCTCTCATGTCATTCCTCTTAGACATATTTTAATAAATATGTTTAATACATAATAGCCTTTAGCAAATTCTGGGCATCTAATCTTGGTTGTATTTATATTAGTAAAGGGAATATTTTTTTTCAGTTTTTGTTACAACTCTGCTGTGATTCATTTTGACAATATTCCTGATATACTTATCATTCTTCATTTCTAAAGAATGAATGGACATTTTCAATAGCCAAGTTACAGAAACATTCTGTCAGTCCATGAATAAATGAATAAAGAAAATTATATATAGGTACACAGACACATACACACATATACACAATGAAATATAAGTCTTAACATTAAAACAAAGATATCAAACTATTTGGGACAACGTGGATAAACCTGGAAGTCATTTTGCTCGGTGAAATAAGTTTTGCTCAGACAAATACCAAATTATTTTACTTAGATGTAAAATCTAAATTTGTTGAACTCATAATAACAAAGAATACATTGGTGGTTTGTTGGGGATGGCCTTGGGGGAAATTAGATGTTGGTTAAGTGATACTGAGTTTTAGTTATATAAGATAAATAAGTTTTGGAAATCTAATGTACAAAAATGAGCCTTCAGTTAACTATATTGTAGTTTGTGCTTGCAATTTGCTAACAGTTTAGATATTAAGTTTTATACTGGAAAAAAAATATAAACCAAAATAGAAAAAGGTAACTGTGATGTGATGAATATGTGAATATGTGAATTGGCATGATTGTGGAGCACTTTTAAAAATGCATGTGTATAAAATAATCATCAAGCTTTATATTTTATATGCAATTATTAATTGTCAATTCTACCTCAATATAATTAGAAGACAAAAATCTGAACATTTCTCCAGGTAGTCAGAGAGATGCAGTGGAAGAAGCCAAAGTGACTTGAAGTGTGAGAAGGACTTCCTCTTTGGTTTCTGGCTTAAAGAAGAAGAAGGCTATGATCAAGGGAGGGCAGGGAACCCCTAAAAACTCAAAATGACCCAAACCTAGAACCAACAAACAAGTTGGGTAGCATCTTCAAGACTCTGGAAGCTAATGATCTAAGTCAAAGGATTATTTCCTCCAGAGTATCCAGACAAGGTCTAAGTTCTACTGACACCTTGGTTTGGGTTTTATGAAACTCTAAGCAGGGAAGCGGGGAATCCAACAGGCCCCACCAGATTTTTGACTTATAGAACTGTGAAATAACAAATTTCAGTTAAGATATGAAAATAATGTACTTTTTTTTTTTTTTTTTTTTTTTTTTTTTTTTTGCTTAGTCACATAAAATTACTACACTAAACCTGAAATTTACTCTATCCTGTTACTTGGCTTCTGACTCAGTCTGGGCCCATTCTGTTATTTAATGCTTACTCAACTTCCCTACTGTTTTCTTCTTGCACTGGGTGCAAATATACCCAGGTGTATTACACATTTCAACTCCAACTGGAAATCCTAGATATTTGTTTTTCTAGCTCATTCTACGGAAAAACTTGAGAATATACTTTTTCAGTTGAACACAGTACTGATCATACCTGAAAATCTAAGTTCTGTGATACTCCTTTCAAAATAAATTTTCTCAGCAGAGAATTACATAGACAAACAAGATAGACCTGGGCTGGGAGCCAATCCTGGGAGTCTAGCCAACATTAGACATCCAAGAGGAGTTGGAAGGTGGCCACCATCAAAGGAAATAGGCAGAATACCCACATATTGCAAGTGGGCATATTCTATTGTAAGCTCACTCACTTTCTGCCCTAAATCTTAAGGAAATGGAGCCTACTCTGATTTGATTGTCATTTTCATTGAGAATAGATATGAAGCCAATTGGTTATATCTCATGTTGCTTTTGCTGCATCCACATCTTTATCTTTCTCTTCCGAATATTTTATACTTCCTCCTTCTTTCTCATTTTGCTTCTTCTCAACTTCCTTTTTCTAGTTCTCTTCCTTTCAATTATTATTTTGGCAGACAAGAGATATATTCAAAATTAATGCAATTGGAATTGTATGACACATTGATAACTCAAAGACATTTTTACCCTTCTAAACAAATTCACTGTTAAAATGATTATAATCTTCTTCTAAATATGGGTGAATGGGGGACAGTATATTCTCTTTATTCATATTTAAAGAATCCAAGCATATTTAATATATTAGGATAACTAATATGCAACCTAATTTTTTATTTGTTCTTTCATAAAATCAACACATATTTATGAGATTCATGTTGAGATAGATGCTAGGGATGTGGTAATAAACAATTCCATCATTTCATGGAATTTTAATACAAAGAAAGGCAGATATGAAACAGACAAACATATTTGCTATGATACAAAGAAAAAAGTCTCAATTACATTCCAGTGTATGGGAAAACTAATCTATTCTGAAGCAAAAAGATAGGACTAGGAAAAAACAAATTTCTATATGAATAAATATTGAATCTTTTCAACTGAGACTAAAAGGTACAACTGTAGATGATAGAGCAAATTCATGGGGTAAAGAATTATTAAAAATAAAAAAATAATACTCAGAGTTTTGAGCTGGCAGGTGCTTGGCCCATTAAAAGTAAAAGAAAGTTTATACTGGAGTACAAAGAGGGAGGGGGCATCTGAATAAGAACACATAAGTGCAAACTAGATTGTGATAATCCCATGGAAATTGTTGAACTTTATAAAGTTTAACCTAAAACTAGTTGAAAGGTAATAAAGTGACATAAGGAAAAATCTGATAGGACCAACACACACACAAATGCACACATGTGTGCACACAAATAAAACTGACCTTTTAGACATATGTGTACACACAAGTACCAGCAAAGCAGTCTTAGAGCTGCACAATATAGCAATGGAGGCTAATAGACTTTTTATTATTTCCAAAGTAATGGCTAATTATATACTGAAGATTCTCTATGCTTGTATTTCTTTGCTCTGACAGAAATTATCATTATAAGAAGTTTATGGTGATCAGAAACTTTAAGTACCATATTCAAAGTGACCTTTGGGGGGAAATAATTTTTACATAAATATGCAGATGGGATAAAAGTTAATGAACTAAATAATAAGAGTGCTAATATTGAGATGCCTCTTTGGTGCTTTCCAATAAGATATGAGTTACATATATTACTTATACTCAATGGCATCAAAAGTTCTTTTTTATATTCAGTGTAAAAGGTTGCAGCATGTTTCTTATACTTTGTTGAGGTATAGGGATATTCAATAAGTCTGGCCATTGCATTGTGAAAGAAATAAGTCATATCCTGGTGGAAGTATTTAATAGCTGAAATGATCCTCCATATTGTCTTCTACCATGCTAGTGCTGGAAGACTGTAATTGAGATGATGGTTCCATAGAAATAAAGCATCCTCTATTGCTGAGGTTTCACTAAAGACCTAGAACACATTATTTTTTGCATGAGTGCAAAATAAATCCTGATTGTCAAGCAATTAAAATCTGAGGGCTTTGTTTTTTAAAGCAAATGGCACACTATCCTAATTTATTTATTATTATCTTGGTTTTACTTTTTTATTTTAATTAACTATACTACTAACTTTAGTTTGATGATATGTTTCCTTAACTTTCTTAATTTTCATTGAGTTGTTGGTTGTGCATACTTTTTCCACACGCGTATGATGCCAAACAACCTGAGAATTCACTCAAATTTACTTTGGCTCCTCTGTTAACACTCAGCTTCATTTAGCAGATGCTCCACTAAAGATGTGTGTCCAATACTCACTCCATGTTAAAGTCAGCTTTTAAATGGCTCTGAAAGCATTTTAATATGACATTTAAAATTATAAAACATTTTCCCTTGCAAAATAGAGAAGACATTTTTTTCCTTCCAAAGTGATCATTATTGACTTTGTTAAAATATTTTCTCTAGGCTTCAGTAATGTGTTATATTATAGGCAAGAGCCATTCTTCATTTTGATTATTTAATCATCTTCTTGTGTCTTCAAAGGTTATTCCAAATGGGGCCATTCTGCAGTATTCTATACCAAATTTGTTTACACTCTTCATACTAGGAATGGAAAATGTCAGTTTTTATTGACATCTCATTCTTGAAAATAGAGTCATTAAGTATCAAGATTTATTTTTTTTAAATGTGTGTCATGTTGTTCATGCCTTTGGTTTTCATGGCCATAGTCTTTGGACTTACCGTAAATTATTCTTGAAATTTCAAAGACATCAATGTCACTCATATTGGTCAATTAAATTTCAGGGTTTCAATACATTTTAATATTTTCAAACTGCTGAATATCACTGTTTATAAAGTATTGTTTAGATGATTATTATTCTTCCTAATGGCCTTAGTGGATCTTTGTTTATTTTTATCATACTGAATAAAGTAGAAATATATTGTTCATGTTTATAAGATTATCTATAATGTCAAAGTTCCAGACTTTATATTTAGACCATTCTGCACTTCTTTCATAATGAAGCCTCTTCAAAATGTTTTGTTGCACACAGCCATGACCTCACTTATAATGTTGTTACCGTCTATTTTTCTGTACTTCTGCACAGACTTCACAGGTTAAGTTTTCCATAAGGGATTACAAAAAATGTCCAACAATTGTGCCATTATAATAAATGTTTTTACATTCTTCATTGCCATTAATCATTGAAATATCTCTTACTAACTGCAAATCCCTGGAAAGCAGACACTGTGCTTAATACATATATTTGTTATTTTCTATTGCTGAATGTAGCTATTTTTATATTGTTAGTGTTCATAAGCAATCTGGTAATGATGAAGTCATAGTATATTCTTATAACAGAATATTCTATATTTTATTTGCATCATATGAAAAACACAAAATCATATTGTTCATTCTCAAAACAAAAGCAAAACAATTAGTCAAAATAGAATGGCTGCCTTAGCTTTTATGAACTATTTTCAAACTGGATCATATCTACTTCCCTGAAAGTTTTCCTCTTTGAAGAATACTTGTGTGATAGGGACAAAATAATAATTAGCATTTGACAATTCTGCACTGAGACTCAGAAACTCAAATATGCACTGAAGTAATTTATAAGGCATTTGATAAGGTGAACTGATGATTAGATGTAGGTTAAGTCCCAGCATAAACTTTCTCAAATTGTTCTACTAAATTTAAGGCACTGATTGAGAGAGGATTAAGGAGACTGCAAGAACTGTTTTATAATCTGCAGAGTAACATGAGGGCAAAATTATTCCTTTATCCTATTTTTAAAAGCTATTTTAGGCAAGAAGCAGCTCACACATCTACTCTATATTATTTCCCTTTGAGTTTTATAGCATATGTAGGCATAATATACACCCATAATTATTTCGTTAAGATTAATTCATTTTTATTACCAATGAAACCAGTAAGTAAAATTAGTTTTCATTGTACTCAAAAGCTTTTCATATATTATAAAACGATTTAACTATTATAAAATTAGCTTTTTCTTGTTTATTTACTTAATCTCAATATTTACCTTTAATTTATTATTAAATAATATGGAGACTCTAAAGTTGGGTTAATTATTTTAATTCTTAGTGTTTATAGTTACAGCCTAGGTTTTTCTAACTTTTAATTAGACATGACATAAAGTCTGTCAAGATCTAACACTGCTCACTCATTTCTTGAGAATCATAAACTATTCATTGTTTCTGTAACACAGTGTATGATTCTGTTTGTTTTCTCCATAACCTCAGATGTTTTCATTCATAATGTATTCTACTCTACATTTCATCTGGGTGAGGGAGGGATTTCTCTACAAAACATTATCCTAATTATAAAGAAAATCCTTCATTCAATTGCAAATTTCTTAAGAATTGTAGTTATTGAACTGATCTTTGATAATTGTGAATATGAATCTTTTCCAGATAAATAAAAACATGTAGTCATTATTTACTGATTGAAGCAATAAGGGGAAAGGAAGTTTCCTATTTATAAATGGAATCCTAGAAGTCAAGGAGGTGCAATGAGATATAAAAGGTTGCTGTCCTAAGTGTGGTTGGGAAGGACTCAGATGTTTGTTTTCAATGGGTTTTAGTTTTCCCATATACGTATATATGAAAGGTGTGTGTGTGTGTGTGTGTGTGTGTGTGTGTAAGGGATGGGGAGAGATAATTTCCTACAAAGCTGGGAATATAGCAAGGATACAAATTCTCCCTTTAGAGCTGTTCCTTTGAAGGGTCTTAGATAATTTGGGGTGTATGTAAATTCAATATTGACAGCATAAATTAAAATGAAACAAAATTAGCATTTGTAAAATACATTTTAACAACCAAAAGATTTCATATGTATTATCTCGTTTGCTTAATTTCTGGAAGCCACATATAGTATTTGAATACTGTGACTTATTTTGTAACTATAGCACCTGTCTCTGGTGATAAAGAGACAGCTTATTTAATGAGGGGGTACAGTTTTTCTCTAGCAGGAGTCAGGAGTGTGAAGTGATGACAGTTTGATACATAGCACAGGTTTTTTTTTTTGTCATTAATTTTATGTGCAGTGCCTTCTCCTTCTATTCATCTGCATGTGCTCCATTGAAGGAATTTTCAAATAGACAAAACATTTAATAGCATGGATGTACTAAGACATTTTCTGTTCAGTTGTTCCTGAACTAAATTACATTCCTCTTTCATTCTCTGCAATACATTCCTGAAATTTGTAGTCTTTGTTAAACATAATTAGTGTATGCATCTATCAGCACAGTGTCTATTGCATTGTAGACACTGAGGAAATCCATATTGAGTAAATGAAAGAAATAAACAACAGCTTAAGCATGCCTCAGAAACCTGGCCCCAGAAAGCTGCCCATATTTGAGGAGCCTGATGCTGGAAGAAGCCATGTGCATGTCAGGAGCTGGCAAATCAGAGCATACCCCTACAAGAAAAAAAGACCTTGTGATTTCTAATGTTTCTCTGGTGTTTTCAGTGGGCAAATGTTAACATCATGTGTGCTATTAAAGCGAAAATATTCATAGAGCAAAGCTTCATTTTCACAGAACACACAGGCAAAGAAGGTTAAGTTTGGTACTGAGAGGAAATCATTTAATAACTAATCCTCCTAAAGAGTTAAAATTGAATGAAAGGGAAACAAAGAAATAAATATGATATTTTCAATAACTAGAGAAACTATTTGTTTGCTTGTTCGCTTTAGAGGAGTTAAAATGCCTAAGAAGTAAGAAAAAGAAAAGAGGGAAGTGAATGGCATGACTTAGAAAATAAATTATAATAACATCATGAATAAAAGAGCAGATGATAATATCATGGACAAACCATATCTATGTCTACATATATATGTTTAGATGTGTATATATGTATAAATATGAATATGTATATTATATGCATGTGTACATGTATACACATAATACAAAAAAATTTATCTTCTGTTTATAATATAAATAATAGATGATTTTCTAGTAAAAGTATTGCTTTTTCATATATATATGTACATATATATGGCAATAGTTTCTGGAAAAGCTCTCACTGACACACCTAGAAGTGTTCTTTATTAATTTTCTAGGCTCCCTCAATTCAATCAAATTGACAATCAAGATTAACTGTCATATGCAGAAAATAGAAAATGTTCATTAGAAAACAAATACAGACATTTTAAAAGATTATAGGATTTAAAATATATAAGTATATATAATATATATCTAAATTTGTGAATATAGATATGTATATACATATATATGTGTATATATATGTATATTTATATATATATATAATGTTAGCTATGTAGCAGATAAAGATGACTCTTGGAATGTCCAACAAAAATAAGGTTTCATGATTTATAGACTGTGTAGATGATGAATTATTACATTTATTAATTAGAATGGATGTATAGTCAGATCTATTAGATGTTTAAGCATTATAAAGTTATTCTCTAAAATATATGAAAAATAGTGAGAAAATAAATTTTTCTTTATCATAGATAAATGTCAGTATGTGTTCATTAAAAAAACAATTACAGGATGAGGTAGGAATGTGTCCTCTAAGAACATAACAGGCAGAGTTTAAAAACTTTTCAAAATTTTTCTCCTATCATGTGTAAGACATTCTATAATGTAGTAAATAATTCCTGACACTTTTTATTAATACAGTTTATGCCTTCTTTAGTTATTATTTATCAGGAAATAATGACAAGTCAAATTTTAATTTAAATAATTTATACATTTTTATTAATTTTTTTCTTTTTACTGTACAGATTACTTCCAATTGTGTTACAGTCAAAAAGAATAAGACACCTAGCCAGGCGCGGTGGCGCATGCCTGTAATCCCAGCACTTTGGGAGGCTGAGGCAGGAGGATCACGAGTTCAAAGCCAGCCTCAGCAATGGCGAGGCACTTAGCAACTCAGTGAGACCCTGTCTCTAATAAAATACAAAAAAGGGCTGGGGATGTGGCCCAGTGGTCGAGTGCCCCTGAGTTCAATCCCCGGTACCAAAAAAAAAAAAAAAAAAAAAAAAAAAAAAAAAAAAAAAAAAGACACCTATATGAAAAAATTCAACTAAAGATCTTAATGATTGCTTAATGTAAATTAAATATATCAAAAATTTTGAACAGAGCAAATATTTATATTTACAAATGGTTATGATAAACCAGACATGGTTTAATCTTTTTAAATGTCTGTATTTGTTTTTAAATGAGTCTTTGTAATCCCAGAGACTCAGGAGGCTGAGAAAGGAGGATCATGAGTTCAAAGCCAGCCTCTGCAAAAGTAAGGCACAAAGCAACTCAGTGAGACCCTATCTCACCGATAAAATGCAAAATAGGACCGAGGATGTGGCCCAGTGGTCAAGTGCTCCAGTGCTCCTAAATTCTATCCCTAGTACCCACTCTCCAAAAAAAAAAAAAAAAAAAAAAAAAAAAAAAATGGTTGTACTAGAGCAAAGATGTGATATTTACAGGAATTTCATTACTAATAAAATGATAACAATAATGACTTTTATTAGTTATTTAATAAAGTACATTGATTTTGAACCAATATTTTCTTGATCACTGTCAGGTCATTGAAATACATCACAATCAATTGTTCTGTAAACACAGTTATTTTGCTTTACCTCTTTTATAACTCCCAAATTACAACTATTTAGGCTAATAAATTCAACTAGAAAAGTAATAGTAGAGCCAAAGTAGTTGATTACATTTTAGTTTTGTTATTTTCAATTGTTTAGATAACTGGCAACTAGTTTTAAAATGTGGCATTGGTATACACCTCCAGGAGGAACTTTGGGTATAATGGAAACTCAATTTGCTCCTGAAACCGACAGGATGTTGTCTCTCTGTGCCATCATCCACACTGATCTCAGAAATATAATTTTGTGAAATCAGAACAATGTTGTTTTATACATATCTGACAAGAAAAAGTGAGTAATACTTCTGTCAACAGTATAAATTGGACTGCCCTAATTATAAACATATGGTCATTTTCTGTTTATGGCAAAATTAGTGTAGCCCATTATTGAGATGTGCCACTTGAAATTTTGAAATGGACTAACATATGTATCCTGTGATTATTTGCCTTCTTCATCTTGGTATACAGGTACCAGTTACGTTGCATTTTCTTCTTTTAGTGTCCTGTCTAATCCTGTGCTTAGATTTATGGTAAAGTATTCATCAATCAAATTGGCAATGCTTTTAGTCACATTTACGGGGGAGAGAGGTTGAATTTAATCAAAAAATGCACATGTTTTGCTCCTGTATATGCAACTACAAGCCCCATTGCAGTTTTAATTGCTTGCTTTAGAGATTTTCAGAACACTACATTTATTTATACAAATGTATTTGTATTTGAATTCTTTGCCTATTAACACTTGAAATGAAAAGGATACATAAGGATCTTCCAGAGGTTTAGCATGCCAATAGTGTTATGGATGCTACTTAGAACTGTCTTCAAATAATAGACTACTTGACTGCTGCTGCCAATTGGATTTGCTTAACTATTATTTTCCTTTAGCCAAGGGCATGGAATGTGGAAAATCTTTATCTAAGGGCTCTGGCAGAAGCTTAGCTATTTATCATTTTGTGTGGGATCAAATAGGCCAGGTGCACTGTTTATTTTAATGAAGCCAATATTGAGATGGGAGCTCAGAATAACAATACAAAGCATTATTCACTTACTTTGCACCTTGCAGTTGCAAGAAGCATTTCTCTAGCACAAAAATATAGCCCTGGCTTTAATTCATTTTGTATAATATTTTCCCAACAGTGAAACCAATTGTATTCAGAAACCACTTTACACTATGGGGTTTGTTTGTCTTTTAATAAAAGGCTTCCTTTAAGAAAATGAAATTGTCATATTTTCCAAAGTATGTTATGCTCAGGACCACAGACTGAAAGAAAAATGTATTTTACTATGAACAAAAAAGTATTACTGAAGTTCAGAGACAATCTAAACAGATTGTGTATTTGAGTGTGCAGTCAGAGGGTGGTAGTGATCTGAAAAATAATTTCAAAGTTCCTTATCATCCTTCTTATGTATGATGTTTGACATGACTATAGTTCCTCCAAATACTGCTTAATTCCAGTGTAAAGGGAGGAGTGAAAATTATGGGTAGGCTTATCAGTGTCAGGAAACAAAATGATTACTATAAAAAGATAATCAGTGTAGTATGGAAACTTGGATGTGAAAATAATAGTGGCTAAAATACACAGAGAAAGGAATAGTATTCTTCAAAAGATGTCCCATTGTAAATCACCCAGTAACTAAATGGTATATCACCCAGTACCTAACCATATGCCTCATTCCTAGTATTTGGGAATTCCTAGTGACTACTACTTTTTTACCATGTATTTTAGATTATAGAATAAATAAGGGAGCACTTCAACATTTTATTAAGCTGGTAAAAATGACAATGAAAATCTGTTTTTCCTAGTACTAAAATTTAATTACATCTTTGCGTTTCCCATATTAGTAATGAATAAATTTAATGATTTTGAAGATGAAATTAACAAGGCATATTTACCCAACTCTTCATTTGGGTAAAAAATCAGCACCTGCTTACCCAGCTTATCTTCTAGGCACTATAGAAACTATTGCTGACATGAAGCTAATGGAAAAATAAAGGAAAAATAAATGGAAAAAATAAAGTATGCTTGCTATTTGATATTAGGAGGGTGCTAGTCAAAACATGAGAACTAGTGAATTTATAAGGACTGATCATAGCAAACACAGTTAAGGGTTCATAGAAACTTCCACTCCTAGATACTGAAGGCAGAAATTATAATAAAGCAATTCCCTTGGAAAAGGCGTTTGCCAGTTTTTTTTTTTTTTTTTACAATTTTAAATGTATACCTCCTTATAAATGCAGTAGTTTTATTGGTTCTTTTTAGTTATATATGACATATCATATTCCACTCCTAGATACTGAAGGCAGAAATTATAATAAAGCAATTCCCTTGGAAAGGTGTTTGCCAGTTTTTTATAATGTTAGATGTATGCCTCCTTATAATGTAGTAGTTTTATTGATTCTTTTTATTTATATATGACATATCATATCTCTTTCTAAAATACTCATAAGTAGAATGTTAAGATCATAATGGAGAGCATTTTCCATGTGTCTTTCATCCATGTAGACTTCTTTCAGGAACAGAACTCTTACAACTTTTATTCATTTTAATAGTCATATTTTTATTGGTTCTTTTTAGTTATATATGACAGTAATTTGATATAATTATGTAAGCATGGAATGCATCTTATTCTAATTCAAACTCCAGTACCTCTCCTTTCCTTCCCATACCCAGTTCTCTTCCCTTTACTGATGTTTCTGACATTTACATTTACACATAGTTATTTTTCTAATTAATTTCTCGTGAATGTACACAATGTTGAAATTCACTCTGGTGTATTCATATATGTACATAGGAAAGTTATGTAAGATTTATTCCACTGTCTTTCCTTTTCCCATCTGCTTCCATTCCCTTCATTTCACTTTGTCTGTTCAACTGAACTTGTAATCTCCTCCATACACACCCTGTTATCATGGGTTAGCTTCCACATATTGCCAAAAAAAACATTAGAACTTTAATTTTTTGGAATTGGCTTATTTCACTTAGTATGATAGTCTCTGATCCATACATAAACTCTTGATTTACAAGATAATATCAGCAATTTTTCTTGATGGCTGAGTAATGCTCCATTGTATATGTATACCACATTTTTTTCCCAAGCAATCTCCAGAGAGAAAGCTAATCCTGCTTTCTCTGGGTCTTTATTTATATGATTTTTTCTTTCATTATGGGTACTGAATCATTCTAACAAAATACTTCATTGATTTACAGTTTCCAGATATGTGTAATTCTCCCAGAATGTACAGTTCCTTGTTTAACAGGTGCCAGACTACGCAAACAGACTCTATGTGTCCCAACTTTAAAATTCACTTGTACTTTATTTCTAATCTAAGGTTCCCATCTAAAAGTCCCCTTAAGTCTTATGCTTATGATAACCTAAAATTTATAAACTAGAATCTTTTTTTTTTTTTTTTTTTTTTGGCAAGGACATGTATTTTATTTTTTATTATTTTTTTAATTTTTTCCTTTCTTTTTTTATTTATAATAGTAGTATGTATTACAATTACAATTCATAATGCACATATATAGCATCTTTTTACATACAACTGTTTGTATACAAAGTATATAAGTACCATTCAGATCTTCAATCATGCATTTAGGATAATGATATCCATTTCATTCAACCACCAATTTTTTTTCCTTTTTTTTCCTTGGTGTTCATTTTTTAAGTTCTATGCATATTCTGGATATTAACACTCTATCTGAGGTGCAAGTGGCAAAGATTTTCTCCCATTCTATGGGTGCTCTCTTCAAACTCTTGATTGTTTCCTGTGCTGTGAAGAATCTTTTTAGTTTGATGCCATCCCATTTGTTGATTGTTTATTTTATGTCTTCTGCTTTAGGAGTCTTGTTAAAGAATTAAGTTCCTAAGTTGACATGTTAGAGTGTTGGGCTCATATTTTCTTACAGCAGGTTTAGGGTTTTTGGTCTAATTCCAAGGCCTTTGGTCCTATTTGAGTGTAGTTTTGGAAGGTGAGAGATAGGGGTCAAATTTCATTTTACTGTATACAGATTTCCATTTTTCTCATCACCATTTGTTCAAGAGATTATTTCTTCTCCAATGTATGTTTTTGGCACCTTTGTCTAGTATGAGATAACTGTATTCGAGCAGGTTTGTCTCCATGTCTTCTGTTCTATTCCATTGGTCATCATGTCTGTTTTGATGTCAATACCATGCTGTTTTTGTTATTATAGCTCTGTAGATAATTTAAGGTCTGGTGTTGTGAAGCATTCTGCTTTGCTTTTCTCACTGAGGATTACTTTGAGTATTCTGGGCCTCTTACTTTTACAAATGAATTTCATGATTGCTTTTTATATTTCTATGAAGAACATCATTGGAATTTTGATGGGAATTGCATTGAATCTATTAGCACTTTTGGTAGTATGGTCATTTTGACAAAATTAATTCTGACTATTCAAGAACATGGGAATCTTTCTCTCTTCTAAGGTCTTCTTCAATTTCTTTCTTTGGTGTTTTTTAGTTTTCATTTCACCTCCTTTGCTAGATTTATAGACTCTTTATATTTTTGTTATTGAGTTTTGAGAGGTCTCTATATATTATGAATGAAAGTCATTTTGCCAGAATATGAATTGCAAACAGTTTCTCCCAGACTTAGTCTTGCTCCTTGTTCTGTCATTAGTGTCCTTTGAATAACAGAATTTTCAATTTTTAGGAAATACATTCATGAATTCATCCTTTAATGGATGGTGTTTTTTAATATCTCTTAAAAAATCTGTTCCTTACACCAACTCACAAGAATTTTCTCTATTTTGTCTTTTATATGTTTTAAAGTTTTACTTTTGGGTCAACGATCCAAATTTAGTCACTTTTTTAAAAATGTGTGAAACCAAGTTCATCCTTTTCATGTGGATACATTTTTCCATACCAAATTTTAAACATTCTTTCTTCACTGAGTGGCCTTTGCATTTTCAGAAATGTTCAGGCATTTTTCTCCATTCCATGTTCTGAGTAATTGAACTCTTTCTTTATCTTGATGTCATTAATAGACTTTTTTTCTCAGATTTTGTAGCTTTGTAATAAATCTTTAAATTACATAATGCTAGTCTCTCATCTTTTGCTTTGTTTTTGATGTGTCTATGCACTATGTAATTTCTGATTATTAATAGAATAATCTGTCAATATTTGTCTATATTTTAGTGTAAATCCCTAGAATTTACTCATCTTAAATAACTGAAAATATGCAACTCCATATTTCCTCCCTTTGCTATCTCCTGATAACCACTCTTCTACCATCTGCTCCCATGATATTTAGATAATTCATACAAATGGAATCATACAGTATTTATTCTTCTGTGACTGGCTTATTTTATGTAGCATCATCTCCACTGTATTCATTCATGTTTACTCAAATGGCAGTATTTCCCACTTTTTTGAGGATAAATACATTTCCATTGAATGTACAAACCATATGAGATTGTTCCACATATAAATGAAGCCCTGCTCAGTTGTTAGCTCTTTTCTATCTCACTTTTTATAGTTTCTATTATTATAACATCTAATTTACCTATATTTTCTCCAATATTCAACCTTTTACAAATTTCTTATCTTGTATATTATAGGGTTTTAAAATATTTTGGATGGATATTAGTATTATATTCTTTTAGGTCTCAATTTTGGAAATATTTAGAATTCAGTTAGAATAACTATTTTGATATGCATGTCTGCCAATTATAACATTAGGTTTTTTTATTCCTTTGATTAATTTCCTTGTATTCTCACATTAGGTTTTATTTCCCTGCCTTTTTGTAAGCCTGATAATTTTTATTTAATGCCAGACATTATAGATATTATTTTGCTTATGTTAGATGTATTTATTTTCCTCTAAAAGTTCTAGAGATCCACTCTTTCATGAAGTAAAATTGTTGGAAAATGATTTGATATTTTTTAATCTAGATTTAGAGATGTCTTTGTAAAATGAGCAATACTTAGTCTGAGGCTAATTAATACTCACTACTTAAGAAAGTCTCACAAGTCCACTAGCTGTGATAACATGGGTCATGTTTTCCACCCTGGTTGATGGAAAGAGATACCATAGTGGGCACATGTGAAGGAAGCAGACTCTACTATTTAGTACATTTGAGTGCTCCTTCCCTTGCCCCAAGTATTTTCCTTACAGCAAGTTATTACCAGAATGATTCCAAACTTACATGTGTCTGCAGCAGATTTTTTACTACTCTTTCTAGCTCTCAGAATTTTGACTACCTTGGCTTTTCTGTATGCCCTCCCTTGTCATCTGAATTAAGGAATGTCACTAGGCTTTAATTGTTTTTCTACTGCAGTGTCCCTTCAATTTTTTTTTTTTTTCCATGCTGTGGTTTGAAGTATTTTGGGTATACTAGTCATGATTCTCTATTTGTCAGGACTCTCTCACTCTCCCTCTCTACACACACACACACACACACACACACACACACACACACTCACACACACACATATACACACACACACAAACACACACAGTAGTCATGATGTAATGTAGAAGACACATAAAATCAGTTATAATGTCTCTTGGTGCCAATATATTATTTGTTTTGTACTTTACACTAATGAAGAAAATTTTTCTTTTACTAGAGAAAAAACTAAGCTCATACACAATTAACTATGCTTAGGTAATTCTCTATCAAATCTATAAACGTAGTTCCCTGTTAAATTGGGACTTCCCTGCCTCACCTACCTATTAGAATATATAATTTTAAAAGTCATAACTATAAGAGAAATAGCCTAACAGAAAAGCTAAAATTATCTTCAGCATTGTTAGAAGAAAAAAAAGAGTGAACAGGACGTTACATCAAAACAAAATCACTGATCCAGATATAGAAATGTAATGAATGCAATTTGCCTTTCTTTAAGAAAATCTCCATCAACAATCTTTTCCCTTTTATTTTTGAACCCAGTTACTGCTTGCAACTTTGATGAATCTTTCAGAGAAACGCATTCCAGATTTTAATGTAAAAAACCAGAATTGTGTAGTCTGCCATAATTGTTTTCTCTGTTTAAACAGATTGCACTTCAACACTTTATCTTTGATCAAAGAACCAAAACGACATAACATGACTGTAAATAATTCAAATTAATTTTAATATGTAATTACATGTATAATGGCTCATTGAATAATAGCTCTGTATAAATTAATGTAGTTGAACATAAAAATATTAACATACCACAATGCCTTTACTAATTTTAGTAGTATCTCTTTTATTTTTCGAGATATTTTTCTGTATGAAGATTCCATTTTGTTTTTCATTATACCCACTTACAATATGCATGACTATTTGAAAATCTCTGTATAATAATATGTGTTCTTCATAGAAAAGATTCAAACTTTATTACCAACACTTGTCATAATGGTTACAAGGACCAGGACCCAGGTTTCCAATATCATTATCCTGGTCATTCAAAAGTGATTACAGAAAGAAGATATGAAATAAAGAAATTTTCTATGCTGATATTAGGAAGATACCAATAGAAAAGTACCCATTATTTGAAAGATTTGAATATGTATCATCTAATTTAATTCACACGAAATCTCATCAAGTTGTCATTTTTCCCCTGGTGTAAACTAGAATTCGAAAACAGAGCACTTGACTCTAAACATCTTGCTTCAATTTTTTCCTATCATAAAGCAAACTAACTACCACTTTCCATACTGCCAGTGGTTGTAAAGTATTTTAATCACCTGATAGTACATTTTGTGTGTGTGTGTATGTGAATGTGTGCATGTGTCTGGTGCTGGAGATTGAACCCAGGGCCTTGTGCATGTGAGGCAAGCATTCAACCAACTGAGCTATATCTCCAATCCTGAGAGTAGATTATTTTTCATCCAGGGTGTGGGGATGGGATATTTAAAGAAGTTTTATATATAATATTGACTTAATTTCTTCTTGACTTATTTTTATCTTACTTTTTCTAAAGACACTCTCAGAATGCTGCACATGCAGAATACGAATAACAATGGTAGCATAAGTAGTAATAAATAATTTTCATTTTAATAATTGTCTGAATAAGTATTTAATTAATTTATTAAAAGTTTTCAAGGACTTTCTTTTGGAAAGTTTTCTTCAGATTCTCTGTGTCTTACAACACTTTTCTGTGTCTCTGTCACTTTGTTTTTCCATCTTCATTTTTATATCATCAAATTAACAATATATAATTGTTATTTTTATTATTAATACTTTATGTATTTGTTATAGTGCAACTTTTTAATTTTTAAAATGAATGTGGATCAAATGAATGTTAGAATTTTCATGCTTTAAATATTTCTAGATGATTTATAAGCTTCAGCTATATCATATATCTTCTCATTCATTTTTGCCAGTGTTCCTTCATTTATACTCAGAAAATATCAATTGAACAAGTGTGATATAAGAGATGTTTGGCAAATGTGCAGAATAAGGACAGGATGTACTGAACCTAGGGTGACCACAGCAAAAAAGATGATGGCTGAATAAGGGAAAGATATGGGGTTTCACTCTGCCTGCCATAAATAAAATGAGTCCCATGTAAACAGCCATATTTTCTTTCTAGTCAATTACAGTAAAGAGACTAAGAATGTTAAGGTTGTGGTGGAATGATTTTCAGAAAAGAATCAGACAACCTACTGAATTTCAGAGGCTTACCTATGCCTCCTCAAAGTATCAATATTTTTCTTCTTCTTGGCTGGCAAAACTATTCAATAAGAAAGAATCATTCATATACTGTAAATTTTAAAGATTTTATCACATTAATAGAGGTGTTTATTTTTATTATTTACTTATTTTGTAATAAGACTTATAAACTTCACCTCTGGACAATTACTGAAATTTTCTAGTCTTCACTTTCCTCATCTCAAACTGAGGATAACAACATTGCAAAGTCCATATATTTGTTGCTCAGTTCAAATTGAATAATGCAAGTAAACACCCAGAACATTTCCTGACACAGAGAAGTGCACATTCAAGTGCTACTAGCCACTACTACCTTAGTATTAAAAATGGCACAGTGGAGATGAAGGTATGGGTATAGTTTCAGTTATTAGTTTTCCAGTCTTCAAGCCACATGCTTTAGGAAGAATTTTGTTTAAGGTGCATACATGTATATGCATTCTGTTTCATCACCTTTGCTCCTGATGATTTGTTCCCATTGGAATGTATTTTTACAGATTATAGTGTCAGTGGGCTTTGATAAGTATCATAATAATATCCCCTTCAGGGTAACTTGTGTTTTTATCAGCAGGCAAGAATCTAACAATCAAGTACCTTCAGAGATATAGCTCTGCCATAATAAGTTGCTTGCCAAGGAATGTAACATATCCTATTGACTTAAACCAAGATGTAGGTAAATTACCTCATAAAAGAAAGCCCATGGTGGACCAGCACATAGGCCCAGTCAATAGAATTTTCCTTTTAACTTCATGTTCTTACTGCTCATATTTATCTGTTACCTACCAGAATGACATAATAAAAGTCAAAGCATACCAAATACATTCATCAGAACCAAATAAATGGTGTACTCAATAAATAGTTCCATATCTTCTATCTCTTCCCATCCTTCAAGTAACAATCATTATTTTAGTAACTATTGTAAGTCAAACACTGACAGGTGACTTACCTGGAATGTTTCACTAATTCCTAAAGGTAGAAAACCAGCCATTTATTTTTGTTTTTCTTTCAGTACACCAGGTGAACAGCCATAACTCAAACATGCTCACTTTATTTTACTTGACTTTAGCCCTTTTGGGGAGGAAATGCTTAAAATAAACTTTAATGAAGAAACATTTCTATCATTGTCACAGTTTAATTTATGAGTAACAGTATTTAAATTTTCATTTAACTTATGACATGACACCATGATTGCAGTTACACCTACTTTTACTCAGAGTAACAACACAATTCTGAATGTTACAAGTCAAACCCATGAACATTAAGAACCCGAGAAATGTAGAATGCTTTCAGAACTATATATAATAACTAAAAATTCTATTTTTACTAAGAGTATTTTTATGACCTATTGCAAATGCACAGTAACAAAGTCAAAGCAAATTCTATTGCTGGTGTTTGAAGAAAAAAATAAAGTGACATTGTGAGAATAACTTCGCCAAGTCTGAAATAATGAAAACAATACAGAGAACATAATGATCTTCTAACCTCAATTTTCTTTACTAGAAACTCACAAAGCTGAGATTGCACATGTGACAGCTTAACCAAAGAACAAACTATCAGAATTTCCCCTTGCATGCAAATATTTGTTTTTATCAAATTATGACTCAGAAATTCAACAGGAATTAAATAATCATAAATAATTAATCAAACAATTGTTTTTAATAGGATTTGTTTCCATTGTAGATATATGAATTGACTGGATTTTTACATGGAACTGGAGAGCAGCAGAAGTCAATAGTATGGCCAATGTTTCTAGATACAGACTTAATGCTAAGAACTGTGTTGGAATATTACCATGCTTATTCTATTTCAAGGTGGATAAAATTGCTGGATTTTTTAATATATAAATTACATTCTGTGCTTAATTCTCACCTAGAATTAAAGTTTAAGAATGCTGAGAAACTTGGTTAAAAGCACAAGAGCTGAGGATGATTGTAAATTACTTGGGAAAGACTAAACTTTATTATTCAACCATTTTGTAAATATCCCTAAATTAAAAAGTCTGCCATTTGCATCTCAAAGTGCCATCTCACAGGATCAAAGGTTAATCCTTGCTCCTCCAATAGATGACCTTTCTACAACTGCTTTGGTAGTGACAGAGCCTATAGGTTCTCTTAATATCTCTTGTACTTCTATTCTCAGCTATATCTACAGGTCTCCTTCCAAAAGCTCCCGGCCATCAGTATTCAAACATCTTTACTTTCATTAAAAACTTAAAAAAAAGAACTAACTAAAAACAAACAAACAAACAAACAAACAAAAAAAAAAACCTAGCATCTCTATACACACAAAAAATGTCCCTTTCTCTATTCTTTTCTCTCAAATTTGCAGCCCAGTGTTATGGTTGTAGCTAATATGTGCGACAAAGCAAGAACATTCAGAAGACAAATGATTGAGTTATGAAAGCCTTAACACAATGAATGAATTATTCCCCTGATGGGATTAACTGGGTGGTAACTGATGGTGGGCAGGGAGTGGCTGGAGAAGGTGGGTCCCTGGGGGCATGCTTTTCATGTATATATTTTGTATCTGGCAATTGGGGTCTCTCTCTGCTTCCTGGACATCATGTGAGCAGCTTACCTCTTCTCCTCTCTTCCATCATAATATTCTGCTTCACCTCAAATCCCAAGGAATGGAGCCTGCTATTTATGGACTGAGACCTCTGAAATTGGGAGACCCCAAATAAACTTTTCCCTTCTAAAATTTTTTCTTGTAAGATCTTTTAGTCATAGCAGCCTTACATTCCCAGATTCTTTAGTTCAAAGTGTCTTACCTTAACAAAGCACCTTTGACCAAACATTAATAAATAGCTCCAAGATCTTCTGCATGAGTATCAGTTTTTTCCCTTGCACTGTCGTTTTTATTTAGCAATCGTGACCACTACATATTGAATCTTTCCATTTCCAATTTACCTAACTACAGTTTAAGTAAAGATCATTTTTTCTCTGTTCATCCTTTAGTTTTATATTTCTATTCTTTTTAAAGTTTTTCCTTCAAACTTTATTTCCAGCCCATGGCCTCTACCATGTGATCTATCCAAAGTGATGGATTTAGCCAGGCATTGTGGTTTACGCCTGTAATCCCAGCAACTCAGGAGGCTGAGGCAGGAGGATCACAAGTTCAATGACAGACTCAACAATTCAGTGAGGCCCTAAGCAACTTGGCACTACCTTGTCTCAAAGTTAAAAAGAAAAAAAAAAGAAAAGTGTTCAGAATGTGGTTCAGTGCTTAAGCATCCCTTGTTTCAATTCCTGATATGCCCCCCAGCCCCCCAAAACTTGATAGATTTAATATTTGGCTCTATACTGCCAAATTTGGATCTCCAACTATATGAAACATTCATTAAAATCTGGCTATCTTAATTTTGTATCAATCAAACTTAAGCATAGATTTCCTACAAATTAGAAAATAAATGTATTAATTTTAGAATATAAAATTTAGTCCTTATTATAAGGACTTTATTTGGAAATTCAAACTTTGGCTGCTCTTCTTTTCTCTATTCAAGTTCACCCATTTTAAGTGGTAAAATCAACAACATACTCATAATTTTATTTTTAGTGACATACATGAAATTGTGAAGTCAGCTAATTGTGTGTATAACTTCATGGAAAAAAAAATCATTGTACATTAATTACCAGTCTTTTCCCTTAAAGAAGCAAACTATAAGCTTGCTTCTTTGAGGAACACCAAATAAAAGTGGACTGTCAATAATATGGTAGAAAACACATTTTGCTGGTATAAAAGGAATTCTTCAAATCCTTTTAAAATGTTAATTTTATTTCTATGGTATATTTAAATAAATTATGAACATAAGTAAATAATTTAAAACACAACTGAAATGAATACTCAGTAGGACCCCCAAAATAAGAGGCCTCATGGCAGCTGCACACATTTCAATGATCTAGATCATGGCAGTGGCAGGGGGTGATTCAGAGAACAGTTAGTTGGTTGGATCAAGGGAGAAACCTCTCATTTGGACACCCGCACAGGTAGACCAAACAGACTGATTACTAAAACCCTTTTCAAATGCTTCTCTGGAGAGACAGGGAACAGCTGTGTTTCTATTCCATGATAAAAACAACTATTGAAAAGCAACCTGACTTTTGTTGGCCAACTTACATGCAATCAATCAGATTGACTAGGTGACAGTCCAAATCAGTCATTACTATGGGTGAAAACAGTGAATTGACCTTGCTAAAATCCAGTATTTGGGTTATATGGACATGAACTATGCTTGTATGCCCAAAATAAATGGAGAAGGAATAGCAACAAGGTCAATAAACTTCACTGACCTGGTTAGCCTTATTTATTCAGAATCTCTGTAGTGTTCAAAACTGAGGCACTGTGGATCAGTCATTGAGATATACAATTACAACCTTCTCTAGTAATTAAGCAATACTGCTGTGCTATTTTTGAGATTTTATAAAGTTTAATAGATACTAAAAGACTGTACTTTTCCTCTTTATTAACCATTTATTAGCAATTATTTTCAACTGTGAATACATTTCTCATGAAAATTTGTACATATTTATCTAGAAACTTAATATATCTTAAAATTTAATCATCTATAATTAAAATCCTACACCTCCTAAAAAAAAAAAAAAAGGCAGGTCCAATATCTGAAAAAGTGCACATTTAATTATACTCTCTTAAAAATATTTAAATGCTGTGATGTGTCTTATATTTAAGCAAAGCATGTTTAGAGAGCTATAAAAACTGTGGCTTTAGTTTACTTCTTTTTAATTAAAAAAAAAAAAACTTCCTGTGCAACACTTGTAATTTTTGAAAAATATAATTTTTACTCATTTTTTACTATATTTTCTATACTACTACAGCATTTCTATGTCTTTTGACATTATTTTTGCTGTTTCCTTAGATGTTCAAATGTACCTCTCTTTCTAAATCACGTGTGTGTCAACAAATGTATTATCTTTTGATGGATTATTAGAAGATTGTAGGATTGAGAGAAGGCCATTTTTTTCTTCAGATAATGTATTACTGTTTCCTAACACAATTAGTTTTTTTTCAATTCTAACAATAGACAATTTTATAAGTACATATATTTTTATGTGTATGAGAGTTCCTGAATTTCTCCTTAATTGCAAATATATTCTTACTCTGTGTGATTGCCCTTGGTCAGAAGTTTATTTGCTAAACTTAAAGATTATGAGAGTGTGCATCAAGAGAGAATAATGGGAGTTATTTTTACTGTGAATTTAGGGTTCAGGGAAGTTAATAAGTCTTAATTCTTGTCATCATTCAAGATCAGAACTGTATACGATATATAAAAATCACATGAAATACATGGATATTAAATATAAGTTTATATATATATACATATATATATGTATATATATAAAAGGTTAATATGGAATTTACAGCTTGATTTTTAACTGTGTTTGGAATCCTGATAGATCGTCCAGATTTGAGCCTCCGCCCTGGATTCTTTTCACTGTCTTTAAGAGGATTATAACTTGTCCAAGCATTATTCATCTAATTGATGAACTGAGCATGCCTTGCCCAAAGGAACCCTTGCCAATGGTCATGTAGAAGTAAAACAGGCATGCTAATTTTTGTATATTACAGTTCTGAACTTGAGCAATGACAAAAATTATGATTTATTTGGCTTCCCTGAACCTTAAAATTTATTATGCATACAGATACATAATATAGTGTTAACTAATACAGGGAATTTTTAAAAGACTTACCATAATTAATTTAGATAGCAACTTTGATATTCTGGTAATTTTTAATATCAGAAAACAGTATGATTGCTTGAAATTTTATGACTACAAATTAGGTAATTTGAAAAATAATATCTTTCATTATTTTCCTTTCCATTATTTACATTAAAATTATGATTCCAAGAAGTATCTGTATTCATTATAGAGTAACACAAAGAAGAAACACAAGGTATGCTAAATATCTTCCATTGCATTCACAAAATAAATTCCTTTGCTTCAACTGATTTAATAGATTGCACTACCTTAGGCATAATCCAACTAGAAATTCCCTAACTGGTAATGTTGGTATGTGAGCATTTTAATGTGTTTTCATTTTCTTAAATGTATAACACAGAGCAACAAATGAGATTGAAAGTAATGAGCCATGGATTCGTTTGTGTTTTGTTTTGTTTTGTTTTTTCTCTAACAAAAGCCATTACATTATGCGGGTAATAGTCTCTTTTAGGAACAAAGACACCTGTCACTATGGGTGCAAAAATGATAGAAGCAAAGTGAACACTGTCCTAGTATGATTTCATTTTATTTTCACGTTGAACACATTTTTCCCTTGCCCTTTTTATGCAGTCTTTGTGTATTTTGATGGCAGTTTTTTTCTCTTTTCATTTCATATATATATATATTTTTTTTATCTATTTGCTCCACCCTTGAGAAAACCTTGGACTGCAAAAAAGGAAACATAATTATAGGGCAAGGTCAAGATCATGGAAGAAAACAGAAAACTAGTACTATTGTGAAAGTAAATATGTTGGGGCAAGATTTCAGGTGACATTTATTGGTAGGTTTGCATTATTAATGATTCTCCTCAAATTAATTTTTGTATTCAAGTATACTAGTTCATAAAGTTTTTCTCCTCACAAGAAATACCTATTTTACTTTCATGCAATATACATTTCAAACAATGAATTTCTTTTTACTGAACTTCATGGAAAAAAGTATATGTATGAATGACCAAATATTCTAAATAAGTAATTAATATATTAATAATTAATACCGCATTTCCTAAACTTATAAGATGGATTATTAACACCTTAAATTTTTTTCAGAAAATACCTTTATATGTTTTTCAGATATTACAGATTTTTAAAAGTCAAAAGAAGCTTGCAGTGCTTCAACACCTCAGTCAAAATCTTAACATTATAGAAGACTGTAGACATTTGAAAGTACACAAAATTGGTCTCTGTTGGGGTATTAGCACCAGAAAATGTCTTTTTAGTACTTATTTTGTTTAATTCTATGACATAAAACTATTTACTTAGCTTTTTATTTCTTCTTAAAAAATAAATGTATGATAAGGTAATCAAAACAATGCTGTGGAAAAATACTTTTGGAAATGTGTACTATAGGAAGAAATCTGCACTTACTACAGATTTAAAAAAAAAATTTGTAACGAGGTCAGAATAATTTCTAGGTCACACAAATCCTTTGTCGAGGAAAGTAGAGGCCTCATGTCAAATTTGATTGACTTTGGAATGAGTGCAACACTTGTTTTAGATACAAAAGCAGAAAAGTTGGGGTACAATTACAATTTCCCTAAGGTTCTAGACCAATACCTGTCATAAAACTAGCTGCATAGAACTGTGGGTTTTAAAAATAATTCATTTTGACACACCATATTATTAACTAAGTCAGTCAGGGAACAGGGATTTTATCATTATTAGCCTCATTATTACCCAAGTATCTATGCAAATGAGATTCTTTGCCCTATTCAGAGCACAGATCAATTTTTATTTTCTGTTAGAATTTTTTTTCTGCATTGTATTATATTGATAAAACAGTCAATATGCTGACAAATTTAGTATAACAACAAATTTTAAGAGGAAAAAAACTTCTAATTGCAGCTTTACCATTTGTTAACTGTGACTTTAAATATAACTTTTATAACAAAGTAAAAGAAAATCTGGATTTGGGGCCAAATCTAGGATCTTTCACTTAAAAGGTACATAGCCTCATACCAAGTAAAACTAATGCAATACTTTTGTCTCAGATTGTTCTGAATATTAAATGAATTCTATGTAAAGCACCTCAAAGAAGATCATGTATGTCATAGAATTTCAATAAAAAGCATCATTATCCAAAATTAAGTGGTGTGTCCATGCATTAATTTTACATTTAATCCAACAATTATCTATGTCACTTATCATTCTTCTTTCTTCTTTTTTAATTTTACCTGACACAATAATGCATTTATGAATTTGCTTAAATGGCTGTCACATTAGAGTGTAGAATGAGTACTAGAATGGCTAGGGACCTCTGGAGCACTGTTTACCCAAATGGGCTGCTAATTTCAACCACACAGAGGTTTCTAAGAAGACAGACCTATATGCTGCCACAGAAATGTTTTTTCACAAGGACAGTCCTAATCAGGTGCACAGCTAAGTCCATGGTCTCTGGTCAGGCTTCTTGCACAAACCTTACTGCTAAGGACACATATATATATTTTTTTCCCCTGAAGCTTGGATATCCTAACCCTAACACAACCCAACACTTTTCCTTTTAAATATATCACTGTTGTTACTCCCCTTTGCTGGACTAATACCAAATTGTTTCTTAGTATATATTTAGCCAATTTGGTTCCTGTATAAAACCATATATTTTTGGCATAATCATTTGAGTAGGAAAAAAGATATAAATGAAGATAAAATTTGTTTTTTGAGTTTGGTATTGATTTTTCTTTGTAGGTATCTTCTAGTTTCCTCTAATTAGCATATTTCATTGCAGGAGCCCTGTTTGGGGATTGACTTGAATTGCAGTTGACTATGAGCCGTGGAGATTTGGCCATTGTCGCCACCCGTAGTCTCACGGGATTTGTTGCGGGATCTCGAGTGACTTGGCCGAAATTGCTGATCGGGTCAGCGCCATTTTAGTGGTGTGTTTGGCGTGTGTTAGTTGTTGTTAGAACCAGAGAGAAAAGTTATCAGAATAAAAAGCTGCTTGTCTCCAGTTTGCTTCTGAAGTTCTTCCCGCGGCTCCGTTGCTCCAAGCGCTTCAGGCGGCAACAGGTGGCGGCCTGTACGGGGAACTTCTGAGCGGACAGGTAAGAACTGAAAGGTCTCTAAAGATGGGTTCGAATATAACTGAATCCCAAGTGATAGAGGCTATGCAAAGACTCCTTGATATACCTGACTCTGTTCTCAGTGAGGAGTATATAGACAAAAGTGAAAGTGATCAAAAAAGTGTAGATTCCACTGGGCCAACTGAGACCAGTAAAGAGAGTATTAGAAGAGACCCAAAAATGACAAAAATCCAAGCTATTAAAGCTATTCGGGAGTTATTGGCGAAAGCTGAAGGATACTTGCTCTCACTGGAACCTGGGCCTCAGGATATTGCTGTCAGTGAAATTAGCAGTGGTGAGGAATCTAGTAAAAGTGATCCTGAGAAAATGAGGAAAAAGAAATTTAAAAAGACCGAGAAAAAGGTCAGTCAGGCAGAGGAGTCACTTGTTTCCTCTACTCCCCCATGGGTGGAATCCATTACAGAAAATATGAAGGGTATTACTAGGCATTTGCATACCCTAGAAACAGAAATAAAAGGTCTTTCTGATCGCTTATGCGCTCTCGAGGACAACTCACAGATACATTGGGAACCGCCAGCATTTGAAAAGAAAAATGGACAGAGTGTCCATCAGTCAGTAGATTTCAAAACAATAAAAAATCTCAAAGAGGCAGTAATGACTTATGGGCCCCAAGCTCCTTTCACGTTGAGTATGCTAGAGTCCCTTAACACCTTTAGCTTAACCCCCTCAGACTGGAAAAGTCTATGTAAAGCAACATTAAGCGGGGGGCAATTCTTGGTTTGGCGATCGCAATTCCAAGAACTTTGTATAGAAACGGCTAAAAGAAACGCGGCTGCAGGGTTTGGAAACTATAATATAGACATGCTCACAGGAGAAGGGCAATTCGCAGACTTACAGGCTCAAACAGATTATGACCCAGATATATATGCTCAGATAAATGCAGCTGCCTTAGAGGCATGGAAAACTGTACAAGGACCTGGGGATCTACAAGGTAGCTTGTCAAAAGTGATTCAAGGACCTAATGAGCCGTATGCCGACTTTGCTGATCGACTTTTGAGAACTGCAGGTAGTGTGTTTGCAGATGTTGACCAAGCTATGCCATTAGTTGTTCAATTAGCTTATGAAAATGCAAATAAATGGTGCCAAGCAGCCATCAGGCCATGGAGAACTAAAAAGGATCTTTCCGTATATATACAACTATGTAAAGATATAAATGACGCCTTTGTCACAGGAAATGTGATTGCAGCCTCAATGAGAGGTGCTTCCTCTCGAAATTTCACAAAGGCTAAACGTAGATATTATAATCAACCAGGATATTCCAGGCAAAATTATCATAATCAATCAGGCAATTCTAGGCAAAATCCCAAAAGAGAAATAAGACCAAGCTCATATCGTGCCCCAGGCCGCTGCCCCAGGTGTAAAAAGGGAAATCATTGGGCCAATAAATGCCATTCAAAATTTGACATCCATGGAAATCCTTTGTTCAGGAATTCAAAAAACGGGGCACGGGGCCCAATACCCCGGGGCCCACAAATGTACGGGGCATTGCAGAAGGAGTATCCTCAAGCATCCACTCAGATGCTTCCCCGACACAATCCCTACTACCCATCCACTCCCTCGCCAGAGGAACAAGAGGAAATGCAGGATTAGACCTCTGTTCCACCGCCCGAATAGTGTTAACACCTGAAATGGGGGTTCAACTGATACCCACAGGAGTCAGGGGACCTCTTCCCTCAGGGACTGTAGGACTTATTATCGGGCGTAGTCCTAAAAGCTTATTAGGTTTGCAAGTGACCCCAGGTGTAATAAACTCAGACTACAAAGGGGAAATAAAAATAATGCTTAGCTCACCCCAAAGTATAAGTTCTGTTAATCAAGGAGATAGAATTGCTCAGTTGCTTCTCCTTCCCAATTTACATAATTCATTTAAAATGGGTATGCCTCAAGAAGGGAACAATAGAGGATTTTGTTCCACTGACTCAAGTCCCATGGCTTGCTGGGTTCGAGACTGTTCAAGGAGGCCTATGTGCAAAATAAAAATCCAAGAAATAGAAATGGAGGGATTAATAGATACTGGAGCTGACTCTTCCATTATTAATTTACGCCAATGGCCCAAGCACTGGCCTCTGCAAAAAGCTTCAACCAGTTTAAGAGGCTTGGGATATAATAACCTCCCAGATAAAAGTGCAGTAATTTTAAAATGGGAGGATGATGAAGGCCATAAAGAAACATTTCAGCCTTATGTTTTACCTAATCTACTGGTTACTTTATGGGGAAGAGATATTTTGCAACAAATGGGAGTACACCTTGCAACCAATCCTGCAGATGTTAAATGTGAAAACCTACAGGGTAATCTTAACCATAAAAGAACTCATTATCAAAAAGTACAGAGTAATCTTAACCCTAAAAGTAATCATTGTCATAAAGGAAAAAGATATTTTTTTTCGGGGCCACTGAGAAAATAATTTTGAAAATACCATGGCTTTCTGATAAGCCAGTGTGGGTCCCTCAGTGGCCCCTATCTAAAGAGAAATTACAAGCGGCCCACCAATTAGTTCAGGAACAATTAGAAGCAGGTCATATAGAACCTTCCACCTCTCCATGGAATTCCCCCATATTTGTGATCAAGAAAAAGTCAGGAAAATGGCGATTGTTACATGATCTTAGACAAATCAATAAAACCATGCAAGTTATGGGGCCTACTCAACCTGGACTTCCTAGTCCCGTAGCTATTCCAAAAAATTTCCATCTTATTACTCTTGATATAAAGGATTGCTTCTTTTCTATTCCCCTACATCCTCTGGATGCCCCCAGGTTTGCTTTTTCCGTTCCTTCTATGAACAATAATGGCCCTGATCAGAGATATCAATGGAAGGTTTTACCACAGGGAATGGCTAATAGCCCCACCATATGCCAAATATATGTGGACAAGGCTATCCAACCCATTAAAAATAAATATCCAAACCTCATGTGTCTACATTACATGGATGATATTTTATTGGCCCACCCTAATCAAAAAATCTTATTTAATATATTCAGTGATGTGGTAGAAAATTTAAAAAAATATAGATTATATATAGCAGAAGAAAAAGTTCAAACCAGATCTCCCATATTATATTTAGGATTTAAAATCATGGATACTTTTGTTAGACCCCCAAAAATTCTAATAAATAAAGAACATTTGACCACCCTCAATGATTTCCAAAAACTACTGGGAGACATTAATTGGCTTCGCCCTACACTAAATCTCACTACTGGCCAACTAAAACCTTTATTTGACATCCTTCGTGGAGATCCTGATCCATCTTCACCACGAACATTGACTCCTGATGCTAGGAAAGCTTTAAAGTTAGTAGAAAAAGCCATCGAAGGAGCTCGTTGTGATAGATTTGATTTAACTCAACCACTGATGTTGATTATCATTTCTTCACAATATACACCCACAGGAGTATTTTGGCAACAAGGGCCTTTATTATGGATACATTTGCCCGTCTCTCCTAAAAGTATAATTGAATCTTATACCTCCATGGTGGCTAAACTTATTCTTCAAGGACTTAAGACTTCTACTAAAATATTTGGCATTCACCCTGCTACTATTATTACTCCCTATTCATCATCACAGATTGAATACTTATGCTTCAATGATAATGATTGGGCTATAGCTAAATGCTCTACTTCTGCAAATTTTGATAATCATCTTCCTAAGTCCCCTATATTATCTTTTTGTATTAATCATCCTATTATATTTCCACAGGTAATAAAAAATCAACCTATTCCTAAGGCATTTAATGTATTTACAGATGGGTCCTCAAATGGTACTGCTACAGTAGTCACTAAAAAAGAAAATATGACTTACATAACTGCACACAAATCAGCTCAACTAGTGGAATTGGAAGCTGTGGTAAGAGCTCTGGAAAATTTTAGGGACCAGCCCATAAACATTTTTTCAGATAGCCACTATATTGTACAAGCCGTCCCAAAATTAGAGTTAGCAGGACCAATAGCACCTCATACTCCAGCCTTTAAATTGTTTTATCAAATACAAAAACTTTTGTGGGCAAGAAAAGAACCTCTATTCGTAGGCCATATTAGAGCACATACTAATTTGCCTGGTCCCCTCCATGAAGGTAATCAAAAGGCTGATGAACTTACAAAAACAATATTTATACTTTCAGTGCTACAACAAGCTACTTTATTCCACTCCCAGTTTCATGTCAACAGCACCACCTTGCAAGGTAGGTTTAAAATCACAAAGGAGCAAGCCAGAACAATTGTAAAAGATTGTAAATCTTGTATGACACATTTTGCCCAATCCTCATTTCGGAGTTAACCCTAGAGGATTAATGCCCAATCATTTGTGGCAGATGGATGTTACTCATGAGCCAAGTTTTGGAAAATTGCGATTTATTCATGTGACCATAGATACATGCTCAGGCATGATTTTTGCTTCCTTACATTCTGGAGAAAAAGTTAAAGATGTTACATCTCATTGTTTGCAAGCTTTTGCTGCATTGGGCATCCCCAAAATGCTTAAAACAGATAATGGCCCCGCATATACGTCCTCATCTTTCAAAGAGTTTTGCGCAAAATTCAATATATCCCATAAAACAGGCATCCCATACAATCCTCAGGGTCAGGGCATTATTGAAAGAGCAAACCAAACACTGAAAATTATGTTATTAAAACAAAAAGAAGGAAATTGGAAAAGTCCTAAGGACAGATTGGCAGTTGCCCTGTTTACCTTAAATTTTTTAACTTTAGACTCTAATGGTTATTCTGCTGGAGACAGACATTGGAATCCACACCAACAACATAAACCTTTGGTTTACTGGAAGGATGTTCTTTCAGGTACATGGAAGGGTCCAGATCCAGTATTAATTTGGGGAAGAGGATCTGTTTGTGTTTTTCCAAAAGATGAATCCTCTCCAATATGGATACCATCTAGATTAATAAAACAGGTACCACATCAAAATGATCAAGATGAAGTTATTGAAGAATCAAGATTAATAAAAAAGGTACAAAATCAAGAGGACCAAGATGAAGGTATAGAATGATTCCCTCAAAAGAGTCCTTCAAAATATTTCACAACTTAAGTGTCATTCCTCCCGGCCGGGACGAGGAGATCTCTCTTTAGTGTGCACACAATTGTATTTTTTTTTTCTTTTCTTTTAATACATGTCTTTATGTCTGTACATTTGTCTATATTTCATGTTAATGTGACGTCACAAATATATGTTTGTATGTTTGTTCGTCTGCCAGTGTGACGTCACAAAGAACAAAGCGCTTATGAAAAAGAAAAAAAAAATATATATATATATGGATCCAAATAACTTTAATTCATTTTAGGTTAAGAGTATTCAATTTAGGTAAATAATTTTATAAATGAAGGTACTTTCAATTTTGATTTATAGGTGTCCCTGGGACTTCTCTTTAGCAAACAATATGACTAGTGCTATATAACCTGATATTTTGGTGTTTTGACTTAAGATTGTTTATTTGTTATTAACTTCATTTGTTTAATAGCTCATTAATTTCAATTATCTCAACAGGTAAAAAATTGCTCTGTATACAGAGACTCAAGGGTTCCAGCTAACAAATTATTTCTCTCAAGTGCCTTTACCTTTTCTTTAATCTATCTTTAATGCAGTAATTACCCTCAGTCTTTCTTTGTTTTGTTCTAAATATGATATTTTTCCAACTTATGTTTGTAGAAGCTCAACCAGCGATGTATGTGAACAAAAATCAACTTTAATTTTCTAATCTAATTATTCTATTTTGTAGTTTGACAACTCGCCTCTTGCCTCAGTGCTGCAATAGCACTGCCTTTCCTTTAATAATTGATGCTTGAGTTTCTAGGTAGCGGGCCCTGAAGATTTGCCGGTGGCATTGTCTAAACATAAAAAAGACGTCTGCTGCTCAAACATCAAACAACCTCACCAACAGTGTGGCCTCTGCTCTACATGCATGGGGCCTCCTACATCAACATGTTATAAGAAATGGACATTTTGATCTTTCATTGTTTGGGACTTTACGGGACAATGCCTTGCGGGTATTTGTCTAGAGAATTCAGTGTGTTACTTGATGGAACTTAGGGCAGCTGATTTGTTTAAACAATTTGATATGCTATGCAATTTGGCTCATCACCAAAAGGCTTGTTGCCTTAAAGCCGCAACATCTCCTCACAATTGGACGGCTGTTAGTCATCATACACAGTCGATCCTAAAGGGCTCCATTGGATGGCTGGTTAGCCAATGACGGGTAAGATCCTCAGAGGGGGACAACCTAAGACAGGCACAGTCACACGGGACAGTCTCATGTGGCCGACATATCAACCTAAGACAGGAGTCAAGGGCACAGCCTTGATTATCCGATGACGGGTAAGAATGTTGGTTGCACATAGACGTCCTAGAGCATTACCTCTTTTAAAACAAAAAGGGGGAAATGCAGGAGCCCTGTTTGGGGATTGACTTGAATTGCAGTTGACTATGAGCCGTGGAGTTTTGGCCATTGTCGCCACCCGTAGTCTCACGGGATTTGTTGCGGGATCTCGAGTGACTTGGCCGAAATTGCTGATCGGGTCAGCGCCATTTTAGTGGTGTGTTTGGCGTGTGTTAGTTGTTGTTAGAACCAGAGAGAAAAGTTATCAGAATAAAAAGCTGCTTGTCTCCAGTTTGCTTCTGAAGTTCTTCCCGCGGCTCCGTTGCTCCAAGCGCTTCAGGCGGCAACATTTTATGTTGATTTTCAGTGTAGATTTCACATAAAGTTTGCTGAAGGATTGGAGTTGTGACCTAGTGGCATGCACATTTATGCTGCTCATGATGAAAAAAATTTTAAAAGACATTTATATTACATATTCAATTTTTTAAAAAATTTTAGGAATCTACATTTATTTCTCTTCACCATCTATTTAATTAGAATATTCTTTAGTTTTCAAGGGTTTGGGTTTTTTCTCCCTTGTTTTTCCCTCCATCTTTATAAATGCAATTGAATACATACTCCCTGGGAAATTTCTATTTTTAAGATAAAATAGCCTTTTGTTTTAATACTAAAACATTCCAAGGGGGACAAAAATGTCTAAGAATATAGCCTACCAAGAAATACTAATAAAAGTAGGACTAAATTTGTCTAAAGATTAAGATATTTTACTGATTTGAATTCCTACAGTTACTGTACTTTGAATTGTTGCAGAGTATAACTTAGGTAATAAATTCTGAGCTAAGGGAGCCTTTAATTTTTAAATTTTTTGGATTACTTTATGATATCTTTTCCACATAATAGAAGGGTTTCAAAGACAGTCCCTAATGTGGATTAAGGGGTACATTTTTTTAGAAGAGTCAATGGATTGTTTATATGAGGAAGTACTGATTTAGGCACTCCATAAAATAGAAAATTCAGAAGGGAGTTATAATGCAGGGAGTTTCAGGCTGGGATTTAGTGTTTTGTTTCATCAGGCTATAAAAACATGATTCAGTGAAAAGGACTCTCCAAGGACTTTTGGGAATCTAGGACTTCTGAAGTTTACCAGAAATATATAACAAAAAAGTTTCATTTGGAATAAAAATATGTGATCAGGACAACTCACATGCCCTATAGTTTCTGTTCTTTCATCAAAATGTGTTTTAGGTACTCTGGAGGATTTTAATCTCTCCTACAAAGATTCCAGAGATACCCCAGGGTGCTGCAGGCTGGAAATATAATTGGCAAAGTGTCTACAAGGCATCCTGCCATCTGGTAGGAGTCACCTGATTATCAGAATAAATCCCTGCCAGACAGAACATTGGGTTCATCCTTGCTCTAGAGATGTATAGGTGTCTACAGACCAGCTGATGGGGACTGGGCACCTGGGGATCTTGGTAATTTTCTACCTGAAGTTTAGAATAAATACTCTGGCTATACCTGGGCTTATCTAGTAGAATGAAGGAGGGTAGTGGATCTCTCATATTGATAACATTCTTTCATGACCAGGGAAAAACTTTCTGACTGTGACATTGTATAATACCACATGGAGAAAGCAATGTTGAAAGACAAGACCAGAATTTTATTTTGAACACTTTCATTATTAAAAATTTTAAATAATATTTGGAATGTGTTTTACAGAATATATTTTTGGCCATCAGTCACTCAGCAAATAAACACATCCTCATTCATTCTTTGCTATCAGTTTATGATTTATATTCACATGAGTATGGAAAGAACATATATTACACATGTATTTATAAACATATGTGTTAAAAATATATCAAACTAGCTTAAACAAATTTCAGGTGCCATAAATAAAGCAAAATGTAAGTAGAAGGAAAAAATTGCATATATATATATAGTATTATTGAATAATTCTAACTGTTTAAGCACTGAATTTTTAAACTTATGTGAACAATATTTTTCATGCCAACTATAATATAAAATTAATTTGTAATAGATAAATTCACCTTAAATATATTTATATTTGAACTAGATATGTAATATAACTATATAAACATATGTATATATATATATACATTTATACCTATATATGGTAACAATAAATAAATATATGCAGTGAGCATAATAAATGTTTCATTTGCTCTTTGGACTTAGGAAAATTTAAATCAGTTCAAAACAGTTAAATTAATGTCCTGGCAGCTAGTAGAATTAATTATAAGTTAGATATTATTAGTAGAGCCAACTGTGAGTTGTCATTGTTCAAATGACTAATTTTCATAAGTTCACTAATATTTCCAGGTAGTGCATCAGATACAGCAGCTTAATGTGTTCAAACTATTTTTGGTGTCAGTTATGGTTTGGATGTGAGGTGTCCTCCAAAACTCATGTGTAAAACAATGTAAGACCATTCAGATGAGAAATGAATGGTTAAAATAACCTTAATCCAATCAGTGAAATAATCCCCTGATGGGATTAGCTGAGTGGTAACTGAAGTTGGGGAGGGTGTGGTTGGAAGAGGTGAGTCACTGGGGCATGCCTTTGGAAGTATATATTTGGTGAGCTACATTTGGTCTTTCTCTGCTTTCTGATTATCATGTGAGCTTCTTCCCTTCACCATTCTTTCTGCCATGTTGTTTTGCCTCACCTGAAATCCAGAGGAAAGGAGCCAGATGTCTATGCACTGAAACCTCTGAAACCATAAGACCCCAAGTAAACTTTTTCTCCCCTAAAATTATTCTGGTCAAATTTTTTAGTCACAGCAGAAAAAAAAAAAAAAAAAAAAAAAAAAAAAAAAAAAAAAACTGACTAAAACAATGTCTTTGACTTAAGATGCACGTGCTTTAGTTTCTAGAACAGACTCCTGAACCTTGTGCAATTTCCATTCTCTCAGGACAGAAAAAAAAAAAGTATACACACACACACACACACACACACACACAATTTTGCATGTCTGAATAATCTGAATAATCAGTTACTGTTGCCGCCGGAAAAGGATTTGCAGCCCGGAACAGCGGCGCTGCAGGAAGGGGCCCGGAGACAGGATGGAAATGAAAAAAATTATTTTATCTTTCTCTTTCTGTCTCTTGTAATTTCTAACACCACATACACACTCTCACAAGAAACCAAGGCACATACTCTTACAAGAAACTACAATATATATACACAATAGCGTTAACCCCGTCCGTTCTCTCTCAGGTCTCATCTCATGCGCCCGAGCAGGAATGGCGCTGGCCCGATCTGCCAGGTCATGGCTCAAGTCTCTCGAGATCCTGGGCCAAGCCCTGCGAGATCCCAGGCCAAGTCCCATGAGACTACGGAAGGCAGCAATACCCAAACATGTCCATGGCCCGTAGTCAACCGCAATCTTAGCCATCTCCCCAAACAGGGCTCCTGCAAGTTACCTTGTTTTATGTAGATTTATTAACTTTCTAGGGCTTCCTTAAAACTATACCACAGACTGAGTGGTTTAAACAACATAAATTTATTTTCTCATAGTTATGGAGGCTAGAAGTTTGATAACTTCAAGTTGCTAAATTTAGTATCTCCTGAGATATCCTGCTCTGGTTTGCACATAGATCCCTCCTTGTGTCCTCACATGTTTTCTTCTCTGTACATACAGATTCCCACTGTCTCCTTCTCTTCTTATGAGAATATCAGTCATGTTCTATGACCCCTCCTTAGAATTTCATTGAACTTTAATTCCCCCCCACCCCACAAAGACCGTATGTCCAAATGCAGCCACATTGAAAGTAAGGCTTCAGCATATGAATTTTTGGGAATATGATTCAGTCCTTAAAAACAGGTGACATCATGGTCAATACATTTCAAGTAAAGAATATTTTAGAGATTCAATTTCTCATCATAGGAATCATTGAATATGATAACACATTTCCATATATCTAAGAATTTTTAAGAAAATCAGTAGCATTTTTTACATGTTTCACAGAAGCTTTGAAGGCGATGTATAAATTGCTTGACTATGAATGAAAGCCTCATACAGACTTTCAAAGTAGAAAACAGATAGATATGAAGCTAAACAACTTGCATTTTGTGTGTCCATATGGAAATAAGTATACACCTGTTTGTTAACTGGAATTTCTATATGTAACTCAGACATTAGGGAATCAATTACCAATATTGGTCTGGTTTTGTATTGCATGCATACAGAGAAAGTATTTGAACTTAGTCAGTGTATTTCAGATGGAAAAGATTTCCCAGAAACCCAATCCCAAGGAACTCTTCTGTCCCATGATTCACTCCTCCCTCCCCCACAAACTCACGCCTGCTAGATCAGTGTTCTGCTGCTGAGCTAAATCAAAGCCCTCATGATTCACTCTTGAAGCACCAATATAATTCCATGAGCTACTTATCTATGAGTTTTATGGGTTTCATGTGCTTTCTGTGTGTGAAACTGGGGATCAAATCCAGTACCTCACAATGCCCTACCATTAAACCAAATTCTTAGTTCCTGCTGTATTCGTTTATGGTATGCCCATGGTGTTTCCAGCTTTGAGTGCAATAATAAAAGCAACATATTTCTAGCATATGATGATGTTGTAGAAGTTGCTCTGACATTTAGGTTTTAAAAATTTTATTAATTTTTAGTTAATATGTAATATATGTAGATATTTATGAGATACCATGTGATCTTTTGATTCACGTATATATTGAGTAGTGATCAACAAATGTTAATTAACATATCCATCACTGCTTTATCATTAATATATTCAAATTTGTCTCCTCTAATTATTTTGTGATATTTAATGTGGTGAAAGTAATTAAAGGTATCCTGTTGTGCCTTAGAACACCAGGACTGTGTTTCTTTTATATAGTTTTTAGGTATAGATCTACATTGCAACTAAAATAAAAAATGTGTAATTCAATATTTAAAAAACAAAAGTTGACAAAGCACTAGTGGAAGAAGAGGGAAATAGAATTTGAGTGAGTTAGAAAACAAAGCTCCAGGAACCCGGTTCCCCCCAACTTTATTCCCTATGTCCACCTAAAGATCAGAGTTCACACTTGCCATATGTTAGAGAGGAAGGTGAAACCAATATACTTGCTGGTAACATATTGAAGTATCTAATTCCAAACTCAATATGCCTAAATTACCTTATCTTCCTGAATTATTTTATTTTAATATTTTTGTGAAAGAACTCCCACAGTGTCTTTTTCTTCAAGATTCTATGGTTAGAAAATAAATAATTGAGAGTCTCAAATTGTATCAATTTTTTCTCCAGTCATACTCATGCCAGACTTTTGAGAAACTGTAAAATTTATCTAAGGATATTGTAGATTTTATCTAATGATGATGTCTTATTATAGCTTTTTATATGTTTGAAAATGCTATTCTCATTCCTTACAAACTGATTTTCCTCTTTCATCTTTTTCATTGAAAATGTTCTTAGTTCTATTAGTTTATGATTTGTCTGGACGTGTACTCATTCTGATATTGCCTTCTGTGTCCCTGCACCTATTTCATTAAGGATTTCACTATGGGTTACAACCACAGTTGGCAAACTGTCTCTGGGTTGTGTTATACTTTGTTTAATCCTGTATTTAATCTGAGCAAACCCCCCTGCCTAAAAAAGCATGGATGTTTATATAAACGAAGTTGTTTTCTCATCTATAAACTGGGTATCTGACATAGTTGAAATGCACAATAATAATAGAGTTGAAAATTGGTTTGCATTTATAGTTATTTATAGTAATACAACACTTTCATTTCACAATAGCTAAGCTATGCAGTCAAGCTAGACTTTGCCTTTTTTTTAACTTTATAATTCTTTATTACATAATACATGCACTTAAACAAAGACATTGTTCTTTCTATATCATAGTCTTTCTTTTAAATACAGAATTGAAGTAACTTTTATTTCTGCTTCTACAGAATAAATGAGAATTTAATCCATTTATAACATACACAAAACCTATATTCTTTCTTTTCTTTGCAAAATCAAGGATGTAATTTATCTGCCAAATGGCACGATTGATCCTCTCTTATTATGGTCTTCATTAATAAATCAAGACACAGCTACCACCTCCAAGTGTGCAATTCTGACCCTACAATTAACATACCATTGACTCTGGTTCCTGATTATCAGCAAAAACCTCCACTTTGAGCTATCCCATAATTAGTCAGACAATACAGTGTCATGTACTAAAATACCCTGGCTGGTAGAACATTTGCTAACTACTCGTCTGTCACATCCATGGATGGATCTCAGGCCCTTGTTTAGTTAAGAAGATCATCAGCCCTGCTTCCCATTATACTGACACTAAGTGGCACCTGAAATTTAAATGCAGCAATTAAAAGTTTTTAAGTGCTTCTTAAGTGGCACAAGGCTAAATCCCACATGCAAAATTTTTGACTGTCTTTCTTAAATTTGGAAAAATTTCCCCAAATATTACACAATAATGAAGGTAACATGCTGAGAAATTATGTGTTGAATCTAGATTTTGTTATTTAAAAAAAAAGGAAGAAGTAAAATGAAATTTTCCAGCTAAATAAGAAAAACATACTTTTTATTATTTGTTTCTTTAATATATATTTTGCTATCATTGTTCCTGTTATTATTATTAATTTTTAAAAAGTATTTTCTACTTTTATATTTCAATATATGTCCCATTTATTAATTGTATTCTTTATACATACATGTAAAAACTATATTATCCATATTTAAAGGGCAATTATTAGAGGCCTGATAACTTTAAGAAAACCAATATGTCATTTGTAATCAAAATGAAGAATTATTGTCATATTCACAAATTAACTCTAGTACTTCCAACAATGAACTAATTAGGACTTGATAAGTGTCTCAAGTATATAATAATAAAGCTACAGGGCAGAGACTTAAAATACTAATAGAAACCAATTTAATAAGTAACTTAGTTATTTCTGTCATTTATTTATTTAATTAAATAATAAATTATTAAATAAAACATGTAATTAATTACTATCTTGTTTTTTTCCTCTTTGGCAACTAATTGTTTTTTGACAAAAGAGCTAAGAAAATTCAATGGGGAAAGCAAACTTTTCCATAATATATATGACAATTGGATATGTATGGAATAACAATAATGAAAAAACTATTTACACAAAGTAATAGCTAACTGGCACTAATTAAAGACCTAAGTGTTAGGTCTAAAATTGTACTAATTCCATGAAAACAAATAGAATCAAATATTCATTGCTTTGGATTAGGTAAAGATGTTCCAGACTAAACAAAGCACTGAGCATACAAAATTCAAAGTCCAAGCTTTATCAAGCCTGGATACTGATTTTTCAATGGTCATCATTAAGAAAAAAAGAGTCCAAATTACAGATTTGAAGAACACTCAGCTGGTAAACAAATTATATCTAAAATAAGTAAAGAACTTTTAAAATCAATAATTAAAAGATAAACTAGTCAGACTGATAAAAAGAGGAAAATTCTTTAAGAGATTGTTAACAATAAAAGAAAAATGACCATGAAATGTTTTGAAAGATCCTTATCCTCATTAATGATAAGAAAAATATATGTTAAAACCACAAAGTGACACCTTGCAAATGAACAAAGAAGGTTGAAATAAAAATAATGGATACCCTAAATGTCAGTGAGAATGTGGAAAAATTGAAATGATGACATATTGCTAGCAAAGTATTAACTTATATAATGATTTATGAATAGTCTATGATATTCCTTATAATAGTAAATTTCATTGTCTGAAAATTCCATGTTTAGGTATTTATCCAAGAAGAAATAAAACATATGTTTGCACACAGCCTTTTGTGCAAATGTTGATGGAAACTTCATTCATAATGGTTCCAAATCACAAACAATCCAATTTTCCATCCAAAAGAATAGTGAACTAGAATATTCAAAAGTGGAATAGTGCTAATCGAAAAAAAATACACTAATAAATGGATCAGTAACAGAAATGTTATATTGAGAAATAAAGGGATACACAAAAGAATGCATACTATATGATTTCATTTTTATGAATTCCAAGTGTGAAACTAAATTAAGGGGATAGAAATTAGAATTGTTTGCACAGGGAAAAGGGTTTTATAAGAAACATAAGAAAACTTCTGAAGTAAGGGAAAAAATGTATATTCAGAATGCAGTAATGATCACCTGGGTATATATATTTATAAAAAGTGGTTAAACTCACAGTTAAATCTATTTTAACTATATCTAATAGTACAGATCTTTTTATATGACTATTACCTGAATTAAAAGTATCAATTATAATACATGAACAGAATGAAGAGAAGCACTATATAACTCTTCCAATAAATTTCAAAATATAATCATAAATGCAAAATTTATTATTGTACTTATTTTCTTTTTTCTCAATCTACATAATGAAAAAATATTAACAAGACTGTTCTGGGTGTTAAAAGTTCATTTAAAACACAGTGTTTAATAGTCAATAACTATTTAATAACTTCAATACTATCAATAAATATCACTTTAGAGTTCTGCCTGCAGGCGGGAGCTCCCAGTTCAGATTGCCAGCATGAGTTCCTGGTTCAACCTGCCAGTGTGAGTTCCCAGTTGGCCTGCCTTCATGAGATCCGAGTTTGGCCTGCTGGCCTGCGTTCCCAGTTAGGCCTGCCAGCCTGAGCTCTCAGTTTATACTGCCTGCATGGGTTCCCAGTTTGGCCTGCTGGCAGGAGTTCCCAGCTAGACCTCCCAGAGTGAGTTCCAGCTGGGCTCGCCTGCAGGCTTTCCAACTCCGCCTGCCTGAAGGGCAAAAATCACACCAGGGACTGCCATGCAGCCAAGAGATTTATTCACCAGCCTGTATGGCTGTTTAACTGTAGAAAAAAAACAGCGAGAGGAATCAGGGAAAGGGAAGTGTGCAAGCTCTGGTGGGAGAAAGGAGTCAGGGAGAAGGGAGTGTGAAAGTTCAGGAAGTGTTCAAGCTCTGGTGGAAGAGTGTACAAGCTCTGAAAGGAAGGTGTGAGTCTGGTTGCACCAGCTGGGGTCTCTGGAGCTATCATCTGGGGCAGCTGCTGTCAGACTAGAGACGGTGGGTCAAAGGCTGGTGCAGTGGCTGCCTCTTCTTCATCTTCCTCTTTCTCCATATCCATTGTCTTCTGTCTCACTGTCTCCCTCTTCTCATCATCTCTCTCTTCCACCATGTCTCTCTTCTTGTTGTCTCTCTCCATCTCCCTCTGCCCCCAGTGGACTGGAGCCCTTTTATTCCCCCCTGGACCATTAGGTTGTTCGTTAAAACCATTGGTGGTGAAGCCTATTGGCTCCTGTCCTGGGGTAAGAGCAAACTTTAATCCTATTGGCTCCTGCCTGAGGAAGGGGAAACAAGTTTGCTTCCTGCCTAGGTGAAGGGAAGCAAGGTTGCTTTGCTCAGGGCACAGAAACTTCTGGGAGGGGGAGTGGGATCCAATCTATTATTGCCCACCTAAAATAGGCCATTCCTACTGAGGACAGTGGGGGAACAAGCCCCATCTGCATCCGTTCCAGTTCGGCCCACCAACTCAGGAGTCACAGTGACAAAACTGTAAATATAAAAATAGAAACTAACTGATATATGGATACACATTGGGTACATTGAAAGCTCTAATGTTTATATTTCCTTAAAAAGTGAGGTTTGGGGTAACGTGTAGGGACCTTATAAGAGGGCAGAAGCTGTAATGCAGGCTTACCTTGCAAGAGAGGAAAATACATAGTCTTAAAAATACAAGGGAGGAAAATGCCCCAAACAAACCAAGATACTACAATAATAGAAGCCATAGAAAGCACAGTAGGTAAAATGTCAGAGAAGGAGTTCCAGATATACTTAGTTAAAATGATAAGGGATTTGAAAAACTACCTAAGTGAACAGATACAGGCAAAAATTGATCTCTCCAACAAAGAGATAAGAGATCCAATACAGGCAACCATCGATCACACCAACAAAGAGATAAGAGAACAAATCCAGGTAGCAAAAGATTAGTTCAAGAAAGAGAGAGTTTGAGAAAAAAACAAACAGAAATCCTTGAAATTAAAGAAACAGTAAGCCACTTAAAAAATTCAATAGAAAGCATCACCAACAGATGGGGCCACTGGAAAATAGGATCTCAGACAATGAGAACAAAATATATAATCTTGAAAATCAAGTTGACCTCACAGTGAAGATGGTAAGAAACCATGAACAGAATATCCAAGAACTATGGGACACCATCAAAAGACCAAATTTAAGATGTATTGGAATAGAGGAAGGTGCAGAGATTCAAAACAAAGGAATGCAAAATCTCTTCAATAAAATAATATCAGAAAATTTCCCAAGCAGGAAGAATGAATTTGAAAATCAAATACAAGAGGCCTATAGGATGCCAAATGTACAAAATCACAACAGACCCACATCAAGGCACACTGTAATGAAAATGCCTAGCATACAAAATAAAGATGAAATTTTAAAGGCTGCAAGAGAGAAAAGTCAGATTACCTATAAGGGAAAACCAATTCGCATCTCAGCAGATTTTTCAATTCAGACCCTCAAAGCCAGGAGAGCCTGGAACAACATATAACAGGCTCTAAAAGATAAGGGATGCCAACCAAGAATTTTATATCCAGCAAAATTAAGCTTTAGATTTGAGGATGAAATAAAAACCTTCCATGATAAAAAAAAAAAAAAAGCTAAAAGAATTTACAACAAGAAAGCCTGCTCTACAGAACATTCTTGGCAAAATATTCCATGAGGAGGAAATGAAAAATAATAATGAAAATCTACAAAGGGAAGAACTACAATAAAGCAAAAAACTGACCAAAGTTGAAATCAAGTTAAGCTTAATACCAAAAATAACAAAAAATAAATAAATAAAAAAATGACTAGTAATACAAATTATGTCTCAATATCCTTGAATGTTAATGGCCTAAACTCACCAATTAAAAGACATAGGCTAATAGATTGGATTAAAAAAAAAAAAAAAAAAAAAAACAGACCCAACAATGTTGCCTTCAAGAGACACATCTCATAGGAAAAGATGCCCATAGATGAAGGTGAATGGATGGAATAAAATATATCACTCACATGGTCTATGTGAGCAATCTGGGGTCTCTCTCCTCATATCAAATAAAGTAGACTTCAAGCCAAAGTTAATCAAAAGAGATAAAGATGGACATTTCATACTGCTTAAGGGAATCATAGATCAACAAGATATAACTGTTATAAATATATACACCCCAAATAATGGAGCATCTATATTCATCAATCAAACTCTTCTCATGTTCAAGAATCAAATAGACCACAACACAATAATTCTAGGTGATTTTAACACACCTCTTTCAACACTGGATAGATCTTCCAAACAAAAGTTAGACAAAGAAACTATAGAACTCAATAATACAATTAATAACTTAAACTTAACTGACATATATAGAGTGTATCATCCATCAATGAGCCAATACACTTTCTTCTCAGCAGCACATGGATCCTTCTCTAAAATAGACCTTATAATTGTGCCATAAAGCAACACTAAGCAAATATAAAAAAGCAGGGATACTACCCTGTATTCTATCAGATCATAAAGGAATGAAATTAAAAAAATAAATGATAAAAAAAGAAAGAAAAGCTACTCTAACACCTGGAGACTAAACAATATGCTATTGAATGATCAATGAGTTGCAGAAGACATCAAGAAGGAGATTAAGAAATTCTTGCAGGTAAATGAGAACAATGATACAACATATCACAATCTCTGGGACAGTATGAAGGAAGTACTAAGAGGAAAGTTTATTGCATGGAGTTCATTCTTTCAAAAAAGAAAAAGTCAACAAATAAATGAACTAATATTACATCTCAAAGCCCTATAAAAGAAAAAATCAACCCCAAAAGAAATAGAAGGCAGGAAATAATTAAAATCAGAGTTGAAATTAATGAAATTGAAACAAACAAAAAAAAAAAACAATTGAAAAAATTAACAGAATAAAAAGTTGGTTCATTGAATAAATAAATAAAATCGATAAACCATTAGCTATGCTAAGGAAGAAAAGAAGAGAGAAAACAAATTACCAATATCTACGATGAAAAAGGAAATATCACGACAGACACTACAGAAATACAGAAAATAATTAGAAATTATTTTGAAAATTTATACTCCAATAAAATAGAAAATAATGAAGGCATTGACAAATTTCTAGAGACATATGATATGCCCAAACTAAATCTGGATGATATACACAATTTAAATAGATCAAATTCAACCAAAGAAATAGAGGATGCCATAAAAAACTTACCAACCAAGAAAAGCCCAGGTCTGGATGGATACACAGCTGAGTTCTACAAGACCTTTAAAGAAGAACTAACACCAACACTTATCAAACTATTTTATTTTTGCTGAGAAGAAGCTTTGTAATTTGAATCTATCCCATTTATTGATTCTTGATATTAATCCTTGTGCTACAGGAGTCTTATTAAGGAACTTGGGGCCTAATCCAACATGTTAGAGATTAGAGCTTACTTTTTCTTCTACTAGGTGTAGTGTCTTTGGTTGAATTCCTAGGTCCTTGATCCACTTTGAGTTGTGCATGGTGATAGATAGAGGTTTAATTTTATTTTCTTGCATATGGATTTCCAGTTTTCCCAGCACCATTTGTTGAAGAGGCTATCTTTTCTCCAATGTACGTTTTTGGCACCTTTGTCTAATATAAGATAACTGAAATTATAAGTGTTAATCTCTGTGCCCTTTATTCTGTACCGTTGGTCACCAGCCTATTTTGGTGCCAATACCAAACTGTTTTTGTTACTATTGCTCTGTAGTATAATTTAAGGTCTGGTATAGTGATGTCACCCATTTTACTCCTCTTGCGAAGGATTGCTTTAGCTATTCTGGGTCTCTTATTTTTCCAGATGAATTTCATGACTGCTTTCTCTATTTCTATGAGGAATGTCATTGGGATTTTGATTGGCATTGCATTAAATCTGTATAGTGCTTTTGGTAGTATGATCATTTTGACAATATTAGTTCTGCCTATCCAAGAACAGGGTGGAGATTTCCATCTTCTAAGGTCTTCCATAATTTCTTTCTTTAGTGTTCTGTAGTTTTCAGTATAGAGGTCTTTCACGTCTTTGGTTAAGTTGATTCCCAAGTATTTTTTTTTTTTTTTGATGCTATGAAATAAAAAAGAGAGAAAACTCCCAGACTCATTTTATGAGGCCAATATCACACTGATTCCAAAACCAAACAGAGACAAATAACAGAAAGAAAACCTCAGACCAATATCTCTAATGAATATAGATGCAAAAATTCTCAATAAAATTTTGGCAAATCGAATACAAAAACACATTAAAAAGATAGTACACCACAATCAAGAGGGCTTCATTCCAGGGATGCAAGGTTGGTTCAATATAAGGAAATCAATAAATGTAATTAATCACATCAACAGGCTCAAAGATAAAAATCATATGATCATCTCAATAGACACAGAGAAAGCATTTGACAAAGTACAACATCCCTTCATGTTCAAAATGCTAGAAAAAATAGGGACAACAGGAACATACCTGAACATCATAAAGGCCAACTATGCTAAGCCCCAGGCAAACATCATCCTAAATGGAGAAAAATTGAAAGCATTCCCTCTGAAAACTGGAACAAGACAGGGATGCCCAATATCACCATTTCTATTTAACATAGTTTTTGAAGACCTAGCCAGAGCAATTAGACAGATGAAAGAAATTAAAGGAATATGGATAGGAAAAGAAGAACTCAAATTATCACTATTTGCAGATGATATGATTCTATATATAGAAGATCCAAAAAATTATACCAGAAATCTTCTCTATCTAATAATTGAATTCAGCAAAGTAGCTGGATATAAAATCAATACCCATAAATCAAAGGCATTTCTGTACATCAGCAACAAATCCTCAGAAAGAGAAACTAGGAAATCCACCCCAATTACTTTAGCCTCAAAAAAATAAAATAAAATATTTGGGAATCAACAAAATAAGTGAAAGACCTCTACAATGAAAACTACTGCACGCTAAAGAAAAAAAATAATGAAGATCTTAGAAGATGGAAAGATCTACCTTGTTCATGGATAGGTAGAACTAATATTGTCAAAATGATCATTCTCCCAAAAGCACTATACAGATTCAATGCAATACCAATCAAAATCCCAATATTATTCCTCATAGAAATGGAAAAAGCAATTATGAAATTCATCTGGATAAATAAGAGACCCAGAATAGCCAAAGCAATTCTTAGCAAGAAGAATGAAGCTGGTGGCATTACTATTCCAGACCTTAAATTGTACTACAAAAACAGCATGGTATTGGCACCAAAATAGACCAGTTGACCAATGGTACAGAATAGAAGACACAGAAACGAACCCACACACCTAGAGTTATCTTATATTAGACAAAGGTGCCAAAAACGTTCACTGGAGAAAAGACAGCCTCTTCAACAAATAGTGTTGGAAAAACTGGAAATCCTCATGTAATAAAATGAAATTAAATCTCTTTCTCTCACCATGCACAAAACTTAACTCAAAGTAGATCGAGGACCTAGGAATTAAACCAGAGACCTTGCACCTAATAGAAGAAAAAGTAGGCCCAAATCTCCATCATGTTGGTTTAGCCCCCAACTTCCTTAATAAGACCTCTATAGCACAAGAACTAAAACCAAGAATCAATAAATGGGATGGATTCAAACTAAAAAGTCTCTTCTCCGCAAAAGAAACAATCAGTGAGGTGAATAGAGAACCTACAGAATGGGAGCAAATCTTTACCACAAGCACATCAGATAGAACACTAACCTCAAGGATTTATAAAGCTCTCAAAAGCCTTAACACCAAAAAAACAAATAACCCAATCAATAAATGGGCCAAGGAACTAAACAGACACTTCTCAGAAGATGATATACAAACACTCAACAAATATATGAAAAAAATGTTCAACATCTCTAGAGATTAGAGAAATGCAAATCAAAACTACTCTAAGATTTCATCTTACTCCAGTCAGAATGGCAGCTATCAAAAAGCAAACAACAATAAATTCTGGCAAGGATGTGGGGGAAAAAGTCACCTCTTACATTGCTGGTGGAACTGCAAAATGGTGAAGCCAATCTGGAAAGCAGTATGGAGATTCCTAGGAAAACTTGAAATGGAACCACCATTTGACCCAGCTATCCCACTCCTTGGCCTATTCCCAAAGGACTTAAAAACAGCTTACTACAGGGACACAGCCACATCAATGTTTATAGCAGCACAATTCACAATAGCTAGATGGTGGAACCAACCCTGATGCCCATCAGCAGATGAATGGATAGGGAAACTTTGGTATATATACACAATGGAACACTACTCAGCACTAAAAGAGAATAAAATCATGGCATTTGCAGGTAAATGGATGGAGTTGGAGAAAATAATGTTAAGTGAAGTTAGCCAATCCCAAAAAACCAAAGGTTGAATGATGTCTTTGATATGAAGATACTAATTTATAAAGGCAAGGGAGTGGGGATGAGAGCAACAAAAAAGCTTTATATAGAACAAAGAGGGGAGAGGGAGAGGTGGGGGCAAGGGAATAGAAATAATGGTAGACTGAGTTATCCATGATTACCCTAAATACATATATGAAGACACAACTGTTGTAAAAGTACTTTATATAAAACCAGCAACTTGAAAATTTGTGGTCTTTATATGTAATATGAAATTAAATGTATGCTGCAAACATGTATAACAAATTAGAATAAAATAAATAAATAAATATCACTTTAATAAGATTATTAATAATCTTATTATTATTAATATTATTAATATTATGATTACTAATAAGATCAAATTATCACTTCATAATTAGATAATTTGAAAGCAAGATTTGCCTTTATTACACTAAAATATTAAAGTATACATTATAGCTTTTTCATATTCAAAAGAAAGTTGGAAATATTCAGCTAAGACAACTAAGAACTGTCATCTGGAGTATTACACAAATCTGGTGAATTAATCAGTGAAATAATGACCTCCTCTTGATAAAATAATGTGATTATAACCATATACACTGCAAGAAATAAATAACAAATCATGATTGAATTTATATATGTCTAAAGATATGAGGCTGTGATAGCCTCCAATGGTAGTAACATAGGATAATCTCTGAACTTGTTTAAAAAGCTAAAGTGAATAATATAATATCTTTTCAAGAATGAGCTCACTAAAAATATTGCCATCTTTGTTTTTCCTACTTTCCCTCTCTTTCTGTAATTACCCTGTGTTTTTATTGGACTGCAGTATTTTGTTAAAACATTTGGTTTTTCATAATAATTTCAATGAGAAAATCAATCTTTGAGCTTAAGAGGAAATAAGATTAACTATGGCTCTTTTTAAACACTTGTGTCAAAATAGAACCTTGTCTGTTTGCTTTTGTGCAAAATCCCTTTCCTGTTCTTTAATTCTACCCCTGTGAAAGGAAACTAAATCCTGTAAGTCCCCTAGTAACATGACTATGCTAACAGATTGATTTGATGAGATAATGTTAGCAATGGAACGACCTATGCATTCCATGTACCAACAGTACGAAAATAAATTGAACTCTTTCTTTACACTATGTTATGAGCTGAGTGCAACATCGATTGCAACAATATGTATAATTATCTCACTTTCCTCATCTAAATTATGAATCCTAGAGAGGGTTCTACACAGTCTGTTCCTGGAAGAACATATATGGCATGTGCTTGAAAAATAGTTTTTAATGAATTAGTAAATTATTAAATACACTAATCTAGAAATAGATGTCACATTAATCTAGGTTAATTATATCTGTTACATAATATTAGTAATAACACATTGTCCTTCCTGATGAATTCTTACTATGAGTAGATCACTACCCTTCTAGTATACAACTCTCCATTAAACAATTGATGATAACAAATGAATTTATCATAAATTAAAGTTCCTAATACACTACCATGGCTATCTGAAATATTCATGGATTTCTGTTAAATTGTGCATTACTGTCTCACTACCACCTCCTTAATACTTTAATTTTAAAATTGAAAGATGATCAAACTCCTGCTCTTCTTCTTTTTCCCTTGGCTATTTTTGTTTGTTTCTTTCTTAATAGAGATCTTCCAATAATTGCATTTTTTTCTGATTAGAATTTTTGAGTCAATATGAATAAAAACTGACCTTTTTATAATATTGCATTGTTTATTCAAGAACATGTATTCTCTTTTAATATTTTCAATGATCTCAAATCATTAATAAAATTGTGCACTTTTTGACCTTTGGTCTTATGTCTACTTTTAAATATTATTCATTTATCAATTCATAATTTTATTCTTGTAGTGAATGCTTTTAAACAATATGTCTTCAACTTGGTTATGATTTTACAGAAATATCCTTGACATATGTATATACTTTTGTTTCTAATACTACAGCACAGTGGTCCAGAGAACTTGTGTTTGTTCAGACTTTCCAAATTTAAAACCCATCTTCTCTTCTTTTTTATTTGGGCACAATGAAACAACTTTCTACTCTTATTTCTGGTGAAAGTCATTATTTTTCAGTGTGCAACATAATGTGCGAATAAAGTCTACATATTTAGCTTATTTCCAATAAGATTACCCAAGCTTATCATATCTTTAGGTGATACTTTTGAAAAATCTCCCATTGTCAGAAGTATTTTATAGCTTTCCTTCCTTTCCTCTATTGTGATATAGAAATGATAACTGGATTCCTTAGCTAAAGCTGAAAAATGGAAAACATGTTAAATATACAGAAGATAGAAGAAGATTGGTTCATACATAACTTCATGGGCCCACCAGGAAACCCCTAAAATTATTCTCGTCAGATCTTTTAGTCACATCAAAAAACAAAACAAAACAAAACAAAAAAAGTTGACTAAAGTAACGCTTATGAGAATTAAATGAGTTCATCCAAAGTTATTAGAATAGCATTTGACATAGAATCTCACCCCCATATGTTTACTAATATAATGGGGCTAAATTCAGAAACCACATAATGTTTATGATATAGCAATGTTGTTGATGTTACTATTGAATTTATAGTTTTCATGGTAATAAATATATAATTTGAAAATGACAAAAAGCTATCTCCTTGCTTACCAAAACATGTCTCTTTTTCATTTTTTATAGTATCAGATAGGCATTGAAGATTAAGAGCACTGAACCAATCAACATGCACATACCATATATCTATCTTATTTTGTATATTAAGGACATTTTCATTTTACTATGCATGAGAGTCCTGGCTATTTCTCATATAATAATTAATCATATTATGAGAGTTGTGAGTTATTCCTATCAACTAAGTTGAGTTTTATTTTGCTATTGCTGCTGTTTTGTTGTTTTGTTTTGCTTCAACCAAGCATGGGTTTAGAAGTTTCTTTCCTGTAGTTAATAGATCTTGCTACCTTCTTAGCCTTATAAATGGTGTGAGACCTTCAAAGAGTTACGGGATATATGTAGCTTATCACTATCTAATATGAAAACAGAGCAACTATCTCATAGGATTTATGCAAGAATTAAGTGAATTAAGCACAAAAAGACAACATAAAACATATGGTATTGAGTGAGCTGTATGAGTAGCTTATGATGATAATATTGAGGATTGGCATGCCCATATTATTTGATGTTCTGATCTCTAACTTTTTTTCATTTCAAATATGAAATAAATATTCTAAAATGAAATAAAAATGCATTAGGATTTGTGCATATAAACCATATTAAAGTTTTATCCAAGATACACTATGTGTTTTGGAAATTTCTTAGTAGAAACTTTGTATCAAATAAAATATTAATCCTTTTAATATTTGCTTTATTACTTTACCATAGTTGAAAAAAAACATGGGAATTATCTCTAACTATTCAGTGTGATGAATTGAAATATAAACTCTTCCTGGGGTCTACATTGGATAATGCTCTTTCCAGTATTCATTTAGTCTTTTGTTCTATTATTCCTAGAGAAAATGTCAATATTTATAAATGTTAAAATGTATATTCTAGCATAGATATTAAATAGTGCATAAAAGTTCTGTTATATAATTATCATATATGCATGCAAATGAAGTATATATTCTTTCTTTTAATTTTTTTATTTGTTTTAATTAGTTATACATGACAGTAAAATTCATTTATGCCCTTCGCTATATCATACATAGTTGGAATATAATTTCTCATTTTTCTGAGTGTACATGTTTTAGAATCATATTGGCCATGCTGTCACATATATACATAAAGTAATAATGCCTGTTTTGTTCTACTATTCTTCTTATCCCCACATGTTCTCCCCTCCCCTCCCTTCACTTCACTCTACCTAATCTAAGGTAACACTATTCTTCTCTAGTATTCCCAACCTTATTGTGAATTAGCATCCACATATTAGAGAAAACATACAGCCTTTAGTTTTTTGTGGGATTGGCTTATTTTGCTTAGCATGATATTCTCCAACTCAATCCATTTACTGGCTAATGCCATAATTTCATTCTTCTTTAAAGGTGAATAATATTCCATTGAATATGTATACCACATTTTCCTTATCCATTCATCTATTAAAGAACACTTTGGTTGGTTCCATAGTTTAGCTATTGTGAATTGAGCTGCTATAAACATTGACGTGGATGCATTACTGTAGTATGCTGATTTTAAGTTTTTTGAGTATAAAGCAAGGAGTGGGATAGCTGGGTCAAATGGTGGTTCCATTTCAAGTTTTCTGAGTAATCTCAAATACTGCTTTCCAGATTGGTTGTACCAATTTGCAGTCCTACCAGCAATGATGAGTGTACCTTTTCCCCCACATCCTCACCAACATTTATTGTTGCCTGTATTCTTGTTGATTGCCATTCTGACAGGAGTGAAATGAAAACTTAATGTAGTTTTGATTTGCATTTCTCTAATTCCTAGAGATGTCGAACATTTTTTCATATATCTATTGATCAATTGTATTTCTTCTTCTGTGAAGTGTCTGTTCAGTGCCTTAGCCCATTTATTGATTGGGTTATTTGCATTTTTGGTGTTAAGTTTTTTGAGTTCTTTATATATCCTAGAGAGTAATACTGTATCAGAAGTGCATGTGGTAAAGATTTTCTCCCAATCTGTAGGTTCTCTCCTCACATTATTGATTGTTACCCTTGCTGAGAAGAAGCTTTTTAATTTGAATGCATCCCATTTATTGATTCTTGATTTTACTTCTTGTGCTTTAGGAGTCCCGTGAAAGAAGTCAGATCCTGGGCTGACATGGTGAAGATTTGGTCCTACTTTTTCTTCTATTAGGCACAGGGTCTCTGTTCTAGTGCCTAAGTCTTTGATCCACTCTGAGTTGATTTTTGTGCAGGCTGAGAGATAGAGGTTTAATTTCATTTGGCTATATATGAATTTCCAGTTTTGCCAGCACCACTTGTTGAATAGGCTATCTTTTCTCCAGGGAATGTTTTTGGCACCTTTGTATAGTATGGCATATATTCTTTATTTACTTTATGTATTATGTAAATATATGTTCTTTTTTTTTTTTTTTTTTGTGGTACCAGGATTGAACTCAGGGGCACTCGACCGATGACAATCCCCAGCCCTTTTTTGTATTTTATTTAGAGACAGGGTCTCACGGAGTTGCTAAGTTCACCATGTGAGGCTGGCTTTGAACTCGTGATCCTCCTGCCTCAGCCTCCCAAAGTGCTGGGATACAGGCGTGCGCCACACCGCGCCCGGCTAAATATATGTTCTTAACATATGTTTATGTATTGTTGGTTTATATTTGTTTAGTATTTTTTGAGGTTTTTATACATCATAGAGTAATAAATATAGCTATGTAACACATGCAATATATTTTTCAGATTTCTGCTGTTTTTAAATGTTTGGTTCATTTTTCAAAGTTGTTTAATTAACTTACTACTTCAAATAGTTGCTTCTTGAGGTTCCTGGAGAATTGAAAATTATATTTGCATACTTTTTAAAAATGCATATTTTCAAATGACTAGACAAAGTTTGCATGTTTATATAAATATAACGATTCATAAAAATATTTTCTTTATTACTTCTCTTTTTCTAACATAATTTTAGCTTTCATTTTTTTTTCTATCTTGAATAGATACAATATTCCCTTGTAGTTTTTAGTCATATGACATGAGATGTTCCTATAGTGTTCACATGGACCTACATTATTATAAAGCATTGTACCCTTAATTTTTATTTCCTGTTTGATACAATATTTAGTGGTTAGATATTAATTTCAAAATTCTTAAACTTATCATTAACTTTTCCTTGTCATTTTCCATTTTTATTTATCTGTGTTCTGAGAATTTTACCCTCCACCCCAATATCTAATTTTTGAAAAGTATTGACATTTTTCATATAGTATATGATCATTATGAAAATGTAATATTAATTCTGCAAAGCATATATCCTGCAGGTAAATACAAATTGTGTAGTTCCACATAGGAATAATGAAATAGAGTTTCCAATATAATGTGACATTTTAATGAAAACACTCATAAACTAGAACTAGTATGTAGGTATTTCAAACCTCTGCATAAAAACAAAATTTGATAATCTTTAATTAAATAACATTTGCCTTATTACTAAATACACTAAGAATGCAGCCTTAGACTACAGTGTTATGTTTAGAATGTAATAGTACTTAATTCAATCTAATGTTCATAGAAATGGCAATGTGAGAGTCATTCCATCTCTTCTGAAAGAAAATAATGACAATCTGCAATCAATGATAAAAAACAATCAGCACAATCAGCATTGATTTAATCATTGATTGGAGAGCTATTGATGCCAAAGTTGGATTGAAAGTAAAAAGTTTCCCAGAACAGTCCAAACACAAAATCCATATAAAATAGTTGGCCTGTTTTAGTCAAGGTTAGAAAACAGTTTTGGAAAACACATTAGTGAAATGTACTTTTGTTAAATTATGAATTTAATGTTGGCATAAAATTAATATGATTCTATGGGGATTGACTCAGTGCTAAACATACTCTTAATAGATATGGTTTATAGTAGACACATTTCAAAATATGTAAGGATAATAAAAATAATATCAGCTGAGATACTAGAAGGAACTGAAAAATGAATGAATACTGATTATATATAGGAATTCCTTATTTTAACTCATGCAAGTTGAAACTAGAAAGCTCAGTGATCCTCATACTAGTGTTTCTACCTGTAATCAGCACCTAGTATAACCCAGGGATACACTGGATTGCAATCCTTGCTTTTTTATTATTGACATCTCTGAAGCACCAGTTCTAAAAGTGCTCACTACTACCTCATGTAGCACTAGCATCCTGAAACACTCCATTGGCACATTTTTTTTTTACTTCATATAATATTATGGATATTATGCCAGAAAATCAATCATCCCTGATGGAAGCAGTCATCCAAATTTATGTTTGCCTTTGAGCACGGCATTAAGAATAGTGAGCTACGGAAGTACACAAATGTACTTTAGAAGCTGTATCACCAAACCAAGTTAAGTCTTTCCAAGTAGTATAGTGCATATTGGCAACATCTCAATCGCCAAGGTAACAATATTATAAAGAAAGCAAGTCTTTTTGGAAAAAAATTAAAAAATATATATGCATATAAACATATACACACATTGGGGCTGGTGTTGTGGCTCAGCAGTAAAGCGCTCGCCTAGCATGTGCGCAGCCTGGGTTCGAGCCTCAGCACCACATAAACATAAATGCATTATTGCATTGTGTACAACTAAAGCAAATAAATAAATATTAAAAAAATACACACATATATAAATGTACATACATATGTATGTATATATATTTAAATATCCCTGGTGTAGAAAATTACATATATATAAAATATTCTTCACCAAAGGTCTTCAAATCTAGGCCCTGCATCAAGACTATGGATTCTTTATCAATAATATTTAAATTCAGGAAGTAAAAATCACTGTATTAATCAGAAAATTTATCTTATTTGCAGACTTGTTTTAAAATTTAGGTGGCAGATCTTTGAGAAATTATTTGAAATCATTAAATATATATTAGTTACTATTAGTTTAGCACAGAGAAATAGGAAGGCCCTGCCTCATGAGATATGGCATTGTCTGGCACTGACATATAGCAACACCCCCACAGCCATGCGATCAGATCTGGTGCACCAAATTTGGTATGTCCATTAAAAATAAGTTGATAGACTTCAAGGACACACATTCTTTCAAAGATGGAAGCTTCTCTCTGTCACCGCTAGGGATGTGAATGCTAAGGAATATTCTGAAAGGGATATTTATAATATCAAACAGGAAGAAACATGGCTAAACAAATTTAGGAAAACCAGAAATGAACCTGGTATTCTTTCTGTAGAGAAGTTACTGTTTTTAGTTCCATGATAATTCTTGTTGATAAAACAGTTATGACAGACATGGAGCTTATGTTCTAGTGGGTCATACATTCTGACCCAGGAGGAATATCATGCATTTTTTTCCTTATCTGACGCACATGCATCTGCACTGTGTATCTTTTGGGTGATCATCCTACTCTGGTCCTTTCCAGTGAGGGGGCATTCATTAACTTTTGAGTATTTTAAGGAACTTCATTACTTGTCTTTTAAAACTGTCAATTTTTTTTGTTGCTAGGTACAGTCTGAGATAGGTCATATTATGAACCAGAAAATAAACTCTAACATACCTATAACTTAAATATGTTATACAGTTTGGAGCAACGCATTTTAATTCATCTTTCCCAATTAAGTCTTCAAATATTTTAATATCTGCAACTTATAAATGTGAAGTTTGTAAAAATTTTCAGTCCATATGTCTAGCCAATCATTAGATGTGTTGCTATTTTAAATGTTTACTGGATTAAAATACAAAGCAATGCTTGTGAGTTTTCAGTGGCATGTACACACAGAGAAACAGAACCTATTCCAGGACAACATGTTCTTTTGTTGGATAGCTCTAATCAATATGAAGTTTGCCATTATTCTTATCTCACATCACTTCACCTATAGTTTCCTTCCAGTGTTTATTTTACCTCTACCTTCTGGGACATTGTAAAACAAATCTCTTCTATCTTCCATATGACAGCCTTTCAAATATTGACAGTCAATTCTCATGTCCTCCGAGCCTCTGTTGTCTATGTTATATGTCCTCTGTTCTGTAAAACTTTTCTTAATGAAACAATGTTTCTTCAGTGTCTTCTATTTTCTGGTGAGAACACTCTGAAGATTAAAGCGTTTGACAAAGTGTCATGGCCAAAAATAAACATAGCGTAACAGTTAACAGTCCTATAAGTACAGAGTAATATAACATACAGTAATTCATTTCAGACAGTACTTTAAAATAATTTATGCAGTCCTTCTCTCAATCAGAATGTATGCCAGGAACCGTGGCACATGCCTTTAATCCCAGCGGCTCATGTGGCAGAGGCACGAAGATTGTGAGTTCAAAGTCAGACTCAGCAAAAGTGAGGTGCTAAGCAACTCAGTGAGAGTCCATCTCTAAATAAAATACAAAACAGGGTTGGGGATGTGGATCAGTGGTTGAGTGCCCCTGAGTTCAATACCCAGTTCCCAGGAAAAGAAAAAAATGCACACTAGTGTTATATTTAATTTGCTCTCTTTGTATTTGGTCATTACTTGGTATTAACACATCATATACCTTGTTTTCAAATTTATTTTTTATTCTAAGTTGTTAGGAATGACAGCAGAATGTATTACATTTCATATTATACTTGTAGAGCACATTTTTACATATCTCTGGTTGTATGCAAAGTATATTCACACCATTCGTGACTTCATGCATCCACTTAGGGTAATGATATCCATCTCATTCTACCATCTTTTTTATTTTCTTGACCCTTTTGCCCCCTCCCTTCCCCTCCCTCCCCATTGGCCATTCTAATGTTCCTCTAATTCTCCTGTGCTCCCATCCCAACCCCACTGTGAATCGGCCTCCTTATATCAGAGAAAACATTTAGCATTTGGCTTTTGGGGATTGGCTAACTTCACTTAGCATTATATTCTCTAACTTCATCCATATACCTGCGAATGCCATGATTTTGTTCTCTCTTATTGCTGAGTAATACTCCATTGTGTATATAGTCATATACTTTAAAAATTTTTTTTCTAAGTTTTATTCTATTACAGCAAAAAATCTATATATTTTAAAAATAACCAGTGTTAGAATAATCCAAGAAGTACTTTCTTATTCTGCTGGTATCAATACAAGTTTGGGAAGCACTTATTGGAAGTGTAATGCAACATTGAGCATGAAGCTTATAATGTTATTTGACCATATAATGCATATTGAGAGAATTTATGCTAGGAAAATATTCTAAGAGTAGAAAACAAAGCAAATTTAATTTTTTGAAGAATTCTAAAAGTAAAACTATATGCATTATGGATAGCCTTTTTCGTTTTAAATAGTTGCTTGATTATATATGATGAATATACATTAGACATTTGTTGAAAAAGCAAGGAAAGAATAGAACTATAGTTTTGAGTGTCTTTGAAAATGTAACCAATTGGAGTAGAAACTGAGATGTTGTCAGATTTTTTTTTTTAAATAAGAAACCTTCCTGTATTCATTGCAGAGAACATCAGAGACTCCCTTTTCTGCTTTGCACAGTGGAGGCATATTATTTATCTAAGGTACACCCTTCTTTGAAATATTTAGTGATCTAGTATTTTCAATAGAGTGAACTGCCAAAATTCATAACTGATTGTGATAGTCAGTGGTACTTAGCCAGCAGGGGTATTCTTCACTAACATTCTTCCTATTTAGGAGTTTTGAAAATACATAGTTTGTTGAAATATTTTTTTTCTATTTCTGTGAGAGAAAGATATCTTCTTTGGACTGAATGAATAAAGGTTATGCTTCAAAGTGTTTGGCCAGAAATTGCCTTAAGGCCATCTAGCTTTAAATCTATAAGCCATTGCCCCTGATATTCAAAGATACCTTCACCTCATTTCAATGATTATGGTGGGTTTCAAAATCCAGAATATACCTTGAGAATATCATGTGAGTTTCAGAAGTGAACCAGCTGATACAACTTAATACAGGATTTTGAAATTTTTATTTCATAAACTTTATCTTAGACATTGTATGGTTTTGATTGGTTTGAATTTCTCCTTTATAATAATATCTGTCCCCAGGACTAGGGACATAGCTAAGAAAAATAGCACTTGCCAGCATGCCTGAGGCCCTCGATTTGATTACCAAGACAGAAAAAAAATATTTATAATAATATCTGTCCTTATGGAACTTAAATTTGTAATTTTTAGTACAATATTGACTATCTATACAAAATCTATATAACCCTAAAATATTGTCAAAGTCCTGATTGAAAAAAATTATACCTTTTAAAACTCTCCTTAAGATGTGAGTCTTTTGAGTTGTTATAAAGATCTGTCTTCTTTGTTTTTAATTTTCAAATAACTGTCATAATTAAAGCCTTATTCAAATGCCTTACTCCAATCCAGACTTCTTATTTTAGTCTTGAAAGATGAGTAATCAGGGTCTTGGCAATAAGAGTTCTAATAATAGGTGTAATAATGCAACACTAATTGTAAAGGACTACAGAGTGTGGCACACAGAATTATTAGACAGTCTAAGATGTCTGCCTAATAATGTACATGACACACAAAACTTCATCCTCTTGAATGAGATCTGAGAATTATGGTGGGAAGATTATTCCCTCAATTAAGTTATGCTATAGGAAAAGATAATTGGATAGTGGCTCTTATGTGTATAATATAATAAAAATGTATGTAAAATACATTGTTAGCTGACTGAAGAAAGATGTTCTTACTGGTTTTATGTCAGCTATCGTTTAGAAACAAGGCTATGTGTCTTGAAACCGAGAGAAGTTTTAGTTTTTAAGAAGATTCTCTAGCCAGTCAGCAGCATCAAACAAGAACTTCAGTCCAACAACTGCTAGGAACTGAATTCTTCCAAAAATAAAAATGAGCTTGGTAAAGGAAGAAAGTCTCCAGAAGAGAATGTCATCCACTGATACCTTGATATCAATCTTTGGAATCCTAAGAGGATGATATGGTTAAATGTACCATTACTCCTGATGCAAAGAAACTGCAAGATGGTAAATGTGTGTGTGTGTGTGTGTGTGTGTGTGTGTGTGTGTGTGTTTAATTATTTATTTACTTATTCATAATGCACAAGTATAGCATCTTTTTACATACAACTGCTTGTATACAAAGTATATAAGTACCATTCAGATCTTCAATCATGCATTTAGGATAATGATATCCATCTCATTCAACCACCATTTTTTTTTTCCTTTCCCCCTCCTCTCCCTCCCCTCTTGCTCCCTCCCTTCCCCTCTCTTTCCTTTGACCATTCTAGTGTTCTTCTAATCCTATGTACCCCCATCCAACAACACTGTGAACTAGCCTCCTTATATCAGAGAAAACATTCAGTATTTGGATTTTTGAGATTGACTAATTTCACTTAGCATTATATTCTCCAACTTCATCCATTTACCTGCAAATGCCATTATTTTATTCTCTCTTATTGCTGAGTAAAATTCCATTTTGTATATATACCACATTTTTTTTATCCACTCATCTATTGAGGGACATCTATGTTGGTTCCACAACCTACCTATTGTGAATTGTGCTGCTATAAACATTGAAGTGGCTGTGTCACTGTAATATGCTGTCTTTAAGTCCTTTGGGAATAGACCCAGGAGTGGGATAGCTGGGTCATAGGGTGGTTCCATTCCCATTTTCCCAAGAAATCTCCATACTGCTTTCTATAGCGGTTGCACCATTTTGTAGTCTCACCAGCAATGTATGAGTGTGCCTTTTCCCCCACATCCTCTCCAACATTTATTGTTGTGTGTGTTCTTGATAGCTGCCATTCTGACTGGAGTGCAATAAAAGTTTTGATTTGCATTTCTCTAATTGCCAGCGATGTTGAGCATTTTTTCACGTATTTGTTGATTAAATGTATATCTTCTTCTGAGAAGTGTCTTTTCAATTCCTTAGCCCATTTATTGATTGGGTTATTTGCTTTTTTGTTGTTAAGTTTTTTGAGTTCTTTATATATTCTAGAAATTAGTGCTTTATCTGATGTGCATGTATTAAATATTTGTTCCCAATTAGTTGGCTCTCTATTCACCTCACTGATTGTTTCTTTTGCTGAGAAGAAACTTTTTAGTTTAAATCTATCCCATTCATTAATTCTTGGTAATAGTTCTTGCGCTACAGGATTCTTATTAAGGAACTTGGGGCCTAATCCGACATGTTGGAAATTGGAGCTTACTTTTTCTTCTATTAGGCGTATTGTCTTTGGTCTAATTCCTAGGTCCTTGATCCACTTTGAATTGAGTTTTGTGCATGGTGAGAGATAAGGGTGTAATTTCATTTTGTTGCATATGGATTTCCAGTTTTCCCAGCACCATTTGTTGAGGAGGCTATCCTTTCTCCACTGTACATTTTTGGTGACTTTGTCTAATATAAGATAGCTGAAATTATATGTATTAGTCTCTGTGTCCTCAATTCTGTACCATTGGTCCACCAGTCTGTTTTGGTGCCAATACCATGCTGTTTTTGTTACTATTGCTCTATAGTATAATTTAAGGTCCGGTATGGTGATGCCCCCTGCTTCACTTTTCTTGCTCAGGATTGCTTTGGCTATTCTGGATCTCTTATTTTTCCAGATGAATTTCATGACTGCTTTTTCTATTTCTTTGAAAAATGACATTGGAATTTTGATTGGAATTGCATTAAATCTGTATAATGCCTTTGGTAGTATGGACATTTTGACAATATTGACTCTACCTATGCATGTGTGTATTTTTTTAAATATTTATTTATTTGTTTTAGTTGTACACAATGCAATGCACTTATGTTTACGTGGTGCTGAGGATCGAACCCGTGCCACGCACGTGCTAGGCGAGCGCTGAACCGCTGAGCCACAACCCCAACCCATGTGTATTGTTTTAAGATGCTATAATTATAATTACCATTATATAATTATAATTACAATTACATAATTGTGATTATAATTTTACTATGTTACCTAGCAATTGAAGAATCCTGAGAAGGTTGGTTAAGGAAGAAAGGTGATACAGAAGTCCCCAAAAGCTATGAATCTGCATTACTTTATAGGAAATACATGGGAGAGGAAATCTTAAAAGTACACATAACAGAGATATTTTCCTTTTACCTTAGTAATACCACTTATGGTTTGCCCTATTCTTTCCTGAAATGATTTTTATGTCTAATTTTATTATCACTTGCTAATTACACTTTCTGATAAATACTAAAGGAAGTATACATAGAAATTTTAAAAATGAGTTGTGTATCTCTTTCACTTGATACCAAGAATCTGAAAAAATAATAGCAAAATTGAGTCAGTTTGTAAATATTTCTATTTATATGCTTTAAAAGTTTCTACATGCTTAAAAATTATAGTTTCATTGTGTATATAGTAATCCCCCTGTTATATAATTTTTTTTTACCAGAAAAAATAAACAGAGTAAGTTTATGTGTACAAAAGTTATGGGTGATAACCATGCCATTTGTTTTATTGCTTCTTCCACAAAAAATAAAATAAAAATGCCTGTGTATTTATTGCCGTAGTAGTTGACAATTTTGAAGTCACCAATAAATATTAAAAATGTAAAGTATTTCCCATGATTAATTAAGACTGGTGCTATTTGTTTGCTTTGAAATAAGTGTGCATACCCTCCATCATCTGTTGCCAAAATCATTCCATTTTTTATGCTAAGTTCTTAGTTTCTAGTATCATTGTTGATGTTGATTAAGTCTTGGTATCAACTCTGCCCAGCATTCTCATACTTTGATGGTATTTGTCTGTCAGATCATATTTCCTATATTCTGGCCATGTCACAGGATGAGAGCTTTATCTTTCAGGTCTAGATTTCTATCTCATTATGTGCTATCTTCAGGTCTATAACTTTATTCAAATTAGTATCCTTTTAACCATTGTTAACTATAAGAAACAACATCAGAGTCTAAAATAATCAGGAAACATGATTATTTTAGTGTACATTCATCTTTAGCAACTTACTTTTTTTTTTTTTCTCTTTTTAATATGTTCATTTTCCTTCAGTATATAAAATTCATCTTTAGTCTCTAGATATTGTAATAAGATGTTGGAAATCTTTCTGATTTTATTTAAAAAGAACAATTTTTGTATTATTTTAGAGTCTCATAAGAGTATTCTGTACCAGATAAATAGACAATAATGACTTTTACAAATATATTTAAAACACCATAAATCAGATATCATCATGCATGCATTACAATAGAGTTTTTTTTTAAAATTTGAATGATTATTTCAAAGTATGCTAAATGTAATGGCAATAAATTAAGATATACATAATGTATGCATGTTTTTCTTCCAGTCCTAAATATTTATAAAATTGTCAGAAAATTTAGACTGTGCTTTTGAGAAGAGGGAAATGAAAATATAAATATAGAAATTTTCTCAGGCCTTCCAGACCACATATTCACACAGTGACACCCACAAAAACTGGATCACCTTGGTACAGTATGTGTCAGTCACTGTCCAGATATGTGTTGCCTAATTTCATTGAAAAAATGTAAACAAACATAGTGCGTTCAAGCATAGGTGTATGAGGAAACAGATAATCCATTTAATTATTAAGTACAGTGTGTAGTATATGATTAAATTTAAGTAAATATCAATTATTATTTTTAGCAATATAAATGTGTTAAATGGAATCATAAATGTTACTAAATACTGTTATTATGAAAACTTCTATTTGACAACATAAATAATTAAACTCTAAAAAATTAATTACATGAATTCTCTTTTCTACATGAGTCAAATATACCAGTATGTCATAACTTTACAAAATAAAGTAGCTGTCACATAGAACTAGTTAAAGTTGAACTTTAAAATTTTGTTAATAGCCAATGTTTATGTAATATATTAGTCAATATGCAATTTTCTTCATATATATAAATATGCAAACAAATATGTGTGTGTGTTTGTGTATATGTGAATATATATAATTAAATCTATACTGATCTTTCATCTTTGTGGTATAATGGCAGCTTTCTGAATTACTATAATAGTTGAATAATTCTAATGTTGTTAAATTACATATATTTACCAAACTAAAACTTCAGATAATAAACATTCATGTTCTCATACATTATTTTTTAAACTTCAAATATTTCATTGCCAATCAAAGTTGAGTTTGGTTGATTTTAAAGAGAAGTTTCAGTAATATTCATTTAACTTCAAAAAAGTTTCTTTTATTAATGAAAGTCATTTTAATTACTTGAACTAAATAAGGTGAACACATTATAAATATAGTATTTGTTCATGAAATTAGGAAGTCCATAGTCTCATTAATATTCATTATCCAAACCACTGACTTACATGCCATAAATTACAGAGGTATTCTTTATGGTGATATAAAAATAAATCATACTAATTTGTAATTTTCATTAGAAATTCATTGTCTTCTTTTTAATTAAAATATATTAATGCCTATTTCTTTAATAACATTTTAAGGAGAAAATTTTCATGCTAAAGGAAATAGGCTCAAACAGGTAAAGACTGGGAAAGGTCTTTGAAGAATGGATCAGTTTTTGAAAACAGACACTTTGTTATAACAAAGACACCTTGCATTTTTTCTTTACAAAGAAAAATTAAAGACTAATGATAATTATTACCCATTCAAGTGCAATAAATATTATATGTATCAACCATTGAAATATGGCAAATTAAAATGACTCCTGATCATAAAATGGATTTCTCAAAATGCCTTCTAATCTTTAAAAATTTAGTAGCATGCATAGCAAATTTACTTAATAAGAAAATGCTTGGCATATTCGTACATTTGTTATTTCCTCCTGATAGGAAAGCACTCTGAAGAAAACAAAGCATTATTATCATCATTCCTTATTTGGTTATTGTAAAGTCATGTATCTCATAGTGTGGAGTTTGGACATAAGTGGATCTACTTCCAAGGAAAAGATACAGTTTCTGAAATGAGGGTTTACTTATTTTTTTTTAATTCAACTTAAATAGCAAGAACTTTATTGAATGGAAAGCAATGGTATGCAAATACTTTGTTCAATAAACAGTTGAAGTTGTAAAGAGTATATAACAGTAGAAAAAATGTTAATATGTGTAAGATGGCTCCAACATTCTAGCACAATTGCTATCAAGTCTTTGTTTCTGAGCCAGGAACTTTTTGGGGGGGAAAGTGTTTATACTGTATGGTGGCGTTACTTTAATTAATGAATGAATAAATGAAGCATAATTAGATAATTTTTACTTTTCAGAGGATGTTGAGTATGGAGGGTGATTTTAAACATCACTACTACTGGAAATGTGAATGAATGTAAAACACAGAGTCTTATATAATTGATTAATCATGTTCAGGAATGAGTTTAAGCATAAAATAAGAAAGTTGATGGTTTTACTCTAATTGGAAACCAGAAATGATTAAATGATTTAATTATAAGTCTAATTATCTTTGTGTTGTCCAATCAACATAGTACTGTTAGGGGATATAGCAGCTCACAAATTCTACAGTGTTTTAAACAAGCTGAACCCAAGTTCATATGTGAGTGCTTATTTTTATATCTGTTCTTTCTAATATTGTTACCCTTACTACAGTTCAATTCCATCTGGTCCCATGAATGAAATTGTGGGAATATCCTCTAACTTATGATGAATGTTTCTAAATGACAACTGAAATTTTTCTACATATACATATTATGTCTTCAACAAGACCTTTTATTCACTTATATTTTTCATTTATGAAAGTTTGTTTCTTTACACCTTCTCAACTATTCTGAAGCTATTTAAAAGCACCCTACCTATGAATACTGCAACCCAATTGCTGAAAGCCTCACCATCCTCTTTCTGCACCCCTGCCCAGCTGTGGTCATTCTTTAGCAGATGTACGTGCTTCCAGAGCCCACTTCTAATTTTCAGACCTAGCCACTTCAAAAGGTTCAAGAGGAGGAGTAAGAAAGAAAGTAAAATCCCAACTGTGAACACTGCAGAATAAGAAAGAACTAGAGTAAAAATGAATTAGATGGTTTCAATTGTAATATTGTTAGTAAAGAATTGTTATTTATAATTTCCGTGTCTTCAGTGGAAGCATTTGAGTAATGGTAAGATTATGTGTTGGGGTGTGTTTTATATTAATTATGTTAATTAATCCTCTCCTGTTAGGACAATAAAATTTGTAAAATGTGGTAATAAGATATAACAGTGGGAATCTGAACTATTAAGCATAGGTACCCTTTATCTTAATTCATATCCAAAATAAGATTAGATCATCAGAAAATATTGCTAAAATACTAAGAGCATTACACATTTCTAATTTTTTGATGATTTGATAGGTATGATGTCAATAAACTTGTGAGCTATAAGTGCTCACAGTTAAGGATTTGAAAAAAAGATGTCTATTTCAAAGTAATCAATTACTCTTCTATTGATTTACGTACTGAACATCTAAAATTCAAACTACCCTTGAGAGTTAAATAAATAATATACTTTTATTTTTTTGCCTTATTTTTTTTAAATTTATTTACTTTTTATTCTAAGATGCTATAAATGACAGCAGAATGCATTACATTTCATATTACACATACAGAGCACTTTTTTACAAATCTCTGGTTGTATGCAAAGTATATTCACACCATTCATGACTTCATACATGCACTTAGAGTAATGATATCCATCTCATTCTACCATCTTTTTTTTTTTTTCATTCACCCTTTTGCCCCCCTCCCTTCCCCTCCCTCCCCATTGGCCATTCTAGTGTTCCTCTAATCCTCCTATGCTCCCCATGCCAACCCCACTGTGAATTGGCCTCCTTATATCAGAGAAAACTTTTGGCATTTGGCTTTTTGGGATTGGCTAACTTTACTTAGCATTATATTCTCTAACTCCATAAATTTTCCTGAAAAAGCCATGATTTTATTCTCTCCTTTTGCTGAGTAATATTCCATTGTGTGTATATACTACATTTTCTTTATCCATTCATCTATTGAAGGGCATCTAGGTTGGTTCCACAGTTTAGCTATTGTGAATTGTGCTGCTATAAATATTGATGTGGCTGTGTCCCTGTAGTATGCTGTTTTCAGGTCTTTTGGGTACAGACCAAGGAGTGGGATAGCTGGGTCATAAGGTGGTTCCATTCCAAGTTTTCCAAGGTATCTCCATACTGCTTTCCATATTGGCTGCACCATTTTGCAGTCCCACCAACAATGTATGAGTGTGCCTTTTTCTCCACATCCTCTCCAACATTTATTGTTGATTGTGTTCTTAATAGCTGCCATTTTGACTGGTGTGAGATGAAATCTTAGATTGGTTTTGATTTGTATTTCTCTAATTGCCAGAGTGGTTGAGCATTTTTTCATGTATTTGTTGATTGATTGTATATCTTCTTCTGAGAAGTGTCTGTTCAGTTCCTTGGCCCATTTATTGATTGGGTTATTTGTTTTTTTGGTGTTAAGCTTTTTGAGTTCTTTATATATTTTAGAGATTAGTACTCTGTCTGACGTGCATGTGGTAAAAATTTGTTCTCAGTTAGTGGGTTCTCTGTCCACCTCACTGATTGTTTCTTTTGCTGAGAAGAAGGTTTGTATTTGAGTCTATCCCATTTATTGATTTTTGGTATTAATTCTTGTGCTACAGGATTCTTATTAAGGAACTTGTGGCCTAATCCAACATGTTGGAGATTAAAGCTTACTTTTTCTTCTATTAGGTGTAGTGTCTCTGGTCGAATTCCTAGATCCTTGATCCACTTTGAGTTGAATATTGTGCATGGTGAGAGATAGAGGTTTAATTTCATTTATTGCACATGGATTTCCAATTTCCCCAGCATCATTTGTTGAAGAGGCTATCTTTACTCCAACGTACATTTTTGGCACCTTTGTCTAATATAAGTTAACTGAAATTATATGTGTTAGACTCTGTGTCCTCTATTCTGTACAATTGGTCTATCAGCCTATTTTGGTGCCAATACCATGCTGTTTTTGTTACTATTGCTCTGTAGTATAATTTAAGGTCTGGTATAGTGATGCCACCTGCTTCACTCCTCTTACTAAAGATTGCTTTAGCTATTCTGGTTCTCTTATTTTTCCAGATGAATTTCATGACTGCTTTTCATATTTCTATTAGGAATGTCATTGGGATTTTGATTGGCATTGCATTAAATATGTATAGTGCTTTTGGTAGTATGGTCATTTTGACAATATTAGTTCTGCCTACCCAAGAACAGGGTAGATCTTTCCATCTTCTAAGGCCTTCCATAATTTCTTTCTTTAGTGTTCTGTAGTTTTCATTATAGAGGTCTTTCACATCTTTGGTTAAGTTGATTCCCAAGTATTTTATTTTTTTTGATGCTATTGTAAACGGGGTAATTTTCCTCATTTCCCTTTCAGAGGATTTGTCACTGATATATAGAAATGCCTTAGATTTATGGGTGTTGATTTTGTATCCTGCTACTTTGCTGAATTCATTTATGACTTCTAAAAGTTTTCTGGTGGAATTTTTTGGGTCTTCTAGGTATAAAATCATATCATCAGCAAATAATGATAATTTGAGTTCTACTTTACCTATCTGTATCCCTTTTATTTCTTTCGTCTGTCTTATTGCTCTGGCCAGCATTTCGATTACTATGTTGAATAGAAGTGGTGAAAGAGGGTATCCCTGTCTTGTTCCAGTTTTTAGAGGGAATGCTTTCAATTTTTCTCCATTTAGAATAATGTTGGCCTGGGAATTGGCATATATAGCTTTTATAATGTTGAGATATGTTCCAGTTATCCCTAGTTTGTCTAGTGTTTTGAGCATGAAGGGGTGCTGTATTTTGTCAAATGCTTTTTCTGCATCTATTGAGATAATCATATGGGTCTTATCATTGAGTCTATTGACGTGGTGAATTACATTTATTGTTTTCCATATGTTGAACCATCCTTGCACCCCTGGAATGAACCCCACTTGATTGTGGTGTATTATAGTTTTGATATGTTTCTGTATCTGTTTTGCTAGAATTTTATTGAGAATTTTTGCACATATGTTCATTAAAGATATGGGTCTGAAGTTTCCTTTTTTGGGTGTGTCTTTGTCTGGTTTTGGGGATCAGGGTGATGTTGGCCTCATAGAATGAGTTTGGAAGTACTCCCTCTTTTTCTATTTCCTGAAATAAATTGAAGAGTATTGGTATCAGTTCTTCTTTGAAGGTCTTGTAGAACTCAGCTGTGTATCCATCTGGTCCTGGGCTTTTCTTGGTTGGTAGGCTTCTGATGGCATCTTCTATTTCGTCGCTTGAAATTGGTCTGTTCAAATTATGTATATCATCCTGCTTAAGTTTGGGCACATCATACAACTCTAGAAATTTGTTGATGCCTTCGGTGTTTTGTATTTTGTTGGAGTACAAGTTTTCAAAATAATTTCCAATTATTTCCTGTATTTCCGTAGTGTTTGTTGTGATATTTCCTTTTTCATCACATATATTAGTAATTTGAGTTATCTCTCTCCTTCTCTTTGTTAGCCTGGATAAGTTTCTGTCAATTTTATTTATTATTTCAAAGAACCAACTCTTTGTTTAGTCAATTTTTTCAATTGTTTCTTTGGTTTCAATTTCATTAATTTCAGCTCTGATTTTAATTATTTCCTGTCTTCTACCACTTTTGGTGTTAGATTGTTCTTCTTTTTCTAGAGCTTTGAGATGTAATTGTAAGTCATTTATTTGTTGACTTTTTCTTCTTTTGAGGAATGAACTCAATGCAATGAACTTTCCTCTTAGAACTGCCTTCATAGTGTCCCAGAGATTTCAATATGTAGTGTCTGTGTTCTCATTCACCTCTAAGAATTTTTTAATCTCCTCTTTGATGTCATCTGCAACCCATTGTTCATTCAGTAGCATATTATTTAGTCTCCAGGTGTTGGAGTAGCTTTTATTTCTTATTTTATTATTGATTTCTAATTTCATTTCATTATGGTCAAATAGAATGCAGGGTAAAATCTCAACTTTTTTGTATTTACTCAGACTTGTTTTGTGGGATAGTATATGATCTATTTTAGAGAAGGTTCCATGTGCTGCTGAGAAGAACGTGTATTCACTTGTTGAAGGATGAAATATTCTATATAAGTCAGTTAAGTCTAAGTGTTTATTGTATTTTTGAGTTTGATAGTTTCTTTGTTCATCTTTTGTTTCGAAGATCTATCTAGTGGTGAAAGGGGTGTGTTAAAGTCACCCAGAATTATTGTGTTGTGGTCAATTTTACTCTTAAACTTCAGGAGAGTTTGTTTGATGAACATGGATGCTCCATTGTTTGGGGCATATATATTTATAATTGTTAAGTCTTGTTAGTGTATGGTTCCCTTGAGCAGTATGTAGTGTCCTTTTTTATACCTTTTGATTGACTTTAGTTTGAAGTCTACTTTATTTGATATGAGGATGGAAACCCCTGCTTGTTTCCTCTGTCCATATGAGTGGTAGGATTTTTCCCAACCTTTCACCCTCAGCCTATGGATGTCTTTTCCTATGAGATGAGTCTCTTGGAGGCAGCATATTGTTGGGTCTGTTTTTTTGATCCAATCTGCTAATCTATGTCTTTTGATTGGTGAGTTTAGGCCATTAACATTCAGAGTTATTATTGAGATGTGTTTTGTATTCCCAGCCATTTTTATTTTTGGTATTTACCTTGACATGGTTTTTCATCTGATTGTTTTTTTCTCTTTAGTGTAATAACTCCCTCTGTTGATTTTCATCATTGTTTTTCTTTTCCTCTTCATGGAATATTTTGCCGAGGATGTTCTGTAGTGCTGGCTTTCTACTTGTAAATTCTTTTAACTTTTGTTTATCATGGAAGGTTTTTTTTTTTTTTTTTTTTTTTTTTTTTTTTTTCCTCAAATCTAAAGCTTAATTTTACTGGGTATAAGATTCTTGGTTGGCATCCCTTTTCCTTCAGAGCTTGAAATATGTTGTTCCATGATCTCCTAGCTTTGAGTGTCTAAGTTGAAAAATATGTTGTGATACAAATTGGTCTCCCCTTATATGTGATCTGATTCCTCTCTTTGCGGTCTTTAAAATTCTATTCTTGTTCTGTATGCTAGGCATTTTCATTATAATGTGTCTTGGTGTAGATCTGTTGTAATTTTGTACATTTGGTGTCCTATAAGCCTCTTGTATTTGGTTTTCCAATTCATTCTTCATGCTTGGGAAATTTTCTGATATTATCTCATTAAAGAGGTTTTGCATTCTTTTGGTTTGAAACTCTGTGCCTTCCTCTATCCCAATTATTCTTAGATTTGGTCTTTTGATGCTGTCCCATACTTCTTGGATATTCTGTTCATGGTTTCTTACTATCTTCATTGTGTGGTCAACTTCATTTTCAAGAATATATACTTTGTCTTCATTGTCTGAGGTTCTTTCTTCCACTTGATCTAGTCTGTTGGTGATGTCTTCAATTGTGTTTTTTATTTGGTTAATTGTTTCCTTCATTTCAAGGATTTCTGACTGGTTTTTTTTTTTTCAGAGTTTCAATCTCTTTTTTGAGGTAATCTTTTGCTACTTGTATTTGCACTCTTATATCTTTGTTGTAGTGGTCAATTTTTGCCTGTATTTGCTCATTTAGGTCATTCTTTGATTCACAGATCATTTTAATTATGAACCTTCTGAACTCCTTCTCTGACATTTCTTCAACTTCACTGAGCATGGGTTCAGTTATTGTAGAATCCTGTTTTGTTTGGGGTATTTTCCTCCCCTGTTTCTTCATGATGTCTATTTGCTTTACTTTTTGCAGTGTAGATCTGAGTTATTACAGATTCTTTCCTATATTTTTTAATACCCTTGCAGGTTGTCTGTTCCTCCCCTTACCGCTGGACTATCAAAACCAGCCACTGACCCTCAAAGTATGCTACCTGAAGCTGGTTTCACACTGGTTGGCGTGGGCCGCACTGTTTGAGTCTGAGCTCCTGTGGTGGTCTGGGGCTAACCCCACTGAGGTGAAGGTCAGTGCAACTGCCCTGGGCCCGCCTGGGCTATGGCAGAGTTGGCAGGTCTGTCCTTGCTGTCTCCTGCTCTGGGGCGGAAGTCATCGCGGCTGGCTGGCAGCTGCTTGCGCACACCAGCGGGCATCAGCAGGACTGACCTGGGGCTGGCCACGCTTGGGTGAAGGTCCACGGGACTACCCTGGGCCGGCCTGGGCTCAGGCAGCATTGGCAGTTTTATCCTTGCTGTCTCCTGCTCTGGGGCAGAGGTCGGTGGGACTGGATGGAGCCTGGGCCTGGCAGCACTCTAAATATACTTTTAAATCTTTGAGTAAACAGGATTAATGAGAAAAGAGATAAAGTTTATCCCTAAGACCTCATAAAATGACAGTTACATCCATAGATGGAAATTTTATTTTGTTCAATTCATATGTGATTCCCAGAAGGTTCTACTTTCCCTATAATGTACATCAGAGTTCTGAAGTGTATTAAGAATGAACTTCAGGTAGTGCAAATCCTGATCCAGTTTTGTTTTATTTTCTTGGGAAACTTGGAAATTCTGAAGAATTTCATCTGATATGTTTTTGTTCTAAAATAAGATGAGAAATTAAAAATTAAAATAAGAGAAGAAAACCATCATCAGTTTTTCTGTGGTTTTTCACAAACCTTCAGGTACTACAATGTGAAGCTTTATGTATCCCAAAACAGGATACATTAATGACACATTGAGGATCAGACAAAGAAAGAAACAAATGCATTCTCCCTCTTCTAGCCATAAGAATGGTACTAATATCAATATTAGTTATGCAGTTTTTTATAAATGCATACATATTCTGCAATTGCTAAACTAACAATTTGCTTTTATATCCTGTTCACTGAAAAAACTGTAATCTTCTTTCTCATCACCAAAGACATCAAATGATATAGAAAAAGAAAAAAAAAAATGTTTACTAACCAAGCTTCTTTACATTGAGCACAGTTTAACATTTCTCTTTCCATATTTTTTATTTGTTCTAATTAGTTATACATGACAGTAGAATGCATTTTGACACATTATACATAAATGAAGTAAAACTTCTCATTCTTCTAGTTGTACATGATGTAGAATCACACTGGTTGTGTAGCCATATATTCATATATGGTCATAAAGTCCAATTCATTCTACTGTTCTTCCAACCCTCATACTCCTTCCCCTCTGCTTAATCCAAAGTACTTCTCTTTTTCTCTAGTCCACCCCCCTCATTGTGAATTTGCATCTGCATATCAAAGAAAATATTCACCCTATGGTTTTTAGGGTTGTCTTATTTTGCTTAGCATAATTTCATTCTTCTTTAAGGCTGAGTAATATTCCTTTGTGTGTGTGTATGTATGTATGTATGTTTATATGTGTGTATGCATATATATATGTATATGTATGTGTGCATATATATAGATATAGATATATACATATCTATATCTATATATATATATATCTCCATAGTTTGGCTATTGTGAATTGAACTGCTATAAATATTGATGTGGCTGTGTCACTGTAGTATGCTGATTTTAATTCCTTTGGGTGTACTGAGGACAGGGATAACTAGGTCAAATGGTGGTTCCATTTCAAGTTTTTTGAGGAATCTCCATATTTCATTCTATAGTGGTTGGATGAATTTGCAGTCCCACCAGCAATGTATAAGTGTACCTTTTTCCCATCATTCTCTCCAACATTTATTGCTGCCTGTTTTCTTGAAAATTGCCATTCTGACTGGAGTGAGATGAAACCTTATAGTAGTTTTAATTTGCATTTCTCTAATTGATGGAGATGTTGAGCATGTTTTCATATAATTGTTGATAAATTGTATTTCTTTTCCTGTGAAGTGTCTGTTCAGTTCCTTCACCCATTTCTTGATTGGATTATTTGTGTTGTTTTGGTGTTGAGTTGTTTGAGTTATTAAAAAGTCTATTTCCCCTTTTTTCTCCATGTTAGGAAATAATGCAGTTTTCAACTCTTCATTGCTCAGAATTCTATTACAAAAGAGGCCTTATCAGTTCAAAGAATTTTTATCCCTTCAATTTCCAAACTTTAAACTCTTTTTGAATGAACTAAAAAGTATCTTTCTTAACCATTTAAAAATATCCATGGAGATTATTTCATCAACACTTTTACTGCTTTTATTTAAACATTTATTATTGTTCATTTCTACATGTCCTTTTCTACTACAATGTTCTTCAATTCAAAGTCATCTAACTTTTATTTACAGGTTGATACCCATGAACACAAACTCTTTTTGATAGAAGGAAGTATAGACATCAAGACTTACTTTTGTGAAGTTTACATTTGTGTTTGGACAAAACTTACATGCAAAACAAGTTACCTAAAAAATATAATATGTTTTAGTCAGCTTTTTTGCTGCTGTAACTAAAAGGCTTGACAAGAACAACTTAGAGAAGGAAAAGTTTATTTGGGAGCTCATGGTTTCAGATGTCTCAGTCCATAGACAGCCAGCTCCATTCTTTAAGGCTTGAAGTGAGGGAAAACATCATAGTAGAAGAGTATGGTGGAGGGAAGCACCTCATATGATGATCAGAAAGCAGAGACAGATTCACCAGACACAAAATATGTGCCCCAAAGGCACACCCCCAATGACTCTAGCCACAATATCTCTGCCTTCATATAGCACTCAGTTAATTCCATCAGGGGATTAATTTACTGATTGGGTTCAGGGTCTCATTACCCAATTATTTCACCTCTAAACCCTCTTACACTTTTTCACACATGAGCTTTTGGGTGACAACCTCACATCCAAATCATAATACAATAATATAATATTTTTCAAAACAGTAAAAAAATCAAGAATATGAGGGACTTTCATAGGCTGAAAATTTCAATCTACAAAAATGAAGAGGCTTAGAGTTTCTTTTAAAATTTTTAAATACAGTATCACTAAATCAGGTATGTCTTCCCCTAACTTCCTGTATATTTTGTACAAAAATGGGAATAGGCAAGACATTTTTAACACAGAAAGTATTATATATAAAAGAAAAAAAAGCCAATTTGGAAAAAAGAGAGTACAACAAGTATGATAAAAATTGTATGCAAGCTCATCTTAGATCTTACACTACTAAGACGATTTTTGGGAAAATCATTTTACCACTAACTAGCATTCATTACTTTATACTTACAAATGTTGGCAGTTGTCTGGGTAGGTGTTTTGAAATTGTACATCAGAAAAATCTAGGTTTGTAGGTTGCATATTGCGTATTATTATTGTGGGAATCATGTCAAAAGTGATCCCTCTAACAACTGCCAGAGTAGCACATTCATATCCATCTTATATTTAAGATCGCATATGCATTGAGTTTAGAATATCATAATGCTAAAAATAAAATATTAATCTCTATGCCATTTAGAATGGTAATGTTTCATGATTTTATGGCATAATGTGTGAAAAGGTCAGTTTGAACATTTCTCTTTTCCTTTTGTTTTGCATCTAATGCCTACTACATCTGCTTAGTTTCTGAAAAGGCCTGTTTTTAGAATAAAATACTTCAAAAGTATGCTACAAGCTCTATCAATAGTAACAATAATATGCTTTGCTTTTCTTAGAGAAAATCCTAAGCTTGCACTCCTGGAGGTTGTACAAAGGGCTATTATCTGCAAAGATTCAAAGATCGTTCCAAGATGGAAGCAAGGAAAAGATCTTACCAGTTTTGACAATCTAGGTCATGAACAGTGGAGATCAAGGTATGAGGGTGGGGTGAGGACAGATGGAGGAAGGTGGAGGAGTATAAAATAAAACAAGAAAAGGGAAGAGGATATATTTGAAGGTTCAAATGATATAGACTCTAAATGATAACAAAGGTCCTTTCAGGGAATTTTAACTACACTCATCAATAAGCTGCAGGAAGACTGTATCCTTTCTGATGATGAACTATGTATGTGTGCTTTAGATGGGAGGGAAAAAAGGAGAGTTACACATTTGTGTATTCAATACATTTCAATTAAGTACTCGAGTATACTTTAATACCAGATGATCTCACTCACATGATCAAAAAGTTGACCTCTTCAGAGAGAAGAAGAGATTGGTGGTTGCCAGAGGTCATGGACAGATGTGGGGAGAGAGAGATGGGAAATGTTAACAAACAGGTACTAAGTTAGTTGGATCAGAGGAAGAAGTTTTGGTGTGGTATTGCACAGTAGGGTGACTATAGAAATAATCATGGACTGTATATTGCAAAAAGCCAGAAGCAAGAATTTTGAAAATTTTCACCATAAAGCAATGAAAAATGTTTAAGGCTATGTTGTTTTAAACCTGATTTAAATATTATACAATGTATATACATGTATAAAAATATTGCATAGTACCTCATTAATACATACTTTTTATGTATTTATTTATTTGTGAAAATAAATGCAATTTATATTAAAACATTAAAAGATACAGACTACAACAAAGGATTATAGAATGTCACTCTCAGAGAAAGCAAAATACATGAATCTGTATTTGTAATCAACAACAGAGAAGTAGCAAGAACTATTCTTGAACATGTTGCATAATGAAAGCTATCAATATTCAAACATTTCATAATTCATCCTAAATGTACTACTGTTAAGACTATAAAAATGTTAAGTATGGTAATGTCATAAATAGCATTAAAATTTTAAAGTTATCTTTGGCAGTAGAGAATAAAAAGAGATGGGCAAATGGTGCACTCTGGATATTATGTTGAAGCTAATTGCTCTGATCCATTTGAAAAATGATGCCTCTTTGGCAAATGGTGAGGAAAAATGTGGGTGGAGGGTTAATCTGAATGCCCAGCAATTACTACAAATTTAAATTTGGGAGGTGAGGAAGTAAGGAGGTCAGCCCATGTGACCAACAGGCTCACAAGTGTTTTAAAACACTGAAGTTAAGAGGTTAAAGGGTTAGCTACATGTGGTTTTACTGAAACAAGGTATAATGGATGAGGACCAGGCTATTTTATGAGAAAATAAAGATAATTATTTAAATACCTCAAAGCCAAGTTTGAAATATGTATCAGACAATGAAACAAATATGTCTTAGCATTGATTGTCAGTCCTGGAGGTAGGTCGAAAGACCCATGGCAGAAATACGCATGTGAAAGACAGCCATAAGAGACTAGTGGATCCCGTGAAAAGAGGATGAGATTTCCCAGGGAGAAAAGGTAATGTGAGAAGAAAAGCTGCAGAGTAAAGGTCCTGAGCCACTTCATGCTTTAGCCTCCCATTCCCCCACCCCCAGTTGAACCCATTGTATTGATTAAAGATATAAAATAGATCAATATTTCCATAGGAACACATAGAGAATAGGCTTAACTAAAGCAACTAAAAGAAAAAGATAGCCAATTAATTAGTTTTATTCTATGCATTTATTCATAAAATATCTTACTGATATCAAATTTATAGTACACTCTTCATCTAATGCTACTGATGCTAATTCTTGCTCAAAAAAATTAGAAAAGTTTGACAAAAATATAACTGCAACTTTTCAAGGGCAAGAAATCAACAGCTTTTATTTAAGCTTTGAATATTTTTAATTTCCCTTTGATTCTCTTGACCTCGTTTAGCTATCAGAAATTCATTCACTGATGATTAATTTAACAGGAAGAAACCCAGGATATCTCTGCTTTAATATTTCTTAAGTACACTTTCTGTCTGCTATTTTTGTGAACTAGAAAATCTTAGAAGTGACTCTTGCTGAGACTTACCTTCAAAAAACAAAAATAAAACTGTAAAATATAATATGATATAGTAAAAGTTGATTTATTATTATTATTATTAAATTCTTTAATATTCTCAATAACTTGCCCTAAAAAACATGTATTATAAAAATTGGAATATAAATCAAATATTTGCATTTTATTAATTTATGTAAAATTTTAAGCTTCATAGAAAAGGCTACGTAGTTGAATATATTTTATCTTTCAAAAAGATTAATAAGTATAGTAATATGGGACTTACTTTGAATATAAAATAAACTAAATGAAATAATACTTTTGTGCCAATTACATAAATATAAGTATTATAAGACCAGGGATACCCCCAAAGTTTGTTTTAAAATGAATAAAAATTAATAAATAAACCAATCAAATCAAAGACCTAACTTTATTCAGCAGGGCCTAAAGTTAGAGGCAGAGCCTATGATGAAAACCTAGAAATGTTGCAATTTTGTCTATAACTCTTCTGATACTCAAGGTTGTCTTTGGCGAAGTATCTTTAAACTTTGTTTAAATCCCAACTCTTTCTAGATTATGAAAGACAATTGCATTTTCAATTTCAACCTTTTGCACCATCTTTGCACCTGGCAAAGTCCTCAGAAGCCCAGTCTCTCAGTTCGACCCATGAAAGTTCCATTTGCTCTTCAGTGTTGGGCTTACATTCTCCTTCCTTGTGAAGTTTTTATTAATGTTCCCTAGCATCATTACTTCCTGTCTAACCCACAGCACATTTCATAAGGTAGAGTCAGCCCAACATATCCTCATCTATGTATTCAATCAATCACAGTTTAAAATATTTCTAACAATTGTCTGTGTACAAAACATGAACAACTTTGTTTCCATTATTCCATAAGCAATAGAGTATAATAACTATATACAGAGCATTTGTATTGTATTGTGTATTATAAGTAATGTATAGATGATTTAAAGTACACCGTAGTATATGCATATTGTTATGGCTTAGATATGGGAGTTCCCTCAACAGCTACTGTGTTAATGCAGGAATGTTTGGAAGAGAAATGATTACACTATGAGAGCTATAACCTTATCAGATTTTTCCTTTTTGTTTTTCCTTTTGTGTACCGAGGATTGAACTCAAGGGTACTCAGTCACTGAGCCACATCCCAGCCCTATATTTTTATTTTATTTAGAGAAGGATCTCACCGACTTGCTTAGCACCTTGCTTTTTGCTGAGGCTGGCTTTGAACTTTAAATCTTCCTGCCTCAGCCTCCAGAGCTGCTGGGATTACAGGCATGGGCCACTGTACCCAGCTCAGATTGATGCATTTGAAGGAAAAGTAATTAATCAATTTGATGGATTAATAATTTGAGTGGAAAAAGCACAAGCTCTCTCTATTTCATGGCAAACTTGAGTTAAGTAGCTACCGTTCATCACACTCTTCTGACCCACTTTAGGCTCAGAGCAGTAGAATTGGCCCTTGATGGTCTGAACCCATGAAACTGTGGGATCATAATAAACATTTCCATTTATCTGCAAATGCCATTATTTTATTCTCTTTTATTGCTGAGTAACATTCCTATATATATATATATATATATATATATATATATATATATATATATATATATCACATTTTCTTTTTCCACTCATCTACTGAGGGACATCTAGGTTGGAGAATATAATGCTAAATGAAGTTAGCCAATCTCAAAAATCCAAATGCTGAATGTTTTCTCTGATATAAGGAGGCTGACTCACAGTGGGGTTGGGACGGGAAGCATAGGAGGATAGAGGAACACTAGAAAGGTCAATGGGGAGGGAAGGGAAGGGAGGGGGAAAGGGGTTATAAAGGAAATAAAAAAGAGATGGTAAAATGAGATGGATATCATTACCCTAAGTGCATGTATGAACACATGAATAGTATGAATATATTTTGTATACAAACAGTGATATGGAAAATGTGCTCTATATGTGTATTATGAATTATAATGCATACTACTGTTATATACAACAACTTTGAATTAAAAAAAAAATAAACATTTCCTCCTCTAAGCTGTTCTTGTTAGGTATTTTGGTCACTCTGACAAAAAGAAGACTAACACACATAGTTTGTATGAAAAAAAAAAAAACTATGCCATTTTATGTAAAAAGGTGAGCATCAGTGGATTTGGGTAATGTGATGGGTGTAAGAACAGATTCTCCAAAGACACCAAGGTATAGTTCTTCTTAATTTAAATTGTATATATTTTATTCACTAAAGCAAATGTCTTTAGATCTTTGGCATATGCTCTGTATTGAGTGAGAATCAGGCACTACTCAGTAGAATTAGAAATCTGACCTGCTTGTTTTATTTAACATTTTTTATTTATCTATTCCTTATTTCAAGAAAAAAAATGTGATGTCCTCTGGTAAATAAATAAACTTGATAGAAAGACCACCCTGAGAAAATGTATAAAAAATTTGTTTTGACATAGGTGCATTTAACTCAACACAAATCCGTTATAGGATTGGGTGTATATACATGTAAAAGACTACTGCTATAATAAAATTGCATACACATACCATATAAGTCACACAGGAGGGGATAGCTGACTCTGAGGATTGAAGTCAGAAGTTGTTTAAGATGGCACTACAAAGGATGTGACAAACGAATTAACTTTTTAGTAAAATCTTTTCATGAAGTTATATTGTGAATTGCTAAGAGTCATAATTTCAGGAAACATAAGCTTAGTAAATAAAATGTACAAAAACATCGTCTTTTATATATTTTAGTACAATTTTAAAATTCTTCTGCTTACTTTCCTATATTGAGAGCTAAAAGTAGGAACATTACATTTACTAGATTCCATGTCATGCAGGGTTCACTTTTTGTAACTTTGATAAGAAACATATGGGGAAGTTCATCAGGTTTGAATAGAATTATTTTTCCTCAAACAAAGTCATTTGGGCTTTATAGCAAATACCTGAAATAAAATTTTGTAATGACTTCTAAGCTTTCTCATTAAAAAAAATCACACAGATTCATAGCTGGAGATATTGGTAATATTTTCATATAATTTCTGAACTAAACTACTGGCAAAGTCATGGAGAAATATTAGAAAATAGTGTGTTCATGGAGATACGTCAAAATTTCTTTTGGAGAAACCATTTTTTTCAAAGAAAATGTCAACAAATATACCCTGATAAGTTATAGTTTGAATGTAGATGATGAGGATAGGTATAATATTAATGACCTTGCATTTTAGCCTGATATGTGGGAAGCCTCTGAAAATTGCTAATTTTAAGAGGGCAGGATTTATCTAGGCAGAGGAAAATGGGCTTCAGCAAAAGTGTGGAGTTTCCATTTGTTGTTCTCTTATAATAATAATAAATTATTTAATTATAGTGACAATTTCTTAGTTAAATATTCAGTATCCAACACATTGCTATGCTCTCAAGAATGCTAATGTTTTTATTTGCTGATATTGAATCATTTGTTCTTGATATATTATTTTCCCTAATTAAATATTTTAGATTTTTTACTTATGCTTTTTTTTTTTTTTTTTTTTTTTTTTGGGTACCAGGGATTGAACCCAGGGGCACTCGACCACTGGGCCACATCCCCAGCCCTTTTTTTTTTTTTGTATTTTAGTAGAGACAGGGTCTCACTGAGTTGCTAAGTGCCTCGCCACGGCTGAGGCTGGCTTTGAACTCGCGATCCTCCTGCCTCAAGCCTCCCAAGTGCTGGGATTACAGGCGTGCGCCACCGCGCCCGGCACTTATGCTTTTTTTTAAAAAAAAATTCAACACTATATGACTACATTTCACTTCATTGAGTACAATAAACATTTCCTGGCCTTTTAAATGATTAAACTCTTACCCAAAAGTAGACATTTAACTTAATTAATCTAGTTTATAGAGAACAGATGCTGAATTCTAAAGAATCATTTTCCCAAGGACAGGGTGACCTACTACTCAGCTAGCAAAGTACAAGCTAAAATTCAAGAGTGAGAAGAAATGCATGCATATATAAAATACACAAAGTTCATGCAAACATCTGATAGTGATAGACTGATGATTTGTTTTTCTGCTGTGAATAATTTCCGGAGAATAAAAGTATATAACCAAAATTCTGAAATATATTATGTATTGCTGGTGCAATTCAACAAATTCCTTTAAATCAAAGCTATAATCATAAAGGAAAATTTCAAAGAGAAAGCTACATTGATAGAATTTAAACTTAAAATTTTCTAAACTCTAAGGACCAGCCAAGTATCATTTTGTCCTCATATTTTTGGCCAGAAAAAAAGCCACCAAAGAAAAAAGAAGACAAAAACAATTTATACACATTCATAATTAAAATATATGCTAAATACCTAATAATTTGTTTTAAGGAAGAACACAGTGTAATAGGGTAAAATGTAAATTATGATAATTTTTATCATATTTTACATTAATACATGGTGATAATTCTGTTATCAGAAGAATGATTGTGACTTGATGAAGCCCAAACCTTCACCATCTCCAACCAGCCTCAGAAGTGAAAGAAATCCCAACGTATTTCAAAACCTAAAACATTATGAGAGAATCTAGCAGAGAAAGAAAGATTTGATAAAAACTGTCCAATCTTTAAGGACAGGAATATTAATTTACTGTATAGAAAAAAATAGGTCTCTTTCTTTGCAAAACAAATTAAAAATTCTTTAAAAATGTTAAAGGTAAACATATACAACCAATAAATTAAAAACAAATGAAATTTCTTTTAGACATTAAGAAGGGTTTATTCAAATATTTAACAAAGCTTCTAAAGAAAATAATAAAAGGAAAAGTGTTGTATTTTTACTTCATTTTACATAATATAGACACTATTAATAAATGAGTGCTAAACTATATATTCAATATCAAACCATATTTTGGAATTTTACTTTTAATATCTGAAATAGATCTTGAGCACAAATTCTGTCTAAAATATTTTTTAAAATGTACTTTAAACTTGTGTTAACTTCTTACTTTAAATGTGATACAAAATACCTGAGATAAGTAACTTAAAAGGAGTAAATGCTTATTTTTGCTTATATTTTCAAAAGTTTCAGTCCATCTCCTTTGGTCCTGGAGTGAGGTGTACATCCAGTGAGAAGCATGTGGCAAAGGAAACCCATTCACCTTATGGTGGTCAGGAAGTAAGGAAAAAGAACAAGGCATGCCCCAAATATTCTAACTCCTTCCTTCAACTAGGTATTGCCTCCTAAAGTTTGAACCACATTCTACTAGTGCCATAGGCTGACAGCCAAGATTTCAACCTGTGGACTTTGAGGGACATTTAAGATCCAAATTGCAACAAACCTTGATTAATACATCCAGGAAATTAAATAAATATATATCATCAAAGTATTCTAAGAAAGGCATAATGGTTTCTAGGATATAACAATTCAACTGAATGAAGATATAAAGATAAACAATAATAAAGATTAAAATAACTTGACATATAGATTTGACATATTATTGCATGAATTTGCCTGTAGACATTCACTTCCTTAATCATAGGAATTTATTATTGTTAAAGTAGTATTGAACTTATTTTAATTTTTTATGTGCTCTTTCAAAAATAATGATTTATACATAGGAATAGAAATGGTTGTATAACATTGGAAATTTTCTCCTGTGTTCTCAGTCTTTGCATTTCAATTCAAAGTGTTTTCTCTTTAGGAAGTATAACACTTAATATTAATATGAGAATAACAACTGATGTTGAACATTTCTAAATAAACTTAAGAATTCTTGGGGAATTTGATGGGTGATGAAAAATAGGTTTCAATTTTATATTGTGTGGCATGTGAGGTGGAAAATAATTTTTGTAGTATTTCTCAGAAGTTTTATGTTTAACAAAGGAGTAATATAAAAGTCATAAAAATTATATACAGGAAATATCGACACACACACACATAAACACACTCACGTACACAAATTCTTTGTGAACTTTATAAATTTCAAATATTCATGTTTATGAAAACTCCCATCTTTTGAGCAGGATAAATACAGTTTACATAGTTGCACAAATGTTATAATCCGGAAAAAGTAATTTTGCCTATGGATTCTGATATTAATTTGAAATATATCTAAATTAATATTATTGAGGAAGAACAAGGGAAGGATTTCTATTAGATCTGCATATACTTTCTTTTTTGATACTGAGGATTGACCCAGGGGTGTTAACCAATGAGTCACATCCCCCACCTTTCTTATATTTTATTTAGAGACAGGGCCTCTCTAAGTTGCTTAGGGCCTTGCTATGTTGCTGAGGCTGGCTTTGAAGTAGCAATCCTCCTTCTCAGCCTCCTAAGCCAGTGGGACTAAAGGCCTACTGCACGCACCTGATCTACATGTACTTCTGACAGCTTTGTTTTTGTTCAACACTTGGCAAAATGCTACTTTACATTTTTCTAGGAAGTTGTTACATTTTAATCTTTACTTACTATTATTTCCATTTATGTTCTTAAAAATAGAGCTTTTATCAGCTGATTTATATGGAAGTCTTCTCTTTCTTTTATTATATTATTGCATAATGGGATTGAGGGTGAGCCTGGACTCAGCTATCCTTTTGTGGGTTTTATGAGGCTCTGATCTTTTATTTGTGCTCTCTTTACTTTGAAAATTGGTTTTGAGTTATGGTGAAATGTGAGACATTTTAAATATTTTCTAAGTTACTTTCTGTTTAGAGTCTCTTCTAAAAACAGATCTCTGGTTTGGTGATGTTGCTCAGTTGTGGAGTCCTTGCCTAGCATGTACAAGGCCCTGAGTTTGATAGTCAGCACTGAAAAAATAAATAAATGAATTAACAAATAAATAAATAACATTATAAGGAAATAAAGAGAAAAAATAAATTTTAAAAATCATCAAATACACTGATGAGAATATTAAAATGTCTCTCAAAAATGTAATTTTAAAAAACAATTTATATAAATTTCTATTTAATAATGACATATACAATGTTATAAGAATCACATAAAATTATAATACAGTTTTATAAAATTTTATCTTATTTTCCTGTTTATTTTAAATTAAATGCATAAAAGAAACTTTGAAATGTTCCCTCATGCCTTCAGTTCATGCAAGATTTGACTTACTTTAAACTAAGCAATATTCCTAAAACAAGGATAATGTTTCCATGACTACAGGATAAAGCTAAATTATGTCTCTGTGAACAAAATATCAAGAAAAATTTCTGTCCTGATGATTATCTAGCTTAGCCTTCCTGTTTAATCTTGAGATTTTGTAGATTTTATTGTTAAATGAAAAACTTTGGTTGAAGACTTACAGTCAAGAATTAGTCTCATCTTGGTTCTTAACAAGTTGGTGATAATCTGTGATAAAGTTTTCAGTGCAAATGAAAATCAGCTGTGACAAGAACCATTGCATTAGGGATATACAATTGTCTAACAAGCTTGCTTTCTCTATTGATCAATTTTTAACTTGGATATCAATTCTATACATTAACTGTCCACTTTGCTTTTACTTGCTTTTTAAAATAATATTTTTATTCATCAAGGATGAAACTTATATTCTACTCTTGAATCTGCTTCTCCCTGCGTCTTATTTTGTCTCCCATTTTTTTTCTAATTTTTTCCATTTTCACTTTCTTCTCCAATGTTTTAAATGATATATATCTTTCCCTGAACCGTTAATAATATGGCATTAAAAATACTTGTCTTTTTTATATCTTTTAAAATTTTGATTTATCTGGTATGGAATGTTTTATTTGTTTAATATCCATTTTTGAAAATATATTGATTGCCAAAATTAATTTCCATCTGAACAATTAGTGTGTGGTGTTTTGATTATTTTTATTGATGTGAATCTGCTCATAGACTGAAATGAAGTGGTTTATATCATACCTGTTCCATCCATGCTTTCAAGATCTCTGCTAATTCTTGAATTGTTGGATAGGATATCTCCTTCTCCAAGAGAAATTTTTCAAAATTTAAGAAGGGAGAGGAATTTCAGGATGTCAGCAAAACTGATTAAAATTAAGTACATGGTTGTGGTCTCTGTGTGGAGATGTTAAATCTACCATACAAAGTATGAAAAGAAAGTTTTGCTCTTTCTGACAGAGTCACATGAGAAAAGCTACCACTTAACAAAGAGCTTTGCTTAAGTAGAATGTAACCGATGCAAATCTACTGTAGCCCCACATATTATAGACCTTAAGTCTTAATATACAGGCTGCTGATCAAGCATAATGAACAAAGTTAATAACGAACAAGATAATTGGGCAAGATTAAGCTTATTGTATCACATTATCTGTACCAATCATTGCAATGGTGCTTCCAAAAATAGATAAACTGCAAACTCTCAGTGGCTTAATATGATATAGTTTGCTCACACAGAGTGTCAAGCCAGTGGGGCATGGACAGGGAACAGGTGGATTTCCTGCAGTAGTGATTAAAAATGGCTAGTAACTTCTATTTGGTAGTTTCTTCATCTACAACATGTGCCTTTGCTGTACATGAGCTGGTTTGCATCAGTAACAAAAAAGAAAAAGCAGGATGTAAAGTTCTGGATATACACCTACATGATTTTATTAGGTCTTAGACATAAATGTTGAAAATTAACTGCAAGGAAACTGTGTAAATTATTCCTGCTGAATACCACAAAAGTTAAGAAAGTAGGTATGCTGAGAAACTGGCTATTCTGTGCCACACCGTCTCTAAATGAATAAGAATGTTGGAAATGGAGGTAAAAAATACTTGTATCCACATTCATGGGAGAGCTATTTTTTCCATAAAGTATTTATAAATAATTATGTATATAAATTATATGGATTAATGACTTTAGACACATTCATAAAATTAAGTAAACCTAGCCATTAAATTGAGTGGTGAGAATTTTAGGCAAACAGCCAGATAGCCAATCAGTTAATTAAACTTTTAAATATAGCATTTTAGAATGAAGCATTCAAAGCCACATGTAGACTCTGAGAAAATGTTTCTTTGAAGACATATCACTTCACATAAAACCCAGTGTGTATATGTGGTTGTGAGAGAGAGATAGCGATATGGAAGCTGTGGAAATTAGGGCAGTAGTAAAGAAACAAGGGATATACTTAGTTCAAAATAGTGATCTGGAAACATTTAAAAGTATTTATAGAATTCTTTAGAATGATCAATTCTATATATTTATTTCATATTTTTTAATTGTCCAATTTTTTATCTATTGATGGAAGCTGGGGAATTGGAATTTAATGACAAATATATTTGCCTCCTATCTTTGGACAACACAATATAAGAATAAATACTTAAACTGGACAAAGGCGTAAAAATGATAATGTGGCGGACAAAGTGTTCTCTCTATTCCCTCTTACTCCCTGTCCCCACTCCCAGGAAGATGTCCTTGGAACTAATGAAAAAGTTATATTGCATGGCAAGGCCCTAGCAGTTATTGTTAGGGTTAACGACCTTAAAATAAAGAAATTATCCTGAATATTGTAGTTGGGCCCAATTTATCCATGTGAGCTCTCAAAGGCCAATATTTTTCACCATTTAGAGCATAGAAAAAAATGGGGCAGTAGACAATATCAAAGAAGTTAAAGACTTAAAAATACTCCACCTACATTTGCCAAATGGAAAACACTAGAAGGAGTTGGGGTTCCCTCTAAGAAAAGGATTTGCCTTCTACTTGTAGTCAGAAAATAAGGACATTGGTCTCATATCTGCAGGGAACAGAATGGAGCCAAAAGCCAAAATGAGCAGATTCCTCCCAAGAACCTCCATAAAGAAAGGCAGCCAGTCCCACCATTGACTTCTGCCTTCTGAGACTGTGGAGATCAAGTCAGACTGTGCTATACCCAGACTTCTGCCTTGAGAACTCCGAGATAATAAATTTGCATTTTTCATACTACAACAAAGTGGAAATATGTTTTGTGAGCAATAAAAACTGACGTAATTATGAGATAAGAATGAAAAACATGGCAGGATGGATAGGGCCTGAATTGCCTATAAAATTTCCAAAATATCTACAGATGGCATACAAAGGCTGAAAATGCAGTTTATAAAATGATTCAGTAGAAATTCTGGAGGACATTTTTAACATCATAGTAATGTAACTTCAGGCAAATTTTAGAGATTAAAAACCCCATTTTATAGTTCTGGGAAAATTGATTATCCATTTGTAGAAAAATGAAATTTTAGACTATTATCTCAGTCTGAGCAAAAATCAACTCAAAATGTATCAAAGACCTAGCAATTAGACCAGAAACTACACAACTTCTAGAAGAAAACATAGGGACAACACTCCAATATATAGGCACAGGCAATGCCTTATTCAATAGAACCCCTAAAGCTCTGCAAATAACACCAATAGTTAATAAATAGGATAATAGGATGCAATGAAATTAAAGAGCTTCTGCACAGCAAAGGAAAGAAATTAACAATGTGAAAAGGAACATAAAAAAATGGTAGAAAATCTTTGCTAGCTACTTTTCTAACAGAAGATTAATGTCCAGAATATAAAAAAACAAACAAACAAACAAAAAAAACCTCAAAAACTTAACACCAAACAAAACAAAGAAACAAAAATCTCTGAACTACCTAATTAATAAATGAGCAAAATGAATTAAACAGATACTTCTCAAAAAATGAAATACAAATATCTAAGAAATATATGAAAAAATTTTTTTCAGTATCATTAGCAATTAGGGAGATGCAAATCAAAACTGAACTGGGATTTCATTTCACACCTGTCAGAATGGCAGTCATCTAGAATACAAATAATAATAAATGCTGAAGAATATTTGGAAAAAGAAAAGGACAGTTTTTTTTTGTTGGTGTGATTGTGAATTAGTACAAGCACTAGGGAAATCTGTATGGAGGTTCCTCAAAAGACTAAGAATGAAATCATCATATGACCCATCTTTACCAGTCTTTGGAATTTATTCTAAAGAATTAAAGTCATCATACTCCAGTAATACATGCATACACATGTTTACATCAGCACAATTCACAATACTCAAACTATGTGTCTAGTCTAGGTCTTCATCAACAGATAAATGGATAAAGAAAATGTGGCATATATAAACAATGAACTTTTATTCAGTCATGAAGAAAAATGAAATTATGTAATTTTCAGGAAAATGAACAGTAATTGAGAACATCGGGTTAAGTGAAATAAGATAAACACAAAATGCCACAGGTCATATATTTTCTTTCACAAGTGAACTCCAAAGAGAAAAAAAGGAAAAGAAAGGGGGAAAAAAAATCTCATGAAAATTGAAGAGAGATCAGTGGAGTACAAGAAAGGGACCAAGAGAAAGGGGAGACAAAAGGAAAAGAAAGGGGAAACACTGGTAAATGACACAGGACAAATTATATTGTTATATTTTGTGTATGTACAAACACGTGACAATAAATTCCACTGTTACGTACAACAGTAATGTAACAATAAAAATTACAGGAAAAAAACTCCATTTTACTTTTCATTTGATCTATTGTTTTAATAAAAGAGGAAGACCAAGCCCAATTTTATGACTTAGTCCCTTATATACTCAACATTGGAAATCTAATTCATCATTTTAAACCAGTTTATGTGGCACAATTTGGTGGCTGCTTGCCTCATTTTAGCTTCTTTATTCCAAATGAACAAATATTTTGTCCCCAAAACAAGGAAAAATATTTCACTGAGCTCTTTTTTTTTTTTTCTAGAATTCACATCATATGTTTTTCACTAATTTATTTTGTTTATGTGAATATTCTGCCCATAAGGCTTTCAACCTCGTATCAAAAAATATGAAAGTAAAGAATGAAGAAAGAAGATATCTCATGAAAATAGAAAGATAACAGTAGATTAGAGGAAGGGGATCATGAGGAAGTGGAAAAGGAGGGAAAGGGAAGTACTGGATAATGAAGTGGAGCAAATTATGTTGTATATATGTATGAACATGTCACAGTGAACCCCAAAGCACTACTAAAAACATAAAAATAAATATAATAGATAAAATATAATAAAGATGTAGAGCTTTTCCACTGAAAATCCAAAATCCAAAATGCTCCAAACTGAAAAATGACACTGTGGAAGATTCCACACCCGGCTTTGTGTGACAGGCCACAGTCAAAAGAAAAACTCACACCAATACTTATCAAAATATTTCATGAAATAGAAAAACAGGGAAAACACCCAGACTCATTCTATGAGGCCAATATAACCCTGATTCCAAAAAGAAACAGAGGCAAATCAAAGAAATAAAACTTCAGACCAATATCTCTAATGAACATAGATGCAAAAATTCTCAGTAAAATTTTGGCAAATCAAATAAAAAAAACACATCAAGAAGATAGTGCATCATGATCAAGTGGGCTTTATTCCAGGGATGCAAGGTTGGTTCAATATATGGAAATTGATAAATGTAATTCATTATATCAACAGGCTCAAAGATAAAAATCATATGATCATCTCAATAGAAACAGAAAAGCATTTGACAAAATACAACATCCCTTCATGTTCAAAATGCTAGAAAAAATAGAGATAACAGGAACATACCTCAACATAGTAAAGGCCATCTATGATAAGCCCCAGGCCAACATCATCCTAAATGGAGAAAAATTGAAAGCATTCCCTCTAAAAACTGGAACAAGACAGGGATGCCCTCTCTCACCACTCCTATTTAACATAGTTCTTGAAGCCCTAGCCAGAGCAATTAGACAGACGGAAGAAATTAAAGGGATATGGATAGGAAAAGAAGAACTCAATTTATCACTATTTGCAGATGATATGATTCTATACATAGAAGATCCAAAAAATTACACCAGAAATCTTCTAAATCTAATAAATGAATTCAGCAAAGTAGCTGTATATAAAATCAATACCCATAAATCAAAGGCATTTCTGTACATCAGCAACAATTCCTCAGAAAGAGAAACTAGGAAATCCACCCCATTTACTATAGCCTCAAAAAAAAAAAAAAAAAAAAAATTGGGGAATCAACTTAACAAAAGAAGTGAAAGTCCTCTACAATGAAAACTACAGCACAATAAAGAAAGAAATTAATAAAGATCTTAGAAGATGGAAAGATCTACCTTGTTCATGGATAGGTAGAACTAATATTGTCAAAATGACCATTCTCCCAAAAGCACTATACAGATTCAATGCATTACCAATCAAAATCCCAATATCATTCCTCATAGAAATAGAAAAAGCAATCATGAAATTCATCTAGAAAAATAAGAGACCCAGAATAGCCAAAGCAATTCGTAGTAAGAATTAAGCAAGTGGCATTACTATTCCAGACCTTAAATTGTACTACAAAACAATAGTAAAAGAAACAGCATGGTATTGGCATTAAATAGACCAGTTGACCAATGGTACAGAATAGAAGACTCAGAGACTAACCCACAAACCTAAAGTTATCTTATATTAGACAAAGGTGCCAAAAACGTTCACCGGAGAAAAGACAGCCTCTTCAACAAATAGTGTTGGGAAAACTGGAAATCCTCATGTAATAAAATGAAATTAAATCTCTTTCTCTCACCATGCACAAAACTTAACTCAAAGTAAATCAAGGACCTAGGAATTAAACAGAAACCTTGCACCTAATAGAAGAAAAAGTAGGCCCAAATCTCCATTATGTTGGATTAGGCTCCAACTTCCTCAATAAGACCCCTATAGCACAAGAACTAAAAACAAGAATCAATAAATGGGATGGATTCAAACTGAAAAGCTTCTTCTCAGCAAAAGAAACAATCAGTGAGGTGAATAGAGAACCTACAGAATGGGAGCAAATCTTTACCACAAGCACATCAGATAGAACACTAACCTCAAGGATTTATAAAGCTCTTAAAAGCCTTAACACCAAAAAAAAAAAAAAAAACAATCAATAAATGGGCCAAGGAACTAAACAGACACTTCTCAGAAGATGATATACAAACACTCAACAAATATATGAAAAAATGTTCAACATCTCTATAGAGATTAGAAAAATGCAAATCAAAACTACTCTAAGATTTCATCTTACTCCAGTCAGAATGGCAGCTATCAAAAAAACAAACAACAATAAGTGCTGGCGAGGATGTGGGGAAAAAGGCACACTCTTACATTGCTGGTGGAACTGCAAATTGGTGAAGCTAATCTGGAAAGCAGTCTGGAGGTTTCTAGGAAAACTGGTAATGGAATCACCATTTGACCCAACTATCCCACTCCTTGGCCTATTCCCAGAGGACTTAAAAACAGCTTACTACAGGGATACAGCTACATCAATGTTTATAGCAGCACAATTTACAATAGCTAGATTGTGGAACCAAACCTGATGCCCATCAGCAGATGAATGGATAGGGAAACTTTGGTATATAAATACAATGGAACACTACTCAACACTAAAAGAGAACAAAATCATGACATTTGCAGGTAAATGAATGGAGTTGGAGAAAATAATGCTAAGTGAAGTTAGCCAATCCCCAAAAAACCAAAGGTTGAATGATCTCTTTGATATGAAGATACTAACTTATAAAGGCAAGAGAGAGGGAATGAGAGGAATGAAAGAGCTTTAAATAGAACAAAGAGGGGGGAGGGAGGGGATGGGGCAAGGGGACAGGAATAATGGCAGACTGAGTTATCCATGATTATCCTAAATACATGTATGAAGACACAATTGTTGTAAAAATACTTTATATTAAACCAGCAACTCGAAAAATTGTGCTCTTTATATGTAATATGAAATGAAATGTACTCTGGATACTTGTATAACAAATTAGAATAATAAAAAAAAAACTTAAAAAAAATACAGATACAGTAAAAAAAAAAAACTTATTTTGATGAAGTTATAAGTGACTTACTTAATTTAAACACCAGAAGTTACAAGATGGAAAAAAAAAATATTTAGAGTGGAAATCAGAGAACTACTTGTGAGATGAAGTGTAAATGATAGCAGAATCCATCCTCACAGATATCCAGAGACAAGCTTTTCTTGATGAACTGTGTAAGCTGCCTGTCACGGCCAGCCACGGTGCCGCCACGGGAGGAAAATTCTCGGAGGCAGAGTATAGCTTTTACTACTTTTACTTCTACTTTCTTAGAGCTTAGAGAGGGAAAGAAAGATTTTTAGAGAGAAAGATTAAAGCGAGCTTTTCTTCTTGTCTTCTTAGCTTAGCTTAGAGAAAGATTAGAGCTTCTTTCTTCTCTCTTCTTTCTTCCTTCTTCTTCTTCTGTCTTCCTCAGGAGTCTCGGCCTAACTCTGACCAGTCATTACTTCTTCTATCTGGTTTCTCTTCTGTAACCGCTCTGCCTACGTTCTGGCCGCTCTGATTCTTCTGACCGACCGAGTGGCTGCCCGACTGACCGAATGAATTCGTTCTCCTAACTCGGACCGCTTTCACCCGGTTATATACCTTCAGGTTTGCGGGTGCCTACAGGTGCGTCACATACATATCAGGTGGAACCCATGGCTTCCAGCTAGCTACAACAGCCCTTCCCAATTAGGGCTCCTTCAGAACTGAGAACATAAAACCAAATACTTTATTTTGATCAACAAGAATTGTGACCTGCATGAATCACAGGAGCTCCCTTGGTCACTGATTTTGAACACCAAGAGTGCAGTAGACTTCGACAAAGGTTTACATAAAGGAACAATAATTTCAAGAAGCCTGTCTCCTTCTATGGCAATGGAGCCAAAGTAACTCCTAAATATTGTTCTTAGATAGAGAAAGTAATGTCTAAAGGACCTGTGCACAATTTCACCTGGGAAAGTTCATGATTCAGAGATGAATGCTAAAGGTGGACACAGACTGTGTATACATAAAAATATCAGAAAAAGAATCCATAAACCATGAAAAACTAGTTGTAATTAAATAACACTTCCCAGGGAAAAAATGTGATTCATATGAACGGATGCATACACATGTACACTCATGCACATCTGCACACACATGCATTCATACCTGTCCATTGATCTAGCTATATTAATGTCTAATATATATGCATAGTTCAGATTATATTCTCTTTTTTTCTTTCTTTTTTTTTTTCTACAAAGGATTGAACCTAAGGGTGCTTTACCACTGAGCTACATCCCCATCCCTTTTTATTTGTTGATTTGAGACAGGAGTTCAATAGGTTACTTACAGCCTAAGTTGCTGAAGAGGATTCCAACCTGCAATCCTCCTGCCTCAGCCTCCCAAGCCACTGTAATTACTGGTGTGTGCCACCATGCTTGGCCCAGATAAAATTCTTGACCCAAATACCCATGAGCTAAAACGACAAAAAAGAAGTGGATCAATTATGTCTATAATTTTAGATAAGTACAACATGTAATAGAGTAAAAGTAAGTTGGAATTGCCATCAAGTATTCCCCTTCCAATACAAGAACTTCTTTAATGCTATCTCCAATTTTGAATTTATAATTTACAGACCCCTTTATTGATGACATGAGTTGAGAGATTTTTATCATATTTTATTTTGTTTTGAATTAAATGATCTCCCAAAATTCCTCTAATAAATGCAAAGTTATTTCTAATTTATTGATATCAAATCTGTAGAAACTTGTTTAACTTGCTTATACTGCATCATTTTTTATTTTTGTAAGATTCTGACATAATACAATTGATAAAGCTGTAAGTCTGTGATATACGACATAACGCAATATTGCTATGAAGTTTTTTCAACAAGCACTGCCTCTTCCCTCCCTTAAAGCACAAAGTGTATTAGAACTAAAATAAGTATGGCTAATACCCATTAGTTTCAACCTAGTTTCACATAGTATTTAGAAGTTGTCCCAGTTAAATCATTCAAAACATAAACCCTGCTAGGACAGTGGAGTTTGGTCCCTAAAGGCCCTTTCTTATAATTGCAGACCCATCAGATTTTTAAGTCATATGGAAAGTCAATATGGAATCTCCAGGGAAGCTAGTTCTTTTCCAACTTTTCTATTTCTCTATTACTATGTTCACCTCATTTCAACTCTCATTCAAATTTTAACAATTGCAAGAATAGGCTTATTTCAGAGCCTCTTGACATACATTTTTACCTGGTAGAAGATTCCAATACCCTGAGGGACTATATCAAAAATGCCCCACTTTAAAAGATTTGCTGAAGTGCATTTATAAACTTAGTCTCTATGTATTCAGGAGTACAAGTCTATAATTTTCCTCAAATGAAGCTTGGCCTTTGATCATAGCTATGCTTTGTATCAAAGTCATGTGCAATTATAAAAATGCATGAAGGAAAAAAAAACTGCAACTTTAGGTAGCTGTTCTGATCATAGAAGTCAAAGAAATGCCAACAAAACTATTTCGTCCATGCCTGACTCCAGACAAAGCTATATTACAACCACCCAAAAATTATTAAAGAAAAAAAATTCCAAATAGTCTTTACAGAAATACATAGAATACATAATATCCTATCTGAATGTAATTTTCTCATGATGTTAAGAAAAAAAAATTGAGTAAGAAAATTATGATGGTTGATTATACATTGGGATCAGAATATTCTGTTCATATGAATAGCAAGAGGCCATTATTACTGAAAAGGGGTAAATTAATTTTACTATCCTGCTGTAAAAGCAAGTAACTTATATGAAGCAAATTATAATCCATGAATATTTAATTCCCCATAGGTATTTCATTACTGTAACATGGCAGAGTGTGTATCAAGAAGTGACTTTTCAAAAAATGCAAATTCCTCCTTTGCAGGCTGAACCCCTTTGTTAATCTGATAAGTGGCTCTTTTTTTGTGTGTGTTTTTTCAGTATTCATTTACTATACAAAGAATGGGAGAGAGAGAAAGAAAGGAATAGAAAATATACACAGGAAGCCAAGCTTAATTTTCATCAGTAGTCTTTAGAAATCAAAACTTCTGCAGATATCTGGTGAAATTCCATAATAAAACTAAACTAAAAAAACAAATTACTTCATTTGAAAACTCCAAGAAAAATTTCAGATTGCCTATGAAAATACACATCATAAAGTTTAATAAACATAATGAACATAAGGTTATTTCTATGGTAAGTTTATGAAAGTTACATATTTTCTATCTTGTATATTAAAATTAGTTATGATAAAATAATTATACTTTATTATTCCACTTTTCAGTAATTCTTATAATAAAATCTGTTTATAAAGACAGTGCCCCAAATAGAGTCATACATAATGATTATAGAGAAAATTTCTTTATGTATATCAGAGAAATTAAATAAAACAAGACTAATCACAAAAATACTATCTTTACTCTTTTTTAATAAAGATTTCTTTGTTGTAGAGAAATAAATAAACAAACAAAAAAATTTACCCAAAATGAAATGCCAAGTGCAGGGAAATAATCAATGGAAATATAAACAGTGATGATAATCACCTTCTCCAGCACTATATTTTATATTCATATCTAACCCATTTAGTAATACACTAATATGAACTTAGCAAATGTGTAACAAATGTTGATAGACTTCATAATGTTCTAATGTTCTTTTGATCGCTAATGTTCAAAATGTAATATATGCAAAATAAACAAAAATATTAACTAGCTGTTCCTAGATACATAGGATATGCCTAATGGTAAAAATGGGTTTCTATCTCCTCTAAAATACCTACCTATCATAATAGGTAGTTTTCCTTTCATGGAGGTCAAAGGGTCATTTCAGCAGTCCTAGTTTTCTATGGACCATTGCCACTGTTTATTCTGTCACGAATAGATTTCTTTGAACTTTTATATTTACATTGCCAATATGTTCATTCTCTCATTTCTATATGACAGCTTAAAATCTGAATTTCTTGATATTTCTTCTGGGTGCAAATCAATTCCTCAAACAGCTTATTTTATGTAGAAGTGTATATGCAAATGTAAAATAAATGTATATTTCAAAAATTCAAAAATTCATTTTTATTTTAGTTGTATGTCTCTGTAGATCACTTCAGATTGTCTCTTTCATGTACTAGGCATCAGTGAATATATTAAGAATGAAATTAAGAGAAACAAGGGAGAGACAAATAGAATATTTCTAATTTATCACATATATATTTGTTGATGTATAGTGTATGAAATAAAGATATATTCACACAAGAGGCATGGTAGAGGCATTTTTTTAACAAGAGTTAGGACAAATTATACATATCTGGGTTGTGAGATTTTTTTTTAAATGAGATGTTAATTTCAGAAACATAAAAGAAGATAAATAAACCATATTCTGAAAGCTTTTGAATATGGCTGAAGATTATGACTGCTAATTGTTCAGAAAAAAATTTTCTTAAATCATCTTTTGAAAAAGTTAAGACTGAAAAAGCAAGCATAACAAAACATGTTATGTGCAGTATAACTGGAAGACAAAGTTAAAAATATGAAAATTGTATAGTGGAGAGAGAGGGGGACAATTCCAGCCTGACAGTACAAGCACAGAAATCATATAAAAGCAAATGGCACTTGTGGACTGGGGGAAGATATGAAGGGCCTCTGGATTGCTGGCAATGGCTTACACCATCATGTAGGGGTTTTTTAATGGACATGTTTACTTTGTAAAAATTAATTGATCTGTAAAAAGAATTTTTACTTTTGTATATTGTCCTATTTCAACACAAATGTTAAAAAACAAATAAAGTATTTCCTATACTGATCTCTGTAAAAAGCAAATATTGCTAATCTGATTAATAAGGACTCTGTACTTAAAGTTCATTCTTTGTAGTGTAACCTGTGAATTCCATATATGATTATTAATGAAGACATAATGCGTAAATGTAATCATTCCATTGACATGGTAGGGAAAGGGGGACAGGCTAATGATTGAAGAGGAATTTATGAGATATTTGATTTACTTAGAAAGTCCTGCAAAATTATATTATATTTTAAGTAAGAAAGACTGAGGCAAATACCAAAATCAGAACACAGCCCATAGATAGAAATCCTTCACCAACCAAATGTGCTCAGCATTAACTCAGGTCTTTACAAGTACATGGTTTTTCAAGCTTT